>CM061053.1:50266765-52970626 GCA_030762865.1 Paraleonurus japonicus | reverse complement strand
TAGGCCTAGGCCTGGGCCCTGGGCCTGGGCCACTGGGCCCTGGGCCCTGGGCCACTGGGCCTGGGCCCTGGGCCTGGGCCACAGGCCACTGGGCCTGGGCCACTGGGCCTGGGCCCTGGGCCCTGGGCCACTGGGCCACTGAGGCCTGGGCCCTGGGCCACAGGCCTGGGCCTGGGCCACAGGCCCTGGGCCTGGGCCACTGGGCCTGGGCCCTGGGCCCTGGGCCACTGGGCCACTGGGCCACAGGCCTGGGCCCTGGGCCCTGGGCCCTGGGCCTGGGCCACAGGCCCTGGGCCACTGGGCCACTGGGCCTGGGCCCTGGGCCTGGGCCTGGGCCCTGGGCCTGGGCCCTGGGCCTGGGCCTGGGCCCTGGGCCACTGGGCCTGGGCCTGGGCCCTGGGCCACTGGGCCTGGGCCTGGGCCACAGGCCACTGGGCCCTGGGCCCTGGGCCTGGGCCTGGGCCACTGGGCCTGGGCCTGGGCCACTGGGCCTGGGCCACTGGGCCTGGGCCCTGGGCCTGGGCCCTGGGGCCTGGGCCACTGGGCCTGGGCCACTGGGCCACTGGGCCTGGGCCACTGGGCCACAGGCCCTGGGCCTGGGCCTGGGCCACTGGGCCTGGGCCCTGGGCCACTGGGCCCTGGGCCCTGGGCCACACAGGCCTGGGCCTGGGCCACTGGGCCCTGGGCCTGGGCCACTGGGCCACTGAGCCTGGGCCACTGAGCCTGGGCCTGGGCCTGGGCCACTGAGCCTGGGCCTGGGCCCTGGGCCTGGGCCAGGCCTGGGCCACTGGGCCCTGGGCCACTGGGCCACTGGGCCCTGGGCCTGGGCCTGGGCCACTGAGCCACAGGCCTGGGCCACTGGGCCACTGGGCCACTGAGGCCTGGGCCCTGGGCCACTGGGCCACAGGCCACTGGGCCCTGGGCCCTGGGCCTGGGCCACTGGGCCTGGGCCACTGGGCCTGGGCCACAGGCCCTGGGCCCTGGGCCACTGGGCCACTGGGCCACTGGGCCTGGGCCTGGGCCACTGGGCCCTGGGCCTGGGCCACTGGGCCACTGGGCCACTGAGCCACTGGGCCTGGGCCACAGGCCTGGGCCCTGGGCCACTGGGCCTGGGCCCTGGGCCTGGGCCTGGGCCTGGGCCCTGGGCCACTGGGCCTGGGCCTGGGCCTGGGCCTGGGCCCTGGGCCCTGGGCCACTGGGCCCTGGGCCTGGGCCTGGGCCACTGGGCCACTGGGCCCTGGGCCACAGGCCTGGGCCACTGGGCCACTGGGCCACTGAGCCTGGGCCACTGGGCCTGGGCCCTGGGCCACAGGCCACTGGGCCACTGGGCCACTGGGCCCTGGGCCTGGGCCCTGGGCCTGGGCCCTGGGCCACTGGGCCACTGGGCCACTGGGCCTGGGCCACTGGGCCTGGGCCTGGGCCCTGGGCCACTGGGCCTGGGCCACTGGGCCTGGGCCACTGGGCCTGGGCCACTGGGCCACTGGGCCACTGAGGCCCTGGGCCCTGGGCCCTGGGCCCTGGGCCCTGGGCCTGGGCCACTGGGCCCTGGGCCACCAGGCCACTGGGCCACTGGGCCCTGGGCCTGGGCCTGGGCCTGGGCCCTGGGCCACTGGGCCTGGGCCACTGAGCCACTGGGCCCTGGGCCTGGGCCACAGGCCTGGGCCACTGGGCCACTGGGCCTGGGCCACTGGGCCACTGGGCCACTGGGCCACTGGGCCCTGGGCCCTGGGCCTGGGCCTGGGCCACTGGGCCTGGGCCACAGGCCTGGGCCACAGGCCACTGGGCCACTGGGCCTGGGCCTGGGCCTGGGCCCTGGGCCTGGGCCACTGAGGCCTGGGCCTGGGCCCTGGGCCTGGGCCTGGGCCCTGGGCCCTGGGCCACTGAGCCCTGGGCCTGGGCCACAGGCCCTGGGCCTGGGCCACTGGGCCTGGGCCTGGGCCACTGAGCCACTGGGCCCTGGGCCACAGGCCTGGGCCACTGGGCCTGGGCCTGGGCCACAGGCCACTGGGCCACTGGGCCACTGGGCCTGGGCCACAGGCCTGGGCCTGGGCCTGGGCCTGGGCCTGGGCCACAGGCCTGGGCCCTGGGCCACTGGGCCCTGGGCCTGGGCCTGGGCCTGGGCCTGGGCCACAGGCCCTGGGCCAGGCCTGGGCCACTGGGCCTGGGCCACTGGGCCACTGGGCCCTGGGCCTGGGCCACTGGGCCACTGGGCCTGGGCCTGGGCCTGGGCCTGGGCCCTGGGCCACTGGGCCTGGGCCTGGGCCCTGGGCCACTGGGCCTGGGCCACTGGGCCCTGGGCCTGGGCCACAGGCCACTGAGCCACTGGGCCTGGGCCTGGGCCACTGGGCCACTGGGCCACTGGGCCACTGGGCCTGGGCCACTGGGCCCTGGGCCCTGGGCCACAGGCCCTGGGCCTGGGCCTGGGCCCTGGGCCTGGGCCACTGGGCCACTGGGCCTGGGCCACTGGGCCACTGGGCCTGGGCCACTGGGCCACTGGGCCACTGGGCCACTGGGCCTGGGCCCTGGGCCTGGGCCTGGGCCACTGGGCCACTGGGCCAGGCCTGGGCCACTGGGCCTGGGCCACAGGCCCTGGGCCACTGGGCCTGGGCCACTGGGCCTGGGCCTGGGCCACTGGGCCCTGGGCCACTGGGCCTGGGCCCTGGGCCACTGGGCCTGGGCCAGGCCACTGGGCCTGGGCCACTGGGCCTGGGCCACTGGGCCTGGGCCCTGGGCCTGGGCCACTGGGCCCTGGGCCTGGGCCACTGGGCCCTGGGCCCTGGGCCCTGGGCCTGGGCCCTGGGCCACTGGGCCACTGGGCCTGGGCCACAGGCCTGGGCCTGGGCCACTGGGCCACTGGGCCTGGGCCTGGGCCACTGGGCCCTGGGCCACTGGGCCCTGGGCCTGGGCCCTGGGCCTGGGCCACTGGGCCTGGGCCTGGGCCTGGGCCTGGGCCTGGGCCACTGGGCCTGGGCCACTGGGCCTGGGCCTGGGCCACTGGGCCCTGGGCCACTGGGCCACTGGGCCTGGGCCACTGGGCCACTGGGCCTGGGCCACCAGGCCCTGGGCCTGGGCCTGGGCCCTGGGCCCTGGGCCTGGGCCTGGGCCACTGGGCCACTGGGCCACTGGGCCCTGGGCCTGGGCCCTGGGCCCTGGGCCACTGGGCCCTGGGCCTGGGCCACAGGCCTGGGCCACTGGGCCACTGGGCCTGGGCCCTGGGCCTGGGCCACTGGGCCTGGGCACTGGGCCTGGGCCCTGGGCCCTGGGCCACTGGGCCCTGGGCCACCTGGGCCACTGGGCCACTGGGCCAGGCCTGGGCCTGGGCCCTGGGCCTGGGCCTGGGCCACTGGGCCACTGAGCCACTGGGCCACTGGGCCCTGGGCCACTGGGCCTGGGCCTGGGCCACTGGGCCCTGGGCCTGGGCCACACAGGCCCTGGGCCCTGGGCCACTGGGCCTGGGCCTGGGCCTGGGCCCTGGGCCACTGGGCCCTGGGCCACAGGCCTGGGCCACTGGGCCTGGGCCTGGGCCTGGGCCACTGGGCCACTGGGCCACAGGCCCTGGGCCACTGGGCCCTGGGCCTGGGCCTGGGCCACTGGGCCTGGGCCTGGGCCTGGGCCACAGGCCCTGGGCCACTGGGCCTGGGCCCTGGGCCTGGGCCCTGGGCCACTGGGCCTGGGCCACTGGGCCACAGGCCTGGGCCCTGGGCCACTGGGCCCTGGGCCTGGGCCTGGGCCTGGGCCACTGGGCCTGGGCCACTGGGCCCTGGGCCACTGGGCCTGGGCCACTGAGCCTGGGCCCTGGGCCTGGGCCACTGGGCCCTGGGCCTGGGCCTGGGCCCTGGGCCTGGGCCACTGGGCCACTGGGCCTGGGCCACTGGGCCACTGGGCCTGGGCCACAGGCCTGGGCCTGGGCCACTGGGCCTGGGCCACTGGGCCTGGGCCTGGGCCACAGGCCTGGGCCCTGGGCCCTGGGCCACTGGGCCTGGGCCACTGGGCCACTGAGCCACTGGGCCCTGGGCCTGGGCCACTGGGCCCTGGGCCACTGGGCCCTGGGCCTGGGCCCTGGGCCTGGGCCACTGGGCCTGGGCCTGGGCCTGGGCCTGGGCCCTGGGCCTGGGCCTGGGCCTGGGCCCTGGGCCTGGGCCCTGGGCCACAGGCCCTGGGCCTGGGCCACCAGGCCTGGGCCACTGGGCCACTGGGCCTGGGCCTGGGCCCTGGGCCACTGGGCCTGGGCCACTGGGCCACAGGCCTGGGCCACTGGGCCTGGGCCCTGGGCCTGGGCCTGGGCCACTGGGCCCTGGGCCCTGGGCCCTGGGCCCTGGGCCACACAGGCCTGGGCCTGGGCCACCAGGCCTGGGCCACTGGGCCTGGGCCACTGGGCCACTGGGCCTGGGCCACTGGGCCAGGCCCTGGGCCACTGGGCCCTGGGCCTGGGCCTGGGCCTGGGCCACAGGCCTGGGCCTGGGCCACTGGGCCACTGGGCCCTGGGCCACAGGCCCTGGGCCTGGGCCTGGGCCTGGGCCACTGGGCCACTGGGCCTGGGCCCTGGGCCACAGGCCTGGGCCCTGGGCCTGGGCCTGGGCCTGGGCCACTGGGCCTGGGCCACTGGGCCACTGGGCCCTGGGCCACTGGGCCTGGGCCACTGGGCCCTGGGCCACTGGGCCTGGGCCACTGGGCCACTGGGCCCTGGGCCACAGGCCTGGGCCTGGGCCTGGGCCTGGGCCTGGGCCCTGGGCCTGGGCCTGGGCCACTGAGCCTGGGCCCTGGGCCACTGGGCCTGGGCCTGGGCCACAGGCCTGGGCCTGGGCCCTGGGCCCTGGGCCTGGGCCTGGGCCACTGGGCCCTGGGCCACTGAGGCCTGGGCCACTGGGCCTGGGCCCTGGGCCTGGGCCACACAGGCCCTGGGCCTGGGCCTGGGCCCTGGGCCTGGGCCTGGGCCACTGGGCCACAGGCCTGGGCCCTGGGCCTGGGCCTGGGCCACTGGGCCCTGGGCCACTGGGCCACTGGGCCACTGGGCCCTGGGCCCTGGGCCACTGGGCCTGGGCCCTGGGCCTGGGCCTGGGCCTGGGCCTGGGCCCTGGGCCCTGGGCCTGGGCCTGGGCCACTGGGCCACTGGGCCTGGGCCCTGGGCCACTGGGCCTGGGCCACTGGGCCTGGGCCTGGGCCACAGGCCCTGGGCCACTGGGCCCTGGGCCACTGAGCCTGGGCCACTGGGCCACTGGGCCTGGGCCCTGGGCCTGGGCCACTGGGCCCTGGGCCACTGGGCCTGGGCCTGGGCCCTGGGCCCTGGGCCTGGGCCACTGGGCCCTGGGCCTGGGCCTGGGCCACTGGGCCTGGGCCACTGGGCCACTGGGCCCTGGGCCACTGGGCCACTGGGCCTGGGCCACTGGGCCTGGGCCTGGGCCCTGGGCCTGGGCCACTGGGCCACTGGGCCACTGGGCCTGGGCCCTGGGCCTGGGCCACTGGGCCCTGGGCCCTGGGCCTGGGCCTGGGCCCACAGGCCTGGGCCTGGGCCACTGGGCCACTGGGCCACTGGGCCACTGAGGCCTGGGCCACTGGGCCCTGGGCCACAGGCCCTGGGCCTGGGCCCTGGGCCTGGGCCCTGGGCCCTGGGCCACTGGGCCACTGGGCCCTGGGCCCTGGGCCACTGGGCCAGGCCTGGGCCACTGGGCCCTGGGCCCTGGGCCACTGGGCCACTGGGCCACTGGGCCACTGGGCCCTGGGCCACTGAGGCCTGGGCCTGGGCCACTGGGCCTGGGCCACTGGGCCCTGGGCCCTGGGCCTGGGCCTGGGCCACAGGCCTGGGCCACTGGGCCTGGGCCTGGGCCACTGAGCCACTGGGCCACTGGGCCACTGGGCCCTGGGCCACTGGGCCCTGGGCCTGGGCCTGGGCCTGGGCCACTGGGCCTGGGCCACAGGCCCTGGGCCCTGGGCCTGGGCCTGGGCCTGGGCCACTGGGCCACAGGCCACTGGGCCCTGGGCCACTGGGCCAGGCCACTGGGCCTGGGCCTGGGCCTGGGCCTGGGCCCTGGGCCACTGGGCCTGGGCCACTGGGCCCTGGGCCACTGGGCCCTGGGCCTGGGCCCTGGGCCACAGGCCTGGGCCTGGGCCTGGGCCACTGGGCCACTGGGCCACTGAGCCTGGGCCACTGGGCCACTGGGCCTGGGCCCTGGGCCACTGGGCCCTGGGCCTGGGCCACTGGGCCACTGGGCCTGGGCCCTGGGCCTGGGCCTGGGCCCTGGGCCACTGGGCCCTGGGCCTGGGCCTGGGCCCTGGGCCACTGAGGCCCTGGGCCCTGGGCCCTGGGCCACTGGGCCACAGGCCTGGGCCACTGGGCCTGGGCCTGGGCCACTGGGCCTGGGCCCTGGGCCCACAGGCCACTGGGCCACTGGGCCTGGGCCACTGGGCCTGGGCCACTGGGCCTGGGCCACTGGGCCACTGGGCCTGGGCCCTGGGCCTGGGCCACCAGGCCCTGGGCCTGGGCCCTGGGCCACAGGCCCTGGGCCACTGGGCCACTGGGCCTGAGCCTGGGCCTGGGCCTGGGCCACTGGGCCTGGGCCCTGGGCCTGGGCCACAGGCCTGGGCCACTGGGCCTGGGCCACTGGGCCACTGGGCCTGGGCCTGGGCCTGGGCCTGGGCCTGGGCCCTGGGCCCTGGGCCTGGGCCTGGGCCACTGGGCCTGGGCCTGGGCCTGGGCCACAGGCCTGGGCCACTGGGCCCTGGGCCTGGGCCTGGGCCCTGGGCCTGGGCCACTGGGCCTGGGCCTGGGCCACTGGGCCTGGGCCACAGGCCTGGGCCCTGGGCCTGGGCCACAGGCCTGGGCCACTGGGCCTGGGCCTGGGCCACTGGGCCTGGGCCCTGGGCCACAGGCCTGGGCCCTGGGCCTGGGCCACAGGCCTGGGCCACAGGCCTGGGCCACTGGGCCTGGGCCACTGGGCCCTGGGCCACCAGGCCTGGGCCACTGGGCCTGGGCCACTGGGCCACACAGGCCACTGGGCCTGGGCCTGGGCCCTGGGCCACACAGGCCTGGGCCTGGGCCACTGGGCCTGGGCCACTGGGCCTGGGCCACTGGGCCACTGGGCCACTGGGCCCTGGGCCTGGGCCCTGGGCCTGGGCCTGGGCCACAGGCCCTGGGCCTGGGCCTGGGCCACCAGGCCTGGGCCTGGGCCACTGGGCCACTGAGCCTGGGCCCTGGGCCTGGGCCACTGGGCCCTGGGCCACTGGGCCTGGGCCACTGGGCCACTGGGCCTGGGCCACAGGCCTGGGCCACTGGGCCACAGGCCTGGGCCACTGGGCCTGGGCCAGGCCTGGGCCTGGGCCTGGGCCACAGGCCCTGGGCCTGGGCCTGGGCCCTGGGCCACTGGGCCACTGGGCCACTGGGCCCTGGGCCACTGGGCCCTGGGCCACTGGGCCTGGGCCCTGGGCCTGGGCCTGGGCCACTGAGCCCTGGGCCTGGGCCACTGGGCCTGGGCCTGGGCCTGGGCCTGGGCCACAGGCCTGGGCCTGGGCCTGGGCCTGGGCCACTGGGCCCTGGGCCCTGGGCCACTGGGCCACTGGGCCACTGGGCCACTGGGCCACAGGCCACTGGGCCTGGGCCACTGGGCCCTGGGCCTGGGCCTGGGCCTGGGCCCTGGGCCACTGAGGCCACTGGGCCTGGGCCTGGGCCTGGGCCCTGGGCCTGGGCCCTGGGCCTGGGCCACTGGGCCCTGGGCCACTGGGCCACTGAGCCTGGGCCACTGGGCCCTGGGCCACTGGGCCACTGGGCCCTGGGCCACTGGGCCACTGGGCCCTGGGCCTGGGCCACTGGGCCTGGGCCACTGGGCCACTGAGCCACTGGGCCACAGGCCCTGGGCCCTGGGCCTGGGCCTGGGCCTGGGCCACTGAGCCTGGGCCCTGGGCCTGGGCCTGGGCCTGAGCCTGGGCCCTGGGCCACTGGGCCTGGGCCCTGGGCCTGGGCCTGGGCCTGGGCCACTGGGCCCTGGGCCACTGGGCCCTGGGCCTGGGCCCTGGGCCACTGGGCCACTGGGCCTGGGCCACTGGGCCTGGGCCTGGGCCCTGGGCCTGGGCCACTGGGCCTGGGCCCTGGGCCAGGCCCTGGGCCTGGGCCTGGGCCTGGGCCTGGGCCACTGGGCCCTGGGCCTGGGCCACTGGGCCCTGGGCCACACAGGCCCTGGGCCACTGGGCCTGGGCCACTGGGCCTGGGCCCTGAGCCACTGGGCCCTGGGCCCTGGGCCACAGGCCTGGGCCACTGGGCCTGGGCCACAGGCCTGGGCCTGGGCCTGGGCCTGGGCCTGGGCCACTGGGCCTGGGCCTGGGCCCTGGGCCTGGGCCACTGGGCCACAGGCCTGGGCCCTGGGCCACTGGGCCTGGGCCACTGGGCCCTGGGCCTGGGCCACTGGGCCTGGGCCACTGGGCCCTGGGCCCTGGGCCTGGGCCCTGGGCCACTGGGCCTGGGCCTGGGCCACTGGGCCACTGGGCCCTGGGCCTGGGCCTGGGCCCTGGGCCTGGGCCTGGGCCACTGGGCCTGGGCCACTGGGCCACTGGGCCCTGGGCCCTGGGCCACTGGGCCTGGGCCACTGGGCCTGGGCCACTGGGCCACTGGGCCTGGGCCCTGGGCCTGGGCCTGGGCCCTGGGCCACTGGGCCTGGGCCTGGGCCACTGGGCCTGGGCCCTGGGCCCTGGGCCACTGGGCCACTGGGCCTGGGCCTGGGCCTGGGCCTGGGCCACTGGGCCCTGGGCCACAGGCCTGGGCCACTGGGCCACTGGGCCCTGGGCCTGGGCCACAGGCCCTGGGCCTGGGCCTGGGCCACTGGGCCTGGGCCCTGGGCCTGGGCCCTGGGCCACTGGGCCCTGGGCCACTGGGCCACTGGGCCACTGGGCCTGGGCCACTGGGCCACTGGGCCACTGGGCCCTGGGCCTGGGCCCTGGGCCTGGGCCTGGGCCTGGGCCACTGGGCCTGGGCCTGGGCCACTGGGCCCTGGGCCTGGGCCACTGGGCCCTGGGCCACTGGGCCCTGGGCCCTGGGCCTGGGCCACTGAGGCCTGGGCCACTGGGCCCTGGGCCACTGGGCCCTGGGCCTGGGCCCTGGGCCACTGGGCCTGGGCCACTGGGCCACTGGGCCACTGGGCCTGGGCCACTGGGCCCTGGGCCACTGGGCCACTGGGCCTGGGCCTGGGCCTGGGCCACACAGGCCCTGGGCCTGGGCCTGGGCCTGGGCCTGGGCCACTGGGCCTGGGCCTGGGCCACAGGCCTGGGCCACTGGGCCCTGGGCCCTGGGCCACTGGGCCACTGGGCCTGAGCCTGGGCCACTGGGCCACAGGCCACTGGGCCTGGGCCTGGGCCACTGGGCCTGGGCCTGGGCCTGGGCCACTGGGCCTGGGCCCTGGGCCCTGGGCCTGGGCCTGGGCCCTGGGCCTGGGCCACTGGGCCCTGGGCCACTGGGCCTGGGCCTGGGCCACTGGGCCACTGGGCCTGGGCCACTGGGCCACTGAGCCTGGGCCACTGGGCCTGGGCCTGGGCCACTGGGCCTGGGCCCTGGGCCACTGGGCCTGGGCCTGGGCCTGGGCCACTGGGCCCTGGGCCACTGGGCCTGGGCCCTGGGCCTGGGCCACTGAGCCCTGGGCCACTGGGCCTGGGCCACTGGGCCACTGGGCCTGGGCCTGGGCCTGGGCCTGGGCCCTGGGCCACTGGCCTGGGCCCTGGGCCTGGGCCAGGCCTGGGCCCTGGGCCACTGGGCCTGGGCCACTGAGGCCACTGGGCCCTGGGCCTGGGCCACTGGGCCCTGGGCCACTGGGCCTGGGCCTGGGCCACTGAGCCTGGGCCTGGGCCTGGGCCACTGGGCCTGGGCCTGGGCCACTGGGCCTGGGCCCTGGGCCTGGGCCTGGGCCCTGGGCCACTGGGCCTGGGCCACTGGGCCTGGGCCTGGGCCACTGGGCCTGGGCCTGGGCCTGGGCCTGGGCCACAGGCCTGGGCCACTGGGCCACTGAGCCACTGGGCCACTGGGCCCTGGGCCTGGGCCTGGGCCCTGGGCCACTGGGCCCTGGGCCTGGGCCACTGGGCCCTGGGCCTGGGCCACTGGGCCTGGGCCTGGGCCTGGGCCACTGGGCCCTGGGCCACTGGGCCCTGGGCCACTGGGCCCTGGGCCACCAGGCCTGGGCCACTGGGCCACTGGGCCTGGGCCCTGGGCCACTGGGCCACTGGGCCTGGGCCTGGGCCACTGGGCCACTGGGCCTGGGCCCTGGGCCTGGGCCCTGGGCCCTGGGCCCTGGGCCTGGGCCAGGCCTGGGCCTGGGCCTGGGCCTGGGCCACTGGGCCACCAGGCCTGGGCCACTGGGCCTGGGCCACTGGGCCACAGGCCTGGGCCTGGGCCACTGGGCCACTGGGCCTGGGCCCTGGGCCACCAGGCCCTGGGCCCTGGGCCACTGGGCCTGGGCCCTGGGCCTGGGCCTGGGCCTGGGCCTGGGCCTGGGCCTGGGCCTGGGCCACTGGGCCTGGGCCTGGGCCACTGGGCCTGGGCCTGGGCCACTGGGCCTGGGCCCTGGGCCTGGGCCACTGGGCCCTGGGCCACAGGCCACTGGGCCCTGGGCCCTGGGCCACTGGGCCTGGGCCACTGGGCCACAGGCCACTGGGCCACTGGGCCTGGGCCACTGGGCCACTGGGCCTGGGCCACTGGGCCTGGGCCCTGGGCCACTGGGCCACAGGCCTGGGCCTGGGCCACTGGGCCTGGGCCACTGGGCCACTGAGCCACTGGGCCACTGGGCCCTGGGCCACTGGGCCTGGGCCACAGGCCTGGGCCTGGGCCACTGGGCCTGGGCCTGGGCCCTGGGCCCTGGGCCCTGGGCCTGGGCCCTGGGCCACTGGGCCTGGGCCACTGGGCCACAGGCCACTGGGCCTGGGCCACTGGGCCTGGGCCCTGGGCCCTGGGCCTGGGCCACTGGGCCACTGGGCCACTGGGCCTGGGCCCTGGGCCCTGGGCCTGGGCCTGGGCCTGGGCCTGGGCCACTGGGCCCTGGGCCTGGGCCACTGGGCCTGGGCCACTGAGCCACAGGCCTGGGCCTGGGCCACTGGGCCTGGGCCACTGGGCCTGGGCCCTGGGCCACTGGGCCTGGGCCCTGGGCCACAGGCCTGGGCCACTGGGCCCTGGGCCCTGGGCCTGGGCCACTGGGCCACTGGGCCACTGAGCCCTGGGCCTGGGCCACTGGGCCTGGGCCTGGGCCTGGGCCTGAGCCTGGGCCACTGGGCCTGGGCCTGGGCCACAGGCCTGGGCCCTGGGCCTGGGCCTGGGCCCTGGGCCCTGGGCCTGGGCCCTGGGCCCTGGGCCTGGGCCACTGGGCCTGGGCCACTGAGCCTGGGCCTGGGCCTGGGCCACTGGGCCACTGGGCCACTGGGCCTGGGCCACTGGGCCTGGGCCACAGGCCCTGGGCCTGGGCCTGGGCCTGGGCCACTGGGCCTGGGCCTGGGCCACTGGGCCTGGGCCCTGGGCCCTGGGCCCTGGGCCACTGGGCCACTGGGCCTGGGCCCTGGGCCACAGGCCTGGGCCACTGGGCCACTGAGCCCTGGGCCCTGGGCCACAGGCCTGGGCCTGGGCCACTGGGCCTGGGCCACTGGGCCTGGGCCTGGGCCTGGGCCCTGGGCCTGGGCCTGGGCCTGGGCCTGGGCCACTGGGCCTGGGCCCTGGGCCACAGGCCACTGGGCCTGGGCCTGGGCCTGGGCCTGGGCCCTGGGCCTGGGCCACTGGGCCACTGGGCCCTGGGCCTGGGCCTGGGCCCTGGGCCCTGGGCCTGGGCCTGGGCCCTGGGCCACTGGGCCCTGGGCCACTGGGCCACTGGGCCTGGGCCACTGGGCCACTGGGCCTGGGCCACTGGGCCCTGGGCCACTGGGCCCTGGGCCACTGGGCCACTGAGGCCTGGGCCTGGGCCTGGGCCACTGGGCCACTGAGCCTGGGCCTGGGCCACTGGGCCCTGGGCCCTGGGCCTGGGCCCTGGGCCACTGGGCCACTGGGCCACTGAGCCTGGGCCACTGGGCCCTGGGCCACTGGGCCCTGGGCCTGGGCCTGGGCCACTGGGCCCTGGGCCACTGGGCCTGGGCCCTGGGCCCTGGGCCACTGAGGCCTGGGCCACTGGGCCCTGGGCCTGGGCCTGGGCCTGGGCCTGGGCCCTGGGCCACTGGGCCCTGGGCCACTGGGCCCTGGGCCCTGGGCCACTGGGCCTGGGCCACTGAGGCCCTGGGCCACTGGGCCTGGGCCTGGGCCTGGGCCCTGGGCCTGGGCCACAGGCCTGGGCCCTGGGCCTGGGCCCTGGGCCTGGGCCTGGGCCACTGGGCCTGGGCCCTGGGCCCTGGGCCTGGGCCTGGGCCACTGGGCCTGGGCCACTGGGCCTGGGCCTGGGCCTGGGCCACTGGGCCCTGGGCCACTGGGCCCTGGGCCTGGGCCCTGGGCCTGGGCCACTGGGCCACTGGGCCCTGGGCCTGGGCCTGGGCCACTGGGCCCTGGGCCACTGAGGCCTGGGCCCTGGGCCACCAGGCCTGGGCCTGGGCCTGGGCCACTGGGCCACTGGGCCTGGGCCCTGGGCCACTGGGCCTGGGCCTGGGCCTGGGCCACTGGGCCCTGGGCCCTGGGCCTGGGCCACTGGGCCCTGGGCCTGGGCCACTGGGCCCTGGGCCACAGGCCACTGAGCCTGGGCCACTGGGCCTGGGCCACTGGGCCCTGGGCCTGGGCCACTGGGCCTGGGCCACTGGGCCCTGGGCCTGGGCCTGGGCCTGGGCCACTGGGCCTGGGCCCTGGGCCACTGGGCCTGGGCCTGGGCCACAGGCCCTGGGCCTGGGCCCTGGGCCTGGGCCACTGGGCCTGGGCCTGGGCCACTGAGCCACTGGGCCACTGGGCCCTGGGCCACTGGGCCCTGGGCCACTGGGCCTGGGCCACTGGGCCACTGGGCCAGGCCTGGGCCCTGGGCCCTGGGCCTGGGCCACTGGGCCAGGCCTGGGCCCTGGGCCTGGGCCTGGGCCTGGGCCCTGGGCCACTGGCCACAGGCCTGGGCCCTGGGCCCTGGGCCTGGGCCACTGGGCCCTGGGCCCTGGGCCTGGGCCTGGGCCTGGGCCACTGGGCCACTGAGCCCTGGGCCTGGGCCACTGAGCCTGGGCCTGGGCCACTGGGCCACTGGGCCACTGGGCCTGGGCCTGGGCCACTGGGCCCTGGGCCTGGGCCTGGGCCACTGGGCCCTGGGCCTGGGCCTGGGCCACTGGGCCACTGGGCCCTGGGCCTGGGCCCTGGGCCACAGGCCCTGGGCCCTGGGCCCTGGGCCTGGGCCACTGAGCCACTGAGCCTGGGCCCTGGGCCCTGGGCCACAGGCCCTGGGCCTGGGCCTGGGCCTGGGCCTGGGCCACTGGGCCCTGGGCCACAGGCCTGGGCCACTGGGCCTGGGCCCTGGGCCACTGGGCCTGGGCCACTGGGCCTGGGCCCTGGGCCCTGGGCCACTGGGCCTGGGCCTGGGCCCTGGGCCCTGGGCCTGGGCCACTGGGCCCTGGGCCTGGGCCACTGGGCCTGGGCCCTGGGCCACACAGGCCTGGGCCTGGGCCACTGGGCCACTGGGCCTGAGCCTGGGCCACTGGGCCTGGGCCACTGGGCCTGGGCCACAGGCCTGGGCCACTGGGCCTGGGCCCTGGGCCACTGGGCCCTGGGCCACTGAGCCTGGGCCTGGGCCCTGGGCCCTGGGCCTGGGCCACTGGGCCCTGGGCCACTGGGCCTGGGCCACTGAGGCCTGGGCCACTGGGCCCTGGGCCACAGGCCCTGGGCCTGGGCCACTGGGCCTGGGCCCTGGGCCACTGGGCCTGGGCCTGGGCCCTGGGCCACTGGGCCACTGGGCCCTGGGCCTGGGCCCTGGGCCACTGAGCCCTGGGCCTGGGCCACTGGGCCACTGGGCCTGGGCCACTGGGCCTGGGCCCTGGGCCTGGGCCTGGGCCACTGGGCCACTGGGCCTGGGCCCTGGGCCACTGGGCCACTGGGCCTGGGCCACTGGGCCCTGGGCCACTGGGCCCTGGGCCACAGGCCCTGGGCCACTGGGCCTGGGCCACTGGGCCACTGGGCCCTGGGCCTGGGCCACTGGGCCACTGGGCCACTGGGCCTGGGCCACTGGGCCCTGGGCCTGGGCCTGGGCCTGGGCCTGGGCCCTGGGCCACTGGGCCCTGGGCCCTGGGCCTGGGCCTGGGCCCTGGGCCACTGGGCCACTGAGGCCACTGGGCCTGGGCCTGGGCCTGGGCCACTGGGCCTGGGCCTGGGCCACTGGGCCTGGGCCCTGGGCCCTGGGCCCTGGGCCACTGGGCCTGGGCCCTGGGCCTGGGCCTGGGCCCTGGGCCCTGGGCCTGGGCCCTGGGCCTGGGCCTGGGCCACTGGGCCACTGGGCCTGGGCCACTGGGCCCTGGGCCTGGGCCTGGGCCCTGGGCCTGGGCCTGGGCCCTGGGCCACTGGGCCCTGGGCCACTGGGCCTGGGCCCTGGGCCTGGGCCTGGGCCACTGGGCCCTGGGCCTGGGCCCTGGGCCACTGGGCCTGGGCCCTGGGCCCTGGGCCACTGGGCCACAGGCCTGGGCCACTGGGCCACTGGGCCCTGGGCCTGGGCCTGGGCCACTGAGGCCTGGGCCACTGGGCCACTGGGCCTGGGCCACTGGGCCTGGGCCACTGGGCCTGAGCCTGGGCCTGGGCCACTGGGCCTGGGCCACTGGGCCTGGGCCCTGGGCCCTGGGCCCTGGGCCTGGGCCTGGGCCTGGGCCACTGGGCCACTGGGCCCTGGGCCACTGGGCCTGGGCCACTGGGCCACAGGCCTGGGCCCTGGGCCCTGGGCCTGGGCCCTGGGCCTGGGCCTGGGCCTGGGCCTGGGCCACTGGGCCCTGGGCCTGGGCCCTGGGCCACTGGGCCCTGGGCCTGGGCCTGGGCCACTGGGCCCTGGGCCTGGGCCACTGGGCCACTGGGCCACTGAGGCCTGGGCCTGGGCCACTGGGCCACTGGGCCTGGGCCTGGGCCACTGGGCCACTGGGCCTGGGCCTGGGCCTGGGCCTGGGCCTGGGCCTGGGCCCTGGGCCACTGGGCCACTGGGCCACTGAGCCCTGGGCCACAGGCCACTGGGCCACTGGGCCCTGGGCCACAGGCCACTGGGCCACTGGGCCACTGAGGCCTGGGCCCTGGGCCTGGGCCCTGGGCCTGGGCCCTGGGCCTGGGCCTGGGCCTGGGCCTGGGCCACTGGGCCCTGGGCCACTGGGCCCTGGGCCTGGGCCTGGGCCACTGGGCCCTGGGCCACTGGGCCCTGGGCCACTGGGCCACTGGGCCACTGGGCCACTGGGCCTGGGCCTGGGCCACTGGGCCTGGGCCCTGGGCCTGGGCCACTGGGCCCTGGGCCACTGGGCCTGGGCCACAGGCCACTGGGCCTGGGCCTGGGCCTGGGCCACTGGGCCTGGGCCCTGGGCCTGGGCCACTGGGCCACTGGGCCACTGGGCCCTGGGCCTGGGCCACTGGGCCCTGGGCCTGGGCCACTGGGCCTGGGCCTGGGCCTGGGCCTGGGCCCTGGGCCCTGGGCCACTGGGCCTGGGCCTGGGCCACTGGGCCACTGGGCCTGGGCCACTGGGCCACTGAGCCCTGGGCCACTGGGCCTGGGCCTGGGCCACTGGGCCTGGGCCTGGGCCTGGGCCTGGGCCACAGGCCCTGGGCCTGGGCCTGGGCCCTGGGCCTGGGCCTGGGCCACTGAGCCTGGGCCACTGGGCCCTGGGCCTGGGCCACTGGGCCACTGGGCCACTGGGCCACTGGGCCTGGGCCACTGAGGCCTGGGCCTGGGCCACTGGGCCTGGGCCCTGGGCCACTGAGCCACTGGGCCTGGGCCTGGGCCTGGGCCCTGGGCCACTGGGCCACTGGGCCTGGGCCCTGGGCCTGGGCCTGGGCCACTGGGCCCTGGGCCACTGGGCCTGGGCCCTGGGCCACTGAGGCCCTGGGCCTGGGCCACTGGGCCACTGGGCCTGGGCCACTGGGCCCTGGGCCACTGGGCCCTGGGCCTGGGCCACTGGGCAGGCCTGGGCCACTGGGCCACTGGGCCCTGGGCCACAGGCCTGGGCCCTGGGCCTGGGCCACTGGGCCCTGGGCCTGGGCCTGGGCCACAGGCCTGGGCCACTGGGCCACTGGGCCCTGGGCCACTGGGCCACTGGGCCACTGGGCCTGGGCCTGGGCCACTGGGCCTGGGCCACTGGGCCTGGGCCTGGGCCTGGGCCCTGGGCCTGGGCCTGGGCCACTGGGCCTGGGCCCTGGGCCACTGGGCCACTGGGCCTGGGCCACTGGGCCCTGGGCCACTGGGCCCTGGGCCCTGGGCCACTGGGCCACTGAGCCTGGGCCACTGGGCCACTGGGCCTGGGCCACTGGGCCACTGAGCCTGGGCCTGGGCCTGGGCCACTGGGCCTGGGCCTGGGCCCTGGGCCCTGGGCCTGGGCCACTGGGCCACTGGGCCACTGAGCCTGGGCCACTGGGCCTGGGCCACTGGGCCTGGGCCACTGGGCCACTGGGCCTGGGCCTGGGCCACTGGGCCCTGGGCCACAGGCCCTGGGCCTGGGCCTGGGCCACTGGGCCACTGGGCCTGGGCCACAGGCCTGGGCCTGGGCCTGGGCCACTGAGGCCTGGGCCTGGGCCACTGGGCCACTGGGCCTGAGCCTGGGCCTGGGCCTGGGCCACTGGGCCCTGGGCCTGGGCCTGGGCCTGGGCCACTGGGCCACTGGGCCACTGGGCCTGGGCCTGGGCCACTGGGCCTGGGCCTGGGCCTGGGCCACTGGGCCACTGGGCCCTGGGCCACTGGGCCACTGGGCCACACTGGGCCCTGGGCCACTGAGCCACTGGGCCTGGGCCCTGGGCCACTGGGCCTGGGCCTGGGCCTGGGCCACTGGGCCTGGGCCCTGGGCCTGGGCCCTGGGCCTGGGCCTGGGCCTGGGCCACTGGGCCTGGGCCCTGGGCCACTGGGCCCTGGGCCTGGGCCCTGGGCCCTGGGCCACACAGGCCTGGGCCACTGGGCCACTGGGCCTGGGCCCTGGGCCTGGGCCTGGGCCCTGGGCCCTGGGCCCTGGGCCTGGGCCTGGGCCTGGGCCACTGAGCCTGGGCCACTGGGCCACTGGGCCACTGAGCCTGGGCCTGGGCCTGGGCCACTGGGCCCTGGGCCCTGGGCCTGGGCCTGGGCCTGGGCCCTGGGCCACTGGGCCTGGGCCTGGGCCACTGGGCCTGGGCCTGGGCCTGGGCCACAGGCCTGGGCCTGGGCCACTGGGCCACTGGGCCTGGGCCTGGGCCAGGCCTGGGCCTGGGCCACAGGCCTGGGCCACTGGGCCCTGGGCCACTGGGCCCTGGGCCACAGGCCTGGGCCTGGGCCCTGGGCCCTGGGCCTGGGCCTGGGCCTGGGCCTGGGCCACTGGAGGCCCTGGGCCACTGGGCCACTGAGGCCTGGGCCACTGGGCCACTGGGCCTGGGCCACTGGGCCTGGGCCACTGGGCCTGGGCCACTGGGCCACTGGGCCCTGGGCCACTGGGCCCTGGGCCTGGGCCTGGGCCTGGGCCCTGGGCCACTGGGCCTGGGCCACTGGGCCTGGGCCTGGGCCACTGAGGCCTGGGCCACTGGGCCACAGGCCACTGGGCCACTGGGCCTGGGCCTGGGCCCTGGGCCACAGGCCTGGGCCACTGGGCCTGGGCCCTGGGCCTGGGCCTGGGCCTGGGCCACTGGGCCCTGGGCCTGGGCCTGGGCCACTGGGCCTGGGCCCTGGGCCACAGGCCCTGGGCCACAGGCCTGGGCCACTGGGCCTGGGCCACTGGGCCCTGGGCCTGGGCCTGGGCCTGGGCCTGGGCCTGGGCCTGGGCCACTGGGCCCTGGGCCTGGGCCACTGGGCCCTGGGCCCTGGGCCACTGGGCCCTGGGCCCTGGGCCACTGGGCCTGGGCCAGGCCTGGGCCACTGAGCCACTGGGCCTGACCTGGGCCTGGGCCACTGGGCCTGGGCCACTGAGCCACTGAGGCCTGGGCCTGGGCCCTGGGCCTGGGCCACTGAGCCTGGGCCTGGGCCTGGGCCTGGGCCTGGGCCTGGGCCACTGGGCCTGGGCCTGGGCCACTGGGCCACTGGGCCCTGGGCCCTGGGCCACTGGGCCTGGGCCACTGGGCCTGGGCCTGGGCCTGGGCCACTGGGCCTGGGCCTGGGCCCTGGGCCCTGGGCCCTGGGCCTGGGCCACAGGCCACAGGCCTGGGCCTGGGCCACTGGGCCCTGGGCCCTGGGCCTGGGCCACTGGGCCTGGGCCTGGGCCACTGGGCCTGGGCCCTGGGCCACTGGGCCCTGGGCCACTGAGGCCTGGGCCACTGGGCCACTGGGCCCTGGGCCTGGGCCTGGGCCACTGGGCCCTGGGCCTGGGCCACTGGGCCCTGGGCCTGGGCCACTGGGCCCTGGGCCTGGGCCACTGGGCCTGGGCCCTGGGCCACAGGCCTGGGCCACTGGGCCTGGGCCTGGGCCTGGGCCTGGGCCTGGGCCTGGGCCACACAGGCCTGGGCCTGGGCCACTGGGCCTGGGCCCTGGGCCTGGGCCTGGGCCTGGGCCCTGGGCCACTGGGCCACTGGGCCACTGGGCCACTGGGCCACTGGGCCTGGGCCACTGGGCCACTGGGCCTGGGCCACTGGGCCTGGGCCTGGGCCCTGGGCCTGGGCCTGGGCCACTGGGCCACTGGGCCACAGGCCCTGGGCCCTGGGCCTGGGCCTGGGCCCTGGGCCACAGGCCTGGGCCCTGGGCCTGGGCCTGGGCCTGGGCCACTGGGCCTGGGCCACTGGGCCCACAGGCCTGGGCCTGGGCCACAGGCCTGGGCCACTGGGCCCTGGGCCTGGGCCACTGGGCCTGGGCCACTGGGCCTGGGCCCTGGGCCCTGGGCCACTGGGCCTGGGCCTGGGCCACTGGGCCACTGAGGCCTGGGCCACTGGAGCCTGGGCCCTGGGCCCTGGGCCCTGGGCCACTGGGCCTGGGCCCTGGGCCTGGGCCTGGGCCACTGGGCCACTGGGCCTGGGCCACTGGGCCTGGGCCACCAGGCCTGGGCCACTGGGCCACTGGGCCTGGGCCTGGGCCACTGGGCCCTGGGCCACTGAGCCCTGGGCCTGGGCCCTGGGCCACTGGGCCACTGGGCCTGGGCCTGAGCCTGGGCCACTGGGCCTGGGCCTGGGCCACAGGCCACTGGGCCACTGGGCCACTGGGCCCTGGGCCTGGGCCTGGGCCACTGGGCCACTGAGCCCTGGGCCTGGGCCACTGGGCCTGGGCCTGGGCCTGGGCCCTGGGCCTGGGCCTGGGCCTGGGCCCTGGGCCTGGGCCTGGGCCTGGGCCCTGGGCCACTGGGCCACACAGGCCACCAGGCCTGGGCCTGGGCCTGGGCCACTGGGCCACTGGGCCTGGGCCTGGGCCCTGGGCCTGGGCCTGGGCCCTGGGCCTGGCCTGGGCCACTGGGCCTGGGCCCTGGGCCTGGGCCTGGGCCACTGGGCCCTGGGCCTGGGCCACTGGGCCACTGAGCCTGGGCCCTGGGCCACTGGGCCACAGGCCCTGGGCCTGGGCCACTGGGCCCTGGGCCTGGGCCTGGGCCTGGGCCTGGGCCCTGGGCCCTGGGCCACTGGGCCTGGGCCACAGGCCTGGGCCTGGGCCACTGGGCCCTGGGCCACTGGGCCCTGGGCCTGGGCCTGGGCCACTGGGCCACTGAGCCACTGGGCCTGGGCCTGGGCCACCAGGCCTGGGCCACTGGGCCCTGGGCCCTGGGCCTGGGCCCTGGGCCACTGGGCCCTGGGCCTGGGCCCTGGGCCACTGGGCCTGGGCCACTGGGCCACTGGGCCTGGGCCTGGGCCACTGGGCCTGGGCCACTGAGCCACTGAGCCTGGGCCCTGGGCCTGGGCCTGGGCCTGGGCCCTGGGCCACCAGGCCTGGGCCCTGGGCCTGGGCCTGGGCCCTGGGCCCTGGGCCTGGGCCTGGGCCACTGGGCCTGGGCCTGGGCCTGGGCCACTGGGCCACTGGGCCACTGGGCCACTGGGCCTGGGCCACTGGGCCACTGGGCCACTGGGCCTGGGCCTGGGCCTGGGCCCTGGGCCACTGGGCCTGGGCCTGGGCCCTGGGCCTGGGCCCTGGGCCTGGGCCACACAGGCCACTGGGCCTGGGCCACTGGGCCACTGGGCCACTGGGCCTGGGCCTGGGCCACTGGGCCACTGGGCCTGGGCCACTGGGCCACTGGGCCTGGGCCTGGGCCACTGGGCCACTGGGCCCTGGGCCTGGGCCTGGGCCTGGGCCACTGGGCCTGGGCCTGGGCCCTGGGCCTGGGCCACTGGGCCTGGGCCACTGGGCCTGGCCACTGGGCCACTGGGCCACTGAGGCCACTGGGCCTGGGCCTGGGCCACTGAGCCTGGGCCTGGGCCACTGGGCCCTGGGCCACTGGGCCTGGGCCTGGGCCACTGGGCCACTGGGCCTGGGCCCTGGGCCTGGGCCCTGGGCCACTGGGCCTGGGCCTGGGCCACAGGCCACTGGGCCTGGGCCTGGGCCTGGGCCACTGGGCCACTGGGCCACTGGGCCACTGGGCCTGGGCCCTGGGCCACTGGGCCCTGGGCCCTGGGCCACTGGGCCACTGGGCCTGGGCCTGGGCCTGGGCCCTGGGCCTGGGCCACTGGGCCTGGGCCTGGGCCACTGAGGCCTGGGCCACTGGGCCTGGGCCTGGGCCTGGGCCTGGGCCCTGGGCCTGGGCCTGGGCCTGGGCCTGGGCCTGGGCCACTGGGCCTGGGCCACTGGGCCTGGGCCACTGGGCCACTGGGCCTGGGCCTGGGCCCTGGGCCACTGGGCCCTGGGCCACTGGGCCTGGGCCTGGGCCTGGGCCACCAGGCCTGGGCCTGGGCCTGGGCCTGGGCCTGGGCCTGGGCCTGGGCCACTGGGCCTGGGCCACTGGGCCTGGGCCTGGGCCTGGGCCACTGGGCCTGGGCCTGGGCCCTGGGCCACTGGGCCTGGGCCTGGGCCACTGAGGCCTGGGCCTGGGCCCTGGGCCACTGGGCCACTGGGCCTGGGCCTGGGCCAGGCCTGGGCCTGGGCCTGGGCCACTGAGGCCACTGGGCCCTGGGCCACTGGGCCTGGGCCCTGGGCCACTGGGCCTGGGCCTGGGCCTGGGCCCTGGGCCTGGGCCTGGGCCTGGGCCCTGGGCCCTGGGCCTGGGCCCTGGGCCACTGGGCCACTGGGCCTGGGCCACTGGGCCTGGGCCAGGCCTGGGCCTGGGCCTGGGCCACTGGGCCCTGGGCCTGGGCCACTGGGCCACTGGGCCTGGGCCACTGGGCCTGGGCCTGGGCCTGGGCCTGGGCCACTGGGCCACTGGGCCTGGGCCCTGGGCCACTGAGGCCTGGGCCTGGGCCCTGGGCCTGGGCCTGGGCCTGGGCCCTGGGCCTGGGCCTGGGCCACTGAGCCCTGGGCCTGGGCCTGGGCCTGGGCCACACAGGCCTGGGCCACTGGGCCTGGGCCTGGGCCCTGGGCCACTGGGCCTGGGCCCTGGGCCTGGGCCTGGGCCACAGGCCTGGGCCTGGGCCTGGGCCACTGGGCCTGGGCCCTGGGCCCTGGGCCACTGGGCCTGGGCCTGGGCCCTGGGCCACTGGGCCTGGGCCTGGGCCTGGGCCTGGGCCACTGGGCCACTGGGCCCTGGGCCTGGGCCACACAGGCCTGGGCCACTGGGCCACTGGGCCACTGGGCCTGGGCCTGGGCCTGGGCCTGGGCCCTGGGCCTGGGCCACAGGCCTGGGCCACTGGGCCTGGGCCCTGGGCCCTGGGCCTGGGCCACTGAGCCCTGGGCCTGGGCCACTGAGCCACTGGGCCACAGGCCTGGGCCCTGGGCCTGGGCCACTGGGCCCAGGCCTGGGCCAGCCTGGGCCTGGGCCTGGGCCCTGGGCCCTGGGCCACTGGGCCTGGGCCACTGGGCCCTGGGCCACTGGGCCTGGGCCTGGGCCCTGGGCCACAGGCCACTGGGCCTGGGCCCTGGGCCTGGGCCTGGGCCTGGGCCACTGGGCCTGGGCCACTGGGCCCTGGGCCCTGGGCCTGACCACCAGGCCTGGGCCACTGGGCCACTGGGCCACTGGGCCCTGGGCCTGGGCCTGGGCCCTGGGCCACAGGCCTGGGCCTGGGCCTGGGCCACTGGGCCTGGGCCTGGGCCTGGGCCCTGGGCCACTGGGCCCTGGGCCACAGGCCTGGGCCCTGGGCCTGGGCCACTGGGCCCTGGGCCACTGGGCCTGGGCCACTGGGCCTGGGCCCTGGGCCCTGGGCCACTGGGCCACTGGGCCTGGGCCTGGGCCACTGGGCCTGGGCCCTGGGCCTGGGCCTGGGCCACTGGGCCTGGGCCACTGGGCCCTGGGCCTGGGCCACTGGGCCCTGGGCCTGGGCCTGGGCCACTGGGCCCTGGGCCACTGGGCCTGGGCCTGGGCCCTGGGCCTGGGCCACTGGGCCACAGGCCTGGGCCACTGGGCCTGGGCCCTGGGCCTGGGCCTGGGCCACTGGGCCTGGGCCTGGGCCAGGCCTGGGCCTGGGCCACTGGGCCTGGGCCTGGGCCCTGGGCCTGGGCCCTGGGCCTGGGCCTGGGCCACTGAGGCCTGGGCCACTGGGCCTGGGCCTGGGCCTGGGCCACAGGCCCCTGGGCCTGGGCCTGGGCCTGGGCCTGGGCCACTGGGCCACTGGGCCTGGGCCCTGGGCCTGGGCCACTGGGCCACTGAGCCCTGGGCCCTGGGCCACTGGGCCTGGGCCTGGGCCTGGGCCACTGGGCCTGGGCCTGGGCCTGGGCCTGGGCCACAGGCCTGGGCCTGGGCCTGGGCCTGGGCCACTGGGCCTGGGCCTGGGCCTGGGCCTGGGCCACTGGGCCACTGGGCCACAGGCCTGGGCCTGGGCCTGGGCCACTGGGCCTGGGCCTGGGCCTGGGCCACTGGGCCTGGGCCCTGGGCCTGGGCCTGGGCCTGGGCCACTGGGCCTGGGCCACTGGGCCACTGGGCCAGGCCTGGGCCACTGGGCCACTGGGCCTGGGCCCTGGGCCTGGGCCTGGGCCACTGGGCCACTGGGCCACTGGGCCTGGGCCTGGGCCTGGGCCACAGGCCCTGGGCCCTGGGCCACTGGGCCACTGGGCCTGGGCCACTGGGCCACTGGGCCTGGGCCTGGGCCACTGGGCCACTGGGCCCTGGGCCCTGGGCCTGGGCCACAGGCCACTGGGCCTGGGCCTGGGCCACTGGGCCTGGGCCTGGGCCACTGGGCCACTGGGCCTGGGCCCTGGGCCTGGGCCACTGGGCCTGGGCCTGGGCCACCAGGCCTGGGCCTGGGCCTGGGCCTGGGCCTGGGCCTGGGCCTGGGCCACTGGGCCTGGGCCTGGGCCTGGGCCACAGGCCTGGGCCTGGGCCTGGGCCACTGAGCCTGGGCCACTGGGCCACTGAGCCACAGGCCACAGGCCTGAGCCTGGGCCACCAGGCCCTGGGCCACTGGGCCACAGGCCCTGGGCCACTGGGCCCTGGGCCTGGGCCACTGAGCCTGGGCCTGGGCCACTGGGCCCTGGGGCCCTGGGCCACTGAGCCACCAGGCCTGGGCCTGGGCCACTGGGCCACTGAGGCCTGGGCCACACAGGCCTGGGCCTGGGCCACAGGCCTGGGCCCTGGGCCACAGGCCACTGGGCCTGGGCCACTGAGCCTGGGCCCTGGGCCTGGGCCCTGGGCCTGGGCCACTGGGCCACTGGGCCTGGGCCACTGGGCCCTGGGCCACTGGGCCACAGGCCTGGGCCTGGGCCACAGGCCTGGGCCTGGGCCTGGGCCTGGGCCTGGGCCACAGGCCTGGGCCACTGGGCCCTGGGCCTGGGCCTGGGCCTGGGCCTGGAGGCCTGGGCCACTGGGCCTGGGCCACTGAGGCCCTGGGCCTGGCCACAGGCCACTGGGCCACAGGCCTGGGCCACTGAGCCCTGGGCCACTGGGCCCTGGGCCACAGGCCCTGGGCCTGGGCCACAGGCCTGGGCCTGGGCCTGGGCCTGGGCCTGGGCCTGGGCCTGGGCCTGGGCCACTGGGCCACAGGCCTGGGCCACTGAGGCCTGGGCCTGGGCCCTGGGCCACTGGGCCACTGGGCCTGGGCCACTGGGCCTGGGCCACTGGGCCCTGGGCCTGGGCCACAGGCCACTGGGCCCTGGGCCTGGGCCCTGGGCCTGGGCCACTGGGCCACTGGGCCACTGAGCCTGGGCCTGGGCCACTGAGGCCTGGGCCCTGGGCCACAGGCCACTGGGCCTGGGCCACTGGGCCTGGGCCTGGGCCCTGGGCCTGGGCCACTGAGGCCTGGGCCACTGGGCCACAGGCCTGGGCCACTGGGCCACTGAGCCTGGGCCTGGGCCCTGGGCCACTGGGCCACTGGGCCTGGGCCCTGGGCCACTGGGCCCTGGGCCACAGGCCACAGGCCTGGGCCACCAGGCCACTGAGGCCTGGGCCTGGGCCACTGGGCCACTGGGCCACTGAGCCACTGGGCCACTGAGCCCTGGGCCACAGGCCTGGGCCTGGGCCACTGGGCCTGGGCCTGGGCCACCACAGGCCTGGAGGCCTGGGCCTGGGCCACACTGGGCCCTGGGCCACTGGGCCTGGGCCACTGAGCCACACAGGCCACTGGGCCACTGAGCCTGGGCCTGGGCCACTGGGCCACTGAGGCCTGGGCCTGGGCCTGGCCACTGGGCCCTGGGCCTAGGCCTGGGCCCTGGGCCACCTGGGCCTGGGCCACTGAGCCTGGGCCACTGGGCCACTGGGCCACCAGGCCTGGGCCCTGGGCCACTGGGCCACAGGCCAAGGCCTGGGCCTGGGCCACTGGGCCCTGGGCCCTGGGCCTGGGCCACAGGCCACTGGGCCCTGGGCCTAGGCCACTGGGCCTGGGCCTGGGCCTGGGCCTAGGCCTGGGCCTGAGCCACCAGGCCCTGAGCCTGGGCCACTGGGCCACACAGGCCCTGGGCCACTGGGGCCTGGGCCACTGGGCCCTGGGCCTGGGCCCTGGGCCTGGGCCTGGGCCTGGGCCCTGGGCCACTGGGCCTGGGCCTGGGCCACAGGCCTGGGCCACACCAGGCCCACTGGGCCTGGGCCACCAGGCCACTGGGCCACTGAGGCCTGGGCCACACAGGCCACTGGGCCACTGGGCCTGGGCCACTGGGCCTGGGCCACTGGGCCACTGGGCCTGGGCCACTGGGCCACTGGGCCACTGGGCCTGGGCCCTGGGCCCTGGGCCTGGGCCACTGGGCCACTGAGCCTGAGCCTGAGCCACTGGGCCTGAGCCACACAGGCCACTGGGCCACTGAGGCCCTGGGCCTGGGCCCTGGAGGCCTGGGCCACTGAGCCACAGGCCACTGGGCCTGGGCCTGGGCCTAGGCCACTGGGCCTGGGCCCTGGGCCACTGGGCCCTGGGCCACTGGGCCTGGACAGGCCTGGAGGCCACTGAGCCACTGGGCCACTGAGGCCTGGGCCACAGGCCCTGGGCCTGGGCCACTGGGCCAGGCCTGGGCCACCAGGCCTGGGCCACCAGGCCTGGGCCACTGGGCCACTGGGCCACTGAGGCCTGGGCCCTGGGCCCTGGGCCCTGGGCCTGGGCCTGGGCCAGGCCACTGGGCCTGGGCCCACTGAGCCACTGGGCCCTGGGCCACTGAGCCTGGGCCCCACTGGGCCTGGGCCACTGGGCCTGGGCCTGGGCCCTGGGCCACACAGGCCACTGGGCCTGGGCCCTGGGCCTGGGCCACTGAGGCCTGGGCCACTGGGCCACTGAGGCCACTGGGCCTGGGCCACTGGGCCCTGGGCCCTGGGCCTGGGCCTGGGCCCTGGGCCACTGGGGCCTGGGCCACTGGGCCACTGAGCCCTGGGCCTGGGCCACTGGGCCACTGGGCCACTGGGCCACTGGGCCACTGAGCCACTGGGCCCTGGGCCACTGCCCTGGGCCACAGGCCTGGGCCACTGAGCCTGGGCCCTGGGCCCTGGGCCACTGGGCCACAGGCCTGGGCCACTGGGCCACTGGGCCCTGGGCCTGGGCCCTGAGGCCACTGGGCCACTGGGCCACTGGGCCACTGGGCCACTGAGCCACTGGGCCCTGGGCCTGGGCCCTGGGCCTGGGCCCTAGGCCTGGGCCACAGGCCACTGAGGCCTGGGCCCTGGGCCCTGAGCCCTGGGCCACTGGGCCTGGGCCACTGAGCCTGGGCCACAGGCCACTGGGCCACTAGGCCCTGGGCCACTGGGCCACTGAGGCCACAGGCCACTGGGCCCTGGGCCTGGGCCACTGGGCCCTGGGCCTGGGCCTGAGCCACTGGGCCACTGGGCCTGGGCCACTGGGCCCTGGGCCAGGCCCTGGGCCACTGGGCCACTGAGGCCACTGGGCCACTGGGCCTGGGCCACTGGGCCACTGGGCCACTGAGCCACTGGGCCCTGGGCCACTGGGCCCTGGGCCACCAGGCCTGGGCCTGGGCCACTGAGCCACTGGGCCACTGGGCCTGGGCCACTGGAGGCCTGGGCCTGGGCCTGAGGCCTGGGCCCTGGGCCACAGGCCACTGGGCCTGGGCCACAGGCCACTGAGGCCCTGGGCCACTGGGCCACTGGGCCACAGGCCTGGGCCTGGGCCCTGGGCCCTGGGCCTGGGCCACTGGGCCACCAGGCCCTGGGCCACTGGGCCTGGGCCACAGGCCACTGGCCACAGGCCTGGGCCACTGGGCCACAGGCCTGGAGGCCACTGGGCCACTGAGCCACTGGGCCCTGGGCCACTGGGCCACAGGCCACTGAGGCCACTGGGCCAGGCCACAGGCCACTGAGGCCTGGGCCAGGCCACAGGCCTGGGCCCTGGGCCACTGGGCCTGGGCCACTGAGGCCTGGCCAGGCCTGGAGGCCTGGGCCACTGGGCCACTGGGCCCTGGGCCCTGGGCCCCTGGGCCACTGAGCCACTGGGCCCTGGGCCACTGGGCCACTGAGCCCTGGGCCACTGGGCCTAGGCCACTGGGCCACTGGGCCACTGGGCCACTGGGCCCTGGGCCCTGGGCCACTGGGCCACTGAGCCTGGGCCCTGGGCCACTGGGCCACAGGCCACTGGGCCACTGGGCCACAGGCCTGGGCCACTGGGCCACTGGGCCTGGGCCTGGGCCACTGGGCCACTAGGCCTGGGCCACCAGGCCCTGGGCCACTGGGCCTGGGCCACTGGGCCACTGAGCCACAGGCCTGAGGCCACTGGGCCTGGGCCACAGGCCTGAGGCCTGGGCCACTGGGCCCTGGGCCACTGGGCCACTGGGCCACCAGGCCCTGGGCCACTGGGCCACAGGCCTGAGCCACTGGGCCTGGGCCCTGGGCCCTGGGCCACTGAGGCCACTGGGCCTGGGCCACTGGGCCCTGGGCCCTGGGCACTGAGCCCTGGGCCAGGCCCTGGGCCACTGGGCCTGGGCCACTGAGCCACTGGGCCACTGGGCCACAGGCCTGGGCCACTGGGCCTGGGCCCACCAGGCCTGGGCCCTGGCCACTGGGCCCTGGGCCTGGGCCCACTGAGCCAGGCCCTGGGCCCTGGCCACTGAGCCCATAGGCCCACTGGGCCACTGGGCTGAGGCCTGGGCCTGAGGCCTGGGCCACAGGCCACTGGGCCCTGGGCCACTGGGCCTGGGCCACTGGGCCCTGGGCCCTGGGCCACTGGGCCACTGGGCCACTGGGCCTGGGCCTGGGCCACTGGGCCCTGGGCCACTGAGCCACTGGGCCTGGGCCTAGGCCCTGGGCCCTGGGCCACTGGGCCACTGGGCCACAGGCCTGGGCCACTGGGCCTGGGCCACTGAGCCACTGGGCCAAGGCCTGGGCCTGACTGGGCCCTGGGCCCTGGGCCACTGGGCCACAGGCCACTGGGCCCTGGGCCACAGGCCTGGGCCACTGGGCCTGGGCCACTGGGCCACACAGGCCTGGGCCACTGGGCCACTGGGCCCTGAGGCCCTGGGCCTGGGCCACTGGGCCACTGAGCCCTGGGCCACAGGCCCTGGGCCCTGAGGCCTGGGCCTGGGCCCTGGGCCACTGGAGGCCTGGGCCCTGGGCCACTGAGGCCACTGGGCCCTGGGCCACTGGGCCTGGGCCACTGAGCCACTGGCCACTGAGGCCACTGGCCCAGGCCACAGGCCTGGGCCACTGGGCCCTGGGCCACTGGGCCACTGGGCCACAGGCCACTGGAGCCACTGGGCCACTGGGCCTGGGCCACTGAGCCAGGCCTGGGCCACTGAGGCCTGGGCCTAGGCCCTGGGCCTGGGCCTGGGCCTGGGCCACTGGGCCACTGGGCCTGAGGCCTGGGCCTGGGCCTGGGCCTGGGCCACTGGGCCACTGGGCCCTGGGCCACTGGGCCCTGGGCCTGGGCCACTGGGCCCTGGGCCTGAGGCCACTGGGCCTGGGCCCTGGGCCCTGGGCCACCAGGCCACTGGGCCACTGGGCCACTGGGCCTGGGCCACTGGGCCACCAGGCCCTGGGCCACTGAGCCTGGGCCACTGGGCCTGGGCCACTGGGCCACTGGGCCACTGGGCCACTGGGCCACTGGGCCTGGGCCACTGGGCCTGGGCCTGGGCCTGGGCCACTGGGCCACTGGGCCACTGGGCCTGGGCCACTGGGCCTGGGCCACTGAGCCACTGGGCCACTGGGCCTGGGCCACTGGGCCTGGGCCTGGGCCACTGAGCCACAGGCCTGGGCCACTGGGCCCTGGGCCACTGGGCCTGAGCCCTGGGCCCTGGGCCACAGGCCCTGGGCCCTGGGCCTGGGCCCTGGGCCACCAGGCCTGAGCCACTGGGCCACAGGCCACTGAGCCACTGAGGCCTAGGCCTGGGCCCTAGGCCACTGGGCCTGGGCCCTGAATACTGGGCCACTGAGCCTGGGCCACTGGGCACAGGCCCTGGGCCACAGGCCTGGGCCACTGAGGCCCTGGGCCACTGGGCCACTGAGCCACCAGGCCTGGGCCACTGAAGGAGGCCTGAGCCTGGGCCACTGAGCCTGGGCCTGGGGCCTAGGCCCTAGGCCACTGGGCCTGGAGGCCTGAGGCCTGGAAGACCTGGCGCAGGCCACTGGGCCACTGGGCCCTGGGCCTGAGGCCACCCCTAGGCCACTACAGGCCACTGGGCCTGGGCCTGGGCCACTGGGCCTGTTAGGCCTGAGCCACTGAGCCACTGAGGCCACAGGCCTGGGCCCTGGGCCTAGGCCACTGGGCCACACAGGCCACTGAGGCCACTGGGCCTGGGCCTGGGCCTCTGCACAGGCCTGGGCCACTAGGCCACTGAGGCCCTGGGCCTGGGCCACTAGGCCCTGGGCCTGAGGCCCTGGGCCACCAGGCCTGGGCCCTGGGCCCATGGGCCAGGCTGGGCCATGCTGAGCCTGGGCTGCACCAGGCCACTGGGGCCACTGGGCTGGCCACTGGGCCCTGAGGCCCTGGGCCACTGAGGCCCTGGGCCTGGGCCTGAGGCCACTGGGCCACTACAGGCTAGGCCCTGGGCCACTGAGGCCACTGAGCCACTAGGCCACTGGGCCCTAGGCCTGAGCCACTGAAGGCCCCCAGGCCCCAGGCCTGGGCCACTGGGCCACCAGGCCTGGGCCACTGAGGCCTGGGCCCACCAGGGCCTGGAGGCCTGAGCCTGAGCCTAGGCCCTGAGCCTGGGCCCTGGGCCCTGAGGCCTGAGCCTGAGCCCTGGGCCCTGGGCCCTGGGCCCTGGGCCCTGGGCCTGGGCCACCAGGCCTGGGCCACTGGGCCCCTAGGCCCTAGGCCACTGAGCCTGGGCCTGAGCCACTGGGCCACTGAGCCACCTGAGCCACTGAGGCCACTGAGCCACTGGGCCCTGGGCCACTGGGCCTGAGAGACCTGGGCCCTGGGCCTGAGCCCTGGGCCCTGAGCCACAGGCCTGGGCCCTGGGCCTAGGCCTGGGCCCTGGGCCTGAAGGCCTGGGCCACTATGGGCCACTAGGCCACTGAGCCCAGGCCATGGGCCCCAGAGCCCCCAGGCCCCCGGAGCCACCAGGCCACCAGCCACCTGGGCACTGAGCCCCCGGAGCCCTCCCGGGCCCAGGCCCTGGGCCACCAGGCCTCCCCCAGGCCTGGGCCACTGAGAGCCCCAGGCCACTGGGCCCCCAGACCAGGCCAGACCCCCAGGCCCCTGGAGACCCCCAGGCCCCCAGAGCCCCACTGAGCCCCCAGGCCCCAGAGACCCCAGACCCCCAGACCCCAGGCCCCAGACCCCAGACCCCCGGAGCCCAGGCCCCCGAGGAGCCCCGGGCCCAGGCCCCCAGAGCCCCAGACCCCCAGGCCCCAGAGCCCCCAGACCCCAGACCCCCGAGCCCCAGACCCCAGACCCCCGAGCCCCAGGCCCAGGCCCCCCCCAGACCCCAGACCCCAGACTGCAAAGCCCCAGAGCCCCAGAGCCCCAGACCCCCAGACCCCCAGAGCCCCCAGAGACCCCCAGACCCCAGAGAGCCCCAGACTGGGCCCCCAGGCCCCCAGACCCCAGGCCCCCAGGCCCCCAGAGCCCAGAGCCCCAGTTTGCAGCCCCCATTTGACCCCGGGCCTTTGGACCTTTGAAGACCCCAGACCCCCAGACCCCAGGCCCCAGACTGACTGGACCCCCAGCCCCCAGGCCCCCAGACCCCCAGGCCCTAAGGCCTGACTGACCCTGACCCCCAGCCCCACTGACCCCTGACCTGTGCGTGACCCCAGCTGGCCCCAGACCCCACTGGCTCCCAGGCCCCCAGGCCCCCAGGCCCCCAGAGGCCCCAGGCCCAGGCCCCCAGGGCCCCCAGGCCCCCAGGCCCCCAGGCCCCCAGGCCCCAGAGGCCCCCAGACCCCAAGGCCAGGCCCCCAGACCCCCGAGCCCAGAGCCCCCAGGACCCCAGGCCCAGGCCCCACTGAGAGCGCCCCGGAGCCCAGGCAGCCCCAGGCCCAGGAGGCCCCAAGGCCCTGGCCCTGGGCCACTGGCCCTGAGGCCCTGGCCCAGGCCACTTGACACTGGCCCAGAGAGGCCAGAGCCCCGACCCACTGATTGAGGCTGAGCCCCTGACTGGCCCAGGCCCTGGGCCCCCAGGCCCCAGACCAGGCCCAGACCCCAGACCCCAAACCCAGAGGCCTGACACAGGCCCCAGACCCGAACCCGAGGACCCCAGGGGCCAGACCCAGACCCCAGAGCCCCAGACCCAGAGACCACTGACCCCAGGAACCCCCCAGCCCCAGACCCCCAGACCCCAGAACCCCCCGAGACCCAGACCCCAGACTGCCCCCAGCCCCCAGGCTGACCCCAGGCCCCAGCCCCAGAGCCCCCAGACCCCCAGGCTTTGAGGCCCCCAGCCAGGCCCCGAGAGCCCCAGGCCAGAAGGCCGAGAGCCCACAGGCAGAGCCCGAGCCCGAAGGCCCCACGAGAGCCCCCAGAGCCCCCAGACCCCAGAGCCCCCAGGCCAGGCCCCAGAGGCCCCCAGGCCCCCAGACCCCCAGACCCCCGAGCCAGAGCCCCCAGGCCCCCAGACCGGAGCCCGAGCCACTGACCCAGGCCCCTGAAGCCCCCTGACCCCAAGGCCCAAACCCCAGCCATACAAGCCCTAAACCCCAAGCCCCAGACCCCAACGGACCCCAAGACAGACTCGGCCTGAAACCCCAGGCCCCACAAAACCACCCAATCACTAAACCTAACCCCCGAATCCCACGATTGCCTGACCACCTTTGACCCACCCTTGACCCCGAGCCCCCGGGCCCCAGGCCCCACGCCCCCAGGCCCCAGGGCCCCCGAGGCCCCGAGGCCCTAAGCCTAAGCCTAACCGCACCCCTGAGGCCCAGGGAGCCCCCGGGCCGGGAGCCCCAGACCCCAGACCCCAGACCCCCAGGCCGAGAGCCCCGGGCCCAGAGCCCCCAGACCCCCGACCCCAGAGCCCCCGACCCCCAGGCCCCCAGGCCCCCAACCCCCGGCCCCCAGACTGACCCCCAGGGCCCAGGCCCCCAGAGCCCCCAGACCCAGGAGCCCCCGGGCCACTGGGCCACTGGGCCCACTGAAGCCACCCAGGCCACTGGGCCACTGAGCCCCCAGGCCCCCAGAGGCCCGAGGCCCGGGCCCCCAGGCCCCAGGCCCCGAGGCCCCCAGGGCCCTGGCCACTGACCCTGACCTGGCCCCGAGCCCGAGAGCCGAGGCCAGGGGCCTAAGGCCCCAGACCCCGAGGCCCCGAGGCCCCAGACTGACCCCCGAGCCCCCAGGCCCCCGACCCCCATTTGGGCCCCCAGGCCCCCAGACAGGCCCCAGGCCCAGGCCCCAGAGCCCAGAGCCCCGAGGCCCAGAGCCCCAAGGCCCCAGAGAGCCCAGAGCCCCCAGGCCCCAGACCCCGAGGCCGCCCAGGCCCCCGCCCCGCACCCCCTGGCTTTGACCCCACCCCAACAACACCCAAATTTGACCCCCAGACCAGACCCCCAAAGGCCCCAAGGCCACAAGGCCCACCACTGAGCCTGGGCCACTGGCCTTTGGGCCCCGGAGCCCCAGGACCCCCCAGGCCCCGAGCCCCCAAAGGCCCCAGGCCCCAGACCCCCGAGCCCCCCGAGCCCCAAACCCCCGAGCCACCAACACTGAACAGGCCCCTAACATTAAACCACTGAGCCTCAAACCCTGAGCGAACCCCAAGAAACCCGACCCTAAACCTAAACCAGGACACACTATGGATCGAGCATCGTACACCATTTTCAATATCCAGGTGTTTGGCCATTTTGAGTGAATTCTCATTCAATTGAGCACTTAAAACTTTAAATAAACACGAGCTTTGTACATGGGTCGATAAATGGGCTTTGTACATGGGCTTTGAAAAAAATGGAAAACTTAACCCTTGAAAAGTAAAAGTCTATAAAAAATGGGAAATTTAACTATGATGGAGGTAGTATTTTTGTCCATGCGAGACCTTTGCTCATTATTTGCTATGGGTTATGCCTTTAACAACTTATGCATTTGTGACATGTAACTCTTCATTTGAAGAAATGATTAAATTTGATTTTTACGGGAACATACGAAATTAGGCAATGAAGTTTCTTTCAAAAGTTGGAATTATTAGCTAAACAATCATTCTAAGTGAAGATAAAAAAATCAATTTTAAGTAGGTGAATTAAAATCAACATAAAACTAATTCATTTATTAGTTAAAAGAACACTACGAGAATCACACTTTTTGGAAAATAATAGTAATAATAATAAAGCTACAAAAGGAGGCTGCAATACAAAAGGTTTCTTTTGCATGCGATACTGTATATTAAATAGAAACGAGAGGAATCAATACTTTGTGCATATGCAAATGTATCAACAGTTACGAAAAGTAAAATTGGACTTTTGACAATCCGAGATAAATTAATTTTTTTCCTAAATAGCGTTTCTCACTTGTCATAACATAGATGAAGTGTAGCAATAATAAGAGCATTCATCACACCACAATTGGAAAAACACATCAAATGAAGAGATATATTTATGTACCTTCTCTTTATGGAAATACACATATACTAATTTCACACCCTTTCATTTAACACAACACTTGCATAAACCATTATCCATTAATCATAAAAAAAAATCAATAAATTAGTCGATAAACCAATCGGTAAATACATCAAAATTCAACAAAAGTACTTTCAAAATTCAATTTCAAAGGCCAATGCTCAAATTTGAATTAAATGTTCAACAAAATGCGAGCAACAATTTGGAATTAAAGAAATCAAAATCAATGGAAATTTATAGAACTTACCAATTTTGATTGCAGAGCATGTTGAGACGGGAGCAGAGAGGGTCGGCGGTAGAGGAGGCGGTGGGATGGGGAGTGCCGATTGTTGAGTGAGTGTGGAGCACCGACGGTTGAGGCAGGCGTCGGCGGCGTCGAGAGAGTTTAGAGGGTTGGCGGTAGGGCGTCGGGCGATCGGCAACGTTAGAGAGGCTGAGAGAGGGTCGGTGGTAGGGAGTCGGTTAGAGCGGCATTTAGCGGCGGCGAAAGGGGATCTTTGCGAGCACTGTCGTCACCAACGGTAGTAGGGTCAGCGGTAGGGCGGCGGTGGTTTGGTGGTAGACCGGCGGTAACCGGCGGCACGACGAATTCGTGTGGGTGAGCGATTAGGGCTAGGAGTTTGAAAATGAAATTTCAAGTCCAATTTTGAGTATTAGTTTTCGGAGATAATAATGGACATACATTTCACCGTTAACTTTAATTAAAATAATTATTAAATTTTAATTTAAAAATAAATTATAATAAATAGATAACAAAACAACGATAAATTGATAATGGATATATAAAAAATAAAATATCCATTAATTTTGATTAAAAAATTAATTTAAAAATAAATTAAATTGCTTAGATAACGAAGCATAATTAATCACATAAGAATATACATTATCTATGAGCGTATTCTAATTTTTTTCAAGAACATAGATAACGGATATAGTTTAGAAAATGGATTTACAAGTCTTAGATAACTGATTTAAAGAAATTCGTTATCTATTTTTGGTTATATATGAGCGAAAATGTAATAGTGAGTCATTTAGAATGTAGGATAAGGGAAATTATATTTAATTAGAAGGCATTTATTATTTGTAACTAATATTTTATTATTTGTAACGACAATTACTTATTGTTATTTAAAATATACCTTTCGATACTTGAATATAAAATTTCGTTACAATAACTCATCTTTTTGTAACCATTTAAATGTTGGTTACAAATAAATTAGATTACAAGAAATACATTTTCTTGTAGTGATAATAATTATAGTGAGTGCAAGTAAACATTTATACATTTATTCTTCCCAATCCACTAGAGCACTTTCTTCTTTTCTCCTTCATTTATTAAGGATTTGACCTACTAGATTTTTTTTTCCGTACTCTAGCCACATGAACTTAACTTACTACTCGGATTTGACTAACGTTCTTAATTACGAACTTTTGAAAAATTAAGTGTGTGGTTTCCAACTTAAGAATGAGAGATCCTTTACCAATATAACTCAATATTGATATGATCTCTCTCAAAACATTGGATATTTATTATATTATATTATATTATATTATGCAATGAACACATATATTTGAAAGTTTTTCTTGCTTGAATGCTAAGTGTTCTATAAATATCATATTTCTTGTAGCTTTAATAACTCGGTAGAATTTCCATAAGTTATTCAAAAAAATTTGGTTGTACGTAGTAAGGAATCATATATTCTTTGTTGGATGGTAAATTCAAATATGTACTATATTAGGTTGGTGAATCGTTCTCGGGATCTGTTAGAATAGGGAAATTATCATACTTCACTTCTTTTTCTAGGCGTTCCGCTCTGCCGATCGATGAGTAACTCACTTTTGCACATATATGATTGCACCATGCATGACTGAATTAACTACATGATGGGAAAGGGAATACCAAACAAAGTTGTATTTTTTCATGTCTTTTTAGCTTGTAATATTTTTTCCCTCAAAGAAGGTAAATTCGACAATTTTTTTAAGATTTGTACATTATTGTTGACTATTTATCTGTCCATCTCAAGTCTGCTAGGTAAGGTTGTTAATAAATATCTCCAATTAATTTGAGTTTGAGCTTGTCTTTCATGCTTTTCGGTTGATACTATGTTTTATCTTCTACTAGAGTTTGTCTTCAATCTCATTAACTCTTCATCATACTCTAACATTGAATGTAACACTTTTTTCCTTTTTTGGTTCATGCAATATTTTATTTCCAAAATATGCCACGTTATAAATTGATTTCCTACTCAAATTGATTTCGTATTTGTACAAAAATATTAACTATCAAAATCTCGAGTATTGTCATATGTGCTTAGATTAACAAATTGGACCACAAAGTATAATTTGGCCACCACTGAAAGCCCAATTATAGTTTTGATTCAGCGAATTACCTTTCAAAAATTGTGACATGTCTGTTATTTGGAGTATGACTTCTTCAATAAAAACTCTACCAAGATTGACAAAAAGACCTTGGATGGTCCATATTGCCATTTTAAAGCGCTCTTGTGGTGGTTGGTTTAAAAAATGAGGTTCTTGACATTTGGATTATAAAGAGGAGGGGACATTGTTCATTTACATACGTTTTTAACATGAAGTTTTATGCGCACTAATTTATCGTAAAAATGCATATAAGACCCCAAAGAATCGTCTTTTTTAGAAAATATTTTTTCAGAAAATATCAAAAAAATCCGACTTTTTAATTTCAATGTGACTACGAGTTACATTTGCTCGAAAAAAAAATGCATGCATGAGAGGGATGAATATTTTGACATCTAATTAGACTTGCTTAAATGATGTCGAGAGTATGAAAACCAGTTTGGGTTATAAGAAGCATGAGATGTTAGGGGTGTTTTTGTGGGTATCGATGACCTTCCGGGCTTTGTAGTTTTCGGACATGTTCTTATTTCGGATGGGATCAATAGGTTATGGTGGCTTACACATGTGGAGAACGAGGTTACAAGTGATGATTCATTGGAGAAGGAGGATACGTCTAGAAATTCTAAGAATATGTTAGAGTTGAAGGATTTCTTATTTCTGAGACTTGTGGGATAATGCATGTTTTTGTCTTATAGATACTTCAATATTATCGGTTAAGATGAATGATGGTCATAATTCGATTAACATTATCCCAAAAACCAGTTCAAAGACTATATGCAATTTGCTTCTCTTGAACTCCTATCGGTGTCTATTTGTCTTAACAAAGAGGATAGTCTCATCGCTCATCATATAGAAGGAAACCCGTGAATCCTCCGGTTAGCTCAGTATAATTTTATTAGGAATTTGCATGATTTTTATATAGATTATTCTCGACGCTCACTTAACTATGTATGAAGTGATTACAACATTTTTATTTCTATTTTGGCGGTTATCCACCAAACCCCCTTAGATGGTGATCTTTGTAGGATAAATGAAAGAATTTTTATCTAGATATAGTTGGGTGAATTCAGATATTTTCAAAATTAATTACAAGTTGATGTCACGGTGAATGCATGAATTTACGGTGCATAGGTTTTGTTTGAACTAATACTAATAACCTAACATATATTTTATGAGTGAGTCTCCTATAAACAAAGTTTCATAGTATGAAACTTGTATTTGACCCATTTTCCTGGGGAATTTTTAAAAAGGCCTAGTCAAAGGGGTGTAAGTCAAAAATAGCCTTACTTACAAAAAAAGATCAAATATGGCCTCTTATTTTTTAATTGTATAAAAATATTGTTTTAATTTTTATTAAATTACAATAATGCCTTAATCATCTTCATCACAAATATACATATACATTTTTATATCTATAATTCATAGCACATTCAAACGCTCACACTACAATTCCCAAATTTTTCTTCTCAAGATGTCATTTTGAAAGTTGAAGAACAATTTTTTTGCTATTTTCTTTATTAGGTTGTTGATATTTGTTATTTTATCATTGTACAATTATTTTTATCAAAATCGAAAATTCTGCACTTTTACTGTGATTAACGTAAATGTTAAGGAATCAATATAAATGGATTAATTCTAAATGGATTAATTCTCAACCTCTCTATAAGTTCGGACTTTTAGATGAGGCGGAATTCTTTCATGGTATCGAGCCAAAGGCGCCCGGAGGTCTTGGGTTCAATTCCTCTTGAAAGCAACTCCACCCATATTAAATTGTCCACTCAATGGGCTTCCTCCCCAAAGGGTAGAGGTTATAAATTCGGCCCACGAGTGAGGGGAGTGTTAAGGAATCAATATAAATGGATTAATTCTCAACCTCTCTATAAGTTCGGACTTTTAGATGAGGCGGAATTCTTTCGGTAAACCGCTTCCCGCAAGGGTTGTTCGGTTGTTCGAGTTGTTCGAGTTGTTTAATTGTTCGATTGTTCGAGCTTGTTTAGTTGTTCATTTTTTATTGTACGATTGTTCGGTTGTTCATCTATCTCGGTTGTTTGGTTGTTCGACTTGTTCGGTTGTTTATTTATTTGGATTGTTTGGTTGTTCGGTTGTTTAGTTGTTCGGGCGTTCGGGTTGTTTATGTTATTTAGGTTGTTGAAATGTATAGTATAAGTTGTTTAAGTTGTTGATAAGTGATTATTAAATTATTTTTTTAATTAATTTTTTTAATAATAATTAAATGAGAATTAAGTTTATCATCGATAGTTAAAATTTTATTTTTGACTTGTAGATATGGACTCATCTCAATTCTGGGTCAATGTAATTTATTTTGGCGAGTTTGTCAATGAAAATGGTCAATGGGAATGGAAAAGGAGCGAGGGTGACCATGGTGCCAATGTAGAAGGACTTCCAATATCTTCAAATATGACATATAAGGAGCTTCATTCTGAAGTACTAAATTTGTGCAAGGTTGATCCATCACCGCATGATGTGGAGATGTGTTTTCTTCTCCCTGAAAAAAAAGAATTTCAAGTTCCGGTCAAATCGTTTCAAATCGACATTTGCATTGGTTGGTAGGTCTCAATAAACAAGGTCATTATTGTTCTATTTGTGTTACCATTGTGAACAAGATTGCATCGGAGGGGCAACAAGAAAATGATGATGATAATTTTGAGATGCAAGTAAATGAAGCTCATGAAACCGACCAAGGTGTGGATTGGAATACTTTAGAGATTGTTTTAGATATCAACGAAGATATTTCAATGCACAATGCTACTTTCGGTGCTCCTAGATGTGATTTCATACATGACAATGGAGAAGAAAATCACATCGCGAGGCGAACTACATTGCTTCTTCTTCAAATAGTCGTGCATCACATGTGGTACCATCAGATTTTGACTTGCAACAAGGTCAAATTTATACCACCAAGAAGGACCTTCAAACGGATGTACACATTCTTTCTTTGAAGTACAACTTTGAATTCAAGGTAAAGAAATCAAATAAGAATGTCTACACCGTTGTGTGCATGGATGAAAATTGCAAATGGAGATTGCAAGCAACAAAGTTCAACGAGTGTAGTTACTTTGATTTGGAAGTACGATGCAGAGCATACTTGTTCTATAACTATGACTTGCAGTGATCATAGAAAAGCAACCTCGTGGGTAATTGGAAATTATATAAAAAGTAATTTTGAGGATCCAAAGAAGATTTATAGACTGCGAGATATCATAGAGGATATTCGTAAAGATTTTGGGGTAGAGATGGATTATCAAAAGGCAAGAAGGTGCAGAGAATCTGCTCTAGAAAGTTTGAGAGGTTCATATGAGGATAATTATGCTAAGTTGCTCGCATATGCTCATAACTTGTTTCTTTCAAATCCCGGTACAATATTCCATTTAGAGGTTGATAGTCAAAGTCGTTTCAAATACTTCTTTTTAGCTTTTGGAGCTTGTATTCGTGGATTTCATTCTTCAATGAGGCCTGTAGTTATTGTGGATGGTACATTCTTGACGGGAAAATACAAAGGTACTTTAATTGTTGCAACTTGTCAAGATGGAAATAAACAATTATATCCTCTTGCTTGGGGTATTGTGGATTACGAAAATGATGCTTCATGGTATTGGTTTTTCATGAAACTGAAAGAAGTAACAGGTGATAACGAAGATCTTGTTGTTATATCTCGATCCTCATCAAAGTCTTATAAAAGGCATGGCGGTATATGACAAAGCACGTCATGGGCATTGCATCTATCATATAAAGGGCAACTTGAGAACCAAAACAGGAAAAAGTGACACTTACTCACTTTTTATGAAGGCAGCAGAAGCATATACCAAAGAAGAATTCAACAACTTCATGAATCGATTCAAAGTACGGATGAAGGCTGGATGGAGGTACCTTAATGATATAGACTTTGAGACATGGGCCAGATCACACTTTCAGGGCACCGTTACAACATCATGACCTCAAACAACGCAGAGTCATTGAACTCCTTATTCAAAAAAAAGAACAGTGGTCCGATTCTTGCATTGATTCAGCGTATTGGACATAAGTTGCAAAAGTGGTTTCATAAGAGGCGCATTGAAGCTCAAACTTGTACCACCAAGTTAACTCCAACAATGGAAAAAGAATTGCGCAAGTCTCTTGATAAAGGCAAAAGCTTAAAGCTGAACCAATTGATCGGATGAGGTATGTGGTGCCGAAAGGAACAAAAAATTTTATTGTTAACTTTCAGAAATCACTTGCACATGTAGAAAGTTCCAATTAGATCGTTTCCCTTGTGAACATGCAATAGCGTGACAAGACAGAGGAACTACTCGGTGTATTTGTTATGTTCGGACTATTATCTTTCTTGATTTTGGAGAGCGGCCTATCTTTGATCTTATCTCACCTGCACCGAATGAATCGAGAATGGGTATTTACCGATGATATGAAGAGAATAAATGTCTTTCCTCCAGCGCTACGAAAAGGGCCCGGACGTAGCAAAACGAGAAGAGTGCAATCAATCGGGAATTTTCAAGAAAGAAGAAGTGTAGCGGTGTGGACAAACAGGCACAATAGATTAACATGTCGAGATCCATTACCCATGGTTGATAGATCACTAAGTTAATGTGGTATTGTAATAGTTAGATTAAATTGCTTTGATTGAGAACAACTAACTATTTGCATTAGTATGTCTAACTTTTGATATGTGAACAATTAAGTATTTATATTTGTGTGTTTAACTTTATTGTAGTGTGATACATTATTTTGTTTGAACAACTCAATTGTTCGGTTGTTTAAACAACACTTCATTATTTGAACAACTCACTTTTAAAATAAATCATGTTATTTTTAATTAAAAATAAATTATCTCTTACTATTTAGAAAAATAAGAAATCAAATTTTAAAAAATTCAATAAAAAGAAGTAGTTCACACACTATTTGAATTTAATTGTGACTTATATTTTGTTTGAACAACCCGAGTTGTTCGGTTGTTTAAACAACACTTCATTATTTGAACAACTCACTTTTAAAATAAATCATGTTGTTTTTAATCAAAAAAATATATATCTCTTACTATTTAGAAAAATAAGAAATCAAATTTTAAAAAATTCAATAAAAAGAAGTAGTTCACACACTATTTGAATTTAATTGTGACTTATATTTTGTTTGAACAACCCAGTTGTTCGGTTGTTTAAACAACACTTCATTATTTGAACAACTCACTTTTAAAATAAATCATGTTGTTTTTAATCAAAAAAAAATATATCTCTTACTATTTAGAAAAATAAGAAATTAAATTTTTAAAAATTCAATAAGAAAAATTCAAATACATGTATTAATAAAATAATCATAATTAGCATAATATATATTCCACAAAATTAGACTACAAATAATGGTTTTATCTCGGTACAAACACTCGGCAAATTAAAAGTCCATGACACCTATAGATCAAAAGATCATGAAAAATATCAGCTGCTAATTTCTTCCTCCATTCTCTCATGTAATCAACGAATAAGACTAACATCTTTTCCAAAGCAAGCAAAAATTCAATATACTTCACGGTGAACATACCACAATCATATCTCGCATTAAAAACAAGTGCAAATATTTAATGTAATATACATATATATATATATATATGTATATATATATATATATATATATATATATAATTGGATACATAAGTTAAAACATACTAACCCGTTGAGTTGTTGAGGGCATGCTATGCTCTTACCGCTAAGACTTTGAAGACTATAATTCTTATCCAATCTAGCACATATTAATTTTATTATATTTTTAGTTGGTCAAATATGGGGAAGGCTAAAATTAAACTTGGGTCAAGTTTTTAGGCCTTATTTGATATATCCCACATTTTCCTGCCCATTAAACTTGAACTTAAACTCCGATCCATTGACCCTTACCCACAAAATTAGAATCAAAACAAGCAAAACAAGTTTCATGGTGTGAAACTTTTTCACACAAGAGTTTGTCATATTTTATATAGTTTGAGTAGGAAAATTATCATATTTGTGTAAGTTACTTTTGCAGATATATGATTGAACCATGCACGACTGCATGCTGGGAAAGGGAATACCAAACAAAGTAGCATTTTTTTGCCGTCTTTTTAGCTGGTGATACTTTTTTCCCTTAGATCAGGTAGATTCAACTTTTCCCTTTTTCCAAATCTGTACATTGTAGTTCACTTTTTATTTGTCCACCTCATTCTGCAAGGTAAGGTTGTTAATAAATATCTTTAATTGACTTGAGTTTTAGCTTGTCTTTTATGCTTTCCGTTTGATACTATGTTTTGTCTTCAACCAAAACTTGTCTTCAATCTCATGAACTCATCATCATAATCTAACATTGGATGTAGCATTTTTTTCCTTTTTTGTTCATGCAACATTTTATATCCAAAATATGTCATGTTATAAATTAATTTCCTACTCATAGTATTTCGTACTTGTACAAAATATATTAACTATCGAAATCTCAGTATTGCCATATGTTCTTAAATTAACAAAATGGACCACGAAATTTAATTTGTATAAAGTGGTCACCCCGAACGCCCAATTATAGTTTTGATTCAACGAATTACCTTTCAAATATTGGGTCGTGTCTGTTATTTGGAGTATGTCTTCTTCCATTAAAAACCGTACCAAGATTGACAAAAAGACTTTGGATGGTTCGTATGCCATTTTATGGAGAAAAATTTTTTTGGTCTCATAACTTGTGGGGTGTCCAATTTTGGTCCCAAAAAAGTAGGGTGTCCAATTTTGGTCCCAATTTTTTCTAATTTGTCCGATTTCAGTCCCATTTTCGCCGAAAAATCGAAAACGACGTCGTTTTCGGTCACGTGACCGGCATGTGCCGGCGAGAATTGGGAATTTTCTACTGAATGCCGACTTGTCGGTTGACTTGGTAATTTTTATATTTTGAATTTTCTTTTACATACATTCTATTACACATGGAAATAAAATTAATAAAAATAAAAATAAATGCCGACTAATGAAAATAATAAAAAAATTAAAAAATTAAAAACACAAGGAAACAAATTTAAAAAATAAAATAAAAATTTAAAGAAAACAAATTAAAAATAAAACTAAAAACACAAATTTCGCTTTCTCACTCAATGTCCCCACTCCCCACCCAAAATATCATTCATCTACTCATCTTCTTCCTCAAGAAGATTTCTGCAAATATCGTTCATCTATTCATCTTCTTCTTCAAAATATACACATACAACACCAAGAACACACACAACACAAGAAACCAAGAACACCAAGAAAACACACGTTTTTCATTGTAAAAAATCGAAAAATAATACTATATTCCAAAACACAAAATATTTAAATCACCCCAAATCCAAAAACCCTAAATCGCCGACCCCAAATCTATTCCAATCGGGCCATCATAATCTATTATAAAATCCCAAATCCAAAACTCAAAAGAAATTAAACAACCGACTCAAATCCAAAAACTCAGCGTTATCGTGTGCCGCGCTCTGCACTCCGACGATGAACGCCACGCCGCACTCCGACGGTGAACGCCACCTCACCCTCTGCAATCTTGGCGTCGGACGAACCGCGCGATTCGGGATGGGTTCGCAATCCAGATGGGGATTTGATGTCCAAACTCTCTTGAGGAAGAAGAAGACGATTTTTTTTTGATAGGTGAGGGGGATTTTGATTTTGGGAGATTGAAGAAGAAGATCAATTAGGTTTGGGTAATATTTCATTTTTAGTTTCATTTTTTAATTAGTTTTTAGAATAAAAGAAATTACATAATTAATTTAAAAAATCAGTCAACACTCAACAGCCACATTAGATTTTAATTTTATTAATTTATTTATCTATGTGTATTAAAAATTGAATGAAAAAAATTCTAAACAAAAAATTATCCAAGTCAGTAGACAAGTCGGCATTCGGTTAGAAAATTCCCAATTCTCGTCGGCACATGCGGGTCACGTGACGAAAAACGGCGTCGTTTACGATTTTCCGGCAAAAAGGGACTAAAATTAGACAAATTAAAAAAATTGGGACCAAAATTGGACACACTACTTTTTGGGACCAAAATTGGACACCCCACAAGTTATGGGACCAAAAACTTTTTCTCCCATTTTATGCGTGCTCTTGTGGAGGTTGGTTTAAAAAAAAGAGGTTCTGACAATGAGATTATAAAAAGGATGGGGCATTGATCATTTACATATGTTTTTTAACGATAATAAATTGAAATTTTATGTGCACTATCTATCGTCGAAAATACATATAAGACCCTAAACAATCGCCTTATGGTTTTTGATGTGACTACGAGGTCTGTTGCTCGGAAAAAATTCATGCATGAAAGGGGTGACTATTTTGACATCTAATTTGACTTGGTTGAATGATGTTGAGATTATGAAAACTAGTTTGGGTTATAAGAAGTAAGAGATTTTAGGGTGTTTCTGCAGGTATCAACAACCTTCCAAGCTTTGTAGTTGTCACGCATGGTTTTATTTCAGTTGGGATTAATGGTTTAGGGTGGCTTACACATGTGGACAATGAGGTTACAAGTGATGACGCGGAGGTGAAGGAGAATACGTCTAGAAATTCTCAGAATAAGTAAAATTTGAAGGATTTCTTGTTAAAGCTTCAAAAGGTCTTTTAAAAGGGTTTAGTGTCGCGAAGTTTGTTTCAAAAACTTGTAGGATTATGCATGTTTTAGTCTTAAAGATACTTCAATGTTATTGGTTAAGAGGAGGGATGATCATAGTTCGATGAACATTACCCCCAAAGTCAGTTCAAAGACTATTTGCAGTATGCTCGTCATGAACTTCCGCTGGTGTCTCTTTGTCTAAACAATAAGAAGGACGCCCGTGAATCCTCCAGTTAGCTCAAAGTATAATTTTAATAGAAATTTGCACGCTTTTTGATATAGATTATTCTGATGGTCACTTGGCTTGTATGAAATAATTACAACATATTTTTATTTTTATTTAAATTACTCTATCATATTATATGTCGATTCTTATTACAATGACTTTTGGATTATTATATATTTTGAGTCAAACCATAGAATATAGATCCTCTCAATTTTTCTAACATCCACACAAGATGTTTACAAAATTGTTTCACGACGTTGTACTTGCGTATCGCTTTTTGAGTGAATATTAAATAGTTACTTATAACAGTTAATAAATTTTGAGATATTTATATTGGTCAACCCATATCCTTATCACATTTAATATGGGTAGATTGCACTTTTGATCCCAAGAGAATGATCGTTTTGTAAAATGGTCAATCTTTTAACACTTTTCGTCTATAAATTAACAGATGGATGTGTGTAAGTGTCATGCACCGTTAATTCCAAAAAAAAATTTTTAAAAAAGTCAGTCTTAAAATCGAATCCTTTGTCTTCACCAAAACCATTTAAAATCTAATCCAAAATTGCATCAAAATCACTCCCAGATTGAAACATCCATATTCACACAAAATATTAATTGAAATCGCAATGAGGCAGAAAATATCCACCAAATATCCAATCTTCATACTAGAAAGCAAAATAAGGGCAATAGGAAGCCTTGAAAAATTACGAACAAAATCAAAATATAGTTGAAACCATTGAAACCAAAATATAGTTGTCTTCGCTAAATTGTCCTACCCAAAATCACACTAAAAATCGAATCGGTAAATCGCGAAAAACTTCTCTGATAAATTGCAAAATTGTGGATGAAAGGAAAAAGAACTGAAATTGACAAGGAGTATTGATTTCTAGCATTGAGACAAGGCTAGATGAAGTGGAATAGTTCAAGTGGTTAGAGTTCACTACCCATGACCTCGTGGTTCACCATTTGCTCGATAAAAAAAAAAAAAACGAACCTAGAGTAGGTAGCACTGTTGAATTTTATGATTGGAATCTGATCTCACGGTGGCGGGTGAAGATCCGTGAGAGTTGAAATATGCAACTGTTCTGTGCAGAAATTGGGGGTGGTGTAGTGGCGGGTGATCATGATGGTGTGGTGGTGGTAATTTGTATGGAAGGGATGACTGCTTTTGGTTTAATTTTTAGTAACTTTTATTCTTAAAACATTGACTAAAGCATGATATAAGATTTTAAACAAGGCAAAAACTTGTATGAGACCGTCTCATGCATGAGACCGAATCACTTTTTAATAAATTGTTATCACTTTTTAAAAGTGATACAAATTAGTATAAAAATGATAACAAATTAAAAAGTGATAACAATTTATGAAAAGTGATAACAATTTATGAAAAAGTGATAACAAATTATGAAAAAGTGATAACAAATTATGAAAAAGTGACTCCGTCTCATGTTCGTCTCATGCATGAGACGGTCTCACACAAGAGTGCCCCTTTAAACAAATAGTTGCAGATTTTTTAAGAATTGTTTGCAGATTTTTTAAGTGCCGACTATTGGTAAATCTTTTTAAAATAAATATAGGATTCATTTTTATATTTACAGTCAAATGTTTACAAATTAATTTTTCAAATCTTTAAAAAAATTGTTATATAATTTTTAATTTATTAATTTTCTAGATATTATATAATTTCTTTTGTGAATTCTTATTTGGTTTAAATAATTTTCAATATTATTATTTTTTAGATTCAAATCTTGAATTCTATTTGATAATTTATTTAATTTTCAGATTTTATATAAATTATTATTATTGATTTTATTAAAAAAATTCAAATTATTTCTCGATTATATAATATTTTGATATTTTAGATTTTACATAAATTATTATTTAGTTTAATTTTTTTAAATTTTAAATTTATATCCTGTATATATATATATATATATATATATATATATATATAAAATTTTATAATAATTTTTAATTTGAAAGTTTATTTGGATATAAATTAATTTTACTTTTAATATTATTTTTGGTCAACTAACGATTTCGATTAAAAAATGGGATAATTTCACTTTACGTCCCACATGAATTTTATCAGAACACTTTTGGTCTCATAAATTCATCTACTTGAATACATTATGAAATTGGAAGATTAAATAAAAGAGTTATAATTATATAAAATATAAATAAGGGTGAGTAACTAGTAGGTACAATTTTAAAATCCCTATGATTAATAGATACAACTTTTTTCTAATTTGATAGGAGATACAATATTTTGCCTTGACTTTTCAATTTCGCTCTTTTTTCAATTGTGACAAAACAATTAACTGTGTTGTCCCAATTTTATTGTTTTTGCAGCTGTCCCATTTTTTCTTTTTCTTTTAATTTCTTCATATTTTTCAATTTTTAATTCAGAATTTGTAGTTATAACTGACAACATTAAGAATTAAAATTTTGAAATTCAAACCCTTATAACTTAATAAACAAGGATTAAACATATAAATTATCATTATTTTTTTATTAATGTGACATCTCAAATAATATCAATCATAATGATTATTTATTACAACGAATTAGTTTCGTTGAGAACGAGGGATGTACTTCTTTAGCCAAAGAGGCTTCCCCGTTATCAATACATTTACAACCTCTCTGTCTTGCATTATCGTTCTCGGCAAATCGGGTGATGCAAATATTATTTTTCCAAACTCAGCCGTTCGATTATCTTGTTCGTGCACATACACAGACTGCACGCTCTGTGGTCCAAAGCACCTGTTATGCGCAATAGGTCTGAAATAATTAATACCAATTTTTTCTTTGTTGTTAGTTTAAATAGGTACTGATATAAAACTTGATGTTGATTTTCTATGGATTTCTGCATATCTCCATAAAATACTAACAATTGAGCTTCATATATGTATATATACATATACATACATAAGTGTGTACATATATATATATATATATATATATATATATATATATATATATATATATATATATATATATACACATAAATGTGTGTGGTGAATGCAACAACTAGAGATATATGTATCCATTGAATTACCTTGTAAAATAATTAAAGATTTCTTCTCTTCTAAGTGGGAAACCACTGGTGAAGGTGAAGAATAGAGACCTTTGACCTTCATTGACTTCATTTCTTGGTGGTACAACAGTCCTTGGCACAAAAGGCTCAGCATGGGGATTAAGCTTGGACATGTTGCTAATGGGGGTTTCTTATATTTTCTTTTTCTTTTGATAATAGTAAAGGAAATGTTATTCTCACGAAGTTAAGTAATGAAAAATTTAACATGGGCTTACACTTATATATAGATAGGGTAATGATGTGAAACTAAGTGTTGAGTTTTCTTATGTGGTTTCTATTAAAAGTCATTAACTACTCCTACGTCCAAAGAATTTAATCATACTTTCTTTTTGGTGCTGTTCAAAGAATTTAGTCTATTCCAATAAAAGAATGCAACACTTTATTTTTACTTTATCATTACCCTTCAAACATCTCTTTATTTACTCAAATTGTAATTGACTTTATTCATAAACAACCACTTTATTTATAAATGGACCCTACAATATCTCATAATACCCTTCAAAATATCTACTTTATACATAAACTATTATATCTTAAAATTTGTGCAAAAAGAAGCAAGAGACTAAATTCTTTGGACGGAGGCGGTATTATGTATATGGTTGAGAGTGTGAATTTTGTAAAATTTATTTGGATAGGATTTTGAAAAGGTAGAAGATAAGAACATAATTAATATTATAAAGAATAGTGTTGAAATGACTTTGTATTGATTAATATGTTGAGATGTATAGATAAAAGGAGGAGAGAAAATATTGAGTTGGATAGACAATATTAATTAAAAAATGTGTGATGGATGATTGACAATGTATTGAAAATTATGCTTGAAAAACATAAGATAGGTGTATTTTAGGGAATCTAGAAATAAATACAACTTTACTTTTTACAAAATTTTAATGGGCATTTAATATTTTTTTATCATATTGTAAAAGTATAAAATAGGAAGAATTTAGACAAATATTACAGTTCTAATAACATTTAATATGTATTATATTTGTTCATATCTATCTTTATGGTACAGAGAAAGTATAATATTGTACCAATATTTTTTGCTTAGGTCTCGTTTGTGTGATTACTAGGAATTAAATTTATTTTCCGTTGAAATTTAAACATTTGTTATTGTTGATTTATATTTATTTAGAGCCGTAAAAAAAAAAAAAAAAAAAGGAAGCCCAATATGTTTTTTTTTTTTTCGATTTTTCGAGTTAATTTGTGTACCTTAACCCCACATGATATTAATATTATCCCCCACTATCATTAGTAAGTAATTGAAAAAATATTATTTTTCTTTTCCAACAAAACTCTTCTCAATATTTTGGATAGTAGTATAATTGTAAAATTTGTACTTGTCACATTAGTTAATTCTCAATACAAATAGTTTATTTCTCATGTTCCATCTTGTAATATTTCTTAACAAACATGTGATTTATGTTATCTAATAAAATATATTACGCGTAGAAAGTAAAATGTATCATATGTTTCACTATTCCTCTAAATTTAATACCCCCAATCAAACATGTCTTTAATAGTTTAGATCCATTACATTATATTTAATAATGACTTCACCATCTCATCATTATCATATAGTTAGTGTGCTGTGAGTTTTGCATAATTGGTTAAGTTGTACCGTTAAACTTCCACATGGTATTGATAAAAAAACTTTAACCTTTTTTTTTCTTTCGATGTCGATTTGATCTTACATTGTTATAATAAGAAACTCAATATTGAGTTTTTTTATGTCGTAGAAGTAAATATATATTATCAAAGATTGGGCTCACTATTTGCTCCATGCAACTAGTGTTTTTTATCAAATTTTAACTCAATGACCCATTTAGAAATTCAAGTGAACAAAAAAATTATGGATCTCTTAAAATTAAAGCGATGGTGGAATTACCACATGTAGATGCCGACCAACAGTTTAGGCAATCGGTTTCTAATGAATTCACATATTAGGGGATATTTATCACATAAGAGATCATTTGATCTAGTATCAACTATAGCTCAATGTTACACGATGTATAAGAATTCTTGGTTTATATTGTCAAGGTACATTTTCTTCTTCTCTTCTTCACTTAAGAATTTGACCTACTAGTTTTTTTTTTTTTTTTTTTTTGCTCTAGCCCACACAGAGATAACTTACTAATTTGCTTTGACAAACGATCCTAATTTTGAATTTTTAAAAGATTGGGTGTTTGTTTCTCGCACAAGACCAATAGATCCTTTATAGATATAACTCAATGTTGATGATATGATTTCTCCCAAAATATTTGATATTATAATAAAAGTCTTATGCAATGAACACTTGTATATTTGACCCTTTAAGTATGTTTGAGAGTTTTTCTTGCAAGAGTGTTAAATGTACTCTAATTGTCATATTGGTTGTAGCTTTGGTAACTCGGTAGAATTTCCATAAGTTACTCAAAAGATATATTGATGTATATACAATTACACCGTGCGCGATGAAATTAATTATTTTTTACAGATCTGTACATTGTTGTTGACTTTTTATTGGTCTACATGCCAACAAGGTAAGGTTGTTAACAAATATCTTGATTAACTTTATTTGTTTCACTTGGTTTTTACGTGCGTTTTGCGGTTGATAATCTGTTTTGTTTTCTACTAGAGGTCTTCCGGCTCATGAACTCTTCATCTCTCTCTAACATTGGTGAAGCTATTTTTTCCGTTTTTGTCGATGTAATATATGTATTTTTTGAAAATGTCACCATATAAATTGATTTTCTAATCAGCTAATTTCGTACTCTCACAAAATAAATTAAGTATTGAAATCTCGGTATTGTCATATATGCTTATATTAACAAATGAGATACAGATTTTAATCGTATAAAGTGACCATCTCATCCACTTATCATTTTGATTCAACAAATTACCTTTTGAGTATCGTAACATGCATTATATATGGATTATGGCTTCTTCCATTAGAAATCCAATCAAGATCAATGAAAATAACTTGGATGGTTCATGTTGCCATTTTACCCACTTTCTTGTGGATGTCCATTTTAAAAAGAGGTTACATGCATTGAGATTATAAAAATTATGGGGCAGTTATACGTTTTCATACGTTGTGAATAAGAATAAACCATATTTTGCTTGCACTATTTTATCATCAACCGTGCATGTGAGACCTAAAAGAACCATCTCTTATGAATTGGGTGATTATTTTAACACGTATTTCGAACAAAAGATGCATGCATGAACTGGGTGATTATTTTTATGTTGGGAGTATGAAAACTAGTTCGGGTTATATGATGCAAAAGATGACAGTTGTTTCTGCGGGTATCGGCGACCTTCTAGGCTTTGCGGTTTTGACCTATGCTCTTATTTCATTGAGATCAACAGTTTAGGGTGTCTCAAGAAGGTGGAGAACGAGGCTACGAGATGATGACTCGAGAGGAGGAGAAGGATACGTCTAAAAATTTTAGTGAGTCGAATTAGTAAAATTTCTTGCTAAGGCTTCAGGAGGTCTTTTCAAACAGTGTAGTGTGGATGAGTTTGTTTCACAAACTTGTGGGATTATGCAAGTTTTAGTCATATAGATATTGTAATGTTATTGGTTGAGGAAAATGATGGTCATAGTTTGACGAATTGAAATCGATTAAAATCCAAACACTATATATCTCGCAGTATGCTCCACTTAAACTGCTGAATGACTCTTTACCTACAAATAAGAATAGTCTCATCGTACGTTATAGAAGGAATGCCATGAATTCTCTAGTTAGCTCGAGTATAATTTTAGATGAAATTTGCACATGATTTTCGATAATAATTATTCTTAATTATACTCACTTGGCTATGCATGAAACGTTTAAGAAATGATTTCTTATATTGGCGGAATCCACCAAACCCCCATAAATGGTGTGCTTGGTATGTTAGATGAACGGATTTGTGTCTCGATCTGCTTGGGGGTTTTTGGATATTTTCGCAATTAATACAAGTTGATGACACAATAAATGCATGAATTTACGATGCTTGAATTTTTTGAACTAATACTATGTTAATAAAATAAAAATACTAATAAACTTAGATACAATATGCTTTACGACATGGCAAAACAAACTAGCATAAATATCATCTTCAATAGGAAATAAATATGTAACTATTAATATAATTATATTATTCGATCATATTCTATCCATTCTTGTTACAACAATTTAAGATTAATTATACATTTTGAGTCAATACGTTAGAACATAAATACTCTCAATGGACTAACATAAACACAAGATGTTAACACAATTGTTTCATGATGTTGTGCTCGTGTTCTGCTTTTGAGTGAACACAAAATAGTTATTTATTATAGTTAATATATTTTGAGTTGTATTTGTCAATCATTTACTTTATAACATTTAATATTTATTACTTATTACAGATATAATATTTATGTAATATTGCATTATCTCAACAAGATAATCCCTAAATATCATGTTACTTAATAATATTTATAAGTATTTGGGATGGAAATCTTAAGTAAATTATTTGGACTTCTCACCCAAATTCATCCTTAAGGTAATGTTTGTTGGGAGATGTACAAATCCACAACACAATCAGATTTTAGATTTCCACATCTACCCCTATAAAGATACCTATAAACCTATAATACTCATTCATTTTCTCTCCGACGTTTCTCCCACTCATTTCCCTCGTATACTTCTTCCCACCTACTTATTATTTCATATTTTTATACACATGATTGCAATATTTTTGTGGTAAATATTTTTAAGACAATCAATAATCGAACCCAAAGGACTAGATGGATAATAAATCCTTGAAATTGTACGTTGCCGTTGTTAGGATTTGGATTGTATGTTTTGATGATGTTTTCTAAAACCTAAGTGTATTAGGACCAATCGAACTGTTAGTCGGCTATTGATCTAGATAGGTTAGAATCTTATCTAAGGTAACCTTGCTATGTCCGGACCGAGAAGACTTGAAGTCATGTTGAGAACTCGAAGACGAGAAGACTTGAAGATAGAAGACATGAAGTCGGAAGATCCAAAGATCGACAACTAGAAGGTTGAAAGGTTTCTAAAAGAAAACTTGGAAGTCTTATTGTACTTAAAGAAGTTGTCACAAGAAGCTTAGAAGACTTGAAAAATATTCGTAAGAAGAGATAAAAGTTATCTATGAAAGGAAGGTAGTTAAGAAGACTTTGAGAAGGAGATAGCAAGATTGGAAACCCCGCTAAAGTTGACTTTGAAGACTTATCCAGTTCGAAGTAAGTCGATTGTCAATCAAGAAGTCAAGTTTCAATCGGATACTTTTACGAGAAGATTAAATCTGTCAAGACAATCAATCAAGAGATAATTGATTGGATTCAATCAATCAATTATCTAAGTCAACAAATCAACCTAATAGCTACTTACCTTACATAGAAGACCTGATTGACAATTAGCCAACGGCTAGTCAAGTCCGTGTTTCTATAAATTGGAGTGATAGATTTCGAAATGCCTACGGTCTACGCGCGAGAAACATACATTACAAGAAACCAAAAATCCTATCTTTCATTGCGATTACACGCTTATTCATTCATATCAAGAATCGATCATACATTGTTATTCTAAAGAAATTGATTCTTGCTAAGGAATTGTAAATCACCTTCCATTTTCTCGGTATAAGAGAAGGTTGATTACTTTATAGATCTTAGAGTTAGTCTAGAACTCAAGGATCACCATTTGTACCAAGTGTAGAAACTTGTAAAACATCCTGTGGTCAAATTCTCGGGGTGATAGAGGAGATAAGACCGGATTTTGGTGGATAGTGAAGGCCCCTGTGGAGTCGGGGAGAGTGAACGTAGGATCGTTATATTCGAACCATTATAAAAATTGTTGTGCCTTTTTATTGCTTTTTGCATATTTACATATATAATTGATCACTCATACTAAACTCTCAATATCGGGTCTAACATCAAGTTATCTGTTAGTTTGATAAAAGGAGTTTAATTTTTCATAAAGGGTTTTTCAAATTTCACTCACAAGATAAACATCCGCACTATCGGAAGACTTCAAGCTTTAAAGTCGGTGATCACACTTAGCACACTCTGAGTACTTATCTCAAGAAGACTTGCAAAGCATAATAATTCTTACATCCATAATTAACATAGTATCTAAGTTCATTAGTATCCTTATCTCGAGTACTTATATTGTATCTAAGTTTATTAGTATTTTTATTTTATTAACATTAGTTCAAAAAAATTAATGCATTGTAAATTCATGCATTTCTTGTGTCATCAACGTGTAATTAATTGCGAAAATATCCAAAAACTTCCAAGCGGTCGAGACACAAATCCGTTCATCTAACCTACCAAGCGCACCATCTATGGGGGTTTGGTGGATTCTCGCCAATATAAGAAACCCTTTCTTAAATGTTTCATGCATAGCTAAGTGAGTATAATTAAGAATAATTATTATCGAAAATCATGTGCAAATTTGGTCTAAAATTATACTGAGCTAACTAGAGAATTCATGGCATTCCTTCTATAACGTACGATGAGACTATCCTTATTTGTAGGTAAAGAGCCATTCACGGCATTTTAAGTGGAGCATACTTTGCGAGATATATAGTGTTTGGATTTTAACTGGTTTCAATTCGTCAAACTATGACCATCATTTTCCTCAACCAATAACATTAAAATATCTATATGACTAAAACTTGCATAATCCCACAAGTTTGTGAAACAAACTCATCCACACTACACCTGTTTGAAAAGACCTCCGAAGCCTTAGCAAGAAATCCTACTAATTCGACTCACTAAAATTTTTAGACGTATCCTTCTCCTCCTCCGAGTCATCATCTATAGCCTCGTTCTCCACCTTCTTTAGACACCCTAAACTGTTGATCTCAACTGAAATAAGAGCATAGGTCAAAAGCGCAAAGCCTAGAAGGTCGCCGATACCCTTAAACAACTGTCATCTTTTGCATCATATAACCCGAACTAGTTTTCATACTCCCAACATCATTCAACCAAGACAAATTACGTGTCAAAATAATCACCCAGTTCATGCATGCATCTTTTGTCCTAAATACGTGTCAAAATATTCACCAAATTCATACGAGATGGTTCTTTTAGGTCTCACATGCACGGTTGATGATAATATAGTGCAAGCAAAATATGGTTTATTCTCATTCACAACGTATGAAAACGTATAACTGCCCCATTATTTTTATAATCTCAATGCATGTAACCTCTTTTTAAAATGGACATCTACAAGAAAGTGGGTAAAATGGCAACATGAACCATCCACGTTATTTTCATTGATCTTGATTGGATTTCTAATGGAAGAAGCCATAATCCATATATCATACATGTTCCGATACTCAAAAGGTAATTCGTTGAATCAAAATGATAAGCGAATGAGATGGTCACTTTATACTGATTAAAATCCGGCATCCCATTTGTTAATCTAAATATATAACAATACTAAGATTTCAATACTTAACTTATTTTGTGAGAGTACGAAATTAGCTGATTAAGAAATCAATTTATATGGTGACATTTTCAAAAATACATATATTACATCGACAAAAATGGAAAAATAGCTTGATCGATGTTAGAGTGCGATGAAGAGTTCATGAGCCGGAAGACAATCTGTAGTAGAAAACAAAACAGTTATCAACCGCAAAACGCACGTAAAAACCAAGCGAGAATCAAATCAAGTTAATCAAGATATTTGTTAACAACCTTACCTTGTAGGCATGTAGACCAATAAAAAGTCAACAATAATGTACGAGATCTGCAAAAATAATTAATTTCATCGCGCACGGTGTAATCGTTTATCTGCAAAAGTGACTTACAAAAGTGTGATGTTTTTTCTACTCTAACCGATCCGAGGATGATTTACAAACCTAATATAATACATATTTGAATTTACCCTCTAGCGATAACGTCCAAATCCTCACTATATATACATCAATATATCTTTTGAGTAACTTATGGAAATTCTACCGAGTTACCAAAGCTACAAGCAATATGACAATTAGAGTACACTTAACACTCTTGCAAGAAAAACTCTCAAACATACTTAAAGGGTCAAATATACGAGTGTTCATTGCATAAGACTTTTATTATAATATCAAAAGTTTTGGGAGAAATCATATCATCAACATTGAGTTATATACGTAAAGGATTTATTGGTCTTATGCCGAGAAACAAACTCCCAATCTTTTAAAAATTCAAAATTAGGATCGTTTGTCAAAATAAATTAGTAAGTTATCTTTGTGTGGGCTAGAGCACGAAAAAAAAACTAGTAGGTCAAATTTTTAAGTGAAGAAGAGAAGAAGAAAATGTACCTTGACAATATAAACCAAGAATTCCTATACATCGGGTAACATTGAGCTATAGTTGATACTAGATCAAATGATCTCTTATGTGATAAATATCCCCAAATATGTGAATTCATTACAAACTGATTGCCTAAACTGTTGGCCAGGCATCTACATGTGGTAATTCCACCATCGCTTTAATTTTAAGAGATCCACAATTTTTTTTTCACTTGAATTTCTAAATAGGTCATTGAGTTAAAATTTGATAATAAAACACTAGTTGCATGGAGCAACTAGTGAGCCCAATCTTTGATAATATATATTTACTTCTACGACATAAAAAAACCTCAATATTGAGAGGGGTGTATTCAATTGGGATTCTATTGGATTTTTTGGACTTTAAAAAGTATGTGGATTTAGAAAATCCATAGACTCCATGTAGAGTTTCATAGACTCCATGCAGAGTTTAACCGACTTTTTTATTGATTTACATGGATTTCCATAGATTAAATACATTACTATTATTCATCATTATTATTCTCATCATCTTTGAAGTCCTATAATAATTTTATAAAAAATCTCAGAGATAATTTTAATGATTATAATTTAAATTGATTTTTATATTTGTTCTTAAATTAATATAAAATTCAAAATTTATTGATGTAAATATTAAAATTTGAAATATAATTTTTTTAATAAAAATATAAATATGTTTCTTTCATTTTTATTTTTCTTTATGTAACACCGCGAAAAATATTAATAATATTCTCTAACCAACTTTATATCATTTTTTCTTTTCAAATAAATGTGACCTATCATGAAATAATTGAGATTTGTTCTATCATTCCCATAATTGAGATTTTTTACGAAATAATTGAGATTTATTCTATCATTCTCATAATTGAGATTTTTTCGAGCGGCATTTTTTCTGAAGAAAGTTGTGTAAAGAAAGTTAAAAAAAGTTATGTAGAGAGAGATTGAACTGGGATTGTGAAACTTTAAGCTGGATCACGAACAAAAGTCTTGACGACAAAATCCAAAATAAAGAAGCGAAAAAAATTTGTAGAGTATTTTGTTAGAAGAACAACAAAGGTTTTTTCTTCCGAGAGAATACGTAGAAATCTCTCATTGTTAGAAGAGATTTTGGAGAGTGAAATCTATTTATATTTTGGAAAGAGAATCAAATAAAATCCATAGACTATTAAAATCCATAGACTCTTGAATACCTCATGATTTTTTAAGATTTTTTAAAATCCGTATTGAATACCTCGGGATTTTTAAAGACTCTTGAAAATCCAGATTGAATACCCTCATTTTGAAAGTCTAAAAATCCTAGAGACTCTAGAACCAATACACCCCCCCTGAGTTTCTTAATATAACTCATTTTACATAAATAATGTAAGATCAAATCGACATCGAAAGAAAAAAAAAAAAGGTTAAAGTTTTTTCAATCAATACCATGTGCAAGTTTAACGGTATAACTTTACCATTTATGCAAAACTCGTAGCAGACTAACGATATGATAATGATGAGATGGTGAAGTACTTATTAAATATAATGTAATGGATCTAAACTACTAAAGACATGTTTGATTGGGGGTATTAAATTTAGAGGAATAGTGAAACATATGATAGATTTTACTTTCTACGCGTAATATATACTTTATTAGATAACACAAATCACATGTTTGTTAAGAAATATTACAACATGAAATATGAGTCTTAAACTATTTGTATTGAGAATTAACTAATGTGACAAGTACAAATTTAACAATTATACTACTATCCAAAATATTGAGAAGAGTTTTGTTGGAAAAGAAAATTAATATTTTTGTCAATTACTTTCTAATGATAGTGGGGGATAATATTAATATCAAGCGGGGTAAGGTACACAAATTAACTCGAAAAATCGAAAAAAATATATTGGGCTTCCTTTTTTTTTTTTTACGGCTCTAAATAAATATAAATTAACAATAACAAATGTTTAAATTTCAACGGAAAATAAATTTAATTCCTAGTAATGACATAAAACAAACGAGGCCTAAGCAAAAATATTGGTACATTATTATACTTTCTCTGTACCATAAAGATAGATATGAACAAATATAATACATATTAAATGATATTTGAACTGTAATTTTTGTCTAAATTCTTCCTATTTTATACTTTTACAATATGATAAAAAAATATTAAATGCTCATTAAAATTTTGTAAAAAGTAAGGTTGTATTTATTTCTAGATTCCCTAAAATACACCTATCTTATTTTTTTCAGGCATAATTTTCAATACACTGTCAATCATCCATCACACATTTTTAATTAATATTATCTATCCAACTCAATATTCTCTCTCCTCCTTTTATCTATACAGCTCAACATATTAATCAATACACAGTCATTTCAACACTATTCTTTATAATATTAATTATGTTCTTATCTTCTACCTTTTCAAAATCCTATCCAAATAAATTTTACAAAATTCACACTCTCAACCATATACATAATACTCCCTTCGTCCAAAGAATTTAGTCTCTTGCTTCATTTTGCACAAATTTTAAGAAATAATAGTAGTTTAAGCGTAAAATAGATATTTTGAAGGGTATTATGGGATATTGTGGGGTCCATTTATAAATAAAGTGGTTGTTTATGAATAAAGTTAATTATGTTAGATCGGGATTTCTAGTTTTGATTAAGTTAAAATGTATAGACTAGGACTAGCTCATGAAGATAGGATGACCGGTGAGATTGTTTAAATCGGTGATGTAGTAAGTTTTGTTCTAGGTGATCGGACTAGGTAAAACTAATGAAGTCACCGAGATCAAGAAAGAGAAATTAACTTGTTTGAACAATCAGATTTTCAATGAAATAAATGCGTAAAGTAAATGATAAGCGATTTATAGTGGTTCGGATCGAAAGATCCTACATCCACTCTCCTTTTTCAACTTGAAGAAGGGCCTCGACTCACTTCTTGACTTACTATTGATTACAATTACAATGATCTTGACGATTCTTCGTCTTCAATTCTATCTTCAAGCTAACAATCTATCTAATAGATCTAAAAAGTACGGTGCGAGAATGTGTTTGAAGATATACAAGAAAGTGTTCTATAAACACTTAGAAAATTTATGAAAACTTTAGAAAACTTTTGAGTGCTTATTGAGAATGTGAATTCCAGAATAATGAATGCTTAGAGTGTCAAAAGTTCTTCTAAGAACTGTGCTTACTTCTATTTATACGCACAGAAGACGGTTAGTTTGTTGTAACAAACTAAGAACCGCTTAACAAACTTATCTTGAAAACCGTCTTAACTTCAATGATCTTGAGTTAGTCATCTGTTTCGATTTGGTGAAGACTTGTCTTTCTTATTCTACTCAGCTTGTCTAGACCTTGTTTGGAGCTCTTCATTATTCTCTCCAACAGATGACCTCTTCAAGGCTGTCTTCGAGATGACCTTCTCTTTCTTGACCTCAATTGACTTCATTAACTTTACCTAGTCTAATCAGTCTAGTACAAACCTTACTACATCGGTGATTTAAACAATCTCAGCTGGTCATCCTATTTACATGAGCTAGTTTTAGTCTATATATTTTAACTCATGAAAACTAAAACCCGATCTAACATACTCCATGTGTTTTTTGGGTTTCCCACCTAATCATTGGGGTTATAAATGCTATGATTTGTCATCCCATCAAATTATCATATGTCGCCATGTCATATTTGATGAGAAGGTTTTTCCCTTTGCATCACTTTGCATACCTCTTCGTCACATACTTATGATTTTTTGGATGACGGTCTCTCTTCTTATGTGTTGGAACACCTCCAACAATCTGTTGATCATATTCCCACATCTCTAGGCCCAAGAAGAACCCATACCCCAAACACTCCACCTTCGGCGTCTCCCATCTCACTGCTACACATGCCTCAAACCCAGCCTAGCCAACCCTAGGCCCCGTCATGGCACCTCCGTCCAATCCTCCTATTCCTAAGCCCGGTATGGTTACTAGAAGTGTGCGTGGTATTTATAAACCCAACCCAAAATACCATGTGCTACATAGCACGGTTTCAAAGTCACCATTGCCCCGAAACCCAATAGCTGCACTTCGTGACTCAAACTGGAAAATGGCCATGGACGATGAATATAATCCTCTTATGAAAAATAAGACGTGGGATTTGGTGCCCCGACCTCCTGGTGTTAATGTTATTCGTTCTATGTGGATTTTTACTCATAAATTTAACTCTACCGGTGGTCTTGAGAGGCATAAAGCCCGTCTTGTAGGTGATGGGAAAACTCAACAGGTTGGCATCGATTGTGGAGAAACTTTTAGTCTGGTTGTTAAACCGGCTACTATTCGGACTTCTCGGTCTCTCTCTCTCTAAGGCATGGCCAATCCATCAGTTGGATGTCAAGAATGCCTTCCTTCATGGTGAGCTTCAAGAAATAGTGTATATGCATCAACCATTGGGGTATAGGAATCATACCCATCCGGATTATGTTTGCCTCTTGCGTAAGTCTTTATATGGGCTTAAACAAGCTCCCGGAGCTTGGTATAAGCGCTTTGCTGATTATGTTTTGTCTCTTGGTTTCACTAATAGTCGATGTGACAACTTGTTGTTCATTTACAAAAAGGGGTCGAATATGGCGTATATCTTATTATATGTTGATGACATTATTCTTACTGCTTCTTCACATGCTCTCCGGTGTTCTATTATGGATTGTCTTAGTTTTGAATTTGCAATGAAGGATCTTGGTCCGTTAAATTATTTTGGGTATTGCGGTTACTCGACATAAGGGTGGTATGTTCCTCTCTCAACGCAAATATGCCGAAGAAATAATTGAACGTGCGGAATGACCTCTTGTAAATCATCAGCCACTCCGGTTGACACCAAATCAAAGGTTTCTCGCTATATCTAGTACTCCCTTTGATGATCCTACTCTATATAGGAGTCTTGCAGGGCTCTACAATATCTTACTTTCACAAGGCCGGATATATCTTATGCCGTCCAGCAGATTTTATCTCTATATGCACGATCCGAGAACGGACCATTTCTCTGCTCTCAAAGCGGAATATTCGATATGCTCGGGGTACATTAGACCATGGCTTACATTTGTATCCATCTTCTATTTCCTCTTTGATTTCTTACACTGATGCAGATTAGGGTAGGTGAGCCGATACAAGGAGATCTGCATCCGGTTATTATGTCTTTTTAGGGGACAACTTGGTCTCTTGGTCCTCTAGCGACAACCCACATTATCTTGTTCTAGTGCCGAGGCCGAGTATCGTGGGGTGGCGAATGTAGTTTCTGAATCATGCTGGCTAAGAAACCTTCTTCTCGAGTTGCATTGTCCGATTAAGAAAGCTACTTTGGTGTATTATGACAATGTAAGTGCTGTTTATTTGTTGGGTAATCCTGTTCAGCATCAACGTACAAAGCATATAGAAATGGATATCCATTTTGTCAGAGAGAAGGTTGCACGTGGACAAGTCCGCGTTCTTCATGTTCCATCCCGGTATCAAATAGCCGATATTTTCACGAAGGGTTTGCCACAGGTGTTATTTGAAGATTTTCGGGACAGTCTCAGCGTTAGTAAACCTCCCGTTTCAACTGTGGGGGAGTGTAAAATATAGTAAATATTTTGGTAGTCAATGTATTATTGATAGCGTATAATTAGCCTCCTATTATGCTACAATCTTTTGTATATATTCTGACGGTTGATAATGAGAAAGATGACAAAAACATTCTTTCAATTTTGTATGCTATAATAAATTTGCGGCCATTTTCCAGTAATTTTTCCGCCAAAATTTGGATTATCTGGTGAAAGAGACCTGTTTCGATATCAAAGGAGCACAATATATATAAAAAAAAAAAAAAAAGAAAAATGACCAAATATGAATTCGGGCAAAGTTACATAACCATTTATGAAATTGTGTGTGAGTTTTTGGTTGCTCCCAAATGTGGGGAAGTGTTATCTAATTTGAATTAAATTTGTCGTTTCATCCTCGTTCTAGATTTCTTCTTTTGTTTGGTTTTAAAAATTAGGTACGTGTTTGATTTCAAAATGTCCATTTTTTCCTAGAAAACATGACGTTTTCCATATTAAAATTGAGGAATAAAAACTTGAAATTGTATTAAAAATAGGCATCTAATGCGCAATAAAATTATGCAAAATTTCACACCGATCACAAGCCTACGTGGACCAATCAAAGCTAGAAGCTGATGTACTATCCTAATAGAAAAGTTGATTGCAATTGTGTAAGAGGACAAATAAAATTTAGAAGCTACCCAATATGATTAATAGTATGTGAATTAATTCTTCCATGATTAGTGACAGAGCCAAAAAATTTTGTACGGGGCCCAACTAACATTATTATAAAGATGAAATTATATTAATATTTTCTATTATAAAATTATAAATATATCTCATTTCATTAAACTCAATAAGAGAAAGGTGTTTGTAGGGTAATTGTTAAATGTCCATCTATGGAAGAGAACTAAATTTAAAAGGTAATTATGTTGAGTTTATAAATAGGGTCAATTACTACGAGGTACAATTTTGAACACTCGATTACTACTAGGTACAATTTTTTTCTAATTATTACTAGATACAATTTAAACTAGGGAAAGACCAATAATACCCCTCTTCGAAATTTTTATTTTGAATTCATTTTCCCTTCTTAGCTTGTTTCGGCCCTCCTTTATTTTTTCGGGCCCTTTCATTCTCGGGCCCTTATTTTTTGGGCCCTTTCATTTTCAAATCAAATATTTTTGGTCTTCTTCGTTACACATTTCGGACCCTATTTTACGGTAATGTTCTTTTTGCCATTTTCGGGCCCAATTAAGATTGCACATGTGCAAAAGAAAATAATTCAAAATAATTTATTTTGAGAAAAATTATTTTGTCGGCCTTCCTTTTTCTTTCTCCATTTTACGCTTTTGTTTCACAATTCAACATAATTTGTTTCAGAATTATTTTGTTGCTAAATTATTTCTCCCAAATTATTTTGTCTCCATTTTTTTCGGCTACATTTGTTTGAGAATTCAAAATAACTCAAAATCATCACACAACAACCAAAATTAATTTGAATTAATATTATTGTTGCACATGTGCGATTTCATTACACATGTGCGGAAGAAAAAATTCTCGCATATTATTGTCCCGTATACAAACTACTTTCAAAAAAAATATTAAGAAAAAAAAAAAGAATCAAGAAATCAAAACAACATTTACAAAAATCATAATCGAGAATCATAAAATCAAAACAACATTTACAAAAACCAGAATCATGAAATCAAAACAACATTTACAATGCAATGAAAATTTGCATACTTATTCAAGCATAACATCGAACATCTTGTCTACTATATTTTACAATGCAATTTTTGAATAGATACCAAAATCTGCACATGTTTTCTATCGAAAATTTTCAGAGATTAGTCAAGATCTATTAAGATTTGTTAGCAAACGGTGTTAGAACTTAGAAGAGATTTAGGGAAATTTGGAAAATATGTATGAATAATGAAAGAACACAAAAATCGGAGTGAAACTCACTAGTGGTTGTCTCGGTGGTCGTCGAGTCATGGCCTTCATTGGTGGTGGACGGGCGCCGATCTTGAGCGCCGATCTCGGGCGTCGCATCGTGGCCTTCGTCGGTGGTGGTTGCGTCGTCGCGGTGCTTTGCGGTGGTCGATTTAGGGTGGGGCGCTGATTTGGGGTGTGGTGGTGCGTCGACCGTCGAGAGAGAGCGTCGAGAGCGATAGAGACGGGAATAAAATGAGAGAGAAAGTAAGGTTTCTTTGATTAAATGAGGGAAGGGGTATTTTGGTATGAATTGTAGTTGGTAGTAATTTATTTAAAGTCTTGTCTCTAATAGTAATTTTAGCTCATATATTGTACCTAGTAGTAATTAATCCTTATAGAATAGATCACTTCAAAAGAATTAAAAGATATTTTCAATCCAATTAATTCAAAGGAACCACTACACTTACATATATCTCTAACTAGCTAGCACAATAAAACTCAACAACACTTAGATCTTAATTACCCTCCTGCTAATTAGTCTAGAGCAAGTCTCTTGTAAAATATTGCACCGTGCAATATCAATTAAAAAAGGAAATTATTAAATCTTGTGGGTCAAGATAAAGAACGGGTCAAACTAGCACATATTTTTTCTTCTTCCTCCACGCAGATTTTTTCTTCTTCCTCCGTTCTAACTCTTCTTCCTCCCCCTCGTTCGCTCCACAACTTCCATGGTTGTGCCTGTGTTCCCAACCAACCGCAACCACGAATCAAGGTACTTTCGAGACGGAGAAACGCCAACGATGAGGAGGGATAAAAGCTGTGAACTCCGATGAAAAAAGGAAAAGAGGGATGATCGATTGATGAAAACAGTAGTGGATAAAACTTAAACAATGATGAATACAAAGCTTATGCGAACTTCGATGATAAACTTTTATTTCGTTTAAGCTGGAATTAATATCGCAACTCCTAATCTAGTTACGATTTATTCATATAGTAACACACATTTTTTCATAAAGTAACATGTTTTTGTTCATATAGTAACACGTTTTTTTCTTCATATAGTAACACATATTTCTTTATACAAGAACACGTTTGTGTTCATATAGTAACATATTTTTTTCAAAAGTATGTATTCTTGTAAGAACAATTATGTGTTCTTGTAAAGGGTAAATACGTGTTACCGGTCCTTAAAAGAATAAAATATTAGTTTTGTTCATTAATAACACATTTTTCTTCATACGGTAACACGTGTTTGACCTAATAATAACACAACCCGAGAGTAAAAATTTATTTTTACCTTTGCACAAGTTTAATACACATATTTGCCCTTACAATAACACATATTTACCCCAAAAATCTTATACTTGGGGATCAAATAGACCCATGATTTTTTTCTTAACACATTAAAATCATTTCTCTTTAATATTGAGATCAAATAAGTCATCATCTTAATAAAATCACACTCTTTTAATAAGAATAAAGTTGTCGAAGATTAAATACTTATTTGATTCACACATATAATTAGATTAGAGATTTATTTGACCATTTTTTCATTTTTATTTTGCATTTGGGCGATTATTTTTAGACAAATACATATTATTTATTTTATAGTAACACATATTTATCATTTAAGTAACATATGCGTAACCTAATAGCAACACCCACAGGAGCACCCGAGGGCGATTTTTTTTTTTTGTCCCCGCGAGTTTTTTTGAAAATATCCATTGGATCTGATCCGACCCGACTAGGATCCGCGAATTTCATTAAATGTGTTATTTCACGGTACAATATTGCATATAAGAATTTGTCATTAGTCTATCTCTCAATATTAACTCAGCCAACAATAAATGAAACACACTTTCATAAACACTAATAGCATGCTTATAAAAGAGAAAATTGAACACATGAATAAAATCAATAAAAAACAATATCATGATCTATAAATTTCAATTTAGGCATAAACAATCCCCTAAAATCACAATGGTGTTTAAGAAAGTCCTATGTTTAAGAAAGTCCTACATAGTCAAATTATTGCAAAATTAAACAACAAAAAAATAAGGGGGAAAAAATTTAGACTAGTGTAGGTGGAAGATGATGTAAAATCAAGCTTAAAACGTTATTTGTTGCTCCAAAATGATGACGAAAGAAAAAAAAAGGTGAACACCTTCACCATATATAAATAAATGTGTGTGGGTTTTGGTTGCTCACTACAAAAAAAGCAGAAATATCGACGGACCAAATTCCGTCATAAATACCGATAAAATACCGACAAAATACCGTCGGAATTTTAAATTTCAGATTTACCTACAAAATACGGTGAATTTTTATAAACAGTATTTTCCGGCCGAATATTAAACCGGTAATTACCGACGGAATAGGTTCGTCGGTAATTATCGACGGAATACCGATGAATATCCATCGGTATTTACCGACAAATTAATTTTAAATCGGTATTTTTGTGATGAGAAAAATAACGACGAATGACCAATTTTACCGACGGAAATCTGTCGGTAAATCCGTCGATAAATGACTATTTTTTTGTAGTGGCTCTGCAATGTGGGGAAGTGCTTTCTCAAAATAAAGCTGCTGCCCTAATTTTCTATCCACTTGAAATCCCTCATTTTCTTTTCATATGGAACAACACTTTTCATGTTTTCTTCACGGTTCATGTTTTCTTCACGATCCACTTCAACTAATGAATGAGGTGGGGTCCTGATGCGAAATTAGAAATCGAGTCAAGAAATTGAATTGCCATGAATTCTGCATTTAGTCCTTTAACTTTTTCTATTGTATATTAGGGACTATTTTGCAAGAGTTGTATTTTCTTGTTAGTTGTTAGTTAGAGTTGTTAGGAGTTAGTTAGTTAGTTGGTTAGGTAGAATTGAAGTCTATATAACTAGTTGTATAAGCTCATTTGTGATATGAAAAAGATAGCAAACTAGTTCTTAAAGCAAATTCTTGCTTTGTGAATTGGTCGATAGCTTGCTAGCCCGAGCTAGAGCTTGAATCGGGTTTCGTTGCTTGCCAACCTGAGTTGGGGCATCGAAATTACGAGGGATTGAGGGGTTCGTTGCTTGCCAACCTGAGTTGGGGCATCGAATTCATCGAGCCTAATTCGCGGTTCTCATCAATTGGTGCTTTCATTGAGAGTATCAAGAACCGCGATTTCATTTTGGAGATATGAGTATGACTACGATTGGTAACTCTATGGATCGATTCAATGCTTCCTTGGATCGAATTGAGCAAATGTTGAAGAAATTGCTCCGGCGACAACACAAGAAGGGCGGACGACAATCAAAGAATAAGAAATCTAATGACGGATATTCGCCTCTCAAGTGCAAGGTGCAACCAATTCGCAAGCCATTCTTGAAAATGATGGAGCTGCCGTCGAGCATCAAGGAAGAAAAGATAGATGAAATGAAATCAGTATCGTTAGAGAAAGATAGCGAAGATCTGAAGCCCGATGGCGGCGCATTAAAGGTTGCTTTGCCAATATTGATATTAATGGCCACAACAAGTTCTCTGACAAATCCCTCCATTATGCTTACATCAATTTCCAGCATCCATATCATGTGTATACTACTTGAGGAAACCTGAGTCATACTGGTAAACCTATGAAGATTGAAGTGGAAATGTTTGCACGATTTCGTTCAACTTTGGATGACCGATTTTTCGTTTCGATAGAGGAAAAATCATGTCTTCTTCTCTTGATGTTACAAAAATAAAAGATCGGTCCAGAGCTTATCCTTGAGGACAAGGATGTTCTTTACGGGGCTGGGAATGATGCGAACTTAAAAATCGAGTCAAGAAATTGAATTGCCATGAATTCTGCATTTAGTCCTTTAACTTTTTCTATTGTATATTAGGGACTATTTTGCAAGAGTTGTATTTTCTTGTTAGTTGTTAGTTAGAGCTGTTAGGAGTTAGTTAGTTGGTTAGGTAGAATTGAAGTCTATATAACTAGTTGTATAAGCTCATTTGTGATATGAAAAAGATAGCAAACTAGTTCTTAAAGCAAATTCTTGCTTTGTGAATTGATTCGATAGCTTGCTAGCCCGAGCTAGAGCTTCGAATCGGGTTTCGTTGCTTGCCAACCTGAGTTGGGGCATCGAAATTACGAGGGATTGAGGGTTCGTTGCTTGCCAACCTGAGTTGGGGCATCGAATTCATCGAGCCTAATTCGCGGTACATGACATGGTTCATGTTTTCTTCACGATCCACTTCAACTAATGAATGAGGTGGGGTCCACATGACATAACGAATGAAGAGTGAAGAGTAGTTGTTTTTCTCCTATTTTGTAATCAGTCAAAGCTTAACCATCAATAGCTCAGGTGAAGAATCGTTAAGACACCTGAGCTAGACTAACATTAATGCACTTGAAGTATTTATTACTCATGCATTAATATCTAAAGGAGTTGAAGCAAAAGGAATGTCAGGACATTGAAAGAGAACTAAAATCAAGTTGTACGTATTTATTACTCATGCATTAATATCTAAAGGAGTTGAAGCAAAAGGAATTTCAGGACATTGAAAGAGAACTACAATCAAGTTGTACGAGGTAATGTTCACTCAAGTCATATACATTAAAAGAGTCGTTTGACTCATTACCAACTGACAGTCATGGAACCAATGAGAAGCTACCACATCATTTACAGACCTGACACAACCGATTGAACAACCTTACACAGATAGTTCCTCTACAGAAATCAGAACTGTAAGCAAGATTTGGCATTTAACTTTCTTTCCAATTGGAAATTATTTGAAATTGTCTATAAATACAGAAGGGCTTGACACAAACAAGGTTACCAGAAATTTCTAAGTCATTAGAGATCAACCAAACACTCAAGCATTCAAATAAGCAGTCAAAACTACTAACAAATTTCTCAAATGTTTCTCAGACAAGATCGAGTCAACTTCTATATTACTAAGTTGAAACATATATATATCCAAAGCTTAAAGAAATAATCTATCCTTAGAACAATACTTCATTGTACACGTTATCTCACCCTAGTTGGAAACAAACCTGCTAAAAATCTGGATTTGGATTTTAAAATTTAAAATCTATTTTAGTTTGGGTTATAAAAATTGATTTTTAAAAATCTCATACTACACACCTACAAATAACCTATAAAACTTACACGCCTATACATATAAAGTCTCTCTCTCTCAACTTTTGAAAAAATACATTTTCTCTCCTATATCTCAATTATCTTATCATTACAACCACACTCTACAAATAATATAATAATATACTCCCTCCGTCCCACTCAAAGTGTCCCATTTTTCCATTTTCGTCCGTCCCACCAAAGTGTCTCATTCCTTTTATATCCATACCCTAATTTTATAATTATCCTTATACTACATACATATTTACACAAAATGCCACTCATTTAATATATTTAAATATATTTTTATCTCTCTCCATCACATCACTTATACTATATTATTATTATACTACCTCTTTCATCTCTCTATCTATCACATCACATGTACTATATTATTATTATACACAATTTCTTAAAACTTGTGCCCAAAAGTCATGGGACACATTAAGTGGGATAGAGGGAGTAATATTATTCACTCTTACATTATAAAGTTAAATCCTACCCTAATTAAAAACTCAAAACGAACATAGATTTTAAAAAAACCTCTAGATTTTCAAAACCGATTTTTAAGAGTCACTAAAACACAAAAAGAATAAGAGTAGAAAGTATTTTAGTAAGTGAGTGAAGAATTTGAGTAGGCTGATTGTGTGATATCAGTTGAAAGAAGGTTGTTGAGTACTAGGACCTAGTTTTTCCTAGAGATCACAGGATACTTGATCAGTGCACTTTGACACTCTAAAACAAGGAATTTCGTGTAAAGAAATTCTCCTTTTCGATCAAAAAGTGGATGTAGGAGTTTTTATCTGTGAACCACTACAAAGCTTTGTGTCTCTGATTATTTATTGTCTTCTATATCCTTTCAAACGTGCATACAAACTATTTGTTAATTTGAGATGAACTCAAAGCAACTTGCATTAATATACTCAGCTTCTAACACCCATTTATCAAAAAGGAAAATGACTTTTCTGTAATATAAAAACGAGTAAAACTCTTGGGCCTACTCTTCCGCAAAATTCAGGCTAGTATAGATAGTAGTTAAACTGATAGGCTGAAAAGCAATTAGTAGGTATATTATCTAAACCAAGCCTCAGGGCACTCGCATAATTCAGTGAGATTTTTTTAGTCCTGAGCACTACCTCTTCAGACTACCTCTTCAGGCTAAGTGTAATTAGCCAAAATTGAGCACTAAAAATATGAAATTATAATTCAAAAATAACATCACCTTAAAATCATGCAAATTTCTCAAACTAGAATCGATTTTAAATTTCAAAAGCGAAAATCTGATTTTCAAAAAGAACATCACCTTAAGATTGCTCGATGATTATCTTGTACGCTACTTTCCCAATTAATTATTGATATTATGTATCTCAAAGTTTATATTTAAAATGTCTAAGATCTTCCGCTACAAACCTTTACATATATTTTTGTCATTATATTTTTAAGAAGAAAATTTGATTAAGCTAGGCTTTTAGAGTTACTAAATGATGACGCGAGTCAGGAGTGTTTAATCACAAGGGCCTGCATTTCAAATTCGGGGCGTTACAATAAAATAGAAAGTCAAATATTATGTATAATAAAATGTTTTTATACTCCCTCCGTCACAATCAAGCTTTACAATTGACTTTTAACGGTTTTTATGTGAAAATTATTTTATAGTAATATGTGTACAAAGTTATTTTATATGAATGGTATGCCAGTTAATAGCATACCATTCATATAAAACTTTGTACACATATTACTATTTGCACCAATAAAATATATAAAGGTCGTATTTTTCAATTTAAAGAGTTTTATTTGCACCAAAAAAAAATTAAGAGCTTATATGAGTTTGAATTAGATTTGGTCCCATAACTTTCCGACAAAATATATTTAGTCCCAAATTAATTTTTAGCTAATTTAGTCCCAATTTTTCTGACATATTTTAAATTACGTCCCATTTTTTGGAAAATACAAAATGACGTCATTTTATGTCACGTGCGACTTCGTGTGAGCGATTATCGGCGTGCATACGTGACATCCACTTGTTAAAAGATTTATTTAAATAACATGTGTCACATGTATAAAGCTTTTAAAAAATTAAAAGAAATAAATAAATTATATAACGGTGGATGCCACGTATGCACAATCGTCGAAAATCGTTCACACGTGTCGTGCATGTGACATAACGACGTCATTTTGTATTTTTCGGTAAAAATGATATGTAATATAAAACATGTCAGAAAAATTGGAACTAAATTAGCTAAAAAGTTAATTTTTGGACTAAATCTATTTTGTCGAGAAAATTATGGGACCAAATCTAATTCAAACTTCGCTTATATTTGTATATGAAGTAATACTTTAGGGTATATTTGATTTGGGATTTACATGATTTTAAATCTAAGTGGATTTCAAAATCCTATTAAATAATAATAGTGTGTTTGTTTTATTTTCGTTAATAAAATCCTAATAAATAGTAACGATGTAAATAAAAATTCATATTTATATCAATAAGTCATTGAAGACAGCGCATGTGATGGAGAAAAAATGGCTATTTGTAGGGTCCATGTTGAATTTTAAATAGCGGTTTGCAAAATTCCAAAGCGGCATTTAGATTTTGAAATCCTGAATTCGAATTTCAAATTCCAAATAAAACACACTCTTTGTTTGTTCACTCATCAGAGCAGATTTAAAACTTTGCGATTCGCGTCTTGTACAAGTTTGATTAAAATCCGATTTTCAAATCTCAAACTCAGGAGGTGTTTTTAAACTCTATCAACTTAAAATCATGTACTTCTCAAAAGCTAAAGTTGTGAGGGACAACTTTAAAAATAAGTGCTTCTTTCCCCTTCACTTGAGTTTGAAAACACCCCTCAATAGTCAATTCCCACCTAAAAATACATATAAATTTATTATTGGGTAAATTGCATTTTTGGTCCCAAGAGAATGAATGGTTTGCAAAATAGTCATTTTTTTGACACTTTTGGTCCCATAGTTTTTTTGACATTTTTAATCCCAAAAATTACAGTTTTGGTCCCAATAGAATGATAAATTGCAGTTTTGGTCCCAGAGAGAATCGAGATAAAATTGCGTTTTGGTCCTAAAAATAATGATTGGGACTATTTTTGCAAAAAAAGGACCAAAAAGAACGTGAGACTAATATTGTCATTGAAAAATTCTCATGAAACCAAAACTACAATTTTCCTATTTATTATTACTCTTCCCAAAATTCAATACAATCATATCTATCACTTTTTTACTATCAACACATTATCTTTCCTATTTTTCTCTCACCCAAACTATATATATATAAATAATAGGGAGGATGCGACTCTCCTATTTTTGACAATTGTCACACTCTTGCTCTTGACATGTGTAAAAATAACGGTATTATTAGTTATTTAATAATATTTTCTCATTCCGTTCAAAAAATATATATCATTACGGAATGCCTCAGTATAGGGTTTTGCTCTCGAAATTCTCGCGCCCTTTCATCCTCCTTCATCCCTAAATCTCCATTGCACCGTCTGCTCCAGATTTACATTGCAGATAACATCGCTTATATGGCGATCTTGGTATCATCAGAGTTGATAAATTTTTGGTGTTTGCTGATTTGAGATCTTCTTGGGCATTAAATGAATAATTCCAAACATTTTTGTTTGAGAATTTTATAGTTGTGAGATCTATTAGCATTTCAGTTTTGGGAAACCCTAATTGTGTGTTATATTAGTTCTAGCTTAAACTTTACTCTTGCTGTAACACAGGCTTATGACTTTAACCTGTTTTTATTAACAGTCTGTAGATTTACCATGTGTTTACTACATGAGATTAAACAGATAGAGACTTGCTAAATTTCAGGTAAATTATCAGTTGTTTAAAATTTTTCTCCTAAATTCATGTCTAATTCTAGGGATTAACACCAATTTGATCCCATAACTTTCCTACTTTATTGATTTCGTCCCATAACATTTTACTTTTCTGAAATAGTCCCATAACAATTCGAATTTTTCCAATTTTGTCCCATAACATTTTATTTTTAAAATAGCCCATAACAATTTGAATTTATCCAATTTCGTCCCATAACATTTTAATTTTTGAAATAGTTCCATAACAATTCGAATTTATCCAATTTCGTCCCATACGTCGAAAAATGGCAAAAACGACATCGTTTCGATCACGTGCATCGCTGATTAGGGTGAATTATTGCAGATTAATTGTGTGCTTAATTGTCTCAATTTGATATGATTTTCATGTTAATTCATAATTAATTGGTCCAATTGCATTTAATTGTTGGATTTGGTGTTTTAAGTTGAAATTGCAGGTTTTAGGCCAACTTTGAGTGCAAATTGAGGTCTGTTAATATTGCCAAATCAAATGAGAAATTATATGGTTGGAAAGAGGGTCGAGAGAGCTTCGCAACGCAAAAGAATTGGCTCAATCGGAGGTCGGATGCTCAAGATATGGGGGAACGAAGTCGGAAAGAGAGAAATGAGAAACCAACTCGACTGAGTTGGCCCAACTCGGCCCGAGTTGACCAACTCGACCGAGTTGACCAACTCGGCCCGAGTTGACTGAGAAAAATCCTTCAGATTGCACTTTGTTGCCTTCAACTCGACCGAGTTGACCAACTCGACCCGAGTTGACTGCGTCTGCGCGATTTTCTTTGAGTTATCGATTTTTGAGGGACCAAGGTGAAATTTTCGTTATTTTAACTTTGCCCTCACTATAAATACCCCCAATTCCAGCTGATTGAAGGAGATTACACACTTAGAGCACATTCTATACTTAGATAAATTCCTTAGTTAAAATTTCAGCATTCCTTCACACACACAAACACATAGTGATAGGTGTTCTTCCAATTTTGTTAGATTTCATTTACCCAAGTGTAATAGCTGCTAGAATTGATCATCCAAGTTGTAATAGACTCCATCAAGGTGAATTCTACCATTTATATCAAGTTTTGTTTATTGATTTCAGCTTGTTTATGTTTCCCCTTTACTCAATGTTCATGGGTTACTTTCCATTAGCCATGATTGGCTAAATTTCTTATGTGCTTGGGTGCAATGATCCCTAGATAAGTTGATTTTGGGGAATTGATGATTGGGTGTTCATTTGTTGAGGTGATTAATTGTCTTAATGGTGCTTTGTATGATTTAATTGCTTGGGTGAGCTTTGATCTTGTGTTTATTGATTGAATTGATGCAAGGATACTTGGTTGATTGAATTGATGCATAGGTGTTAGGTTTGCTAAAGTGATTGAAGTGGATATTTGGTTAACACAAGGATACTTGGTTGATTAATTAGAACCTCATTAAGGCACATTGATTACTTGTTGTTGCTTGTAATTAGTGAGGGGGTGAGAGTGCCGTCTCTTACATTCCTACGTGCTCAATCGATCATTTAGAACCTAGGCTTATCCGATGCGGTTTTATTTGAATTAATTGTTGGTTATCCCTATGATCCCTCTTGAATGAACACTTGATTGTTGATGATCCGAATTTGTGAGTCTTTGGTGATTTGCACCGAGCACTACTTTCTCATCCGTGGTATTTCTTTGGTTGATTGCTTAGTTTAATCTCTTGTTGTATTTGTGTTTGTCATTTTGTTGCTTTAATTTTGAAATCGTGACTAGCCACTATAATTCTATGGAAACGTATGTTTTTGAGGATCCATTGTACTCCTAGTCCCTTGGGTTCGATATTTGTTTGGTCTAAAATACTTGTTGCTAAAAATACTACGATCAAAATGGCGCCGTTGCGGGGACTAGTTGAGGACACTTAGGTGGAACTTGAATTCTAGTTGAGTGGAGTTACTAGTGGCATTTATTTTTTGTTTTGTTGTTTTGTTGTTTTTGTTTTAAGAATTTGATACTTGGTCTCTTGTTGGTAGGTGTTTGATCGAACTTTGAAAATTGATAACGAAGCTCTACCAAGAAGAAGGAATCGGAGGAGGAATCGTAGGACGTTTGATAGAGTAATGGAAGGGGATCCACCCCCACATGGAGAGAGGGTTGCTCATGAAGGAGGAGAAGGGGAGATCAATATTCAAGGTATCCAAGTGGAATTGAGAGGTGCCCAACCTCAAAGAGAAGAGATGGTGCATCAAAATCCACCAAATCCCCAAAATCCTTATCTTTACCCTTACCCATACCCATATCCATATCCACCACCTCCAATTCAAGGTCAAAATCCATATCCATACCCACCTCCATATCCACCATATCCTCCATATCAAGACCAAAATTACATTGCTCCATACAATCCTCCACCACCACCCTTGCCTAACAATCAAAACCCGCAAAATCCCCCACCTCAAAGGGAAGGTAGACCCATTCGTGCTTATTTTGAGCCTCAACTACGGGAGTATTACGATGGGATAGCTAGGCCGAATATCCAAGCTAATAATTTTGAGATTGCACCAGCTATGATCAAGCTTCTCATGGAGAATCAATTTGAGGGAAGAGATGGGATAGATGATCCACACAAACACTTGGATAGATTCTTGGAGCTAGCGGACACTATGAAGTTCAATGGTGTGACCGAAGACGCAAAGAAATTGAGGATGTTTGCATTCACCCTCACGGGAAAGGCCAAGCAATGGCTTAGCAAAACTTTACCACCGGGAGCGTGCGTACGTGGGAGGAGATAAGTCAAAAGTTTTTGCTTAAATTCTATCCTCCTTCTCGAACCGTCCAAGCAAGGAATGAGATTGCCGGTTTCAAACAAAAGCCAAAGGAGAGTATCAAGGATGCATGGGAACGTTTCAACAATTTGTTGATTTCGTGTCCCCAACACGGCTTTCCGGAGGAGCAAACCATATGCTTCTTTTATTGTGGAGTGGATGAAGCATCTCAACTACATTTGAATGCATGTGTTAAGGGGACTTCTTATTCTTGACCTCACAAGAAGCCATTGAGATTTTAGATGGTGTAGCCAACAATGCCTCCCAATGGAACACCAATCAAGGCCCTAATCAAAGGGTAGCTCAAGTGGAGCAAGGAGACTTGATGAAGTCAATGATGATGACACTTATTGAGAAGGTGAGCTCCCTTGGTTCAAACCAACAATCTCCTCCGCCTATTGTGCAAGAAGGGCCAATGCAAGGGCCAATTGAGGATGTTAACTACATGGGTAGACCTCATCAAGGAGGCTACCAACAAAACTTTCAAGGGGGAAAACAAGGGCAAATCCCACAAGGACAAGGCCAATACCGACCTCTATACCAAGCTCAACCTCATCAAGGAGGCCAATTCTCCTCATTTCCACAAGGCACTCAAGGGAGTAGTTCGCACAATCCAAACTATAAAAGGAACGAAAATTTCTCATATTCAAATCCAAGGCGGCCGTTCAATTTCCCGGGATTCGATCCGGGTGCCAAGCCACCAAATGGTGAGGGTAAACCTTCGACGGATGAGTTGTTGGCCTTGTTGATCAAGAAGACGGAAGAGAAAGATGCTAAGTTTGAAGCAAGGCTTGACAAGATGGAAAGCTTATTTGGGAGCCAAATTGCCCAACATGGAAACCAACTTAAGACTCTTGAATTCCAAATAGGTCAATTAGCCACCACTTTGGGAATTTACAAAATAAAGGGAAGTTTCCTTCAAATACCGAGGTAAACCCACGAGAGCATTGCAATGCTATTCGATTGAGGAGTGGTACCGAGTATGATGGACCTTCTATGCCAAAAGATGATGAGCGTGAGAGTGGTGATTCTAATGAAAAAGAAGAGTTTGGTGAAGATGAGGCAATGGAGGAAGAAGTGGAGGACGAGTTCGAGAGAATGAATGAAGATGAAGAGGAAAAGGGAATGATGAAGGATTTGGAAAATGAGAAAAAAGAGATGGAAGAAGCAATGTCAAAGAAGCAAGGAAGGGTGCTTGAAAGAGGTGAAGGGTCAACCCGAGTTCCTAAGTGGAAGATAGCCAAGGAATTGAGGGAGAAAGAAGATCATATACCTTGTGACCGTTGGGGAGTGCCCAAGACACCTATTCCACCTCCCTTCCCAAAGAGATTTATGAAGAAAAAACTTGAGGAAAAATTTTCTAAATTCCTTGAAGTCTTCAACAAACTTCAAATCAACATTCCATTATTGGATGCTCTTGAGCAAATGCCGCATTACTTGAAGTTCTTGAAGGAGCTCATGTCGAAAAGAGGAAGTTCATTGATAATGGGACGGTCAACTTGACCGAAGAGTGCAATGCTATTCTTAAACGAAATCTTCCAAAGAAGCTCAAGAACCCCGGAAGCTTTACTATTCCTTGTGAAATTGGTGGGAGTGCGAAGATGAAGGCACTTTGTGATTTGGGGGCAAGCATAAACTTGATGCCTCTCTCTATATTCAACCGTTTGGGGTTAGGAGAGGTGAAGCCTACATCTATTAACCTTCAATTGGCGGATAGATCGGTCACTTATCCTAAGGGGATCATTGAAGATGTGCTAGTGAAGGTCGATAAGTTCATATTCCCGGTTGATTTCGTTGTCTTAGACATGAAGGAAGATGAAGAGGTGCCACTAATCCTTGGAAGACCGTTTCTTGCAACCGGGAAAGCCATTATAAATGTGGAGAATGGAGAGCTCAAGTTGAGCTTCAATGGTGAAGAGATCACATTTTCTATATATGATTCCATGAAGGATGCTCCAAGCAACAAGGAATGTCATTTGATCCAATTATCCACTTCTTTGAGAAAAGAAGATACGGAAATGAAGGAGAAGCTTCTTAAGTCACCGTTGAGAGATCCCGAAGTTAGAGAGAAGAAGAAAGAGAAATTTGAGAAAATTCCCAAACTTGAGCAATTTGCAAGTTTGGGGGAGTTCGAGGGGAAAAAGAGGTCAAAGGAGCTAAAGAAGGAGATAGGATTCGAAGTTGGAGACAAAGTGGTGTGGAGCAAATCAAAGTTGAAGGGAGTGCTTGATGAGAGAAAACTCAAGAAGAATGGGACAATGACCGTGAAGAAAGTGCACCTTGGAGAAAATCTTGAACTTGAAGACAAATGGGGTGGTCGACTCTTTACCAAGGAAGCATTCGTGAAGCTTGTGCATTCTCCTATTCCGAAGGAGGTGCCTAATATAATAACTAAAAGGGAAGTTTGAACTCAATGGAGTTCCGTCCGGCAAAGGACGTTAAAACTAGCGCTAGATGGGAGGCAACCCATCGTTTTTCTTGCTTTCTTTGCTTTTGTTTTGTTTTGCTTTCAATAAGTGTGTGTGTAATCTTTTTGTGACCCTTTGTAGGAGGTCGAGGTGTGCAAATGAGGCTTGGTGAGTTACAAGCTTGAAGTTGAGAGGAAGTGAAGACCTTACGGTACCACACCTTCTCTAGACTTAGACTCGTCTAAGTTTGGGGGAGGTGTGCCTTTTTTACCCTTTTTCCATTTGCACCGGTGCACCTCGTGTTTGGGGCTTATATGATATATTTACTTGTACATGAATTTTGAGATGAACTTACTTGTGCATATGCTTACTTGATGATAGTTTTGGATTTCATTGTGGGTAGTTTTGTGCAACTTCACCTAGCTAACTACATTTGCCAAACTTTTAATTGTTTTGCAATGAAAAAGTTTGGGGGTGTGTGTTAGTTAGCATTGCTTGTTGCACCAACTTGCCTCTCATTTGTAATGAGAAAATTATGTGAAAATTTTTGTGAATTTTGAGCTTTAATGTGGATTTCACTCTTATCTTTGAGTTTATTTGATGAGAATTGATGTGGTGTTATGCTTGGAGGTATGTACGTGGCATATTTGTTTTGATTGATGGACATGGTGAACTTGTGATGTGATATTGAGTTGATTTGTTGCTTGAGTCTAGCATGAGAAGTTGTCTTGTGATGATGAGTGTGATGTAGAATGCTTATTCTCTTTGCTAATTTTTAAGCTCGTGAGCTTTTGAACCTCTTGAATCGTGCATGAGAAACAGTTTGATTCCTTGTTGAGTGCATCAATTGCGATTATGCATGCTAGAACTTGCCTATAGACTTATTGAAGTTGAGTTTTGTGTGGATCTATGAAGATGATTTGAGGCCATGTTTGATTTGTTAAGCTACTTAGCCAAATTTTACCCCACCAACGTCATTGATTTCCCTAGTAAGCCAATTTGTGCCTTAAAGCCTTATTCTTTGGCAAGCTTGTGAAATTAAGCCATTTTGCCTATCTTTATGAGCCTTTGTTCCCATATGTTTAGTAGAGCATGATTGTTGGCAATGAATGGTGAAGTGAAATTGAAAAAGTGTGGTGGTATGTTTGGGATAAGTATGTTGAGATGAAAAGAAAAAAGAAAGAAAAGAGGAATGAAAAAAAAAAATTGAAGTGAGAAAAGAAGTGAAAAAAATGATGAAGAAGAAAATTCAATTTGAGCTTGAATGAAAAAGAAAGTCTCAAAAGGTGTTGGTGGTGAATGTTATGTGAAAAGATTGAAAGTGAAAAGAAAGAGTGGTGTTTGTTGAAATGAGGTGAAAAATGGCATTGAATTATATGTTCAACTCTCATTCCTCTACTATCATTGAGTCACTTCTTCCAAATTCACCCACCTCATCCAAAGAGTCTTCATTACAACCTCTTGAAAAGACCTCTTTGATTTGTAGTTGATGCACAAAATGAATGATTGAAATTGAGTCTTGTGGCAAGTATATGGTGTGTATGGTTGTAATTTGATGATTGAGTGCTTAAATTGCCCTTATACCCTTGTGTGATGAGAGATACACTCCTTGGAAGGAGCATTGAGAAAGCATTTGAAATTGCATCTTGTCAAAGCATGACATTTTTGAGTGTTAGTTGAAAGTGGCATTGAAAACTTGTGTTCACTAATGAGTTTGATTGTCCAAAAATTCATCTTTTTGTCATGTGACATAGTTGCAATCAATTCACCCTTTGTGCTTATTTGTTTTGTTGCTCTGACGAGTAACACTTTAAGTTTGGGGGAGTTGATTAGGGTGAATTATTGCAGGTTAATTGTGTGCTTAATTGTCTCAATTTGATATGATTTTCATGTTAATTCATAATTAATTGGTCCAATTGCATTTAATTGTTGGATTTGGTGTTTTAAGTTGAAATTGCAGGTTTTAGGCCAACTTTGAGTGCAAATTGAGGTCTGTTAATATTGCCAAATCAAATGAGAAATTATATGGTTGGAAAGAGGGTCGAGAGAGCTTCGCAACGCAAAAAGAATTGGCTCAATCGGAGGTCGGATGCTCAAGATATGGGGGAACGAAGTCGGAAAGAGAGAAATGAGAAACCAACTCGACCAGTTGGCCCAACTCGGCCGAGTTGACCAACTCGACCCGAGTTGACCAACTCGGCCCGAGTTGACTGAGAAAAATCCTTCAGATTGCACCTTGTTGCCTTCAACTCGACCCGAGTTGACCAACTCGACCCGAGTTGACTGCGTCTGCGCGATTTTGGCCGAGTTATCTCGATTTTGAGGGACCAAGGTGCAATTTTCGTTATTTTAACTTTGCCCTCACTATAAATACCCCCAATTTCAGCTGATTGAAGGAGATTACACACTTAGAGCACATTCTATACTTAGATAAATTCCTTAGTTAAAATTTCAAGCATTCCTTCACACACACAAACACATAGTGATAGGTGTTCTTCCAATTTTGTTAGATTTCATTTACCCAAGTGTAATAGCTGCTAGAATTGATCATCCAAGTTGTAATAGACTCCATCAAGGTGAATTCTACCATTTATATCAAGTTTTGTTTATTGATTTTAGCTTGTTTATGTTTCCCCTTTACTCAATGTTCATGGGTTACTTTCCATTAGCCATGATTGGCTAAATTTCTTATGTGCTTGGGTGCAATGATCCTAGATAAGTTGATTTTGGGGAATTGATGATTGGGTGTTCATTTGTTGAGGTGATTAATTGTCTTAATGGTGCTTTGTATGATTTAATTGCTTGGGTGAACTTTGATCTTGTGTTTATTGATTGAATTGATGCAAGGATACTTGGTTGATTGAATTGATGCATAGGTGTTAGGTTTGCTAAAGTGATTGAAGTGGATATTTGGTTAACACAAGGATACTTGGTTGATTAATTAGAACCTCATTAAGGCACATTGATTACTTGTTGTTGCTTGTAATTAGTGAGGGGGTGAGAGTGCCGTCTCTTACATTCCTACGTGCTCAATCGATCATTTAGAACCTAGGCTTATCCAAGACGGTTTTATTTGAATTAATTGTTGGTTATCCCTATGATCCCTCTTGAATGAACACTTGATTGTTGATGATCCGAATTTGACGAGTCTTTGGTGATTTGCACCCGAGCACTACTTTCTCATCTGTGGTATTTCTTTGGTTGATTGCTTAGTTTAATCTCTTGTTGTATTTGTGTTTGTCATTTTGTTGCTTTAATTTTGAAATCGTGACTAGCCACTATAATTCTATGGAAACGTATGTTTTTGAGGATCCATTGTACTCCTAGTCCCTTGGGTTCGATATTTGTTTGGTCTAAAATACTTGTTGCTAAAAATACTACGATCAATCGCACATGTCATCGATTTTGCCAATGCACACTACAAAGAAATCAGAAAATACCGACGGACCAAATTCCGTCACAAATACCGACGAATGTTCGGGAAAATACCGAAGAAATTGAGATAAAGCTGTGAACCTATTTCGTCGGTAATTACGACGAATATTCGTCGAAAAATCTTGTTTATAAAAATTCACCGTATTTTATAGGTAAATCTGAATTTTGAAATTCCGACGGTAATTTGTCGGTATTTGTGACGGAATTTGGTTTATCGGTATTTCACGCTTTCTTTATAGTGTGCGTTGGCTGATTGCAGCTTTTTCGAGTAAGTATATTTAAGACACAACCAAGTTATCGAATTCAAAGGAACTAAGTCGAGCAAGGATCCCTAAAGCTAAGAGTTGGCATTGTATTATAGAGTCGGGCTCGGATATGCAAAATTAAATCCAAATTAAACAACTATGAATAATCAACAAGCAAATTATCAAGAGATAACTAATATGAGAAAAATGTGCTCGGGTGCAAATCACCAAGGAATCCTTAATTACGAATCACACATGATCGGGGGTTTCAAATAATGAGGGATAATAGGAGCTATCTAGCGAAAAAATCACATATCAACCGTCTTTGGATAAGCCTAGGTTTAATATATCCAATAAGCACGTAAGATAGTTTAGAGACGACACCCTAAGTCTCCTCACTTAATCACAAGAAATAGAATCAAGCAATTAACGTATTCTAATGTAGGTTCTAATGAAAATTAACCAAGTCTCTTTGCGTTAATCCAATATTGAATTCAATCACCAAACCAAGCCTAACACCTAAGCATCAATTTAATAAACCAAATCTCTTTGAGCAAATTAAATCAATTAACAAAGGATCAAAACCTAATCTAGCAATTAAATCATGCAAATCACAATAGAATAATTAATCACCTCAATAAATGAAACACCCAATCACATGATCATCAAAATTAATTCATCCAAAGATCATCACACCCAAACACAAGAGGAATTTAGTCAAACATGAATTTAAACAATAAACCCATGAACATAAAAATTAGGAAAAACATAATTAAACTGAAATTAACCAATAGTATGAAATCTATCTTCTACTTTGCGTAAAAATAAAATAACTACGAAAAAACCCTCAACTATACGTGTATTTATGTAGAAAGAAAATGGAGAAGAAACCCTAAAATATTCTAAAAACTCACTGATCCTCCTAAGAAGAAAGAACTCTACGCTGCAATCACACCCTCCACGCTGCTGTTGCTGTTCACGCCTATCTCCTTTCTCGCCCTATTGCCGTTCACGCCTCTCTGCCCCTCTTTTCTATTCTCCCTCTTCTCTCCACGTTTTTTTCCCTAATGTGCTGCTGTCTACTATCTAATCTCCTGTCTTCATTAGCGCTTTATTCATTTTTTTTTTTTAAAAACGCTGGTTTCCCTTTTTAATTCAAAAGCGTGCTTCCTTTCACTGCTGCCTTTTCTTCTAAGCTATTCACGCTACTTTCTATTCTGTTCCCTCTAAGCTGAATTGTTGGGGCTTGCAAAATGGGCCCATTTCCATGGGCTTCTAATTCTTTTTTTCTTTCTCAAGCCCAATTAATTCGTTTTGTATTTTTTTCTCGACTCTTGAGTTCTCCTTCAATTGACTCAATAAATATTAGACATGTATTTTGCTCCAAATATGCTCAATTTATCTACAAAAAATAGCAAAACAATACCCTTCTCATCTCAGGTGCAATTAGTCAATTTAATGTAAATAATGCAAAAATCCAATTAAATTAAGCAAATTAATCACATGAATTTCAAGCAATTTTCACACTAATCAAATTCCCCAAACTTAAGATGTTGTTTGTCCTCAAACAACAAGACAAATAAACACATTAGGGTGAATCAATTGCAATTATGTTCAATGAGCACAAGAACGAAATAGGACAATCAAACTTCTTCAATGAGAACAAGTATCAATGCAAACTATCGACTAGCACTCAAAAATGTCATGCTTTGACACATGCTTATTCAAATGCTCAACTCAATGCTCCTTCCATGGAGTGTTTCACTCATCACTCTAGTGTATAAGGACATGTATGCACTCACTCATCAATCCACAAAAATGAATCAAAGAGGGCTTTCTCAAGGTTGTAATGTAGGCTCTTTGGACAAGGTGGGTGAATTTTAGGAAAAGTAACTCAACAATTAGTAGAGCAAATGAAAGTTGATCAAGCAATATAATACAATTCAACTCAAATCTCAACAATCATCACTCTTTCTTTTTCCATTATTACTCAAATATAATTCACCACCAAACTCCTTTGAGACTTTTCTTTTTCTTTCAAACATCAAAATTGAATTCTTCTTCACATTCATTTTCTCATCTTTTCCACAATTCAATTTTTCTTTTCAACCCTTCTTTCTTTTTCTCTTCTCAATCTTAGCAAATCAAACCACCACACTTTTCTTTTCAATCACCATTCTTTTGTCAACAATCAAAGCTCTACTAATCATAAGGACAAAAAGGCTCATAAGGATATACAAAATGGCTTCAATTTCACAAGCTTGCCAAAGAAATAAGGATTTTAAAGCTCAACTTGGCTCACTAGGGAAATCAATGTTTTTGGTGAGGTCAAATTTGGCTAATTGGCTTTCAAAACAAACAAGGCCTCTTATCATATTCACAAAATCCACACAAAACTCAATTTTGACAAGTCTCTAGGCAAGTTCTAGCATGCAAATTCATGAACGATGCACTCAACAAGGAATCAAACCATATAAAATGTACGATTTAAAAGGCATAAAAGCTCACGGGCTTAAAAATGAGCAAGGAATCAAGCATTCTCACTCACATCCATCATCACACAACAATTCATCATGCTCGCAACAAGCCACAAATCAACTCATGATCACATCAAAAGTCCAATATGTCCACCAATCAAGCACACATGCTCATGAACATAATCTCAATCATATACCCCCTACACTCTCCACAACAACTACTCTCAAGAAAGATAAACTCAAATATATGATCCACTAATAAGCTCTAAATTCACAAAAATTTTCTCATGCTAATGAGAGGCAAATTAGTGCAACGAAAATTGCTAAACTAACATACCCCCAAGCTTTTTCATTGCCAAGCAATTAAAAGTTTGGTAAGATAGTTAGCTAGTTGAGTTGCACACAACTACCTACTACTAAGAAATGAAAAACACGAAAAGAGGCACACCTCCCCCAAACTTAGACATGTCTAAGTTTAGAGAAGGTGTTGTACCTAAAGGTCTTCAAGTATCCTCTCTCCTTCGACTTCCTGAAAAGCAACACACAACACACTTATTGAAAGCAATAAATAAATACGAAAATAAAAGAAAGCAAGTAAATGATGGGTTGCCTCCCATCTAGCGCTATTTTTAACGTCCATTGCCGGACGGAGGCGTGAGTTGCTCAACTTTCCTCTAAGAACAAATTCTCCACCATCCTCACTTGAGTTGGACAAAAATAAGGTTTGACCCTATGTCCATTAGCGAAGAAGTGATCATCCTTCTCATCCTTCAATTCCAAGAAGCCACTAGGGAATATCTTTACGACCTCAAAAGGTCCACTCCATCGTGATTTTAATTTTTCCGGGAACAGCTTGAGTCTTGAGTTGAATAATAACATCTTTTGGCCTTCATGGAATTCTTTCAACTTCACCATCTTGTCATGCCATCTTTTAGTTTGCTCCTTGAAGATTCTTGAGCTTTCATAAGCCTTCTCTCGAAACTCATCCAACTCATGTAATTGAAGCATCCTCTTCTCACCCACTAAACCTTCATCAAAGTTCAATCTCCTAATGGCCCAATATGCTCGGTGCTCTAGCTCGGCGGAAGATGACACGGCTTGCCAAAACCAATTGATAAGGAGACATCTGAAGTGGGGTCTTGAAAGCGGTTCGATATGCCCAAAGAGCATCATCCAAATGCAAAGCCCAATCCTTCCTATTGGTTTTCACCGTTTTCTCAAGAATTTGCTTGATTTGTCGGTTTGAGACCTCGGTCAAACCATTAGTTTGTGGATGATATGCAGTGGCAATCTTATGCTTAACACCATACTTCTCGAGCAACTTCACCATGAGCTTGTTCACAAAGTGTGAACCCCCATCACTAATCAATGCTCTAGGAACTCCAAATCGTGAAAAGATGGTCTTCTTTAGGAATTGCAACACAACCTTAGCATCATTGGTTTTGTGGCAATAGCTTCCACCCATTTAGACACATAGTCTACTCCAACCAAGATATAGAGAAATCCGAAGGAAGGTGGAAATGGCCCCATAAAATCTAACCCCCAAACGTCAAACAACTCAACTTCTATGAAGATAGACAGAGGCATTTCATCTCTTTTTGCTATCGAGCCCACTCTTTGGCATCTATCACACCTCCTTACAAACTCATGACTATCCTTGAAGATAGTAGGCCAATAGAATCCCGATTGCAAAACTTTCATTCCCGTCTTGGCTCCACCAAAATGTCCACCACAAGGCATTGAATGACAATGTTCTAAAATAGCCTCAACTTCCTCCCTTGGGACACATCTCCTTATGACGGAATCAACACCTCTCTTCAAGAGAATCAGATCTTCCCAAATATAGCTCCTCACATCCTTCAAAAATTTCTTCCTAGCATATTTAGGCAACTCATCGGGCAATGCACCACTTGCTAAATAATTGGCAAAATCAGCATACCATGGTACATTTACTTGTGCTTTCTTCTCATGACCCCCAACTCCACTTCATTCACTTCTTCTACCACGAAAAGTCTCTCATCCGAAACGATTCTTGCACATCTCCCTCCTCATCTAAGACTTCTTTCCCCTTCTCAAGACGTGATAGATGGTCCGCGATCACGTTTTCACTCCCCTTTGTCACGTATCTCTATATCAAACTCTTGGAGTAAAAGGATCCATCTCATCAATCTTGGTTTTGCGTCTTTCTTGGTCATAAGAAAGCGGGTGCAGAGTGGTCCGTGTAGACAAAAGTTTTCACACCTACTAGGTAGGATCGAAACTTATCAAAAGCATACACTACCGCTAGGAATTCCTTCTTAGTGACCGTATAGTTGAGTTGGGCCGGATTGAAAGTCTTCGACGCATAGTAGATTGCATGAAACTGTTTATTCCTCAATTAGCCTAGTGCGACCCCCATAGCATAGTCGCTTGCATCACACATCAAAACAAACGTCAAAGTCCAATTGGGGGTGATCAATATCGGTGCACTCACCAAAGCCTCCTTAAGCTTCCCGAAAGAATCAAGACAGTATCATCAAACACAAAAGGAGTATCATTTTCAAGTAAGTGAGTTAAAGATTTAGCTATTTTAGAGAAGTCTTTAATAAATCTTCTATAGAACCCCGCATGCCCCAAAACGACTGAATTCCCTTCTCATTCGTAGGAGGATAGCTTTTCAATTGCCACTATTTTAGCCTTGTCAACTTGCAACCCTTTTGAGGACACATGATGCCCCAACACTATTCCTTCTTTCACCATGAAGTGGCATTTTTCCCAATTCAACACCAAATTCGTGTCTTCACACCTCTGTAACACAATGTCAAGATTCATTAAACAAGCATCGAATGACTTTCCAAAAACGGAGAAGTCATCCATAAACACTTCCATAATTCTTTCAATTAAACCATGAAAAATTGACATCATACATCTTTGAAAAGTACCAGGTGCATTACAAAGACCAAAAGGCATTCTTCTCCAAGCAAATGTGCCATAAGTGCAAGTGAAAGTGGTTTTCTTGGTCCTCCTGAGCAATCATAATTTGATTGTATCCCGAGTACCCATCAAGAAAGCAATAATACTCATATCCACTCAAACGGTCAAGCATTTGATCAAGAAAGGGCAAAGGAAAATGATCTTTACAAGTAACCTTATTTAATTCCCTATAATCAACACGTACTCTCCATCCGTTACTACTCTAGTGGCAATCAACTCATCATTTTCCCCTTAATCACAGTCATCCCCCCTTCTTAGCTACCACATGCAATGGTGAAACCCATGGACTATCGGATATAGGAAAAATCATATTAGAATCAAGCAATTTAATGACCTCTTTCCTAATCACTTCTTGGATATTTGGGTTCACTCTTCTTTGATTTTGAACAATAGGCTTATGTTCTTTTTCAAGTCTTATCCTATGCATGCAAATGGAAGGATTAATACCTTTCAAATCATCTATAGACCATCATATGGCAGATTCATGCTTACGAAGCACCTCGAGTAATTGACGTACCTCATTCGAAGCTAATGAAGATGACACAATTACCGGTTTCTTCTCATTTGCCTCTAAATATGCATACATCAAGTGGTCGGGCAAAGGCTTGAGGATCTCCTTAGGCTTTTTCCCTCTTTGCTTGTCATCCTCCACTTCTTTCCACAATTGAGTTTTCTCCCTTTCGAAACCCACTTCATTCACCTCTTCAAGTTTCAAAGTACTCCTATCAATAAAGCAATCAAAAAAGAATTATTAGGCACTTTATAACAAGTATGCTCAAGAGGTAAAGAAGGCATCACATTATCATTATCAAGAAAAGAAAAAGAGGATTCTTCCCAAACTTCTTGGAGGCACAAATCAATCACATCAACCGAATGACACTCTTCATTCTCCACAGGGTGCCTCATTGAGTTTTGGATTGAGAATTGGAGTTCCTCATCATTAAGCTTCAAAGTGAGCTTCCCTTGATTAACATCAATAACAAGACGTGCGATTGCTAGGAAGGGTCTCCCAAGAATGAGTGGAACTTCTTTGTCTTCATCCATCTCAAGCACTATGAAATCAGCTGGAAAAACAAATTTCTCCACTTTCACCATTATGTCTTCCACTACCCCCTTAGGAATTGTTGTGGACCCATCGGCTAGTTGAAGTGTGACGGATGTGGAACACAATTCACCTTGATCAAGACTCTTGAACATGGACATCGGCATTAAGTTAATGCTTGCACCAAGATCACATAAGGCATTTTTCACCACTCCATTTCCAAGATCACATAAGATTGTGAAACTTCCGGGTCTTTCAATTTACTGTGGCAAATCACTTTTTAGCAAGGCACTGCACTCCCTCGTCAATCTCACTATTTCCGGCTCCTCTATTCTCCTCCTCTTGGCAATCAAATCCTTGAGAAACTTTGCATAGTTAGGCATTTGTTCAAGAGCTTCCGAAAATGGTATATTGATATAAAGCTTCTTAAACACTTCAAGGAATTTGGCAAACTTCTCGTCCATCTTCTTCTTCATAAAACGTTGAGGAAAAGGAATAGGCTCAACGGTTTTAGGAACTCCCCATGAGTCTCTCTCAACTTCTACTCTTTCTTCCCTTGCCTCTTTGGCTTTCTTCCATTTGGGCTTCTTTCTCTCTTCCACTTTCTCTTCTACCACAACTTCTTTCCCTTTGTCTCTACCTCTTTTCTCAACTTCACCCCCATCTTCTTTCTTCCTTCATCTTCATCAATCACTTCTAGTCCTTCCTCATCACTATCCTTGTCTTCTTTCTTTCTTTCCCTCTTCTTCTCCCTCGATTGTAGGCATTGGAGGACCTTCATATCTCGTACCACTCCTTAGCTCAATGGCTTTACAATTCTCCCTAGGTTAATTTCCGTAGTTGAGGGAAATTTACCCTTAAGATTGCTCCCACTTGAAGAAGCAACTTGGCCTATTTGGAACTCCAAATTCTTCATTTGGCTAGATATGGAAGTCACCGCACTTTCCATCTTCTCAAACTTCTCTTGAGTGCATCCCATGAATTTTGCTAAGATGTCTTCCAAATTAGGCTTGCCTTCATTATTTGGAGCTCGTGCACCCGGATCAAAATCGGGAGGAAATTGAACCGCCGCTCTAGGATTGGCATATGAAAAATTTTCATGCCTCCTCCAATTGTTGTTCGGAGCTTGACCTCCTTGTTGAGGCATGAATGGTGCTTGAGGTTGTGAAGAGGAATTTTCTTGAGCTCGATTTTGAAACGGTGCTTGATAAGGCCTTCCACTTTGGTAATTCCCTTGATTGTAGGCATTGGAGGACCTTCATATCTCGTACCACTCCTTAGCTCAATGGCTTTACAATTCTCCCTAGGGTTAATTTCCGTAGTTGAGGGAAATTTACCCTTAAGATTGCTCCCACTTGAAGAAGCAACTTGGCCTATTTGGAACTCCAAATTCTTCATTTGGCTAGATATGGAAGTCACCGCACTTTCCATCTTCTCAAACTTCTCTTGAGTGCATCCCATGAATTTTGCTAAGATGTCTTCCAAATTAGGCTTGCCTTCATTATTTGGAGCTCGTGCATCCGGATCAAAATCGGAAGGAAATTGAACCGCCGCTCTAGGATTGGCATAGGAAAAATTTTCATGCCTCCTCCAATTGTTGTTCGGAGCTTGACCTCCTTGTTGAGGCATGAATGGTGCTTGAGGTTGTGAAGAGGAATTTTCTTGAGCTCGATTTTGAAACGGTGCTTGATAAGGCCTTCCACTTTGGTAATTCCCTTGATTGTAGGCATTGGAGGACCTTCATATCTCGTACCACTCCTTAGCTCAATGGCTTTACAATTCTCCCTAGGGTTAATTTTCGTAGTTGAGGGAAATTTACCCTTAAGATTGCTCCCACTTGAAGAAGCAACTTGGCCTATTTGGAACTCCAAATTCTTCATTTGGCTAGATATGGAAGTCACCGCACTTTACATCTTCTCAAACTTCTCTTGAGTGCATCCCATGAATTTTGCTAAGATGTCTTCCAAATTAGGCTTGCCTTCATTATTTGGAGCTCGTGCACCCGGATCAAAATCGGGAGAAAATTGAACCGCCGCCTAGGATTGGCATAGGAAAAATTTTCATGCCTCCTCCAATTGTTGTTCGGAGCTTGACCTCCTTGTTGAGGCATGAATGGTGCTTGAGGTTGTGAAGAGGAATTTTCTTGAGCTCGATTTTGAAACGGTGCTTGATAAGGCCTTCCACTTTGGTAATTCCCTTGATACCCTCCTTGGAATTGATTTCCTTGGTACCGTGGCCTTCCCATGTAATTCACTTCTTCCATCGGTTTTGAACCTTGACACATATCACCTTAGACAAGGGGTTGAAGATTCCCACCTTGTTGAGATGTTAGAGCTCCAACTCTATCCATTATGGTCATCATCATAGCTTTCATCGATTCAATTTCTTCGACTTGAGACACCCTATGATGATTTCCCGACTTACTTGAGCTTGAAATGAATCTTGAGCAATATTCTCCATGATTTGATTCATCTCGATCACGGACTTGGACCAAATTGACCCACTTGCACAAGCATTCGAAAGGCTCGATCGGAATCGTTGAGTCCGGTGTAGAAGTACATGATTGTTTGCTCATCGGAAATCCATGTTGAGGACATGCTATCAACAGGTTCCCGAATCTCTCTCATGCCGCGTAATCGACTCTCCACTCTTTTAGCGAAACCGTGATATTGCTTCTTTGGCTTGTAAGGTCTTGGATGGAGGGTAGAACTTCATCAAGAACCTCCCGCTTAAATCCTCCCATGTTCTCACGGCCCCCGATGGAATTGACATGTCCGACACACGTGACCGAAACGATGACATTTTTGCCATTTTTCAACGTATGGGACGAAATTGGATAAATTTGAATTGTTATGGGACTATTTCAGAAAAATAAAATGTTATGGGATGAAATTGGATAAATTCGAATTGTTATGGGACTATTTCGTAAAAGTAAAATGTTATGGGACAAAATTGGATAAATTCGAATTGTTATGGGACTATTTCAGAAATGTAAAATGTTATGGGACAAAATTGGATAAATTCGAATTGTTATGTGACTATTTCGTAAAAGTAAAATGTTATGGGACGAAATCAATAAAGTAGAAAAGTTATAGGACCAAATTGGTGTTAAACTCCTAAACTCTAGATATTATCATGTCTTAATCATCCTTAGCTTGTAGATTACAACTTGATCACAAATTTCAGAAACTAATTAAATTAATGGTATTCATCTAATATTAATGTAAAATAATTATTTTAATTCATGTTTGAATTTTTTTTTGTTGGCAACTGATGACTGATAATGTCGAAAGAGATCAATTGACATGGGACAATGGGATGTCTTATGATGCGGAGGATGAGAGAGCTACGAATGAGGTAAATATAGTTTAGTAATTTATGTTTTTAATTGAAAAGAAATTAATTGGTATGTTATAGTACATGAGTAATTGGGTTAATTAGTTTTTAGGTATAGTTTAGCTGGCACCACTTATGTTGAACCAAAATGAGTAAATGGTGAGGATCAGAGGTTACGTGGTGGCTTTTCTTCATCTTTTACAATGGGGAAAATTATTCAAGGACTTCACGCCTCTGACCTAAATGCCATTGTTACAGATACTAATTATATATTTAATATATAAAAAATATTTGCTACTAATCCTATTTTACCTTCAACAGAAATATATAATTTGTGCAGCTATTTTAGTTCTGTGTATAAATACTTCTTTTTTAGTATTCATCTCTTTTACAAAATCTTAATTACTCATGGGAATAGATTAATTATGTTTCTAAGGGAAGGGATGTTTATGTAGTATTCTATTTTCTCTTTGAGGATGACACAAGTTATAATGAATATAATATTTTATTATAAGGTTGTTGTGGTAAAGTCACTATAAGAAAATTGACCTATAATGAGAGAGGTCCTGTCATTATAATTTCTCCAAATAAAAGTTTTTAATGACAAAATATGTCATTAAAGATCATTTATTGTCATTAAAAACTTTTATCTATAGAGGATATAATGACAGGTCCTGTTTCATGATAGATAAATTTTCTTGTAGTGAGTGTTAGAAAACTAAAAAGGTAGAGGGAGGGGGTAAAAAAATAAAAAAATAGAGTATTTTATTATAAAATTGAAAGACAATTCTTGTAACTTTGTGTAGAAGAAGGAATAGTTGCTAATAAAAATGGGTTACAACTTTTTTAAAAAAAAATGTAAAGCTTTAAGAGGGACGCCCTTACATAATGAAAATTTTAAGACTATTAAATTTAGATTTTATTATTCTTTATTTTTATGGTGAAAATAAAAACTAGAACACAACTAATACTATGTTTTGGACGTTGAAAGAATAAAAAGAAAAACTAGTATAAAATAATACTACTTAGTCCCAGATCGGTTTTCATGATTGACTTTTTCAACGATTTTTGTGTGACAATTATTTCATAGTAATATGTGTACAAAAGTTGTTTTATATGAATGGTATGTTAGTTAACCTTATTAACTATCATACCATTTATATAAAATAACTTTTGTGCACATATTACTATCAAATAATTCTCATACAAAAACCGTTGAAAAAGTCAATCTAAAACCGATCTATAGAGGAGTAGTACAATATCAATCAAAGTTAATTTGACATAAATCAAAGAGAACCACTTTTGTGAAAAATTTCACATGAATTATCGTATATTTAAGGAAGGACAAGAAACTTGCAATCCTAAGGCCATCTCCAACCATATTCTTCATTTTAGAGTACTCTATCCTCTAAAATAGAGTATGGAGTACTCTATTTCACAAATCATCTCCAACAATGCATACTCTATATCATTAAAATATCTATTTTATTTCTACTTTTACTTAAATTAAAGAATTTAAATAATACTTTTTTTATATAATTATAAAATTAATGCATCCAAATCAATTAACTAATACCGATATTTTTTTCAAAGTAATTTTATTTATTTGAGATTAAATTGCGACTTATACAAAGTACAAATTAAATTGTGACTTATTATAAATATTACAACAAACAACTAAAAATAATAACATAATAAATTAGGAAATTTAATACTCCAAGTTGGAAAATTCTTCCCACAAATGGTCGATAAGAGCATCTCGAAGAGCATAATGAGCTGACTTATCTTTAATTTGACGATGACGTGCAAGGAATTGTTGAAATCGATTGTGTTCATCGTGTGCAATTTCAACCTTTGGAGGCGGGTGCTTCACGATAATCAATAATAGGCGCCTCGATATCTCGCTCATCTTCAATAATCATATTGTGCATTATAATGCATGTTGTCATGATGTTATGCAACACTTTTGTCCCAAACTTCGTCTTTGGACCTTTGATTATTCCCCACTTTGATTGTAGAACACCAAATGCCCGTTCCACATCTTTTCTACAACTTTCTTGTCGTCTTTGCAAAATGTTGTTGCTTCGGACCTTTGGGTTTGTGAATTGTCTGCACAAGAGTTGCCCACTTTGAATATATATCATCGGCTAGATAGTAACCCATAGTGTATTCTTTTCCCCGTATGACATAGTTAGCGGGTGGACCTATGCCATTGGCTAGGTTAGAAAATAGATGAGATTTTGACAAGACATTAATATCATTGTTCGATCCTGGCAAACCAAAAATGCATGCCATATCCATAGTTCGTGATCAGCAACAACCTCCAAAATGATTGTTGGACTTCTACTACGACCAAGATACCTGCCCCGCCAGTGCCGTTGGACAATTTTTCCATTTCCAATGCATACAATCAACGCTTCCCAAAGCATCCCCGAAATCCTCGTTTTCTCCAATATGGAGAAGCCTTGCAATGTCTTCTCGTGTTGGGAGACCGAAGATACCAATCACCAAAAACTTCCACCATGGCTCGGCGAGAACCTCTTTACACTTTCAATACAAGTGGACTCCCGATCTTAATATATTCGTCAGTCGCATCAGCCGCTACACCATATGCTAGAGTCCGCATCGCAGCAGCTTATCTTTTGGTATGGGGATAACCCAAGCTGGCCGGTTGCATCACGCTTTTGTGTAAAGTAAGTATCGTGTGCTTGAACAGCCTCCAAAATTCGAGAGAATAGACGACGTGACATGCGAAAACGGGCGTTTGAACATTGCCTCATTGTAAACTGGAGAACTTGAAAAGTAATCATTGTATAAACGTTGATCGGCGGCCGCTCGATCCACGATTAATTACCATATGACCAGGAATTGAGCCTCGATGGAGCACATTGTCAAATTGTTGGTAATATTCGGATACAACAACAACATTAGTTTGAATTTGGAGGATAAACATTTGTTGTTGTTGGTCAATGGCCGCTTGCTCATTTCTTAGTTTAGCATATGACTCTTCTTCACAGATGATGATGATGATGAATAAAAGAATTGTTAGAAGGACCCCTTCATGAAAATTCATCTTAATAAGATCGATGAGATAAGATGAAAACTTTGAGAAAACTAAATAAGGAGGAAGAAATATTTTTGTGTGAGAATGTATTGAGAAAGTGAACAAAGGCACCACCTTTAAATAACACAATGAGTTGGTGTATCCATAATAATTTCCTTACTACTTTTATTATATTTGTCAAATTTAACTTCAATTATCTATTCGTATGAGTTGGCCTATTCACAATAATTTTATTTGTATCCATAATGACAAAACTCCGAGATCAATTGTCACATTCAAAATCGTAACTTTAAATATGAGCCATTGATCAATTTATTCGTATCCACAATAATTATATTTGTATCCATAGTGACAAAATCGAGATCAATTGTCACATTCAAAATCGAACTTTAAATATGAGCCATTGATCAATTTATTCGTATCCACAAAATTTATATTTGTGTCCATAGTGACAAAATCTGAGATCAATTGTCACATTCAAAATCGAACTTTAAATATGAACCATTGATCAATTTATTCGTATCCCTAGTGATAAAAAAGACTCAAGTGAATTGTCACAATCAAATTACTATGCTCTCGCAACCATGTTTATTTACTATTCACTTACTACGCATGCCATGAATTATGGAAACTCCTCTTTCATTTACTATGCATGAATAGTGAAATCATATTCAAGATGACTTCTCTCGCACAATATTTATCCTTTCTATATAAGGTGTGGTCATTTATCCTCTCTACATACACTTACTATCCTCTCTACATACAATTTCTCACACTTGGTAAAATGAGTTCATCTAAATGTAGCTCTTCTTTTTTAATCGAGGAGGACAAAATCCTAGTGGATTGTTATATTGAAGTCTTCACGAATCCTATAATTGGTATATCCCAAACCAATGATAGTATGTGGTCTCGAATAACTTCCAGCCTACAATAGCCAACTACCATCAAGCAAAGCCTCGTATCGCGAAGGCCCTGCAATGCCGATTTAGCATCCTAAGCAAAGCTGTCCAAAAATTTAGCGGATGCATTAATCAAGTGGAAAACAGGCACCCAAATGTGCTTGAGAGAAAGACATTGTAAGTAGTATTCATATACATTTTAATCCTCCTTTTTTATTTTCTAAATGTGATTTCTTATTTTACTTGGATGAAGCGAAAAGAATTATTCAAGTTATTTGCGCCACCTTGGAGGTTTGATCATGTCCGGTCACTCTAAAGGACCTAGACAAGTTTAAGCCGACCAATGCCACCTTACACGCTTTTGTGGCAAATGGTGGAAATGAAGATTCATCGCAATCGATTACTCACCCACTCAAAAGTCATCGATGCGCATTCTCCAAATCATCTGGATTTTCCCTAAACCTAGATGAAGATGGTTCACCGTCGGGAGGTTCTCAACGACCAATGGGCATTAAAAAGGCAAAACGTAAAGCCAAAGCTAATGAGGAAAACTCAAAAGCTCTTTTGACCATGGCAAATTGCGGTGAGAGAATGTTGAATATGATGCGTAAAAGTGAGATTTCTCGGCGAGCTCATTGATATTGAAAAAGAAAGGAATTCCATATCGGCTCGTAGAGAGAAAAATAAAGTGTTGCGAATGAACCCTATGTGTTTTGACGAATCACTCCGTCCATACTTGATTGAGGAGCAACGAAAGATTTTTCGAAACGAGCGACAGAGATGGAGGTGGTGGGAGTTACGGTCCATTTGGCCAATTCTTTAATGGAACTTCCCCATCCGACTCCGAGTTTCCTCCGTACTAGCATGTTTTAATATTGAATTTATGTATCTCGCTTTTATTTAATTTGAGTTTACTTGTTTTAATTGTAGGGGTATGTTATTTATATTTTCATCTATTCTCTAGTATGTTTGGTAATTGTTGTAATATTTTATATTTAAATTATGTAATATTTATTTCGTGTGAGTCATTATCTCGTAATTTAAGGATTAAATTCTAATTATTTTAGAAGAAAAAAATTAAATTAAAAAAAAAAACGTAAAAATATTATAATTCAAACAAACAAAAATAAAAATAAAAAATAAATGAAAAACATTAATACTTTAATTAATTAAATGAAATGGCATCCACGTTGAAAAAGAATAAGAAAATTGGCATTTTAATAAAATGAACAACATAATTTTAATAATAAAAAAAAAAGAAAAATGGCATTTTTGTAAATAAATACACCCTCCAAACCCATCCTCTATATTCATCCCCATTCTTCAAAATTGAAGTTTCTCTCTCCACTCTCTATCTCCATCTCTAAAAATGGAGTGTGGTTGGAGGGCCACCATTCTCTATTTTGTGTCAAAATCTCCAAAATAGAGAATGGTTGGAGATGGCCAAAGAGGGTCAAACAGACTTTCTCAAAAAAAAAGCTGGTGTCAAGGCAAAACAGAAAACTTCGTTTAGGGTTTGTTATTATAAGGACAAATATGTGTTACTATAAGAGCAAATGTGTGTACTTAGCCCTTATAGAAATATATTTTTGTTCTTTAAGTAACTATAAGGACAACTATATGTTCATAAGAGATAAATATGTGTTTTTAATCTGTTCATCTCTTCTTTTCAAAAAAAAAAAAAAAAATGTTCATCTCTTTAAATAAAGGTTTTTTTTTTTTGTGTTTGTATTGATTTTGTTCAAGTAGTAACACATCTTTCACCATACACTAACACATTTATGTTCATATGATAAAATATTTTTTAATATCTTAAGTGTTTTATTATAAGGACAAATATTTGTTTGTGTAAGGACAAGTATGTATTGCAAGTTCTTAGAGTAACACATATTTGGTTTTACAAGAACACAAGTTTTGTCCTTATAATAACACAATTTGCGGCGAGTTTTTATATATATTTTATCTTTGCACAATTTGTTTGAAAATATCTGCTTGGCTCGCACCGAATGGATTAGTATCCGTAAATTTGCTATCTAGGTTATAATTTTAGTGATCTTTGATCCGTGAAAATTTCATATAATTGTTTTCTGAGTAAAAATTTTACCCTACCAAAATCTCAAATAAAGACTCATACTAATATTATTCATTATGATTTTTAGAATTTGAAAATCATTCCTAAATCCAAAAAGAAAGAAAAATAGTACGTAGTAGGTTATTTTATACAAAATTTTCCAAAATTTATCCACAACCAATATTATCAGGGAATTTTTTTCAGGACCATAACTTAATTAGGGGTGGAAAAATAAGGACCGTATGTTTTCGTCCGGCAATTTTAGGCTCATAACTTTTTAAATTTAGCAAAATAAGGACAAAATAGCCCGAATTGCACTTAATTGGGCTGAAATTGAATACGTGGACTCCAGCTAGACTCCAACTCATTAAGAAGTTGTCACGTAACATCCGGGGTGGCAAAATTAGGACCGTATGTTTTCGGGCTAGCAATTTTAGGCCTCGTAACTTTTAATTTTAGCAAAATAAGGACAAAATAGCCCGAATCTTTATCTCATCTATTTACGAATCTCCATCTATCTTACGTGGCATTCTATATTTTCTCCATTTTGAAATCCTGCATTCTAATGAATCCTAATTCTTAAAATGGTTTTTTTTTTTCCATAACATTTGAATTTTAAATTTTAAATTTAAATCTTCATTTCCTAATATGGTTATTAACTTTTCCTTAAATCAATTTTATACTCATTTTATATTTTCAGACTTCAAATTTTGTCGTGCATTCACATAATAATTTATGTTGAGTGGGGTTTTTATCTAATATATATCTTGCCGACTTATAAGTGGTGCGAAATTAGCCCAATTAAGTGTAACTAGTATAAAACTTCGCATAATATGCGGGATGTTTTATAATATCATTTATTTGTGAAGGAATAACATAACATTAACTCGAAATCATGAAGGAGGCTTCGCCACCTTAACACTCAAATGTTAGGGAAACAACAACATGCAACATAAGCAATCCGAATGAAAATTCAGATTCATAATTTTCAACAAAAATACATCTTCCGAGTCGAATCACAAGAAACCAAATCAAAAAAGCTGGATACTCAAATTTCAACGCAACCCATTGAAAATTATTCAAAATTTTAACAGACAATATTTGATTTCGTCATATAATTTTTTAAATTGAATCATAGTGGAAACACATAAGTAAATCGTAAAATCATACATGTATAAGTCGGCAAGATATATATTAGATAAAAACACCACTCAGCGTAAATTTTTATGTGAATGCACGACAAAATTTGAAGACCGAAAATATAAAATGAGTATAAAATTAATTTAAGGAAAAGTTAATAACCATACTATGGAAAAAACCGTTTTAAGGATTAGGATTCATTAGAATGCAGGATTTCAAAATGGAGAAAATATAGAATGCCACGTAAGATAGATGGAGATTCAGAAATAGATGAGATAAAGATTCGGGCTATTTTGTCCTTATTTTGCTAAAATTAAAAGTTACGGCCTAAAATTGTTAGCCCGAAAACATACGGTTCTTATTTTGTCACCCCGAATGTTACGTGGCAACTTCTTAATGAGTTGGAGCTAGCTAGCGTCCATGTATTCAATTTCAGCCCGATTAAGTGTAATTCGCGCTATTTTGTCCTTATTTTGCTAAAATTAAAAGTTACGGGCCTAAAATTGTCACTCGAAAATATACGGTCCTTATTTTGCCACCCCTAAGTTACGGTCCCAAAAAAATTTCCAATATTATCACGAAGTGGACCTCGTGAAAGCATCTCACCTAACTTTTTGAGATTACATGAAATGTAGTATTCTATTGCGTTAATCCATATGTAAAATTAATAACTATAACCTCACCAAACAATAATGCACAATATATATTTTGGCATGCACATCACATGGTCTTCAATTCAATGCTTCATAAAATACAACCACAATTAATATATTTTATACACCACAGTCAATATTAAGCAGCTGGAACAAACGTATTATATATAGCCTCAAAATTCTCTCCATTACCATTTCTACGAACAAAATGTCTGCAACACCAATCGATCCTTTCACTGACCCATTTGGTTACATGGGCCTCTCTCTGACCCGTATACCCGACCTTTTTCCATCAACTCCAGCCTCTTCGGATCCTCGTAACCCTATTCTCACCAAGGATGTCACTTTCAACCACGAAAACCAAACATGGGGTCGTGTGTACCTACCAAGGGACGCCTCTACCACATCCAAATTACCCCTCGTAGTTTATTTTCACGGCGGAGGCTTCGTCGTACACAGTGCAGCTTCATCGGTTTACCAGAAGTTCTGCAGCGATATCGCCGTGCAGATTCCGGCCGTGATGGTGTCGGTCGAGTACCGCCTTGCACCCGAGCACCGCCTCCCCGCCGCCTATGACGACTGTTTCGAGGCGCTGCATTGGATCAAAACCAGCCGTGACGAGTGGCTCACAAAGTACGTCGATTTATCCAGGTCAGAGACGGATTTAATTTTATTAAAAGCACTATATTTGTAAGAAATATTTTATTTAAACTTTTAATTAATTAATATTTAAGAGTTCACTTTAGGATGGATTCAATATAATTTTTTTTTTTCTATTTTATCAATTTTAGCGGGTAACTTTTGTCCAATTTAGTCAATTTTTCGGGAAAATTTAAAATCGACAAAAAGTCACTTAGAACCAAAGGTGGACACCTTAGGAATGAAATTGAACGCCTAGAACTAAAATACATAGAGTCGGAAAAAAATTTAGGTTAATTGCATTAAACTCCCTCGTGGTATGGAAATATTGCGCGAAATCCCACGTAATTTTTAAATTGCACAAAATTTCTATGTGGTTTATAAATAAAGTAAACACTCGAAAAAATGAGTTAACAATATATGTTATCTGTATTTTCTATTTTTCATTTTTTTCAATTATTGGCGTTTTGAAATGTAATGAAAAATTAATGAAATTGTTAAAAGCATTACCTCTTTTTAAAAAATACGGGAGAGTTTGTTTTATTTAATAAAACATAGAGGAGTTTCGCATAATTTTCAAACCACGAGGAGATTTCATGCAATTAACCACAAAGATTTAGATCCACTTGACATTACGGAAAGTAAATTGATATTAACTCATCAGTTATATTATAATATAAAAAGTTTTGTTCTTCAGGTGCTTCCTAATGGGAAGTAGCGCCGGAGGAAATATAGCGCTCCGCGTGGGTTTAGCTACGGCGGCATCCGTTGATCAACTGACGCCTCTTAAGATCGGAGGGCTGATATTGCACCAACCCTTTTTGGAGGGGTGGATAGGACCTCGTCGGAGGTGAGATTGGTGCGAGATAAGATGGTGCCGCCGCATTTGAATGATTTAGCGTGGGGTCTAGCTTTGCCGATTGGGGTTGACCGGGATCACGAATATTCCAATCCGGTAAAGAATATTCGAGTGGTAGAATTAGAGCGGGTGAAGAAGGAAGGGTGGAAGGTTTTGGTGACCGGTGACCGGGGTGACCCACTGGTAGATCGGCAAATTGAATTAGCCGAAGTGTTGAAGGAGAATGGGGTGGATGTGAGTGAGAAGTTTAGCGATGGAGGATCTCATGGAATTGAGTTCTTTGATGACTCTAGAGCTAATATCTTTTATGGTGTTTTAAAGAATTTTCTACTTACTTGTTAATCTTATTGTTTATGTATTAAGTTTGTGAAATGTGGTTTATTTAGAATTTTTTGTTTTGGGGTGTGAAAGATAATACATAAAAGACAAAAAAATTATGTGAGACTATTTCACCTAATCAGTATATATCACTATTCAATTTTACAAGTTATCACAAAACGTGTTCTTAATAAAATATTATCATATGACAGTGTAAACTAAATAAACATATATATATATATATATATATATAATACTCAAGTTAAATTACAGCTACAATTAAGTCGGTCATGTTTTTATTTTTCAAAAGTGATCTATGACGTTTCCATTATATTCGCATCCTTGGAGACATGTTCTTATTTTCATTATTGGCTAAGAAGCCGATGATGACATTTGATGAACTCTTACGAAGAGCCGAAAAATACATGATATTAGAAGAGATGAGGAAACCCAAGAAGGCGGAGTTGAGACATGCTGCCTCAAAAAGAAGAAAGAAGTTGAGACTAAAGTTGTTAATCATGAACCGACCCAACACTATTCGGTCAGGACCTTGAGGGAGGTTCGAGAAGTACAATTCGAGACGGCAGAGGTCCTTGATGTTGCGGCAGACCATCTAGAGATAAAGTTCCCTTGGTCCAGATCATGGGACCCATGAAGCAGAAATCAGACAAGTTTTTCGGTTTTGAAGGATAAGATTGAAATTAAAGGCTAATCCGAGCTGGACATTAGAGACAGACAAACTCCCAGGCACCAGAGGAGAAAACTGAGGATAAGAGGAAGAGTCTAAATTAGGAGTGCCAGATGATCATCCTTCTCATAAAACGGGGTTGATCCAGATGATCATGGGTGGACAAACGAAAGGTGATTCATTTAGAGCTCGAAAATCAAACATTTGGACCTTTGAGGCTAAACAGAAGAGGGAGTTGACAGAAGTAAGGCATGTAGCAACTACCCCATGCATTCATTTCGGATCTGAGGATTGTGGAGGAACACAAGAGCCCCATAGTGATGCTCTTGATATAACTATGGACACTGTAGGGTACGATGTAGCTCGTATTTTTGTATATACAGGGAGTTCAGCGGATATAATGTTCCTGAGCTGCATAAAAAAACTTTAATGTGAAACTAAATCTTGAGATGGCTCTGTATGATTTTATAGGGGGCGATCCAGCCCCTCGACCAAGTGATGTTGCAGGTGGGACTATGTGTGGTGTCCAAGATCAGAGTCATGATGGATGGTGACATTTTTTTATAGTGGATGTACCTTCCTCCTTTTACATATCCAACTTTCATCTGGTCTCTCTTCTCTTTTTATCTATCCAACTTAACACATTGTCAACTCTATTTTTACAGTATTAATGATCCTCTTATTATCTACTTTTTCAAAATTATATAGCAATTCATACAAAATCCACGCTCCCAAACATATACAAAATCCACTCTCCTTGATTTCAAATTCACTCAAAGCTATAAATAAAAAGTTAGTGTTGTGTGAACAAGTTCATCGTGAAACCGATTTTCTACTAACACGCTTTAGTGAAATTAAAGAACTAGTATTCATTAACTAATATTCTTTAATGAAACAACTAATATCATTCAAAGTCTCGTAATCGTTTTTAATTCACATTGTAGATGTTGGTTATTCTACTATTTACATTGTTGTAAGAACTCAAGAATGATTTTTTTTTTTCTAATTTAAATATATTATTTCTCTGAGAAAATTATTGTAGGAACTCAAGAATGATCGACAAAAAGAACGTGAGCAACTTTTAATAGTAATAATTAATGCATGTGTATCTGGTCGTGACAATACGATATGTGTACAAATGTTTATTTCACTACAAAATAAACCCGATTTAAAGAGGGAGTTAACGAGGGTTTTAGTTAAAGAGGGCGTAAACGAGGGACAAGTTTAGCGAGGGCCGAGACGAGGGAAAAAAACCTCGTTAATTAACGAGGGCCCACACGAGGGCAGGTATCCCCTCGTTAACTAATAAGGGAGACCTCGACAGGCCCAGTTAACGAGAGTGTGGCCTCGCCAAGGCCCAGCCATTATTAACGGGGCCGGGCCTCGCCTCGCCAATTAAAATTAACGAGGCATGGCCCTCGCTAGCCCTCGTTAAAGCCCAAACATATACCCAACGCGGCCCTCTTCCCCACAGCCCCTCAAAGTTGCCCTAACCACCGCCGCCGCCGCCGCCCGAAATTGCCCTCACCACTAGTGGACTTTGTTGTACGTGTTCCCGGAACACTTCTACGGTATATTTTTATGATTTAATTGGTTAATTTTGTTGTTATTTTAGTGGATAAATTTTGTATTTTTCATGTATAGGAATTGATTGATTAATTATTTAATGTTAATTTATGTAATTTTTATGTGTACGCAATTAGTATTTTTGCATATGTATGTATTTGTGTAATTTTGTTGTTATTATATATATGCATGTATATAGGTATTGATTGATTAATTATTTAGTGCTAATTTGTGTAATTGTTATGTGTATTTTAATTATTAGTAATTATTTAGTATTTAAGATTAGTATTATATAATTAGTAGTATAAGATTATTAATTATTTAGAGTTAATTAGTATGTATACAATTATATAAATTTATTTTTAATATTATTATAATTTTAATTTAATTGCTATAATTTATATATTTGTAGGTACCTACGCAAATTGAAACGAGATTCGATCCGGACGTATAATTTCATACACTACACGCAATCACTATCACCGTATCTATTTTTTTAAATTATTTATTTGAAGATGCTCTTAATTTAATTATATAATAATTATTTGTATTTAAAAATATTTTGCATGCATGATATATATATATATATATATATATATATATATATATATATATATATATGATCAATGTTCGATCAAATTTTGCATGATAGGCCAATTATATTAATGTTGAAAATTGAATCGATGTTCAATTCAAGTTGATGTTGGAGTTGAGGGTTGATGAATTGTATGGTATTGTTTGTTGTAGAATGTGTGTTTCGACTTGATTAATTTTAATTAAGTCGGATATGGATGCACTAGGATCTTGATATATTAATTGGGAATACGATAAAATAAAACAAAAATACTACGAAATATTTAGAAAATATATTAATATTAGAAAAAAATATATTAACTGGAGAATTCACTACAAAAAATGGCAATTTACCGAGGGGACTTAGCGAGGTTCGAAACCCTCGCGAATTAACGAGGGTTTGGCGAGGGTTTTATTTACCGAGGGTGTTAACGAGGGTTCGAACCCCTCGCGAAATACCGAGGGAATTAACGATGGAAAGACCCTCGCCAACGCTTTGCCAGAATTAACGACGGCTTGGGCCCCCTCGCTAATTACCGAAGCGCGGCCCTCGCTAATTTACCGACGGCCCTCTCCCCTCGGCCCGTTAAAATTACCGAGGGCTCATTCCCTCGCTGGGCCCCTCGGCAAAGCCCATTTATATAACCCAGCGGGTTTTCTTCCCACGCATGAATCCCCTTTCCCAACCATTCAGCCGGCCGCGCGCGCCTCCGCCGTCCGCCGCCGCCGAAATTGGTCCGTACAATAGTCGGGCTTTGTTCTACTTATTCCGGGAACATTTCTACGGTGAGTTTTTATGATTTAATCAATTAATTTTGTTGTTATTTTACAAATTTTGTATTTTTCATATGCATGTATTTGTGTAATTTTTTGTTAATTTTATTGTTATTATACATAATATGCATGTATTTGTGTAATTTTGTTGTTATAGTTGATGATTTATTAATTATTTAATGTTAATTTGTATAATATTATGTGTATTTTAATTATTTAGGAAAATATTAATTAATTAGTAATTACGCAATTATATAATTTTGTTGCTATTGTTGGTGATTTATTAATTATTTAGTGTTAATTTGTATAATTGTTATGTATATTTTAATTATTTAGGAAAATTATTAGTATATGAATTATATATAATTATTTAGGAAAATGTTAATTAATTAGTAATTATGCAATTTAATAAGTTTGTTGTTATAGTTGGTGATTTATTAATTATTTAGTGTTAATTTTTATAATTGTTATGTGTATTTCGATTATTAGTAATTATTTAGGAAAATTAGTAGTATAAGATTATTATATATTTATTTAGTGTTAATTAATTAGTAATTATGCAATTATATAATTTTGATTATTAATATTATTATAATTTTAATTTAATTGTTATAATTTATATATTTGTAGGTGTGTACGTTTATTGAAAAGATTCGATCCGGGAGTATAATTTCATAGCCACCACTATCACCGTAAGTATTTTTTTGTAATTAATTATTATTTTAAAAATGGTTTTAATTTAATTATAATAATTATTTGATTTAAAAATAATTTGCATGCATGATATAATACCAATTTATATATATGATGATCGATGTTCGATCAAATTTTGCATGCTAGTTCAATTATAATATTAATTTTGAAAATTGAATCGATGTTCGATTCAACAAGTTGATGTTGGAGTTGAGGGTTGATGAATTGTTTGGTATTGTTTCTTTGTAGAATGTGCGTTCCGACTTGATTAATTTTAATTAAGTCGAAATGGATGCACTAGGAACTTGATATATTAAGCTGGGAATACGATAAAATAAGACAAAACTCTTGAAATTTTTAGAAAATATATATATTAATATTAGGAAAAATATATTAACTGGAAGAATTAATTATGATTTAATTAAATTTTGAATCTTTATTAATCAAACAGATCTATTGCTATGAATTATTCAAGCCGTAGTTGGATGTATGGTCCAAGAACGATTAATGGCATGATATCTCCCGAATTTCTTAGTGGAATCGAATCGTTTATAGAATTCGCTACTAGTAACCCGGAATGGATGAGTGGAGGAAAGAATAGGTGTCCTTGCTCGAAATTCAAATGTAGGAACCAGAGTTTTAGAGAACCCATTGACGTGAAATCACATTTGTTTAGACATGGGTTTATGTCTAATTATCACAATTGGATTTTGCACGGTGAGCAAAATTGAAATTCTATGCCACACCGAAACTATGATCAGCGTCGACTTCATATAGAGTTGACGACACCGCAGCATCTAGCTCGTACCACAATATGATGATGGACTTAACTTCTGGTCCTAACATTAGTTTCCAAAATGTGGAAGAAGAGCCCCTTAGGGAGGAACCTCCTAATCGGCATCTTTGCACATTTTTGACATGCTTCGTGCGGCGGATCGGGATCTGTATCACAGTTGCGAGTCTCATTCTCGATTGTCATTCAATGCCCGTCTTTTAAACATTAAAAGCTGAGAAAGATTATGCGAAAGGGGTTACAATCAAATGGTTGAGTTGATTAGTGAGATTTGCCCTCCGAGAAAATCTCGTGCCCAAGAAATTTTACGATACGAAACTTGATTGATGGGTGGGATGGGTCTTCCCGTAGAGAGGATTGATTGTTGTGCAAATAATTGTATGATATATTGGGGTGCGAGACAGGGAACTTGAATCGTGTAAGGTTTGTGGTCGGTCACGATTCAAACCTGCTAGGCGTGGTGTGGATGGTCGATGGAAAAAGAACAGTCCTTTCAAAGAGATGTTCTATTTTCCTATCATTCCTCGATTGCAAGAAGCTGTATCGATCCAAGACTACCGCTAAGGATATGATATGGCATGCTAGTTGCTATAATGATGAGGCTGGTGTTATGCGTCACCCTGCAAATTCATTGGCTTGGAAACACACTGACTATTCATATCCCGATTTTGCGGTGAAATACGGAATGTGAGGTGGGTTTGAGCATAAAATAATAATAAAATAATAAATATATATATATAGTAAATATATATATAATTTAATTGAATATAGTATATAAACATGATAATATAGTTATATGTGATAATAATAAATATTATAAAATAATAATATATATAGTAAATATATATATAATTGAATATATATGTTATAATAATAAAAATTTAAAAATGATATAATTTAATTAAATATATATAGTAGATAATTTAATTAAATATATAGTATACAATTTAATTAAATATATAGTATACAATTTAATTATAAATTAAATATATATAAAATATTGAACATAATATGATATTAATATAATTAAAAGCAAAATCATATCGAATGATTAGCTTTCCCCAAACGGTAAAGCGCCCAAGCTCTCTCCTCCTCTCTCGGAGGTCGCGGGTTCGATACCCGAGGTCTCGCGAAAATCGCCCGGCCAGCCCCACGGCCGCGATTCTTTTTAATGTTTTGATATTAGCGAGGGGCTAGGCAGGGAGCCCGCCCTCGCCGGTGGCCCTCGCCACTAGAGCCCTCACCAATTCCGTCGCCCGGTGGCCCTCGGCAATTCCCTCGCCAATCGAACCCTCGCCAACCTTGCCCTCGCCAACTCCTCGCTAACGAAGCCCTCGCTAAATCCCTCGCCAATAAACCCTCGCGATTCCCTCGGCAATTAGCGAGGGCAGCCTCGCTAAGGGTTACCGACGGCGATTTTGCCGAGTGCGGTGTCCCTCGCTAAGACCTCGCCAAACCCACGCCCCTCGTTAAATCCCTCGCTAAATCCATTTATTTTTAAGTGATTAATTATGATTTAATTAAATTTTGAATCTTCATTAATCTGAAAATGATTCCTATGAATTATTCAAGACGTAGTTGGATGTAATTAGTTATCGTCAAAATAAGCGCCTAGGGTTTTTGACATAAGTTTGGAAGAACCCACGAATGAATCCAAAAACAAGCCCTATTTACCTCGGGCGGCCGGAGGAGACAGAGGAGGAATTCGCCAAGGGACGAGAACAGAGAGTGATGAGAACTTTGGGAAGAATTACGGGTGAGAGAAGGAGTCTTAGAAGAGCTTGACTCGAGACATTGCTCGAAATTCTATGTGTGAAAAATTAACAAGAAAATAGAGAAGGGGGTTTACGGATTCGAGTAGAAGAGCTAAATACGAGAGAGAAGACGATGGCGGAAGCCCGGATCGAGGAGAAATTTCACGAAAGATATTATGAGGGAGAGGAAGAAGAAGCGGAATTGATTTGAAATGAAAGAAGAAGTTAATGGGAACGTGTATCGGTAACCAAAAGCGAAAGACGGATGCATGATTGACGGTGGCAGTGCGAAACCGAAGAGTCGTTGGACTCCAACGATTAGCGAGAGGATGCACCCGAGTCAAAGGCTGCGAGGAGGATTACTGGCCTTCCTTACTCTAGTGAGCTCCGAAATTGCTCAACGAGTAGGGGAGTGGTTGATGCGGATAAAAATGACAGTCCAACCCCACGTAGGGCCCGAGGATATTCAGCCCAATAGGGCCCTGATAGTGCAACCGAATACCCTATAGAGAGGGAGCCGAATCCAAGGTGGGCTTAAGGCCCGGACTAATTACAGCGAGGTGGGAAGCCGAAACACAGCTACGGGCGAGCCACGAGGCCCAAGCTCGAGTACGAGATGGGCCGCGAGGCCCAAACCTAACTATAGGCGGGCTGCGAGGCCCGGTCGAGATTTGAATCCCATAAGCATGTATTAGTCAAGCCCATAGGGCGAATTATCTAATAAGACCGAGGAAACGTGAGAAGTAACAATCGGTTGAGAAGATTAAGGCCCAAGTCAAGGAATATTCTCATATTCTCCATTGATCGGGTCCAACCTCCGTCCGAGGAGGGAGATCGTAGGCACAATCTTGTTTTCTTGAGAGAAAAGATATCGGTGCGACATCGTGAGAGAACGTGCGGGATAATGCCATGAAACCGTGATAGCGGTTATTATTCCTAAAGTACGTATAAATAACACACACGAAGGGAGGTAACGGTATCTAATAACTATCACTCTTACTTAGCTACTTTTTACGTACTTTCTTGAGTGTTTTCCGGTGATTTGAATTGAGCGTCGGAGTGCTGCGCCGGAGAACCCTCCGGCGTGTTTTTTGCAGTACGTTCAACAAGAGCTAGGGATTTCATTGCGTAAAGGCTTTATCCACGTGGAACCCGGGTGGAGAAACGGGCTCGAATCGGTTTTACGCATCGAGGTATTATTCATGAGACATCATCTGTGAGAACACCACAACAAAATGGTGTTGTTGAGAGAAGAAACAAAACATTGAAAGAAGCGGCTAGAAGCATGTTAGCCGAGTATGGAACTCCATAGAGGTTCGAGGCAATTAATACGACTTGCTACACCTGCGAATAGGTGCTTGCACTGTGAAAGATAAGGGTAAGACTCCTTATGAGCTGTTGAAGGGTAAGATTCCTAGAATTTCTTGTTTTCATACTTTTGGTTGTAAGTATTTTATCCATAACATTGGTAGATCTAAATTAAACACATTTGATGCTAAAGTGGCTGATAGAATATTTTTCGGATATTCCAGACATCTAAGGCATTCAGAGTCTTTAATAAGACTACACTTTGTGTGGAGGAAACACCTCATGTAGTGTTTGATGAAATTTACACTATGTTAGATAAGGTAAATCGGATAACAAATAATCTGAATAGACTTGAAATGAATAATTCTAAACAAAGTAAAACCTATCTTCCTAACTTTGATTCGGACTCGGATGAGGAAGAACTCTCGTCCGATGCTCGAAAGAAACTCGTCTATCTGTTCCATCCGAGGAGACACCTCTAACATCATCAATTAGACAAGGTCAGTAGGTGAAGGGAATGTCTACTCGAGCTGAACAAGATGAGTTACATTATGTACCAGATGATGAGAGAACTTCAACTCAAATAGGCAAAAGGATGAGAAGTTATCATCCATCTGAACAGATCATTGAAGATCCTTCCGGTGGTGTCCGACAAGGACCATGTTGGATCCCGAGCATGTTCAGGTGTTATGTATCACTTATCGAACCTAAGTCTATTGATGAGCCTTTATCGCACCCAAGCCGGGTAATTGCCATGCGGGAAGAGTTACATCAATTTGAAAGATAAAATATTTGGGAGCTAGTGGATAGACTCATTCATAGAAAAATAATAGGCACTAAATGGGTGCTTAAGAATAAAACAGATGAGAACAATGTTATTGTTCGTAATAAGGCTAGACTGGTAGCACAAGGATATTCACGATGCGAAGGAATAGACTATGATGAAACTTATGCTCCGGTAGCTTGATTGGAAGCAATAAGATTGTTCTTAGCCTTTCTTTGCCTATAAGTGTTTCAAAGTCTTTCAAATGGATGTTAAATATGCTTTCTTGAATGACATATTGCTTGAGGAAGTATATATAGAGCAACCACCTGGGTTTAGAACGAATAATAAAGTTTATAAACTCAACAAAGCTCTATATGGACTTAAGCAAGCACCACGTGCTTGGTAAGATACCCTATCTGAAATTTTTGTTTTTAATGGTTTCACTAAAGGGAAGATAGATAGATAGATAGAACCTTATTTAGAAAGGAAGTAGATGGAAGCATTTTACTAGTTCAAATCTATGTAGATGACATTATCTTCGGTTCACCCAATCTAATCTTGTGTGAAGAGTTTGTAATCTTATGAAGAACGAGGTTTGAAATGTCAATAATGGGAGAATTGACATATTTTCTAGGTCTGCAGGTAAAGCAGACGAGCGAGAGGGATATTCATTCATCAAAGCTAAATATGCTAAGGACACGATAGATAAGATTGGGATGAATACTAGCGAGAGAAGTTAAGATACCTATGGAAACTAACTTCTCTATGGATTGAGATGAGAACGAGGATACCCACAGATGCAACCGAGTATCGTGGTCTGATTGGTTTTTACTATATCTCACCGTAAGTAGACTAGACATATCTTTTGCGGTTGGGGTATGTACGCAAGGTTCCAATCTAATCCTAAAAAGTCTCATCCTGGAGACAGCTAAAAAAATCCTAAAGTATCTTAAAGGAACTTTAAATGCTGGGTTTGTTGGAACCACCGGATCACCGACTCTATGTGATTATTAGGTTCGGGATCACATGTATGATAAACGCAGCGGAAAAAGAATCATACCTATTCACCTTAATAGGTGAAGACGAACCAGTTCTAAGTTCGAATCGCCGATCAAGGATGAGCCACGAACCTCACGATCTTTTGTCGTATTCCTATCCCTTTCCCTTGGACGTTGTGTGGGTGACGATCTTCCAGGGAGTCGAATCCGCCTCCTCTTTTCTTACTTTTTTCAATCGTATGGGAGGCTCACAGTAGGGTTTATTTATAGGCTACAACAGGGGACCCTAAGGAGGAATTAGGTTTGGGCCTCCTAATGGGCCTAGGCGTCCCGTGTTCACTCCGAACACTCCACTTAAGCCCATCAATTATAACTCGGTCCACTAAAGAGTTATAATTGAACTACTCCTAATCCCATATTACAATATGGGCTCTTTTATTATGTGTACGTTTATTTTCCAGTTGTTTAAGATATCGAATGTCCATAAATTAAATAAATTCTTGACAATTTAATTAATTTACATCTAATTCCAAGAGTAGTACCACTCATCTTTATTATCATGTCGGATTAAATCCACCGCAGGTTTACATGATAATCTTTATGAGCTCCTCAAGGGGACATCATCATCCTAAATAATTAGGACACAGATTCCTTCTATAATCAATAGCACACCATATAAACAGTGTTATCTCCCAATTCACCGAGCCTATTGATTTAATAAATCTCACCCATTGGCAAATTAAAGAAATAAACACCGAGTACACATGCCCGTTATTATATAGGAATTAAGAAGACGTACATCCATAATAACAGAGGTCTTGTTCTTTTATATAGTCGCATACAAATTGAACAACCTCATATGGGCCTGCTCAATACATACAAAATGTACTAGTGTAACTTTATAGTCAAAATAGACTAATACCAAATTACACCACAACCGCTCCAATGGTTTGTCCAAATCCATCTTGGTTGTGAGCTATTATTTATAATCTATAAGGTACTGATAGCATGATCTTACGTGTGACACCACACACCATATTATCTACGGTATAGACTAATCTAGACAAAAATAATGATATATATATAACAATCATAAAAAGTAAGTATTTTAATCATAATGAATCTCATATCAAAAAGATGTTCATACAAAAAGCTAGGCTTATAGTATACATCCTAACAGGGTTATGGTACCCATCCGATGATAACTTCGAGCTTTCGTGCTATTCAGACTGAGACTTTCTTGGTTGTAAAATTGATAGGAAATCTACTTCTGGAACTTGTCAATTCTTGGATAATAAGTTGATTTCTTGGTTATCCAAGAAACATACATTGTTGCCACATCCACTACCGAAATTTGAATACATGGCGATTGGAAGTTGTTGCTCAGCTCCTCTGGATTAGCCAAAGAACTTAGAGATTACTATATTCTCACATCATTTGTTCCCATTTTCTCGTGATAGTAATAGTGCTATTGCAATGACTCATAATCCCGTGTTGCATACTAGGTGTAAACATGTTGATGTTAGACATCACTTTATAAAAGATCATGTAGAAAAGAATAATATTAGACTAGAAAAGTTTTCAATGAACTTCGAGGGCGATATCTTGACCAAACCACTAGCTAAGTCTAGGTTTAGAGAACTGTCAAGTAGAGTTAGGATTATTTGATGCATCTTTAGTTGATCTGTGATTTACTTATGTTTGTATTAAGTTTCTCTCTCTCTCATTTTCTTTATCATGTCAAGATAGATATATCGACTTGAGAAGTATCACATGGACAATCACAGAGTTGATATCATTGATCTCCTTAAGGAATCAAGAATCAAGGATTAGTCAATGGGTCTTATCTAACTTGATATTTTCTTATCTCGACATCAAGTAAATCGCATAAGGACATGCTAGTCATCTGATTTTTATAAAGTCAAATGAGTATATGAGTCTTATCTGGCCTACTCAAAGGTTACTAATGGTTTCTCAAGTGTTGTTTTTGTAGGAATTGTCACGTAATGCATTGTTAGATCGGTGTGCATAGTGTCTTGAAACTTCCCATATGAATACCTACTATTTTAAACAAAATCAAAACCTTGTTTTTCAAAAATATTTTCCAAAAATACTCTTACAACTTCAAATTGAGTTAAAATGTCTTTATGTACTAGTTATATGAAAGTATGAAATTCGAGTTTATTTATTAATGGCTTAATTAACTCAGAATTTAAAATAGTTTTGTTTTCAAAAGTAATCGGACTAGTAGAGATTTTCAAATTCTTAAGACAAGGTCATTTTAGACTAAGTCTTATAAAACCTAGTCCGATAAGGAAACCTTTATGCTAAGCAAGGTATATATATGCCTAAACGTCGGGTATACTTACTTAAATGCGCATAAAGTGCCCCTTAAAACCGCTCTAATCATAGCGTGGGTGATTACTTTTTATGTTTTCAAAGCGAGTTAATGTCACGCGCCGAAGTTGGAACGTCTAATACATTTAGTAAATGGATTACTTCACACGCGACATACAAATTAAGGGCCACGATCTAAGTAGTTATGCCATGTGTTCCCTATTTTCCGATTTCCCTCTCTCTCCCCATTTAAATAGTTATCTTCTTCTTCACTTTGTTTTTTTTTTTTTACATTTACCATGTGCCCTAAAACTTCTTGTTAAAAATTTCCTTACATATTATCTTCCCAAATTTTCTGAAAATGGCTTCTTCATCATCCACTCAAGTTTTCAAACTTCACAATGATACTTTCAAAAGTAAACTCAGTCGAGAGATGTACGTAGATTTCAATACAACTCATGACAGGGAATCAAGAGAGATCCCGAGATTAGTTGAAGCCTCAAATCAAGGTGTTTTGTTCAAAGCATTCACTCGAGAACAAGACACTAGATTCTTTGGGTGTTGAATTTCTAGTAAAAGGAACATTGTCGATGATTCCATATAAACAGAGATCGGTGGGACTCATCTCTCTGTTGCGAGATCTTCTTTGGGTTGAATTTTTAGACCAACCGTGATGGTGTATATCCTCTTTCTTACAAAGAAGATGAATGGGTGGAGTCATTCGATATGATAGCAAGAATTTCGTGCGGAGGAGTTAGGAAAGATTTGAAGAAAAATCTCTTAAGGAGAAAATATCGTCTCTTGATGACAATCCCGACAAAATGCATCTTGGGAGAGCAGAGCTCACATGATGGTTTATCGAAGCCCAGATTGTGTTGTATGAGGGAAATCTCGACGGTGTAAAGGTAGATTGGATTGACTGCTATTGATGAGGCCGAAAGAAGAAAAACTTAGGTTTACATTCAATGCGTCTTACGGAGAGTGGTCATCATTGACAATGGCGAGCATGTTCAACAAAATAATGGTAATCATCGAGGGTTGAATGTGAATGCAGATCGAGTTCTCGTGTTAAGAAATATTCAAAGCAAAAAGGATTGTTGGTGAAAGATGAAAGGATTGGTGGTCTCGCGATTTAGACGATTTAGTCCGATGATGCCGTGGATCGGCGGAGGTTGTTAGAGGAGGCGGTGGCTAAAAGGCCAATAGTTGTGATTCTAGCCGTGGAGCAGCTCGCACCAAGGCAGTCCCGCAGCAGAAGGAGGTTGCAGCCGAGGAAGCTCCCGAAGAGCGAATGTCCTCTCCATCTGGTTCCTCTCGAGAAAAGGACGAGGACGAAGGCGAAGGCACCCAAAAGGCGGAGGACCAAAACACTGGATCGTCATATGAGGGGTCTTCAAAGGCCGAGGAGTCATAGTCCGCCTTAGTTGAGCAAGATCCGGTAGAGTTAGCTACCTTACCGCTGAAGAAGCTAATGTCCTCACAATTGCATTGAGGTCGAGAAGCGGTGAGAAGGAGATTTACGGGGAAGGAGCCTATCTTCCCCATCCAGGAGGAAGGTACATCTTCTTCCCTTACCTTATCCCAAAAGTCCAAGTCTGGTGATGATGAGGTATACTTGGTTGGTACCTCGGAGCCTCCAAAACAGCCATAGTTGCCTCAAATTCAAACCTCTCCCGAAATGTCCAAACCCAATCTGAACCCACCCCCACCCCACCTCCCACTCAACCAACAGACACTTCCATCCCAAATGAACCATCAACATCTTCACCCTAGCCGCAGTGGGGAATCTTGGACAATGGGCGAAAGCCCGATCCAAAGCAATAAAGCGTGAGTGAAGAAGGGCAATGCCGCTTGTAAAGCTCTTTCATCGAGTGCGCGATCATGACAAGACTCGAGGAAGAAGCCCCGGCTAACTCCGTGCCAGCTACCACCTCTCCTACCCCATCTAAATCTCTCCCAACTGTCCAAACTACTCAAATTTCACAACCCTCCTACTCCTTTCTCGAGGATATACAAATACATTCCCCATCCCCTCGAACCCCTTTTGAAGGAACTCCTTCCTCGTCTCGAATCCTCCCAAAAGGATGAAGACAAAGGACAGCCCATCTTCGGCATTCTCATTGATCTTCAAAAGCCTGGAGAAGAAAATGGAGGCTAAGTTCGAAAAGTCTAAAGAAGAAGACGAAGGGGATTGTCAAGGCTGTCACGGAGACCATGATAGCCAACATAAAAATCGCCGAGGTAAACATTGTTCGTAATGTTTCTTCATTATCTAACACCTCATTGGCTGGAACGTTAAGTTCGCTGGAGGAGGAAGTAAGGAAGCTGAAAGAGGATGTTAGATCGGGAAAAGTTTTGATGAGTTAAAAAGAATCAACTCGGATGATCGACAACTTCGAAGAACAAATGAGGTGAAAATCTAGTACTAGGCCGATCGACTAGGAAGAAGCTGGATAAGTCACCGAGGTCCGGAAAGATGGAGGTCGTGCTGGAGACAAGCTCGAGACAAGTCATCTGCAGGAAACGATCATAAAGAGCTCGAGACGAGGTCAAGACAAGCTGAGTAGAATAAGAAAGGCAAGTCTTCACCAAGTCACCGCATACGACTAAGAGCAAGATCAGCTAAAGATAAGAGCGGTTATCAAGATTAAGTTTGTTAAGCGGTTTTAGTTTGTTACAACCAACTAACAAACTAATTGTTTTTCCAGACTTATAAATAGGTCTAGACATAACTTTATTATAATAATAAGAACTCACAACAAATTCATTCAAGATTCTCACTTTGATAATTCACAAGTTTTCAAAAGTTAACACACATTTTCAAAGAAGTTTTTCATAAATTCAAAGTGTTTATAGAACACTTCTCTGTACATCTTCAACACACTTCTCGCACCGTAAAGTTAGATTTTCCAGAAAGTTTAGGAGTTGAAGATAGTTTGAAGATCAGAAGATCATTGTAAAAATTGTAAGTTGTACGTTGGAAAGTAAGTAAGTAAGTGATTGGAGTGTATAGGGTCAGAGTTATTAAGACCAATCAACAAAATATCGAACCCAAGGGAGAAAGTATGCAAACGAAATTCAAGGATAAGAGTTCTAAATGGCTAAAGTTGCAACAAGTTTTAGGACTAAAATCTATACAAAATGCAAGAAATTAAATGGCAAGATTATGCAAACAATCTATCAAACACCTAATATGCAAGATCAAATATACTAAAATCAATGGGGAATTGGGTGCAAGGGATAATCTCCATCAAGGAATCCATGATTAACAAGCTATGATTGTATCCAAATGCAAATCAATCAAATTAGAAAGCATAAACCATCATGAAATTAATCACTCCATTAAAATCACAATGCCTAATGTGAGTATCCTTAGTTCTTCCCATCTCTCAATGTAGAAGTCCCCAATTCATACAATCATGCAAAATTGAAACCCAATTAACACCTAATCACGTTAGCTCAACTCTCGCCTATTGCTAGGGTGATCAACCATTAATCAAAAGAGACAATTTTTCATAAAGCACAATTAAGAATCACAACTAGGAAGCAAGCTAATTCAATTTATCACAATTATCAACAATCATAGCATGAGGCAATCACTTCATCCCTAATTTCAATTATCCCAAGCACAAAGCTATTAGCCCATGGTGCTACAAGCAAAAGCCATGGGTAGAAAATCTAAGAAAGCAATTAACAATCTAATCACTACAAGCAATGAATTAAAGAGAACAAAGGGTAAGAACATCACCAATTGAACTTCAATAGACAAAAATAGGAATGATTAGTCTTCTACAATGCTTCAATTCCACTTCAATACTCCCAAATCACAGCTGAAATATTCAATTACAATCAATCAAACTACTAATCTAGTGGACTAAATGTAAAATCTAATCTAATTCTAACAATCTATGGCAATTACAATGGAAATCAAGCTACAAAATGCAAAATTCGCCTAAGGAACCTCCTAGAAACCGCTCTAAACTGCTAGAATCAAGATATGCTCTGCTTTTGGCTTCCAATGGCTTTAAAACTGAATTTTTCGGTTTTGGGCACTCCTCGAGTCGAGCTTCGTGCCCTCGAGTCGAGGCCTAAGAGTCGCTAACACGTTTCTTCAAAATATCGCCCGCCTCGAGTCGAGGATCTTGCCAACTTCTCATCCCTCGGCTCGAGGCTCCTCCCTCAGTCGAGATTGCCGCCTTTTTGAAAATATTTTCCCTCCGGCTGGCCCTCGAGTCGAAGTGCAGGCACCCTCGACTCTGCTCGAGACCAGGAATTTTTATCGAGAAGGGCTTCGGGCCCGACCCCATTTTCGTCCCGTATGTTTGTCTTTTCATTCTAAGAATACCGGTACTCTCGGTTTGGCAAAATTCCATCGATTTACCTGCAAAACGGACGAAAAACCTCAAAATCTCACAAAGTAATACTTTTTAGGCAAAAGAGTGATACTTTTCACATTTATGCACAAAAATCACACTTTAGCTCACTTTTTGCACTAAAATAGGCCCTAAAAACATGTATCAATTCACTCCAATCGAGTAAGTAGTGGAAGAGACCCTTCTTCAAGTTGAAGAAGGAGAGAGTGGATGTAGGATCGCTTAGATCTGAACCACTATAAACCATTGTGTTCTTTACTGCTTTTGTTTACTTATCTGTTCTTATTCAATTTCAACTTTTAATCAAAGTTCAATTTCGATTCACAATCGACAAATTATCGGTTTGTTTTTGATCCGTTTAAAGTTAAGTTAAAATCAATTTCCATTGTGTAAACTTTGGTGTCTTGAATTGGTTTTCCAGATTTGAGAAAGTTAGAAAATCTATTCAACCCCCTTCTAGATTTTTCCTAGAAGGTTGTTTCAAGTTTCTCTTTGTAATACTCAACTAGTGGGACCAACAAGTGGTATTAGAGCGGTGTTAAGTTTGTCCTGATATTGATTTTAGGTCTTGATAAAGATTCTGGAATTGTTTCTTGATCATCTTCTTCATCTTTAAGTCACTAACCTAGCTACTAACAAAGTTCCTGTTGAGTGTTTCCTTATTTCATCATGTCATCTCGTGAAAAGCAAGAAGTCTAGGAGTTTGCCTGAATTTTCGATTGAGGAATATGATTACTGAAAATTCAGGATGGAGAACCATCTGAAGGCTATTCATGACAGAATGGAAGAGGTTCTTGAAGAAGGACCCATCAAATTCTATCATGGAGGGACCAATGATGGTATCGCAATGAGACTAGAGTCGACAAGAAAAGAAGAGTTCGAGCCGACTAGTGATGAAAGGAAAATTCACAACTTGGATCAAGTGGCTAGGACTGAAATCATAGAAACTCTAAGCAAAGATTGGATTGAAAAGGTCAAGAGGTGTAAATCAGCTAAGGAGATGTGGGAGACCCTTGCCAATGTGTGTGAAGGATCGCACCAAGTGAAAGAAAACAAGCCGCAATCGATTGCTACATGCCTTTGATACATTTAAGATGAAGGAGAATGAAACAATAGATCACCTGGATGTGAGACTAACAAATCTTCTCAATAAAGCGGTGATTTAGGGAAGAATTATTCGAGAGAAGGAGATTAACAATAAAATACTCAGAATCTTTGACCAAGAGATGGAGAGAGAAGTCAAATATCCTAAAAGCAACCCAAAACTTATCTTCTATTACTCATCATACTTTATTTTCTCATCTAAAAGCTTTGGAATATGATATTCGGATAGAAGGTGAGGAAGACGAGATGGAGTCCAAGACACCTCATCCAAGTCTCTGCTGCTTTTGTCAACAAGGAAGACAAGACAAAGAAATTAATCAAGAGGGAGCCGACTTATCTCTTAAGGAGCGAGATGGCATTGCTCACAAAAAGGTATGATAAATTGAGAATGAAATATAAACATAATAAGCCGAGGTTTGCGAGAAAAGGATAGATCCAGATCGGGATCAAGAAGAAATGAGGATGACTCAACCGATGATGATAAGAAAAAGAGCCGCACAAGAAGGTTCAGATCACTGCAAAAGGAATCCTACCAGCCCTAAGTCAGATAGGGTGATACTTGTTACACTTGTAACAAGCCAGACATTTCGATTATGATTGTCCACGGTGACTCCTAAGGAACGAGAAGAGAAAAGAAAGAAAAGAGATAGGAGGTTTGCAGATCAAAGAGCCCTTCTCGGCTGAAGAAAAAGAATCAAGAAATTCATCGTCATTTTCATCATCCTCATCTCGATTTTAGATCGACGATGAAATTTGTCTTATGACCAAAGAAGTAGTCTATTACTCTTCTTGATAATGATTCATATAAATGCTTTGAGATAATGATCAAAGCTGTCATTCAAGGATTATTAAAAGATCTAAAGATGTCTCTGAATGCTTATAAACAATTAGAGACAGAAAATTTGACTTTAAAAGATCGATTCAGATTCTAGTCAAAGGCAAGCGGGTTGTGAACTACTTTGAGTCCGAGGAAACATTCAAGGGGAATGTTTACCCCAGTGAGGCTAGTACATCACCGGTTTATGTCCGAAAGATTAGAAAATGAATCAAAATCTTTAAAAGACAAATTTGAAATGGTTTATACTTGAGAATGAGTTAATTAAGAAGGACAATGAGAAGCTTGTCTTCAAAATGAGCCACTTAATAATTCACAATCGATTTATAGACCACATCTTTAGCACTTCACAAAAATCCCATGATAAGACAGGTCTTGGTTATGATAAGAATAATAAATCAGGTGTTCAAAAACCAAGGAAATTTGTGAAGGCATCTGAAACTTCAAAAGAAATTAAAATTGGTCCTTGGAAACCACTTAGTCGAGATAAGAATTTGTATCTCCCAATCAAAACCAAAATTCGGATTGAGGACTCCATATCGAGACTAAGAGGATTCCAAGAACTAAGATAAGAAGAAATTCTTATTACAGCTTATTTTGATGGGAGAAGTAGATGCTATCCCATTTTTTCTAAGTTCAAGAAAGTCTCTAAATCTTAATACAATAAACTGTCATTTAAATATGATGTGTTTGTAGACAGATTTGGTAGACGAATCAAATCTGATTTATTATTGAACAATAAGATGTTTGTTTGGTTACCCAAAGTGATTTTTGACCTTCAAGGACCCAAGATCACTAGGGTACCTCATACCGATCTGTTTTACAGGAATCATAGGGACTATCACTTAAGGAGGAGATTCTAGCTTCAATTTGGTACATAGATAGTGGTTGTTCACAGCATATGACTTGAAACAAGAAGTTATTATCAAACTTCCAAAATATTGATGGCCCTAGAGTTCTTTTTGGAGACAACAATTGTGGACAAACTAAGAGAGTTGGTACCTTGATAATAACGGATGTCCAGTATACGAGGTGTATTTTGTAGATGGTTTAAAGCATAATCATTATCTGTTTCTCAACTCTGTGAAAAGGTTTTCTTGTAAAGTTTTCTAAAGACAAGTGTGATATCTTAGATAGCTCCTCGGACAAGGTGCCCCTAATCGACTTGAGACATGGTAATGTCTATGTGGCTAACTTTAACAGCCTGCCCCAAAGATACATGTCCAGTAGCTAAGGGTGGAGATGACCTCGGTGGCTATGGCACAAGAGGCTTAGTCATCCGAACTTCAAAACCCTTAGTAAGCTAGCTAGAAAGAATCTTGTTAAAGGACTACCTGAGAAATTATGCTCTCTTGATCGAAATGTGATGCATGTCAAAAGGTAAACAGCCCAGGACACTCATTTAAAAGTATTAACACTTCATCATCTGAAAGAGTTCTACAACTCCTTCATCTTGATCTGTTTGGACTGTTTCACCTCTCGGCTTTAGTGGAAGGAAATATACTCTTGTTGTTGTTGATGATTTTTCTAGATACACTTGGGTTATATTTCTTTTCAAAAAGAATGAGAATGTGAACAAGATCCCCGATCTATTCGACAGTATTCAAAATGAGAAAGGTGTTAATATTGTTAAGATTAGGAGTGATAAGGGCACTGAATTTTTAAATTCTTGTTTATCTAACTTTTAAATGAGAGTGGCATAGTTCATGAGACCTCATCACTTAACACCACAACAAAATAGAGTAGTTGAAAGGAGGAATAGAACACTCGAAGAAGCGGCCGAGAGCATCTTTGGCCGAATATGGAACCCCTCACGAGGTTACGGTGAGGCCATCAATCACGCCTACTATACCCGAGCAGTGCTTGCCGATTAAAAATAAGGGTAAGACTCCATATGAGATCTGGAAGGGTAAGATTCCAAGAATCTCATATTTTCGGGCTTTTGGTTGTAAATGCTTCATCCATAACAATGGGAAGTCTAAGCTAAGGACCATTGATGCTAAGGCGGTGATGGAATATTCTTGGGATATTCCAACACTTCCAAAGCTTTAGTCTTCAACAAGACAACTCTTTGTGTGGAAGAAACTCCTCATGTGATTTTTGATGAAATGCATTCTTTTTGAGATAAAGTGAATCAAATTACAAATGATCTAGATAAAATTGAACTAACCAAAACTAAACATAGAACAGTCTATCTGCCTAGTTTTGATTCAGATTCAGATGAAGAAGAATCCCCATCTGAAAATCGAAGGCAACCCCTCTCCGCACTCCATCCGAGGAGACACCCTTGACATCACCGATCACCAGGTCAGCGGATGAAGGGGGAACGTCTCGCTCAGCAGAGTCGAATGAGTTGTCTGCTGAGTCTCAAGATGAGGATCCTTCTACTCAAATAGTCAAGAGGATGAGAAGTTATCATCCAACTGACCAGATCATTGGAGACCCATCCAAAGAGTGTGCGGACACGAACTATGGTTGATTCCCAAAGTCCTGCTCACTGTTATGTATCACTTCTTGAGCCTAAGTCTATTGAGGAGGCTTTATCAATCCAAAGGATAATGTACCATGCTTTGGAAGAACTGCATCAATTTGAAAGATAAAATATTTGGGAATTAGTGGAAAGACCCTTACATAGAAAGATTATAGGCACCAAATGGGTGTTTAAGAATAAAACAGATGAAAATAACGTTATTGTTCGAAATAAGGCAAGATTGGTAGCCCAAGGTTACTCACACCGAGGGATAGACTATGATAAAACCTATGCTTTAGTTGCTAGATTAGAAGCAATAAGGTCAAGCTTCGGCATTTGCCGCTTATAAATCTTTCAAAGTCTTTCGGATGGATGTCAAGTCTGTCTTCCTAAATGGTGTGTTACTTGAGGAAGTCTATGTGGAGCAGCCTCCGGGTTTAAGATCAACAATAAGGTCTATAAACTCAATAAGGCCCTATATGGACTGAAACAAGCACCTGTGGCTTGGTACGATACCTTATCTCGAATTTCGATTTCAAATGGATTTTCAAAAGGTAAGATAGATTGGACTTTGTTTAGAAAGGAAATAGATGGTAACATCTTGTTGGTTTAAATTTATGTAGATGACATTATTTTTGGTTCACCTAATCGACTCTGTGTGAAGAATTCGGTGTTCTCATGAAAAATAGGTTTGAAATGTCTATGATGGGTGAATTAACATATTTTCTAGGCTTGCGATTAAGCGAGGCAGTAAGGGTATATTCATACATCGACTAAATATGCTAAGGACCTTATAGAGAAATTTGGGATGACTACTAGTAAGGAAGTTAAAATACCTATGGCAACTAACTTCTCTATGAATTCGGATGAGCGGGGATACCCACAGATGCAACGGAGTATCGTGGATTGATTGGATCTCTTCTCTATCTCACCGCAAGTAGGCCGCACATAGCCTTTGCAGTTGGGGTATGTGCAAGATTCCAATCTAATCCCAAGAAAACTCATCTAGAGACTGCTAAGAAAATCCTCAAATATCTCAAAGGGACTTTGCAAGTTGGGTTGTGGTACCCATCTGATGACAACTTTGAGTGGCAGGATATTCGGACTCGCATTTTGGAGGATGTAAGATTGATAGGAAATCCACTTCGGGAACTTGTCAATTCTTAGGCAACAAATTAATTTCTTGGTTATCTAAGAAGCATGACATCCGTTGCCACCTCCACAACCGAGGCCGAATACATGGCACCGGAAGTTGTTGCTCTCAACTTCTCTGGATTAGTCAGTTTAGGGACTATAACATTCAAGCATCATATGTTCCTATTTACCGTGATAGTAATAGTGCAATAGCCATGACATACAATCCTGCTCTCGCATTCTAGGTGTAAGCATATAGACATCGACATCACTTCATTAGAGATCATGTAGAAAATAATGATATTAGGATAGAAAAGATAGCCACGGAATCTCGAGAGAAGACCTTCTTACAAAACCATTAGCTGAATCTAGATTTAAATAATTGTGTTTAGAATTAGGATTACTTGATGCATCTTTGGCTGATTTTTTATTGCTTACATTTGCATCTGTCATTTGTTTTCCTTCTTTCTTTCCTTTCTTTAATAAAATGTCTAGAAAGAATTGTCGGACTAGATATGTGTCAAAGGACAATCAGTAGCTGATATCATTGATCTCCTTTTAGGAATCAAGAATCAAGGATTAGTCATATTGACCTTATCTCGACTTGATGATTGCTTATCCGACATTAGGTAAATCGAGACAAGGACACAATAGTCAGCTTGATTCCTTCAAACAGATGACCATTGCATCCTATCGACTTACCACAGTTACTAATGGTTTCTCTAAGTATGTGTATTTGCGAAACAGTCACGAGATCGAGATAGAATCTACTCATCTATTACAAACCTCCTCTTCTCGTACACCCCTTCTTAGTGTTCCCATAAAATCTGTTTTCAAATATATTCTCTCAAATCATCTTTTCTTAAAATTGTTTAGAAAAACTGCAGTCTTGGAAAAACTCATCCGAGTGCAGGGGTTGTTTAAAATAAAAATATTGTGTAACTTGTCTTAAATCTTGCTAAAAAGAAAATAAAACTAGGCAATTTTTGAAAAACCCAGACGAGGTCTTTTCTCGGATGATCTCATAATCGTGTCGATTAGGAAACCCTTATGCAAAGAAAGGTAAACCTAGGGCGTCGGTATACTTACTTCTCTGCATAAAGTAACCCTACTTGAGTCAAATCAACGAGTCTACAAAGTTACTTTTACGCATTTCAAAGTCGAGTTATCTACATGCACCTTTGAATCCCAATCGTTTATCCTGGTTTTAATCGTTGATTCAAAGACAAGAAATCATTTCAAATGAACGACTAATTAAAACCCGCTTTCCAAACAGTTTCTCTTTCCAATTTTCCCACCTATAAATACATCTTCTTCTTCATTCAAACATTTTCACATTCGGTAAAATTTACTTAACCTCTGCAAATTTTCAATCTTCCTAAAACCCTTCCAAAATTTTATGAGCCATTCTCAAAAACTCCTCGGAATAAGCGCAACAATGGTGGACATCAACAAAGACACATTCAACAAAAAGATCAAATCGGAGATGTACGTCGATTTTGAAACCACCACCGATGAAGAATCAAAACAGATTCTCGAGGCTGTTGGAGAGGTCTGATTGAAGACGTTTTGTTCGAAAAAGTTAGAATCGAACAAGGCGTTGGATATGCGTGGAGTGGAGTTTTATGTAAATGGTGAATACAAAGATGGAGTGTTTAAAACCAAGGTATACGGTGAAGAACCGGTGGTGACGACGGCGGAGGTGGCCCGGATTTTTGAAACCCGGTAATGAGGGCGTCAATCCCCTCACATACAAAACAATGATTGGGTAGAATCATTTGAGATGATTGCCGGACATCGATGAAGGACCGCGATCGGAGTTGAAGAAGAATATGATCCGTCGGAAGTATCATCTACTCATGACGATCTTGACAAAAGCTATTCTTGGGGAGCAGTAACTCCCACGATGGGGTGACGAGACCCGGCTGAATCGCTTGAGAGCCATCTTGGATGGGGTCCAAGTCAAGCCAAGGCTGAGATGCTTTGTTAAACCATTTTGAGACGTAGAGGAAACGATCGAGGCTGGTGAATGGTGAGTGGACAGCCAAGTCCATCACCAGCCTTTCAACAAGATAACCGTATTGCCGGAAAACTGCTAACCACCCGGATCAAGCTGGAAAGACGGTGTGAGAGCCTACACGAAGCAAGGTGATCGGCGGGCCGGCTGATTCGATGTGGAGGCAGCTAAGGTGAGGGTGGCGAGATCCCTCGGGTGAGGAGGAAGAGCAAGCCGTTGAGCCAACCGTGAGCTCGGTGAGGCCTCACACCGATGAAGTCAAGGAGAAGGCGACGAAGAGGAGGTTGGTGAAAACCTCGAGAGAAGGGTCATCGTCTGCTGCTCGGCTGGTCTGGCGGGTGAAGAAGTTCAAACATTGGAGATAGCGGCGGCGGTGGTCCGGTCCGAAGAGGTCCAAGATATCGGCTCGAGACAGACTCCCTCCCCTCTCCTCAAAAGGTACAACCCTTCGGGGCCTCTGCAAGTCCTTCTCCCTCCCCTCTGCAACCCACTGGCGATGAAGATGTGTCCCAGTGGCACCTCGAGCCTCTCAAACAGCCTACTCCCATATTAGTCCAAACAGAACCTCATCATCTCCTCTCCCCCAAACTCAAACCACCTCTCCACCCCAATCCCCATCTGATTTCCTATCCTTCTTAACCGGATTCCTCTACTCCCCAACCCCAATAACCACCATCTCCCCAGCCTTATTACCATCTACATCAACCCAATCTCAACCCACACCGAACCCACACCATCCCCCTCAACCAACCACTTCACAGCCAACACCATCTCCACCACCCACCTCATCGAAATGCAACCCCTTCCCGGCTTCTCCACCACCGTAAATCCCCCTCCCCAACCATCGGACTTACCCATTGTTGCTCGTCCCGAGCAACTAAACATTAAAGCACATGGGACAAGACAAAAGAGAATTGATTTCCAAACGTTCAAACAACACTAATGTGATCAAAGGTCCTCAAGCAATCTCAATGTTAAACAAGAATCCAAGCAGCCCTCAATTCACAATCAACGTTTTTGTGTTCTAACCTTTGCTAGATCAAATGCTCAATTACAAGTTCCTTTCCTAAGTGTTTCACTCTCACACAAGTGTTTAAGGGATTAATAAGCACTCAATATCATTCCACAAGAATGCATCCCATAGGCTTGCCACAAAACTCAATTTCAATCATCCTTTTGTGTGTCAAAATCAATCAAAGAGGTCTTTCCAAGGGTTGTAATGTTAGCTCTTTGGACTTGGTAGGTAACTTTAGGAAAAGTGACTCAACCATAGTAGAGCAATGAAAGTTGACCAAACATTCATTTCATTCATCTCAAATCTCAACATTCATCCTCTTTCTTCTCTTTTTCGTTCAACAAATTTGTAATTCACCACCAAACATCCATTGAGACTTTCTTTCACTTCAAGCTCAAAATTGAATTTTCTTCTCATACATTTTTTTCTCTTTTCACAATTCAATTTCTTTTCACCCCTTTTTTCTTTCTTCACTTTTTTCCTCAACCTTAGCAAATCAAACCCTCACACTTTCCTTTTCAATCACCATTTGTCAACAATCAAGCTCTACTATTTGTTAGGACAAAAAGGCTCATAAGGATAGACAAAATGGTTTTGTTCACATGGCTTGCCAAAGGAATAGGCTTCAAGGCTCAAATTGGCTCACTATGGAATTAATGCTTTGGTGGGTGAAAATTGTGGCTAAGTGACTTCTTTTACACAAAAATGGCCTCTTATCATTTTAGAAATCTTCACACAAAATTCCAATCTCCACAAGTTTTAAGGCAAGTTCTAGAACACAAATTGTAGATGACACACTCCATGAAAAGATTAAACCGTCAATATGCACGATTTAAGGCACAAAACTCACTGGTTTTAATTGAACAAGAATCAAGCATTATCACCAACATTAATTCTCTCACAAATCAATCTCAAGTGAGTTTTTGGGCTACTCTTCAACTCATTATTATCTCAAAAGCTTGTTTTCCACGATCGACACTAATGCTCATGAACTAGATCTCAATCACAACTCCATCATCTTATTCAAAACAGGACATCACACACATTCAAACATTCACAAGGATCAATAAGAAAAATAACCCAACTCAAAAATCCTCAAAACACCAATCATTCCCAAATCACAATTCATCCAAACATAACACGAGAAAATCCATGAAAAATCAATCCAACACTCACACAAATAAAAATCCATCAACACAATTCAAATACACTCCCAAAACAAATGAAAATAGAAATATGATTTTAAGTACACATCATCATCAAATAACGGAGGAGAGAAGAATTATATCACCACTCCGGAGGTGGTGGTGGATCCTTCGGAGGAAAATGCCCTTGGTTGATGTGCCACCCGTACATGGCCTCTTACATCTCCATCTGTCTCCTCATCATCTCCATCACATTGCTGCTGCATTTCAAGCTAACTGCTTCTTCTTTGCATCATCTCAACTCCTTCCAGCCGGATGCCATACTCATGGATGATAGCATTTTGAGCTTCCACCCGAATGTTCGGTCCCTCGAGCCCTCTCATGAGATTTTGCATCTCCCTCTTCTATGATACACTTGAGTAAGCTGGAGGAGTGCGATCTCTATGGGTCTCCCTTATCGGAGAAACTTGTGGTGGTGGCATCTCCTCATGCACCGGTTCCTCTTCTTCATCCTCTTCTCTTTCCCGGGTGCTTCGGAGGACTCCGCCGTCTGTCTTGCTCTCTTTCCCCGCGAAGGACCCTCGGTTGCCCTGCTCATCCATTCAATATGAGTTGGTGACGACAAGTTCCAATTTCCTCTTCTTCCGCTAAACACCGAGGTCAACTCTTGCTTGGCAAAGGAAATAGGCCATTCGGATCGAGCTTTAGGCGAAATGATCCCCCAATCTCATTATCATCCTCGACCTAACCATACATGATAGGTCGAGCCTCGTGTCACCCGCTATCGAGTCTTTCATCTGCGGCAGTGGTACCATCCAAAATGCTCGCTATATGTGTAATTAGGCCTCCGATTTGAATATTTTTAACCGGCCTTCTTTGCCTACCGAATTGCTCTACCAAACGCGCGTCGAGGCAGGAATTTTTCCCATAAATCATGCGGAATAGTAACTTAAGCTCGGTGCTTCTTGCTGATCCTACCTTATAACGGGCGAACACGGTGTTAGCCATTATCCGTTGTACGTCTTGAAAAGCTGGGTTTCTAATTTGGGACGCTTTCAAGCGGCTCGGGTCGAAAGACGGCCTATCATGTTCATCTCGCACTTGCCAGCTCTCTCCAAAATTCAGCCTCAAGGTACCGCACCCCCGGAGTTATCGGTAGTGACCATTCTTACCTCGAAAATGGTGTTAAGATCATCAATAGATAAGTACCTATCTTGATTACCCACCCGAAAAGTTATGCCCAAAACATCTCTCGTCCTCGTTCAACACCTCTTTAATTGAGCTGAAGAACTCCACCACAAGATTCTCATACGTTGGCTTCCCTATCATTAGAAAATTTCTCCACCCAATTCTCTCGAACAATTCCTTGACCTCTTCCCTTATTCCTAACGCCTCAAAGACAAGCCTCATCATAATACCGAGTGGCCCGGATTGTCATAGCAACCACATCTTGGAACTGATCGGCATAATCAAACGACTCAAATACGATCCCATAATCACTTGGCCTATGACCGCATGCCTCATACAATGCTTCATTCAAAACTTCTTCAACGTCTGCAAGATATTCCTCCTCCCTCTCTGCTGAGCCTCGATTATTTCTTTGTCTTCTCGTTCTCGGAGGCATTTCCTAAAAAAATTGAGGAATTCATGAGATAACATTGAATTTACACACACTTGTCAATTAATAGATAAACCTCTTACAACTTCAACCTATCATCAAAATCCTGCCTTCTATCATAAAAAAATTTCACTAACAACGTGAAGGCATTCATTCAACAATAAGGCATGCAAGAGATTCCAACTCATCCACAACCTCTCTTATACCAACAACAAGTAATTACTCCTCAAAATCAATTCCAAGAGTCAAGCATGCTCAACATATCCAATCAAGAGTAATTTTCAAAATTGAGAGAAAATTGGAATTACCCATCAGCTCAATCAACAATTAATTCATCACTAACACAAAATTAGCAATAATACCTTGTCAATTCTTCAATTCCCTAATTTCAAAAATTTGGCAATATAGGACCTAGGGCATAGAATTCCCAATTACTCCAAAATTGAAAACACCCATCAACAATTGACCACTAGAACTACACTACCCATTCACCAAAAAATTTCAATTTCATCACAATTAGGGCTAAACACAACCAATTTTATCAAAGAAGAAAAAGCCCTAATTTTAAGTTCTAGGGTTCTAAGCACTAATCACAAAAATCATGCCCCGATCTTGAAATGAAATGAGAGGAGTAAAGAACGTACCTTTCTTAGATTATGTTTGAAAGAAATGAATGAAACCTTTGGGATGTGTCCCTCGAGCCGAGTTGAATGAAACGGGTGGAATGAACCGAGGGAGATGAATGATTGTGCAATATGATTAATAATATGCAAGTGTGTATGTGAGAAATCCGATTTGATTCGTGAATCTCGTGAATGTAGTGACGTGGGTGCGTGGGTGTGTCTTTGTTTGTGTGTGAATGGAGTGGAAGAGAGGAAATGAAAAAGAAGGAGTGAACCGACCCTTTAAATCCGCGTTTACGGGCACATTCGCATTTCAACTCGGTCCGAGTTAACCTTCCCAACCGAGCCGAGTTGGCTCAAATTTTGAATTTTTGAATCTGTTGTCGGCTCCGCCTCGACTCGGTTGGAGTCCCGCCTCGACCCGAGTTGAGCCTATCCCGAGTCGAGTTACTACCAAACCGAGGTGCCTTGCCTCCACATCTTTCGACTCCCTATTTTTGCCTCGACTTGACTCAAGCTATTCCACTCAGTCCGAGTTTCTTCCAAACGAGTCGAGTTGTCCCATACGAGTGAATTTTCACCGGTTCTTGTTCTCTCGACATTGCACGACATTGCCTCGACTCGGACCAAATTTTCAACTCGGACCGAGTTGGGCAATTTCTGAGCGGACTCAATTCTTCACTCTTTTCTCCATTTTTGACCTATACAACCTCCAAAACAACACACAACACCACAAAATAACCTATGCAATCATCTCAATGTCAATTACAATCCAAATTCGCAAAAAAATTTCTACACGTCTCGAGCAAATGGAATTGTAAAACGAGCATACCCCCAAACTTTTTCATTGCTACGCAATTAAAAGTTTGGAAAAAAAGTATACAATGGAATTTGCGACCCACAACACACAATGAAACGAGCACTCCATCACATATCTCACATGTATCATGCAATTAAGCTCAATAAACGTAACTCAAAGAACAAAGAACAATCTCATCATATATTCAATAAGCACAATGAACCTCGGCTAGACTAGCCTATCCAATGAAGATCAAGCCTACACACCAAAAACGGGTTGTGTGCATGCGGTGTCATAATAAACCCGTGTGCGCCGGTGCAATGGACATGCAAATAAATAAAACTCCCCCAAACTTAGGCTTTACAAGAAAGTCTAAGTTCAAGCCCGGAGTACAATACCGCATGAACTTTGTCGGCCTCCCAATTTGCACTCGCTGCTATTCCTCTTCCAACTTGTCAAATTTTCACACTTGCACTACCCCCACTCCTCTGCAAAGAAAAACAACACACTTATTCAAAAGCAACAAAACAAAAACGACAAAAACAAGAATACGATGGGTTGCCTCCCATCCAATGCTATTTTTAACATCCTATGCCGGACGGAGCTTGAGTCGCTCAACTCTCCAAGTATAAACTTTCAACAACCTTCGCTTGAATGGCACAAATGTAAGGCTTTACTCGGTGTCCATTAGCAAAGAAATGATCATCTTTTTCGTCTTTCAATTCTAAGAATCCACTTGAGAAAACCTTCACTACCTCAAAGGGACCACTCCATCTCGATTTTAACTTTCCCGGAAACAACTTAAGCCTAGAGTTAAACAATAACACCTTTTGTCCTTCATGAAACTCCTTTTTCTTCAATTTCTTGTCATGCCACTTCTTTGTTTGTTCCTTAAATATCTTGGCACTTTCATAGGCTTGCTCCGGAACTCATCCAATTGATGTAATTGGAGTAACCGCTTTTCCCCAACAATATCACTATCAAAATTCAACTTCTTTATAGCCCAATATGCTCTATGTTCTAACTCCACGAGAAAGGTGACACGGTTTTCCGAACACTAATTGGTATGGGGACATTTGTAAGGGTGTCTTGAAAGCCGTGCGATATGCCCACAAAGCATCATCCAAGTGCAATGCCCAATCCTTCCTACTTGCCTTCACCACCTTCTCTAAAATTTGCTTCACTTGTCGATTTAACACCTCGGCTAAACCATTCGTTTGAGGGTGGTAGCGGTGGCAATCTTATGCCACCCACTTAAGCATCTTCTCCATGAGACGATTCACAAAATGCGACCCTCCATCGCGTATCAATGCCCGTGGCACACCAAATCAAGTGAAAATGTTTTCTTTAGAAATTGTAGCACCACCTTCGCATCATTTGTCTTGGTCGCTATTGCTTCCACCCACTTGGAGACATAATCTACTTCCACCAAAATATAAATGCAACCATAAGAAGGTGGAAATGGGCCCATGAAATCTACTCCCATACGTCAAACAACTCTACCTCCATAAAAATCGACAACGGCATCTCATCATTTTTGTTATGGATCCACTTCGTTGGCAACGATCACACCCCTTCACGAACTCATGGCTATCTTTAAAAATCGTGGGCCAATAGAACCCGGACTGCAACACCTTCATAGCCGTCTTCACACCACCAAAATGTCCCCCACTTGGCAATGCATGACAATGCGTAAGAATTTCGTGCACTTCTTCCTTGGGAACACACCGTCTAATGATGGAATCGAGACCCCTCTTATAAAGAAATGGATCATCCCATATGTAACTTCTCACATCTTTAAGGAACTTTTTCTTGGCATACGAAGGCAAGTCACTAGGTATCGTCCCACTCACAAGATAATTTGCGATATCGGCATACCATGGTTCATCAAACACTTCAACCTTGCCCAACAATTTCCCTCTAACACCACATACTTCCTTGATACCATACAACTTTTCGTCCGGGAAGCATTCTTGCACCTCACCATCATCTTCAATGGACTCATTCCCTCTCTCAAGGCGTGATAAGTGATCGGCTATCACATTTTCACTTCCCTTCTTGTCTCTTATCTCTATGTCAAATTCCTAAAGGAGCAACACCCACTTTATAAGTCTAGGCTTAGCATCTTTCTTACTCATCAAGTAACGAATAGCTGCATGATCCATATACACTATCATTTTCCCCCAAGCAAATATGGACGGAACTTATCCACCGCATATACCACAGCAAGGAGTTCTTTCACTGTGGTGGTGTAGTTAATCTGAGCCGAACTGAATGTCTTGAAGCATAGTATATGGCTCACGAAGATCTTCTCTCGGATTTGGCCTAGCACAACACCCATTGCAAAGTCGCTCGCATCACACATGAGCAAAAATGGCTCATTCCAATTAGGACTCACCAATATTGGGGATGACACCAATGCCTCTTTTAATGCCTGAAAGAAGACAAACAATCATCATCAAAATTGAATGGGACATTTTTTCAAGTAAATGAGATAAGGGCTTTGAGAGTTTAGAAAAATCCTTTATAAACCGGCGGTAGAAACCCGCATGGCCAAGGAATGAACGAATCCCTTTCTCACTAGACGGAGGTGGAAGCCTTTCAATAGCAACAATCTTAGCCTTATCCACTTGGAGGCCCTTGGAAGATATGTGATGACCTAACACAATGCCTTCATTAACCATGAAATGGCATTTCTCCCAATTCAAAACAAGGTTGGTATCTTCACATCTTTGTAGAACAATATCCAAATTATGCAAACATGCAAGGAATGAATCACCAAAGACCGAAAAATCATCCATAAAGACTTCCATGATATTTTCAATTAAGCCATGAAAGATAGACATCATGCAATGTTGAAAAGTTGCCGGGCATTACAAAGCCCGAGCGACATCCTTTTCCACGCAAAAATCCCATATGATGAAGTGAAAGATGTTTTCTCTTGATCCTCCGTGCAATCATAATTTGATTATAGCCGAGTAACCATCCAAGAAACAATAATGGGAAAATCCACTCAATCTATCCAACATTTGGTCCATGAATGGCAATGATTAATGATCCTTACACATTGCCTTATTCAATTCCACGATAGTCTACGCACACTCTCCAACCCGTAACAACTCTAGTAGCAACTAACTCATCATTCTCCCCCTTGACCACAGTCATGCCCCCTTTCTTAGAAACAACATGAAGAGGAGAAACCCACTCACTATCAGAAATAGGGAATATCATTCCTACATCTAGAAATTTTATTATCTCTTTTCTTATAACTTCTTGCATGACCGGGTTCACCCTTCTTTGACTTTGCACAATTGGTTTCCTATCTTTTTCTAAACGAATATGATGCATGCATATAGAAGGATTAATGCCTTTCAAATCATGGATAGACCATCCTAATGCAGATTTATGCTTTCTAAGAACACCAAGCAAAGCACATAACTCATGATCATTGAGGGAAGAAGATACAATTACCGGACAAGTGTTCCCTTCTTCTAGATACACATACTTGAGATGCTCAGGAGTGGCTTCAAGCCTTCTTTCTTTTCCTCGGGCATCACTCCATGAACCGGTTCTCTCAAAGGCAAGAATGGAGCCTTCATCCTTCATTTATCCATGGCATCCACACTCTCCACTAAGTCCCTACAATCATCAACATCATTCAAAAGAATAATATTAGACTCAAGTGAAGGCAAATTTCTACACAAGAATGAAGAAGAATCAATAGATAGAGAAAAGTTAGAGAATTCTTCCCATTCTTCTTGTAGGATTCCATCAATCTTGCTCACAAAGTTGCATTTCTCCATTTTATCGTGCCTTCTCAAGGAGTCACTCAAAGAAAATTTCACCACATCGTTATTGAAGCTAAGTGTCAACTCCCCTTGTTTGACATTGATCATGGCCTCTCCCGTAGCTAAGAAGGGTCTCCCCAAAATCAATGGAACGTTTCATCCTCCTCCATATCTAAGATCACAAAATCCGCCGGAAAGATGAATCGGTCCACCTTTACTAGCACGTCTTCTACCACCCCCTTGGCTTTTTGTAAGATCGATTGGCAAATTGCAATGTCATTGTCACCTCAATAATCTCTCCCAAATCTAGCCTTTTGTAAATTGAGAAAGGCATCAAGTTGATGTTTGCTCCTAGATCACACAATGCCAAAATTGGGTCACAACCACCTATTTCACAAGGCAATGTGAAACTACCGGATCTTGCAACTTTTGAGGGTAGCTACACTCCTTGGTAAGACTCACCATCTCATAGCTTCCAAGCTTCTTCTTATTAGCCATAGCATCCTTCAAAAATTTCATATAGTGCGGCATTTGTTCCAAAGCATCAATAAAGGGAATGTTTATGTGAATCTTCTTGAAAATTTCAAGAAATTTAGCAAACTTATCGGCTAGCCCTTGCTTCATGAATTTTGTGGGATATGGTAAAGGAATAGGAGTAATGGGTACTCCCCACTTATCACGAGGAAGTCTTCACTTCTCTTTTCCTTTAACTCTTTAGCAAGCTTCCACTTAGGAGTTTTCTTTGAGCTTTCACATTCCTCTTCCTTCTTTTCTTTCTTCAAGTCCTTGTCCACATCTACACCTCCTTCAACAACTTCATGTTCTTCCCCTTTTTCCTCTATTTGGCCTTTCTCTACCCCAATATCTTCCTTAGCATCTCTTTCTTGATCCTCATCTTCAACATCACTTGGCATTGGTGGACCACTATAATGTGTCCCACTCCTTAGCTTGATCCCTTTACAATGCTCACAAGGGTTCACTTCGGTGGTGGCCGAAAATTTGCCCTTAGTGTGTTGTTGTCCCAAGGTATTTGCTATTTGCCCCATTTGAAACTCCAATTGCTTGATTTGATTACCTTGGGCGTGAGTGATCTTCATGTTTTCATCCACCTTTGCTTTCATATTTGAATTGCTCTCCTCAATCTTGTCCATCTTCTTCAAAATCAAGGCAAGCACATCATCGGTACTCGGTTTCCCTTCTCCATTTGGTGGCTTTGACCGGGATTAAACCCGGTGGATATTGCACGGCCGCCTTTGGATTGGCATAAGAGAAATTCTCGTACTTCCTCTAACCTTGGTTGAATCCCTGAGGAGTAGATGAAAATTGTGAAGGAAATTGAGTTTGAGCATTAAATGAGTTACCCCTTGTTGATTTTGGTATGGCCCTTGAGGTGGCATTGGAGCTCTTGGTTGTGGTTGGCCTTGAGGATAAGAATTCCTATTTCCTTGGAAGTTTTGTTGGTAGCCACCTTGGTATTGTGGCCTCCCATGTAGTTCACCTCCTCATTAGGCCCCATAGGAGTAAAACTTTGACTTTGTTCTCCATATGCCATTGGTGGTGAGTGATTGGCTTGTTGATTTGGCAAAAGATGTCCAAATTTCTCCATCATAGCCATCATAGCAGCTTTCATAGACTCCACCTCATCAACTTGGGACACTCGATTGTAAGCTCCCTATTCATGCTCACTTGAAAGGAGTCTTGTGCGATGTTCTCCATGATTTCGTTCATTTGTCCCACAGTTTTGGACCAAATAGACCTGTTTGCACAAGCATTTAGAAAAGAGCAGATCCACGTCGACAATCCATTGCAAAAGTACATAATTATGCATTCTTACGGAATCCATGCTTTGCGGGCATGCTAGAAGTAGTGCCCCATATCTTTCCCAAGCCGATGGAATTGACTCTTCGTTCTTTTGCCTAAAGTGAGAAATGGCCTCTTTTGCTTGCACAATTTTGGAAGGCGGATAAAACTTCATCAAAAACTTCTTACTTAGCTCCTCCCAAGTACAAACCGAGCCCGAGTGAGAGCATTTAGCCACGCCTTGGCTCTTCCCGTAAGTGTGAAGGGGAAGAGTCGTAACTTCTTAGCGTCCTCCGTTACCCCATTGTACTTGGTAGTGTCCGCTATCTCCAAAAATTGGGCTAAATGTTGTTGAGGACATTCTTTATCATCACTTCCCTCAAATGGCTTCTCTTTCAAAATCCTTACAAGTGCCAGGCTAATCTCAAAATTATTGGCATCAATCCGTGGCCTAGCAATCCCATCGTAATGCTCTCTCATTTGTGGCTCAAAGAATTCACGAAGTGGCCTTCCATCTTGGAGAGGATCTTGAACTCTTGGTTGGACAATAGGTGGTGGAGGAGGTTCGGGTTGTCTCCACTCTTGAGGGTATGGTTGTGGTTGTGGTTGTGGTGGTGGTGGATAGTATGGTTGTGGTTGTGGATAGTATGGTTGTGGAAAATTGTCATCATTTTATAGAAGCAAATATTTGTGACCAATCGGTATATCGAACCCAAGAAAATTAGGAGAGCAAGGATCCCTAGAACTACAAGCTTCATGGAATTATTGAGCTAAACACGGGATTATGCAATAAACTAAACCAACAATTAAAACCAACAAATATTCAAGAACAATTAACTAAAAAGCAAACAAATATAAAGCAATTAACAAGAAAGGAAATAATATAAGACAAATACCAAGGAGAAGTGAGTGCTCGGGGTGCAATTCACCAAAGAATCATCAACCACGGATCAAACAAGATTGGAAAATCCACATGCAAGAGAATGATATGGTCAATCACGTATGAAGCACTCAACCGTACTAGATAAGTTTAGGGCGAGCACACAATAAGCACGTAGATTGTCTTAGAGACGACACTCTAAGCCCCCTCACTAATTACCCAATTATAAATCAAGCAATTACGTACCCTTATGCCGGTTCTAATGAAATTAACCAAGTCTCCTTGAGTTAACTCAATATTGATATTGATTACACCTCTAATCCTAACACCTAAGCACCGATTTAATTACCCACTTCTCCATGCGATAACTAATCAAGCAACAAAGGATCAAATCATAGATTAGCAATCAACGCATACAAATCCCATAAGAATAATCAATCTCTCACAAAAAGGAAAATCCAATCAAATTATCACCATAATCAAGTCATCAATGGATCATCACACCCAAGCACTATGAAATTTAGCCAAACATCATCAATTCAACAAAACCCATAGCAATCAAGAGTGAAAATAAGAAATCCATACCCATTGCAATAAAATAAAAGAGAGATAAGAGAGATAACACCTTGAATTCTTCAAAACTTGAAATAAATTTGCAATGCATACAAAATCCTTCAATCCTTGCTTGAAATTGAAATTACAATGAAATAAACTAAATATCTAAGCTAGATATCTATTGGGCAATGAAAATTAAATTCTAATCTATGGAAATTTAAAGGCAATTAACTAAACTAAGAAGAGTGTGTGTAAAAGTGTGAAAGAGTGTGTGTGAGAGCTCTTCTCTTCTAAGTGTTGAAGTATGGAATGGGTGAATGGTTCCTTCAAATCTGAATTGGGAGCTATTTATACGGAGGACTTTGAGTGCAAAAATATTCCTTGCAATTAGATCCCTGAAAGTATGACTTTTTGCAAAAATTCCCACGACAGAACCAACTCGGTCACGGTTGGCACTAACTCGGTCCGAGTTGTGGTCCAACCGAAGTCGAGTTAAGCAACATCCGAGTCGAGTTAAGCAACGTAACCTTCGATTCACTGATTCATGCCTCGACTCGGTTTAGCATCTTCAACTCGGTCCGAGTTGTGTTTACATCCGAGTCGAGTTGGGTAATTATCCAGCCGAGTTGAACTTCTCAACTTTCATCTCCTGAAACCATGCCTTGACTCGGTTGGCATGAGACTCGGTCGAGTTGACTCCCTCGGCTCGACCCAAGTTGTCCATTCGAGTATGATGTTCCCAACTTGATCCTTCCTAACTCGAGCTCCCGAACTCCGATTTGAGTGGTTCTTCTTGTTGTGTAACTCTCTCTTCCTTATCCTTCCAAATCTTCAGCCCCGGAGTCGGTTTCTTGCCCTATTCTTGTATGGACTCGTTTTTGCATTGAAATCACCAATAGAAACCTACAAAACACGCAAAAGTCCCTTCTCGACTTATTAGCACCATATAAAAGGATTAGGTGAAGAAATGCAATCAAAATATGCAAAATTAAGCGGTTAAATCACGGTTAAAACATGCAATTATTCACCTAATCACCCACTTCTTCCCAACCTTCCCCACAAGTCCAAGCTCAGGATCTCTCCCAAAACATCTTTGGAGATATCCGAATAGGCTCCCAAGTCCAAAAACCCCCTCCCCCTCCTCATCGTCTGAATCTTCGGAGGAGGAGCCCAGCCCACTCTCTGCCATCTCCTCTACCTTTGAACACTTGCATCGAGAAAATCATTCGCAAGGTGGAGAAGATGATGGAGAAGAAGACACGGCGGTGGTCCCAGTAATCGAGACAATGCTCACCAACATGCGGATAGCCGAGATGAATATCTCCTGCAACTTATCGGATAAACTCGGCTCTGCTGTTGGTGGTCATCTGGGCAGCTGGAGGAGGAGGTTAGGCTGCTCAAGGAGAAAGTAGCCGCGGACAACGAGATTCTGGTCCAGGAGGCGCTGCAGATAAATCGACTACGAGAATCTGTTGTGCTGAATTGGAAGACCAGCTCCGAGCCCTCAAAGATGAAGTTAAAAAAGGGGAAGGAGTTGGGCAAGGAAAGGTGGACACCCTCAAGGTGATGTCCGAGCAATGTCGAGACAAGCTTGGATCAAAAGCCGACACAGTGAGTTGGAGGCGGCGAAGGTGGAGCTCAAGGTAAAATCGGGCAGGCTCGCTGCCTTATAGTTGAGGGTGACCCAAATAGAGGATGCCATCCGGGAGGATGAGGATAAGAGGAAGAAGGAGGAGGAAGAAAAGGCGAGAAGGCTGTTAGCCCGTCGAAAGGCGAGAAGCCCGAGGCCAAGGGTAAGAGGCAAAGGGAAAGCAGCGGCGAGAGAAGGAATCATCGATTGAGCTGACCATCCCCAGACCAGCTGAAGGAAAAGAAAAGAGCCTGACTTCTTCAACCTCTCAGCTGAGCAGATAAAGGCGCATACATGCGGAAAAGGAGATGTACGAGAGGAAGGAGAAGAAGAGGTGAAGAAGGCCCAGGCACGGGAGCGGAGGCGAAGTGGGATAGGGAGTCTCGGAAATGGGTATCTAAGGCCGCAGACGAAGCCGACTTCCGACCCTATCACCGCACCTCGGCTCCTCCCAAGATGGTAGCCGGCAAGTACACGGAGGAGTACAAGAAGAAAGCAATGGATGCCAAGTGGATATACCACTGGTATATCTTAAAGAACTCTTCTACCAGGTGCGGTGATGAAGACTTGCAATGGCATGCTTGGATGGAGAATGAAGACAGCGATCTTTATGGGAGGCTGCTGGATGAGGCAAGCCAAGTATTCAATCTGCGATCTCATTGCTCCAGCCTTTGAGCATGCCAAGCCAAAGCAAAGCGAAGATGGGACACTGACTTAGCTTGGGTCGGGCAGTCATTGCTAAAGCCGAAGTGGAGTCCAAGCTCACGAGATGAGGAAGAACTTAAGAAGCTCGAGCTAGGGTCTTCACTTGGCTGGATGTCCCGATTCAAGCCGATGGGGAGTCCGATAGATCGGGATTCTTTCTTTCCTTATCTTATCTTTTATCACCTCTCTCTTTTTGTAATCTGTAAATATGTGAATGAATATACTAAACTTTATCTGATTTACTTGTCTTATTTTTTTGCTTTCTTTCTTGCTTTTAGAAAACTTAAAAAATTTCTAAGTGTTAATCATCTCGAGAAAATTCTCATCTCGGATTAAAAAAATTTCAAAAATTTTTCTAAGTCTTTAAAATTTTTCTAAGTCATAAGACTTAAAACTTTTCTAAGTATAAATCATCTGAAAAAGTCTTAAGACTTTAAAAAAATTTTAAAAATCTTTCTAAGTGTGAATTAAGTGTTCTAACTTGAAAAAATCTGTGATAGCGGACCATCTATCACGTCTTGAGAAGGGGAAAGAAATCTTAGATGAGGAGGGAGATGTGCAAGAATCGTTTTCAAATGAGAAGTTTTTATGGTAGAAGAAGTCAATGAGGTGGAGTTGGAGAGTCATGTGAAGAGAGCACAAGTAGATGTACCATGGTATGCCGATTTTGCCAATTATTTAGCATGTGGTGCATTGCCCGATGAGTTGCCTAAATATGCTAGGAAGAAATTTTTAAGGATGTGAGGAGCTATATTTGGGAAGATCTGATTCTCTTGAAGAGAGGTGTTGATTCCGTCATAAGGAGATGTGTCCCAAGGGAGGAAGTTGAGGCTATTTTAGAACATTGTCATTCAATGTCTTGTGGTGGACACTTTGGTGGAGCCAAGACGGGAATGAAAGTTTTGCAATCGGGATTCTATTGGCCTAATATCTTCAAGGATAGTCATGAGTTTGTAAGGAGGTGTGATAGATGCCAAAGAGTGGGCTCGATAGAAAAAGAGATGAAATGCCTTTGTCTATCTTTATAGAAGTTGAGTTGTTTGACGTTTGGGGGTTAGATTTTATGGGTCCATTTCCAACTTCCTTCGGATTTCTCTATATTTTGGTTGGAGTAGACTATGTGTCTAAATGGGTGGAAGCTATTGCCACAAAAACCAATGATGCTAAGGTTGTGTTGCAATTCCTAAAGAAGACCATCTTTTCACGATTTGGAGTTCCTAAAGCATTGATTAGTGATGAAGGTTCACACTTTGTGAACAAGCTCATGGTGAAGTTGCTCGAGAAGTATGGTGTTAAGCATAAGATTGCCACTACATATCATCCACAAACTAATGGTTTGGCCGAGGTCTCCAACCAACAAATCAAGCAAATTCTTGAGAGAAACGGTGAAAACCAATAGGAAGGATTAGGCTTTGCATTTGGATGATGCTCTTTGGGTATATCGAACCGCTTTCAAGACCCCACTTCAAATGTCTCCTTATCAATTGATTTTTGGCAAGCCGTGTCATCTCCTGTCGAGCTAGAACACCGAGCATATTGGGTCATTCGGAGGTTGAACTTTGATGAAGATTTAGTGGGTGAGAAGAGGATGCTTCAATTACATGAATTGGATGAGTTCGAGAGAAGGCTTATGAAAGCTCAAGAATCTTCAAGGAGCAAACTAAGAGATGGCATGACAAGAAGGTGAAGTTGAAAGAATTCCATGAAGGCCAAAAGGTGTTGTTGTTCAACTCAAGACTCAAGCTATTCCGGGAAAATTAAAATCACGATGGAGTGGACCTTTTGAGGTCGTGAAGATATTCCCTAGTGGCTTCTTAGAATTGAAGGATGAGAAGAATGATCACTTCTTTGCTAATGGACATAGGATCAAGCCTTATTTTTGTAGTGAGGATGGTGGAGAATTTGTTCTTAAAGGAAAGGCTGAGCAACTCACGCTCCGTCCGGCATAGGACGTTAAAACTAGCGCTAGATGGGAGGCAACCCATCATTTACTTGCTTTCTTTATTTTCGTTGCTCGTTTATTGCTTTCAATAAGTGTGTTTTGTGTTGTTTGTTAGGAAGTCGAGGTTGTGCAATTGAGGCTTGGTGAGGTTTACAAGCTTGAAGAAGAGAGGATACTTGAAGACCTTTAGGTACAACACCTTCTCTAGACTTGGACTTGTCTAAGTTTGGGGGAGGTGTGCCTCTTTCGTGCTTTTTCATTTGCACCGGCGCACTTACTTTTTGGCGTACATGATATATGATACTTGTAAATGATTTTGGTGATGTGCTTTCATTTCTTAGTAGTAGGTAGTTGTGTGCAACTCAATTAGCTAACTATCTTACCAAACTTTTAATTGCTTGGCAATGAAAAAGTTTGAAGTGTGTTAGTTTAGTGATTTTCGTTGCACCAATTTGCCTCTCATTAGCATGAGAAAATTTTTGTGAATTTGGAGCTTATTAGTTGATTAATTGCTTATATTTGAGTCTATCTTTCTTGAGTGTAGTTGTTTTGGAGAAGTGTTGTTATGTGTAGGAGTATATGATTGAGATTATGTTCATAAGCATGTGTGCTTGATTGGTGGACATATTGGACTTTTGATGTGATCATGAGTTGATTTGTAGCTTGATGCTAGCTTGATGAATTGTTGTGTGATGATGGATGAGTGGGAATGCTTGATTCCTTGCTCATTTTTAAGCCCGTGAGCTTTTGTGCCTTTTAAATCGTACATTTTATACGGTTCAATTCCTTGTTGAGTGCATCGTTCATGAATTTGCATGCTAGAACTTGCCTAGAGACTTGTCAAAATTGAGTTTTGTGTGGATTTTGTGAATATGATAAGAGGCCTTGTTTGTTTTGAAAGCCAATTTGCTAAATTTGATCCCACCAAAAACATTGATTTCCACTAGTGAGCCAATTTGAGCCTAAAATCCTTATTTCTTTGGCAAGCTTGTGAAATTGAAGCCATTTTGTCTATCCTTATGAGCCTTTTTGTCCTTATGATTAGTAGAGCTTGATTGTTGAAAAAAATGGTGAAATGAAAAGAAAAGTGTGGTGGTTTGATTTGCTAAGTTTGAGGAGAGAAAAAGAAAGAAGGGTTGAAAAGAAAAAAATTGAATTGTAGAAAAGATGAGAAAAATGATAGTGAAAAAAAAATCAATTGAGTGCTTGAAAATACAAGAAAAGTCTCAAAGGAGTTTGGTGGTGAATTACATTTGAGAATGAATGAAAAAGAAAAGAAAGAGTGATGATTGTTGAGATTTGAGGTGAATTGTATTGTATTGCATGATCAACTTTCATTTGCTCTATTAATTGTTGAGTTACTTGTCCTAAAATTCACCCACCTTGTCCAAAGAGCCTACATTACAACCTTGAGAAAGCCCTCTTTGATTCAAGTTTGAAGCACAAAAAGATATGATTGAGATTGAGTCTATTGGCAAGCCTATGGTGTACATTTTTGTGGATTGATGAGTGAGTGCATACATGTCCTTATACACTAGAGTGATGAGTGAAACACTCCTTGGAAGGAGCATTGAGTTGAGCATTTGAATAAGCATTTGTCAAAGCATGACATTTTTAGTACTAGTGGAAAGTTTGCATTGATACTTGTTTTCATTGAAGAGGTCGTTCTTGTGCTCATTGAACATAATTGCAATTGATTCACCCTAATGTGCTTATTTGTCTTGTTGTTTGAGGACAAACAACATCTTAAGTTTGGGGAATTTGATTAGTGTGAAAATTGCTTGAAAATTCATGTGATTAATTTGCTTAATTTAATAGGATTTCTTGCATTATTTACATTAAATTGACTAATTGCACTTGAGATGAGAAGGGTATTGTTTTGCTATTTTTGTAGAAAAATTGAGAATATTTGGAGCACACACATTCCTATTATTTTGTGAGGTCAATTGAAGAAGAATTAAAAAGTCAAACATGGAGCGAGAAGAAATTACAATTAGGCTTGAGAGAAAGAAAAAAAAGAGATTGAGGCCCAAATTGGGCCCATTTCCAATTGATGGCCCAACAATTAAAAAGGAAAAGAAGAAGCATATGGCCGCAAAAAAAAAAAAAAAAAAAAAAGAGAGAGAAAAACGTGAGAAAGAGTGCCACGCTTTATGGAATAAAAAAAAGAAAAGAAAAAAGTCAGCAACAAAAAAAAATGAGAAAGGCGTGAAGCGGCTAAAAGAAAAGTAGGAGCGGTAGAAAACGTGAATAGCGGAGCGTGAGAGGTAAAAGGGGCAGCGGTAGGTTTCTAGAATTTTGGAGGGCTTTTTCCCCATTTTCTCTACACACAATCACACACATAATATTAGGTATTCTTTAGTTTCTTATAAATTAGTGATAGTTTTCCATACAATCAAAGGTATTTCACATTTACAAGGTGACATCTCTCCTTATTTCATTAATCCATTGGTTTAATTTCTTTTTAATCATGTTGTTCCTAATTTTAATTTTCATGGTTTTGTTTTATTTTATAATGTTTGGCTAATTCTCTCTTGTGTTTGGGTGTATTGACCCTTTGATGAATTAATTTTTGATGATCATGTGATTGGGTGTTTCATTTATATAGGTGATTAATTATTCTAGTGTGAATTTTATGATTTAATTGCTAGATTGAGCTTTGATCCTTTGTTAATTGATTTAATTTGTTCAAAGAGATTTGGTTTATTAAATTGATGCTTAGGTGTTAGGTTTGGTTTTGTGGTTGAAGTTAATATTGGATTAACTCAAGGAGACTTGGTTAATTTTCATTAGAACCTACATTAGGATACGTTAATTGCTCGATTTTATTTCTAGTGATTAAGTGAGGAGACTTAGGGTGTCATCTCTAAACTATCTTACGTGCTTATTTGATGTATTAAACCTAGGCTTATCAAGTACGGTTGATATGTGATTTTTGCTAGATAGCTCCTATTATCCCTCATTAATTGAAACCCCAATCATATGTGATTCGTAATTAAGGATTCCTTGGTAATTTGCACCGAGCACATTTTTATCATATTAGTTATATCTTGGTAATTTGCTTGTTGGTTATTCTTAGTTGTTTAATTTAGATTTAATTTTGCAAAACCGTGTCGACTCTATAATTATAATACCATGACAACTTGTAATTCTAGGGATCCTTGCTCGACTTAGTTCCTTTGGGTTCGATAACTTGGTTGTGTCTTAAATATACTTACTCGAAAAGCTTCAATCAAGTAGCAACAACACCTACGTGAATCCCTAAGGGCGATCGACTCCTAAGTGCTTTCTTCAATTCAGCCTACTCTTTTCTTTCCAACAAGAAATCTTCAATTGCCCTTAACCTTACTTGCACACCAGAAGCTCGGACTCCTTCTCGGCCAAGCTTCATTTCCATTTCGGTTCTCATTTCTTCTTCCCCCTTTTTAACATCAATCAAAAGGGGTGTCCACTTAGCATCCGATTGCACTGAGTGCGACCAAAGATATCTTTGCGATAGGCATCAAACTTCTCCATAAACTTATGTAGTTCAGCAAGCTCTGAGTTTATCGGTTTAGCGATATTCTCTTCAACGTCCGGCCAATGTTGTGCGGTGGCTACGATCTCAGCTGCAATAGGCGAAGTGTGTTCGTAAATCCTCTTGTTTTCCTCCATAACACCTGCGAATTGTTTCCCCATTTCCTATAATGACAAACAAATAGATTCGTTACTGATCTATTCCTTCACCCACCTTTCTTTGCATTCCTTTCATCTGCTGCGGCGTATCATCCATCAAGCGACTTGCCTTGATCTTAGCCATTTCCCGCTTAATACCCAACTACCTAGACCGTGCTTCACCCTTCTCCTGTAGATCTTTCATGGCCTCAACTTGCTTTCGACCTCGTTCACATTATTGAGCATCATGCCGCCGAGTGTATCAATAATGTTCTCTTGTTGATCCGAGAACATTTCGGCGTGATTTTGGATCGATTCAGAGCCATTTGAATGGCAGCATCAATATACACCTTTGACGATTCAATACTTGCGGCTAACGGAGCATATTTCGCATCAAGAAAAGCAAACATCGTGGCATACTGATTTGTCAACTCGTGCAAACTTATAAGCATAGCATTTAGACAAATTTTCATGCACAACAACGAGGCATAAAATTTGGTAAACGGACGAGATGAAAAGTCGGGTAAAGTAGAGGGAGGAGAATTGATAACTTTCTGGCCTCCGCAGAAAGAATAACTGAGGTCCTGAAACTTCCTCAATGGGTTCTCGCTCACCTAGCAACCTCGCAACCAAACAATCAACTTGATGATGCGAAGCCAAATCAAAGGCTTTCGCCACCCCAGCCTTTGTCCGCAAATCATATTCCCAGTCGAGAAAATATATTGTGTCCCATCTCCTCAATCGGTAAAATCAGGTCATCGGCGAGTCCCCAATCGAGCATCTCTCCACACAATGATAGCGATCGGCAACTTTCTTTTAGCGAGAATGGGCGGCAACCTTGGATACTTCATCGGCCCGAGGATGTGGCTTCCACCACCAGACATTCTTCAAATGGACCCACGAACTCTTAGAGCGGGGTTCGTTGGTAGTCTTGTTGTGATAGGATTCACCTCCGCAATACCCAAGCCTACGGTTTCATCGCCAACTCCTACAGAGGATTGGCCCTCTTGGAAACCAGACAGAGGCATCATGAAAGGAAGGAGAGGAAGGAAGAGTTACTGCTCACGGCCAGACTGCGTAAGATGATGTCTTACGCCTCCTTTGAAGATGAATCTTCAATCTCCAGTGCATCATCGATTGAAGTTCCCTTGTCCAAAAACACCATGTCCAGACAACCTTGCTCCCTGGTTCGACTACTAACGAGAACCTTGCCTAGGCACTACTGAAGGTTTCCTAACCTTCTTCTTAGGTAGCTCGAAATAGGAAACTGATCCTCAGCATCGGAAGAGTCAAAGCCCAAAGCTTTCTTCACCGACTTAGCGAGACTTAGAACTTATTTCACTCTTCTTTGCTGGTTTAGGAGACTCCTCATTCTCCGATTCGGCATCGGCAAACTCCTCCTCATCACTGTCATCATCCACTTCCATTCCATCACCCTCCTCGACTCTGCTTCATCAACGAAGTATCTTCCTCATCTTACGAGCGAGCAACTTCTCTTATTGGGCGACAACAACAGTTCCCCCTCGGCCCAAAGCCATCTGCACATCCCCTTCATCATCGGTGTCTGGTGGCCCCGGATAGTTCCTCATTTTTGTTGAGCATGAACTTAGCCTTGGTATAAGACTTCGTCCATCTCGAGATCCCACTCAACTCTTGGCAACATCCTTTCTAACAAGGCGTAATCTTGTTAGACATAGAGACATCTTGTTCAATGACCCGATTTTCACCCCGGCATGAGCTTCATCATCGGTCGAAAGAACCTATTCTTCTCCTTCTTTAGAATATCTAAAAACTTAGTCACCCGATCACATGCAACACCATCCACAATCGCCTTTAGAGCACACAACCTTCTTTGACTCGTGAATCCATACTTTGTCGCTCCCTAAATATTACATGTCAAATTACGATCTGTATTTTCGCTTAAGGTATCCCTTCTTCAAATCGATATGAAATGATGGCAAGATGCCTTTGCCGAGAGAGCAAAAAGCAGCAAGATGAATCTCCCACATGTAGGTTTCTAGGTCGATGCCTTGAAGAGAAAGCCCAATGTGGTTGTGAAAATCCCTTCTAGTGATAGTCAAGTCTTGCTCATTCACCGTTGTAGTGAGACCATCTCCTCCAAATTTTGCCCTAATCGAAGCGTACTCCATAGGCGTCGAGAGATCGGCGCTCGGTTGAGTGAGCGGGCGTTGTGCAAGACCTCGATCGAGAGAGCAAAGTTAAGATTTTCTTGCCTCTTCTTGGTGGTTTGAGTAGAAATCCACGAGATAGCTCACTTCGCATTTTCTCGGACAGAGCTAGAGCGGCCATAGCCTTGCTCTTGCGGGTAGATTTCTTTGAAGAAGATGAATGTTTTGGTGCCATTTAAGAGAGAGAGAGAGAGAAAGAGAATACACAAATAATTTGAGAGAGAATTTGCAGAGATAGATTTTAGAAAAGTGAGAGGAGAGAATGAAGACGATGAAGTATTTATATGTAATGAGGAAGGAAACCGCTAATTTTAAATTTGCAAAATAAAAGGTAACCGTTGATTGACATATTGCACGATCGGATCGAACGGTTCACGAGGGCAACGATATGAATTCCGAAAATTGTGTGACCTCGGCATATGGACGCGAAAAGGAAATTTTCCAAATTATTAGATTTTTGATCCATAGAAATAAGGAATAAAATATTAAAAAAATTGCGAACCCTTAATTTTCGCAGTAATCAAGATTTGATTTGACATTTAAAAGATAAGTCCATGCGCGAGGATAATTTTTAAAAATAAAATATTCGAAAAGATTTATCAAAGAAATACCAAGGAATACTTTAAATCAAAATATTTTGAAACAAAAGGAGAGAGAAAGAAGACTTATCATCATTAACTTTGTAGTCGGTGATACCACGTAGATATGTCGGAGATACTATAGCGCAAGGTTGATAACCTTGCTAAGCAAGCTTTGCAACCCTTCTAAGCAAGGTTTGGAACCTTTCTAGGTTGATTTTATCTTTCAACGAGAAGACTTAAACTTTTCTTTATAAGCTTTCTACACTGCGAGAAAAGAATAAAGCAAGGAAAATATGCAAATAGAAAGCTTGAATAATAGAACAAGTGAAGGATATATTCTTCTAGAACCCTTCGCGTTTCCTCTCGATAAACTTTCTCCGAGTCCAATAAACCAAGCTCAACTCGGATAAATTCTCTGAACCTTGCTTACGCCAATGGCTTAGTAAGAATGTCTGCTCTCGGACGATCGGTGTGAATCTTTTTCATTCGAATATTCTTTCTCTCAACGTGATCTCGAATAAAGTGGTGTCTAATATCCACATGCTTGCATACGGTATGAAATCTTGGGTTTTGGATAATCGCTATTATTGCCTTTATTACTATCACAAAAGATTGGAATCTCTTTAGCTTCTATGTGATAATCTCTCAATTGTTGACTAATCCAAAGTAAGCGTGGCGGCAACTTCCAGCCATGTATTACCTTACGTGGTCGAGGTAGCAACCGAAGTTTGCTTCTTTGAAAACCACGAGATCAACTTACATCCTAGAAACCGACATGTACCAGTAGTTGATTTTCTATCAATTCTACATCCTCCATAGTCGAATTTGAGTAACCACTTAGTTCTAAATTGTCATCGGCGAGGTACCATAGACCTAAGTTTGTTGTTCTGTTTAGATACTTTAAGATCTTCTTTCTTTGCTTCCATGTGACTCTTCTTTGGGTTGGCTTGGAACCTTGCGCATACTCCTACTGCGAAGGATATATCTGGTCTCTTGGCTGTTAGATATAGCAAGGAACCTATTAAGCCTCTGTAAGTTGTCCGATCAACACTTTCACCATTTTCATCCGGATCCATCTTGTAGTTAGTCATCATCGAATTTTCGCATCCTTGCTGGATTGCATTCCAAACTTCTCTAACATATTCTTGGTATACTTTGCTTGATTGATGAAGATACCCTTAGAAGTTTGCTTCACTTGTAAACCAAGAAAATAATTCATCTCTCCCATCATAAACATTTCGAACTTGTTTTGCATTAACTTACTAAATTTCTCACAAAGCTTCTTATTTGGAGATCCGAATATTATATCATCCACATAAATTAGAACTAGCAAGATATCATGATATTCTTCAATTCTAAAAAGTGTTTTGTCTATTCTCGCCTTTACTGAATCCATGATCAAGAAGAAATTGTGATAGCGTATCAAACCACGCTCGTGGAGCTTGCTTCAGTCCATATAGGGCTTTCTTTAGACGATATACCTTATTTCCTTGAACAAATCCTGGAGGTTGTTCAACGTAAACCTCCTCTCGCTAAAATTCCGTTCAAGAACGCTGATTTGACATCCATTTGATAAACTATAAACTTCATATGAGCTGCATATGCCGAAACAATCGAATAGCTTCTAGTCTTGCTCTTTGGTGCGAAAGTTTCATCGTAGTCAATACCTTCTCGATTGCGAATAACCTTGCGCGACTAGCCTTGCTTTGTTTCCAGTCACTTCATCTTTCTCATTTTTCTTGTTCTTGAAAACCCACTTGGTTCCAATAACCTTCGATGTCTTGGTCTATCTACTAATACCCAAAACATCTTGTCTAGCAAACTTGATTCAACTCTTCTTGCATCGCCTCTTTTCAAATATGTATCCGAGAGAGCTTCTTCTACGTTTTTGGCTCTTGAAGTGAAACATAACAGCTAAATAATCCATCCAAATCCATCTTTCTCCTTGTCCTCACTTCATCTAGAGGATTTCCTATGATTAAATCTCTGGAATGATCGATCATCCAGATTTCTTCTTTGTGTTTCTTTGGAAATACCCAACCATTCTCGAGTATCTTTAGGTGAACTATCGGTGACGTTCCCCCTTGATTGGTTGGTTCAACAATTGGAGTTTTAGGAGATGTTTCATCACGCAGGTGAAGTTTCTTGACGAGGCTTGACTAGAGATGTTTCTTCAATAGTAGCGAGGTATGACTTTATCTTTCCCAGCGGGCTTTGAACTCTACCGATCATCTTCGAATCGGAGTCCAGAATAGGTAGATGAACCTTGACATATTTTGTTTTATCTTTAACTTCTAGATTCTTCAACACCCTTCTGCTAGAGATTCCTAATGTCACTGCCTTAGACTCAGCGAGAAGATTCATTAAATACCACGTGAGGTGTTTCTTCCACCACAAGAGTCTTCCTATTAAAAACACGATAAGCCTTGCTTGTCTTTGGAATATCCTAAGAATATTCCATCAGCAACCTTGGCATCAAAGGTTTTTAATTTGGATTTCCGTTGTCATGAATGAAACACCTACACCCAAAACACGAAAGAAAGAAACACGAGGGAGTCTACCTTTCCATAATTCATAGAGTGTCTTCCCATGATCTTTGTTTAGCAAGCTTCGATTTTGAGTATAGCAAGTTGTATTGATGGCTTCCGCCCAAAATCTTTGAGGAATATTAAACTCTGCTAGCATTGTTTTGGCGGCTTCTTTGTGTGTCATGTTTCTTCTTTCTACCACACCATTTCTTTGTGGGAGTACGAGCCGTAGATGTTTCATGCTGAATTTCGTGTTCCTTGCGGTAGTTTGCTATATGCGTGTTTAGAAACTTTGTTCCTTTGTCGCTTTTGATTCTTACAACACTTTCTCCCTTCTCATTTTGTAATATTTTTCAGCAGCTCAAGTAGCTTTGAAATGGTCTCATTCTTCATGAATAAGAATATTGCCCATGTAAATCTTGAGTAGTCATCTACTACCACCGGTGTGTATTTTATTCCTTTGAAACTCAAAGGAGTAACAGTCCGAATAAATCCATGTGAAGTAATTGTAATACCCGCTTGAAGCTGTGGATGTCACTTTTTTAACGATGCTCTAGTTTGTTTTCCTTTTTGGCATGAATCACGAGGTTTGATCTTTTGAGAATACTTCATTTGGCAAACCTTCTACAAGAGACTTTCTAGCTATCTTGTTTAGTGTCTCGAAATTTAGATGACTTAGTCTCTTATGTCATAACCAGCTAGCTTCTTGAGTGCTCTTTGCTACAAGATAAGTGTTGCTAGGACAATCCTGAAATTCTGCAACATAGACATTGCCCTTTCTCGTGCCAATCAAAAGCATCCGATCATCTAGACCATAAAAACAACACACGAAGAACTAGAAAACTTAACTCAATATTCCTTATCGCAAAATTGGGATACGGATAGCGGGTTATGCTTTAAACCTTCTACATAGAGAACTTCTTCAACACGTACATCACCAATGTGTAAAGTTCCAACTCCTCTGGTAATATCAAAGTTATTGTCACCAAACACTACTCGTGGACCAGCTTGTATGCGCATCGATCTAAAAAGTTGCTTATCTCCGAGTCATATGCTTCGAACACCCACCGCCGATGTACTGCATAACTTTTCCAAAGCAACTCTTCTTCTCGATCCACGGCGTCTGCATGTTTAGTTAAGTTTTAGGTACCCTTTAGAATTGGGTCCTTGAGGGTTAGAGCAAACTTTAGGAATCCATAGGAATAGATCCTTCTTATCAAATTCAAGATCTTATCCTTCTTCCATACATATCAACATAGACAGTTTCATCCTTAGGTGCCTTCTTGGATGTATATCTATGGGTGTCACCGTGTTTCTTCCAGAGACTTGTGACCTTTCCGAGGTCCTCTGGATGAAGTGATCAGCCGTTGTGTAATGGTTCTTGGGTTCGATGATAAGGGTACGTTCTACTAGAGCCATAAAAAATCCATATCTTACATGCATGACTTAGTAGTTCGTTTAGCAAACTTTGAAGTCTGCTTAGGTTGTGTAGTCTTGGTGAGACTGTCTCCACGAAGATGGTTTCGGTGATGTCTACTTTTCGACCTTCTTTGAGGTTTCTTAGGCTGGGATTCTCCCTTCTTTTGATACCTCATCGGTTGTTTGGGTTGTTGAGTATTACTACTCTTCTTCCCATCCAACCGATTTCTTGGGTCGGCGGCCTTCTTACCCTTATCAGTAGATTTAGGTCTTGAACCCTCTCCTACCAGATCATTACCCTTAACATGTGTACTTTTCCCGTGTACACTTGTTTGAACTCGTGAGGATTGGGTAAAGGAAAACCAATTCCCTTCTTTACGTTAGGTGTTTGAGATGAATCAACTATAGTTTGAGCAAGTATGTGAAACCTTGTTCATTGATCCAATCTAAAACTTAAACGTTCCTCACTCAATTTTATCCGCTCATGTTGGTAGAAAAGTTCATCAAACTTCGCTTGTAGGATTTTCAATTGATCGAGTCTTCTCAAGATTCTCGGCAAGCAATCTTTCTACCAACTCGATCTTATTCAAGACACTTCATTCGAAGAGTGTTTAACTCTTCAAGTCATCTGTTCAAGGTTTCTTTGGTATCTCGGATGACTTGCCGGTAGTCTCTTGAGTAAGTAGATCAATTTCAGCCCTTAAGCTTGTGTTTTCTTTTTCCACACGCTTATAAGCATTTATAGCGGTTTTGAGATCTCCCATTAACTTATCAACAAAGTTATGGTCAAACTCTTCTCGCTAGAGAGGTGCGAGAAGCGGCATTTAAGAACAAGAGTCGAAAGTACCTCATCAACAATAGCCATGAGACATAGATCATTGTCTCAAGAGAAATCGATGAAGACGTTGTATCGCTTAATGTAGAGTTTTCTTCTCCGGCTAGTAGAGCTCTCTTATCGACAAACTTTCTGTTTCTCTTAAGTCTCTTCTCCTCTCTTTCTATGGGAGTCGATTACTGGGCAATCGTAATGGCCCGAAGTGTCCAAGTTTATGGTAGGTATAGCAACTATCATCTCTTGAGGGTCTTCTCGGGACTGGAATCTCTTCTAGGTGAAAAGTCTCTTCTTCTAGGACTTCCTTCTCTTCTTCTCTCTGGAGTTTTGAATCTTCTTTTGTCCTTAGAATCATCGATCTTCTGCAGGCTAGTAGAAGACATTGTATCGTGTTTGAAACTTGTCCTTTTAGTATTCTTCCAATGTCTTCTATATTTTCCAAATTTTGAATTCATTTTGTCAAACTTTCTGGTTAAGAGTGTCATTTGTTCTTTCATACTCAAGTCTTCTCCTACCTTGGTTCCTTTGTGAAAGTAATAGGAGCAACCTTAAAAGCAACCTCTTTACCTACGTAGTTTGAATTTCCTTCATCCTCATCTTCTTCTTGTTTCGTATCGTACTCATGAGCTTTTAGATGAGAGAATAACTCATGATGACTTATTCTATTCAGATCTTTGGTATCCTTAATCACAGTGATCTTCACTCTCCACTTGCTAGTCAATTATCTCGAGAATTTTGTTATTTATTTCTTTCTCGATTGTATGACTTCCCTAAAGAACTTGCTTTGTTGATTATGTTTGTCAATCTTAAATCCAATTGATCTATTGTTTCATCCGCTTCATCTTGAGAGTATCAAATGAATGAAGAATCGATCGCAACTTATTTTCTTTGATTTGTTCGATCCTTCACACATGAGTGCCAAAGTTTCTCACATTTCCTTAGCAGATTTGCAAGTTTTGACCTTTTTGTAAGCTCTCTAGTCAAGGTTTCTATTATCTCTGTACGAGCAACTTGATCAAGATTGAATAACTTCCTTTCCTCATTTGATAGCTCGTTTCTTTTCTTTTCGCTTTTACGACGAGTGGAAGTTTTAGTTTCACTACTTCCGTGAGCTCACCGGATCCCAATAGAACTTGATAGGTCCATCTTCAAGAATTTCAAGCATCCTATCATGTATCGCACCTAGGTGATTTTCCATGCGGAACTTCCGGTAGTCATAGTCTTCTATAGAGAACTCTGGTAACTTTCGGCTTCTTTGCTCTTATGAGAACTCATGTTAGCAATAGAACAATTATGCAATGAATGCAATGAGTTTTATGAAAACGGTTTTTCAAAAAGATCTGTTCGGTGTCCACAATAGTCTTTCCTAAAAACTATTGGTAACCAAAGTCAATGGTCGGTTGAACCACCGCTCTGATACCACTTGTTGGTCCCGGATGAGATATGCAAGGAGGTGTAAAGTCTAGAAGGGGGTTGAATAGACTTTACCACACTCAAAACTTTTTACAATTTTTCGTGAGCTGAGTGTGAGGTTAGCAAACTTTGTAAGTCTTCTACGAGATAAGTACTCGGGGTGTGGTAAGTGTGATTAGCGAGACTTGAGAAAGCTTGAAGTCTTCCGACAATGTAGAAGCTAATCTCGTGTATGTATTTGAAAAACCTTTTAATGAAAACCCTCTTGAAGAATACTTAGCAAGTTTTAAACTAGGTTTATTAAAACGATGATAAATGAGCGATTAAAGATATGAATGCAGTAAAGCTATAAAGACACCTGATGTTGGTCCCGAAAGTTGAGTTGATTAAAACCTTGAGTAAGCTTTCTAGAATATAATCTAGAAAGGGGGTTGAATAGATTTTATAGATTTTTCAAATCTTTCAAAGCCAATTCAAAATAACGAGATATAGCACGGATTATGAATGAATTCTCAACTTTTATAAGATCAAAAGCAAGGTTGATATTCAGATTTTAGTTAAGATTCTGAACTTTAATCTTGAATTAACACAAATATAAATCAAATGTAAACTAAAGAAAGCAAGAAATAACACCAGGATTTATAGTGGTTCGGATTTTAATAATCCTACATCCACTCTCCTTCTTCAATCGAAGAAGGGACTCTGCTCTTGCTTACTTTCTCACTTCCACTTACAACTTACAACTTGTACAATTCTTCAAATCTTCAATCTCCTAAACTCTTCTTCTAGAAATCTAACTATTACAATGTGTATTGGATTTTGAAGATTACAAGAAAAGTGTTCTAAAACACTTAGAACTTTTTGAAACCTCACTAGAAATACTTGTGAAAAGATTGTGATTGAAAACAGAGTAGTGAATAGAGTGAAAATCTAATATGCATAAGTGTTGTATCCGAAAAATGAAAAACCTAGACCTATATATAAGTCTGAAAAGACAGTTAGTTTGTTAGTTAGTTCTAACAAACTTGAAACCGCTTAACAAACTTAAAAAGCTGCTCTAGACCTCGGTGATTCTTCATACTCATCTGCACCGACTTGGTGAAAACTTCGCCTTTCTTATTCTACTCGGCTTATCTTGACCTCGTCCTGAGCTCTTCATATTTGTCTCCTGCAGATGACTAGACTTGAGCTTGTCTTCGGATGACTAGCATGATATCGGATCTCGGTGACTAGCTTAATGCACGACCCCGTCGATCGGCTTACATCCTCACTGTTCTTCAGTTGGTGACTAGTCGATCTGCTCTTTAACTCATCAAAACCTTTTGATCCAACAATTTCCCCTTTTTGATGAAGTTAAAACCTATAAGAAGGAAACATACTCACAGTGAAGTTAGTACTAGATTTAGTTAAATCAATCGATAGATACAACACAATTTCACACTTCAACAGTTCAGTCACAATCAAGTCGAAAAAAATTTAAGTCTTTTAGACTCTTTTAGAAGTATTTTTAAAAAAAAATTTAACAAAAGATTTTAACTACGAGATATAAGAATTTCTCGAGATGATTTATACTTAGAAAAATTTTAATCCTGAGATATAAAATTTCTCAGTTAGAAAAATTTTAAGAAAACTAATACACAAAATTCACATAAGTCTCGAATATATTCATTCACGTAAATTTACAGATTACAAAATAAGAGAACTGATAGAAAATAAAAGATAAGGAAAGAAAAATCCTGTTCTATCGTATTCCCCATCGATCAGCTTTCTGAATGTTTAGCCAGTGAAAATCCTCGCTCTAAGTCAAGTTTGAGATCATTCTCATCTGTGAGCTCGGATTCCCTTTCTGCCTTGGCCACAATCGTTACGACCCATTCCAGATCGGGAGAACCATCTTCTTTAAGCTTGGGGGTGACCTGCTCGTAGGCGGGTGCGATCGTATCGCAGCTTGAACACATTATGTGCCTCATCGAGCAGCCTTCCCATAAAGATCTCAAGGTCCTCCTTCTCCATCCATTCATGCCAGCAGATGTCTTCATTGGCTGCTCCAGATGGCGATGCCTTCAATGTACCGCAATACATCCACTTAGCATCCGTGGCTTGCTTTTTATACTCGGGTGAACTTCCCGATACCATCTTTGGAGGAGGCTGTGGTGCGGTGGACAGGGCGGAAGTCGCCTTCATTTGCAGCTTTGGACACCCACTTCCGAGTATCCTGTCCCACTTCATTTCAGCCTTTCCCCATCTTCTTCACCTCTTCTTTTCTCTCTTTTCAAACATCTCCTTCTCAAAGACCGATTCTTCTAATCTACTCACCTGATAAGTTGGAGAAGTCTGGTTCCTTTCTTTTGCGCTTGGTCGATCTAGGGCTGATCATCTCGCTCACCGATGGAGTCTTCTCGATCACGCCGCTGCTACTTTTCCTTTACCTTTGCCCTTGGGCTCCGGTTCCTCGAGACTCTTTCATGCGAGCCAGCAGCCTTCTCGCTTTCTCTTCTTCCTCCTTCTTCCTTTTCTCCTCATCCTCTCGGATGGCCTCTTCAATCTGAGTCACCCTCGGTTGCAAGGCACCCAACTCGTCTGATTTGATTTTGATCTCCATCTTGGCTGCCTCCAACTCAGTGTCTGCCTTTGTATCAAGTTTATCTCGTTATTGACATGACACCACCGGTGAGGGTTTCCGATCTGCTCTCAAGACCTTCCCCCTTTTTAACTTCATCCTTGAGGGATCAAGCTCATCCTCTATCGCTGCACAACGCCGTCTCAAGTCGCTTCGATCGATGTGAGTGTGGAGACCACGACTTCGTTGTCACCGCCGTTCTTCTCTTTCTGCCTTGACTTCTTCTTCAAGTGCACTCGATGGGAACTAACAAGAAGCGGCTTTGAGATTGGCTGATAAGTTTCTCGGTCATGTTGACCTCAGATCTGCATGTTGGCGAGCATAGTGTCTCGTGATCGCTCGAATCACTTTTCTTGTTTTCTTCTCCATCATCCTCTGGACTTGGGAAATGATTTTGCTTTGTGAAGTTGCTCAAAGGCGGAGGAGATGGCAAGAATTGTCCGTCCTCTTCCTCTCGAATCGATGAGGAAGAGGTGGTAGGAGAAGTTGGACTAGGGAGCTCATGGGGATATCCCCAAAGATATTTGAGGTATCCACATGAGGTTCGGGCTGGGATAGATGAGGTGGGAGTGTCGATGGTGGGGGTGGGATTTCGGTGGGGGAGATGATGGTGGGGGTGGAATTTGTAAAGTGGTAGGTGGAGGAGATTGAAGTGATTGGAGTAAGATGAGTTGGGGTTGAGTGGGGGAGATATGGAGATGGGGGTTGGGGAGAATACTGGTCCGTATAAGAAGGACAAAGATATGAGATGGGGATGGTGGAGGAGATGAGGTTTGGATTTGGGGGAGAGAAGATGAGGTTGGACTTTGGACACTTTCGGGAGTAGGCTGTTTGCAGGCTCGAGGTGCCACTGGGACACCTCTTCATTGCCGGTTTGGGTTGGAGATGGGGAGGGGGAGAAATGTACGACCTCGGGTGGGAGGGGGTCCCTTCGTAACTTATTTCTGGACCTCCTTCACCGCACCACCCGAGCTACAATCTGCAGCGTGGATGCTTCCTCGGGAAGGAGAGTGGGCTGATCTGCAGACGATCCTCCCAACTCGGAGGTTTTCACCAACCTTCGTCTCCTTGGGGCCTTCTCCTTCAGCCTTCATCGGCCGTTCGGCCTCAGGTGAGCTCACGGTGGCAGCTCCGCCTCCACATCTTCTTCCTCCTCCTCCTCGGCTTCCTCTTCACTGGAGCTTGAGCTCTAACCTCGCCTCCACCTTCATCGGGACCACTGGAGCCCCGAGTGGCTCATCTTTGGTCGAAGCCCCTTTTGCTTCGTGTAAGATCGGACCCGTCGACCAATTTATCTCGGTGACAAAGAAGTCCTCCATAATCACAGTCACTTTGTTAAAGAGACTAGTGATTGACTTCGCCTGCCACTTCCCATTGACTACCTCCGTACGCTTCCTCTCCGTCTCCACTTCTCCAGATGGCATCAGCCCGGCCGCCGAACCCCATCCGGGATGGTTCTCATTACGCAGTCCGGGTCTGGTCAGCCCATCGTGGGAGCTCTGTTCTCCCAATATCACCTTCGTGACAATGGTCATCGGAAGGCGATATCGGCGTCGGAGCATTTTCTTCTTCAACTCCGATCGGCGATCCTTCATGGAATTTCGGGCAATCATCTCAAATGATTCTACCCATTCATCAGATGTAGGTGAGGGGTTCACACCCTCACCGCTCGTGTCAAAGATCCTGGCCACCTCACGCCGGAGAAACAGTGAGTTCCTCTCCATACACCACCCTGGTTCTAAAAACTCCCTGTTCATATGTCCCATTGACATAGAACTCCAGCCCTCTCATATCCAATGTCTTATTGGAAGGGGATTTCTTGGAGCAAAACGTCCTCAATCCAGCCCTCTCCAATAACGACATAATTTCCACTGGATTCTCGTCGGTGGTGGTGTCGAAGTCGACATACATCTCCGACTTTACCTTCTTTGCATAGGTTTCATTTTGTACATCCACCATTGTTGATGTTATTCCTCTTACTGCATTGCTCATATACGGATTTTAGAGAGATTGTGAGAAAATTTGCGAGAGAATTTTGATAAGTTAAGAAAGTGAAAAGAATGAATTTGGAGAAGAAGATGTATTTATAGGAGAATAGATTGGAAAGAGAAACCGCCATTTTTGAAAACTTGAATTAATCTTAGTCATTTATTCAAAAAGTTTTTACCGAGTATTAATCAACGGTTAAAAACTAAGATAAGCGATTAGGATTCAACGCGTGAACCGTAATCACCTTTGGAATGCGTAAATAGTTACTTTATAGATCGTTGATTTGTGGATGTAGGTTACTTTATGCGAGAGAAGTAAGTATACCCGACGTCGGCCTAGGGTTATCTTACTTCGCCTAAGGGTTTGTAAATCGAGATGAGTTTGAAAAAGCAGACTAGTTTTAGAAACAAGATGGGTTTAGAAAGTCATCTCGATAGAGTAATCTGTCGATCCTCGAAAACCAACAGTTTAGATGTAACTTTTTAGCAATTTCTAAACAAGTTTAAACAAAACAGTCTCGTATTTACTTTTCTAAAACAAATTTGTTCTTTTATAAAAAAATTTATTAAGAAATAAAATAAAGGAGTTTGAATAAAAAAATGAAACAAGTATATCTCGTGACTGTTCTGCAATGACATAGACTCAAAAGAAACCATCGAAGCTTAAGATAAATCGAGATAGGATGTAAATAGTCATCTGTTTTCTTCAGAGATCAGTGACTATTGTGTCCTTGTCGATTTACTCAATGTCGCACAAGTAATTATCAATTCGCATAAGGTCAATATGACTAATCCTTGATTCTTGATTCCTAAAAGGAGATCAATGATATCAGCTACCTGATTGTCCTTTGACACATATCTAGTCCGATAATTCTTTCTAGACATTTTAAAGAAAAGAAAAGAAAAGAAATAAGAAAACAGATGCACACATATTAGAAACCAGCTAAAGATGCATCAAGTAATCCTAATTCTAAGCACATTTCTTTAAACCTAGATTCAGCTAATGGTTTTGTAAGAATGTCGCTTTTTGTGATTCAAGGCAATTTTCTCAATTCTAATATCATTCTTTTCAACATGATCCCTAATGAAATGATGCCTAATATCTATATGCTTACATCTAGAATGTAAAACAGATTGTAAGTCATTGCTATTGCACTATTACTATCACAAGAAATAGGAACAATGATGTTTGAATATTATAGTCTCTAAGTTGTTGACTAATCCGGAGGAGTTGAGAGCAACAACTTCCACCGCCATGTATTCGGCTTGATTGTGGAGGTGGCAACAGATGTCCTGCTTTCTTAGATAACCAAGAAATTAATTTGTTGCCTAAGAATTGACAAGTTCCGTAAGTGGATTTTCTATCAATCTTACATCCTCCAAAGTCGAATCAATAACTGTCACTCAAAGTTGTCATTAGTGGGTACCATAGCCCTACTTGCAAGGTTCCTTTGAGATATCTAAGAATTTTCTTAGCAGTCTCTAGATGAGTTTTCTTGGGATTAGACTGGAATCTTGCACATACCCCAACCGCAAAGGCTATATCTCGGTCTACTTGCGGTGAGATAGAGAAGAGATCCAATCAGTCCACGATACTCCGTTGCATCGGTGGGTATCCCTGCTCATCTGAATCCATTGAGAAGTTAGTTGCCATAGGTATTTTAACTTCTCTCGCTAGTAGTCATTCCAAATTTCTCAATCAGATCCTTAGCATACTTAGACTGATGTATAAATATACCCTTACTCATCTGTTTAATCAGTAAACCTAGAAAGTATGTTAATTCTCCCATCATTGACATTTCAAACCTGTTCTTCATGAGAATGCTAAACTCTTCACATAATTTCGTATTAGGTGAACCAAAAATTATGTCATCTACATAAATTTGAACTAGTAAGATGTTGCCATCTACTTCCTTTCTAAACAAAGTTTTATCAATCTTACCTTTAGAAAAACCATTTGATGTCAAGAAATCGAGACGGTATTATACCAAGCTCTGGGAGCTTGTTTCAATCCATATAGAGCTTTGTTGAGTTTATAGACCTTGTTATTGGTCTTAAATCCAGGAGGCTGCTCTACATAGACCTCTTCAAGTAACACACCATTAAGAAAAGCAGACTTAACATCCATTTGAAAGACTTTGAAAGACTTATATGCAGCAAATGCCAAGAACAATCTTATTGCCTCTAATCTCGGCAATCGAGCATAGGTTTCATCATAGTCTATTCCCTCGGCATCGTGAATAACCTTGTGCAACCAGTCTTGCCTTATTTCGAACAATAATATTGTTCTCATCTGCTTTATTTTTAAACACCCACTTGGTGCCTATAATCTTTCGGTGTAAGGGTCTTTCCACTAGATCCCATACATTTTGCCTTTCAAACCGATGCAGCTTCTTCCTGCATGGTCAATTATCCAGCTTTGGGTCCGATAATGCTTCCTCAATAGACTTGGGTTCAAGAAGCGACACATAACAATTGAAAAGACTTTCGTAGTCTAGCATCATTCGTGTCTCGCACACTACTAGATGGGTCTCCTATAATCGATCGGATGGATGATAGCTTCTCATCCTTTTGCCTATATGAGGAGAAGGATCCTCATCTTGAGTCTCGCTTGGCAACTCATCTCGACTCAACCTCACTGACGTTCCTCTTCATCACCGACTCGTCTTTGATCACCATGTCAAAGGTGTCTCGATCTGAAGGAGTCCTGATCAAGTTGTCTTCGATTATTAGATGGGGATTCTTCTTCATCTCGATTCTCAATCAAGACTAGGTAGATAGACAGGTTCTATGTTTAGTCTTGGATAATTCAATTTTATCTAGATTTTCGTAAATTTGATTCACTTTATACGAGAAGAAATACAACTCATCAAAAACAACATGAGGAGTTTCCTCCACACAAAGGGTTGTCTTGTTAAAAACTCTAAATGCCTTTGAAGTATTAGAATATCCTAAGAATATTCCATCACCGCTTTAGCATCAAAAGTTCTTAACTTAGATTTCCCATTGTTATGAATGAAACACTTACAACCAAAAGCTTTGAAGTATGAGATCCTTGGAATCTTACCCTTCCAAATCTCATAAGGAGTCTTACCCTTGTCTTTGACAACTAAGCACCTGCTCGGGTATAGCAAGTCGTGTTGATGGCTTCACCCAGAACCTATGAGGGTATTATACTCAGCCAACATGCTCCCGGCCGCTTCCTTCAAAGTTCTATTCCTTCTTTCAACCACTCCATTTTGTTGAGGAGTTCTTGCTGAAGATGTCTCATGAATAATTCCATACTCATTGAAGAAGTTAGATAAACAAGAATTCAAAATTTATGTACCCTTATCACTCCTTATTTTAATAATATTAACTCCCTTCTCATTCTCAATTTGTCTCAACAGATCAGAATCTTGTTCATAGTCTCATTTTTCTTGAAAAGAAATATAACCCAAGTATATCTAGAAAAGTCATCTACTACAACAAGAGTATATTTCCTTCCACCGAAACCGAGAGGTGTAACAGTCCAAACAGATCCGGATGAAGGAGTTGCAACACTCTTTCGGATGAGGAGGAGTTAATACTCTTAAATGAGTGTCTAGGTTGTTTACCTTTTTGACAAGCATCACATTTAAGATCAGTTGATAAAAGTTTTTCAGGTAATCCCTTGATAAGGTTCTTCTTAGCTGACTTACTAAGGGTCTTGAAATTCAGATGACTAAGCCTTTTATGCCATAGCCACCGATATCTTCTCCACCCTTAGCCATCGACAAGTATCTTGGGGACAACTATTAAAGTTGGCCACATAGACATTACCATGTCTCAAGCCGCTAATAGTACCTTATCTCGAGGAATTATCCAAAATATCACATTTATACCTTGAAAATTTTACAAGAAAACCTTTATCACAAAGCCGAGAAACAGATAAGCAGATTATGTTTCAAACCTTCAAAAATATACCTCGGATACCTGAATATCCTTGATAATCAAAGTACCTACACCTTTAGTCGACCACAATTATTATCACCAAATAAAACTCTTGGACCATCAATGCTTTGAAAATTTGATAACAGCCTTCTTGTTATGGGTCATATGTTGTGAATACCACCGCCAATGTACCATATTGAAGCTAAGATCTCTTCCTTGAGTGATGATCCCCTGTGAATCCTGTGAAATGCAGTTAGTTTTGAGGTACCCTAGTGATCTTGGGTCCTTTTGGGTCAAGAATCACTTTAGGAATCCAAATAAACATCTCATCTCAGCACAATAAGTCGACTCGTATTTTCTACCAAATCTGCCTAAAATTATATCATTTTTAAATGACAACTTGTTGTATTCAGATTGGGTAATTTTCCTAAATTTAGGAAATGTAGGATAGCATTTGCTCCTTCCATCAAAAGAATTATAATAAGAAAATCTTCTTATTTTGGTTCTTGAATTCCTTCTAGTCTGATAGGGATTTTTCACCATTTGAATTCTTGGTTTTGATCAAAGATGTAGTCCTTATCTCCGACTAGTTGGTTTCCATGGACCAATTTTAATATCTTTTGTTTGAACAGATGCTTTCACAAATTTCCTAGGTTTTTGAACATCTACGATTTATTGTTCCTATCATAACCAAGTCCTCGTCTTATCATGAGATTTTTGAGAAGTATTAAAAATATGATCTATTACTGATTGTGAATTATTAAGTCGACTAATTTTGAAGACAAGCTTCTCATTGTCTTTCTTAATTAATTCATTTTCAAAGAGACTACTTCAAATTTATCTTTTAAAGTTTTCAGTTCATTTTCTAGCCTTTCGTAAGTGGTGATGTACTAGCTTGATCGATGAAAACATTCCCCCTTGAATGTTTCCTCGCCTCTAAGCTGTTCATCACCTGCTTGCCTTTATTTAGAATTTGAATCTGATCCTTTAAAATTAAATTCTCTCTCTCCACTGTTTATAAGCGGCTAAAGATGTCTTTAAATCTCTCAATACCTCATGAATAATAGTTTGGTCATGATCGAGATGCGGTGACAAGAATCATTATCCGAAGATGAATAGTAGATTACCGCATTAGCCATGAGACATATCTCATCATCTCGATCCAAAATCGATGAGGATGATGAAGATGATGATGATTTCTTTGGCTCTTTTTCTTCAGCCAACAAAGCTCTTTGATCTCGCAAATCTCCTGTCTCTTTTCTTCCTCTTTTCTTCTCTTTCTTTAGGAGTCGATTGAGGACAGTCATAGCTGAAATGTCCTCGGCTTGTTGCATGTATAACAAATGTCACTCCTAATCGATCTGGGACTGAAGTATTTCTTCGACAGTGATACGTATCTTCTTGTCCGACTCTTGTTTTTGTCATCATCTCAAGATTTATCTACCTTCCTATCTCGATCTGGATCTTTGTCTATCTCTACCCGCAAATCTCAATTTATTTCTCTTATACTTCATTCTCAATTTATCATACCTTTTTGTAAGTAAAGCCATCTGCTCTTTCAAAGATAGATCGGCTCCTACAGACTCTGCTGACACCTTGTCTTCTTTACCGACAAAGGCAACAGACTTGGATGAGGTGCTTGACTCCATCTCATCTTCCTCATCTTCTATCTCGGATATCATACTCTAGAGCTTTAAGATGAGAAAATAAAGTATGGTGAGTAATAGAGGATAAATCTTGAGTTGCTTTAAGGATATTGGATTTTTCCCTCCATCTCTTGGTTAATGATCTCAAAATCTTGTTATTAATCTCCTTCTCTCGAATAATTCTTTCCAAGGTCACCGCTTTGTTGAGAAGATTGGTCAACCTAACATCAAACCGATCTACGTACTCATTTTCTTTCATCTTGAATGTTTCAAATGTATGCAATAATCGACCGTAGCTTGTTTTCCTTAACTTGATCGGATCCTTCACAAACATTAGCTAAGGTTTGCCACATTTCTTTGGCTGCTTTTACATCTCTTAACCTTCTCTATCCAATCTTTACTCGTAGTCTCAATGATTTCTCGTTCTAGCTACTTGGTCAAGATTGTGAACCTTCCTTTCATCATTAGTCAATTCGTAACTCTTCTTTTCTTGTCTAGTTCTTGATTCAAATTGATTCTCGCTCCAAAGTCTGGTGCCTCCATGATAAAACTTTATAGGACCTTCCTCAAGGACCTCTTCCATTCTATCATGAATGGCCTTCAGATGATTTTTCATCCTAAATTTCCAATAATCATACTCTTCAATGGAAAATTCAGGAAGATTCCTAGACTTATTACTTTTACCCGATGACATAATGAAACAAAGACAAAATACTCCACAAAAAGCTTATTAGTAGCACGCTTAGAAATGAAAGAAAATGAAGAAAATCAAGATAATTCCAGAATCTTGTTCAAGACCTAAAATCAATATCGAAACGACTTAACACCGCTCACGATACCACTTGTTGGTCCCGGAAAGTTGAGTTGATTAAAACCTTGAGTAAGCTTTCTAGAATATAATCTAGAAAGGGGGTTTGAATAGATTTTATAGATTTTTCAAATCTTTCAAAGCCAATTCAAAATAACAGATATAGCACGGCGGATTATGAATGAATTCTCAACTTTTTATAAGATCAAAAGCAAGGTTGATATTCAGATTTTAGTTAAGATTCTGAACTTTAATCTTGAATTAACACAAATGTAAATCAAACAGAAACTAAAGAAAGCAAGAAATAACACCTGGATTTATAGTGGTTCGGATTTTAATAATCCTACATCCACTCTCCTTCTTCAATCAAGAAGGGACTCGCTATCGCTTACTTTCTCACTTCCGACTTACAACTTACAACTTGTACAATTCTTCAAATCTTCAATCTCCTAAACTCTTCTTCTAGAAATCTAACTATTACGGTGTGTATTGGATTTTGAAGATTACAAGAAAAGTGTTCTAAAACATTTAGAACTTTTTGAAACCTCACTAGAAATACTTGTGAAAAGATTGTGATTGAAAACAGAGTAGTGAATAGAGTGAAAATCTAATATGCATAAGTGTTGTATCGAAAAATGAAAAACCTAGACCTATATATAAGTTCTGAAAAGGACAGGTTAGTTTGTTAGTTAGTTCTAACAAACTTGAAACTATAACAAACTTAAAGCTGCTCTAGACCTCGGTGATTCTTCATACTCATCTCGCAGTGACTTGGTGAAAACTTCGTCTTTCTTATTCTACTCGGCTTATCTTGACCTCGTCGAGCTCTTCATATTTGTCTCCTGCAGATGACTAGACTTGAGCTTGTCTTCGGATGACTAGCATGATATCGGATCTCGGTGACTAGCTTAATGCACGACCCCGTCTGATCGCCTTACATCCTCACTGTTCTTGAGTTGGGTGACTAGTCGATCTGCTCTTTAACTCATCAAAACCTTTTGATCCAACAATCGAGATTTTTATAGTGGTTCGGATATAACGATCCTACATCCACTCTCCCTAATCCACAGGGGCCTTACTATCCACCAAATCTTCTGGTCTTGTCTCCTCTATCACCTTGAGGATTCGACCACGGGAAGTTTTACAAGTTCTGTCCTTGATACAATGGGTGATCTTTGAGTTTATTTTAACTCTTAGATCGATTAAGATAATCAGTCTTCTCTCGTACTAGAGATATTGGAAGGTGATTTACAATTTCTTAACTAGAATCAAAACCTTTAGATTCAATGTGTGTTTGATTCTTGGTTTGAATGAATATGCGTGTATTTGCAGTAAATGATAGGATTTCTTGATGTTTCTCGCTCGTAGATTCATTATCGATTCTCAAACCCTACATTCGATTTATAGTTTCCTGAAATCAACTAGACGTTAGGCTGATTGATAATCGAGGTCTTCTTAAAGATGGTAAGTAGTCGTTGAGAAGATTTGTTTGACTTAGATAATTGGTTGTTTGATCTCAATCAATTATCTCTTGATAGATTGACTTTTGCAAATTCGATCTTCTCATCAAGGATCTGATTGATACTTGACTTCTAAATTGATATATTGATTGATCTCGAACTCGACTAAGTCTTCTATGTCCACTCTAGCGAGCTTCCCAACCTTGCTATCTTCTCATCAAAGTCTTCTTGACTACTTGACCTTTATAGACTATTTCTATCTCTTTTCTCGAGTATGTTTCAAGCATTCTAGTCTCTCGTAGACAACTTCTTTAAATACAAGAAACCTTCCAGGTCTTCTTGATAGCAACCTTTGTAATCTTCTAGTTGTTATGCTCTCTGAACCTTCTAATATCAAGTCATCTGTCTATAACGTCTTCTATCTTCGATCTTCGCCTCATGCTTCTTTAAGTCTTCTCGGATAGATCCTAGCAAGGTTACCTTAACAAAGAATCTAACTTATCTAGATCATCGACTAATAGGTTCAATGGTCCTATTACACATAGGTTTTAGAAACATCATCAAAACATACAAAAACAAGAACCAACAATTCAAAGCCCACCTTTTTCTATTAATTCCCAGCCCACCGAACCTACTCCTCCCCTTCTCTTAGAAAAAAATCTCAGCCCAATGAATTGCCAATATTGTTGGAAAAAATCCTGAAAATCCCCAAATCCAAAATTCTTCTTCCCTTCTTTTTATGATTAAAAATTAGGAAAATTGGTGCAGTGACTCGTAAGGACAATAAATTAAAATTTGAATTTTCTCGTGATGAAATTAATTCGTGTCGGGCCCGTGGAAACTCTCTATTTTCGAAAATTTTCCCATGCCATCCCTTCCCCCATGATATTAATTACTCTTTATTTCGTATGGGATTTAAGGGTAATTTTCGTTGGAGTTGGGATAATTATTGTCACATTTGCATTAAGTTCTCTATTGAGGAGGATTTCACCCGTAAATGGATGCAACCACTACAAGAAAATGGGATTTTACAACATCGATAGACAATGGTTTTTAAAACCATTGTCTAAAGTAAAGAAAGCATTGTTTAAAGTCGAACCGTTGTCTATCGGGGTAGGCTTGCGATGATAGACAACGGTTTTAGCTAACCGTTGTAGTAGGGCGTTGCGAAATCAGAGTGAAAGGTGCTAAAAGACAACGGTTATCTTAAACCGTTGTAGATTCACATTTAGGCGCTGATAACCAGAATTTATGGTAAGCTTTCAAAAGTATGTTATTTATTAATGTTGAACTTAATTATTGATTTTTTCATGTTTTTTTAAATTTAGGAAAAGAGAAACAAACAAAAGGAGATATGAGCACAACATAAATTTCCACACCGTCTCTCTCGTAAAGGTTATGCGAGTTATGCCGAGGAAAATGTAAGTTTATGCATAAGTTAATTCTCATAATTGTACATCATTTAAGGTGTTTAAACTTATTGTTTCTTTATGTAGCCACCATTGTTATCCGGAGATCGTGATGTTGATAGATCTCTGCTTTGGGTCGAAGGACGGAAAAACAAACAAGGTGCGATTCATGGAGAAGAGTTGAATGAAAAAGTTACAATAATTGTAAGTAAACATTTAAGTTTTGTGTTTCTACTTTTATTCCAACTTTTACATAACTATTTAATGATACTAATTATCTTTTGCTTTGGTACATTGCAGTCTCGGTGTATAGAAGAAAGTAAAACCAACTCATCACAGATATCGAAATTAAAGATGGCATCCTTGCACGATTCCTTGATTCAAAAGAACATGGTGGACGTTTGAGAGGAGCGGGTACCGTTGGTCAATCATATTTTCAACATAGTCAATTCGGAGCATCAAATACGTAACAAATGCTCAAGAAAGAGTTAATGCTCGAGCGAGAAAATAACAGGAGCTAAAATCACGTGTAGCAAGGCTTGAGGAATTATTTTTCAAACACGTGGGAGCAACATTAAATCGAAGGGAATGGCAAATGCTCGGTGAAGGAAAAAAATGACATTAATCTAGAAGAGACATTTCATGAAAGTAGTCATTTACAAGAAGCAGCAACCAATGAGGTGATGATTTTTGAGAATGATCCTTCCTTAGAGGTAATGCATGTGTATACATATTTGGTTCTTATTTGTTGCATTTTTGGGAGTTTTCATGATTTACCATTGTGTAGGGTAAACTTGTTGAGTTAAGGTTAGAGCCTAAATCAGATATTGTTGCACTTGGTGCTATTGTAAGAGCAAATGGACCAAATGAAGTTATTCATGGTAAGAAATTACCTAAAAGCTGCACGCGTGTAGCAATTGATGAAGCGGTGGTTGAGAATGCCCTTCGCCGATTCCGATCGATGAATATCGGACTATTCTTGATGTTGTTGGCTCACATGTGGCTTGGCCTAGGCATTTGATAGCTCCACGAACCAAGGTTAGAGTTTTTAATATTATTCAATTTAGAACCTAAATTTAGTATTATTGGAATGCCTTACATGCTAGCAATTAATTTTTTTCTGATTTGTTGAAAAAAGAAAGTCAAGGAAATTAAAAGGCAAACATTGGATCCATCTACTGTCCCGAAAAGCCTCAACGCTGTTTATTGTTACACCGAAGCTTCTTAGTGCAACCATGAATAGCATAAACATTACCTTAGACAAGGAAGTGTTTGGTCATGACTCTGTCATCCATATTGACTTTGAAGATATTGATACATTTTGTCGACTAAAGCCAATATCTTGCTCTTGTATCACAATTTACATATGGTAAAAATTCAGTTATTTTTTTATATATATAATTGAATATTTATTGACTTATTTAATAATTTATTTATTAATGGTAGGTATCTGTTTAAGAGATGGTCTATCAATGACGAAGTTTGTAGGTTCAAGTATGTGGATCCAAATGGTTTGGGACCTTATCCTGGAAAAAATTTCAGATCAAGACATAGATCGAAGAGCAAGAAATCATCATCTAGATCGCTTGAAACATCTTCCGATCAACTAGTTTTGGTGCCATGCAATGTAGAGTAAGTATACATTTTTATTTTAATGTTAATACAATTTTCAATATTGGATTGTATACTATGATAAATGTTCTATATTGACTTGTATTTATATCGAGATCATTGGATTTTTGACTGTGATTGATCCACATAAGTTAGAGGTTTGTTTACTAGATCCTCTTTATAATCACAACAAAGATGAAGTTTGCAAGAAATTAGTTGATTTGTAAGTTTATTTCTATGTTTTCCATATATTATAATATGAATTTTTTATTTTTCCTAACTATTTTTTTAAATATGTGAAGGGCTATAAGATTGACTAATGTGGGGATGGAAAAGGCCTACAAGAAACCCACCATCCTGGAGAATACTTAAGGTACATAAAATAAAGTAGTAAGTACATATTCTAACGAATGATAATATTTGATTTATTTTGTGTTTTCCATATCCAGGTCCCTAAGCAACCCGATGGTTACCAATGCGGATTTTTGTTCTTTGCTACATGAAAGAAATTTTGGAATTTAATGGACAAGTGACAATAGCTTCGTTGCGATCATTGGTAATATTTTTTCATATTGCATAATTCATTCGTAGTGATAATAACTTCTTTACAATCATTTTTTATTTATATTGATTCATAATTCATTTATATTTCATAGTTTAAGAAAAACACTTACTCCATAGACGAAATCAATCAAATGAGGACCGAATGGGCTGAATGCATTCTCGAACATATGTATGAATAGATCGAGGTTTGTTTACTTATTTTTCTAATTATTTTTCCATTGTTGGACTATACATGTGTGATTTTATTTGTTACTTATGTTTTTTCTTTGTAATATAGTGTTGAGAGAGATGATGCACAAATGTTGGTGGAAGAATCGCTAGCTTGTTTATTTTTTGTATGGATGTTGGTAAATAGTAGACAAACCTTTTGTCAATGATATTCAAAAAATTATTGTAAATGATTTGTTGGTGGTATTCAACTTTATGAAATTATTGTTGGTTGTAGTTGAATGGGAAGAATATTTTTTGTAAACTTCATTTTGTTGACGAATTGCTAGTTGAATGTTTATGGATTTATTTTGAATTATTTATTTTGCTATTGATATTATTAATAATAAATTTTATTAGGAAATAAATAAAAATTTAAAAAGACAACGTTCTAAAACCTGTTGTCTATAATGAAGTTAATGCAACGCTTATTTAATAAAAAGACAATGGGTAAAAACATTGTAATAAAATGGAAACAACAACGGTTCAAAACCGTTGTATATACATGTGATAAACAACGATTTTATGTAGGGAAAGACAACGGTTCCAAAATGTTGTAATACAATTATAACAACGGTTCTCAACCGTTGTCTATCAGCATTTTGGTAGGGATAAACAACGGTTTTTAGGGTAAAATACAACGGTTATAAATCGTTGTATATTCGTGTAAAGACAACGGTTTTCAACCGTTGTCTTTCAATGTTTTGTTGGAATAAACAACAGTTTTTTGGGTAAAGACAACGGTTATAAACCGTTGTATATTCTTATAAAGACAACGGTTCTCAACCGTTGTCTATCGCAGTTAACCGTTGTCTTTCGGCGCCCACTTTTTACAACGTTGGCTACTACGTCTTTTTTTTCTCGAAAGACAACGGTTAAAAGCCGATGTCTTTTAGCGTTTTTCTTGTAGTGAACCGACTGGATGATCCATGGTTGTCCGATGCGGGTCTTTAAGTGGACCCCGGACTTTGACCTCTCGCACGAGGCTCCTATAGCTCTGTGTGGGTGAGATTTCGGCCTTCCTGTCCACTTAATCCACCGTGATGCCTTGTTCACTATTGCCAAGGAACTTGGCTAGCCTCTTCGAGGTTGATCGTCGGACAGCCCACCACAAAAATAAATGGATTTAACGAGGGGTTTAGCGAGGGATTTAACGAGGGGGAGAGTTTTGGCGAGGATTAGCGAGGGGGACGGCCCTCGGCAAAAACCTTGTCGGTAACACTTAGCGAGGGCGCCCTCGCTAATTGCCGAGGGAATTGACGAGGGTTTATTGGCGAGGGATTTAGCGAGGGTTTTTAGCGAGGGATTTGGCGAGGCTATTTGGCGAGGGTTCCATTGGCGAGGGTATTGCCGAGGGATCATCTCGCGAGGGAATTGGCGAGGGGACAGTGGCGAGGGAATTGGCGAGGCAAGCCGGGCGAGGGCTTTGGCGAGGGCCAGGTGGCGAGGGCGGGCCTCGTCTTGCCCTCGCTAAATTTAAACCGGATATAAAAATGCAGCCGTGGCGGGGTATCGAACCCACGCCGGCCGCGGCTAGCCGGGCGCGATATTATTTTCGCGTGAGGCGGGATTCGATCCCGCGACCTCCGAGAGAATAGGAGGAGAGTCTTAGGCGCTTTACCGTTTGGGGCAAAGCTAATCATTCGATATGATTTTGCTTTTAATTATATTAATATCATATTATGTTTAATATTTTATATATTTAATTTATAATTAAATTGTATACTATATATTTAATTAAATTATCTACTATATATATTCAATTAAATTATATCATTTTTTAATTTTTATTATTATAACATATATATTCAATTATATATATTTAATATATACTATATATTTAATTAAATTTTATACTATATATTTAATTAAATTATCTACTATATATATTCAATTAAATTATATCATTTTTTAATTTTTATTATTATAACATATATATTCAATTATATATATTTACTACATATATTATCATTTTATCAGTTTTATTATTATCACATATATTTTCAATTAAATTGTATATTATATATTCACTAATGTTATTATAATTTTTAATTAAATTATATTATTTTTTAATTTTTATTATTATAACATATATATTCAATTATATATATTTACTACATATATTATCATTTTATCATTTTTATTATTATCACATATATTTTCAATTAAATTGTATATTATATATTCACTAATGTTATTATAATTTTCAATTAAATTGTATATTATCATAATTTTTATTATTTTCATTTATAAATGTTATTATTATTATAACATATATATTCAATTATTATAATTATTATGTCTATAATTGTTATTATTATTATCATATATAACTGTATTATCATGTTTATATATGTAATCTTAAACAATTAAAATTAATACTTTAAATAATTAAAATTCATCATCTTAATTAATTAAAATTCATACTCGTAAATATTTAAAATTCATAAATTCTTAATTAACATTCAGAAAAATTCATAGTTTTAAACAAAAATCATGAATTCACCGCCGCCTAGAACCCCGGGACCCTCGTGATGACCGACGTAACCACTCGACCACACGGAACACCACTACTGTAAGGAACCCCGCATCCCCTCGCATCCCCTCGCAACAGCCTCCCGGATTTGACGTTGCATGTTCGCGTCAACTCCTCTCTCAAAGCTGCGTCTCTTCGCTCCATCTCCGCCTCGCATCCTATCACGCTCCTCTTGGAGCAGCGATCGACATCAGCCTTGTGTAGCCAACAGTGAGGAGGAGGAGTACTCGATGAGCAAGAGCCGGAGGGATGCGTCTAGACTTACCTGGCTGACCGAGACCCCGAACCCTCCGTGTTGTTTTCCAACGGTTTGGACATAGATCTGGATAAGTCGGGTTGGGGTTCGGAGCTCGACCTCAGAGGGCCGAGGCATCTGGGAGGCCGCCTCTTGTACTTCATATTGTATGAATATTTCCACAATTAAAATTTTAGATTACAAAAATAGACATATATATAATTTTTTATAAATTATTACATAATATAAAATGAAAATACTTACAATCGTGTCACTAACAGCCCCGTAGGTGTACTCCCTTCAGAGTTGCGTGGTAATGCCGCACTATGTCCCATTCGGTGGGGGCCGTCCATGCTTCATCTCCTGTATTTATTTAATTAGAACCACGTGTTTAATTAAAATATTGAACTAGCATTAAAAATTACTTACAAAGTCATATGAATACTCCGCTCCACGGATCCGCCCCTATGACGGGAGATGCCAGATTCTCGGCCTCCGTGCTCCGACATTCGATTCCTCCTACACCGCGCGCTCTTTGACCTCACCTCTTCTCTACCCCAATACTCGAGCAGTGGATTGAAGACGGGCGTCATCCCATCCGTGCACCTATTCCTTGGTGAAGAACAACGCTTTCACGTTGTTCAAGATATCGATGTATCTTTCCGCCGCCCTACGAAGGAACAAATGATACACCTCCGTTGAGTTCAGTAACGGAAGGGTCCCACCTAGTCACTCGCTGCCAAACAAAATATTATTGTACTCAATAAGCGTTAAAGTTTATAAATTAATCAAAATTAAATAGCGAATAACAAAATATAATGTACAGAAATGACTCCAAAGACGCTCTGCGGCCTCCGAGGAGATATCATCCGGAAAGTGAATGCACCGGCTCCATTTGTTTATACATAATATCCCAAATAATCTCGGATACCCGATTCGATGGCATCAACTCGCAAAAACGGAATAAACACGCGAAATTAATAGACATATAAATATGACACAGCTTTATTATTCACAAGTATTTAACTTACGTGCCCTCGTAGATCCATATATCCACGATCGAACCCGCAGTGAGCTGGAGCTGGATCTGGATGGTCCTCATAAGACTCGAGCCGACAGCCTCGTCCGCTTCATCTGCTGAATAATGGGTACCGGATCTGGTACCTCGACCCAGATCCGGGACGCTCCGTCGACCCCCAAATCGTCCCTGGACCCCAGACGGTCCCTCCATCCATACGGTCCGCTCATCTCGTAATAATAATTAAATAAAAGCACATTATTACACTATTCAATAACAAATAATTCATCATATACTCGAAAGCAAGGCATTAAAATGAAACACACATAATTATTACACTATATATTCAATATTCATCCGAAGTTTTCATCCTCCTCCTCCTCTTCACTCTCCTCCTCATCATCATCATCATTTTCTTCTTCTTCTTCGTCTTCTCCTTCCTCTTCTTCATTATTTTCAATATCAATTAGTGCACCGTTGACATCTCACAATATGATTGGATCATCATCCGTTTGCACAATATTAATTTGGGACTCAAGGTCGCCTTGAAAGGGGGAAGCTCTTGTTCATTCGTTGGCACGGTCTCGACCAAGGATCTCGGTTTGATTTTGCAAACGGCCAACCACTCATGTCTACGCTTTCCCGGTACTTGCAATAGTAAACTTGAGTGGCTTGACTTGCTAACACAAAAGGATCGTAGCGGCCGTATCTTCCCTTTGATTAACGTCCACAAGTTTGTAATGAGGATGTACTCTAGTTCCATTTGGCACAATGGATCAAACCACTCACACTTGAACAGAACAACATTTTTCTCAATACGTCCGGTACTCCAATTGCACTACTTCCTCGAGGATCCCGTAGAAATCATTCTCATCTGCATCATAATTTTTACCCTTGATACAAACGCCACAATTTGAAGTAGATTTGGATGAGCCATAAGTTCGTGTGTGAAATTTGTAACCATTCACGTAATATCCCAGTGGTATGTGGTGACACAACTCGAAGGACCGCTTAGAAAGATCACGTATCCACCGATTTTGAATATTGTTTATCCTTACAAGTTGTTCAAACCACGATGCAAACTCATCTTGTAGTCTATTATCTTGTTCAGCCTCGAGAGTCCCGGTTGGTATTTTTGCAATTGCTCGGAAAACATACTACAAAAAGGGATTTGATTATTTAATATACGGATTGACGGTATAATTAACAAAAGTTAAACGTTATAAACTTACTCGATATACGGTTGCAACTCGGGATAATTCAAGAACACGTACGTATGAGCCGTGTTTTTCTCCTCATCTACAATCCATCTTTTGTTGGGTCCCTTTAGAATGAGTTTAAACACAAAATCAAGATACCCTCTAGTGATAATCTAGAAGGGGGGATGAATAGATTATCAAAAACTTTTGCAAGCTTAGATGATCTATCAACTCCAAAATTAGTTTAACAAATGAAACAGCTTTTTGTTTATACTCAATTCAAATAGGATCTAAAGCTTTGTCGGATATCGAATTTGCGATCAAGAAATAATCAATGAAAACAAGTAGATAAGCAATAAAAGAAATAACACCAGATTTATAGTGGTTCGGATCAAACGATCCTACGTCCACTCTCCTTCTTCAACTTGAAGAAGGGACTCTTCTTACTTCCTTCCTTCTTGCTTACTTTCTTGCTTTCTTCCTTTACAAGTATTCTTCTTCAAATTCTTTACAATTATGATACTATCTCTAATTGGCTTTTGAAGATGTACAAAGAAAATGGTGTTCTATAAACACCGAGAAAATGATTGAACACTAAGTGTTCGTGTGTATACAAATGATATTGAAAAGAGCTTTGAATTCTCAGATTTTTCAAATGCTAAGTTTCTCGGATTGCGAAGTTTCTCTCGTATATGAAATTCTCAATCTCTCGATCCTATTTATAGATCTTACGTAGATGACGGTTATAACTTCCTTGTTCTTGTTTGTTGAAGATTGTAATCGATTAACTAATTCTTGAAACCGCTTCTTGTTTGGTTGTAACTGATTCTTGAATTTGACTAACTCTTCTAGCTTGTCTCGATTCTTCACCCTGTCCGATTCTTCACCTTGTCTCGATTCTCTACTCTGTCTCGATTCTTTCATTGTCTTGAATCTCTATCTCGATCCTCTACCTCGTCTGCAGTTCTGTCATCGTCTGCTTCTCGTTTCTTGTCTCTATCCGACTTCCTTTGAATCATCCCTATCTTATTTTTCTATACTTAGACTATATAGAGTTTTTATTACATCACCGACTATACAATGTCTCCACTTGGTCATCCTAATTTTACACTTAACTCATCAAAACTAAGTACATTTTATCCCAACAATTTCCCTTTTTGATGATGTTAAAACATGGCTCAAGAAAAGAGAAATGTTAGTAATCTCAAAGATACGGAAATACACTTAAGACACTTAGTCGATTATTGAAGCACATAGTTTTATTAACGATGATGATAAGATTATGAAGTAGATAATCGTAGTAATACACATGAATCATATACTCAGAGCACTTTGTTCATAAAAACAAATGATCGGTTATTCAAAGAGCTTTGTTCAATCGGCTTATGAGTAATAAATCGGATGATCGGCATAGGAGTGTGTTTATTTTATTTAAAGTCTTAATCAAGTTATGTTATAAGAGATGATTAGTTATACGTATAAGTTTCAAGAAAATTTAAAGACACATCAACAGATTATGAGAGTAGATCAAAAGTTTTATTCACGAGAATTTCATCGCCTCGGCCTTCATGCAAGTTCGGATAAGATCCAGATAAGATAAGGAAAGAAAAGATTTAGTCATACCACCTATTCTCTTCTCGAACCTTGAGCTACCAAAGACTCGCTTCTTTAAAGAGATTGTTTCACCTCCTCTCTGCAAGATCAGGTGTGGCTTCGCTTTGATGATAAGCCGCTTGATCTTCTCTAGGTCTAGATGACCATCAGGTTAGAGGGTTCCATCTCGAGAGTAAGCAGGTGCGACTACATCGGAGTTGAATTCCTTGTGAGCAAGGTTGACTAGATATTGATACATCCGAGGGTCCTTTTCTTCCAGCCAATTATGAAAAGCTTCATTCTCATCGAGTCCCCATTTGATGGCTTTGCAGACATGGGCTGGAAGATCCATCCACTTCATATGGCCTCCACTTTGCCACGATCTCGCCATTAGAAGAACTTCCTTGGGGACGACTTCACTTCGATGAAATGGCCTTAGAACTTCTTCCCCTTGCTCATCTGTTATCTTCGAACCCATCTCCTCGGTGAGCGGTCATAGAATTTTCCCGCAGCCTTCTCCTGCTCTCTCCTCTTCTTTGCATCCCTTCGCTTATATCTCTCCTTCTCCTCTCTCTTCCTTTTCTTGATCTTCTCTTCCTCATCTATCTCGGCTTGAGTTTTCCTAGGAATTTGAGCTGTTTGAGCTGTTCTAGATGATCCGAAGGAGATGTCATCTCGAAAGCAGGATCTTGCACGAGAAAAATCCTTGGTGTGATACTTGGGTTCAGCTCCTCTTATCTTTTTGACCTCCTCTCGCCTTGTTCTTTTTCTCTTCTTGCTTTCGGCATTTCCTCGAGCAGTTCTTCGATTTTCGAGTTCAGTGGCAATGATCTTGTCATCTTGCTCGTCTATCCTTTTCTTGAGCACACTATCTTCCCCCTTTTTAGCATCGGCAAAGCGGGTGTTGCAGATAGTGGCTACTTGTTCAATTTGTCCTACGAAGTTCTTCTCTTACATGCCCTGTCTTTTGGTCAAGCTGGTCATATCTCTTCTTTTGTTCGACCTCGGCTCGTCGAACTCATCATCCATGAATTTCTTAATGATCGTAAATGCCTATCCTTCTCCATTGCCATCTCGCATTTTCGGTACTTGGTGAAATGAGGCCTCTTTAGCTTTCCAAGCTTCTCTTACTTGGTCTTCAACGAGAATCCTTGATTTGGGTATAGGCGAGACGGACGCATCTTGTTTGACCCATTCATCCCGAGAGTTCATCTCCTTAGCAATCGTCTTAAATGTAGCCATCTGTTCCTCATGTATCGATCATAGAAAAATATAGATCAATCTTGGTTTTCTCTTGAATTGCAGCCTTCTATATTTTCCTTGATTGAAAGACGTTATCATCTCTGGAACAAGTCAGTAGAGCATTCAGACTAGCTCTCTTTAGACTTAACACCTCCTCTTTAAGCATATTGAACTCGGATATAGACACGTACGTTGAGGGTCCTGCGACTTCTTCGATGGAGAAGATAGAGTTAAATCTATCATTTCCATAGGAACATCAATATTTGTTTCACTGGAGGAGAATCACCAATGTGCGATTATGGTTGGCTCCTCCACCGGTGACTCGCTAAATGCTCTATGTGTGCCTCCCAGATCCGTCTTAGCTGGCTCATTGGCAGCTCCACCATGTTCCATCTCTCGGCTCCATTCCGGTGTCATCTCCGCCCAAGGCCTCGGCTTCCATTCCTTCTCCAGCCAACTCCGGCTCCACCCGCCTTTCTTCCTCCGCCTTTTTACGAGCCTCTTCGATAGCTAGCATGTCTACGAAATATACCTGTGAAGGATATAATCGAAGAACATGCTTTCGGTTAAAATATCCATAAAGGATTTGAGCTTGGCTCTTTTCAAGACTTCTTTCTCCCATATTGTGAGGTTGTTCCCACCAACCTCGGCTATGAGGATAGCTGTCTCCTCAAAGCCTCCCGGTCCTTAATCTCCATAGGAGCCATACATCAACTAGCTCTTCCAACGACTTGGGTTCATTTTGAAGGTTGTGTTCTTTGTGTAATAGGAACTTCTTCCCGATAACTCGAAGGGATTCCTCTGTTGGTCCCATAACTCCGGATGGGTTTGGAAGTAAGGAGTAGAGATGAGGTTCTGTTTGGGATGAGGAAAGAAAAGAAAATGGGTCGAGATGAGGGTTGGGTTTGGTTTGGACTTTCGGGAGTAGACCGGTTTAGAGGCTCGGAGGCGGCGGCCTTATGCCGCCCCTTCATCGCGGGGTGAGATGATGTGGGTTGGGTGTCGTCGGCCTCGAGATGAGGAAGACGATGATGTGGTGGATTGGGGTTGCTCGGCTTCTTGAGCCTCGTCTCCGGATGAGACTTCAACCGTCTCCTCACCCCGACTTCCCGGCCAGCGACACTTCCCCCTTGGGAAGGCTGTCATCTCCTCCTCTTCTTCCTCCTCAACCTCGGCCTCGGTTTCCTCCTCCTCGGATGAGGATTCATCGCCTAACACTGTCTCCATTTTTTTCTTTCCCTTGGCCTTAGAAGCCTTCTTTTTAGGTGATGGAGGTGGGGTGTCTCCTTCGAAGTCTGTATTCCCAAAGGGTTTCTCATCCTTGATGAGCGAGACCATACGCTTTGTGAACTTTTTTCACCCCTGCGCCAATCAAGCTTGTCTCCCAATCTTATGTTCAAGTATGATGGTGATTCTTGCGATCATACTTGTTATCTTGGTCGCGACCACCTTATCACCTCCTTCGACACCTCTTTCTTTACAAACTTCTTCCTTTCCTCCATCATTCGAGAGTACACCGCTCGAGCCCAATTAATATCGGCTCCGTCTATGATGGCCCTCGACAAAGATATCCTTGGCTTAGTCAATCCGTCGTGACTCTGCTGCTCTCCCGATATACACTTCGTCAAAATGAGCATCGAAGTCGATATTTTCTCCTCAACATCCCCTTTTTCAAATTCGCGGTTTTATTTTTACGGGATCTCCTTGCCATCATTCTAAAACTTTCTAAATACTCCTCTGCTTTATATACAAATGGATTTCCACCGGTGATACTTAGACCAAAAATTTCTCCAATATCGCAATGGACACATGAATTTTTCTCGCTTTTTCCCAAGGTTCGAATACTTGTTTCTAAACCGATTAATACGTGGCTTTGGCTCGTCAAGAATTCCGCAGCAAGATCATCAAGGGTTTTAGATTTTGAAGGTTTCAGAGAACGATGTCGCCTTAAACCTCTTGATTCTAGTAACTCCAAAATTTCTCTTGTTTCGTGATCCGTGGAAATTCCCCATTCTACATACATTTCGACTTTGTTCGATCCCGATAGAAGTAAGATCATATTTATACTTGATTCTGGTTTTGAGGAATCCGCCATTGAAAGCTTGATTTTGAAGGTTTTGAGAGGGAAAAAGATTTTTGAGTGAAAACTGAATAGGTAATTATGTGCGTAAGTTATTATGCACACGATCTCCTATTTATATGGAAAGATTTAATCAAAACTAATAATTTGCTAAAGTGTAGATTTTGGCTTTCGTGTCGCATTTAATGCAATTATGCGGATTTATTTTGAAAAGTGCACGAATAATATTAAATATGTCGCGCGTGAACTATTAACGATTCATATTTCAAACCGCCTCCAATTTATGCACGTGAATGTCACTCAGCGTATTTCAAAGCTTTATTTGATAAAATTTTAGTCCGATAGTAACTTCTCGACAAGAAGTAACTTGATTTGTAAAATCTTTTCGCTTAATTGGAGAGATAAACTGAAATATTATCTCTTTGTATTTTCAAAAATATACCTTTTAAAAACGAATCCTTTAAAAAAATTTTAAAACAAATATTAAGAAGAACTTCGAGTGAATTCAATTTTTGAATAAATAACTAATTATGAAATTAAATTCACATATTAATTATGTGATTTTAATAAACATAATTTTTAATAAAATATTAAAGAAACTCCTCGTTAAATTGACCATGGTGATTTGAACATCGTCTGCTTCTTCTTGTAAACTTGATTATCGGTGACTTGAATTTCCTGAAACCAAATACTTGAGCGAACTTATTAGTATCTTCTAAAGTAATTCAGACAAGGTACTCATACTCATCTGTCTTGTGATCGATCGGTGACTATGATGTATTTGTCTGGATTACTCTATGTTTAGACAAATAAATATCAAGTTAGTTTAAATCAATAGATGAATCCTTGATTCTTGATCTCTTTAGAAGAAATCAATGATATCGGCTCTATGATTATCCATATGATTTTTAACACATCGATATTATTTTCCAAACATTATAACATAAGCGAGAGAGACAAAATAGAATATAACATATAGGGTTATATATCACTGGATTATATATCGGTGAGGTAGCATCTAATAATCCTAATTCTAAAGAAAGATCTTTGAACCTTGTCTCTGCCTGGAGGTTTTGTTAATAAGTCTGCCCTTTGATAATCGATCGAGGATTTTCTCAAGTCGATATTGCCTTTTTCCACATGATCTCGAATGAAATGATGACGAATGTCAACATGTTTGCATCGGTATGTAAGGTGGGTTACGGGTAATAGCTATGGCACTATTACTATCACAAAAGATTGGTACATCTTTGGTGATAATGTTATAGTCCCTTAGCATTGGGATCCAGTTAGCTGTGAACAACAACTCCCACCGCCATGTACTCGGCTTTCCAGTAGTAGAAGTAGCTACAGAGGTTTGTTTCTTAGACAACCATGAAATCACTTACTTCCCGAGAAATTGGCAAGTTCCAGGATGTAGATTTCCTATCTATCTTACACCCACCAAAATCTGAATCGAGTATCCCGACAACTCAAAGTTATCGTCAATTTGGATACCACAAGTCCTACATAGATTGTACCTTTCAAATATTTTAGAATCTTCTTTGCGGCTTCAAGATGACTCTTTTTAGGTTTAGCTTGAAAACGTGCACATACACCCACCGCAAAGGAAATGTCAGTCTACTAGCAGTTAAGTATAAAAGAGAGCCAATTAAACCTCTATACTGCGCGTCGATCGGTGTCTTCTCCTTTCTCATCTAGATCCATTGAAAAAAATTTCATCATAGGTATTTTGGCTTCTCGGGTACCTATTCCAAATTTCTCAATAAGATCTTTGGTATATTTTGCTTGACTTATGAAAATTCCTTTCTTTATGCCTTAATTTGTAGTCCAAGAAAGTATGTCATCTCTCCCATCATGGACATTTCGAATCATTCTTCATAAGATGACTAAATTCTTCACACAAGATTAGATTAGTTGATCCAAAAATAATATCATCAACATATATTTGAACTAACAAAAGTCCTTTATCGTATTCTTTCCTAAATAAAGTTCTATCTATCTTACCTTTTACAAAACCATTTTGAATTAAATACTCGGATAATGTATCATACCATGCTCTAGGGCCTGTTTAAGTCCATATAGAGCTTTCCTCACCTTATAGACCTTGTCTCCTTTGACAAAGCACGGAGGTTGTTCTACATAGACTTCTTCGGCTATGACTCCGTTTAGAAATGCAGATTTCACATCCATTTGGAACACAGTAAATCTTTTATAAGCGGCATAAGCTAAGAACAATCTTATGGCTTCAAGACGAGCAACCGGTGCAAAGGTTTCATCATAATCAATTCCCTCGGATTGTGAATAACCTTGTGCAACCAATCTAGCCTTATTTCTTACCACAATGTTGTTCTCATCTTTCTTATTTTTGAAAACCCATTTTGTTCCAATAACTTTTGATGATGAGGTCTTTCAACAAGCTCCCATACATCTTGTCTTTGAAATTGATTTAATTCTTCTTGCATTGCATTTATCCAATTGGAGTCGATTAGAGCTTGATAATAGTTTTAGGTTCGAGTAATGATACATAACAACTAAGCAGATAGTCTTGGTTTATCTCGTGTCCTTATGCGGACTCGAGAATCTAAACTTCCGATTATCTGTTCATTTGGATGATAAGTCAATACTCGTTTACCTTTATCTTTTCTTGAGTGTGAAGTCTTTTACGAGATATTTTCATCAATTGATTACGTATTACCTTCGTGGAGTATCTTCTAGTCCATCTGGTATTGTAGTCGTCTGATCGGATGATATGGAAGAACTCTCGGCTTCCTTATCTTTATTCCTGTCGATGTGTCCTTCTCATCCGATTACGACTCGTAAGTAGAACTTGACTGATTTCTTGATATTCATTTTGTTGAGATCTTGATTATCTTGGTGACATCATCTCGTGCTTTCGGACTTAGAAATTTCGTCAAAAACAACATGTGGTGTTTCTTCCACACATAATGTAATCTTATTAAAAACTCTATATGCTTTGGATACGTATGAGTATCCTAAGAATATCCCTTCGCAATCTTAGCATCAAAAGTTCTTAATTTAGATTTTCCATTATTATGGATGAAACACTTACAACCAAATATATGAAAATATGAAATTTTTGGTATTCTACCCTTCCATATTTCATAAGGAGTTTTGCATTTATCTTTCACAATTAAACACCTATTTTGAACAAAACATGCGGTATTAATGGCTTACGCCTAAAACACGTGTGGAGTGTCATACTCGAGATAACATAGTCCTTGCAGCCTTCTTTCGGTTCTGCTTTCTCCTTTCTACCACTCCATTTCTTTGGGGTGTTCTTGCAGATGATGTTTCATGTGCTATACCATTCTCGTACAATAGTTAGTAACAAACGAGTTTAGAAACTCAGTACCTTTATCACTTCTAATCTTGACAATATTTAGTCCTTTTTCATTTTGAATTCTTTTAAGGAATTCTGGAATTTTATTACTGATCTCATTCTTTTTGTACAAGAAAATAACCCAAGTGAATCTAGAAAAATCATCTACAATCACTAAAGTATACTTTCTTCCACTAAAACTTAGAGGTGTAACTGACCAAAAAGATCTATGTGCAAAAGTTCCAAAATCCTTTGAAACAGGACCATTTATTGTTTTGAAAGAAGTTTTGGTCTTTTCCTTTTTGACATGCATCACAAATATGATTTTTCGAAAATATTTTATCGGAAGTCCTTTGACTAAAGATTTTCTTGCTATTTTGTTAAGAGTTTTGAAATTTAAATGACTAAGACGTTTATGTCATAGCCAACTTAAATCTTCTCGAACTCTTAGCAATAAGACAAGTATCCTTAGAGCAACTCTTGAAATTTGCAATATAGATATTACCTTGTCGACTCCGGTAAGTAAAATATTTTCGCTTTAAACCATCCAAAATATAACATGCATCATGAGTGAATTTTACACAATATCCTTTGTCACAAAAATTGAGATACGAGACAGTAAGTTATGTTTCAAACCTTCCACAAAATATACTTCATTAACCTGGATATCTCCAATCATTAGAGTTCCAACTCCTTTGGTTAGACCAAAATTGTTGTCTCCGAACATTACTCGAGGTCCATCTATCGTCTGATAGTTAGAAAGAAGTCTTTTCTCATAAGTCATATGCTTAGAACATCCACTGTCTATATACCAGATGACTTCAAGAACATCTTCTCGTTCAACTATCTCCTTATTCTTCTGCAATCACAAATTAATTCTTAGGTACCCTTTGTGTATTGGGTCCTTTCACGTCAAGTTGATACTTAGGTATCCAGATAAAAACATCCAAGTTTTTCGTAACCAATGATTGAATTTTGCAACCATATCTATCCACTAATATTAGACTATCTAGATCAATTTTATTTAATTGATCTCTAGTGATTGTCTTATATCTTGGAAAGAATGGATACGACTTGCTTCTTCCATCAAAACCATTATACTTTGGAAATGACTTTGATTTAGTCTTTAGATTTCTTTTGGAAACATTTCTCCTCATCTGTATTTTCTCTTTTGATATATCGGATGGGGTGATTTGCTCCTTTGATTTCTTTGGACTAAGTTACTGTCTTTTCCATAGTCTTAGTGGCTTTGACAAAAACTCTAGGTTTGATAGGATCATTTTTCGTGTTCCTATCAAAACCCAATCCGATCTTATCACAAGGCTTCGAGAAATCTTGAAGATGTTATCAATTGTAGACCGAGAATTATTAAGATATCCTAACTTGAGATTCAAATCTCTGTTAGTTTTTTTAAAATTCTCATTTTCCATATTGATATTTGAAAATTTAATTTTTAAAGTACTCAATTCTTTTTCCAAATTATTGGTTTTCTCGAGACGAAGAACTAGTAGAAGTCTTAGATTGACATTCCCCCTTGAATGTATGATCTAGATTCTTCCTTGTCCCCGTCTGACGTTCCTTTGTTAGATTAAGAATTTGATCCTTTAAACTTAAATTTTCGCCTCTATCTGTTTATAAGCGAGATAAAGGCTGTCTTGAATCTTTTAGAAGCTTGTTAACAAGACATGGATCGATTCGAGACAAGTTATCATTATCATTGTCTGAGGATGAGTAATAGTTTACCTCCTTAGCCATTAGGCAAATGTCATTGTCGACCGAAACTAGATGAGGATGAGGATGATGATGTCTCATGTGTTTCCTCCTTTTACGCTAAAAGAGCTCGTTGATCTGCATATCTCCTATCCCGTTTCTTCCTCTTTTCTTCTCTCTCTCTAGGAGTGAGTTGAGGACAATCATAGCTAAAATGGCCAGTGTTTATTGCAGTATAACAGATATCTCCTCCTCTATCTCGATTTTGGACTATTCTCACCTCGTCTGATTGGTGATTTAAACCTTTTCATGAATCCTTCTTTTGTCATTGTCGAATACTTCTCTTCCTTGTCGATTTATAATTTTGACGATTAAACCTATCTCTCTTATTCCTTTTATACTTCATCTTGAGTCTCTCATATCGTACGATCAATAAAGCCATTTTCTCCTTTCTTGACAAATCGACGCCTTAGAAATCTTGTCGAATCTTCTTGATGAAGAAATGCCACAGTCTTTCCGAAGTAGATGACTCTACCTCATCTTCTTCATCTTCAATTTGTATATCATATTACAAGGCTTTCGAGATGAGAAAATAGAGTATGATGTGAAATAGATGACAGGTTACGTGGTAGCTTTGAGGATATTTGCTTTTTCCCTCCATCTTTTGCTTAATGATCTCGAGTACCTTATTATTAATTTCTTTCTCGAGAATAGGTTTTACCCAAATCAGCGGCTTTATTCACCAAATTAGTCAATCTCACATCCAATTGGTCCACGCTTTCTCCATCTTTCATCTTGAATGTATCAAATGCATGTAAAAGCGATGCAACTTGTTTTCTTTAACTGTTCGACCCTTCACAAACATTCGCAAGAGTCTTCCACATATCCTTAGCAGTTTTACATCTCTTTACCTTTTCTATCCAGTCTTTGCTTAATGTCTCTATAATTTACGTCCTTGCTACCCGATCCAAATTGTGAATCTTCCTTTCGTCGTTTGTCAATTCAAAAGACTTTTCTTTTCTTGTTGACTTCTTGTAGTTGAAGATTCAACTCCAGTGCTAATAACTCCATGGTAGAATTTTATTGGACCTTCCTCAAGAACCTCTTCCATACTCTGGCCATGAATGGCCTTTAAATGATTCTTCATTACGAACTTCCAATAATCATATTCTTCAATAGAAAAATCACGGTAAACTCCTGGATTTCTTACTTTTAACCAAGACATTGTAATTCAAGATGCTAAAACACAACTTATCGAAATGTTAGTGACTCAATGATAAGAAATCGACTTCGATAAGAACTTCGAAATTTCAAGACCACAAATCTCTATCGTAACGACTTAACACCTCGATACCACTTGTTGGGTCCCTTTAGAATGAGTTTAAACACAAAATCAAGATACCCTCTAGTGATAATCTAGAAGGGGGATGAATAGATTATCAAGAACTTTTGCAAGCTTAGATGATCTATCAACTCCAAAATCAGCTTTACAAATGGAAACAGCTTTTGTTTATACTCAATTCAAATAGGATCTAAAGCTTTGTCGAGATATCGAATTTGCGATCAAGAAATAATCAATGAAAACAAGTAGATAAGCAATAAAAGAAATAACACCAGATTTATAGTGGTTCGGATCAAACGATCCTACGTCCACTCTCCTTCTTCAACTTGAAGAAGGGACTCTTCTTACTTCCTTCCTTCTTGCTTACTTTCTTGCTTTCTTCCTTTACAATATTCTTCTTGACCTTACAATTATGATACTATCTCTAATTGGCTTTTGAAGATGTACAAAGAAAATGGTGTTCTATAAACACCGAGAAAATGATTGAACACTAAGTGTTCGTGTGTATACAAATGATATTGAAAAGAGCTTTGAATTCTCAGATTTTTCAAATGCTAAGTTTCGGATTGCGAAGTTTCTCTCGTATATGAAATTCTGAATCTCCGATCCTATTTATAGATCTTCTCAGATGACGGTTATAAATTCCTTGTTCTTGTTTGTTGAAGATTGTAACCGATTAACTAATTCTTGAAACCGCTTCTTATTTGGTTGTAATCGATTCTTGAATTTGACTAACTCTTCTAGCTTGTCTCGATTCTTCACCCCGTCTCGATTCTTCACCTTGTCTCGATTCTCTACTCGTCTCGATTCTTTCATTGTCTTGAATCTCTATCCGATCCTCTACCTCGTCAGTTCTTGTCATCAAATGCATTTTTTGTTCTTGTCTCTATCTCGACTTCCTTTGAATCATCCCTATCTTATTTTTCTATACTTAGACTATATAGAGTTTTTATTACATCACCGACTATACAATGTCTCCACTGGTCATCCTAATTTTACACTTAACTCATCAAAACTAAGTACATTTTATCCCAACATCTTTTGTTCACCTTTCCAAGATGTCGACCTGGGAGGTATAAATATGGACAAAGTACCTTTCGCTACTTCGGGTACCTCGCCCGACCATCGTAATTACGAGGTACACCGTGCCGCCTCGTCCGAACGTGATCGCCAAAATAGAGGGAACAAAATATTGAGGCCTCTTTTGTTAAATACGCATTTGCAATCGATGCTTCAACATGCGCCTTGTTACCAACACTGAGCTTTAAATTGTGAAGATACCTAATTAAATGAATCAATTGTTATATATATATATATATATATATATATATATATATATAACCGTTTTAGGTAATCAAATAATTTAGAGTTATAAATTATCTCTCAAATGGATACATCCATCTATACCGCACAGACCAGCCTATCCTTGCTTCGTATGCAAGGTGCACGCGCAGATGCTCCATCGAATTGAAGAAGGGGCGGAAAAATACGTTCCAACTTACACAATATAAGCTGGAACATCCGCTTCCAATCGAGCCATGTTCTCTACCGTAATGGATGTAGAAGTTAACTCCCTAAAGAACAAACTAAGTTCGGCTGATTGCTTTCCACACATTCGGCGGCGAGTTTCACGAAAAGCAATCGGAAGTAGTCTCTGCATAAACACATGACAATCATGACTCTTCATCCCAAACATCTTCAATTTGCTCCAGTCTACACATCGAGATAGGTTAGACACATAGTCATCGGGAAACTTCAACTCGGTTACCCATCCGCACGCATCATCCTTTTGACTCTTATCAAATGAATAACAAGCTTTGTGATACTTTCTGTGCGTTGACATTTCTCTAGAGAGGGATGACGACAATATTCATTAAGTTCATCCCTAGACTTATTTGTGTCTTTTGTTTTCCCTTCCACATTCATCAATGTGTAGAACAAATTATCAAACACATTTTTTTCAATGTGCATCACATCCAAATTATGCCGATCAAGAGGGTACTCCAATATGGCAAATCCCAAAAAATAATTTTCTTCCTCCACCACTATCTAATCTTTTGTTGTGGGCCTCAAGACTCTCTTCTCACTACTTTCCAAAGCACTCCCAACCAATCAATTTCTTGTAGAAGCATTTCACCTCGTTCGGATGGGTGGTGGGTCATCTCAGAACTACTACATTCTTCGTGAATGCGGCCTTGTTCCTGCGATACGGATGTCCCCAGGTAAGAACTTACGATGGTTATCAAACCACATCAAGCCATTTGGGCCGAAGTTTTAAAGTGAAGGCATCGGAGTACTCGGACAATATGGACAAGCAATTCCTTCCAGCCGGTGCTCCATCCAGACTGACATTGAGTAAGCCGGAAAGTCACTAATGGTCCAGATTAATGCGGCTCGCATCATAAAATTCGCTTTCTAGCAACATCATAGGTTTCCACCCCATTTCCCCACGGACATGTTCAAATCATGAATTAGTGGTCAGTAAAAATACATCTAAATTATCCTTCGGATTTTTAGGACCGAGGCACCAAAACCGTCGAAACATGAATTGTTCTTTCATGCACAACCATGGGGGCAGATTATGCGGTGTCACTATCATGGCCATGACGAATATTGTTTTCCGTCTGCCAAACGGTGAAAACCATCGGTGCTCAAACCTACCTCACATTCCGTATTTCACCGCAAAATCGGGATATGAATAGTCCGTGTTTCCAAGCCAACGAATTTGCGGGGTGACGATAACACCAGCCTCATCATTATAGCAACTAGCATGCCATATCATATCCTTAGCGGTAGTAGTGGACTGATACAGCCTCTCGCAATCGAGGAATGATAGGAAAATAAAACATCTCTTTGAAAGGATCGTTCTTTTCCATCGACTCATCCACACCACGTCTAGCAGGTTTGAATCGTGACCGACCACAAACCTTACAAGATTCAAGTTCCCCTGCCTCGCACCCCAATATATCATACAATTATTTGCACAAAGAATCAATCCTCTCTACGGGAAGACCCATCCCACCCATCAACCTGTTTAGTATCGGAAAATTTCTTGGGCACCGCATTTTACGGAGGGCAAATCTCACTAATCAAATCAAGTATTTGATTGTAACCCTTTCAGACAGTCTATTCTCGTTTTAATGTTTAAAAGACGGGCATTGAATGACAATCGAGAATGAGACTCGCAACCAGGATACGAGATCTCGATCCGCCGCACGAAGCATGTCAAAAAAATGTGCGGCATGCTTTGATTAGGAGGTTCCTCACTAAGGGGCTCTTCTTCCACATTTTGGAAACTGATGTTAGGACCAGAAGTTAAGTCCATCATCATATTTTGAGTACGAGCTAGGTGCCGCAGTTGTCGTCAACTCTATATGAAGTCGACGCGGCTGATCATAGTTTCGGTGTGGCATAGAATTCCAATTTTGCTCACCGTGCAAAATCCAATTGTGATAATTAGACATAAACCCATGCCTAAACAAATGTGATTTCACGTCAATGGGTTCTCTAAAACTATGGTTCCTACATTTGAATTTCGAGCAAGGACACCTAATCTTTCCTCCACTCATCCATTCCGGGTTACTAGTAGCGAATTCTATAAACGATTCGATTCCACTCGTAAATTCGAGATATCATGCCATTAATCGTTCTTGGACCATACATCCAACTACGACTTGAATAATTCATCTGCTTCAAATTAATGAAGATTCAAAATTTAATTAAATCATAATTAATTCTTCCACTTAATATTTTTTTCCGAATATTAATATATATATTTTCTAAAAATTTCGGCAGAGTTTTGTTTTATTTTATCGCATTCCCGCTTAATATATCAAGTTAATTCCTAGTGCATCCATTTCACTTAATTAAAATTAATCAAGTCGGAACGCACATTCTACAAAAGAAACAATACCAAACAATTCATCAACCCTCAACTCCAACATCAACTTAAATCGCACATCGATTCAATTTTCAAAACTAATATTATAATTGAACTATCATACAAAATTTGATCGAACATCGATCACCATATATATAAATTATTATTATATCATATATATGCGCATGCAAAATAATTTTAAATCAAATAATTATTACAATTAAATTAAAAGCATATCTTTAAATAATTAATTAAAAAAAGAATACTTACGGTGATAGTGGTGGATATTAAATTATACTCCCGGATCGAATCTTTTCCAATAAACGTACACACCTACAAATATATAAATTATAGCAATTAAATTAAAATTATAATAATATTAATAATCAAAATTATATAATTGCATAATTACTAATTAATTAACACTAAATAATTATATAATAATCTTATACTACTAATTTTCCTAAATAATTACTAATAATCAAAATACACATAACAATTACAAAAATTAACACTAAATAATTAATAAATCACCAACTATATATAACAACAAACTTATTAAATTGCATAATTAATATTTTCCTAAATAATTATATATAATTCATATACTAATAATTTTCCTAAATAATTAAAATATACATAACAATTATACAAATTAACACTAAATAATTAATAAATCATCAATTATAACAACAAAATTATATAATTTCGTAATTACTAATTAATTAATATTTTCCTAAATAATTAAAATACACATAAAACAATTATACAAATTAACATTAAATAATTAATAAATCATCAACTATAACAACAAAATTACACAAATACATGCATATTATGTATAATAATAACAAAATTACACAAATACATGCATATGAAAAATACAAATTAAATTTGTAAAATAACAACAAAATTAACCGATTAAATCATAAAAACTCACCGTAGAAATGTTCCTGAATAAGTAGAACAAAGCCCGACTATTGTACGGACCAATTTCAAAGGCGGCGGCGGCGGCGACGAGAGCGGTGCACGGCGGCCGGAAAATGGAAAAGGGGATCGTCTCTGCGTGGGGAAGAAACCCGGCTGGGTATTAATAGTGGGCTTTATCGAGGGGCCCAAGCGAGGGTATTGGGCCCTCGGTAATTTTAATGGGCCGAGGGGCCCTCGCAAAAATTTGCCGAGGGGCATAGGCCCTCGCTAATATGCCGAGGGTTCGAGCCCTCGCTAAGGCTTGTCGAGGGTATTTCGTCGGTAATGTGCTCGGTAATTGGCGAGGGCTATTTTCCCTCGCCTATGCCCTCGTTAAAATACCCCTTGTCTTGCCCCTCGTTAATTAGCGAGGGTTTCGTCCCCCTCGGTAATTTCCCTCGTTAAATCCACCTTTTTGTAGTGGCCGAGCATTCCAGGACTATCCTATGCTCGTGTTTGCATTGAGATGGATTTACTCCAGGAGCCAATCACCGAGTTCGAGATCGACGTCTGTGGGATCTCCTACACTTAGAGGATGGTTTACGAGAACCGGCCCAAGTATTGCACAAGATGCGAACACGTCGGTCATGAGCAGGCCGATCGCTACATCACAGGATAAGCCCCGCCCCGCGAGGCGCGCTAGAGCTCCTACCCGGGATGTCACCATGGACGTCATCGGCGGGCACCGGCCACCCCCGATAAAGGGAAGGTCGTTGTGGATGAGTAGGTTCGGGGACTCCTACTCCCAAGCCTGCACGAAGGGACCGAATCGGACGAGCAGGAGTGGAAGACGGTGGAGAACCGGACTACCGGCATGCTTGCCAAGTCCTTTGTGGAGCGACCCCGTGCTCGGCACATGATCTACTTGTCTCATCAGAGGACTCTTCGGCGCTCCACAAGATCGATGATATTGTTGTCGAGTCCCGATTTGCCGCTTTGGAGGATGGTGAGATTGTCGAGGAGGAGTCGAGGATGGAGAGACTAATGACCTTGAGGACTCGAGGAGTCCGTTGGAGATGATGACCCCGAGACCTAACCTTTTCTCTTGGAGCCACCTAGTCGGGAGGAAGGTCGGTGGAAAAAACTAAATGAATGGATTTGGTTCACACAAATATTACTTATAAGTGGGAGGATTTCAAATACCCAACAAAACCTAGTCATTTGAAATTCTCTCACTTTTCCTACTTGTGCTTTATATTTGAGTGAATCAAATTCATTCATTTAGCTTTTTTCCATTTTAGTTTTGTGTGAATGCATTATATATTATTCTCAAATCCCTTGATTTCAAATCCATTCCATCCAAATGGAGCCTCAAATTATTCATTTTCCAAATTGATAGTTCTAATATCTATTGCACAAATGGAAACTTCATAACAAAACTCTCCAAAAATCACTATCAAATTATATCTATTGTAAAAGTTTTGCTGAAAGACTTCCACACTGATTCAAAATCGTACAAAAACAAAGGTAAAAACTTTCAACTTAAGAAATGATATTAAAACCAATACAATGCCTTTGGATGCCATCTTAATTTCATGGCACTACCACCTTGTAGGTTCACAATCTAACATATATAAAGTTACTTAAATTTCATGACGAAATCAAGTGGGTTCTTATATTAACATGTACTCCCAAGAAATTTTTGGGAGGAAGAAATACATCAACTTCCCAGATATACACTACGAGATCTTATTAGCGGACAAATCTCTGCCAATGAGTGGTTCTGATGATCGAGACGAAACATGAGAAGTCGCAATATTCGCCTGTTGCTCTGAGTATGATGCCCAAGTTACCAAATAAAGCCCAGCTATAATGAGTAGTCCACCAAGAATACTGTAATAAAGTAAAGAGTAAAATTAGAGTACTCAAGTCAAGTGACCAAAAGGAATATTATAAGGGCATTAAACTGCTTAAAAGGTAAATCTTTAGCCCAAATGAGTATGAAAACAGTATTAAGATAACCTCCCCAAATAAATTGGGCTTCCAAGGAAAACTTTTGACAGAACAGCTGAAGCTAGAGGTTGAACTGGATTATACAAAGCAACCAAGGAAGGGCCAAGGATCTTATTTGACCACGTCACCATTCCATAGCTCAATGCAGATGCTACAATTCCCTGTAAAGTGAAAAGAGATAAGACTGATTAAAAAATACAATGTATATTTCAACTTATACGATATCAAATACTTTCTAAGCTAATATACCTTTTTTCAATCGATAAAAAGATGTTGTATTAGTATAAGGAATACCCAGAGCACTTAAAGGTTCAGTACAAGGTACAAGTCTAAAGCCGATATGTCTTTTAGCTTCTTTATTCAACCACAACCAAATAAAGAATAATAAAAATTATGATATAACCCATAAATTTTCAAATCTCACTTTAGAGATCCCATCAAATGTCATAATCCCAATCTCAATATCCCATAAACCGCAATAAAGACTAGGGCTACGTTTGTTTCGAGATTAAAGGTGTCCGAGGGAAGTCATGACTTTAAATCTATGGGATGTAAAATCTTTGATGAATAGTAAAACTATGTGTTTGTTTTGGAATTTTGGTAGCATGAGATTTTGCAATGTTTAATAGATTGATGTTGTATTATTTTATTGTATTGTGTAAGAACAAAGTAGGAAAGAGAATGGTGAGTGGGAGAAAAGTGATGATGTGAGTAATGATTGAGTGAGAGAAAAGAGAATAATTATTTTACTGGGAAGAGTAATAAATAATAATGGGTTTATACGTATCTTTTTTAAAAAATGAATTATATTGGGAAGAGTAATACTCCCTCTGTCCCGGATTAACTTGCACATTGATTTTTTCAACCGTTTTTGTGTGAGAGTTATTTCATAGTAATACGTTTACAAAAGTTGTTTTATATGAATGATACGCTAGTTAATAAGATCAACTAGCATATCATTCATATAAAATAACTTTTGTACACATATTACTATGAAATAACTCTCACACAAAACCGTTGAAAAAGTCAACTGTGCAAGTTAATCCGGGGACAGAGGGAGTAATAGATTTTATAGGTGTGGATGGAGAATGGGATTTGAAATCTGGATTTAAATCTGTAACTCGTAACTCGTACGGGACGGGGCCGGAAAGTCCTAAATCCATCCGCGTGAGTCCCAAAACAAACGCAGCCTAGGAAACTGAGCACCAGAATTCAACATTCTTATAAACGCATAATGCTATTTCTTTTCATTCATAAACACAAAACAGCATTCTACAAGACTATTAATAGAGGTTCTCTAGCACGTGCTTAGTATTTCCATATTTGTTAACTAAAACTGGTCCTAGTTAAGCAAGTCAATTAAGATTATTGTTAATTCTTTTGAAACTAGGACAAAGATGTTTAAGAGAGAAAAGATAACATACAGCATAGCAAACTGCAAAAACCTCAGATTGTGTGAGATTCCACTCAGTCAATTCATTGGTCACAAGGTATCCAGTCACCACCATGAACAGAGTACCAAAAGAGTATGAATACGCTGTGACCGATATACTTGCAGGATACTTGGCTAAAAGAGGAGCCTGATGCATAAAAAGAAAAAGCAATAATTAATGCTACATAAATTCCTTACTGGAGCTATCACAGTCGAGTAAATATGTCCATCTCCATAGATGAACTAGTGGTTGAACTCTTACAAAGAGGAAGACAAAGGTTGTGCAACATTTCAGAATCGATAACTAAAGCATAACATGAATCCTATTCAAAGTTCAAACTCTGGCTAACCAAATAATGAATTTTGTTCCAGATATTCAACAATTTTCTGGATCCTAACAGTAGAAAGAAAGGAAGCATAGTTTGAGAAAATAAAAATAAGCACTAATAACTTTCTGAAGAAAAAACAGCAATAAGAAATTGCCTAAGAACTGTTTAAAAATCCTAGTTAGTTAACAAAAGATCTGATGGAATCGACCATTAACTCTTAGTTTAAAATTCCAGTAAAAATAAATGATCGCATGAAGCTAATCAACTACATTAAATCTAGATCTACAGTGATAAACCGAAAATTTCTTGCTCAATCTTTGAGTGAGGGTACATGTTACTACTATATATTGTTCAAGCAATTGTCATTTTGTCACATGTTTGGTTGATACAATGCATCACCAGAGTAAACCATACCGTTCCCGAATTTTAATTTTCAACTAGAAGAAAGAAGTTGAGCTATATGAACCAGTCATAAATGATATCACTTCGTTGTATGAAACAACTGAAAGCTCATGCTTAAAACAACCAGTCTAAAAATCTCAGTCTTGCTCCTATGTGCTGATAAGGAACAGCTCAACTTCTTTCTATTTCATCTCAAACTTTGGAAAACTAGTCACAATAAGGTACTACAGAGTCTACATGAGATAAACTTCACCAAAAAGATGTTAAAACTCAGACTTCCAGTCCACAATACTGGGGTATGAATATAAGTAGGAATACTTTTGTACATACTACTTCACAATGTCCATACTCCATACTACTTCTGAGATGCACTTATTTTATTAACCAGATGCTACTCTTCTTCAGTTCGAATGTTAATTATTCTTAGATTAGACCTAGCCACATTACTAATCAAAGATTCAAATCATATATGGGAAATATGAGATAGAGCATCAACTGCAGCTAATGAGGATTTCAAAACTCTCTGCAGTCCTAGGGTATCAAAGTCATGATACTTGTAAAAAAATTATAAGCCATCAGCAAGTACACCTAGCGATTCTGGTAATTCGAGAATAAACATAAAATCATCTAATTCGACTTTATAAGACTCATCAGCTGCAAAAACATTACAAAATATATCTAACATTCAACAAGAAGAAGCATAATTTCAAGGAATACTAAAGCAGAAAATGTTGTTTGAGTTTCACACACCTAGTAAGACCAATGACATGCTAACAAACAATTTCTAGAATTTGACCTAATTAGATGATCCCCATCATTTGAGATTAGTGTAATATGCTGTAACTATATACTGCAGAATTGCAACTGAATTTGCAGCATTTTATATCATCTCAACAAGCTATGGAACAACTACTTGCACTATGTATAATTACCTGAATAGCCAGATAAGCAGCCATGCACATGCAGTTTCCAATCAAACATAAAACACCAAGGTGCCAACTGTCAATCCCTAACCCCAGAAAATTAGACATGAACCAAACAGCAGGGACTGGTTGGCCCTTGGCACTTATATCAACAAGTGCTGCATCTGATTCCTCAATCCCAAACACAGCTGGACCCCGGAACATAGCCATTAGAATGGCACCAGAAACACAAACAAGTGTACCTCCTAACTTTGTTTGACCTTCAGCTCTGCGTAGATTTACCGTTTCTGTACTGCAGATAGAAAAGAAAAGAATATAAAGGCACATGTATTAATAAACAAACTACAAAAGTGTGTTGGTTAAATCAGAATACAACGGAAATTATTTTGGGAATAAAAGAATATGATTCACATGCATGCAAAGCAATCAACATACCAAGAAAGCTACATGAAGTAGAAAGATTAGACTGACCCAATTATTACAGCCAGTACGAATGTAAAGACAGGAATAGCAGGCTGTATGGCTGCAGCATAACTTGGGTTTGTGTAGCTAAGACCAAGGAGAAACAAAAGTTGATTCCCGAATATCCTAATCCAGCAAAGAGATAAATAAAATTAAAATGAAAAGATTCCCTAGCATAGTAGAGTGCAGAAAGAGAAGGCAGAAAAACCTGGAGATTTCCTACTTACCCAGTTAAACCAAGAAAGAAAAATGTTGCAAGTAAACGTCTATCTAATGGCTGCCTTAGCCTTCTGCAAAACAGAAAATAAACATTACATCTATATTCACCGCCAAAAACTGTCGAGAGAACATTCCAAACTTTAGATGATTTCACCAATATAGTATCACTTGAAAACTCCTGTCGAGGATAATCACCAGATAGATAGATGGTAATCTTTCCACACACAATCGACCATTGATACATGCATGAAATGCTTCAAATTAGTGTTCTTTTGCAGATATTCATTCTAGCTGCTAAATTTTAGTGTCAGGATTTTATCTGTAAAGAACCCCATAGTCAAGAGAAGAAAATAAGTGAACAGAATAAAGAATTACTCGAGAAGGCTAAATCAAAGTCTAGTCTAGTTCAATAACAAGAAATTGTAACACCCGTTCCCAAGTTTGGTGCTAAAATTCAATGCATACCCTAAATCGAAATTTCCCATCACCCGTTATGTTCCAAAAAGAACTAAAGTAGCTAATCTAAAGGAGACACAGAAACACGCAGTGAGTGAAGGAGGATGGTACCGACTTTTCGCGAAAATAGGCGACGGGAGCAAGAATAGAAAGCGCAAGTAGGTCGCGGAAGACGCAGAAAACGAACTGGTTGACGCCGTCGTTGAGTGCCACTTTGGTGATGACGTGATAGCCACCGTTGAATAGCTGCACCGCCGCCATCGCCAAATGGGCCCTCCAGACATCACCGCCGTTTGTTGGGACTTCCATAGTCTTGTCTTGATCAATGATCACAATGGCAGCAGCAGCAATTTCATTCCACCAATAATCACCAGTTCACTACCCACCCACCATCCGCCTGGCCTAGCTTATGGTTGGGTTGTTTGAAATGTGGTGTTTAAGCGATGGGATTATTACGCTAGCTAAATGGTTTGACTGATCATGTACTCTTTTTATTATTATTTTTATTTTTATTTTATTATAAAAAATTAGATCCCGTATACTGTATATAAATTAGTTTCACTTTTGAACGGCAAGAAAATATAATAGAAATGGATGAGAAGGAGGGTCGAGAAGGGTTCGGGATCGGGAAAAAGTCAGGCGGCGGCGAAGTGGATTACAAGACAAAGGCGGGGACGGCGTGGTCGCACTCCTTCCTGAACCAGAAGCCATGGCACCCTCTCTCTTACCCCAACCAGCGCCGCAAATGGATTGCTGAGCAGACGGACGCCCAGAAGCAGCGTCGAGCCGAAGAGGTTGCTCGTGAGGTATTTGCTATTCATCAATCCCTTCTCTGAAATTTCTTTTTCAATCCGTCTTGTGCTTTGATCGACCTGAAATTGGGGTTTTCGATTGGGTAAATCATGCTTAAGGTATTCGGGGGTTTGGGGATTGGTAACTTAATTAGTAGAAACAAAGCTCTCTTGTGTAAGTGGTGGCGGCGGCGCTCTAATAGTGAAAAGGATGCATTGTGGTTCAAGGTGTTAGGGAGTAAGTATAGTATGCATTATGCAAGACAATCATTGGGATGTTGGTTTGGCTGTTCGAACTTCCTTTCGGAGTTGGAAATCTGATTCGCTTTTTTGGGAGGGTAAATGGTTGGGTAGCTCTCCTTTTACTTGTTTTTCATCTCTTTATCGTCTTTCCAGTGCTCATGATAAGCCCATTTCTTTCTTTTTGTCTCCTAACGGGTTTTCTTCTTTTCCTCTTTCTTGGAACTTTCATTTTTTTCTCCTAAATTCGAGAGACGGGTAAATCCTTGAGTTAGGGAAGTTGTTGGAGTATCTAGAATCTGTCAAATTGTGTGATTTTTGTGATGATGGTAGAGTTTGGGGTGTTGTTTCTTCGAAGGTCTTTTCTGTTAAATCTTTCTATAATCCTTTGTGCTCTGACCCAAATTTTGCCCTGTTCCTTGGTTTAGATCAGTATGGAAGATGTCGGTTCCTAAGAAAAAATCAGGTCTTTCTTGGTTGATGGCCTAGAGAAAGTTAGCTACCTGTTAAGTGGTTCAAAATCATTATCCTAATATGTCTCTCATAGTCTCATTTATTTCTTCATTGCCCCTTTTCTAGGGATTTATGGTGGAGGGTGATTGGAGAATTGAGGTTACAGTGGGTCATTCCAGGCACTTTCTTGGAGCTGATGCAAGCAAATTTGGGGGACCTATTAATAAGAAAGGAAAATCCTTGTGGAGGATAGCTGTCTCGGCTGTTTTGGGTTCATGTGGTTAGAAAGAAACCAAAGAGTTTTTAATGATAGATGTGAATCTGTAGAGGAAATTTGGGATCATATTAAGTACACAGTTGCATTATGGTCTTTGACTCTCATAAGTTTAAAGGATTTTCTTTTTGGATTTTGCTAGGAGTTGGGTTTTTACCTTATAATGGTTTATAACAGCTTGTTTGCTTTGTAGTTGTTCTGTTTTTGCTTTGTAACTATTCAGGGATCTCTCACCCCTTGATCTTTTCCAAGCAATAAAATCTCTTGTTTCTAAAAAAATAAAAAATGTTTTGTAGTTGATATCCTAAGACTTTGCAGAGTTTTGACACTTTTCATTTAGCAATACTACAAATATTTCCTTCATTATTGTTCCTTTTTTTTTCCGTTTACAGTATGCCCAGGAGCAGGAATATCTTCGGCAGGCTGCACTTCTTTCTAAGAAAGAGAAAGAAAAGGTAATTCTTGAAATATGATGAAGTGTACAAGGGAAATTATTTCCTGAACCATGATTTCTTGTGATGTTCAGTTGGAAATGATGAAAGCTGTAAGCTTTATGTATGTAAAACCACCTGGATACAATGCTGAAAGTGCTAAAGCTGCGGAGATTGCCGATGAGAAAAAAGAAGTATGATGACAAAAATCTGCAAGAGCAATCTGTTGATGGGACCACATCTTCAATGTACAGCCGCTTCTACTTGCTGTGTTTATTTTATACTTCATGAGATATCCAGTTAAATATTATGTCAAATGTGTTTATTAACAGCTATAAAGACGGTGACTTCTGGGTCTTCTTGCCTTTATCAACTAATATGTCGTCTGGTGTTTTTCTAGGAAGATGGAAACTAGGCCTCCAGAAGAAGAGAAAAAGAAAGCAAGGCCAAAAGATGTTTTTGGTCGTGCTTTACCAACTGAAGAACAGTTTGAAGTTCTCAAAAATGCTCCAAGGTGTGTTGGAATACTTCTCTTCATTGAAGATATGTTCTGTGGCTGACATTTCAATTACAATGTTTTATTTTCTGAAATCTGAAGGAGTTTCTTTTAAAGAGGAAAATATAAGCTTTTTCATGAGAGGAAAAAAAAGCCTTTTCCTGATCTTTGGGTTTTGTGCTAGGGGCTGGGGTGTTGTTGGAGAACGAGAGAAGGTTCTCGCTTTCGGGTTTTATGGATAAGTCACCTGATTATGCTTCTTTTCCAGGTTAGAGACTGGTGTTGCTGGCAGAGCAAAACCATTTGGAGTTGAGATTCGCAATGTGAAATGCCTCAGATGTGGGAACTATGGTCATCAAAGTGGTGATCGTGAATGTCCCTTAAAAGATGCTATAATGCCTAATGAGGAGAGTCGACTAAAACGAGATGACCCTTTAACAGCTATCCTGGCTCAAACTGATCCTAGTGAGGTAATAGTTTGAATAGCCCATCATAATTGAATTCTTGTTTTCTTTTGTGTATTAGCAGACTCTGTAGATTGAAATATCCCTTTGCTAGAGTTAGATATGAGACTTGAATAGGTAGAGATTTTATATCCATGCAAAATTATTCCTAGAGTTTGATTAAATGCCAATTTTGAATGGAAATCATTAGACAGAACATGTGGATATTGTAAGTTGTGTAGAATTAAACACATTGTTGAATTTGGGTGTTTTAAAAATTTGGAGTGTTTGGTTTAATTTGTGGATGGCACAGCTACTTATGGAGGAACGGCTGAGAGCTAAGTGGTGCTCTGCGGATCTACTTTCTACAATGCATAAATGATCTTGCTTAACATAAAAAGGAAGGAATTATAGCATATTCATTTTAGGAACAGCTAATACTACCAGCTCCCAGAGAAGGAGGTAGCAAAAGATGTATCAATAGAGAAAAAATCTCTCTTTTTTTCAGGGTGGAAGTGAGTAGATACTAATGGTATTGTAAAGATGAGATACAAGATAATTAGTTCATGCGTTGGGTGTTCCCTTTTATTCCTAATTTATAAAAAAAAAAAAAAAAACACTAAAAAAACTAAAAACATAAAAGTTGCTAATTCTATGCGTATTAAGGCTAAGAACTTATGAAACATGATGAATAGAAATTCATGCTGCAGATGCTATCCTAGCTTGGTCCTTTTATTTTGTTTTGGATGAGATTTAGCTTGTGGAAGTATGATATTTTGAACCATGTTAATGTTTCTCTTGGTTTTTCTTATCTCTCCTGCAGCCTCTGAAGTGGGAGCTGAAACAGAAGCCTGGAATGAGCCCTCCTCGTGGAGGTTTTGAACCTGATGACCCGAATCAGCAGATAGTTGCTGAGGACATTTTTGATGAGTATGGAGGTGAAGCTTTGTGCCCTTATATGAATGTTACTGCTCTAGTATTTTTAATATTTATCAAGGATGTGAACTTTAGTATGCTTATACTCCTGATTGAGAAATCCTGCAATAGTAAAAAGTTGATTTTGGCATGTGTGTATGTTTGGTAGATAAGATGTAGTAGGGTAGGATTGAGAAAAGGATAGTGAAAAAGTGATAGTGGAATTATTATATTGTGAAAGATAAAAGTATGTGTTATTGGGAAAAGGAGAAGTATGAGGGAGGATGTAGGTATTATAGATTAGGATTTTGGTGGATTTTAAAATCTAGCTTGCATAATCTTACAAACAAACATGTATTTGTATTTCGATAGTAAAATCTTGCTTTGCTAATCCAGAAACATACATACTTAATGATCTGGATCTCTTATATGTAGGATTTCTAGGTGAAGCCAGCATACCTGAGTTACTAATTGACTTTTCTAAAACCAAGACCAAGAAGAAGAAGTTGAATAAGAGCAAGCATAGGAGAAGGTCTCCTTTAGCGAGTACTAAAATAAGAGATGATGAGGAAAGTGGGTCAGGTTCTGGTGATGATGATAGGAGGAAAGTTAAAAAGAGGCATAAGAGAAAGAAACGTAAGCATTCGAGTCAAGCCCATCGGAAAGCAGCTCCGATGGCAATATGAGAAACAGACGCCACAAGCACCATTATTCAAGTTCTCCTGATTCCAGTGAAAGAAGACACCGGCATCGGCACCGGCACCGCATCATCACCATGTTACTTCATCAGATTGATTAGGTTAAACCTTTTAAACTGGATTAGGGTCATGAAGTGGAAGCGTTTTAGGTGATGTTTGGCCAAGCATTTGATAATGTTGAAATGTGAGGTGTGATTTAGAAATGCATTGGTTGTATTTGCCTTGGGATTATTAAGATCCCAAAACTACTTTTCCTGCATAAATTAATTGCAATCAACTCATTGTTTAGGAGTTCGCACATTTTCATCTTCATGACACAATGAGATGTGGTATAATGTAAATTTCCACCTGTTATTGGAGGTCATTGCACTGAAACTTACCTAATTCTTTTTATATTTAAATCTAGATTTATGATTAGAAGCTTCCTTGAGCTCAATTTCATTAAAATATAACCAATGAGTTTGATACTTTTCATCTGTCAACCTTTCGGTTCCATTTATTATCGTTTAGCCAGCCCATTCAGGGTGTGGGGAGGTGAAAAATCCGTTAATCTTTGGTTTAAGAAAACCAAGAGAACTGTTGGTAATTTATTTGAATTGATGGTTCAGGGATATAGCTGTCTGTATTCAAGAGCTTGCGATTGGAAAGATACTCCTACTCTTTGCATTTTCATTCTAGAAATTGAAATGAGTAGTCCAATTTTAATTTAGTGGAAATTTCTAGGTAGAGGTCAACTTTAACTTATCAAGTGTGAGAAATATAGTTGAAATGAGTTGTTCATACATTTCATTCACCAATCATGTGTTGTATGCTTGAAAGCATGTTGATTGTTGAGGGACATGGCTTTTTCTTTCTTTACTTGGAAGTGTGTGTTTAGAGCATGATATATGCACTTTCAGATGAGAAGCTACCTTATATGTTGTTTTATATGTTGATTCATGATATATGCACTTTCCATTTATATGTTTGTTTTATATAGCTAATTCCAATAACCAAAATATCATGTGTGTAAAGATTCACAAAATGGCGAGAGAGAGAGAGTGAGTGATGTGAGGTGAGGTGAGGCGGAAACCTAGGGTAGTTTCTCGCGGCCGTTCCGCCATGTCGAGCGTCCACCGGTGAGGCATCTAAATTATCCAACCCGTAGGCTTAACCCTAGAACCCCTAGGACCGGTGATAAAAAGGTATTTGGCGGCAACTTGTTATTACAGTAAGTATGCTACTCGGAATCTGGATGAGACGGAGACGAGAACCTTCTTTTTCAAGAACTTCCCGACATCCGCTCCTTAGACGAGCTCATTCCACTTTGGCAAGGTAGGAGAAGTGTTGGACGTCTTTTGTCCTAGGAAGAGAGATAAGGAGGGAAAGTGCTTCGGCTTCGTGAGATTCCCTAGAAATTGCGATGAAGATCGATTGCTTACTCGGCATAATGGAATTCATATATTGACATGTCGTGCTCATTTCCAAATTTCTTCTTTGTTATTCCCATCATCCGGTAACCATAGGATGATCCACAAGAAAGGTGGCGGGATTCGAACCTATGGTGGCCCGCCCCGACCTCTTTGGGTTGGGTAGCTAGGTTAGCACCCCTCGTCGCCTCTGTACCTGTAGACATCGAAATTTTGAATTTCGTAGTCTTATTATTTTGTGATAAACTCTAATTTTGGAGATAAAAATATAATAATATCTTCAAGATTTGAGAATATATTTTTCTTATTTTTCGAGTCATTGATATCTCCGAGATTTTGGGATATCTTTTAGTCTTGCTCTCCAAGTTATTCATCTCTTATAAATAAGAGAGTCAAAATAGAGTTTTAGTAGTCCGATGGAATAAGTCACAAACGACTCCATCAACTCCCTACTACCAAATTGTAGGTCAAATCACTCCATCAAATTGTAGTAAATCCGGAATAAGTCAGCGAGACCCCGGTACTACAAATCAAGTATGAGTCTTTGGAGAGAGGAATCAAGAGATCAACGAGAGTTGTAACCCACAAATTCTCAATGAGAAAATATGTTTACCATTTTATTTTTCTTCGCCTTTTATATATTTATTTGCAGTGTTGAAATTTATTGGTTAACAAATTGGCACGCCCGATGGGACGATTTTCGCTCTTCATCTCCAATCTATAAAGATCCATAGAATTCATGGGGGCATGTCAAATTCACCTTCGGGGCATGTCAAATCACCTTTGGAGTTCTATATCAAAATTTCGAGACCAAGTTGCAGCCGCCATGCGTCTCTACAACAGTCTCGAGGGGCATTTGTTAACCAATAAATTTCAACACCTGCAAATAAATATATAAAAGGCGAAGAAAAATAAAATGGTAAACATATTTTCTCATTGAGAATTTGTGGGTTACAACTCTCGTTGATCTCTTGATTCCTCTCTCCAAAGACTCATACTTGATTTGTAGTACCGGTCTCAGCTGACTTATTCCGGATTTACTACAATTTGATGGAGTGATTTGACCTACAATTTGGTAGTAGGGAGTTGATGGAGTCGTTTGTGACTTATTCCATCGGACTACTAAAACTCTATTTTGACTCTCTTATTTATAAGAGATGAATAACTTGGAGAGCAAGACTAAAAGATATCCCAAAATCTCGGAGATATCAATGACTCGAAAAATAAGAAAAATATATTCTCAAATCTTGAAGATATTATTATATTTTTATCTCCAAAATTAGAGTTTATCACAAAATAATAAGACTACGAAATTCAAAATTTCGATGTCTACAAATGCCCCTCGAGACTGTTGTAGAGACGCATGGCGGCCGCAACTTGGTCTCGAAATTTTGATATAGAACTCCAAAGGTGATTTGACATGCCCCGAAGGTGAATTTGACATGCCCCCATGAATTCTATGGATCTTTATAGATTGGAGATGAAGAGCGAAAATCGTCCCACTGGCGTGCCAATTTGTTAACCAATAAATTTCAACACCGCAAATAAATATATAAAAGGCGAAGAAAAATAAAATGGTAAACATATTTTCTCATTGAGAATTTGTGGGTTACAACTCTCGTTGATCTCTTGATTCCTCTCTCCAAAGACTCATATTTGATTTGTAGTACCGGGGTCTCGGCGACTTATTCCGGATTTACTACAATTTGATGGAGTGATTTGACCTACAATTTGGTAGTAGGGAGTTGATGGAGTCGTTTGTGACTTATTCCATCGGACTACTAAAACTCTATTTTGACTCTCTTATTTATAAGAGATGAATAACTTGGAGAGCAAGACTAAAAGATATCCCAAAATCTCGGAGATATCAATGACTCGAAAAATAAGAAAAATATATTCTCAAATCTTGAAGATATTATTATATTTTTATCTCCAAAATTAGAATTTATCACAAAATAATAAGACTACGAAATTCAAAATTTCGATGTCTACATACCCGAAATAGATGCGCTGCGCTACCCGGTAGCGTAACCTTGTCTCCTCTACTCTTCCGGTTGTGCCATTACCATTTGGATTGATAGCTACAAACTCGAGTTTTCACTCCAAAATACGTAAGAGAACCGGCTTAAACTATAGGGCCATCAAGTCCGACCGTTCCCTCGCAAGCATAGGTCTAAGGAAGGAGAATGTATCGTTTGCGGAGGTGACTCAAGGCTCCCCAAAAAGGTGGCGGAGGACGGGGAGGACCACGATTGCCTCGTGGCAATGCAATATCAACCGGCGAAGCGGATCGGAAATGGGCCGAGGATTCATACACGGGTTATCTTAGACAGGAGTTCTCATGGGAGAGTCATGGGGAAGAATTGTTAGGGAATGTGGGAGTATGATTAGTATTCGTCCGTTGGGCGAAAAGGCAATTCTTCTTCAGAGTATAGGTGATAAGTCCATAAAGAATTTAGTAGAGGATTTCGATGAATGGGTTTCGTTTTGGTTCGAATGGGTTCAACCTTGGAAAGCAAAGGATGTTAACAAATCATAGGGAGGTTTGGACTAAGCTGGTGTGGGATCCCAATCCGTGCATGGTCGTCTACATTCTTTTCGTTGGTCTGTACACAAGTAAGAAGATTTGTAAGATTGGACAAAGAGACGGAAGATAAGAAAAATCTCGGGGTAGCAAGAGTTCTGGTTTCGGCGACAATTATGAGTCATATTGATAAAACTTTGAACGCGTCGAATTGATGGGGAAATTTTTAAGATTAGAGTGATTGAGGAATCAAAATGCTCTTGTGATTTTAGAGTCATTGATGAGGAGGATGAGGATGAGCTTGAGGAGGATATACAACCGGAAATTGATTGCGAGAGATCATTGAAGCGGCGGTGGCCACCGTCAAAGGTGACGGAGAAGATGACAACGGGGAGGACTCGGTGTGTCGGGGCCAAAACTTAGAAGTGGAAGGGTCGCAACGTGCCATAGTGAAATCCCGAGTTCAGGAACCGGTGACGGTGGTCATTAATGGCCTACATAACATCAAAGAATTTTGGAGATACGCTAATGACTTTGGAAGTGGCGTCGATTTGATTATCTCAAAGAGGTGTGATAATGGTGGTCCCCACGAAATACCATTTGTAGGGGAGACACAATTTGCTTAGAAAGTGGGCCCCAAGAACAAGTTAGGACCCCTTTATCTATTTTTGGGCCGAGACTTTGCTACATGACCCACAAAATAATTAATAAAGAATGGGAAAGCGAGAGGCCTAAGCCGGTGATCCATCCGGAGGAGAATTCGTTGGGCTCGGTCCCAATTTCAAGAAAATAATTCACAGGGGCCTTGCACATTAATAATACCACAACAGACTAATTCTAGTCGGCGGCCCGAGGAGAATAAATCCCCAAAAATAGTGTCCATTTGCTAATCCTCAAAATCTGGAAGTTTCGTTGGCGGGGAGGTTGATCAAATCAAAGGTAAAAGAATTTTACTGCGTCGTTAGCCCCAGTAGCGAGTTTGCAAAAAGAAAGGAAGGAAAGCTAAGAAGGTGGGAATGGAAAATCGCTTACCCTCGGCAGAGATGGAGTGGGCGAGTTTGCTAGCAACATGATTTCGTAAGAGGATATAAGGGCTTTCAATAATGATCTTAGGAACAAGAAAATGTCAATGAAGGATAAATCGAAGCGGTAGAGGATGCAAGAAGAATCTGGAATTTCGGGAAGAAAGTGGGTCTATCTGGGAATGATTCTTCAATTATCGATGGCATCTTGGGAATGGAAACACGGAGTTAGTGATCGAAATCTTGGGCAAGGAGAATTCGAACTCTGTTATTTAATGAAGCTGTTATCGTATAATATCGGGGGTGGGGAGTAGAATAAAAGGAAAGAAATTCGGAGTTAGCGAGAAAACACAAACCGATATTATTTGTATTCGGGAGTCAAAATTGGAAGGGGTCAATGTTGTTAAGTGTCGGTTAATTTGGGGTGATAGTAGGTTCGGGTGGGAAGCTAGGGACGCCGTGGGTAGAAGCAGGGGGATTATCACATTGTGGGATCCGAGATAAATTTAATTGTATCGATTCTTGGCATATGGAGGGAGCGATCGTTGTTAATGGTTTTTGGGGTTCTTCCGGAGTGAGTCGTATTATTAATATATATGCTCCTTGCCCATTGGAAGAAGGAAGAGATTTATGGGATAGGCTGAATTCTATTATCCATCAATATGAGGATTCATGCGTCTGTTTGGCTAGTGATTTCAACTCGATTAGATTTGAACATGAAAAATGTGGTAGTGCCGGTGTTGTCAACGGAAGGGACATCCATGCTTTTGATCGATTTATTTGTGGTGCCGATCTCACTAACTTGCCATTGCACAGAGGACTTACACGTGGTACGAGACCGAATTCTAGCTGTAAAGCAGATCGGATAGGATAATGGTGAATAACGAATGGATTTCGATGTGGCCGAATTCAGCATGTATGGGGTTACCCCGGCCAATCTCCGATCACCGCCCTCGATTTTGGAAACAAAGTTAGTGGATTGGGGCCCTAAACCCTTGATTTGTTAATGTGTGGTGGCAAATCCCGATTTCAAGGAGTTGGTGTCGAAAACATGGGAGGATAATCGATTCCGTGTTGGGGTGGTTTTGTGGTCAAGGAAAAACTAAAAGCCTTAAAAGAATCATTGAAACAATGGAACAACTCTGTCTTCGGGTCGATTGATAAGAAGATAAACGATTTACAGGGAGATTCATGAATGGGACATAGTAGATGACACATTTGGCTTAGAGGATTCAGAGGCTAATTTAAGAAGTCAAGCGATTGCGTAACTATTCAAGGGCTTAAATTTGAGGAATAGTTTATTGGCTCGAAGGCGAGAGTTAATTGGCTAAAAGAGGGAGACGTGAACTCGAGTTTTTCCACATATTTTTAACCACCATAGGAAGACTAATGAGATTGTGGGAATTCAACTTGGGGAAAATTGGGTCGAAGATGTGGCGGAGGTTAAATCGGGGATAAGTGACTTCTTTCGTCAACACTTTAGTAATTCGGAGGATGTACAGCCTACTCTTTTGCAGGAGTTTGTGAGAAAGAAAATCTCAATGGAGGACAATCAGATCTTGTGTGCCCCATTTTCGGAGATCGAGGTCAAGCATGCCATTTAGAGTTGCGAAGGGTCAAAGAGCCCGGCCCCAACGGCTTCAATTTCAGTTTCCTTAAAGAGTGTTGGGATATTATTAATACGAGACATAATGAGATTTATGGAGGAGTTTCATAGGAATGGCGAGGCTTGTGAAGGGTCTCAATTCTTCATACATAGTCTTGATACCGAAAAAAAGATGCGGAGTTGTCCGACTTCCGGCCTATCACCCGATTGGAAGTGTGTATAAGATCTTAGCTAAGGTCCTTCTTTGGGAGGCTGAGCAAGGTGAGGGACAAGATTATTGCAGGTGAATCGGAGCGCTTTCGTGGGAAATAGGTCCATCCAAGATGGAATTGTAATTCTTAATGAGGCGGTGGAGGAAGCTAGAAGAAAGAAGTTGTCAAGAATCTTCTTCAAAATCGACTTTGCTAAAGCATACGATATCGTCGATTGACATTTTCTTAAGGCAATGCCGCATCAATTCAACTTGATGATAAATGGGACGAGATGTATGGTTGAGTGTGTTTCGACGGCAACCGCAAATGTGTTAGTTAACGAAAGCCTATCCGGGAATTCAAATTGGAAAGGGGTATTAGCCAAGGGATCCGCTTTCCCATTTCTATTTCTTATCGTGGTTGAAGGTTTGGGTTGCATCTTTGAACAACGCTTTGAGAGGGGGTTGTTTGAAGCGGCGAAATTGGTAAGGAGAAAATTCAAATCTCTCACTTACAATATGCCGATGATACAATATTTATGTCTAATGCCAAGTTGGAAAATGCATGGATAATGAGGAGCATCCTACGAAATTTTGAGCTCGTGTCTGGGTTAAAGGTTAACTTTAACAAGAGTAGCATCATGGGGGTCAATGTTGAGGCTAATAAAATGATGCAGATGGCCGACATCCTTGGTTGTGAAATAGGATCGGTTCCCTTCTCATATCCGGGCATTAGAGTGGGTGTGCGATGTAAAAGAGAAGCGAGTGGTCGAAGTTATTCAAAAGGTGAAAAACAAGCTGAAATCATGGGATCGTCGAAAAGTCTCGATTGGGGAAGAGTTACACTTCTTAATGCGGTGTTGTTCCGCCATTCCGATTTATCACCTGTCGTTTACCGTATTCCTAGCAAACCTTTGAGAGTGTTGAATTCTATTCTTCGTAATTTTTGTGGGGGTGGAGAGAACTCGAAAAAAAAATTGCGTGGATTAAATGGGATATTGTGTTCTTAACAAAGGAAAATGGGAGACTGGGTGTTAGGGATATGGAGTGCTTCAATAAGGCTCTTGTTGTAAAATGGTTATGGCGGTTCTTGACTTGCAAAGAAAGTTTGTGGGTTAGGGTCATTTCTTCGTTGCATGGGAATTTGTTTTAGGGGGAGGAGGGTATTTTTCGGAGGGGAGAGAGTCAAGGTGGTCGAGTTGGTGGAGAAATATTGTGAGTTTGGGTAGAGGGAGAATAGTAGATGGTTTCGGGAGAATCTAGAGAAATCAATTGGGGATGGTGGGGGTACCGCTTTTAGAGAGAGATGTGGTTGGGGGATAATTTAACACTTTGCAATCAATTTCATAGACTGTTTCAACTCGGCTTGCAAAAACTGTTTAATAAAAGATATGGGTGTGTAGGAGTGGAGGTGGTCTTGGAGGCGAAATCTTCTCGGATCGTGAGCTGATTGTTTTCTCAACTTTTGAGTGTGGTAAACAGTGCAACCCGCAACTGGAATTGAGGATGGGTGGCGGTGGAAATCAAAACCCGATGGGGTCTTCACCACCAAGTCCGCGTATACGCAACTACGCATCCTAAGGGAAGCCGAGATGATTTCGATCAACAATGGGGAAATCCTTGCGATGGCGTGGAATAAACTATCTCCGCTAAAAGTTTCGGTCATGGCTTGGAGACTCCTATGGGGTAGACTTCCAACGAAGACAAATCTTGTTAGACGCAACATTGCAATTTCAAGAGGATAAAAAAATGTTGCTTTTGGCAGGGCTCAAGAAGAGGATGTTGCACACCTTTTCCTTCACCGTCCATTGGTCCTTGAGGTGTGGAGAAGCTGTTATTGTTGGCTTGGGGTGGTGTTAACTCCCCAAAGAAAGTATCATTGAGAACTTTCGTGCTTTTCGCATTTTTCAAGGTAAAAGGGGCAAAACTTTAGCTATTTGCATTTGGAAATGTGTTGTGTGGGTGGTATGAAAAGCTAGGAATAATGTTATTTTCTCTAGTGTTGAGGCGAATCCTATTAGAATTATCGAAGAAGTAAAAGGGAGAGTGTGGAGTTGGTGTTTGGCGAAATAATTCTTTAGAAGAGAGTTCTCTTTGTCTCAATGGTGTGTGAGTGCTAGGAATGCTATTTAATTGAGTAAGTTACGTATATTGACATTGTATTTTTTAGGTATTCCTTATAACCCTTTTCGTTTTTAATAAATTCTTTTGCCCAATAAAAAAAAATCATGTGTGTAAAGATTCTTGTCACAGGTATTGCGACATTTCTACTTGAATAACAACAATACTCTTTACTTCTAACACAATCCTAATTTGAATTTCTTTATGGAAATTATTTACTTCGGACTCAAACACCGCACCTCAACATGTCCTCCTGCTGGTTTTATTAGGATTTGATATGATTGCGCCGCCTCTAGGATCGATGGTTGAGAAGGGGGAGGCAGGAGGAAAAACAAGACCAAGTGAGAGAAGTTTTGGTATAACAACCGGTCACATATGGGCAATTTTCATGGTCTATAAATAATTTCATAAAAAGTTTCTAATATACCATCATTTATTGATTGACAAAATGAAAAGGTAGTATTCCAATACAACATTTTTACAGAATATACCTCTTTTTAGAAAAAATGGACTATAATTTGAGATTAAAAAAAAAAAGACTATCTCTCGTGAAATGACTAGTGGGAGGTAATTAAAAAGTGAGTAATAGATCGATTAATAGTGTATTGAAAACTGTATTTAAAAAAATAGATATAGTATAAATAATTTTAAATCTGTATTTAGAAAATTTGAAGTCATATATCAAAATTCGGTATAAACAAATGAGGATTTAAATTTGAAATAAAAACATATACCCAATATCAACGATGCATGATTTAAACTCAATAAAAGAAGTATTTGGAATAGAAAAACCCTTGTATTTTGAAAGTGAACCACTATTTATAGCCTTAAAATCTTCAATTCATGCCCCATATCTTTTAAGATAAAAATATTACATTCAATGATTCGATTACCATAATGCCCTATACGTATAAAATTAAGGGTAGAATAATTTATTTATCCTTTAAAATTGGTGACTTAATCGGTGTAACAACAATTGGTGCCGTCTGTGGGAAACGCTAGACAAGAAAGGTCACTTCCAACCGAAATTTCTTCCGTTTTCCGGTGAAAGCCATGGTTAACAAATCGGGCCTTAAGCGATAAGTGAGCCATGATGGTGAAGAACAAAGAAGTGGCGTAATGCCCCACCTCGCAACATTGATGACCAAATTCCTCTACCCCTCCGGGAGTATCGAGACTCAGAGCGAGTAGGCAGAGCCATCCAAATGCTCCAAGCTCGGGCCCAAGAGCTTGAATCCTGTGCACGGCCCGTGGCCATTCCCGCGAAGGCCCTTCCCGCCTTGAAGGGAAAGAGGAAGGCCGGGACCAGGAGGTCGAGAGCCGGGAATGCTCCGGCACGTCGGCTGAGCGATCATGTTTGACCGTCTTGGCTCCCAAGCCCGAAGGCTTGATTACGACGAGCGGCCCCAGCCGTCGCCTCCAAGGGAAGTCCTCCGCCGCAGCCCGCAATGTGCCTAGAGCGCCATAGTAGCCCGGTCTCGGCCCCAGCCCATGATCGTATCGGTCCTAATGTGGCTCATCGAGCCTACTCCCAGCCAGCACCGGCTTTAGTCGCCCTCCAATGAAGTTGGACCTTATCGAAGGCCGTGTGGATGCCCGCGAAGGCATCCCCAAGAGGGTGGTCGTTAATCAGCCCCTCTCTGGGGCTATTGAGATGGCGGAGGTCCAAACCAAGATTCTGCCTCCACAAACCGCTCTATATGAGGGGAAGACCGACCCGGAGGTCCACTTAAGTAAGTATATAACTTACATGACCGGGAGGGGCATCGGATGCCACGAAGTGCCGTTTGTTTCCGCCGACATTAGGCGAACTAGCCCACAAGTGGTACACCTCTATCCCCGCTCGCACGATCGGCGACTTCACCGGCCTCGCGAACAGTTTGTCTCTTATTTCGCCTCCAAAATTGCTCGCCTGGCGATCGACAGAGGCTCATGGGCATCGAGCAGACGGAGAAGGAATCGGCGAAGAGTACCTCGATAGGCTTGAGGAGGTGCTCCTCACGGGAGCCCGTTAGCGATGAGCTGCAGCCTTCACGCGGCAATGAGCGGACTCAGAGCGGATTCGCATATGTTCCGTCACATGACCAAGCAAGATCCGTCCACTTACGCTGAAGTTCAGCGGCGAGCGGGTGACCCGGTTACCCGGCAGAGACTCCTCGCCCAACGCCTAGGGGAACTTAAGGCACCCGCTGCCGAGGCGGTGGACGCCACCCCGCCCGCGAAGAGATCTCATCACGCAAAAGGCGGGAGCAAGCCAAAGTCCAAGGGACTTTCAAGAGTTTCGAGGGTGGAGGTTGTGGACAAACTATCGTGTTCACCCGCTTATGTGTTCAATGCAATGAAGGGAGAAGGGGTATTCAACCCACCTAAGCCTCTCAAGAACAATACCGCGAGAAAAGCCTCAAGCAAGTTTTGCGCCTTCCATGATGGTCCGGGCATAATACGAGCGAGTGTAGAGATCTTCTCCGCCAACCGTGGAGGCTATACGAGGAGGGCAGATTGGGCGAATTCGTTAAGAAACCGGGCCGCGCGTCCGAGAAAGGATGGGGAGGAGCGAGGGCCTCCTCGCGAGGAGCAGAGAAGAGGGTGCACGGGCAGCGGCAGCGGCCGCCGGAGGTTGACGCGGGATACAAAGAAGTTGATGATGTTCCCCTCCAAATCGAGGGGACGAGTCCAGATGATCCAACCAGGAGGGTGTAGCCTAGGCGGATTAACTCCGTCCTCGCCATGTCAAACAGAAGCGGAAAGCCGAACTCCGCGCCATCGATAACATCCTCGCCGCCGCACCTCCCCCGAACCAACAATTTCAAAATCGGCCATAATCAGCTTCTCCAACGCAGATCGCGAGGGTCTCTTTCCCAAAGAATGAGGCTTTGGTCATCTCCACCAAGATTCTTGGGATGACCGTGGAGAGAATCCTGATTGACAACGGCCTGCTATCGCAACATAATATTCAAGACCGCCCGGATCAAATGGGCAACCTCGACTAAGTTCATCAAGCCATATGACTTGCGGTTGAAAGGGTTTGGGGACACGACGGTGGTCCCCTATGGAAAGATCAAGCTATCGGTGGAGCTCGCAGATTCCCGGAATGAGAAGATTAGCATCACTAGGCCATTAGAGTTTGTAATCGTCGACCACCCAAATATCTATAATGGCTTCTTTGGTCGACCGTTTCTTGAGACCTTTGAGGCGGTGGCCTCCTCGTACTTTTATTGTATCAAATTCCCTACCCCGAGGAAGTTGGCACCTGTAAGAGGCAATCAAAAATGGCAAAGAAGTGTTTGAACTATTCCGGTCTTGAATATTTTTCGCGCATTTCTTTGATTTGCAATGTAACACTTTAAGGGAAGACAAAGATGAAGACAATTGCACGGCCAGCACTTGCCGGCAAGACCCTCCGCGGGTCATCTCGTTGAGACACGCGAGGATTTGGAGCCAAGATTGGGCTACGAACCCGCGACCATGGACTGGATCCAAGGGGTAACTCCCGAGATCCACAAGGCCACAAATGGACCGCTCGGTGGAAGAGCCGGTGCGTGTCCCGATCGACCCGTCTCGCCCGAGCTCGAGTTCACCATAGGGACAAAAGTCCCCTCCGGAATGCGGGATGACCTCGTTAAGTTTCTTCAAGAGAATGTCGGTGTGTTTGCGTGGTCGCATCAAGACATGGTCGGGATTGACCCGAAGCACGCTTGCCATCATCTCAAAATCGATCCGTCGCGACCGGCCTCGCAAAAAAGGAGGAAATTTGGTCCAGAGAAGTACGCCGCCTTGGCCGATGAGGTCGAAACTCTGGATAACAAACTCATCGAGCTCGCCGAAGATGAACCCCAAGGTTGCCAATGCGGTTCGTCAAGAAAGCAAACAACACGTGGAGATTGTGTATCGATTTCACCGACCTCAACTCGGCTTGCCCAAAGGATCACTTTCCGATGCCGCACATCGATCACCTCGTCGACAAAGACAAATGGGACACGAGATGATGTCATTTATGGACGCGTTTGCGGGGTATCACCAAATCCCCATGGCGGAGGAAGACATCAAGCACACTTCTTTCCTCACAGAGAAGAACATTTATTCATGGAAGAGGATGCCTTTCGGCCTCAAGAATGCGGGAGCTACGTATCAAAGGTTAGTAAATACGATGTTTGCCGACTGATCGGGAAAACAATAGAAGTTTATATTGACGATATAGTTGTCAAGAGTTTGAAGAAGGAAGATCATTTAAAAGACCTCAAGAAAACATTTTCTATCCTTGAAAAATACAACATGAAGCTCAACCCAAAAAAGTGCGGCTTTGGGGTAGGATCTGGAAAGTTCCTTGGCCACATCGTCGCCCAGAGAGGAATCGAGGCCAACCCGGCCCAGATCAAAGCAATCCTCGATATGGAGGAACCAAAATCGGTGAAGCGAGTTCAGATTGGCCGGGTGTCTCGCGGCTCTTAGTCGTTTCATCTCGCGATTGGGCGACAAAAGCAAGTCTTTCTTCGCATCAATAAAAGCGAAATTCTCTTGGAACAAAGAAAGCCAGCTCGCGTTTCAAGAACTCAAGAAGTATTTGAGCAATCCCCGCATCCTCGCCAAACCATCTCCTGTGGAATCTCTTCTTTTGTATCTCGCAGCCTCGAAAGCGGCGATAAGTCTCTTGTCCTCGTGCGGGCGGAGGGGCAACAACATCTTCCCATCTACTACGTTAGCCAAGTGTTACATGATGCCGAGCTCGGATACTCTCCCCTTGAGAAGCTCGCATACGCGCTGGTCATGGCCGCGAGGAAACTTCGAGCATATTTCTTTGACCACCGAGATCCAAGTCCTCACAACCATGCCACTTCGCCGGGTACTCCACCGTCCGGACACTAGTGGGCGACTCCCGAAGTGGGCCCCGGAGCTCGTCCAATACAGCATCACATATGCTCCCCGCACCGCGATCAAAGGGCAAGCACCGGCGGACTTCGTGGCGAGCTCACTTTCCCAAGCAACCCTACGAAGCTCAAGATTCCCCGTGGAGACTCTATGTCGATGGATCTTCCACTTCAACGTGCGCCAGAGCAGGTGGTCCTCATCGGACCGGAGGGCCAATGTTTTACAAACGCAATAAGGTTCGATTTCCGTGCCACAAACAACGGCCGAGTATGAAGCCCTCAGTCTGTGGTCTCGACCGCAAAAGCCATAGGAATCCGACATCTACACATTTTCATGGATTCCCTTCTCGGTCGTAAACCAAATGAAGGGGAATACGAGGCCAAGGGGGAACACATGGTGAGGTATTACGAACACGTCTTAGACCTCTGTGAACCATTTCACCAAGTGTTCATCGAGCGGATACCCCGCGAGCACAATTCACAAGCAGACGCCCTATCCAAGCCTCGCAACGTCGGAAGGGGCCGCGGACACGTCTAATATCGTCCTAACAAAACTCTCCCACCCCTCGATCGCCGAGGGTCTAATGGCCACAGCCACCGAGCAGGAGGAAAGCTGGATGTCTCCCATTTTCAAGTATCTCAACTCGGGAAATTGCCGGAGGAGGACGAGAATCGAGGCTCGTCGCCTTCCTCCGGCGGCGAGGTTCGTGATTCTCGATGGCCATTGTACAAGCGCAGCTTTGCCCTACCCCTTTTAAAGTGCATAACACCCGAAGAAGGCCACATCGTTCTCGCGGAAATCCACAACGGCGTGTGCGGAAACCACGCCGGAGGCCAATCGCTGGTTTATAAAACGATACGACAAGGATACTTTTGGCCTACCTTAAAGAAGGATGCGATCGCCTACGCCGAAAATGTCACCGGTGCCAAGTGATGGCACCGAACATAAAGATCTCGCGGAGAATCTTAAATCCATATTCAGCCCGTGGCCATTCGCATGATGGGGATCGACTTGATTGGGCCATCGCCAACGGCCCCAAAGGCGGATGCAAATTTGCGGTGGTTGCCGTAGATTACTTCACCAAGTGGGCGGAAGCGGAGCCCCTCAACAAGATCGATCAAGCGGCCATCATCGTGTTCATTTGGAAAAATATCATCTGCAGATTCGGACTTCCGCAGCAATCGTGTCCGACAACGGAAACTTGATTTGATGGCTTCAAATCATGGAATTCTGCGAGCATTGGAAAATAAAGAGGTTGTTTGCAACACCCTATCACCCCGGACTAACGGCCGAGTCGAGGCGGTCAACAAAATCCTCAAACATACCCCGAAGGCCAAACTTGAGGACAAGAAGGGAAGTGGGCCCAGAACTCCCGGAGGTGCTGCGGGCTCTACGGAGACAACAACCGAGAAATTCCACTGGAGAGACACCTTTCGCACTCACTTACGGCACAGAGGCGCTTATTCCCTCCGAAGTCTCGATACCCACTTATAGAACCTCTCGAGATTCTCGGCGAGCGAATGAGGCCGCAAGGCGACCAGACCTTGACATGTTGGAAGAGCGTCGCCACAGCGTCGGTTCCACGAGAACACGGCCTACAAGCGAAGCTCGGAGAGGTACTACAATACCAAAGTTAAGGCTCGGCGATTTTCAAAAGGAGAATTAGTTCTTAAAAGGTCCCATGGCCCGAGCACCGGGTATTTGGCCCGAATCGGGAGGGCCCATTCAGTGGTGTCCGAATGGCTACCCGGCGGGGCATACGAACTAGAGCACCCCGATGGCACTCCGGACCAATACCCTCGAACGCCACCATCTCAAAAAAATATTACCAGTGACTTGAGCTAGTAATAAGATTAATGCGAACCTCTTCGCATGTAATAGATTGTGCGAGGTTTTTTGAATGTTAATGGAATCAAATCATCATTTCATGAGAAGTTGTTCAAATTCCTTTTATGGTTCACTTTGGAGAGTGGTAGACCCGCCGTAGGGTTAGACCCGCGCTGGCACCACAAAGTCTCTGACGAGGCTCAAGCCGCGAGAGCGTAAAAGTCTACGCAGGATTACACCCATAGTAGCATGGAGACTCGCACGAGAAGAATGGCCTCGCCTGCGAGCACGAAAGTCTCACGATGCGGCCTAAGCCCACGTCAGCAACGCCTTGCGGTCGTACGAAATCGTCCCGCTTTGACATCTAAAGTCTCGCGAGAAGAATGGCCTCGCCAACAGCACACAAGACTCTTGGTCGAGCAATAAAGTTCCCAACGAGCACTAAAAATCCCCGGCGAGCGCAACCTCCCGCCGATCGGTTATCTTTTTAGCATTTCTGGGTATTTAAGTAGGTTGCATTTTTAACATTCGTGAATTAGTGATTTCGATTCATGGCGACCATACGTTGTTTCATGAAAGAGGAGTTGCAGGAGAAAGTGTTGAAGTTAAAGCGCGAGCAATAGATAAAAGACAATTTTTCATTCATATTTGAAGGCGTGCCTACGGCCGAAGTACAAAAGTCCTAAACCCTAAACCTTAAACCAAAAGTAAAACAAGAATAACAACGGCAGCGGGACCTCTCGCCTTTTGTAGCAACAAGAAAGAGAATTCAAAGTACCGTAAAGAGAATTCAAAGTACGAGAACGGGAGTTTAAAGTATTGTTCAATTCCGCTCAGTCCTCAGTTACCTCGCTCTCCGCCGGAACTCTAGCCGTCTCTCCAACCACCGGGTCCTCGCCACCCGTTGCCCCCGCCACCGTCTCTGCGCCCGCTGCCTCGCCCTCGCCCCCGCTTCGTCTTCGTCGCGGGAGGGTCGCAAAGCGTGTCCCGATAGGGGAACCAAGAAAGGTCCACCCCATGGACGGTTGCCGTGTCCTTGAAAGGGAACTCCGGAGTAGCGGGATAGCATGTGCGGGGTCGAGGACATAGGCCTTGAGCGACCTCTCTAGGGCGGAATCCATCTTCGCCCTCTTCAGGTCGCGGATGGCGTCGGCATAGGCGAGGAAGTAGGCAACATCACCCATGACATCCGCATCCTTGACGGGATCGGTGCGGAAGTCTTGGAGCTCGATCTCGGCCGACTCACTCTCTCTCGCATCAGCCTTCACTGAGCGATCGCCACTTCGGCCTCCTTCTTCGGCAGCGAGCCGCTCCGGCCGATTGGGCACGGCCCGGCCGGCATGATGCCAGAGGATTCTGCAGCCTCCCACCTTCTCACGCTCGGCGGTCGCCTCCGTGATTTGCCCCTCCAGCACCGCTACCCGCCCGGCCATGGCGTCCCTCTCCCCTGTTGGCGGATGGACCGCTTCACCTCCTCATCTTGGGACCGGAGAGCCCGCCGCGAAGCGATTAGCGCCCGGGAGATCGAGATGTGACTCACCATGAGCGCGCTCGCGGCTGAAGCCGACCGCAGCCTTCCAGCCTCGTCCGTCCAGCTCCCAGAGAGGTTCCGCATGGCCGATGCGATGTGAGCGGGAGTCCGGTGGCCGAGCGCGCGAGGCGAGGAAATTGTGGATTATTGGGGTCTCGGGATCCCATCGCGATCAGCCTGAATGAAGAATAGAAGTTCGGAGTAAAGGATCGGGGGCGAGTAAGGAGTTGCGAGAAGCGTAACTTACCGGCTCTCCATCGATGGATCACGACCCGGGAAGGTGGGGTCGGAGGGATCCTTCACAGGGGGCACCGCACCCGCAGATGTCCCTGTTCTCGGGAGGCGACATCGTGTCGCGGCTTCTTGCGAGCCTCTCGCGGGGACCTCCATCACTTCGTCATTCTCCTCCCGCAGACGGTCCGACCCTCCTTTTCCGGGGACGACCCGGGGCACGTGAGGACCCCCGAGAAGTAGGTCGGGCAATGCCCGCGGAGCGGTTTTCACCCGCGGTGGATCTTGGGGCCCTCCACGTACCGCCGGGCGCGAGGTTGGCCGCCGAGGCCGCGTTTTCTTTCGTGTGCTCGTTGCGCTCTTTCCCCCAACCCCAGCTGACGGCAGCTTGAGTTTGCCCATCACAGGGGGCAAGTGCGGAAAACAGGGATCACGGGAACTACAAGTAAACAATCCATCTGTCGCTTAATGGCGAGTATCGATTGAGGGATAGTAAGGGCGAGCACGTGCTTACTAGGTCCGAGGTCCACCTCGCGGGGCGGCCGATAAGGCGAGCTCGCTTGACGCTCAACCGTCGCATTCGCTTCCAGTGCCTCTCGGCCTCCTGGGAGCTCCTTAATCTGCTCCAAACACAACTCAAAATCCCAATTCCGCCTCTCCTGGGCGAAAGGCCTCGAGTCCCGCAAAGACAAAAGAGAAATTAGATCGGTAGCCTTCGACATTAGAAGGGATGTAAGTCTTACTCGCTCGTTTCCGATCAAACTCGGTGGGACAAGCGAGAGTGGTCCCACGAGCAGTCCAGTGCTTTCCGTGCCTCCGCTACCTGTAACTGGGCCGCGCCCACTCATAAACTTTGTTCGGGACACCGGCGATGAGGGCCCATGCTTCGGCTGTGTGCAGCCCGTCTTTCCCATCCGCGAGATCAGACACGCACAAAAGCTCCTTGGAGCTTGGCATCCGAAGAGACGGTGCTCGCCAAAGAGCACCAGCAGGCCATCAACCGCCTCCATCCATTAGGATGCAAGCCCAGAATAGGGGCCACCTCCCGTGCCGTGAAGTAGTACGAGAGGCATGGCGGGAATGGAAATCGGACTCCGGCCTCCATCATCGCAAAATTTGCGGCAATCATCCCGGAGGGGGCTGGTCGGGTCGCTCATATGACCTAGGGCGATGAAGGTGCACCGACGAGGGGATCTCCCATTGCTCGCGAAGACGGTGCAGCTTCACCGGTTACCGAGCTCTCCCAAGCGTCGGAGTCGCATGGCCAATGAGAGGGTTACGCCCGCCGAATCATGCTGTCATCTCGCTTCACCCTCTCATACGGGCACGTGGCCTAAGCGGCAAAGTCGAAGTCGGGCACCGGCCCCGCCACCGATCCATGAAATGCACCCATTCTTCATAGAGTGCGGGCTCGGTCCGTTTTGCTCGTTCTCTTCTCCTCTCCGCAGCCTCCTCCTCCGAGCACGAGCGGCTTCACCTAGGGCTCCCTCCACCTCGTCCCCTTCCGAAGAGCCCGATTCGGCCGAGAATCGGGACCGAGGTCGGAGTCGGTGCCTTCCTCATCCGCAGGCCGCCGCCGCTAACGTAACCCTCTGGGAGACTTAAATCAACCCCAAGGTCGCCTAACCCAACGAACCTGGGGCTCCCGCCAACCGACGCATCCCCGCCTCGAGACAAGACGGCCAAAACAGAACGAGGGCAACCGGCCGCCCAAACACCACGTCCGTGCCTTCCAGTGCGCGCTGCACCGAGCCCCCATCACCCACGGGGCCGGGACTACCGAACCACTACTACCAATTCCCATCCTTTGATCCATTCCGAGACCAAAGGGGAAAGAAGAAAGGGAGGGAAGTGTGAAAGTCTTACCTAATAATGCACTGGAGATCGACGTGGATCTTGAGTGAAGAAGCTCTCGGTGGAATGGATTTCTCGGATTCTCGAGGAGCGTAAAGATGAAAATGGTAGAGACTTTATTTATAGATATGGGAGGGGGCCTCTCAAAGAATTACCTTAAGTAAGTAAACGGGGGCCAGGGAAATTTTTCTAAAAATAAGGCCCCCTGTGGTTATCTCTCGCCTCGGGACGGCGCGCGCGTGGGTCTCCCGCGCCATTAATGCGGCGGCCCACGCGCCTAGAAAATAGCGCCCACTCGCCCACTTTCGGTGAAGGGGCGCATCGGTTACCGTGAAAGCCGCCACACGACGTCATCGGGGGCTGAAGGGACATCACGTAAACATCCGAGAAAAGCAATCTCGCATCGGTCACACCCGCTCCAGCCGAGCACGGCCAGGATCGAGCCGGGGCAATTGTTGTGACATAGAAATAACTTAAGGGTGATGCTCGCACGAAGACGCGAGCGGATGCCTTATAACGAGCATAATGTGTGTCCCGGAGGCTCGCCTCTATCACGCGAGGAGAGATGTCCCCGAGGAACCCCGGCCAAATGCCAATAGGCGACCGGCCGAGGACAACCCTCCCGAAGAAGGGAAGAGTCTAACCGCGATCGAAGGAATCGCCCGAGAAAAGGAAAGGATCTCGCCGCGGGAGAGATTCCAGCCAATCAAGCCACGTGGACAACCACGAGAGGGTCAAAGTATGATCCTCCGGCAATACCTTGATAAGCGCATTTAATTCCGTTTGTCCCATTAATTATACCCAATCCCGTGGGATTTGGGAATGGCAATTGGCATGTATAAATAAGACCTACAAGGCATAATGACAAGGATCGAAAAACATCCAACCTTAAGCACAGGACTCACTCTCGGCCCGGTCTTCTTGCATTTATTACTTTCGCACCTACAACCTTCTGGGAAGGTTAATATCACGCGGATATTGACCGTCCATCGAAGGGATTCGTATTCAATTAATCTTAATCTAGTTTATTAAGCAATTCGATTAAATACTCAAATAACTTGATCGTTGGGTGACTTAATCGGCGTAACAACATTAATTTATGGTAAATCAAATTAATTAGATATATACTAAATTTAGTTTACTATAAAAAAATTGAGCGAGTCTCTTGTACAATATTTCAGCATGCAATATTAATTAAAAATATAAAGATTTAAAATTCGCGGGTCATCATCGGAGCGGGTCAAAGATAAGAAAATACGCAGATTTGCGGAATTAGGGCGAAATCGCGATGATGACAACCACCACAGAGAAGGCGGCGATCAAGAGGCGATTCAACAAAGAATTCGACGAAAACAACCGCGGAGATCAATGAAAATATCAAATTGAAAAGAATCACGCAGAGATAAAAAAGAAAAAGGAGAAGATATAAATGTTTTTTTGAAAATTTTATAATAATTGTTGCCATCTTATCAAACACAATAACAAAGTTCTCGATCATCTTTGTTATCGATTGCATGTTCTTCTAAAAAATTGGAATTAATATCGCAATTTATCTCTGTTTCGATTTCTTCATATAGTAACACATATTTCTCTACGAGTAACACGTTTGTGTTCATATAGTAACACTTTTTTCCATATAGTAACACATCTTTCACTATACAATAACATGTTTGTATTCATATAGTAATATATTTTTTCAATCGTATGTATTCTGTAAGAACAATTATGTGTTCTTGTAAAGGGAAGTATGTGTTCTTGGTCTTTAAAAGAATGAAATCTTGGTTTTGTTCATTAATAACACATTTTTCTTCATACAGTAACACGTGTTTGACCTAATAATAACACAACTGAGAGTAAAAATTTGTTTTTACCTTTCGCAGAGTTTAATACACATATTTGCCCTTACAATGACACATATTAACCTCAAAATCTTATACTTGGGGATCAAATAAACCCATGATTTTTTTCTTAACACATTAAAATCATTTCTCTTTAATATTGAGATCAAATAAGTCATCATCTTAATAAAATCACTCTTTTAATAAGAATAAAGTTGTCGAAGATTAAAGACTTATTTGATTCACACATATAATTAGATTAGATATTTATTTGACCATTTTTTTCATTTTTATTTTTGCATTTTGGCGATTATTTTTAGACAAATACATATTATTTGTTTTATAGTAACATATATTTATCGTTTAAGTAACATATGCGTAACCTAATAGTAACACCCCGGGAGCACACAGAAGCGAAAATTGTATTTTTGTCCTTGTGCGAGTTTTTTTAGCCAAACACGACCTAACCCGACCCAACCCGCCTTGGATCCGCGAATTTTGCTATATGGGTAATTTCACGGATCTTAGATCCATGAAATATTGCATATAAGAATTTGTCAAAAAAATTAGATATGGTATTCGGTGTTAATTAAAAATTATATTATTTATTTAAAATTTTAAAATTTTAAAATTTTAAATGTAGATTTTGTATGTTCACTTAATGAAATAATAATGAATTTGTGAGATAATAAATTATAAACTATCATATATTGCATAGTTTATAAGAATTAAATTATCGATTAGTACTTTAATGGTAAACTTGACTATAATTAATACCAATTTGATATGTTTTGAATTTTAATTCTATTATTGATTTGATTTAAATTAAACATTATATTTTCAAATATATCATTACAATATTCATTCAACCTCCTCCTAAAATACATCCTAAAAAGTAGGAACTCAATTTTATATTTTTGTAAAATATTAATAGATTCATAAATTATGATAAATTAAATATAAATTATGACTCCTAAAATTTCAAACGTAGATTTTGACTTAATGCATTACTCAGAAAAATTTTCCGAAAACTTTAAATTAAATGCAAATAAAATAGATTTATATTGCCAAATACTTGTAAATAAATAAATTGATTGATATATAATTATCAATATTTACAATAAATAAATGAGTCCATTACTATTAGGTACAATATTAGAAACCCCAATACTATTAGGTACAATTTTTTTCAAATTACTAGGAGATACAATATTTTGGCTACTTTTTCCAATTTTACCCTTCCTTTTCAATTATGCGGAACAAAAATAATACATCCAATACAAACAACAAAAATAAATCGCACATTTGCACATGTGCGTAACAAAAATAAATCTACACATGTGCAATACAAACAACATATATCTCACGGAAAACAACTCAAATCTTACATAATACATCCAAATCATCTCGAAATTGTAAAAATATCAATAACTACTGCACATGTGCGTAAATAAAAAAAAAAGCGCACATGTGAGAAATAAAAAAATTTGCGTCGTCGGAGAAGAATGAAAATCCAGTTATCGAGATCCGAATATCGGAGAGAAAAATCGGCAAAAATATCAATAATTTCCTATAGAAGAATGAAAATCCGTAATAACAAACCATAAGTCTTGGAGGAGAGAAATTGCAGAACAAACCATCGATCCACCGTCGGAGAAGCGGTTGCCGGACGAGAGAAGGTCGAACAAGTCGCCGCCGCCTGTGCGTCATCGTCGCCGCCTTCGCACCCTTCGGAGCGGATCTGCGGCGCATTCGTCGGCGTGAAGGTCGGATCTATGACACGATCTGTGCGGTGGTCCGTGGTCCTCCGTCGATACGCATTTTTTTCACCGTCGCGGTGGGGCGGTGTGTGGTGGGCCGCGGCGCAGCGGTGGGTGGTGGGCCGCCCACCTTCGTCTTCGTGCGGTGGTTGTCGGAGAGGAGATGAGAGAGAGAGAGAGAGAGAGAGAGAGAGAGAGAGAGCGGGATTTGTGAGAGATGAGAGAGAGACGGCGTGAGAAAGAAATGAGGGTGAGCGTGGGTTTTGGTATTAAATATTTGGAAAGTGGTATTTGAGGGTAAAATTGGTAGAAATAAGTTGACTTGTAGTGGAGAGTATTTTGATTTTTATTGTATTAGAAAGTAATAAAATTGTGAAGATGGTATCTAGTAGTAATTAATTCTAAATAAATTTAAAATTACTCAAAACAAAATCTATAAATTAATTAATCCTATAAAAAATAATAAAATTTTTAATCCTAATGGATACAAATAAAAATAAAACATTCTTCATAGTCTTCTAAATTGTCGATCGTCCACCCAATCGAATGAATCATTAGTTTGCAATCTACAATAAAAAAAAAAAAAAAAAAAAAAAATATATATATATATATATATATATCTCATTAAAAATCCTAAATTTTTTCTTCTCTCCTTTTATTTTATCATATTTATATTTTAATTCAAGAATTTCATCATTTAATAATGAGTTGCTAATCTCTTCTTTCTTTTTTTCTTTTGATTGCGAGAACACATATAACATGAGATGATCTTCATATTATTTAGTTTTTTTATTTTTTTCGTTGTTTTATAATGAGTTGTTAGTCTTTTTCTTTGTGTTTTTTTAATTTTATTGCGTATACAAGTTGCAGATTATAGAAAATGAAAGTATTGTCGGATGATTTTCATCGTATTGCTTTTTTAATATTTTGTTATTTTTGCAGACTTTGGATGTCCGATTTGATGTTACTATACAAATAAAAGAATTTTGTATAAGCTAATTATGATTAGTACTACAAACAATTTCTCGTAAGTTTTTCCTTTCTTTTTGGTTAAAATTATATTATGATTTTCTTTCTACATGTCCATATGTTCGTTTATTGAAATTTTGATCTTTTTTTTTTTTTGATTGTAGATTGCAAACTAATGATTGATTCGATCAGCTAGACGATCGACAATTTAGAAGACTATGAAGAATATTTTATTTTTATTTGTATCCATTAGAATTAAAAATTTTATTATTTTTTATAGGATTAATTAATTTATAGATTTTGTTTTGAGTGATTTTAAATTTGTGTATTGCAAATATTGATAATTATATATCAATCAATTTATTTATTTACAAGTTTTTGGCAATATAAATCTATTTTATTTGCATTTAATTCAAAATCTACCGAATCTATTTACAAAATATAAAATTGAGTTCCTAAAATTTTAGGAGGAGGTTGAATGAATATAGTAATGATATATTTGAAAATATAATGTTTAATTTAAATCAAATCAATAATAGAATTAAAATTGAATTAATTACAAATTGATTCAAAACATATCAAATTGATATTAATTATAGTCAAGTTTAACATTAAAGTACTAATCGATAATTTAAATTCCTAAAATATATTGATATTTATTCTAATTTGACTTTTTATATTTGAAAATTATATATTATCATTCACTAATTAAAAAAGCGATAATGATATATACATATATATTATTTATGAGTGGCTCAATTTAAGGGATTACCTTTAGAATTATCACTAATGTCATAATCATTTTATATTGTGATATTAATTTATAAGTGTAATAATATCACTAGATAAATATTATGGTATTAGTAAATATTTCTAATAGTATTTTAATTTCATACTATAAAATTATTTTACACTAGATTTTATTTTAATTAATAATAATTTATGCAGCAAATTTTTTTGGATTGTGATCATAACAATGGACCTTTTCTACCTCTCTCTCTCTCTCTATATATATATATATATATATATATATATATATATATATATATATATATATATATTAGATTTAAATTCAAGATAATTCAAAAGAATTATTGAAAATTCATTTTTGAAATCTTATGGTTAAAAATATATATATCTAAATTTAATTTTTTGAATAATCAATCACGTTAATAGTGTAGTCAAATGTTATTTACAAAAAATTATATGTATTCGAGATAAATATTGTTTACAAATATTTTTTGTTTAAAATTTGTAATTGCAAAACCTTTTGTTTGAATTACTTTGTATTCTAAATGTTTATCAAGTAATAAAAATAAAATTTTAATTTATGCATATTAAATTTTTATTTCAATTTAAATTTATTGTATATTGTAAATATATAACAACTAGAGTATAATTTTTTTGCATAATATATTTTTATTTTAATTTAAATTTATATATATAATAATAAAATATATAAAATTTTAAAATATAATATTATATTAAACCCGCGAAACTCGCGGGCCATACTCTCTAGTAGAATAATATGGAATGAGTTAAATGGTTAAGATTAAAAATTATAAATAAATGATTGAGATCAATTTTTAAAACTTAAATGAATGAGAAGAGAGAGATTTTGAAATAAAAGAATGTGGCTTTGCCACATAAGCTTTTTAAGTTTTTAGCTTAATTTTAAAATTTTAAAAATTTAAATGAATGAGAAGAGAGAGATTTTGAAATAAAAGAAAAGTTTTTAAGTTTAGCTTTATAAGGTAATAGATGTTTACAAAATTTCATCTTTTTATCAGCAAAAATAATAAGTCGCTCAACATGATTTTGCGACATGATCCATATTTGGTAAACCTCTTTCAAATGTGGATAAAATCTAAAAAAATAATAATTAAATTTAAAAAAATCATTAAAAAATCAGCTAAATATTAAAAAAATAAAATATGAAAAATCAAAGCTAAACAAATTTGAAAATATTTAAAAAAACAAATAAATCCTCAAAACATATCAATTAAATTAAAAAAACTCAATTATTACAATAAAATCTGAAAAAAATCTTCAGAATTTTTGAACTTTAATTGATTAATGAAGATTTTTATTTTTTTAATTTAGTTATTTCTTAAGATTTAGTTGGTTTTTTTTTATATATTTTTCAGATTTTATTTAAATTTTTTTAGTTTAATTATATTTGAGAGAGAAGGGAAAGTAATTTTTTTAACTTTTTGTGTGGTGATATTTTGATTGTGGCGTCAGCAAGGCCAAGATCCTCGGTATGTGCATCAAAGATGAGATTTCTTCTGTTTCTATATTTCCCCCAATAATAATACGATAAGAATCTTTTTCCATTGTTTTTTGACAAATTCTCATATGAAATATTTCACGGATCCTGAATCCGTGAAATAATCCATATTCATATCCAAATAAAGAAATTAGCGGATCCGGGCCAGGCGGGGCGGGTCCAACGGTTATTTCCCAAAAACTCGCGCTAGGGCAAAAAAATAAAATTCGCCGCGTGCTCAGGAGTGAGTTACTATTATGTTAAACGTGTTATTCTTTAACAATAAATACGTGTTACTATAAAATAAAAAATGCATATTTGTTTAAAAAAATCACTCAAATGCAAAAATAAAAATAAAAAATAGTCAAATAAATTTCTAATCTAATTATATGTGTGGACCAAATAAGTCTCTAACCTTCAACAACTTTATTCTTATTAATAGAGTATGATTTTATTAAGACGATGACTTATTTGATCTCAATATTAAAGAGAAATGATTTAAATGTGTTAAGAAAAGTTCATGGGTCAATTTTATTCCCAAGTGTAAGATTTGGGGGTAAATATGTATTATTGTAAGGATAAATATGTGTATTAAACTCGTGCAAAGGTAAAAATAAATTTTTACTCTCGGGTTGTGTTATAATAAGGTCAAACACGTGTTCTTATATGAAGAAAAAAGTGTTACTAATTAACAAAACTAATACAACACATGAATATTCTTTTAAGGACTAGTAATACGTATTTGCTCTTATAGTAACACATATTTGTTCTTATAGTAACACATATTTTTAAAAAATATGTTACTATATGAATACGTACGTGTTATTGTATGGTGAAAGATGTGTTACTATATGGAAAAGAAAAAAGTGTTACTATATGAACACAAATGTGTTCTTGTATGGAGAAAAATGTGTTGCTATACGAACATATCGAAGCAGAGTAATAGTTGCGATATTGTTTCGATTTTGGGAAAAACATTCAATTGGTAAAAGATGAATTTCATTATTGTTGAATCTCCTCCAAATTCCATTTTTCCAGTATTCTTTGATGTTTTTCCACCGCGTGTTACGTGTGCTTGATTTCTCTTCAATATGATGTTGATTGATGTAGTAAATTACTTCGTCGGAAATTCGTGATGATTCTCAATGGCGCTGTTGAAGCGTTAATCTGTGATGGTTTTCTGCGTATTTGTGCGTGATTTTGACCTAATCTGCAGCTAGGTTGAGCGACCCATTTCCTTTGGTTGACCGCGAGATTTATATATTTTTTTGTCTTTTAGTGATATTTCACAGTGAAATATTTAGGAGCTCACTCTTGTTTTTGTTCAATTAAACTCAGAGTCGTCAAGTTGCAGCGACGAATAGCAGCTGCCTCCATGGCTAGGATCTGCTTGTTGATCGTCCTTGTACTAGTAGAGACTATCTTTACGATTCAGGTACTAATTCCAAGTTTTTCTCTTTCCCATTAATGCTTTGGATGCTTCCATATTACGATCCAATTTATTTTTGGCATCTTATTCTTGCGTGCTCTCAACCGATTCTATCATCGATGATATATTTATTTAGACCTGTTTAGTTCTGCCTTTTCGGGGTTTTGGGATAAATCATGCTTATTTCGCTATGGCGTACCAACTACTTTTTGGATTTTGTGTTCAACTATCCTAAAGAGTATATTTTGCTCTAAGCCTGATTTTTTATGCTAGTCAGATATAAAACAAGTATCAAATCTTATTACACCTATACGATGAAACATACTTTTGCACCGCTGTAGAAGACAACAATATCCTCTTCACAACTTTTTTTTTCTCTCGCTTGTGATTTTTTTCTGTGGGAGTTGGGAGATGACTTCCATCCACCTTGAAAGCATGTATTTCTCGGTTTGTCTTGCTGGATGATACACAATTGCTCCTGAATGTTTTTGGTTTTCCCAGGATGTTTTAGAACCAACGTTCCTACTTGAACTTATGATTCACACAGAAAATTGAGTGAAAGCTATTAGATAAATCTTGTACTCCCTGACAAGCTTTTTGTGAGTTCTGTTGTTTTATTTGGTTTCCACGACTGTCTTGAGTTCTGCAAGCTTTCCACTTTGATAAACTAATGCCCATGTGTATAATTACAAATACAGGTCATTGCACGGGACCCTGTTCAGCTAAAACTTGATAATAAGATTCTTCAGGTACTTTTTACCAACATTGGAAAAGAAAAGTACATTTTTTCAAATATTATTATTGTAATAATAATATCATTTTTAATTCGTAATTAATATTCAAGCTGAACTGTAAAATGCCGTACAGGAATCCGTTGTTAAATTGATTAATAACAATGCCCATTTTGGATGGAAAGCTTCTATGAACCCTCGATTTGCCAACTATACTGTAAGTTTCTTGATTGTAATAAACTACAATATTTGGTTTGCTCTGGACTTATTCGAATAAGCCTACACACCACTTTCAAAACCTCCACCCTACCCCCACAAAAGAAACAATAAACAAATTATACACAAGAAAACTGCTGATAATCTAATATGACCCTCAGGTTGGCCAATTTATGCACCTTCTTGGAGTTAAACAAATGCCAGAGGGGGATTTAAAGGGAATTCCCGTCGTTACTCACAAGAAAGGTCTGAAGTTACCCACAAGTTTTGATGCACGAACGACCTGGCCTCAGTGCAGCACAATTGGGGATATTCTCGGTTGGTTATTTTCCCTTCTTGATTTGTGTTTCCATCAGAGAGAATGCTAATGATTTTGATTTTTTTCCTTCTCTATCCGACTTAAATCTATCAAACTTTCGCAAAACAAAGACCAGGTAACTTGCTTCTCTCATCTGGCAATATCCTTACATTGGCAAATGGCACACGATTCCTAACTGATCTAGTCTCTCTATATTAGGGGCATTGTGGTTCTTGTTGGGCTTTTGCTGCTGTTGAGGCTCTCTCAGATCGCTTCTGCATTCATTTCGGCACAGTTAATTTACGAGCCTCAAGTTTCCATTTTTTCCATCCAACAAGTTGAATTAGAAACAGACTTCCATAGTATCTATATCTGATTATTTATTGTTATTCCATGTGTTGTAGAATATTTCTCTCTCAGTCAATGATCTCTTAGCATGCTGTGGGTTTATGTGTGGTGATGGTTGTGATGGAGGGTACCCCATGTCAGCTTGGCGATACTTTGTCCACACTGGTGTTGTGACCGCAGAGGTAGCATTTTCTGTTGTGAGAAACAAGAGTTGTTAGATTGTTGTCAGGGCATCTGAGTATTTCCTATCGCAAATTAGTAACTACATCTAATTTGTTACACAATGGAACTCTATCTCTCTCTCTCTCTCTAATTTTTTTGTTATCTACAACTGTTGATTCCTGGATTCAGTTGTCTCATTCTAACTATTCATCACCTTGCATTTCTGAAATGTAGCATATGCATATCCTGAACGCTTGATGAAGTTTTTCTCTGGCAGTGTGATCCTTACTTTGATAACAGTGGATGCTCCCATCCTGGTTGTGAACCTGCCTATCCTACCCCTAAATGTGAGAAGAAATGCCAAAAACAAAACCTGCTCTGGAAGGATTCAAAGCACTTCAGCTTGAATGCATATAGAACTAGTTCTGATCCGTACAGTATAATGGCTGAGGTTTTCAAGAATGGACCAGTTGAGGTCTCTTTCACTGTCTACGAGGTACACGAAGAAACATAAATTCTGAACCCTAAGTTAAGGAAATGTTATAATTCTTATTCATGTTCGGTGGTACTAATCGAGATTTTCTAACAGCTTGAATATAATTTTTAAGGCAATTTACATCCCAGCCATGGGCTCCTTGAGATTGTGTTGTCTGTGACATTTAAATATGGTTTTCTGTGGTCTCTGAAATTTGATTTCTATAAAATCCTTCTCTCATTCTTTCAAAATTTTCTTCATGATAGCTATTATTTGCTTTCATCTCAGGATTTTGCTCATTATAAGTCGGGAGTTTATAGACATATAACGGGTGATGAAATGGGAGGCCATGCTGTTAAGCTGATAGGCTGGGGAACTACTGACGATGGGGAGGACTACTGGGTAACAAATATCCTCTTTAAGATCCTTCATAATCAAATATAATGTGATTGTACACTTACTTTTGGTTTGTCCTTGCAGCTTTTAGCCAATCAGTGGAATAGAAGCTGGGGTGATGTACGTTCTCTGTTAATCCTTGAAATACTTACCTTGTCATTTAAGCTGAACAAAGGACTTTGTCCACCATATGAATATTCTCCTTGGACCTGTTGTTTTGGATTGGATGATTTGAGGATGGGTTTGAACTGATAGCAAATTCGTTGGTTGGATGGAAAAAAATTAGAAAGAATTTGTAATTCATCGCTCTCATTTTAAACTTTTCTTGAGGCATTTGGATAGATTTGAAGTCTCCTTTGATTCGAATGGTTTTCAAATTCTTTAATTTTGAACCAGTCCATCCAAATGCAATCTAAGGACAGATTTTGCCAAAAATTTATGCAGTTGAGAATTGATATTATCATAAGTCTATTCTTTGGTTTTATTGATCTGTTGAATATGGTAAAATTCTGAATGTTGGACATCTTGTGGGATGCAGGATGGATACTTCATGATCAGAAGAGGAACAAATGAATGTGGCATTGAAGAAGAGGTAGTTGCGGGCTTACCTTCACCGAGAAGCTTGATAAATGAGTATGGACGTATGGATAAGTTGCGTGACGCCTCAATGTGAGACCAGAAAACGAGTATACTCGATTCGATAAATGCAGTAGTAAAAATGGACATGTATATTTCATCTAAGTTCGTGTTAAATGCCACAAGAATAACTAACTAGTTTATCCACGACAATTGGTATGTGGTATGTGTTTGGTGTAATATTATTGATTACCAGTTGACTCATATGATGGAGAAGACTTTCTTTCCTTATATTTTTGTTGGTCTGGGCTCTTTGAATGTTTGCTATCCTCTTGGCATGGCACCAATGGGTTGATCTTCTTTCTTGATAGGGTCCATAAATTGATATGCATCATGACGCAGGGGAAGATTACCTTGTTCAACAAAATAGGAAATACCCTATCAGCCCAAGTTTATGTCCAACCATTTTGAGGGCAATGCCTACTTCTATCCTATGCGCGTAATAAAACTATTTTTCTCTAAAATGAGAATCAAATTTATATACATATTAAATTGACAAATACGTTTACACTGTATAAATTACGATTATTATTGGTTAATTTTGCGTGAGGGATGTTTTAAATACTAAAATAAATCCCAGCCTATTAACTCTTTAAAAAAATTTACTACCGTTCTCATTCAAATATGCCGTCGCATAATTGGTATTGAACTTTACGTACGTGTTGAAAAATGAAGTATATAAATTTGACTTAATAATAGTACTCCCTCAGTTACGGAGACAAATGTAGAATAAAGTAAAAGTGATATTTTTAAAATTTAAATAGTATTGTGAGGGTGTAGTTTATGAAAGGTATTCCATTTTAGGGGGTGAAGTAAATTATGGGACGTTTGAAAAGGAAAGTGTGAAGTTAATTGCGGGAATGGAGGGAGTAACATTTAGAAGGATAGATTATAGAAATGATATGTACGCAGTGAATTAATGCGTGCACGCCATAATCAAAGATTCTGGTGAGATTTGCGGGGATTTATTTTTCTTTTGAGACATTAAAATGAAGCAATAAATTGCAAAATAAAGAAATAGGTAAATTAAAGCAAGTAAAAGCATATTCCCTATCCATCTATAGAAGCGAGTCTGTGGGTTTGTGGAGGTGGCGACAAGTAGCGCACATTGAACTTGGAATGCTGCTGATGATCAGTACATGAATGATGGGTGGGTAAGGCCAAGGGTTTCACCTTCTACTTTGAACTCGCACAGAGGAGAGAGAACTCCCCTATAGTGAACCAGGTTACCTTCCCTTCATAATTGAATGATTAATTACTATTTTGCTGCACAAATCCTTGGGATGTATTCTTTTCTCGTAAAGTTGAATTTTCACTTCCTCTAATTAAGTTGGTTGGTCCATTAGAAAAGAAGAAGAAGAAGAAGAACGCCACGCCTTCGCCGGAAGGAATCGGTGAAAGGAATTAGGAGGTCAACTGTAAATCGAGGCTGAGTTACTTGCTGGCCGCTGCACAAACAAACAATTAATTAATGGTAAGCATGTTGATTCCAAAGGAACCAGAGCAAGTAATAAAACAGCGAGATGGATCTGTGCTTGGTAAGAAGACTATTCTCAAGAGCGACCATTTTCCTGGATGCCACAACAAACGCTTGGTTCCCCATATTGATGGTGCCCCCAATTACCGCAAGGTCTTCCTTCCTTCTTTATTGATATCGTGTTTGGGTGGGCGGGTGGGGAACTCATGTTTATCTAGTCTAGTGTTACGTTCTAAATTGTCTAACTTATTACACTCTCTTTGTCTCTCATTGCCATAGGCCAATTCATTGCCTGTTCATGGCGTGGCTATTCCAACTGTTGATGGCATCCGAAATGTTCTCACGCACATTGGAGCTCACACAAATGGGGATCAGATTCATGTACTTTGGATTAATCTCCACAAGAACCGGTAATTATTCACATTGAATTGCTCATTTTCCCGGAATATTGTTGGAGGCAGTGCAAACTTCCACTCTTTCAAGTTGTATGTGAAATAGTTACAAGGATTTCTATAACAGGCTGCAGAATTAAGCAATGTACATAATATATGGTTGGTGCTTGACCACTTTGAGTTCCACTAATAACTTCCATGCCATACAGCTAGGTGTAAAGAGTAGATGCCCCATTGGATTTATAGATATAAGAGGTGTTTGCAATAGCTTTTAAAGTAATTTTCAGCTTTTAACTTTAGAAAAGCTAAAAGGCATTGTTTTCATTCAGGTTTTGCTTAAATGAAAGCAAGTTGAAGCTAAAAATGCCAAAATCTCGAGGTAGCTCTACGCTTGCTTTAGTAAAAGCTGAAATTGCTTTTAAATGCTGTTGCAAACACCCTCATAATCATGCTTAATTTTTCCTGTAGGGAACTCCACCGGGAGCAATGCACTTTAGATAGTATGGGATGTCTTAATGATTCCTCATGTCTTTGCACTCATTCGAGTTTTACTTAATATATGGTTAATAAAGTCTGTTTCCTGCATTCAGAATCCAAGGACTGACAAAATTTAGTCAATTGAATACATAGGAATTTGCTTCGGCCAGGTTTTTGGTTTTGTATGTATGTATGAAGTGCTTAAGCATCCAAATTGTACAAAGCAATGTGATTGCTCTAAACTGAAGTACATATGGTGTCCAGATACTCCCGGAAGAGGCTATTTCACGATAAGTATAGGGTGATTGGTATTCAGCTTGTTGTTTTGAATTTTAGTATCTGTTCAAAGATTCAGCTTCTGATTGGTAGTCAGCTTGTTGTTATACTGCCAACAAGTATGAAACAAGGCTATGAATGATGATTTCATATCGTTGTATCTTTTGCCTGCTGGAACATGGAAGTTAGCTGTTACATTGGAGATTTATAGAAGTCCTCTTGGAGCTTTCCATATAATCTATTAAACCTGTGTAATTGAAACAGGTGATATACATTAACAGTCGGCCTTTTGTTCTGCGTGATGTTGAGCAGCCATTTTCAAATCTTGAGTATACGGTACGTAATGCCCCTGAAACCTTGCATTGTCTCTTTTACTTCTATAAACTTTGTTCTGGCCAGGCAGAATGCTTGGAGATTGCTTCATGCTTGCCTTTTCTTTGTAGATACGGAATGAAGTAAAATCTAGGACAACTTCGTAATGTTCTGTAATGCAAAAATAAAAAAGTCAACCTATTAGCTTTGTAAAACCCATAGAATAATAGGTTAAGGCTGAGTTATGATTCTCCTAATTGAAAGGTATTTCATTTCTTACTTCATTACTTTTGATTTTTCTGTTGGTAGTATCTTTGATCTTGCTCTCTCTTCAAAGTTCAGAGTCACTTTTTTCTCTCTGCTGGTGCATATTACTGCTTGTCAAGAGACTGAAGAGCTTCATATCTCTTACAAATATAACATCCATTTCTTGGGGTTCTATGTTTCAAATGGCTCCTTATACATTGGTACCATATAAACCTTCCTGTAACAAAGAGAATGCAACTGGAACTATTTGTTGTAACCAGAAAATATGTGGAATCAACCTACAGAAAAATCCACATGCAGCTTCTTGTTTATTTGATTTAGTATCCCGTTTCCTCTCTTGTTTGTTGTGTGTCAAAATACAGGCTTTTGACTTTGTACCATTAGTCAATCCTGCCCATTACTTAAAAGGTGATAGCTCAAGTGGTTAGAGCTTCACTACCTATGTCCAAAAGGTCATGGGTTCGGGTCACCATTTAACCGATCAATAAAAAAAAATCTTCCCCATTACCGTTGCATATGCAGGACCTTGTTTTGAGCATGTCTTCATTTAAAATAGAAGAAAGTTTCCTGCACTATTTCTTCCAAGATTTTTCTAAGCTTAAGTGGATGTATCTAGTGTTTTGTACTTTTATCCTGTTTCTTAATGAATTCTACTTCCAATTATTTAGAGTTTCCATAGAAGCGTCTTCATCAATATCTGTTTTTCAAATAAAAGTAGGGCATTAACAGGGTCAGGGTAGAGCAAATGGAAGATCGCTTGAAAGAAGATGTCCTGACAGAAGCTGCTAGGTATTCTGTTCTTTTTTAGATTATCGTTCATTTTTATATTATGGTCACAGTTTATTCTTTCATGACATATATTTAATTATTTTCAACATCTGAATCAGCAGATATGGAAATAAAATCCTTGTAACTGATGAACTGCCAGATGGTCAGATGGTGGATCAGTGGGAACCAGTTTCGCATGATTCCGTTAAAACACCACTAGAGGTACACAAAATTGTTACAAAATGATGAAATGTAGACTATATGCTTATATTATTTTGTCTTCATCTCTAAGTCAGGTGTATGAGGAATTGACACTTCAGTTCCTTGTTGATTATGAACGTGTTCCTATTACGGATGAAAAGTCTCCTAAAGAGCAGGATTTTGATACTTTGGTAAGTTCCTATTATAGATTTAGTCTAATCTAACATCATTGATAACACTCGTAGTGTTGCCTATAGTCTTCAGTTTGATTAGCCCCATATGTCTATTGGGGGTATTCTAGATCTTTATTGCTGACGTCATGCCATTTTCCACAAAAATCCATCCAATGCTCAGAATCCCACCATCCAACTTCTCCTTAAATCAGAAGCACAATAAATTAAAAATAGCTAAAATGGTTGCAAAATCTTAACCCATTCTTGTAAAATTACATATCGTTCATGAGAAATTATTTGGAACATTCAATAGATGGACTTCACATTGTCAAATGCACGTTATTCTAAGATCAATGTGTTGCTTGGTAACAGATACACTCTACATTTGTTTGCTCCCATTCCATAACCGCATAACCACCTTACCTGAATGGCAGAATGTAAATTGTTTGTAAGTCAGAATTAAAGGCTCAAATGAATATTTACCCGGTTCAGCAGTAAGTATTCTTTCTGAAGATATCAGTTTCAAGATAGTTTATAAACTTATTTAAAGATCTGGATTCATAAAACTTAATTCAATACTAAGGTTTTCAAATTTTCTTTTACACAAATGTAGTGTACATAGTACATGAAAATTTCCACGCAGCTTGTCAAAATTTGATCAGGCTGCAATATAGAATTAATGAAAGCGTTTTCACGTAACATGAATCAAATAAGTATTCACTCAACAAAAAATGCAACTGTTAAATTGCTGATAGCCTGATTAGATTGACAGAAGAACTTTAGTAAAGACTATATTGTTTGTAGCTGATACTTTATCACTTTCCTCACATTTTCTCCTTTTCTTTTTCCTCATTAAGGTAGCTGGTTAACAATGGCTGTCCTCTGTAATTAATACAAGGAATCTTGATTCATTATTAATTACTTACCATAGTGTATTACTCATCAAGAGAAGATCCAGCTATTGCAACACATGAGTCTAGAAAAGATATACTCACATTAACTGGCATTTACTAATACGATGATCTCAAAGCACTTTTTTTTTTTTTTAAATCCTGATGGCTCCTAAATACATTCTTCTTGAGTATTTGAATTGCTTTCTTATATAAAAATATATAAATGCTTGGGTTAGGTACAACTAAACAAAGTTAGGTATTTTTACTTGAGAGGATTTTTAGTATAGCAATTTCCTTTAGATATTAAATATATCAGTGAGCTACTCTTCAAGTTAGTCTATCGAACTTGATAACTTTTTTTTGAAGTGTTAATTTGTATAGTCTGAAGTTGCCTTAGCAACATGCCAGAAGTGTTATTGAGCAATTTCCTGCAGTCAGTGATGTCCAGTTGTTCCACCCACACTTCTGTTACACATTGACATTTCTATACCTGCTGGCTCTTGTGAGGACATTGCCTCACCATTTCCACTCAAATCCCATTTCTTTTGAGCAATTATTCTTCATGTGGGATACTGCGTGGGATATACATGTGAAACCAAGAAAGTTAAGGGTCATGGAGCTAGTTTGTGTATTATGTCTCCTACATAGGAAATGCATTTATTACTACTCAAATTTTGTACCATCAGTTAAGCTATGATCATGGTAGAGGAATCTCCAACAACCAAAAAGAAAAATAAGAACATTAATGGAAAGGAAAAACTTAGTTGCTTCTAAAATGCATCCCCAAATAAAAACCTTGAGGGAGGAGGATATTCTAAATTTCTAATGAAGTTTCCACCAGCATGTTTTTAGCTTTTATTGAGCTAAAGGTAGCACATTATGTACCATTTAATCTTATGTGGCTCATGGAATTAAAGGTATATAACTCGTAATCAGTCTTAATGGGTTGTATTTGGTTTTGTTCAATGATTTGTTTGTGCTTTCACTCCACTGATTAACGATTCTAAACCATGCATTTAGGAAATCTTTGCTTCAATAAGTATGATATTGAACTTGGTGAATTTGAACTTCTGGATTTGCAATGTTAAGTTGTTCCCCATGTCATTACATTTTTAGGTTCAAAAAATTTCTCAAGCAACTGTAACGACAGAAATTGTATTTAATTGCCAAATGGGGCGTGGACGAACGACCACAGGGATGGTGATTGCAACACTTATATATATTAATCGCATTGGTGCTTCAGGTGATCTTTTATTGCTTTTCGTAGGATAATTTTGACTGTAAAATTGGAAGCTCTTGTGTTATTTTACAGCATTAGCCTTGTATATCAAGTTTCTATTTATACTTCAATTTGATCTCTGATCTTATTCACTCTTAGATTCTTTATTTTTATCATTGTTGTTACTTGGCAGTATAATATATTGCCTGTAGATTGTCGTTACTTACGCCATTTCTCTCCTTTCATTAGTCTTTTTGTATGTATTCTGAAATGTTTTGTTTCAGAATAGTACAAATTTAGTGACACCTACTCCTTTGTACACCAGATAAAATGAGATGAGATTATTAGCTAACCTCTGGTTTTAGTTATGGATGAGCTGATCAGAAACATCCATGAGGTTGTATGTTGTCTGCAGATGATATAATCTTAATAGATGAAACCAAAGAAGTGCACATAAAAACATAGATAGATATCATGGAGCTCTTGAGGGTAAGGATTTCAGGATTATTCTCAAAAAGGGAAATTTGGTCTCCCCTGAAGTAAGAAGAAGGGGCCGAAATAGTAGGGAAGTCCTAGAGTGTGAAATTTATCACTATTTAAAATCTATCATTTTGAGGAATGGGGACATTTGAGAAGATATAGATCATAGGATTAAGGCAGATTGATTGATTGAAATGGAGAATGGTAATATCCTATGCTACAAGAGGATGCCCATGAGTTTGAAAGGAAACTGTTGTAAGATTATTGTCCAACCTTTACTTAATGGCTCGGAGTATTGGGCCACTATAGGACAACAACATGTTTAAGATGGTAAATGTAGAGATGTCCATGTTAAGACAAATAATGAGAACATGCTAAGATAACAATAAGAATGAAAAGATCACGAGCCATTTAGGTATAGCCTGCATAGATAATTATAGTTGTGTACAGGTAGCCCTCATAGTTTTTATCTTTCTACATGACGAAAGAAAAGCCATCTGGGCCTGGTGCTTTGTTAACTTCACACTGAAAAACTTTCTTTGAACTTCTTCCGAGAACTGAGCTTCAAGAACAAAATTAACAGTCTCTGAGATAGGGTGTCAGTTGTCACTCCAACCTTCAATGCCCCAACCACAAGAATTATTTTTTGCTGTATAAGTTTTTAAAAAACTGATCAACTCTTTTTAATGGGGTTTCCTTCAATTAATATAGTGCCGTCTTCAATTTTCAACCTTGTGTTTTTCATATCCATAAATCGTGACCCATATCCAGACGAGGTAAGGCCGGAAAAGTCAGCTGTGGTCAAACTAAAGGAGGTCATCCGAAGAAGAGCTTGAGATAGTCGTCTCTGTTGGAGATAATAATAAAGAGCTTAAGACGAGGTCAAGACAAGTCGGGTAGAATAAGAAAGGCAAGTCTTCACCAAGTCACCGCAGACGATTAGATCAAGATCACCGAGGTCGAAGCAATTTTCAAGAATAAGTTTGTTAAGCGTTTTAGTTTGTTACAACAAACTAACCGTTTCTCGAGCTTATAAATATGTTTAGGCACAATTTCAAACATAACTTTCAACGCTCTCATTCACATTGTGATTGGAGTGTATAGGGCAAGAGCTTTTAAGACCAATCGCAAAATATCGAACCCAAGGGAGAAAGTATGCAAACGAAATTCAAGAATAAGAGTTCTAGATGCCTAAAGTGGCAACAAGATATAGGACTAAAATCTCTATAAGAATGCAAGAAATTAATTGGCAAGATTATGCAAACAATATATCAAACACCTAAGATACAATAACAAATATACTAAAATCAATGAGGGATTTAGGTGCAAGGGATAATCTCCATCAAGGAATCCATGATTAACAAGCTATGATTGTATCCAAATGCAAATCAATCAAATTAGGAAGCATAAACCATCATGAAATTAATCACTCCATTAAGATCACAATGCCTAATGTGAGTATCCTTAGTTCTTCCCATCTCTCAATGTAGAAGTCCCCACTCATTGTAGGGATGACTTAGCCCCTTTGTACTTTATAATTTTTGTTTATATTATCTTCTTCGTTCTTTTAAAAACAGAAAACGCATATGCAAACCCTCAGTATCTGTTTTAGCTGTGAGGAATTGCTTCTTAAGTCCTTGTTATTATGCATAAACATTATTCTGTACCTTTTAGAAGTTTTTATTGGAAAAGATCAAATTTATCATTCTGGTTCTTTTCTCTCATTTAATGGCAAAAGCAATGTTATTCTGATTTATTCTCGTATAGGTATCCCAAGAACCCTTTCCATGGGAAAAATTTCTGATTTCAGTTCTAGCATTGCATCGGAGCTACCAAATTCAGAGGAATCTATCCGTAGAGGAGAATATGCTGTCATTCAAGCCTTATTCGAGTTCTAGAGGTACCAGATAATATTGCTCTTGTGTTTGTTTGCAGAAAATATTTTTCTTTTTCTTCTTTTGGTGTGAATTTATATTGACTTATAATTTGCCTTAAGGGCGGCGTTGAAGGCAAAAGACAGGTTGATAAGGTCATCGATAAATGTGCATCTATGCAGGTACTGATCTTAGTATTTTCTTGTGGATACTCAATTCTGGTTAGAACAAATAATTGGGATAACTGAATGCCTCTTGGTACTATATCTTATGTTGATTTTATTACAGAATCTACGTGAAGCAATTTCTTCCTATCGAAGTAGTATTCTTTGCCAAGCTGATGAAATGAAGAAGGAAGCATCTCTTTCCTTTTCGTGGAGTACTTGGAGAGATATTATTTCCTTATTTGTTTTGCTGTATATCTTCACACAGAAAGAGATCTTTATCCTATGTCTTCTGGTCAGTGTAGTTTCACTGAGTGGATGAGAGCTAGACCGGAGCTTTATAGTATATTACGCAGGTAATGAGTTCTTTGCTGTTATACGTCTCAATCTGATGTCCAAGGTCTCTTATTCAAGTGAATGTAATATGATGTTCCTATTAATCCTCATCCTAAATCTCTTCATGTTAGCATCTGTGTAACATTTTATATGAAATAGATACTTGTTATTTTTTGGCAATGCATGCATTTATCCAACGTCAGCATTTCTGATAAACAAATATGAATCCTTATATCCTGTGTTCTTATATGGTTTAATTTTGATGAATATGATAAGCCACTGGTTTTAAGCATTTTATTTTTACTATTTAAAATAAAATATTTTTGGTTCTTATTAAAAAAATATTTTAATGTATTATAAATGATTCAGTATTTCCAAGTGTGCAATATCAATGTAATTGAAATGGCAAAGTGTTGATAAATTTGAGTGAATCTATGAAAAGAGGGAAAAGTAGACTGAGGATATTTGAAATGAAATTCTTGTAGCTGAGTCTAGATTAGGATGTTAGTAAGATTAGTTTTGTCAAGTAGTTCTGGGTTTAAAATGATTTCATACATCACATTTGAGGAACCTGGATTTGGATAAACTGCAATTGTTTCCATTGAAGTGCCCTTTGCAATTAAAGAAAGTGTTTCCTTACTCCATAGTATGTTGATAATGCATTTGTAGAGTTTGATTAATAAAATCTCAAAATATGTTAACAGCATGTGATGTCATCTTTAGATTGCTGAGGAGAGACCCAATGGGCGCACTAGGTTTTGCCAATCTTAAACCTTCTCTTGCACAAAGTTCTGATTCTCCTGATGGCCGCCCTTTAGAGATGAGTCAAGTTGCTGCAATAAGGAATGGAGAGGTTCTCGGAAGTCAAACAGTTCTTAAAAGTGACCACTGTCCTGGTTGTCAACATCCTTGTTTACCAGAAAGATTGGAGGGTGCTCCAAATTTTCGAGAAATTCCTGGATTTCCTGTGTACGGTGTTGCTAATCCAACTGTCGATGGAATTCGATCAGTCATTCAAAGGATTGGAAGCTCAAAAGGTGGGCGTCCAGTATTGTGGCACAATATGAGAGAAGAACCTGTTGTTTACATTAATGGGAAACCATTTGTCCTTCGTGAAGTTGAAAGACCATATAAAAATATGCTGGAGTACACGGTATCACATCATATCCCATTACTTTTTATAGTCGAAACTTGCAAAATGTGGCATCTTTTATGGTCATGCATATACAACCAAATGATGGCATCTTTCTGTTTTCCCAGTAAGACCTGACAGAATGGTGATTTCTTGCCTGTAAATAGACAATATCACTTTATATTTTTCTCATTTTTTAGGAGGCAAAAGCAACATATATCATTGAATTTTTCCTCTTCTAGTCAAATTATAGTTTAATTTGAGTTGTCCAATTCATGGTGAATGGTTCATAAGCTGGCTGTTTAGCTTTATGACTGGTTTTAATCTAATTAGTGATCTTTATGTGGTATAACTGAAGTACTCCTATATTTGCAACAGTTAGTATTATTCTTAGCCCTGTATTCCATCTTGAATGAAAAATGAACAATCTTACATACTCTGCAGCGTGCCAAAAATTGATCCAATGCAGCGTGCTGCTTGCTCTATATGTTACTGAATCGACTTGAATACCTACTGACTTAATTGTTATATTTGGTTGTGATCTTGATGAAATTTAAATCGACACCATGGATAAATGGCCAATATGTTTCAAAGTTGCATTGGACTTTCATCTATTTTGAAAATCCTTTGGTTTGGCTCTCAAAAGAATTCTATTGTTATGTAAAGATTTATAAGTCTTTAATTCTGTTCTTTAAAATTTTCCTTTTTCTATTGTCTTCCCTTTCTAATTAGTGCCCAAAGCCCCAAATAATAACATTAATATTTTTTTATGAATTTATCTTTTCTTTAGCATTATATTTACCTACTTTTTGTTCTAAGAAGTAACGATTTAGGCTATCTGTGTCTAGGGGATTGATTGTGAAAGAGTTGAAAGAATGGAAGCTAGACTGAAGGATGATATTTTGCGAGAAGCTGAACGTTATCAGGGTGCTATAATGGTCATTCATGAAACTGATGATGGACAGATATCAGATGCATGGGAACATGTGAAGTTGGATGCTGTTCAAACCCCGCGGGGAAGTATTTAGGTGCTTTGAAGCTGATGGTTTCCCCATCAAGTATGCTCGTGTTCCCATAACTGATGGAAAAGCTCCTAAAGGTTCTGATTTTGATACATTGGCCATGAACATTGTATCTGCCTCCAAGGACACAGCTTTTGTTTTTAACTGCCAGGTAGTTACTGTTTCAAACTTCATATACCAGTTGCATGACCCAGATCATTGCAATTTTCCTTCACATTTCTGAATATACAATAGCTAGTTGTGTTAGCTTCTTTATGGATTGAAGTTTTATACAGATGGGTATTGGAAGGACAACAACTGGTACTGTTATTGCTTGCCTTCTGAAGCTCCGAATAGATTATGGGAGGCCGATTAGAGTGCTAGTCGATGACCCATCACATAAAGAGCTTGGTCGTCACAATGATGAGGAAAGTGACAATCATTTTCCTTCAGTTTCTGCTTCTGAAAAAAGTAGGTCAGGGGAAGATTCAGGTCATTCATTTGGGATTAATGACATCCTATTATTGTGGAAGATTACGAGATTGTTTGATAATGGAGTAGAATGCCGAGGAGCATTAGATGATATAATAGATCGATGTTCAGCACTGCAGAATATACGCCAAGCTGTCTTGCAATACAGACAGCTGTTTAATCAGCAGCATATGGAGCCTAGAGAAAGGAGAGTAGCTTTAAACCGTGGTGCTGAGTATTTGGAGGCGATATTTCCGTTTAATTGCTTTTGCAGCATATCTAGGAAGCGAAGCATTTGATGGATATTGTGGACAAGGAGAGTCAAGAATGACTTTTAAAAGCTGGTTACATCAAAGACGAGAGGTTCAAGCAATGAAATGGTCCATCAGATTAAGACCTGGACGATTCTTTACCATCCCTGTAAAGCTTCTTGCATTTCAAACACTCTCAAAGTTGCATATTTTTCTTTACCTTCTGATTGACTGCATGTTAGGTTTCTGAATACAGGAGGAATTAAGAGCTCCCCATGAATCTCAACATGGAGATGCTGTGATGGAGGCAATTGTGAAGGATCGTAATGGTTCAGTTTTGGGGAAAGGCTGTATTCTTAAGATGTATTTCTTTCCTGGTCAAAGGACTTCTAGCCACATACATATCCATGGTGCACCAAATGTCTACCAGGTACCTGGAGAGGTCATGTTTATAATCTCATCAGCATGATCGATAGTGTAGTACTGCGTGTGCTCTTTCATTAGGGCCCTGCATTGCAAATTATAATAACATTTGTTTATTTCAGTTGAATGTAATATATATATATATATATAATGGATTTTAGGGATAGGAATCTACGCGAATTCTTTGTTGAGACTTTTGCAACAGTGGTATCTGCTTTACCACCACCATATCTTTTATTGAAATCAGCTTTTATGCGTTCTAAAAATGCTAACAGGAATTCTGAGATGCAACCAATTCATCTTTGTTACTGCATCTGTTTAGGTGATTATTAAGTATGTATGTGATAACTTAACCTTGAAGATGATGATGACTTTGGATCGTAAGGAACTATTTTGTAAGGTGGAAGCTATATATTGAGCAATTTTATATGTCTATGAAGAGTGCTCATCCAGTAACAATAAAATGTGGATTGCTGCGTTTGTCTGAAAGCATGTCTCACTTTTGAGATTTTTGTGTTTTTAGGTGGATGGATATCCTGTGTATAGCATGGCAACCCCAACAATTGCAGGTGCAGAAGAGATGTTAGCCTATTTAGGTGCCAAGCCCTCAGCAGAAGGAAGTCCTCAGAAGGTAGTTTTAACAGATCTACGCGAGGAGGCTGTTGTTTATATCAACAACACTCCTTTTGTTCTTAGAGAACTTAATAAGCCTGTTGACACACTCAAGCACATAGGAATTACCGGTCCAGTGGTAAGTAATCATTTTCCAAAGTTGTTCATAAGCTACTATGGAATTCAGTTTCCTAATTTGGTTTCAATTTACAGGTGGAACATATGGAGGCACGTTTGAAAGAGGATATAATTTCTGAGATTAGAATATCTGGTGGTAGAATGCTGTTACATCGTGAAGAATATAACCCTGCAACAAAACAGGCTAGTGTCGTAGGGTACTGGGAGAATATTTTCGTAGATGATGTTAAGACTCCTGCTGAGGTGTATGCAGCTCTGAAGAATGAAGGATACAATATGGCTTATAAGAGGATCCCATTAACTAGAGAAAGAGAAGCTCTAGCTTCAGATGTTGATTCCATACAATGCTGCAAGGATAAGTAAGTATTCACTTATTTGTAGAACATATGATTTTTAATGTCAATTGTTTAGATTCAAACATAACTGACGTAAGCTGACCTTATAGTATAACTCTGAAAGCTCTCATAATGTAGGCATACATCGCATCACTGATATTATTAGCATCTGTCCTCATCTAGCTGTAGACATTTAGGTCTGAAAGACTATTTAATAAATCTATTGATCTGGTTAAAGTTGTCTTATCTATGAGTTTGTTTGGCTTAGCTTATTTAAAATATCTTGTAAACTCTTTCATTTTATAAGATGTTATATCTTATATCGAGAATTTGTTGAACATATAAAGTGTATGTGGAAAATAAGCTGATGGCACTTTTAAGTTGTTAATAATGGAAAATTTGTATAATAATGATTAGATTTAGAGGAGTCAAGAAAAATAAAATGGGATCTCCTTGCTTCTTAGAATCTGTAAGCTCCTAACATTAAATACCTTCCTTCTTTTTGTAACTTCACCAAACAGCTTAATTAGCTCTTCAACATCTTATAAGATGCTTTAAAAAACGAATCTCATCATTAGTGTTTTTAGATGATGTCATGATTTATCATGGGGAGATGAAATTTAAGTTTGCTTTTTTTTTTCTCCCACATACATTGATAAAATACCTTCCTGAAGAGTACAATATAATTAACATGTACGATGAGTTATTTAACCTTCTACATTTTGTTCGCATGGCACAGTTGCATATACAATTTGCTGCGTAGTGTGATATGCAAAATCTTCAGAGTGCATATGCCAATTGCAATGGAGTTTATAATCATTCATACCTATCTACACACTAAACTATTGTTTTCATTTCTTATTTCTCTTGACAGCACTGCAGGGTCATATCTTTTTGTGTCACACACAGGATTTGGAGGTGTTGCTTATGCGATGGCTATCATTTGTATAAGACTTGAAGCAGAGGCAGCTTTATCATCACGTCTCTCACGATCTATTGGAAGTACATGCTCATCTGAATTATGGGAAGAACATCCTAACTCAGATGATGAAGCACGCAAGTTAGGTGATTACAGAGATATCTTAAGCCTGATAAGGGTTCTTGCACATGGTCCTGAGAGCAAATCAGATATTGACACTGTTGTAGATAGGTATGATCTTTATTTGCTTACATAACAGCTTGTTTCTCCTTGTTTATGTGATGCACATATAATTCAAAAGAAGGATGATTTCGTGCATTGATCTGCATCAGTAAAATTGAATCGTAAAAACTATGGTCAAACATAAATGGGCAAAAGAATGTTTTTTGTGGCCGAAGATCAAAACTAAGTAAATCACAAATAGACAATTAAACTAAACTGACTTGTCGTGCATGATCAATAATTCCACCCTGAAGGCATATAAAATTTTCAGAAATTACATTATCCTAGTATGCTTGCTGTTTTATTATGTTTTGGCATGTAAATTGTGAAATACGCCATGTGAAAGGAATCACCTTTTTCTGTTGAACTTCATTTTGGTGTGCCTTGCTTGCAACTAAGTTAATTATTTATTTACCAATCAAGATCCAGGATTTTCACCTATGTGTGTGTGTGTATATATATTTGTGTGTGTGTGTGTGTATTGTTTATAACTTTATATACATAATTATTGGCTCGTACTGTCATTTAAAATTACAGTTATTTGTCTAAATTTTATTATTCTGATTTTCCTTTCTTAATTTTCTTACTCTTACTCCCTTAAAATTAACAGCACTATTTAAAGACATAATAAATTGCTTCTAACATCATTTTGAATTAGAGAAGCGAATTCATCTAAAAATGTTGTGCCCTAAAATTCCCTGTCATTATCTTAAAGCGTCAAGTAGAGTAACAGAGGTGAATAAGAGCCGGCTTCTGCTTGAATGCTCTGAGTGGAACTCGGATAATTCGAGTTGGTTTGACCTCAATAAATTTATATATTAAATAACATTGCTGGCTCAATTATTTGCAGCATTACTGTGCATAGATTGGAATTGTTTCTCTGCCACAAGCTTCAAATCGATGACTCATTTCACCTACTACCTCTATCGCTTAGATCCATCATTTTCATACCATCACTTGCACACCACACTTCCTTGACAAAACATGGCTACTTTTGCAAAGTCAATCATCATTGCTAATGGACTGGATTTTAATTTTTGTGGCCCACCATTTTCCAGTCTAAAATCTCCTCATGTTTGATGTATTCATTTTGGGGTTATAAGTTCATGAACAAAGAGGTTTCATTTAATACTACCAAACTACCTCCACCTAAAATTAAATGTGCAGTTGGACTTGGCAAATCACCTGCTAGTGCATAACTGGATAACATGGTTAATTTGAAAAACTCAGGTACATTAATTACATTGAACTTTGAAAAAAAAAAAAAGACTAATATAATAAAGGATACTAGGCATGAATTTGTAGCATAAATGACGTATGACCGCCCAGCTTTTGTAAAATGGAAAAGGATAGTGGATGGAACTCTAATTGGTGCTGATTTGTTGATTTTCCACTGTAATTTGTTGCAGTGAACAACTTGTAAGAATTAATGAATTTGTTAATAGTTCTTAAAATCTTTCCTCTAGCCAAATTTTTTTCTCTGTTTCAGATGTGCTGGGGCTGGACATTTGAGAGATGATATTCTATACTACAGCAAGGAACTTGAAAAGCTTTCAGATGATAGTGATGAACAGCAAGCATATATTGAAGACATGGGTATTAAGGCTTTAAGGTTGTTTTCATTTTCCAGAATACCCAGATTTTTTCATAGCTTACTCCCCCACCCCCTTTCCGCCCACCAGTTAACTGTTATGCTATATTAATTGGTTCGAGCGGATTGTCAGCTGCATGTTTCCTGCGTAGTATGCTTTCTAATTTTCACTTGTTCTGGTTCATTTTAGGATCTTTCAATAACATATACCCTTGTAACCTACTAACTGTAATTCACCCTATTTTCCAAGTAGCTAGCTAATATATTTTGGTTGTCACACCATCTAATTTTGTTTGTGTAGGCGATACTTCTTTCTGATCGCGTTTAGATCCTACCTCTATAGCACTTCAGCCACTGAGACGAGATTCACTACTTGGATGGATGGAAGGCCTGAACTTGGCCATCTTTGTAATAATCTTAGAATCGATAAATAATTAGATAAGTTGTAAAAGCAAGAGAATGTATAGATGCCAATCTCTCCTTGTGAAATAATGAAACTGAAATCATACATTTGAAGGTCTAACTGATATCATGCGTGGTGATGGACATTATAATGATTTAAGTGAAGTCTGGTTTTTTGAAAGATTCAACGTTACATACAAAATTTAGTTTGTGATATAACAATTACGAATGCTCTTTATACTCATTTCATGTGGTGTTTATTTATGTTTGATATACTGTATATTGAAAGTCGGATAACTATTGTTGAAGCTAGGCCTGATCGAGAACTTGGAGTCGACAGGATGTCATTTTGTAACTCGCTTGTTTGTATTTGTTGAAGTGACCATGTTACTCAGGATGATGGTTTAGCTCCGCATGCCCAGATTGTTCTCTGTGCATGCAGGTTAGCTATGAATCTTTCAAATGGTGAAGAATGATCGACTAGTTTTTTATTACGTTTATGGGCTATGAAAGTAAGTAGTTAGAATCAAAATTCAATTTAAGAGATCTCCAAACTTGTACCCAATTCTAAGTATATTCTTTTGTTATCTCAAGCACTGTTTTTCAAAGGTTGAACTGGGCGGTTGAATCGAACCGACCATGAGACCGGTTATATTACCCCCAAAAACCATTTTTAAGGTTCAAAATCGGTTGAACCGGTTGACTTGTTTTTTTTTTTAAAGAATATATTATTTCCATTATTTATTAAAGTTTAAACAAGAACATATTTTTATTTCTTTTTATTTACTATTTTAACTATTAATTTTATTAAACGAGTCTCACAATATTTTAACTATTAATTTTAACAATTATTCAATTATAATATTCTAAAATAATATTGTGTTGTCTATGATTTAATTGTATTTATTTCAATATGTAATTTACAAGTTATGATTTTTATAAGTGCATATTCATTTACTAATGTCACATAAAAAATATATAAAAAAATAGGCGTAAATTATTTAACAGCTTGGATCATCGGTCCAATCGATCCAACCGATTGAACCGGGTAACCGGTGTCCAATCCGATTTGATCGCCGGTCCGATTATAAAAACGCTGATCTCAACTCTCAGACACCGAATCAAAAATAAATTATACCAACAAATTAGTACCTTTGTTGTACAAAGGTGCAATTGTGCTGTGATTGGTCGGACGTAGGAAGCTATCTCCAATCCATGAGCCTCAAAAGTCAACTCAAGACCAATCGAAAAGTGAACATTTGTTTTGTATTTAGCTTTCTTGTGTTGCATGCAAACAACATTTGTAATGTATGTAGTGGCACTTGTTATAATTGTATTTAGCTTTCTTGTGTTGCATGCAAACAACATTTGTAATGTATGTAGTGGCACTTGTTATAAGAATACTCACTAGTACATGAGGGGAAGACAACACATTACCCACAAGCCAATGGCTTGAACGCAGTACAATTTGTGTTATTTTCATCAATTTACTATAACAACTATTTTAAGTTATCCCCAACTCACACATCACCCAGAAACGTATCACAACATTACTAGATCATGTCACGCACACCACATGCACATACTCCTGCACAGTTAGTACAAGCCAAAATCGACTACTAAAAAGTTGTTTAAAATGGTTTGTAATAATATATTAATTAAAAAATGTTGAATTTATGTGGTATTTGATATGATTTGTTGTATTATTAGTGTACACAAACCATTTGAAAATGATTTGTTTGAATTGTATGATAAAAAATAGCATTTGATATAGAGTAATGAATGAAACAAATTGATTTGCACATAATATTTCAACCAAAAACCAATTGTACACACACTAGATGTTCCGTTGGTATATGGCCAAAATTTGCAATGATGTTGGCACTAACTCATTAGTGTCGATCTAAAAAGCTACATGCCTAAACGATCTCGCACTACAAAAAAATCCTAAATTAACGAGGGCTATTAGCGAGGGCGACGGGCCCCTCGTTAATTACCGAGGGAGACGCGAGGGCTCGATTTAACGAGGGCCGAGCCGAGGGCAACGGGTCCCTCGTTAATTAACGAGGGTATTAGAGAGGGAATCGGGCCGAGGGCAATTTAACGAGGGCGAGCCCGTCGGTAGCCCATTAACGAGGGCATGGCCCTCGGCAATTTTAGCGAGGGCTTGGGCCCTCGGCAGCCCATTAACGAGGGCATGAGCCCTCGCTAGTGCCCTCGGCAAAATCGATATAAATACACCCATCGATCCCCTTTCTCCTCCCCCTTTCGCGTTTTACGCCACCATGTCCTCCTTGCGCCGCCGTCCGCCGCCGCTCTGTCGCCGGAAAATTGAGGTTAGTTCTTGTTGGGCTTTGTAGTACACATTCCTGAACGCTTTCTACGGTAAATTTTTAAGATTTAATCGGTTATTTTTGTTGTTATTTTAGTGGATAAATTTTTTTATTTTTAATTTTTCATATGCATGTATTTGTGTAACTTTGTTGTTATAGTTGGTGATTTATTAATTATTTAGTGTTAATTTTGTATACTTGTTATGTGTATTTTAATTATTTAGGAAAACTATTAGATATGATTATATATAATTATTTAGAGTTAATTAATTAGTAATTATGCAATTTAATAATTTTGTTGTTATAGTTGGTGATTTATTAATTATTTAGTGTTAATTTTTGTAATTGTTATGTGTATTTTGATTATTAGTAATTATTTAGGAAAATTAGTAGTATAAGATTATTATATAATTATTTAGTGTTAATATAATTAATTAGTAATTATGCAATTATATAATTTTGATTATTAATATTATTATAATTTTAATTTAATTGCTATAATTTATATATTTGTAGGTGTGTACGTTTATTGAAAAAGATTCGATCCGGGAGTATAATTTCATAGCCACCACTATCACGGTAAGTATTCTTTTGTAATTAATTATTATTTAAATATGGTTTTAATTTAATTATAATAATTATTTGATTTAAAATTATTTTGCATGCATGATATAATATTAATTTATATATATGGTGATCGATGTTCGATCAAATTTTGTTTGATAGTTCAATTATAATATTAGTTTTGAAAATTGAATCGATGTTCGATTCAAGTTGATGTTGGAGTTGAGGGTTGATGAATTGTTTGGTATTGTTTCTTTGTAGAATGTGCTCCGACTTGATTAATTTTAATTAAGTTGGAAATGGATGCACTAGGAATTAATTACTTGATATATTAACTGGGAATGCGATAAAATAAAACAAAACTCTCGAAATTTTTAGAAAATATATATATTAATATTAGGAAAAATATTAAGTGGAAGAATTTTAAATGTTTATGAGTTGTAAGGATAAACAATATTCAAAATCGGTGCATACGTGATCTTTCTAGCGGTCCTTCGAGTTGTGTCACCACATACCCTGGATATTACGTGAATGGTTACAAATTTCACACACGAACTTATGGCTCATCCAAATCTACTTCAAATTGTGGCGTTTGTATCAAGGGTAAAAATTATGATGCAGATGAGAATGATTTCTACGGGATCCTCGAGGAAGTAGTGCAATTGGAGTACCCGGACGTATTGAGAAAAATGTTGTTCTGCTCAAGTGTAAGTGGTTTGATCCATCCGTGCCAAATGGAACTAGAGTACATCCTCATTACAAACTTGTGGACGTTAATCAAAGGGGAAGATACGGCCGCTACGATCCTTTTGTGTTAGCAAGTCAAGCCACTCAAGTTTACTATTGCAAATACCCGGAAAGCGTAGACATGAGTGGTTGGCCGCTTGCAAAATCAAACCGAGATCCTTGGTCGAAATCGTGCCAACGAATGAACAAGAGCTTCCCCTTTCAAGACGACCTTGAGTCCCAAATTAATGTTGTGCAAACGGATGATGATCCAATCATATTGTGAGATGTCAACGGTGCACTAATTGATATTGAAAATAATGAAGAAGAGGAAGGAGAAGACGAAGAAGAAGAAGAAAATGATGATGATGAGGAGGAGGAGAGTGAAGAGGAGGAGGAGGATGAAAACTCGGATGAATATTGAATATATAGTGTAATAATTATGTGTGTTTCATTTTAATGCATTGCTCGAGTATATGATGAATTATTTGTTATTGAATAGTGTAATAATGTGGTTTTATTTAATTATTATTCTGTATGAGCGGACCGTCTGGATGGAGGGGACCGTCTGGGTCCAGGGACGATTTGGGTCGACGGAGCGTCTGGATCTGGGTCGAGGGTACTAGTACCGGTACCCATTATTCACAGGATGAAGCGGACGAGGCTGTCGGCTCGAGTCTTATGAGGACCATCCGAGATCCAGCTCGACTCTGCGGGTTCGATCCTGGATATATGGATCTACTGCGGGCACGTAAGTTAAATACTTGTGAATAATAAACTGTGTCATATTTATATGTCTATTATAATTTCGCGTGTTTATTCCGCTTTTGCGAGTTGATGCCATCGAATCGTATCCAGGATTATTCGGGATATTATGTATAAACATATGGAGCCCTGCATTCACTTTCCTAGGATGATATCTCCTCGGAGGTCAGCAGACGTCATCGAGTCATTTCGTGTACATTATATTTTGTTATTCGCTATTTAATTTTGATTAATTTATAAACTTTAACGCTTATTGAGTACAATAATATTTTGTTTGGCGAGTGACTAGGTGGGACCCTTTCGTTACGAACTCAACGGAGGTGTATCACTGTTCCTTCGTAGGGCGTGAAAGATACAGCGATATCTTTGAACAACGTGAAAACGTTGTTCTTCACCAAGGAACAGTGCCTGGATGGGATGACGCCGTCTTCAATCCACCGCTCGAGTATTGGGGTAGAGAAGAGGTGAGGTCAAAGAGCGCGCAGTTGTAGGAGGAATCGAATGTCGAGCACTGGAGGCACGGGTACCGGCATCTCCCGTCATAGGGCGGATCCCGTGGATCACCGAGTATTCTTATGACTTTGTAAGTAATTTTTTAATGTTAGTTCAATATTTTAATTAAACATGTGGTTCTAATTAAATAAATACGAGAGGAAGCATGGACGGCCCCCACCGATCGGGACATAGTGCGGCATTACCACGCAACTCCTGAAGGGGAGTACACCTACGGGTCATTAGTGACACAATTGTAAGTATTTTCATTTTATATTATGTAATAATTTATAAAAAAATTATATATATGTCTATTTTTGTAATCTAAAATTTTAATTGTGGAAATATTCGTACAAAGATGAAGTACAAGAGACGGCCTCCCGGATGCCTCGGCCCTCGAGGGTCGAGCTCCGAACCCCAACCCGACTTATCCCGAGATCTATGTCCAAAGAGTTGGAAAACAACACGGGAGGGTTCGGGGTCTCGGTCACTGGTAAGTCCAGACGCATCCCCTCCGGCTCTTGTTCATCATCGAGCACTTCTCCTAGTGGGATCACCCAGTGATATGGACCGGATGCTCCAAGAGGAGCGTGAGAGGGTGCGGTTGGAGATGGAGCAGAATGCGAGAGCAGATGCGAGCGGAGATGAGAGCGGAGATGCGAGCGGAGTTGCGGCGGACATGCAACGTCAACTCGAGGAGATGTTGCGGGGTTGCGGGGTTCCTTCCTGGTGGTGATATTCCCCAGTGGTCCGGTGGTTCTGATCGGTCATCCCGTGGGTCCCTGGTTCTAGGCGGCGCTAAATGAATTATTTGTGTTTAAAACTATAAATTTTTCGAATGTTAATTAAGAATTTATGAATTTTAAATGTTTATGAGTATGAATTTTAATTAATTTATAAGATGATGAATTTTAGTTATTTAAAGTATCAATTTTAATTGTTTAAGAGTACATATTTACACATGATAATATAGTTGATAATTTAATTGAATATATATAGTGAATTTTAGGATACATTTTAATTGAATATATACAATATTAATAATTATAAAATAATAATATATATACTAATTGAATAGTGTAATAATGTGGTTTTATTTAATTATTGTATATAGTAAATGATAGGATACAATTTAATTGAATATATACAATAATTATAAAATAATAATAAATATATTAAATATTGTATACAATTTAATTGAATATATATAATAATTACAAAATAATAATAAATATATTAAATATAGTATACAATTTAATTGAATATATACAATAATTCTAAAATAATAATAAATATATTAAATATTGTATACAATTTAATTGAATATACAATATAATTACAAAATAATAATAAATATATTAAATATAGTATACAATTTAATTGAATATATACAATAATTATAAAATAATAATAAATATATTAAATATTGTATACAATTTAATTGAATATATATAATAATTAAAAAATAATAATAAATATATTAAATATAGTATACAATTTAATTGAATATATGTGATAACATATATAATTGAATAATAGTTATATTAAACATATTTAATTGAATAACATTTATAAATTAAAAATATATAAAATATTGAACATAATATGATATTAATATATTTAAAAGCAAAAACATATCGAATGATTAGCTTTGCCCAAACGGTAAAGCGCCCAAGCTCTCTCCTCCACTCTCTCGGAGGTCACGGGTTCGATCCCTTGCAACGCAAAAAAACGCCCCGCCTAGCCCCCGGCGCCGTCGGGCGCGGGTTCGATCCCCGGCCGCAATTCTTTTTTATTACAATGATTTTAGCGAGGGGGCGAGACGAGGACCCGCCTCGCCAATGCCCTCGCCAAACGCCTCGCCAAAACCCTCGCCACACACTCCTCGCCAATTCCCTCGCCAATTCAGCCCTCGTAAAGCCCTCGCTAAACTCGCCTCGCAAATCCCTCGGCAATTAGCGAGGGCAGGTGCCCTCGCTAATTGCCGAGGGATTTGGCGAGGGAAGTGTTTACCGACAAGGTTTTTGGCCGAGGGCTACCTTCCCTCGGTAAAGCCCTCGCCAACCCTCCCCTCGTTAATTCCTCGCTAACCCCTCGCCAAATTCGTTTTTTGTGGTGTCGGGTTTTACCAGATCATTTTAATGGTGCATAATAGTAAACGATCTCGGGTTTTACCGAGATCATTTTTAATGGTGCATAATAGTTGGGACTTAATCCTAACCCTAGCGGGCTACGGGCTAAACGAGCCACTAACATGTTCCGCAAAAAAAAAAAAAAAGAAGTATTTTTAATATAAAATAATAGTAAATTATAATCATAATGCAAACTTAAAGTTCAAACCTTGTTAATAAATTTATTATAATTACATTAAAATAGTTAAACATAAGACAACTCTATCTTCCTCCACATTCCTCAGACAATTCAAAGCATAATAAAATTTGATCAAGCTTCAACAATTCAATGAAATGAAGAGAGCAAACATAAGACTAACAAAAAAATTATCCTAGCTGAAGACGCGGCATCAAATTAGTCTAGTTTCCAATAACTACTAAAAGTTTTCTTAAATATAGTGTCTTGGCAAATTAAACAACTTCAACTCAAAAGAATGGGTTCATATTAACACTCATCACCAACAAAAAAATATTAAAATAAATAAATAGAGATTCCACGATGTTTAGAGATTTCACACTGAAAATCTGTGAGATTTGAGAAGCAGGGTAAACTGTAGAGTGTAAATCCTAATGAAAAAGGAAAAAAGTAGTAAAAATTTGATTTAGTTAATTAAAATAAAAAAATTAAAAAGGTTGACTGGTCAGCCCAAAAATGGATGGGCTAGCCTATTTAGCCTCGCAATTCGAGTAAAAAAGACCCGATTTTGAGCATTGCTAATAACCATAGACCTAACTCCTATTATTTTTTGGGTTAAGCGAGTTATACACCACCTAACGTCCCATTTGACATCTTTAATCGAAGGCAAAAACTTGTATGAGACGGTTTCATGCATGAGACCGAGTCACATTTTAATAAATTATTATCATGAGACGGCCTCACACAAGAGTCTCTTTAATCGAAATGTGTTGGTTTTTCTTTAGCATCAAACAAGACTAGAATGTTGACCAAGTCAACTGAACAGTGCCACAATGGTTCGTTTGTGCTTCTGATCAAACACATGCTATAATTTTTTATGAGGATAAAATTATCATTTCAAATATGTTTATTTTAATCTAAACAATTATTTAATTCTTAATTTTTAATGATTTCACCTTGATGCGTGCGATATAGTCACGCTAAACAAGAATCGAACTTCGTCACTGAGATTCGAGGAATCACGCCTTGAACACGAAGAAGAATCACACGACCCGAACTTGTACCCGAACTCCGAATACGACTGTCTCGACCCGTTCAACACTTATATCTAGCTAATCCCCTATTTTTAGAGGGGTTTTAGCTATTTTCTTGGGATTTAACTAAGATATTATCTTCTTTAAAAAAAAAAACTAAGATATTATCTCAACCGCTTCATTTTATTAGTAATTGAGCCCAATATATTGGTATGGACTTAATTTCGTATATCTCACGTGGTCATTCTTTATGGGCTCTATTACCTTTTGGGCCTTCTAGGCCCATTTCACCAATTACGGCCCCAAAAGTCCAACTTATGCCACATCACACCTAAAAATAGAACTTTATAAAAAAATCTAAAAGTAGATATTAATTTTTTTCACATATCCAAAATAACAAAAATTTAACTCTACCAAGCATCTCTTATTTATATATGTCACTCAATTTACCACTATAATTAAACCTCCTCCACTTAATTACTCATTTCAATAAAATTGAAAAAATTATTTACCATTCATTTTACTTTAATACTACTATGCACACTTTCTTTTTTCGTCACAACAAGCTTATCATACTCCTAAAATAGAAACATCACACAATATTAATACCCTCACAATATAATTTAAATCACAAAAATGCCACAACTATTCTACTCTCTATTTTATTTCCTCTCCTACTTTATCTCATTAAATCACCCAAAATACCCTTACACTATTCTCTTTCTTACACTTTATTCTCATAAAAGTTAACAATTTTTTTTTCTTTTTAATTTCCGTGTCTCAAGAAACGTGCTCTTAAAATGTTTTGAGCAATCTAACCTAAATCCGGAGGAGTAATATAATGAGTTACGGCGAAATTTCGGTGGGCGCCATAAAAAAATTGAGCCAAACCTAAATTAGATCATGGGTATGGGGGAGGAGGAATGAACACGTAAGTAAAACTCGATCGGACAAGGCAAGGCAAGGCAAGGCAAGGCAAGGGAAAAGAAAAACAAACAAATAAATTAAATTCTCAGAATTATTTGTGTTTTGATTTTGATGGCATCTTTGAAGGACATAGCGAGAGTAGCAAATGGGGTTTCTCTGGTGGCTAAGGAAGCCATCAACCGGTCGCGTACTGATTCCATAATCAAGGCAGCCCTTCTCTCCGCCGCCGACGCTGCTGGAATCACCAAAGGGAAACTCCGCCCTTTTGAACCTCAGACCCCCACCACTGATGATACTGTGAATCATGGAACCAGCATCATCTACTTCACGGATGAATCGCCCCATGATATTGATGCAGATGCCAATGTGCCTCTCCCTGCCCCCTCCACCTCCACCTCCTCTGATTTGGATCCTCTCATTTCCTCGGATCAAGCTCCTCCAACTGCTGCTCCCTCCACCTCGAATGGGACCCTAATTCCCCCAACCAGAGGAAGCCCAGGGAGAGGAGAGTTCCTACCACTCCTTTCTCCAGAGCTTTAGGGTAAGACAAATATCTTTCTACTCATTCTTATGGCGTAACTCCACGACCAGGTTATGCATGGGGAAAAACTTGGGAAAAATCAAGATAGCTTGTAAAGATTAACATGAATAAGCCATAGGAGTTCAAGGTTTTAGCTTCAGGTGATGGAGAAGAAAAGACATGGTAGGAGGACTTAATCCACTTAATCACAAGTGGACATCCTCCTAGCCCCAATACTAGGACAAAGAATTATATTGGAGCAAGTGAAGGGAGAAAAATTCTCCCCTTGTCTCTGAGTTCTTCTGAAGACACACTTGGAACCATGACATGGGTGGAAAGTGCAATAACGGTCTGCTAATAGACCTTGAATTTTCAGTGCTTGAAATATATTAGGTTGCCGTGGAATATAATATTTGGAACCTGTTAAACAATTAACTGATATCTTGATGATCTACCATGCCGTTGTTTCGTATTTTGTGGGTGTTATGGAAAAAAGGCAAAATTATATCCTCATTTCTATGTCGTATAACTCTCTCATGCTATTTGTTGTAGCTGCCCCCTAAAACTATTATGCGCTTACCAATGAACTTTTGCTATCACTTTCTTTGGCTGGTCATTTTCTGCTTTTGGAGTTATCGTCTTAATGGCTGTGGATGCATATTTCCTTGTTCTAATGTATGCTCGACTCAAAGTTATGCCTTTAGGTTGCTAACCAATGAACTTTTGCTATCACTTTCTTTGGCTGGTCATTTTCTGCTCCTGGAATTATCTTCTTAGTGGCTGTGGATGCTTATTTCCTTCTTGTAAAATGTATGCTCGACTCAAAGTTATGCCTTCAGGTTGCTAACTGTTGAATCATATGACAAAATGATGTTGGCATGAGTTTTAGTTTGACTTTTTGAAGTGTAATTGAAGATTTGCCGGACTTGGAGCTGGTCTTGCATGGGGCACACTTCAGGAATCTGCAACGAGAATCATGTTTGGTACACCTAACTCAGGAGACAATCAACATGTTCTTTCCCCATACTTGTCTGAGAAAAATGCAGAACGTTTAGCTCTTGCATTATGCAGAATGCGTGGAGCAGCTCTCAAATTAGGTCAAATGTTGAGTATTCAAGACGAATCTCTTGTACCTGCTCCAGTACGTAAATCCATATATTTTTTAAACCAGGAGTTGATGCACTTTTACGCTTTTATATACACTTTTGAATATTTTACCTTCTCATTTATGAATGATAAAAAGTTAATCCTCAATTTCCTTGTTTGAAAAATAAGTATTATATGTGCAGCGATAATTTATGACTGTTTACTGCACATATATGATAATATTCTGTTCAGAGTGTTTTGACCAGTCATCAGCTTCTCTGATATTATGTTTATCCATTAATTGTCCTAACTTCTATGCCCTCCCAGATCTTGCAAGCTTTGGAAATTGTTCGTCAGGGTGCAGATAGGATGCCTAAGAATCAGCTCAATCAGGTTTTGGATGCTGAATTGGGTTCTGACTGGTCCTCTAAATTGACGAAGTTTTGACTATGAGCCCTTGGCTGCAGCAAGTATAGGACAGGTGATGAAGTTAAGCCTGTTCGTTTGTGTTTATCTCTGATTCTCTGTGTTGAGTACTTTTTCCTTGATTATGGAGTAGACATTATTTGAGATCAATATGGTTTCTCTTAGAAATTTTTATATAGTATTATAGAGTAGAGTGTAACATTCATTAGGAGTATCAAAACTTACAATTTTTTGAAAGGCAACAAAACTTACACTTGACACTTCTTTTCTCCTCAAGCTAAAAGGTTTTCAAGTATATATTATGGAAGAGGCTATACTATATATATTGCACATGAATCTGCCAAAATAAGGCATACCCTCTTATTTATATATGTATCTCTTAAAACTGACAATAGTGAATAGTTTCATGTTATCTTGAAATTCCTATTATTATTATTATTGTGTTTCCTTGTATGGTTGTTCTATGTTATGTAGGTAGATCTTTATTATATACTCCCTCCGTCCCATATTTAATGTGACATTTACTGTTCGACACAGGTTTTAATGTAAAACTTTAATAATATAAGTTGTTTTTTATGGGGGTAGGATAGTCTTTTCAACTTTCATAAGTGAGTTGTTTAATAGTATTAAATTGAGTTAGTGTGGGAAAAGTAATGACATGTGGTGTAATATTGAGGTATTTGAGGGATATAGATAAAAAAGGCTAAAACTGTTTTATTGCTATTTAAGAAAATGATGCATCTAGTATGAAATAGATCTTTTTGGAAAATGATGCATCTCGTACGGGACAGAGTATTATTTAGATTTCTATTCTTATTTCCTTATTTTGGTTGTAACCCTAAATCTTATTTCTCTCACTATAAATACGGGATTCTAGTGTATCAATAATACAACACACAAATTCCCTAGACTTCCATCTCTTTTACGTTTTAACTATCTCTCTCATGTATGAATATGATATAGGGAACAATTATTGCCCCTCTCTCTTGCCCTGTCTCGGCAATTGGAATATGAAATAGTGGACAATTTTTTCCAGAAATCTCTTGGATTTTAAATACCTGTATGTTCTGTTGTTCAGCTGTCTTTGAGAATAGTCAAACTGACAATATATTTGAGCGGACCTCTAACGTGAAGATTAAATGGTGGATAATGGTTTTATTATATTGCAATACAACGTATAAAAACTAGAGGGCTTTCATCTCTGTTTATCAATGTCTCTGTAATATATCAAAGGTTTTCACAGGATCCTACTCATCTTCATTTGTCATGTTTCATCTCCTGATGCTTCTTAACTAACTTCTAGGTCCATCGGGCAGTTACAAGGGACGGTGTGAAGGTTGCAATGAAAATTCAGTATCCTGGAGTTGCAGATAGCATTGAGAGTGACATCGAGAATGTTAAACGACTGTTAACGTATACTAATTTGTTACCAGAAAAATTATTTATTGACAGTGCAATGAAGGTAAATTTTTGCATTACATTATTCTCCATTAATTTTGCATTACAGTGCTTAGTTTTATAAAGATTTCCAAATTATATCTTCATATGGTATGTTCCCATTAAAAGGAAGCATGTGCCTTTGTCTTTTTCATTTTTTTCTTTGTGTTGTGATGTTCAAAATTTATGAGGATCCTGTTATAGCCAACAGAAGTCTGTTCTATTTTAGTATATATAAGAAACAATACTCCATCCGTTCCTTCGAAAGCTTCCCATTTTGCCATTTTGGTCCCCCTCCCAATGCTTCCCGTTTTCTTAAATGGCAAAATAGTGTCCCTACATCCCTCTCTCTCTACCTTCATTTCTCTCTATCTCTCTCTACCTTTTTCCTTTCCCATCACATCTTAACACCCACTACACTTAAAATACTATTTTTTCTTAAATAGAGTGCAATTCTCAAATGAGAAGCTTTCATATGGATGGAGGGATTATATTTTACGAAAAAATAGACAGTACAAAGGGACAAGTTACCCTCAAATTATAATCATATTACTCCCTCCGTCCCATACTCGTTGTGATATTTACTGTTGGACACAAGTTTTAATATAAGAATTGTTTAATAATATAAGTTGATTTTTATGGGGGTAGAGTAGTCTTTTCAACTTTAATAAGAGAGTTGTTTAATAGTATTAAATTGAGTTAGTGTGGGAAAAGTAGTGGCATATGGTGTAATATTGTAGTGTTTGAGGGGGATAGATAAAAGTGAAAAAATTGTTTTATTACATTTAAGGAAATGATGCAACGAGTACGGGACGAACCTCTTTGGCAAATGTCACAACGAGTATGGGACGGAGGGAATATTAAATAATAAACCCTAACTCTAATCTCTCATAATATCTGATAAAAAGAAAGTCTTGAAATCTCTATGGTTTGAACTCCAACAAGTGACTCTAAACTTAACCCTATCTAGGAATCCTCAATATTTGTCTATTTCTTTCCAAACTAATAGACCAACACAAAGCTGGGACAATCACCCTTCATCAGATTTAGACCGTTTTACTTGTATATTGAAAATATATCAGTAACTGAATGTGGTACACTCCAAACTAAGTCGAGCTCCTTAACACTTTTGACCCACAAATAATAAGAACAGGACAGTGCAGAAAAAGATGGTCTGGATTTTCAGATTATTCCTATGCAATTTGGCAATATAAGGACATGGTACAAATGTCTTTGTAGCATGTCAATGTGAGAAGCTCCACAAAAACCTGAACCTTCTTAGCCACAGGAACCATCCAAACAGATTTTAGAGAGGGAGGGAGGGGAGGGATGGAGGGAGTAGCATGAATCAGAATACAATGAAACAAAATTTCAGTCTGTTCTTTTTACCTTCAGCAATGATCTTGTTTTCCTCTTGAGAGCTTCCATGGCGCTCTGCTTTGTGGTTTGCGAAATTCTGTCTTCTTCTGGTTGGTTCAATTATGCTAGAACTGAGAAGCTTAAATCAGCTTGGTCCAAACTGCTTGCTATATCATTAAGCATCTGTTTTTGCAAGCAATTGATTAAGTATCCAATCCAATTGAACGGAATATGAGTTTCCACTGCTAATGAATATGTTCCTAGTTGGAAGACTGCTCACTTTTTATGTTTTGTAGAATGATGTGAAGCAGTTATAAATTTCATCGGGGTTTACTGTTAGAATGAAAGTAATTGACTAGATTGGTAGTTCATTTTTAGGCAAAGGCAATAAACTGACACATTTGCCAGTTCCCATTTTCAATAAGAATCTGGCTAGAAGCATACAAGTTCTATAATGCATATGAATTGTGAAATCGATTTGGTTTTGGTTTGTCTGTTGGTGAGAGCCTAATCAGTTTGGAGGTCATTGAATAATGACTTTGTAGGGAATTGCATTAGGACCAATTATGTTCCCGCACAAGGCCTGTATGAGGGCTAATGCGCATTTTAATTATCTATCTGACCTGTAAGAATGTAAAATGGTGGATATACTTTTGCTATTGAAGAAGACAAAGCTGTCTCAAATTATTGATGAAAATATATTGGTCTAGGACTGTGCAGTATTTTATTATAAGTTGCTGAGGACCTCAAGACTTTCAATAGCTCAATTATGCAATAGCGAACTCTGGGCATATGAAGTGCATGAACACAAGTTGTGCCTTTTGAGAGAGAGACAATTCTGAATCCACTTTGTCTACCATGTGCAAGAAAATTTTAAAAAAACCACACAGAACTTATCATTTATAGGTGTATGCTTATCAATTATCAACCATCATTTGAAACTCTGAAAAGTTCTCTGTCAAAATCATCTGGCATTTTGCTTCTTGCTAAGAGATTTTGAAGTGAAATTGTATCTGTGGATGTAAGGTCGTACTTCTGAATTTATGCGTCTTCACACCATGTCCTAATTTCTAGGGAAGCTGGCCATCTATGAAGAGTTTACAAATATTATGCATACAAGAAAGAATAATGTTAGTCGATTTGTGATGCCAAACAAGTTTGATTGACTGACTGTGAGACTCTTGCTTCAATTGCTTCACAGGTTGCCAAAGAAGAACTTTCTCGAGAATGTGACTATGAGTTGGAGGCCAGAAATCAGAAAAGGTTTCGTACTCTGCTGACTGGTACAAAAGGATTTTATGTTCCATTTGTGGTGGACGATTTATCTAGTAAAAGAATTCTAACCTCAGAACTGGTTAGTGGTATGTGCTTTTCTATGTCCTTTTCTTTTATGTATAGAGGAAAGAAATACTTAGTAAATAGTAATATTAAAAGGATAATAGTCACTGTACACTGTAGCTGTACCCTGTATTTAGACTGTGAATAGTAAATAAAATTGTTTCTTGGTTAAAGTTTTGAGAGCATCCTGAAGAAACTTGTGTATATCGAATCAAAGTCACTAACTTATATATTTGGCCTTACTATTGTTCTCCATTTTTGGCCTTAATTTTATGATGCTCTGTTTTCTCGGCAGGCATTCCAATTGATAAGGTTGCATCGCTAGACCAAGAGACTCGCAATTATGTTGGAAAAAAGTTGCTAGAGCTTACTTTAATGGAGTTATATATCTTCCGTTTCATGCAGGCATGTACTTTGTGTTATTGGTTATTTTACTTTAATGGATTTAATAGTTTCATATCACTTGTTATATTTATTTATCCTTTTCTGATACACTTTTTGTTTTATCTCATCCCAAGCAGACTGATCCTAACTGGAGTAACTTTTTATATGATGACAAAGCAAAGTCAATCAATCTTATAGACTTTGGAGCAGCAAGGGAATATCCAAAACATTTTGTAGATGATTACTTTAGAATGGTAAGATGCATACATTCATTCATTCATTCATTCTTTTTTTTTTTTCCTCGAGTGCTAGACCGATGTTTTAATTGAAAATATGCTGATGAGAGATGTCTGATATCATTAAATAATTATATTTAGGTGATGGCTTGTGCAAATGGTGAGAAAGAGAGAGTGATTGAGATGTCAAGGAGGCTTGGATTTCTTACAGGAATGGAGTCAGAAATTATGTTAGAGGCACATGTGCAGGCGGGTTTTGTGGTGGGGCTGCCGTTTGCCAAGCACGGAGGTTATGATTTTGGATCAACCAATATCACTCAAAGCATTTCAAATCTCGGGGCTACGATGCTCAGGCACAGGCTAACTCCCCCTGAGGAGGCATACAGCCTTCACCGTAAGCTTTCGGGTGCTTTCCTTGCTTGCATCAAGCTTCGGGCTGTTGTACCCTGTAGAGAGCTTCTGCTTCAACTTTATGAGAATTATCAGTTTGGTGAAAAATATTGTCAGAAGGTGCTGCTGTTTAGTGAGGAATAAAAATCTGATTTTAACTTGTTTTATAGCCAATTTCATGAGAAAAATTTATATGAATAGGCTTATTTCTTATCAAATTTAATGAGAAGTCCTGTAGCAATAAATAACATATTGAGCAGGTTTTCTTATTTTCCCCGAGAATTGAGAATATTTCACACTGATTTCTGTATACAATAGACAGGAAAAGAAAGGTTGATGATAGTAGACAGGAAAAAGGAAAGGGTGGTGATGCTGTAATGTGTTGTCATTAGTAGGTTTAGTTGAACTTCCCTACTTTTTCATTTGGGAACCAACTTGAGATTTCATTGTTTTTTATATGGTTTTCAGAATGCACTGGAAAAATATTGCTGTATTTAAGAATCAGAATTAGTCTTAATAATATATATTGTTATATTTAACAATCAGTATTAGTCTCAATAAATTGGAGTTCGCATTGAAAAGTGAATACGGCTCAACCTTCACCAATTATTTGCAAACTAAATAACACTATAAATATCAAGGGAAATTGCAAAATGCTCATTCTTCCACGTAAAAAATGATTTTTTTTTCTCCATAAAATAAAGGGCATGAGGGATTTTCACATGATAAAATGAGACATTTTTAAGAAAAGAGGTGCTGGGTAGGGCAATCTTGCAAATTTCCCTAAATAACACTATGAGTTAAGGGTGGAAAAAATGGAAAAATCAAATTTTCAAATGTTGGGGTAATAAAAATGAAGGTTAAAAAGCGTTGAGATTTGGAGCAACTAGTACGTGCGATGCACGGATTGAATATTATAAATTTTAAATATGTAATTAAAATATAAATTTAATTTATTAATTTTTTACTATTATTTTTATTAATATATAAATTATGTTGTTTATCCATGAATATATTACAACTATTTAATTAATTTTATAATTTTTAATAGTTATTAATCTATTAAAATTCAACAAAACTTAGGGTCATTTACAATAAGGTAGAAAGAGGTAAGTCTTATTACAACTAGGTGTAAAAATTTGCACATAAGCACAAATTTCTTTTGCACAAAAGCACAAAAATTTGCACTTTTACACCTATTTATAATTTTGCTAATTTTTTACACCTATTTGTAATTTTCCCCAAAACTTATATAATCTAAAATTAAATTATTAAATTCAACTCATATAATTAAATATTAAATAAAATTATTTAAATTCAATTCATATAATTAAATCTAAAATAAAAATAATAAAATAAATATTTTAGATCTAAATTAATCTTTATATGCGCAATACTTATGTTAAATTAAAATTTTTAAAAGAGAATTAAGTTGATATATAATGTGTTAAAATTAGATTTAAACTTAAAATTTATGAAAATTTGAAATTATTGGTGTAAAGTAAAAAGAAAAAGAAAGTTAATTTACTCTCTTTTAGTGGAGAGTGAGACTATTACACTACAATGACGTGCATTTCATTTCGCTTTCTCTTTATATTTCATTTTCTCCTTCGTGACTTCTATATATATATATATATATATATATATATATATATATATATATATATATATATATATATATATATATATATATATATATAGTAGATTGAGTACGTGTTTGAGTTGAAACCAGATACAATTTGAATCCAATACCGTTTCAATTACTAGTACGTATTTTTTAAAATGAAATTAAAAAAAAAAAAAAAGAGTGAGCCAAATATTTGAGAGTTGGTGTCTGTATGCAATATGGAGGACAAAAAGTAGAAGAAGAGGAGGAGGAGGAGGCGGCGGCGGTGGCGGCTTTCGTTGGGAAAGAAGTGGAGGACTGGGATGACGAGGCAAAAAGTCGAGCGAGATTCAAGGCGCTGAGCGGGCAGAGGTCGGATTGGGAGGCACTCTACTGTTTCTGGAGGGATTTAATCCTTAAGACTTGTCGCCACCTCCGCATCTTCCTCATCCGCCCTTCCCGCCTCCGTCGCTTCTGGTTCCGCCGTCATGGCTTGTCCCCTTTATGCCTCGATCGCGTCCTCCTCGAAATGCACCGTGCCGGAGACCTTTTGCCGCCCCACCCTAGCCCAACCCTCTCACTTTTTTCGCAGAGCGCTACACTTTTTGGGGGCCACTAATCATACTCATCTCCCTCTCACGGCGGATCACTACATTCTCGCACCGCTCTTAGAGGTACTCGCACAATTTCTTTTATTTTTAATAATAAAAATAGGTATAACAAATTCACAGGAACGAGCCCTTGAAGTAGTCAACCAATTGTCGGAAAATCATTGGACCCCTTCCTGTGTGGTCACCATGAGAAGGTTTGAGGATATTTGTATGGGTTCAGAGGAAGCATCTGCAATTTTGAACTACTTGTCAGCACAGGGCAGGGCGAGAGTCCTCGTCCTCAACACACCTGATCCTATTCAGGTATCGTAGCTTCACTAAAATTAAGGAGATTTCTTGCATAGCATAGCATAGCATAGCAGTATTCTGGTTCCTTCAAATGCTGCTTGGTATCAATATATCATCATCAGCTGTTCAACTGACTATTACAGTATTCTTAGATCAATAGTTTCTTTCCGTTTTCGTTTTCTGGCAATACAGGGAGTGAAAGTGTATCTTGATCCTGGAGCAGCTTCTACTGCCTCGACTACAGATCACAGCGTACTGCACTTAACTTGGACTGCAGAAAAGCTTGAGCACCAGCTTCATTTGATTGAACAACGCTATCATAAGTATGCATAATTTCGAATGAATGTGTGAAACTGAAATAAACCTTTAGGGGGTGTTTGCAAATCCCCATTCTCACTACTTTTGAAAATAAGTGATTATACAAGTTTGTTAGTTGTTTCTGTTTGCAAACACACACATAGATAGTATGACTATAATGTGACTTTGAAGATGTCGGACTGAGTAAGTGAGTAACGTGGCTAAGATTTTTCTTATCATGATTTTTAGGATATTAATTCACATTCCTGCAACTTTGTATGAAACAAGCTGCAGGTTTCAAAGTTACTATTGATGTTTTTACTTTTTTATTTGAAAAAGAAAAACTGAATTGGGACTCTTTGCAGAAGCAGGAACTCAGCTTTGGTTTCTCTAAAGTGTGGAAACAAGAGAGTTGCCCTGAGATATACAAAACAACTAAAGCTGGCATCTCAGAGTAGAGAAAGATGCACAACTCTTTTAAACCGAGTGGAGCAAGTTCTCCAGGTTATTGCAGATGCCGAGTCCTCTAAAAAGGTCGGTTTATTTCAGGAAACATTCTCTCTTAATTGGTAACTCATTGTATTAATTCTTGGTATGGTCTAAAGTTTTGGAGCTCATTCCACCTTCTCAATATTGATTACGTCCTGAGATTTTATTCTTAAACCACATTACAAATTGTGTTCGAATGCAGGTTTCAGAGGCCTTACAAAGCAGCACACGTGCTATAAAGGAAAATCAAATCAGTATTGCAGAAGTTGATCAGTGCCTGCAGGAACTTGATGAGAACTTCGATTCACTGAAACGACTTGATAATGCTTTAGGTAAGAATTCTACTTCAGATTTCTGTTTCATATTTTTATCTGAGCCATGTGGACATGCACAAAGTTTTATTGAGCAATGATTCCCAATTGAACTCCACTTTCATGTCAAGTAAATGATCGTTTTTGTACTTGTCAATTTCATCCAAAATCTATTTTCTCAATATGTAAACAATACATAGACTTGGGTATGACATAATACTTTCTTCTCTGTGGCACAGCAAAATCACATCAAACAAATTGCATGCAATGTTCCTCAAGGGGCTTTAAACTGAAGCACTGAATGATTTATTGCATGCAATGCTTTAATCCATAGTTGAATTTAACCTTTGCAACATGCTTGATTATGATTTGTAGAAGCAACTAGAGCATATGCAGAGATAGATGATGAAGATCTAGAAGAAGATTTTAACGCACTGCAGCTGGATATAAAAAGTGAAGAGAATGAAGTCCCAACCGATGATTTGTGCAATGCTTTCTCAAACCTTGATGTTAAGGACATGAACTCTGTAGCAGAAATTGACACTGAGAGAAACAGAACCGAGGGCAATCTTGAAGCTGCTTGACAAATATATTATCTATTTTTCGTGTAGTTATTTCGATATGGATTGTGTATAGCATCAATACTGACATGTGATTTGTGAATGAGCTTTCTAAATGCTAAGTTGTTGTATGATTATGATTTATGATGGAGTATCTTTTATTTATTTTTATGCTGGATTGTCAAAATCTGGAAATGTGCATGTGCTGAATCGCATTCCTCCTATCCTAGTAATAATATCCATAGTCCCTTTCAGAAAGAGTAATAATATCCATCGATAGACATAATAATAAAAATAATTTTTCTGATTTGGTAACAATTTTGTTAAACCCATGCGCCGCTTTGTCCGACCTCGGCTACTATCAACTCCTCTTCCTCCTCCTCCTCCTCCTCGTTTCCAATCACTGAATGAATCTCTTCTCTCGTCTCTTCTCAAGAAATCTCCAACCCACTCCAACCTGCACGAAGCAAGAAGGTTACATGCTCGACTGCTGGTCGACGGCCAAGCACCACTCTTGGGTTCGCTTCTGGTCCAACTCTATGCCCATTTTGGCTGTTTTCACGAAGCCTTTCTCGTCTTTCGCACCCTCCGCTCCTTCCCCAACATTGCCTGCAATGCTATTCTACGAGCCTATCTTGACGCTGCTCTCTTTTCTGAAGCAATTCACTTCTTCGCACACCTTGTATCTCACCTTGCCTTTCTACCCGATAACTATACATGCCCTCTCATCCTCAAGGCTTGCTCCGGGTTGTTTTCACTCCAAGAGGGTAGAAAGGTGCATGACTTGATCCGTTTCTTCGAGTTTCGCAACCTCTTTAAGCCCAATGCCTACACAAAATGTGCCCTGATCGACATGTTTGCCAGATGTGGAAGCTTGGATGATGCCCGGGTGGTGTTCGATGATATGCCTCACAGAGAGAAGGACTTGGCTTCTTGGACTGCTATCATCTGTGGAACGATACACCAAGGTCAGGGTCATGAAGCGCTGTGTTTGTTCGAAATGATGAGACACCAAGATGTGAGCCCTGATTCCGCTGTCATGGCTGCCATTCTTCCAGCCTGCGGTCGACTGGAAGCCAAGCAAACAGGAATCGCATTGCAAGCCCTTGCTCTCAGGAGTGGCTTCCACAGTGACTTGTTTGTTGGTAATGCTATCATCGACATGTACTGTAAGTTTGGGGATACTTGTCAAGCTTATGGTGTGTTCTGCCGAATGCCTTGTAGAGATGATGTCTCTTGGAGAACCTTGATAGCTGGTTATTCACAGAATTCACAATACCACAAAAGCCTGGAGCTCTTCTTAGAGATGATTAATCTGGGTGTAAAACCTAGCCGAATTTCGGTGGCAAGTATTCTTCCTGCACTGGGCAAGCTTAACTTATCAGAACAGGGGAAAGTGATCCATGGGTTTATCATAAAACAAGGCTTCGAATTTGATGTTATTGTTGGTACTGCACTAGTAGACATGTACTCAAGTTGCGGATTAACTGTAGAAACTGAAATTCTTTTAAGCATCTGGTCGGATTGGGACATCATGATTTGGAATTCAGCGATTGCGGGGCATGCTTCTGCTGAAAATTATAATTTTGCTCTTACTGTCTTTCGGAAGATGCGTAAAACTAAATTTAAACCAAGTTCCATCACTTTGATGAGCATTCTTCCAGTATGTACCAAACTGGGGGCACTTAAGCTGGGCATGGAAGTTCATTGCCATGCGATTAGAAACAGTCTTGAAGTGGCTATTTCAGTCAGCAATTCTATTATTGATATGTACTGCAAATGCGGATACCTTGGGCTTGGACTTAAGGTCTTTGATGATATGGTGGAAAAGGATGTTGTTTCATACAACACAATGATTTCTGCCTATGGTTTCCATGGGTATGCAAAGCAAGCTTTGGCCCTCTTTGATGAAATGAAATCTTTGGGAATAGAGGCAAGTAAAGCGACTTTTGTGGGACTGCTATCTGCCTGTAGTCATGCAGGCCTAGTGGATGAGGGCCGGTCTCTCTATAACTCCATGATTCATGATTATGGCATAAAGCCCAACATGGAACACTACTCATGCATGGTAGATCTGCTTGGTAGAGCAGGCCTAATTGATGATGCATGCAGCTTCATCAGGACAATGTCCGAGGAACCAGATGGTAATGTTGTGGGATGCTTGCTTGCTTCATGTCGAGCTCAAAACATGAAGTTACCTGTGTATCTTTTTAGTAATGAAACTCTCCAAGATAAGTTTGATGATTCGGGATACTATATCCTCGTTTCGAATATGTATGCATCCACAAAGAGGTGGAAAGATGCCTCAAGGGTCAGAGCTCTGATCAAAGAGAAAGGCTTGAGAAAAAAACCAGGAAATAGTTGGATACAGATAGGTCAGTGCACTCATGTTTTTGATGCTAGAGATATCACACATTCCGAGTTCAGCAAAATACAAGAGATCCTGGAAATATTGTTCTCACAGATGAAGGATATTTGATTATCTATTTCTCAGGAGTCCATCAAGAGTCTTGCATTTTGCATGAATTGAGGTCAATAGAACTAGGAAAAGAGTGATTTATTGCCCCCTAGTAAATTCATTTTGGAAATTAATAGATAGATATTTCAGCTATAATATCCACTTGACTTGATAAAGCATTGATATCTCATCATAATATAGTACAAATACTACCCCCGTCTCGAATTAAGTGTATTTTTAGGCTCTAAATTTTGTTTGTAATTATTTGTTCTTTTAAGTATTTGTCCCTCGTTTCTTCTCAATTTACCCTGAAATATTTTATTTTGAAATCTCATAGTTTTAATTTTTCAATTATCTCTTGTATTTTGCTGAACTATATTATTTTGAAATCTCATAGTTTCTTTCATATATATATATATATATATATATATATATATATATATATATATATATATATTGAATCATTCTTTCATTTAATTCTTCAATAGATTGATTGAGGGTAAAAATGTTAATCTTTTTGTAAATCGCTAAAGAAGACACTTTATCTAAAACGTTAGCAGTGTTTTTGTCTCAATAACCAAGTTATGTGCGTATAGTATGTATGCTGTGGAGTTATCATCATATTTGGTTTAAGAGTTGAAAGATAAGTTTTGTATTTTGCTATCGTCTTTTGTAGCTTTTTTGGTATTGTCTTAGCCATCTTTGTAACGTAGTATAGACTAAAAATATCGAGTGATATTTTGTCCTAAGTTTGCAAACAACTCCATTAAAACATCAAATTTTATTTACACGAGTGTGCACCTAAGAAGGGCATAGTCGTACATCACAAATTGATCATCTTACAAGTGACATCATAGATGGTGCATTCTGAAGAAGCATTGCAGAGTTGGAGGGTAGTAGATTGGCAACATCATCTGTGTTGGTAATGCAGCAGCAAAAATTGACATAATCTGTGACCAAAGTAACATCTATAAAGGATTTGATAATCATAATGCAAATTAAATGCAGGGCTTGTTTATGGAAGTTACCCGTAGTTGATACTGGAGGGACTTTAGGTATTCTATAGTGTCATCGAGCACAGAAGCTTTATCCATCTGAACATAAACCAAAATACTGAAAATTGTTTATGATCGATATAATACACCTACTACAAATGTCCTGTCTGTCTGACCTTAGTGCAATTAGGTATGAGGTGTTGCAGTGCCCGCAATCTCTTGTTGATTTTATGTCGACGCCTCTGTTAAAAATACATTTGATACTACCAATTAATCGATACAGAAAAACATAGGAGGATTTAATTATTTCTCCTCCTTCCATGGGTTTTGTGCTTGTATGTGTATGTAACAAGATGACAGCCTGCCTGTCAAAAAAAAAAAAACAAGATGACAGCCAGTATAACTCACCTTCTCAGATAGCTTATGCGGTTGAGCTGCTCGTTTCCTCTTTACTCCTGATCGGTTGTCGGATGGATCATCATGCAGCTGCAACAAGTAAGAATATATATGGGAATGGGATGATTAACTTGTTGAAGATGAAGCATATAATATATAATATAAATGCGCATTTTGTTTTTGTGATAAACATTATTCATACGTGATGACAATGAGATTCAGAGTCTTGAGCTTGGTAAACGCTCGCCATTAGGCGTTTCTCTCCTGTATTAATTCACAGATCAGAGTAAGGATCGGAAGACATGCACTTGGCATACACACATGCATGTAAGAGATGTACAAGTTGATGGTAAGAATTATTAGTATTCTGGATGAATTAATTTACAAGTAGAGAGAGAATGCTTCGTATGCTATATATATATATATATATATATATATATATATATATATATATATATATATATATATATATATTAAATATTGGAGTTGGAGGTGCCTGCCAATTGAAATATTTATACATGAAGTGATGGAGATGGACCACCTAGGTCTAGCTAGCTATTATATCATGTGTTTGTTGTTCAATTAATGAACACTTTGCAGTACGTCACTGTATAATAAGAACAAGGGCCAGCCATGTCGTGTGGTGCAAATGAATGCACGGATGCATTCTACTATCCACCACTGCACACGCTCGAAATAATTTCATAAATGGTCCTGTAATTTTGTCCGAATTCAGATTTGGTCCTTTTTCTTTTATTTTATCAATTGTGTCTTTTTGATATCAAAATAGATCCTTTCTGTAGGATAATTCAAATTTTGACTGAAAAAATTACCGAAAAATTGCCGAAAATATGTTGTAGCATATAGAATGACACAAAAATGTATCAAAATGACGGGCTCGACAAGAGGAAAAGAAACTTATATGTTTCAACCCTCCCTCATCGTAAAACACTCGAAATTAGTGATGAAAATTGACAATTTTAAAATTGCAAATTTACGAGGAAGGTGTAATCGAAATTTGAAATTAATTGAGGGATTTGCTTCCTGGATGAGTGACGATTCAAATGAGATTTGACACGACCATCGACGTGACAAGAATAAAAATTAGGCAATTTTCCTATGAAAAGGACCAAAATTGACACCAAAGAATCAAAATTAATAAATTAAAAAGAAGAACTAAAATTGGATTCAAGTAAAGATATAGGACCGTTTGTAATTTTTTTCTCGCACACGCTCACACAACTATATGTGTGGTGATCAAGGATGAAAATATCGCTATCGCAATAAATATCGCAACTTTAATTTTACGAATATATCGATGGATATATCGATATCGCATATCGATATCGCAAAAATTGAAAAAATGACGGAAACTTTATTAAAATCTTGGAAATTTAACAAGATATTTCAGGATTATTATAACATATTATTATACATATATTCTATTCAAAATTACATTAAAATTATATATTTAAAGCAATCATATGATTAATAGATTATATAAATATTGTCCGACACAAAATAATTGACAACATAATATATAATACAATACAAAATGATTAAATATATATAATAAAAATACGATTAATATCAAAATGAAGACGTATGAGGTTCAAATATAGTAGTAGAAATTTTATTTTTGTCCAAACAATATTGGTGTCACCTCTTCAAAATATCATTTGAATAATTAAAATAATTAGTAACGCAAGTAATTTCTCTCCAATACAATTGAAATAATCTTAATTTAAAATGAAAATAATTAAAATTAATATGATTAGAGTGTGTCTCATTCGAATCAAATTTCACGATGAAACTTGATCCATATTGAAAAAACATATCAATTACCTTTCGCTAATACTATTTAGTAATATAGGTAAGATTCTTCATTATCATGACTAATAGCCTTTAGTAATATAGGTAATACCCTTCATTTATCACGGTGATACTCTTTAGTAATATAGGACATACTCTTCAGTTATAATGACGATACCCTTTAGTGATATAGATAATACTCTTTAGTTATTACAATCGACACTCTTTAAAATTGATCAAGTTTCACCATAAACTCTTGTTCATAGTAGAATTTGTCATATAATTAAAGATGTGAAGAGACTCTCAATTTCATATCTTGAATATGTATTTATACTATTTTATAGATCAATATATCATATAAAAAAATTAAAGAAAAATTCAAATGAAATAATAATTAAAAATTAAAATTATTAAATCAAAATTGATTGATATGACAATAAGAATATATATTTTATGTATAAAAAATAAAAAAACCCAAAAAATATTTTTTTAAAAAATTGTGATTTTTTTACGGATATTGCAATATTTCGCGATATTTTCACGATATCCAGGAAAATTACACTACGCCCGATCGATATGGATATCGATATCGATATTTTGCGATATTTCCGCGATATCCTGAAGAAATACAATTCCCCTAATATCGGTATCTCAACTTCATTTTTGCGATATATCCGCGATATATCGCGATATTTGCATCCTTGGTGGTGATTACCAAATTACAATGAGAATTATATATGGTTAAATATTTTTTTCTCTAATTTTGGGATTGAAAAATGATTGTTGATTGATGAACAGGAGGAAAATTTAGGGTCCGCTTGGTTAGGGGTATTAGAAGTAGATAATGGGAATGACTCATTAATCATTCTCATTGACGGTGCTTGGTAATATATACAATTTGGAATTAATTTAAAAATAAAATAATCATTTATTTATTTTGATTATATAATCTCCCTCTTATAATCAATAATTTAACAATAATTTATTTTTTCTTCGCTCAACTTTTTTCTCGCTCAAATTTTTTTCGCTCAACTTTCTTTCCAAAATTCATTAATTAAATGAATCACTATGATTTTCATTACCTAATTCTAATACCCCAACCAAACAAATTTCCTTAATCGAGGGAGGTAGCCGTAGTTGTCAGTTCATTGAGAGGATTGGTGCATGGTTTCAGTTGAAGTTGTTTAATTTATCGATGAAAACAACCACAGCTGATTGGATTGATGTTGGTGCGAGCGAGCATGCTCTACTTCACGTGAAAATCCATTGGCTTCACGTGATCTCTTGTCTCCACCACTATATATATCACACGCAAGTCGCAATCCACACTTCTCCGACAGACCCACTACTTGACTCCGTATTAAAAATCAACACGTAATTATATTTATGTTTTTTTTTCCTACGAATCCAAGGCCACTTCCTTTATATATGAGTAACATTATTCACCATTATGGTTAGAGTAAATGTGACAATAATAATGTAGGTGCGTGACAGTAATAGTAAAAAAATTCATGATATCCATCCAATTCACACAAGTGTTTGCCTTTATATATATAAGTTGCAGGTTGCTCTTCCAGTATCCTGTTCTTCTATATATATATATATATATATATATATATATATATATTAACCACAATCTACCATCACTAACATTAACATGTAGTAATAACGATAAGAGTAACGCGTACCTGATTATATCATTATTATCATACTACTAGTACTGTGACTGCATCGGGTGTAATGGTGACTTAATCATCCAGGCGTTGGCAAAACACACAAAATGCTAATGTGGCAATTAGTAAGCCTACGCTACACATAATAGAGCGCTAAGCTAATTAAAATAGGAAGCAAACTAAATATCTAACACCGGTAACCAGCCCAAGTCAACCAAAGGCACCATGCTTTAAGCACTCAGCTACTCCAACTTTCAATTGAAGCATCTTCTCTCTTGCCAACTGCAAAACCAAAACACACCATCTTTACTTGAGACTTTTTTCCTTATTTTTATGTTCAAATCATGTTTAGTTAAGTGCTCTTTATTCACACATTCCAACCCCAACATCAGATGTCAGGCCCACATCTTTAATTATTTACACGGTCATGTGATAGAAAAGTCACAACAATTGAAGAGAATAGCAACTTAAAAAGTAACTATTCCCAATCTAGACTCCACATTCTCTCCCTCCATCCGTTGCTTTCTATCCTCTCTTTTGATCTATTCAATTGTAAAACTCACCTTACTCAACTTACTATCACACCATATGTGAGTAAGGACATATCTGCACTTCGACCTCTGAAAAGTTCTACAACCATATAATTCTAAATAAAATTAACTCACCTCCTGGACAGCCATGATTCTGCTTTCGGCGCCATCAAGTTGAACATTAATTTCTTGCTCCACTTGCGCAAGGACTTTTTTATGGGCTGCTCCTAAAGATGCCAATAACGAATTAATATAGGACAGCATTTGTCCAAGTTCAGCGAAGCAGATGTTATATGATAAACGATACCAGTTCGGGAGTGTTATGAAGCTAAGCATATTTAACAGACGAAATTGTAATGGCTCATAGCTTTTCTCTTCCTTATTTCAACCGTAATGTTTCAAAAGAAAATGCAGCATATTGACTTTTCAGTTCTGACTAGGAAAAGACACAAACAGTAATTCCAAGATCACCGTCAGAAACACTGACAATAACTTAAGAGCCACAACTGTAGGTTAACACAAAAATTGGAGCCTAGTACGATTTCCTTCATCATTTATTGCTATGTTATTCAGTTTTTTATGCAAGAACAAAATTTATATCTTGACAACTGCAAAAAGTTTAAGGTTGAAAGTACATCCTTAAAAATCGATGTATAGTTTTGGTAACAGCAAGTGCTCCAGAAGTTCTGACTTCAAATATTATTTGAGTGGAAATAAGTTAAGGTATCTAATTAACTCTTGGTTCAATTCCATGTTTCCAATTATAACCATGAACTCAGTCTCAAGGATGGGAATGGTCATTTGAGTAATAGCAAACGTATATAAAGTTTAAACAAGTCTTATATCTGCATGTTGCCAAAAGACAAACACATGATGACTCTATCCTAAGAATTAGAATTTTCTTACTTTGCTTTTCCACAGATCTTTTAAGCTCGATCTCATGCTCTTCTAGGTCTTCAATTAGACTGTCATAATCCTGGAGGTGCTGGTTAACCTCTTCTTTGAATCTTTTAGATATTCCGAGCAACTGGTCCTGTTGTTCTGTAAGGCAGATAATGTGTGAAGAGAGACTCGAGAAATTAACACAGGCCTTCCAAATGCCAACCCATCACCGAGAGGCATTAACATGTCCGACACTGCTGATCTCCATGGCCAAATATCAAGATTACATATAACTGACATTAGTGATGGTTATAAAATTTAAAAGATAAGAGATTATTGATCGTGGCTAGCCTTAGTGTGTCCTGTTATGGCCCCAAGTCATGCATTTCTCGTATATAATCTTCTATTTGACCTAATCACTAAAAATTTACTTTATTAATTCCCAATTAGAACACAAAATAATGGTTGTTCGTTCAACAATTTTGACCTTTATATAAATGCAGATGGTGACAATTTGATCATGTCATTCCCCTCCAAACCCCCTGTATCAAGCTATATTAGTTTCCAGTCAGAATAATACAGAAGGTACAGGTAAATAATTGTGAAGCGGTAGCGGAAGACTTGATGCATTATTATTTTGGTGACCTCATAAGCTCCATTTTTATAAACAAAGCGTTATAAACTTTTTAAGCTTGTAAATGGATATGCTAAAATGGTACCAATTGGTTCAAAAAGATTAGAACTCAATCAAGTTATTAATAAGTTTCACTAAACATTCATCCTTAATTGTGTCCATTAAGGCAGACGCTACAATTTTCAATCATGTATGCAGATTGTTTGAAATAGCATTGGTCTGACCAGAATGGACTACAATTTGATCGAGTTATCAAGCTAAGTTTCTATAAACACACACCTTGAAATCTAGTTTCCAGCTGTTTTCTTTTCAAATGACTCTGACTGGTCAGCTTTCCCCTGAAATATAGAAGCATCACGCTAAAGAAAAACCCCTCCGAATATGCAATCTATCATTATTTAAATAACTCACACATTTACATTAACCTGAGATCAGAAAACACTTACATATCTGTTTGTATTAGAGATTCAGCATTCTGTAATTTCAAGAATATTTCCTCAACAGCAGCTCGCAAAATATCAGCAGACCTTCTGCTACTAATTGACTTCAGTTTGGTTTTAAGACGATTCAGTGCCACAGAAAATAGTGCTACAGCCCTGACGTTTTGAGAGATGATCACCAAAAACAACAAGAAAAGGTTGACAATATTGTTATTTCCTATATTATTTTCTCTACTGAACAGAGACAGGAATACCTGGCTAGGCCATCCTCCTGATTCTGTTCCAAGTACATTTCAAGCTCGTTATTGTCCTGAATCCCATCTAATTTATTCGGAAGCAAAAGGAAAAGTTACAAGCATGGAGAAGAAAAGAATACTCAGAAAAGATAAATTTTATGAAGGAGGCCCAGTAGGAAGAGGTAGATGTTGCTTCGTTATAACTGATAGACCTTTTAATGAGATTGTTTCACGATTACATCCAGTCATTTCAACAGACGTATAAATTTCAGGAGATAGCTCCTCCGATTCCCTGCAATCTGCATATTTATAGCACAATATTAACATCTTCCAAACCAAAATAGATTGGCTGACTTTGTGATATGCACATTACTGATGAAGCCAAACAGCCTAATAAATCTCACATAATCAAAGTAGGCATGCATGCTTTGAATGTTGCCTGAGTGGATAATTGTGAAAAGGGGGAGAAGATTTTCGTGTTCTAGATCTGGATTGAATATACTTATTCACTGTCGGACCATGTCAATAATAGTTCATATTAGTACCAAATATCAATTTGATTGACCAGGGCCTTCTTTACTACCTATTTAGGTAAGAAATTAAGCCACGTGATATGAATTCTACTGTAAACACCATAGCATTTTATTTCTCTGGATTATTTAAATGAATTGAGCAAACAAACAGCCATGCATTGACCAATTAGAAGACTCAGGATCACACATTTTTTTTTCAAAATCACACACATTTAAATTCACATTCAAGTGTAAATTGATCTGAATAGATTCAGTGCAATCATGTTTATCTTAATGTACAAATATCTTAATGTGATATATAGTTTCAACATAGAAGTAATAATCAACTTTTTTATTAAAAGAGGCATATTTCTTGCCAAATATATATGTCTAATTATTGAGAAAATTACAAATAGATTCAAGAAAAAAATCCAAAATTACAAATAGGTTCATGTTCAAATATTTATGTGCGTCAATTCAAATATTTTTTGTGCTTCTATTCAAAATTTTTAACCTATTTGTAATTAGACTATATTTTTAACCTATATATAAATGACCTCTAATTATTAGTTACAAGTGTAATATTGGAGAACTATGTATTATTTAGGAGAGGCCGAGAGGGATGCAATACAATAATTCCTTTTGTATAGAGTGAAACAAACAAATGGAGCATAAGCTGACATATGATACTAGGTTAAGGCATATTTTAACCTTGCATGCGTGGTTCATCTTCTGATCTCTCAGAGTCCGTCTCATCAGCAGAAGATTTGGACGTCCACTTTTCACCATCTTCATCTAATAGAGAGCTTGATTTCACAAGGAAACTATTGTTTGAACTATCATTTGGTTCACATCTGTTATCCTTAAACATATTAAAGAAGAGCAAGATTTATACAACCAGTAATAATGACTGTCATAACAAGTGCCACTTAATTAGTTATGTGACTAAAATATGTAAGGATACCGATGCTTCAAGTTGCACATTTGGTAGGCATTCATCTGATTTCGAACTTAACAAACTTTTGAAGCTTCGGATGTCTTTTCTGCTAAATATTTTGTCAACAGGACTCTGTTCTTGAAGTTTTCCCTGCTTACTTTTTTGGTAAACAGCCACGTGACTTAAACTCAGAAGGGGGTCCGAAGGATCCTGCCCAGAGTTCGTTTTGTTCTTTAATGGAGAATTAGATGGGTACCCTAGCTGATTTTTGTTGAAACTTCATGCACTGACTGTTGAACGTCCTTCTGATCAGCCATCACATTAAGTGGAGGCTCAGGAGAAGCATTTTTCTTCGTACCATTTTTGGCTCAAGAAGTACATCATTTCTCTTTCCACTGGAACTGCTAACATTGGAAGCTTTATTCCTTTGCGCCGTTGAATTTTCAATTGATCTGCTCTTTCCAGATTGCAGTCTCTCCTCTGCATTTCCATACTTACGACCCTGACATGTCTCCACTTGAGAACTCATTCTCTCAATCTTGTTTCCCTTAGAAAGCAAAGAATCATCATCGTAATTATCATATAATCTTCCAGACCAGTCTTCTCTGAATGAGAATATTCTCTTATGTGGACACTCTTTTCTGCGGATAGATTTTGTTGCTTCAGTTTTGTTACTTTGTTTTTGGTGGAAGCTTTCTTCCTGGTTAAAGTGCGAGTCACTGGCTTAGTGAAGACAGGTGGTTGAGAATCACTTTCAATAGTATCTGAATTTAGGTTTATCTTTTCAATGGGAGTCTTCTTTTCATCCCTCTCTTGATCTGGGTGCAACTCCACACACTTAGGACTGGGACGGTGCTTGTTCGGTGAAGAAACACTTCCTAAGATCTCCCAGAGCTTTACTCTTAGAGTTTCACGGCCCCCAGTTTCTATATTCTTATCTTTATCTTCTACCTGCTCTTTCTCTAGCCAAACTCCTGGTTCAGTTGAATACACAAGATTCTCTACATTCTCTGCATTATTAACCTTCCCCCTCCATTGAACAAATATCATTACCAAAGATCTTCTTCTCGCACCCATCAGATTCTAAACCACCCTTGGCAGCAAAAACTTATGAGAATGGGATGCAGATGCTTTCTCTAATAGCTTCGATCTGGGACGTCTTCTGCTGGTGGCAGGGAAACTTGGAGTATGTTCTGTATCTTGAACTGCAACTGAAGAAGATCTCTTTCGATTACAAGATCTAGTAGAAACCCAAGGAGGTATCCTTCTGTTCAACTGCCACATGTTTTTCCACAAGTGGAGTATGCCCTTCACAATCTTTGACACAATTCACTTTGTTATAAGCTTCATTTTCAGCAGTTTGCATCACTGGTTCCTTCAGATCTTTCGTATCTGCCTTGGAATGAGAATCAACCAGAACCCCTATCGAGACCTTCTTATATTGACTGCAGCTCCGATAATTTCTGCTAAGACTCTGACGCTGACTCATTTGTTCCTATCATGTGTAAGATACAGAACCAACAAGATATCAACCACCATACTCTCCATACGAACTGATAAAAAAGCCAAGCAAGCTGGGCATACAATTTTATAAAAAAAAAAAAACTATAGGTAAAACAATCAAAATTGAGAATTAGGTTAAATCTTTGAGCTGCTTTTGAATGCATGTGGGATACATTTCTATTCTTTGAAGAAGGCTAACTTAGTTAGAGGAAAGCATCACCAGACTTTTTTATCACACTTTTTACTGTCCATGACCAAAAAAATAAGCATGTATAAAGGGGTAAAAATATGCAGGGATTAACAGGTAGCCTGCAGTAATCACCTCCGGAGGATTAGTCCGCCTATCAACATCCATTTCCAAGGCTTTAACAGAATTTGCCAGGTCCCAAAACTTGAATGGAATCCGGAAATCAGCCTCTTAATAGCTCCTGAATAAAGGAAAATATGGTACCTCACGAATAGAAAATATTACAGACAAGGAGATAAACAGAGATAAAAGAGTAAAATATACAGAGATCTAGAGCTAGTGAAAAGGCATAAGAATCGGCGTAGTTGGTTGTCTATGTTAGGGTAATTCCGATAGGGAAAACAATAAATCCACAAACATTTGAAAATTGCTTCAGATCTAGAATCCTATACATACATTTCTCAACTATATCAAACAATGAGCTCATAATATGCATAAAATTCACGATGTTACATGCTACTGGTATAAAATTCAAATATAAATGCGCGGAAATACCAAATCAAATTATATGCTCGATCATCAAGCTCCAACCAAAAAGTAAGATACCTAAGGCAGTGAAGAGTTTGATTTTCTAATGGCAGCTAAGAGTTTTCTTTCTTACAGCAGCACCGAGTACATCCGTTCCTGCTGTGCTATTTGAAACGACATATATACAATCAATATTTCCAGGAAATCGTTTCTGTTTAAATGTTGAATCCAATTCAAAAACAAAACGAAAGGAATTTTGAGAATAAATGGAGGAGAGTGAAGATATTGTCATTGTGGCGCTGGATGGTAATGAGGCGGGAAAGAACAATCCAGGTATAATTCTCATGTTAATTGTTAAACGGCCTAGGAATGCTACCATAAGCGATGTGCGCAATACGCACCTGGTGTCGAAATTTATACCTTGGACCCAAATGAAATGATATCCGGCCCACAGGAATAGTGATCCAAGTCCAGAGCGTGAGAGCTACAAAATTGGCATTGGGCAATATTCATGAGGTTCACATTGACAATTCACATGTTTTATGTTATCTCTATATTAATTATTTAGCTTTTGTATAAATAAATTTAAAAATCAACTATGTATGTACTAGCAATTTCAGCTTTAATAACTTTGGATTAGAAGCACCAAATTGAACCTTAACTCTTTGAATTCTTCTATCATCTATGTTTAATTATGTCCCTGAAGAAAAATAAAATGTTCATCCCTACCCTACCTATCTAGCAAGGCAAAAATTTAAGTGTATCGATTTCATTCTATAAATTTAGTTTGTCTTATTATTATCATACACGACTATTATTAATATCATAAACAAAGTCTATGATTCATGCATTAAACTATCAGAGCTATTGTACTTTTCATGAAAGAGTTAACAATTTATTGTGTCATCATGTTCATTTAAAAAAGGAAGAGATGATGATACGGTGATTAGCAATAGCAATAGAGTGATGAATTATCCAACCAATCTACTATTTCCATCCGTCCACGTGTAGATAAGCCTTTCACTATTATTATTATTATTATTATTATTATTATTATTATTATTATTATTATTATTATTATTATTATTATATGTATGTATATATCTTCCAGCTCTCCGGAAGAACAAAATCTCGTGCATCACTGTACAGTTTACACTTCTCAATTTTGGTCGATGGGTAGTTTCACCGGCGTCCACACCCATTTTCCGGCTTTCAATTCTTTCAAGCCTGCATCTTCTCTTAAATCTTCGTCCCCATTAACAGTCCATCGCCATGATTCACGAGTCCGAAGAATCCGATGCTCCATTGCCCAGGGACCCGCCGCCGTTTCCCCTTCTTCGGAAAGCGATAAGTCTCAATCGATGCTCGACTGCGTGATTGTCGGCGGTGGCATCAGCGGCCTGTGTATTGCGCAAGCGCTGGCCATCAAGCACCGTAATACCAATGTAATGGTCACGGAAGCCAGAGAGCGTGTAGGAGGAAACATCACCACCATCGAAAGGGATGGTTATCTCTGGGAAGAAGGTCCAAACAGCTTCCAACCGTCCGATGCCATGCTCACTATGGCGGTCCGTCCACTATTTATGTCTTCTTCTTAATTTGAAATGATTTGTTGTTAAAAAGTTTTAGTGTGGCAGGTGGACAGTGGGTTGAAGGATGATTTGGTTTTGGGAGATCCAAATGCGCCTCGTTTTGTGTTGTGGAACGGCAAGCTGAGGCCAGTGCCTTCCAAGCCTACCGACTTGCCGTTCTTTGACTTGATGAGCTTTCCTGGAAAGCTCAGGGCTGGTTTTGGGGCAATTGGTCTTCGCCCGCCCTCCAGTTTGTGCCTCTCTCTCTCTCTCCCCCGGTGTTTTGTTCGTTTTTCCTGCATTGTGCCAGGTGTGTTTTCTTATCTTTGAAATTTTTGTTGAAGGTAACAGGGTCATGAGGAATCAGTTGAAGAGTTTGTGAGGCGTAACCTTGGTGACGAAGTTTTTGAGCGCTTAATAGAGCCTTTTTGCTCCGGTACTTCTCTCTTCCTTTTCTATGACCTTTTAAATGTGGCATGTTTTGCATTTTCGCCAACACAAATCAAGCCTTGAAATTCCATGTTGTAGTTTTGGGCATTAGAGTAAGTGAAAGCTTAATGTTAATGTGAATAGATCCCCTACTACTGTAGTACTTGTTCAAATATTGCCTATTGGTTGTTTTACTTCATTCACGCTAGGTATAGATCTTGAGCATCGAGTGACTCATAGTGAACTTAAATCACAGTTTTTTTTTGGTCAAATAAATATCTATGTTCCTATACAGGACAATTTTATGATGTGCTAATAAAGACTCATCAAATCTTTCTATATCATATTTGTGTGTATTTCACTAGATTTGATTCTCCAGAAGCTAATCAGATGCTGACTTCAGGAGTTAGACTGCTCAGCTGTGCTTTGTCTCGTTGACCTTATCTAATAACTCGACATTCAATCAATGATTACTTTGTACCTTATTCATCAAGTTCTTTTCCATTTACTAACATCAATATTAGGAAGAAAGCCTTAAAATTTTGAGAAATGATTCAAAATGTCAGATCTTCATTATTTGCATTAGAAATGTAGGTTTCGTAGATACCAATAACTTTGGGAGATATGCACTACTTGAGAGCAAATGTGGTTTTTAGTTCAGGATTAAAATGTTTGTAATTTACGTTGATACTAGTATTTTTCTGGAAGAATGAGTCCTTCATGTTAGTACCCATTTGACCGACTTAAATTAAATTATAGGGGCTAGTCTTAGAGAGAAATTCCAAGTGATAGCTTATACGATTCTTTTGGATTATTTTAGCCAAATTCACTCTTATTCGTATATATGGCTCAGACCCCCTACAATTACATTGTGTTGAAGATGCTTGTAGCATTACATATATGATTTACACTTTTACGGAACAAAGTATAAATCACATTTATTTCTCATACAGGTGTTTATGCTGGGGATCCATCAAAACTGAGCATGAAAGCAGCATTTGGGAAAGTTTGGAAACTGGAGAAAAATGGTGGTAGTATTATTGGTGGAACCTTTAAAGCAATCCAGGAGAAATCTAATAGTCCTAAGGCTCCTCGAGATCCGTAAGTACATTCATACCGATGTCTTTCTTGTGCCTGTTTATCTAAATTGTGCATAAATATTCAATACATCTGCAGGCGCTTGCCAACACCAAAAGGTCAAACAGTTGGATCTTTCAAGAAGGGTTTAGCAACTTTGCCAAATGCAATTTCAACGAGGTACTCATCATTCTATTAAGTATTTATACATAAAAGAAAAACACATCAAATTTTATTATTTTCACATTCAGAGCTCTTTGTTGAATGCTCCTTCTGTTCCAAAAGGTTTGCAAGACTAATTATTTGTCATTTTTATTAAAAATTTAATTTTAGTAACTTCTTATTTTGTTTTCTATTGTAACTATAAAGACAAAGATATGTTAAAGCAAAAGAGAACTTCGTGGACTTAATTGATGCGCACATTAATGTTAACACCACTGTATAACAAAAGTCTTATTTTAGGGTGATCAAGCAAGTATTGTGGAAGAAGGCATACTTATTAGATACATTTGTTTGTGTGCATGGGTGTCTTATATTTCTAGCCTAGGAAACAAGGTGAAGTTATCATGGAGACTCACAAGTATCACAACTTTGGACAATGGAGGATATTCTTTGACATATGAAACCCCCAGTGGAACGGTGTCTTTGCAGAGCAGGAGTGTTGTGATGACTATTCCATCCTATGTAGCAAGCACCATATTACGCCCATTATCGGTATGCTCGCTATATATGTACTCATGCTTCTTCATAATTCACTTATGTATAGAGAGATGGTATTAAAACAGCCAAAACTTTATCACGCCTGGCCACCTTGCAAGGAGCTGCTGGAATTAACTGAGGGTTGAATATCTTAAAATATGGTGTTAAAATGTTCTGCAGCCACGCACCATCCATTGATAACCCTTGCCCTCTCATGATGAGTTTTCATGGAAGAAATGGATGGAATGCCGTGACTTAGACTGCTCAAACTTTTTAGTAGTTCCTTGTGTCTAACAGATTATGTACAGAGAAATTGCACATTTATTGCGGAGGCCACAGATTAAGTTGAAGGTTAGCATCACTGTAAAGTTCAAAGAAAGAAAACAAAGAGGGACCATGTTTTGTTTCTTTATCCCCTTCCTAACTGTTATTTTAGCAAGGGTGGTTGACAGGCATTGCTGTAGAAACCTACAGGAGAACAGCTTACTGCATTTTTGGCTCTTTTAACAAAGGTCCCTTGTTCCATACTAGCACTTACACTGATATAAAAGTAAGCGAACTACTTGAAAAAAAAAAATACAAACCCCGTTGTGGATGGGAAGAGGTCAAGAGGGTGGGGAAGGATTCAACACCTGACCGCCTGACTAGTAATAGAGGAGGCTAGTCACCACTTAGCATGAGTTAAAAATAATAATAATGATAAATACAGTGAAAGAGGATGATCTGCATTACATGGAATGTACTAATTGCAGATACCTTCATCTTGATGAAAGAAGTGGATCTATAAAGTGCACTATTAAAATTTAAATGAGCATAACAGTTTAGTGTTACTTGATTAATGCTTTTGTTATGTCTATTTTCCATATGCTTTTGAGTATTAGCTTTTCTGACAATTTGTTTGTGCTTCAATACTTCATGTTTTGAATTGCTTCACAAATAGTTTTTAAATGTGCAAATATTATGTGTTGTGCTACTCAATTGTAGTGCTCATTTTGTCACTCCTAAAAAGACTTGCATTATTTATGGTATTTTCGCAGGCTGTTGCCGCAGATGCATTAGAAAAATTTTATTATCCACCTGTTGCTGCTGTTACCGTTTCATATCCAGAAAAAGCAATTCGTGAAGATCGTTTGGTTGATGGTGAACTAAAGGGGTTTGGGCAGCTGCATCCTCGATCCCAGGGGGTGGAAACTTTAGGTACAATGATTAATTTCTGAAGTAGGTTTTGGATTTGATTTATCCAAGGATGCTAATTTTCTTGAATACAAATAACTGAGATATTCTATGGATTATACAAAATCTGGTTTAGTGCAACATTGAAGCCGTATGTGGCACAAATATAACCTCTTTTTGTTTCATTTGATCCTCCAGGAACTATTTACAGCTCATCACTGTTTCCTAACCGTGCCCCATCTGGAAGAGTTCTTCTCTTGAACTACATTGGAGGAGCTATCAATACTGGAATTACATCAAAGGTACCAAGTTATCTGTTAACTACTAGCCTTTATGTTCAGTTCTACTCTTGACATGAGAAACATGATATACTTTAGTACTTGTTTATTCAGTTAGGAATTGTTGTTCCAAATTACTCCAATTTAATTTAAAGTACTCTACTACCCATCTGAATATGTTACTTCAAGGAGCTCATTTCTTAGACTTTTCAAACCCGTTTGTGAACTTTCTGCTGGAAAGCTATCTGCAGTAGACTTTGTTATGCTCAAAATACAATAATTCATGCTTCACTTATTTTTGAGTTTCCATTTGACGTACTCTTGTTGTATGATCAGACTGAGAACGAAATCGTGGAATCGGTGGACCGTGACCTGAGGAAGATGCTTATAAACTCTAATGCACCAGATCCGGTTGTTCTTGGGGAATGCAGCGTGTGGCCACAAGCTATTCCACAATTTCTGGTGGGGCACTTGGATTTGTTAGATAGTGCACGAGCTGGTCTGAGCAACGGTGGGTTTAAAGGTGTATTTCTTGGAGGCAACTATGTGTCTGGTGTAGCATTGGGGAGATGCGTGGAGGGTGCGTATGAAGTTGCAGCAGAGGTGACAGATTATTTGTCAAGATATGCGTATAGGTGAAGCAGAATAGGTTCCAATTTTTAGGATTAGTTGGAAGGGCTTGTAGAATCCGTAAATGCGAATTTAAGTGGGTTTGAGATTTTTGAGTAATTAATATTTACATTCCATACGTGTACTGTATGATGCTTGCTCAATTCATGATGTTTTTAGCTCCTTTTATGTTTGGGTCTTTGGATCATTTACAATTATAGACGAGATATGTAGAGCAAGTATTGAGAATTACATACATACATACATACAAAGTAGCTAAGGGTGCATTAAAGTTATTGGTTACCAGTGAAGTAATTGGAGATTAGTGAAAGCAGCAAGGCAATTACAAATAATATTCGAAGTCAATGGTACATTACATGGTATTATAGGAATAGGAACAGGGAGGGATCAAAAGTGTTGCTGGTACTGGCAATCCAAGTTAGGTCCGGTGTCCACCTTGAAGACGGAGGCATAGCGTTGGAAGTATCCAATGCGATCGGAGACCCGACCGTCAGTGGGAATCCCACATTCGAGTCCACCATTTATAATGTTGGTGAGCAGGCCAAAGCCGGCAGTGCGATTAGCTGCGAGATCCTCTTTTGTGGGACGGTAGCGGCCCACGATGACGTTGTGACATGAGGGTTTGGGCTTCTGCTCTGTCATCCAAAACCATAGGGCGGTTTTCCATGAGATGAGGGAGTTGTTGGAGACTATTTCGGGGTTATTAAGACCGTCAAATCCCAGTGCTCTTCCTGCGGGGCCATAGTTGAAGTTCCTGCAAGCAAGCAACCACATTTGAACAATCCCAAGGGGAGAATTGAGTAGTGAAGTAATGAATTGAAATAGTACCAGGATAGTTGAATAGGGCCTCTGCCATGATAAGATTTGGCGGGAGAACAAGGCCATTGAGTGTTGGTAGAATCACAGTAGAGGGTTTGAGGAGAGATCTCCTCCTTGAAGCAGAGACCCCATGCATAGGGGCCATCAGGTGCGGTGGGCCATCCTCCGGTGGTCTCGTGTGAGATTTGAGCCAGAAAGGCAGCAATTTCACGCTTTCTGGTGGTCAGGCTTCCAGTGTTTCCGAATTGAGGGAAGCATCTGGTTGCTCGGACAAATGAGTCGTACGAGTAGAATCCATTTGCAGGACACACGGCGTCGTCTTTGTGTAGGAAAATGGAATCAAAGAGCTGTTGGCTTACCAGTGATGATATGGATGTTGAACAAACAGTATTAATGCAGCATAACACATACACAAGGATGATGAGTAGACTCCTCCTCCTCCTCATCGTTGATGGAAACTAAAGTAATGTATATACGTCTGATATCTGCACTAATTGGTATGCCATGGCTTATATAATACTAATAATAATTGTGTAACGGTAGCAGAGCAGTAGCACTACTACAAGTCTCATGTATGAACAGCTAAGTTGCGTGAAAATGTCAGCGGTCAACTTTCCATTATCCTCCTCAATGTGAGATGATGATATTATAATAATAATATATGTGCACTGATTTTGACTGGGGCCATATTGCAGCTTCATGCTCGATCTCGGACCAAGTCAGTCCCCTTATTTCATGATTTGGATATATATATATATATATATATATATAAATAGTTTGTGATCTTGTTTTACATGATTTGGAATTGGAGTATTCAAATTTACTACTTGCATGACTTTTCATGCCGCTTTTCTCTTAATCTAAAATGGATTCTCTTATTCAATACATACATCATTCTTAATAACACCTAACATATATATTTTATGTAATGAATTCAAACACACGAGAAATGTACTAACTTATGAGAAAGCTTGCAACCAAGTAAAATTTGCTTCCTACTAATTGATATATAGTATTAAAATTTATTACGAAATTATGAGCATTTTTTATGAAAATTTTCAAGTTCAAATTTAAACCCCAACTAAATTATATATCTGCATTGATAACAATGTTGTCAATGATTTTAGTAATTAATTTTGAATGAAATGGTGGAAGTGTCGACACCATGCATTACTTTGACATTTATTTATTTATTTATGTAATGTAATGTAATGCGGAAGTGGAATGGTGGTTGATTCATGATGACGACTTCTTTACCAGATCCAATCCATCAATACCTTATATTCTAATCCGTCCTCGTAATGCTTGACTTCATCAACTTAAATTCCCCTTCCCAGCCATCTCACCCCTATGCCGGGTTGAACCGGAAACCAATCTAATTATTCCCAAAAATTCGTTTTTTAGGTTGAATCGTTTTTTTCTTTTTAATTCATTTTTCCATTATTTATTAAAGTTTTTTTGAAAATATTATTTATTAAAGTTGAAACAGTAGCATATTTTGTATTCCCTTTTGAAAATTATGAAATTTACAATCGGGCTTCGTGACTTTTGAAAATTATGAAATTTACAAGCGGGCTTCGCGTGAATTTTGAAAAATGTTGTTTGTATGGAGTAAAGCGTGGAAGAGCTGCGCTTGAGGGAGTTTGCGGCAATTTTGGGGTGTCAATCGGGAGATTTCCTTTTGTCTATTTGGGGGTGAAAGTGGGTTCGTCTCACGGGAAAAAGGCCGATTGGTCTCAAGTTATACAAAGGTCGGGAATAGAGTAAAGAAATGGGAGAATTTGAAAATTTCTTTTGGGGGAAGGCACACGTTACTCAACGTTGTTCTATCTTCGATGTCTGTGTACTATTTGTCCACCTACCGTGCTCCTAAAAAGTCCTGAGTGAGATAGAAAAAATCCAAAGATGCTTCTTGGGGGTTGAGAGTGCTAGGAAAATTCCATGGGTTGATTGGAAATCAATTTGCATGCATAAATCTAGGGGTGGGCTAGGGGTAAGAAATTTGGAGTGTTTCAATCGGGTCCTGTTGAGAAAGTGGGCTTGGGATTTTCTTAACAATAGAAATAAATAATGGAGTCGGGGTGGTGGTGTCGAGATGGGGTGAATAAGGGGCTTGGAGTATGGCTTTGCGTATTCGGGAGAGGGGTGGTCCCGGTAGGGTGGGGGAGTTGTTAAGGCGTGGGGAGTCAAGAGGGAAGGCTGGTTTTCGAGAGGGGTTGAAAGGGTGATAGGAAATGGAGATGATACGCTTTTTGGGAGGAGAAATGGGCGGGAGAGTCTAGATTAAGTGAGTTGTTTCCAAGGTTGTATAGATTGAGTCTTGATAAGGGGAGGAAGGTGGGTTCGATGGGGGATTGGGTGGAGGGGAGGTGGGTGTGGAGATGGAGATGGAGATGGGGGTTATTTGATAGAGTCTCGAAATGCTTAATGCTTTGATTCAGTAATTGATGTGTCCGGTGCAACATGCTCAAGATTCTTGGAGGTGAGGCCTTAGCTCCAATGGGGTGTACAAGACGAAGGAGGTGTATGAATGGCAAAATTGTGGAGATGATGATCGGGATGCGGAGGGAAACAAGGCCTTCAAGTTGCTTTGGGGAAGATAGCGCCTATTAAGGTGAAGATTCAAGCTTGGAGGTCCATTTGGAAGAGATTACCAACAAATATGGAGCTACAAAAGAGAAATGTTATCCAACAAAATGGAGAGGTTTTATGTACCTTATGCGGGAGCAAGCGGAGGAGGTGAGACATATTCTTTTCGAGTGTAGTTTCTCTTACTTGGTGTGGATGCAATGTTGTAATTGGTTAGGAGTTTGTGCTACGCTTTCTTCGGATCCTCTCCCGAGCTTACTCCAATTTAGTAAGTTTGTGAAGGGGAGGAAGGGGTGCTCATATGGGGTTTGCTTTTGGGAGTGTATTGTTTGGTGTATTTGGCGGTGGAGGAATAAGAAGTTGTTTGAAGGAGTTGAAGTGAATTTGGGTAAGGTGATGGATGAGATAAAATCAAGACTTTGGAGTTGGTTAGCTTTTAGGGAACCTAAAAGGAATAACTTTAGTTTTGAGGAGTGGATTGTGAATCGTAGAAGTTGTTTGGAGTGTTAGATTACTATTGGTGTATTCGGTTTCTCAATGATCTTGTATGTTTGTTTTGGCTCATAACAGGTATGTCTTATACCCGGGATGAGCAAACTCTTTTCTTTTACTTAATAAAATTGTTTGTTGATTGATAAAAAAAAATATTAAATTTATTAAATAAATCTCTCAATTTTCAAAAGTGGGTGATACCTATTTTGTTTATCTCATTCTAGTATTTTTAGCATTTATTAAATATTACTATAAAATATTACTATTTTATAATAATATTATGTTGGTCAATGACCCTATTATATTTATTTCAATACGAAATTTATAAGTTAAACATAATTTTAAATTTTTACAACTATTTTTTTAATGTCACGTAGGGAATATAAAAAATTAATATAGGCAAGATCATTTAACGGTTGGACCGGGAACCGGCTCCTAGTGCGGTTTGGTCACCGGTCTAGTTATGAAAACACCGCATCTCACCTCTATTTTTTAAATATTGAGTGTTGCTATGTACTCCATTCGTCCCGATATAAATTGTCCATTTTTTTATTTTGATTTGTCCCACTACAAGTTACTCATTTTATATTTGGTAACTACCCACTAAATTTATATTTACGCACTTTTCTCGTTATTTACACATATATCATTCACTTACCTTTACTTTTATCTCAATCTCTTATTTTTCTTCTCTCTCCATCACATCATTGTACTATATTTATATTATATTAATTCACCTTAATTTTTATGCCCTAAAGAAACGAGTAACTTATATCGAGACGGAAGGAGTATAATTTATGTTGGAAATTATTAATATACATGTAGCTAGTGACCGATCAAAAATTATAAAATCGGAGGTATGATCGAAAAATAATTTAAAAATATATGTACAAAACTATTATTGTATATTTAAAATGCATATAATAAAATTAAATATGTAAATAAATAAAAATTATTTATAATTCAAAAAAATTACAACTAAAATGGTGGGCATGCAAAAAAAAAAGTATACGAAAAATGACACTCTTAATAAAAAAATTATCAGCAAAAGTAAAAATATATTGCAAACATATAGGTACGAGAAGTACCCATAAAAAAATATACAATATCGTAGCTTACAATTAAAGAAAAGACCCTAGAATGTTAGAGGGTTCAAGGAGCCACTCATTGAATTAGAACCTACCAATAAAAGATTCACTTAAATCCAACTCCGAAGTTTACCTTTTATTTCGTCTACTATTTTCTCTTTTTTTCACTTACTATTCCGAGAAAATGACCTTGTTTTTATTTTCGAATCACACAAACCACGCAAATCTAAATACTAACAACTAGACTAACTTTTTTTTTTTTCCAAAACAAGCTAGAGAAATGCATGAAATGAACCTTGATTTGATTGTGCATAACCGAGGGGGATGTTTAGCCATTTAGGTATGTCAACCCAAATGTCATTTGTCAAATTAAATTCCAAGAAGATATGTGTTGCTGATTCTCGATACCTCCTCGTAGGTCGTGCAGATTTCTTCATCGTCTCTAGCAATGATTCTTCTTTTTCTCAAGTTCGATCTCGTTGAAAGTCTATCTCGCATAAGTCTCCAAGCTATTGTTGTCGCTTTGTGAGGAGTGAAGCTACTCCAAACCATATCAAACTCCTTCCCCACTCTCTCTCCATCTCGATTTGTATCAACTACACGCATCAAGTGGTTGTAAGCATCTTTTGTTTTGTAGATTCCGTCCGAAGTTGATTTCCATCTCCACCCATCTTTGACTCCTTCTCGTTAGAAAATCTGCTCAACAAATCATTCACCGATTAAGGGACTCTATCTCTCTATCAAAAACACTCTACTCCATACCCAAGACTAAACTCGGTCCCCATATCCAATTACTAAGATATTTTTAGTATGAAATGATTGTTTTATTCAGACTCATAGGCTAATTACATTGATAAGCAAGCTCATCCAATTAATAATCTAATTGATTTTTTTTTATTAATTAAGGCTACGTATAAGAAAACAAGGATACTTATTTTAATTCTCTGTGCCAAACACTCCTTTAGCAGTGAACTTCCAAACTACATATGTACGATCACTCAATAATCTATACTAATATAAAAGGGGTTGGGAAATATTTTTGGACCCATTTACCCTCGCCACTTTTATTATGCTCAACTGATCCCTATACTTAATAACCCCGAAATTTTCTTGTATTTGATTTTTAATCCGAGTCCATTAAAGAATTTGACTTTTCATATGTAACAACATATAGACCTCTTCGATTACTTTCGAGCGAATTGATTATATAGTGGATGATGGAGACGTGATGCATTATATAGATGAAGTTTTTAAGGAGGGATTGCATCGCATTCTGGAGCAAATTGATCGTGCGTTGACTTTCGGTGAAAGACTCTATTTGATCTAAAATCCTCGCCAACGTATATACAACGTGCAACGACGTGTTAAACGGCTAGTTTGATAAAAGTGTTTGATTTTAACTTAATGCTTAGAAATATATAAAAAACAGTCATAATGTTGATGTTGTAGGTAACGCAATTTAATTACAATATTTCTCCGTCAAAAGAAAATAATACTAATATGTAGGGAAAAGTATTAAATTAATCTAAATGTGGAATCTGGCCCTGGGCGCAGTTTTAATTCAAATTCAAAAAAGGAGATATTTATTCGACCGTTGGATTGGTAGACTTATTTTTGAAACTGCAACTGCAGCTGCTACCATTGTTTTTTTTTTTTTTTTTGACGGGCTGCTACCATTGTTGAAAACAGAACAAAAACAAATTCACACTTCAAGTTTTCCATGTCCATCGCCGCAACCTCCTCCAGACGCCATGGTTGGCAACGCCCTCTCCATCCTCTACAGGTATTTATGATTCCTTTCTCTCCACCAATTATTCATCAGATTTCCATTAAAAGACAATCCCCATCCTTATCAATTTAGTGTAGTTTAGTTTAGGGTTTCTGTTCCGCTCGTGATTTAGTTTTTGTTGTGGAAAACTACTGCAGATCGTGGGGATGTCAGTATTCTGTTTCTTAGTTGCTGCTTTTTATTGCTTTCTGGGCCTTTTCCTTGGCAATAGAATTGCAGAGATCACTGTCAACAGCGTCTTCTCCTTTTCGGTAAATGAAAATCCCCTAATCAGTCTCACATATTAGCGTCTATTCAACAACTAATCCCATAGCTTTCTTCTCAGGCACTCTCCGCTGCACTTCTCTTTATCAGGTCTGCCGCCATTGATCCCAGTGACAAGACCAGATTCAGATTTAGAAAGAAGAAGAAGAAGAGAAAGGGCGGCAGTAGTATAGGACTCGCGAACATTAATTATGGATACATCTTGGGCAGGATTTTGTTGAGATTCTTCAAAAGGATGGAGCGCAAGATTCTCAGGACTTGCATAAGAAGGAAGTATTTAGATCCTTGGAATACTAGGGTTCAAATGGAGCCTCTTATCCCATTTCCCTTGTCCTGGAGGATGATTCTATTGCGCCTAATCCAAAAGATGATGACATCTCATTTTGCTCCCTTTGTGATTTTGAGGTCTTTTAATTAAATTACCCAACTAACTGATGCATTTGAAACTGAGTAGTACGTTGATCACTAATGCCTTTTCACTCCTTATTCCTCAGGTTAACAGGTATAGCAAGCATTGTAGGACTTGCAATCGTTGTGTTGAGGGATTTGATCACCACTGCAGAGTAAGAAAAAATATCTCTTAAATTACAGCAATACCATCCTTCCTCTATACTATGTACAACTTGCAATAAAGGATTTTCACCATTGAATTGGATTAGTGGTTGAACAACTGCGTTGGGAAAAAGAACTACACAACCTTCATTCTTTTGATGATATTTGTCTTGATTATGGTAAGTAGTCTATTTCTCTTGCTTTTGCTATCAATCCTCGGTTTATGGTTGTAAATTCACTGTAAAAATGTTGTTGCTTCAGCTCACTGTAGAAGGAGGAACTGCTATTGCAGTATTTGTTAGGTGCTTTGCTGACACAAAGGGCATTGAACACGAGTTAAAGAGAATGAACTATGATAATTTCCCTAGAGGACTTCTTGCTGCCTTATCTGTAATGTTCTCAATCTTTAAATATAAAACAATTGCTCACGGATGGAGATGCATCCTAACTAACTTCTTTACTCACAGGTAATATTATTTTTGGTGACGAGCTACAGCACAGCTGCACTAGGACAACTATTTTTCTTTCATGTAGTTCTCATCAGAAAGGTAGGTACATGCACACCAGATATTGAGTTCCCAGTTTTTTTCCTTCTTTCATGTCAAGTGGAGAGAGATGTTTAAATTTTATGAAAAGCTGAACTCTAGAATAAAGAACACAATGATGTTATTCCTGTTTTGGGGGTGGGAGTGGATGTAATATATAAAAAGTAAGTGAAGGGTCAAATAGACATATCATCTACTATTGTTATTTCTGTTGTTTTTCAAGTAATGTAATTCAATCAAGAAAGACACGGCTCTAAAGATGGGAGAATATATCATGACATGTTTGAAACTGTGCCCTCTTCAGGGAATCTCAACTTATGATTACATTTTAGCAATGAAAGAAGAGAACCAGATTATGGAACTAGAGTCACTTGAAGATTCAGACTTTACTTCTTCCGATGACGAGGAGAGTGTGGACTTAGATTCATCCCAAAAACCTGCATTCATATCGCGTTTTACATGCAAGGAAGGAAAGATGCAACAGGTAACATGTTTTTACAGTTTATGCATATATATTCACAATAGTATTCAGTGGCATAACAATAATAAGCGTTTACAGTTTCAGAACCCACAAAAAGATAGCCATAAGGATTGATGGAGAAGCGGAGAAAAAGCAAGGGTTCCGAGCAAGCATTGACCCATGGAAACTAATCAACCTGAGCCGAGAGAAAGCTCTACTTGCTGCTGAGAAAGCAAGGGAAAAGCTCGTGCAAAACAAGGCAGTGGTAGAAAACGATCCATTGAAGCCTTTACCATTGGAAACAAGAAGTGGACCAGTTATGAAAGATGTAGCAGCAAGTGCAGGAGGAGGAGGATTAAGCATAACGCCCCTCATGACTAAAGGCAGATTTCTAAATTCACCAAGACAGTTTTCAAGCCCGAGAAGACGTCTTTCATGTTCTCCAGTACAGCATGTGGCATCACCCAAGCAAAGGTACAGAAGTGACTTTGATTTGAAATTGACTCAGGTTTCCAGAGAACTTGAGACTTACATATCCAGACAGGTATTGTGCTCCGTTTTGAAGAAAGATAGGAGTGAGGCTTCTCCTAGATAACTTGCAGCTAACCTTCTCAGCCTTTGAGAAAAATTCCTCATTATTTATTTGTATCATACATTTCTGTAAGATATAATTATTGTAAGCAGATTCACAGTGTTAATTTATACCATCTTCTCTTTCATCTCTCATCAAGAATTCAATATACTTGATCATCCAAAAACACGTCTCAACAGTGTTATCCTTCTCTGTATTATTATTGTGTTTGGAAAGTTGGCCCCAAGAAAAAGTACCCTTTTCGAATTTACTTTATGATTCATTGTCTTTCTAAACAAGCATTACAATTATAATTCAAACAGCTACCATAATATGCAACTCCTCTACTCGATTCAGAATTTATTTACAACTGATGGTACGACATTTTCTGCACTTCAAATTCTGTATTTATTGGTCAAAAAAGGTTCTCACTTAAGCCTCCTGGCCAACGGCCGTTGAAGAGGATATTGTAGCAGTTGCTGAATCATTATTATTATCACTTCCATTCCCATTGGCATTGAGTTTACCCTCTTTCTTTTGCTCCCGTTTATTTTGCTGCTCCTTCACCAAGACAGGTTTGAACTGATGACAATTACGGAATATAGTTAGAACTTTTCTTGTTTTGTTCTTTTCTTTTAGTGCACATCAATGGATGATTAAATACCTGGTAAATAGAATATATAACGTTTCTTCTTATTCGTGCCATCATATCTACAAAGAGATTGTAGCCCTCCAATTTGTACTCAATGAGTGGATCCCTCTGTGCATACCCTCGTAAACCTACAGCTTGCTGAACAAATTTTAGAGCCTGCAGGTGTTCCTTCCATAACTTATCAATGTTGTTCAAAATTAGGAACTTTTCTGCTTCTTTCATCAAACCTGGAGCCTCTTCCTCCACTATTTCCTGAGGAAATTAAAACAAGAGAATAAAAAGAGGCATCATTTACTAGTGAACTTTTGATCTCCCTCACTGTCTTCCAATTTAAGTTGGGATGATACATATGGAAGCTATTTGCTGTGCAGCATATAAACCACATATGTAAAACTACAGATTTATCTGTGGGGTACTCAATGTTCTACCCCAACTTTTGTCATGGTTTTAGCAGAATTTTTGGGGCACTGATCTTTGATTATGATACATGTACACATCTTGGGCTTACCCAACGATCATGAAATTCCTTTTGATAAAGAAATTTATTTTATTAATAAAAAAAGAGATGACTAACCCGTTTCTGAAGATATGCCTCGCGTCCACGAAGATGAAGATAATCCCTTAATTCCTCATAATTGGAGCATTTGGTTTCAAACAACTCGGGGTCAAATCATTCAATAGGTAGCAGTATCTAAAAAATGAAAAAGCTAGATTATTGGGATGCCTGCTAAAGGTTCCTGTCAAAAAAATAATTCAAGACAGAGGTACACACAGAAAAACAAACACATGCATTATCAGCATAAAGACCTGTGTCCATTGACAATAACAAATGTTCTCTCTTTGATACAGAGAAAACCCATCAAGATTAAACTGGTGTACATAGCCCAAAAGAAGAACAGATGGAGTTTTACATGTGAAACCTCGTCGCAAACAATAATCCCGAAATGCCCTTGGTGGCCAGAGACCAAAGGCATATATCCATGATGACAAACAGGACTTCCATTACAAACCAATGGAAGAGTCAAAAGTCCTAATCGACACAAATATAGTAGGATAACAAGAAGATCCAATATCTCAAAAGTTCCATTAAAGGAATGAATAATTTTTAAATATTCAAGTGAGTGACGGCAGAATGTTAGAGGATCAAGAGTTGATTTTGTCCACGTAAGTAAACACAAAGTGGTATATTTAATTTAAAATAATCATAATATAATCATCATCATCACAAAGCAGACATGTTCGAACATAATACACTATGTAAAACGTGCTGCAACAAGTAACAGAAGCAACTTAAGGAGGGTTCTCTGTTAATCATATTTGATGACACCAACATTTCAGTATGAAGCATATATTGATTACATAAGAGTTGCAAGGGTTCAACTTACTGCTGAAGTTTTGATATAAGCTTCTCAAAATCCCAGCTTTCTTGGGGAGCATTAGAGCCCACATTCGCCTATTACATTGTAAGAAACAGAAAAGATATATCATAACTGCAGGATACGAAAGCATATTGAAGGCATGACATAACAGGATCAAACAGATTTTTACCTCTAGTATATCATCCATTGTTAGTTCAGCATATTCAATTAGGAGAGCTCGAAGGTCATCAGACTCTAAAGCTCGTCTCCTCTCAGTATACACTCTATCTCTTTGGCTGTTCAAAACCTCATCATATTCAAATAATTGCTTTCTAATGTCGAAAAGTAGTTCTCCACTTTTCTCTGAGCTTCATCTAGTGCTTTTGTCAGCATCTTGGATTCAATTGGTAAGTCTTCAACTCTAAAAGCTCTCATCAACCCCTACATGCCAAAACAAAATTAACCTTAGTATAATATATCCCAAGTATGCAAGGACAAAGGCCTGGAGCCAAAGGGAACCTGAATTCTATCTCCACCAAATATGCGAAATATGTTATCTTCAAGACTAAGGAAGAATCTGGAACTTCCAGGGTCTCCCTGTCTGCCACTACGACCACGCAGCTGCAGAGAGGTAACAGTATAGAGTATATGGACTTAAAGGAAGATATATCACCAAATTAAAATATATCACCAAGTTCTTATCAAAATTGGGGTACTTCATCACCGTGCCTGAACATAAGATATTAAAGTTATACCTGATTGTCAATTCGGCGTGATTCATGGCGTTCTGTTCCCACAACATGAAGTCCACCAGCTGACACAACCTAACATGACGTTGAAGATTATTAAAAATAAAAAGAAGAAAATTAAAAACAGGTTATATGGAGGAAAAGAAAGGGAATCCCAGGGCAAGAGCAGAGTGGTTACAAGGTTTCTCCCCTCCCTCCCTCCCTCTCTCTCTGTCTCCCCTTCCCCCTTCCCTTATGGGTGGAGATAACGTAAGCAACTCATCTTTCTATTACATCATCCTGTCAATTATAGCTGCTTAAAAGAATAGATGAAAGTTACATATCAACTGAGTACCGTCAAATCTTGTAATGAAGAATAAGCACACATCACAGCTAAGTGTAAGATTCCACACATTCCATTATTCAAATGTAGCTAGGATAAAGAGGTTAGGTTGCCTCCCATATAACAAATGGTGAGAAAAAGACACCTGTGTGTGAGGAAAATAGGAAAACCAAGGCATAAGTTTATGAATCAAGTACCTTCCTCCTCTCTTCTTCTGTGTAAACCTTATATTCTTTCACAATTTCCAGAAATGCACTACGCAGCTTTGAGATGACTTCATCCTGAACAGGACCCTAAACATTGATTTTTTAGATTTATTAGTTATAAAGTGTTATATGAACATTTATGCACATCTTTCAGATAATAGGCTATTATAAAATCTGAATTCCAACAATTTTCACCTTTTCACAAGAATATGAAAGCCGCTCTTCTGCTTCAAGCTCCGTTAGTGACCTTTGACCCCATGTTTTGACAGCCAACTGTACAGATTCCTCTGCCAACTTGGTGTTCTCCTTGGATAGTGTGCACGGAAATAGGCTTTCATTAACCTGGAGTTTCATTTTGTGATGTCAGGGTTATGATACTGCAGATGGAAGCATGCTAGATAAGGGATCAAATATTGAAAAATTCTACCTTCCATGATTTCTTTGGAGGAGGTTTCTTTACGGAAACAAACAATCCTTCAGCTGGCCTTACAACTCTGCATCAGTTTAATCAGTCAATTTTAAAATGGGTGTCCAGTATTTTTCACTCTTAAATTGACCATCAATAAATTGCCATTTTCATAGTAGCAATCCACTTGCATATAGATGCCCCAAAAAGAACTCATTTCTCACAAACTTGAAAACAGTATTTCGAACTTCATCTGACTAGACAAGTTGTCTAATATGTTAAAGCTTCACATGCAAAAGGTCCATTGAATTTGTGGCCAGAAAGAAGAGGGCAATTTTGGATTGAATATGTTGAAGATGCTGAAAGATTCTTTCCACCATGAAAAGTATTCCCATAAGAGAAAGATATTACAGTGACTGTATTTGTCAATTCAAGTAGGACAGTAATTCAGGTTTGGATGCAGTATATTGGACAATACTTCTCCCCCTTACATGATTTACATCACAAGAGCCCACACAAACTAACACATATTTTATTTATAATTATGTAATGCATAAGGTCGAGGCTAAGAAGATACCTTGGCATCAGCATCTCGCGTAGCTTTAATCGTGCCATAAATTCTGCATTACCTCCAAGGATTATGTCAGTACCACGACCGGCCATGTTTGTTGCAATTGTAACTGCCCCAAGACGACCACTCTGAGCCACAATTTCAGCTTCTCTTTCCACATTTTCTGGTTTTGCATTCAGAACCTTAATGATATTTCACAAGATAATTTGTCAGAAAAGGTAAAAAAAGACACCATTTTTGGCACCATTACATCATCCGAAACATAAAATAACATAGATTATCAACAATGTTATACCTCATGCGGAATTCCAGCTTCACGGAGCTGACCAGATAATGCATCACTCTGCTCAACACTGGTGGTGCCAACAAGAACTGGTCGACCTGTTTTGTTCATACGAGAAATTTCTACCACAACTGCCCTCCATTTTCCTGTGGTTGCCCTGAATACTACATCTGAGTCATCCTTCAGGTTCGGAAAAAAAAGAATTGAAGTTACCAAGAATTCTTAATGCTGTATAAAAAGAAAGGAGTAGAAAAGAAATGATACAAGCAGCATTGAGAAAATCCACCATGAGATTCACTTTTTCTTCAGAGTCCATGGTAGAGAGACTCGCCAATTGTTTTTTATTTTTTCATTTCCAGGGTTCTCAATCTAAATCTAAATTCCGAAATATATAATGGAAGCAAGAAAGATGCATCATATTTTTAAGTTAAGGCATGTGCAAAAGAGAACCTTTCTTATCATGGGTTTGTTTGTGGGAACAATTGTAACTTTGAGCTTGTATATGCTCTCAAATTCTGCACTCTCAGTAGCAGCAGTACCAGTCATGCCACAAAGTTTGGGGAACTACACCAACCATTGCAGCCAAACATCAGAAATTTCAGTAGTGAAGTGGCCTACCATAAACAAATAATTACAAAATTGTGACTGGACATAGTACTCTAGTGAACACTAACCTGTAGAAAGAAGTTTTGGTAACTAATTGAAGCCAGGGTCACAGTTTCATTTTGTATGGGCAGTCCTTCTTTTGCTTCAACTGCCTGGTGAAGTCCATCACTCCAGCGTCTCCTGACCAGTGTAATAAACTGTACAGTTAATTATCATTGAAAGTAACCAAATGAAATCGGGATACACTTTTGCTGTTTGAATGAAAAAGAAAAATATCTTTTAAGATAAGCAAGCAAAGAAATGGAGATAATAGTACAACTCCACAGGCAGAAAATAGAGAATTGAATAATACAGATTGGCTCTTAAATGTAAATACCATACAAGAAACAATTGCAAATTTTTGTGATTGTCAACCAAGCCTCAAGTCTAACAGGTTTAAGGATTCCTCAGAGACTAAATCTGATGTTAACAAACATCAGGAGAATTTAGTGATAGTGTGATACTGTGATAGTTTCACTTAGTTATTTCAAACAGGCAAATAGTGATATAATGAAACTCAAACAACAAACTAAAGCAAGACATTTTATAACTAAAAAATCTATACACCAATCATATTATTTATAACTAGTAAAATAGTGCCAGAACCTCAGCAATCAACTGAAACACATATGATAATACTAAATGAAGAGCAGAAATTAGCCAGGTTGACCCTAGCAGTCTGAAGAGTTTATGCTCTGAAATATACAAAAAGATTTTATGTCACTTACTAGACAGAAAATATTATAAACAAGACAAAAGAAAGAACAAATAACCCATGAAAAACATGTACATTTACCCAACTATATTCAAGTGAACCATAAACAAAAGCAAAAAGAGAGTGAAATAAAAACACAAAGTCAAATGATAGATAATGGTGGCTGGGTAACTGGAGGAGATGCAGATTGAAAAAATACTTTCCCCATGAGGTATTAAACAGAACTTGCACCCACTATCTGTGTTTCGGGTAGAAAGATGCAGTCATCTGTTTCAATGATGGATACGAACTTGTTCATTTCTTTTCCTTTTTATTCTAGAGGAATGTCAGAGTAGGTAGAGAGAGTTACCTGCATTACTCGACCTGTAAATTCATCCACTATAAAAACCTCTTTGCCTCTGATTATATAGTTCACATCTCTAAGAAAAAGTTCCTTGGCTTTTATTGCGTTTAATATGTATGACGCCCACTGCTCTCTTGGATCATATAAATCTTTTACATCCAGAATTTCCTCAGCATCTGCATAACCCTGTTCTGTAAGTAAAACTGTTTTCTGTTTCTCATCGACCTGCGTATGTCACAATATTTTAGTGAAAAGTTGTTACATCCTGCCTCTAATTACCACTGAATCAGAAATATACCCATGGTATATGGTCAGCATTACTAATGACAAACAGATACAACATAATAGACACTGTAATCTATTCAAGGTCTCATTTTATATGGCTAACAGCATACTCCACTCAAACAAGGAAATAGCTCATTTCATCGTATTTTTCGCAAAAAGAAATGATTACAGGAATAAATAAACCAAGTCTGAAATTCTTTTAAATAACTAACATTTCGAAAGAAAAAAATGTTTTGAAACCCAGTTGTTTGATTTTCTTACAGTATAATGTATATCTTGTTCAAAAGCAGTGGCTATCTTAGCAGCTTTATAGTATCGATCACTTGGTTTTTCTGCAGGTCCTGATATGATGAGAGGAGTCCTTGCTTCATCAATAAGAATGGAATCAACCTCATCGATCACGCAGTAATTGAAATTTCGCATGACAAGTTCATCAACACTCTGTAAGATCAAAATAAACCATTTCAGACAATCCTGTGTGATTGAACACTATCAATATTTGCATAAAAAGAGATAAAGAGAAAGAATTACTTTCCGTGGCAAGATTATCTCTCAAGTAATCAAAGCCCAGTTCACTATTTGTGACATATGTGATGTCGCATAAGTAGTTTTCCTTCCTTTGTTCACTTGTCATATTCTCTGCCATCATTAACTGAATATCAGACATTTGATAACATATTTATTATTTCGAGTCAGAATAATGATTAAAATTCTGGAATCTTTTTCTCTGGCAAAAAGAGCATCCAAGGAGTTACATCCACCAATAAAAATGACATGAAACCCAAAGAAGATAATGCTGGAGCATGATTTCAAAGGACATGACAGAGCAATAGAATAGAGAAGAGAGAAAGGAGATGAATAAAGGGAACAAAGAAAAGAAGGATAACGGTTTTATGAACATGTAGGGAAAAAAATGGCATGCTAAGAAAAATTATATATTTAATTGCATCCATAGAAGCAAAATTAGGCTGGCCATCATGCTGGAACCTGCAATTGTGAGATGAATTGCCTCAAATATGATCCATTACGCATACATCAAGCTACCATGTTTATTAAATGAACACATGCAAACAAGGTGGTTGTCAATTACTATGGTTCCTATAACTAATGTTGACAGCATTATAGCGACAGTTTAGACGTGAATTATCTTTTTCTGCAATCGCGGCATTGTGGAAAAATCATAGTTAAATAAAATGTTCATATATATGCACTTCAAATTATGAATTGTGAGCACTTGGGGGCGAGTGAGTGTTTTGTACAAATTAATTGGAGACCTTGGCTGTTTTAATAAAGGTTTCCCCATATGCAAATGGTTAATCTTTAGACCAAGAGAAATGGAAAGAGCACATTAGGTCTAACAATCACTAAAAATTTAAAAAGTAAAAGATCAAGTAAGATCACTAATGCATCAAGCAGCATTCCAACTGTGAGACACAAAGTTAAAGCAATATATTACTGAATGTAATGGAGGAACTATGGGATCACATCCAGTAGATGTGTTAACAAGCCATGATGTAAGACGTACGCTGAATTAAGCCAACCTTCAATCCAAGAAAACGTGGAACTTGACCAACCCATTCGCAATCTCTTCGAGCCAAATAGTCATTAACAGTAACAGCATGAACGCCTTTCCCAGCCAATGCATTCAGAAAAGCAGGCAATATAGCAACTAGTGTCTTTCCTTCTCCAGTTTTCATTTCAGCTATTTCTCCTTTGTGAAGAACAATGCCACCTAGCACACAAATTAATAGAATTGAATAGCAAGACATTAGTAAGGCAAAAACTGCTCAACAGCCCAAGAAACTACAACCCCCTGCCTTCCACTCTTAGAAGCATAAGCATTGTTGTGTATGATGAGCTTAGACTTAGAGGCATGCATTAGAGCTCATTTTTCATGAATATATTCATCCAAGTAGAGGACCAACCTATCAATTGTACATCAAAAGGACGAAGGCCTAGAACCCTTTTAGAAGCTTCTCTCACCACCGCAAATGCTTCCTGCACGAAAGCAGAATAATGGAAGCCACATAAGAATGGAGTACATCCACTTTTATTTTATTTTTTTCTAAATTTGGCGAACATAAGAAAATCGTCACGAGTAAGTGCTTGTATGGACAGAGAAAACTTGCTGCGGAGACCGAAGATGAACGAACATACAGGTAAAAGTGAGTCCAATGAATCACCGCGTCTAGCACGTTCTTGCAAGGCGGAGGTCCTTTCCCTTAGTTGGGAATCGGAGAGAGAGGAAATCTCAGACTCCATCTGATTAATGAGAGCTACGGTGGTTGCATAGAGCTGCCGCGTGGACTCTCCAGTGTCTGTGCCCGTTCCAAAGATCCCGCCGAGTAATCCACCCAAGGCCGCCACTGGGCCGAGAGCGGAGCTCAACCTCCTAGGCGCTCTACCTCTCGCTCTTCCACTGACGACCCTTGATTTTGGGGGTTTAATTGCGATATCGAAACCCAGCCAATTACTGGTTCGTAAGAAGGAGAAGTTGGAGGAAAGAGCGACGGAAGGGCGGTGGCCGGCAACTGGCGGTGCAACTGTCATCGGTGCCACTCAAAAGAAGCAACGCGGTATTGTGACTTGTGAGTCGAGAGGAGTGGCGGAAATGGATGAGGTGTGAAATTCAGAGAAACGATAAAGGCCAAGTAACCGTCATCTTAACTTTTTTTTTTTTTTTAACAGACCGTCATCTTAACTTTGAACATTTCATTTCACTCTTTATGAATATACATATGTTCCTCATTATGGTTAAAATATCAAACCATTATACTAATTTATTTGGGAGGGAGGGAGTACAATTATTATTATTATTATCAACTGAATTATTCTCTTATATACTACTCCCTCCATCTTCAGTGTAAAGAGAAACGTTTATAAATAAGAGTGAAATTTTTAAATTTAAATGGTATGTGAGAGTGTAGAAACGTTTATAAGTAAGAGTGACATTTTTTAAATTTAAATGGTAATATGAGATTTTTCAAAAAAAAATGGTAATGTGAAAGTGTAGTTTATGGAGTGTTTAAATGGTAATATGAGGGTGTAGTTTATAGAGGGTATTTCATTTAGGGGTGTGAAGTTAATTGTGGAGCGTTGCAAAAGGAAAGTGTGAAGTTAATTGTTGGACGGAGGGATGCGTTTTGGAAAAAACAATAGTAAGGATTTGAACCCTAAAACCTCTTAGGTTGATTTTAAAATGTCTACCATTAAACCAATTTATAAATATTTATATGTTTTGAAAAATTATTTTATTTAACTTTAGCCTATAAAAGTGTTTTTTTTTTTTTGTGAACGTATCAATACTAATTTATAAATATTTATATGTTTTGAAAAACTATTTTATTTAACTTCACTATATAAAAGAGTATTTTTTAAACGTATCAATTTATATTTTAGAAACTCCATAAATATTAATTTGTGAGTATTTCAAACAAGTGAATCCCCATATATATTACTCTCTCCGTCCCGCGATTACTTTTACACTTTCTTTTTTTGTCCGTCCCACAATTACTTTCACACCATTAAAATGGAATACCCTACATAAACTACACCCTCACAATACCATTTAAATTTAAAAAATATAACTTTTGTTTTATTCTACTTTATTCTCTCTCCTATACTTTATCTCATTCAACTACCCAAAATACCCTTACACTTTATTCTCTATCCTACCCTATTTGATTTTTCTTAATAAGTGTGCCCTCATTCTTATGAAAGAAATCATGGGACGGAGGGAGTAATAGAGAGTTTATAATGCTTATGCGTCAATTTTTGTAAGTTACGATGATATGTCATTAAATGAGAAGATAAAATTATGTATGTGTTTAAATGTCGTATATAAAAAGTTTGATAGTAATATGATGAGTTTAATGTGTAAATCAAATTCTCATATACAATGTTAATATTAAAATTATTAGAAAGAGAATAACCAACTCAATCAATTTAATTTATTTCGTATGATATTTATTTATAAATAAACGATATACATTATTCTAATATTTATACATCGTTGATATAAGATTTTTCTATTAATATTTTGGGTGAGTTACTATTAGGTACAATTTTAAAGCCTCTATTATTATTTGGTACAATTTAAATCAATTTTGCCCTTTCTTTTTGTTGGGTTGTTGCAGTCCTACTTTTGATTGGGCATCCTTTTTGGTCTTTTTTGCCTTGTTTTTCCTACATATTCGTATACAATTTTTTTCTCATTATTTTTCTGCACATTACATTATCCATATTTTTTGTTTCATTATTAACATCATCACAACCAGAATTTTCGAACTATTTTGAAAGAGCCGAAATGTTTAACAACATCATAACTAGGGGTGGGAATAGGCCGGGCTACCCGACAGGACCTACGGTCCGGCCTATTAAAGCGTAGCTCGGCTCTACTCATTTAATAAATAGGTCAGGCTCGGGCCTTTTAAGAAGCCTATTTAATTAAATAGGTCGGGCTTAAGCTTTCTTGTAGGCCTTTTAAGTCTAACAGGCCGCCTATTTAAATATATATAATAATATAATATATTATATTTATATTTATATATATAATACTCCCTCCGTCCAATATTAGTATGCATAAAACTTTTTGCACGGGTTTTAAAAAATATTAATAGTTTATGTTTAAAGTAGATATGTTGGAGTACAATTTAAGTATGCATGTTCTAAAATGGAATACAATATTTTATCTTCACCCTCAAAACATCTCTTTAATTACTCAAATTGCCATTGACTTTATTCACAATCAATCACTTTATGTTGGAGGGCATTATGGGAGTATTGTGGAGTCCATTTATGGATAAAGTGATTGATTGTGAATAAAGTCAATGGCAATTTGAGTAATTAAAGAGATGTTTTGAGCGTGAAGATAAAGTATTGTATTCCATTTTAGAACATGCATACTTAAATTGACGAACAAAAAGGAAAATATGCATACTAAAATTGGACGGAGGGAGTAATATATATGTAATATATGGTATACAATATATATTACATATTATATTATATAACATAATAACATTACGATACGAAAAGAGTATATATAAGAAATATATTATAATGAGTATAATATATTATGATAGTTTTGTTTTTGTGATTTTATTTTTCTTTGTAATAGTTGAAGACATTGACTAAATTATTTGTCACTAGTTTTTGCCCATAACCGTGCTTCTACGGTGGTTAACATAGTTTACTTGAGTTTTAATCGATATATATTTTTTATTAATTTTTATCCTAAATATTGTGATCATTTTCATTTTGCGAGAGGATCAAGACATTGATTCTTTCAAACATTATTTAGAGAAGCACATTCACAACAATTGACATTAACTATCTTAACATTGAGATCTTCATCAATATTTCTTTGATATTCGATTGACGGTATCTTTAAATTTTTTAAGTAAATCATTGGACATCATCTTCAATTGAACTGTAATAATGACATGATCTGCTACAAATAATCTACACATATAAAAATAATGAAAACAATAATAAGATAAAAAAAGTTGACTACAATCAACGAATATATATTGTTAAACTCACATGTTACAAAAACTTGAGAAAATAAAAAATAATATTAGGAAGATAAATCAAAAGAAATATGTATGATTTACATGAAAAGATAAGTAGAGGGAGAAATTGTAAGATTAATCTCACATGAAATTGAAGAATATTTTTTTTTTTTTGATATTGTTGTTGGACAATAAATAGGCAAACATGTAATTAATTAAGAAATAAATTATCTTATAATTAGATGGCAAATAAATAGAGTAATAAGAGTCAAAACTACCTTGTATAGCAAGTATAAATTAAATGGCTAAAATTAAGAATACATTTAAGGATAAAAATGTTAGAGTCAAACTTGTCATTTATATATTGAAGAAAAAATGACCGGTCGATATAATAATCAAGTTTAGATCTACGGCCAGAGAAAAAGGCGGGAAAACCATATATGGTAATCCAATGGTGTATTATATATTTATAGATTGGGTATTATTTTTGCACTATTTGAAGATTTAGTTGTTGCTTTTGTTAGTTGATAATTTTTGTATATTAATTTTATTCGTATTTTGAGTTTTATAGTTTTACGATGTAATATAAAAATATGATTTTTAAAATTTGATAAAGAATAAAAAATTTGCAGCAAATAGGCCTTTAAAAGGCTTTCGTGCTTGGCCTATTTACTAAAAAGGTCGTGCCGAGCCTTGAAAAAAGTCTATCGTAGATAATAGGCGGACTCGAGCCTGTTGGTCCTGACGAGATGTGCAAGGAGGTGGAAAGTCTAGAAGGGGGGTTGAATAGACTTTACCACACTCAAAACTTTACAACTTTTTGTGAGTCGAGTGTGAGGTTAGAAGGCTTTGAAGTCTTCTACAAAGAAGGTACTCAAAGTGTGTTAGGTGTGATCGGCAGACTTCGGAAACTTGAAGTCTTCTCGATGGTGCGGAAGCTAATCTCGTGTGTATTTGAAAAACCCTTTTGATGAAAACCTTGGTGATGAATACTTAGCAAGTTTAGTGCGAGGTTTATTAAAACAATGATGATTGAGCGAGCTTATAAGTATGTATGCAAAGCTTGTAAAGACACGAGAGATTTTTATAGTGGTTCGAGATATAACGATCCTACGTCCACTCTCCCGATTCCACAGGGACCTTACTATCCACCAAAACTGGTCTTGTCTCCTCTAATCTCCTTGAGGATTCGACCACGGGAAGTTTAACAAGTTCCTGCCCTTGGTACAATCAATGTGATCTTCGATTGTTAACTCTTAGATCTTGAAACAATCAACCTTTTCTCGTACAGAGATAATGAAAGGTGATTTACACTTCCTTGACCAAAAATAAATCTCTTTAAGAATATCAACGTATTTAATTGATTTACATTACGAAGAATTATGCGTGTCTGCAATGAGTGAAAATTGATTTCTCTTGATGTTTCTCGCGTGTGTGTTTTCAAAAATCCTTCACTTCGCTTTTATATGATCCTGAATTTGACTAGCCGTTAGGCTAATTTATCAATCGTGTCTTCAAGAAATGGTAAGTGATCGTTGGAAGATTTGTTTGACTTTGGATAATTGATTGTCTCGATATCAATCAATTATATCTTGATTGATAATCCAATCTTCTCTAGATTGATTTCGGATATCTCTCGAATTATCCTTCCGACTTTTGTTAACCCCGATGAATCTCTCGAAGTCAACTCTGTGCAACCTTACACCTTGCTCCAAAGACAGCCCAAAGCTTGTTGTAGCACGGATTCCAACCTTGCCATCTTCACTTGAACCTTTCTTGACAACACTCTTTTTCATATGTCTTATTATCTCTTCTTTATCTTCACGACGCCCTTCTAGATGACTTGAATGAGATCTCTCTTAGATCTTTAAGTCTTCTTATCGCCAGACCTTCGCTTCTCAATCAATACGGATCTTCGTGTCGAGCCTAGCAAGATTAACTATAGTAAGACATAAACCCTATCTAGATCATCACCGACTAACAGTTCAAATTGGTCCTATTACACTTAGGTTTTAGGAACATCATCAAAACATACAAATTATAATCCTAACAAGCCCTAAAATTATATAATAGGCTTTCTTATGCAAAGCCCAGTCCGCCTATTCCCACCCCTAATCATAACCTAACCGTAATGAGCGAAATCAAATAATTCAAAATTTACATTTGTTTCAAAAATCAAATAATTCAAAGTTTACATTTGTTTTAAATCAAATAATTCAATTACATTTGTTTCAAAAATTAAATAATTTAAAATTTGCTCCAATGTGCAGAAAAAAAGTTGCACATGTGCGTAAGAACACATACCCAATGTAGAATAACATCGATCCAAAGAGAAAACCCATCAATCAAAATGTAAAAAATACAGATCTGTGAGTGAACCTGCACTGCACCCCCGCAACAACCATTCAATGACCATTAAAAATCAAACCACATCAAAATCTTGTCTTCTTCTTCTTCTTCTTCTTCTTCTTCTTCTTCTTCTTCTTCTTCTTCTTCTTCTTCTTCTTCTTCTTCTTCTTCTTCTTCTTCTTCACAGATTTGCAAGAAAAATTAAGAAAAACTAATTATTTTCAAACCACATCAAACTTAGCCTGTTAAAAAAAAATGCATTTCAAAACTCGTTCAAAAAAACATGTTCCCAAAAACAAGAAATCGTCCAACTCCTCTCTCGGTGGTGGAGCCTGCAGCGAATCTTCGTCTGGAGCACGGCGGTGCGCGTGCGAACAACAGGCGGTGGATCTCGGCGAGTTCGATGGTGTGGTGTGGTGGTTGCGATTTCCCAGATCTGTTCAACAAAAAAAAAAAAATAGGTAGTATCTAATAATAATAAGTTGTAGAAAGTTGTATCTAAGAGTTATAAATCCTAATATTTTTCTATTAATTATAGAATAAACTTGAAACGAATCGTATGATAGATTTTTCCATACATATAATAATTTTATGGCATGTTTGTTTTGAGTGATTACTAGGGATATAGTTTGTTTTCCTTAAAAATCAAGTGTATGTTATTGTTGATTTGTATTACTTATGACCCGCAAAACTACGAAAGTCTAATATATGTTTTCCCATTTTGAGTGAAAATGGATCCCTCCCTTTATGAAGTATTAAAATAATCATCCACTTATTACCAAGTTAATTGACAAAAATATCCATTTTTATTTAAAAAAATAGTAAATGGGGGTATAATTGTAAAATTTTAACTTATCACATGAATTAATTCTCAATACAAACACTTGAAAATATTATGACTCATGTTAAACTATGTTGTAATATTAACAAACATTTGATTTGTATGATTTAATAAAACATATCACACATAAAAAGTCAAATGTATCACATGTTTCATTATCACTCAAAATTTAATACCTCAAAACAAACGAGTCCTTAATATATATCCAAAGCATGCATTATGATATAGTTATAATAAATTAATTTTAAATTAAATTATAAATAAATATGTTATTTATGATTCTAATGATCATTACTTAAATTAAATATTATAATCACACAAAATTATATATATATATATATATATATATATATTATTTAATAAGTAGTAATACTTATTTTATAAAAATTATATTATTATTTGATGAAAAAATTATATATATAATATATAATATATTAATTGTAAAATTAAATTTAATGAATATTCCGCATAATATGCGGAACTCATCTAGTTATTATTATTAAGAACATGTCAACAAGGGCTTTTTTATCTTAAACTCAAATGTACTCAATTAGCATGTTCATGTCATAATGAATGTAGTGATACTAAAAATATAGTTTATGATATGTACTTGATTTACATAAGTTGTTGTTATTTAAGATATTCATATATTAAAAAAATTAATTTGTAATTATTTCAGACATAAAAATTAAATATATCTATTATATTGATGAATTAATTAATTAAGTTTTAAAATTCTAGTTATGTAACTTTTAATATTTAATTGACGTATTCATAATGTCTTGAAACACAATAATAATATTTATTTATGCTTCCCGATAAAAATAATAATTTATTATACTTAGGCTCCGCTTGGTAGGGGTTATTATTCGAGGTGAGATAATACAAAATTAGTAAAGGTTTGATTGCTTGATAGGCCCTAAAAGTAGATACATAAAAATTTATTTGATATTTCAAGTTTGCTTGGTAGGAATTATTAAAAGATGATATAATTTAATATGATGCTTGGTACACCATATAAAATCAAGATAACATATAAAATTACATTTTTATCCCTACAACAATTTTCATTTCCTCCCATTCTTGTCCTCGTTCCCCCACCCCACCCCAATTGGCATTAACATTTCAATTCACAAGTCGATTCCAACGGAAAGACCAACACATGCAACAAATTCAAGAGCAAAACATTCAAATAAAAACCTAAAATGTAGTGATCATCATTTTAGCCAACCTGCAACAATCTCGGATCAAAGATGGGAAACCCGATTTGTCCGATGGTAAGCAACCCAAAAAAATTCCCAATAAGGTCGCATCCGGCACGGCCAAAGGGCCATGCGCAAGTTCGGCGACAAGGCCGCCTAGAAAACTATCTCGGTGCCCGTTGGATCCATCTCAGATACGGAAAAGGAGCAATCTCGCTGCTCTAAATTCTTATAATAAATCGTGCACCCATCTTTCCCATTGGTCACCACCACGCAGCAGCCCTTCTTCTCCTCCTCCACACCGATGTAAGGTGCCTCATCCGAAGAGGCTTTCAGAAACCAATTCTAATCAAGTGATTGAAACAGTAATTTTTAATATTTATTGTTCCAGCTTATAGAATCGAAAACCCTAAGTAAACCATGAACATCAACGAAACAATATGAGGGCGGGGATGGGTAATTGGGAATGCACTGTTGAATCCATCAAAAATTGTAGGAGGGGGATCTGATTTCTTCTTTGAAGAGAAACAAGTGTTTCTCCCATATTAGTGGCCGGGTTATACCGGATGGGGAGGAAAACAAAATGGATTCGTAATAATTTATCCCGCCTACCAAGCAAGATAATTTGGGGAGTAAGAGCCATAATAGGGGCCTTTTACAGCTACCAAACGGGGCCTTATTCTATTAATAGACATTAAATAACCTGCAAAATTTTTTTTTGAATGTCTCAAAATAACTTGCACACCCCAAAAATAGAAAACCTACCATAAATTTTGTAACGCCCGGAATTCGTAAAGTCGACCTTCGGGATCTCATGTCCTAAACCACGGTCATCACTTAGTGAAACATAAAAATCGAGCCAGAAATTTCTTTTGAGTAACAATCGATTAAGTTGCAGCGGAAAAATTTCTAAGCACTTTACTTAGTGAGGAGAAACTCTTTTATTATAAAAGGTCATTATTCTCGCTCGACAAAAGCCATCCGACGAGTACAACTCTCGGAGGAAAATAGTAACATAGTTTTAACAAGATATTCATTACAAAAGATCAAAGAGTGATTAAGACAATTTATTTATTAATTAAGAGAGAGTGGGAAGCAAATCATCTATCGACTCCTGCCTCAATCTCGCAACATGAAAATATTAAGTTCGGGGTGTGAGATAAAAATCTCGATGGGTAACTTGTATGTTGTTACATGATTGACAGAACACCCGAAATAATTGAATCTTTTATTCTTCTTCCATCTTTAATTATTCGTTACGGCATTTTGCCCATTTGTACAAGGTAATCTTCGATATATGATTTTCATCCTTGTACTTCCATTTGGTTAAGAGATTTATCTTTCTTTGCAACAGCTTAGTATATAAATATAGCACATATGAGATGACACATGATAGTTTCCTACCACATCCGATCTCCATAATCACATTGTGGAATGGCACGTTAATACGTCCGAGACCCATAATTCTCCGTCCCAAATGAGGTGGCACTAGTGACATTTCGCACACAATCCAAACCCTCTACCATCCTTATTTCTCCCAGTGAGGTAGCACTAGTGACATTTCGCACACAATCCAAACCCTCTTCCGACCTTATTTCTCCGGTTTATATATATACATAGATATAGATATAGGGTTTCGTCTTTTGCGAGATCAATAGATCACTAGAGATACTCGCTCGTATATAATATAGGAGTATTACCCTCTACCATGTAAAAATAAATAATCAAAGCAAAATAAATTTGTTCTCATACATTCTTATAGTTAGGAGTTGTGCATTTGCATGCTTTTGAGTTGTTTGCGTCTTTCAAAAATCAGTTTATGTTTGATTCGTAAAACCGACAACACCATATAACATTAACTAGCTATACAAATAGTGTCACCTACCTAGAAACTTTTAAGAGAAGGTTTAACTTCTTGATTGCTTAGGCCTCTCGTACAAAAATCTCGGTCTCGGTTCCGGCCGTACTACCTAGCACAATCCGTATGTTTAGTTCGACAAATCTTTTGTCCATTAAAAACTTAGGTTCTTGATCTTATTGTGTCTTCCAAACCCTAGCTTTGGTGAAGAAGAGGTACTTTGTTTTATCAAAAGCTTTTATGGGTTTAATCCTATGTTTAACGGCTTTGTTATTGTGCTATGGTTTATGGATTCGAATTTGGGACTTTTGATTCCATTCATTTTCAAGAAAAATATGTAAGACACTAAAGTATATATATATTCATAAAGTATCATGTATAACATTCGATATTTAAAACATGCTCGTCATTAAAAGTTTGACCATTTTATTAAGTACTAACAATCGAAGAAAAATAATACCTATACATGCATAAACAAAATAAAATACTTAGACTTGTTGGAAAATTATGAAATTTTAGTATGTTGTACATCTTTCAGTGTAAAACATAGTTTATTTAGAGTCCGAGTTCATTTGGGTTACGAAACTGAAACAGATTTAGGAATAAGGACACTAAATTTCTGCTCCGCATAAAATAGTAACCTTCAATTTATAAAATCCATAACTCTCTGTAGAAATATCCAAAAATTATGAAATATGAGTATGTCATACATTAATAAATTTGGAACAACTTTTATTTAGAACCCTAAGTCATTAAACTTACAATCTTTCCCAGAAAATCCATGAAAGTCAATCAAGGCGCTAGGCTCGTTTTCATCGCTTACGTTTTACAAATAAATTCATAACTTATTGGGAACTTATCCAAAAATCACCATATTTTAACAAATATTTAGGACTCAGTGTATAACATCTCCATAATTTTCCATAATTTTTACGCAAACTTAACAAGGTAAAATAATTCATAGAAAACACAGATCACTCATTCGTCGAACATCGACCACATCAGAATCAAATAGGCATATATCCTAGAATACTATCCAAAACACTATGATTTTTGAATATGTTTTAAACAACATCAATGGTAACATCCCATAATTTTTCCAGAAATTTAAAACCATCCGAGATAGGGAAATAAATTAAATGAGTCACTGCTCTCAGTTTTGGACTACTTCCGACACGTAATCTTTCACGATTTTATTCTCAGTCTACAAAGATCCAATGACCACGAAATTTTAGTATGTTATTCTACACTTCAAATACTACCTCTAGAAATTATTTCATAATTATTCAACCGTGGGAAAGTATTCAAAATAATTTTACAAAAATGGGTTAGCAGTGTGTCGTGGTTTTTTCGGCAGCTTTGTTTTCCTTTCACATATTAACATAATCATGATCATATACACCATAAATCCGATCCTCAAGCTTCAAGCACGGTTTTTACACATTAAGACAGGTTCTTAGGAGTTCCTATCATGCGTCTACTAATTGTTTAAAACTCTTAAAACAAAACACAAGCTTAGAGGCTAACCTTTGTAGTTTCCTCCTAAAGACTTCTTGCTTGCTACTTGTTTTTCCTTCTTTGTTGGTGTAGGAAATGAAGAAGGGGAAGAGTGGTATTTATAGGGGAAAAGAAGAGGGGAGTGGCCGGTCAAGTGAGGTGGGGAAAGGGAGCAAACTAGGTGATTAATTAGGCTCAAGGCTAAATAACTAGTTCTAGGTGCTAGACCTAGGATTTGGCTATAGATTTTTTGTACTAACATATTCCCCATTTTATGCTCTCCATGTGCACGAAATTTTGAAGGATTTGGGCTTCCATTTGGTAGTCCAATTTCTAATACAAGTGGTGTGACTCTGTTGTTGAGTTTTCAATATTTTCGGTTTGAGTTTGACTTCAAAAAATATTAAAACGCGCGATGGGAAACAAACATTTTTCTTAGGATTTTTCTTGAATATTTTCCTCCTTTAAAGGAATATTAGTAATTAATCATTATTAATCAAATTTGGATTACGGATATGAGTTTTTAAAGTATCGGTAGATTTTCGGTTAGAAAAACCGTTCGCCATTTGAAGAAAAATTAAGAAAACCACATATGAAATTGGTATAGAATAAAATGATCACTAAACTTAGAAAATTAATTATAAAATCCTATAATTAGTTTCGGGTTATTACATCCTACACCCCTTAAGAGAAATTTCGTCCTCGAAATTTACTTAACTAATTCGAAAGCATTTGCGGGTACTTAGCTAAAATCTCGTCTTCCTATCTCAAGTGGTTCCTACTTTCTCATGCCTACTCCATTGCACTAATTCTTAAGTGACTTCTTGGTTCCTTAGGGTGTGGATTTTTCTCTCCAAGATAACCACAAGTATTTCTTCATAAGTTAGGTCGCAACTCAAGTTTAAATCCTTAAAATCAACACCATGACCTAGGTCGTTTATGTACTTTCTAAGTGTGGACATGTGGAACACATTATGTACTTGAGACAAATCCGGTGGTAGGGCTACTTGATAGGCAACGTCTCTCATTTTATCTAAAATGTTGAAAAGCCTTGGGTAGCGAGGTTTGAGCTTACTTATTTTCCCAAAACGAACAAGTCCATTCCTTGGTGCAACTCTCAAGAATACCTTGCTCCCAACCTCAAAGTGTAAATCCTTTCTTCGTATGCCAAAGATACGACTTCTCGACTTCTTGTGCCATTTTGATTCTTTCATGATTCGTGAGATGATTTGTACTGATCTCTCCACCGGTTCATGTCCTAAGAATTTTCGAACTCCAACATATCCCAACAGATAGGCAACTCCGCACTTCTTCCCATAAAATGCTTCATACGATGCCATTTGTATTGTTGCTTGGTAATCTGTTGTCATAAGCAAACTCTACTAGAGGGAGGTTAGTTTCCCAAATTCCTTCAAAATCTAGAACGCAAGCTCTAAACATGTCTTCCAAGATTTGAATAGTTCTTTCCGATTGACCGTCCATCCGAGGATAGTACGCATCTTTGAAGTTTAGTTTTATCCCTAAAGCTTGTTGCAAACTTTTCCGGAAGTTTGAGGTGAAGCGAGAGTCTCTATATGAAATGATTGAGACCGCACACCATGTAATCTAACTACTTCACTACGTACATTAATGTGCAAGCTTATCCATCGAATAGGTCATACGAATGGAATGAGGTGATTTGGTGAGTCTATCCACAACAATCTGCATCGCATTGTGATTCTTTCTCGTCTTGGGATAAACCCGTGACAAAATCCATGTCAATATTCTCTTATTTCCATTCCGGTATTTCCATCGGGTTCAACAGATCCCGAGGATATATCTACCTTAACTTTCTTTGGCAGTCAAATATTTCCTCACGGGTTGGCGTCCAAACGAACTTCTCACTTTTCTTGGTTAAGTACGTTAGAGGTTTCGCAATGCATGCAAAATCCTGGATATATCTCCGGTAGTATCCTACCATGCCTAAGAAACTTCACATCTCACCGATATTAGTTAGAGCCTTTCAATCCATTATGGCCTCTAACTTTGCAGGATCCATCTCAATCTCTTTTGATGAGATTTTATGACCTAGAAACATGACTCGGTCAATCTCAGATTTGCACTTGCTAAACTTACCGTACAACATCTCATACCTTAGTGTCTACAAGATGGTTACGAGGTGTGCATGTTGCTTTCTATCCTTCGAGTACAACAATGTGTCATTGATGAACACAATGACGAATATGCCTAAATACTCGTGGGACACTCGATTCATCAAATCCATAAATACGGTGGGTACATTGTCACTTGAAAGGGCGTTATGGTAAACTCATAGTGTTCATATCTTGCCTGAAAGTTGTCTTTTGGATATCACTCCCTTTGACTTTCAGTTGGTGATACTCGATCTCATATCGATTTTAGAGAACACTGCCGCGCATTTCAAATGATCGAATAAATCCTTGATCCTAGGGATAGGATATTTGTTCTTCATTGTTAATTGATTTATTCCTCTATAATAGATGTTCATTATGAGTGGTCCATATTTCTTCTTTACGAAGAGCACGGGCGTTCCCCAAGGCAACACTCTTGGGTGAAAGGTACTTCTATCCACTAACTCCTACGCTTTCTCCTTTAGCTCCTATAATTCCTTAGGTGGGATTCGTATGGTGATTTCGACATAGATGTAGCACCAAGTGTTTAAGTCAATCGTAAATTCTATTGGGTGGTATAGGGGTAACCCGGATAATTTCTCGTAAAATACATCAGATATTCTCTTACGTTTTGCACCACAATGGCGAGTCCATATCCATAGTCGTTGTTGATGTACCGATTAGGTGAATAATTGCATGTTTTAACTGTGATTTAACTGCTTAATTTTGCATATTTTGATTGCATTTCTTCACCTAATCCTTTTATATGGTGCTAATAAGTCAAGAAGGGACTTTTGCGTGTTTTGTAGGTTTCTATTGGTGATTTCGATGCAAAAATGAGTCCATACAAGAATAGCGCAAGAAACCGACTCCGGGGCTGAAGATTTGGAAAGATAAGGAAGAGAGAGTTACACAACAAGAAGAACCACTCAAATCGGAGTTCGGGAGCTCGAGTTAGGAAGGATCGAAGTTGGGAACATCATACTCGAAGCGGACAACTCGGGTCGAGCCGAGGGAATCAACTCGGACCGAGTCTCCACCAAACCGAGTCAAGGCATGGTTTGAGGAGATGAAAGTTGAGAAGTTCAACTCGGCGGGATAGGTACCTAACTCGACTCGGATGTAAACGCAACTCGGACCGAGTTGAAGATGCTAAACCGAGTCGAGGCATGAATTAGTGAATCGAAGGTTACGTTGCTTAACTCGACTCGGATGTTGCTTAACTCGACTCGGTTGGACCACAACTCGGACCGAGTCGGTGCCAACTCGGAAAGTTGGTTCTGTTCGCGGGAATTTTTGCAGTAAAGTCATACTTTCGGGGATCTAATTGCAAGGAATATTTTTGCACTCAAAGTCCTCCGTATAAATAGCTCCCAATTCAGATTTGAAGGAAGCATTCACCCATTCCATACTTCAACACTTAGAAGAGAAGAGCTCTCACACACACTCCTCACTTTTTCACACACTTTAGCTTAGAATCTGAGATTGTCTTTAAATTTCCTTAGATTAGAGTTAAATTTCCATTGCCCAAGGATTATCTAGCTTAGATCATTAGTCTACTTCATTGTTATTTCATTTTCAAGCAAGGATTGGAGGATTTTGTAAGAATTGCAATTTAATTTCAAGTATTGAAGAATTCAAGGTGTATTCTCTCTTATCTCTCTTTTATTTCATTGCAATTGGTATGGGTTTCTTAATTTCACTCTTGATTTCCATGGGTTTTGTTGAATTGATGATGATTGGCTAGATCCTTTGGTGCTTGGGTGTGAGGATCCATTGATGATTTGATTATGGTGATGATTTGATTGGATTTTTCCTTTTATGTGAGAGTTTAATTATCCTTATGTGATTTGTATGTATTGATTGCTAATCTATGATTTGATCCTTTGTTGCTTGATTAATTATCGCATGGAGACGTGGGTAATGAAATCGGTGCTTAGGTGTTAGGATTAGAGGTGTGGTCAATATCAATATTGGGTTAACTCAAGGAGACTTGGTTAATTCCATTACAACCGGCATAAGGGTACGTAATTGCTTGATTTTTAATTGGGTAATTAGTGAGGGCTTAGAGTGTCGTCTCTAAGACAATCTACGTGCTTATTGTGTGCTCGCCCTAGGCTTATTCAAGACGGTTGAGTGCTTCATACGTGATTGACCCTATCATTCTCTTGCATGTGGATTTTCCTATCTTGTTTGATCCGTAGTTGATGATTCTTTTGTGAATTGCACCCGTGCACTCGTTTCTCCTTGGTATTTGTCTCGTGTTATTCGCTTTCTAGTTTAATTGCTTTTTATTTGCTCTTTTAGTTAATTGTTCTAGCGTATTTGTTGGTTTATTTGTTGGTTTAGTTTATAGCGAAATCCCGTGTTTGACTCAATAATTCTATGAAGCTTGTAGTTCTAAGGATCCTCGCTCTCCTAATTTTCTTGGGTTCGATATACCGATTGGTCACAAATATTTGCTTCTATAAAACGACGACAATTATGTACTAACTAAGTATCCCTTACTAGTTCCTCTTCGCAAGAGCTTTGCAACTTTTATCATGGAGGTTATTCTCACTCGGCTTGGTCATTCCATTAAAGGCGAAATATTGGCCACTTGTTCTTAAATTTATTTCTCTTATAAACATCTTATGACGGCTTTATCCTTCATTTACCAATCTATTTCTAGGATTATATCGAAATCTAGAGTAGGGTCCCAAAGAAAAGAATGAAATATATTACAATACATACTTATGATTCAAATTCAAAGCAAGAGAATCTCACATTTAACAACACGGTACTAAGTCAATCATGTATGGGAGCACACGGTAGAACCGAACATACCGGCTACCACAAGAACACGATTGTTGGGCTCGACGACGCATGTTAGAGAGGTAATAACACATATTATAAACATTAAGATAAAAATATAATAGATAGAATAGAATATCTTACAAAACTATGTAAGACTAACATACATATATAATTTGACATGAGAAAGACAAGTTCTCAAAGTGTAAATGGAGACAAAGAGGCTCCAACGAAAATTTAAAGATGTGAGGCTTTAAAAAAAAAAATTTAACTAAAATAGACATTGCATATATATGGCAAAGTCAACTACACGAGGGATGCGAGGTCGCTATAAAAGGTATGGCTAGCTAAACAAAAAGGAATTCGAATGGTTTAAGGTCTGAAACTAGAAAGAAGAAAATAGTAATAATGTATAAAGAGAAAATAACAAGTGCTCACATGAAAAGATAAAACCAAAATATAAGAAAGCATAAGTAAACAGGTAGATTTCACGTTCATGCGCAAGTAAAGTCACCAAGGCAGCGTATTTTCCTTTAGAACATTTCTTTCCTTTCGTGAATTATTGAGACTTTCGTATTTCTCCTCGATTGTTTCATTATTCGCAAAGGGTTTATTATTCGACTTATCAAAAGACATTACATACCTTGAGGCTCGTTTCCGCTTTTTGCGTCTTGTAGACAACCTCCCAAAAGTTACACTTATCTTGAAGGTTTTATAAAATGCTCAATTTTCTAAGTAAAAATATTGATTTTTAAAAGGAAATAAATAATTTGGTCCGGAGTTTTGAACAAGAGCTCTGATTCCACCTCGTAACGCCCGGAATTCGTAAAGTCGACCTTCGGGTGGACGCCCTAAACCCGAGTCATCACTTAGTGAAACATAAAAACTGAGCCGTAAAATTTCTTTTAAGTAACAATCGATTAAGTTGCAGCGGAAAAATTTCAAAAACACTTTACTTAGTGAGGAAAAACTCTTTTATTATAAAAGGTAATTATTCTCGCTCGACAAAACCATCCGACGAGTACAACTCTCGGAGGAAAATAGTAACATAATTTTAACAAGATATTCATTACAAAAGATCAAAGAGTGATTAAGATTTATTTATTAATTAAGAGAGAGTGGGAAGCGGTGCGTCACTGCAGCCTCCCTGCCTCAATCTCGCAACCTAAAATATTAAATTTGAGGTGTGAGATAAAAATCTCAGTGGGTAACTTGTATGCTATTACACGATTGACAGAACACCGAAATAATTGAATCTTTTATTCTTCTTCCATCTTTAATTATTCGTTACGGCATTTTGCCCATTTGTACAAGGTAATCTTCAGCTATATGATTTCCATCCTTTACTTCCATTTGGTTAAGAGATTTATCTTTCTTTGCAACAGCTTAGTATATAAAAATAGCACATATGAGATGGCACATGATAGTTTCCTACCACATCCGATCTCCGTAATCACATTGTGGAATGACACGTTAATACGTCCGAGACCTATAATTCTCCGTCCCAAATGAGGTGGCACTACCAAACCTTCTACCATCCTTATTTCTCCCGTGAGGTGGCACTAATGGCATTTCTGAACACAATTCAAACCCTCTTGACCTTATTTCTCCCATTTATATATATATATATATATAGGGCTTCGCCCTCCGCAGATCAATAGAGATACTTATTCTCGTATATAATATAGGGTTTTACCCTCCGCCATGTAAAAATAAATAATCAAAGCAAAAGAAACTTGTTCTCATACATTCTTATAGTTAGGAGTTGTGCATTTGCATGCTTTTGAGTTGTTTGCGTCTTTCGAGAAATCTGCTTATGTTTGATTCGTAAAACCGACAATGATCCATATAACATTAACTAGCTATACGAGATAGTGTCACCCACTTGGAAACTTTTAAGAGAAAGTTTAACTTCTTGATTGCTTAGGCTTCTCGTACAAGAATATCACTCGGTTCCTACTGCGTACTCTACCTAACACAATCCGTATGTTTAGTTCGACAAATCTTTTGTCCATTAAAAACTTTGGTTCTTGGATCTTATTGTGCCTTCCAAACCCTAGCTTTGGTGAAGAAGAGGTACTTTGTTTTATCAAAAGCTTTTATGGGTTTAATCCTATGTTCAACGACTTTGTTAGTTTACTATAATTTGTGGATTCCGAATTTGGGACTTTTGGTTCCGTTCATTTTCAAGAAAAACATGTAAGACACTAAAGTATATGTATTCATAAAGTATCATGTATAACATTCTATATTTAAAACATGCTCGTCATTAAAAGTTTGACCATTCAATTTATCAAGTACTAACAATCGAAGAAAAACATTACCTATACATGCATAAACAAAATAAAATACTTAGACTTGTTGGAAAATTATGAAATTTTAGTATGTTGTACATCTTTCAGTGTAGAACAAAGTTTATTAGGAGTCCAAGTTCATTTGGGTTACGAAACTAAAGCAGATTTAGGAATAATGACACTAAATTTCTGTTCGACAAAACAGTGACCTACAAATTATAAAATCCATAACTCTCTGTAGAAATATCCAAAAATTATTAAATTTGAGTATGTAATACAGTAATAAATTCCGAACAAATTTTATTTAGAACCCCAAGTCATTAGACTTACCAATCATTTCCAGAAAATACATGAAAGTCAATCAAGGTGCTAGGCTAGGTTACTGTTTACGTTTTACAAATAAATTCATAACTTATTGGGAACTTATCCAAAAATCACCATATTTTAACAAAATATTTCGGACTCAGTGTAGAACATCTCCATAATTTTTCATAATTTTTACGCAAAATTAACAAGGTCAAATAATTCATAGAATACACAGATCACTCATTCATTGAACATCGACCACATCTGAATCAAATAGGCATATATCCTAGAATACTAACCAAAACACTATGATTTTTTAATATGTTATAAAAAACATCAATGGTAACATCCCATAATTTTTTTAGAAATTTAAAACAATCCGAGATAGGGGAAATAAATTAAATTAATCATTGCTCCAGTTTTGGACTACTTCCGACACAAAATCTTTCACGATTTTATTCTCAGTCTACAAAGATCCAATGACCACGAAATTTTAGTATGTTATTCTACACTTCAAATACTACATCTAAGAATCATTTCACGATTATTCAACCGTGGGAATGTATTTAAAACAATTTTACAAAAATGGGTCAGCAGTGTATTGCGTTTTTTCGGGAGTTTGTTTCCCTTTCACATATTAACATAATCATGATCATATACACCATAAATCCGATCCTCAAGCTTCAAGCATGATTTTTGCACATTAAGACAGGTTCTTAGGAGTTCCTATCATGCTTCTACTAATTGTTTAAAGCTCTTTAAACAAAACACAAGCTTAGAGGCTAACCTTTGTAGTTTCCTCTTAATGACTTCTTGCTTGCTACTTGTTTTTCCTTCTTTGTTGGTGTAGGAAATGAAGAAGGGGAAGAGTGGTATTTATAGGGGAAAAGAAGAGGGGAGTGGCCGGTCAAGTGAGGTGGGGAAAGGGAGCAAACTAGGTGATTAATTAGGCTCAAGGCTAAATAGCTAGTTCTAGGTGCTAAGGATTTGGGCTGCCATTTGGTAGTCCAATTTATAATACAGATGGTGTGACTCCTTTGTTGAGTTTTTAGTATTTTTCGGTTTGAGTTTCGGCTCCAAAAAATCATTAAAACGCGCAATGGAAAACATACATTTTTTAGGATTTTTCTCGAATGTTTCCCTCCTTTAAAAGACTATTGGTAATTAATTATTATTAATCAAATTTGGATTACATATGAGTTTGAAAAGTATCGGTAGATTTTCGGTTAGAAAAATCGTTCGCGATTGAAGTAAAATTAAGAAAACCACATATGAAATTGATATAGAATAAAATGATCACTAAACTTAAAAATTAATTATAAAATCCTATAATTGGTTTCGGGTTATTACAAATTTTACTCACATTATCCATAATTTGCCTAGGTACGTGGGGAATGCGGTGGCAGAGAGGGCGTTGATATGCTCTTTCATAGCGGCGGCGGGTTGGGCGACGGCGGCTGGGGTGGGTTTAGGGTTTTTACGAGAGAGAGGGAGGGAGTTTAGAGAGACGGTGTCGCCTTAACGTCTTCGTCGGGTGTCGCCTTCGTCTTCATCGGTGGATGAGCGCCGTCTCAGAGAGAGAGAGAGAGAGAGAGAGAGAGAGAGTCGGAGATAGAAAAATGATTTTGTGTCTTTGGAGAGAGGATCGAAATAAAGTGTTTTTAGGATAAAAATGGGGAATGAAAAAGGGGAATTGTATACGATAGTAATTTATTTTTTTGATAGTATCTGGTAGTAATAAAACTCTTATAATGGTATCTAAGAGTAATAAATTCTAATAAATATTAGAGTGGCGTTTGGTTGAAAAAAAAATTATCTCAATAAAAATGAGAATGAATGTGTGTTTGGAAACACAACTCTCTCTATGGGAAGAATCACTTTTATTTTAAAAAATTACTATCATAGTGTTTGCAACCACTTTTTTAAGCATTTAAATCTATTTTAGCAAAATAAATTTTACTTGCCTTTGAATTCTCTAGAAGTGATTCTCTTTTGGAGAAGAGAAATATAATAAGTACCTTATATTAGTAAAAGTGATTTTTTTTTTTGCAAACACCCACTTTTTCAATTTGATTTAAAATTACTTTATTTTCAAACAATCACCTCCAATTTTACTACAAAAATCAATTAATATAACTTTTTTCAAAATGAATACGGTTTCAAAACACACGCTAAATATAGAACAATTATGGTAGTTAATTAAAACAAAAATAATCAATTACACTAGTTTTCTCTAAATAAGATAATCATTACTCATTTTTTTATATTTACAATGATTTATCTTCGATCATTCCCTCCACCACCACTAACAATCTTCTTTTGTCTCATTTTTTCCAAAATTCGAGCACAATAATAATAGTAATATAACCATCATAAAAATAATTATTCCTTCAAATTTTAAGACCATAAAGAAAAAACAATTATTCCTTCAACATTTTAAGACCATAGAGAAAAAGACATTTCAAACCGAATTTCAAACCAAATGAGACAATCTTTATATAGATAATCAAATTTAATTAGCACTTGTATTTTCACTCTCATATCTGTTTGGCACAATTATAATTCAAAAACCCCGGTCAAGTATAGATAATCAAATTTAATTAGCACTTGTATTTTCATTCCGATATCTGTTTGGCACAATTACAATCCATAAAAACCTAGTCAAGTGCCAATTGGCATCTTAAAACCTTTCAAAAGTAAACCCCCCCACCCTCCCCCACCCCACCCATATGAACCGTTTAGCCTCCGCTCTGAGTTGAGAACTGAGGAACTCGCCCGAGTGGAATGATCAGATCCTTCATGATCTCAAACTCTTCTGCACTAATCTGTGCACCCTCAAGGACCTAAAAATTATTCACAATGAAAAAACAATTATTACTTTCAAGATTCACAAGAAAAGATGTCTGCAAACAAAAAAGGGGTAATGCTGAGTCGCAGTATGCAGCACAAAAATATGACGATTATATATACTCTTTCAAATCAAGAAGCTACAAGTGGAGAAGGTCATTAAAGTTACAAACAGATGCAACCTTTTGACACTACATCAGATTATATATTGAGCATGATTTTAAAAAAGAGAATAGAAATAGTGAAATTTACTTGGACTTATTCAATGATTTTTCTTCATTTAGAAACCTACAAACAGATGCAACCTTTGACACTTGCATCACAGAAAAGTCAGTCTTAATGCCAGGGATAGCTAGCATATATGCTTATCTTTCTCTTTCATTTACAGTTTCGGGAGATGGGTGATGGGTGATGGGTGATGGGATTCCTTGCATCACTCTGTTAACAACATATGAAATTCTAACCGAGTAAAACTAATAAATCGGTCCTCATATGCAAGCAACCAGCAATGCTCCAAAAGCCAGGGTTCTCAATGTTACCACTAATTGGTTTATATATATCTACACAATAAATAAGTGTGACATACTAAAACTACAATTTTTGAATCATATTCCCACCTGATGGAGTAAAGGGATTAACCAAAAGAAAACAATACGATATTAACGAAAAGAAGGTTCCAGTAAGATTACAAACCGTAATATGCCCCAAGCATGAAGCCGTTTCAAAACCAGTTCCTAAAGCCTAAGCCTAACTCAATTATAATCTGCAAATAACTGACTAGATATGAAAAAGGAAAACAGCTCCCAGCGTATCTTCACTTCTTCCTAATCCAAAAAGAATCTAAAAAAGCCCAACATCTACCAATAATTACAAGACTAACAAATTTTATCACCTCCTAGTTAGAGTTGAAGGAACCAAGTAAAAGAACAATCTTTATCATTCGAGGAAGCACAGCCTAAATAAGAATATGTCTCAAGGTCCCTCAATGAATAAAACTTCATTAAGGGCCAAAATGGAATTTCACAAAATTTGGTGAACAATTTACAGTCTATTGTCCAAACAGAAAATAGAAATGCTTATAGTTTAACTGCCTCACCTTGGGAAGCAGAATTCTCCTATCCAGTATATATGGTGTCAGTGCAGGAATTCTGCTGACAGAAAGGGCATCAAGAAACAGCAGGAGAATAACTTGCCATGGTTTTGTTCTGAAAGCAGGAAGTGGATCTATAAAAGACATTGTATCCAGTAAATACCCCTGCAGAAAACAAAAGAAATAGAGGGTAAATTGAAGTATATCAGCCAAGGGTGATTTGAAAGACAGGTTACACAGCAAGATAAAGATAGTTAATCCAATACATCGCTTTCTCAAATAAAGTAATTTAGTTAAACTCTTATATAAGAATAACAGATCTCCATGAATTTCAAGGCAGGTATGGAGGCGTGTGTGTCGGAATAGGACCACTTATAATATGAAATCATGAAGAATATACAAACATTTATACTGTGTTGGTTTTCATTTCCATTCACTCATTTTCTTTCCCCGAGACATGTTTGTTTTTTATATAAAATAGGCCTTGCATTTTCATTCTCCAAAATATCAATTATTTAATTGCAATATCAAATAATGCTAAACTCTATTATAGCCTCTGTTTGGACTTGCTTTGATGATGGATAGGCTTGTTGTGCTTTTGCTTTAACAGAAACACTGCCTATAATAAACTGCATACAGCATATCTATGATGAAAATGTTTTCCACTAGCCATAACATGACAGCATATTAAGACATCTACTGTCTGCAAAAAGTACATCACATCATGTTTTTCAGCAGAAGGGTCCATACACATTTTCCAATACTAAAATCAAAAGACATTCCCCATAATGGTTACAGGTGCAACCAAACAGTGTGTTTTTTCTATATCTAAAATTCTCCAAACATACCATTCCTTTCTCAATAACTGATAGTGGTATAGGAAGCCTGAGATCAGTAACAAGTCCAGGCAACGCTCGAGAAAGGCAGCCAGCAAGAGTTTGCTTAATTTGGAGGATCTGCCATCTGGCATAAGAATCTTGCATGGATACTCCCTCCCATTGACTGACATGTATTCTTCATGGAAACTTTCTTCTTTTCCGTATATATAAGCTAAAGAAGATGATGACATCCAAGAAAAGAGTGCCATGAACATTGTTGAAAAAGGTGACAACTGAGAGAAAAGGCAGTTGGAAGTCATTAACATATCAAAGACTAAATCAAACCAAATGAAGTAGCTTTCAAACAGCCAACTTACTGTTAAGTTGAACTCCTCTGGTGGGCTATCATACCAAGACACCTCAGAGTCAAGTAGTTCAGAACTTGAGAATCCTGGTTTTGGAGGCCACTTCAACTGAACCGGGTCCGTATCCACAACATCACCATTCTCTTCAGATTTAGATTCATTCACTCCTTGAGGAGGTGGCAATATCATTACACCCGCTTCAGATACTGAATGCTAAAAACGATTACAAAATGTACAAGAATCTCAAGTAACAGCAGTACGTAATATTTTCAATTCAGATTTCAAACCCTAAAGAACTCCATACCAGCATCAGATGCATCCGATTTTCCAGATGCAACAGCTTCTGCAGCTTGGCTTAGAGCCTTTGCACAGGCTTCAGCAGATGCAACTCTATAGGACTCTTCACCTGCTTCCTCAACCGTTGGATGAGGTGTCAGAGCTCCTTCCCCGTCTTTTAATTCTCTGCACTCACGAAGATTTTGCCTATCAACATTGCTTTTCTCATCTGCCCAAGTAACAGAGCAGGTTGCTTTCTTTGAATCTGAATTCTTTAAAGAAGACTTGAGGGAAGACTCCTTCCCTCGGTGGTGTTTCTTATCTGCCTTGGTGGAATCATTCTGTCTAGGATTTACAGTATCTTTTGATGCACCACACTTCTCTTTTGTGGCACTAGCTTCCTGAATGTTTACCAAGGATGCAGCTGGCTTTTGCACTGGGGCAACTGTCTTCAAATGCTATACTCATCTTCCATAATAATAGTACTAGTGAAGTTCATATCGTAGGACAGAATGTCTGGTTGAGGATGCTTATGTTTAGATTCTGAAACACGCATTGAGCAAGCAGATTACATGATCTGAAAGCTAGGCATACCAACTAGAACAAGAAGCATCACAAACACATTTTGAAAAATCAATGAACATTAACGATAAAGAAACTTACCGACTTTTCCTTGTGTTCCACCTTTTTTATAATTATTCAATTGATGGCTATACAGATTTATCTCTCTCCGTGGCACATAGCCATCAATTGCATTCGAGGGACCAACCCACTCCTCCAAAGACACTTCCCCAACTACTTTATCGGTTTTCTCCAGAATCGTCAAACTAGACAATCCTAAATCTCCACTCTCGCCCATATTGACAGAAGAGTCTGACTTTGACCCCTCAAACAGCTCCAAAACTTGATAAAGTTTTGCAGAGTTCAGAGTTGATGATCTCTCTTCCAGTAAACTTGCAGAAAATGCTCGACTATTTATCAAACAACTACTTGAGCAATACATGTACGTTTCTTGAAGGTCATAAACTTTATGCTCCTTCAGTGAGATACGGTAACGACCCCTCCAGGGTCTCTCAGAAGGTAACGAATTGTTGCAGAGTGGATAACCACACATGTCAGCTAGCGTGCGTTCAGTCACCACATCCTGGTAATCACTCTGAGATAGCAATGAACCAGAAGCAAATAGCTGGTTATCATCTCTAATTCCCTCGAGAAGAGAAAGCTGAATTTTATGAACTGCATCCTTCACTGTCAACATTTCATCCTTCATCATCTTCAAATGTGAGCCTCCTGGAATAGTCATAAAAATACTAGAGTAAAAGATTTCACAGTTGAGGAATCTTGAAAGATTGTTTGAAAATGAATTGACAAAATTCGAACATGGACTTAACCAACTGAACCTGATTGCTTAAATTTCAAGTTCATTTGCCTTACCAAAGAAAAGCACACTATACAGCTGTTCTAGGCTTCTAGCATAGTTGTTAAGGGGGCAAGGCACAACTAGGCGCAAGGGTGCGCCTAGCGCCTGAGGCGCGCGCCTTTGGTACATTATGTCTAAAATTAAGTATAACACAATGTAAACTTAAATTAAACATATTAGCATATAATTAATTAATAAATTGGAGTACTGGCTGCAACTAAGGAGGATTGGATGCTCCTGGCTGCAGCTGGACAGCGACTGTAAGGTGCGGAGTAAGGGTGTGAGAGTGGGAAGAGGAGGAGTAATTTTCTCAAAACACAATAAGCCCTAGTTTTTCTTGAGAGTTATACCGTTTCTCCTATGGACATTCAAAAAAAAAAAGACTGTTCTTAAACCTGGAAAACACTTTTTATACTAAACATACAGAAGGTAATGTTTTCAAGTCAAAAGCTCCCTCGAATGTATCCGAGGCGCAACTTTCCCAGGGAGAGGCGCTATTCCTTGTGCCTCATGAGTCTAGCACCTTAGGCACGCCTTTAATAACTATGTGTTCTAGTTTTCTCTAGTGGGTGTTATGGTTATGTTACTGAAATATTTTACTCAGAATATTCAGACAATTCAAATTTATACCAGGTGAATACTGGGATGTGTTATAGACAAAGCATTAGTACTTGTTTGTTTGCCAAAAACACAACAATAATTATAGGTATTACAAATCAATTTTTTTAATTGGTGGCGAGTATTACAACCTGTACAAAAGTTTGAGACTATAATACCCTCAAACCAACATTGGGAAAAAAACTTACGAGAGAAGAATCCATAAGAAACCAAAATTTGCGGATATTTTCAAATTTATGAAACTCAAGAATATTTCACAAGAAAATATCAGCCGAAGAAGGAAAACCAAAAATTTACCAACTCCAATCGTTGAAAATCCAAACCAAATTCAAGAAATCCCTTGAATCGTGAGAAACCAGTTCACACTTGTTCAATCAGCCCTAGCAATTAGCCAAGAACAGGAGCAATATTTGTGTTTTTGTTTTGATAAGAAAGGTGAAGATCAGATATTGCTGGGGTCATCATGAGTTTATATGTAGGCTTGGATAATTACTTGGATTGCCCTTTCTATTACACCAAATTACGGTATGCACTTGCCGGTTCATCTACTAAAACTGGCTCGATACCTCAACTGGTTTCCCTATCCTCTTCTTCTTGTTTTCTTTAATTATTGTACTATACTTCCTCTCAGCTATATATATATATATATACATATATATATGTATATAAAACAGCAGTAATGGGAAATTGGTAGGTGATTTCACTGGACGAGTGAACAGTAACTCGCCCAGCTATGAAGTTGTGGGCCACACTGTAGAATATCGTATAGTAATGTCTAATATAAAGGTTGTTCAAAATTTTGAATTCTAGAATTTTTATAGGGGTCGTTGTCAGGCAAGTCAGTATCTTCTGCAGTTAGAACTTTGGAAGGAAACAATTCACAGTGCCACTTAAACTTCCTAGATATCTGTGATATTTTCAAAATTTACATCTAAACAATGATCTGAATCCTAATTTAAAAACCTTTCAAGATTTACATCTAAACAATGATCTGAATCCTAATTTAAAAACCTTTCAAAATTTACATCTAAACAATGATCTGAACCCTAATTTAAAAACCTTTGACTTTCGCTGTGAACTGGTATCTTAGGCCGAGATTCTCAGGAGATTTTCATTTCAATTGCGACCTATTGGATTAGTGAAGTTTTTACTGAATTGTTCATCGTCGACCCTATGGATGGGTATCTTAGTTTCAGTTGACCTGAGATTTGTTCGTGAATGGCTGGGATTATTCGTTTGGTTCCTATTTTTGGTGGTTCCAATTCGGTTATTTGATTATGTTTAATCTGATGCATGAGGATTTATTATGTTATTCTGGGTTTTTGAAGAGTAATTTGGATATTTGCGCTTGCTGGGTTTTCGATATGCACACATCTTGTTCCACAATTTGCCAATATGAATTTGCGCTAGTTTGGTTTGAGGATAGGCCAGGTTTTTGGGCTTTCTTTTTGGGCCTTTGGGCTATTTTTGTTTTTGCATTATTTTCTTTCATTCTTTAGGGCTCAATTTTTAGCCCAAAAACAAAAAATAGCCCAAAGGCCCAAAAGAAAGCCCAAAACCTGGCCTATCCTCAAACCAAACTAGCGCAAATTCATATTGGCAAATTGTGGAACAAGATGTGTGCATATCAGAAACCCAGCAAGCGCAAATATCCAAATTACTCTTCAAAACCCAGAATAACATAATAAATCCTCATGCATCAGATTAAACATAATCAAATAACCGAATTGGAACCACCAAAATAGGAACCAAACGAATAATCCCAGCCATTCACGAACAAATCCCAGGTCAACTGAAACTAAGATACCCATCCATAGGGTCGACGATGAACAATTCAGTAAAAACTTCACTAATCCAATAAGTCGCAATCGAAATGAAAATCTCCTGAGAATCTCGGCCATATTTTCATTGTGACAAATTAACAAACAGATTGCAGGCATAAATTTTGTCGAATAGAAGAACACCCACAACATGAGAAAATAAAACCAATAATCCATCCTTATCAGAACCTAAATTCTTTCGTAAACAACAGAGTCCGAATTAAGAAATCAGGAAATCATAGCAGACGATGAATTCGAAAAAACCCCAAATTAACAAACAGAACATTGTTGCGACTTCCCATAATATAGAACCGACAATCCAAAGCAATTATTTCAAATCGAAGAAGGTTCTGAGCACACACCATACATACAATATTATATGTAGCAAATCACTTACAGATTCCGCCGAATTTTCCCAAGAGAGGTGAAACAGATCCACCAGGTAGACTTCACACTATTACTACAATGTCGACAACTGGAAAATGGATTAAGGAGAAAAGAGTTGGCTCAACTAATTGTAGTGCACAGATAAGAACATTTAGACTTAAAGCCAATTAAGAAATTTATACTTAAAGTCGATGAAGAAGATTCATAACAAACACATGAATCAGTATCATAACTAAAATCAACAAAATTATTATGAATTTAATAGTAAAAAATTCACCTTCAACCTCAAAATTGAGGTTGAAATCCCCCAAACAGTGACTCAGAACTACAAAAGAAAAACGCTGAATTCGAAGAAAAAAACCCAAACTAACAAACAGAACATTTGCTGCGACTTCCCATAATATAGATCCGACAATGCAAAGCAATTATTTCAAATCGGACATACATAATTCATGTAGCAGGGTATTGGGCAGAAGGCAAGGCCGGCGCTGGATAGAAAACAACGATGGCGGCGCTTGGACGTAAAGAGGCGCTGGAAAAAGTGCAATAACCTGGCCTTGATTTTTTGTAGAAACACAAACAAGATAACACAGACACAGGCAGAAAGAGAAGAAGACGACGAAGACTTACCTTCAAAGTTCGCGCGCAGTTTGCTGTCGATTCCCAAATGGGCATTCTTGCCCCAATTTTTGTATATTAGATGGATGGGCAGCATGGACACCTATGGGCTTTTAAAAAAATGGCCCAGGTTATCTGCACTCATATCTTTTTATTAACATACCAATTACTTTTTATCGAAAGAATTTCATATCAGTATGATTTTAGGTTGAGTCTCAATTTAGATATTAAATTTTGAAGTGTCTTAAATTAGAGTTTAATTTTTTTATAAATAATTTTTTATACTATATATATTTTTTCTTATCTACATTTTAGAATATATTTTATATATTTTTATATTTTAATTTTTTATATTGCTCTCACCGCATTTATTATAAATACTCACGTTCATCACCTAAATTAAAAATAAAAATTTTGAAATTTTATTGTTTGAATAAATCAGCAAGTATCAAATAAAAATTAAATTTTTTAATTTAATATATTGTATTTAAAAAATTAATTAGAAAGAAAGTTATATACTTTGAGTATTTTTAAAAAATGAAATGAAGACAAATTGATCGGGTCTTGAATTGATACATGTCGTGGAATGCACTACGGGCTCCGGCCCAAAAAGAATCAAATAGGCCTACGAGCGAGCCCGGACATCTTGGGCTTACACCCTGGGACTCTCAAAGCGGCAACCGACTGTGGTCAATCTCGCCGAACGGAGCGGCGCAGACCAAGCAAGGCTGGTCGGAAACGCGAGAAGTGAAGGGACCTTTTTCCCAAGGCGGGACCGACCAGCAGACTTCTAGACCCAGCCCGCGGCCACCGAAGGCTTCAACCGAGCAAGGAATGGCCATAGCGTGTCCTTTGTGTCAAGGAATCACCCCTACAATAGGAATAAATCTCCCAACAAAGTGAACGCATTAAATGCCGACATTTCTTGTAATAGTAATAGTGTACTCTTGATGTCACGGCCCACCGAGCAAATCGTTATGTTGTACGGCGAGAATGAGCCGTCACCATCTTTTTACAGAGCCGTACACCCAAAGCATTTAATAAGAATCCATGCATTAAATGCAAGGCCCCCAATTCTGGATTCTAGGGCAACATTTGAGCCATATAAATATGGCCTTAATGGCACAATAAAAGGATTCCACGATCCACACTTTGCTCGGCCTAAACCACCCAAAGAATCGCCGTCTTCTCTACTATTTATTGCATTTGCGCATTTAAGATCACAACCCAATCATTTACATTTTATGATTCGTATTCACCGCTCATTGATCATTAATAACCATATCCATTCTCTCATTATTGTTTTAACCGTAACCCCATAAGCCACATCATAACCACATATTTTACTGGTTACAACAATTGGCGCTAGAAGGAGGGTGGTGAACCTCCGTTATCAATCAAGAGGAAAACCGGTTTTTTCGCAAAACCCGCCGTTCACGATCCCCACTTGTAAACCCTAAAATCACGCCCGAACCATGACGAACTCTCCATTCACCAAGCTGCGAAGGGGACTCCCGCCGAGAACGATCCTCGCGACGGCGCACATGTTCTGGACCCGCAGATCCAAGGAGAGACGACTCCGTTAGGGTTGGAGGTTGCATTGCCTCTATCCCTCTCCAAGAATACCGGACACCGAGCAGATACGATCGCTATCAAATGCCTCCAGCCCGGGGCCGAGAGCTCAAGTGGCCAACCCCGGCCATCGGTGGCCCGCAAGAAGGCCCAAAAAGGAAAGAGCAAGGCGGTGGACCGGCCACCAAGAGGGCCCCCCAAGGATCCGTAATTATTTTTGAACGGCTCGGTTCCACCCGCCACTCGATTTTGAGTCGGATTCCGATCCATGACCAATGTGCCCGCCAAGGCCCAATCCGGAAGGCGCGCCTGACTCCCAACACCCCGGTCATTCGTGGGGAAGAGGACGTCGATTATGGATCGGCCGGGTCCAGCCCACTCTCGGTCCACGACCGACTTGGTCCACTTCTTCTCCCCACTCGAGCCGGCCAAAGATCCACGTGACTCCTGCTCGCCGCCATGCAAAGAAAGATTGACGAGATGGCCGAACAAATCGGCACAGTAGCAGCTCTTCGAAAAGAACCCTTGGGAATGAACCACCGTCGGTGGAAATCGAAGAAGCTCCAGTTCAGCCCAAAATCCTCCCCTCAAACTCCGATGTACGAGGGAAAACCGACCACGAGACTCACTTGAGCAAATATAAAATATACATGGTTGGCCGGGAGCTTCAGATGCCACCAAATACAGAGTTTCCACTCACCCCGGGCGAGCTCGCCCACAAATGATATGTCTCACTCCCCACTCGTTCGATTCACAACTTCGACGAGCTCCGAGAAGTTCACCTCTTACTTCGCCTCCAAGATCCCACGAGCTGAAAACCGTCAAAGGTTGATGGGGATCCGTCAAACCCGAACAGAGTTGGATGAAGCCTATCTCGGCAGCTAGATGAGATACTTCTCACCGGGAACCGGTAGGGGACGAGCTACATCTCCATGCAGCCATAAGCATTTCGCCAGGACTCTCACATGTTCAGGCACATGACTAAGAAGTACCCGGCTACCTACGCTGAGTTCCGCCGCCGAGCCGGTGATCTTATTACTCGCCGAAGCTGATTTCCCAACGTTTGGGCGAGGTGGAGACGGAAGGGCAGCCTAGGAGGTCGAAAAGGCTCCCCGACCAAGAAAGGCCAGTGGCAACCACAAGAAAGGAGGGCATAAGAGGGATTTCGAACCTTCAAAAGATTCGGCGAAAATTTCCCCAAAACCGAGGTATTCCCAATCATAAACGTGCTCGGCCACTCGCCCGCTCGGGTTTTCATTCCATCCGGCACTCGGGGCTACATCAAAGCCCAAGGCGATCAAGCTTGACCCCACTAGACCGATCTCGGGCAAATTTTGTGCGTACCACGAGTACCCGGACACAACACCGATCAATGCCGCAATCTCCTCCGCCAACAATGGAAATCAGATGAAGAGAGACAGTTAGATGCTTTCGTTAAAAGCCACCGCCCGTAGCCGACACCGAGGAGGCGGGCTCCCCATCGTCAAAGAGCCAACTCCCGACCGGGGTGACGGCCGTTAGCAGTCCGGCCGGTGACTCGGGGACGACGAGCTCCCGCCCATCCACGCAGGAGGCCGAATCAACATGCTCCAGCAAGAGGAGTCTTGGCGGGCTGGTGGAAGTTTTTTCCAGCCCAACCTAAGAGAAAGGCCGAACTCGGGGCCATTGATAACATCGGCTGGTCAACTTCCCGCCAGAGCCGACCATCCTGAAGTCAACCGTGCTCGGCTTCTCCAACGCCGATCGAGAAGGCATACTTTGTCCGAAAATGATGCGCTAGTTATCTCCTCCACTATCCTCGGAATGACGGTCGGCGAGATTACGGTCGACAATGGGAGTTTCGCAACTTAATCTTCAAATCGGCTTTGGACCGGATGGGAAACCTGACCAAGTATATCAAGTCTTATGACACTGCAATCTGCGCGGGTTCGGCGACATGATCGTGAACGCATACGGAAAGATCAAAGCGACGATGGAGCTCGTCGACAAGGATGAGAAGGTTAGGATAACTAGAACAGTGGATTTTGTAATCGTCGACCAGCCGAACATGTATAACGGCTTCTTTGGTCGACCTTTCTTTGAAACTTTTGAGGCGGTCGCCTCCTCTTTCTTTATTGTATCAAATTCCCCACCCCAGGGAATGTAGGAACTATAAAAGGCGACCAAAAATGGCAAGGAAATGTTTGAATTACCCGAATCCAAATTTACTTTCCGCACTTTTAGATTCAAATTGTAATCTTGTCCAAGGAACAAGTGCCTCCGAGGCCGACCGAGCCCTAGTCGGATGGAAATCGATCGGGTTAACAACCTAAGTTGCCAGGACTTGGAACCTCGTCTGGGTTTCGAGCCGCTAAGGCTGGATATCGACCCAAGGGGTAGCCCAAAAGACCCCAAGGGACAAAAGCTCAAAAGAACCGCACCGGTCGAGGAGCTTGAGTACATTCGGTCGACTGAACCGACTGTGACCTAGAGGTCGCCATAGGCTCGAAAATCCCAACGGAAATGCGAGAAGAGATAGTCACTTCACGAGGGACAGCGTGGATGTTTTTGCCTGGTCACATCGGGACATGGTCGATGTCGACCCCAAGCACGCCTGCCATCGCCCAAGATCGATCCAAGAAGAAGCCGATCTCGCAAAAGAAGGAAGTTCGGACTGAGAAATATGCGGCCTTGGCGGAGGAAGTTAAGAAGCTTCTCGACAACAAACTAATAGAGCGAGGCCGAGGACGAGCCGCAATGGGTCGCCAACGCCGTGCTCGTAAAAAGTCGAACGGCTCCTGGAGGTCAGGCATCGATTTCACGGACCTCAACGTGGCGTGCCCCAAGGACCATTTCCGATGCCACATATCGACCACACTGGCGACAATCATGAGGCACGAAATGATGTCATTCATGGACGCTTTCGCGGGGTACCATCGATACCGATGGCGCAGAGGATATCAAGCATACCTCCTTCCTCACGGAGAAGAATGTCTATTCTGGTTGAGAATGCCCTTCGGCTTGAAGAACGCGAGGGCAACTTATCAAAGATTAGTCAACAAAATATTCGCCGAGCAGATCGGCAAAACAATGGAGGTCTACATTGATGACATAGTGGTCAAGAGCCTAAGGAAAGAAGATCATTTACGAGACCTCAACGAGGCATTCTCAATCCCGAGAGAGTATAATATGAAACTCAACCCAAAGAAGTGCGGCTTTGGAGTCGGGTCGGGAAAGTTTCTCGGCCACATAGTGAGTCACGGGGAATCGAAGCGAACCCCACGCAGATGAAGGCCATCCTCGACATAGATGAGCCTAAAAACGTTAAGCAAGTACAGCGACAGGTTGTTTGGCGGCCCTCAACAGTTCATACCCCGCCTCGAGGATAAGAGCGGACCTTTCTTCGCCACTATCAAGAAAGTGAAGTTCTCTTGGGGAAGGGAGAGCAGAGAGGCCTTCCGTAAGGTCAAGGAATACCCGGCTAACCCCCAAATTCTCTCCAAACCAAGAGGCGAAAAACTCTTTCTATACCTAGCGGCCTCGGACTCGGCGCTCACGCCGTCTAGTACGGGCCGAGGGGCGGCAACATCTCCCGATATATTTTGTCGGCCCTGTACTACACGACGCCGAGCTCATATACTCCTGGAGAAATCGGCGTATGCTCTAGTAATGAGTGTGAGAAAGCTAAGGGCTTACTTCTTCGACCATCGGAGTCGAAGTCCTCACAGCCTCCCACTCAGGCAAGTGCTCCATCGACTGCACACGAGTGGCCGACTCCTCAAATGGTCCATTGAGATAGCCCAATACTGAGAATTTCCTACTCCCACGAATGGCAATCAAGGGCGAGGCTCACAGTGGACTTCTTGGTCGAGCCGAATTTCCCGGATCTGACTCAAGGTAAACTTTCCTCCTTGGAGACTTTACGTCGACGGATCCTCCACATCCTCCCGTTCGGGGCCGGGATAGTCCTAATTGGCCCCGAAGGTCGAGTGCTTCACAAACGCTGTTCGATTCGACTTCCCGCCACAAATAATGAGGCCGAGTATGAGGCCCCGGTCGGGGTCTTGAACTTGCCGAAGCCATTAGGGGTCCACCACCGCACATTTTCATGGACTCGCCGCTCGTAGTAAATCGTGTCAAAGGAGAATTCAAGGCTAGGGAAGAACAGATGGTAAAATATCTAGAACGAGTAGTGGCAATGTGTGGGAAACTCCAACAGTATTCATCGAACAAATCCCGAGAGAGCGAGAATTCCCAAGCGGATGCACTCTCCAAACTCGGCCACCTCGAAGGAGCCGCCGATATGACAAATATCGTTCTTACTAAACAACTCCGTTCGGCGATTTTGGCCAATCAATTAACACCGTCGAGGAGGATGGAGAAAATTGGATGACCCTAATCGTGGCCTACCTTAAGAACGGAACACTACCGGAGGACAGGTCCTTGCAGGCGGCTCGAGCTCGGAGCGGCAAGGTATACCCCGATCAATGACTCTCTTTATAAGCGAAGTTTTTCTCCCTCTGCTCAAGTGCGTCGCACCCGAGCAAGGTCAAGTAATCTTGGCCGATATTCACGATGGAGTTTGTGGGAATCACGCCGGGGCCAAGCGCTTGCCCACAAGGCAACGAGGCAAGGCTACTATTGGCTCACCCTCGGGAAGGACGCCATTGCATACGCGAAGGCCTGCCACAGTGTCGGTGATGGCGCCGATCATCGACGGCCCCGAGCAGCTAAAATCCATCTACAGCCCCTCGGCCATTCGCCCAATGGGGCATTGACCTGATAGGCCCTCTCCTACGGCCCCCGGAGGTCTGTAAATACGTCGTGGTCGCCGCCGACTACTTCACGAAGTGGGCAGAGGCTGAACCCTTGAATAAGATCGACCAACAGATCATCAAATTCATATGGAAGAACATCATTTGTCATTTCGGCCTCCCTCACGCCATCGCTTGACAACGGGAAACAATTCGACGGGCTAGAAATCATGGAATTACGTGAGAGGTGGAAAATCAAAAGGTTGTTCTCCACTCCATATCACCCGCAATCCAATGGTCAAGTAGAGGCGGTCAACAAAATTTTGAAGCACATCTTGAAGGCCAAGCTTGAAGACAAGAAGGAGCAACCAGGCGAGGCTGTCTTCCCGACGTCCTTTGGGCTTACGGGACTACCACGAGAAACTTCAACAGGAAGACCCCCTTTGCCCTAGCATTCGGCACCGAGGCAGTCATACCATCGAAGGTCGCCATTCCGACACTAAGAACTTCCACGCCGATCTCGACCATAACGACGAAGCCCGAAAAATGGATCTCGACATGCTCGAGGAGCGAGACTCACCTCAATACATAGGAACGCGGCTTACAAGCAGCGGTCCGAAAATATTACAACTCCAAGGTCAAGGTCCGCCAATTCCCGGTCGGCGAGCTAGTCCTCAAGAAGGTCCTCGGCCCTGCCCAAAGGGTTTTCGGCCCCAATTGGGAAGGTCCTTTCAGAGTATCCAAATGGCTCTCTGGTGGAGCCTACGAGCTAGAGCACATTGATGGCACACCGGACCAATACCCGTGGAATGCATGCCACCTCGTAAAGTACTATCAATAGCTGGTCGGGTGGGTCATTTTCATGAAAATTTTGTACACCTTTTAAATGTAATAGTAGTAGAATGGATAAATAAAATCAATTTACCTTCTCAAATCTTTAAAATTCGCAAATATTTCCGACCCACCCGACCACGGCTCACGAGTGGACACCGACTCCACAAGTCTTGTGAACGAGCGATAACCTATCACAAGCAAAGGGGCACACCACCCCCAAATCCTCGCGACGAACTGCGGCTACGACCGAGGTCAACGGGCAACATTGCCTAAAGGGTATCCCGATTCCTATGAGTCTCGGGCGTTCGAGCCCTAACGCGTGACCGGCTCACGTAGGGTAAGACTCCGCATGCGTGCACATTCATGATAAGGCAAATGAGCTCAAGCGGATTTTAATCCCTCAAAGAGCGCCTGCATAACGTATTGGGAGTCATAGAAACCGACCGCCAATCTCGTAGGGATAAGACGCGCAAGCGGACACAAGCTCAAGAAGCACCCTAAAAATTCTTCACCGAGCAGATCCTCGATCGGAAAAATTTGCTCGCAAAATTTTTCAAACTTTTAAAAGTGAGCCTCGCCTTAGGGGCCGAGCAGATCCTCTGATCGGAAAAATTTGCTCGCAAAATTTTTCAAACTTTTAAAAGTCGAGCCTCACCTTAGGGGCCGAGCAGATCCTTCCGATCGGAAAAATTTTCTCGCAAAATTTTTTCGAACTTTAAAAGCCGAGTCTCGCCTTGGGGGCCGATAGGGAGCAATCCTAACTAATTATATTTTCCACCGATCTGTTTGTTCTTGTTTATTTAATGAACAGGTGAAAGGCAATTCGGAAAAGAAACACGGTAATAAAGGAAGATTTTATTTACAATCAAAAGATGGCCGAAGCCAAGTACAACCCTACAATCGGATATACGGAAGAAAATAAAAACAAAAGCGCCTCGGTACTAGGCCCCACCAACAGCCTTCATCCTCCGAACTCCGCTCGCCCGGCTCAACCGCTAGCTCTTCTCGCACCGACACCCTCTCCGACCTGTTCACCCGCCGGCCGTACCTCTCCTCCTCCAGTGGTCTCCGTTCCTTCGACCTAATCTCTGCGGACGCCTTGGGAGAGGCCTCCCGGGAAGAAGCGGTCGATCCCGGCGAGGGTACCAAGAGAGATCAACATCCAACTCCACCGGATCCTTTATCCGGACATAGAAATCGGGGTGAAGTGGGTGCTGCTCGACATAAGCCCGAAAACGGCTCTCGAGGTGGGCGGATGGCACATTCTCCCTCCGACTCGTGCGAATAGCCTCGGCGAATGCCATGTAGTAGGCAAACTCCGACACCGCAACGACGTCCTCATAGGGGTTAAACTCAAGTTCCCTCTCTCCGCCTCGGCGGTCCCTTCCCCTGTGGCTATCCGCGGCGAGCCTCCACCAAGTCCGGGCAGTCTCCTCGGAGGCCCGAAGTTGGCGTTCGAGGCCAACAATCCGATCATCGGCTGACGAGCCTGATTTCGGGCCTCCTCGGCAAAGTTTGTACATCCAGAGGCTGGCCTTCAGCCTCTCCAACTCCCGAGCAGCTACCTCACTGCACCTCGGTCCTCCCTCTACCCAAACCCTCGAGAAGGGCAGCGATAGGCGATCTTTTGGGCCGGGCGGCTTCAGCTTCCCGATCCCTAAGGGCCCCCTCCAGCTCGGCCACCGAGCGGCCGGAGACTCCATCTTCCCAAGCCGCTTTTCAGAACCTCTGCTCGATGAAGGGCCCCGACCGCCCGAGCCTCGGCTTCCTCTAAGGCCTTCTGGCCGTCTCGGCTTGGGCCCGATCAGCGGCGGCCCGGCACACCTCTTCCTCCCACTCAAGGCCGGCCTTTTCGGCCATTACAAGGGCACAGGCCACCAACATCCGGATGGCCACGACAACTTGCTCGTTCTCGGGAAGGTGGCCACGGCCTCTAAATCCCGATTCAAGGCTGCGGGAACATCCCGGACGGCCAACCGAAGGTGGGCCGGGAGAGCGAATGTGTCCCAGCCGTCTGGGATGAAAGGAAGTTCAGCAAAATATCCATTGGAAGACGTCCTCGGTAAACATACTAAAATAAAAAATTAGTTACTGATCTTAAGGTCGAGAAGAGAAGAAAGACAAGGAACACTTACTCCTCAAATCGACGCCGGTCGCGGCCTATCCAGTTTGATCGGAGGCGTCCCTCTCGATGTCGGGCAACGGAAGGCCCTCTACGGCAGCGGTTGGGGCCGCAGTGCAACCGGTTGAAGCCCCCTCGGGGTGGGGTGGCGACGGCCCCTCCCGGCAGAAATGGCTTGGCGCGGCCGCTTTAGTGGGGGCCCCCGATCCTCCTCCTCGGAAAGCTCCGGCCGGTTCGGCTGGAGTCGACCCAGTGGAGCTCCAGAGGTCCCGGCTCCCACTTCTCCCGTGGTCGGCGTTGCCGCGACGTCCTTCCCCTCGGTTGGTGCGGCTGGAAGCTCGGAGGCGCAGGGGGACGGGGCCGTCGCGAGGCGGCTGGTGCCCCGAGTGATGGAGAGGTAGCCACGGCGGAGGTCGGGCGGGTTCCCGGATAACTACCCCCGGTAGAGGCGCGCGCTTGCCTTCCGTTTCGCCTTTTCGCGGCTCTTTCCCCCAAGGAGCGCCCGGCCACGCTCGTCATTCGATCCATCACTCGGCGGGGCACGAGGAGAATATGGGGAAGTTGGGTTTTGTAATAAAAAGAAAGTCGGATCCGCGACTCGAGATAAAATCGAGCGAGTGGAGCAATACCTCGTCGGCCGAGATGCCGCGAAAATCGAACAATCGAAAGCACAACGGCGGGCCCCAGAAGTCTTGAGGGCGTTACACTGACGGTCCGAGGCCGGAACGAGCCGAAGCTTCTCTAAGACCAGGCCGAAATCAAAATTTAGCTCCCCTTCCTTAGGGAATGGATAATCTGCAAAACAGGAAAAAGAAATTAGATCGGTCCCTCGCAGCCTTATAAACTAGGGGCAAACTCACCTTTCTTCTCTCGGAAGGAAGTAGGGACCGAAATCTCCGAGGAGGAGAGCTAATCGCCGACCTCCAAGCCCCGGAGACCCAAAACCACCTCGTCTTCCAATCCTTCAGCTGGAGGTTATGCCCTCTATCACGACTTTCTTTCGGCTCTTAACATGGTAGAGCCCACATGCCGCCCAGGGGTTTTGTTGAGGCTCACCAAGTGAGTGACCTCCCGGGGTGGGATACCGTCTGACCTCGGGCATCCCGTGAGGGTCATCGAGCACGAGATCTGGAGCCAACCTTTGGGATGGATGCGGAGGGAGCCACCTCCCAAAATTGAGCGGGTGAGATACATTGATGGGCGGGGAAAGCGGAGCCGCGCTCATCATATCAACATTAACCGCTACCATCCCCGCGGAAGGTTGGTCGGCCCTCTCGGTAGGGTCGGGGCATAGAGATGCACATCGATTGAAACCCTCCAATCTACCCTTAGCCTATCGAGCTCGGCACGAGACATCAAGCTCATCCACTCCTCGGAGTTCACGGCCCGGGCGAGGCTGGGCAACTCGGATCGATCTTCGGGGCCGGTCGAGGGATTATAAGGATGGGCCCGTAGGTACTCCTGGAAATTAAAAATCAATACGAGGCCCGGCCAATCTGTCCATGAACTCTACCCACGGTTTGTGCCCGACCTCAACCTCACGATTCCTCTCCTCGACCAAGCGCCGGGCAATCTCCTCGTTTGTCTCCTCCCTCCGAGCTCTATCCCCTCGGCCAGAGAACCCTCTCCTCTTCCTCTCCATCACTAGCCACTTTCCTCCACGCATTCAAGACCCATCTCGACCACTAGGTTAGACAAGCCCTCAAACGCTGAAGTTTTTCGTCCCTTCGCGGGAAACGACGCCGGCGGAGCAGCCGCCGACGCCTCTCGGCTCCGCCTCACCGCCCTAGCAAAAACACGTCCTAGACCATCATCGTCGGTAGGCCCGACACGTCGAGACGACTCGCCCCTGTCGATCCGCCCAACGATTCTCCCCAGGCGCCTCGCGACCCGGAAGCACCACCGCGAGACCTCACCATTCCGATAATAACCGCGAAAGCGAAGAAAAGAGAGAGCACTTTCAATAGATACTTACCAATGGATGATAGACGGAAGACAGAGGCAAATCTCGGGAAAAGCTCTTCAACCGTTTGGGAACGCTCGAGAACAGCGGAGTAATCTCGAATGCAAAAGTCGAAAAGTCCTGAATAAGGAAATTAATTGCTATTTATGCAAGGCGGGAGGGACTGTGTGAAATTAACTTTTCAAAATTCGGGGCCAAAGAGAAAATTCGATGCAAGTTGTGGTGTTTGACGGACCGTGTCGATCAGCGCGTCTTGGCGCAAGTGCCATCATGGCCTACGCTCATGCGCGCGTAGGTTACCCCCATAGGCCTTTTCGTATTTCGATTAAACTCATTGCTTCCCGGGCACGCCACCCTATCCGACGGGCCCCGAGAAACTCAGTCTGATCGGCACACTAAGCCCTATTTAGCTTGACGGCCCCAGGTTGGCTCGGATTATCACCTCGGCCTCCGGAAAAACCAGAGGCCAAGGCGAGCGGCAATTGTTGTGGAGCAGGACTACGGGCTCCGGCCCAAAAAGAATCAAATAGGCCTACGAGCGAGGCCCGGACATCTTGGGCTTACACCCAGGGGACTCTCGGGCGCAACCGACCGGGGCCAATCTCGCCGAACAGAGCAACAAGAACAAAGCAAGGCTGGTCGGAAATGCGAGAAGTGAAGGGACCTCTTTTCCCAAGGCGGGACCGACCGGGAGACTTCTAGACCCGGCCGCGGGCCACCGAAGGCTTCAATCGAGCAAGGAATGGCCACAACGTGTCCTTTGTGTCGTGAATCACCCCTACAATAGGAATAAATCTCCCAACAGTGAACGCATTAAATGCCGACATTCCTTGTAATAGTAATAGTGTACTCTTAATGTCGGTCGGCCCACCGAGCAACCGTTATGTTGTACGGTAGGAATGGGCCGTCACCATCTTTTTTACAGAGTCATACACCGGCATTTAATAAGAATCCATGCATTAAATGCATGGCCCCCAATTCGGGGATTCTAGGGCAACATTTGAGCCCTATAAATATGGCCTTAATGGCACAATAAAAGGATTCCACGATCCACACTTTGCAAGGCCTAAACCACTCAAAGAATCGCCATCTTCTCTACTATTTATTGCATTTGCGCATTTAAGATCACAACCCAATCATTTACATTTATGATTCGTATTCACCTTTGCTCATTGATCATTAATAACCATATCCATTCTCATTATTGTTTTAACCGGTAACCCCATAAGCCACATCATAACCACAGATTTTCTGGTTACAACAACACAAATATGAAAAATTAGATCTTAAATTGAGAAAAAAATAAAAAATAGACCCTAATTTGAAACACTTTAAAATGCATGACATAAATTGAGACTCAACCTAAAAATTGAGTCCTAAAATGAAATTCTTTGACATATTAACATGTGAAAATATAATATTGTCCTTTTAAATTTAAATAAATTTAATAAACTCAAAATCTTAATATATACATTCACAACCTCTTTGAATCACTGTTGTGAATCACCATCGAGTCAATCTCAAATCAACATAAAAGTATTTCGATTTGTTCGATTTTTTCAATTAATACAAAATTTTTGAAAATAAAAAATTAGATATGTTCATTTTTTTGAAAAAAAAAAACTGAAAAACTTCAAAAAAATATATATGTTCGATTTTTTCTTTCGAAAATATCAAAAATTTCAAATTTTTTAAAAAAATAATAATTAAGTAAAAAAACCGTAAATATTACATCGAGTAATTGAAAGAAAATTTTGATAAAAAATTGAAAAAATTAAGCATGCATTATTGAAGCGGATTGGGAATGGAGATGGGAGGAAGAGAATAGAGAGAAAAGGAGAGAGATATTCGACCTGGTGGAGCGATGGCGTAGGTGAAAATCTGCTAGAATGTGGTGGTACGGCGCAAAAAGAGGCGGTGGCCGGTGAGGTGCAAATGGGGAAGCGGCATAAAGGGCGATGGGGAACAACGTAAAGAGAGAAAGGCGAATCGGGGAGCGGCGCAAAGAGAGGGAAGGGGAAGTGGTGGCGGTGGGAGAGGGAGGTGGACGAGAGGGGAGAAGGGAGTTGTGCGGTGCACGAAAGAATAACCAAATTATATATGAAAGTAAATGCACTACATATTATTTGTTCATATAATATTATATGTAGCAAATCACTTATAGATTTATTTGAATTTTCCCAAGAGAGATGAAAGCAGATCCACCACGTAGACTTCACACTATTATCACAATGTCGACAACTAGAACACGAATTAAGGAAAAAATAGTTGGTTCAACTAATTGTAGTATGCACAAATAAAAACATTTTGCTTAAAGTCAATTAAGAAATATATATATATACTTAAAGTCGATGAAGAATCAAAACAAATGCAATAAGCAAACCCAATTTTCACTTTGAATATTACCAACCTTTTCGGGAAAAAAATTGGACACTAATTTCAGTAAAATTTCAGATATTTTTTCGATTTTTTTAAAAAATCAGAAAATATTTTCAAAAACAATATTCGAACCAAATTTTCATATATTTGTATTGAGAAAACAATGAAATTTCGAAAAAGATCAAATCGACAAAAAAATCAAATAGGGATTAAATTTTGGAAAAAAAATAAGAAAAAAATCACGATCGACGAAAAAAGAAAGAATGCACGGGTGAAAAATTTATTAGATATATGTACACACCGTGTGAATGCACGAATAATATACTAGTTATACTAAGAGGGAGTTTGTTTGGGTGACGTGTCGCTCGATGTTTGAGTAAGTTTAAGATACATGTCACTTTTTTAAATTGTTATTTTCCTTAAATACAATCTTATTTGTCCAATCTTATGTGTCATCTAATTTTTATGTGTGTAAAAAATATTAATTGAGATTCGAACCTTAGACCTATAACATAATAATCATAATGATTACCACTATACTAATTTATAAATTTTTATATATTTTGAAAAACTATTTTATTTAACTCCAGTCTATAAAATGTATTTGATTTTATCAAGTTATATTTTACTTTATACATAAATATTTACAAAATTACCGCTCAAATCCCTATTCATTATTTTATTTTCTTAATAGTGGGTGCACTTTCATATAAGATGATCATGGGATGGAGGGAGCATATTATTTTAATATATTGATTATATTAATTAACTCCTCCCGTCCCAATGAATGTGTATTTTTATCTTTTGACACAATATTTAAAAATATAGTAGAATAATATTAGAGTAAAAGTGATGTCATGAATATTTATAAAAGATGTATCTAAATATATATAATAATCGAGTGAAATTTGTGTAAATATGTATATAGTGTAAGGATAAATATATTGGTGGGGTATTCCAAAAAGAATGAGACGCTTTGTTAAGGAATCAATATAAATGGATTAATTCTCAACCTCTCTACAAGTTCGGACTTTTAGATGAGGCGGAATTATTTCATGGTATCGAGCCAAAGGCTCACGCCCGAAGATCTTGGGTTCGATTCTGCTGAAAGCAACTCCACTCATATTAAATTGTCCACTCAATGGGCCTCACTCTCCAAAGGGTAGAGGTTATAAATTCAGCCCACGAGTGAGGGGAGTGTTAAGGAATCAATACAAATGGATTAATTCTCAACCTCTCTATAAGTTCGGCCTTTTAGGCGAGACGGAATTCTTTCTTTAATTGAAGCAGTTAAAGTGAAAAAATGGAACACTCACTGATACGAAGAGATCATATTATTATTTGATCAAAAAAATTATATATATATATATACACATATATAATAATTATATTTTAAAATTGAATTTGAACATTTCGCGTAATACGCGAGGTCTCATCTAGTATTTAAAATTTAGGGATGGCATACCGTACCGTACCGAACATACCGTATCATACCGCATACCGTACCGAAATTTTCGGTATACGAAAAATTCGGCATAGTAAAAATGCATAGCGCATACCGTATCGAAATTTCGGTATACCATACCGTATCGAAATTTTCGGTATATACCGTGTATACCGATTTATTGATATGTCATTTCATACCGAAATATTGATATACCATGTCATACCGTGCCATACCAAAATTATTAAAATAAAATAATTAATTATATTATTTAATATTATATATTTTGGTATGGTATATATCGAAAATACCGAAATCTTGGCGAAATTGCTGACTTCGGTGTAAATTGGGACGTAAATTGTACTATTCGCAAAAATTTAGGATTAAATTGACACATCACACTTTATTGAGACTAAAAAAGAATTTACGAAAGGCACACTCCTTGCACTTTATCGGTGGTGTTACAATCAAAGACCGAAAAAAAAATCAAGCCAAATAAAAGTCCATGTGCAATGTGTTTGTATGATAGTGCGGTCGACATGTGTGTATTTATTATAATTAGATTTTAGCACGTGCGTTGCATGTTGTGTTCGTCATATCAATGATAATTAATGTATTTTTGTCGAAGTTGCATAAAGAGGTGTTATTTCGCTAAATAGTATTATTAGTTGTTTCACTATAAAGTATGAGTTGTTTTACTATAATGTACTACTTCTTTCAAAATTATTCATAAATTCTTGCATTTCTTTGTATAAATTTCTTATAAATTTTAGATCGAGATGAACACATGATAACGTAAGGGAGGAAGCTTAGCTTGGCTTAGCCAATAATTTTACACAAGAGTAGTGAATATAAAAAGAAAAATATGGGCGTAGAAGACCAGGATAACCAAGGAAAGTCTCACTATTCTTTCCAAATAACCACCACGGCCACGGGGATGCCTACTTTACTTCTTTCATGGTCCATCTTCTTTCCTACCTTACTTCGGTTCCAACTTTCATCTTCTTGTTGACATAAGCCACAACATCAAATGCAATCTACAAATCCCTTGATTCAATCTCGGGACATATCAATGATAATCAAGATAATTTAAGATGAATTTTCTTTTCATCAAAAGACTCAAAACAAAAAAATAAAAAAATGATACACAAGAAAAATAAAATTAAAGATAAGAAATACGACCGCCCTCTAGATATTAGATCCCTTCTTCTATAAAAGGAAAGAAAAAGAAAATTCAACCATTGAAGCTAATATCATATCACGGTGATACAAAAATAATTAAAAATAAGAAAAATGAAATAAATTTCACGAATGCGGTGTCTCTCGGAGCAAGCCGACGGCACGCGGACGACGATTGACATCAGGCTATGGGACGCGAATAGGAGGCGTAGCGATCGCTACTTCTTTGGGCATTGGTTCGGGGCACATGGATCCAAATCGGGTGCTAGTCTAATTTACGACAATTCACATCAAGATTTTGTAAATTCCACAAGAGGCACCCTCCAACTGAATCGTGGTGGCCTTTCGGGAGATCGTGGGACGGAGAAAGAGAGGAGGCGAGACGTCTCAACGAAAGACAATAGGAAATGAAAAAAATCGTGCAAAATCAATGGAGGACAAAAGAAACAAATAAAAAAAGAGAGGGGTATAATAGTCAAAAATGATTTACATGTTTAGTTACTTTTATATATATTATAGATTATAGATTATAGATTATGATAAGAACTTGTGCAAGGATATAATGAACTTTATTTTTACTATAATTGTTATGCACATTAAATATAATTATAATGCGCATGAACTATCATTATCACATTTACTTATAACAATCCATGTGCATAGCAGTGATGATGAATATACATTGCAATAATAATAAAAATAGAGTTTATCGTATGCACTCAATTCACATAAGTGTTATTCTATAATTATTGTATTACTTTATTTAGGAAACTATTTGTATGATATTTAATTAACTGCTATGAAAAATGCAATTTTAGTGGGGTGAGCTAGACAAATTAAGTCAATTGGTAAGAGCACTCAATAATACATAATTGATCATGACATGCAATCAACGTGTATGTATGTAAATGATATATTCAAATAAATTTAAAATATCTTGTGTTTTTGAGCTTTCTGATTTCTTTCAAAACTTTATTTATATTCAATATATCAGTGATTTTTCTTGTGTTTTTAGCTTAATTTCGCTTTAAAAACTGCCAAGTCTTGTATTGTATACATAAATTGTATGAATTGTCTTCACTAAACTATAAATAAAAATAATTGTATTATTTAATGAAAATAACAAATAAATTTAAAAATACAATTAAATTGCACAATTCAACTAATGCACAAAAAGCCTAAATGCAATCAGTGGACCATATGCGTGCACGTGTGCTCCCTGCGCATCGGATCCAACTTAGTTTTGAGCCATTGAACTTTGGGTTGGACTTGAGCAGCGGTGGTGTAGCCGGTGGGGTACAAGGGGTTACACTTGTACCCCCAAATTAAAAATTTCATATAAAATAAATTATTTGAATTCTAAAAAATTTGAAATATATCTACATTTATTAAATAATATTATTTTTATTACTTTTTCGTATCTCCAAATTTAAAATTTTAAATCCGCCACCGTACTTGAGTGGTTTGAACATGAGATATTGGCCTTAGGCATATTGGAGGCTCACACAACTTTTTAGAGTAGGTCGATTGAGCTCGACCATGTGGAATTAGGCTTGGCAATGGAGGAACATTTGTTCCCCACAAGATCTGCCCGAACATGGTGGAGAATTCCCAATTATATATCCCTTGGGATCGGGGACGAGAAAAATTACACTCGTTAGTGGGGACGGGGATCATACTCCTTGCCTCGATCACCGTGTCAATTTTGTACATATTATAAATTAATTTATACATATATTACATAATACGATATAAATTTATAATTAATTTTGAATTTTAAAATATTTAATTTTTTTAGATTAATATATTTTGCTCCCGTTCCATAAAATCTTTCATAGAAGGGAGTATACACACTTTAAGAAAGAAAAGTAATGCTCGAGTTTTGAGGGGTAATTTTGTAAACTTTTGTGTACAAAGTAAAGTAAAAAATTCTTGGGTTGTGTGTATGTGTGAGTCAAAAGTAATGATATTTTGTATAAATTAGTGAAAATTGTGAGGGTGGAGTTTATAAAGGGTTTCCAATTAAGAGTGCGAAACTTATAGTAGGACGGATGAAAAAAGAAATAGTGAAAGGTTTTAGGGATATAATTGTGTTTTTTCATAAATTAAGATCGAATATGTATTGCTTAATTAGTTATATCTCCTACCTATTTTTGTCTTTTTTTTTTGTTGTTTTTCTTCCTCTTACGTTGCCTTCTTTATCGCTGCTTCGTCTCTTATCGATTTTCTTCTCCCCATCTAAAACAACAGTACTTATAAAGTTAATATCCACAATATTAATAAGTAAAAATCCTGATTTTTAACCCATAAACCCTAAAAACCTGTTGTAATCCAATTACGGCCACTAAAATCGATTTTGAGGATTTTCTTCTTTTGTTCTTTGAGTGACAACCACTATCATGTTTTCAAGCTTTAATTAGTTTTCATCATATATTCGGTGTCTTCGGTGGTTAATATATTCAATTTTCGCCACAAAATTACTCTCGATTGCGCTAAAGAAATAAACAGCTAAAAAGATAAAATACACATGGATCATCACATTGTTTTGCAAATACCTGTATGTCGAGTTTTTTTCTTCTACAAATCTTCGCTTTAACACGTTTATGGTTTTCTCTCAATGGTATCCTTGAACGATTCTTGGTAAGCCTCTTATTTTTGCATTTAGTTACGGGTAGGGTTTTGTCTTCAACGGTGAACAAGTAAATGTCTTTTCTGCCTTGGAAAACGTGCCGCTACATTAAACGTCTGCTCTGTCTCGATTGCTTGGAATACATTCAAAGCACGCTTTGTTTTTTTACCGAGGGATATTAATGTCATTATACCTTTGTTATTATTTTGCACTGCAATTTTTGTTTTCAAACCGTATCCCAATGCAATCGCCTCTAATTTGTACCACTGTAGTTACCGCCCTATATTTTAATATGTATATCACATTATACTTCATGAATATATTTATCATTTTATATTTTATAAGGACATTTCTATCATATTTAACCATAATTATTTAAATAATTAATTACCGTGCATCACACGAGTATAATACTAGTTATATACTAATAATGCTTAAAATATTATAAATAATATTAATAAATAATTTAAAAGATAAAAATATTTAAAAAATTATATATGAAATCTTAAAAATGAGTGTCTTTTATTCCTCCCAAAATGATAGATTAAGGAATCCATGTCTTTCATTCCTTACTTTTTATGATATCAAACCTTTCATTCCATTCAACCAAATTTTATATTTTCATTCCACTCGTTATTTTTCAATTCTAAAGTCCTCAACTATATACCCTTTTAGGAGGTGTTTGCAAATTCTACTCATAATTTTAAAAACACTTCTCAAAAGTTAAAATTGTGAGGGAACAACTTTAAAAATAAATGCTTTTGCCCCTTTAGTTAGCAAACACCCCTTAGTGTTTCTTTTTGCACAAGTGATAGTAATTTAGTGTAGAGTAGATATTGAACAACTTTAAAAATAAATGCTTTTGCCCCTTTAGTTAGCAAACACCCTTTAGTGTTTCTTTTTGCACAAGTGATAGTAATTTAGTGTAAAGTAGATATTGAAGGGTATAATGAGATATTGTGGGGTCCATTTATTATTAAAGTGTTTGGTTATGAATGAAGTTAATGACAATTTGAGTAATTAAAGAGATATATGAAGGAAAATAATATCTTTTTGTATTTTTTTCCAAGGGTGCATAACTCGAATATCGATAGTAGAGCGGATTCTACCCACTTAGCACCTACACCGTCTAATTGCCACACCAATTTTATTAGAGAAAAAAATTAAAAATACAAAGTAATTTAACATAACTCTTACTTTCAAATTGAAATGTTAAAACTAAATAATTAACAAAATTACCATTTAACATAAGAAATAATGACAGCGTGCAAGTGACAAGCTCTAATTACAAAGAGGTGCATCACTTTTTTAGGGAGTTGTAATTTATCAAAAATACCCTTAATACATTTTTACTCACACTCTCTCTCCCTTTCTGTCGTTTCTCTCTCTCTCTTCTCTGCCCGTCTTATCTCGATTCTCTCTTAAGTTTCAAAATTTATCGGTCTCTCTCTCCCTCTAGATATTTAAAATTACTTCTCTCTCTTCAAAATTTTCCATTCTCTCTCTAAATATTCAAAAATAGTTGCGAGATCAACGTCACCATCTCCATCTACCTCATCCACTCTCTCACCTCTTTAGACTATTCCAATTGCAAAATCGCCGAAATCGTAGCGCCGATCGTCGGCGAATCAAATTCAGATGACTTTTCAAAAATACCGCTGCCGACTTCACCGACGAGATCTTCCAAAACGGTGAGATCGACCCGTTTACCCAAATTTTAATAGAGATTTGTAGCTTGGACATACGAATCTCCATGGTGGAAATAAAGAAGAAAATAGCGTCCGAATTCGGTCTCTCCGATCATACGACTTTCGTTAACGAAAGCTTTCTCGAGGAAAGGAAAGCGGCTTTAACGACGTCGCCGCCAAGCTCGTCATTAGAATCCGACAATCTGGATGGATTAACGGGGAGAGATATTGTATGTGGCCACCTAATCGACTTTATCCATCTCTATCTCGACTCTCCGCCTCACTACCAATGTAATTGAAAATTTTACAACGTAGTTCGTCGATTTCTTGGATTGTTTTATTTTACGAACTGCATTTTAGATTTGGATTGGGATATAATCTTTGGATGTTTATGGAAGATTCGATCTTTGTTTAGATCTTTTGGGCTTACTTTGATTCTTGGTGATTTGCTTCAAGTTTAATTTGTATTTTTATGTTGAAACTATGCCTTATTTTGTGGAAAGATTCTGTCTTTCTCTTGATTATGCAGTAGGAATTTGATTATGCATTTTGCTTATCAATAATTAGAATAACCTTCAATTCGATTTCTTGATCTTTTTCTCATTTCTAGTTGAATCTACAAATTTCTTTAATCTTTGTCATCTTAAATGTACTTCCTTATATATGTGATGAATTGAGATTCTTTGTGATGGATTTGCTTATGATAAAATTAAGGAGAAGAGTAGATAAGATGCTCATTACGCGTCGATAAAATGTTTCAAAGGGAGTTGATTCATTTTTTTGTCAACTTTTTCTTAGCAAATTTTTGCGGCAATGTCTCACTATTTATCCTAGAATGCCAAATATTTTTGGTATTGTGCAAAAAAAGTTTGTGCAAATATTTTTCTCGCCATTATTCAAATTTTTTTCACTATTGTGCAAATATATTTTCACAATTTCAAAACTTTATATGCATATCACATTCAATAATACTTGCACAAGACTTAAACAATACTATAAATATACTTGAACAATCGAATTAACAAACTTGCACAATCAGAAAATCTTATGTGCACAATACAAAATTAATATATTAATGCTTGAACGATAAAAAATGTTTGCACAATTATAGAAAAATATTTGCACAATACCATTAATATGCAAATGACACTCAATAATATCAGTTTTACGGTGTTGTGCAAATATTTTTCTGTCATTGTGCAAATATTTTCTCGTATTGTGCAAATATTTTCCTATTATTGTGCAAAAATTTCTAATACCGTTCTAACATTTTTAAGTAAATATTTTGTATATTCAACTAAATTACTTGCAAAACTTAAGTAATTATTTTGTATATTCAAGTAAATTCATAATATGATTGTTACTTATATTTACACTTGCACAACGCAATTAACGTACTTGCACAATATAATTAATATGCTTGCACAATATCATTAATATATTAAAGTTTGTGCAATATTTATTGGTGGGTGTACAAATATTTTATTTTGTACATTCAAATAAATTATTTGAACAACCTAACTACATATTTGCACAATATTTATTTTAATTTGCACATTGAAGTAAATCACTTGCACGTACTAACAATATATCTTGAATGACCATCAACCATTATATCTTGAATGATAATCTCTATGATATCCTGCAGCTTGTTTAAAAGTTGAGATCGATATAATTATCCATATGCCGTATAACAACATTTTCCAAATTGAACTCACAAGAGACATTCAATATGTACATTTCTTGGAGAAATTTTATACAAACAATAGGGCGTAATTTACAATAAGGTTGAAAAATTTATCAAATTTAACACTTAATAAAGGCAGCCCAACCATGTTAAATTGCCCCAAGAATCTTCCATCATGTATGCTTGCATATCATTTTGTTACACCATAATATGGTTCTTTTCTCCGGTCGAGCAATTAAAACCTACGAGAAGAAACCTTGCACAAAAGCATAACGGTTTTATGAACTTCTAAAAAAATTGGTAATTAGTCATATATATATAGGCAATGAAATGAATAGATAAGACATGCAAACATGCAATATGAAAGGGTTTTACTTGTATTTGTCCATCACGCCCAGTGATCATTAGACGCCCAACCGCCGGAAACCGCCGGTTCGGTTCCAAACCGGCGGTTCCGGTTTGCCGATTTTGGAACCGGAACCGAACCGGCGGTTCCAAGGTTTAGGTTCGGTTCCAACCGGCGGTTCCAAGGTTTTTCTATTTTTTTGTTTAACTTTTTAATTAATTTATGTGTATAATGTATTGTTACAACTTGTAATTAATATTAAAAATAGTATTATTATAAGTTACAACTTACATAACATGTGCAAATTAATTTATTTGACATTGAAATTGAATTTAATTTAACTTACATTTTATATTGAAATTGAATATAATATAATTCAAGTTAAAATTTACAACTTACAAGTTACAACTTACAACTTTAGAATATCAAAATTAAAAATATTACAATTTATAATATTAAAATATTACAAATTTACAAATTACAACTTAGATAATACATTACAAATTTACAAGTTACAAATTAAATAAAATTAAAGGGGAAGGGGAGGGATTAAAAATTTTGACTTGAGCTTAATTTTAAGAAATTAATTTAGAATTTCTAAGTCCATAACTTAAAATTAAGTTGCCTACGTATCCAATTAGGAATCAAAGTCCACGTAGTTCTCTTTACCTCAAAATTTACCTTTTCGGTTTATACGGTTGAATGCTCGATTCTTTAACCTTCACTAGTTCCGCCGGTGGATGTCGTCCATTCTTCGCTATCTTCATCTTCTACGAGCGCTACTTGAGCTCTATGCTCGGCTCTTACCCAATCATCGAGCAAGCATTGGTTCTCGACATTCTCCACCGTCATGTTTGATCTCGTTGCATCCAATGTATAACCTCCCAAGCTAAAAGCTTGTTCACAAGCAACGGTGGAGGCGGGACATGCAAAAATGTCTCGTGCAACCTTAGACATCACCGAAGTATGGTTGCTCTCCTCGCCCACCACTTTAGCACGTCAATGCCTTTCTCACTATGTTCGTCGCTTTCAAACTCAACATTAAGAGAAAAATATGTTTCTAAATCTTGACAAGTGTTAGTAGAAGATCGTGCCCTTTTTTGATAACGATTATCCAAAAAGAATTAATACGACTAAGAATAGGACCGGAAGAAGTTGAAGTAGAACTATAAGATGATGAAGAAGAAGTTTGAGTTTGAGTTTGAGGTGGACCCGCATACTCTCTAAGTAAATCAACAATAATTTGTCTAACTCTAGCAATTATCTCACCTACATTAGGACGTATATCACTAAATTGATCAAATTCGGTTATATCACCGCATGGATATAAAGTTTCATAATAAAAAGTTAACAAATCTTCTAAACCATCTAATTTAAAAGTAGGATCAAAAACTTTAGCAACTAAAAATAAATCGGGAATGGTATGAAAATATTTTGTCCATTTTTCCATCATAGAAAACACACTAGCATGCAACATAGGATCATGCAAATTTTCACGTAAAACACCAACAACTTTTAAACAAGAATCAATCGCAACATGACTAGTAGGCTCGTAAATTTTAGACATAGCATAAGTAGCATCATTAAAAATACCTAAAATTTCACAAATTTTCACACAAGGATCCCAATATTGAGGATATAAACGAAAACCAATATTTTCATTAGCAAAAAAATTACATAAATGATTTTTATATTCATTAGACTCATTTAATAATTTATAGGTAGAATTCCAACGTGTAGAAACATCAAGAGAAAATTTTTTTGGATGCACGTTGTTATTTCTACAAAAAAATTTCCATTTTTTCATTAAACTAGAACGACGAGTCATAAAATAAATAGCATCTCTAATAGGAGCAATTTGTTCACGTAAAGCATGCAAACCATCTTGAACACATAAATTTAAAATATGACACATGCATCTAATATGAAAGAATTTACCTCCAAGGCACGGTTGACAAATCGCATTTAAATCTTCAATACTAGCGGTATTAGCACTAGCATTATCAAAATCAATGGAAAAAACTTTATGGGTTAAAACATACATATTCAATATATCATGCAATTTATCTCTAATATTAACGGCGGAGTGATCGGTATCAAAATCTTTATAAGCTATTAATCTTTTGTTTAAAGTCCATGATTCATCAATCCAATGACAAGTAACTCCAATATAAGAATGTTTTTGAAAATTATCACTCCAAATATCGGCACAAATTGAAACTTTACCATCAAAATCGGCAAAACGGTTAATCAAAGCATATTTATATTCTCCTACAACTTTAGCTACATCACGAGTAGTAGTACTACGAGAAACTTTTTTGCACAAGGTTGAAGACCAAGTTGAACCATTTCGGTCCACATAAAATTATCGGGAGTACTAAAAGGAAGATGTTGCACACATATCATTTTTGCTAAAAGTTTTCTATAAGCAATTTGATCATTTTCCAAATATTAGTGTTAGAAGTACTTACAGCGCCTTGAGCTCCACCACCGAAGGACTCGGTATATCCGTGACTTGAAAGTTGTGTTTGGCTCGTTGCAATCCCCCACTCCGCCGGATACTTGACTTTGTATGACTATTCAACGTTCCATATCCGTTTCCTTTTATAATCGAATATTTCATGTTGCAATAGTTGCAAATCGCCTCGAACTTGTCCCTCCCTTTTGAATCCTTCCCCACGTAATTCTTCTTAAAATGACGAACAAACGTCATGGACTTCAACACCTTTCTTGATTGGTTTGAATGGAGTTGGCGTTTTCTTGATCGTCGCTTTCTTCTTGAGTGGTGGCTCGGCCTCATCGTGGTTGTGGTGGAGGCATTTGAGTGGCGGCGTCGGGTTGATCATCATCCGAAAATATATAATCTTCGTAACCAACACCGAGAGTTTCGCGAATAGCATCATCGCGATCATCGTCGAGATAAAAATAGGAGCATTTACATTGCTAGGAGGAGGAGGAAGATATGATTGAGAACCGGAGGTGGAAGCTTTGCCTTTGCCCTTTGAAGAAGATGACTTTCGGCTAAACATTTTCGGTTGATTTTGTAAAGTGTATAATATAAGTGTATAATAAAATAATAAGTGTAGTGTATAATGTATAATAAGTGTATATAATATAATAAATGTAGTGTATAATGTATATAATATAGTAATAAGTATATAACTATATAAGAATTTGAGTATAATATAAGTATATAATATAACTATATAAGAATTTGAGTATAATATAAGTATATAAATAGATAAGTAAACTAAACTAATATAACTATAATATAAGTATAATAATTGAAATTGAGAGAATTTGAGAATTGAGAGAGTATGAATTGAGAATTGAGAGTAAGAGAGTAAGAATTGGTGTGGTAAAAATGAGAAGAGGTGTGGGGTATTTATAGAGGTGTGGGAAATTTAATTAAAAAAATTTGAATGCAACGGTCAAAACCGGCGGTTTGACCGCCGAACCGCCGGTTTCGGTTCAAACCACCGGTTTCGGTTCAAACCGCCGGTTCCATCTAACAGTCGGATGATCTGGGCGTTGATCTCCAACGGTCAACTAATCTGATTCGTCCGTTTGAAATTTCAAATTTAAAAAAATACAAAAATCGGAAAGCGGTTTAACCGCAAAACCTGGTTCGGTTTAACCGCCGATTCGGTTAAACCGCCGGTTTTGATTTTGCAATGACGAAACCGGACCGTCTAATACTTGGTTCCGGTCCGGTTTATAAACCGAAAGGCGGTTTTGCGAACCGGCGGTTTCAAACCGAAAAATCCGGTTCGAATCGCCGGTTCGGTTTCGGTTTGAGCATGTCTAGTGATCATATAAATCATTTTGATATAAGATCCTTCGTCCACCGGCTCATAAACCTGGAAAAGAGGAACAATCCCCATAATACATAATTTTCTAGAACATTCATCATAAAGAAATGGATCGGGGATTAAAAGTCGGATGTATGTCCAAGGATCTACCTTCTCATAATTTTCCAGTCGACCCTTAAAGTCATGATACCTGCTTCAAAATCTACCATGAAACAAATCATGAATCACAATGTAATAGTGTGATATAGGGAAAAATTCATTTTTGGTACCCAAAGTTTAATTTTTTCCGTTTGGTACCTCACCTTTAGACAATCTTAAAATTGGTCACCAAAGTTAATTTTTGTCTCAAAATTGGTCCTGCTGTGGTTGACCGTCATTGACTAACGGAAGCACTGTTTTATGCGCGAATTCATCTAGGGTTATAAGTATTGCCCCCAAATTCGATATCCCACTTCCTCTTCTATCAAAACTTTGGGTACTAAAAATAAATTTTTCCCGTGTGATATACAAATAAAGGAATTTATCCTGCATCATACTCTTCCGCATAGTCCAAAGGTCAATGAGAATTTGATACCAAAGTTAGAGACATTTAATCAACAATGAAGCATATTAACTTTTTAATTGAGAAGTTGATTAACTTTACCTTACTAGCAAGCAAGAAAGGTGGCCATTGGACAATGAAACATCACTTGATGCAGATGAAGAGAAAGAATAATAGCACCAAAAATATTCTGGGCATCTAAACCCGGCAACAATGCTTCACGAATCATAACACTTCATCAAGCATATTGAAGAGAAAATCGAAATATTTCACCGAGGCAATTCATTGAGCGAGAATGTGGGCACTAAACCCAAAGAAAGCAATAATTAAAATAACCAGCTATATTGATACCCGAACAACAAATCATGAAATATTAACTACCAAATTGTCCATTCTAACAGATTATAATCATTTGAAAACCAGATTAAGAAACAAAACCTGAGAGGAGAAGCGAGGGTAGAGATGGTAATAGTAGAAAATAATTTGCATAGTAGCGAAAATAATTGCACAATAACGAAATGATTTGCACAAAGGCAAAAAAATTGCACAACAAGAGAAAATGATTTGCACAACAACAAAATGAAATTGCACAACAGGAGAAAATGATTTGCACACCAAAAAATACACAAATAATTTGCACTGATTTACATAAATTCATGAACCAAAATCTAGAGCTTTCCCATAAATATTTCTCATTTTTTTCCTACACAATAAAGCAATTCCTAAACTTTTACCAGCTAAATTCACAAACTTAAATAAACCAACATCGATTGACAATTCCAATTACCAATCACCAATACAATGTCAAAACTTTTCACACTTGAGCATAACTAGGCATCAACATTTTCTTACACCACCATAGTTCGCAAAGCACTATATCCCCGTCACCGCATACAAACAAATTTTCTCACACACACACATAAACGTGCGAAAAATAGAGAATGAGAGAGAAGTGAACCATGAGAAGTAGGATTGTTAAAGGGACGATCATGTAGGATTGTGAAAGGAAATTATGTTGAGACGACGGCGGTGGCGCTACAAAATGGCGGTGGGAAAAAACATATGGGAAAGAAGTTGTCGTTCGAGGTGGGTTGGCGAAGGCGCTGGATCGACGGCATCGGTGACGGGACGAAAATGAAGGCGGTCAATCCGGTTCGCTCCACGGCGGTGGCGGTGCACCAAAACATCAGCGTTGGCGCTCGTCCCGAGACCAACGGCGGCTCAATTTTAGTTCGATGGCGATGGGCGGTGGGAGAACTCGAGATCGGCAGCAGCGGTGGTGGGAGAACTCGAGATCGGAAACTCGCGAGAACTCGGATCTACAATGGTGCGGCACCGATCTTTAATGATGGCGGGATCGACGCCAGAATCTGGAAACTAGAGCGACGTCGCTACGGTGGCGAAATACGACGTTTGCAACCGAGACGTAATTGTGAGAGGAGAGATGAAATTAGAGAGAGATTGTTGAATTTGAAATTTGGAATTTTGAATTTGAAATTGGTATCTATAATTTAGGCTTAAATCTCTACAAAATCTGTTGTAATTGTACGGTGATTTGATCGTACAATCACATAGTGATTTCTTCTTCTTTGTGGGTAAGGGTATTATTGTATTTTTGCCCCCAATTTTTGCACCTCTTTGATACTTTTACGGTGCATGCACCTCTATGTAAATAGAGGTTGTCAAATGCACTTACATGTTACTAACTCTTAACATAACTATAAAAAAATCAATCATATGTTACACTTCAAATTAATTTGCTTGATTCCTTGAGTCTTATTGGAGAACATGTATGCGACAAGTTAGAAAAGAGTTTAGGGTTTACGCTTTTAAACGAAAAAAATAATTTAGGAAGAAGAAGAAAGCTGTCGACGTTGTTTTGATGACAAAAAAATTGTGTTGATCCCGAAATTGAGTTAGATCTTACTAGAAATAATCTAAAAGGGGGATGAATAAATTATTTAAATTTCTCACGAAATTCAAATTATCTACCCAAACTGATTTTCCAATTATTGCGAGTACCCAGGAAACGAATTATACTCAATCCTTTAAGAATAGATCTCAAAAGCTTCTTGATCGAATTGAAATCACAAGTAATCGATTGAAATTAAAAATAAAAAGTAAAGAACACAAGGTTTATAGTGGTTCGAATTGAAAAATTCTACGTCCACTCTCCTTCTCTAACTCGAAGAAGGGTCTCTTCTCACTTCCTTGCTTGCTTACTTCCTTCGAATACTGATTACAATTGCGAAGATTTAACTCTTCGAATCTTCAAACTTCCTTCTAATCTAATCTTCTAAACTTAGATTACAATGCGAGAATATAAAAGGAATTACGGTGAAATATTCTCTAAACACTTAAAAAATATCGAGAATATCAAGTGTGATTTGCTAAGAGTGCTTGTGGATTGTGTGAATCTCAAAATATGCAAAAGTCCTTCTAAGGATCTGTGGTGTGTAACAAACTCTAAGCGCTTAACAAACTATCTTGAAAGCTTGACCTCAGTGACCTTCTTGAGTAAGTCATTTCTGACCTAGTTGAAATCATCTGTCTTTCTTATTCTACTCGGCTAATTTCTCCTTCGTCTTGAGCTCTTCATTATTCTCTCTATCAGATGACTTCTCCAAGGTTGTCTTGGATGACTTTCTAATTGAGTGACCACTAGGTGACTAGTCTTGCTCACCTAGTCTGAAAAATCTAACTAGTGAAATAACTATATCACTGTTCTATACATTTTCAGTGATCATCCTTACAAAAGTTTCAACTAATCTATATATTTTAACTCATCAAAACTAAATTACGATCTAACAATTTGCTATCGATTTTTCTAACTCATTGCCTCGGCGGCGTCTAATTAGAAAAACACACACAACTACCGATTTTGAAGAAATTCGGACGGACGGTAACCGCCTATCCCGAGTTGTGTATCTTTTTCGGACGGACGGTAGCCGCCTATCCCGAGTTGTGTATCCCTTTATCTATTTTTATAGTACTTGATATTTAAAAGTATTATAAAAATATATAAATGTACTTACGTCTTATATATTAAATGACCTCACATAATACTTCTTCAAAATAAAATCAGGACAAAAATTCTTTGAACGGATTTTGTCGTACAAGTAAATGTATGTTTTCATTTGAAATACTAGGTTAAGATAGAAATATTTTTCCATTTTCCAAATTCAATTTATTTTCGTTAATAAAAAAGAAATCATTTTCTTTTCTGGGCAGAACAGGTCAAAACTTGCAGAAACAAACTCCATTTCCCGCTCGATTAGAAAACTCTGCCGCCTTTCAAAAATCTGCTGCTGATAAGACACAAATATGACCGTTTAGGCTCATTTTTCGAGCAACAACAATCATGGCTTCACGAATAGATGTTGATCTCTGGGCAGACATTTTAGAAGAAGAGGAAGACGAATATCCGCGATCAGTCGAAGTTTCCGAACCGGAAATCGCCATCATTTATCGGAGGCAAAGGCCGACTTTGTCCCTCAGAACGACGCCTCAAGGTTCGCCTTTGTAACTGCTTGTTTGTTCGGAGAAAAATGCCGATATCGATGTATTGTTTATTTTGTTGGCAGGAGACAATCGAATTCGAGTAGCGAGAATGGGAGCCGGAAGAGTCTCGCTCCTGTTATGCGAGTGAGTTGGACCCGATCCCTTTCCACTAGGTTGGTACCCTAACTTGACTGTTGTAATTTTATCTCCGGTGAAGAATAGCTGTAACAGTTTCTGGTATTCTGCTTGCAGATTTCATTTTTCATTTAGAAAAATGGAAAATGGTTTTTGACTGTTGGTCGAAACCCAACCCTTAAGTTGTTTCTTTTTGGGCAAAATGCAAAGAAATTTATAATGGTTATGTTGTAATGAGCTTATATATATATATATTTTAAATCATTTAAATTTATTTGGTCGTTTGGGCATAAAGTAGCTGGGATTGGTAAGCTAGATGCTTCCAGTGACATAAATCTTATGGAATGATGACGCTAATTGAATTTTATTAGCAAATTTAGATCATCTTTTGAAAGAATTCGTGGTATGATAAATAAAAGTATATAATAAAAGGAGTTTAGGAAGGACAAGCAGGATGGTGAGAGCATAATGTATAAGATTTATTTATAAGTTTTCATGATAAGGCTGAAGTGTTAGATCGTTTAAGGATATCGCAATTATTGCTGTAGTTCTGCACATTGTAAAGTAACCAGAGAAATCCAGGGATGAGTAGAAAACTGTAGGTGATGTTAATAAAAAAGTCATACGATATTTTGACTTGATAAAGAGAGAAAGAGGGGGAGTCAGATTGGAGAAGAGGAAAAGCAGCAGAGCAGTTTTATTGTTATCCTGATTATACATATTAAGTTTCGGCACTGCTATCATTCTATCATGACTTGGTCTATAATTCTTGTTTGCTAACTCATTTCAGATTCTTATACTACTACAATATTTTTCTGTGAACATCATTGTTCTGTAACATTGTTGCTTTACTTGCGGGTTTAGGCTCAATGCCTATTCTTACGAGTCCTGTCTTCTTATATATTGATTAGTAAAAATAAACGAATATACAATTTTTAACAAATTTATCACATTGATTTGGTACTGACAGAGGAAGAACAAGCATTGCTGCCGCTGCATTTGTGGATCATCCACAACAAAGGAAACCTAGAAGAAATGCTAAACCCCACTCCCTAGAGTATGGCCTTATGTTCTTTTCTTTTCAAAATTTATAGTCAGGATTAATTTTTCAGTGACATTATTAGCATGAGCGTTCGTTATTTATGTAGTGAAGTGTGCTTCAGATATACTAAGACAAATGCAGGAGCAATTTTATCAAAGAATAAGATAAATGATATTAAGAATCCAATACACCCTGATAAAATATTGTAAATATTTGTTGATTCCTACTTAATGTCCCCCTTTTGATCTATACAGGGAAAAGCCTTACAACCTCCAAATTATGATAAAGAGCGAGCCTATTTTCAAGAGGTTGATGCTTTTGAGTTGCTAGAAGAAAGCCCCTCACCCAAGAAACCTGGTACCTGGACTATGGGCTCCCAAGTTGATGATGTTTCCATACCACATTTATCCTCAGTATTGCAGAAATGGCTGATCTCCAAGAAATTAAATCGAGCATATTCATTTCCTGGTTCACTTTCTAAAATATTGGAAACTCCCCTATTATCTGAGGGCCCTATTCGTCTTGATAGTTTTTCTTCTTCAACAACCAAGATATCAGGAAAAGCCCATCTGGGAGCCCAATCTAGCTTATATTCTGTTCAGTCAAGACTCAGATCGAGCTTGAACGAGGAGCCCCTCTCTAGCATGCCTATTGAGGAGACATGTGAAGATATTGAATTTGCTGTCAGTAAATTGTCATTGACCTCAAGGCCATCTTCAGTGGATTCCTATGGCTACAATTCTTTTCAGCACTTTTGACTGCTTGTGGGCAGTCCGTTCCTTCCACACTGACAGAAATGCTGTTGAATTACCGGTTTGTTTTGATGTTTTCTCTTCCTACATTACTAAATATTTTTTTCATTCCCCGAATTTAGATTGGTTTACATATATAGTTTTCTTACAATTCACTTATTCCAATGTTTATTTTTATCTAACATTGAACTCTAAGTCTATAGCTTTTACGCAGTTCCTATTTTTCCTCATGTTTCTCATTGGTCTGCCTTCTTTAGTTTCTTGTGCATTCTTGTGGTTATTTCAAGATGGCTTGTCTTGCATCTTTCATTATTCCAGAGGATTGAAGACAAGAAAAGTTTTAGAAAGTGAATTCTTAATTCTTCTAAATTTAGCTCAAAGGCTTTTATGCAATTATTAGGCTGCTTTATTTCCGGTTTCCAACACTACATTTATTTGCTTAATTTAACTTTGTATCGGTATTTCTATTAGAAACAGGAAGCCCAAAGATGTCTTGAATGAACATTGCTGTCCTATTGACTTGGGAGAAAGTCTTGTGTAAATGAAGCTGGGATTATCTGGTAGTTTACTCTAAAAGCTGACGTGGGGGTTTCTAGTTGTCTGGTTACCTTGCTTATTTTTCTCGAGTATTGCCAAATATGTAATGGAATATTATTTTAAAAATTGTGACTTACTTGCTATTTATACTGTTATATATGTCTTGTTTCCCTATCGTTCATTAAAAATACTGTTTGAAATCAGCGTAGGAGAGAATATAACCAAGGTTGGGGAAGGAACATTTGGAGAAGCCTTCAAGGTTGGACATAATGTCTGTAAAATTGTCCCATTTGATGGTCATTTGCTAGTCAATGGAGAACCGCAGAAGGTAAAATGTTATATCTTTATTTAAGCTGGAAGCCATAAAAAGACTAGTTCAGTAGTTTGTATAGGTCAAGATCTCTGATGAATTGGAGTATTTGGCCTTCTTGTAAACCAAAGTTTTTACAAAAAAATATCTTTATCTCTCCCCCATAGGAAGGCACCATCACCATTGAATTTCATCCCTGCATATTTGATCTCTTTATAATCAGGAACATCAAGGGGCCTAGATGGATGTAGACAGATGATATTGTGTTTGTTTAATTGACCAAGTCTTTTCATTGATTCAGTTTAATATGTCTAAAAAAATTAGTTGTTGATCTTGAGGCTTTTTATCTGCTTCAGAAATCAGAAGAGCTTTTGGAGGAGGTTGTTCTTTCCTGCACTCTCAATCTCCTAAGAGGACATGAGGGTGACTTATCAAATGCCTGCACTACCTTCATCCAAACAATAGGGTAATCTTATTTCTTTCAATTACGCTGTATAAATTTTTAGTGTCAAAAGCTAATGCTTGATTGCTTCACTTATTATTATTATTATTATTATTATTATTATTATTATTATTATTATTATTATTATTATTATCTTGTATGATGTTGCAGTTACTTGATCTAAGATATCCAAAAACTACACCCGAAAACATGATTAGAAAATCACTAGTAGTTTGTAGTAAATACATAACTAAGTGCAGCACAGGCCGTGTTTTCAATTTCTAGTTCTTGATGTGCTAAATGTTTCTTGTTCTTCTGTTTCAATAAGAAATCAGAATTATTTCAAACCTGTTTCGATTCAATGTTCTGTATGTGAGAATACTCATAGATTTTGAGGAAAGCATAAGTACAAGGATTGCCAAGCATTAGAAAATGCAAATAATGTGGTTTCGGGCGATTGGAGAAATGGGGGTCCATTGGGTCTTTCCTGAATCTGTTGGTGAGCTGATCCAAGTAATCTTGGAGATCTTATCGACAAAAAGGGAAAATTCTTTGGAGAATTGTGGCTTCGGTAGTGCTATGGTTTACTTGGATAGAAAAAATAAGAGAAGTTTTGAGGATTTTAGTGAAATTTGAGATAAAATTAAACATAAAGTTGCCTTATGGTCTGTGAGTCATCATGTCTTTCGGGGTCTTTCGTTGTTAGATGTAACTAGAAGTTGGTGTTTTGCTTTGTAACAATCTGATGTACCTAATTGATAGGGATCTTTCGTCCCTAACTTTTGGCAATAAAATATCTGTTTCTTGTTAAAAGAAATGCAAATAATGTGTCACTTATAATTAAAGTTGTAGAAGTTGGAAATCCTCTAGGTGGACGGTTTTGGGACGTTTAGGCGATCCAACTTTTTTCCTTAATGATTTAGTGCAAAAAAATTGGTTTAAACGACAATTTTTTTTTTTTTACGCAATAACTTAACAATATAATTAACCAGGGTACCTATCCATTGAGCTCCTCACTTTAATGGGAAACCTAAGTTCGATTCCCTTTGGAAGCGAATTATGGAGTTATAAGGTGGCTTGGAGAAATTTAGGAGTGTTTGGGTATTTGTTGAACTAACTACTAACAATTAACGTTACCGATAAAAAAAAAAAAAAACTTAACAATATAATTTCAACTAAAAATAATAAAAAATTAAACAAAAAAATACAATAAGTTAAGAACATAATTCCAACTCATAATACAATTATAGCCAATTAGTCCAACACGCCAACTACTAAATTATTACTACAAAACTGAACACATGTTTCACTTCACAAGTTCACATCAAATTAGGTTTAATAATTTAGTTTCAAATTTATTGTTTTATTACTAATATATTCGATAAAAAAATTATAATCTCTTAGCCATTAAGCTGATTTTGGCAACAGAGCTTATAATGAGATTGTGCAGATTAGCTAAAGTGGAAAAGAAATGAGGTTTTTGCATATTTGTTGACCTAATGCCTCTATGTTTGCTTATTATATTTTGTACCAATGTTTGATCTTCAATTTGCAACACATTTCTATTTTTGATTTCTCTCTTTTCATAAAAGACTTTTGCATCTCACTAAAGCCTCCATCAGCAATTTTTTAGAAGACTACTTATGTAACTTGTAATTTTATGTTCCCATAGGTTGAGGGTGTGCCAGGGAGGCTATGATTCTGCTCTAGTAAGTGCATGGGAAGACTGGGATGCAAAGCATGTCTCAGAAAATGATCATCCCGGGGAATTTCCTACAGATCAGGTACCTATTCAATTCTGACTCCGATGATATTTATTATGTGAAATAAATATGATGACTAATTATGTTACAAGTTTATGCTTTTGTCGAGCTCTTTTATTTTCTCTCTAAACCAGCTATGGGAATTGTTCTCAGTGCTATGTCGTTTTTGTTCAAGAACACGGTGGGAAGGATCTCGAGAGCTTTGTGCTTCAGAATTTTGATGAAGCACGGAGTTTATTAATTCAGGTATGATCTTCTCATATGTCTATTGATAGCATTAATATCTACTAGGGATGTAAACAAACTAAGTTGAAGCAAATTCATTTCGTTCTATACGTATTCGATTGTCATTCGAATATTAATATTCTGAATAATATGGGGTAACATCCAAGGGAAAATATTACTCCCTCCGTCCAACTATCTTCATATGTGAAGAGGCACGCTTATTAAGAAAACTTAAATTAGTGTAGGAGAGAGAATAAAGTGTAAGAGTATTTTTGGTGGTTGTATGAGATAAAATATAGGAAAGAGAATAAAGTAGAATAAAGTAAGATTGACATTTTTTAAATTTAAATGGTATTGTGAGGGTGTAGTTTATGGAGGTTATTCTAAATTTAGGGTGTGAAGATAGTTGTGGGACGGACCGAAATAGAAAGTGTGAAAATAGTTGCGGGACGGAGGGAGTATTATATATATTCAAATATTTATTTGTATATTTGCAAATATTGAATACAGTGATCTTGTATTCATATTTGAATATTTATCGAATCAAAAATATTTGTATTTTAGTTCGAATTCAAATATTTCGAATACAAATATCAATCACACTTTTAAAACGCGCGCTTAAGGTGCGAGACGTTTGAGGCTATGGATCATGTGCCTTTTTGACATTTGTTAGCTCGCGGATCACCAGACGCGTGCCTTTGTGCGCTTTTTGTGCGCCTTTTTGTGCCTAGGATGAGTCATTTAGACATTTTTGGTCAAAATGTTGGCAGGTTATGTATGAGATGTAATACTTTTATATATTTTTATGATACTTTTTAAATGTGAGTATTATAAAAATAGATAAAAATATAACGTCTTATGTATGAGACCGTTTTATACAAGTTTTTGTGTTTTTAAAATTATACTAATACTTTTAAGTATCATTCCCGTTTTTAAGCTTTGGAAAATAAAATGACACATAAAAACAAGGCTAAACAAAAACTAGGACTTTAGAACTTAGAAGATAAGAACCAAGTTCTCTCCAACTTCCCTGCTACGCCCACTGAACCCCACCGCCTCTAGTGCACCGCTCTGTCTGTAATTGTTTATTTCCTTTATTTTTCTTTTTTGAATTTTTTTCTCTGTTTCTCCTCTGTTTTTGTTTTTTTGCATGCTAGTTCTCTGTTCTACATTTTTTTCGCGCCGCCCATTCAGATTTTTTCTTTATTTGCTTTTTCCATGTTAGTTAGCTATGTCTCTTTAGATATTTTCAGTTCTGTACTGTTGGAGTGTTAGTGCACCTCAATCCTCTGTTAATTGTTATTTAAGCCATGTATTTCATGTTCTCTAGTTTTCAACATATTACATAATTATTTTCAGACTTCCAGTTCTTTGTTTGTATCTACCTTTTCAGTTATAGGCTATATTGCATATTGCAGGTTACCCTGGGGCTGGCCGTAGCAGAGGCTGCATATGAATTTGAGCACCGAGATTTGCACTGGTTTATTTATCATACCTCTCATCAATTGCAGTGTTTTCATATTGCTTTAAATCTTGTTTATCTGGGATAATATTGCTTAAACAGGGTAACATTCTGTTAAGCCGGAAAGATTCCGCTTCTCTGCAATTCATTCTCGAAGGGAAAAAGTTGCAAGTTAAAACTTTTGGATTGATCATATCCATTATTGACTTCACTCTTTCAAGGATTAATACAGGTTAATATTATTTACCTATTTCAACGCTATGGTTCAGATTCTATTGAAACTAATACAATAAAATGTGATGCATCCACAGGTGAAGACATACTCTTTCTGGACTTATCATCCGACCCTGCACTTTTCGAGGGTACAAAGGGGGATATACAGGTGCGAATAACAATTCATACGTGTACTATTCTTGTCCAGTATTTTATGCTAATGTGGTTCACAATAACAAATGCAGATGGATACTTATAGGAAGATGAGGGATGTGACTGATGATTGCTGGGAAGGAAGGTAAAAATGTTGCACCTTACTTTTGTGATATCAAATATATTTCTTCAAGACTAGTTAAAAGTATGTGCCATAATTTTCTTCACTCATTAAGTTCATATCTGACATAGAAGTTCTCCTGTGCAATGCACAATTATTTTATTCTGTGTGAATTGTGTAATGGGAGACATATTTAAAAGATAAAAGAAATCTTTAATGTGATACACTATTATAGATTGAAAATGGACCTGAGCAAATTTTACTTTGGGAGGAAAAATATTCTAATTTAGGACATTGTTTTCAAAGCGGGTTGAACCGGCCGGTTGAATCGGGAATCGGCCATGAGACCGGTTAAATTATCCATAAAAAACAGGTTAGAACCGGAAAAACTGACAAATTCGGGGAAAAACCAATTTAACTGGTTTTTAAAAAAATATATTTTTCATTATTTATTAAAGTTTAGACAATAACATATTTATTATTCCCTTTATTTAACATTTTAATTATTAAATTTATGAAACAAACCTTCCAGTTTCTAAGACTAATCTATTCATTCTAATATTTCTAGCATTATTAAATTTTAATATTTTAAAATGATATTATGTTGTCTATGGTTTTATTATTTTTATTTTAATATGAAACTTATAAGTTATGATTTTTACAAGTACATATTTATTTTTTAATGTCTCATAGGGAACATATAAAAGGAAAAGGCACAAATCATTTTAACGGTTGGACTGTCGATCCAACCTATCCAACTGGTTGGACCGACAATCGGTGTCCAGTCCTTTTTGATCGCCCGATCTGATTATGAAAACACTGGTTTTGGAACGTGATTTTGGAGGGAAAATTGTGGCTTTCTATTTTTGGCAAAACTTATGTGTTTAAATATAATAAGATATTTGGAATTGCATATTCCTGCTTAATATGAGAACCAATTTCCAATAATTCCTTCTTCCTCTAATGGAGATCTTCTCTTTATTATGGTATCCCTCATCAGATATTGCCTGTCTTTGTTCCTTTAAGAATAATGCTCTCAAGAAAAACAGCAACCATACCATTTTCTACTTGGTTAATATCATTAACATCATAGTTATATGCAAGTAATTCATTATTAGGGCTGGAAAGATCATCTGAGCATATGGTTTTAGATTTTAAAATGATAAGTTTTCATAGGAGGATGGCCTTTTTGTCATCTTCTATCCAGATGCTAATGCATGTCCTTGCTAATGGTTTACAGTTTCCCAAAGACGAACGTATTGTGGCTGCAGTACTTGGTGGACATCCTGCTACGAAAGAAAACATTTGTAAGTCTCTGTTTGTTTAATAAGTATGATTTAAGGAAAAAGGCACGTATAAGCCCCTAAAGTATTATGTCAAGTACAAATAAGCCCTTAAAATTATTTTTGGTGCTAATAAGCCCTCAAATTTTTTTCAGGTTCAAATATGCTCTTAAAAATATTTCTTTGGAGTAAATAAACCCCTCATCTTTTTAAAATTGAACAAAAAGACACTTCATGTACAAAAATGTTTTTTTTCAACTAATGTAATTATATAATAAATTCCCTAATTTTAAGTAGAAAAAATATAATTCACAAAATCATGCCAACATAAAAAATAATAAGTACAAATTTCATGTTTTTTAATAGAAGCATAATTTTTTTAAAGAAACACAGTTATTAATTTAAAAAACACTTAAAAATTAAAAAAATTAATGCCAAATTTGTTGGTATACAAATAAGAAAATATATTTTTATTTTTAGATTAGTTGAACTGTTGAAGTGCATTTTTATTTAATTTCAGGAATAAAAAATGATTTATTTGTGCCAATGAAATATTTGAAGAACATATTTATTCAAATTTAAAAATAAATGGTTTATTTGTATCAAAAAGTACACTAATAATTTACTTGAACATGGAGTTATAATCGAGGAGCATGAATGTACCTTATCCGGTACTTTAATACCCGTTTCGTTCGCGATTACTTTCATAGGGTCGATTACTATGGGGTACAAATTAAGTAGGGTGATTGCATTGAGATACACATAATAATAGAAAATACGCCGCACTACAATTAGACGGATGGAAAAGTCAAACATACCCTTTGATATAAGGCAACTGTAGATAGATTAGACTTAAAGTTGGGCGGAAAAAACAATTTATTAATACAAATTGGCACACAAACCAAAGTGAGAAAACCAAAAATGACGCAGAGGACACAACACACCTTTTTTATTTTTTTATTGAGAAAAAAATATTAACATCCTTTCCTTGTTTTACAATTTGTCCAGTTCAAAGACACACTTTCAGCTCATCCGTCATCTTCTTGTAATTGCCTTGATGTCCACAGCACGCAATCGTAGTCCTTGTTGCACAACGGTGAAATTATCTTGAACCACAAAAATTGCACAATAAAATAATTAGTTGCATTACACGCAAACTTAGTTGAAACGTCGAAAAAATTAATTGCGAACAACAAAATAATTAGTTGCATTACACAAAAGAATTGTTGCACCAAATCTATAGTATAAAATAATTTGAATGACAAGAATTAGAAATTAATTGTGAACAACAAAATAATTAGTTGCATTACACAAAGGATTGTTGCACCAAATCTATAGTATAAAATAAAGCGAGAATGACAAGAATTGTTATCTTTGCACTAAATAACAAACCTTTCATCACCAATAACAACGGTATCAAACAAAATCTACTTCCTTTGTTGTATCATTCACCCAATGAAAAATATCAAGAACATCTCCCTTGTCGACTCAAATTTCAAAGTTATTCATCAACACCATTTTACTCAAAATCTTCCTACAAATTTTTCATCTACCTTTGCATTACTTATTAGGAGATCGGAAGGAATACTGTGATGCTTGATTATGCAATTGCTCTCTCACATCAATAATCGAAACAAAGTATATTGATAATTAATTCTCATTAATCGATCAATATCGGATCTCGGCATGATTGCGACAATATTGTTTGATTTGGAAGGTCTTCAATCGAACTTATAAGCTCAGAGATAAAATTTATGAACTTTGTTGATAATATTGAGAATATTGAGAATGATTCCTCAAATTATAAAAATCTCCAAAATATTCAAGACGAAGATATGCTCCCATCATAGTCGAAACATGTTGAAGATATTTTACTAGATAATTGCCATGTATATAGGATCTATTGTTGCACTCTTTCTTGGTACTTACTCAACCGTGTACTATATATATTTGTATATTAATGAAAAGCAGTGTGCACAAAATTAATTTATTTTCTATATGGTATCGGTATCCTCTACGATCCTAACCTAAAACCCACGTCGTTTGTTCTTCTGTTCTTCATGTCGAACAACACTCTGCATTTGAGTCCACGTCGGCTATTCCGGTCATTTGCTTGACAACTTCCGCCCTCCCTCCTCTCCTACAACTTAAAGCTCTTACGCAACTCCCGCTCCGTCTCACTCCCACCAACTACGTCTCATGGAAACTTCAATTTACTTCGTTGTTCTTTGGCTTGGATCTCATGGGGTATCTCGATGGCACCACAAGAGCCCCTTCCGAGACCATTCCTCATGGCTCCTCTACAACTCCCAATCCCGAATTCATTCACCGCGTCGTCAAGACCAATCGATTCTCCACGCATTAATTGCGTCGATCACGAGAACCTATAATTCCTATTATTGGTGCTGCTATCTCTTCTCATGATGCGTGGTCACGGCTTCACCGTGTGTTCTCTAAGCGATCTCAATCCCATATCATTCACTTGAAAGACAAACTTTCATCGTTGACCGTGGTTCACTTCTGTCTCTGAATTTTTGTTAAAAATCAAATCTATTGTTGACGAACTTTCTACTCTCGACGCTCCACCCGACGATGAGGATCTCCTCATTTCTTGCACTCGTGGCCTTGGTCCGAACTTACAAAGAGGTTATTCTTTGCTACGCACTCGAGATACTCGGTTCCATTCGAAGAACTTTACGATAAATTGATCGACCATGAGATGTTCTTGCAAGATTCTGAGACGCACCCATCTCCCCTGCTGTCACCCTTAACTACACTTGCCTCAACTCGTAACCCCCGTCCCTCCACCTCCACAGACTCGGCCGCCCAAGCCCCACATGCGATCTGCTCCGGGCCTTCTCGCTGCCGTCTCCTCCACGATTTCGAGTCCTCAGGATCCAGGGGCCCTCTCGCTCCATCGCCCGTGGCAAACCTCGTGACACAACCGAGTGTCGATATTGCCATCGTATTGGTCATGCTGGCGATAAGTGTTGGGATTTGTTCCCTCACTTGCGCCCGCCTCGTCCAGCCGTGAACAACCTCTCCTCGGCTTCTTCGGACTTGCCTCGGTTTGCTCCCTCTCACGGTTCGTAGGCTGCTTGACTCACGGTGCCTCCCATCGTATGTGACGTCTAATCTTTCGGAGCTGTCTCATCCGCATCTCTACGATGGTCCAGACGATGTGGTCCTTGGTAATAACACCAAACTTGGTATTTCTCATCTTGGCTCTTCTTCCTTATCACCTAATTTTATTCTTTACGATGTCTTATGTGTTCCACGTATGTCTCGCAATATTATTCTGTTTCCCGATTTTGTCGTGATAACTCTGCTTCGGTTGAATTTTTCCTTCTTCTTTTGTTGTTAAGGATCTCCATACCCGCTCACCACTCCATCGGGGTCGAGCAAAGGGTAACCTATATGAGTGGTCTCCACTTGTCTCCTCATTCACCTTCCCTTGATGTTTTTCGATAACCGAGTATCTCCTCTTTTGTGGCACAATCGGCTTGGTCATCCGTCCCTCGGACAACGAATACACTTTTGTCCGTGCTTCCTTCTACGGCATCATCTTTGCCATCCTCATTTCATTGTGTTTCATGTTTAAGTAATAAGAGTCATAAACTTCCGTTTTCGTCTTCTAGTATTATTAGTCATGCACCGTTAGATGTTATTTTTACGGATGTTTGGGGGCCATGTTCGGTCACCTCCACGTCAGTTTTCGTTATTATGTAATCTTTGTGGATCATTTTTCTAAATATATTTGGTTATTTCCCATGCGTCTAAAATCGATGTTGCTAGTATTTTCCCTCCTTTGTGCGTTGTATTGAGAAACAATTTAATCGATCCCTTAAGATGCTATATTAGATGGTGGCGGTGAATATGTAGCTCTTTGTTCTTTTCTTGCCACTTACGGTATTATTTATAAACTCACCCTCCCATACACAGACGAATGGATATGTTGAACGTCGTCATCGTCATATTGTTGAAGCGAATTCGTACATTACTTTCTCATGCATCATTCACTTTGAATATTGGCCTTTTGCTTTTCAAGCTGCTGCATATCTTATAAATCGCCTTCCAACTAGCACTCTTCACCACTCCTCTCCGTTCTTTACATTATTCGGTCGTTCTCCTTCCTACACTTCTCTCCGTGATTTGGTTGTCTATGTTTTCCTTAGCTCGCCCATACACTACATCCAAACTAGAGCCTTGCTCTCGTCACATGCCTCATCACGCTTATTCCTGCCTTGACCCTCTCACCAACGAAATTTTCGCTTCTCGCCATGTTAGATTCATTGAGGACACTTTTCCATTTTCTTCTATCTCCTCCACACGCTCGGTTATTTCTTCGGGATCGGCTCGTCCTCGAATGCTTCCTATTGAGGCACCCTTGCCTCCTCCGTCTTTATCCACGTCGAACTCCTCTGTTGTCTCCCGACCACCTGCCTCCTGATCGTCCGGTGTCCGGCTCCACATACCCTCTCTCACGTCATTGTTCAGGTATCTTACGTGCCCTCTTACGCCGCTTGTCCTCTTCCACCTATTCCTATCGTTAATTCTCATCCTATGACCACCGCTCTAAAAATAACATTTTTCGTCCGAAGTGCACTGCACTCTACCACTACACGTCATCCCATCCTGTCTCTGTGGAACCCACTTGTGTTTCTCGGGCTCTCAAGCTCCACGAGTGGCGGCGTGCTATGGACGATGAACTCAATGCGTTTCTTCGCAACAACTTGGTCTTTAGTTTCTCTGCCTCCTTCTTCCAATGTTATTGGCTGCAAATGGGTTTTTCGCGTAAACGGAATCTGATGGTTCTATTTCTCGTTACAAAGCTCGGCTTGTGGCCGAAGGCTTTCATCAACGTCCGGTATTGATTTTCATGAAACATTTAGTCCTGTTGTTAAACCGGCTACCATTCATATCTTCTTAACTCTAGCCTTATTTCACTCTTGGCGATTCACCAACTTGATGTTAATAATGCCTTCCTTCATGGCTCTCTTCATGACACCATTTATATGTCCCGACCTCAGGGTCTCAAGGATCCATCTCGCCATGCGATCATGTCTGTCTTCTTCATAAGGCCATCTATGGCTTGCGTCGAAGCCCGCGTGAATGGTATAATGCTCTCAAGGCGTTTCTTCTCACCTATGGCTTCACAAACTCTCATTACGACACTTCGCTTTTCTTTCTCACCAATGGTGATGTTTCGATTTATTTCTTGGTTTATGTCGATGATCTTTTGGTCACTGCAATAGTTCCCAACGCTATCTCCTCCTTTCTTGCTTTGCTTTTATGCTAAATTTTACATTAAAGATCTTGGTTTACTTCACTACTTCCTTGGGATTGAGGTCATTCGTCTTGCGACTCTATTTTCTTAGTCAACACAAGTATATTTATGATCTTCTTTCAAAGACCAATATGCTTGGAGCTAAAGATGTTTCTACCCCTCTCTCCTCATCGACCTCTCTCACTCTTACCGATGGTTCTCCTATGCTTGACCCTCGTGAGTATTGTCAAATTGTTGGTTCACTTGATTACCTAGCTCTCGCTCGACTGACATCTCCTTGGTTGGCAAGCTCTCCCGAGTTCATGCCTTTGTCCTACCGTCACTCATCTTACCGCGGCTAAGCGTGTTCTCCGCTACCTCAAGCATACCATCTTCCATGGCCTCCTACTTCGCCGTCCTTCATCCCTATCGCTTACCGCCTACTCGACTCTGATTGGGTGGTAATCTTGATGATCGTTCCTCTACCTCTGCTTATATTATTTATTTGGGATCTTGTCCCATCTCTTGAGTCGATCCAAAAGCGGCGCTCGATTGCTCGTTCGTCGGCGAGGCCGAATACCGATCACTTGCCACATGCTCCTTTGAGATACTCACTTACAAATCTCCTTTCTGAATTCAAGGTCTCCCTTCCCTCTTGTTCCTACGTTATTTTGTGACAATCTAGGCGCCACATATCTACGTGTCGATCCTGTTTTTCACTCTCGTATGAAACATATTGCTATTGACTATCACTTCGTCCGCAATCATGTTGCTTACGGATCTTTTCGTGTGTCCTACATCTCTACTCATGATCAACTTGCTTTGATGTTCTCACTAAATCTCTCTCCTCTACCAAGTTTGTGCTTTTACGTATCAAGATTGGTGTATCTAACGGATCCTCCATCTTGCGGGGGCCTATTGAGAATATTGAGAATGATTCCTCAAATTATAAAAATCTCCAAAATATTCAAGGCGAAGATATGCTCCCATCATAGTCAAACATGTTGAAGATATTTTACTAGATAATTGCCATGTATATAGGATCTATTGTTGCACTCTTTCTTGGTACTTACTCAACCGTGTACTATATATATTTGTATATTAATGAAAACGAGTGTGCACTGAAAATTAATTTATTTTCTATAGATAAAGCATTGAGAATATAATGAAGGCAAACTCTAGGCTTCTTTGTATAAATTGAATTTTGGGCCTTCACACCGCGCCGCCACCACGCACCTGCACCTCCGCGCCTCCATCAACGTCGCGATGCCCCGGGCGGCGTCGCCGTCGCGCGATGTTTCACCACTCTTCACGGCCGTCGTCGCGTCGCGACACCCACCATCATCGGCAGCATCTCCGGTCGCCGCCGCATCCTTTGCCGTTGTGAGACAACGGCGGCGCGGCTCCTCGCGATGGGCGCGGGAATGGTGGCGGTGAGGCGGTGTGGCGGTGGTGTGAAGTTGTGGATGAAATTGAGGAAGACACGGTATATTTGTTGTGGCGGTGGTGTGAAATTGTGGATGAGATTGAGGAAGACATATTATATTTGTGGATGAAAGAGGCTTACGATGTAAGTTAGGTTAAATGAATAAATGTCTTTGGCTAATTAAAGGTTATTTTTGTCCAACAAAAGGATATTTTGGTCAACAAAAATAAGGATTGTACCTAGTTGAATTAATACACCGTGTTTGTATTAGATAGTAATATGACCACTGCTAATTTGTAGTAAATAGTAATAACTAGCGCAAATCCGCGTGTTACGCGTGTTATATGAAATTTAAAATTTTTTACATAAAAAAATGTATTTTAAACTATAAAGTATAGAATATCAAATTTTAATAAATTTTGTGAATTGAGGAAAGAATATTAATTATAATAAATTAAAATTGCACAATTTTAGGAAATTAGTATCATTACAAAAAAATTCAAAATTTCCATTTATATTAGGAATTTAATATAAACTTAACATATACACAAACATATATAACATATTGACACATAAGTAAATTAAGTCGGCAAGAAGGCGACACGTAAAGCGAAATGAACCAAAAGGCGACACGTGAGCGAAATCAACCGAGAAGCCGACACCTCGGCAATTTTAAACTTCCTATTAGTATAATAGGGATTTCTACTTTCATACTTTTACCCAAAATACTTTTACATTTTATTCTACTCTCATCTGATAAATTAAATTTTCTTAATAAGTGTATCATTTCACATGTGAAAATCATCACGGGTCGAAGGTAGTAACTTTATGCAACTATTTCATATATTGAGAGCAAAGTTCTTTGGAATTTTTTTTTTTCATTTTCGACCTCGGAGAGAAGCTCGAAAGATGTGAGAGAATTGCGTTCTCTAAAGAAGCGGCTCAGCCATTACGGTTCGGCTAAGGAGTGTGTGTGTGATGCATTCTTCACGACTTATTTATCAATCAAGAGGTATAGAATTTACTGCTCCTATTTATTTTTGACTCACTCTACTAATTTGTTATTGGAAACCATCTTGGTTTTCGAGACGTTGGCATATATATTGTATATTAGTCACATGACAACTAGGCTATCTTTGTGCGATTGTTTGTATTCTGTGAATATTTTAAATTAGTATAGTTATTTTATTAAAATATATTGGTTTGTTGGTATTATTTGTTTCATATTTATATGTATTACTTCATTTGTTTTTGGGATGAACACACATATTAAGAAAAGTCACCATTGAAGAGCGCGTGTGACCTTTATACCCATTGTAATTGACTTATATTTATTAAAAAAACACAAAATCAAAATAAACATAGAAAATAAAATCCTAAGAAATTGAAAACTAAAAGAAAACAAAATCAAAATAAATTTGGAAAAATCTTAAATATGTCATAAACATGTTCCACAAGCACTTATAGGTAATATTGTATGGATATAAGATTCATGCACACCTCTAAAATGTGAACATCACATAATATTAAAAGCTGTCACAACACCACTTAAATTTTAAAAAATATCACTATTGTTTTAACACTTTATTCTATTTCCTACACTATATCTCATTAAATCACTCAAAATACCCCTAAACAACTTTCGGAAGAAATTTAAGAAAAAAAAACCGAGAATCAAGAAGACCGCGATGATTTTCTTGATTATTGTCATAAATTAAACCAAATAGTTTTAACGCAATAGATTCACACAGATTCAACCAAAATAGTTTCATCACAATAAATTCAACAAATAGGTAAATTAAATTCGTACATTCAACATTAAGTAAATTAAAATTCATACATTCAACATTACGTAGACTAAAACAACTCAGATAAAATTGTTGATGCACATGTGCGAGGAAAAAAATTATGCCCATTATTTGTATCAATGTATACAAACAACTTTCGAAGAGAAAAATAAGAATAAAAAAATCAAAACAATAAAGAATCAAGAAATAAAACTGCGTCACAAACTCACCAAATCACACAACATTAAAAATTCCGTCCCAAACCGTCAAACACAGGGATATTAAAGTGAATCTCGTTAAATTGGACCATTCTTATACCAATCTCGTTAAGTCGGACCATTCTTGTAGCAATCTCGTTAAATCGCTACGCAAGTGGTGTGGATGCTGCTTTGTTTAGGCGAGTATTACGACAATGTTGGTGTCGGTGTGGCGCGAGCTCTTTCAACCATCTCTCCACGTTTTCGAATGTCACGTTTCACGTGACGTCGTACACCGATAACGCCCCACGGCTCACTCTATAATACGCGCTTGTAGATCCGAGGTCCCATGGCCGTCAAACCGCTCTTCTCACCATATAAATCCTCCGAGTAGTATCTATGTGCATATTGTGCATAATAAAAGTTTGTGTGCACAAAGTTTGGTTACAGTGTAGTATCGGTTTGGTTACGGTGTAGTATTAATTTGGTTACGGTGTAGTATTATTTCGAGATTGTATAGCATTAGTTTAGTTACGGTGTAATATTAACAACATTGTATAGTATTAGTTTAGTTACGAGTGTAGTATTAATTTAGTTACAGTGTAGTATTATGTAAAAATATTGTGCATATTATTTTTAGTATACACAAAGTGCACACAAATATTTGCCTTATTTTAGACCAGCGTATACACATAATTCAATCCATTACTCTATTTTCTTCTAATGTATCACTAATTTTCGGCATTTACGGGCTTAGTAATTGAAGCCAAACATACACTAGTATGTTTTAATAATAAGATGGAGTATTAGATTATGTTAGTGAGGGGGATTATGATGCACAAATTCTTTTAAAAATACTACAATGTAATATTGAATTTGCATCCGCCCTCTGAAAGGGGTGATATTTACGAATTAGCAAATCCATTGCGTCTTCAATTGCCACATGACGAATCGGTAATAAATAAATTAATGCACTCGCGGATCCGGTGGACAAATCCAACTTGGTGTTAGACAAAGACATTCAATTAAACATTAAATATATTATTTCAATTGAAATTTATTATATTAGATTGAATTCACTATTATAACTTATGTATTGGATGAATAAAAATTGAATTATTGTTTTGTTACTTAATTAGATTAAATTATTAAATATGTTTATGTTTTGAATGACGAGAAAATATGAATTACATACATTTAATTTACAAATTTTTACTTCTACTAAATTAAAAAGGGTTTCCCGTCTAGGGTTTCCTCTCTAGGGTTCCGAGCGTTAATTTGGTCGGCCGGCGTGTTCCTGCGTCGCCGGCATGGTGACCTCATGGATTTGACTAATTCCATTCGTAAGATAATAGAAGCGGCATGTTAGGGATTTTGTCCCCTCTTTAATTTTGGAACACATGCAAACCACTTTCACTGATTCCTAATCAAGATCGCGAGATCCGAGTTGCCGCCTCTCTTTGCCAGCGGATAAAGCGTCCCGAGGGCTCTTCCGATATCGGCGATAAGGTTAACAACGTGGAAGCTGTTCTTTGTTTCGGAACGTGATCCATCTCCCCAAGGTATTCCACGATCTTTTGGTCGAGAAGGTCTCATATCGGCAGATTCTCGCCCCTCCCTTAGGGTTACGATTCTCATTCCCCATGGTGGCGACTCGGAAGAGGATTATCTCTCAATCACGATTGACGATTCTCTTGTTAAAAGAAGTCTTACGGCTACAAAATTCGTTAATTGGAAGGGTTACCTTTGCGTTTGGTGATAAGCCGTACTCTTTGGTTGAGTTGGCGTCGAAACTTGGACAAGTTTGGGGATTTAAGAGGTTTGGAAATTAATCCCGCTTGGTCGGGGCTACTATAATATACAACTACCTTACATTGCGTATATGGATAAAATACTTGAGCGTAGGACACGGGGCACAGAGCACAGTACTTTCGAGTTCCGGTGGACTCGGGGTTTTAATCCGTACAAGGCAACGTCAACTTTGGCCCGAGGTTTGGGTGCAAATTTTGAAATTCCTCTAGAATACTTTCAACCACAGATTATTCATGCAATGGCTTCGGCGTTGGGAGCAGGTGATCAAACTTGATGAGTGTACTCGGACGCGTTCCATGTGTCATTATGCCGGGGTTTTAATCGAAGTGGATATGTCCAAAGGTGTGAGGATTATATTATGTTCGAGTCGGAAGGTTAAGTGAATTTTGCTTCATTGAAATATGAGCGGCTTCCGTCTTTCTGTAGTCACTACGGGATAGTCGGTCACTCCTTAGAAACATGTAGAGCGGTGTCTGGTTGGAACACTAAGTTGGATGCACCCAAGGCACCTTTGGTGAATAAACCGCTTTGCGGAGGTTTGGAGTTAGAAAGGAAGGTAAGGTGCAAAATGTAGACGAGGCTAAATCGGATATTGTTGCTCCTTTAGCTCATTCAAACGGGTTTGAGGTGTTAGCGAGACCTTGAGGAAAAGCGAGTGAGATAAGCAGATTGTTGTGGGAATGATCGGCGGCTTGCTCTGTTGTTCTTCTTGAGGGTATGGAGATTTTGGTTGGTACTTCGGGTGAGCCTCCGGTCGATCGCTCAAGGGGGAAGAAAGTTGGATGTTTGGTGGGGATCATAATTCGAGACGCGGTTAGCTCCTCTTCCCGAGTTGCTACTACCACGGTTTCTAAGAGGGTCCGCGAGGGAAGATGGTGGTCACAAAGGAGTACAATCTTCGGCATAAGGGGTTGCAATTTCGGATGGTCGGAAGTGGCGGCTCCTCCTCATGATAATACGTTCACCATCAGCTCGGGGATGGACACTACGGCCATGGCGGCAATTTCATTTTCTTTGCGAGCACTGGTAGGCGAGATGCTTGTGAAGAGGATGATCCCACTCCGCCGAAGCACGGAGATCATTCTTTGAAATGATTGTGTTATTACGGAACATCGGGGTATGGACAATGAGTCGGTCACGAGAATATGCTTTTTGAAATTTAGAGAGCATACAAGCTTTGATCATTGCCATTGCGGAGCGAAAATCCGTTTGTCGAACTTGCGGCCTAGATTACGGAAAAGTATAAACATGCATTTTTGGCGGAAAATGCTAGAGGAAGGCTTGAGGCCTAACATATGGGTGGTGTATAGCCGAATGTTATTGGTAGCGCCAACAGTCTTTTTATCAACGGATCAAATTTTAATTGTGAAGGTTATGTCTCCTAAGGGTGAACTTCTTTTTGGTTTTACTCATGCTTCCAATTCTTATGTTAAGCGTCGGGAACTTTGGGCCACCACGACTCCTTTAGGAGTTTTAAATATCTGTTTGATGGGTAATTTTAATGTTATTCTTTGGAAGTCATGAGCAAATTGGACATAGGACTTTACATCGGATTTCGAGAGATGAGAACTTTCTTCTCGGAGGTGGTGTTGTTGATCTTGATACGGTGGGGCCTTTTTTCACTTGGCGTTCAAGCCATTCGGGTCCGATTATTGCTTCTAGGTTGGATAGGAGCTTGGTTTACGATTCTTTTATTTCTTCTTTGGGTTTCGTTGAAGGCCTTAGTTCTCCCAAGGGTGGTCTCGATCACCATCCCATTTTATTGAAATGTCATGATGGTTGTAGTTTTTCGGCTAAGCCGTTTAGATTCTAGAATTTTGGACTTCTCATGCGGATTTTTTTGCCGTGGTTAAGCGATCATGGGAGCCGCATATTTCAGCTCGTGATCCTATTACGGTGTGCGTGCGAAAACTCAAGCGTTTGAAAGAATGTTTAAAAGAGTGAAGTTTGACGGCTTTCGCGGATATTTTCATTTCGCTTAAGGAGCGGCGAGATGGAGTTGTAGGAGATACAAAGAGGAATCCTCCCGATAATATTGTCTCGGCCAGAGCTTATTTCATGGAGGAGATCAATGTTACAACGAAAAATCGCCACCTTCTCATGATTCAGTAATCTGTAATTGGCTTCTTGATGGCGATAGAAATACAAAATTTTTTCATCGTTCCCTTCGTGTCCGTCGCGGAAAATCCAATATATCGTCGTTGTTAATTGATGACGTTATTTGTGAGGATAGGCGACAAATAGCCGAGGCACATCAAGGGGTTTTATGTGTATCTTTTCGGTGATTTAAGGGCCTCTTACGATAATTTGGATTTTATTGAGGAATTAGTTACTCCTATTATTACTCAAAGGCGTAATGATGCTTTGATATGCGAGTCCTTGAGTCGAAATCAAAGCTGCAATTTTGATCTTTCGCCAGACAGTAGCGCCCAGTCCGGATGGTTTTGGGGGAAATTTTTGAGACCTCTTGGGAGATTATCAAGCATGATGTCGTTAATGCGGTTGGATTCTTTTTACGTCTACTCTAATCCCAGTGGGTCTTAATTCCAATATTTTAACTCTCATTCCTAAGATGCCGGGGCTTCTCGTGTGGAGGATTTTCGTCCCATTGTTCTTGATAACTTCTGTTCAAGATTTTTACAAAAATTCTCTCCATGAGGCTGGGACCTGTTTTGCGCTCAATTCTTTCTCCTTCTTAATATGGTTTTATTAGGGTAAAAACATAAGTCACCGCATTGCGGCGGCTTTGGAGGGTTTTCATTGTTTAAGTAAAGGAAAAGACAACATGGCTCTTAAGGTCGATATTAGGAAGGCTTTCGACACCATGCATTGGAATTTTTACTTCGGGTGCTCAGTTGTTATGGCTTTGGAAATCATCCGAGGAACTGGTTCATTCGATTTTGCTTTCTGCGCGTATTTCTATTTCGGTGAATGGACAATTGGAGCGTTATTTTGCTTGTGCAAGAGGGGTTCGGCAAGAAGATCCTTTGTCTCCTCTTTTATTCTCTTTGGGGAAGATGTCTTAGCTAGAATGTTTGAGTATACAGGGGCATACGACATTTAATTGGGCCGAGGTGAAAGCGGGGGTCTTTGTGCCTACTAGTTTGTTATATGCTTTGATGATATTTTAGTTTTACTGCGACCACTCGGGAAAATGTCCTTTTTCTTAGAGATATTTTCAATCGTATGGCAACTCTTTTGGTCAAATCATAAGCCCTTCAAAGTCTAAAGTTTTCTTTGGAAGGCAAATTCATCTTGGTTTTAAGCACTATTTTTATTGCTCTCTTCCTTTTCTTTGAGGGATCTTTGTCGATGACATATCTTGGGGTCCCGATCTTTTTGGGCGGAGCCAAAGGTGTCGCATTTGAAAACTGTGGTGATAAAATTATTGACAAGTTTGATAGGTGGAGCGGGAATATTCTGTCTTTTGCGGCGAGTCTGCCTTGTGAACATTGTTATTATCTCATCTTTAACACACAAAATGATGGTGTATCGTTGGCCGAGACGACTATTAAAAAGCTGTTGACGTTGCAATGAGAAATTTTATTTGGAGTGGTGATAGGAACAAGCGGAAATCCGGGACGATGGCTTGGGCAAGAGTGTGTGCACCATATAAGGAGGGGGTTTGGGTGTGCGTTCAATTAGAGCGGCGAATGAAAGTTTCTTGTTTAAGCTTACTTGGGATCTGCTAGTTGGGGAAGATATGGGTTTGAATTTTATTTTACAGAGACATTCTACGGTACATGTTGGGAAAGAGGTGCGTTATTATATGTCTTCTTCTATGTGGAATGGTCTCAGGGCGTATTCGTGAGAATATACATGAGAACATAAGATGGATACTAGACTATAATTTTATTATTCATTTTGGACGGATAATTGGCTCGGTTATATTATCGTGGAAAGAATTGGCATATCTCGAAGTTATTGGTCTCATTTTGATCAAGCTATCTCAGATTATAGGGATAGTTAAATTTGGAATCTTGATGCTCGGTTTGCGGCTTCTTTCCCGGATATATGCTCTGATATTATTGCTTTGAGAATTGCAGATTCGGCGGTGAATAATTTTTGTGGGAAGGTCATAAGTCCGGTCGCATTACGTCGAACTCTGCATATAAGTTGTGCGACTGGCCGTCGTTTCCGAGAGGTGAGTTGGGGCACTGGGTGTGGGCGTCGTTTATCCCTCGCTTTGCGATCGACTTTAGTCGGCGGCTCATTTGGGGCAAGGCTGCCGATGTGGGACTGCTTGCATCTTGGGGAATAAGCGGGGCCTTCGATCTGCGTCTTCTGCAATCGGGATTCGGAGACTCTTGATCATTTATTTGGCACATGTAGCTACGTCCGATTCGGTATTCTTTGCGGTAGGTGATCATTTTCAGTGTATATCGATACCTCCTTTGGTTTTCACGATATATTTTTGCGAGATGGTGAGAGCTAAATTCGGTGTTAGGACGGGTAAAATTTGGAGAGTCACGTGGGTTTCTTTCTTTTGGATGATTTGGTCTCAACGTAATGCGGTCATTCATGGTGGTGCTATGCCCATTCTTGCACGATTCCTTTCACGAGTTATGGATTTATGTGAGAGAGGTGGAGATGGAGGACTTAGGTTGTAATAACAATACTTTAGCTGAATTGCAATGTATGCATGCGTTGCAAATGAAATATAAAGCTAAGTCTTCGTCTACTTTTGTTGTGGTCCGTTGGTCGCCGCCACAGTGGGTTTTATTAAAGTTAATACCAACGGGAGTGAGGTGAATGGTAGGATACAAGGTGGGGTGGTTTTCCACAATTCTATGGGTTTTGTTGAAGCTGTTTTTGCTAGGAAGATAGGGAGAGGCGTTGCTTATGAAGCGAAATTTAAGGCTCTTTATTGAAGGAGTTTACGTGGCCATTTTGAAAGGTTGGTCCAAAATTCATTTGGAGTCATATTCGTCTTACGTGATTTCGTTATTTCAACATACTTGCATCGAGATTCCGTGGCGGTTTCGAGCAATTGGTATTGGTGCCAAGAAAAACTCCAGGAGTTGATTTTATTTGCAATCATATTTTCGAGAGGGAAATCAAGTTGCGGATGCAATTTCTACTTTTCAAGACTTTGATAATTTTATTTGGTGGGACATTATTCCTGACTTTGTTAATGATTTAGCTTATAAAGATAGGTATATGAATTTTTCAGTTTTGCTAGTTTTTAGAGGAATTTTCCATTTTCCTCGCTTAGAGGTTTCCCAAGGAGGGTTTTACTCTAAAGAGGTTTTTAGTGGGGGTTCGGGCTTTTGATCGGTGTGTGATCTCTGGCTTTTAGGTTTTTCTTTTTAATCAAATATCTTATTAGACATTTAATTTACAAATTTTTAAAAATATATATTTTTATAAATATAATAAAATTTAAATAAATAGGCAATTTATTTATTTAAAAATTATATTCCTATACGCACCCGTACGGCCAATACCCGTGCAACATAGGAGGGCGAGTGGCAAAGTTTAGATAAGGGTGGGAAAGGAAACACACAGTCCCAGTTCCCCTTAAAATTAACACATGACTTGAAAATACACGCACATGAACGGTAACTTGCCGGTTCCAAACCCTAACCCTACTCCCTCGATGGATCCTTCCGCCGGACCCGAAGACCCTCGCCCCGCCGCCAATGCTAACGGCGACACAACCCACGTCTCCAAGAAGTCCAAGCTTTCCTTCATAACGGAATCCGAAATTCGTGAGGAATTTGCCCACCACCAACCCGGAATCGCCCGAATCAACAACGGCAGCTTTGGCAGCTGCCCCGCCTCCATCATCGCCGCCCAGAGGAGGTGGCAGCTCTGCTTTCTCCGCCAACCCGATGATTTCTTTTTAATCACCTCCAGCGCCAAATCCTCCACTCTCGCACAATCATCAAGGATCTTATTAAAGCCGACGACGTTGATGAGGTGTCAATCGTAGATAACGCCACTACTGCCGCCGCCATTGTTCTTCAGCATGTTGGTTGGGCCTTCGCTGAAGGCCGTTTCCAGAAGGGCGATGCTGTTGTCATGCTACACTGCGCTTTTCAGGCTGTTAAGAAGTCCATCGAGGCCTATGTTACTCGAGCTGGGGGCTCTGTCATTGTGGTTCACTTGCCCTTCCCTGTGACCTCCAATGAAGAAATCATTGCCGAGTTTCGCAAAGGCTTGGCTAGAGGTAAGGCCAATGGTAAGAAAGTAAGATTGGCGATAATTGATCATATAACATCAATGCCTTGCGTTGTGATTCCTGCACGTGAACTTGTTAAGATTTGTAGAGAGGAAGGTGTGGAGCGTGTGTTTGTAGATGCTGCACATGCTATCGGTAATGTTCATATTGATGTGAAGGAAATCGGTGCTGATTTTTATGTTAGCAACTTGCATAAGTGGTTTTTCTGTCCTCCTTCCGTTGCATTTTTGTACTGCCGGAAATCACCAGGATCGCCTGATTTGCACCATCCCGTGGTTTCACATGAATACGGGAATGGATTAGCTGTAGAAAGCGCGTGGATTGGAACACGAGACTACAGCTCTCAGCTGGTTATTCCCGAAGTGTTGGAATTTACAAGTAGGTTTGAAGGAGGCCTGGATGGGATTCGGAAAAGGAACCATGAAAAAGTGGTGGAAATGGGCCAAATGTTGGCAAAGGCATGGGGAACAAATCTTGGCTCGCCTCCGGAGATGTGTCCCAGCATGGCTATGATCGGCTTGCCTTCTAAATTGTTAGTTATGTGTGAGGATGATGCTGTGAACTTGAGATCACATTTGAGAGACCATTTTGGAGTGGAAGTACCCATACACTTTGAGGAGGGGAGATTGGAGCTTCAGATGCAGATGGTTGCATAACTGGGTATGCCAGAATTTCTCATCAAGTCTACAATACTCTTGATGATTATACCAAGTTAAGAGATGCAATTAATCAACTTGTCCGAGAGGGAGTGACTTGCAAGATGCTTCAGAGCCAGTAAAGAGGTCTGTAATATCACATTCATGGACTCACTACTATGAGTTAAAATCGGTATCTTAATATCACTTATTGATGCACATGCAATGTGTTTATTGTTGTAAAAGTAAAACTGGGCACTTTTTATTATCATATATATATGGGAAGGATAAGAAAGAGCGCTTGATGAATGATAAGTCCTTATGATTTATGCCTTTCACAAACCATACGTGATTGCCTTCTGGTGGTTCATTATCAGCTGGTAGCTCATAGCTTCTTTTACTTATTAATTTCAAACACAAGTGTGCAAAAGTGTGAGGTATTTTGTGAAGTTTGTAGAAGTACACAGAAACAGAGACATCAGACTAAAGTATCACTTTTCTGTTTTGGCTTCTTGTGGAGATCACTTTGTCTGGATGTTTAAAGGAGCTCAATTTGTATCTCTTGACTTATATCTTATACAATCTAACCCTATCATACACCTTCTTGTCATATGGTATGTGTTATTTCCTAAAGGAAACAGTGCAAGCGATCAATACCAATTCCATCCCAAACACATTATTCTGCTAGTTAATTTCTATTTGGTTCCTACAGAAAGAGGTAAAAATGAACTCTTGTGTGGTTAGGTCTGATTGGAAAAGAATTATTTAACATCAGTCTTAGGTTTCTTTTATTTTTCCAGTTGTCTACTTCGCTAGAAATCACGTAGTTCAGTAATTTAGCTCGTGACATCTGTAAAATGGGGTTACAAATTTAGCAACTTATAGTAACTTAAACCCTTAAATTGTGAAACCTGAATTCAATTGATTGATATAAAAACCTTGTAACACTTTTCTCCCCATAATTATGCCTCATCCCATTCTTCATTAACCCTTCTCAATTCACACATCTTGAAGAAGATAAGCTCTCACATCTATCTAGATTCTTGTGAAGTCCTAACCATCAAAAGGACAAGATGCTTTGAATAACCAATGAGAAATATTTAGCTATACAATTGATATGGTTGCTTCACTCTCTGTCTACATCTAGGCTAATTTAGTATGTGGCATAACAAATAATCCAAGCAGGAAATATAGTAACAAAGGTCGTTGAATTACTAGAAAGGGATTTGTTTCTTGTGTTGTAAATAGGGGCATCAAAATATTGACGGGATGACGTTGTTTTGCAGCAGCTTTTGAGGAGAGAAGTGGAGACATTCAAACGAATAAAGTGGGTTTGGCCACCAAGGCAAGAATGATCGATGTTGGAGGATGCGACTAGCCAAGCAAAGACTGTCATGTACAAAAACTGCATGTTTCTTTATTAATTACTAAGTAGTATTATGTAGTAAGAGATAACAAATAGAAGCTAACATCCTATTGCTCTTTGAGCACCTGTATAGGTGGGTCACGACAATAAATTTGTAAGAATTGTCGTCATTTTCTTCAATTCGATTCTACTAGAGTTTCTTGACTTTAGCTCATGGAGTTTGGTTTTACATTTTTAATATGTGTTGTGTTGCTTATTTTTGAATCTGCACTCTCTGATTAATTTACTGCTATTTGAGTTCATCTAGATATGCTCAGTCTAGGCATTTCTCGAGATTTGAAACTCAATGTTAAATTGTACTCATATCTGTTTTTTTCCACAAAAATTAAGAATAAGGTAATATAATATAATATAGATATTGTACAAATTATGTGATGGAGAGAAAAAAAAAAAAGTAAGATTTAGATAAACAGAACGAAAGGAATATTATGACTTGGTGAATTATACATATTTTTACCTTTTGAAATTCAATAAATATTTGAAATGCTTTATTACAGCATTGCAACTTTTGACTTAATTGAAAGTTTAATCAAATTATTTGGGTGATGATATATGAAATAATACTATAAGTTTGAATTTTTAAATGAGATATAATTCTTTTATGATATCGATTACAAAATCTTGGTTCAAATCTTGCCGAAAACAATATAAAAATAAATACTTGTTAATTCTTTCCATGATGGAGTTAGCGTCCCCACGAGTGAGAAAGAATATTAGGGTGATGATATAAATGGATTGATTCCTAACCTTATTTGTAAATAAAAAAATTACAAATTTGATATTTTTGAGCTACACCTAGAGGTGGCAATGGACCGGAGTGGGCCGGTGCGGGCCCATCGGGCCGCACACCTTTGGCGGGCGAGGCCGGTTGTATTTTGAGCCTATATTTATGAGACCCAACCTGGCCTAGGCGGGCCGCCAAGCCACCGGGCCTAAATGACCCTTTTAAAAAAAAAATATATATATATATATATATATATATATATTTTTTTTTATAAATTTACTAAAACAATTCATAATAAGTTCAACAATAATTCAATAATCTATTATAAGTTCAAAATTAATTCATAATAACTCAAACAATAATTAAACAACTTAAAATAAATTCGGTAATTAATTAATAAGTCCATAACAAATTCAACACTCCCATAGCAAATTTAAAATAATTCCAACAATTGAAATAAGTTTGAACAATAATTCTCAAAAACAATAGCGAGAATCAAGCTTCATCCAAATAATGTTGGAATCTTTTGATATATATATATATATATATATGTATATGTTGGGCTTTTAAAAGCCCAATGGGCGAGGCAAAATCGGGCTCAAGCGAGGTGGCAGTGGGCCTGGCAGCCGGGCTTTTTAGGCCCGATTCTTTTCGGCTCTGTAAATATCAAGCCCAACCTGGCCCTAGAGTCGGGCTGGTTGGGCCGACCCAATGGGCTGGGCTCATTTTGCCACCTCTAGCTACACCATATAAAATCACATGTGCAATTTTCACACTATTATATTATAATTTATATTTGAGAAAAAAATCACAACTTGAAATAAATATATAATTTTTTCGTAAGATATACTCTATTAAAAGGGAAAAAGTATGAATTAGGTTCTATAATTTATATATTTAATTAGAGATTATATAATTATGACATCATACCACTCAATTATTTTAATAACGATCGAGACTCGATTGAATCCGGTCCGACCAAAAGTGCTAAAATATTCTGATTCAATGTTCGCTTCCGCTTTTAAAACATAGGTTTCAGTACCCCATTTCATATCATCTTTAGACTCCCACAACTTTCTTTCTCTCATAGTTAGGTCTGACGACAACAAAATCCTGAAAAAGTAAAGAAATGTATTTATGATAGAATTGGAAGTTCACGAGGCTACGTTTGTCTTGGAATTTATCTGAATGGATTTAAGATTTTTTATCCACATTTCTTACGAGTTAGACTCAATTCACACCTATAAATCTAGGAGTGTTTGGACGCTTGGTGAACTAACTACTAACAACTAACATTACCGATAAAAAGAAAAATCAAACCTATAAATCTATTAGTATTACTTTCTCAATACTTTTCTTGCAGTATTTTTATTTTTTTCATTAATAAAAAATTTACATTTTAAAAATTTAAAATCATTATTTCACTATACAAATTCCGAAACAAACGTTGGCCGAGGGATCAGAAATTAACAAGGAAGGCACATACATTTTATCTCTGGACTAAAAACTGTCATAATTAGCCGGCGAAGGCACTGTCGTAAAAATTGAAAAAATACAGTAGGAAAAAAAAAAAAGAGATTGTACTTCTAGATTTCAAAACCAGACGAGGTGTTTTCAAACCAATGAATTATTACTTTTTTTTCAAAATAACCTCTCACAATTTAAAAAACAAATATTTTTAGAAGATTATTAATAGCTTATTAATAATTCAACTTATTTTTCTAATTTTTTTAAAAATTATACTTAAATAGTACCCCTCCATCTCATATTAATTTACACACTTTACATTTTGAGACATTCTATACTAATCTGCACACTCAAAAAATAAAAATCACTCACAAACTTCACCCTCATAATATTTTCATTTTAAATAAAATATTATTATAAAATAATTCAATAAATCAAATAATGCATTATTGTTACAAAATTGTCCTAACAAACCTCACCATCCCACCCACCCAACCGATACAAGGTGAGAAAAATATTTAAAACATTCGATTTATCATATATTTATCGAAATTATACTTTATGTTTTTGGTATGATAACGATTGCAATACCGAAAAGAATCAATAAAATTCGATATAAATAATTTGAAATAAAAAATTATTTAAAAATTTGGCTAAAATCATAGTATTTTTTTAATGGTATTAACCTATTTCAAATTATTTATTAAAAAAAAGGGACTTGACGTAAGACGAGAAATAAAAGAAAGAAAATCAGCGGTACAGGTCTACAGAGCAGCGGCAGAAACAGAATTCAATTCATAGCAGGGGAAGGGAGTGAGGATTCAGTGGCCATATTTCATTCTGATTTCCCGATTTGATTTGCAACACAAGTGTTGTGTCTAATCTCGTAGTATTACCACCACTCTAATTTGTAATTGTAGGTTATTCTGAGCGAAATGGCAGATGATGAGTTGCCTCCCCAATTAAGCTTATGAATTTCGTTTCCGAAGACCAGGTTTTCCCCAATTCCTTTTGCTTTGTTTTTAATTTGAGTTGGGCACACAAACAACAGCATAAGAAGATTATGAACGATTTCAGTTGGCAGAAGCTCGGAAGACCCGGGGACCTCGAGTCGAGGATGGTACTGCTCAGAGAGATAGGCCCCTATTCGAGGTATGCCCATATGTCTTTGCTGCTGCTGTCTTCCAACCCCCATTTTGTATTTCTTGTTAATTTTTATCATAATATACTCTTGTTCTCGAACCCAATCTCTTTGGCTTTTGCATCTCTATGAACAGAGTAATTGAGTTTTACTTTCTCCTTTAAAATTACAGATTTTAAAGGAAAATAAGGATAAGAAAGATGCCGAGTTCAATGAACGGTTCAAGCACAGTAAGTTCTTCACTTGTGCTCTTTTAAATATGTACTCAACTTTTACTCATTGTAATTTTGTGATGACATATTATCATTGCTTCGGAATGGGGCCTTGAGAATGGAACAATAAAGACTGCTTCTATTTTCATTTGCATGTTTTTAGGTACTAAAAGCTGCACTCTGACCTCATAAATTCATTTCTACTTACTTATGTGTATCTCTTGCAGGGCCACCAAAAGCTCTTGATGAAGACGAGACTGAATTTCTAGAAACTTTGGAAATGGTGAGCCTATGCCTGCTGTTGGCTACTAATTCTGACAGTAATAATGAGCTAGAGATTGCATGCACTAAACTAGTCTTTCATCCACGTCCCTCAAAACCTATCTTCTTGTTGCTGAATCTCCATTTCACACTCTTGCTATTACGTCCTTTAATATTGGATTGGAGATCCCATAGGGAAGAAATCTGACCTTTGCAATAGTTTCTTCACCAAATGAAATTAAGGGATTTTAATGACTGGAATACTGACCTTTGCTCCAATTAACGTAAATTGTACGTTAGCGCAACTAAGGATTTGCGTTCTGCATTTTAGATCTCAAATGACTTCGGTTTTTTCATATTGATTCACCCTAAACACCATATAGTACTCTAATACAACATTTCTGTTTATGTTTTCACATATTCTCAAATAGATTATAAAAGTTTGATTGATAATGATACTCAATATTCCCTGCTTTGTCATGTCTTTTGCTGCTGCTTCCTAGCTATCAGCTTAGAAATTAACAAACATAGTAACATATTGAAAAGAATAAGCACAAAGGGTGAAACTGGAAAATCTGTTTTATAGAGTGGCAGCATGGGTTTTTAAAGCCATGATTATTCTCAGTATTGACTATACAGTTACGAACTTGAAGGTTGGGTTAGCTGTCCGGGTGGCAGATTAAAATGGAGGTCTAAGATTCTTAAGTTGCTGATAAGGCGTATGAAAAATGGAGCAATTGTTTTTCCTACTGGAGGCTCTTATACTCCAATTTAACCCATGTGCATCTGTATTTTGAAATATGAGTTTGAAGGAAATTGGTGCATGTTTTCATCTGCACTTCTTTAGAGATAAGCCTGTTCATGCAAGTCTCTAATTTGGCTTTTGATTACTCCTTACAGTCCAGGAGAGAATATGAGCGACAAATTGCAGATGAAGAAGAACAACATCTTCGTAGTTTTCAGGTGCTTTTTCCTACAAAGCCATGCCTCATGATTTGATATTAATTTTTTAAAAAAGTGGAATCAATTTCATTGTTTATTTGGCTTTTAGGCAGCAGTGGACTCGCAATATAATGTTGTACATGAGCTAAAGGAGACACCCTCAGCTCCAAAAAGTCAGGTGATTCGTGATTTGCACTAATTTTCTTATGCATCTATATAACAATTCATCTCTTTTCTTTGGCTAAAATTCCATTGGTTGGGGGGTGTGGATTTTGGGATAGTATTTTTTTCGAACTATATTAGTGCATCATTAAATGTCATAATAAACAGATGATTTGTGCAAACTAGTTCTAATGTGAAGCGTGGGCGTGGCCAATTTTTTTTTCCCTGACAAGAAAGAAGAATGCTGATAAAGACAGAAGAAAGTAAATAGAACCCTTACAATGAGGAACACACACCATATCCTCAGTATAGTTATAACCCAAGAGGATCCACAATAGTATACTGTCTGCGCTTGAAACATAAAATTGCCTATTGGGATGCAGTGCGACTGTTGTGAGAATGAAACACAGCTAAAAGCTTATTCATAATTAGCGGATTCTGTGTCAATTAGTTGAGGAGATAATGTAGCATTTAATTGTAGTTAGCTTACAAATGGCGAAAGTTTTGTCAAAATACTTGATCTTGGTTCATATGGCGGGTTTAAAGTGGTGGTTATGGCTGCTATTGAGTTTCAAATCCTCCTCCTTGTTTGATTGTTTCAGAACGAATAGTTGCTTTGCCATTTTACTCGAACAATAGTTCAACTGCATTTTCATTCTCTGGAGAATTATTTTTGTGTAGGATAAAAAGTCAGTTATAGGAAAGAAGAACCCTCCATCTAGACCGTTGGGCATGGTGATCAAAGTGAAGCCCCAAGCTAAGAAAGCGAAAGTGGAAACAAGAGATCCAAAACAAACACCAATTGTGGCGAAAACAGGTAATGGGAGCCAGGAGAAGGAACTGGGGAGAAGCACAACAGTCGCTGAGGAAAGTAGTGATCCATCTAGGTCTCTAGCTCTTAGTGGTTTGGTTTCATATAGTGATGAGAGCGACTGATATTATCTTCTCTTTTCTTTCTTTTGAAAGATTTGTTATTATTAGACTTTTCTTTCTAAATTTAATATAGAAATTGATTAAGTAGTCTTGTTGACTGTACCTACTAGGACTGGGAGGTATATTTGGATTCGAATGCACGTGGTTCTTTTTGACTGTATCTACTCTCATGTCGACTCAATGGGAATAATAATATAAGTAATTAGTTTTAAATTGATAGGTTAATCATAGACTTAGAAGTTCGTCATCCATGATGTCATGTAGCTGCACGATAACATTTACTGCTGTCTGTGCTGGAGTCATAATTATTACTTCTGTGGATTCATTCTACTGTATTTATCTTGTCTGCCGAAAAATGGCTGAAATTAATTTATACGATGAAAACTTGGATGGAGATAAAGAAAACAAAAAGTTTTAGACTGATGAAGCAGCAGCAGCAGCAGTCATGTGAAGTGCTAGTAATGAAGCGTAGAAGCCGTCTTTAATGTTGATTAGAGTGTCGTGCTTCCCTTTCTCGACTATGACTCCATTTTTGACAACAGCAATTAGATTGGCACCCTTGATTGTTGATAACCTATGAGCCACAATTACAGTTGTCCGGTTCACCATAACCGGTCCAGTGCGTCCTGAACGACCCGCTCCGATTCCGCATCCAATGCACTCGTCGCCTCGTCCAGTAATAGTATCTTGGGACTTTTTATAATAGCACGCGCAATGGCAACGCGCTGCTTTTGTCCACCCGACAGTTGGACTCCTCTTTCCCCCACCATCGTATCGTACCCGTTTGCCAACCCGCTGATGAATTTGTGGCGTTTGCCATCTCAGCAGCGGCTATGATTTCAGCCTCGGTTGCGTCTCCGTCTTTTGCGTAGGCAATGTTAGCCCGGATTGTGTCGTTGAACAAAACTGGTTCTTGGCTCACTAGACCCATCTGCAGCCTCAGCCATTTGAGTTGGAACTTGTGAATCTCTACTCCATCAATTGTTATATGACCCGAATCAGGATTGTAGAATCTTTGCAGTAATGATATCACCGTTGATTTACCACACCCGCTCTCCCCAACCAAAGCAACTGTCTGAAACATCAAATGTATGTATGCATGTCATTATCAACAACAGTAAATTGATCACACAAAATCTTAAATGAAATAATAATAAGTACCTTGCCACTGCGTATTGTCAAGTTAAGGTCTCGAAGAATCTGAATATCAGGCCTAGTTGGATACTTGAAACTCACGTTTCTTAGTTCGATTTCTCCCTTCACACTATCTAGCTTCACCCCAGATTCATCACTAGGATCAATCTCGGATTTACTGTCAAGAATGGCGAATACTGAAGCAGCCGCGCTCTTAGCTTTTGTCGAATCTGGAGCTAACGAACTTGACTGGGAGATTGCTATTGCTGCCATTGTTAGAGCAAAAAAACCTGCAACATTTCTTTAATTAGTTAGCACGTACAAATACAATAAACATCATCCAGCTGATATCATCATCAACTTACACGAAATACGTCTGTAAAAGTGATTTTGCCAGCCTCAACGAGTCGAGCTCCAGCATAGAAGCTTGTAGCGTAGACAAGAAACAACAATGCATAAGACAAACCAAAGCCTACTCCACTGATCAATCCTTGTCTAATCCCATTTTTCTTAGGCCCTTCACACAAGTTTTTGTACATTCCCATTACTTTCTCTTCCGCACAGAAGGAAGCCACTGTTCTTATACTCCCAACAGCATCATTAGCAACTTGACTTGCTTGTTCATACATCACCTGCACCAACCGTTCATATTAAATTAATTAACATCCTCTGTTCTTCTCCAACATCTAACAAGCTACAATACAAGTAATTACGTACCTTAGCGTCAGCACTGAACCCTTTCATGAACATGATCTGAAAATATCCACTCAGTCCTATCAGAGGTATCATTGCTAGTATGATAAGTGCCAACTGCCAACTTGCTTCAAAAGCAATAGCAAGTCCGACAGTTGCTGACGACAAATCTTGAACAGTCTGTGCTAGTGCATCCCCGACTAGAGCACGACGCTTGCAGCATCAGAAGATAGTCTTGCCCCAATCGTACCACTCGAGTGTCCAGACTCATCAAACCAACCAACCTCCATGTTCACCACCTTCTCAAAACACATTAACCTAATCCTCCTGATCAACTTATTCCCTGCCACACCGAAGAAGTACGTCCTAGCTGGGTATGCAATCAATGACACAACTCCGAGAACCACAAATATCAAGGCCCAAAACTTTGAATCCTTGCGTAATTTATGTGGTTCCTCAAAAAAAAGGTGTTGATCACACTCGAAATTAATATACCAAAAGAGGCATGATTGCACCATTAACAATGGCTGATATAGTTCCCAGTATCAGCACTGGTATCTCTGGCTTATTAAGAGAGGCCAGGCGACGCATGGGGACCTTAGGAGGCTTTTCAGATTCTTCAGAGGAAGTGATATTTGCATTTTCTAGTGTGGTGGATTCGGATGGGTTGAATGTTGCTGGTAGACCAAATGATACGGGTAATGATTGGCGACGGCTGCTATTTCCAATGTCAGAGGTAGATCCTTTACTAATAGAGCGCATGAACGATAATCTCTTACTTGATTGTCGACCAGAATCCATGCTGATTGACTTTTCATTATCATCAGTGTGTTGTGAGCCTCTCTTTGCTTCTTGTAACCGTATTAATTGCGAATATGCCCCTTCAGGATCCTCGAGTAGTTCTTCATGTGTTCCTGCATTACAAAAAGAACTTTCTTTAGTAATCTAATCTTTCCTTGTTTGATGTATAACATATAATGTGATTGAATAGAATAAAGACCTTTTCAACCATCTTTCCTTGATGAATGACTGCAATCATATGAGCATTCCTAACCGTGCTCAGACGATGTGCAACTACCACAGTTGTTCTGTTTACCATAATCCTGTCTAATGCCTCTTGCACAACCCTCTCAGATTCTGCATCTAACGCACTTGTAGCCTCGTCTAAAAGTAAAATTTTCGGGTCCTTTAGAATAGCTCTGGCAATAGCAACTCTCTGTTTCTGTCCTCCAGAAAGCTGTGTTCCATGTTCACCAACTGTTGTATCAAGTCCCTGCATGAACTTTGACATTAAGTATACTAACAAGAGAAAAATTCAGTAGAAGCAAGTAAATTCGAGCTGACCTGGGGTAGTTTATCAATGAATTTAGCAGCATTTGCTCGTTCAGCCGCCGCTCTAATTTCCTCATTAGTTGCACCTTCTTTACCGTACGCAATGTTATCCTTAATGCTACCAGTGAAAAGCACAGGCTCTTGGCTAACAAGACCAATTTTGGACCTAATCCACTTCAGCTGGAACTCTTTAAGATTGATTCCATCAATCAAAACTTCACCATCTTGTGGATCATAAAACCTCTCAATCAGACTTATGACAGTGGATTTACCACTTCCACTCTGTCCAACCAAAGCTGCTGTTGTGCCGCTTGAGATGAAGAGAGAAAATCCTCTGAATATGTGTTCATCTGGCCTAGCTGGATAGCAAAAATGGACATCTCTGAGTTCAATGTCTCCACGAATGTCTTGTAATATCTTACCCCTAGTATCATATGCATCGATTTCAGGCTTCCTGTTTATAGTCTCGAACATCTTGTAGGCTGCAGCTTGACCTGCCGCAAATGCAGACATGCAAGGAGAAGCCTGTCAAGAGACCTGGAATGAAATTCCAGATTGATGTTATATTTGAACAAGCTAGGCAGCCAAGAAAGCAAAGCAGGAGGTTATACTCACATTGAACCAGTTAAGACAGCAATAATGACATTAAGCACTTCACCACCAGTGTAACCCTTCTCCAAGATCATTTTGCCACCATACCAAATAGCCAAACCGTAACTGCAGAATATAATGCACATAACAGCACCGAAACCTAATCCGGTAGCCCATCCTTCTTGCACACCTGAATGGTAAGCCTTTGTGAGGGACTTTTCGAAGGCTGCCACGGCCCGTTTTTCTCCAGTAAATGAGGCAACCTGGATTCATTTTACGCATTGTTAAATATTTTTACAATACCAACTGAAAAAGGGGCAGGTGAATTGCAGTGCACTCACAGTTCTAATGGAGCCAATGGTCTGTTCTACGACACTCGCAGCTTTAGCATAGGCACTTTGGCCACGAGATGCCATCTTGGATAAGACAAGGGACATGACTCCACCAGCTATGACCATTGGAGGAATGGAGGTTAGCATGACAAGAGTGAGAAGCCATCCTTTGATAAACGCAATCACAAAGCCTCCCAAAAAGGTTGCTACCAGCTGTATGCACTTTCCAACCTGCACAATTATGTAGTATTACAATACAATTATTTAAGTGGTGAAAATAATAAACTTTTAAGAAAGAAAGAAAGAAAGAATACCTTCTCGCCCATGGCATCCTGAATTAGTACAGTATCACCGGACATTCTTCCAACTACCTCTCCTGTGTTAGTTTCCCTATCGAAGAAACCAACATCTTGGCGTAAAATAGTTCTCAAATAAAGACTCCTAATTCGTGCGGCCTGCCTTTCTCCGGTGATCATCCAACAGGCAACCTCTACAATAAATTAATTAATTAATTGAATTCCATCTCATTAGCGCCAACCCAATACTATTCACAAATTTACTCACGAAGAAATGCAGCTACACCGCATCCCGCAGCCAGATACACAAACTTGAGAGCTACCTACATTTTGTTAAATTCACCAACATAATTTTAATTTTAATTTTAATTCTATTATATGAAATCTAACAACATGAGAAGAAGAGAGAGAGAGAGAGTACCTTTGAAACAACTCTAACAACGTCATTGTTTTGATTTTGGCCAAAAGAATCAATGAGCTCCCCAAAAAGGACAGTCATAAGAGGTAGGGACATACCATTGCCGATAGCTCCAATGGAGCCAATGATCATCAATAGTTTGTCGGTTGAATCGGCAAATGCAAACAGCTTATAAAGAGGCACCGAATTTGTGACCTCCGACTCCTCCTCTTTCTTTCTGTCTTTGCTTCCATCCGGACCGGATGTGGATGCCTCAGTCGACAACATCGCTGTCACCAAATTAATAATATAATTTCTCAAGATGTATAGTATAGATCCAGGAGATATAATCAAAAATTGAAAAATCAAACAACTACTCCAATTCCATTGCTTGCTGTTTCAGTTTGCAGACAGATGATTATTAAATCGAGAAGAGAGAGTTCGATATTCGAATAATACATGTTATTATTATAGTGATAAAAACGAAAAAAGAGGTAACGTCATCATTCATATTTCCCCAAGCCCAGCTAGAAATTATGTATTTTTGGGTTTATGTGTTGAAAAGTTGATAAGTATGTACAAGTATAACTAACAAAAAGAGTAAGGAGATATTGGAAATGAAATGAGTGCTCACACAAAATCCAAATGAAATAGATGATCTTGTCTTGTCAGTTGTCAGTACAAAAGAGAAGAAGAAGAAGTTGTTGTTGAGCAGGCGCAGAGGGAGAGAGAGAGAGAGAAAAAGTAGGAGTAATACCTACTGCTACTACTTTTAAATAAAAAATTTGAGGTCGATGGATCTGTGCCTAAATGGAAAAGGGTAAACTGCACCAACTATTTGATATTTGGAATTTCTACTTATATATATATATAATATAATGCGAAGGCTAGCTTAGCTTGGGTAGCACTCCTCTGTTTTTCTAGTCTACTACCAGTCTAACACCACCACTTTTCTTGGTGAGGAAGCATCAGAACTTGCGATGTCATTCCTCTTCACACAAAGGATCGGATCATACTATTCTTATTAATATTAATATTAGTATTCAATTCAAACAAACACATTTTGCTGCCTGCCTTTTCTTATTAATTGAGTTCCAATTTATATTTCCTTCATATAATTTTCACTCTCTAAACATAAGTAAAATATACAAAATTATAAAACAAATATCTTTATATCACATTTCTGTCAGCATTATTTTTTTCTACGGGATAAATATCACCATACTAGCGTAGTTTTTCAAAACTTAAACATGTTCAATAATTTCATCTAATTAAATAATAGAAAACAATTTAAATTCCACCGGTCCAATATATAAATCATAATATTAAATTTTATTTTAAGTGAGTGAAATATTGTCAATTTAAATTTTTACATAATAAAATTCAATTGAAATAACATATTTAAATATTTAATAGCATCATCATATCTAATCATCAAATCGAAATAGCGAGTTGGTTATTTTTTTATTTATCTATTCATTAAGTGATAGTCGAATTCCCAAATATACAAATCACATTTTCTTTAAAGGGAAAAGGTACAACCACTAAACTATTCTTGGTACAAATATGCCCTTAAAGTATATTTGGGCTCAAATAAGCTCTCAAACTTTAATTTTTGGAACAAAGAGACACTTCTATTTAAGTTATTTAACACACTTGACAAATTGATTATCTTTTGACTTAATTTTTATTTAAAAACATCCCCAAATATTGAGTATAAAAATATTCACCATTGAGAAAAAAATGTACAATCCAAAAGATTATAAAAAAAAAGTAAAAAAGAGAAGGATCAAGTAAAGAAAAAAATCAAAAATAATGAAAGTACAAAAAAAAAAAAATTAGTTTGAAAGCATTTTTAATTTGTACTTATTGTACTTTTATTATTTTTTAAAAGCATTTCAATTTGTACTTATAGTTTGAAAGCATTTTAATTTTTGTACTCATTATAATTTCAAACTATATTTTTTTGTACTTTCATTATTTTTTTACCGATCCTTCTCTCTTTTTTATTTTTTTAATAATCTTTTGGATTGTACATTTTTATTTTTCTCAATGGTGGATATTTTTTATACTCAATATTTGGGGATGTTTTTTTAATAGAAATTAAGTCAAAAAATAATTAATTTGTTAAGTGTGTTAAATAATTTAAAGAAGTGCCTCTTTGTTCCAAAATTAAAGTTAGAGGGCTTATTTGAGCCCAAATATATTTTAAGAAGTACATATATACCCTGAGCAATAATTCGTAGTTATGGTTGTACATTTTTCCTTTTTTAAAAGATGGATGCGAAACCGATGTAAAATTATGATATTTTTAAAATTACCCGTATATTACAGGCAATAACTTTCTATTTTTAACCTTCATCAATGCATGCTGTTTATTATTACACATATTATTAATTGGACTCTAGGAGACTCGGCTCATATTAATATTTTATATTATCTATTTACTGCTACTTCTTAAATAAATGTCACGTAACTCGAGTGATGGAAAAATAAACAAAAAATAGTAATGTCTAGTTCATGTTACCATCTCTTATCTTACACATCATTCATTTCAAATATGTACGTATATGAGTATATAATAAAATATATCACATCATAATACAACAAATGGTTTCGCTTTATGTTTGTACAAATTATTATAAATCATTCCCTTTTCACTTACATTTTTTTTTAAAGAAATGAAGAAAATGTGTCAATATACCAATAAATTTTGAGATTTAACGAAATTCTCTTAATAACAAATCAAATCAAATGAAATCCAACTAAACATAAATAAATTTAGAAAATATATATTAGTAAGTCGCATTAATTATAAGTATTACTCCTATGTAGAAGTATATATTCTCGCTTCTTTTAATTCATTCATATAAAAAGAATTTTCTGAATTGAAAATATTTTAATGAAAACACGCAGAGCTAAGGCATTAATGATATTGCGGTGGGCAGCATCTGATCTGATCTGATCTGATCATTTTTGTAATAAAAAGGTACTCCAATGCAATAATTACTACTCCTACTCCTGCAAGAGTTCGTTGGACACCAGCACTATCTGCTTAATTATTTAATGTGCTCTGCTCTTTACAAAAATATATACTCCATAACGTACTAAAGCTTCCCATTTCCGTTTTATTAGGATGTAAAAGTCCAAAATGCTTAGTTGCCAAATTTAACCTTAGTTGGTTCGACTTATTAACTGTTTTTTTTTATATTTAACAAATATACTCAGAAAGTTACTCATATTTGATAATAATTTAAATATGATTTTAATTTTATTTTGATATATGTATAATTGAATAAATTAATAAATTAATGATTCAATAGATAACAATCAACATGTATAAACTATAAATTTATAAAAATTAAAAAATAATATAACTCTTATGTTCAAATACGTACAAATAATCCACCTAGATAACTAAACACATATTTTAATCAAATTAATTTGAATTCAATAACAATAATAATAATAATAATAATAATTTGTTTGTCTTATACCTACTTTTAAATACAAGTTTCTTTGTTGATAAAAAATAAATAAATTAATGCTATACGAAAATGGATTAATGTTATCTTAGACTGGAGTTTCATCTCATGTTCCATGATAATTAATTATAACACATATACTAAATAACATTATAAATTATTATTAATGTCAAATAGTATGTTTTAAAGACAAAATGAAATAACTTATTTTAATTGCATAAATTTATACACTTTCCTCCAATAATAAGCTTAAACTTTATTAGGCAACTAACAATTATTAAACATCCAATGACTTGGAAAGTTTAGCCAATATTGTCTTTAATCATGCGAGCGTGGGTTCCATTATAATTTTTGTTCCATAAGTATAACATATTTTATTGCACTTAATGACATGTAAAAAGGTCAATTAACCACTTAATGACATATATTTTTGTCATTTAGAACATCCTCTTAGAGCTCTCTATCTTTTTTTTTTTTTTAATTTTATCACACTTTATACCAACAACTTTATAATAAAATACTATATTCATTAAAAGCTGGTGTTGTTCGTCAAATGTTAAAATTAAAGAAGGATAGAGGGAGTATAATTTTTGTATATTAATAAAAAATATTTGTAAAAAAATTAGTTAGTAGGTGTAAATTTAAATTTTTATTAACATTCAAAATTTATAGTAATATTTAATCCGTACATTGAACGAGAGAATTAATAGTATATATATAGTACATATATGTATATATAAAAGTGATGAGAGAGATTATAAAATAATATTTTTGGAACAAGTAAAATGCATTTACTACGGGATCACACTTCATAAAGAGAGTGATTTAGTTTTATGAATTAAAATATTTTTTATCTTTTTACTTTGCAATAACAATTTTAAATTTCTATAAACTTTCAATTTTTAATTTATTTTCAACACATTATATCAAACTAATTGCCTTTAAAAAAATAACTTAGCATATATATTGCACATACACAAATAAAATTCAGATCTAAAATATATATTTTATTGTATTTAAATTATTTTTATTGATTTTAATCTATATGAATTGAATTTAAATAATTATATTTTAGATTATTACGTTTTGTTGCATTTTAAAATTATTTTATGAATTTTAGTATTTGCGATGAATTTAGTACATATTTAAAAATTATATAAGTAATTATTTAATTATAATACACTCACACATATATAATATAATTTTTTTATATTAATAAAAAAATAATTAATAGGTGGACAAAATAAATTTAATTATATTCATCTCACAACATAATTTTAAATTTATAATATTAAATTCATGTATTTGGTGAATCTAAAAATAACTTAGGACACATATATATCTGCAAGTGATTTTCCCATAAAAAAGAAAAGAAAAGAAAAATATCCGCAAGTGATTTAATTGAAAGGTTCGTAGAAGTCAATGTGATGATGCATGAGATGAGAATTGCAACATTTGATGATTTGAATGCATACAAAGGTGTGGAGTTGAAAAGCCGATATTCAATGTTCCATGCTTTTTTAATTAATTAATAATTAATAATATTGAGGCGTTGAGTTTTGGCGGGTCAAAGTTGGTGCAATTGCGTAGCGCCTACGGAAATCAATTTGTTGGACTACGGCCACTATTCTATAAACCCAAATAAATACTTGTGTTTCATTGAAATTATAATTACAAAACCGACAAACAAAATAAGAAATTACAAGTCATTTGCATCCCCTAATTACAATAGGAGCATGAGCATTAAGACTCCATTTGGATGGAGTCGTTTGAAATCAACGGATTTGAGGATAATACACCATACATTTATAAATAAAAATGGAGAAAAACTAAATGAATGTATTTGGTTCACACAAATATTACTTATAAGTGGGAGGATTTCAAATACCCAACAAAACCTAGTCATTTGAAATCCCTCACTTCTCCCACTTTGCTTAATATTTGAGAGAATCAAATCCATTCATTTAGCTTTTCTCCATATTAGTTTGTGTGAATAGATGATATATTATTTTCAAATCCTCGATTTCAAATCCACTCCATCCAAATGGAGCCTAAAATCTTTTAAAAAGGTTCAAAAAAAAAAAAGGTGCCGAAAAAATAACAATGCCCCTTATTTTAAAATTTAAGATTCCAAATTACATTTAAAATTTTAAATTTCAAAATTCAAATGCATCAATCACATCACACTTAAAACAAAAATTTTCCCTAAAAATTCAAATTTCAAATTCCTAAAATCACTCACTTAAATCAGCGGTTATTTTTCTTATTCTTCTTCTTATTATTCTTCATTTTCTTCAAATCTCCGGTTCTTCTTTGTCTTTTTTCAAATCACCTGTTCTTGTTATTTTTCTTCAAATCTCCACGATTATTATAAAAGTAACACGTGAATAATTTTAAAAAATATTTGCGAGAATAACAAAAAAAAAAAAAAAAATTGAACAATAATAAAATGTCAATCAAAAATAAATTATCACTCAAAATTTTGAAATATATTTTAACAATAGGGTCATTTACAATAAAGTAGAAAAAGGTAAGTTTTATTACAACTAGGTGTAAAAATTTGCAGTAAGCACAAATTTTTTTGCACAAGCACAAAAATTTGCACTTTTACACTGTTTGTAATTTTGCTAATTTTTGCACTTATTTATAATTTTCCCTTAACAATAACACTTGTACAATAGTGAAAAAATATTTGAGCGATTGTAGAAAATTATTTGGACAATGACAAAAAAATATTTACACAACGCCGGAATATATATTAGAAAAATTATTCCACAAAGTGACAAAAATATTTGTACAATACAAGAAATTTTTGCACAATACCAAAAATATATGCATAATAACCGAAATATATTCGTACAATAACACTTGCACAATAGTGAAAAATATTTGAACAATTGTAGAAAATTATGACATTGAAAAATATTTACACAACACTGCATAGTATATATTAGAAAAATTCTTGCACAATGACAAAAAATTTGCACAATACCGGAAAATATATGCATAATACCAAAAATATTTACACAATAACCGAAAAATATTTGTACTATAATACTTGCACAATAGTGAAAAAAATATTTGAACAAATGAGTAAAAATATTTGCACAATAACCGAAAATTATTTGTACAAGATTAGAGTCTTTTAAAAATATTTAGCATTTCAATTGAGATATTTCTATTCCATTTTCATGTAACTATCAATATAGAGTCTTTTAAAAATCAACAAAACTGCCTCAATAATCACTAATAAAAATTTGTTCGCCAAATCCTCATTAAACACATGATTTTTTTTTTTTAAGTTTAGTCTTAAGGCCAAATAGCACAATGAGAAAATTTATGGAGTGCAATGAACAACATGTTCGAGACAAATTGCCACTGATTATATGCACTATTCCAAACATAAACTTCATTTGAAACACTCACACATACCAAATATCCACGCATCCGATTAGTTACACTAAATTCTAAATTTAACCATCTCGATCCAATTAACAATCCATCATTCCATATTTACCCATTTCATTCCTCATTAAATACAACACCAAAAATCTTCAATACACCCATCAATTTTGAAAAAGAAAAACTGATCTACACTAAAAGAGAAAACAATAATAAAGATCGGCACTTTCGGATTACCCACATACATCATATTATATTTAAAAAGTAAAATCCTAATTCAGATCAATCAAGGAAATACTTATTTGTAGCGCCCGACAAAGGCTAGCAAGAAGTAGAATCCAAAAAGGGTATGTTTTGGGGCATTGAATCGCTCTCCGGCCCACTCCTCCCGGCCTCGGCCCAGTGTAGCTCCACCCATTAGAATGGAACATCGAAGCGTCCAAAGGTAAACTCGCTCTTTGGGGATAGACCAATTGACAAGAGAATTTAATGTAATTATGAAAATGGATCTGTGGGAATGGACAACGCCCTTGGGAGAAGCGGTAGTCCCGACGTGTAATTCAGTGGTCATTGGGTCTCATTCGTTCCTCGGAAACCTCCATTGGAACTCTGGATTTTCCCTCTCCAACATTCCCTCATATGTATCACCAAAATCACGCCGAACACCGTCTTCGATCACAATCACAATCGGCGGCCGAACATTAACCGAAAACAAAAAAATCGAATCCAACACGGTAAAAGTCACCGTTAAAATCCTCTTGGCGGCGAAAGGATTCTCTGCGACGAAGTCTTCTCCTTCTCGAAGAAGATTGCGGGCGTGCTTCACCTATATCTCAAATGCACACTACCGTGAAAATGGAGCCATTTGGAAAGGGATTACTGCGTAAGATAAGAAAGATGGAGTGTAAGCAAATTAATTTTGCGCCCAATTAAATGGCGACACGTGGAAAATAAATATTAATATCAAATAAAATTAATTATTTATATAATGGGAATTTAATTAAATTAATTATCAAATTAAATAATTTATTGATATTTAATATACACGTAAATGCCGAAATTAAATTCTACGAATATTTAAATATTCGTAACTTGGTAACAAAGTAATTAACTTACCATATAACGTACAAAATCTCGTTAAAATGGAAAGTTAAAATTGCCCTACATGGAAATAAATCAAATCGGACCAAATCGATGGGCTTCTAAGCCCCCCATTAAATCAATCTCAAATTTTCTACAACTATAAATAGGGGCCTTCACATACAATTTCGGATATAATTTCGTAGACAATTCCAGAGCAGACTTCACACATTCTTGAAGATTCAAAGGCATTCTTCGCGGCTCTAAAGGCGTTCTTCAAGCAAGTCAACCGGAACGGCGCCCGATCCGAGATCAAGGTCTTCAACCCTCCGATCGGACGTTTCTCCTTGAAGATTCAAAGGCGTTCTTCACGGCCCCTTGAAGATTCAAAGGAGTTAATCCGGAAAGTCTTCGCAAATAGAATTTAATCCAATATAAGACTCTTAAGCCCTTGGATTAACGTTATAAATCATCAAATCCAACCTCGGACGAGATCAACTCTGAAGATTTCACCACCAAATCCACCAAATCATCCAAGTCAACACCAACTTTCGAAGAGAAGAATCAGAGGGTCAAATCTAGAGCTAGAGTCCGCAAAATTTTATCAATTTTATCCGATTTAAATTACATTGTAAACTTTTTTGTGTTTTTATAAACTAATTACACGAAATTTGTTGTTACAAATTTGGCATGCCCGATAAGACTTCTCTACCTCTCATCTCTTCTCTTCCTTTAAAATATCTCGAAGATCATCGTAATAGGTCCTCGCAAGCTCTACCCGATTGGGGTTGGTTCATCAAACACTTCGATATCAATGCCATCACACGAAGTATGTCAAGAAGGTCGCAAATGTAGACCTCTTCAGAGCAAACCTGTCAATCAACACTACCGCAAACAAGCCATCCTACATTACTAAAGGCAAGGAAGGAAACTCTCCATGCTCTACTCCGACTCCTCGTCATACTCTTCATCAAGCTCGAGCATAGCTCCGGTCATGATGATGAATGCCTCAACTGTCGAGGAACAACTTGCCAGATTGACTAGAGCCATAGAGGGGCTCACGTGTCATGTTCAAGAACAAGACTCACGCATTTCCCGGCTGATGGATAAGGTGGAAAACGATGAGGCAAGTATCGCTAAGGAAAGCGAGTTTAGAGGGTACAATGACGAAGAAACCTCAACCAAGCATCATGCAATCAAACCGAGCCATGCAAAGGAGTTGCGATTTACTGCGATGGAGGAATCCATATGGAGCAACTTAAAGAGCTCATACGGGAAACGATGAAGGATAAGTTCAACGATGGTTCTAAGTCATCCTTCACTTATGCCAAGCCATACACAAAGAGAGTTGATGGTTTGAAGATGCCAACTGGCTACCAACCTCCAAAATTTCAACAGGTTTGACGGGAAAGAAAATTCAAGCAGACATGGCTCATTTTGTTGAAACGTGTCAACAATGTTTGAACCTATGGAGACCACTTGGCCAAGCAGTCGTTCGTTCCTTGAAAGAAAATGCATTCGATTGGTACATCGACACGGAGGCTAGCTCTATCGATAAAGGATCAAATAGAACAAGAATTCTTGAACCGTTTCTATAGCACCGGGAGGATAGTTAGCATGATTGAGTTGACTAACACTCGGTAATGAAAGGACGAACTCGTGATCAATTACACTAATCGATGAAGAAATTTAAGCCTCAATCGCAAAGATAGATTACCGTAAACTTCGCAATCGAGATGTGCATCCAAGGGATGTTATGAGGTCTTTGTTATATCCTCCAAGGAATCCGACCAAGGACCTTTGAAGAATTGGAAACAAGAGCTCACGATATGATGCTAAGCATGGCCGCAATGGAGCTAATGGGCCGCCAATTCAAGAAACTCGAAAGTTCAAAGACAAGCAAGATGTCAAGAAAGGTACAAGAATATTTGTTAAGACTTCGAATAAAGAGTCCATACAAGTAAATGCAAAGACGGCCAAATACCGTGAGAAACAAGGAAGACAAAAGGAAGAATGTTGTCCCGGAAAGGGGGCAAAGAAAAATGACCTTGAAGGAGATGCAACAAAGGCAATACCCGTTCTTAAATTCGATGTCCGGGGTATATTCAATGATCTATTGAGAGATAGACTTATCGAATTGCGAGAAATGAAGCGACGAGAGGAAGGCCGGACGTCTTGATGACCGAAGTCACTGCGTGTACCGCAGTTAGTGGGTCACCCAATCCAAGATTGCTTCATCTTCAAAGATAAAGTCATGCAATTGGTCGAGCAAGGAAAGATCTTCTTGGATGAAGAGACAACAACAAATTTTATTTCAATTTAACAAAGATGATCATCATGACAACATTTCATGCCATGTGGTGAATGTGGGCGAAGGTGGTCCATCCGGAGAAAAGACTTGTGATAAAAGTGAGGATCTGTGCATTGACGGTGAGCTTTACGGATGAAGACTTATTACATGGCTCGCAACCTCATAATCGGCCCTTGTTCGTAATTGGCTACACTAAAGAGCAGAAAGTTAATCGGATCTTGATTGATGGAGGCACCGGTCAATATCCGCCTTTGAGGATGATGAAAAGTTGGGCATAGCAATGGACGAACTCGGCCCACTGCCCTGATGATCCAAGGGTTCAACCAAGAGGGTCAAAGAGCTCTTGGCACAATGATATTGGACCTCGATGGATGAAATGACCTCAACCTTACTCTTCCATGTCATTGATGCAAGGACATCCTACAACATGCTTCTAGGACGTCCATGGTTGCATGAAAATGGTGTAATACCTTCTACTATGCACCAATATTTCAAATATTATCAAGACGACAATTTAAAAAGAGTATTTGGCGATGGTAAACCTTTCATCGAAGCTGAATCATACTTTACCGACGCCGAGTACTATTTTAAGATCTTCTTGAGGCAAACTCTTCGCAAGAGACAAGCAAGGATGTACAAGTCAGCAGAGGGTGAGAAAATCACGTGTCCATCCTTCACTAATAATGGCAAACAACCTCTTGAAAATGTTGAAGTATTGGAAGACTTGGCATTGCCATTGACCAAGCTTGATGCGACGAGACCTTCTTCACAACCGCTTGAAGAAATTACATGTCCTATTCATGGAGCTAAAATTGAACATGGCGACTTATTGGAAGCTGCGATATCAAAATCCTATGGCCCCCAAGCCTTTAATCTCCTGGTTCAAGCTGGATATGATCCAATAAGAAACTTCAACGCCGAAGGGTTCACTCCGTGAGATCATTAAGCAAGCAAAACACGGAGACGATAACACTCAAAGACCGCAAAGGAAAAGCATTTATGCTAAAATTGCCAAACTGGTCTAGGATATGCCACACATAATCCGAGTTCATATTGCAATTAAGAGAGCAATCATGAACCATATCGTGAAGGAGAAGTCTCATCAACGGAAGATGTATTTGATGAGAATGACAAGAAAGTGAAGCGGATCTCCGTCTTTAAGAGATTGGGGCGGCTTTCGAGAGTAGTCGAAAGCCAGTACTGTCTTTGAAAGATTAGGACCACGTAAAGTTTAATCGCCGGAAGTTGGTATTTACCAAATCCTCGGATCCGCAGAAACTTTGAATTTCGATTCCATCCCGTATAAAATGACGAACCATTTTGATCCCATCATATGGAGAAGCTCTAACAACAAAATTGTAAGCGATCATCTACACTAATGGTGGAGATAGTAAAGGAGAAAGTGTAGCTTCATCAAATTTTATCGAGACCTCCAACATTCGGCAATCATACATGTGGGATACGAAAGAGCCATACAAAATAAAATTGCTTCGATGATTAGAGGTGGATATATTATCGGCGATAATACCGTTATGCAAGCAGTCCTAGTTAGAGGGGTGAATGATGAAGATGTTGCGATGGTGAATCATATCACCATATCGGAAGATGCTCGATAGAAGAAGATGCGAAGATGCTCCTCCGAGAACTTGAGGAAGGTGTCAAAGCACCGTGGACAAATTGAAGGAGGTCAATTTGGGAGATGATAATGACCTACGACCAACTTACATAAGTGCCTTGTTGACAATCAAGAAAAATAAACATACATTAAACTCTTGTAAGAGTTTATAGATGTGTTTGCATGGTCTTACAAGGAAATGTCGGGTTAGATCCAAAAGTCGCGATTCACCACTTCTCCATAAAGAAAGGAATCAGCCGATTAAGCAAGGTCAACGTCGATTACGGCCCGAGTTGGTTACATGTCGAGAACAAAGTGAACAAGTTCATCGAAGTTGGGTTCATTAAAGAAGTGAAGTATCCTACTTGAATTTCTAGCATTATGCCGGTATGAAAGAAAAATAGCCAAATTCGAGTGTGCGTTGATTTACGTGATCTCAACATTGCATGTCCCAAGGATGACTTTCCGATGGCTATCGCCGAGCTTATGATTGATGCCACTACAGTGATGAAGCCTTATCTTTCATGGATGGATCATCGGGCTACAATCGAGATTCGCATGTCACCAAAAGATGAAGAACTGACGGTGTTTCGTACCCCAAAAGGGATCTATTGCTACAAAGTGATGCCATTCGGTTTAAAGAATGTCGATGCTACATATCAGCGAGAAATGCAAAAGATCTTCGATGACATGCTCCACAAGAACACCGAATGTAACGTAGATGACTTGGTGGTGAAGTCGAAAAGAGGAAGGATCATCTGCAAGACTTGAGACAAGTCTTTGAGCGTCTAAGACGTTACCAACTCAAGATTAACCCATTGAAGTGTGTCTTTGGAGTTACATCGGGAAAGTTTCTTGGATTTATCATCCGACATCGAGGCATGAAAATTGAGCAAGCAAAGATAGATGCGATTCTAAAAATGCCCGAGCCTCGCAACATTCCACGAGCTCAAAAGTTTGCAAGGAAAGTTGGCCTACTTAAGGAGGTTCATTTCAAACTTGGCCAATAGATGTCGACCATTCAGCCATCTCATGAAGAAAGGAAGCCCATTCAAATCCTGCAACAATGCTTTTAAAAGCATCAAAGCATATATGATGAAGCCACTTGTGTTAGTTGCACCCGATTCAGACTGACCGTTGATCCTTTACATAGCGGCTCAAGAGCGATCAGTTGGAGCCTTCTTTGGCACAAGAAAATGATGACGGCAAAGAAAATGCCCTTTACTACTTGAGTAGAATGATGGTTCCAAATGAGGTGAATTATTCACCAATTGAGAAGATATGCTTGACACTCATCTTCGTGATTCGAAATTAAAGCACTACTTCCGAGGCTCACACGGTTCGTCTAATCTCGAAGGCAAATCCAATTATCATGTCAAAGCCGATTCTTTCCGACCGACTTGCGAGGTGGTATCTACAAACAGAATGATTCGAGATTGTATACGTTCCTCGTAAAGTCGTAAAGGGACAAGTATTGGCGGATTTCTTAGTGACCACCCAATTCTGCCGAATGGGAGTTATCGATGACCTTCCAGGGCGAAGATGTCTTAGTTGTGGAAATCTCTCCTCCTTGGAAGATGTACTTTGACAAAACTTCTCATCGAGAAGGAGGTAGTGCGGGAGTAGTATTTGTGGCATCCGATAGTGAAGTCTTGCCATACTCATTCGCCTTAATCAAAGCTGCACCAATAATATGGCCGAATATCAAGCACTCATACTTGGGTTGGAGATGGCATTGATATAAAGTTACATCTCATGGTGTATGGAGATTCATTCGATGATGAACCAATCGCGGGTTATATGAATTTAAGAAACCCGAAGTTTCTCCCATATTACAACTACGCCTAAAGAATGTTGAATTGGCTTGGGGATGTAAAAATCGAACATGTTCCAAGAAGTGAAAATAAGCAAGCCGACACTCTCACTAAACTAGCATCAACTATAACTATGCTCAGCGCATATCCATATTCCAAGATGCGTAATTGGATCATACCACCAATCTTTGATGATGAGATCGGCGAAGAGGTTGAATATAATGTCGTGGAAGTCTTGAAATTGAAAAGAAAGATTAGTGTCGGCCTTTAGTGGATTATTTGCAACACGAGAAATTACCTAGTAACCGCGTCGGAAAGTTGATATCCATCGTCGTGCACCTCGGTTCATCTACTATAAAGGAACACTCTATAGAAGGTCATTTGACAATATCTTCTTGAGATGTTTAAGTGATGAAGAAGCTATTCAAGCAATGGAAGAAGCTCACTCATGAGTTTGCGGTGCTCATCATCGGGACCCAAACCGTATTTTCGGATAAAGAGAATGGGATACTATTGGCCGAGAATGGTGAAAGATTGCATGGATTATGTGCAAAGATGTCAAGCTTGTCAATTTCATGCAAACCTAATTCATCAACCTCTGGAACCGTTACACCCAATTGTTGCTTCATGGCCCTTTGATGCTTGGGGTTTGGATGTCGTAGTTGATGAAATCCTCTCGTGGTCATCTCTATATTTTGCTGCAACAAATTACTTTTCCAAATGGGCTGAAGCCGTGCCTCTAAGAGAAGTGAAAAAGAAAATGTCGCTGACTTCATCCGTGTCAACCTCATCTACGAATACGGAGTTCCTCGTTACATCATTACCGATAATGGAAAATCCTTCTCCAACATACATCGACAAGCTTTGTGAGAAGTTCGACTTCAAGCAAAGAAAGTCCTCCATGTACAATGCAACCAAATGGGCTCGCCGAGGCCTTCAACAAGACATTGTGCAACTCTGAAGAAAGTCATTTCCAAGTCTAAACGAGATTGACCGGAAAGAATGAGTGAAGCTCTATGGGCATATCGAACCACCTATAGAACATCTACGCAAGCCACTCCTTATTCCTTGGTGTATGGTGTTGAAGCAGCTTGTTCCTCTAGAGAAGCGAATCCTGTCTCTAAGAATGGCTATACAAGAAGGCTTGAGAAGAAGAGAATGCACGCTTGCATCTCGAAGAGTTAGAAGCCTTGGATGAGAAAAGGTTGGAGGCTCAACAAAGACTAGAATGTTATCAAGCTCGTCTTTCGAGAACGCTCAATAAGAAAGTGAAGACACGTTCTTTTCAAGTTGGCGACTTGGTGCTTGCGGTGAGAAGGCCTATTGTGGTTTTCCATCGTGTTTGAAATAAGTTTTTGCCTAAGTAGGATGGCCCTCATGTTGTGAAAGAAGTCTACACGAATGGAGCCTACAAATTGATTTTTGAAGATGGGGAGAATATTGGACCCATAAACGGGAAATTCTTGAAACACTACTACGCAGGATTTTTTTTTCAGACCGTAACTTAGGGGGTGGTAAAATAAGGACCGTGTATTTTTGGGCTGACAATTTTAGGCCCGTAACTTTTAATTTTAGCAAAATAAGGACAAAATAGCCCGAATTAACTTAATCGGGTTAAAATTGAATACGTGGACGCCTTGAGACTCCAACTCATTAAGAAGTTGCCACGTAACATCCGGGGTGGCAAAATAAGGACCGTATATTTTCGGATTGGTAATTTTAGGCTGTAACTTTTAATTTTAGCAAAATAAGGACAAAATAGCACAAATCTTTATCTCATCTATTTCGAATCTCCATCTATATTACGTGACATTCTATATTTTCTCCATTTTAAAATCCTGCATTCTAATGAATTCTAATTCTTAAAACAACTTTTTTTTTTCCATAACATTTGAATTTTAAATTTTAAATTTAAATCTTATTCATTTCCTAATATGGTTATTATATTTTCCTTAAATCAATTTTATACTCATTTTATATTTTAAGTCTTCAAATTTTGTCGTGCATTCACATAAAAATTTACGTTGAGTGGTGTTTTTACTAATATATATCTTGTCGACTTATAAGTGGTGCGAAATTAGCCCAATTAAGTGTAACTAGTATAAAACCCGTATAATATGCGGGGTGTTTTATAATATCATTTATTTGTGAATGAATAACATAACATTAACTCGAAATCATGAAGAAGGTTTCGTCACCTTAGCACTTAAATGTTAGGAAACAACAACATGCAACATAAGCAATCCGAATGAAAATTCAGAATTTATAATTTTCAACACAAATACATCTCATGAGTCAAATCACGTAAAACCAAATCAAAAGCTGGATACTCAAATTTCAACGCAACCCATTTAAAATTATTCAAAATTTTAACAGACAATATTTGATTTCGTCATATAATTTTTTAAATTGAATCATAATGGAAACATAAGTAATCAGTAAAATCATACTTGTATAAGTCGCAAGATATATATTAGATAGAAACACTACTCGAGTAAATTTTTATGTGAATGCACGATAAAATTTGAAGATGAAAATATAAAATGAGTATAAAATTGATTTAAGGAAAAGTTAATAACCATTGTAAGCACATTAATTTTGTGCCCAATTAAATGGCGACACGTGGAAATTAAGTATTAATATCAAATAAATTTAATTATTTATATTTGGAGAATTTAATTAAATTAATTCTCAAATTAAATAATTTATTGATATTAAATATACACGTAAAATCCAAAATTAAATCCTACGAATATTTAAATATTTGTAACTCGGTGGCAAAGTAATTAACTTACCGTATAACGTATAAAATCTCGTTAAAATGGAAAGTTAAATCAAGTATGCCCTACATGGAAACAAATCAAATCAAGTAAAATCAAATCAAATCAAATCAAATCGGGTTAAGTCCGATGGGCTTCCAAGCCCAGCCCATTAAATTAATCTCAGCCTACAACTACAAATAGGGGCCTTCATTCACTCATTTGGACAATTCAGACTCAATTTGAGCTCAGAGCGAGACTTGAGACATTCTTGAAGATTCAAAGGTGTTCTTCGCGGCATCAAAGGCGTTCTTCAAGCAAGTCAACCGAACGGCGTCAAATCCAAGATCAAGGTATTCAACCCCTCCAATCGACGTTTCTCCTTGAAGATTCAAAGGCGAACATCACAGCCCCTTGAAGATTCAAAGGCGTTCATCCGGTCTTCAAGAACGTTCATCCGAAAAGTCTCCGTAAATAGCGTTTAATCCAAGATAAGACTCTTAAGCCCTTGGATTAACGTTATAAATCCACAAATTCAACCTCGGACGAGATCAACCCGAAGATTTCACCACCAAATCCGCCAAATCATCCAAGTCAACACCAACATTTGAAAAGAAGAATCGGAGGATCAAATCTAGAGCTAGAGTCCGCTAAAATTTAATCGGTTTAATCCGATTTAAATAAAGTTGTAAACTTTTTCGTATTTTTATAAACTAATTACACGAAATTTGTTGTTACAACCATATTAGAAAATGAATAAGATTTAAATTTAAAATTTAAAATTCAAATGTTATGGAAAAAAACCGTTTTAAGGATTAGGATTCATTAGAATGCAGGATTTCAAAATGGAGAAAATATAGAATGACACGTAAGATAAAAGGAGATTTAAAAATAGAAGAGATAAAGATTCGGGCTATTTTGTCCTTATTTTGCTAAAATTAAATGTAACAGCCTAAAATTGTCACCAAAACATACGGTCCTTATTTTGCCACCCCACTAGATGTTACGTGGCAACTTCTTAATGAGTTGGAGTCTAGCTAGCATCCACGTATTCAATTTCATCCGATTAAGTGTAATTCGGGCTATTTTGTCCTTATTTTGCTAATATTAAAAGTTACGGGCCTAAAATTGTCAGCCCAAAATATACGGTCCTTATTTTGCCACCCCTAAGTTACGGTCCTGAAAAAAATTCCCTACTACGCGTAAGTCAATCAAGAAGAAAGCTCCATGTCTCACGAGCCTAAACTGTTTGTCACTCCCGGGTCCGCATGAGGGTAAATGCTGCACGACAACCACCAAAGGTAATTACATGTGGTTAAAATATTAACTTACCCCACTAAAGGTATTTAATGGTTAAATATTAAATACCCTACTTTGTCTACAAAGTGGTTAAAGAATTGCCCCTCTTGGCCCGCATGAGGTTAAACTGCACGGCACCCCCAAACCCACTAAAGGTATTTAGTGGTTAAATAATAAATACCCCTTCGGCCCGCATGAGGTTAAACTGTGGTACGGCGCCCCAAAAATCAAATCATGTTCCCCTTGAACTACGTTATGGCTTGATCCTCTTTAAAGAGGTACGTATGCAACTTAGAAATTCTCTAAGTACAATCATGATTTAATTATTCCATTTAAGTTCAAATACTTAATGAGATATTGAAGTAAGAAAAGACATGATTCAATTATTTTATAAAGTTCAAATACTTAATGAAATATTGAAGCAAGAAAAGGCATGATTTAATTATTTCATTTAAGTTCAAATACTTAATGAGATATTGAAGTATAAAAAAGCGAGGATGCAAAGAAGAAATAAAACAGATAGATGTTATTAATAAATTATAAATGTCGATAACATAAATCGAAAGCAAGAAAATGAAACATAAGGAAAAGGGACAAAAACAAAGAGTCCTAATAAAACTAAGCAAGATGATCCAAGTTTTTCAATTCCTCCAAGGCTGTCTCCAAGTTTGATTTTGACATCTTCAAGTCCTCGACCACTTTGTCATCCAAAACCGGAGTGTTATCAATGGCAATGATACTCTCCTTAGCGGCTTGGGTATTAATTTTGGCGCTTTCAAGGGATTGTTGATGCTTTGTTGTAGTGCTTCAAACAATGTTTTCTTCTTCTTCTTCATCAAGTCAGCCAATTGCTTTTCCACCGCTTTAACTTTGCTTGAGCACTTTCAAGTTTGCTAGATCGCTTTGCTTCATCTTCCTCACAAGCACGAAGAACACTTGTCGTTTCAGCCAACTTCAAAGCAAGAGTGTCCTTGGCCACAACATCGGTGAACTTCGATCTCGCTGCATCATAATCATCTGCTTTGTTGAATAAAGTAATCAAAGCCTTTTCCATGGCGAGAGGAGTTAACCCTATCGAATTTCTTCACTTCTTGCATCATATAAGGTACTTGATCCTTCATGGAAGATAGTGAGTCAATGGGAGTGCTCTGGATTTTTTGAAGGAAACCTTTCCACAAGGACAAAACATATTCCCGCTGATGATTCTTAATGAATTTTTCCGCAACAAACACCGAGACCGCACCCTTTCTAGGACCTCGAAATGTAGGAGGCATACATGAAACCCCTGCAGAGAAAATGACTCTCCCGACTCGGATCCATCACTGTCCTCACTTTGCCAAAAACTAAACTTAAGGCCTAAAAAGAAAAGACAAATTATGAGACAAAATGAGAAACAATTGGATCATAGGAAAAAAACGAGAGTAGGACCTTCTTCGTGAGGGATAAAGTATCATCTTACGCCGCCTCGGGAGGCTTGTCAAGTTGCTTGACCCTCTTCTAATGACGATCACTTCGACTCTCCTTTAAAATTTGAAGAGTACTTTTTCTCTTTCTCATTTTAATAGGTGGCACTATAATATGCCTTTGAAGAAGGAATGACGATAGGTGGAGAAGGTTCTTCACACAAGTCGTGATCATCGATGATCACTACTTCATCCTCGCGACGCTTCCTTGGGCTTCGATCTAATCGGATCCTCAATATGAGTGTATAAGTAAATTCCGTAGACTTGATTCCACCATCTCTTGTACTCAAATAAAGAGAACTTGCTAACATCATGGACGGATGGTGGAAGATACGCCTTAGAATGAGTCATGCGCAAAGTGCACCATTTCAGTAGAGGAACCCTTTCTACAAAGAAAACTCTTGCAGATCACCCATCATCGATTCTCCCGGCCACCTCTTGGTAGAAACCGAACTAACGGCTGAATGCATGCGGACTATCGAGCTCGATAACAAAATGGTCACCTTGCCGCTAAGAAAGACAATTAGAACGAAGGGTCACAAAGTAACTCCACGTGCCCTATTTTCCTTCCCTACCGTCCACATACAAAGTCCGCTCATTCTTTATGTTGCAAGTCCATGAAGTAGTCACTCCTTTGTGAATCTTTTACGGGCACTTCGGGTTCATAGTACCAAGCACCATTTTCTCCAAAGTAAAACACCATTGCAGGTCTACTCAACTTATAGCAAGGTGGGAAATGCGTCTTGAAGTATTGTGCCAGCCAAGCATAAATGAAATAAATTGGAATATTGCTCGATCTTGAGAGGGCCTCGATCGCTGCGCAATTCGCTTTAAGCCTCTATAAATGTTTGCTAAGACCGGGACAACGAGGCTAACTTCCTTACCCTTAGCCATCAAACATGCCATCTTGAAGGTGCTTGGCCTAATAAAACTAACGTTGTCATTAGGAAAGGCGAATGTGCATAACCAAAGAAGCCAAGTGAGCGCCAAGAATGTCTCCTCTTGTCGCTTTCGTTCAACATCTAGCTTTAAGGGCACTATTTCTGCGAAGGTTCACGGCTTGTGCTCCTCGAAAATGCCGGAAGGATTGCAAGTAGTCTTAGGACGAGAATTCTTCTTCTTCTCGTTGCAGGCCGGTGGTGGCTTGTATTTCGCAGGTTTGAGTGACCAAAACTCTACCCATTGAACTATAGAGACTTTGGACTCGTACGCATCTCCACAAATCAAATGATACACATGAAGCGGATGTATGCGGCTATGCGGAATGCATAAGTCTCGATCTGTCAAGAAGGTCGGCATTATCCGGTACTACTTCATCAAATATGTGACCCGTCAAGGAAAGTCCTGTCCAATTATGCAAGTCCCATAGAGAAATGGACATCTCGCCGTAGCTAGTGAGTAAAGTGTTGGTAGTAGGGCACCACGCCTCGCATAAAGCTTTGATTATCTCGAGTTGCGGTCGTGCGTGAAGAGCGATGCAAAAACAACATCATTAACTCTTATGCTCTTAAGGGTTTTCTTGCATCTGCTCAAGATATCCTCGGTCCACTCCCGGTATCCTTTGGTGAAATGAAATTTGCTGCAAATTTCAAAGGGTTGCCCCATTCCGCTCGGCCCATGACTATGTTCCGTCCTAATGTTGGCAAAGGGTCCACCACCTTCGGAGCAGGTTTGTAGTGGTTAGCTTCCTTTAGGACCCAGACTTTAGAAGTCTTGCTCTGCGAGATTTCTGAGTCCGAGTCATCAATGCGGAATTCATTCGATATGTCTTTCATGGCCGGAGCATATTTGCCAATTACTAGGGTTTCAATAGCTAAGTGAGTCCCTTTGTTCAAAGGTTGATGCTCGTCATCAAGAATTATCAAGTGATGTTTTCCCATGGATGCGGTGGTACTCCGAGAAGAAAACCATGATAAGAGTTGGCTGCGAAATAAAATAAGGGTTAAGAAAATGGAATAAAAATAGAGGCAAATATGATTAATAATTTATGAACTTGTGAAGTTTATTTCTTTAAATTTTAAAGGGATAAATTTACAAACCGATTTCTATTAAATCGAACATGTAAAATTAATTTTCAAGTTTCTACGAATTAAAAAATTAATTTTCAAGTTCATAAAATCAAAAGAGTCCAACAATTCGCATGAAAATTGGACTCCATATGCATAGTGGTCCATGGCAAATGTAAGGCCCAGAATTTAGGCCCATCTTAAATCAAATTGAGGCCTCTCTCTTTTCACGCAAAATCAAGAAATCCCAAAATCAAATCTTCTCCCTCAAAGCAACGCGAAACCCAAAATCAATTCCGCCATCTGCCAAGCTACGGAGACCGAAAATCGTGCCAAACCGCCGCCGAGTGCCTTCATCAAGCGATGCCGCCACCCGAGCCGACGAAGCCCGAAGATCCACCACCGCGATCTGGATGCCGAGCCCGATGCCTAAGCCGCCGTGCCGCGAGACCACCGTGGCTGCGACTCCATGCGCCGCCCTCGGCGAGTTCTCTGCTCGCAAGCCGCCGTCGATGCCCGTAGTGTTAACCATCGATCAATGAACACATACACACAAGCTGGAATATATTTCATATAATAACAATGTACATCACATACGGCTTAATAGCCTTACATTCAAAGAAAAACTACTTGAAACCGTAACCGCTAAAATGAACTAAATCCTATCTAAAATATCCTCAAGACTAGGACTTCGTTAATCGACTAAGATTAGTAAATAAGAAATATATATATTACAATAGGACTCCAACATTTCCCTCTCATAAACTAGATGTGCGATCTAGTTTACATCTAAGCTTCAATCATTCCCAGATATCACGAAGTTTTAAGAATCTGCTCCAATTTGAGTGGCTTCGTCATGATATCTGCCACTTAAATCTGCGAATTACAGTAAATCAATTTGACAACTCCATCTTTTACCAAGTCCCTCAAGAAATGGAACCTCACATCTATATGCTTGCTTCTGCCATGGAAAACTTGATTTTGGACAATTTGAATGGTAGAATTGTTGTCACATTGAATCATAGTGCTCTCATCTTCCTTACAACCAAGCTTTTCCAACACTCTTCTAAACCACACACATTGACATGCGCAAAGGGCAGCTGCTATGTATTCAGCCTCGGTAGTGGATAGTGTCACTACAGCCGCTTCTTAGAGGACCATGAAACTGCTCCCGACCCAAGAGAAAATACGAAACCAGAGGTGCTCTTCCGATCATCCAAGTCACCCGCGAAGTCACTATCAGTATATGCGATGAGTCTCGTTCTTCCCTCTTTCTTGTAGAAAATTCCCAGCTCCATTGTTCCTTTAATGTATCTCAAAATTCGCTTTGCCAAGCCAATGAGACATTCTTGGACAGACCATATATCTATTGATCGGACTTACTCCGTACATCAAGTCGGGCCGAGTAGTATCAAGTACATGAGACTACCAACTACCTATTTGAACAGAGTTGGATCAACTTTAACTCCTCCATCATCTTTTGATAATTTAGTCCTGGAATAATAGGATTTTTAAGCTGCATTACTATTGTCCATGCCAAACCTCACTAGAACTTCATGAGCATATCTTCTTTGACATATGAAAATTCCACTTGAACTTTGCACAACCTCTACTCCAAGAAAATATCTCATTTTTCCCAAATCAGACATATCAAATTTCAATATCATTGAATTATTGAATTCATCACACATGTTCCTATCATTTCGGTATATATTAAATCATCAACATAGAGACTTACTATTAAAATTTTACCTCCTTCCTTAGACTTTGTAAAGAGTGTGTGTTCACAAGAACATCTCTTAAAGCCTTCTCAAATAAAATAAGTCTCTATCTTGCTAAATTACGCCCTTGGAGCTTGCTTAAGGCCATATAAGGCCTTTCTCAACTTGTAAACTTTGTCCTCTTCGCCTTTCTTTACGAATCCAACAAGGCTGTGTATAAAGACCTCCTCAATGAGCTCCCCATGAAGAAATGCACTCTTCACGTCTAGTTGGAAAACATCCCAATTAAATTGAGCTGCCATAGCAAGTATTAAGCGAATGGTATCAAGTCTTGCCACCAGGCAAAAACTTCAAGATAATCAACTCCGTATGGTTGTGCATATCCTTTCGCTACTAATCGAGCCTTAAACTTATCTCTCTCTCCATTCTCATTAAGTTTGGTTTTGAAGACCCACTTAACTCCAATTGGTTTAACTCCTTTGGGCGGATCGGTTAATTCCCATGTATTATTCTTCTCTATAGATCGAATTTTTGCCGCCATTGCATCCCTCCACTTCTTGCTCTAGACCGCTTCTTCATACGTAAGTGGATCATTCTCTGTTACCATCATCATCGCATTCAAACCTTCTTCATCGAGACATACCTTCACCGGTTTGAAGTCGCCATCCAGATTGGAGCTCTTGTAATTCTCTTGTACCTCCCTTCAACTAATGCGTCTTGAACATCATCATGTGACTCATTTGAAGGTGACTAGGTGTTATAACCTCTTCATTATTTTCTTCCTCATTTTGCTCTATCTCTTCTACATTATTCTCATATTCATCATCATCTCCCCATTCAAAGTCTGTCCAACTTGCGTTCTTCTTCATTTCTACCCCAATCCCAACTTTCTCCTTCTTTAAACACGACATCTTTTCTAATAATCATTTTCTTTGTGACTGGATCAACCATTCGATAAGCCTTCGATTCATCACTTACTCCCAAGAAAATACATTTTTGCTCTTGTCATCCAGTTTAATTCTTTTTGATCTGGTATATGAACATGAGCCACACAACCGAATACTCGAAAATACTCTCTTGTTGGTTTTACACCCCTCCAGGCTTCTTCTCGGGGTTTTATTCTCGACAATTATTGTAGGACACCTATTAAGAATGTGCACACTCCATTTCACGGCTTCAGGCCAAAATTCTTTGGGAACTTGCTTATTAACCAACATAGATCGCATCATATTCATTATTGTCCTATTCTTCCTTTCAAAGAACTCCGTTACGGTGAGGAGTATAGGTGTTGTCAATTGTCTACGAATGCCTTGGGCCTGCAAAATTCTCCAAACTCATTTGAATTAAATTCACCACCCCTATTCGTTCTCGGGCGGATAACATATGCGCCAATTTCTTTTCAACACGAATCTTAAAACCTTTAAACGTAGAGAATGCCTCGATTTTTCATGCAAGAAGTGAACCCAAGTTTTACGAGTAAAGTCATCAATAAAACTTAAGATATATCTCTTGCCACTTTGTTAGAAGATGGTGTGATAGGCCCACATATGTCTGCGTGCATGAGTTGAAGTCTTCTTGATGCTCTCCACAAACTCTTCCTCGGCATAGTATTTACGTGTTGTTTGCAAATTAAACAATCTGGACATTGTTTCTCCGGTGTTGTGAGAAGAGGCAAGCCATCAACCATATTCTTAAAAGAGAGTGTTCTCAGTCCCTCGTAGTTCAAATATCCAAATCGACAATGCCACAAGTGCGATTCATTATCCGACTCAGTTTGAAAACATGCAGAAGATTTTGATTCCATAAAGGTTGATAAATAAAATATTCTATTCCCACTCATTTTAGTGTCCATAATTAATCCTCTCTTAGGATGGTAAACTTTGCAACTTCCACGTTGAATTAAAATGGTTAAACCTCTTTCCTGGAGCTGTCCTACGCTCAACAAGTTATTCTTAAGCTCAGGAATATAATAAACATCTGATATTACCTGAGTAAAGCCATTGACTTGTAAGCGAATGACTTCTTTCCCCATAACAGCCATTCTAGTATCATTGCCGAGTTTCACATTCTGGCGAAAACTTCGTGTTTAATTCTGAGAATCACTTTCTATTTCCTGTCATGTGATTGCTGCAGCCTGAGTCGAGGAACCAAACTTCTTCCCTCGTAATTTGATGCAACTCGACATGGGACGTCATTAATAAAATCTCCTCATCTTCATTTAACTCAGCATAGTTGGCCCTGTTCTCCAACAATGGACACTCATACTGATAATGTCCTAACTTATGACATTTGAAGCATTCAATGGTATCTTTGTTCATGGTTTGTCTCCCCGTCCTCTGCCTCATCCTCCTTGAAATGCTCCTCTACCTCTTCCTCTTCCTGTCTTATTATCATGAGAGATTTTCAAGACCTGCTCTTCCTCTTGATACCCTTGCATTCTTTGTTCATGAACTAAGAGACTCCCATGAAGTTCATCAATGCTCATTTTGGTAAGATCATTGGATTCTTCAATCGAACACACAACATAATTAAATTTGGTGGTCATAGATCTCAGAATTTTTCAACCACCATACTCTGTTCCATTTTTTCTCCATGTACCTTCATTTTGTTCACCACTGTTAGAGTTCGTGAGATATAACTATCCACCTTCTCACCCTCCTTCATGCCTAATAACTCGAACTCTCTTCGCAGAGCTTGCAATTGCACCCTTCTCACCTTTGTTGAACCTTGATACTTCTGTTTCATTGAATCCCAAATAGCTTTTGATGTATCTTTGTCAAGAATAGTCTTCATGATCTCTCTATCGATCGCTTGGAACAAATAATTATTGACCTTCAAATATCTAAGCTTTGCTTCATCAATTGATTTTTGCTGAGCCTCTGTTACTGTCGCTCCCGGAGTCAATACTGGAATTCCTTCATCTACCAGCCTCCAATACTCCTTGCTCCTTAAGAAATTTTTCATTAACATAGACCAATGATCATAGTGACCATCAAATCTAGGAATAGCTGCCTGCACAAACTTCTCGCCTGAAGAAGATGACATCTTGAAACTCAATTTCACACACACTCAATTTATATTTCAATCACTCTGTCTTTTTTTCCAACACTTAATCAGGCCCCTTCGAGCTCTGATGTCATTTGTTAACCATCGATCAATGACACAACTGGAATATATTTCATACAATAACAATGTACATCACATACGGCTTAATAGCCTTACATTCAAAGAAAAACTACTTCGAAACCGTAACCGCTAAAACTGAACTAAATCCTATCTAAAATATCCTGAAGACTAGGACTTCGCTAACTGACTAAGATTAGTAAATAAGAAATAGTATATATATTACAATATGACTCCAACACGTAGCCTGCCACGGCACCTTCGGCACTTCGGTCTGTCGGCTGTCGCTCGCCACGCTGCCAACGCCAAGGTGCGCCACGCCGTCGCTCAAATCCCGCCGCCCGCTCTGATGTTGTATAGCCGAAGCCAAATTCTCACGCACACCAGCTGCTCGATGAAATGTCCAAGACAAGAGATGCCCAATTCTGATTAATGCCACGTTGTTGTAAGTCTGATGTTTAGTTGTAGTGGCATGAGTCCAAAAAATGGTAGTTGTAGTGGTCGCCGTTGATGCTCAATGGTAGTTGTAGTGGTATTGCCATTGAACGTTGAAGGTAATCGTAGTGATATTGCCGTTGAACGTTGAAGGTAACGCTAAAGGTAGTTGTTGGGGGTAATGAATCACAAACTCCTCTAATGGTAGTAGCATGAATTCAACAAACAGTTTTGGGTATATGATTGATAGCTTGTAGTATAATTATATGATGAACATATGCAATATACAGAGAAAAAAAAAGGGATTTCCGGAAGACAGAGAAGGAAGACCAAACAGAGGGGAAATAGAAATTACCCAAAGATTTGTTACTGATTGGCCGTGGTGCTATGAAATCAATCCTGCAGAATTTCTACTAGTGAAGATATGCAAAAGAAAACATGTACACATGGTGTTGTGTTGTGGCATATAAAGATTCATACCTCATACTCTTTCTTATTGCTTGCTGCACACCGTGAAGATGAAGAGAAGGATTTATAACTTTTTATAGAGTAATTTAGGGTTAATAGAAAAAGGAAAGAAATGGAAGAAAGAAAGATCTATATGGCCGATTTCTTCACTATAAGAGAAAACTTGCATGAAAATTAATTTCCTTGTGAAATAATTGTGAGAAAAGCTGCAAAAAAACCGCAACAGTGAATTGAGGGAAAAAAGTGGATATTTATCACTGGGCCAACAAATATTTCATTAAGCCCAAGAATAAAAAGAAAAGGCCCAGGTTATATGCACACACTTTTTATTGAGAACACCCGTACGATGAAAACACACACTGGTTATTGAGTACACCCCTCAATAACTCCCTGAAATACCCTTTATTATTCAATTTCTTTCCATTTGTATTACACGTAAAAAAATCACACACCCACCTTCATCCATGCTTGTCGTCTATCGTCCCATCGTGTCACCGCCAACTGTTTCCCGTCGCCACTTCAATGACAAGAAAAATGGAGACTAATGTTAGTTAAAAAAAAAAAAAAAGCTTTTTTGCAAATCCACTTGTTTGAAAATTTGTTTAAGTTATAATTGTTGAAGAAATATGTTAATGGTGTCTATGTTCTGTGATTTTGGGTATAATGTATATGAAAATTGTTAATGATGTCTATGTTCTGTGATTTTGGGTATAATGTATATGAAAATTGAGTTCTCAAGCTTTGAATCCATAAAAAAATGGTTTTGGGATGCTTTATTTCGTTGTTCGAACATTTCTGCTAATTTTGGTTTTGGGATGAATTTTCGAATCTGATTTTTCGAAAAACAGAGTGTTGTTCGAACATATCTGCCAAAAAATTCTTCTATTTTCGAATAAATTTTCTGAAATTTTACTCAATTTTCGATCTTACTTTCTGCCGAAAAGTGTATCAGATTTCGATATATCTTTTCCGAAATTGCTTTCAATTTTCACCTGTTTTTCCCGAAACTGTACTCTGTTTTCAGTTTTTTTTTCTTGAAATTTTTGTTTCTGCTTTTTCGGGTTATTCTTAAGTGTGCAGGATATATGGAGACTAATGTTAGTTCATCATCAAGGCATAGCGGTTGGGGCCTTAATAACACAATGTATAATAAAATTAATTCGTGATATATACTACATTAACCAACCTGTGGGCTGTGATCGAAGAGTAAATTTCATGTGTAAGAATAAGTTACACACGAACATGACCTCAGCCAAGCTCTATCTGTAAGGGAGAAAACAATTAACAATTTTATTTAATTACTAATTTGCTTTAGAACTCACTAATTTAATAATCATTTAACAATTTTTAAGTGTGATTATGTTTACATAAATAAGGCTATTTTTCGGAATATTATTTTGAAAGTATTGCTATTTTTCAGAATATTTTTCGATAGTTTTACTGTTTTTCAAATTTTTTTATGAAAGTTTTACTATTTTTCAAAAAAATCGAAAGTTAGTCAGCATTTTCATAAAACTAGACTCAAAATTTGAATAAACCACACACCAAAAATACGCACTAATACATTATACAACATATTTATCATCGTATTTATATTCATTAGCACCGAAAACAACCTAACAACAACAATATTAACACAAAAAACAACAAATAACAAACAAACATAAAAATCAATCGCGCGTATAACCTCCAGGTGGGTGGGTGCATCACCTTCCCATAATAAAGTGATAAGGATATTTTTGTTATTATATATGTATTTAACTTTTAATATCTCAGGTTGATATTCTTAATAAAAGTGTGTGTATATAACCTGGGCCAAATGAAAATTGCTTCATTAAGCCTAAGAATAAAAAAATTGCAGCCTACTTCATGGCAAAAAAATCAATTGGGCCAATAAAATTTAAAGATGGGCAGCCTATCTTTTGGCCAAAAAAAAAAAAAAAAAGAAGAAGAAGAAGAAAACTTGATGTCTCAAGTTAAATACAAAGAAATACTTCTTCGATCATACAAAAAAAAAAAATGATGGACTCAAGGTAAATTAATATTTGAATCTTCAAAGTGAAGGTAACAAATAAATTCGTGCTTAATTCACTTCAAGCCGCAAATGATCGTGAACAAAGCACGAGGGCATTTGTAATCAAATTAATTTTGTGCCCAATTAAATGGCGACACGTAGAAAATAAATATTAATATCAAATAAAATTAATTATTTATATTATGGGAATTTAATTAAATTAATTCTCAAATTAAATATTTTATTGATATTTAATATATACGTAAAAGCCAAAATTAAATTCTACGAATATTTAAATATTCATAACTTGGTGGCAAAGTAATCAACTTACCATATAACGTACAAAATCTCGTTAAAATGGAAAGTTAAATCAAATTGCCCGATATGAAAATAAATCAAATCAGGCAAAAATTGTCAAATTGTCATTCCCTCAAAAGTGTTGAAACCTCTTTGTAATGTCAAATTGTCATTCCCTCAAAAGTGTTGAAACCTCTTTGTAAGTAGGGGGAGTAGATTGCACCTCCCTGTCATTAATTCAAATTACAATTTTCAATTTTCAGAGCGAGAAAATCTAGTTTGAAATGATTTTTTTTTTTAGTGGCATGTAGTAGGATAAACAAAACACAATTTTTCTAAGGATTATAAACAAAACTCAATTTTTATTTTTAAGTACTTCTTTTCTGAAAACATCAAGGTAGTTCAAAATAATTTCGGTGATACTTGTACTAACTTGGAATTCATCCACACATCAATAATCAATAATAATAAATTTTTTTTTATTTTTACTAATTCCATTTTTATAATTTCCCTGTAAAAAAATAATAATAATAACAATTACAATAGTAAGAAAATTTATAAACTGTTGGTGTGCAGACGGGCAACCAAAATGATAAACCACAGACAATGGCCCATTAAATAAACCCAGGCCCAAATAATAGCATTTTTTGTTAGCCCAACCCATTGTCGTCGATTGTTTCTTCCTCCTGGCTCCTTCTTCTTCTTCTTCTTCTTAATTTAATTTTATTTTGCAGCAGCAGCAGCAGCAGCAAGATCATCGTCAATATCATTATCATTATCATTAGTGTAGAGTTTGATGTGGTGAACCAGATGGCCGGTTTTGGGAGTAGGCGGGTAGCACAGTATGCCCACCGGAATGATACTTGACCCCTATATGAACTGGCGTCCCCAGCCGTAATCAACCTCCCTGAACCCCAATATGAAGAGAGTGTTGTAGTCCACCCCTTTTCTTCCCTCCCTCTCCCCCAATTCCCAAACTCATTAGCTAACTCACCCTTCCCTTCTTGGAACACCAGCTTCTTTGCGGTTACCGTAACCGGGCAATGGAGGATCAACAATTTGACGGCAATTCGCGAAGAATACTAGCTTCACTTGCTCCTCATCCCCCAGACTGCCTCCACAACAACGCAGCCACTATCTCGAATGTAGACACATTTTTCCACTCCATTCATGGAATTCTCTTTTCAGCTTCTTGATTTTATCAAGAGATAAATCTATGGTGGAATCAGTTGTTGCCCTAGCAGATTAGAATTAGGCGGCGGTGACGGAAGAAAGTTCCGGCACCACTCAGGAGCGGTGCTTGGTTTTTTAGCACCTCTGGCCATTTCTCCGACTGCATTAAGGAATTGTGCTGCACCAAGTCCATCACATATGTTATGGCAAAATATGAGGCCGATCACGAATCCTTTGCATCCGAATTGTGTTACCTGAAAATTGGTAATAAATAAATGCAAAAGCTAGGTTGTCTTACATTACATGTATCAAATTTTGACCTGCATTTGCACAAGAGTATGGGTGGTTTGTTGAGGCAAACTAGGAAGGAGCTTCTCATATGGAATCGTCAAAATAATTGAGTGCATCCAAAGTACAATCAACCAAAGCCTCCACAAACCAAACGCCTTCTCCGGTACAAGCAATTTGAAGCTGGTTGTGATCAGAAACGTGTAACCTACCTGCAAGAGGATAGTAAGGCATCACGTATGACCTATGTTGCCCCTGCTCCATGTCTAAAGACGTGAAGTGTTCGAGCATTGCAATGTAGGACGGGTATTCTATCAACAACTGATAATTCAAGCACTTGGACTAGCACTTGTGATGGAGGAGTTGGTGCTGATGATGGTGCAACCAAGCTTTGAGAGATTCTGGTAACACTGAATTCCATGGCAACAAATTTGATGATGATGATGATGATGATGATATTCAAATGTACAACTACATGTTTTTATAATCTTCATCTCAATCTGCTGCTTGGCTTAAAAGTATAGTTTGTTATGTAAGTATTCGATGTTAGGTGTGACCACACATGCCTTACAAGTAATCCAGAAACAGGGTAAGAAAATACATAATCATCTTTGGCAGGACACAAATTGAAGTTACCATTTCTTCATTATCAAGAAACCATATTCACAGAACTAGAAATGGATGTTGGAATAAATTTATTGCAGTCTTAGGTAATAAAACTAGAAAAATTGACTAGTTGATAAATCAATGTATCAAATTTTACTAAAAAAAGAATATAAGGAAAAATGATTGTGTGGCTGATTTTAGGTAATTCCACATATATACATTTTACACACTCCACTAGCTACTTGTCTCTTTATGACATCATTATTGCTAACCATCTAACTATACCTCGTAGGCGTCATGGGATGATATACTTAGTCCCAACTCCCAAGATATAAACTTGTTTACGTAGAAAGAAAAAGAATGATTAGGCAGCAGACATATGAAGTGCGACCAATGAGGCATAGAAGCCATCTTGGATGCTGATTAGAGATTCGTGGTTCCCTTTTTCAACAATCACTCCATTCTTAACCACACCAATAAGATCTGCTCCTTTAATTGTAGACAGCCTATGAGCCACTACTACTGTCGTCCTGTTCACCATTACTCGATCAAGTGCATCTTGAACTACTCTCTCTGATTCTGCATCCAATGCACTTGTAGCCTCATCTAGTAATAATATCTTGGGGGCTTTTACGATTGCCCTTGCTATGGCTATTCGTTGTTTTTGTCCACCTGATAATTGAACTCCTCGCTCTCCCACCAACGTGTCATATCCCTGCAACATTTGTATCATCAGCATTAGTTTACTTGTTCCAGTTGTAATATTTAGTTTGTTGTTTGAATGATTTTTACCTGTTGCAATCCACTGATGAATTTGTGGGCATTTGCTAGCTCAGATGCAGCTATGATTTCTGCTTCAGTTGCATTGCCTCCTTTCCCATAAGCAATGTTATCTCTGATTGATCCGCTAAACAAGATTGGCTCTTGGCTCACAAGCCCCATCTGTTGCCTTACCCATTTCAGTTGGAGTTTCTGAATGTCGATCCCATCGATTGTAATCACCCCTGAATCTGGGTTGTAAAACCTCTGCAATAGTGAAATCACTGTTGATTTCCCACTTCCACTCTCTCCGACCAATGCTACTGTCTGAAACATTGGAAACATGATGATGCATTATAAACTAGAAAGTTTTAGAGTTGAGATTTTAATTGAGCAACAATAGATAGAGATAGAGATAGGATTATTAATATACCTTGCCACTGTGAATTTTCAAGGAGAGGTCCCGAAAAATTTTGATATTAGGTCTTGTAGGATACTTGAAGCTAATGTGTTTTAGTTCGATTTCTCCCTTTAGATTATCTAGTGTGGTACCAGATTCATCACTAGGATCAATGTTTGATTTTCTATCCAGGATGGCAAAGATGGAAGCGGTTGCACCCTTTGCCTTGCTTGAATCAGGGGCAAATGTGCTCGATTGAGATATTGCCACTGCTGCCATGTTTATAGCAAAGAAAACCTGCACCACATAAATAAATCATCAAAACCCTGTTTCTCTACATTGTGTCTCATAATGAATGTATAGTCGTCAATTATACTTACACGAAAAACATCTTCAAATGTCGTTTTACCAGCCTCAACAAGGCGGGCTCCTGCATAGAAAGCTGTGGCGTAGACAAAGAACACTAAAGCTAAAGATAGACCGAAACCCGTCCCACTAATCAATCCTTGTTTAATTCCCATCTTTGCTGGACCCTCACACTTCTTCCTGTATAGTTCCATCACCCTTTCTTCTGCACAATAAGAAGCCACTGTTCTTATTGTTCCCACAGCATCATTAGCTACTTGACTTGCTTCTTCGTACATCACCTGCAACTCACAACCATAAACTCTAAGAACATTTGTTTCTTATAATATATATATATATACGTTTATTTTTTAAAGATATAATATATATACGTTAGAAAGAAGTCAGATATACCTTGGCATCAGCACTGAATCCGGTCATGTATTTGACTTGCACAAATCCATTTAGTGCTATCAGAGGTACCATAGCTAGGACGATGAAGGACAGCTGCCAAGACGCCACAAATGCTATTACCAATCCTACTGCTGCTGATGCCAGATCCTGAACTAGTTGTGCCAATGCATCACCAACTAAAGCGCGGATTGTAGCAGCATCAGCTGACAGCCTTGCCCCAATTACTCCACTAGAGTTTTCGGGCTCATCAAACCAACCAACCTCCATATTAACCACCTTCTCGAAGCACGTCTTTCTAACTCTCCTTATCAACCTACAACCAGCTACACCGAAGAAATATGTCCTCAATGGATAAGCAACAAATGAAACCGCACCAAGCACCACAAACATCAAAGCCCAAAACTTTGAGTCCTTTCTCAATTCGTCTCGATCTGTCTCATTGAATGTTTTAATCACAAAAGAGAGTAAGATTCGAAAAATGGAACTATGGCCCCATTTAGGACCGCAGAGAGAGTCCCCACTGCTAGAATGGGTATCTCGGGCTTGTTCAGAGCGATTAGACGGCCAAGTGGAACTTTAGGATGCTTGTCCATTTTCTCAGAAGCATAATTCAAATCTTCGTAGTCAGTCGATCTTGTCGATCTTGCAATGCTTAGACCTCTAGATAGGCTAAATGTGATGGATAGTGAATGACGACTTCCACTTCTGAATCGGGATGATCTACGACTCATTAAATGGTAAAGTGATGCTTTTTGGCTAGCTTGCCTACTGTATTCCCCACTGTACTCCAACTCTTCAACAACTTCCTCTTCTTCTTCTTTACGTGATTCTTGCAATCGTATGAGCTGAGTATATGCTCCTTCAGGATCCTCCAGCAGTTCAGAATGCGTACCTGATTTGGATTATGAAACTGAATATGTTAATTAATCATTCAATTGCTATTCAGGATATGGAGGACAAGGCATTCGAATAAAGTTTACCTTTTTCAACAAGCTTTCCTCTGTGAATGACAGCAATCATGTTGGCATTTCTAACAGTGGTCAAACGATGTGCAACTATGACGGTTGTTCTGTTAACCATGATCCTATCAAGAGCCTCTTGGACTACTTTCTCCGATTCTGCATCCAGTGCACTTGTTGCCTCATCCAAAAGCAATATTCTTGGATCCTTGAGAATCGCTCTGGCAATGGCAATCCTCTGCTTCTGTCCACCCGAAAGCTGAGTCCCGTGTTCGCCAACTGAAGTATCTAATCCCTGAACCACAACACATATTTTTTAACATCACCCCACAATTCTTTAAATATATTTCTTATATAGTTGAATCATGTTTGTTACCTGAGGCAGTTTATCGATGAATTTAGCAGCATTAGCTAGCTCAGCTGCGGACCTAATCTCTTCATCAGTCGCACTGTCCTTTCCATACGCAATATTATCCTTGATGCTACCCATAAACAACACTGGCTCTTGACTAACCAGACCAATCTTTGATCTAATCCACCTCAGTTGAAACTCCTTGAGATTAATCCCATCAATTAGAATCTCACCGCTACTTGGGTCGTAAAATCTCTCGATCAAACTAACCACGGTTGACTTCCCACTCCCACTCTGACCAACCAAAGCGGCGGTTGAGCCGCTTGGGATGGAGAGAGAGAATCCGCTAAAGATTTCCTCGGTGGGTCTAGCTGGATAGCTAAAATGAACATCTCTCAGCTCTATCTCCCCACTAATGTCACTCAACACCTTTCCCCTGCTATCGAACGGATTTATCTCCGGTTTCCTGGCAATAGTCTCGAACATCTTGTACGCTGCAGCTTTACCTGCTGCAAACGCGGTCAGGCAAGGCGATGCTTGTCCTAAAGATCTGATAGAGAAGAGAAAAGTTAATAAGGTTATGAATTTTTGAATGCAGATTAGACACATTGTTTTGAATAAGAATTGAAGATAGATACTGACAGTGAGCCAGTTAGTACTGCAACAATGACAGTGAATACATCTCCTCCTGAATGACCCTTTTCCAGGATCATCTTGGCGCCATACCAAACTGCCAAACCGTAACTACAGAACATGACAAACATAACCGTGCCGAGACCCAGTCCGGTGGCTAGACCTTCGTGGACAGCTGATTTGTAAGCATATTCGAGGGATTTGTTATATTCGGAAGCAGCACGTTTCTCTCCTGTAAAGGATGCCACCTGGATTGGATGTGTAAGAGATATGATTGAGATTGAGATAAGGAAAAAGAGATTGAGGTAGGGGCAGGGGTGGGATAAATGAACTCACGGTTCTAATAGCGCCAATAGTTTGTTCGACGACAATAGCAGCACCGGCATAGGCATTCTGTCCGCGGGAGGCCATCTTGGATATGACGGTGGCCATGATTGCCCCTGATATCATGAGCGGAGGAATGGATGACATCATCACCAGCGTGAGCAGCCACCCTTTTGAGAAGGCGATCGCAAAACCCCCAAAGAATGTAGACATCAACTGCACGAACTTGCCCACCTTCTCTCCCATGGCTTCTTGAATGAGGACAGTGTCGCCGGACATTCTTCCGATCACTTCTCCGGTGTGTACTTCCTTGTCAAAGAAAGCAATATCTTGCTGCAAAATTGTCCTGAGATACAGAGTCCTTATCCGTGCAGCTTGTCTCTCTCCGGTGATCATCCAACATGCCATCTCTAATTAATTTTCATATCATTTATCAGTCACAGCTAGCTACTGTATGAAAATTTCAAATTATTAAAACTTACGAAGGAAAGCACCCGTGCCGCATCCTATAGCCACGTACACAAACTTAAGTGACACCTGCGATGGATGGCGAAGGGAAATCAATTAATTGATTACTTGATGATGATGAATGAATGAATGAATGAAGGTGGACATACCCTGGAAACAACTGGAAGCACGCTTTCAGTTTGATTTCCACCGAAAGCATCGGCGAGATCGCCGAAGAGCAATGCCATGAGGGCGGGATTTATGCCGTGGGCGATGGCGCCAATGGTTCCCACAAACATCAAAATGGTGTCCCAAAAATCGGAGAAGACGAAGAGCTTGTAAAAAGGAACAGAATTTTGAGTTCCCTTATTATCATTGTCCTCCTCCTCATGGCTCTGGCCGGCGAAAGCCTGCTCATCTACAGGCATCTTTCTTTAACAAACCACCTTAATTCTTGCAGCTTCTTCCAATATTTTCAGAGTACAAGAGAATGACTTGGTCAAATTAATTACCTTGTTTTCATGAGTGTGTGTGTGTATAAAAATATATATAAAGAAAGAGAGAGAGTTTGAGTTGGTGAGGATCAATTCAAGAGGCGGAGGACGCAATATATATATATATATATATCATATATAAAGATGCAAGTGTATGATATGTTTGTTGGGTAGGTCGAAGGAGGCTGGGCTGTCTAGATGAGGATGATGATTGCTTCAATTTCAACGGGTTACTTGAAATTATTACTATTATTTTATTTTTAATTAAAATGACTTTGCCAACCCAATTCCCACTTTCTCTAATGCGTAACTGAAAACTAGTTTTCCTTCTAATTTTAGGACAAAATCAACCTTTCATGTGATCATTTTAACCATTACCTCTTCTATTTTTATTTATCTTAATTATTTTCAAACAAAAAAAAATCATGTATTATGCCTATATATATTTTATAATAGAATTTAACTGAATGATAAATCCAATAATGAAGTTGATGTGAATAGTGTGTCATTAAATTCTACATAGGACAAAGTAAAGTTTCTTGTAAAAAATGATATTCAAATTAGGTGAGTGTGAAGACCATTTCAGTAGTAATAAAGCGCGTCCACGCCAAAAGTCGGACCATTTCAGCTCATGTTTAATATTGGGAATTTTTATGTATATATACGGTATACCTACCAACTTTATATAATTTCTGCTTAGATCTCTCATTTATGTTTTTCTTCTTGTGTGCATACAACGCGTACGTACACGCGTTACCTTTACCATTGACATATGCCAAATATTTTAGAGTGACATAATAAGAAATTTATGTGAATAATAAAACCAAAATGGTTATTTACTGAAATTATAGATATTAAAAATAATAAAATTTAACTTTCCATAATTTTTTTTTAATCGGTAAATAATTCGTTTCCAAGAATCGAACCTAGTATCTCACTAAAGCGAGGAGCCCGATAGCTAGTTGGGCTAAACACCGTTAAATATGATGTTTTTACCTAAAGTATTCCGGTGCACGGTATCAATAGTTTTTTCTTCCAAAATAATTCTTCAACTAGCGGATTGCATCACAGTCTAATTCAGCAGTCTAAATGGGATTCATCATTCATGTCACAACCCTGACAAAGAGGATGATTTTTATTTAATACTAGCCGAATTTACACTTCCTTTGACAAATACAATGTCAAAATTACTGAAAAAATATATAGGAAAATTAAAGAGAAAAGAGATTAGTCAAAGAGTAGAATATAATCAAAACAAATTCATATTTGAAATTATGTTTAAAAAACACAATCTTTTTCACTTTGTCTTGGTCACCACCGCACAAATATGCAATTTATAAAAATACAGAGAAAATAAAAACTGTTGTAAAAATTTTATACATCCCTATTTTTCATAATCCTATTTAATTGAACGTACTCACATATCTTTCAAAATGCATTAATTGCAACTGACTATTTTGTGCAACAGAAAATATCTACGAGAAAACAAATTTAAGTTGCTTAAATATATTTGCATTGGTGAAATATGTAAATGAATTTATGTGATTTTTATAGGAGGTAAGATTTTGTAAGAAGGTTATAATGATGTTTGTAGACTGTAGTTAGGGTGAGTTATTAATTAAATTAAAATTAATTGTAAAATGGAGAATCAATAATCATTTAGAACAAATATGAAGGGTCCTAAGGTGTGTGGGGTCAAATGGAAATAAACAGTGCATCGATCTAATTCTAATTAATTTATGAGTGAAAGAGGACTTTTGGAGTATTTCTCCACGGGTTGAAACTTGTCCTCAGCTACCACTAGTAGTTAATTGCCTCTCATTTCATGTAACTAATTTATTACATACATACATAGTACTCCTACTAGTCTATATACATAGATCTGCTGAGAAAAATCAACAAATTAAATATCCTCTCCTTTTCTAAGTCAAACATGTCCCTGAGTTGTTCCCACTAGCTAGCTAACAGATTCTCCAATTTTGACCAAAATTTTGTTTTTTCTTGAAAACAACACCCATCATTCATTAACACACGCATTTATGTATATAAATTTGTTGATAAGATAAAAGGGATATAATATAATCTTCTTTGCTAATAGCCTTTTTTTTGAAAAGGAAATGCATTCGTAATTAGTCCACCCTATCAATATAAAGGTAACATCGAAGTTGGAAGAAGACATATAAGTTATAGCTAGTTAGGTGATCTGTGATTCCTCAAGTCACTAGCTTAGGGTCGAAATCATGAGAAAAGTTAACACACTTCGCGAATGGACATGAAGTAGCTAGCTAGCTAGTTTCCTAGCAATCACTAACATTAACAAATGATCCATGTGTAACCTGCTAGAAGCATGAAAACAGAAATATTAATACTATATCTAGCTTCTCGGCGAACTGACATATTACCCGAAATATATCACCCGAGGGTCAATGAAAAGCAGTGGCAAATGCCGGAATAGTAGCAAAATAGTATCTTTTCCTCTGTAATTATTCAAGAAAGTGTGTAAAAATATGTCGAACAATAACACCTAAGATGCCACTTATAGCAATCAAAATATGATTGTTGGAGTGTGGTCTTTATGAGCCATAATGCCCTCTCGACCGAATCGAAGTCACCCGAATAATGCACTATTAATTCGGGTTTTAAATTTTTGAAACTGTTGTTGTAGTAGTTGTAGATTCTCGATCTCATGCAAATTTGTCAACACTTGAGTTGGCTATCGAGTTAGTATTCGGCTATTGTCAAGCGACCACCAATTTGATGCGATATTCGTGTATGCGAGATCGCGCTCGCACACAAGTTCGTGTTTTATAGGTCAATTTTCGCCATGATTAGCACCCCTCAACGTGCACGCTTAGAGGGTAGATGAGTATTTTTCATAACATCTTACAAGCTACAAGTGAATTCCTTTTTATATATTCACTTCTTCCACCAAAATTTTCCGACAAAAGCTTTTTGTTTCTTTCATCAAAGTCTTTAGTTTTTTTTTTTTTTTTTTTACAATAATCTTAAAAATTCAATTTTTATTCATTCAAACCTAGAATTAAACAAATAATATATCAAATGGAAGGATCACATTTTCCAACAAGAACAACTATGACAATTCGTGAATAGAAGAACAACTTAACCGTGACAATCCAGGGGAAGTGTAATGGCCTAAGTAAAAAGGCGGGTCCAGATATTTTTAGACATAACTGAATGATGGAGTTAGATTAGCTTCCAACACTATGATATGGCATTAATTTCGATAGTCTATTAATTAGGATGATGAGGTTAATGTTTAAATGATAAACACTCATAAGTCTCATTTTATCTTAGAGTTTGACCTTCATAATTGAAATGATAATATGATGGTATAAAATTTTATCAGATGATTATAAATTCGATCTATGCATTATTATTTATGTAGAAACATGAAAAATAATAAATAAATTAGGCACTTGGGAGCAGGAGTTACATGCATGGTTTCAAGGTGCAGCTGTGGCTAGTCACGTATATTCCTTTCAGACCCATGGGCAGGCTTGGTGGGTGGACAACCACTTGCCTATATATATATATATATATATATATAATTATATATTGGTTTCGGACCTAAATTGCAATATCACGCTCCACTTGGATATACTGGGTCATCTTTAATTTGTCTTCTTTTCCTCTTTATAATAAGCACACATGGAACATTTTTATAGTCCATATAATATATTTAAAGATCATCCATGGGTACCCTACAGAACATGAAAAATATACTTACATATATTAGAAATTAAAAGCCCTATAAATTCATACTCCTAAAATCCAAACTAACCCGCGGTGAAGAGACACGCTTATTAAGAAAACTTAAATTAGTGTAGGAGAGAGAATAAAGTGTAATGATATTTTGGGTGGTTGTATGAGATAAAGTGTAGGAGAGAGAATAAAGTAAGAGTGACATTTTGAAATAAAATTAATATTGTGAGAGTATTGATATTGAGTTTTATTTCCAAATTTGGGGTGTGAAGATAGTTGTGGGCGGGACCGAAATAAAAAAATGTGAAGATAGTTACGGGGTGGGGAGTATATCTTTCTTACCCATTCATTTCCACTAGAATTTTCTGATTTTTGACAGCAATAGAAAAAAAAAAAAAGTGTATACAAGTAAACATGTTCCCTGCTTCAGAATAATTTTCTACCCATTCATTGATTATTCAACATTTATATTTGAACGCGTCCTAGTTGCCAAAATAGGCACGATAATTTAAATGGATATTTCTCAATTTTATTTTCACTTAATTTTAATGCCACGATTTTCCTCAGACAAAAGTAATTAATCATCTATTTCAACGAGATTATCGCTAAAATTACTAAATCATAATGTTCAAGTAATCTAGTGTCGGTAGTAAATTCACTTTCATGTAACGTTGCAAACGAGTTAAGCCAAACACACTATTGTTTAAATTTATTTGAATTGTGTTATAGGGTTTCAAAACTTATAAGCTATAAGTAATTTGTCTGAGCATCATCGAACTTTGACTCAATCCATTAATATGTCGTATGTGCTCAATGAATTAACAAAACTAGAAGATTAATCACCTAAACAAATTAGATTGAGTACAAAAAGAAACAAATTAAGAAAAAGAAAAACTTTAGTATTATAATAAAAAAATTATTAATTGTCCTGCAGGTAAATAGTAGTAATTGAAAAGGTGATTTTCCCGGAAGCCTAAGATTGGTTGGTGGGTGAGTAAGAAAAATAAGGAGTCAAATTAAGTGGATGGCCTGCAAATAATTGGGTGACCTCGTAACGTGCAACTTTAAGGCAAGAATGACTACCTCTGCAACAAACATATATACATTTTTAAATTAAAATCAAATAATTAATAAATGAATTGCCGGAATAAAATCGTAAAGGCCTCCAATTAGCAGATTTTATTGACCAAGTCAATCCCAAGGGTTTGGTCAAATATTTTATACAGATATTCCTTTCATTTAAATTAAATATCATGTATAAACCGGTACGTATGAATAATTGAAATTTGGTGTCATTTACATTGACATTTTTATACCTAATGCCCATCGCCAACTTCATGACGACCTGCTTACCACTTAATTACATTACATTACATGCATGCATATATAATTTAATTTGATATGTTTTTATAAATCACTTCTCAAATAATTAGTTGTACATCCATCATCGAAATTTTAGCAGAGATATTATATAAGCGAGATATATATACTTGCAGAATCGAGGAATAGAATAGAATCAGCTTTTCTACAGCTTCATTTAAATTCAAATATTCTTGTCCGAATTAATTAGCACCAAACCCTCTAAATAAATTGTCCTGAAATCATTAGAATCAGCATGTTTAAGATATCTAACTACCTAGTTATTGTATTCTTGTTAGTCGGCTGCTTGTTTATTTTAAACTCCCTCTAGTCCTTTATAAATGACGATTTAGAGAAATGCAGTGACATTAAGAAATATATTAATTTCTCAACATGTCCCTAATTAAATAAGTTGATCATTATGGTACTTGAGTCTTTCATGCAATCCCCATTTTGCTTCCATACGCATAACTCCCAATTAATTATATTGAATTAATGAAGTAAATGATATATTAGGGATAAATTCAAAGTAATGCTCAAACCGTCACTTAATATGAAAATTCTTAAAAGTTCCAAAACGTCACTTATAAATAATCGGAGGGAGTATAAAATTAGAATATGCCCCGCGCATTTAAAATGTTTATATGTTTTGTTGTTATATATTTACAATATACAATAAATTTAAATTGAAATAAAAATTTAATATGCACAAAAATATAACTATTTGTGGTATTTTAAGGTGTTGAAAAGTAGTACTCCTTCGTCCCGTACTCAAAGTGACATTTATTGTTCGGCACAATTATTAACTTAAGAGTTGTTTAATAATATAAATTAATTTTTATAAGGGTATGATAGTCTTTTCAACTTTAATAATAGAGTTGTTTAATATTATTAAATTGAGTTGGTATGAGAAAACTAATGACATGTGGTGTAATATATATGGAGATATTTGAAGAAATAAATAAAAAAAAACTAATTATATTTTAAAAAAATAATAATGCATGTAGTAGAATATGGGCCTTGCTTTTTACAAATGATACATCAAATAAGGGATTGAAAGTATTATTTTGTTGTGAAATAGTGGAGCAACATTTCTAGCAGTACTGGCAAATAGTATTTTGAAACTTGAAATAGTGGCGGAATATTTCTATTTTGTTATGAAATAGTGGCACAATATTTCTACCGTAACACTGGCAAATAAATCATTAATGTATAGTGCCAGTGCCACCTATTTTGCTGGAGATGGAACGTGAAAATATTTTTCCTATGTTTGCTGCTCTAGATATTACTGTATGTCAAATTAAATTATTCAACATTTAATTAATTTGAAATTGCAGGGTAAAAATTTATTTGAACTTGATTCAATAAAAATATCAAATAAATTTGAACACATATATTTTTATAGTTGATGGAATGTAAACGCCCTGGTTAAATATATTGAGTCAAATTGTCACTCTTCCTTTTGGACTTTTGGAGGAGTTCAAAAATACCAGTTTAATATACATAAAAATAGTTTAGGATAGTATAAATACCTTCATTTAAAAATTTACACCTCTAGTAAATTATAAAAACTACTGAATAAGTTAATTATAATTTTTTTGTTTTAAGAATTATGATGCAGTCCTCAGTCTCTGGTGCGCCGAACCCAAAAAATAAAATAATTCCTTAACCAACCTATTAATGTAGTGTGTAAAATAACAATAAAAATGGGGAGATTACCGGCACTGATTTAATCTTGATTGCGCTTCCAAAAAGGATAAGTAAGGATTTTGATTCTCTACTCTCAGCTTGTTTTTCGGTCTTCAAATATCATCCAATTTACCTGTGTTAAATAGAAAAATAATATATCAAAGTAAATGGAGCCAAAAATAATAATAAGTGAAATTAATAATATTGTAGCTAAAAAGTGATTATAAAATAACCAATTAAAGCACCTAAATTATATTGTCTGTCTCATACTCGTTGTGATATTTGTCAAAAAGGTCATCTGTACTCGTTGCATCATTTATTTAAATGGTAATAAAATAACTTTTTCATTTTTACTTATGCCCCTCAAACACTACAATATTACACCATATGCCACTATTTTTCCCACTTAAACCCAATTTAATACTATTAAACAACGCGCTTATTAAAGTTGAAAAAACTACATCACCCCCATAAAAAAATAACTTATATTAAACAACTCTTATATTAAAATTTATTTTAAACAAGAAATATAATGAACGAGTATAAAACGGAGGGAGTATATCAATCTCTCTAGATCTCTATAGCAAAGATTGAGGGGTGATTTGGGCTCAAAAGGGAATATTAGGTTTCGTTGAGATTTCCTTGTAATAGTGGGCCAGTACTGTGGCTCCCACACATCAACAACTTCTAAGTACGATTTAAACTACATGAACTCCCGCGTATTACGTAGTATGTTCTCTAAATAAATTTTATAATATACTATATTATACATATTGATGCGTGCAATAAAGTCACGCTAACAGAATCGAACCCCGTGCACGAGATTCGTGAGATCACTCTTCGAACACGTACCACAACCGTGCAATCCGAACCCGTACCCAAGCTCCGAATATGCTCAAGTCGGTGATCGGAATAAATATGGAAGGAGGGCCCTAAATACCCGATTAGGGACCTCTGAGCTAATATGAACTATTTGAATAAGTGTTAATGGAGGTAGTATAACATGCTTAAAGTGTGATAAATAGATAAGTGAATTCGTCTCTTTCCTCTATCCACGATCATACATAAATAATACCCGGAAAAGGACGGTTATTACCACCCTCAGATGAAGCTCTCCACTCTTCATCATGCTCCTCCCACGTTTCGTCCCTTTTCCACGTCTCATTCCTCTTTCTCCGAATAACCGCTTCGAATTTTTCGGAGATTCTTTTCGGCTCTGTTTCACCGAGTCTTAACTTGCTTATCAACTAATCCCTATTTTGTAGGTTTATTATCAACCGCCACCCCTCTTTCGGGGCTATCCCAACCGCTTGCTTTATTCCCGTCAACTAGGGTCCATACTTGAGTTTCGGGCTTAACTATATCATTCTTCTCTTTGGACCCTCTTTGGGCTTTCGCCCACTCGGCCCTTTACCCTTGAGTGGGCCTAGATTGGCCCACAATATATTTATGCCACATCACAGTAATATTAAAAGAATGTATATGCATAAAATTTTGTGTAATTATAATATTAAATTTAAATCATAGTAATATTAATTGTATGACAATCATGCTAGGTATTAGAATTATCATAATTATGTGAAAATTTACTATAAGATTTGTTTCAAATTTATTTTACAATTAATAAAAAGAGACGATTAATATATTTTTGTTATATAATTGATGCATAAATATTACTCCGAATAGTATATATATCGTATATTTGCAATAAATATCATATATGATTATATTAAGTTTTTTAATAATACTTATATATATATATATATATATATATATATGTATGTATATTCATTAGTGTGAAATAAAATAAATTAATTGAGTCAATCATTTTTAATCATTTTACTCAATATGTTAATAATTATAGGTAACTAATTATACATTGACACATAATCATTGCACATAAATAAACTCTTTAAAATTGACATCTCAACAAAATTTACTACAAGTTGACACCTAAGTAAAAACAAACTCCTTAAGATTTGTACATAATTGTCAATATTATACTTGAAGTCTTTGTAGATCCTATATAATCAACCAAGCATTGATTAGCACATGTATATATAATACTGGAAATTAAGAAAAGTAGACAACATGTGATATATACTTTTTCAGGACAAATTATATTTTTATTTAATAGGGTTTTTACTATTAAAAAAATACATTATATATTCTTAAATTGTTGATTCAATATATAAAATTTATTTTAAATGATTGCACTTTGCGCAGAGTACGTTTACACCGTGTTATATGCAATCTCACTGTGTTGTTCTATCAATATATTAAATTAATAAATATAAAATAATAAAAAAATATTCTTTTTATTTTAAAAAGAAAAAATATATAAATATAACATTACATATATATCCTTATTAAAATTTTATTTTTACATTGAAATTTTGATTGTAATTTAAAATTGGATTCTAATACTTTGAGCGCCCGTTTACTTTGAGGGTTATCCATGGATAAGGGATAAAAATCATTTTAAGCGCAAAATAATTTTTTATCCCGAGTTATCCTGGATAACCCTCAAAAGAACAGTAATGGTTGTGTTGTTATGGCTAAAGCTGGGCCTTGGTTAGCGGTCTGTCGGCCTATTGGGCTCAAAGTAAGTCCTCTCTGCGGTAAAGCCTTGAGCCATTAAGATTAAAGAGTCTATCTCTCTCTCCTCAAATCCAACACGTCTTCTGATCTTGCACTTCACTTTTATCAAAAATACAAATACTTGTCAAGAAAATGACATCATTAATAATTGAAGAGGTTTGAAATTTAAAATGAATGGGGTAAGTTGGTAATACGTTTTTTTAATAAAAAAAAGTCGCATTTATTGATATCTAGCACATGATAGTATATGGTGTTGAAAATATTACACACAAATACACAATGTGAATAGTTGAGCCTAAAAATAAATCAGTAGTCATTAACCGAACTTGTAAACATAAAAGTGATGCATAATTACTAGATAAATCATGTGTAAACCAAGGGGCTTAACCCACTTGGCCACTGCGCCTCACTTAAGTGGGAGATCCGAGTTCGATTCTCTTTGGGAACGAATTGGGATGAGAGTTCTAAGGAGACTTAGAGAATTTGGAATTGTAAGTAGACTTCGCTGACTAATTTCTAACAACTAATATTTACCGATTAAAAAAAAAAAGATAAATCATGTGTAAAGGGCTCACTAAAAAAATAAAGTAAAGATATATGAATTTGTGGGGTGAAATATTTATGCAATAAATGCAAATGTATATGAGTATTTTGTGGGGGCTAGGGCAGTGTATTTTACCTATTCTATCATCAGCTTAGATTAGTTTGGGTTTCCTTTCCTTTCCTTTCAAATTATCACCCCATTCAACATCACATCTTTAAAACATACTCTCCCATTCATTACTATCTTTTTATGGTCCCACTAATTCTAATCTTATCTAACTAAAATTGTTTTTCGAATAGACGTACAGATTGAAAAATATATAGCAATTCATTATAAAACAATTGAAACAAGAAAATTATTACGATAAAATATTAATTCATACATTTCGAATTTTTAAAATTAAAATGTAGTACAACACTACAAGATTTTTTTAGAAAAATTAAAGAACATTTTCGTTTTTAATTAAACAAAAGAAAAACACAAAATAATGAATCAAATGGTAACCATAATAGAATTAATAAATATAAAAACAACTCGTAAAACATAATTAGCAGGAAACAAAACACAATAATTAAGATGGATTGGAATTTTTTAAAAGAAATGGCATAGTTACGTTTCAACCGTAACATGCCCCAGCGTGGGGCCCTTGTGTCAGTGTTCTATATGTTGGGTTATATCTCATCTACGATGCCAATAATTCAATTTTTTTAAAAAAAAAAATTGAAAGTAGTATTTAAGTTCGATAGGTTTTTAGAACTATACGGGTCTACGTATATAAATAACTCTTTTGGTAGTAGATAGTACCTCCAGACGTGATGAGAAGAAATATCTCAAAATCAGTTTATGTTTGCCTTTTGTTGCTGATGGTTTTATGTCTGAGTTCTAAGCTGGAAGTTGATCAAATATATGTGAAAAGTCAAGTTAGTTAAAATCGAGTTAGTTTTGTTAAACTAGCAGATTTGTGAAGTCTGGTGCTATCTTTGCCTCTGCATATTTTTGATTGGCTTGGAGTTTTCAAGTGAAGTTTGTTGCATTTGAAAGTGACTCTGCAAGCTTCTTATCGGTGCAAGTAACCGCATTTAAGGGCAAGTCTAACGAGAAAACTACCTTGAAGTTGGTAGGGAGTGCGGTTTTCTACTCATAATTCGAGTGTTTTGATTGAGTGCATTGTATTATCTTTGCTTATACTCAAGAGAGAAGTATTGTAACCTTAGTGTGTGATCAATAAAAGTCCTGAAGTCTCTCATATAGTGGATGTAGATCAATTGATCGAACCACTCTAAATACGTGTGTCATTTTTTAATTCTTTGCTTTTCATTTTTACGCATTAGTGATTCTACGATCTTGTTGATCATCAAGCTACAAGTTTATTGTTCCAACCGATTCTTTGGAAGATAATCTTGACAATTGGCGCCGTCTGTGGGAAGACATTCAAGGAGGTGATCATGGTGGGAACAACTAAGTTCGATATAGAGAAGTTCACCGGAGAATCTGATTTTGGCTTATGGAGAATTAAAATGAAAGCAATCTGGTTCGTGAGGATTGGAAGAAGCTCTTGAAGATTCTCGTACATCTACCGATGAAGAATCTAGCAAGAAATCTGTGAGAAGAACAAGATGATGATTAAGGCTCATAGTGCCATCATCTTAAGTCTTGGTGATAAAGTTCTTCGAGAAGTAGCTAAGGAAAAGACAGGCTAAGGAGGTGCAGGATAAATTGTCAAGTCTGTACATGGTGAAGACTCTTGCCAACAAGCTCTATATGAAACATAAGCTTTATGCATTTAAGATGTTCGATGATAAGCCTATCTTGGAGGCATTTGCAAGAATTTAACAAAATTCTTGATGATTTGGAAAATATAGATATCAAGTTGGAAGATGAGGATAAGACATTGATCCTACTAAGTGCTTTACCAAAATCCTTTGAAAATTTCAAAGATACAATACATTTTGGAAGGACTGAATCTATAGGACTTGAAGATGTTCAGACTTTGGAATCTAAAGAATTGCGGAAGAATTCGAGAGAATGGAAAGCAGTAAAGCCGGTGAGAGTTTATCTATTAAGGCAAATCATCGGAAGAAAAATAACATCAAGAAGTGGCAAAATCGAGAATGTAAAGAAGCAAGACAGAAAGCAATCGATAAGCTCAACTAATGAAAATTCAAAGAAATGTTACCACCGCCATGAACACGGGCATTTCAAAAGAAATTGTCCTAAGTGGAAGAAATCCACAAAGAACAAAGGGGGCAACACATTTGGAAAAGACAAGACTCAAGCAAATCAAACTAAGAAGGTTGAAGACACCTCGGAGTTATGAATCTGCTTTGAAGTTCTAGCTCACTTTGAATCGAAGATAAGTCTGAGTGGATCCTAGACTCGGGGTGTTCTTTTCACATGAGTCCCTTGAAAGAATGGTTTCATGACTTTAAACATCGAGAATGAAGGGTCGGTTTTGCTAGGAAATAATCAAATCTACAAAGTGAGAGGTCTTGGTTCTATTCACTTGAGAATGTTTGATGATTCTCGTCGAATTTTGAGGAATGTGAGGTATGTTCCAGATTTGAGAAGGAATCTTATCTCTCTTGGCATGTTAGATTCAATGGGCTATAAGTTTCAATCGGAGAATGGTGAGCTCAAGGTTTCAAGAGGGTCTAACACTGTTTTGAAAGGCATCGAAGGAATGATCTCTATTTTCTTAAGGAGCACTATTATTGATAATGCGAGACAACACAAGAGAGATTGATAATACTCTCTTGTGGCATAGAAAAGGCTTGGACATGTAAGTGAAAAGGGCTGCATGAGCTATCCAAGCAAGGGTTGTTGAATGGAGACAAAATTTCTAAAATTTGGATATATGTGAACATTGCATATATGGCAAGGCAAAGAGGCTTAAATTCAACACCGGTGTTCATACCACCAAAGGCATTCTTGATTATGTTCATTCAGATTTATGGGGGCGACCAAGAATCAAACCAAGAACTGTGGCGGGTATTTCATGTCTACGATTGATGATTACTCTAGAAAAGTATGGATTTTTGTGTTAAAGGCAAAATCAAGCTTTTGAAAAATTCAAGGAATGGTTATCGAAGTAGAAAATATCGGTGGGAGAAAAGCTGAAATACTTGAGAAGCGATAATGGGTTAGAGTATCTTTACGAGGAGTTCAATAAGTTTTGCAAAGACAAGGGGATTGTAAGGCATAAAGCTGTTCCGGGGACTCCACAACGAGAATGGTCTTCTTTGAAAGAATGAATCAAACTCTTCTTGAGAGGGTTAGATGCATGATCAACGATGCAACGGGTTTATCAAAGGCTTTACGGGGAGAAATTGTTACATCACCGCATATTTGATAAATAGGTGTCCCTCATCTGCCATTAATTTCAAGACACCGGAAGAAATGTGGAATGGCAAGCCTCCCGATCTTGGAAATTTGAGGGCATATGGCTGCTTGACATATGCTCATGTCAAGCAAGACAAATTAGAGCCAAGGGCTCTAAAATGTGTTTTGATAGGGTATCTAGGCTGGTGTAAAAGGATACAAGCTTTGGTGCATTGAACCGGGAAATCAAAGGTGCATTATCACCGAGATGTGACTTTTGATGAGAAGAAAACACCATTGAAGGATCCCGATGATCCCTGGTCCTTGAGAGAGTCACAAGAAGGGTGTTCGGTTTGAGGTGGAGCCTCAAGATATTAGAAGTTATGAACATGAAGATCATGTGGATCAATCGATCATTTGTCATCCGAAAGTGAAGTTGATTATCGAATTATCGGCTTGCAATAGATAGAGTTAGGAGGGATATTCATCCACCACGGAGGTATGGTCATGCTGATATGATTTCATTTGCTCAATGTACACTATGGATGTGGAGACGAGATGAACCTAAAACTTACACTTGAAGCCATCACCGTGATGAAAAGGAGAAGTGGATTGTTCTCAGTAGAAGAAGAATTGACTTCTTTACGCAAGAATCAAACTGAGAAATTGTTCGAAACCAAAGAACAAGAAATGGTGGGGTGTAAGTGGATATTCAAGAAGAAAGTTGAAGCAAACAAAGGTGGTGGCATCAGTATTTAAAGCAAGGCTTGTGGCAAAGGGTTTTACACGAAAGAAGGGGTAGATTTCTCCGAGATTTTCTCTCCGGTTGTGAAGCACTTGCTCAATAAGAATCCTATTGGCACTTGTAGCTCGGTTTGACTTGGAATTACATCGGTTAGATGTAACTACTGCTTTTCTTCATGGTAAATTAGAAGAACAGATTTATATGAAGATACCGGAGGGATTGTTTGTTCCAGATGGAGAGGATAAGGCATGTCTCTTTGAAGAAGTCACTCTATGGACTTAAGCAAAGTCCAAGGCAATGGTATTTGAGGTTTGATGAATTCATGAATTCTCGTTAATTTTACTAGAAGCAAATATGATAGTTGTGTCTATTTTAGTAAAATGTCGATACCATTAAATATCTCTTGTTATATGTTGATGACATGTTGATTGCTAGCAAGTCTCTTGAAGGAATTGCAGAAATAAAGAAGGCTGCTAAAATCGAGTTTGATATGAAAGACTTGGGAGAAGCAAGGATGATACTTGGCATGGAAATTAGAAGAGATAGAAAGGCGATTCTATTCTCTTGTGTCAAACTCGGTACTTTGAGAAAGTATTGAAGAAATTCAGAATGGATAAAGCAAAAGTTGTGTCCACTCCTTTAGGACAAGATCACAGTGTCTTCACGGCAGTTGTCCTAATAACAAGGTGGAGAGAGCTCAAATGATCGAGTTCCTTATGCAAATTCGGTAGGGAGTTTAATGTACTCCATGGTGTGTTGCAGACTGATCTAACTCACTCAATGTGTGTTGTTAGCGGTACATGAGTGATCTGGCAGGAGTCATTGGGAGGCAATGAAGTGGGTTATGAGATACATAATAGGCTCACTTGGAAAGGGTTTGAACTTCAGAAAGTCATTGAAGGTGGATATGCTCGATAGGATATGTTGATGCAGACTATGCCGCAAACATTGATACAAGAAAGTCTCTTGCGGTTATGTCTTCACATTATATGGAACAACTATTTCTTGGAGGTCAACTCATCAATCGTGGTTGCACTCTACTACGTAATCTGAATTTGTGGCCCTTCAAGCTATCAAGGAGAGTCTGTGGTTGAAGGGAATTCTCGAAAGAATTTGGGGTTTATCAGAAAGTGTGATGATTCTCGTGATAATCAAAGTGCCATTCACCTTGCTAAACATCAAGGCTACCATGAAAGGACTAAACATATAGATGTTAGACTTTATTTTGTTAGAGATGTTATTGAGAAGTCTATTGTTAAGGTTGCTAAAATAGCAACCGAGGAGAATCCAGTGATGCTTTCACTAAAAGCTTACCTAATTCAAAGTTTGAACTTTGTCTTAGGCTCATTGGAATGTGATTTGTTTTGAATTCGTGTCTTTGCTCGAAGATTAAAGCGGTGGTGGTGTGCTTTTTGTTGTGATTCTTTATTGATTTTGAGCTAAGGTGGAGATTTGAGAAGAAATATCTCAAAATCAGTTTATGTTTGCCTTTTGTTGCTTGATGGTTTTATGTCCGAGTTCTAAGTGGAAGTTGATCAAATATATGTGAAAAGTCAAGTTAGTTAAAATCGGTTAGTTTGTTAAACTAACAGATTTGTGAAGTCCAGTGCTATCTTTGCCTCTGCATATTTTTGATTGGCTTGGAGTTTTCAAGTGAAGTTTGTTGCATTTGAAAGTGACTCTGCAAGCTTCTTATCGGTGCAAGTAACCGCATTTAAGGGCAAGTCTAACAGAGAGAAAAACTACCTTGAAGTTGGTGGGAGTGCAGTTTTTCTACTCATAATTCAGAGTGTTTTGATTGAGTGCATTGTATTATCTTTGCTTATACTCAAGAGAGAAGTATTGTAACCTTAGTGTGTGATCAATAAAAGTCCTGAAGCCTCTCATATAGTGGATGTAGATCAATTGATCGAACCACTCTAAATCTGTGTGTCATTTTTTTAATTCTTTGCTTTTCATTTTACGCATTAGTGATTCTCTGATCTTGTTGATCATCAAGCCGCAAGTTTATTGTTCCAACCGATTCTTTGGAAGATAATCTTGACACGTGATCATTTTTTACGAATAGGATTAATTAATTTGTATTTTTATATTTTTATTTCTATTACTCCCATGATTAATTTCTAACACCGTGGGAGTCCAAAATTTAGAAAATAGGCAGATCATTGGACATGTCTTTTGGATAGACATTGAGGCCAAGTGGAGTTGATAGAAATTAGAAATGATATATAAATTTAGAGAGGGGGTAAAGTATATTTTTGTTCAACTCATTGAATAAAATGGAGTAGTGCATATGTATATGGCAATGAAGTTTGATTTTGAGGAAGATCGATTGATAAATAATAAGTTTTAGCTTAGCGGCATTCATTGTTGTGGTGATCGACCAATTTCCAAGATATGCATCGCATAAATTGTGATAAGTTTAGATTAAATTTTATATGAAAATAATCTCATTTTCATTTTTAATTATGCTCTAAAAAAAAACCTCCTTTACATATTATATTCAATTATAGGACACCCAAAATTATGTTCAATGAAAGAACTTTCGCATTAATTCTTCTACCATTGCTCGTGTTCTTTATTTATTTTATATTTGCGGTTCATTTATTAGTCCATCTGAATACCCCCATTATACACCATAAATAAGGCTACAAAATCTTTAAAAAAAAATCATATGGTAGCAATGAAAGAGAATGAAAATCTTCGGGTTCCAGGTGATAGAAGCCCTCAGGAATTCCCTTCGATTTTGCAAACTCCCAATCAAATTCAGAATTCCCCAAATCGCTCTAACAATTTTGATAGAAATTTCTTCCATTTTTGTTTCCTGCAAGCAACACATGTTTGCATTTGTTTTCCGCAAAAGATCCCTCACGTCTTTCTTTTTCTCCCTTCGACCAGGACCACGTATATTGTAGCTTACTATTATCATTATGGAGATCTTCCATTTCTCCTCTTCTCTCTCTTCCCTTTGTTCTTACCTCTCCTACTGGACTTTACATCCCGCCTAATAAGGTCCTCAATATGGTCAATAATGTCGTCTTCATCTCTTTCCTCGCATTGCAATCCCGCTTTTTTCCCCAACTCCCAGGTTTCTAATGCTTCTTGAGCCACCTGCAAATTTATTTCTTCTTCTCCAGACTCGCATTTTCAAGATCTTCTCCTAATTTTCCTTTTCCTCTCTCCCGATTTGGGGATTTTGACTTTTCTCGCCAAAGATTTTGACACACTTGACTCCTCAACCATTGAGTTCGACGCAAGATGATCCGATGCGGAAGGGATGGGCCTGTCCTCAATTACTTTTGAGGAGCTTGGGCTTTTTCCTCTTTTGGCCCAATATCGCAAAGTGTTACTTAAGGCCCGTGTTATTTCCACACACCGAAGTTCTAAGTACACACCCTTGAAAAAAACTAACCAAACCACGGTAAAAATGACTAACCTACCCTTAATGTTAAAATGGTGTAACAGCCATTTTTGAGTACACACACCCCATACAAAACATACAATAGCGAACGTGACCCGTTGGGTGTATCGTTTTGTTCAAAAATGGAAGTTTTCTAACTTTAAATCCGTGAAACGTGACCACTCATCCTAAAAAGCGTTGGATATTACATCAATGGGAGCTTCAAGTGATGAAGAATATGTTGTTGTAAGTTTTATTTTCGTTAGATTTATTGTTTGATTTGTACCTAGGGTTTTGTTGTATTTTTGTGTTTTTGTTGCTCTAAAATGATTTATTGAGTAGTTTGTAGTCAAAATATGCATTTACATTATCATATTACGTGTATTTGAACGTTGACACCATTTTTGTGTGAAAGTGACGGATTTGAATTATTCGAACACTGGTTCTTCGCACTTTTTAGTGTGCGGATTTTCTTTTCGCACACTAGGTGTGTGTACTTGGAAACACACTTGTGCGAGTATTTCTTTCGCGCATAGGGTATATGTGAGACCCTATGTTTCGCACAACGGTGTGTGTACTTGGATATACATGTGCGACATATTTTTCGAACAACACATAAATGTGCGAAGAATTTATTCGCACAACAACATAATGTGCGAACAACTAGCATTCGAACACATGTGTTCGCGATTTCTTTCAAATTTCATGCATCTCAACCCATAATTCGATCAATACATTATAACCCATCAAATTTAGACAACAAATATACATTTACAAACAATTTGTTATCATTTCACATACAAAAAAATATTTCAAATAACAAAAATAACAAACACACCTTTAGCCATGAGTTATTTCCTCCGAGAATGACGGGCGATGAACAGCATGAGCGGCTGCATTTAGCGGTGGCGGCGGCAATGACGGCGAGCGAACGAGCAGCGGAGGGAGGTCTACAATTTTATAGTGTGTGTACCATTTTTTGAACGTTAACTACGTGCACGGTGGTCGTGATTAGTGGGAGGGTAGTTATGAGATTTCGGGGTGTGTACTTGGAAGAAAAGTGTGTTGCCTTGGATAAGTGTGTGTACTCGAAGTTTGGTGTGTGGAAATAACTGGGCCGTTACTTAATCGCAGAGAACTAGCAGGCCTATTAAGGTCCAGAGTTGGAAATGGGCCTTTCGAAGGCCCAGGGATATCTGAAACTTCTAATCTCACCTCTCTAGATAAGATTTTTGTCGACCGAAATGTGGGACCCACCCAAGACTGATTATTACCGCCGGTAGAATCATTATTCTTCCCACGAGCATGTGATTTCCGAGAAAAAGACGGTGAATGATCGTGCCCTAGCTTCTCGGAGAAGCCAACAAGATCCTTTTCTTTTATTACCGCCAAATTTGAAATTTTGGACTTTTCGCCTCCCTAGTCTCGGGAGGTGGAGCAGCGGCGCCGATTTTTGGATACGGTGGGAGATTCGTCGGAAATGGCGTATCCGAACGAAAGTCTACCGCCGAGAAGCTAATTTCTTCGATAATTTTAATATGATGAATCCTCCCATCAATGTTAATAGCCAAGTCGGAGGAAGGAAGATTTGGTAATGGGGTCTTGATTAGAATTCTTGCTCTGCTCGGGTTTTTTTTTTGCGGCGGTGGCTTCGTCAATATGCATGAGATTTTCAAATTTAGCAGACACTAATTTGAAGAACCTTGCATTCCGCGCCTTTAAAGGCACTCCATACCACTTGTGTCCATATTATTCTTTTCGGTGAGTAATGTCTTCGTTCCAATCCTCAATCATGTCAAACCATTTGGTGGTCCACTGTTAAAATTCTCCGCCACTTCTGGCTAACTAAGGGGTTCCATCCCGTAATTAAGATTAGATCACCTCCTAAATACGAAATGGAACAGAACTCAACCGCCTCCTATTGAATTTCTTGTCCATTGATTTGCGGGAAAAGTTGTCCTTTAAGCCAAACAGACTCCCATTAAGCCACGAACATTCCTCCTCGGATGAGTTAAAACGTAGAGTGGCTCATTCTCCTTCGACCTCTATTGTTTGGGGTTGTATGCGGCCTCGGCGTAAGACTTATCTTCTCTCTTCCGGCCCGGGTTTGAGATGGAGAAATAACTTGGTCGAGATTTTAAGATTGATCGTTCCTGCCGCCGTCGGGAGTTCACGTGCAAATCTCGCTACTTTACATCGGATCTTGTATGAACCTAACCAAATGTCATCCAATTTCAAAAGGAGGTCTCCAGATATTTCGAACATTCTTGTAACGAACAAATCCAAATTTCCCACCCTCCTTGTTGGCTTTTGCAAGTTCATCTTTTCTGAAAATCTGTTTGAGAAATTGATCATTTCCAATCATGGGTATATTCCAAACATACAATGTTACAATGGAATAATTTCCCCCGAGTAACCTCTCCCTTTCCCAACTTATTATCAAAAACCTGTTGTGGCGTGGGTAGAATTTGTGCCTCACCGGAGTTCGCTCGGAATGGTTTCGCCCCCACCCTCTTCCGAGGCTCGCTCTCTCTCATCGTTTTTACACCATTTACATAGAAGATCATTACCTTCCAAGTTTGATAACAATTTCCGATTAAAATATATACTTGGAGAATTGGTAAGAAGAAGAGATTGCACCACAATAGTTGAACTTTTTATTGAATAATACGTTAAGATGACAAATCGAGGATATAATCGGAGAATCGAAATCAGAAACATACCGGAGACTAGGGTCGGGCGACTCTGTGGGAGGCGACGCTAGGGTTTGAGAGGTGAGAGATGAAGAACATTCAAGAACATAGAGAGGCAAGTGATATATTGGGGTAGGGTTAGATTTTTAATTGGGTTGGGTATTTAATTGGGTTGGGCTGATTAATCTGTTTAATTTATTGTAATTGGGCTAATTAGTTTTAATTAGTTTGATTTGTTTTAATTGAGTTTTTAATTGTAAGAATAATTGAGTGGCAATTGTTGTAATTATGTGATTCAAAAAGGATAAAATTAAATGTATTATTTCTTTAAATAGAATGAGCGTAAATTTAGTGGACGTTCAAATAAGGCATAGTGAGCGTAAATTTTATGGACGGAGAGAATATTATCTATCTTCAAAAGGTTAGATTTCAAGGCAACCATTTAACCAATAAAATTGTAGTATGGAAGTGAGAAAAGTGTATTTTGGTTGAAAATGCGGGGCTCATGTCAGCATGTGAGTCATCAGTCACGCCTCCCTCATTCTCTATCAAATTCAAAGTTTTTCAAATCCAAATCATCTCTCCGCCTTCCAATTTAACATCCATCAAATTCCTCTCTCTCTTAGTATCGGTATTAGTATTACAGGCAGGTGCCGGTGCCGGTGCCGGTGCGGGAGGAGATTTGTAATCGCCGGCTATCACTCATCTGACTTTCCAGCAGAAAACTGATTGATTCATGAATGGCAGCGGCGGAGCCTTTGCTCATACCCACTCCTCCTCCTCCTCCGCAGCTCCATGATCTCACCATCAATCTCCCTTCTTCCCTTCCTCAATCCTTGATTTACGACCAACACTCTTTCCCCTCTTCATCTCCGCCCTCCGCCCCGAAGAAGATGCAGCGCTCCAAAACAGCCCCCGCTATGGCTGCTATGAAAGACTCCCGCTCTCATCACGCCACCGATCCCAATACCCAATCCGATTCCTCTTCTCTCGTCCGCCAAGCTGCTCTCCTACTCGTCCTCTACCTCTCCCTTGGGGTCCTTATCTATTCTTTCAACCGCGACCATTTCTCCGGCGCCGAAACACATCCTTTCGTCGACGCCCTCTACTTCTGTATCGTCACCATGTGCACCATAGGCTACGGGGACATCGCCCCCACATCGCCCATCGCTAAGGTCTTCGCTTGCTTTTTCGTGCTCATAGGCTTTGGATTCATCGACATTCTTCTCAGTGGGGTCGTCAATTACGTGCTTGATTTGCAGGAAAATATGATTCTCGCTGGCATTAAGGGGAACCCCAACACGCCCCCGATTCTCTGCTAGGAATTTTTAGTAGACGTTGCCAAGGGGAGGATGAGGATTAGACTTAAGGTGGGTTTAGCTTTGGGGGCGGTGGTGCTCTGCATTGGGGCTGGGATTCTGGTGCTACACTTTGTAGAGCGCTTCGATATGGTAGATTCTGTGTATTTATCGGTGATGTCGGTGACGACGGTGGGATATGGGGACATGGCGTTCAACACGGTGGGGGCAGATTGTTTGCGTCGATATGGCTCTTGTTTTCGACGCTAGCGGTGGCCAGGGCTTTTGTGTATCTAGTGGAGGCCAGGATCGACAAGAGGCACCGCAAGATTGCCAATTGGGTGTTGCATCGCCGTATTACTGTCGACGATTTGCTTGCTGCTGATCTTAACCACAATGGTTTTATTAGGTCAGTTTTTGTTTATCAACATTGCACCTACTTGCTGTCTTTTGTATAGCTATTTCTTCTTGCATACCATTGTTTATACTGAATGATATAATATATGAAGAACCTACCATGCCTATTTCACACAATCCAATCCAGGACCTGTGTTTGATCATCTGATTTATGAATTGCAGTAAATCTGAATATGTGATCTTCAAGCTCAAAGAGATGGGGAAGATTCGGGACAAAGATATCTTGCAGGTATGTGATCAGTTTAACAAGCTTGACCGCAATAACTCGGGCAAGATTACGCTCCCTGATCTCTTGGAGGCTAATTTGTAGCATTCCATTACACTTTGCCTCCTCTGTTTGTTGAAATCTATTATCTAGTCACTAGGATATAATGTCATTCATACAACAATTACAAGGAAGCATTACAAACTCTGAATTTGAAAATGTATATTGTAAGGTTATTCTAGTCTAGGAAGAACACAGATTGTAATTATGAAATCGGTTTAATTATTTACTGAATTGCTGATGTTTTTCCAAAAATTGATTTCAATACTTTTCTGGTTTCTGTATGTGGGATATGTGTGAAGGTAAAAGAGATAACGGAGGAGGTTCAAGGTATAATAATGATGAGCATAACAAATGAATATTTAGAATAACTATCTTGTACTCTGAGTGAAAACTTCAAACTCTCCACTTGTATTTGAATTGATGGTGTCAACTATTCCACATTCATCCTCACTCTGCGAAATGATCATGAGGCCTTGCAATTGAGAATAAATATATAGGTTTAAATATTTGATTGGTACTACAAATATCTACCAAGAATTTTAGTGCTCATCTCTTGAGAGATTTCTAGTTAAGCATGTTTAGGTATACTTTGAGGGGAAGTTGGTTCAAATTCTTGAATTGGAAATAGTGAATTATAATGAGAATGAGAATAATAATATTGGACAAAAATGATTGCTTGTTAAGGAATAGTGAAATGATTATTGAAGAGGAGGTAGTCAATCAAAGTGGGGGTCTGTGCAAAGTATGATGAAGGTATCATTTGTAATCATTAACCATAATAATTTCACATGCTTATTCTCATTATCATTCTGCTAATAAATTCTACTCCTATTCAAATTGGTTTGCATAATCTATGCGAGATATCACGCTAGCTAAAATTGAAGTTTATTGATCGATCCAACAAGGAATATCTGTTGTCTTTGAGCTTAAGTGACAGACATTCATTTCAGAAATATCACTTGGCTCATAGGAAACAGATCATATGTTTTTTCCTACCATTATTTGATTTGAAATTAAGGTCTCCATTTCTTTCATTTTCATGTTCTTCTACGGCTTTGAAGTTTAATTGCTCTGAAACAAATTAAGTATCTGATGTTTCTATGGATGTTTGACAACATCTATGATTCATTCATGGATATGACATGACATAGGTTGTGGGATCTTAGATAACGCCAATATTTGATTATGTACAAGTTAGCTAGCTCTTAAAAGTCTTAGGAGACCAGACCAGACCATTAATATGAATATCTCCTACACCAAAACTTGTAGTAGTTTTGCATACCATGGAAATTCCTGCTGCCAGACCTTTTCTTGTAGGATCCGTTTTGGACAGGTTTTGGTTTAAAAATGATGCATGGATAATTTAATAATTAAATTGTTTAGATAGAAAATAAAATTATAGATGTCAATTAACTAGAAAAACATGGACAAACCTATGCACTTGCACACATAGCATTAATTAGTAGCACCACAAAACAACTTCGACTCTTTCAACAACCTGTGTAAAAACAGGTAGATTGAATCTGAAACAATGATAAACAATTCAACTCAATATATCACTCTAGGTCTTAGGTATACTGCTGGAGAGACATATAATAATATTGCAGAAATAACAATCTCTTTTCTTAATTTTCATTCAATAATGATCAACCCCACTTAATATAGTAATATTAATAAATGATTTGGAGAACAGGAAACATTGATAAATCCATATTGATCTCGTCACCATCACTATTTCTGTTATAAAATAAATACATAACTGGAAACTGATTGGTTTCAAGCCCAGGCCAGTAGTGGAAGCAAAGTAAGTAATCAGAGAAAGGGACAACTGTAATTATATTATGGTGATATTAGTTTTTAATTTAGAAAGCAATTACTCCTTGATTGGTTGATATATAGACTAGTTTTACGCAATTTGCTTGGATAGGTTTACGAGATGGCCACCCAATATATATCTTGTTTTAATATATTCTTTTCATAAATTAAAAGTATAATAACATAATAAATATAATACAAGTGATATAATTAAAAAGAAAAATAAAAAACTTTTTAACATAATTTGATGTTCAGTGACAGTGAGTGATATTTTGTGAAAATAGAAATGAAGTGTAGGAATAAATAGTAATGAGTAATTTATCAAAAATAGAATGAAAATTTTGTATTGGTATAAATCCAAAAAAAGTAAAAAATGGAAAGCTTCTATTAGGATGGATGGAATAATACTTTTATGGCAAAGTCTTGTGTTACCATTAAAACTATTAATTATTTCATTAAAGAATATTAAGGGGGTGGTTGGTTGAAAATTCCTAAATGAGAATGAATATAGGACTATGATGGTTGATGAGAACAAAAAAATAATCAATGTTACAACTTTTCCTCCTAAATAAGGTAATTATTACCTAATTTTGATTAATTTTTCCCCTCCTACAATAGTTTCTCTTCCATCATTTCCCTTCACCATCACTACAACTTTCTTTTGTTTCATTTTTTTTTCCCAAAATTGGAGCACAACACTTGTGATATCATTGAAACAATTCTACCTCCAATATTCTAGGAGCATAGAGGAAAAATATATTTCATTCTCATTGACAAATTTACAACCAAGCGTCCCATACGTGTTTTTACAATAAAATTATTAATTTCTAATGATATTAGTTGTTTCATTAAAATGTGTCAATTGTTTCATTAAAGAGTACTAAGCTGTTTTACAATAACATACTCCCTCCATAAAATGCTCAAATCGGTTTTACACTTTCATTTTTCGTCTATTTCATATTAGTTTTCACATTGCAAAAAAAAAAAAATTATAATCCTTACCCTCAAAAGTTTCATTTATTTACCTCAATGCCAAACCGACTCAATTACTTTTTCTTACACAATTAATTCACACTCACTAATTAATTAACTAATCAACCAAACTGACTCAATTACACATAATTAAATACACTCAACCAAATACAATCAGCCCGTATAAAATACACCGAACTCGTATAAAATACAATCAACTTGTATATAATACACTCAGCCCAAATTAAATACACAGCTTGCATAAAATACACGCAACTTGTATAAAGTGCACCGAGCCCGTATAAAATACCTGTAGGACCAAAAAAATACACCCAACCCAAAAAAATACACCGAGGCCATATAATACATAAAAATACACCCATTCACCAAGCACTAAATCAGTTCTCTCTCTGTGTAAAACCACCCACGTCCCTCTCTATCTCCAATCTATCCTCGTCATACAAAATACACTTAGCCCATACAAAATATGCCGAGCTCGTGTACAATACACTCCAGCCCGCATACAATACACTTAGCCCTTTGTAATTTTATATGCATTCTTTTTATAATTTTAGTGTATCATATTTTCTTTCTGTTTCCTGCATCTTATCCTCCCAATTTTAAGAAGACTAAAATTACAAAAAGAATGCAAAAAAGCTAATTAAAACATGAAATAAATCTGGATAAAGATATTTACGCAGTAGGGTAAAACGTCAAATATTTTTAAACGGAAAGATATAGAGCAAGTATGTAGGCAAAGGTACATTATAATAAAAAAGGAAAACCCGTAAATAAATAAAGTACAGACTTATAATAATATTTCTACAACTATATAAGTGGTCACCCTTTAATTAAATAAAGGGCGTCATATCATATTCATATATAATATAAATCCTTAAAACTAAATATATATATACGTAGCTATTAATTAATAAGTATAGTAAAATGATGTATAGTATTAATATGGATGGATCAGAACTCACAAGCCGAGTCTGAACGGAACACCAGTCTGCGGCAACCACTGAGCTCCGGCGAGGAAAGGGCCGGCGGTGAAAGCGGCGGCCTCGGGCTTGGTGATAACTCTAAATTTAGAAAACTCTTTGCTCCTGTGATCAGTATTGGATCCGGGGCCACGGTTAGCGTACTCGTACATCAAACAAGTCTTGTGGTTGCTCTCTCCATCCCAAAGCTTGTACCCCTCGGGCCGAATGAAGTCCGCCAGCTCGCTCTGCATCACCACCGTCAGAGCCTCCTTCTTCCAGGGCCGCCCCAGGAACGTGGGGATCTCGAATCGGACCGACGACAGATAGTTGTCCGGCACGATCCGGCAGTTCTGGAGGACCAGCCCGTTGCTGCCGCTACTGATTTCCTTGCCGTCCGCCGTCACCGTGTTGAACTGGTTCGCCAGAGGCCTTCTCGCGATGATCTCGCTGTCCTGGATCACCGCCGCCCCCTTCCCGAAGATGAAGTCGATCGTCCCGTAGATGCGGCAGTTGCGGTAGAATTGACGCTGGTTTTGGTAGTACAGCGTGTCTTGGGATCCCTCGAAGCTGCAGTCGAACAGTGCCGCCTTGTCTCCGATCGACCGGAACGCCACCGCTTGATGCCCCTCCGGCCCCGCTTCATTGCGGAAGGTTATTGCTCGAGCCACGAAATTTTCTGCTTCGTTTGCTGATAGATCCATCGATCGATGAATATATACATATTAGAATATATATAATGATCGATGCATGAAATTCTTTTATTAAATCATCATGCATTAATATTATGACTTTTTTTGTTTGTTTTTTTCATGCATGCATGTATGTCTAGAGTCTAGGTCTAGGGTTAAAACTTAAATTAATATGTATGTAGGTACGTACCAAAGGTGGCCGTATTCATAGTCCCAATTTTCATTATCCCGAAATTCAACTTCCCGGTAACAATGGTTTTGCCAATGCCATCTCCATAGATGTACACATTGGGCTTCTTCTTATCAACAATGACCTTCTCATCATACACACCAGCCTTCACGTAAATGACGAATCTGCCCTGGTGTTTGGCTGGAGTACGACGCTAGGGCATCGTTTATCTTGCTGAACTTCCCGCTGCCGTCCTTGGCCACCACCGCATTAGGCGTCACGCCCCCACCGCCCGCCGCCAGCAGCTTCCGGTCAGCCCCCATCCAGGACGGGTACCCGTCCTCCTCCGCCGACATGAGGCGCCGCTGAGCCGCCGACAGCTGGGGCACGTTGAACATCTTCAGAATCTGGGAGAGCTCCGCCACGATGTTGACGGCGTTGTGCGTGAGCTGGGTGGCGTTGAGCATGCCGTTTTCGATGGCGGACTTGTACTCGGGCTTGTCGATTTGGTCGGTGCAGTCGGTCTGAAAGGCGTAAACGGAGGTGACCCAGCTGAGGAGCTCGTGGCCCCTGTCCTCGAGGGTGTGCAGGTCGCTGTCGCCCACCATGGAGATGGAGGCCTGAAGCGTGTCCGCCGCGTAATCCAGCAACTCCTTGCAATCCTCCACCGCCATGTGGTTGTACTCGTCCTTCTCCTTATCAACCACCACTTTTCCGGTGGCCTCCCGCGATTTGTTCAGCTCCTTGAGAGCCGCCTCAACCACCGAGAAAATGTAGTCCTTGGGGGTGGCGGAGGCGTTCTTAGCGGCCGACTCCAGGCTGGTGGCGCACGCCTCCTTGTAACTGGTGAACTCGCAGATGGAGGTGATGGCCTTCATGGAGCTGCTGGTGGCGCCGCTGATGGTCGGAACCTCCTGGCCGGAGTCCTTGTTCTTCACCACCATCACAACACCGATCACCACTCCCACCACAAGTACGATGGACACGATGGGGATCGCAATCTTGCCCAGAGCCATGTTTTTGTTTAGGTTATAGCAGCTTCACTCGACGATCGACTTCCTCTTTTAATTTATTTATTATATATACATAAGCTAGCTAGCTAAATTAATAATTATCAAGAGGCCTGGGGAATTTAAATTAAATATTGATCTGGTTTGGGAGAATTGAAATGCAAAGGTTGAAAGCTTTATATATATATATATATATGTAGTGTGATGAAGAAATGGATGAGCGGGATTATAGTACTGAACAAAAAGGATGTACGAGAAGCCATGATTTTGGGTCAAAGGACAAATATTATGGGACACCTCTACATCACTTCTTCTAATTCTTTTACCCTAAATATATGTGTGATAGATCTACATTTGTATCAACTACCTACCTACCTCCTTTTATACATGATATAATAATTACTCGATGACTTCTCTTATACATAATTAATTTATAATTTTGTACAATCTTGAATTATTAATGTACTCTTTTCTTTCATTTTTTCAAAAAATAAAGCATAAAAAATCATAAAGAGGTAAGTTTTGTTTATAAGGAATGTGAATAAATATAAAAATAATAGTAGCGAAAAATGATTAATTAAAAAAATACGGTTTTTATCATTGTATTGTTTTATTGATATTAGAGCTTGTAATTCGGGCCATCAAGCCCAATTCAGCCCAGCAGACTAGTTGATATTTTTTAATTGGGTCGGAGTAAAAATGTAGTCCAACCCCCAACTTTTTAGTAAAAGTCATTTATAAACTTGTTAACGTAACTAATAATTCACACTTATGTTGAAGCTAATGTGAGATCGGCGTGGATACTTACTAGATTTAGTTAAACAAGTAAAATATTGAAGGTTTTAACACATAGCATGTTAATGAGATAAAGTAGGGTAGAATAAAATGACATTTTTAAATTTAAATGATAGAATGAGCATGTTAATATTGTGAAAAAGAATTGAGACAAATAGAAAAAGGAAAGTGTGCAAAAATATTTGGTAGGGAGAGAGTATTATTTTAAGTTGCATAGGAATTAATTTGTAAAAGACTTTACTCATCATGATATTGGTATGCATCGACTTCCGCATAGTAAAATATAGGATGAAGCACACAAGTAGAAAAGATTATAATAAAATAAAATGGTATAATCAAAATATTGTATTAGGAATTCGGAGTAACAAAACTTTACAATAAATTGGGCAGACACGTAGTAGATTGGTTGAGTTTTATAATAATCCTAAAGTGATGTAAATGTTGGAAAAGAAATAAGAATAGGAATAGGAATAGGTCGACGTGGAGCGTTGCGTGTCACTCATCAAAGAAAACGAGAGAGAGAGAGAGAGATGCAGAGCAATGAAGCAAAAACGTTGCTGGGATTTCCTCCTAATTCTCTTCCATCCTCAACCCAGGTTTGTTCTAATCATCATCATCATCATCGATTGTCCATTGAATTGTGTGAATTTGGTTTTAGGTTAAAGCTGCGTACATAAGGAAGGCTTTGGAAACTCATCCTGATCGTTTTCCACCTCACCAAAAGGCTGTTGCCGAGTCCAAATTCAAACTGGTTAGTACAAAACTAATCCCCATTAATTTCAGCTCAGCTGGAGCTGAAGATGGATGATGTATTAATTAATGTTTCTTGAAAATGATGCAGATCTCAGAAGCCTACGCTTTCTTACACTCTGGTCTGGTAACATCTAAATAAATTTCTCTAGAAATAACGATTTTAATAATCAAATTTGCAAATTTTGGTGTTGCAGGTGGGAGCAGAGCTGGGGTTCCAACAGGTATGGGCTTCCTTCAACTAACTAGTGTATTATATTAAAATTGAATTATTACGGATCATTAATCATCAGCAGCAGCAGCAGCCGCCTATGATTATCGAGTGGTGAAAACTGGAGTTCCTAGAGCAGGAGGAGGAAGAGGAAGAAACGTGAGAGTGGCGACTCTTCCTTTTGCTTTCATCATTTTGGGAGCACTTACTCTTGGTGGGTCCACTGCTTCCAGGTAATCCTAACAATCTTGCTGTTTGCTTCCCAAAATCCAATTGTTTGTTTCGATACTTATATCAATGCATATCATTTCATTTAGGGCTTATCAGAGACAGAAGGAGGCTCATCCTTCTTTCAATCCTTTTCTCCCTTGACACACCACTTTCCACTCTTGCACTATCACTATTGTAACACCATGACTTGAAATAAATAAATTAAAATTCCAACACCTGCCTTTCAACTTCATCCTATCATGTAAACAAAATCTAAAATAACTATTTATATAAACCAAAACACATGATGATGATGATGATGATGATGATGATGATGATGATGATGATGATGATGATGATGTTTAACTGACTACAGTGTAGCCAACCTAGCAAGGAATTTTACCAAATGCACTCACTTTTTAAAATAAGCAACTAAAGATATCATCATTACGTAAAATATATCCTCCAAAAACTATTTCTCGGTATACATTTCTTTAATTGAATTGAGTCACAACTGAGCTACTACATACATGTTTTGGTAACCAGCAATGGAAATACAACCTGCTCAAATAAAACTTTGCCTCATCGCAAATAAAACGAAACCTGCTTCTTCAGCAGTGCATAAGCACTTCTTCAACCCAAGGCAATATAAGTCGACAAAACTTGTATACCATCCCAACTCAAAATTTTGTCCATCACCCACGATGATGATGAAATTAAGCAGGTTAAAACTTTCATAAAAGATCGATAGTAATAGATTTACCAGAATCTCATCATCTTTAGTTTCTAAAGAGTAATAGTTATAGGTTGCCATCCCAATTGCGCATGCTTGATCCATTGCTTTTTCGTAATAATCACGTCCAAGATTGAAGTACTTCTCCCAAAGAAAATGCTCCTAAGCAAGACTTTTTAAGAATCAAAGCTGCCTCATACCTGAAAATAGATTAAACAACATCATCAGTCCACTTCCATTTTCTAAATTGATAGCCACTCGATAATTTATCCCTACTTTACCTGCATTCAGATGCTTTCAAAGCACAACTCCCAGCAGTGGAAGATATGAAATTCTGAATTGCAGCCCATGTTTCACTTGTGTACTTCTCAACGCTACCACCAATAGGATTCTCACATGCCCACAACCTGTCACTCTTACCGGTATAAAGCTCCATCATACCTAAATTTTTCTTGACTATCATTTTTGGACTAGCGCACATTCTAAAGCCTTCCTCACATCAATGTTTCGATACTTTTGATCACCATAACGAATGCAGTCGATTATATTTGCTTCTGTAGGAACAATTTTCTCAACTTTTAGAGTATGCAAAGCAATGATTATAACACCTGTGAGGCCTTGTTCATAGTTGAGTAAAGGATAACGTTCTTGGTTTCCCTGCACACCATTATTTGGTGGAGCAGAAGAGGTCGAGGAGGAATGAGGATATTTCCCATCCACATTGTCAGAGAAAGTCACAGATTTAGGTCCATCTGATCTTGAAGTATTAGCATTGGAAGTGGTGGAAATCATTTTATCTGGAACATAAGGAGGCTGATTCGGAAAAATGCGAGTAGGGTAATTTGAAGAAGTGCTAGATGAGGTATCGATGTTTCCAGGAGGTAGATTTGAGGCAGAAGTAGTTGTAGGAACAGCAGCAATGAAGAATTCATGAGGAGCTTTCATAAACTTTTTTACAGGTATACTTTCTGGTTTACCTGAAACCTCCATCTCTTTATTTTCATCAAGCTTAACGGGCAAACTTGTTGTGGCGTTCTTCGCGTTTTGTGAAGGTTTATCTTTGGCAGAAAATTGAATTGGTAATCCACCGGAAACAAGGCTTGTCCATAGCCATACACACTTGGCAGCAGCAACAAGAGCAGCTGATGCATTAACAGGGTGTGCTACAAGGATATTGTATCTTCTCAAGCGTAACTGATGAAGAGCATTTGAAAAATCTCTGTCACCCGATATAAGCAAATAATTTGCTGGGGCTGGATTGTCAACTGCCCACAACAACATGTCAACTAGTATTTTTGTCACTTGCATCTTTCACACCTGTTCACAATATCACACACCAATCGTTTCAACTTTGTATACCCTAAATTGAACGACAAAATGAACAGCTCTCACTAATTCCCCTACACTACACATAACAAACACTTGCTTATCCAAATGCAATAGCCATCTGACGAATTGTACAAAATGTTCGAGGATCGTTCTAGTTGATTGTTTAATAAGAAAATGAAAAGGAGATGGAAATACCGGCAGGAACGTGGTTGAGAGCGATGCCGGTGCTGGAGAGGGCGTGTTGGGTGGAGGTGGGAATGCGGTTGGTGTCGCCGTAGGCGGAGATGGTGGTGGGGCCACGGTAATTCATTTTATCGAGGGCGGAACTTATGTTTTTGGCGACGTTATGGGGATCGCAGCCTCTCGGCACCTGGCAGTTCTCTATGTCCCACCACACAGACGTCTTCGCCTCGCCGTACGCCTGCGCCTCCCCCATCGCCACTCGCACTCACTCACCTGTGCTTTTGCTTCTCCCACTTTCAAATTACATACTACTATATTTTGCTTCCCCGCCCACCAAACCCCAAATATATACTATACTAATCTCTTGTCAAATTTATTTACGGTATTGTAGGGTTTCCTGATTATATAATTATTAAGTAATTGTTGAAAAGTGAAAATAAAGGAATATTTTAAAAATCAAAAACCAAAACTTCCGTTGAAACATATTATCAAGTTTCAAAAGTAAATACTGAATTTCAAATTCAAATGTCCTCTCTTTCTAAAAATTAAAACGAACATAAACACAGTTGAAATTTTTTCCATTGGAAAATGCCTGTTTTTTAGACCTTGTTTACAACATATTTGTCAAGTTTCAGGAGTAATATTTGTCTATCACAATTAATATATGACCCTCTGGTTGGAAATGATCAAGTTAACAATATTTTACTTTCAAAACAAACATAATTAATTGACAACACAGTTTATATATGACCCCTCTGGTTGGAGATAATCGTGGAGTCCATTTAAATCGGAAAAGAACCAGGATTCAGGTTTTCTCTAGCCCTTTATTAGGGACTTCATGTCACATTTTATAATTGATGTTCATAATTATTACTTTAATTCGATGAACATGTATTTCCATTATCTTATTCAATTTTAATGTTGATGAATTTTCTCGAATAATTTTTTTTTGCCATTTTTCATGAATATATAACAATCTGTGATGTGTTTCTTTTATAGATGTGATTAAATCTCCTTAGGACTCATTTGGTAGGTCTGTCAAGAAAAGGGATCAAGATGGGCCTTTATAAACCCTTTAAGAATTTGGGTGAGATAAGTAATATTTATTGATATTTGGTAGGATTTAAAAAAATTTAAAAGTTGTTTGGTAGGTTTGAAAATAGATACACATTTTAAGAATATGTGTTTGATAGATAAGATAAGTTATAAGATAAATATTAAAAGACAATTTTAACCTGGGGAATACTTTTTTTACAATTTCTCATTTATTCTCATTTCTCACTTTTCAAGCCATGGAGTGCCTCCCAACTAGGTAATCAAAATGAAGGATGATGATGAACTTTTTTTTTTTTTTTGTCTCATCATCTTATAAAAAGTGTAATGAATGTAAAATAATTATTTTTATTCTTTACCACAATTATCGTATATACATTCTTATTATTGTTTTCAATTAAAAAAATATAAACCAACCACCCCATCATCGAAAAATTTTGTGTTCAAAAGAAATTTGCATTCTAATAATTTGTATTCTAATAATTTTTTAATTATTCCAACGGGAATTTTTTATGAAAATAAAATGAACATGTTAATTTAAAAAAAAAAACTTAAACAAAGTGAACACAGTTGAGAAAAGAATGATCTTTAGGAGGTAAATGTTTCAAGGACACAACTAAATACGGGCAATTTGAGGCGAAACAAAAGCTATAGATTCAGATTAAAAGATTCATCCAAACCTGAATTTGAGGAAAAACTCCCGTGAATTAATTATGTGCATGGTTTATACAGAATAACTATTATCTTTATTCTCTAACAACAATCAACATACAATTACATTGGACTCAAAGTCATTATTAATACATGGCCATTAAACCTATGTATCAATTTCAAGATTCTCAATATATAACTGCACATCACAATTGTTGAAACTCGCTTCCATGCTTTTTATGCTTGCTGCTGGACAACTCTACAATGGGCCGTTAATCTAGATTGTCGGTCTCACGAGAGTCAACAACAGGCGAAGATGGTGATACCGACTTTCCCTTGATATCGAGATGATCCTGCTTCTATTTTTGTCTCATTGCTTGATGCTTAAGCAGAAGCTGCGTAGAAATTGTCCAAAGTGTCAAGAGTATCGGGGAGAGAGAGAGACTGTACTAATAAGAAATTTATTTTGAGAGCCTCGATAATTCAAAGGAATTACCTCAATCTGGGTGTTCAATTAGTTTCACTTGAATATCCTGTTGAGAGCACGATGCGCCAAATTGTTGCCCATTGAGTCCCTTGAACTGCAAGGGACGAAAGTGTCCCGAGGTGACCGCACATAAAGGTCATGTTCAAGCCGATCTTGTTGAGGCTATTTACTCACACCTTCATCTCCACCACTATTTGACATTACGGTGTTTCCGGGTGACCTGCAAGGGTGAATGTCAATGTTAGATTATTGTTCTCTCCTCTTATCACATTAAATGATTTTAAAAATGGAGAACACATGTGAAGGTGTGCGTGAGTGTTTTTGCAAAAATGTTGTCACGAATGTTGGCACATTCGAAGAACGACACAAACAAAAATAAATGCGTAAATACACAATGAAAGTCTTAAACACTTTGGAAGATGAATATCAAAATTTTGTATAGACTATAAATAAGTCTATATTGCCCAATCGGCGAAATATCACTAGTAATTGTTAAGTGATACAATCGGTGAAAACATAAGCTACACCGTGAATGGATCTACGTATATAGTGACTAGAAGTTGATCAATCTAACCTATCACTAATACAAATAAAGAATCAATGTTGAGTGAAATATTGTAACATTCACCAACGGAAGTATCGAGTATGAAACATATAATAAATTCTATAATCTATGCCCAATAGACTATGCTAGATTGTGTTTCTCCTCAACTTCAAGTTTTAATCTTCATAGCAGCCGTGTATATATAGAAATCTGGACACTCTTTGTGCTTGAAGATAACTTCCACATCTCCCTTGAAAATAGGTAACTTCCTTGTAACTTCCTCATGTTCTTTTCAACTCCTCACTCTTGCTTTTTCAACCGCATGACTTCGAAACCGCCATAAGTCTTCAAACCGTAAAAACAAGACAATTCGTGGGTTAAGGGTTAGTGGAAGTGGAAGGACGAATACGATGTTGTGACCAGAATGTTGGCACATTCTGAGTAACACTTGTCACTAACATCAACAATCTCCCCAATTCGGTCTTTCTCTTGGAACACACCCGATGTTGTACCAAAGAACAGAATGTGTACACAATAGAGTTAAGTAAATCAATATCAAGTAAATGACATCTCATTACTTAGCCAAACACGAACAACACTAAACATAAAACATTACAAAACATATATTACGAACATAACATAGACTTAACACATAACTAAAATAAAATCGTAGCAAACATAAAACAATAACATAGAAACTAACAAAAATAAATCAGCAACAAGAAATAAAATCATACGACACAATATACGGACATTAACAAATACTAGCCTCATCAAAAACAAGTATCGTAGCAAACAAAGAAAACAAATAATAAAATAGGAGCAACACGAATTGAACATAAAGAAAACTAATATCTAAAAGGTTCATGTTGGTCCCGATTAGTTGAGTAGATTAGGTATAACAAGTATCACCTTCTAGGAAAATCTAGAAGGGGGGGTTGAATAGATTTTGATTTTTCAAATCTTTCAAAATATATTCAAAGTACCAGTATGTACACAAAGGAATTCAATATTAATCTTAACTTTTAATAAGATCAAAAGCAACACCGATATTCAGATCTTAACTTTAATTCTAAATTAATCTTTGAACAATAAATTGTAAATTGAACGAAAGATAAATGAAAGCGAAGAAAGAACACAAGATTTTATAGTGGTTCGAATTATAACAATCCTACATCCACTCTCCTTCTCCAAACTTTGAAGAAGGGTCTCCACTAGCCGCTTACTTACTTACTTTACAATCTTTACAACTTACAACTCGATCTTCAACTCTTCAAAAATGCTAATCAAACTTCCGAAATCTAACTCTAAGAATAAGAAGTGTATTTGAAGATGTGACGTGAAGTGTTCTACAAACACTTGAAAAATTCTATGAAGAAATCTTGTGATTTGAAAGCTTGTAATTTGAGAGAATAAATTTCTGGAAAAGTAACTTGTGAATTCTATGTGAAAAATGTTCGGTTAAAAAGTCGTGTGAAATGAAGTGCCTAGACCTATTTATAAGTCTGAAAAGACAGCTTAGTTTGTTAGTTAGTTCTAACAAACTGAAAGCTGCTTTAACAAACTTAATCTCGAAAAGCTGCTAATCCTCACTGTCCTTGCTCTCCTCGTCTGCGGTGACTCGGTAAAGATTCGCCTTTCTTATTCTACTCACCTTATCTTAACCTCGTCTCGAGCTCTTCATGTTTATCTCCTGCAGATGACTAGATCTCGGTGACTAGATTGATTCTCGACCCCGTCGATCCGCCTAGCTTAACCTCAACCGTTCTTCGTGTCGTCTCGATCAATCGAGCCGCTTCTTTTTAACTCATCAAAACTTCTAGATCCAACAGTTCAAAACTCCAGAACATGAAATATCAAAACAAATACCTATACTCCTATAAGTTTATAATATAAGAATATAAAAGACACGACATAAAAACAAAAATAAATTTAGTCTTTATAAAAATATACAAAGCTTATAGATGAAGATTAGGAGAGGATTGGGCCTGTTTAGTTTAACATTTGCATCTTCGATAGTCTGCACAAACTCCCCTTTCTTCAAGCTTCTCCATTCTTGAAAGCTCCCTCTTGCTCGGATCATCAATGTCCCCGATCATCCAAGTCATCATACAAAGACACCGAGGTCTTCATAATCTCGCCATCGCATCTATCTTCTCGGCATCAACATCCATGTTTGAGCTGTTGGGTCCATCATCATTGTTGGTTGGAATTGTGGGCACATCATCCTACACATTCTGGTATCTCTGCTCCCAACTCGTATTCAAGAGCCGCACTTGTCCCAGCTCCAGAGATATCAACATTTGGTCCTCCAGTTGCACCAAAGACTTGTACCACCAAGATCTCCAAAGATTTCCATCATCGGCCGCAATCGGTTCAGCGGCAACATCGGCATTTTGGCGGCAACAACATCGAGTCCTACTCCCCTGTGTGAGAGAAAACAGCTTCTCCTAGATCCGTTTCTGCATTTCAATATTGCTTAACAAACATTTCAAGTTAGAAATTGAATTATCCGCCATTGCGATCTGATCTTGAATGAATTGAGGTTAGAGTTGCGGAATGTTGGCGGCGTGTGTGCCTACATGTAGCGGCACATCAGTGTCTGTTTAGCAGAACTTACGGCCGTGCATTCGGATATCGATTGGAAGATCAATCACCCTTGGACCAGTTCTCGTAACAAGAGAAATCCCCGAGACTTAGTGCAAACGAGCCGATAATCTCATTCTTTTCTCTCCGAAATCCTTGAGCCGAAATCAACATGTGAATCGACTAGGATATGGCAACAACCCTTTGCTTGACACTCTCCCCGAATATGTCATCATATTGTCAAAGATAGTTTTTCCAAGATTAAACCTCCTAAGATGGTCAGTCTTGTACATTAGGACAACTTGCTCGAGAGGTTAAGGTGGTTGTGTTTGATGAAGGCAACCAATTATAAACAATTAGTTTGTGAAGGACCTTTGTATAGGCTTGTCAAATCACGAAGAATTCATCCTATATCTCCAAACAGTAATCCTACCTCCAGTAATTACACTTATCACTTCATCCAAATTGTCCACCTGTGGATCCTCATCATCTCTAGTTCTCAAGAAAGAATTAATTATAACTAGAGTCACCTCTATGATCTTGCCCCTAAATTTCACTTTCCCATAGTGCTTCAAATTCACTTCAGAAGCTTTTACCTTCAGATTAGCATAAAACTCATATACCCAATCAACTAAGTAAGGTGTAGCAAATTGGAGTAAATGCATCAAGGATCTATCACCAAATACCCAATTAGATTCATATAGACAAAATCATCCATCTTAATTATTCTTTCCCCAACTATCAACCTAGTTCTCAAAGTCCTAAATTTATCACTATCAACACCATGATAACTATCATGAGAATCGAGAAGAAGACATATGCGAGAGAGGAATCAATATATACCTCATCGATTTTGCCTTACTAGCTTCGATGAAGAGGACTCAGAGTCGAGGATGATGTTTCCATTGGTGTGCCAACATCCTTCGGCACATCCTGCGGTTCATTGTGCTTATTGCTCCTCCTTTCCAAACGGCAGCCATTTCCGCCAATGTTTGATTCATTTCGTAATCCTCGATTACTCCCCTGCGGGCGAGCACCTAATGCAGGCTTGACCGTGGTTTCCTTTTCGGGCATGCTTCTCTCATTTTCTCTTCGTAAGAGTCGAGTCGAACACTTGAATTGGTTTTGAAGCAACACCATCATCGTGTTTCTGTTTCTTTCCTTTCTCGAGTAATCGATCCTTCTACCCATTGTTACCGTAAAACGCAGCGTTTCGACCTCGTCCCTCGGAGCTCAACGCCTTTTGACGAACAGTTTGAAAGCGAGTAGTGAGCTCACTAGTGTTAGTCGAGTCGGTGGATGGATCTTCCATTGGAGCATCTCGTGGTGATCGAGGCGGTGTAAACACGAGGTGTTTGTACTTGTTGAAAGTTCACCTCCACGTCTCCGACCTTGACGACAGGTATATTGTCTCGCTTAGTGAGAGTTTTGAAAGCATAGACAATTTGATCAACAAAGTGGCTCTTTCATCTAGTTCGACCGTCATAGAAAATAAAAGATAAGGAAAGAAAATCCCGTTCTATCGGATTCCCCATCGGCTGGCCTCTAGAATGTTCAACCGCTTGAAAATCCTTGCTCTTACCTGTTTAAGCTCATCTTCATATGTGAGCTCGGTTTCCTTCTGCTTTGGCTATAACCGACTTGACCCATTCCGCATCGGGAGAGCCGTCTTCTCTCGGCTTGGGGTAACTCGCTCATAGGCCGGTGCAACTAAGTCGCAGCTTGAACACGTTGTGCGCCTCATCAAGCAGCCTTCCCATAGAGATCGACATCCTCCTTTTCCATCCACTCGTGCCGCCTCTTGTCTTCATTGGGTCGCTCAGGATGGCGATGCCTTCAAGATGTACCAAGAGTACATCCATCCGGCATCCAGGCCTCGCTTCTTGTATTCGCTTGTATATTTCCCCGAGACCATCTTTGGAGGGGTCAAGTGCGGTGGACAGGAGGAAGTCCGCTTCATCTGGTGCTTTGGATACCCACTTCCGGAATCCTCGTCCCACTTCACCAGCTTTCCCAGCTTCTTCAAATTCTTCTTCTCCTGCTTCTCATACTTCTCCTTCTCAAAGCATGTATTCTTCTAATCTGCTCACTGATAGGTTTGAGAAGTTAGGCTCCTTTCTTTGCGCTCGGCTCTGGGGGTGATCACTTTGCTCGGTGATGAAGACTTCTCTCTTGCTTTGCCTTTACCCTTGCCCTTGGCCTCGGGTTTTTCTGCTTCTTTCATCTTGGCCACAGAGCTTCTAATTTCTCTTCCTCCTCCTTCCTCCTCTTCTCCTCATCCTCTCGGATGGCCTCCTCTATTTGGGTCACCCTCGGTTGCAAGACCGCCACTCATCTCGATTTTACTTTCAATTACGCCTTGGCGCCTCCAACTCACTGAGTCCGCCTTAGAGTCCACCTTGTCTGTGAGTGACAAGACTCAGTGTGAGGGTGTCCATCCTTCCTTCGCTCCTTCCCCTTTTTAACTTCATTCTGGAGGGTCTAGAGTCTGTCTTTCCGGCCGAGCAACGGACCCTAAAGTCATTCTCGATCGACGTGAAAGTGTTGACCAGGATCTCGTTGTCATTGCCATTTTCGCTTAAGTGCCTTAACCTCCTCCTCCAGTCACTCAACCGAGATCCAACGGCAGGCTTGAGATTAGGTGATAGGTTCCTTGACATGTTGACCTCGGCAATCTGCATGTTAGCGAGCATCGTATCGGTGACTGCTCGGATCACCTTCCTTGTCTTCTTTTCCATCATCCTTTGAACTTGAGAGATAATCTTCTTGTGCATATCTTCAAAGGTGATGAAATAGCAATGATTGGGTGGCCTCCTCCTCGATTCGGATGAGAAAGAGGTGGTGGGAGAAGTTGGGACTGGGGAGCTCGTGTGGATATCCCCAAAGATATTGGAGGTATCCACTGGTTGAAGTTCGATGGGAGGGATGAGGTGGGGGCGTCGATGGGGGAGGGGGATTTCAGTGGAGGTGAAGATGGTGGGGGTGGAATTTGTGAAGTAGTGGGTGGGGAGATGGGGTTGTTTGGGGTAAGATGGGTTGGGTTTGGGAGGAAGTGGGTAAGGTGGTGGGGAGATAGATATGGGAGTTGGGGCGAATCGGTCCTGTTAAGAAGGACAGCATACGAGATGGGGATGGTGGGGGGATGAATTTTGGGTTTGAGGGAGGGTAGATGAGGTTGGGGGGTTGGACTATTTCGGGAGTAGAGGCTGTTTTAGAGGCTCGAGGTGCCGGCACAGGACACCTCTTCATCGCCAGAGTGGGCCGGAGAGGGGAGGAAAATTGTACTGAATGTGGGTGGGGGATGGTCCTCTACGAGCTTATATCCTGGACCTCCTCCGATTGGACCACCCGAGCCGCAATCTGCAGCGTGGTTGCCTCTTCGGATAGAAGACTTGGCTGGTCTCGCAGACGCCCCACTCCAGCCTCCGAGGTTTTAACCAACCTCCTCCTTCTTGGTGCCTTCTCCTTCACTTCATCGGTGGGCGGCCTCGGTGAGCTCACCGCAGCGGCTCTTCTTCCCTCTCTTCTTCTTCCTCCTCCTCTGCTTCTTGGCGGTGGTGCCTAGGCTCCTACCTCGGCTCCACCTTCGTGCAGTCACTGGAGCTCCCAAGAGGTTCATCCTTCGTCGAGAATCCCCTTTTGTTTTGTATAGGGCCGACTCCATCTGCCCGGCTTGATCTCGGTGACGGCGGAGTCCTCCATGATCACGATTACCTTGTTGAGCAGTGGTGATCGACCTCGCCTCGCCACTTTCCACTCACAACCTCCGGTAGTTTCCTTTCCGTCTCCGGCTTCTCCAACAGATCCCGGCTAGTTGGCTTGGACTCCGTCTAATATGGTCCTTATGACGCACGGCTGGGTGCAGTCAGCCCATCATGAGAACTCTGTTCTCCAAGGATGACCTTTGTTACGATGGTCATTAGAAGACGATACCTCCGTCGGAGCATCTTCTTCTTCACTCCGATCGCCGGTCTCTCATCGAATTCCGCAATCATCTCGAATGATTCTACCCATTCATCAGACTTATAAGTGAGGGGGTTCACTCCTTCACTACGGGTGTCAAATATCCGTGGCATCTCCGCCGAGTAACTGTCGAAAACCTCTCCATATACCCTGGTTTTGAACACACCATTTTCATACGTTCCATTGACGTAGAATTCTACCCCTCGCATATCCAGAGTTTTATTGGAAGGGGATTTCTTGGAACAAAATGTCCTCAATCCAGCCCTCTCCAATAATCCCAAAATTTCTAGATTCACCATCGGAAGTTGTCTCAAAGTCGACGTACATCTCGTATTTGATCTTCTTGTTGTACGTTTCGTTGTGAACATCCACCATGGTTGAAGTAACTCCTATTTGTTTCTAGGAAGTGCTCATGAAATGATCAAATAAGGGTTTTGAAAATTTTGCAGAGTGTTTGTATGAATTTCTGAAAGTGAAAAAGTTTGTTTGAGGAAGAAGATGTATTTATAGGGGAAGATTGGAAAGAGAAATGCATTTTAGAAAATTTGAATTAATTGAGCCATTTATTCAAAAAGTTTTTACCGCGCATAAATCAACGGTTAAAAATTAAGATAAACGATTAGGATTCAGCGCGTGGATGTTAATCGCCTTTGGAATGCGTAAATAGTTACTTTATAGATCGTTGATTTGACAGATGTAGGTTACTTTATGCAGGGAAGTAAGTATACCCGACGCCACTAGGGTTACCTTACTTCGATTAAGGGTTTGCAAATCGATGAGTTTAGAAACAGATGGGTTTAAAAAGTCATCGATAAAGTAACCTCGTCTGATTTTAAAAACAACTTAGGTTCAACTTTTTAGCAATCTTAAAGACAGCTTTTAAATAAACAGACTCAGACTTAATTTTCTAAAGATGGGATTTCCAACCAATCAATCCAAAAAGAGTTTTATAAGAGGAAAAATATGAAATTCATTTTAGAAATAAAGGTGTTTGAATAAAAGATTGAGGCAAAGAAAATGAAGTGAAACAATCGATCTTGTGATCTATTCCCGCAAAGACAAAGACTTAAGAAAAACCATCGGTAGCTTGAGGTAGATCAGATAGGGTGCATATAGTCATCTGTTTCTTTAAGAGATCGGTGACTAATGTGCCCTCATCTGATTTACCAAATGTCGAATAAGTAATCATCAAGTCGGATAAGGTCAATATGACTAATCCTTGATTCTTGATTCCTAAAAGGAGATCAATGATATCACTACCCTGATTGTCCTTTGACTCATATCTAGTCTGATAATTCTTTCTAGACATTGATTTAAAGAAAAGAAAAGACCGTAAATAAGGAATACAAATAAAAGATGCAAGTAATTTAAAAACCAGCTAATGATGCATCAAGTAATCCTAATTCTAAGCATAATTCTTTAAACCTAGACTCAGCTAATGGTTTTGTAAGAATGTCATCTCTTTGTGACTCGGTGACTATTTTCTCAATCCTAATGTCATTTTTCTCAACATGATCTCGATGAAATGATGCCTAATATCTATATGCTTACATCTAGAATGCGAACGATTGTAAGTCATTGCTATTGCACTATTACTATCACGGTAAATAGGAACAACGATGTTTGAATATTATAATCTCTAAGCTGTTGACTAATCCAAAGGAGTTGAGAGCAACAACTTCCACCCATGTATTCATTCGGCTTGATTGTGGAGGTGGCAACAGATGCCTGTTTCTTGGATAACCAAGAGATTAATTTGTTGCCTAAAAATTGACAAGTTCTGAAGTGGATTTCCTATCAATCTTACATCCTCCAAAGTCTCGAATCAATAACTGTCATTTCAAGTTTGTCATCACCGGGTACCATAACCCTACTTGCAAGGTTCCTTTGAGATATTTTAGAATTTTCTTAGCCGTCTCCAGATGAGTTTTCTTGGGATTAGACTGAAATCTTGCACATACCCCAACCGCAAAGGCTATGTCTGGCCTACTTGCGGTGAGATAAAGAAGAGATCCAATCAGTCCACGATACTCCGTTGCATCGGTGGGTATCCCTTGCTCATCTGAATCCATAGAGAAGTTAGTTGCCATAGGTATTTTAACTTCTCTGCTAGTAGTCATTCCAAATTTCTCAATCAGATCCTTAGCATATTTAGACTGATGTATAAATATACCCTTACTCATCTGTTTAATCGTAAGCCTAGAAAGTATGTTAATTCAACCATCATTGACATTTCAAACCTGTTTTTCATGAGAATGCTAAACTCTTCACATAATTTCAGATTAGGTGAACCAAAGATTATGTCATCTACATAAATTTGAACTAATAAGATATTACCATCTACTTCCTTTCTAAATAAAGTTCTATCAATCTTACCTTTTGAAAATCCATTTGATGTTAAGAAATCGCACAAGGTATCATACCAAGCTCTGGGAGCTTGTTTCAGCATATAGAGCTTTGTTGAGTTTATAGACCTTGTTATTGATCTTAAACCCAGGAGGCCGCTCCACATAGACTTCCTCAAGCAACACACCATTAAGGAAGGCAGACTTAACATCCATTTGAAAGACTTTGAAAGATTTATATGCAAAGCAAATGCAAAGAACAACCTTATTGCCTCTAATCGCAATCGGAGCATAGGTTTCATCATAGTCTATCCCCTCAGTGTGAGTAACCTTGTGCAACCAATCTTGCCTTATTTCGAACAATAATGTTGTTCTCATCTGCTTTGTTTTTAAACACCCATTTGGTGCCTATAATCTTTCTCGTAAGGGTTTTTCCACTAGTTCCCATACACTTTGCCTTTCAAATCTGATGCGATTCCTCTGCATGGCGATTATCCAATTTAGGTCTGATAGAGCTTCCTCAATAGACTTGGGTTCAAGAAGCGACACATAACAAATGAAAAGACTTTCGTGAGTCCAGCATCATTCGTGTCTCCGCACACTACTAGATGGGTCTCCTATAATCTCGATCGGATGGATGGTAGCTTCTCATCCTTTTGCCTATATGAGGAGAAGGATCCTCATCTTGAGTCTCGGTGGCAACTCCTCTAACTCAACCTCACCGACGTTCCTCTTCATCACCGACCCCCGCCGATCACCGATGTCAAGGGTGTCTGCTTCGATGGAGTCTGGTCCGAAGTTGTCTTCTCGATTATCGATGGAGATTCTTCTTCATCTCGATTCTCAATCAAGACTAGGTAGATAGACAATTCTATGTTTAGTCTTGACAGCTTCAATTTTATCTAGACTTTCGAAATTTGATTCACTCTATCTCGAGAAGGAATACAACTCATCAAAAACAACATGAGGGGTTTCCTCCACACAAAGGGTTGTCTTGTTAAAAACTCTAAATGCCTTGGAAGTGTTAGAATATCCCAAGAATATTCCATCACCGCCTTAGCATCAAAGGTTCTTAACTTAGATTTCCCATTGTTATGGATAAAACACTTACAACCAAAAGCTCTAAAATATGAGATTCTTGGAATCTTACCCTTCCAAATCTCATATGGAGTCTTACCCTTGTCTTTGACAACTAAGCACCTGCTCGGGTATAGCAAGCCGTGTTGATGGCTTGACCCGTAACCTCGTGTGGGGTTTCATACTCACCTAACATGCTCCTGGCCGCTTCCTTCAAAGTTCTATTCCTTCTTTCAACCACTCCATTTTGTTGAGGAGTTCTTGCTGAAGATGTCTCATGAATAATTCCACACTCATTGAAAAAGTTAGATAAACAAGAATTCAAAAATTTTGTGCCTTTATCACTCCTTATTTTAATAATATTAACACCCTTTTCATTATGAATCATGCGAACAGATCGTGGATCTTATTCATAGTCTCATTTTTCTTGAAAAGAAATATAACCCAAGTGTATCTAGAAAAGTCATCTACTACAACAAGAGTATATTTCCTACCACCGAAACCGAGGGAGAAACAGGTCCAAACAGATCCAGATGAAGTAGTTGCAACACCCTTTCGGATGAAGAGGAGTTAATACTCTTAAATGAGTGTCTAGCCGTTTACCTTTCTCGACAAGCATCACATTTAAGATCGGTGGATAAAAGTTTTTCGTAATCCCTTGACAAGGTTCTTTTTAGCCACTTACTAAGGGTCTTGAAATTCGGATGACTAAGCCTCTTGTGCCATAGCCACCGAGGTCTTCTCCACCCTTAGCTATCGACAAGTATCCTTGGGACAACTATTAAAGTTGGCCACATAGACATTACCATGTCCAGCCGATTAAAAGTACCTTATCTCAAGAATTATCTAAAATATCACATTTATCCCTTGAAATTTGACAAGAAAACCTTTATCACAACTCTGGGAAACAGATAGCGATTATGTTTCAAACCTTCAACAAAATATACCTCGATACCCGAATATCCTTAATAATCGTAGTACCTACACCTTTAGTCCGACCACAATTATTGTCACCAAATAAGACTCTTGGACCATCAATGCTTTGAAAATTTGATAACAACCTCTTGTTATGGGTCATGTGTTGTGAACAACCACTATCAATGTACCATATTGAAGCTAAGATCTCTTCCTTGAGTGATGATCCCCGTGTATCCCGAAAATAGATCGGTTGTAAGGTACCCTAGTGATCTTGGGTCCTTGAAGGTCAAGTATCACTTTAGGTAACCAAATAAACATCTCATCTCCAAACAATAAATCGACTCGGTTTTTCTATCAAATCTGTCTACAATTGTATCACTTTTGAATGACAACTTGTTGTATTCAGATTGAGTAATTTTCCTAAACTTAGAAAATATGGGATAACATCTGCTCCTTCCATCAAAAGGATTATAATAAGAATTTCTTGTTATTTTGGTTCTTGGGTTTCTTCTAGTCGATAAGGAGTCCTCACCTGAATTTTTGTTTTCAGTGGGAGATGCGATCCTTACTTGACTAATTGGTTTCCAAGGACCAATTTTAACCTCTTTTGATTGATCGGATGCTTTCACAAATTTCCTAGGTTTTTGTACATCCGATTTATTATTTCTATCATAACCAAGACCTGTTTTGACATGGGATTTCGAGAGGTATTAAAAATATGGTCTATTGCCGATGTGAATTATTAAGTTGACTAATTTTGAAGACAAGATTCTCATTGTCTTTCTTAATTGATTCATTTTCAGCACAGACTACTTCAAATTTGTCTTTTAAAGTTTTCAATTCATTTTCTAACCTTTCGTGTAAGCCGATCGATGTACTAGCCTCACTGGGAAAACATTCCCCTTGAATGTTTCCTCGGTTTCGCAGTTCATCACCGCTTGCCTTTAATTAGAATTTGAATTTGATCCTTTAAAGTCAAATTCTCTGTCTCTAGCTGTTTATAAGCAGCCGAGAGATGCCTTTAAATCTCTCAATAATTCATGGATAATAGCTTAAGTCATGATCGATGCAGATCGACATGAATCATTATCTCAAGATGAATAGTAGATTACCTCTTTAGCCATGAGATGCATTTCATCATCTCGATCCGAAATCAAATGAGGATGATGATGATGATTGAAGGTGTGCGTAAGTGTTTATACAGAATGTTGTTACGAATGTTGGCACAATCGAAAACAACACGTATTTAAAATAAATGAACGAGAAATACACAAATGGAAGTCTTAAACACTTTGCAAGATGGATATCAAAATTTTCGTATAGACTATAAATAAGTCTATACCGCCAAACGGCGTATTATCACTAGTAATTGTTAAGTGATACAATCGGTGAAAACATAAGCCACACCGTGAATGGATCTACGTATATAGTGACTAGACAATGATCAATCTAACCTATCACTAATACATATAAAGACCCAATGTTGAGTGAAATGTTGGAACATTCACCAACGGAAGTATCGAGTATGAAACTACAATAAATTCTATAATCTATGCCAATAGACTATGCTAGATTGTGTTTCCCTCAACGTCAAGTTTTAATCTTCATAGCACGTGTATATATAGATAAAATCGACTCTTAATGCTTGAAGATAACTTCCACATCTCCCTTGAAAATAGGTAACTTCCATGTAACTTCCCCATGATCTTTATAACTTCTCTTTGCTTGCCTTTTCAAACGCATGACTTCGGAATCGCCGTAAGTCTTCATTCCAAAGAAAACAAGACATTGACCAAGACAAAACGTGGGTTAAGGGTTAGTGGAAGTGGAAGGACGACTCGATGTTGTGACCGTAATGTTGGCACATTCTGAGTAACACTCGTCACTAACATCAACAATCTCCCCACCCGGCCTTTCTACTGGAACACACCCGATGTTGCACCATTGTACGTAAAGTATACACCATAGAGATAAGTAAATAAACATCAAGTAAATGACATCTCATTACTTAGCCAAAAATGAATAACTTTTAAACATAAAGCATCACTATAACATAAATTACGAACATAACAAAGACTTAACACTTAATAAAGTCAAAATCGTAGCTAACACAAAACAATAACACTTAAACGAACTAACATAAATCGTAGCTATAGGTCAAAAACTCTAAGAAACCTAAACAAAGAACATAACACATACTAAAAATAAACTTAAACTAAATACCAAACAATCATTAAGTTCAACAAAATACCTAACACATAATATAAGTTCGAAAAACCATAAACATAAAAACAGAAGTAAATTGAGTCTTTACAAAAACAGATAAAGCTTATAAACGAAGATTAGGAGAGGATTGAGTCAGTAAACTATAATAGCCGCATCTTCATAAGTCTCGCACGAACTCCCCTTTCTTCAAGCTCCTCCATCTTCGAAAGCTCCCCCTTGCTCAATGTCCCCAATCATCCAAATCATCATACAACACACTGAAATCTTCATCATCCCACCCATCGCATCAATCTTCTCAGATCCACATCCATGTTTGAACTGTTGAGTCCATCATTGTTGTTTAGATTTGTGGGCACATTCTCCGGCGCATTCTCGGGTTTCTCGCTTTCGCCTCGCACTGTGAGCCGCACTTATTCCACCTCCGAAATATCAAGATCTCGGTCCTCCTTCGGTTCCATCAACATTAGCATTTCCACCTTCACTGCTTCAAGAAGAACATCAAGAACATCCTCACCGAGCATCAACTTGAAAGCAAAGCAACATCGCATCCTACTCCCCGTGACGGAGAAAGTAGTGCTTCCTGCACTTTTGTGCATTTCAAGGTTGCTCAATGTACACTTGGCATTACCGATTGAATTTTCGCTTATAGCAATCCGATCTCGGATGAATTGCGGCCGTAATTGCGGAGTGTTGGCAGCGTGTGTGCCAACATTTCTCGGCACATCAGTGGTTGATCAAGAGGGAACTTCAGTTCGGGGCATTAGGATCTCTGTAGGGCGTATCAATAACCCTTGGTCCAGTCCTCGTAACATGAGAAATTGCCGGACTTAGTGCAAACGAGCCGATAATCTCATTATTCTCTCTCTCTCGAAATCCTTGAGCCGAAATCAACATGTGAATTAGGCTAGGATAAGGCAAAGAGTCCTTTACTTGAAATTCTCCCCAGTATGTCATCATATTGTCAAAGATAGTCTTCCCAAGATTAAACCTTCTAAGATGACCAATCTTGAACATTAGGACAGCCTTTGCTCCGAGGTCGAGTGGTTGTGTTCGATGAAGGCAGCCAATTGTACACAATTAACTTGTGCAGGACACTATATAAACTTGTCAAAACCGAGGAATTCATTCTATATCTCCAAGCAAGAATCCTTCCTCCGGTGATAACACCGATCACTTCATCTAAATTATCCACCGTGGATCCTCATCATCACTAGTTCTTAAGACAGAATTAATTATACCGGAGTTACCTCTATAACCTTGCCTCTAAATTTCACTTTCCCATAGTGCCTCGAATTAACTTTAAACTCTTACTTTCGTATTAGCATAAAATTCATATATCCAATCAACTAAGTAAGGTGTAGCAAACTGGAGGGAATGCATCAAAGATCTTTCACCAAATATCCAACAAGATTCATAGAGACAAAATCATCCATCTTAATTATCCTCTCTCCAACAATCGCCTAGTTCTTAAAGTCCTAAACTTATCACTATCCACACCATTATAGCTATCATCGAATCGAGGCGAAGACATATTCGAGAGAGGAATCGGTATGTACCTCATCGATTTAGCCTTACTTGCTTCATGAAGAGGACTCGTGAGTCGATGACGATGTGTCCATTGGTGTGCCAACATCCTTCGGCACATCCCTGTGGATCATTTTGCTTTTGCTTCTCTTCTCCAAACGAGCAGCCATTTCACCCAATGTTTGATTCATTTCTGAATCCTCGCATTCCCTGCCGAGCACCTAACAAAGGCTTGACCACTTGTTTCTTTTTCTCGGGCTTGCTTCTCGTATTTCCTCTTCGTAAGAGTCGAGTCGAACACTTGAATCGGCTTTGAAGCAACACCATCATCATGTTTCTCGCTTCTTCCCTTTTTTAGAGTAATCTACCCTTTTGCCCATGGTTCGGTAAGAACGCCTTTTCTCGACCGCGTCCCCGGAGCTTGTTGCCTTTTGTCGAACGGTTTCAAAGCGAGCGGTGAGTTCACCAAAGGTCACGAGTCGCTTGACGGGTCTTCTACCGGAGCATCTTGCGGTGATTGTGGCGGTGTAAACACTAAGTGTTTGTACTGCCGAAATCAACCTCCACGTCGCCTACCTTGACAACAGTGGTAAATCGTCTCGCTTAGTGAGGGTTTTGAATGCATAGACGATCCGATCGTAAGTGGCTCCTTCAGCTAGCTCAACTGTCATTGGGTAAGTCTCGAGAACGGGGCTTCGCTAGCTTGCCGCTAACCGGATTTTGTGGTGTTTCGCCCAAAATCGGAATTTTAGATGGTTGTTCGACGGGAATCTCAGCATGGATTGGCGATATTGGCACATCTAACGATCCAACCCTAATTGATGTGGGTGATGTTGGGACTGGTGCGCTAACACTGCCGGAGACATTCTCTCGCGGCCATTGTTGCAAGAAGTCGAAGGTTTCGGAGGTAGAAGATGATCTTTGGAGAGGTTGAGTGTTTGGATTGTGAAGGTGAGAGGTCTTTTCGATCAGCCATATTAATCACTGCAAACACTATTCAAATTAAATTAATAAAATAATAAATTTGAATATACATAGGCCGAGGAAAAACTAATATCACAAGGTATGATTAATAATACCTATCGAATACTTGTGCTAAAATTCGAAACTTTGATATAATGTATAGAACACACCGAGTATTAAGGACCTTAAATAGGGAATAGAACGATTGCGTGGTTGTGAACACATCGGGTTAAACGATAAGATTTAATCACATCCCTAAAAATTAGGGCATTATCAAATGTTGGAAGTTTATGTCAATAACATGCTAAAAACCGTCTCAAAATAATCGCACAATTAATTAAATTAGACTATATAATATTGCTGGGAACAATTTAAAATAAATAAATCTCCATAAGATAATATTCGAAAATTTTCAAACTCGTAGAGGTAAATATACATATGAGAACCAGAATGTTATTCAAAGAATGTCGGCACACACACTTCTCAACACGCTTTTACATTAAATAAATTCATTTGTGTTGCACTATATTTTGCTTTTCCCACTTATTCACATTGATCCATTTTTCCGTAAGAGATCATCGTAGTTGTCACTCCGTGTCCCATAATTACTCAATGGATTGTGAATATATTGATGCATTCAAGTCACCTTTTGAAAAGAGAACATCGTAGTAGTCAACTCCGTGCCCCATAGTTACTCAGTGACATAGCATCTAATTGTGAGTTTATTTAATTGCAATTGAGAGAAGTGTGTCCAGGACAATTTATATTTTTCACAGTGTTCTAATACTATTTACACAAGAGAGTTCAAAAACACTAAATATTACAATACTTAGAAACATTTAAATAAATTGTTCTAGTGTTGCTACAAATGTAGGCACATTTGTCACAACACACAGCAACTATAGGTCTAATTAGTGCATAAACCAAGAGATTTTCTAAGAGACGAAAACCTCTCATTATCAAGGGCTTTAGTAAAAATGTCTCGCAATCTGCTTTTCAAGAGAAATGTATTCCAACTTTACAACTTCTTTTTCTACAAGGTCCCTAATAAAATGGTGTCTAATACTTATATGCTTAGTTAACGAATGTTGCACAGGTTCTTAGATATATTAATTGCACTTGTATTATCACAATAAACAAGAAGAGTATTGCTCTCCAAACCGTAATCATCGAACATCTTCTTAAGCCAAAGAAGTTGAGTACAACAATTTCCCGTGGCTATGTATTCGGATTCTCGCCGTAGATAGGGAAACACAATTTTGTTTTCGCCATGCCAAGAAACAAGATTGTTACCCATGTAGAAACATCCACCACTTGTACTCTTTCTATCATCACTATCACCCGCCCAATCTCGCATCACTATAGTCAATCAAAGAACAATTAGTGTCCTTGCTATAACATATTCCATAATCGCATGTGCCTGCAACATATCTAATTATCCTCTTAACCGAATTCATGTGAGACTCTTTAGGATCGGTTTGATAACGAGCACATAAACAAACACTAAACATGATGTCCGGCCTACTAGAAGTCGATACAAAAGACTACCAATCATCGACCTATACAATCTTGGGTCAACATTTGTGCCAACACTGTCTTTACACAATTTTGTGTCGATCACATAGGTGTCTTCATGTGTTTAGCATTGTCTAAACCAAACCTTTTCACAAGATTTTTGGCATATGTACTTTGACAAAAGAAAATACCATCCTTGCATTGTTTAATTTGAAGACCTAAAAAGTAATTCAAGTCTCCAACCATCGACATTTCAAAGGTAGTGGTCATTTCATGTACAAATAATTCAAGCATTTTCTTACATGTAGAACCAAACACAATGTCATCAACATATATTTGAGCAATCATAATATCATATCCAGAATATTTAATAAACAAGGTCCTATCGGCTTCACCTCTATAAAAACCGAATTCAACAAGAAAATCAGTTAATCTACCATACCATGCCCTAGGTGCTTGCTTCAAACCATATAATGCTTTCTTAAGTTTATAAACATGATCAGGAAATTCATGATTCTCAAACCCTTTAGGTTGTTCTACATATGCTTCTTCCATAAGAATTCCATTTAGAAATGCGGCCTTAACATCCATTTGATGCAGCTTTTATATCAATGTAGCATGCAATAGCAAGTAACAGTCTTATGGACTCAATTCTAGCAACAGAGCAAAAGTCTCATCAAAATCAATTCCTTCTACTTGTGTATAGCCTTGAGCAACTAATCTAGCTTTGTTTCTTACAACATTACCGTATTCATCAGCTTTATTTTTAAAAATCCATTTTGTACCGATTACATTCAAATTATCGTGCCTAGGCACAAGTATCCAAACATCATTCCTTTCAAATTGATTTAACTCCTCATGCATTGCATTAATTCAGTTTTCATCTTTCATATATTCATCAACATTTTTAGGTTCATTGAAAGAATGAAAACATTCAAAGTTCACCTTGTTACACATAGATATCATACAAATCGATCTTACCACATGTCTTGCATCAAAACTCAATTTTCTCCTTGTTTGTACACCCGATTGTGGTTTACCTATGATCTGTTGTTGTGGATGATTTTGAGAATCCTGGAAGATGGTATCAGTAGCAGGATAAGGCATAGTTCTATTAATTTCTGGATGTTGAGGTGATGTTGCTTCAGATGTGGGCACATTTGTAGCAACATTCTCAATCGATTCGTAAATTCCGTAACTTTGCATCCGCTCAATAAGATCGATTACATCTTCTTCAATGGCATTATCTCGCAAGACTTGCATTATCATCAAAAACAAAATTCATAGACTCTTGAACAAGATTGCTCCTAAGATTATAGATCCTAAAGGCTCTCTATGCTTTCTAGCATAACCAAGAAAGAAACCCTTATCACTTTTTGAATCAAATTTGTGTAGCTGGTCTCTATCATTCGAATGTAGCAAACACAACCAAAGACATGAAAGTATTTGATTAGGCTTTTTGTCATTCAAAAACTCATAAGGTGTTTTAGTGGAATTAGGTCTTAAATAAACTCTATTGGATATATGACAAGCGGTATTCAAAGCTTCACCAAAACCTTTTTGAAAGTTTCTTGGATAAAAGCATTACTCTAGCCATCTCTTGTAGAGTTCTATTTTTCCTTTCGGCTACACCATTTTGTTGAGGTATTTTAGGAGAAGAAAACTCTTGAATTATACCTTTGTTTTCACAAAAATTAGTGAATAAGCTGTTCTCAAACTCCCTACCATGATCGGACCTTATTCTTTTAACCTTAGTGTCAAAAACATTTTTAAAACGCTTGTAAAGAATTTTGAAAACTTCAAAAGCATATGATTTTTCCTTAAGAAATTCGATCCATGTAAACCTTGAATAATCATCTACTATGACAAAAGAATATCTCTTACCACCAATGCTTTACCTCCATTGGTCCCATTAAATCCATATGCAAAAGTTCAAAGCAATGTTTCGTAGTACAATGTGTCAACATTTCATGCGATATTTTGACTTGTTTACCACTTTGGCGCAGATCCACACACATTTGACATACGAATTTGTAACTTAGGTAGACCCTTAACCGCATCAAATTTCAATAATTTGACAATATTTCTATAATGAGCATGTTCAAGTTTTTGATGCCAAAGTGTACTCTCATCGGTTTGAACATTAAAGCATGCTTGATTCGAATCAATTAGATAACAATTATCCACAGATCTATTACCAACCATGAGACACTTATCATCATTGTTTAACACATAGCATGAACTTTTATCAAACTTTACATGCAAGTCATCATCACATAATTGACTAATACTAATCAAATTTGCAAGTAAACCTTTAACATGTAAGACTTTTGTCAAGTTTGGAAAACCAGGAACATTTAATGTACCTATACCAATAATTTTACCTTTTGAACCTCCTCCATATGTAATATTTCCACCATCATATGCCTTATAATCAGTGAGATAACTTTCCTCACCGGTCATGTGTCTAGAACACCCACTATCAAAATACCATAGTCCTAACACATGTTTTTAAAGATGTATAGACAACATTACATACAGATGTGACTTTTTCACCCAAGTAGATTTTTGAACAATGTTTTTGAAAAGATTTTTGAAGCTGTTTGTTTCGAATGTTGAGCGTAATGTGGCAACATTTTCAAAGACATTTTAGAAAACTTTTATCCTCGCCGCATTCTAAAACAGCTTTGGTCATTTGTGACCCTCAAGAAACAATAATGACAAACATCCTTCTTTCGTAAACTTTTTCCAACTTTTCGTGTTCAACAAGGTTTTGTAAAAACAACGGTTTGTTATTGTTTAAAAACTGAGTGATATTACCATTATAACCAAGACCATGTCTATTTGTACTTCCAATTGTCAAGACCTCATCAAGTTTGGTGAACTTTACGAATATCTTTTGAAATTCAGATGTTGTGCCTTTGAGCCGTACTTTGAGGATGCATAACTCCAGATCTTTCCTTGCTAGTATGACCTCAAGCTTTATCACCAAATCCTTTTGATATGACTCTTCAATAGTCATGTCCCTTAAGGCTTTCTCGAGTGGATTCCAACTCCTTTTCAAGCTTTTGATAATGACTTACAATCTTCGCAAACATTGTTAGAAGTACTTGCTTTATCTACACATGAACTTGAGAAACAATTAAATTCTGGAACCTCCAATGTTTCCTCAAATGTTGGCACATTTGACTCAACATCGTAATCATCCAAGAAATCATCAAGAGTATCATCATATATAATCCTTGCGGAAAAAACATATTCTTCATTCTTATCGAATCATCATCACAATCAGACTCATCACTTAAGGTAGCATTGAAATTTACCCTTTTTCTCAAAAGAGTGTTGGCATATTCATTAGCATAATGACCAAAACTAGAACATGCATCACATTTAACATTTTTCCTATATTCTCGATCATATTTGATCTTGTTACCTCTATCAAATTGCCTAGGTTGATTAACATTCCTATTTTTATCGTGCAATCGACGTGAACTACCAATCTGATCTCTATCTTGATTCTTAATTTGCAAATTATTTCTAAGCCTATTTGCTCTCTTTTTCAAAAATGCATTAAATTGCTTAGTTAAGAAAGCAATGTTATCGGCATTGTCGGCACAATCATCAATAACATCTTCATCGAATCTATTTCAAGAATAAACGGTTGTTTATCAATACTAGAAGATGTTTCTCCTTTGAAAAAGAAATTTTCTTTTCAGATTTCTCATTATCTCTTTGAGAAAAATTCATTTCATATATTTTCAATATACTCACCAACTCATTTTGAGTAATAGCATCGAGTATCTTTAGCTTCCTCAATAGCACATATCTTAGCATCAAAACGTTTAGGAACAGCTTTTAAGATTTTATGTACTAACTTTGTATTGGATATAGCTTCACCAAGTGCTTGAGATTCATTGGAAATCTCGGTGATTCTTTCATTGTAGGAGGATATGGTCTCATCTTCCTTCATCCTTAAATTTTCGAACTTGGTTCCAAGCATCCGCAACTTTGTCCTTCTCACACTCTCGGATCCTTCACAATGTTCTTGTAATCTCTCTCATGCATCTTTTGCGATACACAATTAGAAATTATTTTGAACATGGAAACATCCGTAGAAGTGAATAAGGCATTGAGTGCCTTTGAATTGAAGCCGCCGTGGTCACCTCATCATTTGTCCATTCTAACTCCCTCTTGATTTGAGCTTCGATATTATCGGTGGCTGGAACTGTTGGTGGAGTCCAACCGGTTAAAATACTCCTCCATGCACGTTCATCAATGGACTTGATGTACATGCGCATCTTAGGCTTCCAAATTGCATAATTTGTACCATCGAGAACCGGTGGCCTAATTGGGCTGTCATAGGATAATCCATCGTAATAAATCACACCAAACACAGGATCTAAACTCGGGATAACGAGTTCAACGGCTCAGTGCCAATTGAAGGTGTGCGTAAGTATTTATGCGAGAATGTTGTTACGAATGTTGGCACAATCGAAACAACACAGGACGAAAATAAATGAACGAAATACACAGCGGAAGTCTTAAACACTTTGCAAGATGAATATCAAAATTTTTGTATAGACTATAAATAAGTCTATCTTGCCAAACGACGTATTATCACTAGTAATTGTTAAGTGATACAATCGGTGAAAACATAAGCCACACCGTGAATGGATCTACGTATATAGTGACTAGACAATGATCAATCTAACCTATCACTAATACATATAAAGACCCAATGTTGAGTGAAATGTTGGAACATTCACCAACGGAAGTATCGAGTATGAAACTACAATAAATTCTATAATCTATGCCAATAGACTATGCTAGATTGTGTTTCCCTCAACGTCAAGTTTTAATCTTCATAGCGGCCGTGTATATATAGATAAAATCTGGACTCTTAATGCTTGAAGATAACTTCCATATCTCCCTTGAAAATAGGTAACTTCCATGTAACTTCCCCATGATCTTTATAACTTCTCTTTGCTTGCCTTTTCAAACGCATGACTTGGCTATCGCCGTAAGTCTTCATTCTGAAAGAAAACAAGACATTGACCAAGACAAAACGTGGGTTAAGGGTTAGTGGAAGTGGAAGGACGAATTCGATGTTGTGACCGGAATGTTGGCACATTACGAGTAACACTCGTCACTAACATCAACAATGATGATGATTTCTTTGGCTCCTTTTCTTGACCCAATAACGCCCTTTGATCTGCAAATCTCTGTCTCTCTTCTTCCTCTTTTCTTCCCTTTCTTTAGGAGTCGATTGAGGACAATCATAGCTGAAGTGTCTGGCTTGTTGCATGTGTAACAAATATCACTCTGTCGATCTAAGGCTGGAAGGATTTCTTCGGCCAGGTGATCTGTATCTTCTTGTCTCGGCTTCGCTTTTGTCATCATCTCGTAGACTCGTCTTCCTTTCTACCTGATCCTGGATCTTGATTTATCCTTTCCGCAAATCTCAATTTATTTCTTTTATACTTCATTCTCAATTTATCATACCTTTTAGTGAGCAAAGCCATCTCGCTCCTTCAAAGATAGGTCGACTCCTCTGGACTCTGTTGACACCTTGTCTTCTTTGTCGACAAAGGCAATGCACTTGGATGAGGTGCTCGATTCCATCTCATCCTCCTCGTCTTCTATTTGAATATCATATTCTAGAGCTTTAAGATGAGAAAACAAAGTATGGTGAGTAATAGAAGATAAATCTTGAGTAGCTTTAAGGATATTGGATTTCTCTCTCCATCTCTTGGTTAATGATCTCAATCTTGTTATTAATCTCCTTTTACGTATAATTCTTTCCAAGGTCACCGCTTTGTTGAGAAGATTAGTCAACCTTACATCTAACTGATCCACAGTACTCATTTTCCTTCATTTTGAATGTCTCAAATGCATGCAAGACTGGTATGACTTGTTCTCTTTAACTTATTCGAGATCCTTCACAGACATATGGCTAGAGTCTCCACATTTCTTTGGCGGTTTGCATCTCTTAACCTTCTCTATCCAATCTTTACTTAGAGTCTCAATGATCTCGGTTCGAGCTACTTGATCAAGATTGTGGACCTTTCTTTCATCATTTGTCAATTCGTAACTCTTTTTCTCTTGTCGGTCCTGGATTGGTGACTCGGCTCAATGCTAGTGCCTCCATGATAAAATTTTATAGGTCCCTCTTCAAGAACCTCTTCCATCCTATCATGAATGGCCCTAAGGTGATTCTCCATCCTAAATTTCCAATAATCATAATCTTCAATAGAGAATTCAGAAGATTCCTAGACTTCTTGCTTTTCCCGATGACATGATGAAATAAAGAAACAAAATACTCCACAAACTAATCGGTAGCAACTGTTAGTAGCAAATAAGAGAATGAAGAAAATCAAGATAATTTCGAATCTTATTTAAGACCTAAAATTAATATCGTAATGCCTTAACACCGCTCCGATACCACTTGTTGGTCCCGATTAGTTGAGTAGATTAGGTATAACAAGTATCGGCCTTCTAGGAAAAATCTAGAAGGGGGTTGAATAGATTTTTAGATTTTTCAAATCTTTCAAAATATATTCAAAGTAATGTATGTACAATGGAATTCGATATTAATCTCAACTTTTAATAAGATCAAAAGCAACACCGATATTCGTATCTTAACTTTAATTCGAAATTAATCTTTGAACAATAAATTGTAAATTGAACAGAAAGATAAATGAAAGCGATAAAGAACACAAGATTTTATAGTGGTTCGGATTATAACAATCCTACATCCACTCTCCTTCTCCAAACTTTGAAGAAGGGTCTCCACTAGCTGCTTACTTACTTATTTTACAATCTTTACAACTTACAACTCGATCTTCAACTCTTCAAAAATGCTAATCAAACTTCAAATCTAACTCTAAGAATAAGAAGTGTATTTGAAGATGTGACGTGAAGTGTTCTACAAACACTTGAAAAATTCTATGAAGAAATCTTGTGATTTGAAAGCTTGTAATTTGAGAGAATAAATTTACGGAAAAGTAACTTGTGAATTCTATGTGAAAAATGTTCAAGTGAAAAGTCGTGTGAAATGGAGTGCACTAGACCTATTTATAAGTCTCGAAAGAAAGTTAGTTTGTTAGTTAGTTCTAACAAAGTGAAACTACTTTAACAAACTTAATCTCGAAAAGCTGCTAATCCTCACCGTCCTTGCTCTCCTCGTCTGCGGTGACTCGGTGAAGATTCGCCTTTCTTATTCTACTCGGCTTATCTTGACCTCGTCTGAGCTCTTCATGTTTGTCTCCTGCAGATGACTAGATCTCAGTGACTAGATTGATTCTCGACCCCGTCGATCCGCCTTTAGCTAACCTCACTGTTCTTGGTCGTCACGATCAACCGATGCTTCTTTTTAACTCATCAAAACTTCTAGATCCAATGATTCAAAACTCCGTAACATGAAATATCAAAACAAATACCTATACTCCTATAAGTTTATAATATAAGAATATAAAAGACACGACATAAAAACAAAAATAAATTTAGTCTTTACAAAAATATACAAAGCTTATAGATGAAGATTAGGAGAGGATTGGGTCATTTAGTTTAAGCATTTGCATCTTGATAGTCTGCACAAACTCCCCTTTCTTCAAGCTTCTCCATTCTTGAAAGCTCCCTCTTGCTCGGATCATCAATGTCCCCAATCATCCAAGTCATCATACAAAGACACTAAGGTCTTCATAATCCCGATCTACTGCATCTTATCTTCTCAAAGCATCAACATCCATGTTTGAACTGTTGGGTCCATCATCATTGTTGGTTGGAATTGTGGTCACATCATCCGGCACATTACGGGTATCATTCCCAACTCGTATTCAAGAGCTGCACTTGTCCCGGCTCCAGAGATATCAGCATCCGGTCCTCCAATTGCACCAGCACTTGTACCACCGTATCTCCAAAGCATTTCCATCATCGGACCGCATCGATTCAAAGCAACATCGGCATTTTGGCGGCAACAACATCAGTCCTACTCCCTCGTGACAGTAGAAAGCGGCTTCTCCTAGATCCGTTTACGCATTTCAATATTGCTTAACAAACATTTCAAGTTAGAAATTGAATTATCCGCCATTGCGATCTGATCTTGAATGAATTGAGGTTGGAGTTGCGGAATGTTGGCAGTGTGTGTGCCTACATGTAGCGGCACATCAGTGTCTGTTCGGCGGAACTTACAGTGTGCATTCGGATCTACGATTGGAAGATCAATCACCCTTGGACCAGTTCTCGGAACATGAGAAATCCCCGAGACTTAGTGCAAACGAGCCGATAATCTCATTCTTTTCTCTCTCAAATCCTTGAGCCGAAATCAACATGTGAATCGGACTAGGATATGGCAACAACCCTTTGCTTGACACTCTCCCCGAATATGTCATCATATTGTCAAAGATAGTTTTTCCAAGATTAAACCTCCTAAGATGGTCAGTCTTGTACATTAGGACAACTTGCTCGAGAGGTTAAGGTGGTTGTGTTTGATGAAGGCAACCAATTATAAACAATTAGTTTGTGAAGGATCTTGTATAGGCTTGTCAAATCAAGAATTCATCCTATATCTCCAAACAAGAATCCTACCTCCAGTAATTACACTTATCACTTCATCCAAATTGTCCACCTGTGGATCCTCATCATCTCTAGTTCTCAAGAAAGAATTAATTATAGCTAGAGTCATCTCTATGATCTTGCCCTAAATTTCACTTTCCCATAGTGCTTCAAATTCACTTGAAGCTTTTACCTTCGATTAGCATAAAACTCATATACCCAATCAACTAAGTAAGGTGTAGCAAATTGGAGTAAATGCATCAAGGATCTATCACCAAATACCCAATTAGATTCATAGAGACAAAATCATCTATCTTAATTATTCTTTCCCCAACTATCAACCTAGTTCTCAAAGTCCTAAATTTATCACTATCAACACCATGATAACTATCATCGAATCAAGAAGACATATGCAGAGAGGAATCAATATATACCTCGTGATTTTGCCTTACTAGCTTCGATGAAGAGGACTCAGTCGAGAGGATGATGTTTCCATTGGTGTGCCAACATCCTTCGCACATCCTGCGGTTCATTGTGCTTATTGCTCCTCTTTTCCAAACGAGCAGCCATTTCCGCCAATGTTTGATTCATTTCGTAATCCTCAAGACTCTCGGGCCGAGCACCGAACAGAGGCTTGACCTGGTTTTCTTTTTCTCGGGCATGCTTCTCTCATTTTCTCTTGAAGAGTCGAGTCGAACACTTGTATTGGTTTTGAAGCAACACCATCATCGTGTTTCTGTTTCTTTCCTTTCTCCGAGTAATCGATCTTTCTACCCATTGTTACGTAAGAACAGCGTTTGACCTTGTCCCTCGGAGCTCGACGCCTTTTGACGAGCGGTTTGAAAGCGAGTAGTGAGCTCACTAGTGTTAGTCGAGTCGGTGGATGGATCTTCCATTGGAGAATCTCGTGGTGGCGAGGCGGTGTAAACACGAGGTGTTTGTCTTGTTGAAAGTTCACCTCCACGTCTCCGACCTTGGACGACAAAGTATATTGTCTGCCTTAGTGAGAGTTTTGAAAGCATAGACAATTTGATCAACAGTGGCTCTTTCATCTAGTTCGACCGTCATAGGGTAGGTTTCGAGGACGGGGGCTTCGCTAGCTTCGCCGCCATCTTGATTTTGTGGCATTCCGCCCAAAATCGGAGTTTGAGAGGGTTGCTCGACGGGATTCTCAAAGTGTGGGTTGGCGATAACGGCACATCCAACGATCCAACCCTAATTGATACGTGTGATGTTGGGGATCGTGCGCCAACACTGTCGGACACATTTTCTCGCGGCCATTGTTGCTAGGAGTCGAAGGTTTCGTGAAGAAGACGAAGTAGCGGGAGAGGTTGAGTGTTTACATTGTGAAGGTGAAGAGCGCTTTCGATCAGCCATGATAATTAATAACTCGCAAACACTATTCAAATTATATTAATTAAATAATCAATTTGAATAATAAGTGGCTGATGGAAAAATAATACCAAGAGGTATAATTAATAATACCTTTAAACACTTGTGCTTAAATTCGAAACTATGATATAAAGTATTGAACACACCGAACACTAAGGACCTTAAATAGGGAAGAGAAAGATCGTAGAAGTTGTGAACACATTAGAGTTAATCGAATAAGATTTAATCACATCCCTAAGAAATAGGCAATTACCGAATGTGTGGAAGTTTATTTCAAAAACATGCTAAAAACCGCTTAATCTAGATAAAATAATCGCACAATAAAATAAATTAGACTATATAATATTGCTTTGGGAATAATTTAAATTAAATAAATCTACATAAAATAATATTCGGAAATTATCAAACTCATAGAGGTAAATATACATATGAGAACCAGAATGTTATTTCTTGAATGTCGGCACACACACTTCTCAACACGGTTTTTACATGAAATTAATTCATTTGTGTTGTACTATATTTTGTTTTTCTCACTTATTCACATTGATCCATTTTTCCGTAAGAGATCATCGTAGTTGTCGACTCCATGTCCCATAATTACTCGATGGATTGTGAATATTTTGATGCATTCAAGTCACCTTTTGAAAAGAGAACATCGTAATAGTCAACTCTGTGCCCCATAGTTACTCGGTGACATAGCATCTAATTGTGAGTCTATTTAATTGCATTTGAGAGAAGTGTGTCCAGGACAATATATTAATCACAGGTTCTAATACTATTTACACAAGAGAGTTCGAAAACACTAAATATTACAATACTTAGAAAAATTTAAATAAATTATTCTAGTGTTGTTACAAATGTTGGCACATTTGTTACAACACACAAAGAATAATAGGTCTAATTAGTGCATAAACCTAGAGATTTTCTAAGAGAAGAAAACCTCTCATTATCAAGGGCTTTAGTAAAAATGTCTGCAATTTGCTTCTCGGTAGGCATGTATTCCAACTTTACAACTTCTTTTTCTACAAGGTCCCTAATGAAGTGGTGTCTTATACTTATATGCTTAGTTAATGAATGTTGCACGGGGTTCTTAGATATATTAATTGCACTTGTATTGTCACAATAAACAGTAAGAGTATTGCTCTCCAAACCGTAATCGTCGAACATCTTCTTAAGCCATAGAAGCCGAGTACAACAATTTCCCGTGGCTATGTATTCGGATTCAGCCGTAGATAGGGAGACAATTTTGTTTTCGGCTATATGATTGTTGTCATTTTATCGTAGCAAGTATTTATGACCAACCAATTATTGAACCCAAGGAAATTAGAAAAACAAGGATCCCTAGAGCTACAAGCTTCGCGGAATTATCGAGCCAAACACGGGATATTGCAATAAACTAAGATCAACAAATAAAACCAATAAACAAGCAAGATCAATTAACTAAAATAACAAGCAACTAAAAAGCAATTAAACTAGAAAGCAAGTAACACGAGACATATACCAAGGAGAAGTGAGTGCTCGGGTGCAATTCACCAAAGAATCGTCAATTATGGATCAAATACAACCGGATAACCACATGCGAGAGAGAGATAAGGTCAATCACGAAAGAAGCACTCAACCGTATCTGGATAAGCCTAGGAAGAGCACACAAGAAAACACGTAGATTGTCTTAGAGATGACACTCTAAGCCCCTTCACTAATCACTCAATTCACGATCAAGCAATTACGTATCCTTATGTAGGTTCTAGTCAAAATTAACCAAGTCTCCTTGCGTTAATCCAATATTGAATTCAATCACCAAAACCAAGTCTAACACCTAAGCATCAATTTAATAAACCAAATCTCTTTGAGCAAATTAAATCAATTACAAATGATCAAAACTCAATCAAGCAATTAAATCATGCAACTCACGAGAAGGATAATCAATCTCTCACAAAAGGTAGATCCAATCATATCATCACCATAATCAAGTCATCAATGGATCCTCACACCCAAGCACCAAATGATCTAGCCAATCATCATCAATTCACCAATACCCATAGCAATCAAGAGTGAAAATGAGAAATCCATAACAATTGCAGTAAAATCAAAGATAGATGGAAGAGAAAACACCTTGATTCTTCAATACTTGAAATAAACTTGCAAATTCTACAAAATTCTTCAATCCTTGCTTGAAATTGAAATTACAAATAAGTAGACTAATGATCTAAGCTAGATAACCCTTGGTCAATGGTAATTTAACTCTAATCTAAGGAAATTTAATAACAATCTCAGATTCTAGTCTAGTGTGTGTGAAAAGTGTGAGGAGTGTGTGTGGGGAAATCTTAAGGAAAGGAAATTGCTCTTCTATGCTAAGTGTGGAAGTATGAAATCCTTTACAAATCTGAAATGAGAGCTATTTATACGGAGGATTTTGGGTGCAAAGCTATTAATTACAAGTAGATCCCTCAAGAAATGATTTCTTGCTGAAATTCCCGCGATCAGGCCTAACTCGGTCCGAGTGGCTCGACTCGATGCGAGTTGAATGTTCAACCGAGTCGAGTTGCGCCTTCCAACATTCTATTCCTCGAGTTTTGCCTCGACTCGGTCCATGACTATCAACTCGATCCGAGGTTAGCTCCCATCCGAGTCGAGTCAAGTGTCACCCGAGTTGAGTTGAGCATCAAAACCTTCTATTCCTCAATGCATGCCTCGGCTCGGTTCGGCTGTCAACTCGGTCCGAGTTGGCTTAACTCGGCTCGATCCGAGTTGTCCCTCGAGCATGGTGTTACCAACTTCGATTCTTCATAACTCGAGCTCCCGAACTCCGATTTGAGTGATTCTTCTTGCTGTGTAACCCTCTCTTCATTATCTTTCCAGATCTTCAGCCCCGGAGTCGGTTTCTTGCCCTATTCTTGAACGGAACTCATTTTTGTTCGAAATCACCAATAGAAACCTACAAAACACGCAAAAGTCCCTTCTCGACTTATTAGCACCATATAATAGGATTAGGTGAAGAAATGCAATCAAAATATGCAAAAATGAGCAATTAAACCACGATTAAAACATGCAATTATTCACCTAATCACTATGCCAAGAAACAAGATTGTTTCCCATGTAAAAACATCATCCACTTGTACTCTTTCTATCATCACTATCACCTGCCCAATCTGCATCACTATAGCCAATCAAAGAACAATTAGTGTCTTTGCTATACCATATTCCGTAATCGCATGTGCCTCGCTGATCATCATATTTTAGTGATAAGAAATTTGCGACCAAAGTTATCGAACCCAAGGGACTAGGAGTACAATGGAGCCTCGAAAACATACGTTTTCATAGAATTATAGTGGCTAGTCAAGATTGCAAAAGAAAAGCAACAAAAGAACAACACAAATTCAACAAGAAATTAAACCAAGCAATCAACAAAGGAATAACAAGGATGAGATAGAAGTGCTCGAGTGCAAATCACCCAAAACTTCGTCAAATTCGGATCATCAACAATCAAGTGTTCATTCAAAGAGGGATCATAGGGATAACCAACAAATAGTTCAAATAAAACTGTACTTGATAAGCCTAGGTTCTAAATGATCGATTAAGCACGTAGGAATGTAAGAGACGGCACTCTCACCCCCTCACTAATCACATGCAACAACAAGTAATCAATGTGCCTTAATGAGGTTCTAATTAATTAACCAAGTATCCTTGTGTTAACCAAATATCCACTTCAATCACTTAAGCAAACCTAACACCTATGCATCAATTCAATCAACCAAGTATCCTTGCATTAATTAAATCAATAAACACAAGATCAAAGCTCACATTAGTAATTAAATCATTCCAAGCATCATTAAGACAATTAATCACCTCAACAAATGAACACCCAATCATCAATTCACCAAAATCAACTCATCAAGGGATCATTACACCCAAGCACATATGAAATTTAGCCAATCATGGCTAATTGAAAGAAACCCATGAACAATAAGTAAATAGGAAACATGATTAAGCTGGAATTGGATAACAAAACTGAAAATAAATGGTAGAAGTCACCTTGTTGGAGTTTAATACAACTTGTTTGATTCAATTCTAGCTGCTATTGCTCTTGGAAAATGAAAATCTACAAAATATGAAGAACACCTAACAAAGGTGTGTTTGTGTGTGCAGAGGATTGTTGAGACTAACTTAATTCAATGTTCTAATGGTGTGGAATTTTACTTAATGCTGATAAGAGAGAGTATATATAGTGGGTAACAAATGGGATATCTTACTTTGCCAAATACCCCTTAAGAAAGCCAAATTTTCGTCCATAAAATCGCAAAACGCGCATAAACGTCACACTTCGGTAGTGACTCGGGCGATGACTCGCCGAGTCAGTTTGGTTGCCCGAGTCACTTCTCTCCGTAAAACAACCGAATCGGGCTGCTCGGGATGTGACTCGGGCGAGTCACTTTGCTTTGCCCAAGTCACCTAGCCACGTGAATCTTCCAACTCGGCATCGTATTTGGTGACTCGGCCGAGTCAGGGGTGGCTTGGCCGAGTCGCTTGGCTACGTAAACATCATGACTCGGGCACTATAATATGTGACTCGGCGAAGTCTGCTTTCTTGGTTGCCCGAGTCGCTTTGCTTTTGTGCCACCTCTACTTCGTTTGTTCATATCTTCTTCATGTGAACTCCGATTTCCCCGATTCTTATTGCTACGCGACCCTCTTCCAGCTCTCTACCCAATGGTCTAAGGCACCTCTTCATAGTAATTGATTTGATTACCTGAATTTCTTCTCAAAGTTGACTGTTTTTTGCATAAATGAACTTCGTCACACATAGCCAATTTGAGAGCACATTAGAAAGCAAAATACAATCAAATCAATGCAATCATGCACTAAAAAGTCTATACAAATTCACCCTAATCAAATTCCCCAAACTTAAGGTGTTGCTCGTCCCGAGCAACAAAACACTAGAGCACAAATAAGGGTGAATTTTTGCAATTATGTCACACGGCACGAAGATGAAAATAAGATAATAGACTCATCAATGATCACAAGCATTCAATGCTACTCTCCACTAACAATCAAAGGTTTCATGTTTTGACAAATGCAAATTCAAATGCTCACTCTATGCTCCTCTCAAGGAGTGTTTCACTCACTCTCAAGTGTATATGGGAAATGTAAGCACTCAATCATCAATTCACAACAATACACACCATATGCTTGCCAATAGACTCAATCTCAATCATCAATTTTGTGTGTCAATTATGAATCAAAGAGGTCTTTTTCCAAGGTTGTAGTGTAAGCTCTTTGGATTAGGTGGGTGAATTTAGGAAGAAGTGACTCACAACTAGTAGAGCAAATGAGAGTTGATTAAGCAATTCAATACACTTCATCACAAGTCTCAACAATCATACTCTTTCTTTTCTTTTTCATTCTTTTCAAATGTAATTCACCACCACACTCCTATGAGTCTTTCTTTTTCATTCATGCTCAAAATTGAATTTCTCTTTCTCACTTTTCTTTCATTTTTTTTTCTCACAACAAACTTATCAAATCATACCACCACACTTTTTTCTTTTAACTTCACCATTCAATTGCCAACAATCATGCTCTACTAATCATATGGACAAAAAGCTCATAAAGATAGGCAAAACGGCTTTAATTTCACAAGCTTGCCAAAGAATAAAGAATTAAGGCTCAAATTGGCTTACTAGGGAAATTAATGTCAATGGTGGGGTAGAATTTGGCTAAGTAGCTTTTAACCAAACAAGGCCTCTAATCATCTTCATAGATCAACACAAAATTCAACTTCAACTAGTCTAGAGGCAAGTTCTAGCATGCAAAGTCACAAATGATGCACTCAACAAGGAATCAACCGCTTAACGTGCACGATTCAAGTAGGCTCAAAAGCTCACGGGTTTAACAATTAGCAAAAAGAGTAAGCATCATCCATCACACTCATCTTCACAAACCCATTTTCATGCTAGTATTGAGCAACACATCAACTCATATCACATCTCAAAGCCCATATATCCGTCAATCAAAGCATACATGCCATGTACATATTTCCAACACATCTCCCTTCTCCCCAAAAATGCACTCAAAAATGGGCATGCAATCCACGAATAAGCTCAACATCACAAAAATTTTCTCATGCCAATGAGAGGCAAGTTGGTGCAACGAAAATGGTATACTAACACACCCCCAAACTTTTTATTGCCAAGCAATTAAAAGTTTGGTAAGATAGTTAGCCAATTGAGTTGCACCAACTACCCAAATCAATCGACAATCACAAGTCTAACAATAATCCAAACACATCAAAATATGCCACCAAGATGAGATTAAAACGAACAATTCACCTAAGAAAGAGTGAAAGAAGTGTAACAATATAAGTACAATCCAAGAGTTCAAGAGTAAACATTAATCAACAAAAGACAAGGAAAGAAATCTTCAAACTCTCGCATCAAGAAGGAGGAAAGCCCAGAAAATGTCCTTGTGCAACATGCCATTCAAACATAGCACGCCGCATACGGAGTCGCTCGTCGCTTGATATCTCCATTGCCGCCACTCTCTCCGTGAGACTCCTCATGTTGTTGTTCATTGTACGTACACTCGACGTCGCTTGTTGCGATTTTCTTCGTACATAAACATGAGATGTATCCGGATAAGAATGAGGTGGCTGGTCCGGTGCATCCTGTTCTTGATGTTGTGCTTCCTCATCTCGGCTCGGTGCTCGCTTGAACTCCCTCGTTCTCTTCTTGGTCTTTTCTCCCTTCTCGCTTCTTACCCTTCCGACATTCCCCTTAACAATCTTCGATGGGCCTCGCACCCAACCGCCAATTTTCCTCATTAAATACCGTGAAGAGAGCCGGGTTCGTGAGTGGGAATCTTCCACCTTCATGCATCATGAGACACCAAGTACTTCCTACTTGCTCAATGATATTCATTCTCGCCAAAGCCCGAATGCTTAACTTGTTTTCGCCCGAATTATTTCATCTTCCTCACTTGGCTCCCATCCATAATGCTCTGCTATCAAGGTGATCAATCCTCCTAGAGCGCAGCTTTTTACCTTGTATTGCCGCCCACTGTCCCATAAAGTAAATACCAAAATTCGGAGGAATTCTATTCATCATGCAATGAAGAATATACAATTCTTCTTTCCTCACGGTTCCACAATCATATCGGGCAAACACGGTATTAGATAGGATCCTATGCACAAGCCGAAAAATGGGATTACGAATGTTAGAGGCTTTGGCTCTCTTCGGGTTGTAAGAGCAGGAACTTCCAGGAGTGTCATTGGAGATGCGATCCCACATGCTTTCTAGATCAAATTCATTCATGGCTCACGAAGGGCCTGCTGAGACCTTCTTTCTTGTGCAAAAATCTCATTCATTTCTTCTCGACTCGTAGTTCTCGAGGTGTTGCATAACCGGAATCCGAGCTTGAAAGGGACTGCATTCGAATCATTTTGAACCTCTAAAGTACTTAGCATCTCTACAACTGGACTCAAGTAGGTATCTCGAGGACAATGATAAGAAGTCCTTCCACCCGATGTTAGCAAACAACCGCTCTACCTCTTCTTGCAAGCCCAAAACCTCCGCCGCCTCTCTATCAAAGAATTTTGTGGCCTTGAAATTGGTCTCGTATAACTTCAACAAAATTCTCTGCGTAGACCTCCCTATTGGTACCAAAAGTGATCCCGAAATTGTCGGGCCTTTTACCACATCTTCCAAAGCAATATGCATTCATACCCTCTTCGGTGCTAAAAGGGCCCCGATTTCTTGAAGATGAACCCACTGGACATTTTCCTATACAAACATGATCAACTTAAATCATTAAGACAACCCAAGGAAACTCAATGCCAAGACTTTTCAACTTCATATTCACTCATAATCAATTAATCTCCACGTAACAAAAACTTCATCTTGGCCACTATGTGATTCACAACCATTCATTCAAAATATGAGAAACTCTTCCATATTCAATTCATTCCCAACATCATGAGAATATTGCACCCTACTTCAAAAGAATTTTCATATATTTCATTCATCCACAACATTCATTCCAAAGTCACCAAAAACTCATTCTCATTCCTAATTCAATTCAACTAGCATGTGACTTGAAAAACAAAATTGGACAAATAATTGACAAACCCATGCCATTATAGCACTCCCCATTATCAATTCATGCACAAATTCATCAATTTCATCCAAATTCTACTCAACATCACAAACTTCAAATTAACCCTAAGTTCATGCCAATCTCTAAAAATTCAATAAAAGAGAAGAGAAAAGTGAGAAAGGCTTACCTTAGTAGTTTAGGAATGAGAGGAAAAATCACTTAGAAGGGTTGCCCGAGTCAATTATACCCGAGTCACACAATTTCGGCGTGAGATATGGACGAACGCCGCTTCCCTTTCTCTCTTGCTTTGACCGATTCTTTTAGTGGATGGTGTGTGGAATTGTGTGTTGTGTGTGTTATATATGGGAAGGGGTTTAAGTGGGGAATTTTTGCAATAGATGAACTATATGGGGACCAAAACGCGAAATAAAACGTACTGCGCACGCGACTGGGCCGGGCCAACGTGACTCGAGCGAGTCTGTTTCTTGGTTGCCCGAGTCACCTCCTTTCGTAAATCATCCGACTCGGGCTAGACATATGTGACTCGGGCGAGTCACTCTTGATTGCCCGAGTCGCCACCCTTCGTAAAATTCCTAACTCGGCCTAGGCATAGGTGACTCGGGCGAGTCACTGTGCACCGCCCGAGTCACACTTCTCATTTTTATGAATTTGACTCGTTTCTCCCCCTTTTTTTTCACCACTCTTCCCGCATCATGTTAGTTCAATCCCAACACAACACAACACAATTATCAACTCATTAGAACACACAACACCCAATTTTAGTGCGACACGATTATGAAAACGAATACCCCCAAACTTTTTCATTTGCTACACAATTAAAAATTTGGTAAGAAAGTATATCATATGAGGTGTGCACTAAAATCCTGTGAACCACCATTCATCAATTATCATCAAGTCACACCCACAACTACAATGCACAAGGAGACAACAATTCATATCAAAGACAACCCGTCAAAGGTGTGCACCTATGCAATGTCAAAGTGCTCAATGTAAACAAAACAAGTACGTTTACCAAAATTCACCCTCATTGACTCAAAATTTGCACCTCTAACACTCCTTCTATTTTCAAGGGTAGAAATTTGGGTTGCCACTTTCCATTGATCACATCCCTTCATTTTCTCATCAACTTTGCCCCTACAATCATTAGAAATATGCAAAGAAAATTCATTAGACTCACCCAAATGCAATGCATGCTAATTTCTATTTAAGAAAGAATAAGAATCAAGAGACAAAGAAGAGTTTGAGAAATCTTCCCATTCATCTTGAATGACCCCGTAATTAAGCTAACAAAGCTAACACTCTCCGCTTGGTCATTCTTCTCCAACGTCTTGTAGATAGAAAACTTGATCTCCTCATTGTTGAAGCACAATTTAAGCTCTCCATCTTTCACATTGATCATAGCCTCCCGTTGCAAGAAACGGTCTTCCCAAAATGAGAGACACGTCTTGATCTTCTTCCATGTCCAATATCACAAAGTCCGCGGGAAAGATGAAACGATCCACTTTCACAAGCACGTCCTCAACCACTCCTCTAGGCCTCTTAATTGATCGATCGGCAACCGGAGTGTCATAGAGACCTCATTAATATCACCGAGATCTAGCCTTTGGTAGATAGAGTAAGGCATAAGGTTTATGCTTGCTCCAAGATCACATAACGCCCACATTGTATCACTTCCACCAATTTCACAAAGAATTGTGAAACTCCCTGATCTTTGAGCTTTTGTGGCACACTCTTTTGGAGAAAGGCGCTACACTCTTCCGTCAAACTCACCGTTTCATGCTCTTGGAGCCTCTTCTTCTTGGAAATCGCATCTTTGAGGAACTTCATGTAGTGTGGCATTTGTTCCAAGGCATCGGCAAAAGGTATGTTGATGTGAATCTTTTTGAAGATTTCTAAGAATTTAGCAAATCTTTCTTCCATCTTTTGCTTCATGAACCTTTTTGGAAAAGGAGGTGGAATTGGTGTCTTGGGCACTCCCCATCTATCACAAGGCACATGCTCTTCTCTTTCCCTCAACTCCTTGGCCAATTTCCACTTTGGAATTCGAGTTGAACACTCCCCTTTTCGAGCATCTTCTCCTTCTTCTTCAACAAGGCTTCATCCTTCTCCTTCTTCATCCCTTTTTCCTCCTCATCTTCATCAAATCTCTCAAACTCGTTTTCTTCCTCTTCACCACTCTCTTCTTCAATCTCTTTCTTCTCATGAGAATTCTTCCTTTCAAACTCCCCTTCTCTTGGCATTGATGGTCCATCATACTTAGTACCACTTCTCAATAGAATTCCCTTGCATTGCTCTTTTGGGTTCACCTCGGTATTTGAAGGAAACTTCCCCTTATTTTGTAAATTCCCCAAGGTGTTGGCTAATTGTCCCATTTGGAATTCAAGGGTCTTGAGTTGGTGACCATGTTGAGAAATTTGGCTCCCAAACAAACCCTCCATCTTATCTAGCCTTGCTTCCATCTTATCAAATCTTGCCTCGAGCTTCGCATCTTTCTCTTCTCGTCTTCTTGATCAACAAGGCTAACAACTCATCCGTTGAAGGCTTCCCTTCTCCATTATGCGGTTTAGCTCCCGGATCAAATCCGGGTGGGAATTGTACGGCGGCCTTAGGATTTGCATATGAAAAGTTTTCATTCTTACGGACATTTGAGTTGTAGGAGTTGTTACCTTGAGCGAATTGGCCTCCTTGTTGAAAAGTAGATGGATACGGGGTCGGAATTGCCCTTGATTGAATTGTTTTCCTCCTTGGTAGCCTTGTTGATATCCTCCTTGAGGTTGCCTTCCCATATAGTTCACATCTTCACATGGCCCTACTTGGTTAAAAGCTTGCCCTTCTTGCATCATTGGAAGAGGAGTGACATCCCTTTGTTGATTGGCGGTAAGTGAGCTTACCTTGTCAATAAGTGTCATCATCATAGACTTCATTAAGTCTCCTTGCTCCACATTGGCTACTCTTTGATTGGGACCTTGATTGGTGTTCCATTGGGAAGCATTGTTGGCTACACCATCTAAAATTTCAATGGCTTCTTGTGAGGTCAAAAATAAGAAGTCCCCCTTAGCACATGCATTCAAATGTAGTTGAGATGCTTCATCCACTCCACAATAAAAGAAGCATATGGTTTGCTCCTCCGTAAAGCCGTGTTGGGGACACGAAATCAACAAATTGTTGAAACGCTCCCATGCATCCTTGATACTCTCCTTTGGCTTTTGCTTGAAACCGCAATCTCATTCCTTGCTTGGACGGTTCGATAAGGAGGATAGAATTTAAGCAAAACTTTTGACTTACCTCGTCCCAAGTGCGTACACTCCCGCGGTAAAGTTTTGCTAAGTCATTGCTTGGCCTTTCCCGTGAGGGTGAATGCAAACATCCTCAACTTCTTAGCGTCTTCGGTCACTCCATTGAACTTCATAGTGTCCGCTAGCTCCAAGAATCTATCCAAGTGTTTGTGAGGATCATCTATCCCATCTCTCCTCAAATTGATTCTCCATGAGAAGCTTGATCATAGCCGGTGCAATCTCAAAATTATTAGCTTGGATATTCGGCCTAGCTATCCCATCGTAATACTCCCGTAGTTGAGGCTCAAAATAAGCACGAATGGGTCTACCTTCCCTTTGAGGTGGGGGATTTTGTGGGTTTTGATTGTTAGGCAAGGGTGGTGGTGGAGGATTGTATGGATCAATGTAATTTTGGTCTTGATATGGAGGATATGGTGGGTATGGAGGTGGGTATGGATATGGATTTTAGCCTTGAATTGGAGGTGGTGGATATGGATATGGGTATGGGTAAGGGTAAGGATAAGGATTTTGGGGATTTGGTGGATTTTGATGCACCATCTCTTCTCTTTGAGGTTGGGCACCTCTCAATTCCACTTGGATGCCTTGAATATTGATCTCCCCTTCTCCTCCTTCATAAGCAACCCTCTCTCCATGTAGGGGTGGTTCCCCTTCCATTTCTCTATCAAAAGTCCTACGATTCCTCCTCCGATTCCTTCTTCTTGGTAGAGCTTCGTTATCAATTTTCAAAGTTCGATCAAGCACCTACCAACAAGAGACCAAGTATCAATTTCTTAAAACAAAAAAACAAACAAGAAAAATAAATGCCACTAGTAACTCCACTCAACTAGAATTCAAGTTCCACCTAAGTGTCCTCAACTAATCCCTTCAACGGCGCCATTTTGATCATCATATTTTAGTGATAAGAAATTTGCGACCAAAGTTATCGAACCCAAGGGACTAGGAGTACAATGGAGCCTCGAAAACATACGTTTCCATAGAATTATAGTGGCTAGTCAAGATTGCAAAAGAAAAGCAACAAAAGAACAACACAAATTCAACAAGAAATTAAACCAAGCAATCAACAAAGGAATAACAAGGATGAGATAGAAGTGCTCGGGTGCAAATCACCAAAAACTTCGTCAAATTCGGATCATCAACAATCAAGTGTTCATTCAAAGAGGGATCATAGGGATAACCAACAAATAGTTCAAATAAAACCGTACTTGATAAGCCTAGGTTCTAAATGATCGATTAAGCACGTAGGAATGTAAGAGACGGCACTCTCACCCCCTCACTAATCACATGCAACAACAAGTAATCAATGTGCCTTAATGAGGTTCTAATTAATTAACCAAGTATCCTTGTGTTAACCAAATATCCACTTCAATCACTTAAGCAAACCTAACACCTATGCATCAATTCAATCAACCAAGTATCCTTGCATTAATTAAATCAATAAACACAAGATCAAAGCTCACATTAGCAATTAAATCATTCCAAGCATCATTAAGACAATTAATCACCTCAACAAATGAACACCCAATCATCAATTCACCAAAATCAACTCATCAAGGGATCATTACACCCAAGCACATATGAAATTTAGTCAATCATAGCTAATTGAAAGAAACCCATGAACAATAAGTAAATAGGAAACATGATTAAGCTGGAATTGGATAACAAAACTGAAAATAAATGGTAGAAGTCACCTTGTTGGAGTTTAATACAACTTGTTTGATTCAATTCTAGCTGCTATTGCTCTTGGAAAATGAAAATCTACAAAAATATGAAGAACACCTAACAAAGGTGTGTGTTTGTGTGTGCAGAGGATTCTTGAGACTAACTTAATTCAATGTTCTAATGGTGTGGAATTTTACTTAATGCTGATAAGAGAGAGTATATATAGTGGGTAACAAATGGGATATCTTACTTTGCCAAATACCCCCTTAAGAAAGCCAAATTTTCGTCCATAAAATCGCAAAATGCGCATAAAAGCGTCACACTTCGGTAGTGACTCGGGCGATGACTCGGCCGAGTCGGTTGGTTGCCCGAGTCACTTCTCTCCGTAAAACAACCGACTCGGGCTGCTCGGGATGTGACTCGGGCGAGTCACTTTGCTTTGCCCGAGTCACCTAGCCACGTGAATCTTCCAACTCGGGCATCGTATTTGGTGACTCGGCCGAGTCGGGTGGCTTGGCCGAGTCGCTTGGCTACGTAAACATCATGACTCGGGCATCAGGCAATATGTGACTCGGGCGAGTCTGCTTTCTTGGTTGCCCGAGTCGCTTTGCTTTTGTGCTACCTCTCGCTTCGTTTGTTCATATCTTCTTCGTGTGAACTCCGATTTCCCGATTCTTGTTGCTACGCGACCCTCTTCCAGCTCTCTACCCAATGGTCTAAGGCACCTCTTCATAGTAATTGATTTGATTACCTGAATTTCTTCTCAAAGTTGACTGTTTTTGCATAAATGAACTTCACACACATAGCCAATTTGAGAGCACATTAGAAAGCAAAATACAATCAAATCAATGCAATCATGCACTAAAAAGTCTATACAAATTCACTCTAATCAAATTCCCCCAAACTTAAGGTGTTGCTCGTCCCGAGCAACAAAACACTAGAGCACAAATAAGGGTGAATTTTTGCAATTATGTCACACGGCACGAAGATGAAAATAAGATAATAGACTCATCAATGATCACAAGCATTCAATGCTACTCTCCACTAACAATCAAAACATTGATTTGAATATAATAAATGTCCTCAATTTGCCCTAAATAAATGGCCTCGAACCTACAATTTCACACTCAAAACAACAATTCTCTAATCAAATGCTATTGGCCAATTAAATGTGAATTAACATGAAAATTACATCAAATTGAGAAGATTAATCACACATTTATCATGCAATTTTCACACTAATCAGCAACACCGCCCTTTTAAATTAAACTCTCACAAACATCTCTTATTTACACCTTAATGTCACTCAATTAACTCTTTCAATAAAGTTGACTTTAAAATAACCCCTTACAATAGTTGAAAATACTCATTTATCCTTCACTTTATACCTTTTAATACTAATAAGTAACACATTTCTTATTCTTTGTGTCAATTTTTCTTTGAACAAATAAAATTGGGACGGAGGGAGTAGTACTGTAGTATTCATTTGCCATTAATAACATATATTCTAAAAGAGATAAGTAATGAAACAGAAAAATATCATCGATATTGTTTAAACTTATATATGATCTTCGTCTACTTTGCATCTATTGTTCAAATATTCAGAATTTTGAGTTGTATTCTTGTTAAACTTTATGCACTAAAATTTCTTATTCTCTTACGATATATTCCCTCCGTCCTGAGTTATCTCCACATTGATTTTTAACGGTTTTGTGTGAGAATTATTTTATAGTATTATGTGTACAAAAGTTATTTTATATGAATGATATGCTAGTTGTTAAGCTTTTGTACACATAATACTATGAAATAATTCTCACACAAAACCGTTAAAAATCAACTGCGAAGATAACTCCGGGATAGAGGGAGTATTAATTATTATATAAATATAAATCTCATCGTTATTAATTATTTGTAACTGTTGTATTAGATTTAAATATACAATAAAAATATGTGTTTCTACTGTACAAGACGATCTTATATAGCACAAGATCCAAATTTTTAAACAAAAAGTCATGTAATTAAATCGTAAATTCCTGTACATTTCCTTTTCAAATATAGAATATTTGTTTTGTTTTTGTTTTTTTTTTTACAAAACAAAACAAGACTACATTGAAGATAATAAAATCAAACATCCAAACTTCTACAATCCAAATCGATCTTTGCGTCTAAGATAGACCAATCGTGAGGTCTAGTAAATGTGAGGCAACCACGTGAGTGACTTTGAAAAAGTCTCATAGTGAATAGGATCACCTACTAGGTGTCGTTCACCAATATCAACGCGTCCTCTTCACGAAAAAAATTCCAAATGAGAGGCGGACAACCGCACGAGGCGTAGAAAATCCATAAGAGGTAAGGAAACCACAATAAGCGTAGAGGATCTCTCACTTGGAAGCCTAGAAGAGAAAGGAAGAAACTCTCAAAACACTACAAACAACAACAAAACACAAGAGGCAACAAAAGACAAAGAAAAATAAAATAAAACCAGAAGCGAGAAAACAAGAAACAAAAACAACAAAAATAGAAAATAAAAACAACAGGAACTAGAAAAAAAAAAAACAAGATCCAACGGGTCAACCTACCAAACGACACCGTAGCCACATCGTCGTTTGATGAGGCCAACCCGTTAATCTAAAAATACCATAAAGAAAAACTCTAGGAAAAAAAAGGAAGGGGGAACTGGTACTAAAACCGGTCGGAGGCCGGTGAGGGTAGACCGACGGAGCAAGAGCAGAGAGCGGAGGACCTAGGCGCTTGATTTTCAGTGAGTTCGCTCGATTGAAGATTGAAAAAGCTCCTCTAGGATCTTCTTCGAATCCTCGACGAAGGTTAAGAGCTATGGGTATGCAGAAAGGGGATTTCGCTGTAATTACTATTTTTCTTTGCGTATATCACTGCCCACCTCTTGATATTCCTTTGTTTAGTAAACTTCTCTCATCCTCCATTAATTTAATAATATGCATGCACCCCACAAAACATGGTCAAGATTGAATATTTGTTTTGTTATAAAAATAATAAGAGTAAACTTGAAGCAATTCACAATAGGAGAGTTTGTACTTGACAATCAACTACCATTGACTATATATATTTGATGGACAAGCTAGATTAAATTATGCAACATAAAAATTTATCGATTGTAATAATACCGCAATTAAAAAAATAACATTCAAAGGAACCTAGTTCTCTGAAATAGCAAGATCATACTTATAAGCTGATACACTTAAATTTTACATAGTTTATAATATACTACAAGATTTAGACAAATGCAAAATAAGCACTTGTATATTTTCATCTTAAAAAATAGACAAGTACTTAAAATTCATAATTAAGATGCATATGACAAACATGTGTGATGTTATGAAGAATCCCTTGACCCAGATATGGAAATTAATTTAGTAGGAGTAGCATCTTTGTCTGCTTAGTTAAATTAATTGGGCAAGAAACCGAATGTCAGGTTGGGAGGTAACTCAAAACCAATTTGCATGTTAAGAGTTTATTGTGTGGATCTTCATGCACATAACACATATTTATTATATTATTTTTTTATTTAATATTAATATGTTGGATCGACTATGTTTCCCTGCCACTCCCCTTTCTTTTTTGGAATTTGATATTAAATTTATAATATTATGAAAAGTCATGAATTTTATATTTGGTTCATCCATTAATATAATACAATTTTAAAATTATTAAGTCATTATAATTAGACGTATTATTACATTAACAATATCATCAAAACTCAACCGAAAATTAAAATTCTTTGGTAAGCCGGTAACAAACAATTGTTTAATTACTTACTACACACATATACATATTAATATAAATATATAATTATTGATTTAATATAATTTTACATTTAAGGTATATTTAACGCAAATATATATTAGGTCAAGGGCTCATGTTTAACCCATTTCATTATCGTCATAAGTAGAATATAATTATTAAAAAATAACATATGTGTGCACCAATTAATATACAACTTATGTTATTCAATAATAATAATAATAATTAATATTGTTCAATAAAAAAATAATATTATTCATTAAAAATAAATAATACTTAGTGTAAACAATTGTGATTAAAAAATAAAAATGGAGATATCAAATCTGGTGAGTGTCTGGTGGTTGCTGTCGTTACTCTAAGGCTAGATAAGTAAATAAATGGAAAGAGGAGGGTATTTGGGGAAAAGGGTATGGGATTTGAAAGCAATAGGGTTCGTGGGCTCATGTGGCCAGTGCCCACTTCCTAGCCACCGTCTGGAAGGTGCAGATACAATACAATACAATACAAGTCAATATTATTATATTTTATTTAATATAAAAAATACAAATAAATAATATCGAAATCCGACTTTGTAAAATAGCTGCTTTTTCAATGATAGAGAGCTCCACTCCCCTAACTTCTCGTAAACTTCACATGACAATTCTGCTATTGGTCCTGCAAACCTAAGACGTACAACTTTAATATACATCGCCAAATTTATTAAACATAAATACATGCGTATGATTAATACCAATAATCAAATTATTCAGATTCTAATCATTGGCACCATCTTAGCTAAGCGACAATGCAACAAACAAACTAGAATTACTGAATTAACTCACAAATTTTCTCTCACCTCATATACATAATACTATGACAAAATTATTTGTTAAAGGACAGTAACTTAATAAAAATGACAAAACGGCGACCGTAACTTTACGAAGGCAAAATGAGGATCGTAACTCTTCGTAGTTGACAATTTTAGGACCATAATTTTTAAAAATAGCAAATTAAGGCCAAAATAAGCTGAATCAACCCAAATTTTAGCCCGAGTTCAGTCAAATTGGGCCGAATTTCAACTCAAATTGGATCAAATAGCCCGATTTTTGAATATTTGGTCTCAATTCGCCATTTTTAAACTTATTGTCCTTAATTTGCTAGTCCAAAAAGTTATGGTTCTTATTTTGCCAACCTCCAAAAGTTACGGTCCTAAAAATATTTTTCTCATAATACATATATCTTGTGTGGTCTGAGAGATACACTTATAAAAAAAAAAGTATGTAAATAGTAAAACTACCATTTTATCTTTTTATACAATCTGGCTTTAAAAATCATACTTTACATAACAATTAGAGTATTAATCAACTTACCATAGATGACGCTTAAATTTGAGACGATTTTTCAATATATATATTTATATGACCATATATATCATTAAAATCTTGTTAATGCTGCATCAATTTATGACTACCCAAAAGGTTGATATACCAATATTTTTTTTTAAAAAAACATATAATAAATAAAAGGGGAGAATGAGACAAGGAAAGAGGATGGAGGTGGAGGTTAATAGCGTATTTAGGAAGAGGGACCAACTGCATGTGCATTGGATACTTTAGGGGTGCCCATTACAATATATCAATTGTACCATACACACATCTTCCTCTTTCTTGACTGTCGGCTCAAAATGAATTCATTTTTCTTTTGAAAAATTAAAATAATTAGGGTGGAGAAGGATTAAACTCGAAATATATATCATTATTTGTGAATATGAATTAGCAATGGTGCAGTAGAGGCTGAATCTTTTTATCGGTTAAATAGTAAGCTTGAATTCATAACTTTTTAACTTTTGGGCATTGACAGTGAAGATTTAGAGGTTGAATTATTTATTAATATAGATAGTTAATACATATGTGATGGGTGTAGTTATAATAACACTCTCAAACATAAGTAAACAACGCATTGATTTCGAAATTAATTATTTGCTGATAGAGAACGCGGGATTAAACTTCTTAATTAAGCTGAAATGCACATGTAAAAATGCATCGGAAGAGATTCTGACTTGCTCTCTAATGCTCAAGTCAATTCTCACAGTCACTCATAATGATAAAATTGGATATTAATATGATCGAACCATCAATTTTTTTTTTTTTTTTTGAATTCTCGAAACTGCCCATGTTCGGTCAATGAATTCTGCAAAGAACCCTTACTACCCACAGCTCGTCCAGGATGAAAATATTCCATAGTCATTAATCTTCAAATAATCAACTATATCATTGCTCTGACGCTCTTTATAATATATATATATATATATATATATATATATATATATATATATATATATATATATTGATCGAATTAATTAATTTTCTTTGAGTGTGTCAATTTGCATACAAAATCTGCGGTTGAATGTTTGATGGCTTCACAAAGAGATCCCTTCAGCACTGTGTGTTATTTGGAAACAAAGAAAACATAATACTCTCTAATGTGGTTGTGAGTTTGTATGATTGATTTGGAAATATAAAAATAGTGTTATATTTAATGGTACTGTATCATACAACTCGAAATTAGTTGAGGAGGTTAAATTGAAACTTTAGTGATGGTTATCTGTGATGTGAAGGATGCATGCTTGTCAACAATTGTTCTGTTTTGTTGGAGATCTCTTCTTTTTCTTGTATTGAGATTTTGATAAGTAAGAATTGATTTCAATACTCTCTTTCACTTTCACCAATTCATCATAAATGTTTAGGTAATATTTATAAAATTAATTATGTCCAACGTATAAATAATAGAGTAGTTAATATAAGTGGACCTAATGAAGACCAACACCATACATTGGTCAAAGTAAACGAAACAAAATGTCATAATTGATCCCATATTAATTTTGTTGCTTTCCACTTTTTTGTTTTTATTTTTGGTTGTTTTTAGGAAATGGATGAAAAGGAACAATGAAATGGGGCCTGACACCCATTAATTGCAAGGTCGGGTTGTTAATTTTATTTTTATTTTTATTTTTATTTTTATTTTGAGCGCAATATATATATATATATATATATATATATATATATATATATTCTTGTACGTAATGCAGCATATAAGAAGGAAAACGAATTTGGCACGCTTCTCTAGTACTACAAAATTTCTATTTCTGAGTCACACACGCTATGACTCGAGTCAAATAATCTTTTTGTTATGCACATTTTAATGTTTTATTATGCCATTGCCCTCCCTATATATATCCTAATGTTATGCAGGTGCCGCTGGAATTGAGATGCAGCCATTAAAAAATAACTTTATTTATCTGCCTCCCACTCAGATTCATACCACCAAATCTTCGTTCAATGCCTAAATATTGTTACTCTATTGTTTTCCAAAAATAAATATCCTACTCCTTCATACCTTTCCTCAAAATCAAGGAAAGTCAATTCATATGAGTTTTAATAAAAATGTTACTTATTGATATTAAAAGATGTAGAATAAAGTGTAAGTGAATCTTTTTAATTTTATTAAATTGAGCAATTAAGTGAAGATATTTCATTATGATGAGGAATTGATTGATATGAGGTTTAAATAAAATATATTTGTAAGAATTTAATTTGAGAAGATAATTTTTTTATTATTATTTTGAATATGAGAAAATAAAAATATAAATACAAAATATAATATCCATTTTGAAATTTTGAACCATGAAAAATATAGTGAAGGGAGTGTATTATTTTATGTTTTTTTATAAATAATATTTTTCTTTAAAATAATATATCACTATTGAAAATGATATATTTTCCCTCGAGGTGACACTAAGTTTGCCCATTTAAACAACATGCAGTTATCTTAACTGCAAAATCTAGCCTTAAAATATAGTAATTTTTTTTTTTAAAATATAGTAATTGACATGTACATTAATGTATGACTTTATTGAAAAGTCTCGTAAAATAAGTAGCACTGTAGGAGAATATTTTTCCATCCAAAAATTTTATTCTCATTTTTTTATTTGTTAAGAAAATTTGTTTTTATTTTATTTTTAGTAGTAATTTTATCTCATATTATTTTATCATTTCTTCTAAATTTCTCATCTTTATCATATATTTTTATTTTATACATAAATTATTAATATTTATTAAAATATGTATGGAGAATAATTTTATTTATATTTTGAAAAGTTACATGTATAATAGATACAGTGTAAAAAGGTAATTTACATATGTGACTTGTAATTTGTATTTAGGGAAAAGGTGACAATGGGGATCTCGAACTATTGCACAAGGTACAAATAAGTCTTTAAAGTATATTTAGACTCAAATAAGCTCTCTAACTTTAATTTTTGGAACAAAGAAGCACTTCTATTAAAATTATTTAACACCCTTGACAAATTGATTGTCTTTTGAATTAATTTCTATTAAAAATATCCCCAAATATTGAGTATAAAAATATCAACCATTGAGAAAAATAAAAATGTACAATGCAATAAATTATTAAAAATAAAAGTATAAAAGAGAGAAGGATCGGTAAAGAAAAAATAAAAATAATAAAAGTGCAAAAAGAAAAATAGTTTGAAAGCATTTCAATTTATACTTATTGCTCATTATCTCGCATGTGTCAATCGATATAGTTTGACGTTAATTTTATATCTTAATTTTACCAAAAATTTCAATTACATTTTAGTTTCTTATTTGTGGAATAAAGTTATTCTATAATATATACCTAAGAAAACATAATGTATCTTTTAAGAATATTTACTTAAGAGTCATTTTAATTAAATAAAATAAAAATAATGATATCTAGTTTATTTCATGAATTTAAAAAATTAAGCAAACAATTAAGAAAATAAATAACAGAAAGTGTTGTAACAATAAAAAAGACAGGCACGAAAGGTGTAGAAGGGTGGTGACTTTATTTTTTATAATCAATATTTGAGGATATTTTTAATAGAAATTAAGTCAAGTAAGTTAAATAATTTAAATAAAAGTGTCTCTTTGTTCTAAAAATTAAAGTCGGAAGGTTTATTTGAACTCAAATACACTTTAAAATTTATTTTTACCTGAAGAAATAATTTAGAGTGTTGCTCGTACCTTTTTCCAAGTATTTATGATTTAGAATGCAAAAATAAAAAGGAGAACGTGGATAACGATGTATTTTGGAGTGGGGCCAAGTCAGGAGTAACAATGGTAGAATAAAATACTGAATATAATGGTCCTTTTTACTCCCATGATTATAAAGCGGAGCATCTTTTCCCTATTCATTATTCCATTTCTTCTCAAAGTTTGGGAGGAGGGCATGCCCCACCCCTGCCCACATTTCATTCCTCCGGTCCTCCTTTGCCAAGTATTTTTGCATTTTTTTATTCACACATTAAAATAAAAATATCTTATAATATTAATTCAATCATAATATTATTTAAATTTAAAAAATACTATTTTTATTTTACTCTATTTTATTATTTTTTCTATTTTATCTCATTAAATCACTCAAAATACTCATATACTTTATTCTCTCTTATATTTTATTTTCATAAAATAAATAAAACTAATTTTTCTTAATTTTCGTGTCGAGAAAAATGTGTATAAATACCGGAATAGAGGGAGTAATATTTTTAGTTTTCCAATTCTACGTGTATTTATACAGACTATGCAATTCATACATTTAAAATTGTAATTTTAGTCTCCAATAAAATAATCATTTCAAAAATATCAATAATGAATTTGAGAATTTTTAAGAAATATTGGTATAAATCGACCATAAAATAAAATAAAAAATATGGCAAGCGTTTTTAAGAATTTATTTTAATGAATTGAATATTAATTATAACAGAGTTTGTTATGCAGCAGTCCTGCAACAGAGGAGAGAGAATGTAGATAAATATACGCCTCCACAATACATACATACTTGATACATACATAATAAAACTGTGCAAAGAAACCGAAACCACCTCTCTCTCTCTCTCTCTCTCTCTCTCTCATATCCCACCCACCTTCCATCCGCACCTTTCGCCACCGTCCCGCCACCCAGCTTGTCGTTACTTATTGTTCCCTTCCTCCGCAGAGAGCTTATTTTATTTACTCCGCCTCTGCCAAACTCATCCTACTGCTTTACACTTCTTTTTATTATTTCTTTTGCTTTCTCAACTTAAATACCGGCGTAATTTGCTGCTTCCTTTGACGCGAACTTTGATTCACCGTTCCCTTTCCCTCCCTCTTAATTACCTGGTTTCCGGCCTTCAAATTGGAAAATTTCTGAGCCTCAGGTTGCTCATGTGCTTTGATTTGTATTGGAATCGTGGAGATGGTTCATTCTGGATTTTTGAGGTCGTACGGAAAGCTGATTAGGTGAAGCTATCAACAGTTGGATGAGTTTCGTCTTCTGATCTATCTTCCACAGAAACTCACTTAAGCATCCAGGCCTTTATTTGCTCTCTTTCGGTGATGGAAGCTAGAATGAGAGACGAAGCTCGGCTGTTTTACGGAATGGCTTCTGCAGATTTGAGACCAGTGGGGACACGGAACGTAGAATGGGATCCCAGCGATTGGAGATGGGATGGGAACCTCTTCATTGCTACCCTCTAAATCGAAGTTCGCCTAGTCATGAAAGCAAACAACTATTTCCACTTGAGACTGGGGTTTCCGCAACTCGCGCTTCATCCAATACTTCTTCCTCCTACTCTGATGAATTAAATCAAGGAATTGTTAGAGATACTAGGGATATGGAGAAGAAAAGGAGGGCCAGCGCTGTTGAACACAATAATTTAGCCGATGAGAATCTAACTCTGAACCTTGGTGGTGGAGGGTATGCTATGGCCGGAAATGGGGAAGCAACTACGGGGAAGAAGACAAAGTTGGGCGGGGCTACATCTAATCGAGCAATTTGCCAAGTTGAAGATTGCGGAGCTGATCTGAGTAAGGCTAAAGATTATCATAGACGCCATAAAGTCTGTGAGATGCATTCCAAGGCTAGCAAAGCGCTCATAGGAAATCAAATGCAGCGGTTTTGCCAGCAGTGTAGTAGGTAAGTTATTTTCTGTGAGTGATTTATTTATCAAGTCCAATTGGTACTCTGTTATGAGTTTTCAGATCGAATGAAGATGGGCAAATTGTGAATTGATTTTACTCGCATGCTTGTAGATGGTATTGGACAATATGACTGAATGAACCTTTACTAGCGAAACAATTAGAAAATTAATAGAATTATAGATTTGTCTGCAAATCAGTGTATGTGCAGGTGTGAGGTGGTCTACTGGTCTATGAATGTGTCTGTCATATTCATATTATTTACATGTTAGGTATGCTATTTCTATGTCAACAAATTACTCAAACCTATTGCAAGTATAATTATTGTGTTATGTAAGACGAAGTCTAGTGGTTCTGTATTATCACAAATATCAAATTTTTATCATTTAAATCATTAGAAGCATGCATATGTGAACAGGCATATTATGTGTGTTTGGCTGAGTTTGAATCAATTCGGTGAAAATATATTGTGATTTATGGAAACGTAATGTGACTCTTTGTAAATACTATTGATATTTCATATGAATCATATAATTATATAAATAGTGCATGCGTCCGTGTTTTGTCTAAGTAATTAATATTATAAATATTTTAGTATGTTGAAATTAATTATTAGAGAATAGGATTGGCCTCGTTGTGTGTATTGAGATTATGTTTTGTATGTGTAGTAGATGTTGTGTTATGTTATTACTTATTTTTTAAATAGTTAAGTATGTTTACATTATAGACAATAGGATTGACATCTGTGTGTATGGGGCATTATGTTTTGTATATGTCATAGATGTACGTATGCAGATGTGTGTGAGGGTCCACATAAGGTAATGTTGTGTAAAACTAAAATGTACATTTAACATAACGTATGCTACATCTGAAGTGAACTTTAACTTTACTATACATGGATGAATATGTACGAACATTTACTTTAGATTTATATCTTTCACAGGTAGATACTCATAGAAAGACAAATATGTGTTCATGCCAGCATATATGTACCTCACTCTAAACATCACCAGTGTAAATAATGGTAACTTACCATGAGATATGCATAATTCAAAGAAATTGAGTCTTATTATTTATATCCATCTACAACTTGAGGACATATTAGATAAACTTCAACTTAACCCAAATCTGGGAAATGTGCATAACGAAGGGGTGGGGAGAGTGGAGCGTGTGGGGTTGGTTCATCCCTCATCTCTGGGAACTGGGAGTCCCTTATGAGCATGAATAATTAAAGATAGCATCCCGTTTGCTATTTTTCACATGTACCAACTGTCACCTTACTCTTATCAATGGGATCTGATTCTGTTTTTGTTGTCTGATTAATTATTTGAAGCACACGAGGTAAAAAATTTCCATTTACACATTCAGAGCACACTACTGTGGCTTTTGAAATTAATTAATACTCTGGAAGTAATCAAATCAATAGTTTTTATTTGGAATTACCTTTTTGTACAGTTATATACAGTTTCAATTGATCACAGTTAGATGATTATGATTCATGCATACTTTTAGGTTTCATGCCCTTCAAGAGTTTGATGAAGGAAAGAGAAGTTGTCGCCGGCGTTTGGCTGGCCACAATAAAAGAAGGAGGAAAACACAAACTGACAATGTCAGCAATAACAATCCTGTCAATGACAACCAGACAAGTGGTTACCTGTTGATGAGCATACTGAAGATACTCTCCAGCATGCATTGTAAGGAAACAACATTCTATTTTCTGTTTCAGATAAATTGTACTACTATGTTATATAATTTGAAGTGGTTCATTATTGTGACATTTTGGGCCCTGTGACGACTCTAAGATTGACCAAATCCCTTCCAATTTCAGCTAATAAGTCAAACCGTAGAGATGATCAGGATCTCCTATCTCATCTTCTTCAAGGCCTTGCCGGTCAGGGATCCATCAATTGGGAAAGAAACTTATCTGCACATCTTCAGGAGTCTCAAAATTTGCTAAATGGTTTGCCTTCCCTAGGAAACTCAGAATTGGCATCTATGTTGATCTCAAATGGTTCTCTAGGACGATCCAGACAAGAATATTCCATAAATCCTGGTGATGAAATGCCAAGAAAAATGGTGACTTACATGCCTCTTCTCAAAGGCCAGGGATTGTGCTACACACCCCAGCCGATTCTCAAATCTATGCTCAAGGCGTGGAGACTTCTGTTGGAAGGAGCAAACAGAATAATTTTGATTTGAACGACATTTATGTTGATTCTGATGATGGAATGGATGACATAGAAAGATCAACTATGGCTCAGGGTTTAGGGACTGTTTCAATTGGGTGTCCTTCATGGGTGCAACAAGAATCTCATCAGTCGAGTCCTCCTCAAACTAGCGGGAACTCGGATTCTGCATCTGCACAGTCACCATCCAGTTCCAGTGGAGAGGCTCAGGTTACTAAATTCTCCTTTAAGCTCTTCATTGAAGTCATTGGACCTATTAGATCAAAAATTACGCACTGTTAGAATGTTTTCATGCCTTTTGAAATTCTTAAACAAGATATCATACTTCATCAGCAACCTAAATACAATCAAAATGCAATGTTCTGGAGAAGTTTTCCTTGTTTGATTAGTGGATCTAGTTATTCACTTATCAGAAAGTATATAGGGTAACCTTGCTTAGTAGTATAAACGCTTAGTTTGTTGTTGTTGTACTAGAAAGTATACAGGGATAGGTTACAGCTTACAAGATGGTTTCTCATCAGCGTCCATTTTTCTTGTTGTCCCCTCTCGCCATCTATCTTCTCTCATTCCTTTTTCTTTATTCTTTTGGGGTTACTAAAGGTCTGAAGCATCTAATAATCTTCGTGGGTTTGAGAAATCTATCACCATTTGTAAAGACCATGATTATAATGATAGACAACTTTAGGATTTTTATTATGTTTTTATTTTCAGTAATTTGGTAAATCAATCTATAACCATCAACCTTACGTGGTGCTAAGTTCAAAGGTATGATCCACCAAATCAAAGTATGTTTGCCATGTCAGAGATCATACTGTATTCCTTAATTTTTGAAGTGATTCAAGGACAGCCTAAATTAACGTTATCTTCTTTACAAGTTTCATCGTATTAATATATGTCTGTGTACATTTTATCTATTTTGTTCTTTTAATAAGTTATGTTATTACAGAGTCACACGGATCGCATTGTTTTCAAACTATTTGGAAAAGAACCGGGTGATTTTCCCATTGTTTTACGAGCACAGGTATTTTTAGCTGCACTTGTTTGGTCACTCAGCACCTTTTTTCCCATTTATCCTCTTATCTTTCTCTCTGACAGTTTGCCTTTATATTTTAAATTTCCAGATTTTTGATTGGTTATCCAACAGTCCTAGTGACATTGAGAGCTACATTAGACCAGGTTGTGTCATTTTGACTATATATCTTCGCCTACCTGAGTCCGAATGGGAGGAGGTATGAAACCATCTACGTGATTATGCAGTGTGACTCAGTGTTACACTATTGAACTGCATTGACAAAATCTAATTGTTTCATTCCTTTTTGTTCCTTTTCCTATTTGGTAGCTCTACTGTGACCTGAACTCCAGTCTAAGCAGGCTCTTAAATTTCTCTGACGATGTCAATTTTTGGAGTACTGGGTGGATCTATGCCAGGGTGCTGAATCAGATGGCATTTGTCTACAATGGTCCTCTCCTATTGTGTTCTTTCAATAACCTTTTTCAATATGTTATAGTTGATTTTGAACTCTATAATACATATTTTTTGTTGTTGGAGGATGTGTCATCTAAACCTATTTGGCATTGCAGGTCAGGTAGTTGTTAACACGTCTTTGCCTTTTGGGACTGATAACTATAGCACAATTCTGAGTGTCAAACCTATTGCTGTGACATCATCTGGACAAACTCAATTCACTGTCAAAGGCTTAAATTTATCACGACCTTCCTCAAGGTATTTGTTGGTATTTGACATGTGATGAGCCATTTTTTGTTGTGGATTTAATGTAGTGTGATATATAGGCTTTGTCCTCCAATATTTACCCAGACTTGTGAAATATTATTTTGTCATCACTTTAGTTTAGTAAAACAGTTGCAACAATATAATGCTAAATTCTGCTTTCCAGGTTACTGTGTGCACTGGAAGGAAATTATCTGGAAGCTAATAACGAGTCAGTGGAACATGTTGACGAGGAGAATGTTCAGTGTCTTAAGTTCTCCTGTTCGATCCCTGCAGTTATTGGAAGAGGTTTTATTGAGGTGATGACTATCTTCATGTAAAATTGTCCATCATATGAGCCATCAGGAAACATTTTCTATTCTACATATGGTGAATCAAGTTCTGCAAGCTAGCTATAACATAATTTATTTACTCCCGCCGTCCCGTTATATGTTACCCGTTTCTTTTGGGCACAAAAGATTAAGGTAAGATAATATAATATAGATATAATACAAATGATGTGATGAAGAGAGAAAAAAGTAAGAAATTTAGATAAAAGTAAAAGAACATGAGTGGCATATGTGTAATAGAAAAGTTTAAGGATATAAATTTAGTAGGTAACTAATAGTGGGACGGAGGGAGTATTTTTTTTTTTTTTTGCATTATGTCTGCCTTGCAAATTTGTATGGTGCATTGCTGTCTAGTGAACTTCCTCCTATGGTAGTTTTTTCTCCTTAAAATACACACAAGCCAAATTCTTTTATCCCCAATATTAAAATTATTGAAAGTTTCCTTCTTGCTTATCTGAAACATGTATTCCTGGCTTTTAGGTTGAAGATCATGGTCTCAGTAGCAACTACTCTCCCTTCATAGTTGCCGAGGAAAATGTTTGCACTGAGATTCGTATGCTAGAGAAAGAAATAGAAATGATAGAATTAGATAATTTACAGAGGGGAACAGGAAGATTTGGTGGAAGGAACCGAGCCATAGAGTTTATACATGAAATGGGATGGCTTCTCCAAAAATTTCAGTTGAAGTCTCGATTTGGGCACGATGATCCTAACCTGGATTTCTTTCCTTTCGAACGGTTCAAATGTCTTATAGAGTTCTCAATGGATCGTGATTGGTGTTGTGTTGTAAGTAAACTCCTGGATATCTTTTTCTCTGGAACAGTGAGTGGTGGAGAGCAGCCTTTCTTGAAATTTGCCCTGTCTGAGATGGCTTTGCTTCACCGAGCAGTGCGGAGAAATTCAAGGTCTCTTGTGGGAATGCTGTTGAGATATGTCCCGGAAAATGTAGCAGATGAACTGAGTTTGGAGTACAAATCTGTTGTTGAAATGGATCAGGGTTGTTATTTGTTTAGGCCTGATGTAGCCGGAGCTGGAGGTCTGACCCCTCTTCATGTAGCAGCTGGTAGGGATGGGTCTGAGGACATATTGGATGCCCTGACCGATGACCCCGGAAAGGTAATCTTCTATATTTTTTCTGCCATTTATCTACATTTGTTTCATATTAATTGTCACTTTTGAGGTTTGAGATTTTGTATAGAATTAAGGAACATAAAATTTTGACAGATTCACCCTCCATCAATCTTTCTCTCTCCATGAAATAGTGATGAAAAAAATATTTTCCAATAAAAAGTAGATTTTTAGGGTTAAATTTGGGGCAAATGTAGAAAAATAGCTAAAACAACAATTAATTTGAAACAAAACTAAACCTTAAAAGCAACAATTAATATGAAACTAAAGGGAGTATTTGCTGACATGAGCTAGCTGACGTGTTGATGCACAATAGATGATCCAAATCCAAGTCTATTAGAGTAAAATTAGTGAAATCACCTTATAAAATTTCACGTGTTTTCAGGTGGGAATTGAAGCATGGAAGAGTGCCGTTGACAGCACAGGATTCACACCTGACAATTATGCTCGATTGAGAGGACATTACTCGTACATTCACCTTGTTCAGAGAAAGATGAACAAGAAAGCACCATCTGGGCATGTAGTTGTTGACATATCTGAGAATGTTTCAGATAACACCATCCACCAGCAGAAGGCAAATGTAGAAGCCAGTGCTGCTGCCTTTGAGATTGGAATGTCTGATATGAAACACGTTCCTCGACCATGTGGTGTTTGTGCTCGGAGTCTGCCGTACAGACCTGGCAATCAAATGCTTGTTTACAGGCCTGCAATGCTCTCAATGTTGGCCATAGCCGCTGTATGTGTGTGTGTGGCGCTACTTTTCAAGAGCTCGCCTCAAGTTCTATTTGTGTTCCGTCCCTTCAGTTGGGAGATGTTGGAGTACGGCTCCAGCTAAGCGTGATAACTAATTTGCTTGTGTTTGTGTGTGTGCGTGTATTTTGTCTATATACTTGGATATAAGCACTAAGTAGTAGCTCCTTAGGGAAGAAGAAGCTTTCATATTTCCTTAGAATAAGAGTGTGTAACTTAATACAACTTATTTGTGTTTTTCGATTTGAGTATGAAAGCACACCTGCAGTGTTGTTGTAACTTACTGAAATAGGTAGTTTTTTTTTTTTTTTTTTTTTTTGTAATTCTTTGATTAAATTAAAAATAAACCAATTGTGGGGGCTGTCGAGCAGTAGGCCACAAACTCATCCACCAACTAAAAGCCATTTTTATACAAGACGAAATTCCCTTCCAATTATTGCATTGTGTCTATAATAACATTCATCCAATTGCGGGGCTGTGCAAATTGCGATACACTTGGATATTACAATTATTTGAAGGGACACAAGCTGCTACCAATGTCATATATTATTGGAATTAGAAAACAAAAATACAAAATCCATGCATTATATGATATGAGAAAGGAACACATCAAGCAAAGCAAGCACACTCCTAAATAGTAAAAACAAGCACAACATTTTTCAAAAAACAAGGTTTGGTGTCACAAAATCACTTCTTCTCCCATTTGAGGGGCTTCACAACCTCCCAAGTGAAGTCGGTGTCATCCCTTCCAAAGTGGCCATATGCAGCTGTCTTGAGGAACCTCCCATTTCCACCTCTCTTGAGATCCAGATTAATGGAAATCATCCCGGGCCTGAAGTCGAAAGTCTCCTTCACAATTTCAAGGATTTCCTTATCCGGGATCTTTCCGGTTCCATAAGTGTCAACAAATACAGACAACGGCTCTGGTACACCAATCGCATAAGACACTTGCACGATGCACCTCCGTGCCAATCCGTTGGCCACAATGCTCTTAGCAGCCTGCCTCACAATGTAGGCCCCACTTCGGTCCACCTTGGTCGGGTCCTTTCCAGAGAAAGCACCACCACCGTGTGCTCCCCACCCTCCGTATGTGTCGATGATGATCTTACGACCAGTGAGACCAGCATCACCGTGGGGCCCACCAATAACAAATCGACCAGATGGGTTGAGGTGGAAAATAGTCTTCTCATCAAGGTATTTCTCAGGAACCACAGGCTTAATCACATGCTCCTTGAGATCTGCAGCAATCTCATCATTGGTCACAGTTTCGTCGTGCTGGGTGGAGATCAACACAGTGTGTACCCGAATAGGAACCATGGCCCCATTGTCGTTGTAGTACTCGACCGTGACTTGGGTCTTCCCATCAGGCCTCAGCCAGGGGCAGGTGCCATTCTTACGAACCTCAGTGAGACGAGCGCCAAGCTTGGTAGCAAGAACATGGCTCAAGGGCATCAATTCAGGGGTCTCATCTGTGGCATACCCAAACATATGGCCCTGGTCACCAGCACCAATATCCTCTGGACGTTTGGTGAGGTGGCCATGGACACCCTGAGCAATATCAGGGCTCTGCTGCTCAATGTAGACCAGGACCTTGCAGTTGTCAGCATCAAGACCTACATCATCGGAGACAAATCCAATGGCACGGCAAGTGTCACGGACGATCTTCTCATAGTCGACATCAGCCTTGGTGGTGATCTCACCAAAAACCATGACCATGTTTGTTTTGGTGCATGTTTCACAGGCAACCTTGCTCTCGGGATCCTGTGCAAGGCAGGCATCCAGCACAGCATCGGAGATCTGATCGCAGAGCTTGTCAGGGTGGCCCTCATTGACAGACTCGGATGTAAACAGGAAGGTCTCTCTCTCCATTATGAAGCTACAAGAAAACGAACAAAGATTTTAAACACAATTTTATACTGCATCCATGGGAGGAACAAAGATTTCAAACACAATTTTCAAGAAAGGGAAACAAATTCCAAAAGGATACTGCGAACATGCTCAACAATGTCAACTAAGAACCAGAATAGGATATTACAGACAGTTCAAGCATCTATCTCTCGAATACCCATATCCGATTATAGTTCCACAAGTCGAGAAAAATATGAGGATCTAGATTCGAGATTCAAGAATTTCACCTTAACAAAATAAAAACCAAATTATTCATAGTAAAAATGTAGATCTCCAGTAAAAAGTACCGTAACCCTAGCAATCAGGAAAACAATAATAAACCAACAAATTCATGCGGCAATAGTACTTGCTATCTACAACAGCATACGCGAGAGTGCAAATCCATATTTTAAGTCGCAAAAAGAGTTGATGAAAACCATAAACCTACTCAACTTAAATGCTGGATCAGTAAATCTCTTAACATTTTCTATCAACAAAAATGAGTTGAGAAAAAGAGAACATGAAAGACCAGATCCGGGATATGGATTCATGAAAAACTTTGGACAGTATAAAAAGAGCAAAAGAGAGAGAGGACCTTAGAGTAGCAGTGACACTGCAGATCTGAGTGTGGAGACCAATGGAAGACCACGAGAGAAGAGACGCAGCGTAGTATTCCACATTTGACGACTATTTATAGGCTCAATCCGACCGGACACCGGCTCGCTTTTCTTCAAATGGGGTGAAAATGCTTGCTTGACTAATTTTGGAATAAATTATTTAATTAAAAAATAATAATAATCTAATGCATATGAATTTTCATGGAGAACTGCATGAAATTCTCTGTATTTTTTATACATATGAAAAATAATGAATGATTCTATCTTCAATTCTCATCATCCACGGGATACTTTATTCCCCATAAATATGAAATTTACAACCATTTTTAGATAAATATGCATAAATAAATCAAAAAATATAATATAAATCCATTCGAATGAATAATGCCGGAGAGTTCACATCAAAGGCATTTAATGATTATTGTATGGCATTGGGAATTAAAGTGGAGCATTCGGTTCCTTACGTCCACACCTTAATGGTCTAGTCGAGTCACTAATAAAGCGGATCAAATTAATTGCTAGATCATTATCGCAAAATTCCAACTTACCTATTTCATGTTGGGGGCATGCAATTTTGCATGCTGCATCTCTTATTCAAATCCGACCTATTGCATATCATAACTACTCCCTTTTTCAACTAGTGCGTGGGAAAGAACCTAACATTTTCCACGTACGTATATTTGGTTGTGCAAGATATATTCTCATATCACCACCAAAGCGTACCTCAATGGGCCCACAAAGGAAACTAGGTATATACATTGGTTTTGAATCTCCATCTATTATGAAATACCTAGAACCTTTGACAAAGGATCAATTTACGGCCGGTTCGTTGATCGCACATTTGACGAAGATCATTTTCCGGCATTAGGGGAGATAAAAATCCAAAATTAAATGAATGTCGAGAAATTTCATGGAATGAAAAAGATCTTCGATATTTAGACTCACGCACTAGTCAAACCGAACTAGAAGTTCAAAAGATAATTAACTTGCAATATTTAGCAAGTAATTTGTCGATGCATTTATTGATCATAAAGGAGTGACTAAATCGCATATACCCGCCGTAAATGCACCACAAAAGGTAGAGGTCCCAATGAAATCAAGTATACATATTGATTCCCCCATACGCCTGAAGTGTAAAGGACCTCTTAACACAAAGGAAATAAATACACGGAAAACTAAAGCTAGCAAAAATATTCATCACCCCCGAAATCTCCTCAAGAGATTCGTCACGAAGACGAAAATTCTAGTAACGATATATGTGCACAAAATACTAGGATTGCGGAATCGACTGCACCAAAATATTTTGGGAAATGATGAAGATCTGGTTGATGTAAACATAGAAGTTGCTATGAATTTTATAAATACAGTGAGAAACTTATAATAGAAGTATTCTTTGTTGTCGATAACGAATTTGTCGCCACAATTGCTCTTTCAATTTACGAGATAATGATCTGGATCCGTAACCAAGTCAATAGCCGAGTGCCTAAGCGCTCGCACTGGGTAAAATGGAAAGAAGCAATTGAGGCGAGCTAGACTCGCTAAATAAAAGAAGAGTATTTGGTTACGCACGTATACCCGATAATATTATCCCCTGTTGGATATAAATGGGTATTTGTATGAAAACGAAATGAGAACAATGAGGTGGTGAGATACAAAGCGAGATTAGTAGCTCAAGGGTTTTCGCAGAGACCCGGTATTGATTTTGATCAAACATATTCTCCTGTTATGGATGGAATAACGTTCCGCTACTTAATAACCTGCGGTAAAATTAAATTTAGAAATGCAGTTAATGGATGTTGTAACCACATATTTATATGGATCATTGGATGTCAATATTTATATGAAAATCACTGATGGATTTATGATTCCCGTATTGAGGAATGATAAAAATCGCAGTATGTATAGTATAAAGCTGCAGAGGTCATTATATGGCCTAAAACAATCGTATGTGGTACAATCGACTCAATGAGTTCCTCTGAAGAAGGTATTGGAGAGATTCTATATGGATAAATCTCATCCTCTAAGCACACCAATGGTTGTTCGCTACCTTGAAGTGGATAAGGACTCATTTAGACCTAAGGAAGATCTGAGAAGATATATTAGGACCAGAGTTCCTTACCTAAGCGCAATTGATGCATTACTTTATCTTGCAAACCGCACTGCACCGAATATTGCATTTGCGGTAAATTTGCTTGCAAGGTTTAGTGTTTCTCCTACAAAGAAAAATTGGAATGGTGTTAAATACATTTTACGGTATCTTCAAGGTTCACAAGATCTTGGTTTATTTTATACAAGAAAACAAGACAAAACATTGGTGGGCTATGCGATCTTTGGTTATATGTCCGATCTCCATACCGCGTATCTCGATCGGTTATGTTTTTCTCGGTGGTACCGCAATTTCATGGAGGTCTCGTTAAACAATCTATGGTTACCACCTCCTCAAACCATTCAGATTATTGCTTTATATGAGGCCTCACGAGAATGTGTTTGGTTAAAGTCATTAGCAAAATACATTTATAATTCGTGGTGACATTCTAAAAATGATATATCCCCTACCGTCCTTTATGAGGATAATGCGACTTGTGTTGCACAAATGAGTAATGGATATGTTAAAGGAAACTTGACAAAACACATTTTTCCAAAATTCTTTTATTCGTATGAACTCCGGAAGAGTGGTGAAATTATCATACAAAAGGTACGTTCTAGTGACAATTTGGATGATTTGTTTACTAAATCACTCCCTACATCTACTTTTGAAAAATATGTCTATGCTATTGGGATGCGTAGGCTTGGAAGGTTATTGTCTTCCTGGGAGTAATAACTTGAGAACAATCCTCAAGATTGGATCCCGAATATCAATGATTGTATTCATATTCTCCCTCTAAATTACTCGATCGATGATTAATGAGACATGGATATCACGATGTAATGTCCAAGGGGGAGTGTTGTAAATATATTATAATTATGGACATTACTTGTTGGGAAAGATATTTAATGGGCCAAGATGTCTAATGGATTTTTAGGGTTACATCTCAATTCTCTTTCTATTTATACATTTGCATTACTATATCGTTATGTACAACAAGAAATATAGTGAAATCTCCCGGCTTGGTTCGCCCTCAAACGTAGTCATTCTTGATTTAACCGAGTAAACAAATTCTTGTTTTTCTCTTTTTTATTTTATAACACAAATACTTTATTCCCCATAAATAAGAAATTTACAACCATTTTTAGATAAATATGCATAAATAAATCAAAAAAATATAATATATTTACTTTTTTATTTTCTCGACCCCATAACTTTTTTACGGCGGTCGTCCACATGTCACCATCCCAACCACTATATCTATGCGAAAACATAAAAAAGAGGGGTTTATCCATATCACATGATAGAAGTATATATTAAAGTGAGATTTTCTCACACATGATATTATCTCACATAAACTTTTTTATAATATATTTATAAAATAAATAGTTCGTTATTCATACCCTAACGTATAGGGAACATAGGGTCACCGAACTCCTGGAATTTTGAAAATTATACAAATTAGCTATATTATGTTATGTTATGTTGTCCTATTGGTTTGGTGGTTGGTAATAATAAATCTCTCAATCCTTCTCAATTTCTTCTCTTTCTTTAAAGTTTCTCTTACTCTATCACCACTAAAATAATTTGATTTTAAAGGTATTTCGTGAATAATATTTAATATTGCCTCCGTCTTATAAATTTTTTTATAAAAGGAAGTGCATACTTTTTTTAAAAAAAAGTAATGATTTAAATTTTAAGGGTAATTTTTATAAAATTTTATATATAAAGTAAAAAAATTATTAGATTGTGCGTATTTGTGGGTAAAAAATAATTACATTTTTCTCCATACATTAATACTTGTTCTATCTTATGATAAGACATTTTTCAATATCTTACTTGTATTATTATAAGGACTTGTTTATGTATACTTTTCCTTACGATAACAAATATTTATTAGTACAAGTAATATATATTTGTTCAAATGCTCTTATAATAACTCAATTACTTGAGAGCGAATTTTTAAGTTTTTTCTTTGCACATTTTTTCTTTTTTTGGAAATATCTGTTTGACTCGAGTTGATCCGATTAGGATTCACGATTTTTTCTATTTGAACTATATAGATCTTTTTTTTTAAAATATATTTGAACTATAGATCATTGATTTGAAAATATTTGTATATAAATGTTTTATCTTTTAAATACTTGTAATAAGCGAAACAACTTTTCTAATTTTATAAATACGACGTTTTTGTTTCATGTGAATAAAATGAAATATTAGAAAATAAAATCTAAGGAAACCTCCAATAATATGAAATACACGTGGGAGGTCTCGAATTGCGCATCGATTGAGATGGACGATATTTTTCTATATGAAATTATTGAGAAAAAAACTTTTATTGGCATGATTCATATAAGTTTTACAATGAAATCGATATACTATTGAAATTATTTGATATACAAACTTATAATTATTTAGTGATTTTGAAAAAATAAAATTAAATATTTTTAATAGTGATATTTTGTATATTAACGTGAAAGAGTTCATGCAAGTTAATGAGACCTACTAAAAATAATTTGATTTTACAAATTTATAAAAAATTATAAGAAAACATAATAATAGAAAATTCATAGAAAAAAATACTCAAAATTATTTGATTTCACGTAATTATAGAAAGTAATTTAATTTATATTGACTTTTTTATGTGTAATATTGCATAAGCAATATTCGTTATTCTTTTGAAGGAAAAAAATACATACGGGACATTCGGGCTGGAATGGTTAGATGCACTTCTTTTTCCCCAGTTTATCAAAACATGCGTAGAAAACGTTAAAAAGAACATTAAATTCAGTAAAAAAAAAAAGATTAATTTCGGCTCTTTAAAAAGGGAACAACGACAAATTGAAGAATAAAAATAAAATCCAGCAAAACCAGCACAATATTTCTGAAACAACCAGATAATCGCAACATTAAAATCTTCTAATTTTACTATAACATATGGAAATATATCCCTTTATCGTAATTGTTGTTATACTAAATTATTCATGCCAATCCTTTTCAAAATATATATATATATATATATATATATATATATATATATATATATATATATATATATATATATATATATATATATATATTCATGCCAATAAAAACTATGTATAAAAAGTGTAACACGTATTAAGAAATAAAATTGGCCTATTGTGAATCCCGATTCACATAAACTGTATCTTTCAAGTATCACAATTTAGTATACAAAATGTCATTGTTAGCATAAGAAGTGTCACAGTTTAAAAATGCTTGATTTTGTGTGTTATTCATCTCAAAATTACTAAACAAAGTGACACTTCACATACTAAACATTGATGCTTGGAAAAAAAGAGTTTACGTGAACCGAGTTCAAAAATTTCTACCGAAGAAATAAGGTAGCACATGGAGGTTCATAATGTAACACGCCGCGATTCATATAGTAACACATGTGTGTGTACACAATAACACTTAGGACTAAAAAAATGAGTTACTATATAAAATATATTACTAAACAAACACAACCGTGTTACAACACGAATAAAAAGGTATTACATGCACAATATAACACTTAGGAATAAAAAATGTGTTATTACATGAACAAAAATGTGCTATTATATGAGCAAAAATGTGTTACGACATAAACAAAGAGGCATTGAATGCACACATAACACTTAACTAGAAAGTACCCCTCCATCCCCGTAAAAGTTTAAGGTTTTTCTTTTAGTCCTGCTCCAATTAAAAATTTCTATATTTTTTTTGGTATATCACTCTCATATATTTATCCCTATACTTTACATTTATTTACATCCACTCATATAATACACTAATTTTTTTAGTGTACTTTTTTCTCTCTCTCAATCACATCACTTATAGTATATTATTATTCTATTACACTCCTTAATTTGTGTACCAAAAGCAAGTAAGAAGTTTTTATTGGGATGAAGGATTATGTTATTGTGTGAAAAGAAATGTGTTACTACACGAACAAAACGGCATTGAACACATTAACACTTAAGTTTATTAAACACAATGACACTTATATCTAAAAGCGTATTAGCACATGAACAAATATGTTACCGCATAAACAAATGTGTGATACTACATTTAATTTGAAAACAAAAATGGAGTGTTGGTTGATTCCCATGAAAAAAGAAACAGACAATTCATAATTGAATAACCTCCATGGAAAACGTTGTTTCACGAACAGCAAAGTCACCGTCGTTGAACATCTCCAAAACAAGAATGAAGAGTTAATAAAAATCACCGTGAAAAATTTAATGAAAAATCTAAAAAATTGGAAAGAATTGAGTATGAATAAACGTGGAAAGAGAAAATAGAATAACGTGAAAAAAAAATAATAAAAAGAGAATATGGGGAGTGCGAATTTGAAAAGCAAAAATCGAGTAAGGTGGGCAATATTGCACAATCTTATATTCTTGTAATATTGCATATTTGTCTGCGTTTTTCTAAGGTTTATACCGAATTTTGGACATCAAGATATTTATGTTGCAAGGAAACAATTTCATAGGATATGTTAAACATATAGGACATACCAAAATTTTACTCAAAATTAGAAGTTATGCAATATTGAAAGATGCAATTATTGAATGTAGGTGGCGTGTTGACGAAAATGGCTATGCAAATTGAGATGGATCAAAATCGAGGAAAATATTTTCTTTGTTTAAAACAATTACAAAACTGAAAATAGGTCCTCTTAATGCCTTTGTACATTATTTTCTTTTGTTTAAAACAATTACAAAACTGAAAATAGGTCCTCTTAATGCCTTTGTACATTAAACTAATAGCGTAGTGCAAGTTGAAGTTTCACCAACCATGGAAAGTCAAAATAAAAAAAAAAAAACCTTAAATGGGGCCCAAGAAACCACATGGAAAATGGGTTGAGAGAGTTGAAAGGGAGTTTGATTTGGTCACCAACTCAATCCCAATACTTAGAAGAAATGTGATGCAATAGCTATCAAGAAAAGTAGGTTTGAGGTTGGACCTTAAAAATCTTGACTAAATACAATTCTTTTAACGAAAGTATATCCAATATTATCAGTCGAAATGTCATTTTGGGTGCATTACAATATATATACAACTAATTTTAATTATTAAGGAGAAGATGTATAATTAATAAAAGGAAACCTAATTTCTGTTATTGATTGAATCAAAATGCAATATCTATTACGTATGATGTTGGTCGAAGCAGGAGTGTAAGATGAATTGTCAGCCTCTTACCAAGAAGTTCAATCCATTTTTGGTAAAGAGTTGGTAAAACAAGCATGCATCTTTTCATACCAAACCCTCATATATGTCCAGTCATTGTTTGATCACAACTCGAAAGCCAGAAATGATATAGTCCTACTTTTCAGCATCGCATGGACGGAAGTCTATCATTTGCATCCCTCTTCCAGCAACTGCAATTTGATAATGATTTCTGAATTCACAAAAACCAAAACAATCACGTACATACGTACAACTAATAAAACTATGTATATGGAATCTGAATAGGAATAGGAATAGTTTGGTACAAAGGACTAGCAATCTGAAATAAGGTGAAAAGAGCATCTTTGGGTGGGTTTTAAATTACCTGCCACAGGTTTTAACATCTAATGCTTCTGGCTCAGGAACACTAATAATCAAATGTGCACGCTCAGTAAGTCCGTCATGACTAATGTTCCAACACCTGATACGCTGATCAAGACCGACAGAAAAATCCAAATCCCATCTGTCCATACACCTAACACAATAAACACTTCAGCGTCAAACAGATATATTCTTTGATAAAATATTTATTACTACAATATATAAGACACAAAACTTTCAAAAGCGATACTAGTTGTTTTCACAAGGTTTAGAATATCAATCATATTCCAACAATCAAAGAAGATTCAAATAAGCTTGTCAAGTTCAGTCACTTACAAATTATATTACCACAATATATCAATCATGAGTAGCTAACCACAGCTTATATAACTTTAATAACTGAATTTTGACGAAAAACAGATGAGAACTTGAAAAACTCCCGTATACCTTTGACAGCAGAGTTGTGAGCTGAGGTGATCTTATCCAGATGTAAAACATGCATCTGATGGTTTTGGATGAGAAAATGGTGACTGGAATTGTTCATAGCCACCGGCACAGTGGTGCAATGGATTTTGCCATTCAAATTCTGAGAATTCTCTCTCATAGTATTTATTTCCAAATCAAATCTTAGACAATTAATTGCCTGATCATCACCCCCACTTACAACATAGAATGAGGACATGGAGTCAGGGAGACTATGATCTTTAATATCAGTGACACAAAGGGAATTGACACCAGACTGGTGGATTTTATCCAAGACCTTCACAGCCATTAATACAGTTGTTTTTGGTGATTTTTTTCTTCCAGAAACAAACAAATCCTGATTGCCAACTAGCAAAGGAACATGAACATTGCTTTGTTCAGAAATAGATGTTCCATGAATTTCCATGTCATTGCCAGGTTTCGTACTTCCATCAGAGACAAATTGGATGTTGGCTGTTTCTCTCAAAATGCTGTTATCTGGTTTCTTATTTGCAATATGATTGTCAATGGACCGCCGCAATCTACCCCCTGGCTTCCCCTACCAGTACGTGGTCGCTTCTGGAATTCCATGCAGTTTTCCAGTTCAAGACCCGATATTTGTCTCATAAAGTTTTCAACACAATCAGTCAAATCCCATATAGCAATACTTCCATCAGTAGATCCGGTAATTGCCAAATAAAGACTTCCAATTTGTATGTTTCCTGAACGAAAGCATTGAAGAAAATTTAAAACATAAAAAATAAATAGATATATGAGAACCTGAGACTCTCCATTTAAAAAATTTCTGAGGAACAGTGCAAGAACATGAACCTTAGTATCAGCTAGAAATTATGTTAATCAAATCCAATTTGCCTTTAATTAGGTTAGGTATAATAATACTAAATCTCAATGTCTCAGACGGCAGTCATCAGTTTCTTGACAACACACTCTTTTCATCTGCTTGTTTGGAAATTATCTATTTTGCTCATTTTCTGAAATTGTTTCTGAAAGCATTTCAAATAGCATACTATCTGCCTTTTCAAAGCCCATGCCCCAATTTCTAAGCCTATTTTTCAAACAAAGCCTGGTTTTAGGAATACGAGCCCCATTTTTAAATATACCTTTATTTTGCATTTGGAAACGAGTTACCAAGATGGTTCTCAAAAATAAAATGTCAAAGCAACCAATCAAGTATCAATTGTATTGTTCAAACTCTGAACTAATTAGCACACAAGTTAATTTTAACGAAGTATATCATTCCATTTTACTGATGCGGTATCCAGACACATGAGATAGACCTATGTACAATAGATTTACATGGTTAATCATGTATTCCAGCTGCCCAAATGACATAGAAAAAGAAAAAAAAAAACTGCACTTTGATACACAAAAATATGTCAAAGCATCAATCCAATCAGAGGGAATTGAAATCATCTCAAAACAGGTCTGTCAAATTGCAGCTCATCACTGTAATCATTATAATCTGAAGTACTCAGCACATTTTTATTAGATCAGTTTAGGGTGAACTGACCTTTTGGAATGACAATATGCTGCAGAGCTAGCACAGGCGATGATAAGGGAGATAAAGAGGCAACATCCAACCTGCCAAAAAGTTGAGACAGACAAATTCAGCAAAGAAAGAGAGGCAAAATATTATCCGGCCTCAGCATTTATAAAAGGAAAAGAGATGCTATTTCAGGAAAAAGTTGAATTTTAATGATTTGAGGTTATTTCCTGGGCAATGCAAAACATACCAGATCTGAAAAGGCAACACAATAGCCCTCAGCATTACCGTAGCATCTGAACAAGCAACAATAACAAAACAGATAGAAATCCTGCAGAAGAAACACTTGTAATAGTTAGTTATGAGAACTAACAGAGACAATTTACTAAAAGAGATAATTAACACTGAAAAGTATGGGAACAATCATTTAAATGAACAGACCTGGAACCAGCCTCTTTAACAAGAAAAGCAGTAACATCTAGGTATCTCCAGTCATTTTCAAGATGATCTTCAGGGCAGGGGTTTGGTTCCATTGTCCCATACTCTGGAGAAACTGATTCAATAGAAATAGCATCTGATGTAGTACTGATAATATCTCCAGTTGTTTTAAGAACTTCCTTGGTATTTTGTCTTTTCATGTAACTAGGATGTCTGAATGGCATATCAGTGGAGAGCCACTGGAAAGATAATGAAGGCATGGCTGTCGATGAATCTGTGAAGTTATTTTCATTCTTCTTCTCCATCTCATTGCATATAGTGCCCACCCTTTTGTTGTTCATAGCAACTATCTGTTTCCATGCAGTCACAACCCTTTTTGCACCAACAGATATTAAGATAAGAGGATCTTTATCGTCTGTAGTTCCTTTTTTACATGAAATATAGTAGGCATGCCAACGGAATCTGGCATGAATACATGCATCTTTGACACAAAGCATACTGATCGTACAGCTGATCCACCAACATGCTCCCCAAGATGTTGGGAAGAAGACCAGTTCTCCATGCCTAGTTCATACCTGTAAAATTTACCAATTTAACAATATGTACTAGATTTGGGAATTGCTGAAGTATTGAATTTACATGTCCTAAGCTCATTCTCTAATTATATCAGATACTTTTTGCCCAACAAATGAGAGAAGTAAAATACCTAGTTAATCGCACAGTTCCATCTTCACAACCAGTTGCAACCCAAAAACATTTGGCAGTAAATCCCTGATTTTCATCTGAACTACACAATGAATGTCCAGAAATAAAGCACAAGGAGTGTATCTCCTTCCCATGAAACTGCAAATGGAGATTCTGAGGATATATCTTCATATCATTATCTGGCATCCAGTGCCGATGAATATATATGATATCATCCTGTCAGGGCAATGAAATTGCATTTTATTGTATCTGAGAGTGGTAAACACTCCACATGTTTAAACTCGGTGTCAAGAACATCATATCAATACCAAGGTTTGCATCTCAAGTCCAAACTAAATTGCACCACAAAAACGAGATTGTAGTATAAGCTTTTACAAAGATTGTTTTATCTTAATTGGCACAGGTCTTAGCAGAAATGCAAAATATCAGATCTCACAACAAAAGGAAGCTCTCCTCCGGTTTATAAATTGACCGAATTAACTATCATGCAATTTAAACAATGAGATATGGGATCATTTCAATAGATGGAAATTTTAAGTTCCTCAGGTGATGCAGCATATTTGTTAACAGTATGGAGTCATGATACTTTGTGAACTCTGATTCCCAACTAACTAGATAGTAGATAGCTCACTTTCTTTAAGTGATATGACTAGTGACTGGATATACAGTGTCTCTATACAAGAAAATTTCAGTTAAGCAATCAGAAATTTGCTATCCACGAGAAAGCTGAAGAGATCTGAATGTGATATTTGAAATAAATCAATAGGTAAAACTCAAGAGATACCTTAACAAAAGAAAAGCAGTTCATCTTTTCTGGCAAGTGACCAAGATAATATGAATGAGGGCGCCGCCAACCACCACATGTAATTTGCAAGACCTTTTTAGGAAAAAATCCAAATTGACAATAGCATCACGTGAGTATTCTACAGATGCAGTAAAATATATTGATGAGTACTCATGCAATTGAATCTAATCTCCCAGACTTGAGGGAAAATATAAAATATTTAAACCAATGTTTTAAGCAAGAGGCACATAGAGAAGAGTAATTCTTGCACGCGGCCTAACGTGATTCAATTATTGGTTCATGACTTCATGTAGCCTACCCAATTATTTGGGATTAAAGGCTCAGTTTGTTTGTTTGTTTCATGAAAATACAGAAGGGCTTCGCAGGAAATTCAAAAGATTTTCTTGTCAAAAATTCAATTCGACACAGGATTCAGAAGGTATAAGTTTTATATATAACATCGTCCTGCTATAGAATGATGTTGTTTGCGACTTAAAAAATAAAATATTTACAACCTCCCCCTGGCTGCCAAACTCAACACAAAAAAATCCTTGTGCATTTAGGCATTCTCAGTATCAGAACATCAAATTTTGCCAACAGAGAACTGGGCAAACTGGCATGATCTGCTGCTGCACCCAGGTTACTACTCTCAATCAGTTAAAGTATCATAAGGTCTATCAATTTTTGTTTGTCTTTTTATGATTCAGTTCCAAGTAATTTCTGGACCAAAACAGACTGAACCGAGTAAATATTGGCTTAGGATATTACCTCCACAAAGATTTCAGGATTATTGATATTATCGTTATAGTCATAGTTGTAATGGCGATGGAAGCTGTGTAGGTAAAACAGGCAAATTTCATAATGCCGTACAACATCATGAATTCAAAGTGGTAGCAATTGCAATCTGTTCATGTCCAGCTTAATGGGCAGCCAAATCTATATTCATAATCAAAAGGAGTAATAGCAGGCTAAAACCAGAAATTTCCCACCATATTTGGTATGTATCACTCATATATGAACACCTGTCATTTGTCGACACATCCCTATAAATGTGGGGAGTCAGAAAGGAATCCGATCTATGGAATGACCGAGCGAGAATGAGATATAGGGTAGCAAATTCATACAGACATAGAAAAGTATAAAACGAGCAACCATGAATACATCTTTTATACCAGAAATTGGTTCTCAAAATTGATGAAAATTTGATTGAGTCAATGGTTATTAGCAATTTCATATAATTATTCAACAACAAAATATGTTGGAGCTTGAAATGAGAAGCCCTCCACAAAGACAGGGAGGTCAAGTTTTCAAATTTGTGTTTGCAAATCTTACACTCCCTACGTCCCTTTGAAAGCTTCCCATTTTGTCATTTTGGTCGGCCCACCCAAAGCCTTCTTGTTTCCTTAAATGACAAAAAGTGTCCCCACATCCCTCTCTTTCTACCTTTATTTCTCTCTATCTCTCTCTACCTTTTTCCTTTCTCATCACATCTCAACACCCACTACACTTAAAATACTAATTTTTCCTAAATAGAGTGCAATTCTTAAATGAGAAGCTTTTGAAGGGACGTAGGGAGTATTATTTTTTTGCATGCAAGATGTGAGTGTGAGCATGAGAGAGAGAGCACCTTTGTCCCTGTGGTTAAATTCCAGATAATAAAATTTGATGATGCAAAACCAACTACATAGTTTCCAACAGCAGAATCCTTGGAATGGCCAGTGTCGAAGATAGATCGGATTGTGCTTAATTCTTTGACTTGCTTCATCCCTATAAATTCCAAACTGTGCAGATCCCTATCTTGTCGCAAGTGGCATATGCATCCATCTGCTCCCGTCTGTTAGTGTGCATATGGGGGGTCAGATGACCAAAGTACAATATCAAGTCTCCACATGCTAAAGATGAAAAGGAGACTTTACATAGTACTCCCTCTGTCCCAGATCAGTTTTCATAGTTGACTTTTTCAACGGTTTTGTGTGAGAATTATTTCATAATAATATGTGTACAAAAGTTATTTTATATGAATGGTATGATAGTTAATAAGGTTAACTAGTATATCATTCATATAAAACAACTTTGTACACATATTACTATGAAATAATTGCCACACAAAAACCGTTGAAAAAGTCAACTGTGAAAACTGATCTGGGACGGAGGTAGTATTTTAATGCTTTGCAAGCATGCTATTCTTTTGTAGTATATGGATGTTCCCATTTTTATTTGTTATTTCAGCATTACTGAAGAAGTGTAAGGATATAGAATTGTGTATTTCATATTCAGGACTTTCAGAATCAGAACATACCGAGTGTATCTCAACTTGATCAGAAGCTAGACTTGAAATAGAAACACTGTTGACAGTTGATACTCCATGAGCACCTTTGAAATAATTCACTGGAGATGCTGAAACTTCTGCAGCAACAGAAGTACTGCACAGTAGGAATCTAGGCAAGGAAAAAAGTAGCATATTCCCCGAATATCTCCACACACTAGCAACTGTACAGAGTAGCAATTTCTAGTAAATTTAGATCATATGGTGGTTTATCTCCACAAAGTACTCAAAATCTTCTTAGGATTTTACTGTGGCATCATAAAATTCAATATGACAAGTAATAAGGGGGTGTCATGACTGATGTGTATTGGTTAGGTACTTCATACTGGGATGAAAAATCCATCGTATTATCATATTTTCCCCATCTTGATAGATGTCTGCATGTTTCTATTGTGCAGGATCTCCCTCAATACAATCACAATAGTCCAAAAGGCAAAACAAGGGCAGGTGATAAAGACATTCACCTCTTCATCAAATGAAGCATCCAGACACATTATTCTCAGTCCAAAGCATGAAGCATACTCGGCAATTAAGAATGCGTTGTAACCTCCTCTACCATCTACAGATGAAGAGGGCAAATTGTGGCATAGCTTCCATAGCTTCAATCTACCACCAGGATCAGCAGTGAAGATAAACCTGCATTCAGGAATTAACAAATAAAGTGTAAAAATGTTTTTATCATTTTCAATTGAGTTGTACGTATAGAATATACATGTTCTTTTAGCAGTAACGCCACGATTTAATGATAAGATCACAATTACGAATAGCTTTAAAGAACCTATTTAGCCAAGCTATGTTTACAGTTAATTTGTCATATTTGATATTGCAAGTGGGGCATAATGGATATTATTTTTGAAATAAATTACATGCAACTATTTTAGTGTCTTAATGTAGACAAAACCACTTAATCAGAACCAGCTAAAGAAACAAAAATGGGTATTACTCGAATGAGATTAAAACATCACCACAAGTACAGGTATGTGGCAGGTAATGTTGCTTTAAATAGAACTACCTATTTACCTAGTTTCTAGTGGCTTGCACCAATAAGTGCCTAAGAGATGCCGCTCTTTTCGGCTGACCAAGTAAGAGTAAATTCAACTTTTGTGTTCCAACTAGCTCCAACCACGAGGACAATTGTTATTCTCCCTTTACCATCTCCAAGAGCAACCCAGTCTTCAAATCCACCTGAGGGGTCAGGAACAATTGGACATTAAGTCCATACAGATGATTGGTGCATCCTCACTGATGCGGGCAAGTTCAGTCCATTTAACAGCATCTTTATTTAATAGACTAGCATGGTATAGATATCCATTGTTGGTAGCCACATAAAGTGAATCTTCACGTGAGAAGTTTAAACAGCGGACATATTCACTTTTGCTGCATAATTATTTAAGAAGTCAGTAACTTTGGTTCAAAGATGACAAAACAGTAAAGCAATATAAAGGAAATAAATTAAAAGTAAAGTGAGAATAATACTTTTGAAGTCCCAAATATACAGAAAAAGACTTGAAACAAAAAGAATTCAATAGTTTCAGCCTTTCTTGGTATTTTAATTGTGTTTGAGAGCTTAAATGCAAGAAGACTTATGTATTAAAAGCAATGATACCTGTCCATGGGCCCACCATGCCCTGACGAATTGGGTATGGTAAGAGCAAAGACTTCTTTTGGGTCACTGCAATCCTCTGATGCATTCGGTTTTCTAATCCTTTAGCCGATGCATGAAGCTGGTGAACCTTTATCGCTGAATCAAAACCAGCAGTGATAAGAAGCGAAGTGCTGGGATCATACAAACATCGCCACACTCCTCCCACTGCAGAAGCATAATAGTCAAGATTTAAGCATGTGATAACTAATAAAGTATTAAGTGACCATGCACCAAGGAATTTTTACCAAGATCTTGGGGAAAAAATGAAATAAGAGACAGAGAAAATCATAGATGCTTATGGTATCTCACCAAATGAATTCAAAAATAAAGTTCTCATCTTATATGCAATCGCACTGCATCGCCCTATTAACAAATTAAATTAATAAATACAAAATGATAAAATATATTTTTAATTTAAAATAAGAAAATATATTATAATTATAAAATTGCATATATATCAATATTAGCATTTTATTTTAAATCAAAATATTTTTAAATATATTTATAATTATAAATAAAATATTTAACATAATAAAAATTTATTACTTCCTCCGTCCCGTATTCGTGACATTTTCCAAAAAGTCCGTCCCGTACTCGTTGCATCATTTCCTTAAATGGTAATATAGCAATTTTTACTTTTATCTATCCCCTCAAACATTACAATATTATATCATATGCCACTACTTTTCCCACACTAACCCAATTTAATACTATTAAACAACTCTTTTGTTAAAGTTGAAAAGACTACCCTACCCCCATCAAAAACAACTTATATTATCAAACAACTCTTACATTAAAACTTGTGTCAAACAGAAATGTCACAACGAGTATGGGACGGAGGGAGTATTAATTATTTTAGTTCATTGAGGATTGATTATCATAAATTAGTACAAAATGTTAAATTTGTATTTTAAAAAAATATCATAAAGGTATTTAAGTAATTTTATATTTTTTTAAAAAATTAATTATTTTGTCTTATTGGGAAGATAGATCGCTAATGGAAATGCTAAATGAGGTGTTAAATTTTAATTGGATTCCTAACATCAGGCAGGCGAAAAGCCTGCCTGACCGTAGAAAAACCCAACTCACTTTGTCAAATGGAACATCAGCAAAAGAAAAAACAAGTAGAAGCAACCCATGAGTATGGATCTGCAATAGCCATATATTGGTGAAATTTTGAAACTTACATGTGCTCCTTGATCTGATAAAGTTCTCTGCCATCATGATCCCAAACCCGGCATGTACAGTCCTCACCAGCTGTGATTATTAACTGAACAATTTGATAACACAAGGAAATAGGTCAACAGGATCATAATAGCAATTTTTGCGCAAGTGCAAAGCATAACAATTTATTCGATGAAGATCTTTAATTGGCTGCACACTCCAATGGAAATTCACACGGAAGCGACCCAAAACATCCTTCTAAAGAGTCAAATTATGAAAGGAAAAATAGATAAGTTGCTGTCGGTGTGCATTTGGTTAGGGGTGGTGTGGGTTGTTTGGAAGTGGAGGAACAATATAGTCCATAGAAAAGTGGTGTTGGCGGAGGATAAAACTGTGGAGGAAATTAAGGCTAGAACTTGGAGCTGGTTTAGTGTTAAGGATCCTTCAGTGTCTAGTTTTTCTTTTAAAGATTGGCTAGCAAATCCTAGATTGTTTATTAGCTGCTGATGTTGTAATTGCTATGTATTTGGGTATTCCTTGTACCCTCGTTTCTTCTTATTAATATTTTTCTTTTCACCGATCACAAAAGAAATAACAATTTATTCGATAAAACGAACAGTATGATACATAGCTTCCTAGGGATAACAAGGAACAGATTTGACACGAGGCTATCGCTGGTAATATGGCAATCAAGCACTAACCAGCCAAGACTTGCTATCTGAGATAACTAAACATGATGGCATCAAACATATATCATCTCATAAGTAGTCGAAATATACCAGGCCAACTTTTTATCATTTCAAGAAAGCACTTTACCGATCATTTCAAAGACTACATCAGGCAAATCCAATCACTACAATAGGTCATTGCTAGGATACAAACATTAGAATCACTACAACAAAGCACATTTCAAATCATTTAAAGCTAGAACAGACTCAAGAAGACTACACAAAATCATTCATTTTATAACATGAGAAATATATTCATAATAATGTAACCAAATACATTTGGAAGATAAACAGATACTTGGGAAGGTAGAAGCAATGCAAAAACTATTTTATTTATCTTTTCAGTTAATTTGTGGTCACTAGTTAATCCATGAGAAAATAATTTTACCATGTCGTCAAGCTGCTTTCAGACAAGCAACATAAATTGACTCACTTTTATAGATTATATAACACACAAAAGTCAAAAGATTTAGTACATGTACAAGTGATCAAGTGATAGCCACCTTTATGAGAAAATTAATTTAATGTGCAGAGCAGTTGATGAGATAAGAAAAATCTTGGGAGCAGGAGAGGGGCATGGGGGCTAATTCACCTTAATAAAGCATATTCTCAAAACAAAATGCTCATGTTTCTAATACTAACTCTGACATAATACATATCTATCAACTTACATACTTAATATATGACAAGAAAATTTGAATAGCTTACAGAATCAAAAATACAGCAGTCCCAAATTCTAGCATTGTGCCCAAATAGAACAGATCCCGTCAGGTGATTGACCCCATCCTGCATAGCATTGCATGAAATTTCTTTCTCTGTCTGAATTTCCCAAATGCGAGCACTGGACTAATCACAAAGTGGCATACCATAAAGAGTTACTGCACGAGTAAACTTAGGCTAGGCTGTCTAGTAAGATAGGAAGAAATACACTCTCTACCTGCGGTCATCAGAAACAGAAAGAAGTTTCATTCCATTAGCGAACCATGCGAAGCGGAAGATTGAACCTTCATGCCCTACAAGCCTACTTATAAGAGCATCCCTGTACTTGGGAACAGGAAAAAGAAGTCCCGATCTCTAATTAGCTGTACATGGTCATCTGCATGACCTCCAGGAATTGTAGCATGCTCCTGAAGAACCATTTTCCAAACAACTATCTGCCAAAAAAAACCACACAGGTATACAGCTTCATCAAATTTTGTTTTTCACATGGAAAACTTCAACTCAGAAACTTTTACTACAAGATATTCTGAAGGACAGGGCAATGAGTAATGGCATTATGTAGTTATGCAGTAAAAAGCGTCGAACTGGGAGAAACATACGGAAAGTTCCAAGAAAAAAAAAAACAAATATAAGTGTCAATTCAATGAGAAGACTCAATATAGAAGCACAGACACAGATCAGTTATATCTGACACCAATGTCATACCATATGCATATGCAGATTCACTACCTGTAGAATGAGAAGGATACATCAAGGGCACACATGAATCAACACAAATACAATTCGTATAATCTTATCCACACAGCTCTATGTAAGATTATTTTTATGTTACATGACCTCTTAGTAGCAAATGTTTACAGCAATATCTCCTTACACAGAAACAAAGAAGGTCTTCTTGTATTGTAAATGTCCATTTGAAGACTTGAAGTATCAAGATAATTTGCACGTCTAAACCCTAAACTCTCAGATTTAAATAGCAGGCTCTTGACATTCCATCAATATTGTGTTTCAACTTAGAATTTTAAGCAGTATACAATTGGTAGGGTCCCCTACAAACTGGCATGGAGAGTACTGGATCAACACAAGGACATCACACATGTATCAATGCATTCATAGCAGCCAAAAGTATAATAAGAAAAAATAACTTACGAAAGCAAGGATATCCAACGTTTAACAGCACATTAATAGCAGCTAATTATAATATGAGAGCAAAGAATAGTAAAATTTCACAAGAATCCAAAATAAAAAGCTTTGACTGCGAAGAAAGCCTGAGTGGATGAGTGCATGACTGATAATGAGAAGACAGATGGAAGCTGAAAAAGACAAAATGAAGAATACAATTGTCTTTGAGTTACCTCATTGAAGATAGTACCAGATGCAATTCGGAGAGAGTCAATTTCACTTCCAAACATCTTCATGGAGTACAATAGGCATCTCTCTACAGGTAGCAATTTGGAACAAGAGAATACAGTAAAATAGCATTCAATTTCTGCTAAATAACAGAATACTGAAGGCATAATTCTAGCAGTAGCATGTTCTGTGAATAACTAGATAAATCAATATTCGAACTTTTCTGGAAAAATTCAAACAAAATCAGCAGTAATCAGTTGCACTAGGATAAACATCAAAATGGACACTCAGAATTAGAAAAGCTGACAGATTTGCCATATAATATAATTAGAAATTGTAGATAATCCAACTTGCAAAAGCAGTACTTGTACGTTATCATTCTCTACCATTATAAATTTATAATTAAAGAATGCCTAGTATTATAATTCAAAGACAAAAGAATGACGTATGAGCACACTAACCTGAGCTTTTAACTTGAGAATACATATTATATCTCAAAATATCCCAGAAGTATACAGAATTATCACTGCATCCAATGGCAAGGTAACAAGCGCCCTCGCTTGCAGTTGCACCATTCTACTACAGAACAAAAGGAAAAGGAAATAACTTATTCCCACTCCAAGCTAAATAAATGCTGAAAACCAATCCAAAATATAGCTATAACTAATAGAATACTAGTGATATTGAAAGATTTTACACCTTCAAGAAACAAACATCCATAACCCAATGGCCAAATTTTGGCAGCGAGTGAATAAGAGTCATTTCAACATCAAGAAAAGGTTTCTGTTCGGTGTCTGGTACAATTCGCAAGCTGAAAAGTTTAACTCTCCTTTCCCCATAGATAGAAACTTGGAAATCAAGAGCAGAACACGCCAACTGTTTGTGAGAATTCTCCAAAGAGATCCCATGAACGCGAATCCCCTCAAAGACTTGAACAGACCTTATTATCTTTCCACTCACCAAGTCATACACCAGAACCTGGGAACCAGTTCCTGTGGAGGAAAATTATAAAGTGAATATGAATTCACATAAGTTTGGCTCAACAATAAAAGTAAGTACATATACCAGCGAGGAGGAGAGGGAGAGAGGAGAGATGAGCTGGAAGATGTAGAAAACATAGTGCTGAAATCTCTCCCAGATACTGCCCTCGGTTTAGATGCCACTGGTTTTGCTCCGTCGCCTCCATGGTTATGCCGTGCGTAGAGAGCAGAGAATTGTTTGAAAGGTTTTGCGGCAAAGGGTTTTAGACGTAAATTGTTTTTTTTTAATAAAAAAATAATATAAGTATTAATATAAAATTTGGGAAAAATAATTGCGGTGAACGTGGATCGAACACGTGACCTTCAGATCTTCAGTCTGACGCTCTCCCAACTGAGCTATCCCCGCTATTTTTGTTATATTTCACTTAAAAATTCAATTTTATACTCTGAATAGTTGCTTGTACAGAATATACTCTAGCCTGACTTGGCTTCGAGTCTTTATTAGATGAAGAAATCTTACCAAAGTCATATTTATATCCATCCAATTTTATCTGTTTCTCCGGTGATTAGCTGTAGATACTGATTGGAATGGGGAAGGCCAAGATCCAGTCTTTCAAGGAAGAATTTTCCCTCGGTGTGCTCTCTCTTTTCATTTAGGGTGTAAAACGCTGCAACTTCTTGAAGTTTTTATTTTTACTTTTTATTTGCAGATGAAAGAGTGCAAGAATCACAAGACATCATAGCCAAGTATCCAGATCGAGTCCCTGTAAGTCTTTTTGCTTTAATAGATAAATTTTATGATCGTTCACAAGTAGGAACCTTGATTAGGTTAAGTGAATTTTCAGCATCGTTGTGTAATCCAAAAGTTATTAGCCAGGTTGATTCCTTCTGTTTAAAACTGGATGTATATTTGGAACTACGTCTCTTGAACCTCATCATGAATTAGCGGAATCCATAAATTATATTGTTTGTAACGATGTTGAAGAGTTCGTCATGTTTTTGACAGAGCTTAATTGATCTAATGTGTGAGGAAAAAGAGAGAGAAGAAATTGGCCCAACGCACTTGAGAATACAAGAGGAGCTGTATAGATTAGGTTTTGAGGAAAATGGAATTCTTTTTTTTTTTTTTATCGGGGCAAATGGTGACCAGAACCCATGACCTTCAGGCGAAAATGGAATTTTTTTCATCTCTCAAGGTAGAGAGCAGCCTGCCTAAATCATCTCGTTTGTTTTGCTACTCTGTTTAATTGCTTAAATTTTAAAAGGAAAGTGGACTGATTGTTTCAACCTTGATAATATTTTGAATGTAATTCTCTCTCAAATGTGCAGGCTCTTTATTTTTTTTTAATGTTGCAGTCGAACCCTAGAGGGGATATTGATATTGTTATATTTTATTGGTTCTAACACTATCTTACCTTTATATTCCAATTTAGGTAAAGTTGGAAGATTTGAAGGAATGTTGTTGGGCATTGTTGCATTAATGATGCATACAAAATTCATTCCACCAAACAATTGAGTTTAAGATATCCTAAAAAATGTTGATATCAATCTAAGAAAATTGCTTGTAATTGGATACTATTTTTATCCTCCTGAAAGTATCCATGGTGTTTTTAGGTTGCACAATTGCTCCAAATAATTATGTCCCTTTAGGCCTTCAAATGCTATTAACCTGTTTATATTACCCATGGTGTGGATTAACTATAATAACTGTTGGGCTTATTGTAGGTGGTCGCTGAAAGGTATACAAAGTCTGACCTTCCTGAGATCGAGAAGAGAAAGTAAGTTGCTTTTATTTCTTGGTTCACTATTGTGTTTCCATGTAGTATTACCTGCCCTGGGGGCTGGTTTGTAGGAAGAAAGATTCAAGTAAAGATGTCATTCATAATGGATTCATGCCGTGTAGCTGCTCTTAAGTCTTGCCATAAAGTGGATTTTTTTTTACCAAGATGTTCAAAGTAGGAATAACAAGGGAGGGTCCATGTTTGTTAGCCGTTTCTTGAAACAAAGAATATTCACAAGGCAATATTTCTGTAGTGTTTCTTTTCCCCCTTATATTCGCTGTCAATAGTTCATGTGTTCTGCTTACAGATTCCTGGTACCTCGTGACATGTCGGTTGGGCAGTTTATCCACATCCTCAATGGGAGGCTCCATCTGGCTCCTGGGAAAGCTCTCTTTGTATTTGTGAAGGAAACATTACCTCAAACAAGTAAGACTATTATTACACATCTCTTCATTTCTAGAAATATTCTTATGGAGGCATTGATGCTTTCTTTGTCTCTCAGCGAGTTTGATGGATACAGTGTACAATTCATTCAAGGATGAGGATGGGTTCCTTTACATGTGCTACAGCAGCGAGAAAACCTTTGGTAGTAGTGTTCATAATCCTTTGCACCATTAAGCTACTGCCCAACTTTGTGGCATTCAAACACGCATGTAATCAAATGGTGTACACCTTCTAATTGTCTGTATATTCGCCTGAATAATGTGTCTCAATTCTATTGCATAAATTTAATTATGTATTCTCTTCTTTCACAAACTTTGCAAGATCATTCCCATGAGTTTTTTCAAAGAATTAATATCCACTTATTGTTATCAAGTGTGCAAGTATGCAAATCAACTATTAGAGAAATAGGCACCATCCATTTTTCACTCTCATATTTTACGCAAGGCAAGGTCGGACCCCAATTCGAATCTAAATCTGAATCCTTGCCCTACTTAATCAATTCAGCCTCCTATTCAGAGGTGATTTGTTTTATTTGTTCATCTCAAGAGCACATTATTAATCATTGAAGAGAAAATATGGTGGGAAATTAGATAGAGAGCTCCAGTTACAAGACAAAAGCGCAGGTAGGGTGAGAACATATAATCATCATCAGTAGGAACGCACCCCCACAAACTAGAAACATGGAGTATTTCTTTAATAATAATGTATATAAGAGAGAAGCAGCCAGCATTCACGCTTCCCCCAACCCCTCTTCAAAATTTTCTGCAAAAATTTCGAACTTCACTCAAAGCAAACAAAAACTGCTTCAGGCAAAAACTTTACTCCCTGTGAACAGAGATGCTTCAATGCACTCAAAAAAGTCAATTCCCACTCCGAATAAAGTCAACCAATGTGTTGGCAAATTCTCAATTGTGCACTCAGTTTTTAGACCCTCTAGACTTCATTGACAAAAGCTTCTGACCTCCGCTGTTTCTCCACACACCTCGAGCAGCCAAACTTCCCGTAGGGTTATTAAGCCCCTGTGAGTTACCTTCATCTGGGTTCGGCCCAGTATCTGGATCCGGGTCAGTATTCCTAAAATCCAAGAGCGCTTCAACAGAGCCATCACCTAGCCGGACCCTATGAAACTTTGACGTTTTCTTTCGTTGCTTACCTTTCCCATCACCATTCCCTGAATTTTGATTAGTTCCACCACCAGCAGATAATGACTCAATATGCCCCTTTGCTTTAATCAATTCGCCGCCGCGCCCACTTGACTCAACCATAACTTTTGATTTCCCTCTGGCATCTCGATACCCATCCTTGGACAACACTTCAACCTCTTCTGATGTTTTGTAGCTCGACTGTAGTTCTCTTACGGTGCTTATAACATTATCAGCTATATTGTTTTTAACAGTGCCATCGGCAGAATCTACTGACTTGCCTTTGCCTTTACCCTTTTTGGTGCTATTAACGTCTTTTAAGCCATTACTCCAACCATTCTCTCTGGAAGCTTTGTATGCCTTATGAAGATCAAACGCTTCTATCAGCTCTTTCTGCTTATGAGCATTAGGTAGGAGTCTAGCCAAGTCTAGAACAAGATGAGACAAACCAAACTGATCTACGCAATCTAGGTATGTCTCAGCATCCATTGAACCTTTGCGGTATTCACCAGATATGTCTTTGAAAGCTGTGAATTTCTCTTCATCGAATCCTAGAGCAATACGCATTTTCTCCACCAGGGATTTATTTGCTGTCTGAACATCTTCCACCTTCTCAAGAGCTTTCTCGCTAGTGGTTGGCTTGTGCACCTTTGCTACTGAAACTGGAGGAAAATCAATACTTGAAGGCTCAATTGATTCCCGTTCAGAAAGATTGGGGGCTGAAGACGAATGACTGAGCCGATTAGTGCTTCCAGAAGCCCTAGATGACATTAAAGAACCAGCAAATGATGAAGTAGCAACTGATGGTGGACGAATCTGACCAGAAGTTGAATGGCTAGATGACACAGATCCAATTTCTTGTATTGGTCTGCTCTGTGCAGAACTAGATGCTGATGCAGAAACAGCATTTATTGAAGGCCAAGCCTGAGAGCTACTGACTGGCTGTGCAGGTGTACGGTTAGCTGTTTTCCAAGCAGGAGCTGAATTTAGGACGTTCACCTTTTTGTTGTTCTGGCGACGGAGATGTGCTGCCATAGTTTTCTTAGAATGAACATCTGGAGAACTCTGTTGGTTACTTGCAGGGACAACAGGCAGAGGAGGAAAGGCAGTATCCCCAAGAGTTCCACTCATTGAACTTTGGGACACGGCTTGCCGGTATCTTGAAGAGTCTGTGGCACCTATAGATTCCAGAGGTGGAATAAGTGAATCAACATCAAGATCTGGAAGTGCTCGAGTACTAGATGGGTTGGCATTTGCTGTCTCAAGACTTGCTTGGATGGCTAAAGAAAGTTCACTATCTGCAGGGTCCCGCCGAAAGGTACGCGCTCTTCCACGACGATTCTCTTGTTCAGCATTTCGTCTGTAACGGAAACTGGTAGGTATCTACACAAATTACAGAGCATACAACACATCATCTAGGGAAAAGGTCAGATTCAGATAGGTTCCAAATGAAAGTGATTGTCTAGAAAGTAACAAGAACAACACCCTTTATCCTCTTCACTCCACCCCCAACAACTCCCCCATTCCCAAAGGGGGTGAAGAAAAGAAAAAAGCTCAAATTACAAAGTAACTAGCATGGATCAGAGTTGGAGAAAATGCCTGAAGAGCAGCACTGCGTTGTGAACGGGACATACGCCTCCATGCTCCAAAGCATTGTGCCTCTGAAACATATGCAAGTAAAGGGGGAAATCAAACAGTAGAAAATAATATGCAGGTTTTGTAGTTTTTAGTACAAGCACAAACAGCTGACCTTCAGTTCAGATTCAGATTGGAAGACAATGAACTTTTGGCAAGGCAACCATCATCCTCACAGAGGAAATGATCTCGGCGAAATGGATCTAAAAAATATTAAGCCAGTTAGATTTATAAGGTATATCTAGATGAAACTTCAAAATCATCAGCCAAATGATGCTCTACCTCCAAGTCATCATAATTCTTGTAGTATTCATATTGTCCTGGATGTTGCCTGCACAAAAGGGAAAACATTACTGCCGGTTGCATACAAATGCCAGTCAAGTCATTTTGTATTTTCAACCAAATGACAAAAACATTACCTTTGACACATATGACAAGTATAATGTTCAGTAGACATGTGTGTATAAAGTTCATTGTCCCCATAAAATGGTGTTTGGCAAAATTCACACAAGGGATGCCCCATGAAGCCACCTCTTTCACTTTCAGTTCCATCAACCTCAGAGTCGCCAGTATGTATATGCTGAGTCAGCTGTGATCTTGTATATAACTTCTGCTCACAAATGAAAATCTGAGAAGCCAAGAACATCCTGTCAGGTCGTTGCATTACTAAGAATCCTTGTTGCAAATAAGATTTCAGCAGAGTAATGCTATTATGCAAGTTTAGGAGAAGGGATTTTCCTTTTCAGATTAAATTCATACTGCAAGTAGCCAACGAACACTTCTGAACAAACCTGGTATCCCTTCATTAAATATCTCGTCTACCAGGAAACAAGAACAGCACACTCGACTAAACCAACAAACTCTCTCCACCGACTCAGTAATATTATGAACAACCCTATGGCAATTCTCAAATTTACATCACCACCCACGTTGGCCATATGCTCAAAACCTTCTTGAATTTAGAGCAATTGCTTTCAATGACAAAAGCATCAGTGACGTGTGCCTGATCCACAACACGGATAGTATAGAATCACTTTCAAAGATGACCTTATTTGCGTTAATAATGTCCATGCAATCAAAGTGAGATTTAGAGCCACAGCTTCTGCAGCCTGAGGATATAATATCTACTAAACCCAATACTACAGACAATTTCTAGGGGTATTTAAACCAGATAATTGAATGGTATTATACGGAACTGAATCCTCTACACAACTGGTAAAGCAAGTCACAATTTTGTCAGCAAACAACTGACAAATTATCTGTCAAATGCTACTAGGTGAACCCAGAAACGTTCATATCAAAGAAAGATAAATTCACTATTCATAAGCTAGTTATAAGGATGGGTTCTTTTGCAACACATTGCGCTCTACCAATCTATTCTCTTCACTTTAAATGTCAAAGTCAGAAAAGATAGCCATTAACATATTACCCTCATAGAGCCTGTCAGTCTATCAGTAATGCGTCCAGCATGTATATTTACATCTAAGACTCATTGCAAACAGAGTTGCAGAAATTCATGGCTAAATAAATAGCAGAATAAATGATACTTACCTATAGCCAATTAAAGAACAGATATAATTAATTATCATTGTAGAATTAAATGATGCATACTAATAAACAATAGAATAAAAACAGATATAATCAATCAAGTATGGAAGATCAGGAACCCATGACGCACCTTTCTTCCTTCCAAGCACAAGCTACACATGAGCAACCTATGCTTGTGAAATAAATGGCCCTTTAGCTGCTCAATGTTCCTGAAACTTGTCCTTCTCCTGGAACCATCATCAGGCTGGTCCTCCGTTTTATCACAAACACTGCAAGAAAGTCTGCACATGGCCTTGATCATCTTGTAATGGTCCAAATCATCAAAGAAAGCCTGTGTATCTTCATGATACCAGTACTGACCCACTCTACCCTCTTTCATTTCAGATGGCAATTGCGAAAAGTCACTGATGGTGTTTGTATAACTTCCCATAGCCTGAGCGATAAACATCGAATTTATTATAGGACCAGTATCAATATAAAAACTTGGAAAATTTAGACATATCGTGGCAAATTGAAGTGCATCCATATCGAATCTAACTTCACATAAAGCTCCAAATTCTCGAAATTTAATTTAGTGGACCGACTTAACTAAATCTTTAGCAGGGTGTGAAGATCAAATAAAGTTCATAATATCAGGGATGTATAAAAAAAGGACCTTGGTGACAAAAACGACATCCGTTTCGGTCTTGCAAATACAGCATCGACGATCATCACAGATAAATCGGAGGCGAGCAACGCAAGTGGAGCAAACATCCTTGTGGCCGCAAGCACCGTACGCCACCCACTCCAAGCTTTCCGCACAAACGGCGCAACAATCATCCATTGCCGCTCAAATCCAAATCGAACGAGTAATAGCTGAAAAGAGAAAACGATAAATCTAGGGTTTCAAGACCAAAAATTATGAAATCAGAAGGGTAATTTGGCGCGCGGATGGTGATATGTGCAGGTTATTCGTATTTTGCAGTACCTAGGGTTTGTGATCTCAGGATTTTGGTGCATACGAGAGGACTTATAATTCTATCTACCACCAAAAAAAAAAAAAAAGGGAAAAGAAAAACAATAAAAAGGAGAGAGAAGCAGGTCCTCACGATCTACAAGAATGAGCGAGCGACACATTTTTATGTAAAATTTACTACTCCTCCGTCAGCGTAGAAATTACGATATCTTTTCTTTTTGTTTGCTTCCATAAGCTTATCTTGTGACTCCTAAAGTGAAAATATTATAAAATATTAATATTCTCACAATATCATTTAAAAATAAAAATGTCACTCTTATTCTACTCTTTTATTCTATCCCTATTTTATCTCATTAAATCACCCAAAATACTCTTACACTCTCCACTCGCAATCCTTACATCATTATTACTATCAACTACAATACAAATTACCCCGTCAAAAAAAAAAAAAAAAAACTACAATACAAATTAAAATTACTCTCACTACAATAATAGAGGTCAAATTTTCCAAACTATCCTTCTTCTAACTTTTCCAATTTGTTGCAAGCTTCTTCAAAATTAAAAACTCGCACATCGCTTCATTGACATGACATGACATATCACCGATGCAGTCTTTACTATTACTTTTCTTATTTCAAAAATTTGATTTCGGTAAATACAATTTTTTTATTTGGAGTTTTTTAATAAATTATTCATATATAATTCTTAGTTCTTTTGCAAATAATTTTTTATGTGGTTAAAAATTTGTGTACCATATTAAATGATTATCTCACCACTTTTTTGTTGTTATTTTATTCGTTGTTATGTTTTTCGGCCCAATTTTGTATAAATATTATTCTTGATTTCGTATCCAAATAAAATGCACATATGTAGTCTTCAATAATGTTGTACAATAAAACTACACATTGTACAATAATGGTGATTAATTGAAATTACACATCTAAATTACTACTATTTTAGTCTCCTTTACTCGAAACCTTCTAAATTACATATCAAAATTAAGAATTCATAAAATACAATATTCTACTTTTATTTTTGCATCCTTCGTGGTTCTTCTGACTATGTTGCACGTGTGTAATATTCTTGCACACTGCACATGTGCAAACAACTTGTAAGAGCTTCTCCAACCCAGACGCAAATCAAGAACTTTGTGGCAAATTTGCCACTTTTCCTTCTCCAATGCGGTGGCGGATTTGAGAAAAAATTCCCACTTTGAACAAGAAATGGCAAATATGCCACCGCCTCAACTCAAACGCAAATCACCTTTTGTTTTTTTGTTTTTGTATTTTGTAATTAGTGTGTAATATTATATAATATTTAGTTTTTGTAATTTAAAACTAATAAATATTTAATAAGACAATATTAATAATTAAATTTGTTTTTTATTTTTTGTTTTAATTTTGTATTTAATAATTTAGATTGTGTTAAATTGTGTAATTTGTAACTAATAAATATTTAATAAGACAACATTAATAATTTAAATTACAAAATAAAAAGAAATTTACTACAACACATTAACATAACATCCTAATTTAAATTAAAGAAACACTACAAACATATTAAATTTACTACCACACACAAACATAAATGAAATACAAATTAAACATGCATAAACTACCTAATGACATACAAATTAAACATGCATAATATTAATTTTTAGTAGTCCAGTAGACCACTTCCAGACCCTTCAATATCATCAAAATATTGTCCAAAAGTGTTGGACGAATTTCCAAATTGAGATTCTTGAGAACTTTTCGCATAATTTTGAGTTGCTTCATTTCGAAACCATTCGCGTCTAACCGGATCAGAATGTCCTCCAAATTCATGAACATGATTTTATCATCTCTTCTTTGTGCATTATCTTTCCTTTTTGTGCACTTCTCTCGTGCACTCTCCTTCCTTCTTTCGAAAATTCTTCTAGTGGCTCTTCGTTGTTGTGTATTTGATTCAATCATTAAATTTTCAATCCTTTGATTTGCTTCTTCCCGCATTTTTAAAGCACGAGATGAATCTTCTCCTTTTTCTTTTCAATTTTGCCTTTTCACCCCATCCTGTCGCATTTGAGATGGTAAGCCACCATCAATGTCATCACTCAAGTTAATATTGAATGAACCAGAGAGTAAACGGAGAATCGCACTAATGCATCCGATTGTGATGAAGCAAAATTATTATCAAGGCTCTCTCGACCGCAATTTCCCGAATCCACAAATTTTTTCATCCGATTGAACACATGATCAAACTTAAATCCCTTCTTATACTTTGAATCTTGCATCATCAAGATCTTTGCTCTATACATCCGCATAATTTATAGTACGTAAATTAATATTGAAAGCTCTTCTTATGGATATTAGATATAAATAAATTAAAAATATGAACTTACAATATCTTCATTCAAGCACCACTTGGGTTTGAAAGCTCAATTTGCTTGCAATGCATCCACATAGTTTTGATATCGCGCTTTTGATAACAAACACACGATCATGCAATGACTTTGCATTTCGAGTTTCAAATGTTGCTTGCAGAGCAGAATTGTATTTCTCTTCAATGCGTGCCTGCATGTGTTCCCAGATTGATTTGTTCCTATAATTGAATCTTGAGAGACTTCAACAAATAAATTACAAAGTTGCATATCTTCCTCCATAGAATTAGAGGCTTTTCGAAAAGACATTGTAAAGAAATGAGAAACTAATAAATTAAAATGAGTGAGTTACTTCAAGTGTGGAAATTGCATTGAAATGAAGGGGTATTTATAGATCAAATTGTGTTCATCTCCACTCTCAACACTTTTCGACTAAATCAATGGTTGAGATTAAAAAGGACAAATCGTTATCAATCTACTACGGATCAATGCACATGGATTGTGCTTATCTCCACTCCGAATGCTCATTCAGACTAAATCAACTATTGAGATTAAAAAGGACAAATCGTTATCAACTGGCTACGGATCAATGCACATGGATTGTGCTTATCTCCACTCAATGCTCATTCGGACTAAATCAACGGTGAGATTAAAAGGACAATTCGTTATCAACGGCTACACGGATCAATGCACATGGATTGTGCTTATCTCCACTCTCAATACTTTTCGACTAAATCAACTATTGAGATTAAAAGGACAAATTTGTTATCAACGGTTATGGATCAATGCACATGGATTGTGCTTATCTCCACTCTCAATACTTTTCGGACTAAATCAACGGTTGAGATTAAAAAGGACAAATTTATTATCAACTATATGGATCAATGCACATGGATTGTGCTTTTCTCGACAATTATATAATGAGCATGCATTCCAATGATTTCTCACTTCATTCCACCAATCTCATCTTTCTATTTTCTTATATATCTTCTAATATAATTCGCAAGCTCTTCTAATATATCTTCTTCTTTCGATGAATTACAATTACGCAAGCTCCTCTAATATATCTTCTTCTTCTTCCGATGAAGAGTATGAACGTATGATACTCAATTTTCATCAACAAAATCAAAATCTTTATCAGACGGTAGTGTCCAATAATAATTTTATTTACGGGTGGCAAACGAATTCAAATGACGAGCGCACTCATGGAGGATCAATTGTTGGGCATAGAATGGTTCGTCGTGATAGAGAGGTTGCAGATCGTAATCTCTTCAATGATTATTTTGTTGAAAATCCAAACATACGATGAAATAATGTTTCGTCGGCGGTTTCGCATGTCTCAAGTTTATTTCTTCAATTGTTGATGTTAAAAATCATGATCGTTATTTTGTGCAAAAACGAGATGCGGTTGGTAGACTTGGCTTGTCTATACTTCAAAAGGTAACAACAACATTTCGTATTCTAGCATATGCGGTTTCAACAGATGCTCGATGAATACATTAAAATTGGAGAGTCTACCGCAATTGAATGTGTGAAACGATTTTGTCGTGCTATTGTGGAGATTTTTTCGAGAAATATTTAAGATCGCCGATCGTTGATGATGTTGCTAGGTACTTCTTATAGGTGAGCAACGTGGATTCCCAGGAATGTTAGGTAGTCTTGATTGTATGCATTGGACGTGGAAAAATTGTCCAAGAGCGTGGCTGGACAATATGCAGTCGCAGTGGTTCTCCAACCATTATTCTTGAAGTCATTCTTGATTATGATCTTTGGATATGGCATGCGTATTTTGGTATGCCAGATCTAATAATGATATCAATGTGGTGGAGAGATCTCATCTTTTTCGAGATCTTACTAGAGGTATTACTCCTCCTGCGTATTATGTTATCCAAGGAAAAGAGTACAACACAGGTATTATTTGGCAGATGGTATATACCCAAAATGGTCAACTCTTGTGCAAACCATTCATGATCCACGTAGTCCAAAAAAAAAAACATTTTGCAAAGATGCAAGAAGCTTGCGAAAAAATGTGGAACGCGCATTTGGAGTTCTCCAAAGTCGATTTGCAATTGTAGCGAATCCCGCTCGTTTTTGGATGATGAGTGATTTGCACGACATAATGTCTGCATGCATTATAATGCATAATATGATAATCAAGGATGAACGTGATCTTAGTGCTCCAATTGTAGTAGAGAGAGAAGTGACGACTCCAGAGGTAGAAATGACAAATAATGAAACTTCTAGATTTCAAGATTTTCTTCGCCGATATAAAAGTATCGTAGATCCGAATGCTCATTTAGAACTTCAAACGCATTGATTGAACATCTTTGGGAAAAATATACTAATTCGTAAGATTAAAGACAATTAGTATGTAATTTATATTTTTCTAATTTTGCATTGTATTAATATGTAACTTTATTTAATATTACAATGTATTTGTGATGAATTTTGTAATTGAATTTTAATATTTTATGTCATATTTTTTTGCAAGAGTATTTTATATCATTGAAATAAATATATTTTTATTTTTATTAAATCAAAGATAAAGTAAAAGAATGTTAAAATAAGAATATTCCAAGAGAATATTCTTATTTGAGTTGAAATTTGAGTTTAATGGTTGGAGATGATTTTCTTGTTTGTGGCAAATTTGGTGGCAAATTTGCCACCGAGCATTGGAGATGCTCTAAGTGTTACCTTCTTCCACATTTTGAATGATTTTTTCCATATGGTTCGCCTAAAGAATGGCGTAACACGAGAAAATTCTTAGTCATAAAGAGTAACAAATAATGCTATATCTCTGTACACATAAAGAACAATAATTTAGAGATTTATTCGCTAAGCGTAAACAATAAGAATCGACAATCAAACATAGAAAAGGGAAGAATCACAATAAAACACAAATTGTGCAACCAATTTATAAAAATCAAGAAAAATTGATAGTGTATTTAGGAGTCCAATTTCTTAAACCAAATTTAAGAAATCCTTGCTAGTAATAAATCCCCAATTACAAACGATTTAGTGAAGCAAATAACAAACAAAAAGCACAAAAATACAAAGAAAAAAGCCTCTCAAGGGTGGAGATGAGAAACTCGGGTTCGTAACTCTTTAAACTACCACATTTAATCGAGATCGGATAAGCCACAAGGCAAGGGAGACATCAAAGTTGCAATCGGAAAACTAGTTTAAAAGAAGTAGATATCGTCATGATGAAGCAATAATACAAGCAAAAAGAATGAAAATACAACATCCATAAGTTGCAACTTGGTAATAAAATCGAGAATCAAATCACAAAAATACAAAAAGAAAAGGAGAACCGAGACCTGAATCTTGGTCCGCCATCGGTTTAGGGTTTCGCCGTCGCGGTACCACTTTGACAAAAGACGTTGATGTGCACGAGAATAGGAACCGCCGTGGGCCGTCGCCCGGTGCGGTGGTCTGGTCTCCGTCATCGCCTAGGTGCGTCGTAGTGGATGCATCGCCGCCTGGGTGCACTCTACGCCGGGCGTCGCCGCCTTCGTCCTCATCGTCTCTTCTTTATCTTCGTCGCGCCAGGTGCGCCGCCGCGCCTCGCCGCCGTCCTCATCGTCTCCTCTTCGTCTTCGACGCCTTCATCTTTATCGGTTGAGAGAGAGAGAGAGAGAAAGGGCCGCTACAGAGAGAGGAGGGTGGGAGTACCGTGAGATAAATTAGGGTTTTGTTGAATAAATGGGAGAAGGGGTATTTTGGGTAGAAATTGTAGTGGGTAGTAATTTATGTAAAGTGTTGTAGTGGGTTGTTATTTTTGGGTAGATATTGTAGTTAATAGTAATATATCAATAAAAAAGTAAATTATTTTAATAATACGTAGTATTTGATAACTTTATTTTAAAATTTTTGTGAACCTATTTTACAATAGTTATTTTCTTTATAAAATAAATTTGGTTAAGTTTGTGTGTTTGAATTTTCCGGGAGAAAATACTTTTAATTTGAAAAAACTTATTTATATAGTGTTTTCAATTGCTTTTAAACACTTAAAATTTATTTTTGACAAAACAATTTAACTTATTATTTTATTCGCAAAAGTCATTTTTATTTGGAGGAATGGAAAACAATAATTACCCCACATATAATTACCTCCAAACTTTTTCAAATTAATTTAAAATTATTTTATTTTCAAATACTCCACACTTTTAACTTTAATACAAAAATGAATTAATATTACTTTTTAAAATTAATAAAAAATAAATTAGCATCCTTGGCACCGAGATTTGGTATGCCGGGTTTGGCAAATTTGGAAGGAACGAAATGCTTTGTTATGGGAAGGGAGCCGCAAGACGGCTTTGGTAGCGATCCATGCTTAGGCATCTTATCTCGCTAGAGTGGAGACAGATTTCAATTAATAAAAATGCACTCTTGACCTCAAATTATCCGAATAATGTCCAAAGGCTCAAGATGGCATAGTCCTCCACCAGTAGCTTGAAGTGCAATGTGGATGCTGCAACTTTTAGAGAATCTATGCAAACCGGTATAGGAATGGTACCGAGAGGGGAAGGAGGGACCTTCTTTGCTACTAGATCTCTTATTCTTTCATCAAGTTTAGAGGCCAATGAAGGAGAAGCTATTGGATTTTATGAAGCCCTCTCGTGGATTAAGAGTATGAACTCGCGAATGTTATTGTGGAAGGTGATGCGAAGATAGTAGTGGATGCAATTAATTCAAATTCTACCTATAATTCGGTTTTTGGAGATTACGTGGCGGCTAGTAGAACTATTTTATGTTCTTGTCCTTCTTTTTCTGCTCATTTTGTCAAAAGGGGTGCCAATATGATGGCACACGAAATTGCTAGAGCTTCTGCCTATGAGAACTCTTTCGTTGGAATGACCCACCTCCATTTGTGAATGGGCTTTCTGACACTCTTTGCACTTGCATTAATGAGAACTAAGTTTTTGTTTTTCAAAAAAATAATAAAAATAAATAAATAAAATTTCAAACACATCTAAACCCTATCAAATAAAATTCAAATTGTTTAAATTTTGTTTCACGCTTGGCGTGCAAGTTTATTCGGCTTCCCTTCCTAGTTGGAGTTTGAGAGAGGCACTTTGGCGCCGTCAGTTTGGATCTCCATCGGTAAGTGGTTTTTTAAATTTTGTGGATGGATGATAGAATCATTACACAGTTAATTTATTTAAAAAAAATAGACGATGATATTGTGAATATCACGGCCATCTCCACTTTTTTTTTTTTCCCACTGCATATGATAAGGTTTCAGTTTGACTATATATTTGAGCTCCGGTCAGGGCACGACCTGACTCGAGGCACATGCACAACACTAATGTTTGTTTTGGATCCAAGTCCTAGCTAACTTTCAAATATTGATTTTTAATATTTTTTGGATTTTAAAATTTTAATAAACAATAAGATACTAGTAATTTAGATCACACAAATTTTACGGGAAAAGAAAAATTATATAAATAATAAAAATTATATTTTTTTGTTTAAATATTTTTATAAATAAAAATTTATAATAGACGATGTACTTAAAGTCAAATGATAATTCAAATATGAAAAAACCTGATAAAGTATTTAGTTTGATAATAATCCTCAAATTTGATTACAGACTAAAAATATACTTTTAACTAAAAAATTTTAAAAATTATACTGTAGACAATATTTATTGTATACTTGCATGGTCTCCAATCGTAACTGACACACGAAAATTTCAATCTTCTTTTTCTTTTTACTCTAGAGACTGCAAGTCTACAACATATAACTTTAGTGTGCAAATTCACCGATTAAAAAAATTAGATTATTGTTCATTTATTTTATAAATTGAATATACAAATTAAAAAAATTAATTTACGTGCATTTTAGATTTTTATTCATTACATTAATTTTATTCTCTTAAAAATACAAATATAAATTAATTTATAGAATGTGAATTTTACATTTAAATCAATAAAAAAATAGTTAATTTAAATCATCTAAGTAAATTAGTTGTATTTTTATACAAAAACACTAATCAATTATACTTTTTAAATGAATTAAGCTATGGATTATGAAGAATAAAAAAATTAATTTATAATTCACTCTTTATTTAATTTTAAAATCATACTCATTTTATGCAAGTAAAATGTAAGAAAAGTAGGTGGAGGAATGGGTAAATATATAAAAATAGAAGAGATAATGAATAAATATATGAAAAGTACGAGAGATAATGACTAAATATAAAAAATTAAGGTGATATGATAGTTTTAGATATATAAGTGTATAATAGGGCGAGTGTCTATTTGGATGGAGAATTGAATTTGCAAATCCAAAGAGTGGACGTAATAAAGAAATCTAAATTCTAAATTTCAACTTCGCAGACCGAAAAGAACAAGACTTGATTAACTAATAATTATACATCATAAACTTAAGGTATTTCACTTTTCAATTTCATCCAATTTTTTATACTTTTGGTCAAATATTGATACACTTGATTAAATACTTGATATTTTAAATTAAAATATTATAATATGTTGATTTTTATATTAATAAATAGTAAAAATATTAATTTGTTGTTTATACTTTTAAAAAATATTATGATATCATTAATTCTTTTTAATATTATTGATCAAATAATTAATATTTAATTTTTTAAAAAGTAATAACACCTATATGTATACACAAAACATAGAAGATCAAATATATAAATTTTTCAAACTCTCTAGAATTTTCCTCTCTTTCTCTTCTCTCCTTCTTTTCTCTTCTTTTCCTTTCTTTATTGCCATCTCTCCATAACCAAAGGGTGACAAAACAACAACTCTGCGCCCCGCCGCCATCTCGCCTCCATTTTCGCCACCGTCGCCAACTAGCTCGTCCGTTGACTTAGTTCATGGGCTAATGGGATGATTCCTCTAACGACATCGCGCATGCAATGACTAGTTGACGGATCGTCCACTTGACCCTTTTTTTTGTCTTTGTACTGTCTTTGTAGTCTTCTCGCTTATTTCTCTCCTTGTTTTTCTTAATTTTTATGTGCTCAACGTTTTACGCAGCTTCGTCTTCCGTGGTGAAGCCTCAATGCGCGTGTGCGCTCTCACCTTATGTGCTCTTCTCTCAATTATGAAAATTGCTTGTGGGTTTCTCACTCTTGGAGATTTGACTCTTGATGGTTTTTGGACTTTTATTTTTAACTTTGAAATAATTAAGGTTGCTTGAAGTATTCGAATTTTTTTCATTGTGATAACAAAGACCGATTTTCTTGATAAACGAAGATTACACTAGTCCCTACTCTCCTTTCGATTGATTTGGAGAGACTATTTAAAGAAGCATAAAAGATCAACTCAATATTCTTTGCGAGATTCGATCTCAGGAACTAAATTTTGAACACAAATTATTATTTTATTTATATATTCTCACATTTATTCTCACAATTAAGTTTTAAGAGCTTGCATAATTAGTGTCAGAAGTTCAAAAATCACACTGTATCCACAAAGGCTCATCAAAATCTCCTTTCAACTTGTCCTCTCCATTTTCTTCACCTTTCAACGACAATCGAGAAATGTCATCCGAATGAACAATGGGATGCCACGCTGGCGTTCCATTCTCGTACCCGTTCCACGTCAGCCTCTGCAAACCGCTCCCATCCAACCTCACCAAGTGCAGTTCCCCGTACGGCTGGAACTGGTTCGGAAGCGCCACCGGTTCAGCCGTAACTCCGCCCAAATTCGCCGTGAACAGTAGCCACTCTCCGTCGGCGCTGAAGCACACGTGGTTCAGCCTCTCTCTCTTCTTCAAGCCCCGCCACACGAACTCTACGAACACCGCTTCCATCTGGCTTAATCACGTATATTCCGAACGATTCCCCACTATCCGGACAGTGTCGATTGGAAGAGAATGCGATTAATTTCCCATCAGGCGACCAGTTGGGCATCGTATCAATCCATGGGCCTTCTGTCAATTGACGGATTCCACCTCGGATTCTCCGTTAACCGCGTCGATTATGTACAGATTTTTGTGCCCAGATCGGCCCGATCGAAACACAAACCGATTTCCCATCAGGCGAGGAAGAAGGGAAGGCATTGTTGCCTGTATCTTCTCTGGTGAGAATTTTGATCTCCACAGGAATCTTATCGCGATCATCTGATAAATGTGATGGATCAAACGTAACTCGAGCGATCTGCACGGTTGCTCTCACAGTCTCGAAGATGGGACCAATTGATGTGAAGATAACGTTGTTATCCGCTGGGCTCCACGAATTATGGAATGTAGTGCGATTTTCAAACAATTTCCACCTCTTGGAACCATCAGATTTGACAATTTTGAGTCCTGCGTCCTCACCAGTAAAATCGCCATTTAAAGCGATGAGATCACCGGAAGGTGAAAAGGAAGGGAATGCACCATTGATCCTCAGCATTCGAATCCCTTGAACCGGACTAATTACTGGTTCAATGTGTGGAATCGTTGAGTCGCCGGAGACTCCCTCTCCTCTGAACCGATGATAGCCGATGAATTTACCTTCTGGAGAAACGAAAGGATTGTAATGGTGGAAATTGGAGTTCAGCGACTCAGTCACAGGATAGAACTTCTCCGATTCAACATCGAAAATCTCAATGTGGCGATGCTTCTTTCCCTTTCGCCTTGTTGCTACCACGATTTTCCTGGTGTTATGCAGAGCTGCAGGTGTGAAACAGTGGAGTCCCGGCGGCGTGACCCGAGTAGGTACTGCAACCGAAGAAGCATCAGAGGATGCGAAATTCTCCGGCAAATCAGCTCTGAAAATGCTCCACCACCCATCCTCCGCCTGGCGATGGAAGTACAGGGTCGAGTCGCCGGAAAAGGTAGGCCAACCGCCGTGTTGGCAGAGCACAACACGCTTCGGCGGATCCGACTCCGGGAAAACAACAATATCTGTTTGAAGATCATGAAATTCACCGGCCCAAGGTTTTTGGCCATAAGAAGCGACGGCAATAAGCTTTCCAGATTGAGAAATTGAAGGGCTGTAATCAACAGAGGCATGAGGTGTTAACCGCGCAACGGTTTTGTGATGGAGGTTGGTGCAGTAAAGCGCGGAGCAGCTCGTGAATGGCTTTTCCGGCGGTTGATGCGCTGAAATGAAGTAGAGGCGGTCGTTCTTAACGATAGGGCGATCATGGAAGAGGCTCTCCGGTGGGGAATGGAGTTGGTCGGGATAAGCTTTCCCGGGTCGATTGAGGAAAATGCGGGGCGACCCGGCCCTCTCGGAGATATAAACAAGAGTTTTGCCTTCATCGAGAAATTGGCCGTTAAAGTTAACGGATAGACCGTCAGTGAGGCGGTGTTGGGAGAAGGTGGAGAGGTGGAGGTCCGAGGGGATCTGAACGGAGAAGATATCGAAGCCGTAAGTGGGACGGCCAACGGTGGTGAAGGCTATAGTACCAGTGGGAGTGGGTTTCATGATTTTTGGGTATTAAAAATTTAAAAATAAACAATTAATTTTGGAAGCAGCAAACTAGTAGTTAGTGAGTGATAGAGTCGGAGGCCGTTTCCGTTTTATAAATAAAGGAAAATGCGCACAAAAATCATAGGGCCAGGCCAGGAATAAAAAATTAAACTTGCTTTTGACCGGTGGTGACGATAGGATAGGATAAACTATTGTAAGATTCTCCGTCCATATCTGCTATGATTGACTTTTTTCAATGGTTTTGTGTGAAAATTATTTCATAGGAATATGTGCATAAAAAGTTATTTTATATGAATGGTATATTAGTTAACCTTATTAACTAAAGCATACCATTCATATAAAATAACTTTTATACACATATTACTATGAAATAATTCTCACACAAAAATCACAAAAGAATCGCTAAAACCGATTTTAAGACGAGAGTGAGTATTTGTTTGTATGTCGATACTAAAGTCGGATGGATGGATGAACTCAAACCAAAAATTGCTTCTTCCTCGATTCTCCATTTCTTACACTAAATTGCCCAATTAAAAAGAAAACGCGGAGTATAAAGTAATTATACATTTTTCAACGATATTCTCTCAAAATTACATATACTTCTAGCCAAAAAATAAACATTAAATGACTCAAAACCCTAATAAATACTCCTATTAACAAACAATTTCTCACATTAAAACTCATGGTATAAAAACTAATCAAAATATGAGTATGAGATGGATAAAGTACACTACTAATATTTTTCCTATTAAAAGTTTTTTGATATATGAAATTTTGCAGGAAAAAAGGAAATTAACGTCGGCAGAAGAAACAGTCGATGTTTTAATTTATGTTTTAATAGAATATTTAATGTATAATATATTTGATGAATTTAATGGATAATATTTTTTTAAAGTCATCAATTTATCACTTATATCATACATTAAAAATAAAATTTCAAATATAAAATATAGTTTTTGATAGTTTGAAATTGCCCTTTTTTATTTGAATATTTATAATAAGTCTGAATATTTGTGATTCGTCTAAATTGCAATATGATAATTTTAAAATCAAAGATACTTTTTTGCCAAATAAAAAGAACGAAGATATAAAAATATCCTGCATCACAAAATAAAATTTTTTTAATTACTATACCCAAATATCATGGTAGAATTTTATATAAAATTCTCACACAATATCCTTGCATTGAATAAAAATTAAAAAAATAGATATATTGATCGATTACTGCGGGAACGCATTTCTAGGTATACTCCTACTCAAAACCACTTGAGCGAACAAACAAGATATTTGACTTTAATCGCTACTTGTCCATCACGTCAACAAACAAAGCATTCTTTGAATTTGCTTTCATTCATCATAACACTTGGCGTGGATAAATGTTACTCTCCCCATCTTTGTTTTGTTTTCTATTTGATTTTTACACGAATTTTAATATAAAAATTAATTATTGATATTTAAAGGAATAAAATAATTTTTATTAAGAATGTTTTAGTCAATTAAAAATAAAACAAAAAAATATTTTTATGTATAAAATTATAAACAATGTAAAAATAGAATTTATGGTGAGTTTTATATTTTTGGAACGTGCAAGTTATTTTGGGATGTTCGAATAAAAAAATGTATAAATTATGAGACAGAAGGAATATGAAATATAATTTAAAAATATTTATAGAGATATAATTAGAAAAAATAGAGTAAGTTTATTGTATTTTGACCTGGGTATATAAGAAAAGAAAAAAGACGACTCTTTTGACAAATGAGAAAGCAAACAAAAAATAGACAAAAGACGTGCACCACCAGAACTCATTGGAAAACATACATACTTTATTATTTAATAAATACACATGATACAATATCAAAATCTAATACATACTTTAAATACACATGATACAATATCATTTAATAAATACACATGATACAATATCATTGTTAAGCATGGCGTAAGATTTATATACCAGTAAAATGTGCAAATGTTTATGATTCATAAATTTTATTAAAATAATTACTATACTTACTCTCAAAGTAAATATTTTTTCAGAGTTCTATATTTATTTTCACATGTTTCGTTTTAATTTGAAGCAGGCAAAATACTGAATGAAAGGATTTTTATGAAATTGATAAAGTGAAATATCACTTGATAACAAATGGATGAAATGGACTTCATTCCATGTCCAAAACGTACAGTACATCTGAAATCTGAATTACCAAAACAAGATCATTTCAATCATAACAAAATCTAGTAAATGCAACATCAATTGATCATAACTTCTTCTTCTTCTTCTTCTTCTTCATAAGGACTAGACACTGAAAATGAAAAATCAGCAGCATTGCGATATACTACCACACAACCAAGAGGCGGTTTTCAGGAGAAATGGTAATAGGAACATACTTGACAAGCTCTGATTTTAATCCTTGTGCCTTCAACCACATCAGCCTCCCAGTATCGATTATATCCTTGCACATAAACCCCAAAACTGCCCGATCAATGGCCTGCATATTCTTCACTATATCTTCAACTCTGCCTAATTCCGAGTTCACAGACAACTCTTTCTCTTCACTCCTAGAAGACCATAAATAAAAATAAAATAAAAAAATCAATGAATGAAAAAGAACAACATGGAGCATCATCATTAATTAAACTAGTGCTTCATGATAAACCTAACATAAGGGGTGTTTACATGGAGTCAAACTCAAGCTGAGTAGAGTAATCGCTGATTGGAAAATCTGACCCATGATCTGCATCGACTGCCCAGCTGGTAAACCAAGAAATCGAATTGAAATCTTCCTTGGTGAAACCCATATCATATATATATCCCTTATCTGCAGGTTGTAAGAGTTAAAGAGAGTTACCTCCAGCAACATTATTCACACATATAAATAAACAGATTTTTTTGAAAACTGACTTATATAATTTCTCCACTGGCAGAGATGATGGCAACATGTAGCGATAGCTAAGCCTCTCAGGTGATAACTTGCTTGGGAACGAGAAGGAGTATTTTCATTGGATTGTTGTGGAATGCAGCATCTCAAGGTCATATCTGGATCATTGTTGTGTGAATGTATAGACCATCTCTAAATTCTAATGCAATATTTGCAAGAAATTCAATTACCTGTAGCAGGTCCACAAATATGTTTGCCAATTGAGATATAGCTTACTCCTTTTAATGATTCTACGGCATTCAAATCTAGATCCTCGACTGCAATTGAAGGGGTTAATAAGTTCAGACACTTCCAGCCAGGAATTTAACTTAACTTTGGCATGATATGAAGCAGAAAACAGACACAATCAAGTACTTTCATCAAATGCTACCTTCTCAGAGTCAAAGAGATAGTGTATAGTTCGAACACCATTCAAGATCATAATCAGAGTACTTTCACTATTATCCTAAACCATGATACAAATTATAAGTTTTTCTGGAAAAGCAAATCCTATTCCAGGAAAAGATCAGCCTTGTCCAAACAAAGTACTTCTCAATTAGATGCTGAGATTAACTTAAATCTCAATAGCTAGATATATCCACATATCTCCATCACAAAAAGAAGACATGCATTTGTATCTATAGGAAAACAAGATAACACTATGGCTTCAAATTATTTTGAACCACAGCAGTTTTACATGGCTGAGTTTCCTAGAGCGGTGAGGAGATTTTTTCTCTCACGCCAACCTAACGAAAATCTCTTAGGACATGTTTGTTTTGAGTGATTACTAGGGATATAGGTTGTTTTCCTATAATTCAAGTGTTTGTTATTGTTGATTTGTATTACCTATTGCCCGCAAAAATATGAAAGCCTAATATATGTTTTCCCATTTTTGAGTGAAAATGGATCCCTCCCTTTATGTGGTATTAAAATTATCATCCACTTATTATTAAATTAATTGACAAAAATATCTCTTTTTATTTTAAAAAAATAGTAAATGGGGGTATAATTGTAAAATTTTAACTTATCACATGAATTAATTCTCAATACAAACACTTGAAAATATTATGACTCATGTTAACTATGTATATTAACAAACATTTGATTTGTATGATGTAGTAAAACATATCACACATAAAAAGTCAAATATATCACATGTTTTACTATCACTCAAAATTTAATACCCCACAACAAACGGGTCCTTATGGTTGTCAGACTAGACTGATAAATATTCATTTGTGTAACATTGGATCAAAGCGCCTAAAGTACCAAATCAGTTTTAGATACTAGAATTATAGTTTAACGACTGCTCAACTATCATCATGAGTTTCAATCTGAAGCTTATGTGGACTTATAAAGCTATATTTTGGACAAGCTTCAAACGAAATTACATAACCATCAAGATATTTCAGAACTAAATTTTAATAATTGGAAAAAATGTTGGTATCATGATCATATTCTAATAAACCTGAAAGCCATAAATTTATTAACAAATGACTATTTTTTCATTGCCAGCTCGGGCTTTAGATGGATGCATGCGTTGCAGAATCTAATCCTACATCCCATGATAAGGTTGCCAACTTAATCAGACACATTTACAACAAAAACCCAAGACAGCTCTAGTGATCAATAACCACTCTCATTAACCATTACTCCAGCGGTTTAGACCAGATGATTCCACATATCAGGTTCTTCTAATTTCCCATCCTTTTCTCAGGAATGGTTGTAGCAGCAGAATGCCAGAAGTCATAAACAAGCACCTATGTGATTTAGCAATCAAAATTGTTCCAGATAAGATTTTATTATCATCTTGATCTATGCTTTGTAACGATCCATGAATGAGTGATGTTATCACTTACTGGGACAATAAATTTTCAACCACTAACTCCATAGCTTCTATTCTCCACCCGGAAGAAAAGTCTCAAAGCCAGACATGACACTTTGATGGCCACATGACTAAATTTAGAAAATCGGTCATAATGCAACAAGGCAAATAAATGAAAGAATGTGTTTTGCAGAATAAAACAAGCTAGGTTAATAATGTGAATCACTTGAATTCAACTATTCATACATACACGCATTGTAGGTTGTCTATTAATCATGCATTCCTCGAGACATAATATGAAATGGAAAGAATCCAAATTGAAAAACAAGAGGAAAACAAGGATTTCAAAACATACTGTCAATTTTCAACCTCTCTAATACTAAGCTGTTTTTCTGTCGCAAACTCCGATCAGCCTAAGAGTAGCAGTTAACATTTACACAAATTAGTAGCAGGCATCATCACAACTGAATTTGTAATCACCACAGCGAAGTACAAAACAGAGAGAGGCATAATATTTGTTGAAAATGGACGCACAAAAATTGTTTAGAGAAGGACCTTATACTTGTATGCCTTCCGCTCCACCAATAACACCTTCTTGATCCCATAACAATCTGCAAGCATCTGTGTTAAGTACCCTCTTCCTGCACCAAACTCGACCACCGCAGAAGCACCAGTATCCCCGTCTATCTCCGTATTAGAACCACAATGCTCATCAGAACTCAAACAAGAATTTTTCAACACCCCAAACTGCTCTAAATTCCCAAGGATTGATGCCTGTTGCAAAACATGCTTCTCCTGATACGGTATTTGCCTGAAATTAATAAATACTCAAGTTCAACTAAAACTACTTAAGCACAAAAAAAAACTAAATTTGAGGAATACTTGTCAACTTCTTTGTTAGTCCAAATGCTACAAGCTTCGGGAATCTTGTAAGAATCTTGAATGTTGCTGCATATCGATGCATGAACCGACTTGATCTTAGCGATCAATTCCAAGAATTTGGGCACAGACATTGCATAGACTGCATTCCTTTTCATCTCTGAAGTAAACATAGAACCATTGGCTTCATCATAATCTTCATCTTCTTCTGTTCCAGCATTAATGCCCTTTAGATAGAATGGTTCACGTGAAAGAGACCGCGCTTGTTTCACCAATGGGCATCTATTTAAGTGACTTTGAAGATTTTCCTCAAGCACTGAGCTATAAACAAGCATAATCATCACGAAAAGTAATTCAAAACTACTAATACTCCAATAAGCATGAGGTAAGAAGAGGGATTACTGAGAAGGGTCAATTGGGCATGCAATCCACTGTGCATCGGACCTCTGAGTGTGGTTTCCACAGAATCTAAACCGTTGAAATAAAGATATGTCAGCATGGGTTACTCGAAGGAACATACAGGTGTACCTGTTAAGGGAGAGAGACTTACGAAGAATCACGGAGAGTGCAATTTGAACAAAATCTCTTCTTCTTAGGGAGCCAGAATTTGCACTGGCTCGACATTTTACCTGCTGCTCATAAACCCACCCAAAGGCGAGTTTCGGCTAAATATAACACAGAGAGAAGATTATTTAAATAAATAAAATGAACGCTAATTTCAGGCCCATATAACTATGTAAAAGTGAGCCCAACTCAGGCCTCAAATCTCAAGCCCACTTCCACGAAACCCTAATATTTATACAGTCCCGCTGCTATCCTCCTATCATTTCTTCCTCCCCAAATCCTTGCCGTTTTGTACTCTCCGCCGGGAAGATGCAGATCTTCGTCAAAACCCTAACGGGGAAAACCATCACCCTTGAGGTTGAGTCCTCCGATACTATCGACAACGTCAAGGCCAAGATCCAGGACAAGGAGGGCATTCCTCCGACCAGCAGCGACTCATCTTCGCCGGAAAGCAACTCGAGGACGGCCGGACCCTTGCAGACTACAACATCCAGAAGGAGTCCACTCTCCACCTCGTCCTCCGTCTCCGCGGTGGCGCTAAGAAGAGGAAGAAGAAGACATACACAAAGCCAAAGAAGATCAAGCATAAGCACAAGAAGGTGAAGCTCGCGGTTCTCCAGTTTTACAAGGTTGATGATTCTGGTAAGGTGCAGAGGCTGAGGAAAGAGTGTCCCAATGCTGAGTGTGGTGCTGGAACTTTCATGGCCAACCACTTCGACCGCCACTACTGCGGTAAGTGCGGCTTGACATATGTCTACAATAAAGCCGGCGGTGATTAAGTTTTGAGAATTTAATGGTATACCTTCGTCTATTTGAACGATTTTAATTTTGTTAAAACTGTTGTCTAGGTTTGATATTATGGATATTGTTATTTGGTTTTGATGTTATGAGATTGCAGTTTTAATTTTAATACATTCCAGGCCTGCTTCAATTTATCGTTCATTATACTTATATTATTGGAATACTTTTAAAAACACGTGTGGTTTTGGTGTTCTATCAACTTCTATGTCCACATGAAATTAGTATTTCCTGAACATCATAGCGCGTAGCTTGGCAAAATAATTGCCAGCTTTCACTGTGAAAGATATATGTGGAGTGAATGGTGATTTTCCCGCTCCTGAATATTAGCTTATTATCTTCCACTCGCTCCACTTTGATGCTAATTGTGTAATTATATAATGTGTTGTGGCCTCGTTTGAATGATGTGCTTAGCATGTTTGTTGATGATGTGGTTTAGCCCTTATGACATAGTTATGGTAAGCGGAAAGAGCTAGTTATATGTAATTTATATTTATGGCCTTTGAGTTGAGCAATACTAGTCTATACCCCATAGAGATGAAGGATGGCAAACTGGATACATGTGTTGCTTCATAGCAACTTAGAAATGTATGTTGTATTTGTTTTATGTGCTGAGTTTTAGGTCTTCTCTAAGTTCACACTGCTTTTTCGAACATAGCCTACGTAGCACAATTATGTACTAGTATATTTTATGATCATATCGAATGAACTATGTCCCTACTTCCTATTGAATGTGATGTAGGGTGTGCTTGAAGACAAAAATTTATTCTCTGGTTTGGGATTTATTAGCTGAATAATACTATAATAGAACATAAAATCCTCAACCAGTTTGTCGACAGAAAAAATAAGAGATGGCTTTTACAAAAACTCGTGTGTGACTTTCTCTGTCTCAAATAATAGTGTTCTTGAGTCTTCATTTTACTAGCAGATAAAAAGTTTTTCAAGAGGAAAGGGGAAAGTGGCAATAGTTGAGAATAGTTCTCCCAAGAGGAAAGGGGAAAGAGATAAAATAGTTCCTTAAGGGGTTTGATAGAGTTGGAATGTTCTTAATTATGAGATCTAAAGAGAATTTTTCTGTTACAAGAGCCCCACTGTATAAGAATGGGGAATGTGAGTGTAACTAGTTTCTATGTTAATTTAATTTTCTCTCTGTGATTCTGATGTGCGAAGACACGTGCTTACTGGAAGGGTTATTTGGTCGATAACTGATGCATTCCGAAAATACTCCTACTACTTTATGAGCTTATTCTCGTCTTTTCTTGGTTTTCTATCCCTATGTTGCATATATTTAGGGTGTGCTTGGTTGTAAATTTTCAATATGAATGGTAATGAAATATCTTTTTCAATATTGGAGGAAGAATGATTTTCATGGTGCTTACATTACAAGTGTCGTGTTTCAATTTTTTTAAAAATGAGACAAAAGAAGGTTGTAGTGATGGTGGGAATGATTGAGAAAAAACTATTGTTGGAGGGGAAAATATTACTCCTCTCGTCCCGCCATTACTTTCACACTTTCTTTTTCGTTCGTCCCACAATTACTTTCACATCTTTAAAATGGAATACCCCTACATAAATTACGTCCTCACAATATCATCTAAATTTAAAAAAATGGCATTCTTATTTTATTCTATTTTATTCTCTCTTCTACACTTTATCTAATTCAATCCCAAAATTATCTTACACTTTATTCTCTCTCTCTCCTTCGCTAATTTGAGTTTTCTTAAAAGTGTGCCACTTCACACGTAAAAGTAAATACGGGACGGAGGGAGTAATTAAATTGAATAATGATTATTTTATTTAGGAGAAAAATTAGTGATATTAATTATTAGTTGTTTTCATTAATTGCTATAGTTCTAATACTCATTCTCATACCGATTTCCATTGAGGAATTTTCAACTAAACGCTCCCTATTTTGAAGTTCCATGTATTGCAACACTTTTTGGTGTTTTGAGTTGGGAAAATGATCAATTTGCTTCAGATAGAATCTACTATGATAAATAAGTTGTTTTTACTTGTGATAAATAAATAATTAATTTAAGCTCTTTTTTTTTTTTTTTTTTGCCGTACAATTCTGATAGTGCAAAGCCAAATAACCTGTAGCTGTGGGTTCGACAGAATACACAATTTATTAATAGACAAAGAAATATCTGAAAACACAGCCACATTCCTCCTCCAAGACAGATGGTTGGTTGTGTTTTGTGAAAGAACAACAGCCAGTTGTATAATACATTTAACTTCAAAATCCATATATTTACAACATAATCCATGAATGATTTACAAAATCACCCGCTTAAATTAGTTTCTTCTCTGCCGAAAACCTGCAAATTCAGAATTTTGTGTTACGTCCATTTTCTTTCCCATCAAACATTATTAAATCTTCTCAGCACTAGGTTGACCTCACAAACGTGTTTGGGAACATTCTGGAGAAAGCTGCATGTTTGGCTTTTGTAAGCCATACATATAATCCATAGCAGGGGATGTGAACTAACGTGAGAGCCAGATACCTGACAAATGAAACGTAGTATGTTATACGCAACACAAAGCTGAGTAGTTTGATTATTGGAGCAATGCTCTTATTACCATAGAGGGGCTGATGAAGTTGAAAGGTCAAGAAAAGGATATGGCCACCTGCACAAGTAATTTAAACACGAATTAATTGTATGCACAACTTTATTATAATAAAAGGAATGGTGTTTGTGTAATTACCATGTGAAGCAACATGCATGGAGACCCCACTGGAAAATAATATAAGCACAGCTCCACAGCACGAAGTAAATGAGACCGAACCAGGTAAATGGCTAAGAATAAATAACATGGCTAGTAATGTAAGTTTGATTGCTTAGCAGAGTGCAATTCTGCTGTAATAAGGGGATGGCAAACTTACCAAGCGATTAAGAGCAGACTCGAGGATGAGGAAAACAGCATTTACAGAATGCATGCATCCGATCAACTGCCATAAAAATGAAAAGGATGATTTTGATTATTCTTTTCTAATAAATCTTCATTCAGCATTATTTTTCTCTCAGAAAGTAACAAGTAGAAGAACGGGGCTGAATCTTGGTTCTTAGACTTTCTTCCGACAAGGACATTAGATATTCTAGAAATTGGACTGATCATCTAAAATGAAATTTGAATATAGTACGGGAAAATAATCAACTCAACAGAGGCTGGAACATGAATGATAAATGTTTACCAGTGTGAGCTGAAAATTTTCACCCGTCATGAATGGGAGCAGAAGACACCAAAAGACGATGTCTGTGAGGATAACAGCACCTGCACATGCCTGTTTAACATCCAGACCAGCTGGTAAATGTTACTCAAAAATCAAAATAAATATGGGAAAGAATGTCTTCCCTTACTCTTAGCTACTATAAATGTTAGGCATCAAGAGAAAAGAAAGACTAGGAGTTTTACATATGATCTATGCTTTTGCAATGAGGTCATTAGGCAATACCATATGAAATTTATGTTAGGTTTCCTATAAACACTGCCCTCATTACTCCTCACAAAGCTAAGACAACATGATAGTTTCATGTGAGCATTGTCCTAGTTTAGTGATTATGACATTCAGCCTAAATGACTATCTATACCTATATTTAAACAAATTTGAATGTGATAACTTGAAACACACTTCTCTCGGACAGGTGATTTATAGCCTATATCTGATGTTCGGAGAAACTCTCTACTGGACCATGAAAGAAGCAAATAGACTAACATGGTAAACCATTTGCAAAAGATTCTCCAGAAATCCAAGCTGGTCATCAGGGTTTGAATTGTGCAGTTCCAACTTAATAAAGCCTTTGCTTTCTGTGTGTGTGGATTTTGAAGTTGTTCCATTGTTGGTCCCTTCTGCATCCTTTTTCAGAAACTTATCTCGCTCCCCAGTTTGAGTAGTCGCATGAATTTTACATCCCCGTATTGACACAATGGTAGCAAGCTACACATGAACAAGTTTAATTCAGGAGAACTCTCATCTCAGGCAATTAATGTTACATTGCAGATGTTCAAATCATATGACTAGCAATATAACCAATCGAAAAGGAAAAGAAATGATGTTGAACATACTGCAAAGTAGATCATGACCAATGCAAAAGTCCACCTGGAAACCCAGATAGACAAAATTAGATTCACACTGGCACACATATATACAAACATATATGTATATGGTTTTAGTACCATGGATGATCAAATAAACCCTAATTAAGTACAATCAGACACAATGCTTAAAACAGCGTAAAGTAGTAGTACAAGATTGAAACTCGATTAGGAAAAAAACCAAGAAAAAACACTTTAATAATCTGGGAATTGAGTATTCAAAAGAAGGAGATCGTACTGGGTGTAGAAAAAGAAGACGAAGAATCCGAAGGCAGCAACAGTTTGATAAAGCAAGAAAGCCATAGCAACAAAGGCGAAAGCACGGTAGAAGAGAAGCCATCGAGGGTGGAGGTATCTCCAGCACGGGGCCCACATATCGAGGGGCTTCAGTGGGTCCCTTCCGGCGCTGCTCCTCTTCCGAAGAAGGCTGATCGCGATCGTAGTGGGGAGGACGATGATGACTGCACAAACCAACACTTGCCACTGCATCCAGTACTCATCCTCCATTTGAATCAATCCTACGATTATCCAATGAGAGCAATTGGGGAAGAACGCATAGTAGATATTGAATTGCAAATTTGGTGCTTAGCGCCACTAATAATTGAAATTGAAATTGAAATTAGGCTGCTCAACCCTTAATTACATTCATTTTTCATAAAAGAGTAGTAGGTATTCACAAATCCTTGATGTGTACAAATCCAAATTATCTAATATCACTGTAAAAATAATTGATTTGTATTTTAATAAATAATATTAATTATTTTATTAAAATATATTAATTTATCAGTAAGAATATAATCAAATTCAGTCGTTGACAAATTATTCGAATATTCAACTCGAAAAAATATTTGTTTGTTAAATTAATTAATGATATTTAGTTAAAAACTAAGCAAATAGGCTTGTTAACAAGCTCATGAATTAATTTTTGAACAAGGCTCGTATAAGTATTAGAGATCGAGAGCTGATTTGTTTTTTTTTTTTTTTGTCGAACGAATGATTTCGAACCCACGACCTTTGGAGGCCATGGGTAGTGGAGTTTCCAACCACTGACCTATACCACTTCGTCTCGAGAGCTGATTTGTGTAGGTGTAGGTGTAGGTGTAGGCTCGCGAACAAGTGTAAATAATGAGTTTCCATTATCATTTTTGGATTTGATCAATTTTACTAAAGTATTTATGACTTATTCTTTTCTTTTATATTTTTTTATTTTTATTTTACTTCCTCCGTCCAACAAAGTAAAGTCTAATTTATATTTTCATCCGTCTCATAAAAATAGATCAATTACTATTTTTAATATTCCTTCGTCTCATACTATATGATACATTTAAAAAATTCATTCTAAACTCAATGATACATTTTCTTAAAAACAAATAAAACAACATAATCATCTTCATATATATCATTCAAACAACTAAAAGTTAGACGATGCTATTACTTTGTTTATACTAATCAAATTATATTTTTTGCAATAAAATATATGAACTATTATACCCTTACTTTATTTTTTTAATATCAATAAATAACTTCTATCTTAAAAATAGATTACATTGAATTGTATCTTGTTGGCATTCAATTATTTGAGATGAAATATATATTTGGATTGTAGATTTTTTTTAATTTTAAAATAATAAATTTAATTTTGTGTTTGAATTGATGAATTAGGTACGATCTCTTGGTAAATGTCATAATTGTCCTTATATAGGTAGACAAAAATTGAAATTAGGAGGACAAGATAATATTTTTCTCCTTGGGACAAGGCCAATCCAGCACCTTGGCTGGATGACATGGTCCTAAAAGCATGGGACTAAAAGGATTTTGGGTGATTTTTAATCATGGGCTGAATCCTTCAAACCAAATAAAATATTAGCGGGGATTAACCAATCTATCCAACTAATCACTTGAAGCAAACCTCCTTTTATTTTATTTTATTTAATATCAATAAACAACTTCTTCCTTAAAAGCGATTGAAACGATAAATGTATCATTGAGTATGAGACGGAGAGAGTATATCATTTATCTTTCATTTACATGTTTTTAACATATTTAATGCATCTTGTTTTTTCTCAAATCAATGTCTAGTATTTACATAAGGACAAAATAGAAAAATCAAACAAAAATTTAATGTATTAACCATAATAACTTTCATTTCTTAATCTATGTAAAAATAACTATAGACTTTTTTTATCAAAAATAAACAATTTATTAAAACAAAAAGGAGTATACACTTCAACAAAGCAAGGCACCGTAAATGCCCAACCGCCAAAAACGTCCCACAATGTACGAGAAAACACAACCTCTAGTTTTCACACTTACACACTCAATGCTCTACTTGGACACTCACACCAAGCTCTAAAATCCAAACTAACGAGATCCTCTATCCTTTGCTACTAACCAATTCCACACTCTAAATTTCATCTCCTCAACTAAATCACGCACCCCTGTTTTCCTTGCGAAATAACAAAGCATTTCTCGCTTTCCATATCAACCAAGTCAAGCATTCCCAAATACAAAGGGCAATCAATCTCCCTCTCCTCCCTCTAAACGAGCTACTAAAATATAGCAAGCTCGTAGAGGATTTGAGGAGAAGACCGATTGCATACCCATCCATTTCACACTTTCCATCCATACTTTATAAGAAAACTTGCATTCAAAAATAGCATGACGTACTGTCTCCCGATGTTCGTTGCAAAGACCACACATTTGAGAAGCTCCTTGTGGTAGGGCACCTCTCTTGAAAAGCTTTATTGAAGTTACAATTCTCTCCCATAGGACTCTCCAAGCGTGAATATGAACTTTTGTAGGGCAAATTTTATTCCAGTTCGAGAGAATTCTTCTCTATCGGCTCCCGCATCAGTCTCCTTCATCTTCATCAACCTCTCATAAAGCGTTCTTTGTCGAATACACTCCATTGGCAGCACCATCCCATCTCCAAGAATCTTTTTGTCCACTGTAATAAGTGAACATTGGCAAGTAATGATAATAATTCATCAAACAAAGGCCTTTCCCTCTCAAATAGACCTCTCCTCCATCTCCAATTACATTCCCACTCCCCCTCCTTCCAAGACCCCATATCCCTTACCAAACTATCTTTATCAAGACTCAAGAGATATAAACGCCTAAACTTTACCTTCAAACTGACCTCTCCTACCCAAATCTCATCCCAAAATCTTATATTCTTCCCATCCCCCAACACCCGAGAGACTCCCTTGAAGAACCACTCATCACTCCCCACTCCCACCGCATGGAGAACATCCCCCACCACCCACACGACCTCTTACTCCCTTCCCTTACTCCCTCAACACCACGTCTACCCCACTCCTCACCCCATCGAGATTTAATGATCCTTGCCCAAAAACTATCGCCCTCAATGAAAAATCTCCAAACCCACTTCCCTAGAAGTTTCCTATTAAAATACTCTAGGTCTCTTACCCCAAGCCCCCTTTATTTTTAGGCCCACAAATGATGTCCCATTTGATCCATGAAATTTTGTTATCACTCACTCCTCCCCTCCCTCCCGAAAAAGTTCATTTGAAGAGTGACATCTTCTTTAAGACGGCCTTAGGAGCACGATAAGTAGATAGAAAATAAAGCTGGTAGAGCTAATAGGACCGCATTCACCAAAGTAAGTCGACCCCCAATGGGAATGTTTAGACCTTCCCACTTGCTTAAACGATTTGCCACCTTCTCGAGTTACAACTTCCCGGCCCAGATAATCTTCTATGAGCACTCCCAACATACACCCCCAAATATTTAAAGGGTAGTGGCCGATCGGCATCCCAATATATTAGCAAACACGGTAGCATTCTCCCCCAAGTTAATCCCATACAAACCCCGATGCTAACTCCAAAATTTCCAAGAACCTTCTCAAAACTGAATATTCTCACCAAAAAGCTTTCCCCAAAAATATTGTGTTATCAAGAACTCAAGATGAGATACATAGATCCTATCTCTTTATTTTAAGTTTAAAATTTTTTAAATGTTTCTTAATTTTTTAGTGAGCATGACGAGCTCGAGCTCATTTATCTTGTTAACGAGCATTTTGCGTAGTCAAGTTCAAATTGAGTTTGTTTAACTTGTTAATAAGCGAACTCGAACTATTCATGAATTCAATATTTTAAACTCAAGTCGAGTTCGAACTCTATTATTAGAGTTTGGACGGTGTTTGAGTTAAAAAAAAAAAAAACAATCCGAGCTTGAATTTGATGGTACTCGGCAGGAATACATCCTCTATTAGTCAGTATTAATTATTTGATGAAAAAATATTAATTGTTTTATGAAGTTATAATTGTGAAACAAGCGGAAGGTAAAGCTGTGTACCATAAAATCAACTGAGTTAAGTGGAGTAATATGTATACAATGTGTATATCAATTGTATGGTGTGGTGGTTGTGAAATAAGTGCACAATAACATGAAAACAACTTATTAATTTAAGGGTGTGTATATCAAATATCAATTCTACTGCGTGACGTAAATTATTAATTTTGGAGCTAATTAATCATCACAGATACGGAATCCGTATTCTACATATGATATAATAACTGATAAATGACTACAATTACACAAGATAAATTTTGGGAGATATTTAATTTAACCTTATTTTTTGTATGATAATAGTATGACACGAGATATATTTATATAGTAATATTAAATTAAAGAAAGCATAAAAATGTGTCGAGGCGGTGACATTCAATGAATTGAACCTCCATCAATGAAAATCAGAAACAGGCGTATTACCAGGAAAAGTCACATGGATCGTAAATGTAAAAAAATAAAAAAGAAGCAATGCGATAATAGTTTTCAGTGGAAAGCGGAAGAGCCGCGGTTAACCACCGTAAAACCGCCGTCAACCGCCAAGTTCTGTCCACTTACGTAAGCCGACTCATCGGAAGCCAAAAAGAGGGCGGCCTGGGCGATGTGCTTGGCCGTTAAAACGAGGCCCTTCAAGTTAGCCAAATTGGAGACACTGGCTTCAATCTGGGCCGGCTTCAAGCCGTAGGCGTCACACGCTAAGGGCGTGGCAACCCCAAAGGGAGAAACGCAGTTGATTCTGATCCCATACTTCCCCAGCTCACCACACGCCGTCTTAACCAGCCCCACCACCGCATGCTTCGACGCCGAGTACCCATGCGGCCCAGCCCCGCCGACGCACGCTGCCACACTGGCCGTGCAGATGATGGATCCCTTTATCTTTCTCTCCACCATCACGCGGGCGGCGTGTTTTATGGTGGCGGCGACGCCTCGCACATTTATAGCCAGAGTGTTATCGAATCCTGACATGTCGAGATCCAATATGCTGGCCTGGTGGCCCAGAATTCCGGCGTTGCTGAACATGATATCCAGGCTGCCGTACTTTCCCACGGCGTAACTCACGGCGGCCGCCACCTGTTCCTCATCTCTCACGTCGCACCGCTGGTAACTCACCTTCTCGGAGTTGATTGAAGCCACCACTTGATGGCCTAATTCATCTTGTATGTCGGCAATCACCACGGCGGCCCCATGCTCGATGAACAGCCTCGCCGCGGCCTCGCCGATGCCGCTGGCGCCGCCGGTGATCAGTGCAACTTTACCCTCCAACCTTATAATAAGTAAATATAGTACGTATATTTTTAAAAATATATGCAACAAATTAATTGTAATTATGATAAATTAGGAGTATACCTTGGGTTTGACATATTGAGGAAGTCGATCGCGCGTCCTGGTGAATGATGAGATTATTAATTCTTGGATCTGCTGTTTAAAAAGAATGAGAGGAGTAATTATATACTACTACTATATATTATTAGTATAGTATAATATAGGTCCTCACTAGGATTCAGAGCTCGAGGTCTAACTTTATTTATTAAGTGTCTAATGCCATCAACTCAACTGTATCAAGGCATTACCCATGTACGTAAAATTACAATTATTTTCGCCAAAATTGATTGATTTTAGATCCGCGCATGCCAATTCATCAGGTCAACGCTTCCAACTCATCTAATTTTTTTATTTTCATCGGTGAATACTCGTTTCCAAAGGAAATCCAATTCATCTAATTAACTTAATTGGTAAATTACATTTATCTAAATATATAATTTACCAAGAAATTCCTATATTACTAATAGGGAGTTTGTTTTTACTTAGGTATTAATTTGAATGAGGTGTCACATTCTTTAAATGCATATATATGTTAATAATCTATGTGTCATTTTCCTATTGATTTATAATTAATATATGACATCTATGTGACATTTTAATATAGGAATTGTTGTATGACGATTTATTCGCCCCAAGGCCCAATGGCGACCGGGCCGGCCCACCCGAGCTCGCCTCGGCCCAGAGGATTTCGGCCCCATCAAAGCAATCGATTCGCCGGGCGTGACGGACCGACTCGAGCTGCGGCCGGGTGAGCTCGGCACGGCGGGAAGTCGGCTCGTCGGTCGAGCAAGCAAGCTCGGCCGGGCAGATGGACCCTCGGCCACGCCGCCGAGGATCCCGCCCGCCTGGTCGGCCGGCTGCTCGCTGGCGAGCCGAGCGTTCCCTCGAGCGACAAAGTCACGACAACGCCGGATGGCGAGCGCGGCGAGACCCCGCCACCCGAGCTCGGCAAGAGCGACGCCTTGTCATCCACGCCACGCCCAAAGTGGTGACAGTACAAGATATCGACTCCATGTAAAGGTCAACTTATTCCAAGTAAGGCAAAAATACCCTCGGCCATCAAGATCCCTGCCAGAGGACACCGGCAGGACGCGAGTGGCCGTCTACTCTGCGAGGCGGTGTACATCTCAATTAATGAGAGATTGTACGGCATTAATGTTGATTTGTACTTTATTGTACCTTTGGGTATCAAAAGGCAGCCAAACCCTTGTATAAATAAGACCTATAAGGCATAATAAACGGATCTCGAGAAATCCATCCTTAAGCACAGGACTAACACTCCCAAAGAAACCTTGTGTTCTTACTTGCTTCCCGCTTTAAATTCTACATTTATTGCTCATTCATTTCTCATCATTTCCATTGATTGTTCTTGGGCATTTATCATAATAAATGCTCCAATCGATATTGTTTTAACCGATCAAAAAGCCACATTAACCACCCATAAATATTTCGGTTAACAACAATTGGCGCTAGAAGAAGGGTTTTGGCGCTTTCTGTTGCCACCGTTTCCACAAGGAAGTTCTTTGGAAAAACTTTGAAGAACACTCACTGTTCTTCAAACCATAACTCTCGCTCAGATCATACTGTTCCTTACCTTTCCCTTAGGAGAAGATCCTCCTCCGTTTGGAAGATGACGAAAGCTGAAACGCCGTTCCCGGTGGGGAAAATCTTACCCACGTGGCTGCTGGCATGGACACCATGCACATTCATGAAAGGTGAACGACCTCGGGGTAATTTCACCCCCACCGGGGCACGGGGAATCTCGCCCCATCCCACTTCAGAGTACTGCACTCCCGGCAGTTGACGGCCATCAAGCTCCTCCCGGGCTCGAGGCCGTGAGCTCACCATGGCCAACCACTGGACCTTCCGCTCCCCGAAGAGTAAGGGGAAAAAGAAGAAGAAGGCCCAACGAGCTCGGACGGTCCGGGATCCCTAGCCGAGGCGATCGGCCGAGGATCCGAATCGTCTTGACGACTTGGGTCATCTCGACACTGGATTTCGAGTCGAGAATCTGAAACGGAATCTAAGACAGGAGCACCCGGCACGGCGAGCGGCGAGGATCGCCGACCTACCAATAGGGCCCTGCATCTAGCGCGCCCTGGAGCGCGAGGCCGAAGGGTGTCGGCCAAAGATAGGTTGGGTCCGGCTCTCCGCCAACACTCTGCTCCCGAACCCCAGAGCGATTCTCGCGATGCTCTCCTCGTCGCCATGCAAAGGAGGATCGACGAGATGGAATCCCGTTTTGGGGCCCGCGATGGGCAGCGAAGCGGCGCGGCGAATGAGCCTCTCTCTATGGAGGTTGAGCGGCGCCGGTTCGGCCCAGATCCTCCCCCTCAAATGCCCGTTTATGAGGGGAAGACCGACCCGAGACTCACCTCAATAAATACAACATTTACATGGTTGGAAGGGGTGCTTCCGACGCGACCAAGTGCCGCCAATTCCCACTAACTCGGGCGAGCTCGCCCACAAGTGGTATGTCTCTCTCGCCCGCTCGGTCAAGACCTTTAGCGAGCCGGGCGAAAAATTCACCACCTACTTCGCCTCCAAGATTCCCAGAGCCGAAAACCGGCAGAGGCGATGGGAATCAAGCAGAGAAGGAGGAGAGCGATGAGGCCTACCTCGACCGTCTGGGACGAGGTTCTTCTAACCGGGAGAGCTGGTCGGAGACGAGCTCCGGCCTACACGCAGCCCTCGGCGGCCTAAGGCCGGAATCCCACATGTTCGGCACATGACCAAGAACTACCCCGCCTCCTACGCTGAATTCCGCCGACGAGCGGGCGAGCTTATCACCCGCCAGGTTGCTCGCTCGGAGGCCGGGCGAGGTTAAGGAGGAGGGGGCGAGAATAGAGGGAGGGCAACCCCAAGGTAGCTCCGGCCGCCGAACCAACCCCCAAGCAGGAGGAAAGGCCAGCGAGAAGGCTTACGGGGGAACTTTAAGAGCTTCGAGGACAAACCCCCGCACGCATCCGTCCGTGTCGTGGACAAGCTCAAATACTCCCGGCCTTCGTTTTCAACGCGATCCAAAGACACGGACTGGTCCCCAAGCCCAAACCCATAAGGGGGACCCAACCAAACAAAATCCTAACAAGTTCTCGCGCCTACCACGACTCACGGACACAACACCAGCCAGCCGGACCTCCTTAAACAGCTTTGAGATCGTTCGAGGATGGGCTTCTTGACAAGTACGTCAAGAGGCCCTCCGCGGCCGGATATCAAGAGCGGGCGCCCGAGGCGGCAAGGTGGTCTCCCTGCAGAGAGTTGCGGCGGTTGAGGTCGCCGCCGACATGGAAACATCGGGCGGCGAACTCCGGCTGCTCGTCCGGACGGATCAACATGATCCAAGCCGGGGTAGCCTTGGCGGATCGTTGAGGTGTTCGGCCAGTCAAACAGAAGAGGAAGGCCGAATGCGGGCCATTGACCACGTCCACCTAATCGGCGCCCCTCCGAGCCCTTCATCTCCAAGACCGCGGTAATCTCATTCTCAAATGCCGACGCGAGGGGTTCTCGCCCAAAGAATGATGCTCGGTCGTCTCGGCCAACATCCCGGGAATGACCGTGGACCGGGTCCTGGTCGACAACGGCAGCCTTTCGCAACATCCTCTTCAAGTCCGCTTGGACCGAGATGGGCAATCTCGCCAAATACATCAAGCCCTATGACCTCCAACTCCGCGGTTTCGGCGACACCGTCGTTTCGGCATACGGGAAAATCAAGCTGTCGGTCGAGCTAGTTGACTTTGCGAATGATAGGGTTAGGATAACTAGGCCTATTGAATTTGTAATCGTCGACCTGCCGAACATGTATAACGGCTTTTTGGTCGCCCTTTTCTTGAAACCTTTGAGGCGATCGCCTCTTCCTATTTCTATGTATCAAGTTCCCCACGGTTGAGGGGGAGGTCGGCACCATTAAGGGTGACCGAAAATGTCCAAGAAATGTTTGAATTACTCGTGTCCAGATTTAATTTCGCACTCAGTCTAGATTTTTCGTCTATTCTCACGGTGGCCGAACAACAAAATGCCGAACTCCCTCGGAGAACACTTCACCCAGCGAGCCCGGCGCCGAGCAACGAGGCAACTCCAATGGATTGCTCGAATCTAACACAATCCGAGCGTGCTCAAGACGAGCTCGCCCGCTCGGCCCCAGCTCCCATGGAGCCCGGCCAGCGAGCGAGCAAGACTTGGAGCCCCGCCTCGGTTTTGAACCCACGCCGCTAGACATTGACCCTGTGGGAAACTTCCAAGACCCCAACGGTCGGCGTTAAAACACACCGCCCGGTCGAAGAATCGGAGCGCATTCCAGTGGATTCTACTCGCCCAACTTGAAGTCTTCATTGGCTCTAAGATACCCGCCGAAATGCGGGGATGTCATAGACTTCCTCGAAGCGGCGTGGACGTCTTCGCTGGTCACACCAAGATATGGTCGGCATCGATCCAAAACATGCATGCCACCACCTTAAGATTGACCCAAGTCGCAAACCCGTCTCGCAAAAAGGCGGAAATTCGCCCGAGAAATACGCCGCTCTAGCCGAGGAAGTGAAAAAACCGCTCGACAACAAGCCGATCGAGCAAGCCGAAGACGAGCCCCAATGGGTAGCGAACGCCGTGCTCGTCCAAAATCTAACGGATCTCGGAGACTATGCATAGACTTCACGGACCTAAATGCGGCGTGCCCGAAAGACCGCTTCCCGATGCCGCACATCGACCACCGTGGACAAAGACGGCCGTCACGAAATGATGTCCTTCATGGACGCTTTGCCGCTATCACCAAATTCCGATGGCTGTGGAGGACATCAAGCACACCTCTTTCCTCACCGAAAAGAACGCGTTTACTCCTGGACCAGGATGCCCTTCGGGTTGAAAACGCGGGGCGACCTATCAAAGGTGGTAAACAAGATGTTCGCGAACAAATCGGAAAAACAATGGAGGTATATATAGGCGACATCGTCGCCAAAAGTGTGAAAAAGGAGGATCATTTGAGGGACCTAGCGGAGACCTTCGCGATCCTCCGGGAGTACAACATGAAGCTCAATCCGAAGAAATGTAGTTTCGGGGTCGGTTCGGCAAGTTCCTCGGCCACATCGTGAGCCAAAGGGGATCGAAGCCAACCCCACCCAAATCAAGGCCATCCTCAACATGGAGGAGCCTCGCAATGTCAAGCGAGTCCAGAGACTCATCTGGGTGTCTCGCGGCCTTGAACAGGTTCATCTCCCGCCCGGGCGACAAAAGTAAGCCTTTCTTCGCCACTATCAAAAAGCAAAAATTTTCATGGGGCGAAAGCCGAGAGGCTTTCCTCAAGTTAAAGGAGTACCTCGCCAACCCCAACATTCTCGCCAAGCCGGTGCGGCGAGAAGCTATTCCTGTGCCAGCAGCCTCCGAATCTGCTCTAAGTCTTTGTACTCGTCGGGCGGAGGCGGGACCATCTGCCGATCTACTTCACCCGGGTTCTCCACGACGCCGAGCTCGAGATACACTCCGCTGGAGAAATTGGCATACGCACTCATCATGAGTGTTAGAAAGGCCGAGGGCCTACTTCTTCGACCATCAAGTCGAAGTCCTCACAACCCCACTTCGGCAAGTCCTCGCAAAGCGGACACCCGGCCGCCTTTTAAAGTGGTCGCTCGAGATCGCCCAGTATGGAATCACATACGCGCCGAGGACGGCGATCAAAGGACAGCGCTGCCGACTTCGTCGCCGAACTTACCTTTCCGCACAACCCTCAACCCTAACCTTCCCGCCGTGGAAGTTGTTCGTGGATGGCTCCTCGACACAATCTTGTTCGGGGCGGGAATCGTTTTGGTCGGACCGGAGGCGGTGCTTCACGAACGCCGTCAGGATCGAGTTCTCGGCCACTAACAATGAGGCCGAGTACGAGGCTCGTCGGCGGTTCTGAGTGCCGCCGCGGTCGGGCGTCTAACGACTCCACGTCTTCATGGATTCCCTCCTGGTGGTAAACCAGGTCAAAGGTGAATATGAAGCCCGCGGGGAACAAATGATAAAGTACCGTGAGCTCGTCGCCGCTTGTGCAAAAGGCTTGGCAAGTTTTTATAGAGCGAGATCCCGAGGGAACAAAACTCCCGGGCGGACGCGCTTTCCAAGCTCGCCACCTCGGAGGGGCGGCGGACATGTCCAACATTGTCCTCACGAAGCTCGCCACTCCGGCTATCGGCGGCCGAGCCATAGCTACCGTCCGAGGCCGAGGAGGCGAGCCGGATGACGCCCATCATCCTTTACCTCGTAACGGGCATTCTCCCGGACGACCGAGTCGAGGCCGAGCAACTCGAGGCTGCGAGCGGCGAGGTACACTCTGATAGAGAATGCGCTTTATAAACGAAGTTTCTTCCTACCCCTACTCAAATGCATCACTCGGGAGGGCAGGCGAGGCGATCCTAGCGGACATCCACGACGGAGTCCAGGAAACCACGCTGGGGCAAGCGCTCGTTTATAAGACAATGAGGCGGGGATACTGCAGCCCACTCTTCGGAAAGATGTAATTGCATACGCCAAGGCATGCCACAAGTGCCAAGTCATGGCGCCCAACATCAAACTCTCTCCGAACACCGAAATCGATCTTGACCCTTGGCCGCTCGCCCGGTGGGGGATCGATTTAATCGGACCTCGGTGGCGCCCGGGGATGTAAGTTCGCGGTGGTCGCCGTCGACTATTTCACCAAATGGGCGGAAGCCGAACCGCTGAACAAGATTGATCGGCGAGCCATCATCGATTCATATGGAGGAACATCATCTGCAGATTCGGTCTTCCTCGGGCCATAGTTTCGAGATAATGGCAAGCAATTCGACGGGCTCGAAGTCCTAGAATTCTGCGAGCGTTGGAAAATCAAAAGACTATTCTCCACTCCGTACCACCCTCAAACCAATGGTCGGTGGAGGCGATCAACAAAATAATCAAGCACACGCTCAAGGCCAAGCTTGAGGAAAGAAAAGGAAAGTGGGCGGCCGGCTGCCGGACGTCCTATGGGCTTACGGGGCGGACCACCGGGAATTCGACGGCGAGACCCCATTCGCTCTCGCCTTCGGCACCGAGGCATCATCCCGGCCGAAATCAGCTGCCGAGCTTCCGTACTTCGCAGAGCTCGGTGAGAACAACGACCAAGCAAGGAGACTCGACCTCGACATATTAGAAGAACGCCGACTCGACTCGATTCACAAGAACGCGGCCTACAAGCGGCGTTCGAGAAAAGTATTACAACTCCAAGGTCAAGATCGGACAATTCTCGGTCGGCGATCTCGTCTTAAAAAGATCCACGGTCCCGGCCCGAGGGTATTCGGCCCGAATCGGGAGGGTCCGTTCGGGGTGTCCAAGTGGTTACCCAATGGGGCGTACGAACTCGAACACCCGGATGGCACTCCGGACCAATACCCGTGGAATGCGTGCCACCTCAAGAAATATTTTCAGTGAGCCGTCACCTAAGCCCTTTCTTATAACCTAGGAAAGCCTTGGGATTTCTCGGAGGGTGTATAATCCTTGTAAATTCTTGCAATTTTGCAAATTTTCATAATTAATAAAGCGAAGTTCCCGGAATTTGTCGAAAATCCTCGCAAGAGGTATCCTTGCGGACCGCTCGAGGCCGACCGGCCAAGAATGGGTCCCTCTCATACTCGCGCGGGCCGGACAGGTCCGCCGAGGTAGGGACTAGTCCCCATAAACTCGTCGCAGCCTAATTTAGCCTTATGGCGAGGTCCGCCCGGCTCGTAGGCTGGGAGGCTCCTACTAAACTCCTCGTGACGCGTCCTGTTACCGTCCGAGGTCACCGGCTTTCCGGTCGGTGTGCCCCTCAAATTCCTCGCGGACGAGCTTAGCCTCCGGCCGAGGTCTCCTAGCTTTCTGGCTAGTGAGGTCCACAAGCTCCTCGGAGTTAGGACAGAAGCCGCGTGGTTAGGTCCTAGCGATCAGCCCAAAGCGCATAGCACGCCACTAGGCGCACACTGTCTGTGTCGCTGAAGTGCCACCGGGTTCTACCCGGAGATAAAAAGTCTCCCGGCGAGCTAAACGTACTCACGGCGAGCAACCACTTCGTAACTATTCCTAGCGAGCGGTTCGGTGGTCAAGTCTCCTTTAGCGAGCACCTTCATCGGCTCGCCCGACCGAACTCTCGCGATCGCGGGCCTGGTTTGGGCGGACGAAGGATCCGGCGGGTGTCAACCCGCCATGATACACTTGGGCGAGCTTAGCTCCTCAAGTAAATCCTTACTTGGCCAAAAGCCGAACTCGCCAATGCCGAAACCAAGTCGGAAGGCATGGCCGAGCTCACCTCTTGAACAAGTAAGGCCGAGGCACGACAAGCCAACAAAAGTTTGAAACATTCGGCAAACTGTAAAAAATTATGCCAAGTATTTTGAGCGATTGTTATATAAGGACGGGCCGAGATCCCTAATTTAATCCTTACTCGGCCAAAGTCCAAGCTCTCCCATGCCGAAACCGGATCGGGAAGGTAGGGGTCAAGCTCTTCCCTTTGGCCAAGTAAGGCCGAGGCCGGATAGGTCATCGCGGCTTGTCATATTTGGGGAAATTCCACAAGAATTTTCTAAAATATAGAAAGCAATAAATGAAGCAAAAATTGAAGTCGGCAAGGACTGTCGGAGATATAAAAGGAAATGCAGATTTCATTAATTACAAAGAGGTGCGGCCAATGGCCGAGTACAGAGATCCTAAACCCTAAACCTTAAACCAAAAGAAAAATAAGAATTACAACCGCGGCGGGGAGGTCCAAGAAGCCACTTGGAATTCAAAGTATCTATTAAAAAGAGAGAGCAACGGCCGGTGGCGGGAACGCGAGTTCAAAGTACCGAAGGGGGCACAGGCGAATCCGTTGTTGAATACTTTCAAGACATATGGATTTGTTATTCACCTGCCCCCGGCGAAAGAAAACCTGTTAAGCCTCACCACCCGCGGTCCTCCCGGGCTCCCCAGCCTCCCGCTCCGCTTTGCCCCGCCGGAAGTCCAGTGTTCTGGTCGGGGTACCGGGAGAGATCCACCCCATGGTCCCTCTCCGGATCTTTGATCTCCGGTGTTAGCTCTTCGTGGAGAGGGTGGGCAAGGGCGTACTCACGAAGTACCTCTCCATGGCCCGGTGGGGTCGCCGGCTGCCAGCCGCGCGGATGAGATCGGCGGAGGCCATGTAGTACGCGAACTCCCCATCACAGCCGGATCCCAGGTCGGCGGGATGACAACCGCTTCCGGGTCGCATAAGCCGCAGCCTAAGAGGTGCTCGGACTTGGCCAACCTCTCTTCCAGCCCGGCCTTCTCGCCCACCAGCCCAGCGGCCTCCTCGCGGCTCTGGTCCCTCTCCCTTTCGACACAGGCGGCCGCGGCCGTTCGGCCTTCAGCCTCTCCGCGGCCGACCTCTCCACCGCCGCCTTCTCGGCCTCCGGCCGCTCTCGGGACGGCCGCCACCGCCTTCTCACCCTCGGCGCGGCGCGGGCGACCTCCTCCTTCGGGCGGGCCACCTCGGCCTCTCGCTCCCGGATGGCCGCGGCGCCTTCTCGGCCTCGGCACAGGCCTTCTCGGCCACGGCCCGTGCTTTCTCGGCCTCCTTCCCGGCCCGGTCCCGTTTCCGGCAGACTTCCCGGCTCTGGCCACCTCCCGATCCCGCCCCGTCTGTGCACTGCTTCCAAAGACGGCGGCACTCAAGACCGAGGGCCTCGGGCAAGCAAGAGGGCGCTCTCCGAGGTTCGGGGAGGAGTCCGCGTCCACCTCGGTCGTCATGGCCGACGGCATCTTCTCCATGGCCCGGATAACATAGTCCGGAGCTCGTCGGGGGCCGGATTTCGCCGGGAGGTAAGGAAATCCACCACGGGAGGAGGACGCTTGCGGCCGCCGGCCGAAACTAAAAGAAAACCTTTAGCATTCCCCAGGAAGAGTCGAAACCGAAGAGAGTAGAGGAACACAACTTACTTTCGTAGAGGCGGGGTCTCGCCCAAGAAGGAATGATCGTCCGGGTCCGGCCACAGCTCGGCCTCGCGCGAGCCGGAGGCCGGCGGCGCTGGGGCTCTCCTCAACCCGAGGCCGCTTACCCGACGGCGGGCGGACGGGCCTTCCACGACCTCACCGAGGTCTCCCTCACTCTGCGCGCCCCAGGGACGCTGGTTCGGTCGGCTCGAGGCCACTGGCGGAGGCATCCTCCGCCCGGTCGGGACTCGGGATGACTGGTTCGGCGGGGAGTGACAACATGCTCGGCGGCGGGCTCGGCGGCTGGCGGGGCGAATGGGACCCCTCTTGCACTCCGCCGGCGGCATCCTCGTCTGCCGACCTCTCCTTCCCGCGAGGCTTGCTCGCCTTCCTCACGCGGAGTTTCGCCCGGTGAAGAGATCGGGCACCGCCGACATGATAACAGAGTGGGTGTGCGGAAGGGGGATAATTGAAACTCGCATGAGACCCAGAACCTTTAGTTATTCGCTCGCCATGAGAGACACTCAAGGGCGTGGTGAGTAGTGCCTTACCGGCGTCCTGCGGAGGTGGCGGGGATAACAGAAAAACCGAGCTTCTAGCCTCGACTCGTCGTTGTTCACCACCGAGCACTTTCGGTCGGCAAAGGGAATGAGAGTCGGCTTGGCGAGCGCAAGTCGGAAGTCGGTATTCAGCTCTCCTTCCTTAGGAACGAACAACTCTGCAAAGGAAAAGAAGAATTAGATCGGTAATGATTGTTCAAATTTAAACAAAAAGGTCTTACTTTTGGGTTTGTGCCCAAAGACGGATGGGATATCCAAATCCGAGTCGAAGTCAACCCCAAGCGATCGCCAAGCCCCGCCGACGAAGAACCACCTCCGGTTCCAGCCCGGAGCTTGGAGGATCCCATTGAAGAGTGTCCCACCCGCCGAGTCCGTATGAACAACTCCCGCTTTGACTCCGACAGGTAAAGATGAAATTCACCTCTACTGGGCTCGGCATCCGATACAACCGAACTTCCCACCCAAACGGTCAGCCGTGAGAAGGTTCATCCACCCGTTGGGATGAACTCCGGAAAGGAACGACGCTCCGTGCCGCAAAACAAAGTGCGAGATATTAGGATGGAGAGGAAACCGAGCCCCGCTTCCATCATGTGGTAATTCACGGCAAGCATCCCTCGCGGGGTTGGTCGGGCCTCTCATCCCTCGGCAGCACAAAAAGTGCACGTCGGAGGGGACTCGCCACCTCACCCGCCAGCAGCCAAATCGGCCTCGACACGGAACCGCCTCGCCGCGGCGTTGGCCAGCCAATCTGAAGCACCCGCACTCCGGAACATTCGGCGAGTCCGCTTCGGGCGAACATACGGATGCTCCCGCAGATATTCCCGGTAATTGAAGGTGGGGACCGGTCCGCCAATCGATCAACATATCGCTCCCAAAGTGAGTAGGCGACAGTGACCTTCGCGGCGGCTTGCTTGCTCGCCTCTTCATCGGCCTCTTCCTTGGACCCTCTCGCTCTCGTCCCAAGAGCTCGGCGGCCGTAGGACTTTGAGCGACCGGCGAGATCCCCGCCGCACCTTCGCTTGCGGTCCTCTCGCTGCCACTCCTCCGAGGAGAAAAGCTCGGCCACCATCTCCGCAGCGGGCCCTCTCCACTCAACATCGACCGGGGCATCCCTGCATCCTCGCCGATCCGCATGTCGATCCCCAAATCGGCAAGGTCAGCAAACTGGGCATCCCCTGGCCGCTTTCAAACCACCTCCACTAGTGGAGGCGGCATGAACTCCCAACACGGCCAAAGACCGGATCCAAGCCGTCACGATCGGACAACCCATATCTCCGGGCGGCGTCTGCCATCCCCCAGGAAGACTCCCCTCTAGCGGCAGCGCCACGCACCTAATATTCAAAGCAGTCCCACGGGAGGAAGCTCCTCTCGATCTCACCATTTCGATCGGAAGAAATGAAAGAAAAACAAAAAGAAGAAGTTCCTTCAAATGGTGAAAGGAGATTACCGTTTGAAATGCCGATCAAAAGCTCGAGCACCTGGGAAACCCAAAGGACGCACGGAAATCACTCACAACGCTCCGAAAATCACACAGGTAAGCGGTTCAACGTGATGAAGGAGACTCCTATTTATAAAAAGCGGGAAGGACCTCCTCGCAAAATTCCCGAAACTTTTCGTCGGGGCAAAAACGCGATTATTTTCGCGAAGGGTCGTGACCGCTTGCACCGTGGGGGTCGTGCCACGTGTCCGCGCGTGGTGGTTAGAGGTAGTCACCTCCAACCGCCACGCGCCCGCCAAAAATTCACTTTTGCGAGCACGTGGGATAAATGACCCTTGTCGGATCCAACCGCCATTTTCTCCAAGTCCAAATCCAAGTCCCATCAATGAAAACCCGGGGGTACTCGGCGGGTGAGAGCTCGGCAAAGAAAGGCGAACAACCCTCCAAGAGACCAGCCTCGGCCCCGAACTCCCTCGAAGACCGAATCTGTGGGGCAATTGTTGTATGACGATTTATTCGCCCCAAGGCCCAATGGCGATCGGGCCGGCCCACCCGAGCTCGTCTCGGCCTGCAGGATTTCGCCCCATCAAGAATCGACTCGCGGGCGTGACGGACCGACTGGCCGCGACGGTGAGCTCGCGCACGACGGGAAGTCGGCTCGTCGGGTCGAGCAAGCAAGCTCGGCCGGGCAGACCCGGACCCTCCGGCCACGCCGCCGAGGATCCCGCCCGCCCGGTCGGTGGCGCCGCTCGCTGGCGAGCCGAGCGTTCCCTCGAGCGACAAAGTCACGACAACGCCGGATGGCGAGCGCGGCGAGACCCCGCCACCCGAGCTCGGCAAGAGCGACGCCTTGTCATCCACGCCACGCCCAAAGTGGTGACAGTACAAGATATCCGACTCCATGTAAAGGTCAACTTATCCCAAGAAGGCAAAAATACCCTCGGCCATCGGAAGATCCCTGCCAGGGGACACCCGCAGACGCGAGTGGTGGCCGTCTACTCTGCCGCAGGCAGTACATCTCAATTAATGAGAGATTGTACAAAGCATTAATGTTGATTTGTACTTTATTGTACCTTTGGGACTGTCAAAAAGGCAGCCAAACCCTTGTATAAATAAGACCTATAAGGCATAATAAACGGATCCGAGAAATCCATCCTTAAGCTCGGGACTAACACTCCCAAAGAAACCTTGTGTTCTTACTTGCTTCCCCGCTTTAAATTCTACATTTATTGCTCATTCATTTCTCATCATTTCCATTGATTGTTCTTGGGCATTTATCATAATAAATGCTCCAATCAATATTGTTTTAACCGATCAAAAAGCCACATTAACCACCCATAAATATTTCGGTTAACAACGGGAATTAATTAAAAATATATTTCTAAGAAGGTTTGAACCTTAGACCTCTTGCACAATATTTATATTTTTTAATAAATAAGTTAATATATAAATCTTTAAATGTTTTAAATATCTATTTTATGTCTAAAAATGTTATCATATGACAATTTTTAAACATAAAATTATATTTAACTTAAGCCTATAAATGTATGTAAGAAAAATTGTTGTTGTATCAACTTTTATAAAAATAAAACTTAATATAATCATATATGATGATATTTATTGTAAATATATGTAATATTTATGCATTAATTATATAAAAAAATTCTATTAATCGTCTCCTGCTTTTAATTAATTGTAAAATAAATTTGAAACAAATCTTATAGTAAATTTCTTACATACTTATAATAATTCTAATCTCTAGCATGAATTGTCATACAATTAATATTACCATTATTTAAATTTAATATTATAATTACAATTTTTTTATACATATATACATTATTTTAATATATATATTATTATTTGAAAATATTATATATAATATATTATATTGTAAAATTTATTTAACAAAAATATCACAGACGCGAGAGCTTATCTAGTATTTAAATATTTAACTGAACCATGGAGTATATTGTTCAAGGGTTATATGGGTCCACCTCTTAACATAAGGTTAGTGTTATCCGGATTGCATCTAAACTGTGACAATTATTAAAGCTTATTAATTAATTAGGAGACTAAGACGTGCTTATGTTAAAATATCGCACTTGATGACCGTGTTTAGCTTGGAACGTCTACGACTAAATTAGTAAAACCTTTGCGGGATGAATTTAAGTAAATTAAGAATCACTTGATGATAGGATATAGGATAGGGTGCTTGAATGTTCACCGTTTTTAACTTGGTCATGCGGCCTTTGTAGGAACGCTCTCCAAATGTCTCTTCGATACTACTGCAGTTTAAAAGTCAAATATTGCAATGAAATCAAATTCAGATACTTACACTAATTTTCAATTCATAAAATTAATTTATACTTGATTAAGTCTAAACTCAATGCACGATCTCACCATATATAATATTTCTATTTTGGTTGACTATTTGTAATAGGTAGACTGATATATATCGCGATCTCACCCTAGTGCAGAGCCTGGGTTTTAATGTAATTTTTGAAAGTCCTGTGCAAAGCGTGGTGACATCTAAATTATAGGAGTGCACACGCTTAAACCAATTTTATATGGTGGAAAGACATACACTCCGACATCCTGGGTTCAATTCCGTGGTGACAATTCTTTGATGAAATATTGCGGGGGTTGTTCTTTGGATTTGTGTCTCCCGAAAGTCCTCTCCACAATTACTGCCACTCGCAGACATCCTCGATTTACAACCCGCCCGACTGCGCCCGCAGTGGGGGTTTAAGCACTCCTTAACAAAAAAAAAAATTATACCAAATGGGCCATAGTAATTGTACCCTGCAATTAGTATTTAAAAGTCCATTAACTGCAAAAATATGTTCTTAGTTGTATTGGGCCTACTTATACCAAGCCCATACAGATTATTTACTTCATTACTCGTTTTCTAAAGTCGATTAACTTCGTTTCAAATTTTCCAAAAAAAAAAAGGTCCATTAACTTCAAAATTGAAGGCCGATATTCTCGTCTTCTCCGTCTCCCCTCTCGCCCCCGGCAGGAGGAGCAACCATATTCACTCACATGCTTCTATTTTTGAGCTACTAATATATAAATGGTTTTCTTCCGCACTCTTACCAGACGTGCTGCTCTTTTCAGTCGGCACTTGCACCACCGCAGCTCTCATTTTTCCACTTTTCTATCTACTGTGAGTTCTCTTCTACTATATGTTTGTTGGGGTGCGTGCCCCAATCACAATTACGTATGATTACTACTAATCTTGTTCGTCTCAATTTTGAAAATTTGCATTTGGAGTACACTATTGTTCTTCAATTTCGTGTGTTTTGTATATTTTTTCCCCCAATAATTTGACCACATTTCGGATTCTGATACTCAATTTGCTTATGGGGGTAATGAGTTCTCCATGAGTTCATTCGTTTTGCTATAATATTTAAAAGTTGCAACTGTATCAGGTATGAAATGCTTTTATACTGAGCTTAGATAAGGCTTTTGCATTTAATCTGGCATAGAGAAAAAAATGATGTAAGCCAGTTGAATGACTCTGCAGTAATAATTATGTGGATCTTTGTATCAAAATGGAGTAAAAAAAAGAGATGGAATTAACAGAAATATTGAATATTCACTGTACCTTGCCTCTGCTCTGAATGTGTGAGATGTTTCGTAGAAATATACCTTCCCGTCGCCCAATTAAAACAAGAGAGATGTTAAAAAGCATAGGAGTGCAGTGTGCCTATTTGTAAGCCAATCCTTTTGCATTTGCTCCCATAAGCACTAAGTTGATGACCTATTTCAGTAACAATACTGCCACTTTTTTCTACCAACAGTTGTACAAAGTAGACGGGGCTGAGCCTACGAAGTATATGAACTTGATTTAAATTTCTGGTTACTTTGTTTTATTCATTAGCTGTAATGTAGTTTTTGTTGTTCTTGTAGGATTTGAACAAGCTAAATCATATCAGCATGATATTATTGTACCATGATTTGAACTCTAAAACATGTAATCTCTGTGTTGAAAACACCAAGAGTAGGATAGAATCGAACCTAAAGTGGAACCATAATGTAGACCATAATATTCATTTGGGTAGACTGGTTGGGTTTGGCTCTACCATTTGAGTTGACGGAGAATCTTTCTGTATAGTAGAAGGGATATTGGAGAACATCAAGCCTGGTAGCAAATGGTGACCATAATTCATTATTTTAATTAAAATATTATTTATTCCCACGTCGCTCATCACCAAATTTGAAAGTTACCTTATCTGTAAACCTTGGTTACAAGATTGATATCCCTTTAGTCCAAGCCTAACATCTTATTAGATTACACTAAATTAACATGTGTGTATAATGTTGTCCTTTACCCAACAATTTTGTCATTTGAACCATGATCTCTTTTAGTGCCAATAGTTTGATTCTTGCCTCAAGGCACTGAAAGTTAGTTATAAGTTCTTGTTTTCGGTATTTTCAGGGCCTGCATCAGCTTCAGAGGACTAATGATGTCACAACTCAAATTTTTAAGTCACCCCCATTCAACTTATATCCTAGTATTCTAAAACCTAGTCTTTTTCATACCACAGCTTGTGAATCCGTTGAAAGTCTACACAAACAGATAGAATTAGCAGACAATGGAAACAAAACTAAAGATTCAGCTCAAGTTTTCAGAGAATGGGGTTGTAGTGAGAGTGATATAACCATAATTTTCGGGCGTTGTCCATCTTTACGAAATACAAACATTCAAATCCTTCAGTCCAAGCTTGAAATACTTTCTCAGTTGGACATTGAATCAACTGACCTTGTTAAAATGATACTCTGTCGTCCCCGCTTTCTCAACTTCAAAGCCAATGTATGGCTAAAGGAACGCCTAGAATATATTGAGGCCTTGTTTGGCTCAAGGGAAATCCTAGTCAAGTCTATTGTGCGCAATCCTTCTCTACTTACCTATGACTTCCACAATAAAATCAAACCCGTCATTGCCATGTACGAGTCATTAGGCATTACCAAACAGGACTTGATCACCATGCTTCAATCTCGCCCCATGATGATCCTACGCTCTAACCTGGATGATGAGAAGATTAGTTATATACGTAGAACTGGAGTCCCAAAGGAATCAAAACTGTATAAACACGTGGTTTGCCTATTCGCTATATCACACATAGAGACTATTAGAGAGAAGCTGATGAACATGGAGAGATACGGGCTTTCAGAGGATGAGTTTCTTGGTCTCATTGGACGTTCTCCTCTTGTGTTGACTCTATCCACCGATAAAGTTCAAAGAAACATGACTTTTGTACTTGGTACAATGAAGCTACCAGCTAGTGTGGTACTCCATAAACCATACTTGATCTTTTTCAACTTGGAGACTGTGTTGAAACCTCGTTTTCAGATAGCTTGTAAGATCGAGGATATGGGACTTGTTCCTCAAATTAAGGGGCCTATATTGATGAGAGCATTCAGGATGTCTGATAAGAGATTTATCTCAGCGTTTATTACTTGTCACCCACATGATGTGGCTGAAGAATTGATTACTGCATATGAAGCTGCAAAATCTGTTAGAAGATTAGCAGAGTCCTCCAAGAAGAACTACAATAGAGGGTTTCCTTTCTGATCATACTTTTGGTTTGATTAACTGATTTCTTTTTCTCTCTAAATTGTAGTTGCATAGGAAGAACATGAATTTGGTTATTTATATGACATTCTGTTTTGGATACTCAAAAGAGCAAATTAGTGCTGCTTTGAGAAAGGACAATAATGAGGCTTAACTATGTGTTGTACATTATGATATTAGTTAGTGTATTCGGCCTCAGAGGCATTTTTCTTGTTTGTATTCTAAATTTTGTTTACATAATTTGGTTTTCATATTGGCAAATATTTTTCACTTCTCTTTTTCTTGTTTGACTGCAAATAATAAGCGTTTCCTGATTAAGTCACCCTTAACATCTTTTTCTCAAATTTTAGGACAAAAATGATCATTCAACATTTAGATGTTAAATGCAAACCAAAGCACACAATTTAGTCTAAGAGTTATTCGTTTTTGCTAATATCATACTTGTATAGTCTATATATATTTCTTGTTCGTCTTATGTCAAAGGCTTAACTAATCAAGAGGTTTTATTGTAATTTTCCCAGATTCTGATATTTATTTGGTAATTTAACCAAACTTCAAGAAGTGGTATGATGGATGTAATTTCAACCTCAGTTTTATAATCATTTGCCACACATTTAGGTTATGTTTGGTTAGGGATGGAGCCATCTGGATGTGGATGGTCCATCCCATTTTATTTTGGATTAGTCGTTCAAAACTCCATTCAAAATCCATCCAACCATATAATACATTTTTTTATGGAAAAAAATATTATTGATAAAGCAAATTTGAGGGCAAGAGGTATGCCAACAAAACAGAGAAAGACAGTACAAAGATCGAACATAAATATACAACTCCTTGCCATTTCAAGACAAACTCTAATACTAGAAAGAAATTAAAGGACAGACACACCAATCATGGAAAGTCCTTGGATCGAACTTCTTCGACTGTGAGCGAACCAATTCCACACGTGAGATTTTAGATTCTCCATTAGCTCGGTCACCTTCGGTTCTTTTCCACGAAAAATCGGTTCATTTCTTGACGTCCAAAGCAACCACATGCCACACGCCCAAGTAATTAATTTTTACATCTACACGCCTATTTTTGAGTATTGGAATATATTTCTTGACGTACTCATCTACACACCTAACCAAACACAAATTTACTATTCACCTGGATTACCTCCATACTCATTTTTCATCTCCATCCTCCATTCCATCTACCACCATCTCTAACCAAACATGCTCTTAGTTACCTTTTTGTTTATGAATATGATGATACTCATTTCTGTTCTAGAGTTCATCTCGATACCAACTATCAAGTATCAACATAGATCAATTAGTCGATTGGAAAAGAAAATTTACTTTCATTTGAAAAAGGAAGTTGGTAATAAAAATAGTCTTTAGTCTTAAATGCACCAAGTGTACCAAGTACATTTTTAAACAGGTATAATTGTTTTAATTAAACAACTACAGTTAGCAGGTATAATTGTTTTAATTAAACAACTACAGTTAGCAATTGTAACTTTTCAATGAAAACAATTGTAATTATATATTGTTTAAAAATACACTTAAAATGCACAAAGGAGTAGAAAAGAAAGTGTATTTTTATGCATTTTGATGTAATATATCCGATTCGACCCGGCTTTTAAAATAGAAAACAAAATTTTTACACGCAAATCAAGAGTGAAAAATAATAGGCTGTGTGAAGGTCTCCGAAACCATTTGGCCGGCGGTTCTTCCTTTCACCTGCCCGATGTCTGTAGCTGCGTCCGCCGCACTGCTTGCCCTGATCGACCATAGCACACCCGCCCGGGGAAAACTAAGCATTCGTTCCTCGTCCTCTCGTCATCTGCTCACCCAGAAGCTCTCGCGCTTCAGCACGTATTATGCGCCCCAAAAGAGGACTTCTCGGAATTACCTCACCGGCGTCAACTCCCGTCGACCTTTCTCCCCCGTCATGGAATGGCAAGATTGCACGTAATTGATTTCCCCTTTTTTTTAAAAATTTTTTTGAAATTCGAGTTTGTTATTCTGGTATATTGAGCAGCAGCCATGGTTGTTAAGTAACCATATTGTTTGTTTTAAGTAGAGTGCCATTTTTTTCTTACAGGGTGAAGATGGACATAGATGTACCTATTTCAGTTGCTTATAATTGTTACTCCGATCGTGAAGCCATTCCTCAGTGGATGCCCTTCATTTCTTCTGTGAAGGTGAGGAGTATTAGGTTTTTTTGTTTTATCAACTTCCAAGCTGCTTTTATCGTCATGAGGAACTTTGTTATTGCTCTTTTGCATTTTAACATTGAATTCAGTCAATTCTGGATAATATTCGGATTAGGGATCCACCATATATGAAAGATAGCGATTAGGTTTATGTTTCATTTTTCAAGATTGCGATATTCTTTGTGGGCCATGTTTTGGATCATTGGATGTATTGTATAAAAAGTTTCATAGTTTCAATTGTCATCAATTAATCTTGCTAAGAGGTTGATTGTAGCACTGTTATAGATTCTGGAGGATAAACCTGACCTATCACGATGGTCGTTGAAGTATAACGCATTTGGGCAAGATATAGAATTCTCTTGGCTTGCTCGAAATATGCAGGTAACTTCTGAGGAGAAAAATGAGTTTAATTTGACTTTTAGTTCAGTATCTTCAGTGCAATTTTGCTATTCACCAAGTTTTGGTATTGCTTCTTTATTACAGCCTATACGAAACCAGAAAATTCATTGGAGATCTCTGGAGGGTCTTCCTAATAGGTAATAAAAATTGCATGATGGACAAATCTTAGCAAGCTTATGTTCAAGTTAGGTTCAACTAAGCTTCAAGATTTTACTTTTATAAATATGCTTGAAATCAATGCTGGAATGCTTGTTATATAGAGGTCCGTTATATCTGTATCTCCCTCGGCTTTGTGACTGATCCGTGATCCTGATCTCAGGGATTCAGTTCCGGATCTTGAAATTTTCCTGTAAAATCTGCAGAACTCAATCAGGACTTCTTTTGGTTAATTAAAGTTACTCTTCCAAAACTCAAAACGAAAGGGGAACAAATTTATTCTTATGGAAATATCAGTTGCATACCGTCTACTATGAATATCAGTTGCGTCCTCTGTACATTCCTTCGTAAGTCTTTCGTGACATAAATACTAGATAAGCTGCTGTTACTATGTTGCTGACCACAAAACAAATAAATATGTAGGAGGCTACATGATATTTCTTGAACTCTTTAGTAAAGATGCACCAGAAAATGTTGTATTTTCCTTGCAAATATTTCTTGTGCTTGCTTCTTCTTGCTCACTGGCAGTTAGCTGGATTTCTTCTCAAATTTGACATTGAATCTTGAAAAGGAACAATTTACGCTATGATGCATTTATTTATTCTTTTTTTTTTTCCCCTTTTCTTCTTTTTTGTTAGCATTTGATAAATGCCAATGCCCGTCCATTATAGAGATTAAGTTATTTCCATGACTATTTATTTGTAAACCTAGTATGCAACACCCATCGTTTGAGTAATTCTTGCCACTAAACTTTGCATACTTTATTTGCAGGGTGCCGTAAGATTTTTCCCTAAAGGTGCTTCATCTTGTACGGTAGAAGTATGGCTTCATCTGAAACTATTTATATTACGTCTATCACATGCTTCCAAAATCTTCTCTTAATTGAAATTGGCAGCAACATCAATTTTTTTAATACTTTGGTCCTATAGAATGAGGCCTCGTTTGCTAGGGGGATAAGGCAGATATTGATGCCGTATTCCCTTTTTCTCGCGTTTGCTTTTGCTTAAAATAATATCCTCAACTTAGTATAAGTACCCACCAATTTCTAGTCTTTTTTTATTTTTTTAAGTTGGATGAGGGTCAAATTTGTCATTTGCTATGTTATTACATGTAATAATGCACTTAACAAATACCCGGAGATAATTTGTTGAAGCAAGAATAAAGGTATTTCTTTTTTACATAATAGCAAACGAGCCTTAGTATTATCCATATGATATATGATGAGTCAGATATTCCGATGTATGTGAAAACTATGAGGGATGATTATATAAGTTTGATCTTATTAGATAGTTTCTAGCTAGAGCCTGCCCTCTGAGCACCGCTTGAACGTTTGAATATCTGTTTTTCAGCTCACCGTTTCATATGAAGTTCCTCAACTGCTGTCACCAGTGGCATCTGTAAGTAGTCTGGGAAGCCAATTTATTAGTATTTTTAATTTATAGCTTGTGAGATGAATAATTTCATTTCTCATAAATTAAACACTTATTCATTCAGGCGCTACAGCCTTTTCTTGAGAGCTTGCTGGGACGCGGTTTGGAACGGTTTGCCAACTTCGTTAAAAGCTACCCAACAGCGTAGATGCATTCTTTTTGGTGAATGTGGAATACCAACTCATATACTCCATCTAATAAAGTTTCTACTGTCTGTACTAGTAACGAGACGAGATAATATTAAATAATTTTATTTAGCCCAAGATGAACTGAACTGTCTTCAAATTCTAACACCACCCACGAACCAATCATATGTACATCCAACCTAAACCCACCAAACCAGTACACAATTAGCAAACAACATGCGAGAAAATTATACAAACAAAACTGCTCGACGGGCAACAAGATGGTTCCTACTCCAAGAAACTCCGCAAGCTGCACAAAGCTTCGGCTGAGAGGCTACAACACCGTAGTCTTTTTGGGCGTGTTGTTGACATTTCCACTGACGTAAAACAAACAATGATAACCGTGAGGTTATCAAATGTGTTTAGCCGAAGGGCTTCCATCACCAGCTCCTTGGCGCTTTGCTCAGGATCATCGTGCCGTCTAAGCCCACGACGCACCAGGCTCACTGCTTGCTGACTAGACATCACGTCCCATATCCCATCACATCCAATTATAAGAAACTCATCATCCTCTGTCAGACTGATTTGCCGAAACTCTGGCTCAGCAATGAGAGGCGAGGGCGAGCCTCGTGGCAGCTTCATGTCCCAATCTCCAAGAGCCCGTGTAACCGACAATACACCGTTGAGATAACCGTCATCGATGAATCCGCCCAATTCCTCAACACGCCTCATCTCAGACGTGTAACCTGGTCTATGATCTTGAGACATATCGATTGCTTCACCTTTCCGACATAGAACTGCTCGGCAATCTCCCGCGTTAGCCACCATCAGAAGCCTGGAATGGAGTAAAGGATTTCACAATACATGAAAAAAAAAACCAAAAACAATCTGCAATTTGTCCATGGCAAATACTTTAATGCACCAGTTGTACTCAGCAACTCAAGGGTATTTTTAAAATAATAATAGTTTTTCTCTAAAAGTTATTAGTTTGTCAGTTGTTTCCACTGAAGAAAATTAGTTGTTCTCATTGTATAGTATTAATTGTGTTAGTTGCACGATGCAACTGATGCACTCTTTATCTTGAACGACAATGTATACACCAGCTGTACCGTGCGACTCATGCATTTTTAGTTGTTTCACTAAGGCGAATTAATTTGTTAGTATTAATAGATTCATTAAAATTATTAATTGTTAATAGCTTGTGTACACGAGATCAATTCTTCTCGACATTTTCTAATTAGTTGATTTAACTTGTATATTGAAAGCAAAGAACAAAAATATACCTTCCAAATATGAGAGCCGTCAAAGCAGTAGTTCCGGGAAGAACTGCTCACGCTGCTATCCTCACACAAGGCCATATCTGCTACAAGAAACGCTTTCCTTATACAATTCTCGACTTCCACTAAAAATGTGTCATTAACTTCAGCAGTTCGTGGAAAATTAGCATCTTCAAAAAAGAATCTGATCGCATTTTTCTTAACATAGGCTGCTGCATCAGGTCCTCCATGCCCATCAAAAACCTAAACAGAATAAATAAACGAGTCAGATGATGCCACACGATAACCTTGATGGAAGATCAAACATGATATAACTCACCCCATAGAAGGCACTCGGCTCTGGGACATTGATGAGTGATCCCAAGTGTTGTCCGAGATCATCTATCCTTATGTGCTCATCCTCCATGTATCTTCTTGAACCAATATCAGCAAAACCACCAGAACGTATGCTTGGAACAAATTGTAATACAGGGGTTTCCGGAGATTTAACATCCTGACGTAACACAATGTTAGAAAATTTATATGAATGCATTAAATTCATGTTAATTTACAGTTAATAATTGTTGAATTGTGGGTTTGTCATCGATACTTACAAGATAATCACTTGAAATCATCTTCTAAGTGAATAATTAAGATATTCCTAAAATGGAAAGCCTAATATTTTCTCTTTCATCCATTATCAGTTGATTCAGAAGTATCAAAAGAAATTAATTGTGATTCTTCACCACTAAAGAATCTAGCCATCGGACACTTGAAAACATGATCCCCTCAGCCTCCTTAATCCTCTTGGCAATATCATAAATATAATCAACTAACTGTAAAAATATATATATATTTTTAATAATTCAATTCTTCCAGACCAAGATTTCCTTAATTAAATTTTGAGAATGATTCTCATGTGGCCACAGCTGATGGACAATAACAATAATCGGGTTTTCATGTTGATATGTTCTTACAATTTGTAAACTAAGTTTGCCCTAAAATCAAAAGTCGCCGTAGATTTTTCCTCAGAAACTGCATATTTTGATTAAAAACTTTCGTGCCAATCATATTCCAACAAGTGAAGCAGCTTAAAAAATTCCATAATTCAGAGGACTCAGCTTGAAAATTAAGAATAAACGGTAGCTAAAAGAGAAGAAATGGAGTTATAATTCTTACAATATGAGAAGAGGGCACATCCAAAATAGGGATGTTAGTTCGAACTACAACCTCTGCTTCCGCTCCCATCCTCACATACAACACCAAATCAGCAACTCTTTTTGTGGGAAATCAATCTGCCTCGAAAGGTTTTAGATGCGATGAATAACTCAGCTGGAAATGGAAAGACTTTTCTAGGACTTTCTATACAGATTTTTGCGCGTGTGGAAAGGCGACCAAAACTGAACACAAGCGGTCTGCAATTTGTATTTATATGAACGAGAGAGGAGACACCGGTGGAAATCGTTGTGGTTACCGACAACTGCCGGTTTCCCTGAAGATGGTGGAAAGTGGAAACCACACGCAACATCAAAGTTCAATTATAGGACGGTTCTTGTGGAGACTCATAAATTATTTTCTTACAATCATGAATTTTTCAATAAAATCAAGAAAACGTATCTCAAATTTGTTGACGTCTAAATTTTATCCAATTTTTATACTTAGATGTTTAATAGTTTTAATCAAATTTTATTTTCTAAATTTAGATATTACTATAAAATTGTATTTTTTTATTAAATATGAATACTTTAAATAGTAAAAATATTAATTTGTTGTTGATACTCTAAAAAATAATATGATATCCGATGCGTAAAAACTAATCTAGCTTGTTTTCCCACCCGAGTTCCACGTGGGTAAAGTCTTTACGCAGTGCAATCCCTAGCTCTTCTCGAACAAACGTGCACTGCAAAACACGCTTAGGAGGCGTAAGGCACTCCGACGCTCAAGTAATTACCGAAAACACTCAAGAAAAGAATACGCAAGTACGTAAGAAGTAGCTAAGTAAGAGTGATAGTTAGTATGATACCGTTACCTCCCCCTTCCGGGTAGTTTATATATACGTACTTGGCCATAATAATCAAGTTACCACGCTTATCGACATTACTCAAAGACGTTTTCCTCGTGATGTCATGCGTTGATCCTCTCTTTCTCAAGAAAGCGTATTATGCCTACGATTTCCCTACTGGATGGAGGTGGACCAAGTCAATGAGAAATATAGAGAATATTCCTTGACTTGGGACTTAATCTTCTCAATCGACCGTTATTGCTCACGCCTGCTTGACCTTATCCGATGATCCATCATCATAGGCCTAATTAATATAGCCTCCTGGGCCTCATATCTCATATGGGCCTTGCGGCCCACCTGCAGTCAAACTCGGGCCTTGCGGCCCCCTTGCATCTAGGTTTGGGCCTCGCAGCCCCACTTGTACTCGAGACTTGGGGCCTCGCGGCTCGCTTGTAGCTGAGTTTGGGCCTCGCGGCCTTTTTGTAGTGAGGCCGGGCCAAGCCCACCTCGGTTTCTCCTCCCTCTCTTGAGGGTACTCGGTTATATCATTTGGGCCATGTTGGGCCGAATATACTTGGGCCCCACGTATAGTTGGGCTCGGTATTTTTATCTGTATCAATATCAATGATCCTAATTCTTCACACTCCAATGAGATTCTTAATATTCTTGATAAAAATTTTAATATTTTAAATTTTTAAAACCGATAACACTGTGAGCTCACAAAAACCTACTGTAGATATATAGGGATTGTAGAATTTTTTTTTCATGAATGGAATATTAACCTCACGGCATTGTAAACTATGAAAATAAGCAATTTGCAAAATTAACAAACACCCCATCACATTTTGATATGATTTTTTTCCTACAACATCTACGCTCTCGCACATCTTCTTGAACATAAAAGTACACTAAACAAACTTCGGGATCATGTCAATATCTACAAAAAGATTTCAGTAATCCAGCAGAGCACAAAAGATGGTTGACAACAAGAGTAAGCATTCGAGAACATCTTAAATCTTCTCCGCCATCACTTAAATCAACTTTGAAAATATTAGTTAATGCACTTAACTTATAAGAAGTCTTAATATCATATCAATCTGACAATTTTTCCAACAGGTGATTCTCCTCCTGACGATCATAAGAAACAACATCACACACCTCATTCCTAAAAAGCATAAATATGTCATTCATGTTATCGGGAGTGATGACAAAACTTTGCAAATGACTAATGGATAATTGTTGGTTACTAAAATTGAGGTTCTCAACAAACTACTTAAGCATGTGATAACCACTAAGTTTGGATAACTTTAACTAAAGCAATTCACCAAAGTCGATACTCTTTGACTTCCCTCTATTTCTTATGAGAGAATTAATAAACTTTATGATGGCAGTCGGCCTACCATTAGACATGCCCAACGGTTCCGAACCGCCGGTTTCGGTTCGAACCGGCGGTTTCGGTTTTTGGAAAATCGGAACCGGAACCGAACCGCGGTTACACGGTTAAGGTTCCGGTTTTCGAACCGGCGGTTCCGGTTCGAACCGCCGGTTTGGCCGGGTTTATTAATTTTTTTTTTTAAATTTATGTTTGGTATTTTAATGTGTCAATTTATTTGTTTATTTGTTACAACTTTGAATTTATTTTACATTGAAAATGAGTATTTTAACTTACAACTTAAAAATTACAATTGTAAATTTTTTTTTTTTTAAATTGAAATATTATAATTTAAAAGTTACAACTTACTATTGAAATGAAATTGAAGTATAAATGAATTTATTAAAATAAAAATATTACAACTTATAACTTTACAAGTTACAATTTACAACTTAAAATATTGAAATTGAAATATTACAAGTTTACAACTTACAAATACAATACATTACAAATATAAATTTAAAATATTGAAATTAAAATAGTACAACTTATAAAAAGAGTATAAAACTTGGAAGTATAAATGTAAGTAAATAGATATTAAGAAAGTAAGAATTAAGAATTTGAGATTTGAGAATACTTGATAATTGAATTGAGAGAGGAGAATTGAGAGATTGGTGTAAGAATTGGTTTGGGATGGGGTGGTATTTATAGAAGTGTAAAAATACAAAAAATTAAAAACCGCCCAAACCGCCGGTTTGGCGGTTTAACCGACGGTTTCGGTTAAACCGGCGGTTTGCGGTTTGCATAAATCTTGAACCGAAACCGAACCGTAAATACACGGTTGCGGTTCGGTTTTTAAACCGAACCACGGTTCCGGCAAACCGCCGGTTCGAACCGGCCGAACCGCCGGTTCCGATCCGGTTTCGGTTTTTTTGAACACCTCTACCTACCATGAGGTATAAAATTTCTATAATATTTTTAAGAGTATATGTATTACTATCGATGTTATTATAAATCACAAATTTAAAAAAAAAAACATTTGGCTGCTATATATGTTTGCAAGCTTAATCCTATCACCAATAGGCAATAGTCCTCCCCCTCTTAGATGATTCAGATTTGTCACCTGCAAAACTAGCAAGGTACTCTAACAACAACACAATTTTGGAGTTGTATATTTTTCGACCCATTTGATATTGGTTGCATTAAATAGGAAACTACCAAAAACCAAAAATACGGCAAAATAAAGTAGAGTATCCAAAAAATATATTCTTTATTTGGTTTTATTTTTAACTCATTTTAAAATAGATCGGAATATTTTTAAATTAAATTGAAATTAATTAAAAATGTACTCCCTCCGTCCCGTGATAGTCTTCACACTTTTCTTATTCGAACGTCCCAATATAATCTTCACACCTAAATAAGAAAATTCAACATATTACTAACACCCTCATACATCACTTTAATTTAAAAAATATCACTCTTATTTTACTTTACTTTATTTTCTTCTACACTTTATATTATTTAATCATTCAAAATATTCTTACATTTTATTCTCTTTTCTATACTATTTTAACCAAAAAGTAATTTTTTTAATATATATATATATATGTCCAACTTATTGAAAAAATAACACGGAATGAAAAGAGTAATACACAACACTTTGCCAAAATGTTCCTGATAAAAAACAAAAACACTTTGCCAAAATGTTCCTGATAAAAAAAAAAAAAAAACACTTTGCCAAAATGAATGTACGTCGGCTTGTTAGCATTTATAGAACTTGAAAGTTAGGAAAGACACGTGGAGGTTTTGGTATTTGACATTGTGACTTCTATTCTATGGACGCGCGAAAGCTGCTTCATTTTGACGTAACCCTCCTCACCGCTGACTTTTAAATTAATGATGGCTTTTCCCTTTTCATTAGAATAATAATTAATGATATTACTATATCTTTTACCACTATTTTCTACCTATTTGTGCTCTGTATAGTACTAATAATTTGGTCGGTAAATTTTGTTTCTAGAACGTCCTCGTTTTAAGCAAGAGATTATGGAAGTAGTTTTATTTATTTAGATATTAATGATCAAACTTAATTTCGATTGGATGATGTAGAAATTGCATGTCGAATAAGTCAAGAATTACTGGTGATGTTGAATTTGTAATATTTTTTCCTCTTTAATATTTAGGCAATAAATTTTATATTTAAAGTTAGTGTTTCATTTTAGGAAAAAAACTTGTGTGAGACCGTCTTATCCATTTCATTTCATGAGACGGGTCACTTTTTAATAAATTGTTATCACTCTTTAAAAAATAATACAAATTAGTATAAAAGTGATTAAAAATTAAAAAATGATACACTTTCCATTATAAGTGATAATATTTTATTTAAAAGTGATAACAATTTATTAAAAAATGAATCCATCTCACGAGATGAGATACGTGAAACAATCTCACACATGACTTACTCTTTATTTTATAATATTCATTATTTTTAATATGACATGTGTTAGCATATGACAAAACAATGTATTTATTCGTTTCATCATCCACTATAAATATACGACATGTATCTATTGATGATATGGAATCATAACTGAATTGCTTAATGTTAAGCTCAATTACTATAGCATAACGCCATAAATAACATCCCATCAATGTATATGATTTATCAATACAACAATTTAAAACCTTTTGCAATTCTTTTTTTAATTAAAATCCTTATAACGGAAAACTAAAAAAGTATTAATTGTTTAAGAAATCATAAATTTATTTTTAAGATTTTAGAAAATTATCTTAATTCTATTTAGATTATTATGAAATTATACAAAAGATTATGATTACCATCACTTTATATGGTTCGCTTGATAAATACTCTTTAATAACGTATTTCTAAAATACAAATGAAATTGAAGGGCTAGAAAGACATAAATATTTTTTTGGAGGCTTTATTACTCCTTGAAATTAAGCAGTGTTAACGTCTCTACCTATGTATCAGTTATCCTATCAACTTTCAAAAAAATCCTTGACACTCTCATATTTTTACAACCCAAATTATTATGGGGTGGGTGTGAGAATAATATAATAAATTGCATGTGTGAGATGGAATGATATATGTAATCCAATTCTATAATGGGCATGATTAGAAGTTAAAAGGGTAAAAATTGCTTAATGGTTTATGGGTATGTGTGATTTGACTAATTTGGAAAGAGAGAAATGAGTTGATATTCGAAGGCAAGGAGTTCATGTGTTCGAAGATGTCGAACTCATCTATGAGGTGATTTCTTTTGTGATTCCCGATGTTTGTAATCATCTGTATTTTGATTGATTATCTTGTCCTATAATGATTTTAGACTGTAAAAACTCTATGTACTTATTTTTTGGTATGCTCATAATAAAATTCTTTTTTCGGTAAAAAAATAAATTTTTTTATAAATATTCAAAACATAGTATATTATAAATTTAAGGGGTATAAGTTTTGTCATTAGAAACGAGAGTATAATAAGAATTACTATATATATTATAAACATTGATTTTGTTTGTTTGTCAAATTATTTAAGAATGGAACCAACTTAACTTTTTTGTTTTAAGAAAAGATAATGACTTTTGTCCAAATCAAAAGTAATTATTAATTTCTTATTAAAAGAAATAAGTGAAGATATTTTAATTTAGTTATTTGGGGTACGAAAGTAGAGTCATATAACATTTTCTCTTCATTAACTTAACCCTATATTGCATTTTGAAAAATCATTTTTTCTGTGTAAAAAAGACTCAAAACCTTTTTGGGTTAATAGACAAGTGCGCTTTCTTTGTTAAAACGCAATGCTTTGTTTGCCTCAAAAAACGCTGAAGTGGAAAGCCAAGTTCACCTAAACAAAAATATAGGTGGCGCTTGTCAGAGCACGACACATCATGTTCCATGTTCATTATGCATTTCATTGTCTTGACGCAAGTGCATATCGATTTGTTTTGTTTGGGTTATTTACAATTTAACCCCTAAATTCCATGACATGTCGCATTCACCCTGTAAAAACTAATGAATGTGTCATATTCCACCGCTCCATTAATCACACCATCATAATCCATATATGTTGTGGCAACTGCCTCTTTTTATGATTGGCAGTATATTTTAGGGTTTTTGTCGTTACAACTTACGAAAGATATGTTAATTATTAATTCAGCGCGAAAGATAAAAATTATCAATTTAGATTAAGAAATTTTATTAATTCGAACTTGAAAGAGGACAATTATCAATTCGGACCTTTAATTTAAACATTTTTCAGTCTCAAATTGATAAAATTCCTTAATATAAATATCTTTCGTGTTCCTGGATTGATAATTTTTATTGTTCGGGCCCGAATTGATAATTAACATATCTTTCGTGAACAGATCGATAAAAATTCCATATTTTACTCACTTCTTGAAATCACTAACGAAAAGAAAAATAGTGTAGGTAGGCGTAATTATTTATTATAAATAATCAATAAGCATAGTTAACCACTTTGGCATATAAAATATCTTGAATTAGCCTTAGCAACAAATACAAAATAATGAATAACATCACAAACTATCATTAATGTCATATATTCAAAATAATATAAAACACTAAAGTGTATATAAAATTCTTAAGGGTGTGTATAAGAATAGACTTGTGTTGGCTTATTGAGAGATTCATGTAAAACTGAGTTGGGAAGTAATACATACATACATAATAATACTAGAACAAAGACGCAATTGGTTGAGGTGACCGAACCAATAGAGATCCTTTGTTCGAGGGAAAAATTATCAAAACATCACGAGGCTCTAAAGTTGAAATGTGTCAAAAGAATTTATTGGTAACATCATATCAACAAGATGCATTATCATTTATCAATGCTCTCCTTGAAAAATTCTTAGGATGTGTGTATAAAGAAAAAAATATTTTAGAAAAGATATGTATTGATTTCTGGGCCGCTACAATACGTTAATCTCGTTGCGCACAATATTTAGATTATTGATTATTCAATATTACTACCTCCGTCCCAGAGATCAGTTTTTACGGTTGTCTTTTCAACGGTTTTTGTGTGATAATTATTTTATAGTAATATGTGTACAAAAGTTGTTTTATATAAATGGAGGTTAACTAGCATACCATTTATATAATACTATGAAATAATTTTCACACAAAAATCATTGAAATAGTCAACTCATAAAACCGATTTGGGACTAGTATTACTTATGCATTATTCATTTGCATTTGATTATTTATTGGACAACATGCTACGTTTTAATTTATATCTTTACCTGAAATATATATATTAATAAAAATCAATTGTTAATAAAAAGTTGATATAATTTATTTTCTTTTCATCAGAAGTTGATATAATTATATCGAAACAGACTGCGGAATTGTTATATGGGTCGGCCATAGTGATTTGGAGTCAATTTTAATTAATTTTATGGGCTAAAAATTTCAATCATTACTATTTATTTTTAAATAAATGTGCACTTTCTTTTATGAAGAATTTTATAAATGGGAAAAATATTAAATTTGCTTTACACACACTAATTATACAATTTTATATATCTTCTGAAATTATATTTGGTGAGATAAGTTATTCTATCCGTATTTTCTAAATACAAGTTATTCTCTATTACACGTATTTTCTAAATCATATATCTTATCAAATCTTTACTCCTTATATTTCTAAATCCTCCCAATTCTATGTTGCTTGACTTTATTTTAAATTTTTGGAATTACATGAGTTTGAGTTATTTACTGTTACTTTACTATTTGAATTTTTAAATCTCCACCCTTGTATCAAAAAATACATCTCTTCCATTCATTTAAAATCAACGGTTATATTTACGATTTACAATTTTTAAAATCTCATCTATTGATTTTTCATCTTCATTTCTCTTTTTTCTGTTTATCATCAGATACCACGTCTATCATCGCCGCCGATGTCTTGCTTCCGTCATCAAGCCTATTAACTCGCCGATTTCTCGAGTATGGATTGTTTGATGTTGTTAGTTTCTACCTAAATCTTATTTGATTGAGTTTTTGTTTTTGTTTTTTGAATTGGGCATATTAATGGTTTGTATTATTGCCTGGCGAATTTCTATATGTAGAGATGTTTTGGGTTATGATCACGATTGATTTCCTTTCTAATTTAATTTTTCCTTCTTTCTACTCTACAATTTGAATCCATTGCTGTTTTTAATATTTTTGGATGGAAGTAACATATGTATTTGATTTTGCATGTTACAAGGCTAATAGATGGAAGTTTATTTTATTTACTGTGGTTGAATTGTTTTGGATAATTAATTATTGTAGATGTTTAAGCAAATATTTTGAAACCCTAAGCAAGAGACTAATGTTCGCAACGAGAGACAAGTCTGTTCATTTTTGATATATCTTTAATTTATCATGATTCATGAATGTTGTTGCTTAATATTTATGCAATGAATAACCATTTTCAGGAAGTACCTTTTTTAAAAAATAATCAAGATTAAGCTCTTGTGAATACTTTTTCATAATATTTATTTTTCGAAAATTTCTTTACAATCCGCGTACTAACTACAACAGAATATTGTTATGAGTATATTTGGAGTATCTTGTTTTGTTTTGTTGAATTTTGAATTCTATAAAAATAAAATTTGAATATGAGAATGACATCAATTTTTAATTTTATAATTAATTTTATTTCAAATGTGGGGCATTGTCTCTAACTGATAATGATGATCATGGGATAGAGGTGATGGCCATAACAGAGGTGGATGTTAATATTTTTATAATGTTATTTTAAGTTCGGTAAACATTTATCATTTAATAACATTGTATCGTCCATTAAACCTTTTAATATATTATTTCTAATACATTGTCTCATGACAACAATTTTGATTTTTTTACTCAAGTAAAAATCAACTAATTACAATATATTGATAATTTAACCATTGATTTTAATCTTAATTTCTCATAGTTATAAACCATAATTTCTTTATAAAAAGTCATTTTAATAAGGTTGAAAAAATAAGATTGTTTTAATTTTGTGATGACTATCTTCTTTAGTCAATTAAAATCCAAATATAATTAATGATCATGGTAAAAAAATTAATTTTCATATCATCTCACCACATGATTTATTATTTTTATTTATTTAAATTACTAATATATTCAATTTATTTTTAATCCCGCATATTTACGCGGGGTTTGTACCGGTGATCAATTAGTTTACAAATCGAGATATGAATTACTATTAAAACGTAGAATAAACTCTTGGTTCATAATAGAATATGGCCCATGCTTTGATAAAATTAATCAACTCCACCCAATATTTAAATGGATAGCGTTTCGGCTAGGGAAAGTGGCCTTTTCATTACTTTATTAGTATAATAACAATAATATTTGCGATTTATTGTAATGCTAATATACCCAAAAACAACTTTATACTCAAAATAAATATCACGTTCCTTTCAAAAAAATAAAAATAAATATCACGTTAGAATTTTCAATCAAAATTCATGTGGCAATGTTCTTTCTTAGTTTTAAAAATCTTGATTTTTGTTTGAACTTTAAAATCAATTTTAGTTTGGGTTTTAAAATCATATTTTCAAAAATCTATACTATATTCCTATAAATAACCTATGAAACCTACTAATTAACTATCATTCAAATTCCACATAACTCAATACCAATTTTGATCAAAGTTAAGTTACACTCTCTTTTATTTATTTTTTAAAAAAATTACACTCAACACAAATAATACAATAATATAATCAGAAACACAAATTTTCGTATTTAAATAAATAAATAATGAAAAATGGAATTACAAAGATAATTTAATATTTATCAAACGATTGTTCGGTTACAATCTCTAGTTATTCCTCCGATTCTCTCTTCGTGGTTGACTTTGACTTGACTTTCGGGTTTGTTGGGGTTGAAACCGTTGTTGATGAACTGGAGGAGAAAACGTTGATCGAAGGGGCTTAGCACCTTGATCTCGGATCAAACGTTGTTTTTGACGAAGAATTTGAAGAATTTTGCAGGAGAAACGCCGATCGGAGGGGTTTGACACCTTGATCTCGAATCAAACGCCGATGAAGAACTGAAGAACTCCTTGAAAGACTCTTTTGAATTGCGGACTTGATCTGCAGAGCTCGAAATCCAGTTTATTTCAATGCTTTCTATGTGTTTTTGGAATGGCTTAATGAGACCCTATTTATAGATGATGAAAACACTAGGTTTGACTTGCTCGACTGTTGAATCGGGAATATTCCTAGCATCCACGGATTTATGCTTCCACGATTTGATTTGTTAGGCTTTAAAGGCCTCGATATGATTTGTCGGGCTTTAAAGGCCGATTCAATTTATTGAACTTTAAAGACCCAATTTGATTTATTGAACTTTAGAGGCCCAATTCAATTTATTGAATTTTAGAGACCTAATTTGATTTATTGGACTTTAGAGGTCCAATTTAATTATTAGGCTTTAGAGGCTCAATATGACTTATTGGACTTTAGAAGTTCAATTTAATTTATCGAGCTTTAGAGACCCGATTTTGTTTAATGGACTTAGAAGCCCAAATTATTTATTAGGACTCAATACTTGGATTGTGCCTAATTAATTTAATGGATCAATTAAATTATCAATTATTTATTATATTAGAAATTAAATGTATTTAAATTCCTAATAAATAATAAATTTAATTGATATTTAATATATAATTTTCACATGTCGCTTCTTGATTCGACAATTTAATTTTGCTTGCTTACAATAACACGTCATCCTTACATCATAAAATTAAATTCTACCCATTCAAAAATCCAAAACTAATACATATTTTAAAATTCACTAAATTTAAAAAATTAATTTTTAAAAATCACTTAAAACCGAAAAAATAAAACATCACCTTATAAGAATTTAGAATCATAATAGTTCATTTCCGTGTAAAAAAAAAAAAATCTCGATCATAATAGTTCATTAGGGAGTAAACCTATTAGGATTTGGCGTATGCTTAAGAACTTAAAGGATACATGATTCAAATAATAACTGAAGTTATAAAAGAAATTGCAGCCCTCTTTTCAACATTTAATTTAACCAAAAAAATTAAATCATACCAGATCCGAATACGATTCAATATCTGCATAATCATCAATTCTAGAATCAAGTATTTTGAGGAAATGATTTATTTGTTTGAGACGAGTGACATTACATTCTGCTGGGTTGGGCCTAAAACCCCTAGTAGAATATAATTTGAATGGATCAAATGATTAAATATCCATAGCTAAATTGTATTGACCAATCAATATAATCCCTAATGATATACACTTTTCTTTGTGAACAAATTAATTTTAAAAGATATTGTTAGTTTATATACAAAGTAGATATATACGTTAAAAAGTAAAGAATATTATTATAAAATAAAAATAGATATAGTAAATGGGTAAAATTTAAGTAAAAAGTAATAAATATTTGTAACTTTAATTATGAAGTGTACATAAATTGTGGAAAAGAAAGTGCATATTTTTGTGACAGAAAGAAGTACCTATTAGATTTTTATACTCATTCATATTTATGGATTGCTACTATAATTATGTTAAGTGGAAATGATCAGTTCATATGTATACACTAATTTATATATCTACCCAATATTGTATAATAATTAATTGTTTATAAGTCATTACAATATAAGTAGTAGATAAGGGGTGCCTCTAGATTTTTGAGTTTCAATATATATATATATATATATATATATATATATATATATATATATATAACAATAAATATGTATATAATTATATTAATATGTGTATTTATGTTTTTACTATAACCCCAGTATATGTATAAATTCTGAATCCGTCATTGAATAGATATATGTCAACCTGCGTAGAAGAAATATCATCATGGCAAATGGAGATACTAATTGTCCATTCTGCAATCTTCATCCAGAGACTGCTGTACACATTTTTCTGGAATGCCAAGGTACATATTCATTATGGTATCAATGTTTTAATTGGATTGGGACGCAAGGGGCTATGCATAATAATTTGTCTGATCATCTAATGCTTCTGAGAGGACTTTTTAATGGAAAGAAAAAGAAAAGAGTTTTGGTGAGTGTTTGGTCTTGCATTGTTTGGAAAATTTGGAAAGGAAGAAACGATCTCATCTTTGAAAGTAAAAGTTTTGATCGGGTAGCAGCCTTCGAAGATATAAAAATTCGTACTTGGAGTTGGATCTCGGTGATTTATCCTAGCATATGTAATTTCTCATTCTCTGCTTGGCTTACTAATCCTAGAACTGTGATTAACTCCTTGTAAAGATACTTTGTAAGTTTTGGTACTTCTTGTACCTATAATATATTTTTTCCTTATAAAAAAAAAAATAATAAGTGTGGTTTCTCATATTGATCCTTTAATTAATTTTCTGCATTTTTCGGAATGCTTGGGGAGGGGGAAATTACAAAGGGTGGCAATCTCTATTTGGGTTGGTTTTGGAATTTACGAAATGATGTTGTTTTTAACAATTGTAATATTGTTATTGAAAAGGTGATTAGTATCCTCAAGGTTAGAATTTGACATTGAGTCTCTTGCAAAGAGCCCTCCTTGCGGAATTCTAACATTAACACTTGGTTGGGTGATCTTTGGTATTGTCTAGGTTTCTTTTCTTGAGTTTCCTTATAATTGGGTTGAACATCCTTGTATTCACGTTGAATAATAATTTTTCTTGCCCGTTAAAAGAAAATAGATATATAAGTTGATATTCACGTGTAGATATATAATTATTTCAAGTATTTTAGCAAGGCCGCGTGCTTCACTTAATTTCCTCTGGATATGATATTGCCATGTATGTTTCTTCATACATTGTGTTTATTGGCTCATTATTTACACGTTTTCTTTGTTGTTTTGTTTTACTTGGTAAATTGTTCCCTTTGATGGGACAATAACATTGAATTTCAACTGTCTTGAATCATGCCCTCGCCTCATCATCATAACCAATATTTATCCATATATTCTCATTAATTAATTTCATAAAACTTATCCTTTGGATATATATATATATATATATATATATATATATATATATATGTATGAATAATCACTCTGCGCATCACATTGAATTCAGGATAAAATTAAGGATATTGAATTCAGGGCAAATCATATTTATAGAGAAGGAAATTCGGTGGCAGATGCAATCTCCACTTATAAGTCGAAAGATGATTTCATATGGTGGGAGGACATTCCGGAGTTCATTATTCTCTTGGCCGAGAAGGATAGATATACTAGTATTTTCGTTGTTGTTAACTTCTTAGAGGAGTTTTCCCTTTTCCCCTAAGGAGGGTTTTTTACCCTAACAAGATTTTTAGTGGGGGCTCCTACTTCCTGGATCGTTTCGCGATCTTATGGCTTTTTAGGTTTTTCTTTTAATAAAACAATTTATTAGACTCTGCGCATCACATCATCATCAGGATTTTATGTTTCACTTTTATTATTTTATTAGGTAGGTTAGATACATAATTAACAAGTAGTTTATTGTTTAAAATATGTGTATTTAAGTTTTAAATAATAAAATATATGATAGAATATGAAATCATGAAAGAATATTAGAATGGATCCGAAAATAAATTTGAGAGTAAAAATTAAGCAATTCAGTTCAAACTTTAAAAGAAATTTGAGCCTACGATGAATTTACATGAAAGCACTGTTGTTTTGTCTTTCAACGACACATTTCTGCCTTTTACATTAATTAATTACAATAACAATTTTTTATTTTTTTGACGAAAATTAATACTCCTATAAAATTACCAATTGCATGGAATGACTGTTATGTTAATTGGACTGTGACTCATTTAATTCTTTCATGCTTAATATTCCATAGTAAAAAGTTCATAGGATCATCAAAATATATAACTATGGCTATGAGAAAGAAAATAGAAGTACAATGATGAATCTATAATATAAATTATAAACTGTTACCCTCTCAGTTTCATAATGTTTGTCGTTTTTAATATTTTTTGTATTCTTTCAAAAATTTTTTTTTTTTTTTGTATAGAATCTAGGAACATACTTTTATTTATTTAATTTTTTTCAAATTTATCATTTTAAATTGGACAACTACATATAAGATACTAATTAATTTATTTTTAATTGAGTTCTAAATTTAGAAAATATCTTAAAAATACATGCAAATGTTAGATATATATATATATGTAAAATAAATATGGAAAACGTGAAAAATAATATTAAAACAATATATTTTGAAACAAAATATAAACATAAAAAGATATTTATTATGAAATGGAGGGAGTAAATGTTAGTCAAATACTTGTGTGAATTGGGTGTATATCATGAACTCTATTTTTATTATTACTATCATGCACATACACAATTAACGTTATGTATGTGTCTTTGTTATAGTAAATGTGATAATAATAAAAAATGTACATGAAAATAATAATAAAAAAGAATTTATGATATGAACTCCGATTAACAAAAGCGTTATTTGGAATACATGTTATATATAGACATTTGGCAACTTGTTTAAAATAATGTGAGTTTTGACAACTATACATGAGCAGGCACATGACACAAAAATAACATGTCAAGAGTGGTTGGCCTAAAATCTTATTTGGCGCCTTGGACCGAATTCACCGGTTCCCTACGGATGTAAATGAAATAATTTATTATTATTATTATTATCATTATTGATGTAATGAAAAAAATATTGATATAATCTCACACATATACATTAATGGCATATTTGTTTCTTTGGATTAAGAGGAATAAATACTTTTGACAATTTAATATAAAATGGTAGGAGTAATTTTCTATTTCTCCTTATCTAAAAAATCTTGAGGGTAATTTCTTCTCTTTTTCTATTTTTTTTTTTGCTGGATAAGGGGGAGAATTCATCTAAAATCGCTTGGATAAAGTGGAATTACATTTATAAAACAAAGATGGTGGTCTTAGTGCGAAGGACTTGAGTTTATTCAATATGGCTTTAGTAGAGAGGAGATTTTTTGCTAAGAGTAGCAGTATGTGTGTTAGGATTATTGTATCTTGACATGGGAGGTTTAAGATGGGTGATAAGGGTGTTGTTTCAGAGCGTAGAGGGAGGGTGGGTTCTAGTTGGTGGAGCGGGGTTCTTAATATTGGGGAGGGAGATTTGAGTATGTGGTTTTGGGGGAATTTAGTAAAGGAGGTAGGAGAGGGTGATGATACTAGTTATTGGGAGGGGCTTTGGGTGGGTTCTGCCACTATTAAAAGTCTTTTTCCTAAATTGTTTTTCTTGAGTCTTCAAAAGAATTGTAAAATTTGTGAGATAGAAAAGTCGAAGGGAGGGAGGTGGGTGGGTATGGACTTAGGTTTGGAGAAGAGAATTATTTGATTGGAAAAAAGTTATTTTGATGATTTGATTACTTTGGTGAACATTCACCGACACAAGGCAAGAAAGATATATGAAAGTGGAGATCGGGTTTAGAAGGGAATTACAAAACGAAGGATGCATATAAAGTTTTGTTGGAGACTGGAGTGCACTTTTTCCGATCAAAATGGTTTCATTGCAGGAAATGAGTTTGAGCTTGTGTGGAAAAGTTTTGCACCTAAAAAAGCAACAAGCATGACATGGAGACTACTGTGGGATAGACTACCTACGAGGTCAAATCTTCGAAAAATGAGCATTATTCATTCGTAAGACGAGACAGCGTGTCCATTGTGTGGGGAGGTTTCGTAATCAGCTAACCACCTTTTTCTACGGTGTTAGCAGTCGTAAGGATTTGCGAGGAAGTGATTAAGTGGCTGGAAATTCCTTTGGTCTTTACACAATTAAATAAAGGTACATTTTCTGAAAAATAGAGAGAAATTCGCCATAGGTGTTTGGATTTGTTCAGTTGGGGTGATTTGAAAATGGAGAAACATGCTTGTATTTTAGAATCTCGGTTGGGATGTGAGAAAAATTACAGATGATATTAAAGGAAGAATTTGGAGTAGGTGCTCGACCTAATTTTTTTAACCTTTTTTTTATCGGTAAATGTTAGTTGTTAGTGGTTAGAAATTAGTACACCAAGTCTCCTTCACATTCTAAATTCTCCAAGTCTCCTTATAACTCCTCTCCAATTCGTTCCCAAAGGGAATCGAACCTGTGTCTCCCACTTAAGTGAGGAGCCCGGTGGCCAAGTGGGGAATCAAATTTTTTTAACCTTAGTTCTTCAAGTTTGATTTGCTGATCCCTGATCAATTCCGAAGCACTGTATCATGTTTTAATCTTTGTATTGAATTTTCTTGTATCAGGTACATCCGGTACCTTATTTTTTTAAAATTGAATTAATCTCTTACCGATAAAAAAATGGTGGGAGTAATATTTGAATGAATGAGACATCGATGATATAATTAAAGAGAGAAGTGTGAAATGATAAATTTGATTAATTATAATACATGTGTGTCATTCATTTTACTAGTGTAACCAAAAACGGTACAATAAGCGAGCTCACCCGAAGCCAAATATCGTTAAACCTGCATTCCGTAGGCATTAATGGGAGTCATAATTATTATTTACAAATCGATCGAACCTTGAAAGGACTAAATCTTATATATTTGTTAAAATGTAATCTTTCAATTGACTTATTCAGTTATTCATCTATTTTGACCAAATACAATACAGTCTTCGAGTATTACTAAATCCATCTATGATTATCCAAATTAAATTAAATTAATAGCTCCCAAAATTAAAATTAAATGAACAATATAATTAAATTTAAACCAAATCATATATGTACTCAGTGTCTGATTTTAGTCTGCACATTTTAATTATATACTAGTATATTGATAAATTGATATAAATCAAGTGGTTAGAGTTTAAATTCTTATTCTATAAAATTATGAATTTGAGTAACTATATATCCGATAAAAATATATACTCTCTCTGTCCCAATTTTATTTGTTCAAGGAGAATAGGTACAATGATTAATAAAAATATTGTTTATTAGTACAAAAATATATAAATGAAGGGCAAATGAGTATTTTCAACTTTATTGAAAGAATTATTAAAATCAATTTTATTGAAGGGTTAATTGAGTGACATTGAGGTGTAAATAAGAGATGTTTGTGAGGGTTTAATTTAAAAGGATATTATTGCTATTTTAAATATAAGAAAATAAAAATAAGATATCTATTTTTTAATTTTGAGCAATAAAAAATGGGATGGAGGAATAATAATTTTTTAATTTCACGTTCTCAATTAAATGTAGTCGTATATTTTAATAATATTTATTGTGATATTTCAATTATATTATGGTGAAATTGGAGGATAAAAGAATAATTTATATAATTATGTTATTCACCAAGCGTATCATCTATTTTATTATTATTAGAGCATGATTGCTCCTCACGTTTGATATTGCTGTACAATTATTTATTTATCTATGTAAAAGTATAAATTAACATAGAGGAAAAGGAAAGTAGATGATTGTATTGTATATAGCCACCTCCCGATCGAAACGGCGCCGTGGGATTTGATTCTCATTTGACCAGTCCACCCTTGTGAATGGCGAATTAGGGTTTCGATGATTTGAAACATATAATAAATTCGCGGATGACTGACAAGAAAATTTTGAAAAAGCAAAAGGGGGTTTGAACGGTCAAAAGCCAAGAAAAGTAGAACCCCGCCTCGCTGTAGCTGTACTAGTAAAGAAAAGGAGCTTGCTTGATGATCTCAATTTTACCCATTAATAATTATTGTATGAAGGATTACTTTATATGCTTTCCGGGGTCCGAGTCATTTTCGTGTTGACTCACTGACTCCCATCATCAAATAGCTGGCTTATTCACCATTACCCAACAAACAATTCAGGGAAAAGCTAAAGAAAAAGGGGCGAGGAGGTAACTTGTCTTGCATTTTGGTTGCAAAGAGGGAGAGATTTGCCGAAAGGGGGATTTGTTGATTGATTTGACCGGTACGTCTCTAATCAATAAGATTCGGTTGTATGATTCGGAAGTTCTGCCAGCAGAAGCAGTTTGATTTCTCTGATTCTGCATCTTATTTCTAATCCTTTTGTTCTTGAATCTTTCTTTGAGTTTGATGTTTGGTAGGACACTTGGGTGGATTATGATCTGAATTTTTGGTAAAATAGATGATTTTCCTTTCCCCCTTCTTGTGTTCGTTCTAGGGTTTGATCTTCTGTTATTTTGTCGGGACGTACGCTTGATATTGAAAATTTACCAAGTATTTGGGGAAATTATTTCATGATGGAACTCCTGTTTGGTAAATAATTGGTCTTTGTGCACTATGCGATACTTGATTTGCTTTTTAGATCTCGTTGTCTAGTGGTGTTTGTCGCTAATGTAATTCCTCTTTCATGTTTCCCCATTTTCTCTGTTGTTCGAGTATAGATTTGGTTTTATTGGTTATATTTAAATTTAACTCATTTAGGTATACTGCCCACTTTAATCTCTCGTGTTCAAAATTGACGTCACCTGGGGTTATCTGATGTGTTAGATTCTGCTGACAGCTATGGAGAGAACATATATTTACATAATTGCTTGTTCCACTTGATTTGTATCCATTTTTACTAGCTTATAAGTTGGGGATCTGACAAAAAAATTGTCTTAGCAGTGGATTGCCTGGCTGTTAATCATAATTATGTGAAGGACCTTTGTTTTCCGCAGCACTATCCTTGTTGTAACTGTTATTTGAATATATTGCAGATAAGATTGTGGATTTGCTTATTTATCTGAGTTGGTGAAGCTGGTGTGAAAGCCTGAATGGCCTCTGTAGGCGTAGCTCCTGTCACTGGTGTTAGAGATCCCGGCCGGAAAACTGGTGGTTTGGATAAGCTACCTGATGAAATGAATGAGATGAAGCTCAGAGATGACAAGGTATAGCTACTCATCTCGAAACCTCATTCCATTTTGAGTTTGATTACTATTCATTGCGAATGGGCGTGATAACTGTTATCATTCGTCATAGGATATGGAACCAGCTGTTGTAGATGGTAATGGAACAGAAACTGGTCATATAATTGTGACAACAATTGGTGGCAGGAATGGCCAGCCAAAACAGGTTAAATTCTGTTCTCTTATGCTAAACTTGATAATCTTGTTGTCTCTTCTGTTCATTGTTTTTTTATCTTTGGTCTATCAGACAATCAGCTACATGGCTGAGCGCATTGTAGGACAAGGGTCTTTTGGAGTAGTGTTTCAGGTACTGTTTATTGTTCAATGCTTCTCAAAATAACAAAAACTTCTGTGAGTTCACAGTTTGGTAATGTTCTTTTCAGGCCAAATGTCTAGAAACAGGTGAAACTGTTGCCATAAAAAGGTTCTTCAGGACAAGAGGTACAAGAACCGCGAGCTGCAAACCATGCGTCTACTAGACCACCCTAATGTTGTGTCTTTGAAGCACTGTTTCTTTTCAACAACTGAGAAGGACGAGCTTTTCCTTAATTTGGTGTTGGAGTATGTTCCTGAGACTGTTCATAGGGTGATTAGACATTATAACAAGATGAGCCAGAGGATGCCAATGATATATGTTAAACTTTATGCTTATCAGGTTATTTTTACTTGTATTCTCTTGTTAAAATTTAGCATACTGGCTGTAATGTTTAAGTACAATCCACAATTAGTTTAACTACAAGCGGACTCTTTTGTTAATCTTTTCTGTTACTCGGCAGATTTTCAGAGCACTGGCATATATCCATGGCAGTATTGGAGTGTGCCACAGGGACATCAAACCACAGAACTTATTGGTAAGTTTCGTTTGTACTCGATGGTTATTGTGGCTAGGAGCAAAGACTCAAATCACTTATCATGTTGTCTACAGGTTAATCCACATACTCATCAGGTTAAGTTATGCGATTTTGGAAGTGCTAAAGTACTGGTTAGTGTCGTTCTTTTCCTCTGATCAAATTATCTCTAAGCTTCTAATATTTATCATGTCATTTATCTTATTTGGCTCGATTTTGTAGGTCAAAGGAGAGCCAAACATTTCATATATATGTTCGAGGTACTATCGTGCTCCAGAACTTATATTTGGTGCGACAGAATATACTACTGCCATCGACATCTGGTCTGCAGGATGTGTTTTAGCTGAATTATTGCTTGGACAGGTAGTTAAATCTGTTGCCTTTTTTTCCTCACTTGCTTTGATGAGGCAGTTCTTATAATAATTTGCTAAAGTTAGTCGTATATGGATTTCAGCCCCTATTTCCTGGTGAGAGTGGAGTTGATCAGCTAGTTGAAATCATTAAGGTAATCATTAGGCAATCCAATTCTTTCGTATGTTCATTGATACATCTATTAAATTAAACGCTTGGCATTATAATTTATGGTTACACGGCATTTGGTTCCTTATGGCTTATTTGTGAAAACATGTCTGTATACATATAGGTCCTCGGCACTCCAACAAGAGAGGAGATCAAATGTATGAATCCCAATTACACTGAGTTCAAATTCCCGCAAATAAAAGCTCACCCATGGCACAAGGTACTTAAATATTATTTTCTGCTCCACCTTTAAGTCATAATTTACTGTAGCACGTGTAATTTGACACATTCATCTTCAGATATTTCACAAGCGCATGCCACCAGAAGCTGTGGATCTTGTTTCAAGGCTACTACAGTATTCACCAAATCTGCGAAGTACTGCGGTGAGTATAACCGTATTATTCATTTATGTAATTATTATTTTATAGGAAAGATGAAAGCAGTAAGCACTAAGGTCGAGTACAAGTGCACTTTTACTCTCTGAAAGGTGTATGCATATTGGTCTGCAGTTCTCTTGAAATCTTTCAAGAAAGTAACTAGGTTTTGTTGTACCTTGTGGGTGTTAAAACTTGTAAGCTTTGTTGTGATGCAGCTGGAGGCATTGATCCATCCATTCTTTGATGAATTGCGCGATCCAAATGTTCGGTTACCTAATGGACGATTTGTTCCACCATTGTTCAACTTTAAGCCACATGGTGAGTAATTCTTGTCAAATGCTTGATTTCTATGAGATGGTCTCACAAAAATATGAAAGAGTATATCTCGCCTTATGCAAGATTTCTTCAATTTCTTATGCTATCAAGTTCTGAAATTTTTTACCCATTGGTGCTGAATAGAGCTCAAGGGTGTGCCAGCTGAGTTGCTGGGGAAGTTGATTCCAGACCATGCTAGAAAGCAATGTGCATTCCTCGGACTTTGATGTTGGCTACTTAAGAAACGAAATATGTTTGGCATTAAGGTTTTTATAAAAAGGTTGTATTTATGAAATTGGATTGTAGTAGCAGAAGGACAAGATTATATTTATGTATCGCTTAACTGACCACCATTTTTCAGTTTTTTTGTATGACAAAACTGTAATTGTTGTTGAATGGAAGTTTTACTCTGTATTGTGTGTTGTTCCCCAACATCACATTACTGTTGTAATTGTATATATGAAGAGAATCGTCATCTTTTCATTATTTTCTCTCGTTCTTTCCCTTATCATAAGTAACATCAAGTTTTATTGAATCAAAAACTCAAATGAGGTCTAGTGAATCTATTCTTGATTTTTGTACTATGAAGATTCAAATGTTGAGTGGTGGTGCGTTTACACATCATTTGGTGTATCTCTCTAACCCAAAAAGATAAAAAGTGGTGCGTTGCAAATATGGTAATCCTTTAGCTTTGTGCTTGTACTATTATTCTTCCGCCTCATAAAAGATAAGGTGCCTACACAAGTCAACAATATAGGCCCCCTATTCAATATGCATTATTGATGTGATACTTTTCAATATAAAACTTATTTGGGTGTTCAAGATAACTTATTTAATTGTCATTGAACTTTTAATTCTTGTGGAAATTCTATATATATATATATATATATATATATATATATATATATATATATATTAATTTGTACCACTATAAGTTACCTATTCTATTTTTAGCAAGTATATGATAAACATATATTTTTATACTTTTCTAATTTTTACACATATGTCATTATTTATCCTTCCTTTTATCTAAATTTTTTTATTTTTTTCCATCACATTATTTATACTATATTTATATTATACTCCCCTGTCCCAACTTTTATTTCACATTGGAGTTGGCACACAAATTAAGAAAAAGGGAATAAAGTGTAGGAGAGAGAATAAAATGTAAGGGTATTTTGGGTGGTTGAATGAAATAAAATGTAGGAGAGAGAATAAAGTAGAATAAAACAAGAGTGATATTTTTAAATTTAAATGGTATTGTGAGGGTTTAGTGTGTGAAAGTAATGTTGAGGCGTCCAAATAAGGCGAGTGTGAAAGTAATATTAGTGCAGGAAGTATTACTTTACCTTAATCTTTATGTTCGGAAAAGCGAATAACTTATATCGAAACGGAGGGAATACTTAAAAACGAATTGCTCAAACGCAAGGTTGGGTGTGATTTAAATAAGAGGGGGAGGGGCTACATTGATGGGGACAAAATAAAAATATTTAGTTGTGGTGCTGGCATAACCACGCCCGTTTATGTAGCCATATATTAGTAGTTACACCAGTTGTTCGATATAATTGTAATTAGTACTTTATTCATTTTGTTTTAAATTTAATATTTAAGAGATGATATGAATTTAATGAATATAATATTTTATTATAAAATTATTGATAGAAATTATAAAAAAATAAGTAAAAAGATAGAAAGAAAGTTTAAAAAGAAAAAATATTTTATTGTAAAAATGGGGTCAAAATATTTAAAAATAAATGTTTAAGCTTTTATAATGAACATCCAAAATAACAAAATATTTAACTTAAAGAGGGTAGGGAGTAATATTTGATAAAACAATCGATATTACTCCTTCGTCCTCCTACATGTATCATTTGCTAAAAATATCGTATTAAATCGTTATTTTCTTAAATAACAATAAAAGCGATTTTAGCATTTTTACTTATCTTTCTCAAACACCTCAATATTATATTGTTTTTTCACACTAACTCAATTTAATATTACTCTCTTATTAAAGTTGAAAAGTTTATCCTATCTTCATAAAAATAACGTATATTCTTAAACAATTTTTATATTAAAACTTATATTGAACAATAAATGATATGATACGGGGAGTATTTAAAAAAATATAAGTGAGTTGTAAATGCACCTGTTGTGTTAATTGTGTGTGTACAACAAGGGGTATTAAAGTAAAAAGACAAAAACTGGAGGTGTGTGAAAAGGTGAGGACAATCTGAATGGATACTCATGCTCATACTCTATTAGTGCTCTGGATACATAGATTAAAAAGTGAAGGTAAAAGCCGAGAGATGTGCTTCAAATCAATGGAATCCCCATCTCTTTCCCCATTCACCCAAACATTTTCAACTCCGATCTATTATGTTTTCATTTCACTTTGATACGAAAATCGAGGTAATTTTTAAGAAAATTATATGTCAAAAAATGTATTTTATTTCGAGTTTATAATTTGATAAATCCTACAAAATATTAATTGAATGGTAGAAAAATAAATAATTTGATAAACTTGAATATATAATATATTCGCGCATATTCTCTGCAAATAATCATTGTCTTCATTAACACCTTCTCCATCACATAATATTGTCAAGACTCTCTTCCAGGCGTGTTCTGGCCTTATTGCTACAATGCATCATTCATTTTCTTGATTAATTAATTAATTATAAACTATAGCTCAAAATAATCAATTATGTTATGTACTTTTAAATTTTTATCAATTTTAACATATACTTTTCTTTTAGTTTAACCAATATATTTATATTTTCAGTTTAGACTTAAAAACACTCTCTGTGGTCCCATTTTCTAACAAGATATTACTTACCCTGGACGCTAGGTTCCACATGCATAAAAAAATGGAATGTAAGCCACATTTTTTTCTTTTCTTTTTTAATTTCCATTTTGTAATTATAAAAATGTAATGCAACACATTTTAAAAAAAAATTACACGTCAACATAACAGGTGGAATGTTCACAAAAGGCGCACCTTATCGAAAAGAGAACATACAATATTTTTAAATACTAATTGAAAATATGTGTCTTATTTGTTAAGTTAAAAATGCATATGCTATTAATAAAAAAATATAGACTATAGCTATTATTTGGTGTAATCTTCAATTACTACTCCCTCCATCCTCTAATATAGTCTCATTATTTTCAGTATATCTCAAATTATGGTCATATTTCTTTATTTTAGTCATTAAATAACTTTTGTTTTAGTCATTAATTTCTTATAACAAAATTCATTTAATGCAAGAGCATAATAAAAAAAAAAAGTGACAAAAATTTAGAATCTCAACTATATTATGTGTTTTCTTAATCTGTGTGAAAAAAGAAATGAACGTTTTAGTGGGATGGAGAGATGTATCATGCATGGAATTAACGCCATTAATTAAATACAATATTTCGTATATATAGTGTTTCACTTTTCAATTTCATCTAATTTTTATATTTTCGGTCAAATATTTAATACTCTTGGTTAAATATTTGATACTTTAAATGTTATTTTTTTAAACTTGATATATTAAAATATTATAATATTGTGTTTTTATTTTGTTGATTTTTTTAAAAATAATATGATATCACTAACCTTAATTTGTTATACTCTTGGGCCTCGTTTGGTTTCCTTTATTAGGGGTGTATTGATCCCTAATACAACTTTATCACTTGTTTGGTTTGTTGTATACATTATACTTCCAAATTTATTATTAAGAATGGACCCGTTCAAATAATGCCTAATACATGGTATTATAGATACCAAGTTTCATATGGTATTTGTAATACTTATATTTCTCCAACATCTATTAAATTTTAAAATACTAAAAACACCCTTCACTTTTCATCAAGATGTGTTTATTATTATTTTTATTTATGAGGACAAATTAGTCTAAAATAAATTAATACTAGTTATAATACTTGCTACCAAACATAATATTGATATCTAATCACTAATTAGTTAACTCAAATTTTTGAAACTAAACAAAATATTGATAATAAACTGGTATTACAAATATAGGAATTATAGTTCGGTATTATCCAATAAAGGAAACCAAACGAGCCCTTGATGAATTCTTAATACTCTCTATCAAATATTCTTAATACACTGTATATAAAATATAAGAAATGTATACCATCGTGAGATCATGAAATCAGGCACCATTTAAAAAAAAAAAAATCCTGCTATTCGAATCTTGATGACGATTCCAATTCTTAATGGTTAATTTTTTTCTATCTTATTATTTTTTTCTTGGGAGGAAAGGGTGGGGTAAGGGACCCAATGCTGCAGAAATTTCTGGAGAATACTTAGTCTAGCACTATTGCACTAATAAAATCTCTCTTGTGCATGACTCGCATGAAGTCAGTAAAAGATAGCGTGCATATATATAACTTTGTTGGCAATATACATATAATTATTAAAACTGAATAATTTTTTAACATTATATTCATTTTTTTCCATAAAGGTAGCACAATTAGTCCAATTCTGGGAGCTGATCAGTTTGATAACTTTAGAATATTTAAAATAAAAAGCAACTGATTCTATGGTCACGAGTACGTACAAATTAACATAAACTGATTAATTCATAATTTGTATTAGTACTGATAAATGACTCTAACTACTTTTTAGACGTAAATATGCAATAAAACAATGCTTATTATACGTACCATGCATCTGTCGGAAGTTTCACATATTTTAATTTAATTTAAGGTACATATTATGTCATTCTATTACTATACAACTTTTTATGTATGTTGACTAGGGTTTTTAGTTTCAGTTGTTGCTGACTCATATATATTCTTGATTCTTTGCAATTGATATTCACACATTAATTATATATAGTATATTATTTAGGATAATTTACCCAAAAGGGTGGGGTGACAGTGGACCAAAGGAAGTGGGAGGTTATGGGAAGAACATGGAGAGCGGGGAGGGTAAAGTAGAGCTTAATACTTCCCTAGCTTTCCTCCACACTCAAAAAGCCTTATGTCTTGTATGAAATTGGTCGGTTATTTTTTCTTTATTAAAATTTACACTACAACAATTAATATGGCGCACAACCACCAATATCATATCATCAGCTCTCATATACTCTAGCCTATAGGTGCATACCAATCCCAATCCCAATCCCAATCCCAATTCAAAGAATAGTATTCTTGGTGAATGCAACACTAACTTTAACTAAAATCAATCAACTAATTTGACCAAATAATATAAGTAGAAATTATTTTCTTCTTCACTTGAACAATATTAGAGGTACGCGACACTAGTTTTTACTGCAACGTGTAAACTAATGTATAAGTTTATTCCTGTTTCAAAATAGTCGCAGTTGCAGTGTACAAGTACAACTGGTGCACATGAAACTCAATGTATATATATATATACATATATTTATGAAGTACTCAGGTTTCGTAGTTGTGCATATATATATGTCTTTATAAGTGGAGATTGATGAATGTTAGTGGTTGCTCATATATACATAAAGTCCAAAACTTCAGTTGTCACCATCAAACATTAATTCTTGTTTTGATCAGTTCAAATGGGGAATCTTCAGCACCTTTTTATTAATGTGGTGTTTTATTTGAGTCTCATCGTGTTTCCTGGGCATGCAACCCGATATCATGATCACCACAAAAAGCACAAACACTCTCATCAAATTTCAAATCCTCCTGATGACTACACAAGCACATACGATGTAAGAATGTTCGGCGCCGTGGGTGATGGTGAAACCGACGACACCGAAGCATTCAAAAGAGCTTGGGACAATGCTTGCCAAACTGATTCTGGGGTCTTGCTTGTTCCCTACGGTTACACTTTCATCATTCAGTCCACTATCTTCACCGGCCCTTGCCAAACTGGTTTTGTTTTTCAGGTCAATTTCATTTCTATTTCAGATATATTTGGAGTTGATAAATTAACTGGTTTGAAATTAATTAAGGTTGCTGGGACTATAATGGCGCCTGAGGGGCCGGAATGTTGGGCGAGAAACAACAGCAGGCGGCAATGGTTGGTGTTTTATAGAGTGAAGGAAATGTTACTCACAGGTGGAGGATTGATTGAGGGAAGGGGCCAAGGGTGGTGGAGTTTACCCTGCAAACCTCACAACCTACCAAATGGAACTATTGTCAGGGAACCATCATGCGATAGTCCAATTGTAATTAATTAACTTCCCTTCCCTTCCCTTCGATCTACTCTACTCTACTCGTATACATATATTAATTAATTAATTAATTTGTGAGATTTATAGGCTATAAGATTCTTCATGAGCAGCAATTTGAGAGTGGAAGGAATAAAGATGAAAGATAGCCCACAATTCCATCTCAGATTCGATAACTGCAACAATGTTCATATTGATTCAATTCACATAAGTGCACCTGCTTTAAGTCCCAACACAGATGGGATACATATAGAGAACACCAACAATGTCGCAATATATAATTCTCTCATATCCAATGGTATTGGTACCTACTAATTAATTACAACATCCACCATGCACTACTCTTTAATTACTAATATTTAATTTGTCCAACAGGCGATGACTGTGTCTCCATTGGATCCGGTTGCTACGACGTAGACATAAGGAATATAACTTGTGGCCCTGGCCATGGCATCAGGTATGTCTAATCTAAAAGTCTGAACTTGTAGAAAAATATAAAATTAATTATGTTGAATTAATTAATTTGTAGCATAGGGAGTCTAGGCAAGCACAACTCTCGAGCATGCGCTTCGAACATCACGGTAAGTGAGTCGGTGATCAAGAACTCGGACAACGGAGTAAGGATCAAGACATGGCAAGGAGGGTCGGGAGGCGGTCTCAGGCGTCACGTTCCAAAACATCCACATGGACAACGTTAGAAACCCCATCATAATCGACCAATTCTACTGTCTCACTAAGCATTGTTCCAATCGTACCTCAGCAGTCTACCTATCGGATATTCAATATACGGGTATAAAGGGCACCTACGACGTTAGAAGCCCTCCAATGCATCTTGCTTGTAGTGATTCTATACCATGCACAAATATTACATTCTCTGATGTAGAGTTGCTTCCGGCCAAAGGGGACATGCTTTCCGACCCCTTTTGCTGGAATGCTTACGGACAACTGCAAACCTTAACAATTCCACCTCTTTTTGCTTGTTAGACGCCCAACCTACCGCTCTTTCCCTCCAATTAATTTGTTGAACCTTTCATTTTAATTGTTTCACTTCCACCTCATGTCTATGTAGTTCGATCATTATGTTTTTATAATATGACATATAAATTGAAATAATGCCTTAATTCGAGATTTAGATTATTTTCGTCCTCTAACTTTTCACCTTTATTGAAATGATCCTCTAATTATCTACCTTATCAATTTAGTCCTCTAACTTTTCACCTTTATTAAAATGGTCCTCTAATTATCTACTTTATCAATTAATCCACTATGTTTACATTCTTTATCAATTTAGTCCACTATGTTTACATATTTTTTCAATTTTGTTCAAATTAGTCCACCATGTAAAATAATACTATAAATTAACTAATTTGGACTAAATTGGCAAAATATGTAAAATATAGTGGACTAAATTGATAAAATAGATAATTAGAGGACTATTTTAATAAAGGTTAATAGTTAGAGGACTAAATTGATCAAATATGTAAATATAGTGGATTAAATTGATAAAATAGATATTTAGAGGACCATTTCAATAAAAGTGGAAAGTTAGAGGGCGAAAATAATCTAAATCCGCATGAATTCATTCGAATATATTATGCATGTACTTTATATACATAACATGCGATTATGGAAGGCTATGGACCCTCGATTGAAATAATATTTTATATTGTGTTTTATCGTATATGTGTACGCACATCAACTTTGTATTATGACGAAACATATATTAGACAATGATTTGCATAATTTTTAATACCTCAACAGCAAAAAGGGAATTCTATGCTTTAAATTGATTAGAAAAAGGTACTTATAGGATCCCATAGACAAATTTTCATGATTAATTTTACACGAATGGTTGTTGCTATTTTGTCTTATTAATTGGGTATTAGTAATTAATTGATCTAATAAGAAGCATTGCTAATTTGCTAGCTATAATTAAACCTAGCTATCCCGATATATATAAATTAATATTCACATTAGCCGTTTTATACTTTAATTGCGCGCGAATATAATATATAATATAATTTTTTTATAATATATAATATAATACTAAAGTATAAAACTCGCGTACTATGTAAAGTTTTGTGTGAAGTCAAAATCAACATAAGTATAATTTTAAAAATTTCATATAAATTTCTCTACCACATATACATTAAGTAAATAAATTGAAAAATAAAAAATTGACTCACGTAAAATTTCACAGCTCCACCCTGCATTAGTAAAAAAGAAATCAAACATATGTTACAAATTAGATTAGAAGAACACTTTAATTTTCTAGAGAAAAAAATTGAGAGTAAAATATAAAATGTCTTTGATCAGAAAAAAATGTAGGCAGAAATTTTCTGAGAGGTAATCTTGGGAAAATATTTTTAAGAAAAGTAACTTTTGGGGTTGACAAAGTGAGGATCATAACCTTTGGAGCTAACAAATTAAAGAATAATAACTTTATAAAATGACGAATTGAAGCCAAATTAATCCAAATCTTCAGAAATCGGGTTAATTGGCCCGATTTAGGTTGAACTCTAACTGAATTTTGGGTCCAATTTGGATTGATTTGACCTCAATTTGCTATTTTTAAAAGTTATGGTCCTAACATTGTCAATTCCAAAAATTATGGTCCTCATTTTACATCTTAAAAAATTACAATACTCATTTACCCAAATAGAAACATCTTATTCCCATTAAATTTTTACTCCAAACAGTATTAAAAGTCAACGTTTCTTTCTTTAAAATCAAAATCAACTATTACACATCATTACTTAATATTCCAAACTCAACATACAAAACACATAATCACACATAAATCTTAAACTCCTAATTAAAAGATGACATGTCACCCAATTTAATCTCAATGCAACACATCATCAAAGTTAACTCCATATTAATATATAGAAAATTTATACACCAGTAATTACTTAACAATCGAACAAAAATATTGGTTGAATTACATCTATGTTTGGCCGACACCTTAAAGCAACAATAGTAAAAATGTGATTTAGAGACAATATATAAGAAATGTATAATTAATGAGGTAGGATATAGGAAAAAAATAGGAAAATTAAAAAAAAAAAAAAAATAATATTGAAATGAAGGTAGAAAATGTAGATAGGTAAGAGGGCGTCACGCGCAGCGGCTACCATACCTACCACCAACTGCGAGGGGCCCACAAGAGTTTACTAGCTACTTCATTGCATTGCTCTGATAAAGCTTGTTACGGTCGGTGCACCTTTTACATTCCGATAATTAATCCCACCTTCGAAATCGGATTCTTTTGTTCCTTCTTACCTTTTTGTTGCTTGCACCAACATTTTTAAACTTTCTCCATCTGCGCAAAAACTGCTACACATTTTTTCATTATGAGTAATGTATTTTCAGCCTACTACCATGATATTGAAATTGGATTATATAACGTTTTTACTAGAAAAGTTGAGCATTAATGAAAGATTCAATCCGCACCCAAACATAATGCATGATTTTTTTCAATTTTGAAGTTTTTCATGTAAATTATTGTGTTGTAGATTTTTAATTTGTTTTTCATTTTATTTTTAGTTTGTTTCATTTTTCCATTGGTGTGAATAGGAACTGAATCTTCCAACAAATTGATGTGTGAGTTAGCCTTGCATAATTTTTTTTTTTCAGTACTCAAGTATCCATTCAAAAATATGAGTAAAAATGTGAGAGTCAATTGATTGAATAATTTTGATTAATACACGAGATGTTTATACAAGATAATAGTTCGAATTTTTGTGATCATATATATGCGATTGAAAATATTTGAGATTTGGATGGTAGCAGGAGAGAAGAAATTACTTATAATGGATTGGTTGGTTCATTTTATTTGGAGATTTATCTTTGGGCCACCTAAACTTTTATGTTTTTCTTGGGCTTGAGTTGTCAACTCCTGGGCCTCACGGTAAGAATCTGTTGCCTATGCTTTTGCATTTAATTAGTTTCCGACCTATTTAATTTAATTTAATTTAAAAAGAAAAAGTTTCCCACCAATTTTGGGTCTCAACTCGATTCGATAAATAAACATGGTACAGCCCAAAGAATGTAAATAGGCAGAACGAGGAATTCTCGATTATTTTACTGTCACTATTAGCCTATAATTGAAAAATCGAGCTGAATTGAATCAGAATTTTATTTCGGTTCAATTATTTTGATATTCGATAAGTTTTTATTTTGAAATTTAAAGAATTTAGTATTCAATTTCGATTCTATATGCAAAATTTAGGTATAATCGAAAAATGAATCAAAATTTAATTAAATATTAATTATAATTAAACATTTAAAATAAATAAAACTTATTTCAAACCCCAGTTACCCTACTTCTCAAAAATGACTTACGTAATCTGAATTTATACTATATAGTTATATATATTAATTTGGTTGATTTTTCTTTTAAACAATTTGGTTGATTGTTATAATATTGAGTTATTCGGTCGTCCACTACTTGATTGGAAATAAGTTGACATGTTAAATAAGTTTCGAATCAGTCAAGTGACAAAATTGATTAAATATTTTTTCCCTTCACGTGCCCAATTAATCGTTAACAATCTAAACAAGGTAAGAAAAATCAGTTCATGTGCCACATGGCAGCAAACCATTGGCTTATTCTTCTCGCATACAAAAAAATATATCCATTGTCCATTCAACAACTAATACATTCAGATTACGCAAGTCATTTATGAGAATCTTACGTAAGCCTTTCACAAGAGTCACCAGTCAACTTATAATAAATTCCTCCAAAAAAATCATTAATATTTAGTTCAAATTCCAAATACTCAAAACAAATTCCTATAATTGTATTCCAATGGAGAGCAAGAATTGCAGTGAAGATGAAGATGAGGAGAAAAGGAAGAAGTTGTTCTCACTTATGAGCAAACTGCAGCAACTGCAGAAGAGTAACAAGAGAAAGAGGACGACGTCGGTAGCAGCGATCGGTTGGGCTCCGGTGTTCCAGTTGGAGGATTTCACAACAGAAATCGAGTTCAAGAAACACTTTCCAAATCCTCAACAATCAACTTCTTCGAGGGTGACACTTTAAATGATGATATTATCGATGTTATTTTTATATTTCACTTTATATTTTATAATTTAGATGGATAACACATCAGATAATCCAATAAATTATTATAATTTTGGATATATGTGTCAAAGATTAAAGAAATAAAATATATATTGAAATATAAAAAGTAATATAGAAAAAATAAACTTCAAGTTTTCACATCTACTTTTGTATTATTAATTTGCACTTTGGATCGATGTATTACATATAAATAAGTCGTATGCTATTTTGATACTTATATATATGCATACAATACATGATTGCAATTTGATTTTTAGTTTTCAATTCGTCTTGTACTTTATTTTTAACAATTCAATTCGTCTTGTATTTGAGCTTGATTAGATGCAACAAAAATATATTGAAACGTACCGTCAACTAAAAATACCACCAAATAAAAGAATAAAAATATTGCTAATTACTTTCAAAATTAAATAAAAATGTAATTACTTTAAAAATCAAATTTGATATTGAGTAAAAATACTACAAGAAAAGGAAAAATAGCAACGGAAATTTAGCAACAAAACTAATTTTTTCGCTAAAATTAATATTTTAGTGATAAATTACAAATTTTCAATCTTAAATTCCATGATTTAATATTTATGACAAAATTCAAATATTTTATCTCTATATTAACGATGAAATGAAATATATATATATATATATATATATATATATATATATGTATATGTATATATATTTTAAGTACAAAAAATAGTTTTCTTTTTGTTTTGTACTGTATCATTAAAAAAAAATAGTCATATATTAAATACATCATTTTTTAAATAACAATAAAATAATTTTAACTTTTTTATCTATTTAAGAATAACAATGTGTTATTAACCAAATTTATATGTTCATCACATAAGCAATCACTTAAATAATAATGAACTCCATATTTATGTGGCATTAGATGATATTGATAGATGGTGTCTGGACATATAAAATACACATATGATTATTTTCATTTATTTATCTTTTTAAAAAATTTCAATATTATACTACTTGTTATTTGTATTCTAAATTAACTCAATTTAATACTATTTGAACAATTTTAATTTAAAATTGATAAAACCATCCTATTCCTTATAAAAAAATAACTTACGTTATTAAATAACTTTTACCATCAATAAACAATTTAAAAGTTAAAAATTATAAAGTAATAAAAAAATGAACTAAATATCATATTTCAGTTCAGTTAATTTGAACGGTTTTTTATTTTAAGTACTTTTCCACATTAATCAATCCAGCAGCATCAGTGGTAGATCATTTGACTGTTGATCAAAATATCAATTTTAAATTATTATTTTATCTAAATATATATAAAAAATGTGATATCATTAGCTTATTTTGTCTAAATTATTCCATGATCCAATGGATAAGGCGTTAGAAATTTTTTATTTAATATTATAATTTTAGTCACCATATATACGTTAAAAAAATTAGTTATAAAATAATTTTAGTATACACATATTTAATAAATTTTTTATTTTGGAAACAATTTATATATCTTATTTTTAGATAACACAAACATATCACTCTCTATTATTGATAAAAATCTTGACACTTAACATTATTTTAATTATTTTTAATTTTATATATTTTAAGAATTTTTTAAAATATTATTAATATTCATTGAAACCTAACTCTAAAAATTTAATGATTACAAATGAGCTCCTAATACTGACATATATACTATTTCACCTCCTCAATCAATTGTAGTGATTGGTTTCATCCAACAGTTGAGAATTTCTCTCCCGTAATTTCAAGAAATATTCCAAAGCACGGTTACTCAGTTCGTCCAAATTATGCACGTGGGTTTCAGGCAAGGTTGAAAATATCGGTATCGGTAAAAATATCGGTACCTTAAATTTACGAAATATCGGTGGAAATGTCGATGTCGAATATCGGTATCGGTAAAAATTAAAAAGTTGATGGAAATTTTAATAAAATGATGAAAATTTTATATGAAATTTTAAAGAATGTTCCTACTAACTTTAATACATAAATTAATCATACATTCACAACAAATTGAATTATTTGTGACAAATATATCAACAACAAAATACATAAGCGGTTTAGAGAGATACAATAATTGTTTATACTTAGTTAATACAAGATAACTAATACCATAATAATGACCTATGAGGCTCAAATGTAAAAGAAGAAATTGATATCAACTTAAAATTGCATAATTTTGTCCTTGCTCATCAGTTCACCTTTATTATACTACCATTTGAGTATTAGTTGATTCTCATTTTAAAAAATTCAAAAAAAAAATACCGATATTTTATTGCCGACAACCGATATTTTTACCGATATTTCGATCGATATTTTCGACATCTTGGAAAATTTTAAGCTGAGTCAATCGATACCGATATCGATACCGATATTTACCGATATTTTTACCGATATTCCGTAAAAAAATGTTTTCCGGGTGTATCCGTGTCGGACACCCCGAAAACCGAAATTTTGGCGAAATGTCGGCCCGATTCGCGACATTTCAAACCTTGGTTTCAGGTATTAAATCTCGTAACGGCAAAGTATTATGTGTTTAGTATATACAATAAGTTTACAATGGTTTACTGATATTTTTGGTCAAATATTTGATACTTTAAGTATAATTTTTCAATTTCATCTAATTTTTATACTCTTGATTAAATTTTTGATACTTTCGATTAAATATGATATCATTGAACTAATTGTTCATACTTGATAAGATTCTTAATACTTTTGATCATATATTTGATACTTCAAAAAAAAAAATTAATACTTTAACTTTTCAATAGTGATAACACCATAAACTTATGATGTATGCGAAACACAAGACACCTACTCTAATTTAATAACAATGGATAGACTTATGAAACTGTATTTTTTATTTAGAGATTCTTCTCTTTTCTTATTTAGGGTTTAGGTTTATATCTTTATTAGTATTTAATGGGGTCCCCTCTTAATCGACATGTGATCTTATAGTTTTTATTTCCTTTTTAATATAATGCCTAATTGGACTTCATTATAATTTAAATTGTTTAAAATTAAAAAATAGATGTTATAATTTTATTTTCTCATAATTAAAATAGCGAAAAAACAACTCTATATTTTCAAACTAAATCCTTACAAATATCTCTTATTTACACATCAAGTCACTCAATCTCCACTATAATTAAATCTCCCCCACACAATTACTCATTACAATAATATTGAAAAGACTCATTTACCCTCCACTTTACACCTTTTAATACTTAAAAATAATATTTTTATTAAAATTCGTGTTATTTGATTTTGAGCAATTTAAATGCGTAGCGAATGGAGTGATAGAGAGTTTTTGCTAGAGTTGGTCTCTTATGGAGTGATTGCATCCATGCACCCGGGTCATTTTGATCCATTTTTAAAATGGAGTCGACATTTAACATATATATACTACAAAAAATCAAAATTTATTGTGATTTGTGTTTAGTCTAGTGGTAAAATATGAGAGTTATTTGTTTAATGTCGGGTTATCGACCCCAATTCATCTCGCTTCTGTGTCGATTCTTAATCAACACATTTTTTTCTTCTTTTCTTTAGATCTCCAATTTCCACTGCGTTGATTTTCAAAGTTTTAAATCCCAATTTACGTGACCTCTGCGTCCTTCAATATGCCGAGTAACATGGATGATGATTTCGAAAAAGTCAGCTCTACAACACTATTTTTCAACAACAATGACCATTTTAGATTTTGATTACAAATGTGAAGTTGAACCATATTAGATCTTTACGCTTTTGAAGAATATATAAGGATGAAAATACCGTGTTTCAATATCTGTTTTGATTTTAATTTTTCGTTATAATTGAAATTTTAGAATAATTGAATCCAATATATCATTTTAATGAAACTCTTTCTATATCTTGCTTTAACAAATTTTATGTCTGCTTGTAATTAGTTAATGTAAATCGAAGATAAAATGGTATTGATTCAATGTGGAAAAGAAAGCTAGATATGAATTATTCTTAATTATGCTTTTTTTTTTTTTTTCTGTTTATAAATTATACATGACACTTTTTATTAATAATAGATAGCACTTTTTAGTTTAATTTAATGACACTTGTCATTTTTCTTCCTCACATATTTATAGTATTTCATAGTTCTTGGTTATTCTAATTGTGCAAAGTAAGAATTTTAAGTTTTAGGTGAATGATTCGATTCTTTTTCGTGATATCTTTTTTCTTTACAAAATTTCGGATACAAGGTTGAGTATAATTCAACATGTATCTACTGAAATTGAACAAAACATAGAGACATCTCTTATGGAGAATGAAATTCATAATTTGACTACAATGGTTGATGATTTGAATGCAATGGTAGAAGATGAAATAATCAAGAAGCGCATTAGCAACACCAATGAAGATAACAATTTTATTAGTAGTATTTAACTAGTAACGAAAACAATGAGGCGTAGAATCATTTTTCAAGAACAAGTGCTAGCACTTTTACGTAACAAGTGCTAGCACTTTTCAAAACTATTGGTACTTCTATATAAATATAAAGAAAGAACTTTCAACACACTTTCAATAAGATAGCACTTATCAAGAATTTTCAAAGAACTTTACAATAAGAATTAGTAGCACTTAACTAGTAACTTAAAACAATAAGAAGTGCTAGCACTTTTCGAAACAAGTGCTAGCACTTTTGAACAAGTTCTAGCACTTTTACGTAACAAGTGCTAGCACTTTTCTGAAACTATTAGTACTTCTATATAAATATAAAGAAAGAACTTTCAACAAAAAATTCAATAAGATAGCACTTATCGGTAAATTTTCAAAGAACTTTACAATAAGAATTAGTAGCACTTAACTAGTAACAAAAACAATAAAAAGTGTTAGCACTTTTCGAAACAAGTGCTAGCACTTTTAAGGAAGAAGTGTTGTCACTTTTGAAAGCTATTATCACTTTTAAATAAATATAAATATGACTTTCAACAACACTTTCAAGAACAAGTGATAGCACTTTTTAGGAAGAAGTGCTAGCACTTTTCGAAACTATTATTCTCAAATTGAAGAAAATCAAACCACCCAAATCATAAAACTTAAACTTAAATTCTCCAAATCTTTAAAGTGCAAATACAAAGCGGAAGCACAAAATTTCAATTTATTGAGGATCGATTGTAAATGCTTCAAAGAACTTGGAAAAGAATAAGATAGTAAGAACTAAAAGAGAGCTACCTATATTATCTTCACGCAAATTCTTAACAAAACTCAAATTCAAGTAAGAGATGTGCATTTCTTAGTCATTTATCCGTTGTGAACCTGCATTTCTTCACACAAATTCTTTATCGATTTGAATGGACCAGCACAAGCATGCATTTCTTAAGAAAACTCAAATTCAAATATCGAGTGCAATTATTCACGCAATTTAAGAAACTCAAATGCAAGAAATTTAAGAAGCCCAAATTCGACAGAAAAATCCGAGAAATTCATGAACATAATCGAAAACAAGAAGCCCGAATCCACAATTACATAATTAGAGATATAATTACACTGAAATGTCCAACAAAAACTGAAGGAATTTGAACAAATTAAGTCATACACGAACAAGATTGAACCAACCAAATGGGCGGAAATGAGAAATTTCGCGATCTTCCTCCGCGACGGGGTTCCTCTGCACCCAATTCTCAACTCTCTAATGTTCGACCCGTGGTAGCTTCCTCCAGCCAATCTTTCGAGCATTGTAAAAGGTGGCAACGGAGAAGGGAAATGAAAGGTAAAAGATGGGTGCATGCCGACGGATTGAGCGCAACGACGATGGATGGCGAGGAAGGTAATGCGCGAGATTGGAATTGGTTTGAGGAAGTCGGGTTTTCTTACCGGGTGCATAGATGCGGTAACCGCATATGAGACTTTTCCTTTTTGCTAATGTGTCGAATTTGAGTGTGTTTTGCTTACGTTCAATTTTTGTGTCTCTATTCTCACGTGTCGTCTCATTGTGAAGTCAACTTATATTTGCTATATATGAAAACTACATATGGATTTGAACCTTACACTTCTTGCATAATAATTATGATACTTATTACTAAATCAATCCATAAATATATTTATGTATTTTAAGAAATTATTTTATTTAGCTTCAACCTATAAAAATATATTAAATTTTTATAAATAATTGTACCAACTTATGTTTTATCTTATTATATTTGAGAAAGTTCATTATTTATGAAGAGTTAATCTCTTATTAGGTGAGTGCATGCCTCCACTGGTTTTGTTATTACACTTTATAGTCGATTTTAAAAATTTAAAATTAAATTAAAAAATTAAAATAAATATGCTATTTATGAATCTAATTACCATTAATTAAAATAAATTTAAGTTTTATAGAACAAAATCTAATTACCATGTGAAATCGGCCGCCCTGTGAGGTTTATAGAATGAATTTAAGGTTTGAATTGATAAATACAAATCAACAATATTATGAGATCGAGGAGGTTAATTTGTACAGCCGATCGAAGTTGGATATTTTCTAAACGAGACTCCAAGATTTTTCTCCAAAAATTTTATAACTCCAAATTCGTTTAAAAGGAATCGAACCCCGGATCATCCACTAGAGTGAAGATCATGCTATCGATTTCTAAACGATGTTTATAGAATGAATTTAAGGTTTAAAATTGATAAATACAAATCAACAATATTATGAGATCGAGGAGGTTAATTTGTACAGCCGATCGAAGTTGGATATTTTCTAAACGAGACTCCAAGATTTTTCTCCAAAAACTTTATAACTCCAAATTCGTTCCCAAAAGGAATCGAACCCAGGATCATCCACTAGAGTGAAGAACTCGGTGGCCGGGTTAGCTAAGCCATCTGGTTAATTAATATAAGACTTTAGTAATATAGGTAATACCCTTCTTTTATTACAACCGATACTTTTTAGTTTATGAATCAAGTTTCACTATACATCCTTGTTCATAGTTGACTTTATCTTTCTAAATATATGCATGTTTACGTATTGTAAACACATATTTTTATCGGACAAATAGGAACTCCAACCACATAATCTTTAGGTCATAGATAATGAAACTCTAACTACTTTGTCAATTAAACTTGTCTATTAATTTATTACAAAGTAAAAGTAGGTGACATCTCTGTATTAGTATTAAACATTCACAATATAAATATCGGTCTCAATAATCCATATAGTTTTTACGCAAAAATTCAGCTTCTATGACCAAATTTTAATTTATTGTAAAATTGGATTTATGTAATATAATTATTATTTACATTTAGTAATATCATTAAATTGATTCAAAATCACTATCTTTATAAACTCACAAAAGCGTTGAACTGTGTGATATTAATTTATAAATATAATGATATTATTGAATAATATTGTGGTATTATTAAACGAAAATTTTATACTATAAAAAAGTTCATAACACCAAGTCTCCTTATAATTTCAAATTCGTTCCCAAAGAGAAACGAACCTGGTCTTCCACTTAAATGAGAAGGTCGGTGGCCAAATGGACTAAGCCCCCTTGGTTCATAAGAGCTCTTGTTTATTACTCCTTATTAATACACACTAGTGTTCAATGACAATATGGATATGTCATCACTAATTAAATACGAAGTAGAATGAGAAGTTATTACCGGGTAATTAGAATGATATCAATTTATTAATTATATATAAATACAAATATACATGTTAATATTCAATGATGTAATTTACCCAGGATGGGCAGACGATATTCTCATTTGAATATATCCACTTGAAGTGTCACAAATTAGTCAGTTAATTTTATTTTATTCTTATTTTTTGAAAGAAATTAGTCAGTTAATTCAACACACAATGAATCACTGCTTCATTTGATATTCTGTTCAAAAGAATAGGCAGAAAATATTAAAGTAACACGACCATGTGGGCCGGTTTGATACTGCCAGCCCAAAATAGCTGCGCCAGAATAATTAAGTTTGGGCCTATATGAGTTGGGCACTTGCATGAGTGGGCCTCAACTGGATATGGAAACATGCCCAGTCGTCTAGAGCAAATTCAGGCTAAGCCCAATTACGCCCATTTTAATCCAGCAAAGCTAGAGCAATGCAACTAGGGGTGGGAGTAGGTCGAGTCGACTTTGCATAAGAAAGTGTAGGCCTATTATATAATTTTTAACCCTGAGCCTAGCCTATTATCTATGATGAGACTTCTTTTCAAGGCTCGGCCTGACCTTTTAATAAATAGGCCGGACACTGAAAACCTTTTAAAGGCCTATTTGCAACTTTTTTATTCTTTATCAAATTTTAAAAATTCATATTTTTATATTACACCGTATATACTATAAAACTTAAAATACGAATAAAATTAACATACTAAGAATTATCAACTAGTAAAAACAATAACAAAATCTTATGTAAATTAATGTGACGTAAATTATTTTGTTCATTATTAATATTTTTTATTAATACCTTTTACTAATATGTAAATTTATGAAATAAAATATATGAGTATCTCACAATTATTAAATTAATTATATATTTTTAATTATACATTAAACTCATTATAAATATTATTTTTTGAAAAAAATATTAATAATTTAATAAAGTTATAAAATTAAAAAAATTGATTACTTTAAAATTTTTGAATAATAATAATTTTATTGAATACTTGATTACATTTTAGATGATTTACTAATGAAATATGTATTTTTATATATACAAGTTCAAATCATGAAAGAATTGTAGAGACTATTTTAATTTAATAGATGAGAATGATTTCTAACACTTCATAATTCTCCACATAAATAAAATATTTAATAATCATTCTAAAATATTGCAAAATGTTATTATGGTATCTAATATAATAGGTCGGCTGTTAGGGTTAAAAGGGTTATAAGAAAGGTTAAGTCGGCCTATTTAATTAAATAGGCTCTTAAAAGGCGTGAGCCCGGCTCTATTTATTAAGCGGCCGAGTCGAGTCGGGCTTTAGTAGGCCAGGCTGTAGGCCTGTCGGGTAGCTTCGACCTATTCCCACCCCTACTTGCAACAATAATATCTCATATTACTTGAGCACTATAAAGAATTTAGTAAGTTAAATCTAGTTAAATCATGTATTACAAAATGACAAAAAATTGTGTATAACTGGTCTATATTTCTGATATCCTTGAAATTTACTAGGTTCTTTTTTCTTGTCTACTATTTATTCATGATAAAATTGAGTTGCACATCGACTAACTTTTACAAAATAATACTCCTATTTAATCTAGATTCACCGTGTCAATACAGCTCATGCATGAGCGTATAAAATAATAATGTACCGTTATATTCTTATATCAATGAAATTAAACATAAAATTAGATATTATGTTAGCATCATGCGTGCTTAATTTTTCTTTATTTGTTGGAGAAATAAAAGACAGTACATGGAGTTGAATTTAGATGGCATCATAATATTATCAAATATTTAATCACCACATCAAATTAAATGACAAATAGAAGGAATAATATTCATTATAAAGAAGAAACTATGTCTTAAAGTTCATCATGACACAGCTAGATTAGTAATATGCATATACCAACTGCAAGAAAATTCCAGAGCTGTCATGATTATAGTTTGCTTGTATTGATAGAAACAAACGATCTCAGGACAGCCACAGACTTATCCACGAGCTGCTTTTTTAATCGAAAGTTAGTGATCGATCATATGATCAATTGGAGTCATTGACCGAGTTAGATGTTCGGTAATTAACGATGAATTTTTATTCCGTCACAAAATATGAGTTGGTCGGTAATTAATAATGAATTTGTATTCCATCGGTAATTACCAACGAAATATGAGTTGATCAAGAATTACGACGGAATAAAAATTCATCGGTAATTATCAACGGAATTCCTTCGGTAATTTTATGGGTAATTTTAAAAATTATAATTTTATTGTTAATTTTGTAGATAATTATATGATTATATATGTTTAATTAATATAAAATTATTTTAAAGCCTATAGAATTTTATTAGTATATATAAATAATTATAGTAAATAATTGAATATAAAAAAATCACATTGGATTGTTAATAATAAAATGAAATATAAAATATAAGAAACATTGTTTTGGTGGCAAGACATCCTATACTCGCGCCTAGCCACCTGGGTTCCATTCACCATGGAGGCGAAGATGAAATTTTAGGTTGTTCAGCTCAAATAAAAGTAAGTGGCAATGTTTAGTAGAGGAAACATCATTATTTTTATAAAAAATAGATTTATCAACAAATTAATGTTTTTATCGATAATTTTGTGACGAGAAAAATAAAAACAAAATACAATTTTGATCAAAGTTTGTCTTATTCATCAAGAAACTTATAATACGAAATATTAGTTTATATATAAAAAAAGTATTAGCTCATACAAAAGATCGATATTACCCTCTCTATGTTATTATTGTCTACACACTTTTTATTGAGAAGTTCAACTATTATTTGTACATTATAGAAAAAAAGTATTACTCCCTTTGTCTAAATTACTCGTAGAGATAAGGACCTGATTATATAGTCAGTATATAATTAAAAATAAAAATAAAATTGGGCGAATACGCCAAATTGATAAGTCCTGGCACTTTATCTTGATGTTGTTGATACCCTGGAAAATCGGGAGATGTATTTTGGAGGTAGCGTTTCACGTATGTATAAAGCAACAAAGATTGTGTCATAATTACAAAAAGGGACATGAAGATGTTTCCCACTTACTAAGTCAATGCCCTCTGATTAATTTGAGAGCCATTTTTCACCTCTGCTTTTGTTTGTGCGTCTACTGTTTCTACAGCCTCTTTCTTCCCTCTTTTGTAGATGTTGCTGACAAATATAATATAATGCATGCTCGAAAACGATTTAGCTTTACTGATATGATTGCTAATGCTGTCAACTTAATTATCTCATAAACATAATTAATTAATTAATGGTTATACAATAAAATAGGATGTCGTCACCTGCCCATGCATGAACCCTGCTGGCTGTTTATTAGGGTTTGAATGATCATTCCAACATATATATTATTGTTTGAGTTGTTTATATTCTTATATATATCAACATATATATTATTGTTTGAGTTGTTTATATTCTTATCATGTTTTTTAAGCCAAAATTTAATCAATTGTAAGAATGTGTTATCATTCACAAAATTTAGAGGTTCTGATTCGGAAAAATCTGGCAGCTTTAGCAGTACGAACAGCCACAACGTTGACATCTCTACACACATGTCGGACAAATATTAACAGAGGGACAAGAATGAGTGTTGGTAATATTTTTATCATGTTTTATAAACTCGTGTGTGATGTTCAGGTAATTTGGTGAAGATTAGACTACTATTGATTAAGGACAAAATATTTTGGAAGACAAACGTTTTTCCCAACTAACAAATTCAGATAATTTGAAAAATAAGAACGAATATAACAATAAGAGAAAATGTTTATAATGAAAAAATTCTTCTCATTGGATGAACCTAAACTTTTAAGAGGTTAATTTTTTTTTTTTTATTGGTAAGTGGTTAGAAGTTAGTTCACCAAGTCTCTTTACAATTTCAAATTCTTCAAGCCTCCTTATACCTCCAATTCCAAATTCGTTCTTAAAGGGAATCGAATCTAGGTCTCCCACTAAAGTGAGGAATTCGGTGGCCAGGATGGTCTAAGCCACTGGTTAGAGGTTAATTTATTTATATTAATTCCCTAATACTGCTTCTCATCGTGGGCTGAATTTTCAAAATTTTTCTTTGGAAAGTAGTCCCAACAAGTGGACATATTAATATGAGTGGAGTTGTTTTCGGTGAAATTTGAACCTAAAATGTGGATGTGAGTCGATGCTCTGATACCATAAAAATTATCTCTTCTAAACGTACTAACATTTAGAAAAATTTGAAATCAATTCATTTATATTAATAGGCTAACAATAAACAATTAAACTCCATGGAAATCTAAATAGAAAAAGAAGCAAATTCAAAATAAACTAGATTTTTTTTTAAAATGATCAGATATAGAATTTGGGCATGTGCAGTGCAAAAAAATGTGCTTTAATGAACGATTCAAAAACTAGACTGATTCTTTTCCTGATCCTTTGCAACTCAAAATGTGTCTTCAACAATTTAGGTAAAGTTGTTAAAATTTAACTTATTTATCAGTCAGTCAGTCAGTCACGTGAATGCTCTGCCAGGATTTAGGTTTATGCATTGTGACATTGTCCAACAATAAATTTTTTGACCTGAGGATATCACCTATTTTTTCTGCTGATCTGCGAATCTTACATTTCATACTCCGCTGATTAAGGTTTCTTGTGGTTGTTACTACAAATAGGTAAGAGGAAGACTCAGCATCTGATAAACAGGAAATTAATCCCCAGATTAAAATTTTAATTTGTCTTATGAAATGTACATTACATTGTCCAGCTGCTATTTGAGGATAAAATGAGCAGAAGTAATACAAAATGGTTAATTATACATGTCTCCGGAGTTGGAGAAGATTATACAACAACATAATTAAGCAGGCAGGCAGATTAGAGCATATGGATGGATGGACGTCCGTCCTAGTCCTAGTCGAGGATAGTTGTCGAGGTACCAGGGCTTTTCATCCCCAAATTAGATGGCCCAACTTCTCCAGACATTGCTCTTCGAGGTGTTCCTTCTCTTAGTTCATTGATCCGAGGACTATACGCTTTCTCTGAGAATCGAGGGCTTTGGAGTTTTAAATCTCTTCCCGGGGTTGTTGATGAACTTGTGATTTTGGACTGCACATGTGTTTGATCTCACCTCGACTTCTTGTAATGATTCCGTCTAAAATCTCTCCTCCATCTGCAAAGGAAATCTCTCCCTCCTGCATGTATGTATTTTGAGTCAGTCAGTCTTCCATGCAACTAGTGCACAACTATCAATTAGCAGAGAGTAATTGAACATGAGGATTGCAGATTAAAAATTGGTTCGTTTCTTCGAAAATGGAGTTACCGCTGGAATATTGAACGGAACTGCAGGCGCCTCTTCATAGTCTGCTGCATCTAGATCTTGAAGATGAACCCCTTTGAAAAACTTAGGCAAGAAGTATTGTCTTACAGGGACCAAAAGCATGATCAAAAGTGGGAAAAGAAGGCCTGCAATCGGAACCCATGTAATGCCAAAACAAAGAAGCAAGTAGCTCATTTGGAATATTGTAAACATGGCTATCGCCTTGAAAGGCACGGTTTCCACAAATGTGGCGTGATAGTCGTCCAAAACCCTGCGGTTCAAATACAAGTTGGTTAGCAAGTAGTATAATAAAATGAAAACTTAAGCTGTACACACTTGTATCGTCTGCTTGGAGCAGTGAAGAGGAGTAATATGCGTTCCCAGAACTGGTTGCCGGGTAAGCTTTCAATGGCCATGAATGCGAAATATCCCCAGAGGACGGAGGTTGGAATCATTCTCAAGACGGGCAATGCAGCAACACATCCTCCAACCATCACCGCTTGCAACAAGTTGCTCACTCGTTGTTCTTTCACCTCGACTGGTAGTAAATCATCTATCTCCTTTTCAACGTCAAAAATTGTTTCATCTACCGGAGCATCAAAGCTTCCCATGCTTGAGGCCATCTGAACTGTCGATTCTTTCAGCTCTTTAAGACCCTGATCAGTCAGTAATAGTCATTTATTTGTATGGAGAATTTATTTAATGATTCTTGAATAAAAGGCAACATACTCTAGCTGATGACTCCTGGTAGATAAGGGAGTCTGCATTTGTTGATATGCTTCTTGCATTTTGCCATACAATTGCCCCAAGCTTGAGTTCTTTTTAATACTCTGACGCGCTGTGGCAACGAGCCGGTTCCTCAGTAACTGTGTGCATATTCAAGAACTCATGAATGATGATTATGTACAACTATATATTTCTGCAAAGCAACCATTCTTCACCTGGTGTTTGAGAGTAGCTAGACTTTTCGTGTGCATCGGAGACTGTGGTATCACACCGTTTGCTGGAGGGATTCCGATTAGACCACACAGTAAAGTCTGCCAACCAAGAGAGTAATCAAGATTTTTTGATAAATAGACTGACTACACATTAATAATGTCTGCTTATATATATACCAGAAATCCAAGAAGCAATAAATCATAATGAAATGAGGAAGGCTTTCTTAAGTTGAACTCTTTCTGCTGAGCCAGCTGAGACGCAACGCTGTGGTCGAAATAATAAAGAACCGCAATCATAGTTGCAGGAATGAAAGCTCCAAGAATGTAGAGAATCGGCACGTTTAGCATTTCCTGCAAAATTCACCATAAACTAGATGTAAAAGAATCCGATAATTTAAGGAACCAGTTCATAAATTAAAGCAACATACTTGCCTTTATCACAGTCCAATTCTCATAGGCACCAGGGGACCATGGATTTGGGCTCATGAGACGCCTCGGAATCCCTTCTGGTACGCTTCTAGAAGGTATATAGGACACCGCTGTCCACACCACCACCATCAACGGCACACCATAGTCCGCTATAAGGCTCCTAAGCCAACCTACACACATATATATATATACACATAAGCAATCACTTACACTACTAATGCAACAAATCCAATAATGATCACTCACCGGACCCATAGCGCCATGATCTTGCTTTCCGGCTTTTCAATGCAGTTAGCAGCAGACCAAACGATAGAACCAAAGCGAACAAGCCATTTGCGAACCTCCATGAAGGCATATACTCCATTAGAGAAGGATCTTCTCGTTTTGGTATACGAAATTCTTCCACAAGTCCCTATCAAAAAAGTTAGTAAAGATGAAGCTGCTTTTAGAGTCTCAGCTTTTAGCCAGGACATTCTTACTTTGATTGCCTGCTGCATGAAGAGCATTGCAATAAGCATTCCAAATAACTCTCCGGCCACGCGGGTAAATCTATTGATAATCGAGCAAGCTCCCAAAATAGCCAACAAGAACAACAAAGCTGCAGTCCAAACACATACCCTGAAATTGAAATAAACATTTAGGACAAATGACATTGGTAACATATGATCAAATCAAGGCTCACCATCCGGTCCATGCAAGAAACAATTCGCGACCCAAATCCGATCTTTGTTTAACAAAGTCGAACATGAACGTGTACATTATAACAGTAGGCTCAGCAACTCCCAGAATCAACAACGGCTGACCTCCAATTATGGAGTGTATTATTCCGCAAATCGCAGTCGAAGCTAAAGTCTGAACCGCAGTCAAAACTCCCTCTGCAATTTTAACAACATCTCATATTTACTACCTTCTTCCATTTATACACATGAATTCAATACTTACTAAGCAATCTGAAACTATCAAATATCAAATTTTGTGGTATTCATTGTAACCTGTGTTTCTCTCAAGCTGTTCCCCAAATGAAATAACTGGAATAGCAGAGGCAAAAATATATATATGTCGTAGGAGCCAATATCCTGAAATTAATTACAAACTCAAAATGCAAAATAGAAATTAAATTCATTAATTAGTCAAAAAAAAAAAAACCGAGGGCATACCTGAAACCAACCTTGACTCCACTGGTCCAATCTTGCTTGTAACAAAGTAACCTTCCTTGAATGTCATTCTTAATCCCACGAAAGGGGACGAATGTTTCTTCCATTTTGGAAACTAATTCCTAGAAAATGGTTCTTAAATATTGGAACTAATCGATCTTGAAAATGTCCCCTTTTAAGGAAAATCCGCCATGGAAAAGTTCTTATCCTAAATTACAGCAATTTTCAAGGACTTACATGGATATAGAACACTAATCAGAATCTACATATCAAGAAATGCACTGGGAGAATCTTGATGAATAAAAATGACAACTTTGGAAATTACTATATCAAGATTTGAGGACAAAGGAAATTGCAGCAGTGGCAGTAAAATGCAAGAAAAAGCATGCTACTTTTGAGCAAGAAGAGTTCAGATTCCAGCCCAAAGCCTTATAAATCGCAAACAAAAGTTATACTAACAGGGAAAAGAACAGAATGTGAGCGCGCCAAGAAGAGAGAGGAAGAGCCAAAATATATAGAGCTTTTTTTTCTCTTGACTCTGGTATGGTATGAGACAAAATGAACTGAAAGGGATCTCCAAATGCACCATACAATTACAACTAAGAATGTAATTTATTTTAATCAAATAATAATAAGCTTTTATTGGAGGATACAGTTCATCACTAGCTGGCGCTGCAATAATATCTGTAACGGCTCAACTGGCCTACGGCTAAGGGTTTCTCCCTTTCATCTTTCTATGAATTTTTCAAATACAGTATTTCCCCCATCTCCCGTTTTTTATGTAGTATTTATTGGTTGATGTATATTTTAATGAGCAGTCTCCCTTATGAAATATTATACCGTCTGATATTAATTAAAAAAAGAAATTATTAAATCTTGTGGGTCAAGATAAAGAACGGGCCAAACTAGTGCAGACTTCTTCTTCTTCCTCCGTTCTAATTCTTCTTTCTCCTCCTCTTTGCTCCACAACTTCCATCATTGTGCATGTGTTCCCTGAACCAACCTCAACCACGCATCAAGGTTCTTTCAAACGCAGAAACGCCGACGATGAGGAGGGATAAAACCGTGAACTCCGATAAAAAGAAAAAGAAAAAGAGGGATGATTCGATTGATGAAAACAGAGTGGATAAAACTTAAACAATGATGAATACAAAGCTTATACAAACTTCGATGATAAATTTTTATTTCTGTTTAAACCGGAATTAATATCGCAACTCCAAATGCAGTTACGATTTATTCATATAGTAACACACATTTTTCCATAAAGTAACATATTTTTGTTCATATAGTAACACATTTTTTTCTTTATATAGTAACACATATTTCTCACACTAACACGTTTGTGTTCATATAGTAACATATTTTTTCAAAAGTATGTGTACTGTAAGAACAATTATGTGTTCTTGTAAGGATAAGTACGTGTTACTAGTCCTTAAAAGAATAAAATATTAATTTTGTTCATTAATAACACATTTTTCTTCATACAATAACACGTGTTTGACCTAATAATAACACAACCCGAGAGTAAAAATTTATTTTTACCTTTGCACAAGTTTAATACACATATTTGTCCTTACAATAATACATATTTACCCAAAAATCTTATACTTGGAGATCAAATAGACCCATGATTTTTCTTAACACATTAAAATCATTTCTCTTTAATATTGTGATCAAATAAGTCATCATCTTAATAAAATCACACTCTTTTAATAAAAATAAAGTTATCGAAGATTAAATACTTATTTAATTCACACATATAATTAGATTAGAGATTTATTTGATCATTTTTTTCATTTTTAGTTTGCATTTGGGCAATTATTTTTAGACAAATACATATTATTTATTTTATGCTAACACATATTTATCGTTTAAGTAATATATGCGTAACCTAATAGTAACACCCACAGGAGCACTCGAGGGCGATTTTTTTTTGTCCCCGCGAGTTTTTTTAAAATATCCATTGGATCCGATCCGACCCGACTAGGATCCGCGAATTTCATTAAATGGGTTATTTCACGGTACAATATTTCATATAAGAATTTGTCTATTTTAATATATAAATTTTTTTGAATATAATTTATTATGAGTGTATGGTGATATTTTTTTAATTTTAATAATAGAGTTATTTAATTATATTAAATGTATGTTATTTAATAATATTAAATTGAATTAGTATGAAAATGTAATGACATATAATGTAATATTGAAGTGTTTGAGTGAAAAATTAAAAAAATTATGGTTATTTAATAAAAATTATGAAATGATGTATTTAATATGAGATAAATCTTTTTGGCAAATGATTCATCTAATACGAGACAAAGAGTTTTTTCAAAATAAAAAATACGAGACAAAGAGAATAATAATTATTTACTTTATATAGATAGAAAAAAATGAAAAATTGAAATTAATTTGATCAGACCTAAAATAGAATGTATGGTTTTAATTGTTTTTTTTTAGAAAATAAGTAGCTGAAATTATAGATTTAACAAACAAATTATTATTCTCTCAATGAAATCATTAATTATAAAATTTAGTATAAAAAACTAATCACAATTAATTAATATTAATACATAAGTTTCTTATTTATCATTTTTAAACTCAGTGATCAAGATTATTTGTAAAAATGTAGGGTTGAGATTATAACTTTTGATGGAGTTTCTCAAACATAACAATATGGTGAAATATAATTATTGTAAAGGAATGTGGTAATACCACATAAATTTTCAAACTTTAATTTTTATATAATATGAGTTAAAGATTAAAAATAAAAACCAATAAATCTTGATGTTTGTACTAAGTTTATTTTTAACAAAGAGTAGTACATCATTTTTCAGAGTTTTATTTTTAAAATATTAAATTTATATATATTGTGATAATTTTAATTTAAAATGTTGATATTATTATTAAAAACTCATAAAGAGCGTATAGAAAGACGATAGTTAGTGATGGTATATTGGGTTGCATTTTTAAATATTAGTCAGCTGCTTTCCGTCATTGGAAAGACGTATATATAAACAACCCTTTCTTATTTTCTCAAAACTGGCTAAAAATTAAATTATTGATATAATGAATTCTCAGCCGCCATTCTAAGGAAAATGAATACTCCTTCCGTCCCAAGAAGTTGTGCACACTTCTTGACACAACTAAGAAAAATTAATTTTGTTGACTTTTTAGAATAAAGTGTAAGAGAGAGAATAAAGTGTAAAGCGGTGTTTTGGGTGATTTAATGAGATAAAGTAAGAGAGAAAATAAAGTAGAGAGTAGAATAAGAGTGGGCATTTTTGTGATATAAATGATATTATGAGGGTATTGATATTGTGTGATATTTCCATTTTAGGTGTGTGCATAACTTTTTGGGACAGAGACGAAAAAGGAAAGTGTGCATAACTTTTGGGACGGAGGAGTACTAACTAAGATCTATAATTAGAGTAAGTGCAATGCACCAAATTTTGCTACTCCACTTTTGTATTTCATTTTGTTAAATCTTACTCCCTCAATCCCATCTCTTTCTCTACACTTTTCCCGACATAAAAATTAAGACAATTTAATTTTATTAATTCTAATGATAACAAAGTACAAAATTAAAGTGTAAGAGTATTTTGAGTGATTTAATAAAATAAAATATAGTAGAATAAAAGTGACATTTTTTTAAATTTAAAATGATAATATGAGAATGAGAGTGTTAATATTGTATGATATTTTTCATTTTAAAATGTGTAAAAGAATTTAAACGAATAGTTAATGTGCAGAAAAAGTTAGGAAGGAGGGGTAATATATTATATATAATCATATATTAAACAATATTACAGACTATATATTACTCTTTTCTGCTTCATTTTATTTGTTATTTTTAGACTTGAATATTGCTTTAAAGTAAAATTGTCATTTTTATTATTTTTATATTTCTTTCTAATTTATCCTTAAAAATCTTGTTGTTTTTTTCGAAAAAAATATATTTCCTCACATGTCTTCTCTTTTCTTTACTGATGAAAAAAGTATTAATTAAGCATAACGTAAATTAGAAATAATAGTAGAATATTAGATAAAATAAGGAAATTAGAAATAATAGCATAACGTAGATTCTGTAATCCATGATGGAAAGTAATTTTCAGGAAATAATGTTCTACCCCGCGTGATACGTTGATATTATATATTTATAATGTGTTCTAGTGACGTTTTGCAAGCTGTATGGAAAATATTAATTTTCTTATTTCGAAATTTTAATACATTTAAAATGAATGCATGCCTTAATATGTGCTCATATATCATAATGAGCGACTGATCTACTGCTCTTCCTTTTATTTTCTAAAATTAGATGATCTCTCGCGTATTACGCTGGTATTTTGTTAAATAAACTTTACAATATAATATATTATATATAATATTTTCAAATAATAATATATATTAAAATAATGTATATGTATAAAAAAATTATAATTATAATATTAAATTTAAATAATGGTAATATTAATTGTTTGACAATTTATGCTAGGGATTAGAATTATAATAATTATGTGAAAGAATTTACTATAAGATTTGTTTTAAATTTATTTTACAATTAATAAAAAAAAGGAGATGATTAATAGAATTTTTTTATATAATTGATGCATAAATATTACTCCGACTAATATATGTATATCGTATATTTATAATAAATATCATATATGATTATATTAAGTTTTTTTAATAAAAGTTGATACAACCACAATTTTTCTTACATACGTTTATAGGCTTAAGTTAAATATAATTTTATGTTTAAAAATTGTCATATGATAACACTTTTAGATATAAAATAGATATTTAAAATATTTAAAGATTTATATATTAAATTATTTATTAAAAAATATATATATTGTGCAAGAGGTCAAAGGTTTAAACCTTTCTAGAAATATATTTTTAATTAATTCCTATATTAAAATATCACATAAAATCCATATATTAATTATAAATCAATAGGAAAATGACACATATGATTATTAATATATATATGTATTTAATAAAAATGTGACACCTCATCCATCCAAATTAATTTCATGACGACACCTAAGCAAAAACAAACTCCCTATTAGTAATATAGGGATTGAGCTTTCAACAGAAATTTTAAGTCGGAGTTTTTCTTTTCTTTTTTTACAGTATTTCGAAAAAAGTCAGAGCTTATTTTTTTTTTTCGGAAGTATTTAAGTCAGAGCTAGTGAAGCATATGTGTCTAAATAATTAATACTATGACAACTCATTTGTCACTGACAATAAGATATATATGTTATGGCTTTTTATTTTTCCTTTAATATAATAACTAATTTGACAATAAGATATATATGTGCCTACATTAATTAAATGACTTAAATTTGAACCGGCGTAGAAGTTTTGCACCATTAAATGTAGAAGTTTTGCACCATTAAATGTATTATACAATTTAAGTATATTTTCAAATAATATTAATTATATTTATTAAATAGTTGTAGTTATTTGTATTAATCAATTATTATAGCTATCCAACTATTATATATAGTTTAATAAAACATACGTAAATGTTCGGTAAAAATAATTGACATTATTTAAAAATATATTTAAGTTGTGCGGTGCATATGGTGAATAAGAGACTTACTCAACGGTAAAAGTCAACAAATTATAATTAATTTAATAACATGAACAATGGGCTTAGCGCTCCTTGTCACTAGGTTCCTCAATTTAGTGGGATACCGAGGTTGACTGTTTTGCTAGACTGATTATTTACACCACGATATTTCATGTGATTAGAGTTCCACTAACTATAACTTAAGGCTCTATTTGGATGGAGTGGATTTGAAATCAAGGGATTTAAGAATAATATATCATGCATTAACACAAACTAAAATGGAGAAAAGCTAAATGAATGGATTTGATTCACTCAAATATTAAGCACAAGTGTGAAAGAGTGAGAGGATTTCAAATGACTAGGTTTTGTTGGGTATTTGAAATTCTCCCATTTATAAGTAATATTTGTATGAATCAAATCCATTCATTTAGTTTTCTCCATTTTAATTTGTAAATGTATAAGTGTATTATCCTCAAATCCCTTGATTTCAAATGACTCCATCCAAATGGAGCCTAAAGGTTATCGGTTTGAGTTATTATTTATTCGATAAAAAAATATATTTCGATTATTTTTTAAATTTGAGAATTCCATGATTCTCTTTATATTTGTTCAATTCATTCATATGTTTCCGGTGATTAATCATGCGGCCATACATAAATTCCTATTTGTATCACGTTGCCTTAATAAAAATACAGGGTTAATTATAATTAGTAAATATATGTACTGCCACACATTTTATAATTTGCAACATCTACTGTATTTTATAAAAATTACAACCTATATTATGTAAATTGAATTCACAGATTAGTATTTCAATTCAAATTTTATTTTTTTCTAACCAAATTAGAAATTGATTATTTATTAGAAAATAATTAATAAAACTAAAGGGACAAATATAATCTTGACCAAATATAATTTGATCGGAAAAAATAGAATAAAATTTGAGTTGAAGTATTAATCATCAATTTTATATAATTACAGAGTTGCAATTTATTACAAAATATAATACAAATTATAAATTGTAAATTGTAAAATGTGTCATAACATAGGTTGGATATATAAGAGAGTGGTATATCAAAAAAAAAAAAAATCAAAATAGACATAAAAAAAAAACGGAAAAATATTCAGGACGGAGGAAATATTACATTAGAAACGTATTATATATTATTATTCCTTTCGTCCCATAAAAATTTGCATACTTTCTTTTTTTTTTGTCCCACAAAAGTTTATATACCCTCATCATAACCTTCACTCTCGGAGTATACACATATTTACTTTTTATGTCATTACTTTTAATTCACACATACTTTCAATCTATTTAATTTATACGTAATAGTTTATAAAATTATCCTCAACACTCTGCTCATAATATTTTTTAAAAATTTTGTATCAAAACTTCCCGCAATGTTTTATGGGAAGGAGGAAGTACATTTTATTTTATTACTTGCGAAACGATATCAATGCATATCTTCCAATAAGTTTAATACAAATACATGTGAAGAAAATATACTCATCCGTAATTACTTAAATATTAATTTTTAATTAATCTTAATATTACTTTTATACCTTAAAATGAAAATATCATATAATATTAGCACTTTTACAATATTATTTAAATTTCAAAAATGTCATTTTATTTTACTTTTTTAATATATTTTATCTTATTAAATAACTCAAAACATTCTTATATTTTATATTTTCTTTTCTATATTTTATTTTTACAAAAATAATTTTTTTAATATATATGTCACACAAAATGTGGATGTACTGGTTATTTTTAATATATATGTCACACAAAATGTGTATGTACTGGTGGAATGGGGAGTGTATTATAAATTAGATATCGAAATTGATGAAGAATCAGCCTTGACGAGAAATTACGTAGCATGACAGCAAACCTTTTTCATGTGAAGGGCAAATGTACAAAATAATTAATTTCAAATTTAAGAAGAAACGAACCAAGCAAAACGCGTACGCACGTACATGCACTTAATTACAAGCCACACTATTTTATATTTTAATAATTAATTAACAATTTGTTTTTAAGCCAATAATAATTTTTGTGTGTTTTGTGGACAGCCTCCTCTCAGTCTCACCGACCTCTTTAATCTTTATAGTATCTTACAGAAGTTGACCTTTAGTTAGTCTTTTATTTTTTAATTCTTTTAATAACTTTTACTAATTGTTCCACGAAAGGAATATACATATATTCATATATATATATATATATATATATATATATATATATATATATATATATAAAGGAATATACACATTATTAGAGTTAACATGATCATGCATGCAGTCCATGCAAAACGTAGAGGTGCAGGTAACAACTTTGTTCTCATTCATAGGTGATTAATTCACCTTGCAAGTAACTTATTCCTCATAAGAGGAGCGGTTACAACCGCCTCTCTCTATTCTCTGTATAAAGGCTCGTGTTTGAGCCGAGCAAACTTAGATCAATAATATGAAATTTAAATTTGTTGTGGTGTTCTTCAACATGGTATCATCGAGTCTCTTATGATCCTTCAAGTGATTTTGATCTTTTCTTTTCTTTCTTTTGTTCAATTCTTCTTTTCGTTTTGGTTGTTGATCTCTTGCATTTCTTTTCTGTCTCTTGTTCTAATTCGAATCCTCACGGCTTCCTTCGAGCTTCCGAAACTCATCACTCTTTCCATCAAGCTTGATCGTCGACTTCGGGCTTTTGGAGAACTCAGTTAGCTCAAAACTGTGAGAGCTCATGATTTTGGTGATCACCATTCGTAAGAGTGAGAAAATTCCTGATGCGAATGATTCCGAGTGGCATCGGAAAGACCAGTTTATTCTCACCGCTTTAAGCTCGATTTCGAGAATATGCTTGGTTATGTCTCGTGGTGTGAGCATGCTTGTGATTTGTGGAACACATTTGAGGAACTGCTTTCGATCTCAATCAAAGGCACGAGCTATGACTCTGCCGATTTCAACTACAGACCTTGAAGAAGGGAAATCTATCAATCGATGAGTATTTTCTTCAAGTTCGAATCATTGCGGATGGACTTCAGCCGCAGTCACTCTCTCAAAGTGGATTCCGATCTTCTTATGTACATTCTCGGAGGACTTGGACTCGAGTATGATGCGGTGGTGGTTAACTTAACCACTTGTACCGATATTCTTTCAATTCCAGAGGTTCATGCTATTTTACGTAATCATGAGGTGAGGATTTTGCATAGTCTCGTATGCTTGGTCTGCTAGTCAAATTGCACTGTAATTCATCCATTGAAATGCATCTGCTGCAAATGTTGCAAACCAAAGAGACTAAAGGCAACAACAAGTTCAAAGGAAAAGCAAATATCCTACTAAGCCTAAAGTAGTTTGTCGAGCTATGTGGAAAGCCAAACCATGTGGCCTCAAAGTGTTACAAGCGTTTTGATGCTACATTTTGGTCTTGAAAATGCATCCAATCGGGCTTTCCTCCTCCCGGTCTTGAATCTCCTGTGCTAATATCATGCAGGCTTTTCTCATAACATTACTTCTAATTCTCTTCCCGAAAACAATTCTAACACTCTTGGTTATACTAATGGAAATGCTTCATCTTCAAAGAATGAGAGGATCCGAGTGGTATGTGGACAGTGGAGCCACACATCACATTACTTCTCAACTTGGCAACATGAACATTCATCAACCATATCAAGGTACATCCTCTTTAATTGTCGGGTAATGGATCATCTACCGATATTAAGCACATCGTTCACCGAAATTACCGATTCTTACGCATGATAGATCCGCCGACCTAAGGAAAGTCTTGCATGTGCCAAATATTACAAAGAATTTGATAAGCATTTCTCGGTTCGAAAGATAATGTCAGATATGATCAATTTCATTCTACTTTCTGTGTTGTCAAGGATTTGATCACTCGCAGTCCCTACCGAGAGGTCATCTTAAGAATGGCCTTTACCAACTGGATTTATCTCATTTTCTAAAATAAAGAGCAACCAGGCCATGCCTCTACACAATTACCTCTCCGTGTGCATAATGTTTGTCAGAGACTTGAATAAAGCTTTGATTCGCATAATAGACTTGACATCCATGTCAAAATACTTCACAAATGTTGTTAATTGCCGTTTAACTCCGGATGTAATTCTTATTGCCTCTTTTGTGATGCTTGTAAGGTGGGAAAAATGCATCGGATGCACTTTCCCTTGGTTGAACATTGTACAAGTGATCCTTTTCAATTGATTCATATGGATGTTCGGGGCCGCTCATATATTTCTATGGATGGTTTTAAATACTATTTGGTAATTGTGGATGACTATACTAGATTTTCATGGATTTTTCCTCTAACACTAAAATAAAGGTCATTAAAGTGGTGACGATTTCTTGTGCTATGTTGAAAGACAGTTTGCATATAAGGTCAAGGGTATTCAAGGTGATATGGGAGGGGAGTTTATGTCTCTAAAAACACTTGCGGGTCTCTTGGTATTTCCCTAAGATATTCTTGTCCTCACACTCATCAGCGAATGGTTTAGTTGAGAGGAAGCACGAGCACATTCTGAGATTGGGCTTACACTTCTTGCACGCAGTCATATGCCTATGAGTTTTTGGTGGGAAGCTTTTAGTACGACTTTGTTTCTTACCAATCAATTACCAACACACTGCGCTTAAGAACAAGTCTCCTTTTCGTATGCTATTCAACAAGATTCCCGATTTTCAGCTTCTAAAGGTATTTGGATGCGCTTGTTTTCCATATCTACGGCCTTATAATTCTGCTAAACTTCAATTAAGATCTTAAAAGTGTGTCTTCATTGGGTATAGTCCTCATCATCAAGGATATAGATGTTTCAGATCCCGGTGGCAGAGTTTACATCTAAAAACAAGTGAGTTTAATGAACATGAGTTCCCATATATCACCCTATTTCGGAAATCATCTCACATTCTATACCTTCTTCCACTTCTATCACTATTGTCATACCAAACTTTCAGCCTCCAAACATTACTCCCCTAACCTCTCAATCATATTCTCTCTTCACTCATCCGACTACACTACAAATTCTTCACAAAATCCCGTAAATTGTTCTTACTCCTCTAATTCCTCCACACATAATACAACCAGCTTCTCCTCTACCAAAGATTATCCGATCGCCTTATGCTACTTCTCATGCTTCATTGATTCAAATTCAAGAAACACTCACTCTATGATCACAAGATCCAAGGCTCTGCATCTTCAAGCCAAAGGCATTTACTTCGACACTATCATCGCCTTGTTCCTAGAGAGCCCGACACCGTTGCCTCGTGCCTTGAGCATCCTTCCCGGAAAAAGGCAATGCAGAGGAATATGATGCTTTAATGAAGAATAACACATGGACTCTAGTGGAAAAAACATTAGATATGAATCTCATTTCTACTAAGTGGATTTTAGAGTGAAGTACAGAAGGATGGTTCACTTGAAAGGTATAAAGCAAGGTTAGTGGCAAGGGGTTTTTCAAAGCAGATCTGGGTGGACTTCTTCGACACATTTAGTCCTCGCATTAAGCCAACAACTCTCAGGTTAATGTTCACTGGGCAGAATTAACTAAGTGGTCACAACAATTCAACAAGTAGATATTAACAATGCTTTCCTTCATGGTTTGCTTAAGGAGTCTGTTTCACATTGCTCAACCCGAGGGTTTTCAGACAATTCTAAGCCTGGTTTGTGTGTAAATTACGAGATAAGCGCGTTATATGGTCTCAAGCGAGCTCCCAAAGCATGGTATGACACACTCAAGAGGTTTCTAATGCAACTGATTTGTTCATTCATCGGTGGATCATTGTCTCTTTTTACGAGGAAGAGTGTTGAATAAGATGATCATGGTGCTCATCTATGTAGATGACATTCTAATTACCGAGTGACTCCAACACTTTAAATTCATTCCCTCATAGCCGATCTTCATGCCAAATTCTCTCTTAAGCATCTTGGAGAGGTTAATTTTTTCTTGGTATTGAAGCATCGGGCCAAGTCCGATTTGATCAAGCTAACTCAATCCAAATATGCAAAAGATCTTCTTGTCAAGACTAACTGGAGTCATGCAAACCCTCTCCCGACTCCCTATTGTCCTAGTCTTAAGCTTTCTAAAGCCGATTCTCCGCCGTTTGAACACCCTACTCTCTATAGAAGCACCATTGGTGCCTTCAACATCTTACACCTCACTAGGCCCGATATCTCCTTCTCTCGTTAACAAATCGAGTCAATTCCTATCTGCTCTCTCAAAATCACCTGGAAGGCTTGCAAGAGAATCCTTAGGTACGTTAAAGGCACCATTTCATTTGGTTTATCTTTCACACCTGCTCTAGATTTCGGAGTTACGTGGATTAGCGATCTTGACTATGCTTCTTCCATTGATGATCTTCTGAGTACGTCGGGTTTCTCGTTCGCTTAGGCTCAATTTTCGACTGGGTGTTCCGTGAACAACAAGTGGTGGCTCGCAGCAAAGATCTGAGAATCTGAATACGTGTCATTGGCTTTAGCTACTACGTAGATGGCTCGATCACTACGCCTGCTCCAAGAGCTTCGTCTTCCGCTAAAACCTTCCGTGTTATAGTGCGATAATGATGGGCGATAAAGCTGGCATCTCAAATTTCGCATTCCATGCTCGCACAAACATATTGAAATTGATGTGCACTTTATTCGAGAAAAGGTTCAAGCAAAAGAATTAGACGCGAGGTATATACCTATAGGCCGATCAAGTCGCGGATATCTTCACAAAACCGCTGGCACCTACACGTTTTCATCAGTATGCTCGCTTTTTAGGCTTTCCAAATCAATCGAGGTCCTCGAAGCCAATGCGAGCATATTAGAGTTAATATGATCATGTGATCCATGCAAAACGTAGAGGTGCAGGTAACAACTTTGTTCTCATTCATAGGTGATTAATTCACCTTCTTGTTGTAACTTATTCTCATTAAGAGGAGCGGTTACAACCGTCTCTCTCTATTCTCTCGTATAAAGGCTCAGTTTGAGGTGAGCAAACTTAAATCAATAATATGAAATTTAAATTTGCTGTGGTGTTCTTCAACACACACACACACACACACACACATATATATATATATACATTTGTATTTTGTTTAATCCACGCTCCGGTGCAACTTTTTTTGTCATGTATAATTTTCTTTAAACTTAAGTGATCCTTCCATCCCATCTTTAGCTTTATACTTTCTTTTTCTATTCGTCCTAAAATTAGCTTTTCACTTTTTTAAAAATAATAACTTTCAATATAAACTTCTTCACAATACCATTTTATTTTCAAAATTACCACTATTATTCTACCTTATTTTATTTTGTCTCATATTTTATCGTATTAAATCACTTAAAATATTCTTATAATTTATTTTCTTTGCCTACACTTTATATCTCATAAAAGTTAATAAAGTCAATTTTCTTAAAAAATGTGCAAACACAAGTATGAATCTAAAGATATGATGGAGGGAGTATCGTTTAAAAAATATTTAATTCTCACAATCATAGATCAGTAACACTTTACAAATTTATTGGAAATTTTGGGTAAAAAAAAATCACTTTGAAATGGTGTGTACTAATCGAAAAAGTAATGTGAAAAGATGTAAGACAAAGGTTTTAAACTTTCATAAAAATTATCGAGTCGTGTAATTTGGTTGGAAAGACATAATAAATAATTATTTAATTTCTAAGGGGACACCTATTTACAAGTAGCATTTTAATTAAAGTTTATAAATACGCTCTTCTCATCTAAAAGAAACGTGAAATAAAATTTTAATGCTAGAGATTTTATAGAAAAATGAGTACATATTTCGAAACAAAATTAATATTGAGAAACCTTCGGTTGATTAATTAATTATATTTTTCGTGGTGTGATTTAATTACTTTTGGGTGCACTTTAATAGGAAGATTGACGTTCCAAATTCAACTGTCCACTCCCATCACCAAATGTTGAAGACGTGCGAGTGGGCACTTCACACAAAATCAAAGTTATAATTATGTCTTAGAAATAAGACTTGTCAACTACATTCACTATAGAAACCCTTCAATGATTATTTGGACCAAACTATTTCCACACACCAAAGTTTCAAGTACATACATTTATCCTAGTTGACACACTTTTTTACAAATACGCACCCCGAAATCTCATAACTACTCCTCCCACTAACCACGATCTTGTACACGTAGTTAATTTCCAAAAATGGTACACACTCTAAAACCTGCAACTCTCCTCATCTCCCGCTCGCTCATTGCTACTTGTTGTCGCGCCGCCATATTTTGTCCGGAGGTTGATCTTGAAATGGCTAAAGGTGTGTTTGTTGTTTTTGTTATTTGAAATATTTTTTGTATGTGATATGATAACAAGTTATTTGTATATGTATATTTGTTGTCTAAATTTGATGGGTTGTAATGTATTGATCGAGTTATGGATTGAGATTCATGAAATTTGAAAGAAATCGCGAACACATGTGTTCAAATCTAGTTAGTCGCACATTATCTTTGTTGTGCGAATAAATTCTTTGCACATTTATGTGTTGTTCGGAAAAATATATCGCATATGTATATCCAAGTACACACACCATTGTGCGAAACATAGGGTCGCACATATACCCTATGTACGAAACATAGGGTCGCACATATACCCTATGCGCGAAAGATTACTCGCACAAGTGTGTTTTCAAGTACACACACCTAGTGTGCGAAAAAAATCCACACAAACTACAAATGTGCGGACAACTGATTTGAACATTTCAAAACCGTCACCTTCACACAAAATCGGGCGCCAACTATCAATCAAATACACGTAATATGATAATGTAAATGCATATTTTCACTACAAACTACTCAACAAATCATTTTAGAGCAACAAAAACACAAACAATGCAACAAAATCCTAGGTATAAATCAAACACTAAATCTCACGAAAAAAAAACTTACAACAACATATTTTCATCACTTGAAGTCCCCATTAACGTATTATCCAACGCTTTTTGAGGTCAATTGTCACGTTTCATGGATTCACAACAAAATAACTTCCATTTTTAAACATAAAAAAAAAAAAAAAATAGCGTGCACTAGTCACGTAAGAAAGGACGCTTGTATTGTATGTTTTGAATGGGGTGTGTACTTGAAAAATGATCATTGTACCATATTTAACATTAAGGGTAGGTTAGTCATTTTTACCGTAGTTTGGTTAATTTTTTTCCAAGGGTGTGTCTTGGAACTTCAGGTGTGTGAAAATAACCTGGGCCTTATTATTGACAAGCTATATTACGGTAACATTTGTATGGCCCATAAGTATGATCATTATTAATAATTTAAAAATTTTAAAAACATATAAAATTTTGTGGCAGTAAAATGCAAGATGCAAGATTAGACTAAAGCTATATTTGATTTCGAATACATGATAACAATACTTATCACCATTTTTAAATTTTAAAATAATGCCTTATAATATATATGTAAAATTCGGTCCAATTTGGTTGGTTTGTTCAGTTTTATCTGAATTATGCACAAATATAACAATGGTGACGATTGCAACGAACAGAGGCACCTTCTCCATGAAGGAGCAGGGTGGGTTGTGCAATGTTGGAAGGGTTTGCAAATTAAGATTTAATATAGGCTTTTCACAACTGGTGAAATGAAATTGAAAATATTATAATAAAAATGAGTGGGTGAGTGCAAATATTCATGATCATCCGTTATAAATAAATGAGTGACGAGATTTTTAATGATTGACAAATATTTCTTTTGATATTAGATGAAGTTCAAAATATATTTGTACAGCTCTAGTTAGAGCATGTAAATAACAGTTTGAACAGAAAAAATAGATAAAAACGAATCAAAATAAAGAATTTGGTTCGATTTTTTAAATTCGGTTCGATTTTCCATTTATGCTAATGAAAAATTGAATACACCGAATCAAACCAAAATAATATAATATAAATATAATTTTTTTTTTTTTTTGAAAAAATATAGATATAAATTTAAGGAGTATATATTAATTTTATAATTTTATTTCCTAAATAATAATTCAGATTTCAGCATATTCAATCAATCAATCTTAATTACTAAATTCCTATTCAATTCTTATTTTCACTTTCCTAAGTAGAAATAGATTTCAACCTTCTTTTAATTTCCCTCGAAAAACCCTATCACACGAATTGAACAAGGTCGAAAGTAGTGCAGTAGATTTGAGGAATTTTGTAAAAAAAAAAAAACAGATTTGAGGAATGATGTGTGTTGTTTATTGGAATTGTTTTTAAACTTTCGGAAACTATTGTATTGTTGCTTAAATTATTCGAGGATATTTTTAGAATTTACAAGATTGTGTACTGGTGCTTAGAACTACTTTAGAGGAATTGGAAACAACATTTTTAAGGAATATTTCGGTATGGTAAAAAAATAAAAATCAAACTGAAAAATTTTGATTTTCGATCGAACCATTTTTTAAAATATGATTCGATTATGGAAAAAAATCAGACTCTCTGATTTGATTCGATTATCCGAATCGGTCATTGCACATCCCTACATCTGGACCAAATGTAAAAATAAATTCAATTAAAATAATATATAACAATAAAAAGTAGCAACAGAAAAAACCTTCTCAATGTTAAGTTTTGAAAGGGGAAAAGTGAGAAAAAAAAAAGCATTTTTATAGGCCAAGAACTTTAAAACAAAGTATTGGAGTATTATTTTTTAGTTTTATTTATTTGCAAACACTTTAACTATGAATAATGTTGCTCCATTATTCGACAAAAAGGAAACAGTAAAAATATTAATAAAAATAGAGAAAAGGGTACGAAATTTTTTGGAAAAAAAAAAAAGGAGATCGCATTCAATTATATTTTATATGTCCAAGCACAAAAATGGCGGCAAGGAACCTCTTTTGTTTCAAAGCATCATCAACTTGCATTTGGAGAAAAGAGTTTAAGATAATATTTTGTTTTTTGGATAATTTAATTATTCAAAATTTTGGAAGAAAAAAATAATTGAGCTCTTTATTAATTATTTTTAATTAAACTTAGTACTAGAATCATTTAAGAATCATAAAGTATATATACTCCCATTATTAATTCGATAAAACGAATCTTCTGCTTGTTAGTTCAGCAACTTAAATGATTCTCAACATTTTGTTAATGATCAATTTCTGCCCAATTATATATATTCCTTTAACTTTAAAGTGAAGAACTCGTTTATTGAAGAAGCAATTATTGACTTAAAGTTGACATTTCAAAAATATTGCATGCACAAATAATTGCATAGAAATAGATTGCATTTGGTACTCAAGCAAATGGCATTATCGATCGAACACCCCCACCCCCTTATTATTTTTATCTTTTTTTTTGTTTGCTTTTGCACGTTATAAATATTAAAACTGACTTCATATTTGGACGCATTCAATAATATATTGCTTTCGACTTTCAAGGTTGTCACTTGTCAGGTCATAATTTTGGGGAAAATCCCACTAATTCGTATGCCCTAAAAATAATCTAATTTGCCTGTCAAAAAATAAAAAAATCTAATTTGGAGTATTAACATAACTAAACATTTGCGGAGTATTAACGTAACTAAACAATTGCGGATACAGGAAATGAACGTATGACTATCAACGAAAATCAATTTATTTTTCAAATTGTGATGTCATATTATCATTTATCAAAATTTTTTTTTTTTTTTTGAAAGGAATTATCATTTATCAAATTGATTAAATAATAGCGGACGTTTTTAAAATTAATTTGTTTGGAATGATATAACTATAAATGTAATTTGAATATTCCAAAATTAAAATATTTATTATTGTTAATTTGTATTATCTATAGTACGTAAAAAAAAAAATAGCTTGTCAATGTTGCCACCAATTTGGTGCCATATCCGTGTACGCACGCATAGAGTCCAATAGCATCTTACAAATTACAAGTGGTTTATTATTATATACCCACTTTCTTAACCATAATTTTCAATGTGGGACAAAGTCTTTTGTTTTTCTCAACAAAGCCTTTAACTTTCCTTTTTATTACAACAAACTTAAAATTTAAATTTTTCATTTACCCAAATTCAAAATTGGAACGAATAATATATCGAATTGAAACTCTATTCAATGAACACATTTTCCAACAAAATAAAACTATGTTAAACACAAAAATGATCATATGCAAATAAGCGGGTATATATTAGGATTTTTTTTTAAATTTTTCTCTGGAGTCGACTTTAGGATTTTCAGCTATTTTTTTTGATCGATAAATGTTAATTGTTAGTGGTTAGAAGTTAGTTCACAAAGTCTCCTTATAATTTCAAATACTCCAAGCCTCTATACCTCCCACCCCAATTTGTTACAAAGGGTTTTCTTCTGTAATGATGTTTCCGTGTTTTTCTCTTAATTAACTTTCAGTGTATTTTCTAGCTTAATTGTTTTCAGTATTGGCGTTTGGAGTGTTTTACACATACTACATCAGGGGCTGGAATATAATTTTTATGCAGGATCGATTTGTGTTGGAATATATAGGAAGGCATATATATCCAAGATGATGGAGGATAGTACTCTTATGGTTATTCCAAGAAGATTCTGTGATCCTTATACTTTTGAATTAACTAATTAAATGTCACACATTTTTGTTTTATCTTTTCGATGTGTGAATAATGATGATCTTTGTATCAATTCTTTGAATTTCCTTTAATTTATAACTTTTTGGAGTAGCAATTCAATGATTTTGTCCAGCACCAAAGACCTTTTTAGCTTGTAGCAACAAAATCATTGAGAATTTTGAGGCTACGAAATAAACAAAACTTATTAATAATAGAGGCGAGGTATGTCAACCATTGGCTAGCGTGAGATGGACCCCACCTTTTGATGCTTAATGCTTCATTTTGAAACATCGTTATTTCAATATCTCAAAGGAAGTTGTATTTAATGATCGTTTACAAGATTTGACCAAAAGAAAAAAAAAAAGATCGTTTGCAAGATCATGATCTTTAGGAATTGCTGATCATGATCTTGAGGTTCATGTTCTAGAATATTTCTAGACGACATCTTCAAGGGCCCAACTCAATAATCAATTGAATGGGCTAAAGAATTCGATCGATTCGGCTGAACTCATAAATCAATTTAATGGGTTTATATGCACCTCCTCCTTTTTTAAAGTAGTACATTAACCTTCAAATTTTATACTTACATATGAAATGACTCTTTTTTTTTTTTAAGTATTACACTCACCTACAAATTTTAAAATTTTCAAAGAAAACAAATTGAACGGGAATAAATTTTTAATGAACATTATTATTTTGTGTATAAAGTAAAATGTATGGGGATATGTGGTGTTTTGAGAGCGTTAATAAAGTAAAAATGATACTAATCTTACGAAGTGTATACTTATTTTGTGTGTATTACCGAGAAATAGGGGTGTACGGGATCTGGGCCTTTAAGAAAAAGGGTCGGCCCAACTAAAAATTGAATGGGTAAGAAAAAGGGAATGAGACCAACAAACACAATTACGTAGAACATCTAGAACACATTTTTTTAATAAAAATAATTATGCGGTGAACGTGGATCGAACACGTGACCTTCAGATCTTCAGTCTGACGCTCTCCCAACTGAGCTATCCCCGCATATTATATATTAAAATGATAAAAGCATTATATATATACATAAATATGTATTGTTTTTTTTTTTTTGCTTCGTTAAAGTAATACCACAAAAGGTACATATATTTATATAAATTTTGCATATGTATATATTTGAGAAACTCCTTAAAACTTTAATGATATATCCACGTAGGATTCTTGGAACCTATTCATTCACAAACATGTATCCTTATCTTCGGTCTAAGCAAGACCATGTGACATATATCTAACTCTCTGCTAGTTTAAACTCACTGTATGTGGGAGGAATTCATGAGGAGATTATAGTTGTTGATAGAGTAGATATCGCCATGGTCTCGGATAGGGGCAAAATGTCCTAAGGTGGCGAAATGTCCAAAGGTGAACAATTTTTCAGCAATCTTTGGAGCCCGGAAAATGTTGGTTGTATAGACAAATAACTTTAATATCTGTTTTGGCTGGGAGTTCTAAATCTTGTATCTTTTTTATTATCATCGTAAAGGTAAGAGTACCCTTGTATTCCAATTTGGGTGATGAACAATAATCGAGTTTTTCATTTAAAGGCGTAGTTGTTGTCAAAGAATGTTTAATTTGGATTTGAATGTCTTTGCACCTTCGTATTGATCAAATTCCGAAGCGTCCTGGTTTGTTGTGCCTAGTTGTGAAGCAAACACCCTAAATTACAACATTGGAAATCCAGTCACTACGCCTAGACCGGTTGGAATCCCTATCCCTATCCCTATTAGAGTTTGATTTTGATGATGTGTCAAACTCACATTCATTTACCTTATATGTCACCCTAAGAATAACTTACTTGAAAGTATATGTGTATAAAACTTAAACTTATGTGTCATCTATGTGACTCTACAAAATCTATTTAAAAAATGCATCCACATAGATTTGAACCTTGCACCTCATAAGCCAATTTATAAATATTAAATATCTATTATATTTATCTTAAGTCTAAAGTATATTAGAATTTTTGCTAATAATAAAAACAAGTAAATTAAGTATATTTATTTTATTATTACTGAATTTATTAATTAAATTATAAAATATTCTAATTATGTAAATTTTTTTATATTTATTTTAACATCGCACTATATTTGATTATTTTTTCATTTAGAAAATCATGAAAATTTCAAATATATAATTAAATATATGAAATGATTAATGAAATTTTAAAAATAATATTGAGTCTAATTAAAAGAAATATAGTCACATGGATTTGAAACTATTATAGAATTGACGTAAATCATAATTAAATTGAGATTGAAATTAAAGGTCGTGAATTAATAAAAAAATAACTTATAATTTTATACATATAGATGTTATTAGAATATATTTATTATATAATATAATTATATTATTCCCGATCAAAAAAAAATAATTATATTATTTTACAATGGACAAATTAATTTTTGCATACATAATATATTATGATATTAATTGATTTTTATAAAAATCCGTCACGCTGACTCATCTAGTTTCCTATACACACAAGAAAGCCAAAGGCGATAATTTTATTACTATACTATCATATAAAGTTACAAATTAAAGACGGCAAAATCTTACAAGTAAAATTTTTATAATAATATAAGGCTCCATTCGGATGAAGTCATTTGAAATCAATGGATTTGAGAATAATATACCATACATTTACAAATCAAAATTGAGAGAAAACTAAATAAATGAATTTGATTCACACAAATATTACTTATAAGTGGGAGGATTTCAAATATCCAATAAAACCTAGTTATTTGAAATTCTCTCACATTATCCTCAAATCCCTTGATTTCAATTCCACTCCATCTAAATGGAGCCTAAATATATTTCAAGAGGGGTAACCGCTCTCTCCAAGACTTCCAACTAAAGTTTCTAATTCATCGCTTCATTTTAATGTCATATGCACAATAAATCTAAACTGCACCAGAGAAATTTTCCATTCTGATTTTCAATTTTATAATGTACAAAATGAGCCATATAATCTATGCAAATAAAGGCGTGTAGCAAAGGGAATGAAAATATTTTCTGCTGGGAAATCTTTGATTTCTAATGGTTATTGCGTCATAATTATATATGAATGAATTATCTATGCATGCTCAAATCATGATGATGACCGAAACTAACATGATTTAGGTGAGAAAGCTGCATTTGAATTTGCCGTCCAGGAGGCTCAGCTTCTCTGCTTTTATGACAGCATCTAATGGAAGAGGACTAAAACTATGAGATGGACCATAGAAATGAGGAAATACATCCGAGTTATCCACTGCTTCAGTAAATCAAACCATCTCCAAGCTGTAGTAAGTGTACTTGTTAGCTTGTAAAATTTCTATATTTTTGTATGAACGAACATAGATTAAAACAACTTTGCTATCAGCAACAGAATCTACTAGATGTTTGCACATTTGATCAATCGAAAGCGTTCAGATCAGATGACTAAATGCATTGGGAGCTACATGAATCAGTTGTTTCTAGTGAAAATACCTTTTTAGCATCAATTTGGAGCAGGTATAAATCTTCCTTAACATTCAAGAAGAAGTTTTGCAAAGTTGATTGGACCTGCAAATGGAAAATCAAAAGTAAAATCATTAATTTCAAGTGTTGAACTCTGTAAAACTAGAGACAGAGAAAGAAATTGTGCGCATTCTCAAAACTTATATAATGTCAGCTAGTACATAATTAATTGGCAGGACTTTTAGAAACGTATATTTTGGGTAAACTTCATATCCAGCCATCTTCTTATTAGATATTTTGACAGAGTTTATTTTGTTTGTAGTAATAGTAGTACCAGTAACAGATGATAGGAATACTTGGATATTGAAACATTATTCCATCCCAGGTCTTACTTGCATCAGCATTTATGTCTCGGTATATATAACTATATTTTCTTTTTTGTTGACTCGATATTCAGTCCATGGACCGACTAATCTGGGGGACCAGTCCTATTGTCCACTAGGTGGGGCCTAATTAAAGCCAGAGCTAACCTCTGTATAGACCGGCTCATCTCGTAAATTGATCGCACCTTGTGTTTTGAACCTGAGACCTACAGAGGAGCACACTCCTAAGCCTTAAACTCTCACCACTAGGTCAAACCCCTGGGGTTTATATAACTATATTATCTACATCAGCTACAACATTAACCATTATCACCCAAGAAACTAAATGAATTGCAAAAAAATCATACATACAAGTCAAGTTAGGTCGACAACTATCAGACCAATAAGATTTAACGCAAGAAAATGAAGACAGTCTCAAAGAAAACACTTCCTATTTAAAAATGAGAATTCTACACGGAGGCACTGTAAATCTCACAACAAATCATCTGGAGTTTGTTTCCGCTTTTTCTTTTTTTTTTTTTTGGTGAATTGTTTCCGCCTGTTGAAATCAAAGGAAATGGGAATTTATTGGGAGTTTGGTAATTCTTCAAATGAGAATGAGAATTAGAATAAAATATATAGTAATTATAGTGGTGGATGAGAATAAAAGATGATCCACACGTCACTTATTTCCCTTGGTAATTATTATCTCATTTGATTACCTTTGCCCCTTCAATTATCATCCCCCAGAGTAATTCCTATATCACAACCAAAATTAGAAGACAACACTACTGATATAACCAGCCTATAGACAATCATTCATCCAACATAAAATAGATTTCATTCTCGTTGGAATTCGAAACAAGCACCACTCAGTTTCATCAAATTAGATATGTGAACAATCCTCCTTACTAACAGAAAACAATCACTACTCAGTGAATCCTTTACAAAATAAAAACTTCCTTCATATTCCATAGGTAATCATCAAACAAAATTACAGTACGACAACAGAATCCTTTAATCACCATAGATAGGGTACTGCACTAATTACTTGATTTCAACAAAACAATTCCAAAAGGAAAACGAAAAGAAATTTGAAGAGGAAGAAGAACCTGATCGAGCTTGCTGAGGTGGAAACAACCAGTTGATTGGTCAAGATTTCCACCGAAAGTGGCGCCGCTCCTCTGTAGCTCCTCCCACTCCTCGGCGGTGCTGATCCTGTACACAAATCCCTCATTTGTAGCCATTTTCAACTACCAGTTGTCGCGCACAAACGACTTTCTGGAAATCCAGTTTTCACTTGCTCACGCGTTTCGGAAAAAGATAATTTGGGTCTTGAAATTTAAAGACGCATAAAAAAGTCCCACTATTTTTTTCCATTAATATTAAAATTATTATTGTGAATATTTACGAATCATCAAATCCTAGGATTGTTTTGGAATTTAAGGCTCCCTTGGTAGAGTTATTATTCGAGGTGACAAAATATAAAATTAGTAAGAATTTAGTTGTTTGGTAGACCATAAAAATAAATATATAAAAATTTATTTGATATCTCAAATTTACTTTGCGTAAATTATTAAAAGATTGATATAATTTAATATAATACTTGATACACCATTTAAAATCAAGGTATAACATATAAAATTATAATTTTATCCCTAAAGCAATAGAACAACCCACCTATTCTTCACCACGCGTGAATCGCCCGCGTCTCAAACTCGAAAAGAATGAATGTCTTAGGGAACATGACATCACTACGGTTGCTTCCGTTGAAGAGTTGCGATTAGCTTCCGGTTGGATTCGTTTCCCATTACTTATCCTCTTTCGGATAGTGGATGCTTAGATGAAGCGAAGGGGTCCTGCACTTCCCAAAAGAGCGGTACATCCCGGCCCCGTGAAAGAAAGAGTTCAATGCCCACCCCACGGTGCTTGCTCGTGAACAAAATAAAAAGTATCTTATAATCCTAAGCCTTTGCTAGTTGTCTGTCCAAGAGTACCTCCTTTCCATCTAAGGAAGTAAAAGTCTTTACCTTCTAGCTAGGGCCCACTTTGATATCATTTAATCAAGCTTTCCTCTTTATTATCATAGATTCATTCTTCCTTATACAACCTAGCTTACAAAAAGGATATCAGCAGGAATAGCCTCTGATCAACTAGCTTATACCAAGGGTGGAAGATTCGTTCGACAACTAAAGAAAGGCTCATCAATCACCCATGAGATAGGGCACGAGAAGTGCGATCCTTAGAAGTCATCTGTTAAGAAGTCGAGATGTTAGCCTTCGATCCACTCGTGAATCGGTATATCCCCTTCATCCATTCTTGAATAGGGGCATGAATCCTGTAGCAAGGAGGCTAAGGTTGGGATCTCCTTAGGCGGTCGATCTGAGTTTCCGTAGGCGTAGAGGAGGCGGATTAGCGGTGCGCTTGTAGGTTAAATTTGTTTAGTCGTCGTCCCTGGAGACGGTAGCAGCTACAAATCCTTTGCTTGAGGAAGTGTGCAATGTGCTCGGAGGCGTGTTCGAGATCAATAGAGTTGGGAATGTGCCATTGATGCTATGAGAAAAGTAGTGGAGAGAAAGACCTCAACCTCAGCTAACATCATATACGTCATTTATCGGTATACGAAGATAAAGATAAAGAAGTCAGTGAAGCTTAGCTACCTCTTTTCGGACTTGCTACCTTCGACTTGAAAGCAATTGAGACATCGCCATCTCCACATCTTATGCCTTTGTACCTCGACTACCGGCTCTTAACAACCGTCTTCCGCTTTCCAATGATCGGCGAGTGTTCTTGATTCGAAGGCTTGAGTACGCTTTTTCTGCGTCTCACTGCTTGAGTCTCGTGCATCGGTTTATTGAAGAAGAACCACGCCTATATTGATTGTATAGAGACGAGGAATGATGTGAAAAAGGAGCCTTGGAGCATACTTAATTTAATAACATATTATGTGGATAGAAAGGCGCACTTTCCGTAATTGATCAATGAGCATACGCCGCGTGGGACCTGCGCGGGTGATTGGCGGATATTGCCTAGGGTTTTGAGCGAATCTCTCCATTTGATTATGAAATACATAGAGGCGAGGTGTTCCCAGCGGTATGCATAATAAAGCAAATAGATGCTCGTTTTCAAGGAAAGCATACTTTAGCGCCCGTCACAGGTTCTCGAGGCGGATGACCCAAACCTCAGGCACGGTAGAACGGGGGCTTGAGAGGCGGCCCTTTAAAGTAAAGCGGCCCGAGCTTCTTCTATTTCTATTGCGGGGAAATACACGTGCGGGACTTGACTCACCCTTTAATCTTTGCCTTTATGCGGCCTTAGACCTTGCTTTCGAAGAAAGCCGGCTGGATGAGGAAAAGCCCCGATCTCTCACCTCTTCTTTGCGAGATGACCTCATTTTATTTACTGAAGCCTCTAAGAGCCAGATTGATGTTATCATGGAGTGTTTAAATGACTTTTGTTTTGTGCCATCTCGGGACGAGGTGATCATACACGCGAAGAAAGACTCTGTTTCACCCGGACTTATCCAAGCTTATACGACTCGGGAGATTAGTCTATATGTAAAATTCCTCTCACTTTATGAGACCTAGGCAAGTACCTAGGAGTACCCACTACCTGAGAGGGTCTCTAAAGCGACTTACTACCACATACTCGAAAAAGTGCAAGATAGGTTGTTTGGATGGAAGGCGGAGAGTACATTGTCTGTCATGTTTGGAAGAACCTTCTTTAGTTCGATCTGTAACCTCTGCTATACACTGTATACACCATGCGACAACGTGTATTCCGGAAGCCATAAACCGGGAAATAGATAGTAAGGCTGCAGTTTGTGTGGGGGAACAAGGATAACAAAAGAAGAAACATTGATTGGCTTGGGATAAGGTGTGTAAAGCGAAAAAAGGAATCTTTTTTAATCATGACAACGGTTAGTTCCGGCTTCTTGCTCTTTTGCAATAATGCCTTTAGTTTAGTATACAACCAGCGATTTTCATTCAAAATCCGGTTTATACGATGTGTCAGCGTCAGCGGCACTTCTCACGATCGATCGATAATCATTCTCAAACCGGCTTTCAATTGCATTGCCTCGTGCCACCGCTTTACTGCTGCTGTGGTGGGTAAGTCGATCAATAATATGCCTTTCACCCGATGGATGGCGACTCTTAACTCCGAATCGATCGTTGCGCTCGTGCTTCTGGCTTCAATAGCTCTCTTGTCCCTCGTCTTCCCGGTCGATAGCCTCTCCCTCTCGGCGGTGGCGGGTCGCTGGTCTTAGGTCCATGCCCTCTTGAAAATCCTTTATTGATATTTGCCATTGGGCAGACTTTATTGTCTTCCCGATTTATCATATGAGTTTGAAAAGCGGCCCTGTGAAAGCGGCCTTATTTGATCTTATTTATGGTCTTAGTCGATTAACAGTCGGGCTTCTTGGGTATATGTTTTTCCTTGGACTTGTGGGTGGTATCTTTGGTTTGAGGACAGGATGGGATGAATGGTTCAGTTCACCAGATTGTGCTTAATGGCGAGTTCGATTGGGCTTATCCACCCGACAATCCCTAGCGTGAAGAAAGGAAGGCAGGTAGGCCGGCATCAGGAAGTCGGCGCGAGGAGCACACCCATTCTATCCAGTACTTCTTGTGCAGAGAAAGAACTCCAGCTGACCTTAGCCCATGTAGAGAAGCGGCTGCCTTCTCGTGGGTGGTTAGGAAAAGACTCATCTTCTTCGTCTTATACCTGCCCAAGGACCTTGTTGCCTGCTCTAGAGGCCGTCGAAGCGGGCCGGAGGGGCGGGGCGGGCCTAAACCCGCAAAAGCCCGTCTTTTGGCGTGATGCGAGGCGAGCGAGCCAAAAATATGGCGGGCTCAAAACCCCCAACCCAACCCACTTATTGGCGGGCCGCGGGTTTTAGGCGGGTAGACCCACATTTTTTTATATTTTTTATTTTTTAAAATTTTAAAAATAATAATTTTAAAGCTTTAATACATTAAATTTATAACAATCAAATATAATCAAATAATGTATGTTAGTGATTATCACTTTAAATAAATAAAAACAATATTTATCTCATAGATAAAGTTCATTGTTTTTTATTACAAAATAATTTCTTACAAATTAAAGTTTATAATTCATTAACCATAATAACTAAAATATAGTCTCCTACAAATTAAATTTATCATTTATAAATATAAACTTTACAAAATATCCTTAAAAATGATATTATAATTGATAATATTGTATATAAAAATATTAAAAAAATAATTAAAAAATAAAAAAATTAGGCGGGCCGGCCCTTAAAGCCCGCCCCAACCCGCAAAGCCCACGGCCCAAGCGGGCCAACCCATATAGGCCCGCTTCCAAGCGGGCTAAACAAAATTCAACCAGCCAACCTCATTTGAGCATGGCGGGCGAAGGGCCCCAAGGCCTAACCCGATTTGACAGCTGCTTTATGAGCTTACCCGATGCATTGCGTTATGAGGACACCATGCCTTTGCACGGTCTTGCTTCCCGATCACCGATCGATGTCGACTGGTTGGTATATCAACATCTTTATGGGAAAGAACTCATTTCTTTGATTCTCTTTACGATATTTCTAGTTGGAGAAGAATAGAGGAAGAAAGAGGAAATGTCCATAGGAATAAGAATAGGAAGTTGCGGTGTTGAGGAATGAAGTTCGAATACATATAAAGTGACGGTAAAGACTATCTATCATCAGTAAGGTTAGTAGCTTACCTCTCATACATTGCTAGTTAGTAGCATCCATAGTTCATAGACTAATAGGGAAGAAGAGTTAACATTTGCTACTTTCGAATAGAAGGCGCTTTGGGGACTAGCTCTTTAGAAGGCAGTGCGACTACGAGGTAAAAAGTCGAGGAGCGACCCGTTTTTGGCATTTCTTTTCTTATGACATTTCTTGGAGAGATTCGAATGCTAATCTTTATCTAGATGGGGCTCTTGGTTGAAGAATCACCACGAACCGATCTTCCTTGGTCATTCCCTTTGGAGAGGTGAGCCTTTTAATTATAGGGGCCTTTCTTCTCTTGCGAAGGAAAGGAGCTCTTCGGGATCTTGCTTCCAAACAACTAGATAAAAAAACAAATAATTAAATTAAAAAAATCAGGAAATAAATTAACAAATAATTACCAAGAGGAGGATTTGGGTGTGAGGAGGGGAGAGGAGAAAGCGGTAACAACTCGACGGTGGAACAATGAAGTAGGCTGCTTGCGGCTACAAGAATTGGAGGATCGACCATTTGAAATTGAGTATTAACGGTGGGCGGCGCAAAGACGTTAGCCTCCGTCAGAAGAAACATTGAAGTGGTAGAATGCAATACGAGCCCGTATTCGCACTTCCTTCACCGACCTGAATCACCATCGCCCTCCTCACACGTGCAACCGCTGCGGCGGCGTCCTCCTTGCCGTCGTTGGTGAGCTTCTCATTGAAAAATTTGATTTCTATTGGACTTGCACAAATGCTTCATTCCCGTAAGATAAAAAATGAAGAACAGAAATAAGATTTGTATTTTGAAATAAAATTTGAATTGAGAGCAAATTGCCACAACAAAGTACTATTGAATCAAGAAAAAAATGGTCGAGCGGGGGTCTCGATTTCTTATTTGAAGAGAAATAGTGTTTTCAACGTAATAAGGGGCGGGTTATATCGGGTCGTCGAGAAAAATTATGGGTCCGTTATATTTTATGTATGCTACCAAGCGAGGATAAGTTCATTAATAACACCCCTAATAAGGGCCTTATTTGATCAAGTGGAGACTAAATGTACATGAAAACTCTTGACTTTAAAATCACCGTAGTAAAAATATGTGTTTGTTTTTAGATTTTAATTTGGATAAAATTTTTGTGTTATGTGAAATTGTATTTTTATTTTGTATTGAGTTAAAAAAATATGAAAAAGAAAATAAGTAAATGAAAGAAAAGTCATAATGTGATTATATTAAATTTTATAAAATATATGGATAGACGAAGTGGTATAGTTCAAGTGTTAGAGCTTCACGACCTTATGTCCAAAAGGTGATCGGTTTGAGTCACCATTTAATCGATAAAATATATGGATAAATTATTTTATAAAAATGAACGTGGAAGTTAAATATAAAAATTATGGAATAGAATAAAATTGCAAGAGTCACTCTCATTTGTTCATGAAATTCGATGATATTACTACTTATTATAAATTAATGTCACTATATTTTAACGGTGGGAGTTTTTGCCTGTGTAAAAAAATCTAACGCATCAAGTGTAAATTTAAATAAATTTTTTTAAAGATCAGATTTAAAAAAAAAAATTATATGCACTACACTTAATCATTCTCATTCATATTATATCAATATAATTAATTAATTACAGGATATACAATATTTTTGAAAAAAATACATGTATTTTATGTAATTAGTGAAATTAATTATACACCTTTACAAAAAAAAAAAAAAAAATTAAACTTTTTATTTTTTTAAAATTGAACACAAATTAGATTATATAATTAATAATAACATTCTTTATAAATATATTTGAAAGAAATATAACGTACATATACAATATTAAAAAAATTAACTGTATTTGAAGTATTTAATTTAAAATTAATAATATTTATTTTCTTTTAACCAGCTTAATACGCGGAATCCTGGTTTTGTTGAAAAATAAAAAGGGCATAAAGAAGGAATTGACACACAAGATTACCTGTTTCATTTTATTTTATGTGTTATACAAATGGATGAAACATGGAGAATGAAAAATAATAAATGAGGAGTATATAAAAATTATAAAACAGGTTAATCAAAATGAACCGCTGAAAATCGGGTACTGGGACCCCGAACTCAAGCCGCTAACTAAAAACGAGGCTACTGACTGCCGGTTCAACATCCGTACTGCCACACCGCATCGTCGATAGTACTGCTCCTCTCGAGATCCTCCAATGGTGTCTACCTCCATCGCCAATTCCAGCGCCACTCTCGCCGCTGCTCACTCTCGCTTACAACATTTTCCCAACTTTGCTCCCGTTTCAGTCGCTCATGGTCTTAAAGATTTCCGCCCTTCTCCCTTCGCTCTCGCTCTTAAACGCTCTACAAACGGTTCTTTTCTTCCGATTATTAGAGCCCAGAGTTCTCCAGGTACAACTCCATTCTCGTGGGATTTATTTCAATTACTTAGCATTGTAGACTAGTCCAGTCCATGTTCAGCACACTAACTGTTTGCTGAATTGTCTCTTTACGTTGTAGATTATATACCCGAGGCCAATTTCTACAAAGTTGAAGCGATTCTAAGGTTTTTTTGATTTGTTTGTTGTCGTCGTAGATTGTTTTGGTTGACTTATTTGTATGATCTTAAGTTGTTGAAATTCGGTAATGTTTACTGTTGCAACTTTTTTCACTTCTGCTGCTAACTTGGACGGATTTAGACCATGGAGAATTCAACAGGTTTCCTCGGTAAGGAATTGTGCTTGTTGCATTGAATTCTTTTTCTAAATTAAGTTTTTCATTTTGAATTTGTCTTGGATGCAAACTTATTTTTCAAAGTTTAGTCTTTTTCAATGTTGTATACCTGCAAAAGCTCCCCATTCCTAAGGTTCTCTTTTATTTTCTTTTATCCATAGACAGCTCCAATAACAGCCCAAATTAGTCTGGTTAGCAAATGGTTTTCTTGAATAAGCCAACATTACATTCATCACAATATCATGCTCGCTCGTGTCAAAAGGAATGCAGGATCTTTTTGCTTGCAATATTCATTCCTAAGGCATTGTGTATATCTGGCTTTGCAATCATAGTTTCCTGAAAAGGCTAATGTCAGCATGTTGCTTAAGTTTGAATGCTAGACACACGATTCCTTCATTTTAGACCATAAGATACTAAGACCTTGACTTGAATCTAGAAATCCTATTTCCATAAAAAAATAACTATTACCATTGGATTTTTCGACTCATCTATCCAAACTGCGAAGCATTTTCCGGCAAGATGTTCTTTTGTTGCTTTTTCTGGAACCTTAAGAAAATGGATATGGTTCTCAAGAATTTGTTGCTAATAATGCAGGCATTGTTGAAAATAGGAATTCGTGGAGTTACAGTTTCTGATGTACGAGGCTTTGGTGCTCAAGGTGGCTCAGCAGAAAGACAGGCTGGTATGTATAAGTGTAGAATTTCATGGTTTATGTTGCAAGGAAGTCCATATGAGTGAATTTTTATATTACCAAAGGCCGAGCCCAAGATGGCTCATATATCAACATCTTGTACCTCGCCCGGGATATGGAATTAGGAGCGGTAGGGAGCTGGGTGGATGTTTAATGTCTATGATACGGATATAGTATATAGAAGAAGGAAAAAGATGTTTACTCAAGAGTAGTAGTTTTCGGTTCATTAGTATTAGTCTTTAGTCTTGGTCAAATCCCTTAAGTAAGCACGTGGTTGTCACGTGAATAGGAAAACAAGATTAAAATACCTTCGCTTACAGAAAGCAGGGTAGCTTTTGTGAATTTGATTCTATCAGCCGAAGGCTTGGGCGGAGAATTCTCCGATTGAATTGCTTAATAAAATTCTTGATTACTTTCTTCTGACTTCTTTGATCTAACAGTCTATTTTCATTACTCATTACTACTGTTTAATGTTTCCTTATACTGTTTTTTCTCATTCAAAATCTTCTCATTGCATCTAATATATTTCCCTCTCCAGGTTCTGAATTTTCTGAGGACACTTTTGTTGCAAAAGTTAAGATGGAGATTGTTGTGAGCAAAGATCAGGTTTAGGAATCCGGGAACACATTAAAGTTATTTTCACATTAAAATTATAAACCAACCATTCAACTTTATCGACCTGAAATTCATAAGAATTTCCCATCTTCACCTTTTGTTGCATAGGTTGAAGAAGTCATTGCAAAGATAATAGAGGAGGCAAGAACTGGGGAGATAGGAGATGGCAAGATTTTTGTAAGATTACAAAATCTCAACTTCTTCTGTGATGATGAACTAATTTTTTATTTCTATTTCTTACCACGGCCTTTTGAGTTTGTCCATTTTCTTTCTTTTTAATGGTCTAAAATTTCTACAAGAGCACAGGTTTGAGGTTCTTCGCTGAACTATAAACATACAGAGTGAATGAGCGTAATCAAAGTTTATGCCCTTAGTTTTCATGTTTTTCCTTGCTTAAGAGAATTGACGTTGGATTCTTGACCCCTATCTCATAATTTAGAAATCAACTTCTAATGGACATAGGATATACGCTATAAGTGGCAACAAAGTAATAATATTGGCTATAAAAAGGCTCTATGTTAGTAAACGAGATCGAAGTTGAAATAATAAATTCTGGCTGAGATTTTAAGGGTTCATTTTCTTTACCTGATGAGATATACTGATATTTATAAGAATTTGTAATGACTGTGGCATGAATCGAGTGTTGGACAATTTCAATCGCCCCGGGCTTCATGTTATCCACTTCTATCCTTCCAAACATACAATATACTAGCTTATAAAAGTTTATTACATAACTCCATATCACCATATAAGGCAAAGTAAATGTCCTTGAATGGTACCCTATTAAAAAAAGGTTAACATGATGTGTTCCTAATGGAATTGGGCGAGTGAAATTTATCTTTAGATGCTTAACTTTTGACATGGTTGTTAATTGTGCAGTGACTCCTGTGGCAGATGTAGTAAGAGTTCGCACAGGTAAGCCAGTAAAATGTCTTTTTGTATTTTTATTGTCCTTTGTCGTTTCGTTCCTATATGAAATAAGGATACTGTAATTCAGGGAGCGAGGAGAAAAGGGTGAGAGGATGACAGGAGGATGGGCTGATATGTCCTCTGCGGGATCCTCTGCTTGAACCTCCTACAACTAACTACTCAGCCCTTCTGTTGTCCGCTGTAGTCAGGCATTTTGTACTTTTAATGTTATTTATTACAAAGATTTTACTCTAGTTTCTACTCGAACATTATTGTTTCCAGAACTGAGCAACAAGAAAAGGTAGACCTAGATCAATGTTGTAGAGCATAGATCCAACTGTGTTCAAAGCTACATGCACCAAGTTATTTTTGGGCGAGTGAATTCGTGTTCATCTGGTGAATCTCTCTCTCTCTCTCTCTCTCCCTGGATTTTATTTGAAATGAAGCACTTAGATAATAGCCTAGGCTAACTAACTTCTAACCACTAACAACTAACATTTACCGATAAAAAAAAAAAAAAAAAAGCCTAGGCTAACTCGATGAATTGGGCATTCAGTTTTAGTTCATTTTAACGTGTTCTTGGCTATAACGAGTATCTTGCTCATCAGTCTTCCATCCTTGCAGATACTCTTGAATTATTTTCTGAATTCTATGTTTGGAGATTGTCGATTTGTAAATGTAATTTACGACTTTTTTGGGCACCTCTAATCACATTCCAAAAATTTAAGACTGAAATATGCATGAGGGATATGTCAACGGTACCCTTTATACATGCTTAATTCGTAGGAGGCTAGTTTGGACCAAACACCATGTTCACACATCCTTATTTTTAGTCTTAAATTTTTTGGCGTCAGTTCAACTGAACATACAGTGAACTGTTCGATCAGTTCAATCGAACATTCAAGGAATCTTTTGGCTAGTTCCAACCGAACAGTAGGCGTAATTGACAACAATTTAATCTCCTTTACCAAATCTTAATTTTTCGATGCAATTTAATCACTGTACATTTTTCATATGCTTATGTACTCTAATTTTTTTATCAGTATATATTTGTTTCCCGAGGGAATTGAACCAGAGATTGTGTTTTTGCGTGATTTATAGAATTCTAATAAAGATTTTAATGGAAAAGAAGGAAAATGATTATAAAAAAAAAAAAGGGAGTAGTATTTGTGTGCATATTGTGCACAATAAAAATTATGTGTACAAAATTTGGTTACAGTGTAGTATTATTTTATGTATTATATAGTATTAGTTTGGTTACAATATAATATAATTTCAAATCTTGTATAATTTTAGTTTGGTTACGAGTAGTATTATTTTAGACATTGTATAGTATTAGTTTAGTTAGCAACATTGTATAGTATTAGTTTAGTTACAGTGTATTATTAGATAAAAATATTGTGCACACTATTTTTAGTGTGCATAATGTGCACACAAATATTTACCAAAAGAAGGCCGAAATGTAAGTTGGTGCTGCAAAAGGAAAATATAAAATGGAAAGCAAATTGCGTAAATAAAAGGGATAAGATATAATTTGGACCCTCAATTAGCGTCTCGATTATAAATTGGACCCTAAACTATCTTTTGGTACAAATTGAATTCGAACTAATATATCGTGTACAAATTGGACCTCAAACCACATTTTTAACAAATAAATATTTTTATTTTTAAAATTGAACAAATAAGTCATTCAACTAATAAAATAAAAATATGGAGACTCTCTCATTAAATGAATTGCATAGAAGACTATTATATTAGTGGATAAATTGACAAAAAAGTTAAAAACATTATAATAAATCTAAAAATAAATGAAACATCAACAACACCTTTTCTTTTATAATGGACTCATATTATTTTTTAATATACAATATAATGTTAAACTATAATAAAAAAGAAAATAACTAATTTATTATAATGAATTGAAAATAAAATTTAAATTAAAAAAATTATAATATTAAAATTCGTAAAAATAATAAAAGAAATTATTTTCTAAAAATATGAGACTATTATGTTTACAATTTTATATATAATTTTATTGTTTTAAAACTATAATAAAGGGACCTTCACGTCTCATTTTATTAGTTGAAGAATATATATATTTAATTTTAAAAGTTAAAGTATTTATTTATAAAAAAATTCAAGGTCTAATTTGTACTCAAAATACTAGTTTAAGGTCCAATTTATAAAAAAAAAAAAAAAAAAAGTTTAGGATCCTATTTATATCTGAGACACTACTTAGATTAAGGTCCAACTTATCAAAAAACAAAAAAAAAAAAATTCAGATCTAATTTGTACATAGTACGCTTGAGTTGAGGTCCAAATTGCACTTCTCCCTAAATAAAATAGCGTTGCTCGGATATTTCACAAATACATCCATTTGCTGGTTGGAGAGATCTTGGGCTGGGATATCTCCACATCCTCGATTCCACACAGCTCCTCTTCGATGTAAGTATTAATCCACGTTACGTTCCTTCTCTTCGTAGAATTTTCGCTGGTTAGTATGGAATTTCAAAACCCTAGGTCCTATCTTACTGAATCGGGAAAAACTATTCTCATTACCTGATATATTGGTTCTTGTCTGTTTTTTAACGTGTCGATATCATGTTTGATTCAAATGAGATTATTAATCGATTTATAGTCAGATCCTCCGTTATTGATCTCGTTTCTTGGTTATCGTGAATCAATTCGCTTTGATTTTGTGTTTTCTGATTCTCGTTTTTCTTTATCTATCCTTAGGTTTGTGTCTGATGTTCGATCCGATCACCTGGTGTTAGATCTCGTTTTTTTTTTTTTTTTTTTGTTCAGGTGCCTTGATATTTTATGCCAGATATGGCGGTTTATGGTTGGAGTTTTGAGAAATAGATTTGTTGTTTCAAGCTGCGTATTGTAATGTGGTAGAGCTTGGTATATTATCATATTATACGCGTGACAATGTCATTTCTATTTCCTTCCTTGCATGATTCGGTTGTTTGATGAATATAATGTTAAGAGTGCTCTTAAGACAGATTCATATTGGTGATCTTACATGTATTTTCCAATTCATGTGGCACTCCTAGATTCTGATATTAGTGGACTGTTTCCGTATTCAGTACAATGGTTGTTTCCTGATAAAACGCTCACTACTGCATCATCATCTTTATTTCCACTTTCTCTGGATACTTGATGATATTAGTCTGAATTATACCTCACACTATTCTGATTGACAGCCAAAACTCAAGAGATGGGGTTGTCGTTCACCAAGCTCTTCAGCCGGCTCTTTGCCAAGAAGGAGATGCGTATACTAATGGTGGGTCTCGACGCTGCTGGTAAAACAACCATTCTCTACAAGCTCAAACTTGGAGAAATTGTCACCACAATTCCTACTATTGGTGAGTTTTTGACTGTTCAGTAATTTAATATTTTCTCTCTTACCCGCCCATCAATCTATAAGCATCACTGTTACAACCCATGAATTATGTTGTCCAACTTGATGCCCTTACTGAGTTTTAGTTGCCCCTGTTTGCTTTAATTATTTAATTTGTCTTGTAAACCCCATTCTACTATGATTTTTTAGATATACTTCTTTTATCTGATGCTCATTCCTTAATTTCAACTAGATTTACCAGTTGACAGTACACATTACTTTATTTCATTGCCTCTTGGTCATTTATTGAGCTGATCCTTTTTTTAATGATAAATTCTGGTTTCTTAAGGGTTCAATGTGGAGACTGTGGAATATAAGAACATCAGCTTTACTGTTTGGGATGTTGGGGGTCAGGACAAGGTATGCGTCTTACCAAATTCATGAAAGCATCAATGGGTAATTATGTTACTTTATCAGCTTCATTATGCACACAATTCCCATCTATAAATCACTACTTCCTAGTACTTGTTTTGGACATAGAAATTCTTGCAAAGTTAACCCCCTCATTTGATAAGAAGACTGATAATTGTTTAGGATGCAACTGAAATCTCCTTTTTGGTCAAAAGCATCAGAAAACCCCTACCATTTTTCTTTCCTAGGCTGTAGCATATGCTAGCGGAAATTACTATTTCTCTCGCTTTTCCGGTAACACGAGGTGTCCATGTTTTAGTAGAGGTGTAACAACAGGACCTTGAGTCTCTATCTTTGTTCTGGGTCTTGTTACGCAAATGATTTTGCAGTCCCTTTTAGCTTGGGCGTGTCTGTTGAAGAATCTAAATGTTAGTGCTATATATAAACTTTAACGGCCCCCTTGGTTGGGGGTATTAGAAGTAGGTAATGAGAATGACTCATTAATCATTCCCATGGATGATGCTTGGTAATATTTACAATTTGGAATTAATTTAAAAATAAAATAATCACTAATTATTTTGATTACATAATCTCTCTCTTATAATCAATCATTTAACAATCATTCATTTTTCCTCTGCTCAACTTTTTCTCGCTCAAATTTTTTCGTGCTCAACTTTCTTTCCAAAATTCATCAATAGAAATGAATCACTAGTCATTTCCATTACTTAATTCTAATACCCCCAACCTAGCGGCCGCTGAGTACATTTATTTGTGCTGTCTGTTAACTTGAGTGCTTGAAGTTTGCACTTTTGTTTCAAAATCTGATGGATATTGTCTGCAATGCAGATCCGTCCACTGTGGAGGCATTATTTCCAGAATACTCAGGGCCTCATCTTTGTTGTTGACAGCAATGACCGTGATCGTGTTGTTGAAGCAAGGGATGAACTTCACAGGATGCTGAATGAGGTAATGTCTAATGTCTTATTCCTGAAAAATAATTTATAAATGAGCAATGGTAAACTGTTCAGCATACTTCAACATCTTCCCAAAAACATCAACGAACATTGCAAGTCCATACTCTAAATGTTTTGTGGATTCATTTCTATTATGGACTCATTTGGTAGGTTTGATGAGATAAGGGAGATGAGAAAAGGTGAGAAAAAAATATGGTGGGACCCTCAAGATAAAGTGAGAAAATGTTATTAGTATGATTGTTTGGTAGGATAGAATAAAAATGGTATGAATTCTAATAATTTGTTTGATAGGAGATATAAAATGTAAGAAAATGTTAAAAATACTATTTTGTCCTTCAACGTTATTTCAATTTTTTCAAATGTAATTAATTAATAAAAAATACAAAATTCAAATTAGAAAAATTCAAATAATAAAATTTTTAATTAACCAATTAATAAAATAGAAAATATTAAATAGCCAATTAGTTCCACAAACTTCAATTTAACAAAAATTAAACCGTATATAATTATGTAAACTTCAATTTAGAAAAATTAAAATATTAAACACGATTTCCAAAAATAAAAATGGAGCAAGTAAATTTGGAGTTCTTGACTTATGCATTTATCCGCCTTCTTTGCCAATTGGGGATCTAGACGCCACACATCGGCGGTCTTCCATCTTCGACGGGGCTTACTTGTTTCTCTATTTTTCGTTGGTAATTTTGATTTAGATTGTTAAATTATTTTGATTTTGGTTTTGATTAAATCGAAATTTTGGGTTTTTGATTTTGATTCTTTACAAAATTATGAAGAGCAAGAAGAATATGGTGGCTGTAGAAACTAATTTTTCAGGAAGAAGAAAATTTGTTGAAGGGTTATGTAGTAATTTTCCATCTTTTCTTGATCACTGTTAAATCCATGAAAAACAATCTGATGGGTATGCCCAGATATGGTTTATGAGGTGCTGTGTTGAAATTGTAAGAAATTGTAGGAAATGAGAGCTGACCGAGAAAAGCGTTTGGGCAGCCGAGAAAAATTATCAATTCTACCAAACGCTGTAAATCGTCTGAAATCGTTTATATCTTAGGCTTTTCTTCCCTACCAAATGGGGCCTATATAAATCTTGTATGATAATAATGATATAGAGATGTCCAAGCTTTCCGTTACCATTTTAAAACCTTTTCTGTGTTCCCATGATCAGGACGAATTGCGGGATGCTGTTCTCCTGGTGTTTGCCAATAAGCAAGATCTTCCAAATGCAATGAATGCTGCTGAAATAACTGACAAGCTGGGCCTTCATTCCCTCCGCCAACGCCATTGGTATGTATCCTTTTCATGATAACCCCATTACCTATATGTCTTTGAGTAAAGCCTCTTCATGTAGCCCTGTATGTGGTAATCTAAAATGCAGGTACATCCAGAGCACATGTGCAACTTCTGGTGAAGGGCTCTATGAGGGACTGGACTGGCTCTCAAACAACATTGCCAACAAGGTAAGAATTGCAGAAAAGCTAAACCAATTCAATCTTTTGCTATCACAGCCCGTTTTTCTTAATAATTTTTATTGCTTTTTCACAGGCTTGAATTATTCAATACGAGATGAGAAGGCATTGTAGAACTTCTGTTCTACGGTACTTTGAACTATTAGCATTATATTGCCCACCTTGGATCCAATCAAGAATATCAGTATCTTCTTAGTGTAGTTTATGATCTGTAGATTCTCTTGTCAATCTTGTGGATCTGCGGCCTATTCCAGTTTTCTGAAAACAGGAGGAAGTAATGTAATGAAAATTCTATACCGTGGATAATCTTGGTTTTCCTTTAATTACATTGTTTCACTGAGATGGATTATATTAAATGCGTGCACTTTTATTTTTTTATTATTAATTTGTGAAAATAATTATAATCTATGATGCCAGTTTGGCCCTATGCTGACTGTTGTTTCGCATTGTTAATAATTGTTTATTATTTTCAAATTATATTTGTTGATCTTGCGTGAATTATATTTTTTGTGAAATTAATTTACAATTAATATTTTATCCCATCTAGGCAGCACGTAGACCTCGACTAGGCATTAGAATGTCGTTGACCAATTCGATTTTTTATAACTCCAATTTTCTAGGTAGAAGTTTATAAAATGTTATACCTTTAAATTATTTTGATGTAAACTTGGTATGTGAAACATGTGTTTTATTGTGTAGCAGATTATAATAATTAGAATATTAACTATTTGACTAATTGTGTTGAAATTATGTTCTTAATTTATTATATTATTTTGTAGTTTAAACTAATTTTTTGAAAAAATAATAAAAATTGTCCGCCTACGGTCTGCGCCCTAGGTGACACAAAACCGTTCGATTAGTGATTTTTGACTTCTACAACCTTGTATTTTATACAGTAAAACAATTTATATTTTTAAATAAAATAATGAATACTTTTCATATAATATCCTTAAAGGTAATTAATATTATTTAATTAAACAATTAATAATATAAAAAATAGTTTTGGGATGAAATTCGTTCTTCCAAGTTAGACTACTAGGGAAAGTGAAATAGTCGTTGGTATCTTATCACCATGTCTTGATGTACCCTTGTTGAACTTCAATCCAATCGAAGCCATACTACTAGGGCACAGTGGTAATTTCCTGTATATGCTACAGTTTAGTATGCGAATAATTGGCGATATTACTCTAATATATTGTAGGCATCCATAAATTAAGGGGAAAACCAGAATTTGATTTGATTTATTATATTTACATGACTGTGGTTTCCGAGAAAAAGATGGTATCTCAAACACGTCAAGCTGCAGAGGGGGTAGACACATAGTTGAGGGTGTGTGCATTAGGCTCCGTCATGACTGCGGCGACCAACACCGGTTTGCTGTAGTTGAGAGAGTCGTCGTTATAAACATCCCACCATTTTTTTACCAACATTTTAATGTCATCTCTCTGCATGTTCTCTTCCTTCCCAGTGTACCTCCATGGCTTCGACCCCTGTTGGTATTAGTAATTAGTAATTAGTAATTAGTACTATAAATTATACTAATCCACAAGCTGCAGAACTAATACTGACCGCTGCACAATAATGCACAACTTTGAGTTGATGAAGATGAACATTCTGTGGATGACGCCATAGCATGGCTAGCACCAGGTTGTAGACATTCGGAATTGGGTTGTAAATGTCCTTAAAGTAGAGGTTCAACAAATCCTGCTCAGCAAAAGGAGTAGGAGGGACGATCTTGAGTGCGTTCAATAGACTGTCATAAGTAGAGAGACTAGGTTCAAAAACAAACATTCCGGCGTTGAAGTAAAGTGAGGGCGGCTGGCCCATCTCCGGCGGCCACGTCACCTTGTCCGGGCACTGCTGGCAAAACCCGATACTGTACTGACGAGTGTGGCTCCATGTTTTCTCACAGAAACAATCCATAACCGCGTGCAGCTTCCCATCTTCCAAATCGAAAAGTTCATCAATGTTTTCAAACACTTGTATATCACCATCCAGGTATATCATCTTGCTATATTCCACAAACTACTACATCAAATCAATCAACCCACACTTACTTTAGTAAAATTAATTAATTAATTAATTAATTAACAATGTATGTATGTACCTCCCAGATGCGGAGTTTGGAATAGTTGATGACGTAATAGGGCATGGCAAACTGGGTTTGGTTTTCGGGCGGGTATACGGGTTGAATCTCTCTGACGATGCAGCCTTGATCGGCCAATATGCGGCGGTGCTCCACCGGAACGTCGGGAAGCACCGCCACCACTAGAGGATACGGTGATTGAACCTTCCGCAAACCCTTGGCCAATCCCACGACGCCTTTAACATAATCGCCCTTACCCGCTAAGAAACTCACGAATGCCCTCGCTTTAGGACCCATAATTAATTTCAATTAATATATCTGGTTTTTCTTCAAATTGTGATGAGCTTAATTCGATTATATAGTGGTGAAACGGGGAAGGGATGGGCCAACGAGATCGAATCTTGTGACGACACGTACTGGAAAGATATCATCATCAACGGCAACCACGAGAAGCTTCTCGATGGATTTGGATCAGCCGGGACTCTGCCTGTCACGGGCCACTACTATGCCTTCCTTATATATCAATCAATTACTTTTGCTTCTATCGTTTTTAAATTTTTATGATTCAAATTCAAATTCAAATATAAATTTTAATATTCTTTTTGATATTTATAAATATTCAATTCGATATTTAAATATATATTTAGGAGGAAAAATAGTTTATTCATGTCATTTACAGACAATTTATATTTGATTTGCAAATTTAATGGAGGATTGAATTCTGATCACCTATTTATTAAAGTATTATTTTGATTAATTTGATATTTATGTATTTGATTACGTAATACCAACTTTTAAATTTGTGGTTTATATTATGAATTGAAACAACGAAATCAATTTGAACTGAATATTTAAATAGTATTGTTTAGAATATTTTTGAGAAAAAATAATTCAAATCAATTTGAAATAAAATACAAATCACATTTATTATTCAAATTTGAATATTCGAATAATTTAACAAATACAAACTCAAAATAGTGGTATTCAATTAGATTCTTATACAACCCTAGTCACAACTCTCTACATCTACTACTTTTTATTTATGTTTTTTTAAAACTACTTTTAATTTGTATCCGATGTTGGGATAGATGCGTTCCATGAGCTGACTCTATCAAACTAGATGAGAAATAGTTGAGTTTATCAGGCTAGCTAAAAAAGGTTGAGCTTGACTGACAACATAATGACATACTTGATAAGCTGAACTCATTCAACGAGCTCAACCAAACAACTAAAAATGTTAAAACATCATTTTTAAGTTATATTTCGTCTTTATCATAAACCAATATCACACAAGACATATTCATTAATATATATATATATATATATATATATATATATATATATATATATATATATATATATATATATATATATAACATCAAACTGCATGAAGCATAAGTGTCAATACACAAAGTTCCTCCTCGACAGTCGTCACCCCATAAAATCTAGGTTTTAGACCTAACTCATCAATTAAGAAGTACTAATTTTGCCTATTTCTTTTCTTATTCGAGTTCACTATTTATACAAATTATTATTATAGATATATAGGCCGAATCAGTCTATACAAACAACCCCTTCAACAAGGTCACCGTCAACAATTTAATAATATTTCTATAATAATCAATAATCGTTATTATTTGAATAGTACTACCTCCGTCTACATTAGTTTTCACGCTAACTTTTTTCAACGGTTTTGTGTGATAATTATTTCATAAGAATAGTAAATTGTGTACATAAGTTGTTTTATATGAATGATATGCCAATTAACCTTATTAACTAGCATACCATTCATATAAAACAACTTTTGTACACATATTACTATGAAATAATTCTCACACAAAAATCGTAGGAAAAGTCAATCATAAAATGATATGTGATGTAGAGGGAGTATATTTTTGAAAATATTGAATCATGATAATGTGAAACTATCAACACAGAGAAGCACACAATGCAGAGCCCAAATCCACAAAATGAAGATAATTATTCAGAAATAATTAATGTGTTCGTATAATAGTTTCAAAATAAATCATTTGTAAGAGGAAGATGCAATGACCGAAGTATATAAATCAAATAAATAGTATGTTTTAATTGTGAAGCACTAATTTTGTTGATGTCCATGATGTGAAAAGTAAAAATTCACGTTCTGCGACATCAAAATTACGTTCTGTTTGTGCAAAAAAAAAAAAAAGAAGTTAATGTCATGTTCCAAAATTAATTAACTACAGGGGCGACTATTTACACCCCATTATATTTAAAACATTGACCATTAATTATATTCGTTCATCCAATTAATATATATATATATATATATATATATATATATATATATATATATATTTACGAAATACATACCCTATACATCTTTACTCCATTATGTAATATTTGCACACATCCTCTCCATCCTACCTGCCTATTCAATACACCCACCAAACACTATTCAATACAACCACACTGACACTGAGCATGCAGGTTATTTTCGGCCACTTAAGCTGAATAGAAATTTAAATTTTAGCTACACCTGTGGTAACAAAATTGATTTATTGGTCAAACACTACAAATATTAACTATAACTAAACCTAAAAAAATAGTGAAAAAAATTAAGAGTTATAATGTTGAAATTTATTTATATATTTATTTCACGGTAATTCCTCCTCTTCCATGTTCGTGTTTTAAAAATAAATAAATTGAGGATTATAATTTCTTTTGAGTGTGTGAGGTGTGAAAGGAAAGAAGAAGAGTGGTTGTATGTGTTTTGAATGTATGGGTGTGATAGACTGGGAGAAGTTAGAATTTTTATTTATTTATTTATTTTTTTAATGCAGAATTAGACTTTTACGTTAAACATATTAATTTAGAAAAAAAAAAATTGAGTAACTTAAATAAACGACAAATGTACTTTTGGTTATATTTTGATGGCGACGTTACCGGATTTTCCTTGATCTAAGTTATTGTAAATAGTATGTTGTCATTAGGCTCGTACTTAATTATATTTTGATGACGACGTTACCGGATTTTCCTTGATCTAAGTTAGTATGTGGTCATTAGACTCGTACTTAATTATATTTTGATGACGACGTTACCGGATTTTCCTTGATCTATGTTAGTATAAATAGTATGTGATTATCTAAATAATTGATTCTACCTTGACAAAATAAATTGATTCTACTATATTACATATGGGGATCGACACGCTTATCTTGAAAATCCAAAGGTACTAAAAAAATATCAATCAAGCAATTATGGATGATTGACACTTCTACATGGAAAGTTAAATTACATGATACATATTAAAATGAATTATTGGTGTTTTCACATACTCATTTGTTTTTATTTTCCAAGAAAATATAAAATAATCACATTTGATGCCTCATTTCATTCTTTGATTAAGGTTCTTAAAACTATTTGCCAATTTAAAAATTTTATCAGTATTTGTCAATTTAAATGAAGCGAGGAACTATTTGTCATATTATAATGAGAGTCTTATCAAGTGAAACTTCTTTGTCCAAAGAAGAGAACAAACAAAAAAAAAAATGGAAGAGAACAAAATATAATAATTTAAAAAATATCTTTGAGTGAAACTTATTTGTCAAAAAAATAAATGAAAGGAAGATAACAATATATAAATAAATAAAAAGAAAAGGACAAAGGTGTCAATTAAAATGATGTAAAACAGAGTAGGGTTCTGATGCAAATTCAATAATTCAGTATTGGTCCAGTAACTAATTAGAATTTCATTGAAGAGAATTAGCTATAATTTTTTTAATTGTAAAGTTGTTAGGTAGTTACTTGGTTAGAGAGAGTAAGTTGGCTATATAACTCCTTGTATCAATTTTTGAGGGAATATAAAAATATCCAGTAATTTTTACTTAGCAAGATTGCTTGCAACTTTCGATTTTTTTGCCAACCCGAGTTGCCTATTGATCGAATTGCGGTTCATCAATTAGTGTTTTCATTGAGAGAAAGAATCACGGTGAGAATTGCAATTCAAAATTCTTGAGAATCACGAACTTAAGAAAACTAAGGAAATGGCGGGGACCCATCAAGAGCGGATCAAGCGGTTGGAGGCAAAGTGTGATCAATTGGAGATCGGGCTCACCAGAGTAAGTGGTCGAGTCGACGACATTGGTTGCTCCTTAGGAAAGATAGAGAGGATGCTCTCCAAATCGAACTGTTTCCAATCAATTAAAGGAGACAGAGAAGATCGGTACCAGCGACAATCAAAGAAGAAGAAAGGATTGAGCTCGGAGGCAAGATTAAAATCAATTTCACAGAACGATTTTGATTCTGAATTTGAATTTGAAGCCAATGACTCGAAGTCGAAGAGAAAATCCAGTTATAAGAAGAAGAGTAAGAGATCACGATCCAAAGAAATCAAGAAGATGAAAGAAATGGCGGGTGAGAGTTTGTATTCAATGGAGGCTGGTTCTGATCTAGAACCTGATGCAATTGATGTTGGGCAGATGGCAAATGAGGTCACATTCAATGACAAAAACAATGACGAGTTATTTGAGTTTAAGGAAATGATCGAGTCACGAAAGAAAGCCGAAGTGGATGATGATATCCATGATATTTTGGGAACTAGCAGTAATCAACAATCCAAATCTTGGAAGATAATGGCTGATCGTTTTTTCCCAAATGATATGCCTGATTTCATCACAGAAACTCCAGCAGTGCAATCAGCCGCAGTCGATCCCTCTGCCTCTGATTAACTCACTAAGCCTCTCCACCTTCCATATGAAACCCTCCCCGAAGGGCTCAAGAAAGAAGCTATGGACCTCAAAGGCAATGTGGTGAAGGAAACATGGCTCGCCGACGGAAAACGTGTGTGCGATTATAGTTTGTACACTGGGCTTCTGGGGACTACTTTCTTGTTGTTTAAAGCTTATATAATCTCAAGGAAAAAGAACGACTTTTCTCTTTGTTCTGTTATCATTAATGCCAATGAATTTACTTCTCAAGGCTCTGGGCATGTTACTTTCATATGCAAACAGACTGATATTAAGCTTTCAAAGGATCTCATGGACGAACTATTATATGGGAGAGCTGGGTTTTTGGGCATGTTCGTTCTTGAACAAAAATGCTGGTAAAAACGTTGTATCTTCGGCCAGGATGAAAGATATTAAAGAATGGGGATGAATGATAGAGGAATTTTAGAATTGAGGCTCGTTTTTGATAGAGGAAAAATTATGCCTTCTTCTCTTGAAGTGACAAGAAATAAGAGATCAGTCCGGCGCTTATCCTTGAGGACAAGGATGTTCTTTATGGGCTGGGAATGATGCAAATTCAATAATTCAGTATTGGTCCAGTTACTAAATTAGAATTTCATTGAAGAGAATTAGCTATCATTTTTTAATTGTAAAGTTGTTAGGTAGTTAATTGGTTAGGGGAGTAAGTTGGCTATATAACTCCTTGTATCATCACTTTGAAAAATATCCAGTAACTTTTACTTAGCAAGATTGCTTGCAACTTTCGATTTTGCTTGTTAACCCGAGTTGGGGCGTCGAAATTATTGATCGTAAAATTGCGGTTCTCATTAGGTTCACAAAACACGTGAGTTGAAAATAATAACTGGTCATATTTCAGGAAAAAAATAACTAGTCGATATTATTTTTGGGACAATGTATCATCTATTAGGATGTTGATTATTTTTCAAGAAAATACATATTTTATTCAAAATACTGGGTATAATGAATACCCACAATGTAATTTTCAATCTCTTTATAAGTTAGGATGGTTAGACGAGGCATAATTTTTTTATTATATCAAACTAGTATATTACCCGTGCGATGCACGATTTGTGGTATACTCAAATTTTAAAATCCGAAATTTCTAAAAATACTTATACACAAATATCAACACAACCCTCTGAACACTTCATTTTAAGACAAATGTCTTTATACATCAATTGACATCGTGCAACTCAAATATATGTATTTTTAAATTGTATTAGATATTTTAGGAAGATGTATTAGTTAGTCGGCATTAATTATTTAATTTTAATAAATAATATTAGTCATTTTTATTGAACAATATTATTTGTGCATCACTTATTGAGCGCATGCGTAATTGATTCCTATCGGTATTACCCATTCTGCATATTCACTTTATTATATACTCATTTTGTTCAAAAATATTTTCATTTGTCTGGTTAAACCATCCAACAAAATATTTCCTTTTATGAAAATCCATCCATCACAATTCACTAAGTCGTAATCCTATTTTTATTCGCAATACATTGGTGCGAGAGATTTTATGATTTGCCCAACCTAATTAATTAAAATACTTTTAAAAACATCCACCTTAATATAAGTACTAATACAAACCAAAAATACATATTAAACATGGTCCATGAAATCCCAATTTCCTTTTTGCCATCCTCTAAACATCATCTCGCTAAATATAAATATACAATATTACGTTATCAAACATTAAAATTAATAAATAAATTTAGAGCTACTATATTTTTTCAGAAAATTTGAAAAATATTATCCAATTTAGAAAATTTTGAAATATTATCTTCCACGCCATTTATGTTTGTCTTACGTGCGACTCATGTGCGATCCAAAAACTCATGGGTGCAACACTTGTTTTTTTACATATATTTGTATTAGATATCATCATTACATCAAGAATAGGAAAAGATGCATACCCGAGTGCTAGAGCACCGAGACCACTTCTTCTTTCCACGATTTTAATCTGCCGACTCCATTTCAAGCTGTGAATGTTAATAGCCGTGGACGTTGTTTCTTCACCTCTCTAAATTTAATCGACATCTCTCACTCTCAACAAATGAGAATCTCAAGTTCAACAATTTCTCAAGAATCACGACACGATTCTTTGACAAAACTTGATGATTAATCGAGTTATTGACCGGGATTTTGGTTTATAAACTTTTGCTTCTTCACTTTCTTGTAATTGTATATTTTGGAATGAAAAGAATTATAGTCTAAAAATAAATATACCTTTGAATTATTGAAAACACGTTCCCATTGATTGCTTCATAGAGTTCTGGATGAATCCATCACATTCACTGGAAGAAAAAAATATTTAGTTTGAAGTACATAGGCACAAAAATAGAAAATTTGTTCTTTAAATAAATTAAAATTAAAATATAATTGTATTAAAAAACTATGATCTCACTAAATTGTAAATTCATCGAGCTTAATGTATTTATATTTAACGGAGAAAATAAAAAGTCACTTAAATTAGACTTCCAAAAGTCTTTTCGATGTTAAAAGTAGGACTTTTCAAATTTTAACTAAAGATAATGAACTATCATTAAATTAAATAATAAATTCATTTTCGCTTTTCATACCGCATTTGGAAATAAAATTTCACAACAAAACAAAATTTTCTATTTTGGTCAAAATATTGAAAAACTTTTCAGCTTCTTAAAAAAATGACATTAGTTTTATAAGATAAAATTAGAAACTAAACTTTGAAGGTTAAAAAATGTTACTATTTATGGTATAACATTTTGTTATTATATAGTTATAGATCTTGCTAAAAAGCAACTGCAAGTTTACTCGTTGGATCTCATTGTTCTTCTCCAAGATACAGTTGACAACAATCCACGAGTGAGGGGTAATATTTAAGTATTGACATAAATAAATTAATTTTCTATCTCTCTATGTGTTCAACTTTTTAAACGAGACGAAATTCTTACTGTATCCATTTTTATTGAGCGATTTTTGTTACCTTTATTGGCTAGCCATACTTGTAGAAGTAGTTATGGGGAGTTTTGAATTTATATTAGGTGTAATTGGTGCATACAAGCGTTAACTTATGTCTAAATTTCGTAATTCGAAAAGATAATTAAACTTGGGTGCTTGTGCTCTTTCTCAGGTTGGGGTTCTTGAAAGGAGTTTAGCTGATTGTTTGGCTCACATATGTAGCTTTCTGGATCTTCAATTTTTCTCTCTTTCATTATTACATTCATTTGATTGGAATACGAATACGAATACGAATACTTTTCTGAATTGAAACATGAGTTATACAGCTACATGTTCACCAATATTGTACTTGCTGCACCAAATTTAATTTCAAATTTGGATTCAACTGCTGAGTCATGTTCTTAATTCTATCTAATGAAGATTGTTAAGTAATTTAATAAAATCTTACAACCTCTTTTTCGAGAATGTATCTCGGTTGGTTGTTGAATTGAAAATCAACCAAACATGCTGACATTGTATTTATTGTAAAATAAGTGAAATAATTATCATGTTCCAATTTTATTATTATACTTGTTTTTGTGGCAGGTAAATGAAAAGATCAAACAAATCACTTTACACAAATACTTATTGCTTTTAATAAATTTTTAAATTTGTGTGAAGTATGTTCAAGTTTTAGTTAGTGGGCTGAAGGTAGGATATAACAATATTATATTAGTACTTATTAACCAATTGTCTTTCTTCTTAACATTTTCAAAATAAGTTGAAATATTAAGTGATTTTTTTGTCAAAAATAGAAATAGCTTATATAAAAGATCAAGATCAAGTACAAATAAGCTATTTTCTGACCCAAACAATCGCTCCAAACCAATCGAGAGGAGTGAAGGGATCGGGCGCAATCTCGCCTAAGAAAAACCCGTCTCCATCTCAGAAGAGAAAAAATCCAGATACTTCGACAATCTCATTCCAAAAAGTCAACGACAAAAGACAAAGATCCACCAAGAGCCAAACGGGTCAAGGACCCACAAACAACCTCCAAAAAAGAGTAAAGGGCACACGAGGTGAGAGAAACCGCACAAGGCGTCGAGGCATTCACCAACGGAACTCAAACAGCGACAAGCCGCTAAGCGAGAAAAACAACGAAAAACTAGAAGACTACAAAAGCGACACCAAGAAAGAAACAAAGAAAAAATAAAACTAAAACAACAACAAAGGGGGTCGGTCAACGAGACAATCCATCAACTAGCCGCCGCAAGCACGGCATGTCGAGAAATTAGGTTTAATTATTTTAATCAATTTATTTGATTATTTAATTAAAATAATTTGAGGTTTAATTTTCGAAATTAAACGAAATGATGTTGGTACTTAAAACCGAATTTCGGTGAGTGAGAAATTAATATAAATGTTGAAACATTAAAGTATCACACTTGAGTATTAAAATGTGCTACATTAACTCAAGTGATAATTATCCCACATCGGATAATGTGGGAGTTAATTCACCTCCTCTTATATGTAAGAAGTGATTAAAATAATTCAAATTATAAGTGGGCTATGCATACATAAATGGGCCACATGCGCTGCTACACGCCGCCGCCCGTCCAATGCCGTGCTGAGCCCGTGTCCGTGGATCTTGGCAATTGACTTTGGATGAACTTTAGGTGTACTTGGGCTTGAGGTGGTGGATGTATAATGTTTTGGAGCCCGAAAATTCTGGGCCCAATCCGAGTCAGCCCAAGAAGTTGAATTTCATCTCAATCTGGATTTCATGTGAATTTTGGTGGAATTTCATGTGAATCTGAATTTGGTTTGAATTTGAATTTGAATTCAAAAGTCGGAGAATGAATCTGGACGGATGTCCGCAGATTCGTATGCGTTTCAAGTCAAAAGAGTAATAGCTGAGTTACTAAAATTAAATAAATCTCACCTGACGGATTGACATTGATTGCCACAAGATCTCGGTGTGTTCTGCCTATAAATAAGAAGCATTCTTATGTTGCATGCACCACAGCAAACACACCGCATTAGTATATACACCCACGTCGAAATTTTTGCATTTTTACGTCCGGTTTTTGCATACATTTTAGTATACAGTTCAATTCGCACGTTCTTCAGTTCGTAGGAGCTCATTTTCAAGTGGTGCTACTTGAATTTGAGACAAAAATCGTTTCATCTTTGAAAATATTACGCCGAACCGTGAGCACTAGCCGACGTATTTGTTTTACGGGCAAAGGATCATTTCCTTGACTCGAATTACCTTATTGTTCGTGTTGCTTGAGTTCGTTATTGTTGCGGTCTTTGAAGCTTGTTCGTGATCAATGATTGTCATCGCTTTATAATAGCAAGTATTTATGACCAATTAGTTATCGAACCCCATGGGAAAAAAGAAAGCGAGGATCCCCGAACTATGAGTCTCGCAAAATTAGAGAGTCGAACACGGAGTTTTTGCAATTAACTAAAACCAACAATTAAACTAAGAACAATTAACTAAAATAGAAAGCAAATAAAAAGCAATTAAACTAAGAAGCAAAGAACACTAAACAGATATCGAGATAAGGTAGTGCTCGGGTGCAATTCACCAATGATTCATCAATTACGGATCGAACAAGATCGGATACCCACATGCAAGAGAATGATAAGGTCAATCATGAATGTAATACTCAACCGTCATCGATAAGCCTAGGACGAGTACAACAATTAAGCACGTAGATTGTCTTAGAGACGACACTCTAAGCTCCTTCACTAATTACCCAATTAATAATCAAGCAATTACTCGGCATATGCCGGTTCTAATGAAATTAACCAAGTCTCCTTGAGTTAACTCAATATTGATATCAATTACACCTCTACTCTTAACACCTAAGCACCGATCTAATTACCCACGTCTCCATGCGATAATTAATCATGCAACAAAGGATCAAAGCATAAATTAGCAACCAACACATACAAATCACATAAGGATAATCAATCTCTTACAAAAAGGAATACCCAATTGATGCGTAAAAGCGGACTGGTCCGTTTTTCCACCCTCGAGTTCACGGGGTAAAGCCCTCACGCACTAAAAATCCTTAGCTCCCTCGCTCAAACGTACTGCAGAAACACGCCGGAGGGTTCTCCGGCGTAGGCACTCCGACGCCAAGTCGATCACCGGAAAACACTCAAGAAAAGCACGTGTAAGGTAGCTAAGTGAGAGTGATAGTGATTCGATACCGTTACCTCCCTGGGGTGTGTTACTTATACGTAAGTTAAGAGCAATAACCGTCAACATGGTCTCTAGGCATTATCCCGCACGCTACGGCCATGATGTCGTGTGGAAAACTTATTCCTCCAGAAATCTGTATTGTATCTACGAATTTCCCTCGGACGGAGGTTGGACTCACCAATGAGGAATATAGGGAATATTCCTTGACTTGGGCCTCAATTATCTCAACGACTCGTCACTTCTCGATCTTATCGGATAGATAACCGCTATGGGCTTGGTCAAATGCTCGTGCCTCCTCTAAATCTCGCTTAGGCCTCTCGGCCCACTCAGTAGCCATGTTTGGGCCTCGCGCCCACCTACAACCGGGTTTAGGGTCTCGTGACCCGTATCTGGATTTAGGCCTCGTGGCCCCTCTCGTAGTTGGGCTTAGGCCTCATGGCCCTCTCCATACTGTGCCTCGGGCCTCGTGGCCCCCCGTAGGTAGGTTTAGGGCTTCGTAGCTTTGGTTTCGCCGATCTCGGGCTCGGGCCCATCTCGGGTTTTCCTCCCTTTATCTAGGTATCTAATAACGTAATTGGACCCTATTGGGCTGGTCGTATTTGGGCCCTACGTGTAGTTGGACCCGACATTTTTATCCGCATCAACCACTCCCCTACTCGGTGAGCGATCTTGGAGCTCACCGGAGTAAGGAAGATTTGCACATTCCTCCTCGCAGCCTTTGCCCCTCGGGACATCCTCCCCGCAACTTCAGCTTTGAGATGTCCTCCCGCAGCCTTCAGCTTTTCCAGTACATCCCCTCGCTAATCTATTGGAGTCTAGCGACTCTTCGGCTTATTGAGGGACAATCGCCGATCATGCATCCGCCTCGCTTTTAGCTACGATACACGCATCCATTAACTCCCTCTTTATTTCAAAATCAGTTCCACTTCCTCTTCCTCATTTTCTTCTGAATTCTCGCTCCATTTAGGACCTTATCTTCTCGCAAGTCCTCCGCGGTCGTCTCTCTTCACTCCTTACCTCGACTTCTTCTCATTATCCAGGGTAAATTTTTCTTTTCTCATTTTGACTCGCTTGTAGGAACGTTCTTTAGAAATGTCCCACTCTGGTTCTTCCCGAACCGCTTTCTAACACTAGGAATTCTTCCTAAAGTTCTCACCACTCTCCCGTCCCCAATCCCCCCAGACTCTCCTCCCGTCTCTTCCTCCTCTCCGGAGGTGGATAGGGTTCGGCCTGGGACTCCTTTGCCGGTCCCTCCAAAATCTCCGACAAAGCCCTAACCGATCTCATTTCCGCGACTACATTTCATCGGGTTTCAGTTTATCTCTCCCCGATCGGGGCCCGACCAAACCTAGCGACTCCCCGACTCTAGCTTTCCCGACAAGCCCAGCTTTGAAGCGGGTTACGTCTTCCTCCTCCCAAATTCCTCGTGCCAAATATCGAACCTCTACAGAGTTCCTCTTAACCAGTTTGTTCCTAACGCCATTAGGATGATGAGTCGCCTTCTATATCCTTCTCAAAGGAAATGGAGGGAAACCGTCTGCCGAACTCTTCTTTTCTCGCTTTACTTGTAAAACCGTTGGACTCTTCTACTATGTAAGTAGTCAAGTAAAAGGGAAATGCTCTTTCATTGGGAAGATTCCCAATATTAACAAAGAATGGGGTGACCACTTCGCTCTTTATTACCCCCGATAAGCCCTGGCCTTTTCAAAATCGAAATGGATTTATCGAAACCCTTCTCCTCCAGCTCCCTCTAGTCACATCTCCTCCTCTACTAACCGTCGGGTCATTCATCTCGTTAAACGCCCATGTTCGCCAGGCTCACGGGCATTTTGACTTGCCCGAAATCTGCTTCAATTCTCGTATCCTCTCCCACTTTAAATTTAGCTCGATAAGGGTCCCTCTCGAACCCCGTGATGGTAATTATCTCATTACAATCCCTTGCCTTTATGAGTATAAATATATCTGATATCTAACTCGCATCGCTTTCTCTTGCGTAAATGTTGTGGTTGTCCAAGGTTTTGGAGGGTCCCACCGATTCCCTTGAAGCACCCCTCCTCCTCCCGCCTCTCAAGATGATGCGCCTCACTCCTCTCCTCCAGTTCCCCTAAGATCCGAAGATAATCCTCCTCCTAAGAAGTCGAAGACCGCCAAGGGCAAGGCCTCCACCCGGCTCAAGGTTCTCTTCATTCCCGGGATACTCGCGCCGCAAGTATCCCACTAGGCGCAATGGCAAGGTCTCTCATCACCCCTATTGACGTGGATTCTTACTCCTCGTGTTCCTCCGCCAAGAAATTTTTCGCTGAACTAATTCTCTCGCCAGATTGCGACTCCGACCGATCACCTCTCTGACCAACAAAGCAACATCAAGCCGCGCGCCACTTTGCTCGAGTAACGCCGCTCTCTCCTCTTTCTCTCTTGCGCTCAGCCTACCTTCTCTACGTAAGCTTAATATCTGTCACCTTATTGCTCTCTTTTTCTTTTTCTAGCTCGGCATCCTCCTATCCGGTCTGTGGAGCCCATCAAACCTACTCCCCTCCTCCTCGGTGAAAGAGTTAGAGGAGTCTCTCCTTGAGGAGAGGAAGAAGGCCACCTCGCTTCTTTACGCATTAAGAAGCTAGAGGATGAGGTGATGAAGGCCTGTGCGGCTCGTGAAGGCTGCCGAGAAGGAAACCAATGATGTAGACGTCTATCACGCTTCTTCGGAGTCTCGGATTCACCGTAAGGCCTTGGTGGAAGGAGCAAGGTCCTCGCTTGAGACCCTCTTTACTCTGGACTTGGTCAGCATTTTCTCGCATGCTTTGTGGCCTACTTTACGAAAGGACTACCTCAATCACCCTCCCGGCCTTCCTAGGGGACATGAGTCCCTTACATCCGCTTTCTTCTTCTACGAGTATGGCTTTAATGCAAATATCCAGCAGCAAGCGTGATCCTGGCTTTTCGGGAGTTTCGACAGAATGACCCTCTCATGGCCATGCCTACTCCCCTCCTTTTAAGGGGGACTCCTCTCGGTCCATTGAGGAAGAATGGTGGGTTCTGCTTCTCAAAGAAGATGATTGCAGACTGGTGAAGGTGGAAGTAATCGCCGCAGAGATGCCCCGCCGGCCCCCTTTATTCCCCGACCTTGAAAACTCCTATCTCCCGGGAGGAAGCCTCGCATAGCTCGTGCTATGGAGAAGGATGCGGAGATAAGCGGGCACCGCTTTGGAAACAGGAGAACCACCCCACTCCCCCAGCTAATTTCTAAGACACTTTTCATATTGTAATGAATTCCTGCTTCTCTCTCTCCTTTTTATGCCGGTTTGGCATTTAAAACTCGCTCTCCCGCCGCTGGGAGTTTACATTCTGTTTTGCACTCTATTGCCTCCTCGTCGGGGCCTTTTGGTATGAATATTCTGCGATCCTCCCTAGCCGAAAGTTACTTCTCGCTTTTATCACGCTTTATCTTCCCTTGCCGGAATTGCTTTCCATATTCGGTGTTTATACTCCCTTGTCGAGAGTTTGTTATTGTATGAGTGTTGTTTCCTCCCTTGCCGGAGTTGCATGCTTTTATCTCGTGTTTCTCATATTCCTTTCTTTTGTTGCTTGCTTACAAACTGTTTAGCTTCTAAGCTTGTAAGCTTGCCTCGCATGGTTTAGTCATTAGGATCATAATACCGGTTTGCCCCGTAAATGTATCCTTTCTCATATGTTGATTTTTCATCTCGTTGGAAAACCCCCTTTTTCCCCTCTAGGGTTTTATGGTTTAGGCTTTCCGGTTTCCCTTGACTTTATAGTCTAAGAATTTCTCCAGATAGTTTTCTTCATGCTTGTGTAGGTTAGAGCCTTGCTTGGTAGGTTAACCCTAGTATTTCAAAAGGCTTTTAAGCTTCTTACTCTTTGAAGCTTCCCTCTAGGTTTAGTGTAACCAAACCCTTTCTTCAATGGGTCAACCTCAAATCCATGCAGCTATCCAGTCGGGTTTTTGTAGCTTCGATCCTTGCCACCCTTCTTTAGGTGCGTATCTAGCTAAGCCCTTTTTGTAGGCTTGTCATTATATCTTAGACTTCTCCCTTAGTCAACCGGGGCTCTTGCTATAGAGTTAAGTTGGCTCTAGGAAACTTACTGCGTTATTTCGCTTTCTTAAACATTCTAGGGTTCGGGCCGGGCCGAATCCCGTGTGCATGCTCAACTTGATCAAGCGTAAAGCCAATTGTCGGTTCTTACTTTTGCCACTCCTTCCGAGGAGTAAATAAGCTATATGCCCTCCCCTGGCTCAGTTTCTTCCCCTTTCCTTAGGTTTAGCGGGGTGTTTCGAAACTATTTCCTAGTTTCTCGCTCTTAGATTTTCTTAGGCTTGTGCGGGTTAAACCTTTGTCATAGCTCCAGCTTTACCCATAGCCAAGCATGCTCTAATTTTCTCGCCTCATAATCCCTTTCTTGGGACCACCTTAGTTAGACACTTACAAGTCCAACTTGCTATCTTTAAGACGTTTCATAGCCTTAAGTCTAACAATCCTCATCGACATGGCTTAGGCTAAACTTTATAAGTTTAACCTAATATCTTCGAAACTTCGTTAGTTTCAGATCTCAAACCCCTCCTAGGAGTGGGGTTTAGTTGAGCCCTTCTCGTAGGCTTGCTCAAGGCTTTCCTAAGAGCCCTATCTCATGTTTATCACTTAATTAGCTAAATCCTTACTTGTAGGTTTAGTTGGTTCTTCAAAGCCATCTTTCGCCTTCAACCCTTACACCCTTCTTTGGGTCTAGATAGGTTACCCCTTTCTCGCGGGTTTAAATTCGGTTTTTAGAAATTATCTTTTAACTTCTTTCACGACCTTTTATGAATTTAGGTAAGTAAAACCATCTCTCGTAGGTTTACCTTTAGAGTTTTGAAGCTATCTCTTAACTTCTTTTCTCGTAACCCCTCTCTCGGGTTTAGGTGGGTTAAACCTCTCTCGTAGGTTTAACTTTAGTGTTTTGAAGCTATATCTTAGCCTCGTTTCTCATAACCCCTCTCTGAAGTTTAGGTGGGTTAAACCCTCTTTGTAGGTTTAACTTTAGTGTTTTGAAGCTATCTCTTAGCCTCGTTTCTCATAACCTTTCTCTCGGTTTAGGTGGGTTAAACCTCTCTCGTAGGTTTAACTTTAGTGTTTTGAAGCTATCTCTTAGCCCTCTTTCTCATAACCCCTCTGGGTTTAGGTGGGTTAAACCCTCTCTCGTAGGTTTAACTTTAGTGTTTCAAGCTATCTCTTAGCTTCTTTCTCGTAACCCCTATCTCGGTTTAGGTGGGTTAAACCTCTCTCGTAGGTTTAATCTTTAGTGTTTCAAGCTATCTCTTAGCTTCTTTCTCGTAACCCTCTCTCTGGGTTTAGGTGGGTTAAACCCTCTCTCGTAGGTTTAACTTTAGTGTTTCAAGCTATCTCTTAGCTTCTTTTGTTTGATGTGAATTCATTTCGTGAATGCTCATCGTATTTCTCATGGAATGCTTCGCGTGCATTTTATCTCGTTGTTTAACTTTTTCGCAAGTTATTAATTCTCATATAATCAATCGTGTGTTGTGATGCAATTGTATGCGATCAAATTATTTCAATCGTGTTTAACGAGAGAATGAACTCATAAACTCATAAGTAATGAAAAATCGATTTCATTAATCGACAAATAAATACAATCAATTGACCATAATCGATCAACGCAAGTTAAGGATAAACCGCCAGCCTCTTTAAAAACCTCCTCGCGGTAAAACCTGGGAAACCCGCAGGAGGGAAAAGAGTACTAGTGGAGCGAAATTACACTTTATTCAGAAATCAAATAACATAAATAAAACAAATCTTGCATAAAAGGAACCACCTACTTGCCGAGGCGGGTACTTTCTTCGTATAAAACCTCTTCAAATGGCGTATATTCCAAGGTCTTGCCAACTGATTTCCCTCCATGTCTTGTAACTCATAAGCTCCTCCTGAGGACCTTGGTCACTTTGTACGGCTCCTCCTATTTGGGATCAAGCTTTCCAATGTTCTTCAACGCGTCTGCCTTGCCTCAAGACTAGATCTCCCTCTTCAAATCTCCGGCTTATGACTTTCGATCATAAGCAGCCTTTATACGGCTTTTATACTTCTCGGCCTTTCGGTGGGCGATTTCGCGCCTCCTCCTCTAGCATGTCTAGGTTCTCCCTCATCGCCTCTTCATTTCTTCCCTCCCGGAAGTGGGCTAAGCGATGTGTCTCCATCCCCACTTCGAAGGTATGATCTGCAGCTGCCCCATACACCAAGTGGAAAGGGGACTCCTCTGTTGGTTCCCCGGGGTGGTCCGATAAGCCCACAAAATCGATCTACCATCGACTCCACCTCCTCCAGCTTTGTCGAGCCGGCACGTATTCCATTCACGATAGTTCTCGTTGGTGACTTCCACTGGCCGTTGGCCTCGGGTGTGCCATCATGTGAATCTCTGACAATCTTCAGGTTATCACACCATTCCTGCATTTCATGTTCCCCATAAACCGGGTCCCATTATCCGATACCAGATTCTAGGTATACCAAACTCTGCAAGCAAATATATCTCCATAAGAATTTGATTATGTTACCTTCTTCTATCCTCACTAGAGGTACAGCTTCAACCCATTTGTCAAGTAGTCCACTTGCCTTTTGATAGAAACTTCCGCCGCCCACCGCAATCGGGAATGGGCCCACTAAGTCCATCCCCACTTCGCGAAGGGACATGGAGAGTGCATGGTCCCCATCTCCTCTCGCAGGAGGTGGATGAGGCAGCCATGCTTTTGGCATTTCTCGCATCTCTTCACCCTCTTTGGCGTCTCGAGTCATGGTAGGCCGAAGTATCCGGCCCTCAAGGCTTTCCGGACTATTGCCCGAGCTCCCGCATGGTCAGCACAACACCTTCATGTATGTCTTTAATTACGTGCCTCCCTTCTTGAGGGATAAACACCTCAAGTAAGGCTGCGTGAAGGACCGCCGTACATCTTGTCCCCGATCATCGTGTATCGGATTCTCCACTCGAAGCTTTCATTTTATCTCGGGCAGCTCTCCGGGTTCCGCAACACTTTCGGTATATGTTGGTTCTCCAATCATCTTCAGCTCCAATGACCCCTACCGAGGGAACCGTGAGCTTCGGCTTCGCAGTCACGAGGGTGATCTTCCCTCCTCGCAGTTGTTGCGGAACTCGCCACTTTGAAAGGCTATCCGCTCCGGAGTTTTCCTCTCGAGGTATCTCGCCCCGACCTCAAAGGAATCAACCTTCCTCGCAGCCTCCGCTACTCGCTGAAGGTAGGCTACCATCTTCTCATCTTTGGCCTCGTACTCCCGTAACTCCGCCGGGTTACAAATTGGGAATCAATATATGACCACCCGACTCGCTCCCAGCCTCTGCGGCCATCTCCATTCCTCGGATCAGTGGCCTCGTACTCGGCTCCATTGTTGGAGGTGATGAATTCAAACCTCACCGCCACCTACGATTCCTCGGCCCTCTCGGATCAATGATCACGATCCCAACTTCTCCACAACCCCGCATAGACACAGAGCCGCCAACATATACTTCCCATTCTCCTTCCTCCAGCCGCACGCGTGCACTCTCCTAGATGAAGTCGAGAGGGCATGTGCTTTAATGGTCCTCCGTGGCTCGAAATCCACATCATATTCTCCCGCCTGACGGCCCACTTGACCATCCTCCCCGAAAGATCAGCTCTACCTATCATCTGCTTTCAAAAGGTAGTTAGTCCGAACAATGACCTTATGTGACGAAAAATAAGGTCGTAACCTTCGTGCCGTGACCATTATAGTCGTGGCTGCCTTCTCTATCTCCGAGTATCTCACTTCAGCTCCTTGTATGAGCTTCGCTAATGTAGTAAATGTGCTTTCGGGTCGATCCTTCCTCCTCACCAAGACGGAGCTAAGTGAGACCCCACATACAGAGAGGTAGAGGTAGAGTGTCTCCCCGGAATAGGCTTCGTTAACGTAGGTAATCGAGCCAGTGCCGTTTAAGCTCCTCAAACGCCTCGCCGGCATTGCTCATTCCACTCGAACTTGGATCCCTTCCTCAAGATTTTAAAGAAGGGATGGCTCCTCTCTGCAGATCTGGCTATGAATCCGCTCAATGCCGTAATTCTTCCATTCGGTCTCGCAGCCTCCTTGATATTGGTGGGGGCTACATATCAAGCATGCCTTTCACCTTAGCAGGTTAACCTCGATTCCCACTGGGTCACCATATATCCGAGGAACTTCCCTGATCTCACTCCAAAAGAATACTTTACCGGATTCACTTCATGCCATTCCTCCCCGAAAGCACCGAGAAAGCTTCCTCCGTGTCCGCCACATGTTTTCCAAATTTCTACGCTTTTCACAAGCATATCATCAACGTAGACTTCCATGTTCCTCCCTAGCTGGTCTCTAACATTTTATCCACCATTCTCTCGATAGGTTGCTCGCATTCTTCAATCCAAAGAGCATTCTAATATAGCAAAAAGTTCCACTAGCAATAATGAAACTAACATTTGGAATATTTGGAGGGAAAATTTGTATTTGATGGTAGCCCGATAGGCGTCCATCATACTTAGTAACTCAAATCCGGATGTAGAGTCGACCATCCGATCAATCCTGGGCAAGGGATAATGATCCTTAGGCAAGCCTTGTTCGGATCTCGAAAATCTATGCACATTCTCCATTTCCCCTGGTTTTGCCACCAACACAAAGATTGGATAGCCAGTGGGAAATTGGATTCGCTGACATGTCCTCGCCTCTCTAGCGGTTTCTCGCTTCCACCTTCGTAATGGAATCTTTCTCTCGGTCCAAAGACCCTTAGCTTCGCTTCACCGGTTTAACCTTAGGATCCACGTTCAGTGATGCATCGCCACCTCCTCAGAATACCTGTCATGTCGAGGAAGAAAAAGCAAAACATCTCGCATTTCTTCGTAGAGTTGCTACTGTGTCCTTCTCTAACTCGCTCCACTGGCTCCAATCTTTGTTGTGTATCCTTTCTTTTCGGGATACAACTCCACCATCATCACTCTTCGTCATTTTCCATCTTTGGAGGATCGATTTCTTCTAAATCTTGCACCTCTTGGATTCTCGGTCCACCTCCTTGTCTCTTTTCAAGCCGCGATGCAGCTCTTTGTCGGCTATCTTTACCGCCTCCACGTAGCATTTTCTCGGATTGCACCGATCTCCACTACTTCACCCACTTCATCATTCACCGGAAACTTGAGTTTCATGTGATAAGTTGATATAACCACCGAAATAAGTTCAACACTGGCCTACCAAAAATCATGTTGTAGGATGAGGGTACATCAACAATAAAAAAATTTGCCATAACTACCCTCCTCCGTGAGCTTCGCCAGCCCCACCTCGAGGGTTACTCGGCCCGAGGGTGTATCGCCTCCCCGTGAATCCGCATACAACGCCGTATCCATCAAGTTGCATTTCTATGTTCAAATTCATCTTCTTGAAGCATTCTAAGAAGATGATGTCCGCAGAGCTCCCCGTGTCTACGAAGATCCTTGCTACCGTATATCCTCGCCACATCCGTGCTGTGGATGACTAGTGCATCACCGTGGTCCTCCTTCCTCGTGCCTCCATCCTCTCGGTCCGAAATGAATCCGAGGTGTATGGATGACCTCCTTGTGATCCACGCTTACGACATCTCTCCTACCTCTCTCATGAGGGTTCTCTCTCAGCCTTTTCTAGCGCGGAAGGAGTCTCCCTCCGCCGGACCTCCGACTATCATCTGGATAAGTCCTCTCTTCTCGGGAGGGTCTCTCCTCCCGCCTCCCTTCGATCATCTTTCCTTTCTCCTCAGTTTTGTCATCGGCTTCCTTTCTCTTTTGCCCCCTAGAGCCGACTCGATCTCTGTAAACAAACTCTTTAAGATGTCCGGCTTGGATCATCCTTTCAATCTCATCCCGTAAGTGGAAACAATTGTTAGTGTCATGCCCATACTCATTGTGGAAACGACAAAACTTATCTCGACTTGGGATTTTGAGGCCCTCTGAGCGTGTCCAAGGAAACTTCATTTTAGGATGGTCGGATGCCACTTCCAAAGAGCTTTCGCCGGCTCAAGCTTCAGGGGGTATACTTGTCAAACCTGGAGCGGGTCCAGATTTCAGACTTTCTCAGGCTCTACCGTTGAGCTTTTCTTTGATGATTCCTTCTTCTTTTCAGTCCACTTGGTTTGACCTCGGCTCTCTTCGCCTTTCTTACCTCCTCCCGTGTGACATACTTCTCGCCTCCTTAGCGGCTCATCGACCGTCTGGATCAAGCTTCTTAGCCAGGAGGAAAACAAGTCTCCATCTCGAAGGTTACTAGTAAAAGCATTAATTTTTACCTGCGGGGTGGCGGTTGGAACTTCTAGTGCCGCCTGATTGAACCTCTTCATGAAGGCTCGTAGGCTTTCATTTTCACCTTGCTTCATGTTGAATAATGTCGGCGTAGCTCTAGGTTGCCTCCTTGAACTAGCGAATCGATGCAGAAGAGCTCTCCAAACCGCTCAAAGGAGTTGATGGAATTGGGCTCCAATCTAAACCACCGCCGGGCTGCCTTGGATAGAGTAGTAAGAAAGACTCGCACTTCACACCTCCCCATATCGATGGAGGAGGGCCGAATTTTCAAACCTCACCAAATGGTCATAAGGGTCACTGTCGTACCATCATATTCATAATTAAGAGGTTTAAAATTGCTAGGCAACTCATCTTGTAAGATATTCTCAATAAATTGGCAACTGTAACGGGTCAAGGCATGCCGACCCGATTCTCCATCCGATGTTTCATGTTGTCCATTTGTTTCCTCAAGGACACGATCCGGTCCTTCATGGCCTCGGATTGGGTGTCTCCTGCCCTCTTCTTGGTCCTCGATCTTGCTTCCCGCCGCCGAGGGCCGCTCTTCCCCGTGCGGCTTCCTCCGACCCAGCCTCCCTCGTTTGAGGAATCTGTTGACCTCGTTTCTTGGAGCCCTTCAGCTCTCCTAAGGTTTCTTCCCGGTTTCTGGACTCCACCTCTCTCCTTCGTTCTTCTTGATGCTCGTCCCGCCTACTCCCCTGTGTTGGGATCGGGCAGCAGTTTCCTAGTCCCGGTTCTCCGGTCCTTCCCGCAGTGGGGTCCTCCCTCCTCCGCTATTGCTCTAGCTACGGCTCGGGCTATCATATCATCCAGATGCTCTCGAGTCGGAGCGACGGAGGCACTGGTTCCGGACTCTCTCAAGTATCCCCATGACCGGAGTATTGGCCGCTCCGGGATCCCTACCATAGGTATTCCTTCCGGAATTGCAAAGAAGGAGGAAGGCATGTTCCCCTCCCTCTCTAACAGCAGCCTCCTACTCCCGGATGGCGTTGGCACGGAGTTGAGCTCTCGCCTCGTGCCATCAGAACCAGTGGTGGTCCCTCGGTGTTGGGCACAGCAACAGGAGGCGCGGGGTTGGACATAGCTTCGCCTGCGCCGGGTTTCCGGAGGTTGTCCTTCCTCGAGCCGGTACCGGCAATCGGCCTCATGGGTGTACGTTCACCGGTCATGATGTCCTTCGTCGGATAATCGGAAAAGAAAAGAAGTTGAAAATCACGCCTCGCCTCTTCGATCCCATAGACGGCGCCCAATTGATGCGTAAAAACCGACTCCGGGTCCGTTTTCCCACCTCGGGTTCACGGGGTAAAGCCCTCACGCACTAAAATCCTTAGCTCCCTCGCTCAAACGCACTCGCAAAACACGCCGGAGGGTTCTCCGGCGTAGGCACTCCGACACTCAAGTCCGATCACCGAAACACTCAAGAAAAGCACGTGTAAGGTAGCTAAGTGAGAGTGATAGTGATTCGATATCGCTACCTCCTCGCGGGTGTGTTACTTATATGTAAGTTAAGAGCAATAACCGTCAACATGGTCTCTAGGCATTATCCCGCACGTTACGCCATGATGTCGTGGTGTGTGGAAAACTTATTCCTCCGTAAATCAGATTGTATCTACGAATTCCCCTCGACGGAGGTTGGACTCAGCCAATGAGGAATATAGGGAATATTCCTTGACTTGGGCCTCAATTATCTCAACTACTCGTCACTTCTCGATCTTATCGGTATAGATAACCGCTATGGGCTTGGTCAAATGCTCGTGCCTCCTCTAAATCTCACTTAGGCCTCTCGGCCCACTCAGAAGCCAGGTTTGGGCCTCGCGGCCCACCTCGCACGGTTTAGGGTCTCGTGACCCGTATCTCGTATTTAGGCCTTGTGGCCCCTCTCAGAAGCTGGGCTTGGGCCTCATGGCCCCTCTCCATACAGTGCCTGGGCCTCGTGGCCCCCTGTAGGTAGGTTTAGGGCTTCGTAGCCTGGTTTCGCCGCGATCCGCTCGGGCCCATCTCGGGTTTTCCTCCCTTTATCTAGGGTATCTAATAACGTCATTGGGCCCTATTGGGCTGGTCATATTTGGGCCCTACGTGTAGTTGGGCCCGATATTTTTATCCGCATCAACCAATCAAGTCATCACCATAATCAATTCATCAAAGGTTCATCACATCCAAACACCAAGAGATTTAGCCAATCATAATCAAAATAGCAAAGCCCATGAAAATTAAGAAAATTAAAGGAGAAGAGAGCATGAGAATTAAGAAATAAACCATTAGAATTAGAGAATAAGGGTGGGTTCCACCTTACAACTATGTGTAACTATGTGTATTTCTCTATCTAATTGTGTGTGTTGTTGAATCTTGTGTGGAATTTCTTTTAGAAAATCAATAAGGAGTATATATAGTGGGGTTGAGGATTAAGTTTTCAAATATTGCAATTTGGGCCCTCAAAATATTAAAAATTTGGAAAAAAATAAACCACCGCAAATCTGTCTTCCTGTTGAGAACACTTGGTTGGCATACCCACTCGGACCGAGGCGCATTTGGGATGGTGGTTGCTTGGATTGTTCTCGACAAATTCTACCTCCCCACCTCGACTCAATTCGTGGCTACCTTGGCTCGGGTAATAGGATCGCACCTCGGATCGAGGGAGGCGGAATGAGGCGTATCGGTGGCGACGATTGTAAAGAAGCGGCGGCCGATGGTGGTGAATCGCCGACGACGGCATGCTTTCTTTGTTGGCGATGGCAAATGCGTAGGTGGTGGGTGGCTGTGATTCTCGATAGGCGGCGCTAGGTAAGTGAGATCGACGATGGCGGATCTGCACCGATCTGAAAGTGACGGCTCAGACGACGGCGTTGGTGTGGAATCGCGCCTCGCCGATGGCGGTGAATGGTTGGGTCGTCGTTGGTCGATTTGGTGGTTGATGTGGTGATGGTAATTGGTTGTGGTGGAGGTTGTTGGCTGTTGCGGGCCATGGGAAAAGTTACAGTGAGAAGAGGTGCGCGATGAGTTGTTGAAGAAGAAGGGGGCATACTAATCCTCGTGTGGGTGTACACACTGTTTGGTGGGTGCACTCGATTGTGGGTGTATCAGTTTGTTTTTCACCGTCTCAACTTCATTCGACCGTATCTTCTTCATACAAACTCCGAATGACCTGATTCATTTTGTGTGCAAAGCCTGTCTCGGCCCTCTTTCCAACTATACAATTTCTCATTTGATTTGAAGACGTTAATTTCCTGAAATTGTCCTCCAAAATCGCCTCAAACCTCGTAATTTCACACTTAAAACACCAATTCAAATAATTAAATGCAATTAGCCAATTAATTGTGAATTAACATGAAAATGATATCAAATTGAGATAATTAATCACACAATAATCATGCAATTTTCATACCGATCAATCAAGAAAGTTACTAATACCTTTTAGTTGAAGAAGTATTACTATTGTAATTTTCTTTTCTTTTTGTAATTTTCTTGCTTTTTTCTTTTGTTTATTTCCGTCCCTAAGATTGTAAAAGCCATCATTGGTGCAACTTATAAACCAAAAATTGCAAAACAAATAAACGGATTGTTTGACGATGGCTTCCGACGGAAATAACAATAACGGTGGCAACGATAACCAACCCACCCATTATCATGGAAGTTGGTGAACCATCAAACCCTCCTATGGTTCCAACTTCGTTGTTCCTCGCTTTATGACTCATGATTCCAGGACCTTTCATGGTTCATGGAGAGAAACCCGAGAAGTTCTCGGAAAAAAAGATTTTAAGAGGTGGCGAAAAGATGTTGTTTTACCTCACTACGTTGCACCTAGTGCGGTTCCTCCGGAGGATCCGCCCGTGGTCGATGAAAACGACACGGACCTGCTAGGCGCATTGCTTTTGATCAATGGGGTCATGGAGATTTCTGTCTTAGGAACTACGTCCTTGGAGGTCTTTAGAACGTAAGTATAACATATCTGTTCGGTTCGTACCGCGAAAGAGCTATGGAGTTCTTTAGAACGCAAGTATAAAACCGAAGATGCCGAAACTAAATAGTTTGTAGTTGCGAAATTTTTGGACTTTATGATGGTAGACGAGAAAATCATTGTCGAACAAGTTCAAAAATTTCAACTAATATTGCAGATATCCTCTCGGAGGGGATGGTCTTACCGGAGGTGTTCCAAGTAGCTACGGTGATTGAGAAACTACCCCCTAGTTGGAGGGAGTTCAAAAGTTATCTCAATCACAATCGAAGGAAATGTCACTTGAAGAATTAATTGTTAAACTCCGAATTGAAGAAGACAATCGGAAAATGGACATTAAATCTAAACAAGTGAACATGGAAGCTAAAGCAAACTTGATGGAACGTGGTGAACCGTAAAAAAGAAAAAGGCCTAATGATGATAAAAATCGGTTCCCTAGAAAATCGAACTTCAATGGCGATTGCTACAAATATGGCAAACCTAACCATATGACACGAGATTGTAAAGCCCCAAAAAAGATAAAAAAGAAAGGAAGGAAAGAAAAGATAAGGGCAAAGCACAATCAAGTGCAAATATGGTAGAAAATGAGGCCACCGATATGGACATGTCTCGCCGTCGTCTTTGAGACAAACATGGTGGATAACCCCAAGAAGTGGTTTGTGGGTACCGAGCCACTTGCCACGCTTTGCTCCGAGAAGAGTGCTTTCTCGACTTATGCTCCTGCTGATGGGAGAAAACTTCACATGGGGAACCAGGCTACGTGCAAGTGGCTGGAGTTGGAAGTGTTGTGCTCAAGCTTACGTTCGGAAAAGAGCTTAAGCCGAAGGATGTGCCGCATGTCCCGGACATCCGCAAGAACCGATATCGGGTTCCGATTAATTAGTCATCGGTGTAGACTAGTTTTTGAATCATATAAAGTTGTATTGAGTAAATTTGGACAGCTTCCTCGGTTGAGATTATCTCGAGAATGGATTGTTCAAAATGAATGTAATGGTTGTAAGTCGTAAAGGCAAGAATGTTATTAATGAGAATGCATCTACTGCTTATATTGTTGAGTGTTCCTCATTATGACATTTAAGATTAGGGCATGTAAATCTAAAAGCTATAAAACGATTGGTAAATCTTGATCTACTCAATATTATCAATATTGATGCACCTAAAAGATGCGAAATATGCATTGAAGCTAAAATGATTAAGTTACCATTTAAATCGGTGGAAAGGAACACCGCACCTCTAGACTTAATTCACACGACGTGTGTGACTTAAAGTTTGTGCAAACTAGAGGTGGTAAAAAGTATTTCATTACTTTTATTGATGATTGCACAAGGTTTTGTTACGTTTATCTTTTGCGAAGCAAGGATGAGGCTTTCGAAGCCTTTAAGATTTACAAAAGTGAAGTAGAAAATCGTTAAGTAATCGAATTAAAACAATTCAAAGCGATAGAGGTGGAGAATATGTGGCTTCGTTTGAACAGCTTTGTGCGTAATCGGACATAATTCATCAAACTACCGCACCCTATTCACCTCACCAAATGGTGTTGCGGAACGAAAGAACCGAACACTAAAAGAGATGATGAACGCAATGTTAATCGGCTCGGTCTACCACAAAATATGTGGAGTGAGGCTATTCTGTCACCCAACCATATTTTGAACAAAATACCACACAAGACTAAGGATCGAGACTCGCTTATGAGATGTGGAAAGGAAGGAAACCTTCATACAAATACCTAAAAGTGTGGGGGTGTCTCGGCTAAGGTTGAGGTGTCGATCCTAAGCAAGTAAGAATTAGCCCTAAAACGGTCGATTGCATTTTTGTTGGGTATACTTTCAACAAGTAGTGCCTATCGGTTTCGATTTACGCATCAAAAGTACCAGATATGATAGAAGACACTATGATTGAATCAAGGAATGCAATTTTCTTTGAAAATATCTTCCATTGTAGAGACAAGGTAAGTGTGAGTCCTAGTAAGAGACCACTTGAAGATAGTGTAGATGAAACCGCTGGTCCTTCGCTCGGAGAGTGAAGAACCTAGACGCAGAAAAGAGCTAAAGTTTATAAGACTTTTGGTCCCGACTTCATTACTTATGTGTTGGAAGATGAACCACATTCTATCAAAGATGCTCTGTCAAGACCAGATGCACCTCTCGGCAAGAAGCTATTAATAGTGAAATTAATTCTATTCTCGCAAAATCACACGTGGGAATTGGTTGATTTTCCCAAAGGTTGCAAGACCTTAGGATGCAAATAGATCCTTAAAAGAAAATATAAAGTAGATGGGTCGGTTGACAAATATAAAGCCCGCTTGGTCGCGAAGGGTTTTAGACAAAAGGAAGGGTATGATTTCTTTGATACATACTCACTTGTAAGGAGGATAACCTCAATTGTGTGCTTATCGCGATTCCGCTTTGCACAATCTCGAGATTCACCAAATGGATGTTAAGACTGCGTTTTTGAATGGTGAACTAGAAGGAGAAATCTACATAGATCAACCGTAAGGGTTTGTAGCACCAGTAACGAGAAAAAGGTGTGCAAACTTGTTCGGTCATTGTATGGTCTAAAACATGCTCCTAAGCAATGGCATGTGAAGTTTGACAACACAATGATGTCGAACGGATTTCGCATTAATGAGTGCGACAAATGTGTGTATGTGAAAGACACGCCTAAAGGGTTTGTAATTTCGCTCGATGGGTTTTGTGGTACTTGAAACACACCCTTCATTTTGGGCTTAATTACACAAGGTTTCCGGTAGTACTTGAAGGGAATGCGGTGATGCCAAGTGGATTTCGGACATAAATGAGTCGCTCTCAACTAGTGGATATGTATTCACTATTCAAGCGCAGCGGTGTCGTGAAAATCTACGAGACAGACGTGTATAGCCCGCTCCACAATGGAATCAATTTATAGCTTTGGATAAGGCTAGAGAAGAAGTCAAATGGCTTCGCAATTTTCTTGAATATATTCCTTATTGGAACAAACCGTACCGCGCATTAGCGGTACTGTGATTGTCGCCGCTATAGGTAGAGCTCGAGCAATATATATAACGGAAAGTCAAGTGGTGTAATGTCTATTGATTATGTGAAATCAAAGGACAATTTAGCGGATCCGCTCACGAAAGGGCTAAATCAAGATCAAATGTACAAGTTGCTAGAAGGAATGGGTCTAAAATCCACAAAATAAAACAAATAAAGGGTAACCCAACCAAGTTGACTGAGATCCCAAGATCTTGGTTCAATGGAAAAACTAAGCTATGGATGTTGGTTGAGCACACTTGATGAAACGAGATCATTCTGGAAAGCACACTATCAAGTGTTAGTACCCGTGAAGCCGAGAAAATTTTTTTGGTCTCATAACTTATGGGGTGTCCAATTTTGGTCCCAAAAAGTAGGGTGTCCAATTTTGGTCCCAATTTTTTCTAATTTGTCCGATTTCAGTCCATTTTCGCGGAAAATTGAAAACAACGTCGTTTTCGGTCACGTGATCGGCATGTGCCGGCAAGAATTAGGAATTTTCTACCCGAATGCCGACTTGCTCGGTTGACTTGGTAATTTTTTATATTTTGAATTTTCTTTTACATACATTCTAATTACACATGGAAATAAAATTAATAAAAATAAAAAATAAATGCCGACTAATGAAAATAAATGCTTACTAATGAAAATAATAAAAAATTTAAAAAATTAAAAAGACAAGCAAACAAATTTAAAAAATAAAATAAAAATTTAAAGAAAACAAATTAAAAAATAAAACTAAAAAACACAAATTTCGCTTCCTCACTCAACGTCCCCACTCCCCACCCAAAATATCATTCATCTACTCATCTTCTTCCTCAAGAAGATTTCTGCGAATATCGTTCATCTATTCATCTGCAAAATATTCATCTTCTTTCTCTCCCGATCAAAGCCTATTTCGCAAAAAAATATTCCCAACACCAAGAACATACACATACAACACCAAGAACACACACAACACAAAGTGAACCAAGAACACCAAGAAAACACACGGCTTTTTCATTGTAAAAAATCTGAAAAATAATCTATTCCAAAACACAAAAAAATTTAAATCACCCCAAATCCAAAAACCCCAAATCTATTCCAATCGGGTCATCATAATCTATTACAAAATCCCAAATCCAAAACTCAAAAGAAATTAAATAACCGACTCAAATTCAAAAACACGGGTGTTATCGTGTGCCGCGCTACGCCTGCGACGATGAACGCCGCCGCACTCCGACGGTGAACGCCACCTCACTCCGACGGAAGCGCTACCCTCTACAATCTTAACGTTGACGAACCGCGCGATTCGGGATGGGTTCGCAATCCGATGGGGATTTGATGTCCAAACTCTCTCTTAAGGAAGAAGAAGACGAATTTTTATTTTGATGGGTGAGGGGGATTTTTGATTTTGGGAGATTGAAGAAGAAGATCGATTAGGTTTGGGTAATATTTGATTTTTAGGTTTCATTTTTTAATTAGTTTTAGAATAAAAAAATTACATAATTAATTTAAAAAATCACCAACACTCAACAGCCACATTAGATTTTAATTTTAATTTTATTAATTTATTTATCTATGTGTATTAAAAATTGAATGAAAAAAATTCTAAACAAAAAATTATCCAAGTCAGTAGACAAGTCAAGATTCAAGTAGAAAATTCCCAATTCTCATCCGCACATGCGGGTCACGTGACGAAAAACGATGTCATTTTCAATTTTCCGCGAAAATGGGACTAAAATCGGACAAATTAGAAAAAATTGGGACCAAAATTGGACACCCTACTTTTTGGGACCAAAATTGGACACCCCACAAGTTATGGGACCAAAAAAACTTTTTTCTCCGTGAAGTGTGGTAATAGGATAAGTCTCGACTTTTAATGATTCCTTACACCTCGAGGAGGTAGGATATAACGGATACCTACAAGAGGAGGTCACCTATATAAGTGAGAAGTGAGGGCCGCTTCAAGGTAACACTTATGAATCCAAAGGGTTGTCCATGGCCGAAACAGACACAAATGTGAGAACGGAGTGCGTGGAGACTTTATTGTGTTAACACCGTTGATTAGGTATACGCTAAGGAGGACTAGTTGAAGGCATTGCGTCCACTAAGTTCTTTGGTATACTCGATGGTGTTTAACTATGGAAGGTTCAAAGCCACAATCTACGTCTGATGCAATAATATTTCTTGAGAACTGACCGTGGAGTGCATATTATAGACGGAATTTCCACTCATGTGGGGGATTGTTGGAGAAATTAGGTTTAATTATTTTAATCAATTTATTTGATTATTTAATTAAAATAATTTGAGGTTTAATTTCTGGGAAATTAAACGAGATGATTTTGGTAGTATAGTTAATTTCTTAAAACCGAATTTCGTGAGTGAGAAATTGATATAAATGTTGAAACGTTAAAATATCACACCGAGTATTAAATGTGCTTCATTAACTCAAGTGATAATTGTCCACATCGGATAATGTGGGAGTTAATTCACCTCGTACATGTAAGAAGTGATTAAAATAATTCAAATTATAAGTGGGTTATGCATACATAAATGGGCCACACGCGCGCGCCGCCCGCCCGTCCCGGCCGTGCAAGCGAGCCCGAGCCCTTGGACTTGGATCTTGGCAATTGGATTTTGGGTGTACTTGGGCTTAGGGTGGTGGATGTATAATTTTGGAGCCCGAATATTCTGGGCTTAATCCAAGTCAGGCCCAAGAAGTTGAATTTCATCTGAATCAGGATTTCATGTGAATTTCGGTGGAATTTCATGTGAATCAATTTGGTTTGAATTTGAATTTGAATTCAAAAGTCGAGAACGAATCTGGATAGACGGATGTCCAAATTCGTGGCGTTTCAAGTCAAAAGAGTAACAAGCTACTGGGTCTCTTGGCTCTTCAAGATCTAAGGTACTCTGCCTATAAATAGGAAGCATTTTTATGCTGCATTCACCCTGCAAACGCACCCCTGCATTGATATATACACCCACGTCGAAATTTTTGCATTTTTACGTCCAATTTTCTGCATACATTTTAGTATACAGTCCAGTTCGCACGTTTTTCAGTTCATAGGAGCTCGTGGTTTAAGTGGTGCTACTTGAATCCGAGACGAAAGTCGCTTCACCTTTGAAAACATTACGTCGAACCGCGTGAGCACTAGCCGAGACGTATTTGTTTTGCGGGCAAAGGATCATTTCCTTGATTCGAGCTTACCTCATTGTTCGTGTTGCTTGAGTTCGTTGTTGTTGCGGTCTTTGAAGCTTGTTCGTGATCAAGAAAGTTACTAATACCTTTTAGTTGAAGAAGTATTACTATTGTAATTTTCTTTTCTTTTTGTAATTTTCTTGCTCTTTTCTTTTGTTTATTTCCGTTCCTAATATTGTAAAAGCCCATCGTTGGTGCACTTATAAACCAACACGGCATCATTGGAGGAATCGCCCCGTTGGCCCATGAAAAGCAACGGAGACCGACTCAAACAGCGGCGAAAGACAGATACCGGTGGAAGATCGGTGGAGACGACGGCAGCCACGCCGGACGAGGGAAGCACTCCTGTTTTTCCTTCCTCTTCTTTCTCTTACTGCGATTGAAAGGCAAGAAAGGCGGCGTCGCTTTTTGCTAGAGAGAAAGTTGGGTATGTTGAGAAAAACTCTACCAATGCGTTCGAATGTTTCTGATTATGAGTTTTTGGGATTAGGATTAAGGACTAAGGAAAAGAGAGAGACGGGGAGAGAGAGTGCGCAAATTAAGAGAGAGAAACAAGAAAAATTTCTTACCTGCTACTAAATATTAAGTGATTTTAAATGTATTGACGTTACACAAAAGAAAAAGAAGTTAAAAGAAAAAAAAATAACATATACTAGCCTATGTTACGTTAAAGTATTATGTGTTTCGTATACATAGTAGATTTTTGGTGTTTTACTGATATTTTTAGTTAAATATTGACACTTTAAATGTTATTTTTTTATTTTTATCAAATTTTTGATAGTTTTGGTCAAATATAATATTATTGACTCTAATTTTTGAAATTTCGATGAGATTTCTAATATTTTTGATCAAATATTTGATACTTTAATTTTTTCATAAGTGATAACACCGTAAACTTATTCTCGTATACGAAACACAAGAGAGATATATATAAACTAGCACAAAACCCGCGTATACGCGAGGTTGAAGAGAATTTTATATTTTTTAAAAATAATATTTAAAAATTATTTTATTATTTAAAATGTAGTAATATTTTAAAAATATGCAATTATATAATTATTGAATTTGGATTAGTTTTGTATGATCAACATAAATTGTCTTTAAATGGAAAATAACATGCATTTAGCATCAATAAAATGTAAAATTTTAAATAAATTTAATATATAATATATACTTTGTCATTACAATTTATATTGCTCAAAATTAAAAAGTTAAGGTTATAATTTTATACTTCTATACCTAACTCATCAAAAAGAACAATTTTGTCCTCTCAAATTAAACTCTTATAAAAATCTTTTATTTTTTTAAAAATAATTTAAAATTTTAAATATTCAAAATTATGAGAAAATTAGAAATTGAGGAAGAAGAATTTGTATTAAGACATGTTAGGAGTAGGAAATTGTCAATTAGATGAAAGAGAAAATATTGGAACGATTATAATATAATTTTAAATAAAAATTACATATAAACTAAAATCATAAGGATATATATTAAAATATATATTTATTAAATAGTCACAATAAATATAAATAAATATTTGTGACATATATAAAATAAATATATCTTAAGTTTCGTATGCTCTTTGAATACTCCTAATAAACATCCTAAATATTTAAAATACTCCAAATTCTCCGAACTTGCAACACTTGTGAAATTCAATCTCCATAGTTATAAAATGTCTATTATTTTTAAAAATTAAAATAAAAATACATATATACAATATGGGATATTTTACTGCATTTTAACTAAAAAGTTGAGCCCCAAATATCTCAAAATTAGTTTCGTGACATCTTCAAAATTTCAAACTTTCAAAACTCACATCGACTTGTCACTTATCACTCCATGATAATCTCAACAAATCTTTTCTTCCTTCTCCTATTCTATGTAATCTTTTTTAATGAATTGAATATTTGAACACAATTTTTAAGTTAATTTAAAATTTAATGTAGATTTTGTATAAAGAGTTTAATGAATAAATAAATCAAAATTTTTCGATACTTGTACGAAATTTTGAATGAAATACAATATAGAATTTACAAATTTACAATCAATGAAAAAATAAATAAAATCAATACATTTATTCCTATAACAAAACTTATAAAATATATTAATCTTATAACAAATTGAAACAACTTCGAACTCGGATAAAATAAACAATAATTTCATGTAATACGAACATGCGGAAAAATACAATAACATTCTTCATAATCTTCTAAATTGTCGATCGTTCACCGATCGAATGAATCATTAGTTTGCAATCTACAAAAAAAAAAAAGATCAAAACTTCAATAAACGAACATACGAATATGCGGAAAGAAAATCATAATCTAATTTTAACCAAGAAGAAAGGAAAAACTACAATACATACAATAGATGAAAATCATCGACAATACGTTCATTTTCTATAATCGCAACTTGTATACTGCAATAAAATTAAAAAAAAAACACAAAGAAAAAGACTAACAACTCATTATAAAACAAAAAAAAATAAAAACTAAATACGATGAAGATCATCTCATGTTAGTATCAATATGTGTTACGCAATAAAAAAATAATCAAGGCTTAGAGAAACGTAGATTAGTGCTTAGGGTCAAACGTAGATTTTTTTAATGAGTGAGAGTTTAGAGATTTATATAGAATAATATGGAATGAGATCAATGGTTAAGATTAAAAATTATAAATAAATGGTTGAGATCAATTATAAGAATTTAAATGAATGAGAAGAGAGAGATTTTGAAATAGAAGAATGTGGTTTTGCCACATAAGTTTTAAGTTTTTAGCTTAATTTAAAAACTTAAATGAATAAGAAGAGAGGGATTTTGAAATAGAAGAATGTGACTTTACCACATAAGTTTTTTTAAGTTTAGCTTTATAAGGTAATAGATATATATGTAATGCTTTTAAAAGATGAACATGACTTTACACAAACATATGAATCAGCAGATGTATATCAACACGATTGTATGGATGGTAAATTTTACAAGTTCATTACAAAATTAATACATGCAATTACATATCATAGCACCAATTTACAAAATCATTAATTATATATAATATATGCCTGTGACTGATTGATGACAATATGATGATGTAAGAAATTGGGAATTTTAATATTTTATTTAATTAGTTTGAAGAGTATGCGTCCTCCACTATCATCACTATGAGATGTTGTAGTGAAATCAAGGCAAATTAAATCAGATGGAATACAGCTAAGTCTAAGCTGCACTCTTTTTATTCATCTTTGGCTTCATGCTTGTAGCTCCAATTGCTAGTGGTTAATTAAGGACAAATTTTGGGACTGCCTGCCACCTCACTACCAAAACTATCCTTTTAATTACTAATATGCCCTCGCCACTCATCCTATGCTAATTACTAAAATGCCCCTCATCACTCATCCTGAGTAGTGATTCTTGCGTCTATAATTTCATCGCTCATCGCTCATTTAATTTCATTTCTTTGTCTCAATTCATGGTTCGGCGACTTTTAATTTACTTTAAGACTATAATACAAAACGGCGTACACCTCGATTTTTTATCACCTTAATTGCATGAGTTAAATTGATAAAATAACCTTCCATTAAAAATAAATAAATTATATATTACACCTTAAATTAAGAAGAAAAAAGAGTCCCAAATTAAGACAAACTCAACCTAATATTTATGATTTTCTTGTACGTAATATTTCATTTTCAACCACAAAATTAAATCATTTCTACCTTTAAATGACCTTTTTATACCTATTATACCATACACCTTTTAACTCATCATCTAAATATTTGAGCATACTTATATAAAGTGGTAGGTAATCAATTTATTATATTAAATTTCTAACACACATATATATATATATATATATATATATATATATATATATATATATTTGAAGTAATAATTTGTGGCATCTAGACGGAGTAGTATAGCTTAGATAATTAGAGCTTCACTACCTATGGCCAAAGATCGTAGGTTCGAGTCACTCTTTGTTTGATAAAAAAATGTGGCATCTAAAATTATTTTACATGTATAATTGTATAATCTCCTCAAATATATTAATTCAGACTGAAACTCTGTCAATTTTTCAAGGTTATTAAAGTAAATTCACTATTCAATATTAATAATATCAATATCATGATAATGTCCAACAAGCTAGCTAGTATTATTAATAAATATTAATTCTCTCTTCCTACATGCACTGATTCTCTTACAGTACTCTAGCTAGCATCATGCCTCCAAAATTTCACGTTCAAACAATGATTATCGTCTTCATCTTCCTCACAACAACTTCATTTTCCATCATAGTTTTCTCCGAAACCCTCAACACAGACAAATGGTTATCTTGGCACCTAAAAATCACAAGAAAATTTTAAAAAATTGGAATCAATGGGGCAGAAAACGATTGGCCTTGATTGGAAACTACGAACGGCGGAGATTAATCGAAAGGAAATAAGCGTGAGCCAGGATGGTAACGCTGATTACAAGACCATTAATGAAGCAATCAACAGCATTCCTTTACACAATGCTAGAAGGATCTTGATACACATAAATTCAGGTGTTTATAGGTACGCATAATATACATATATATTTAATGAGAGTACTTTTAATTAATTATTAATTATAAATATATATATGGTGATTGATCATACTATTATATTATATATATGTAAATGTAGGGAAAAGGTTAATATCGTAAAAACGATGCATTTCATAACGTTGGTCGGAAATGCGAGCGATCCTCCGGCGATAACGGGGAACGACACCGCTTCGACGGCGAGAGGGAGACCGAGGACATTTGAGAGTGCTACTGTCGCCGTTGATGCCGATTATTTTATGGCAATCAATATCAAGTTTGAGGTCAGCCCGGCCCATCCACCAACTATATGGCAATTTTTTTCAGGACCCTAACTTAGGGGTGACAAAATAAGGACAATATGTTTTGGGCTGGCAATTTTAAGTCCGTAACTTTTAATTTTAGCAAAATAAGGACAAAATAACCCGAATTACACTTAATCGGGTTGAAATTTAATACGTGGACGCCAGCTAGACTCCAACTCATTAAGAAGTTGACACGTCACATCCGGGGTGGCAAAATAAGGACCGTATGTTTTCGGACTGACAATTTTAGACCCGTAACTTTTAATTTTAGCAAAATAAGGACAAAATAGCCCGAATATTTATCTCATCCTTAAAACGGTTTTTTTGTCCTTATTTTGCTAAAATTAAAAGTTACGGGCCTAAAATTGCCGGCCCGAAAACATACGATCCTTATTTTGACATCTCCGGATGTGACGTGGCAACTTCTTAATGAGTTGAAATCTAGTTGGCATCCACGTATTCAATTTCAGCCTCGATTAAGTGTAATTTGGGTTATTTTGTCCTTATTTTGCTAAAATTAAAAGTTACGGACCTAAAATTACCAGCCCGAAAATATGCGGTCCTTATTTTGCCACCCTCTAAGTTAAGGTCCTAAAAAATCCCCAACTATATATATATATATATAATATTTGGGCATTGATCGATTTTAATCAAGATAAAAAAATGCAGAACACGGTGGCGCACGTGGTGGGAGTGTGGGCGAACAGGCGGTGGCGTTACGAATATCGGGGACGAAGGCAGCGTTCTACAAGTGCAGTTTCTACGGCAGTCAAGACACCCTTTACGATCACAAGGGCCTTCACTACTTCAACAATTGCTTCATTCAAGGCTCTGTTGATTTCATTTTCGGCTACGCCACTTCCCTCTACCAGGTACCTATACATATATATATCCACCAACATTGAAATTGAAAAATAAAAAGAAAAAGGACCAAATTTAAATTCGGACAAAGTTACAGGAATTTATCTGAAACTAATTATTAATAAAAATTGCAGAATTGCTGTTTGAATTCGGTTACAAAGAAGGTGGCTGCAGTGACAGCTCAAAAACGCACAAATTCATCAATATCAAGTGGATTTTCGTTTAAAAATTGTACGATCACGGGGAGCGGCTCAATTTACCTTGGAAGAGCATGGGGAGATTATTCCAGGGTGGTATTTTCTTACACCTACATGGATCAAATTGTTCTTCCCCAGGGATGGAGCGATTGGGGCAAAACAACCAGCCATCAGTAATTATATTAATTAAGTTCCTATATACATATATAATTAATTAAGAAAATTAATATTATGAATTTAACAAATTAATTAATTAATTATAGGGATGTGTATTATGGAGAATACAAATGCAGCGGAGCAGGGGCAAATTTGACAGGGAGAGTGAGGTGGGCTAGAATTCTGACAGATGAAGAAGCCATGCCTTTTCTTGGAACATATTTCGTCGACGGTCACACTTGGCTTATAAACCCTTCTACCTATGGCTATCACCTTTACCCTTAATTTTTTTATTACATACATATATATTATGTAAACTATGTGTACCTGTACCGTCGTGTATACAAACATATAGTACTGATCATGATCTATGTTTTAAAAGCGGAAGAAGAGGTTGAACCGGACAGCCTCGGTTGCTTTTGGTCGGACCGGTCGGATCGGGTGCGATCGTTAGTAAAGCGGTTGAGCCATTATGATGTCATAATTATATAATATATAATTAAATATAAAATTTATAAATATATAAATATTTTTCCCTTGTAATAATAAATCATATGTACAAATTATGACGAAAATCAAATAAACATATATATATCATTGCAAATTAAAGTTCAATTTTAACAATCTTAATCAAATGTCAACATTACTAAAATAAGTCCACCAAATGTCATACAAAACATCAAATGTAAAACCAAATTAACCATAAAAATTGTAATAAACCCCTAAATTTTTATTTTTTCCAATTATTCTGTCGAACCGCCGGGGTGACCGGTCCGACCAATGACCATTCAATCCTATTTTGCTGATTTTGGGCGGTTCGTGGCGGGTCCAATGTGGTTGGGCCGTTCGTGAGGCATGCCGAGTAGCGGTCGGACCGGCCTAACCGGCCGGTCCGATCCGCTTTTTAAAACATAGATCATGATGTACGCTATTTAAATTGCTAATGTTTGAAATTAATTGTCCCTATTAATCCAATCAAATATATCCTACTCCCACCTATTCAAAAATATATGTCATTTTAACTATTCATAATATCTCGCAATTTAAATCCTTTTTTTTATCGGTAATCTGCAATTTATATCTAGTTTTACATTTTTCAAAGTTAATTAATTATATTTTTTCCTAATTTATCCTTAAATTTTTTAAAAATACACATAATAATAATTTTTAAAGTCTTGTGTAGAATTCCAAGACTATTAATTAAAGGTGCAGAAGAAAATCAATAATTTTCTTAATATATGTAAATTAGTGTAAAATAACTATATTTTGAAAAGGAAAAAGTATATATAATTTAAGAAATTGCCAAAATAAGCATATATTATATTATATAAGGGCTCATAATTAATTATTACTACTAATTGGATATATATTAAATAAAGTTGCTTACCAACTAATTATTCGACAAACTTCCTCCATAAACATGCCTGTTTATTTATGGGAATATATAATATTAGATGAGCTCCCGCGTGTTACGCGATATGTTCGTTAAATAAATTTTATAATATAATATAATATATTATATATATAATATTTTTCATCAAATAACAATATATAATATGTATAATTTTTTATACATTATTAATAATTTTAATATTATTAATATTGTATATGAAACTAATTACACATTAAACTTGTCATCTTTACTAATATATCAAACTCTTTATATAATTGGCATCTAAACACATACATAAATTTATATTCCCATTTAATGACATATCATTGGAAGTCACAAAAATTGAAACAAAAATGTTATAAACTCCCAATTAATATATATGAGGATTCACTTGTTTGAAATACTCATAAATTAATATTTCATAAACATTGGAGTTTCCAAAATATACTAAGATAAAATATAAATTGATACGGTTACAAAAAATTAATATACTTTTATATGCTAGAGTTAAATAAAATAGTTTTTCAAAATATATAAATATATATAGATTAGTTCAGCGGTAGACATTTTAAAACCAACCTAAGAGGTTTAGGTTTCCAAATCCTTACTATTACTTTTTATAAACTTAGGACCCATTTGGTATGTCTCATAAGAAAAGGGGTCAAGATGGGCCTTGAGAAACCTTTTAAGGGTTTGGGTGAGATAAGTAATATTTATTGATGTTTGGTAGGATGTTGAGATTTGGACGACTTTCACCGTTGGAAACACAAAGATCTTAGAGTTTTTGCAGTTTTGATTTTAAATTAATTTTTGTTTATTTCAATCCCGGGATTTCGAACTTGTGTTTTGATGAATGTTAATTGACTCGTTTCGATTGTGAAATTTTATTCGGATTATTTATGTCATCTATTTTTCTTATTCCTTGTTTGAATAATTAATTTAGCTTGATCACCTAGGTTAGTTATTCTTGCATGTATGCTAGTTCATATTTCGTAATCCGTAATTGTTGCGAATTTATGGCAATTGGTAGCAACTAGTATTTTACTAGGGTGATATAAATCGGGTTCTTACGAATCGAGCGTTCGATTCGGGAATTTGTTTGACCTTTATCCTAGAGTTTAATGCTTTTAGCGATTAAATCTAGATCGTATCTAAGTTATTCGTTTAAAAGGTTCGTTGAAGAGCTTGTTTCAATTGAATAATATTAAGGGATAAAACCAATAAATAGAGCTTGTTATTTATTGAGGGTCATTAATCCGGATAAAGTGGAACAAACGTTATGTTTAAATTAACATAGTCAAACACAAGGGAAGAATGAACTGTGGATTGAAGCCTTTTAATTATTGTTAGAATTTATAATTTCTGTCTCATTAAAATCCCCTCGTGTTAGTTAAGCCACCAAAAGTCTTGTTGAGACAATTAAAATAATTTCCATATTCCCTGTGGGATCGACCACTTACTTATCCTACTACATATTAGTGGATTCATTAAGGTGATTTATAAATATTATTTTTGGGTGCGCACGACACACCAAATTTTGGCGCCGTTCTTGGGAATATTGAGAATTTATTTTCTTTGTTTTTACTTGTTCTTTTGTGAGACTTATTTTTCTCAAGTTATTTTTCCGAGTATTTTCGTTTATTCATTGTTTTTTCTCGATCCCCGTAATCTCCCGTGATTTTCGTGTGTCACTGTAATTTTCTGCAATTTTGACACCTTTGAGTGACCCAAAGGTTACCGTAGCAGCGAAATTTAAGCATTGTTTTTTTCCAATTTTTTTAGTTTTTTTGTGTGTGTGTTCTTTTTGTTCAATCTCACGTGTTTCTACCCTTTTTCAGTGCTTCATTGAATACACTAATCTCGGTTATGGAGCGGTTTCTTGTTGGAAATAATTAGAGAATTAGACCATACCGACTTTGTGTAACTATATCTCATTTCAGCCACCACCGCCGCTTCCGGACGTCATTGCGCTCTATTCAACACCAACAATACCACATTAATCAGTGTTTCCCTTCCTTGTCTTGAATTATTTTCTCTTCTCGTTTATTATTGTTGCTTGAGGACAAGCAAAGATTTAAGTGTGGGGGAGAGAGTCAAGACGTGTGTTTAGATTAAAATAGGGACTTTTTTTTTTGTTGGTATTGAATGGTGTGAATTTAGCATGTGATTTTGTTAGATTAGTTGTAAATTTGGTATTGTTGAAAAAGCTAATGACCGCGATGATGAGTCGAGTATGTGTGAAAAATGTAGTATCATTGTCTTGTAGTGAACTTGAGAAAATTCCCGTTAAATTTAGCTTTGTGTCGATGCATGTGAAGTTTGTGAGAATATGAAGATTGATTGTAGATTTTAATTGAACTTGTGGAAGTGAATTAATGAGTTGAGGAGTGACTTTCACTTGTGTATCTTATTTTTCCTTTCTAATTAGTTGAGTTGATAATTTGGTTGGATAATGCGTTATGAAGTACCCCTAAGGTTGGAAAATAATAAATCGATGAGGATCGGAGGAAATAATTTGGAGTTGAGTTGAAAAAAGAAAAAAAGAAAAAGAGAGAAAAAATGAGAGAGGTGAAACAGTGCCGTCTCTAGGGGCCGAGACAAAAATGCCGGAACCCGAGAATAGAGTGAAGCCGCAAAGAAACATCTGCCTATTTTTGGGGCCGAGTCGAAAAAGCTAAAACCTAAAGACGGAGTGGAGCTGCGGCTCTCATAAAAGGAAAGAGATAAAAAATGGAGAAAAGGGGTACTCTAAAATGCAAAGTTCGATTAGATTATCAATATTGGTGAACATTCAAAAGGGAAAGTAAGGTTGCAATTAAAAGTTATAACTTAATGAATTGATGATCAATCATAGGTGATTTTGAGGGTCTACATTTTTTCTAAAACTCACAAGCTTTAGTAGCATTGATACTTAGTCCGGAGTTCATGAGTTACTATTTTTCAATGATATTGCATTTGTTTTGTAAGAGAGGACCGGAGCGAGAATATTATTAGCTTTTCTACCGCCAATTTACATATTTTTGTGATGTTTGCTTGAGGACAAGCAAGAGTTTAAGTGTGGGGAATTAACAAAATTTGGTGTCTTGTCATGGCACTCCAAAAATAATATTTATAAATCACCTTAATGAATCCACTAATATGTAGTAGGATAAGTAAGGGTCGATCCCACAGGGAATATGGAAATTATTTTAATTGTCTCAACAAGACTTTTGGTGGCTTAACTAACACGAGGGGGTTTTAATGAGACAGAAATTATAAATTCTAACAATAATTAAAAGGCTTCAACCACGCTCATTCTTCCCTTGTGTTTGACTATGTTAATTTAAATGTAACGTTTGTTCCACTTTATCCCGGATTAATGACCCTCAATAAATAACAAGCTCTATTTATTGGTTTTATCCCTTAATATTATTCAATTGAAACAAGCTCTTCAACGAACCTTTTTAAACGAATAACCTAGATAATGCGATCTAGATTTAATCCGCTAAAAGCATTAAACTCTAGGATAAAGGTCAAACAAATTCCCGAATCGAACGCTCGATTCGTAAGAACCCGATTTATATCACCCTAGTAAAATACTAGTTGCTACCAATTGCCATAAATTCGCAATAATTACGGATTACTTAAATATGAACTAGCATACATGCAAGAATAACTAACCTAGGTGATCAAGCTAAATTAATTATTCAAACAAGGAATAAGAAAAATAGATAACATAAATAATCCAGAATAAAATTTCACAATCGAAACGAGTCAATTAACATTCATCAAAACACAAGTTCGGAAATCCCGGGATTGAAATAAACAAAAATTAATTTAAAATCAAAACTGCAAAACTCTAAGATCTTTGTGTTTCCAACGGTGAAAGTCGTCCAAATCTCATTCTCTTCTTCAGCGTGTATGCGTATGCGTCCCTTTCTCTACCGCTCTCCTCTTCTTGATTTATAAGTCCACGGTTTGTTAAGATTCTCCAAGAAAATAGGCTGAACTGATAGGTTGTTAGGATCTCCCACTAAATCTTGATCGGTTTGTTGAGATTGGTCAAAATTCGCTCAAAATTCAAAATTTCAAATTCGACACCGGTCATCCAGTGTGGGCTTTCTTGCAAGTATTTGGACTTCTTCTAAATCATATTCTCTTCTCCAAAAAGGCCCTAAATCAACCAAAAATCACAAGAAAAATATTTAAGTGAAGATTTAATCATTAATCATCATAAGTACGAAAATATGCATATATTAACATAATTAAGTGTAAATAACTACACTTTCCAATACTAAAACTATGCATAATTTTCTACTTATCGGATGTAAAAAAATTAATTGTTATTTGGTATGACTGAAAATAAAGTACACAAATTCATAATTGTGTTTGTAGATAAGATAAGTTATAAGATAAGATATTAAAAGACAATTTTAACCCTAAGGAATACCCTTTCTTTACAATTTCTCATTTATTCTCATTTCTCACTTTTCAAGCCATGGAGTGCCTCCCAACTAGGTAATCAAAATGAAGGATGATGATGAACTTTTTTTTTTGTCTCATCATCTTATAAAAGTGTAATGAATGTAAAATAATTATTTTTATTCTCATTACTTACCACAATTATCCTATATATATTCTCATTATTGTTTTCAATTAAAAAAATATAAACTAAGCGCCCCCATCATCGAAAAATTTTGTGTTCAAAAAAATTTATAAAGAATGGGAGAAATTTGTATTCTAATAATTTTTTAATGTTTCGAACGGGAATTTTTATGAAAATAAAATGAACATGTTAATTTAAAAAAATAAACAGAGTGAACACGGTTGAGAAAAGAATGATATTTAGGAGGTAAATGTTTCAAGGACACAACTAAGTACGGGCAATTTGAGGCGAAAACAAGCTATGGATTCGATTAAAAGATTCATCCAAACCCGAATTTGAGGAAAACTGCAGTGGATTAATTATGTGCATGGTTTATACTTGAATAACTATTATCTCTATTCTCTAACAACAAATCAACATTGGGTAAGAAAGTCGTTATTAATACAGGGCCATTAAACCTATGTATCAATTTCAAGATTACGAATATATAGCTACACATCACAATTCTTGAAACCTGCTTCCATGTTTTTATGCTTCTTCTTGGACACTTCGCAATGGGCCGTTAGTCTAGATTGTCGGTCTCACGAGAGTCAACAGACGAAAATGGTGATACTGATTTTTCCTTGATATCGAGATGATCCTCGCTTCTATTTTTGTCTCATTGCTTGATGCTTACGAAGGAGTATCGTAAAAATTGTCCAAAGTGTCAAGAGTATCAAGGGATAGAGAGACTGCATTTATTAAGAAATTTATTTTGAGAGCACGATAATTCAAAGTAATTACCTCAATCTGGTGTTGAATTAGTTTCACTTGAATATCTGTTGAGAGCACGATGCGCCAAAGTGTTGCCCATTGAGACCTTTGAACTGCGAAGGGACGAAAGTGTCCCGAGGTGATCTGCGCATAAAGGTCATGTTCGTAAGCCAATCTTCTTTGAGACAATTCACTCACACCTCCATCTCCACCACTATTTGACATTACGGTGTTTCCAGTGACCTACAAGGGTGAATGTCAATGCTAGATTATTGTTCTCTCCTCTTATCACATTAAATGATTTAAAAAAAAAAATAGAGAACATATGCATGCATGCAATACGCACGTGTAAGTGCGACATTCTGAAATCACTAGCATGCATGATTAAATGTAACCTATAAATTTTTAGGGGTTATGTGTGGTACATTCCGAGAAAACAATCTATACTCTACTACATCCCTTCCCCACCATCCACCAAAAAAAAAAAAAAAGAATTTAGGAAATCCCGAAAGCCCGAAACTCGAGTAAAACAAAATTATCAAACCCAATTTCCATTTTGAAGCAACATTATGAACAAGGAGCTCATCGCGGATACCCCATATAATAAACAGTTGAAAAAAATTTACACCATAATAAAGTACTTGGAGAAGGATGAACAAAGGATTTACGGTACATAGATACGCAGCGAAGCAACCGCTTAATTGGATCCTAGCGATGTTGACTGATATTATCATTTGCCACACTACCACCAACGAGGTCCTTCGACGTTTTACCAGAGTACTAGTTCATGTGCCCACCAAACAGGTTGGCCACATGATTTGCAAAATTATGGCAATAAGGTTGCTCGATATAAAGCGAGAACCAAAGATGACATCAACTTAATTACCATTTTAGATTCCATATTAACAAAATATTGATTGAATTTGAAATGACAATAGTGAGATGTACTGTAACACTTTACAGAATTCCCAAAGCTCAACTGGGATTGAGTTATATTGCTCTAACAGGCCTTTTAATAACATCGAGTAGGTTTGCGGCTTCATCATTATAATTTGTTCCCGATGATCACATTCAAGCACTTAGGTTAGCAAGATTTCATATAGATTTAATTCGACCGCTCCAGACACATCAAACTTCAAAGAACCAACATAAAGTTTCGTCTATTATCAGATGCGATTAATTAAATTCCAAAAATATAGGAAAATTACACCATACAATGTTTGACTAATGAAGATAGATACAACGGAAAGCCCTTATATTTCACTACACCGAAAAAATTGAGCAAAATCATTATGTCAAAGCCAAGAGATGAATTAGAGTTTGAATAAATTGAGATGGGTATCTTACGGTAGTTGCGGTATACGTCTTAAGACTAGATATGTAAGAAAATTTTAGGGTCTAGATTTATGGTAAAATAAATCGAGAGTTTGTTTTTAATTGAAGAAGAGAGATGTATGTTACCCTTTAAATTTCATTTTTTGCACGAACTTGGCTCGACAACGGAGAGGGCGTTCACGGCCGTCCTCTTAAAGCACCGATATCGCAACCACCATCATTCATCGAAGCGCATTTGTTCCTCCCAAATCTCACCTAGGGTTTGTGCGTTTTGAGTGTGGGTGAGAGGTCGTGAGTGAGGCTTGTCGAATTTTGTCAATTACGAGGGTAATTTTGATCTTTCGAAGCAGATTTTACGGTGCACTGTTCAATCGCAAAAGCTGTATCCAAGGGGTGAGGTCCGATTTCTTCTCATAGTAGTCCAAAACAGACAGGAGGAGATATACGTTATACATGCAGCAAACCCGGTCACTACGGCTATGATTGTCCTCAACTCACTCCCAGGAGAGAGAGAAGAAAAGAGGAAGAAAAGAGATAGAAGGTATCTTTGACCGGAGAGCTCTCCTAGCCGAGAAAGAAGAAGCTCGTGAGACATCATCATCCTCATCCTCATCGATTTTGGGTCGAGATGATGACATATGTCTAATGGCTAAAGAGGTACATTACTATTCATCATCGAGATAATGACTGTGACACCTTATCTGAAAGCTGATCCCGATCTTATTGATAAACTTTTGAAAGATTTGGAAGCTCTATCTGTCATATAAACAGATAGAGAGTGAAAATCTTAATTTAAAGGATCAAATTCTGATCTAACTAAGGTCAATCGGACTAAGGAAAGTGAGAAACCAGACTGTACATTCGAGGGGAATGTCGGTAGAGATGATCATCGCACCTTGTCGATAAAGCGAGATAAGTTAGAACGAGAATTGAGTTCTTTAAAAGTAAAATTTTCAAATATCTATTCCTGAGAATGAGAATTATAGGAGGACTAACAGAGAATTAAATCTCAAGTTAGGACTTATGAATAATTTTCAAACCACAATAGATAAAATTTTCAATTGTTCACAAAAGTCTAGTGATAAAACCGGATTAGGTTTTGATAGGAGTAAAAAGAATGATCCAATAAAACCTAGAGTTTTTGTTAAAGCAACTAAACCTAAGGTAGAAACTTTATTCAGTCCTAGAAACCAAAAGAATTAATTACCTCATCCGATACTTCAAAAGAAAAATCGCACGAGGAAAGTAACTCTAAGGCTAAACTAAAGACTAAATCAAAGATTTTCACCGAAAAGGTTAAACGGGCCACACATTTTCACGGGCTAGGTGAAAAGGTTTCATAGCTACCAAACGTCTGCAAAGCCACGAAACCTTTTTGTCTTACCCTTTTCAACCCTACCAAATGGGTCCTTAATATATAATTGTCACCAAGGATGAAATATCGCGATATATCGCGGATATATCGCAAAAATGAAGTTGGGATACGGATATTGGGGAAATGTATTTTTTCCGGATATCGCGAAAATATCGCAAAATATCGATATCGATATCCATATCGATCGGGCGTAGTGTAATTTTTCCTGGATATCGTGGAAATATCGCGAAATATCGCACAATATCGCAATATCCGTAAAAATCGCAATTTTTTTAAAATTATTTTTGGGTTTTTATTATTTTTTATACATAAAATATATATTCTTATTGTCATATCAATCAATTTTAATTTAATAATTTTAATTTTCAATTATTATTTCATTTGAATTTCTTCTTTAATTTTTTTATATGATACATTGATCTATAAAATAGTATAAATTTGGTTCGAATGAGACACACTCTAATCATATTAATTTTAATTATTTTTATTTTAAATTAAGATTATTTCAATTGTATTGGAGAGAAACTACTTGTGTTACTAATTATTTTAATTATTCAAATGGTATTTTGAAGAGGTGACACCAATATTGTTTGGACAAAAATGAAATTTCTACTACTATATTTGAACCTCATACGTCTTCATTTTGATATTAAGCTGTATTTTTATTATGTATATTTAATCATTTTGTATTGTATTATTTATTATGTTGTCAATTATTTTGTGTCGAGACAATATTTATATAATCTATTAATCATACGATTGCTTTAAACATATAATTTTATTGTAATTTTGAATAGAATATGTGTATAATAATATGTTATAATAATCCCTGAAATATCTTGTTAAATTTCCAAGATTTTAATATTGTTTCCGTCATTTTTCAATTTTTTGCGATATCGATATATCCATTGATATATCCGTAAAATTAAAGTTGCGATATTTGTTGCGATAGCGATATTTTCATCCTTGGTATCACATATACAAAATGACACATGGCAACGAAACATACAAAATCGACACATAAGCAAAATGCATAGAATTTTGACATATAAACAAAAATGAACTCCCTATTAGTATATAAGGGGATGGTTGGCTTATATGAAAAAGAGGAATGAAATTATGTATTTTCAAATGAGAGAAGTTGTCGATTGTTAAAATGCAACTGGATAGTAATGAATAGGGGTGAAAATGGATCGGATATTTCCCGATCGATCCCAACCGTATCCGGTCGGTATCGAATTTGGTACAAAAAACTAGTATTCGGGCGGATACGGATACGGATAGTTGACTTGAGATATGAAATCGGATTCGAATACATAATATCCGACCGTATCAGGGTTTTTCCATATTTTATCGGATATTATCTGAATAACAAATCCAGGTATCCGAATTTTTAATATATTTTATTTTATAATTTATATTAAAATAATAATATATATAATAATATAGTATTAGAACCCCGCGCCGATTTCCAACCACTTGGCCGAAGCACCGCCGTCCGCCGCCCTCGCAGCAGCGGCGCGTGATGAACGGTTACTGTGTGATAACGGCGTCGCGGCGGCGATGAAGCGGTTGCACGACGCTAGCGGCAGCGCAAGGGTGGTCGGCGGCCCAGGTGGGGCGAGGCGGGTCATCGCGGCTGCAGCCTTGTGTGGTGGTTGGGCGGTGATAGGTGGGTGGTTGTTCATTGATTGAAGGTGAGATTTTGGTTGATGATTAGTTGCAGGTGGTTTGGGGATATCGCGATGGGTGCAGATTTTGGGAAGACGATGTGGGTGAACTAATCCGAATGGTGGGTGCACTGCCTAATCTGATGGGTGTATCAGCTTGATTTGCCTACCACAACTTCGTGCGATCGTAACTTCTTCATACGAACTCCGATTTTGGTGATTCTTTTGCTGCGCGAAGCTCTCTCGGCCCTCTTTCTACCCATGCAATTGATCTGTTGATTTGAATGCAATAAATATCCTCAATTTGCACTCAACGTTGGCCTCAAAGCTGCAATTTAAAATTCCAACACCAAATCAAACAATGAAATGCAATTGGACCAAATAATAGTGAATTAACATGAAAATCATATCAATTTAATCGAATCTTTGATTTTGATAAACTCTTTGAATAAGCTATTTCATTTGATTTAGTTGATAGTATGTATGTTGTGTATGGTTTAATGTTTTTATGAGTGGATGTTTCTTTGGTTTAGGAGCGGTTTGTTGATTGTTTTATTCATGCACGGGTTTTGATTTTATTTTTCCTATTCATTCGTAGATAGTTTTTTTATGTGTTTCAATCACATTTTGATGATTTTCGTATGAAATGTAATATCCGATTATAGTTATTCGAATTCACTGGATTCGTCGATATCCATCCGTATCACGTATCTTGAATAGTCCGAATTAAGTATCCGAATCAGGTTTTCCGTATTCGACTTGAATTCGAGAAAAAATATGGTTTAGAATACGATATAAGCACTATTCGTCCGTATCCGATCCGTTTTCACCCCTAGTAATGAAGGACGTACGAGGAGCTATATTCAAGGAAATTTCTGGAATTGTAATGTAGTTTCATCTGTTGCTTTTTAGAATCTGGTTTCAACAGGCTTGAGTTACAAAAGTTTGTTTAGTTGCTCATTTGGACTTGAGAGGATGTAATTAATAATGTATTGCTTCATGGGTATTTCTCATACCTATTTTTCAAATTTAGGCTACGTTTGTTTGGGATTTAGGTGGGCGTGGGAAGTCATGACCTTAAATTCATGGGATATAAAATTATTTATGAATAGTAAAAGTATGTGTTTGTTTTGAGATTTTAGTAGGATGAGATTTTATTTTATTTCAAATCAATGTTTAATAGATTGATATTTTATTATTTTATTGTATTATTTAAGAAATAAAATAGGAAAGAGAATAAGATGAATCGAGAGGAAAGAGAATAGATGAATGGATGAAAAGTGAAATGTATTGGGAAGAGTAATAATTAATAGGTTTTATAGTGTGGATGGAGCATGGGATTTGAAATCCAAATTTTAAATCCTTAACTCATATGAGACGGGGTCCGAAAAGTTCTAAATCCGTCCGTGTAAATTCCAAAACAAAAATTCCTTAATGATTTTAGTTTCTTGATTAAAAATAATACTCCCTCCATCTCGGCTTAAGTGTCTCATTTTACCATTTTCATCCATTTCACTTAAGTGTTTCATTCCTTTTTTATTCATACCCCGCTTTTATAATTATCCTTATACCGTATACATATTTACACAATATGTCACTTATTTAATATATTTAAATATATTTTTTCATCTCTCTCCATCACATCACCTATATATATTATTATTATATTATCTTTCGCTTTCTCTCTATCTATCACATATATATCATTATATACTCCCTCCGTCCCATACCTATTTGCATGAGTTGATTTTTTCAACGATTTTTGTGTGAGAATTATTTCATAGTAATATGTGTACAAAAATTGTTTTATGTGAATGATATGCTACTTAATAAGATCAACTAACATATCATTCATATAAAACAACTTTGTAAACGTATTACTATGAAATAACTCTCACACAAAAATCGTTGAAAAAATCAACTGTGCAAATAGGTATGGGACAGAGGGAATAATATTTTTAATACTTGTGTCCACAAATATTGGGACACTTAGGACGGTAAGGAAGAGTAATACTGAGGCAACTAGTGATTATTAACTAATATAGTAACTAGCTGTCACCATTCTTGTAATTGTTGGTATGATTTGATCATGACAACTTGCACTTTCATTTTTCCTCTAAATATTTAAATATTCAATTTTCGTTGGGTGAATATGGAGTATTAAACAAATAATAAGCATTAATTATTAATTTGATGTCGGTAAGAAGAATGCTTTTTGTAATTTTTACAAAAAAATATATTAAAAAAGAAAAGAAATTGACTTTTGTCAGTTGAAGACTTGAAAATAAATTAATAACTGATTAAACAGAAAAAGAAATTGACTTTTGCCAGTTGAAGACTTGAAAATTAATAACAGGGTATGATTAGAAAAACATTTTTAATTTAGAGACCAACACATTTAAAGTTATTTTTGGCATATTGTAACATGTAACATATATTTTTTATTTTTTTGGATTTAACTGTGATTTATGAAATATTTTAAATAACTAAAAATTACTAATTAAATGGCAACCATGGTCTTAGATTTATGGATCTTAAAATAATATCTTGCTTTGCCAAGAAAAATTTGATAATTGTCACTCTCAACTCAACAATTAGAGATGATACGATTACGATCGCAACAATCTAACTAACAATGCCCAATAGATGGTCAAGATCAATTTTAATCAGAACTGATCCAACGGCTGAAAAATCAGCTGCACAACAGCTTCATGCAAGCAAACTACTGGTCCAAGTTAATTGATCCCGGTTCACTGCTAAAACGGCCAAATCATGAGAATATAAAACCAGTTCTAAATCGAGCAAACACCAAATCACTTAACTATACTATCATCTTAACAATATGATTATTAATGCATATTATCACAAAAACAAGTAAAATAACGAAATAATAAGGTAATATTTAATTTATTTTTTAAATTAGTATGAAATGATAATTAATTGGAGTTAAATTTTTTTAATAAAAGACAAAAAATTGGAGCGTTGGAGGGAGTATTACTATCGGTAATACAATCTCTGCACAATCAATTCTGATATATGCCAGATATTTATCGTAATGAGCACTGGAAGAACACGAAATACAATTATGTCTATTAGATTATTTATTGCAATAAATTAACATTAGGAACAAGGCACATGTTAAAGATTTTGTGGGCTCTCTATGACATAATTAAGAATTGGCATTGGCATTTCAATTAAAAGATATTTAACTTGTGATTAGACATGATACCAAGAAATTAATAGCTAGTTAAGTCATATTTTGATAATGTAATAACTAATTAAATAAATTAGTTTTTCGTCCCACAAAATAGTTATATTGAACCATCTATTAATTATGCAGTTGAGATCTTCTATTTCATTATGGTGTTTTAATTTATACTTTATTGCGGTTAATACACACTACAACAAAAAGGATTTTCCGTACATTGAAAAGTGCTCCAATATGTACTCTGTTGGGGCACTTATAAATTTTGAGAGGCGGTTCACATGTGCCTCCAAGTGTGGTGTCCCAATAGAGTTAGGGGCATTTTTAAGTCTATATACTACATTTTTAAGTGTCTCAATAATTAAATATAATGAGCAAATTTAATTAAGTGTCCCAAAATAATTGTTAGAGACACTTATAAAAAAATGACTCCAAAAAAGTGTCGCAATATGTAGTTTTTGTTGTAGTGACCTAACACATTAATAATAATAATAATTTCTCATTTCATTTATTACTCGTATCATTCATTAAAATTAATAAAAACAACAAAGAAGTTGATGAGACATATACATGTCAGATAATCAATGGCCATACTACTCCAATGAGTCCAATCCTTCTTCATCTAAAATCTTGATTCTTCTCATTTCATCTTAAATTCCACGGGGAATAATCTTGTGTGATGGTATATTATCACATTTAATTTTTAATGAACGATGCAAATTTGTAGTATGAGATGAAATTTCCGATGTACGTTTAAAAATGGACTTTGCGAAGTTTAAAAACAATTAACTAGATTTAAGATTTTTATATATCACTATGAAAATCAAATTAAATATCATAAGAAATCTACAATTTAAACTTTTAAGTTAAAATAAAGTAATTCATCTATCTCATACTAGATGATATATTTTTATAAAAGTTCGTCTCAAACTTAATGATATATATTTTTTAAAAGGAAACATAATCATTTTCATATCATGTATACCCTTTAATTCAAACTCTTAAAAACTGCACACAAATGTCATTATTTTTCTACACAAACCAAAAACTACACTCTTGTAATAAAATAGAATGAAATATTATACTTTTACTTTATTTCATTAAATACTAATAAATAATTTCTACCTTAATAACCGTATAAATAGTGAATATTATCATCAAGTATGAAATTGGGATGGGTGGCTTGGAGAAAAATCTATGAGTGTTTAGGTGTTTGGTGAACTAATAACTACTAACAACTAACAAACTAACATTTAACGATTAAAAGAAAATTAACACCCTCACAATATCATTTAAATTTAAAAAATGACATTCTTTGTTTTACTCTACTTTATTCTCTCCTACATTTTATCTCATTCAATTATCCAAAATATTCCAACACTTTATTTTTCTCAAACACTATTTACTCTAAAAATATTTTTCTTAATTTTTGTGCCTAACAAAGGGTGTTAATTCTTGTGGGATGAACGAAGTATATATATATATATATATATATATATATATATATTTAGATATACAATTATTTGGCAAAATTAAGGCCCATTAATTTCTTCCACAAAAATAGAATAAATATATACATAGTTAGTGTGTGTATGTATATAATAATAATTATATTTTCTTCCAAATAGTACTAGTAATCTGGCTAACTTATGGCCCATTATTTTCTTCCACAAAAATAGGATAAAGTTAGTGTATGTATATTTATATAATAATAATTCGGCCAACTTATGGCCCATATTTTTTCCATAAAAATCTTTTATACATATAAAGCACGGTTTCAAAAATCGACGTGTCGTTCTCTCCTTTATTCATTTCAAAATGTGCACTTCTCATTCATTTTTAATAAAATATTTAATATCTTTTCTCTCTCTCCCATTATTTTTCCCTTTCTTTTTGCGGCTTCCTCTTCTATCTAACCATCGGAGAAACCGCATAATAAGATTAAAGCGCTCCTCATAATCACATAATACTTCCATAACTTTTTACGATAAAATTATCATTTGTCTTTCAATTCTAATATTCAAAAACATATTATATTATGGCCTCCCGATTCTCTCTATTAGATGTGAAGGTAAAGGTTGCACGTTGTTGGATTCCGTTCATTTTTTACGGTTGTATTTGGTTTCTCTACAATCCAAATTATGTCTTTGTTATCGATATCTTTTCATAATGGAATTACGTAATTTTTTTGTATTTGACTCGAATTGAATCTCTACTTCTGTATTCTTTTAGGGAATATTAATTTGAATCTTTTGAGAATATCAATTTGAATCTCTACTTTTCTGTTTTCTCTTGAGAATATCGGTTCTTCTTTCTGCCGTTGATATTTTTTTCTTTTATTTTCCGTTTTCAATATTGTTTTCTGATTAATACAGTTTAATTTAGTTCTAAAATCAATCGACTATCTTGACTATATTGCTTACGTTTACTATGATTTCTAAAATGTTTGGATTTTATTGGTATAATTGCTCACTTTTTGGGTTTATTATGATTTCTAAAGTGTTTGGATTTGATGTGGATTTTCCGTTTTCAATATTATTTCACGGTGTTTGGATTTTATTGGTATAATTGGTCACGTTTACTATGATTTCTAAAATGTTTGGATTTGATGTGGATTTTCGGTCTTCTTTTATTTTTCATTTTCAATATTGTTTTACAGTTGTTTGAATTTTATTGGTATAATTGCTCGGTTTTGGGTAAAGTGTTTGGATTATTTTTCGTTTTCAATATTATTTTACGTTGTTCTTCCTTATCATCTTATTTATTGGACGCTAATTGCGTTTTATAATGGAATTCTGTAATTTTTGCATTTAACACTAATTGAATCTCTACTTATCTATTTTGTATTCGAGAATATATTTTCCCTTTCTCTGCCATTGATATTTTTCTTTCTTTTATTTTTTATTTTTAATATTATTTTACCGTGTTATTTTATTTGGCTATATAACATTTTTCATCAAATTTCTTTTGTTATTCATATATTAAATAATACTCCCTCCGTCGAGAACCTTTCACACTTGTCTTTTCAACGGTTTTTGTGTGAGAGTTATTTTATAGTAATACGTTAACAAAAGTTATTTTATGCGAATGATATGCTAGTTAATAAGATCAACTAGCATATCATTCATATAAAATAACTTTTGTAAATGTATTACTATGAAATAACTCTCACACAAAACCGTTGAAAAAGTCAAGTGTGAAAGGTTCTACGGAAGGAGTATATATTAAATTAATAGATATACAATATTTTAAAGGTATTAAATATAAAAGTTATATTTAATCCGCGTTATACGCGGGTTTTACGCTAGTAGAGAATAATGTTTGGTGCGACTATTCGTTCCATTGAAATATATTTCTAACGATGGTTTGATCATTCGACGCCCCATTGCAGTTACATGACGTTTGAACGAGTTACATTTTAATTAAAAGTTAAATTTGTTGAGGGGTGAAATTAATTTATTTATATTAATTTTTAAAAAAATTACTATGGGTCAAATTTTTAACTCTCCCATTTGTAAACAAACGAATAGACAATTTATAGGTGTTTGCAAACTTCAACAAAAGGTGTGATGTAAAATCACTTTTAATTTGAAAAGATTGAGTTTTACCAACTTCTAAAAATAATTCTACACTACTCAAATGAGTTTTAAAACACCCCTTAATATATGTGGAGTTGATTTCAGCAAAATTTAAACTCAGGATATAAAATAATTTTAACTCAATTAAAAATTGAATTTATAAAAAGATGCATGTAAAATTAATTCACTTATATTAATTTTCTTAACAACGTGATTAGTTCACTTATATTAATTTTCTTAACAACTTCTGATACTTTACAATGTAAATTAACTACATGTCTTCTTAAATTACTCTTTAATTTATTAAAATATGTAGATAAATGTATAAAAATATAAATATTTATGTGATGTGTTGGGAAAATCCAATGATAGTCATTATATTATATATATATATATATATATATATATATATATATATATAATTAAATATAAGTTTGGTTTGTGTTGGATGTAGTAAGTGGTGATAAAATTTTATGTCAAATCAAAATTTTAAATTGGTAATGATGTATTATTCTCTATTAAGATAAATTTTTGTGTGCAATAGGTGCACATAGTGCAATTGAATTTTTACACAATTTTAATTTATTTTAGGAATGTTCGACATATTTAGAAACTGAGTCAAAATTAAATTTAAACACTAATTGCACTATATGTAATTGATTGCATAAATGCGATTTTTTTATTATTGTTAGTTAATGTGGGTAATGATTTTTAAAAAAAAAACAATAAAATAATGATTAAGCAAGAAAAATATAGGAGAGATTGTGTTGATAAGAAAAATGAAAAAGAAAAAAATGGAAGAAAATGATCCCCTATGTACAGGAGGATATTAAATTCTAGAAAATGAGTATGGAGAGAGAATTAGTGTCACCTCCATTGCACACATATATTCATTCATTTTATATATCTCCCATCTCGCATACATTCAAGTCATTTTTTTCCCTGTTTCTTTTTTATATTCACTCATTTTTTTCTACATTTATTTCATCTAATCATTATAATAAAATAATACATATTCGTGTTTAAAAATATTGATCTGACATAATATTTTATTCACTCCTACAACATCTAAGACGCATACCAAATACATATTAGTTATTGAATTTGTCACTTTCACTTTCACTTTTTTTTATCCGGATGTACTTCATCCATATCTAGCCGAAATTAAATACTCCCTCAATAAATTCATAATTTAACTACTCTCGATTACACGTGCTCGCCATAGGTGAATTTAAATCCGTACGTTGCCATTGAGAATATTGATTTAAATTAGTAATTTCAAGAATTTTTTTCTCACTAGGGAAAAAAACTTTAAAAGGAATTGTAATGATGTCATAGGATGTTGACTTAGGTGTATATAAATGAAGAATTGAAGGTGACTTTCGGTTATCATTTTAGATCACTTATTCAATTTTTGTATTTTATATTACCTTTAATGATAATGTGTGGTACTGTTCTTTATTATATGTACTAGATGAGCTCCCGCGTATTACGCAGTATTTTATTAAATAAAATTTACAATATAATATATTATATATAATATTTTCAAATAATAATATATATATTAAAATAATATATATGTATAAAAAAATTATAATTATAATATTAAATTTAAATAATAGTAATATTAATTGTATGACAATTCATGCTAGGGTTTATAATTATTATAATTATGTGAAAGAATTTATTATAAGATTTGTTTCAAATTTATTTTATAATTAATAAAAAAAGACGATTAATAGAATTTTTTTATATAATTGATGCATAAATATTACTCAATAATATATATATATATATATATATATATATATATATATATATTATATTTACAATAAATATCATATATAATTATATTAAGTTTTTTCTTTTATAAAAGTTGATACAACCACAATTTTTTCTTACATACATTTATAAGCTTAAGTTAAATATAATTTTATGTTTAAAAATTATCATATGATAACACTTTTTAGATATAAAATATATATTTAAAATATTTAAAGATTTATATATTAACTTATTTATTAAAAATTAAAAATATACATATTGTGCAAGAGGTTTAAGGTTCAAACCTCCTTAGAAATATAAATTTTAATTAATTCATATATTAAAATGTCACATAGATGCCATATATTAATTATAAATCAATAGAAAAATGATACATAGATTATTAACATATATATGCATTTAATAAGAATGTGACACCTCATTCAAATTAACTTAATGACGACACCTAAGCAAAAACAAACTCCCTATTAGTAATATAGGGATTATATAAATTAAAAGCAATTGTTACATAATCAATATTAATTAATTAATTTTACATCCATCTACAAATTCAAAATTTTAGATAAGATACAATAATATTATGTGTAATGAAAGACGAAATGGAACTCTAAAATCAAATATGAGATTCTTGTGCGCGTTGTAATAATCATATATAACACAACTAAATCCCTTAAATCATGGAACAAACTACACAAAAGAATTTTTTTCTTTCCTTAATGATAAGTACTTGATGATTCTCCTTGTAATTGGAAAAGATGGTGCCCACTCAAATCAAAATTTAAATTAAAGATAAAAGCCTACCTATCCATCATATATGATCACTTCAACTATATAAAATTAAATTTACAGTATGCATGGTTGTTTATTCAGTATGCAAATCCTTCTAAAAAAAAGGTAAAAAACAGAAAACTAATTACAAATAATTTATAAATATTATTGTTGAATTTTAAAAAGGTCAAGACGACGATCTGCCAATCTCAATGAATACATAGTATTCTTGAAGTCTCCCCAAGTAAAAGACCTATAGAGACGAGGAGTTTCAATGGAGACCAGTTGAGGTATGGGAGAAATACACGCACTAAGCGGTGGAGCTGCAAAGTACATCATCGACATTCTTGATTTATCCGTATTTGCTAAGGCTCTATGTCTAACGCTTCTGAATTTTCCATTGGTCAAAGCCTGCAGGATGAGTATAAAATATATATTAGAGTCTATGAAAATATATTTTATTTAAAAAAAAAAAAAAAAGAAAATTCTAATAAAAATAATTAATATTGTCTTGAATTTTTTACGATATAAATTAAATTAATTAATTAATTACCTGAAATGCGTCACCTACTAACACACATAATTTGTCTGAATCAGGAGGGATTGGAATCCATAATCCATCTTGGGACAAGATTTGCAGACCACCAACATCGTTGGATCTCAAGACTGTGAGAATCTGAGGATCTGAATGCTCTCCAAACCCGATTCTAGCTTTGGAGTGATGATCATGATTAAACAAATTAGGGTTGGAGCCTTGATCATCATTAATAGAAGTAGAAGGATAGTGATTGATTCTGAAGCATGAATCACTGTTGGCATCTTCTATAAGTTTGCTAAAAATAGATTTATCAGGGACCCACAGTCCCTCAGCCACCATTTCAAGAATGTCACATGATAGGTCCCTAACGGCTTCTATGTAATCATTCACAGCACAACTGCACAATTAATTTTTTTACAAAATTAAAAAATAAAAACAATAATAATAATAAGAGAGAAATTCCAGACATAAAATAAATTGATCGATCGATAATGTGATGACAAATCATTGGCCTTTTGAAAATCATATATATCGCCTAGTACCATGTTTGCATTAAACAGCCTACATTTGGCTTACACCTCATGATTTTAGTCCAGATTAAGGTGATTCATATTTTGACATTGTGTTTATTTTTAGTAAAATTTCATGTTTCGAAATTGGAACCTGGTCTATTTCGGTTTTTGTGTGGGAGTTATAAGTGATGGGTTGAAAATGTGGTACAAAGATACTTTTGCTTCCTCCCATCATTTAACTTAGAACTTCATTTCCAAAGCTGGCCCACGTCTGTCTAATTTAAAATTCATATACATCACTTCCACCGTGCAATTGGTGTGTATTTTCGAATAATATTAATTGGTTGGGTATTAGTTATTTTCACTAAAAATAATTATTATTTCTATAGAAAATATTATTTGTTTTTATATAAAATAATATTCTATTAGCCTACTACAAATAACATTTCATCTCTAACAATAATATTACTAATTATATAATCATGAGTTATATATGTCGCTATCCGCATATTTTGAAAATGTGATGCAGCAGAGAAGCAATACACATATAAATCCATTAATTTTGAGGCACCCGAATTTGTATGTATAATGTGATTAATGTGATTGTTCTATTGATTTGGTACGAATATATATCGGAAGAACAATTATAAAAACATGAAGAAAGAAAATAATCCAATATTTTCTTTGAAAAATGAATTACAAGTACTAATGACTAGAAAAGTAGATTGTGATAATGTAAATAAAATAATAAAGATATAAGCTTACTAATAATTTTAATTCTCCAAATCAATTTATATATAATCTTTCCAGATCACTATTGTGAGGTCTCCATAAAAAAATATTAATATGTGATAAATAGTTACTTATTATTCACTTTAGATAATGTGATTCACCAATAATTGCGCATAATTATAAGGTGAATGATCATTAATACAACTATATCCAGATAAAAGCCATTATCTTGGTAAGTAAAGCCCATTTTAATTTCATGCCTAAGGCAAAGTTTTGAAAGAGACTTTTTTCTTTTTTTTGGGGGAACAAAAAAGACATAGTTATTACCAATAGCTTTGGCTTTGGCCTCTTCAGCTGTGCCAAAACGTCAACAAAAGAAAATTAACTTGTTTCAAGGTTAATGATCTACAAATATTTACCTAATATAGTTTCTATCTTATAATGATACCAACTACTCAAAAATGGAAAGCCAATAATGCTGTTGCTATTACTTACTAGGACTTACGTACACATATAGAAGATTTTTTAAGCGTTTCCATTTTAGAAGGATTGTAAGTGTAACTTTTAATTTGACTAGGAATAATATTTTAATGATAATTTATTAGCAGTAATATGATCGTGATATCATGGATGACTAGAACTATATATTATATTTAAATAATTAAATTCTATGACTTGTTCTAAGGAATTAATTAAACTCTAAATTCAAATTTTTAGACTTTTCCATGGAATTAAGCCATGAAACTTAACTTGTAAAACTGCTCAAAGAATTTAACAAAGTCCATGGTTTGTTATGATAAAAGGAACATGTACTAAATATTTCTAATATAATGGGAGTCCACATTTCCATTTTAAATTAAGAAAATCATTAAAATAATCCAGCTGCTACCTCTAGTTATATAACAACCTTCCAACAATTATCTTATATAATCAGGTGAACTTTGGTCCACATAAACCAACTGTATAATCTAGAATCTAGACGTACATATTTATTAATATATAGGTGGAAAAAATTGGTAGTAAATTTCATCAAGTACATATTGAACCCTTTGGAGTAATTAGTATATATCAAGTACATTTCATCGTGTATAGTCTTTGCATGTAATAATTAGTTAATGTTAACATGTTGAACCCTTTGGACACTAATTAATTTTGGTAAAAGGGGTAGATTTCGTGATATATAATTGTGTGACATCTTATGTTAATAAATGGGTCAAAACATAAATGAACAAATTAGTAGGAGTATTACACATGATTTAAATGTAAAATTAAATCACGTAATTAATATATGAAAATGAAAATACCTGAAATTAGTAGGATGGGATGAGATGGTTTTGGATCTGTGGTTGATGGAATGATGATTGGCCTCGAGTAATATATACTCGAGGTCGCCTTTATCGCCATTGAAGCCAATATTCTTACAGCCATAACCAAAGGGAGAGGGAGGCCCGGCCCGTTGCTTTTGGCATGCAGATTTAGAGAAGAAATCATGGCCCTCTCTTTCTACTCTAGAGATTATGTCCATGGAAATACCATGATTTTCCACCTGGAAAAAACCGAATTCTTCGCATGCTTTTATGATCAATTCACACACCTTCCATCTCTCCTGCCTCAAATCTATCACTGGAACTCCCAAAGCCCGAGTTTTCTTGCTTCTTGGGGGAGCATGAGAAGGAACCACCATTTTTTTATTTTATTTTTGAAAGCCGCAAGCTTTAATTTAATTGATGTATATATATTGGTGAAGGAGGATGGATAGTCATGGGCTTTTGTTTGGCGGTTAAATAGAGGGAGGGAGGGAGAGAGAGATGACTTTCCTATTCAAAAAATATAAATAATAAGAGAGAGAGAAAGAAAGAATTGAATAATTAAAAAAAAAAAAAAGGCCAACTGGTGAATAATAATAATAATAATAATAAGAAAAGTCGTATGTAATGATGCTACAAGAAGAAGATCCATTTATTTCCGACAGAAAACATTGCTACATTTAACTTTGCTTGGAGGGTCACTAAGAAATTAATAAATGCTCTCGATCGACAATAATTTTATTTTTTGTTTTTATATATTTAAGTTTTATGTCTATAACCGAAACGTGTACGTGTTAGCGTGTGTGCGTTTAAAATAAAATTAAATCAAATAAAAGGAACAGAAAGAGACCAAACAAAGTAGAGTGAGTACACATGATTCTTAGCACTCCTCTGCCGGCCGTTTTATGTGTCTCTCTCAATTCCTCGTTTGGTATATATGGCCATTTGAGTTGTTCGATACTCGGATCGCATACGCTAGCATTGATGATATATACGACCAAATTAATAATTGATTTATTTAAACTAAAGTTCAAGTTCAATATAGTTTTGTGAACGTTGTTTATACTTTTTTTTTTTTTTTTAAAAAAATTGTTGATTTTGGGGTTTCGGTGACATCTCTGTTGGTCTTTCTTTTAATCTGGTCGATTTATAAAATATTTTTGGATTTCTATTATTGATTTTTATTTGTGTTTTTTTAGCATTTTTTATATTCTTGTTCTATTCGCAATCTTGAAAGATCGGTGTCGTTTGATATATCTGGAGATGGGATTCACAACAATATAGTTGAAGGCGGTGACATGGATTATCTTCGTGAGGAAGAAATAGGGTTGATCATATCCTAGGCGGCGAGAAAAACAAAACAGTGGAACAGTAGAAAAAGCAGAAAATTACCGTAAAAACAATCACAAGAATCGATTAAAGGTAATCAATTAAAGGAAAAAAAAAATTCAATCACAATCAACCAATTATCATAAATAGAGATGAGGTGGTTGAAGGGCTTATCTCGGTACAGTAAGACTTAAACTCAGCCGATCAATAAATGTGTGTGTAAGATATTTCGAGAAATTCTTCGTTGGGGCTTACAATTCACCTTGTGACTCATTCCTTCGATCGAGCGTTTTCCAAATCAATGTATCACTCAATCCGAGCCGTTCCGTCATTGTCTAGTTTTTGTTGTTTCATCACATTCTAAATTATGTATCTATTTATCGTATTTTTGCCCCTCCTCGGTAGTTCTATAGCAGGTTTTTTCCAGATGTTTTCTAGGCTCAAAAGGATTAAAGAAAAAAATATGAAGGGAATGAAACAGTCAAATCGAGAGGATTTAATTGAGATATTTTGGATAGTGGAGATTGGAAATGAGGCGTTAAGCCAAAAAGATTGGTTACCATATAGAGATACAATGAAAAACATATTTATTCACTTTATAAGGTTGTTAACAAATACAAGAGTGATACAAGGTAGAGTATTTACAAAATTTGATTTGGGATACAATATAAAAGAATTATATACAATTTCCTAATAGATAGTCGTTGATTCCCTCTCGTGCGTGGAAAGCCTTAGTTTAAATTTTCTTTCTTATCTTGTGATTTCAAAATTTTTGTGTTCACAATGGCAATGCTGGTTATGTGGGGAGATCAGAGGTGAATTAGCAAGTGCATAATAGTTTGAGAGGTTGAGATTTCAGTGAAATTATTACTCTATTCTTATTGAGGCATACAAAAGGAGAGAGCCAAAATATCAAAGTGTTTGCTTTCATGTCAATGACCTTTAGATTTTTTTTTTTAATGACTTATACATATTACATTTTTTTATCCTGCTCGTAGAAATATCAATATATTGGTTCATCTACGAGCAATATCAATATATTGGTTCATCGTCTTATTAGGATGTTTGAGTCTATTACAATTTACAAACACTTATTATTGAATCGGACCTTCAACTTTTGTAAATGAACTTCTCGATATATAACTCTTATTTTTTATATTTTTCAATTATAAAATAAAAAAAAATCAAGGAATCGATACACCCATCTACATAATACATTCCAGTATAAAATTGAATAATATATAAAATATCTAGCTAATCTAGCTAATTGAAAAAATATAAAATATACATTCATTATGGGTTAAAAAAGGTGTATTTTTCATTAAAGGTGGGAATGTCGCCCCTTGCTGCTCGATGTTGTTTGACTAATCAAAAGACAGACAACTTCTAACCGAAAGCTGTTTTGACAGATGGCTACAATTCTCGAAATTGCAACTGAACACAACAATACAGTAAACAATTAATATATTAATATATGTGTATATCTAATTATTTTAATTATACTTTATTATAAACAAAATTTCAAACCCTTGTAATAAATTATTAAATAAAATTTCAATGTAACGTTTTTAAAAAAAAAAATTTGAAACAACATACATGTATTTTTAAATTTGTTATAAGCCTTTTAATTAACATAAAAATACTAAGATTAGTATGATTAGAAATCAACCAAAGGGCTTAGCCCACTTGGTCAACGGGTTCGATTCCACTTTGGGAGCAGATTTGGGGTGGGAGGTATAAGGAGACTTGGAGAATTTGAAATTGTAAAGTTTGAAATTGTAAAGGAGATTTGACGAACTAATTTCTAAATACTAACAACTAATATTACCGATAAAAAGAAAAATATAATTAGAAATCGCATGTGAGAGCGTGCTTACAATTCTAAAATTAATTTCTCCGTGTATATGTGAACGTTTGACTGTTTCTTTTTTGGATTCGAAATTGTATTTGTAACCCTACACGATATTCACACTGGGAAGTCAATGACCCTCCCTATTTAAAATCAGTTATTAACAAATTAATTGTCACCTGCCAAATTGATTGTACCTTTTATAGTTCTGATCATGGCCGGCTCGATCAAGGTGGAAATATTAATAAAGATAACATCGAGCAAGATTAGATGCCCATGATTTATTATTATTATTACCTGTGATAAATAATTTTTCACACAAAAACTTTCCAAAAATTTTATATTTTTGTATAATTTTGCTATAGTTTTATATTTTTTAAGTATCATTAGAATTTGTAAAAATATTATATCTTATGTACTGGACAATTTTCATACAAAACATATAATATTTAAATAATCAATTTAGCTAAGGACATAAAGAATAATTCTTACAAGCGCAATCCACCGGCCCTATATTGCGGTTGGTGGGGCCCAACGACGCAATAAGACATTTTTTCATTACAAGAGTAATCCATAAACATAAATTTATAATTAATATATATAATAAATGATAAGTCTTTTTAATCTATCTCTTGTAGAGAAATGCGTGTGGAAATTTCTCAATGAATCAGATAGATAGTGGGTTAAGGTGTTAAAATCTAAGTACGAGGGCTTTAAATGGGCGACAGGGAGAAACGTCGTGGTAGAAGAAGCTAGGGTAGGAGGGACGAAATAGTGAAAGATTTAACGAAAGTGTACTATGGTGTACTGGTGTTAATAGGGAGGATCTTATCGTAAGGTGGTAAGTGATGGTGAGGAAACATTTGTTACTATTCAAAAATGCATTCGAGTTGTTTAGTACATCTGCTGCACAAGTGACCTACTCTAAATGGGTGCTTGTTTCAAGTTCTACAATTAAAATAAGAATGAAAATTCTTTTTCCTTTTCCACACCTAAATATGTTGGATGAATAATTATCTCAAGATAGTTGTATCACTAGTGTTGCTCTAATTTTTTGAAAAAATAGACAAGTTAAAAGATTGTTGGATGTTAAATAAGAGAATAATTATGAGAGGGAAGAAATGTAATGAAAATGTATAATTATTACTTAATTTATTTAGAAGAGAAAAAAATTAATTATTAATGATTTTTAAATCAATATATATTAGGGCACTCTTGTGTGAGACCGTCTCATGCATGAGACGGACATGAGACAGTCACTTTTTAATAAATTATTATCACTTTTCATCATTTGTTATCACTTTTTCATAAATTGTTATCACTTTTCATAAATTATTATCACTTTTAATTTGTTATCACTTTTATACTAATTTGTATCACTTTTTTAAAAAGTGATAACAATTTATTAAAAAATGATTCGGTCTCATGCATGAGACGGTCTCATCTACAAGTTTTTGCCATATATATTTAATCTCATTCATGTTTCTCTATAAAAATATTCAAACCAACGTCGGCCAAATAAATTATTGAGAAAATTGGTAGGTACACTAATATATTATTAGTTGCTAACTACATTTAATATCATATGAGATTTATTTAATTTATTAGGAAAAAGGTTGTTTGTTCGTGATTAAAGTAATTAGCTACCCACATGGAAGCCGCAAACAAAAGCTGCAAAATGTGAGAAGTTGTTAATTTGACGCCAATTTCAGACACCATACGCCTCACCTTTTGACCGTAGTACGACATAAAAGACTGATAAATTTTGTTGTAGGGGATTAATTTTTTTATTATAATTTCAACCACTGATTAATTTTTTTATTATAATTCCAACCACTGATTTATTTATAAATACAACATTAGTCGCAGCAATCTGTCTCACTTTTGTCAAAGACTGGTCGGGAGATTGTCAATGTACACTTTTCTCCATTCATCATCTTAATTTAATATGTTAATTTATATATTATACTCCATTTTATAAATATAGTGCACGTGATTTTTGTTGTACAAATATTGAACATCGATAGTAAAAAAATATCAACAAAGAAGAGATCTGAGTTATAAAAATTTAATCGAATTGATATTTAATGTAAAATTATGGTTACGAGTGAATTTCATGGACAAATTCATATTGCTTTGATTGGCAATCTTGATTCCATAACTTAATTATATATCTCATCCGAATTCTCTGTTATGTTTTTATTTTATCATCATTATTTGTATACTAGATACGTACAAAATTTAATTATATATAATTAAAACATGAGATTAAATAGCATATACGTGCGAAAAGAGACTCTCATGCGCATGCACCCACCAACCCAATAATTACTACCAAAATTATGTACTTAATTTGTTGGTTAGTTGGGTTCATGTATCCTACATCATTTGAATGATTTTCTTCTTCAAGAAAAAGAACAAAGATAAAGAAGCACAAATATTATTCAACTTGATCATCAAAAAAAAAAATTAATTACATGAAATATTTTATTTTCCACAAATTAAGGGATTGAATGTGATCATTATCTGCCGGCCGGCCACTGTGGAACAAATATGCCCCACGCTCAGGTGATTATAGAATCAAATCAATAATAATTATAATTATAACATTTTAACAATTAACAATATAATACTCCCTCCGTCCCAAATCGGTTTTCACGCTTTCCTTTTTATCCGCCTCACATTAGTTTTCATACCTAATAAAGAAAAGTTTTTACAATCTTTACCCTCAAAAGTTCACTTATTTACCTTCAATGTCATTAATTACTTTTCCTTATACAATTAACTCACTCAATAATTAATTAACTAAACAGCCCAATACAACTCAATTACACTTAATTAAATACACTCCGTTTAAGTATGAAATACATTTAGTCCGTATAAAAACATTGGGCCCAAATTAAATACACCAAACCTTAATTAAATACAAAACCCATAAAAATATATTAAGCCCATACAAAATACATTCATCCCATAAAAATACACCTAGTTAATACAAATATATTTAACCATATCAAAATACACTAAGTCCTCAAATCCTATATTATCCACCTCCACCCGGTTCTCTCTCTAATCCGCCTCTCCCTCTTCCTCTCTCATCTCTACCTCTCCCTATATCAATACACCCACTAAGTCCTCTATCAACCCTAGTTCTTCCAAGAATTAATCGAAGAAGAATAAACGGTTTGCTTTATGTTGGATTCTTTTTTTTTTAGGGATTTCGATATTGAGGCATTAAGACATGCATCTCTCCGATTTGCTTTATTTACTCGATTTTGAGGGATTTGGAACCTATATCCATCTATTAATTTTATTTTTCTCTTCCACAATTTTTTTTTTTGGCGCTTTGAGTTGAGGGTGTCATTTCTTTTGGTGGGGGATTTCCTCGTATTTGTAATGTTTCAACATTGTAAATCTTTTTATCATTAAATCTGTAAATTTAAACCAATGTATATTTCAAATTTTTCTAGACTCCTTTCGTGGATTAATTTTAGTATTCTCGATTCACATTTTTATTTTTATTATGTGTAAAATAAGTTTTTAATATAGTCATATACATTGCTTTATTCGCATATATGTATACATATACAAACTAATTCCTTCATTAACAAAAAGTTAAAAAGGACATCAATACCTTTACTTTATCATTTTGAAAAGGTCCAAACAATGGTTTTCTTATTTTTGTGTCCAAATCAGTGTGAAAACTGATATGTGATAGAGAGAGTAATATTTATGACATAATCTTGTATATACACAACTCAAATGCACTTTTAAATAATATCAATTGAATTTATTAAAATGTGTCATTGCTTTTCCTGAAAATTACAAGTGAAAATAAATGCATTTTTATCTATCAATTGATATTTCTATGCTCTAAAAGATATCACTGAGAGAATTTGATATTGAGTGAGAGGTTTTCGGAAGAGGAAGTCCGAAAAGCAGCTTTGGAGCCGTGAAAATTCAAAAGCCTGTGTCACGATGGTTTTAACTTCAAGTTTTACAAAGAATGTTGGAGCATTATAAAAGATGACCTTATGAGAATGATGGAGGAGTTTCACCAAAATGGGAAGATTGTGAAGGACTCAACACCTCCTTCATAGTGTTGATACCTAAAAGGAAGAGGCTAGACAACTCGGAGATTTCGTGCCGATCTCACCGATAGCGGCACTTACAAGATTACGGCAAAAGTGTTAGCAGAGACTTGGCAGGGTCCTAAATTCCATTATCTCGTAAAGTCAAAGCGCATTTGTTGGGGGCAGATCAATTCATGATGGAGTAGTTATCCTTAATGAAGCAATTGACGAGGCGAAAACAAAGAAATTGAAAAGGATCTATTTAAAATCGATTTCGCTAAGGCATATGATTCGGTTCGGTAGGTTTTCGATCAAATGTTGAAGAATTTTAATTTTGTGCAAAATGGGCGTAAATGGATGAAGGAATGCGTTTGACGGCATCTGCTAATGTTCTAGTAAATGGAAGTCCATCTGGCGAATTTCATCTTCGACGAGGGTGCGGCAAGGTGATCCGTTGTCACCTTTCTTGTATCTTATTGTTCTTTGAGGGCCTTGGGTTCGGTAAATAAAGCGGTGGAGGAAGGTTTTCTTGAACTAGTTGAAATGGGGAGAAATGGTATTAAAGTCTCGCATCTACAATATGCGAGATGATACCATTTTCTTGGCCACCGCAAGTGAGTCAAAATGCGTATGCAATGCGGAACATCCTCAAAATTTTTGAACTTTTGTCCGGTTTGAAGGTGAACTTTAGCAAAAGCAGCTTGATGGGGGTTAATGTGGAAAGATCGAAGCTGGAGCAGGTTGGCAAGTATTCGCAATGTGAAATTGGAGAGGTTCCCTTTTCTTATTTGGGGATTAAGGTAGGAATGAATTATAAAAGGGTTGCAGAATGGGAATTTTTAGTACAGAAGGTTAAAGCTAAATTAAAATCTTGGGAGCATAAGAAACTTTCTTTTGGGCGTCTGACTCGCTTGAATGCCGTGTCTTTGCGTCCCGGATATCAATTATCCTTTTATTGTATTCCTCCAAATCTCTCAAGTCTCTCACTTCTATTTTTGTAATTTCTTATGGGGTGGTGGTGAAAATGTAAGGAAGATTGCTTGGATAAAGTGGGAGACGATATATTTATCAAAGAATCAAGGGGTTTAGGGATACGTGATTTGGGTTGTTTTAATAAGGCTTTAATCGGGAAATGGTTGTGGAGATTTGATGGAAAATGAGAGTTTATGGGTGAGGGTATTGGAGTCTTTGCATGGTGGCATTGGTTTTAATGAAGGGGGTTTTTTCGAAAGGGGAGACGAGTTAATTCGAAATGGTGGAGGGATGTGATTAATTTAGGGAGTGGTGAGGGAAGGTGCTTGGCTTGCGGGTAACATAAGTAAAATCATTGGGGATGGAGGAGACACTAATTTTTGGGGTGATATTTGGGTGGGTAATTCCCCTCAAGAGGCAGTTTAGAGGATTTTCTCATCAGTGCAGGAGAAAAATAATTCGATCAAAGAAATGGGTTTTTGGGTAGGTGAGGTGTGGAATTGGAGATTGGAATGGAGGAGAATTTCATTTGGGAACGTGATTAGAGTTATGTGGACCATTTCTTGGAGATGTTAGGCAGCCTTGAGGTTAAGCAAAATCGGAGGGATTATTGGAAATGGGTTAATGATCCTTCGGGAGATACACAACTAGCTCGGCATATAAAATTTTGATTGAGAAAAAACAGTAGGACTTGGTGAGTGTCCTTCCGGGAGATATTGCAAAAAGGTGTGGAATAAAATTGTTCCATTAAAGATTGCGGTGATGGCTTGGAGATTATTGTGGGATCGGTTGCCTACTAGAGATAACTTAGTTAAAAGGGGTGTGAATATTCAGGATGGAGGACGAGTTTGTGGATGGTGTGGTCTCTTTGCAATCTACTCAACACTTGTTTTTAGAGGCAAAGGTGGTCAAGTTTGGGATGCAGTGCATAGGGCCGGGAGTTAGTGTAATTCCAAGAAGAAATATCAAAGAACATTTTCGGTCACATACTTGGTTTGTTCCATAAGAAATCGTAATATCTTGGCCGTATGTATCCTGGGAATGCGTCGTATGGTCAATTTGGAAGGCTCAAATCATGCTTTATTTAAGAGAAAAGAGTCCTCACCTAATATGATTGTAGATGAAGTAAAAGGAAGAGTATGAGCTGGTGCTTGGCGAAGAATTTTTTTAATTGCAATGAGTCTTTAGCGTTTGGTTTTCTGTTGTAACACGAATATTTCGTAAAATACTCCACCTTGGTAGGCGAGCAGGCCTCATAGGGGTATCTCGACCTGGCACGAAGCAAGCGCGCACTATACTACTCAACATGCCTAACTAGTTCTCCAAGCTCCAGAACTCGGCACTCGGCAAGCCCGGCTCTGGGCAGCCCAAGCAATTTCGGGCGGCGAATCTCGGCACGCGAGACACTCATCAAGCGATAAAGCACGACACTCTTTACGAGACAAGACAAGACCATTTAATGTAAAGTAGATCTTGTCGATTTTATATCAACGGTTGTAAATAAATCCTAAAATAAAGGATTTATGATTATTTTTAGCTTTTTTAGCTTTTAGCTTTATTTCTTGAGGGCTCTATAAATAGAACCCCCTCTCATTGTAAAAGATGATTCTTACCTTCAAGAATATACTACACAAGGCTAGGGGTCCCATGAGGACACCTGACCAAGATCTTCAAGGGAAGAACTCCATGAGTTCTTCCCCCATTCTTGTGTTCTTCGCTTATTACTTGTTTTAACCGATTTCAAGCCCACATTGATCACTCATAAATATTTCGGTTAACAACAATTGGCGCTAGAAGGAGGGGGTTATCGTCCCTAAAATCACTCAAGAACACCTCCTTGTTCTTCAATAAAATATTTTCTTCTGTTCTTCAAGGAAAGTTTTCTCCATTCAACAAATCCATACAAGAAATTTGCATTTTTGTTACTCTGATTTATCCTTTCACATTTAGCAATGCTTACGCTAATTACCATCTTTTTAGAGGTTTTTACGTTGCTTTTCTTTCCGTAAAACAAACCCCGATTCGTATGTTCTGTAAAAATTTTGCGATCTATTTCTAAAGCTACTCGAAAGAAATCCATTCAATACAACTTTTGCAGATCACTACTACAAGAAATCGATCTACGACATCGTGAATCCCTTTTTCTTCCTCAAGAATGCAAGCGAAAATCTTATTTTTCCCAGGACCTTCAAGAAGCCAACAATGCGAATGTCAAATCACATGGAAAAATCAATCATACAAACAAAAGCCAAGGTAAATTTCCCACATCTATTCTACAAAGATTTATATTACATAGATCTACTACAAAAGATTTTTCCCAGATTTTCCTCATAATCGCTAAAGTTGTGGTTACTGCACCTCAGTGTTCGTGATATGCTCGGAAGATTTTTATTAATCTGGTTAGGGCCTTCACCCCATGCTCGGACTCACTACGGCCCCGTGCCGCCTCCCTTGAAGTGGGAAAAGGGTCGTAATCGGATGAGGTTGGATATCTTCGCGTGTCTCACACCGCGGCCAAGTTCTTTGAGGAGGCGAGCAATTTGATTTGCGATTTGTGCTCGGCATTTTACGATTCTAGCTCGGCATTTGGTGTCTCGCTAGCGGCTCCCCGCTCGGCAACTTCCGAATCCCACCTTGGTATTTGGAGTTGTTGCTCATGCCAGTTTACCTTTCGGCCGAATTCGAAGTCTAGCTCTAATCACCGCTCGGCCTTTCGATCCCGGCTAGGCATTTTGAGTCGCCGACAACTCTTGCTCGGCCACCTCTCCATTAGCCGAACACTCGATTGGCCGGCCATGAGTAACACCAGCGGGACTACGCCCGCCTACTCCTAAGAAATTTCATCTCGCATTTTTAATTCGACTCGACACTTTGAATTTCATACGGCTCGGCTGACAACCTGCCGGATTTCGTGGTGGCATTTTTAGCTCCCCTAAATCCTTGCACAATTTGAATTTGCGATTTTCATCCCGAAGATTTTGCCTGCACTCAATTCTTGCTCGGCATTTTGGCTTCGCCGACACATCGAGTTATTTCGGCAGCCTCTGGGCTCAAAGCACTTCAAGGTCGGCTCGATAATTCTGCTCGGCATTTTGAAATTTTATTCGGCCGCACTTACTCGGCGCTGTCAGGTAACCGCAACCGCAACCGGCATCCCGCTGCCTAGACATTCTTTCTCAATCGGCACTTGCCGCCTCCGCATCTCCGCCGTCCCATTTGCCCGCGTGCTGTCTCTACTACCACGGCGCCGCACCCAGCCGCCGCCCGACTCCGCTGCTTCTCTCTCTCGCGCCGTCCACCTGCTGTTCTCCACCTGGCCAGCCGGCCGCTCTCTCTCCTGGCGCTAAGTCCGGCAGCCTACCTCTGGCGTGAACCACCGTGTTCGGTGTTGGGGATCGGTTTTGAGGGGGAGAGGGTGCCGCGAACTTCATGTTTTCTGCGTGGAGAGGAGGTGCAGCAAAATTATGTTTTCTCGCGATATGAGGAGATACGCGAGCTTTTAAGTTTTACTGCTCTAGTTGAGATCATTAATGCGGGCTGAAATATCTCATTTGAAATATATTTTAAAGATATGATGGGCCCTTTTTAATTTTAAAGGCTGTTGGGCTTTTATTATTAAATTGCTTTAGGTCATTTCAAAGCTTCTTGCCGAGGCGATGAATTTCAATTTATTGCCGGATCGATATAGTTCCAAGTAACCTACGGACAGTCCTTTGTGTCCACCAGATATGCGTATCTTCGGGCGACTACTGTTTAAATATGTTGCTTCGTGCGTTTTCTCTAATTTTATAAAAATTGGGGCAAAAAGACATGTATATTTTGAGATTTCAAAATTTGTACAACGCCGAAAAATTATTTAAAGACCTTCAACGGTTAAAATTTCACTCCCGAAAATTTTCATATTTTAAAGGGAAAGAAAAATTTAGACTCCAAACTTTTTAAGAAATTTTGGGGGATATGCGCGCATTTTCGATTTCAAAAAATCTTCAAAGTGTAGAAATTTCTTCAAAAGCCTTTAAACGGTCTCGAATACACCCCAAAAATATTTATACTTGAGGGGAAGGAGAGTAGAACTCCGGATTTCAAACTCCACTATTCGGAAAAATAAAAGTACAAAATTTTTTTCAAAGACTAACGAGTTTTACACTCTCGCCGGCGCGGGTTACTTTCCTACAAAATCCTTGCGATGAGCTTTGTGCCGTCGAGGTCACTCCGGCTTTCCGGCCGGCTGTGCCCCTCAAATTCTCGCGACGAGCTTAGCCTCCCGTGAGGTCTCCTAGCTTTCTGCAGCGAGGTCCACCACTCCTCGGAGTTGGGACAAAAGTCGCGTGGTTAGGTCCTAGTGACCAGCCCAAGCGCATAGCACGCCAGGCGCACTCTGCATGTGTCGCAAGTGCCACCGGTTCTTCCCGGAGAAAAAGTCTCCCTAAGCTAAACGTACTCTCGAGCAACCACTTCAGAACTATTCCTAGCGCGGCGGTTCGGTGGTCAAGTCTCCATTTAGCGAGCACCTTCATCGCTCGCCCCGACCGAACTCGGGCAGCCGCGGAACCGGCGGGCGACAAGGATCCGGCGGGCCGTCAACCCGCCATGATACACTTCGGGTGAGCATAGCTCCTCGAGTAAACTCCTTACTTGGTCAAAAGCCGAGCTTGCCAATGCCGAAACCAAATCGGAAGGCACCGGCCGAGCTCAACCTCTTGGTCAAGTAAGGCCGAGGCCTCGACAAAGCCAACCAGAGTTTAAAATACTCGAAAGTGAGATTTAAAATAAAGACGAATATTACGAAACATGAAAACCCCAAGGTTGAAAGGCAAGTGGCACCATCTTCATTCTCCCACGGACGAGCCTCTCCTCTCAGGGCAAGTTCACCCTCACCGGACGAGCCTCTCCTCTCCGGCGAGTTCACCTCCGACAAGCCTCTCTCCTCTCCGGCGAGTTCACCTCTCCTGGGACGAGCCTCCTCCTCCTCCGGCGAAGTTCACCTCTCCCGACGAGCCTCCTCACTCTCCCGGACGAGCCTCTCTCCTCTCCGGCGAATTCACCGCCCGGGACGAGCCTCTCCTCTCGGGCGAGTTCACCTCTCCGGACGAGCCTCTCTCCTCCGATGAGTTCACCTCTCCGGACGAGCCTCTCCTCTCCGGGCGAGATCACCTCACCCGGACGAGCCTCTCCTCTCCCGGGACGAGTTCACCTCTCCACGGATGAGCCTCTCCTCTCCGGGCGAGATCACCTCACCGGATGAGCCTCCTCTCCTCGGGCGAAGTTCACCTCTCCCGGGCCGAGCCTCTCCTCTCCCGGGACGAGCCTCTCCTCTCTCCGGCGAGTTCGCCTCACCGGACGAGCCTCTCTCTCTGGCGAAGTTCACCACTCTCCGACGAGCCACTCCTCTCCGGGCGAGATCACCTCACCGTGACAAGCCTCTCCTCTCGGGCGAGTTCACCTCTCCGATGAGCCTCTCCTCTCCGGCGAGTTCACCTCTCCTGACGAGCCTCCTCTCCGGACGAAGTTCTCCTCTCCGGACGAGTTCTCCTCTCGGACGAGCCCCTCCTCTCCCGGCGAGTTCGCCTCACCGACGAGTCTCTCCCTCTCCGGACGCAGTTCACCTCTCCGACGAGCCTCTCCTCTCTGACGAGTTCACCTCTCTCCGAGCGAGCCTCTCCTCTCCGGACGAGATCACCTCACCGGACGAGCCTCTCCTCTCCGGGGCGGGTTCACCTCTCCCGACGAGCCTCTCTCTCCGGGCGAGATCACCTCACCGGACGAGCCTCTCCTCTCTCCGGACGAATTCACCGCTACGGGACGAGCCTCTCCTCTCCCGGCGAGTTCACCTCTCCGACGAGCCTCTCCTCTCCTGGATGAGTTCACCTCTCCGGCGAGCCTCTCCTCTCCGGCGAGATCACCTCACCGGACGAGCCTCTCCTCTCCCGGGACGAGTTCACCTCTCCGGATGGAGCCTCTCCTCTCCGGCGAGATCACCTCACCGGATGAGCCTCTCCTCTCCGAGGCGAGTTCACCTCTCCCGGACGAGCCTCTCTCTCTCCCGGAGTTCTCCTCTCCGGACGAGCCTCTCCTCTCCGGGCGAGTTCGCCTCACCGGGACGAGCCTCTCCTCTCCGGGGCGAGTTCACCTCTCCGACGAGCCACTCCTCTCGGCGAGATCACCTCACCGGACAAGCCTCTCCTCTCTCGGCGAGTTCACCTCTCCGAGACGAGCCTCTCTCTCTCCGGCGAGTTCACTCTCCGACGAGCCTCTCTCCTCTCCGGGACGAAGTTCTCCTCTCCGGACGAGTTCTCCTCTCCGACGAGCCTCTCCTCTCACGGCGAGTTCGCCTCACCGGGATGACAGTCTCTCCTCTCCGAGACGAAGTTCACCTCTCCGGACGAGCCTCTCCTCTCCGGACGAGTTCACCTCTCCGACGAGCCTCTCCTCCCTACGGACGAACCTCTCTCCTCTCCGGCGAAGTTCACCTCTCCGGGACGAGCCTCTCCTCTCCCGGGACGAGCCTCTCCTCTCTCCGGACGAAGTTCTCCTCCTCTCCGGCGAGCCTCTTCTCTCCGGCGAGTTCGCCTCACCGGGACGAGCCTCTCCTCTCGGCGGGATTCACCTCTCGGATGAGCCACTCCTCTCCCGGCGAGATCACCTCACCCACGAGCTCTCCTCTCCCGGCGGGTTCACCTCTCCGACGAGCCTCCTCTCCGGCGAGATCACCTCACCAGGGACCGAGCTTCCTCCTCTCCCGGACGAGTCCGTCTCTCCCAGGACGAGCTCACTCCTTCTGACGAGCTCTCCTCGGAGATATGTTCACCTCTCGGGACGAGTCCGCCTCTCCTGACGAGCTCACTCCTTCGAGCACGAGCTCACCTCTCTCGGTAAGCGGTCAGCGGTTCGACAAGCTCAACCGCTAGGCGGCTCAGGCACTCTCGGCTGAACTCGGCGACGCGAGCTCATCTCTCCGAGCTCTCCTCATCGACGAGCTCACCTCTCCCTAAGCTAGGCGGCTAGGCGCTCGGCAAGCTAGGTAGCTTAGGTAATGGCGGATCTCGATGCAAGAAACCCGAAAAGTATAAATCTATACTCCGACCTCAATGCAAGGCGATACGTTCTTGATGCTTTCAAAGAAAATCTGTTCTCCACATTACTACCGACTCCCAAAGACACTTGAAGGCCCAGGGGCAATTGTTGTAATACGAATATTTCGTAAAATACTCCACCTTGGTAGGCGGCAGAGGCCTCACAGGTATCTCGACCTGGGCACGAAGGCAAGCGGACTATACTACTCAACATGCCTAACTAGTTCTCCAAGCCTGAATCAGCTCGGTTGAAGCCCTAAGCCTGGCTACGGCCAAGCGGCTCGCGGCCCGGCCAGATTTCGGCACGCGAGACAGCTCATCAAGCGATAAAGTACGACACCTTTACGAGACAAGACAAGACCATTTAATGTAAAGTAGATCTTGTCGGGGATTTTATATCAATTGTAAATAAATCCTAAAATAAAGGATTTATGATTATTTTTAGCTTTTTAGCTTTATTTCTTGAGGGCTCTATAAATAGAACCTCCCTCATTGTAAAAAGACAGATTCTTACCTTCAAGAATATACACAAGGCTAGGGTCCCGTGAGGACACCCAAAGCCATCTTCAAGGGAAGAACTCCATGAGTTCTTCCCCCGTTCTTGTGTTCTTCGTTTATTACTTGCTTTTAACCGATTTCAAGCCACATTGATCACTCATAAATATTTCGTTAACAACATTTCAAAATCCTAAATCTTTGGTGTAGATTGTGGCTTCGTTGTAATCTCTTAACTATGTACTTTTCCTTGAGGGTATTTCTCATACCTGGGTATTTATTAATAGATACCATTTTTTCCGATAAAAAAAAAAATTATTATATATAAATTTAAGTTTCATAGTGCACCAAACACCTACTCAGTCTCCTACGTCAAAAAAAAATTAAAAAAAAAATATATATATATATATATATATATATATATATAGTAAGTCTCTTGTGTTTCTTATACACCGTAAGCTTACGGTAATATCAATTTTGAAAATTTTAAAGCATCAAATATTTGATCAAGAATATTAAGAATTTTATAAGAGTATGAAGAATTATAATCATTGATATCATATTATTTTTAGGAGTATTGATTGGAGTGAATTGATGCATGATTTTAGGGGTATTTTAGTGCAAAAAGTGAACAAAAGTGTTAGATTTTGTACTTAAATGTGTAGAGTATCACTACTTTGCCTAAAAGTATTACTTGATGGATTTTTGATGTTTTTCGTCCGTTTTCGTAAATCGGTGGAATTTGACCAAATCGAGAGTACCGGCATTCATAGGACGAAGAGACGAACGAGATGGGCGAAAATGGGGATCGGAGGCAGAGATCGAGTCTAGGGAATTTTCTCGACCGAGGGTGCCGACAAAGAGATGGAATTCAAAATTGAAGGAAGCTCGACTCGAGGGTGAGCCTCGAGTCGAGGATCGTGAGCAAAGTGGCAAGCTCGAGTCGAGGCTGGAGTTTATTATGAAAAGCGCATCCACGATTTCACGAGCCTCGACTCGAGGGCCCCAACCTCGAGTCGAGGGTGCCAAAATTCAGAATTTGAGCATTTAAACCCATTTGAGCGGAAAACAAAGCATACTCTTCATAACCTTCATTAGAGCATTTAATTAGCGATTTTTAGGCGATTTTTCAATTCCATAGCTTAATTTTCATTGTAGATTGATTAGATTGTTAGATTTAGATAGATTTTCATCAATTGTACCTTAGATTAGCTTTTGATCCATTAGTTTTTCCATTTCAAGTTGTAATTCAAGTGGAGAGGAGTTGACTTTGAAGATACATTTGAAGATTCAAGCATTCCTATTATTGTTCATTTTGATCCAATTGGTGATGTTTTTCCTCTCTACTCATTTCTTTTGTTTAATTGTTGTGATTAGCTTTGTGATTGTGAAATTAGATTTTGTACCCATGGATTTTGCACTTTGCTCCATGGGCTAATCCACTGTGCTTGGGATAATTGTAATTGAGGATGATTTGATTGCTCTGTGCTTTGATTGTTAATGATTGTTGATCAATTGAGATAGTTTGTACCCTAATTGTGATTCTAATTGTGCTTCATGCATTTTTATCTCTTTATATTAATGTTTGATTACCCTAGCAATAGGAGAGAGTTGAACTAACGTGATTAGGGATTAATCGGGTTATAATTGTGCATGATTGTATGAATTGGGTGCTTCTTAATTGAGAGATTAGTTGCACTAAGAATACTCACATTAGGCATTGTGTGATTAATGGAGACTTAATTGCATAATGGTTCTATATTTTCTATCTTAGTTGATTTGCAATTTGATTCAATCATAACTTGTTGATCATTGATTCCTTGATGGAGATTATCCCTAGCACCACAATCCCCAATTGATTTTTGGTATTTGTAATAGCCTTCCAAGTGTTTGTTTAGTTGCTTGTTTAGTTGTTTGATTTTAATTTTAGCATTTGTATTGTGTTCTTGAAGCCATAACCCCATTTGCAACAATAGTCATTGAGAACTTGCATTTCTAGGGACTCACGACCATACTTTTCCCTTGGGTTCGATAAACTTGGTTGTCTTAATATCGCTTGCCCGATTACCGCAATCAAGTATCAATAATAAATTAATATTTTTATTCTTTATATTGTTCATATTTAAAAATATATAGTATTATAATATTTAAATTTAAAATATCAAGTTTAAAAAATAGTATTTAAAGTATCAAATACTTAACAAAAATATCAAATATTTGATCAAGAGTATAAAAATTGGATGAAATTAAAAATTGAAAGCGTTGTAAATTAACTTACATTGTATACGAAATACATAAGATCATTACCCTCCTTGTGTAATACTCCCTCCGTTCCAAGAAGTTATGGGACACGGAAATTAAGAAAAATTAATTTTGTTGACTTTTATGAGAATAAAGTGTAAGAGAGGGAATAGAGTGTAAGTGTATTTTGGGTGATCTAATGAGATATAGTAGGAGAGAGAATAATGTAGAGAGTAGAATAAGAATGACATTTTTGTGATTTAAATGATATTGTGAGGGTATTAATATTGTTTGATATTTCCATTTTAGGAGTGTGCATAACTTGTTGGGATAGACAAAAAAGAAAGTGTGCATAACTTCGATGAGATTTCATTATAGATTAGGAAATATTAGAAATTAATTTAGATTGATTTAATTTAGATTATTTGATTGATTTAGTTAGGATATAGATTGATTTATTAATTGATTAGATTAGATATCCCACTTAATTAAGGATTTGGCCCATGGGCTTTAAGTTTATTATTCAAACAATATATTGTACTCTTGAGAGTTATGGAAGGAGAATGAAAATAGATTAGTCTTTTGAAAAATAAACGTTAACTTATCTTCGAGAGCTTGCTAGCCTCGCAAATAGGGCCTAGATTGTGGTTTCGTATGCTTGCCGGCCGAGTCGGAGTGACGAATTTACGGTATGGAATTCGCGGTTCTCATCATTGGTGCTTTCATTGAGAGTATTTTGAACCGCGATTGAAATATGAAAAATATAGCAAACTAGTTCTTGAAACAAATTCTTACTTTGTGGATTGATTCGAAAGCTTGCTAGCCCGAGCTAGAGCTTCGAATCGGATTTCGTTGCTTGCCAACCTGAGTTGGGGTATCAAAATTACGTAGGTTTGAGGAGTTCGTTGCTTGCCAACCTGAGTTGGGGCATCAAAATCATCGATCCTAATTCGCGGATCGGTTGATAATCTGCGGGCGTGATCGATTTTAACCTTGAGAACAAGACTCGTTTCAAAGGCGGCAATAATGATGAGATTTTATTATAGATTAGAAAATATTAGAAATTGATTTATATTGATTTAATTTAGATTTAATTTGATTTAGATTATTTGATTGATTTTGTTAGGATATATATTGATTTATTAATTGATTAGATTAGATATTCCACTTAATTAGGGATTTATAAATGTCAACGTATCTTTCGAGAGCTTGCTAGCCCGAGTTAGGACCTCGATTGTGGTTTCGTATGCTTGTCGGCTTGAGTCGGAGCAACGAATTTACGATATAGAAATCGCGATTCGCATCAACTTCTTGGGATGGAGGGAGTAATAGTTATAATTCGTATATTTGTCCGAATCTCTAATCGCCTGCCATGTGGAGCATTAGGCTAAGTCGGTCGGTCTAATCTAAGTATTTAAGCACTAATCAATTACGATCAGCTTTAAGTGATTGACATAGACTAATTATAATTATGATTTTCTATGACTTTGGGGGACCAAATTTCACTACCGAACATGCATTCACTATTGTTTAATCCCTACATTTTCACCAATTTCGAATGATTAATCATTAAAAAAATGATCACTTTCTTTCAACTTTAATTAACTGCTCAAGTTTACTGACAAAGATTCTCATGGAATCTTTTTCACCATAGCTTGTTATTGTCTTCTTCTTTTGTTTCTTTCCTGGTTTATTTGTTCTTAAAGAACAATGGGAAGATAACCAGCTATGGTTGATGCTGTTTGACTTAAGAAGTTTTATTATTTAGTGTTTATAAGTTGAACTCAATTTCCTAATAATTAAAGAGGGGCTCCCTCATAAAATATTGTATCGTGAAATATCAATTAAAATAGGAAATTTTTAAATTTTGCGGGTCAAACCTAAAAGAACGAGTCAAAATAATAATAAATAAAAAAAAAACAGACTTCTTCTTTTTCTTCCTCGTTCGCTCCATAGCTTCCATTGCTAGTTTCAATGCCTGTGTTCCCCAACCACGCATCAAAGCTCTTTCAGTGCAGAGACGCCGACGATCAAGAGGCGATAAAACAAATAAATCTAATGAAAAATAGCAGCAGAATTCAACTATAAGATCGAATTGAAAAGAAGCACGCAAAAGTACGAGAAAAAGGAGAAGACATGAATGATTTTTTCAAAAATCATCAAATAATCGGTGTTTGATTATCTAATTGATGAAAACTTGATGAGTGGAGAATACTCAAATAATGATGAATACAAAGTTTAAGCGAACTTCTAATGATAAATTTATATTTCGTTTAAATTGGAATTAATATCTTAACTGTTAACTCTATTTCGATTTGTTCATATAGTAACACCTCTTTCTCAATACAAGAACATGTTTGTGTTCATATAATAACATATTTTTTCAAAAAAACACTCGCTCAAAGACAACAATAATTTTTAATTCCAAGTGTGTTAATATAAGGTCAAAGATGTGTCACCGTAAAGGTAAGTATGTATTATTAATACTTTTTTAAAAAAAAAATAAATTAATTAAAAGGTGCAAGTACAAAACTCGGAAAGTAGGCCATTCACAAACTCGGGACTCGGGAGGCTTTACCCAAGTATTAGGGCTAGGAAAAGAAATAGAAGCCCTTGCTAAACGATGAGCCAAATCATTGGCGTTTCTACGAATGAAACAAACCGGAAAAATGGATTATCTAAAAGGATCTTATGACTATAACTAATAAGGTCACCAAAAACAAAATAGTTGTGGTTGCTTGAGATAACAACATTCACAACAATTTTGAATCCACCTCAACAATCACCTTTGACACCCCTAGCCGAAGAATCCAAGACAGAGCCACCAATAATCCCATGGCTTCCCCTTCGTCAACCTCATAGATACTCGTCATAACTAGCGATCTACAAGCAACGAAATCACCACGATCATCTCGAAGAATCATACCTACTTGATGCAGAAAGAGGCAAGCAAAGAAAGCTCCATCCGTATTTAGTTTATAGAAGTTTGGTGGTGGTTTATGCCAACCTAAGCATCTCGGAATGGGGTTAGCATCAATATGTCTTGGGCGGCACAAGCTCCAATCGGTAAGCATGGTACGCGTCAAAGCAATAACCTATGCCGCACTACTAAACATATTATTCCAAATGACGTCGTTCCTAGATTTCCATAAACGCCAAATTACGATGATAAGGCTAGCGATCGGCTGGCCTTTTGGATTAGAGGAAGCAAAACCTCATTGATGGTCGACGCCCCACCCATAAGCCGCTCAATCTCCCTACTAAGGCCTGCAAGACACCAACAATTAACAGCCAAAGTACACTCAAGAAACGTATGCCACGAATTTTCAAAGCCACTTTGCAAGTGTCACAAACACCACTCACTTGCACCCTCTTTTTCGTAAATTTTCTTTTGTAGACAAGTATTCGGTATAGGCATGCCAAACTCCCATATTAGCCTTTGAAGGAGCTTTAGTCGACTGCAGACTGCTCCAAGAACACGGGATTTCATAATTGTCGTCAATGGTTAGAGACGCAACCAGCATGTAAGCCGATTTTACCATGTACCGACCATCCTTGTTGAAGTGCCACAAAAGACGATCTCTTGCACTGTTGGCGCAATAAGAGTTTTTGACGTGTTACTAATACTAAAAAATACTCCCTCCTATTCAAAATATATGTCATCCTAAGTTTATGCACACATTTTAAGAAAATTATTTACTTCCTTCTATACCCTTAATTAATAGCTTTGAAATTTTCCACATGACTTTAAAATTATTATTATCAATGTAATTTTTAAAAAAATTAAGGATAAATTGGGAAAAACTATAATTAATTCACATTAAAAAGTGCAAAATGACATTTATATTACAAATAATACGAAAAGTCAAAACGACATATATTATGAATAGGAGGGAGTAAATATTTGTCCATGTGTAGTATTGAATTTGTTCATATAGTAACACAATTTTTTTCATACAAGAACACGTGTTTGACTTTATAACAACACAACCGAGAGGAAAAACTTATTTTTATCTTTGCGCGAGTTTAGTACACATATTTGCCCCTTACGGAACACATATTTACCTCAAATTATATACGTGGGGATCAAATAGACCAATGAATTTGTTTTAACACATTTAAATCATTTCTCTTTAATATTGAGATCAAATAAGTTCCCATCTTAATAAAATCACACTCTCGTAATAAAAATAAAATTGTCGAAGATTAGAGACCTATTTGATCCACACATATATGATTAGAGATTTATTTGACAATTTTTTTATTTTTATTTTTGCATTTGAGTGATTGTTTTAGACAAATATGTATTATTTATTTTACAATAACACATATTTAACCTAATAATAACACCCTTTGGAGCACGTGTTTGTTTGTTTGTTTTTTTTTTTTTTTTTTTTTTGCCTTTGCGTGAGTTTTTGGAAATATTCATTGGATTCGCCCAAGACAGATCCACAAATTTTATTGTATGGATTATTTCACGGATTCGTGGAATATTTCATATAAAAATTTGTCATAATTAAACTTTTATCATCTTGCTACATTCTATTATAATTGCACTCACAAACTTAGCCACTTAAACAGTGTAATTATGTTAGGAAATTAATATAAATAAATTGATTTTATGGTTTTCTAGATTTAATTTTTTTCATTTGTTTTATGCTCACATTCTCAGTTGTACCCTTTATAAAGCAATTCCATTTATATTAAATTATTTACACAATGTACACCCTCCTCAAGGGATAGAATCAAGAATTCAATCCATGTGTGGGGAGAGTGATGGAAAATGATTATTAGAAAATTAATATAAATTAATTGTTTAATTCTCTCTCTCTATATAAATTAGAACTTTCAAATTAGATAAAATACTTTCAAATTTTTAACTTCAGTCTCAAATTCTATTCATTCTCGCTAATAAACATGTAAATTGAATACCATCACAGTAATGCATCAATAAAATCATGTTTTCCTAAATTATCGAACTCACCTAGAGCAAGCCATGTTACGAGTGTAAATGATCGAATTCTCTTGTGAGCTATGCACATGATCAACTCGAAAAAAGATAAAAATGATCTTGAAGGTAATAAATCAAACTCAAACTTGATCACTGCAATACTAGATTGGGCAGGCTCATGAGCTTGATGATTTTATTATTTGACCTTTTATGTATTAACTAATTATTTAATCGTATCATAACTTATTAAAAGTCATGTTAAGACTATCTATGTTTTATCGACCAATGGCTCGTTTGGTTTCCTTTATCGATAATACCCAACTATAATACCTATATTTGTAATACCAGTTTATTATCAATATTTTGTTTGGTTTCAAAACTTGAGTTAAATAATTAGTTATTAGCTATCAATATTATGTTTGGTTGCAAGTATTATAACTAGTATTAATTTATTTTAGACTAATTTGTCCTTATAAATAAAAATAATAATAAACACATTTTGATGAAAGTGAAGGGTGTTTTTGGTATTTTAAAATTTAATAGATGTTGGAGAAATATAAGTATTACAAATACCATATGAAACTTGGAATCTATAATACCATGTATTAGGTATTATTTGAACGGGCCTATTCTTAATAACGGGAAGTATAATGTATACAACAAACCAAACAAGTGATAAAGGTGTATTAGGGATCAATACACCCCTAATAAAGGAAACCAAACAACCCCCAAAATATTAAATAGTGATGTGGCAAGAGTTCGTTCTAGGAAATACACATTATTAACCTACTTATTACGTCTAGAAATTTTAATTGATTTAATTTAATTAAAAACAAAATTACATTCAATTACTATCCCAATATTTCTTATAGAAAAAGCTTACTATTTGTATTCGTATTGGATAAAGTGTAGGATTTTTTTATGATCCAATCAAAACTCGGCCCGTTACTCGCTATCAAAACTCAATCGGGCCTAGTATCCAGACACTGATAATTATCGGGCTACGGCCCTATACGTAAAGACATGTTTATATTTGTTGATTTTAGAAAGTTGGGTAGATTCGGATTCGGGTATGGGTAAACCGTTCAGTGAAGCTGCATCCAAATTAACCTGTTCGATCTCCTCTCGCAGATCTCCTCTCGCTCTTCGCGCTAGAAAGCTCCTAATTCCCATTCGCGTAAACCCTAATTTCGTGGTAAATTGGACTTATTCTACCTCGGAATCTCCTAAGTTATTCATTTCGTCCTCAGGTACACGGATGCCGATTTTTTAGTCTTAGTTTGCGTGGAAACTAGTATTTTTTTGTAATTTTTGGGGGAAACTTGGTGTTTCAGATGGATGCAAAGGATATATTAGGATTGCCGAAGAATGCATTGCCTTTACAAGAGAAGAAATCCAAACCTCCCAAAGAATCTCAGAGGAAACCGGATGGCATTTCGCGCGAGGTTTAAACAATGTTATTTTCTTTTTCTCCCTTTGTTTTCTTTAAAGATTTTGGTTGCATTTGAATTTGTGCATTTTTTTGTTTTAGGTTTATGCTCTTACAGGGGGATAGCACCTTTGATGCCGGCCATTGATGTGAATCACTTGAAGCGAAAAGCACAATCCGACAATGAGAAGGTTGTGTATAATATATGAATCTTGGTTTCTGTTTAGACTTCTTTTATAGATGTTTTTTCTCCTTTCCTTTTTGATAAAATAACTGTACCTGCAGATTACTTGGCAATGGCTTTCATTTACAAATTCTGCTCGGAAAGACAACCTGCAGCTTTACCATTGGGTACATTTCCTGGGATTTAATGCAATCATCTTCCGGTGTAGTACACATACATGATTGATAAGTACTTGAACTCTTTTATTTGTAGGTTCGAGTGGTAAATGGTGTTCCTCCAACTGGTGACTATTCATTCGCAAAGTATAACAAGGTAAGCCAAATTTTCTTTCATGTTTATCAGAACCTTATCATAACTTATAGATACTTGGTGTAACTGCTCATATATTTGATGTGGTGCAGTCTGTTGATGTGATCAAATATACTGATGAGGAGTATGAGAAGCACTTGACTAATAAGGTATATACTAGGAGTTGGCTTCTTAATACGTTATCCTCTTTTTTTTTTTTTTTTGAAATCATACATAAATTGACATCATAAACTTTGTTTTTACAGACTTTATCTTAACTCCTTTAGGTAGGGATTTTGGTCAAATATCTGTTCGTTATATGTTATTGATCGGTGTTATGTATGCACCCCTGGCTTTCCTGAGGATCATGGTTCTGCATTTTCTTTATAAATTTATGGTACATTTTGCGTCTAAATTGAGCAAACTGTGTATCCTAACATGAATGCTGAAGATTTTTTGCTATTTTTCATTTTACCCAGTCATATAATTGAACTCTTCAGTGGCATCATGTCACAAAGTCTGAACTACCATTGTCATTGTGAACATGGTTCAATTTCAGTATGATGTGTGTTTGATTGCTACTTGATGAGTTATTGTCAAACTGTTTTCTAGCTTACCTCAGATTCTTTCGTATGCCATCAGTGCTCAAGTTTGTATTTTTCTATTCTTCCATTAGGCATGGACCAAAGAAGAGACAGATCAATTGTTTGATTTGTGTGAACGCTTTGATCTCCGATTTGTTATCATTGCTGATAGGTTTCCATCATCAAAAACCGTGGAGGAACTTAAGGATCGTTATTATAGTGGTACTCACTGTCTTTGTCTTATAAATCTATATTCTATAAGAAGGTTATGTTCCTCATCTTTATATCCTTTTTAATTAATGCAGTATCCCGAGCCATCGTGGAATGCTAGAGCCTCATCTCCTGGTGATGTTGCTGGCCATCCACTTATTAAGGTTTGGTAAAATTATTCATTCATCCTCTAATATTAGTTTCTTGGATGGCACTGTGTAGCTGTTTGCTTTAAGAATGGACTTCCATATATTTGCATTGCATGTAGCAGAAGAGGTTGTTGGTTTTGTTTTCTCAGCGGACATCTCACTCAATTTCCTTGATATCTAAAGTTCCTCTGATGATGTAGGAACCTTACATTGCTTCCCAAGAAACTGAACGCAAGCGTGCATTGAGCATGCTGCTATCTCATACAAAGCAGCAAGAGCGGAAGGATGTTGAGGTCTGAATAGTCTTATTGCATCTCCGGTTGATGTTGACCAATGATATTAAAAATAAACTTTATTTTATTTATCTATTCAATTTCTTTTTCTTGGTTTTTCTCTCAATGCTTATCATTTTCAGGTTCTTGCCCATGCCAAAAGAATAACTGAGGCACGGAAGTCTATAAAGGTCTGTAAAATTTACTCTAATTCAATTAGTGACGACTTTTGTGTGTGTGCACGCATGTGTGATTAGAGCCTGATTCCACTCTGGTGTTCCTTTTTGTATTTAGGCTTCTGAAGAGCCTAAGGTGCCTGCCATATCAGATAGTGGACCACTTGGTGCTGATAAGGATAATGCTGCAGATCCCGTCACCCCTTCTGGCAATTCTCAGTTTCCCAATACCACCAATCCAGTGTCAGAAATTGCTTCTGTTGTATCTTCTCTTCGTATGGTATGCCTTAATCACATTTTTGATACTAAACTCCTCATTTCTCCTTTATTTTTCATTTTTCATTTTAAATTGGTTTATCATTGAATCTTATTCAGTGTTAAAAAAGTGCTCAATATGTTTGTTGGTTTTCAGCTTCGTGTGTATTTACGAACATACGCACTTGACCAAATGGTGCAAGCTGCAAGTTCATCAGCAGGACTTCGGACTATCAAGCGTGTTGAGCAGACATTACAAGATCTTGGGGTTTGCTTCCTGCATTTAGTATTTTCAACTTTTAAGACTGTTATATATGGTATTTCAAATTTTAGCAGTGTTCTTTATTTATCCTTTCTATTTGGCCATCAGTTAAAGAATATAGAAAACATATTCATGAAGTTGATGTTCACATTAATTAGTAAAGGCAAAGTCATCGGAAACATAATTTAGTGAATTTAAACCTTGGAGGGGTTCTTGATTTCAAATTGTGGTATGTAGGTCTCCAAAGTCTGAACTCTGAGTATAGTTTTGTACTTCTCTGGGCTATATATGGCTATCACTTGTTCTTCAGGAGCAAAAGGTTAATGACCCAATGAGTCAATTAGTGCTGGTCCTGCTGGACCACTACCTCATGGTATTTTATGAACATCTGATTAGGAAAACGCGCCATCAGCTGCCTGTCGAAACACTGAGTTCAATTTCCTTTTATCTGTGTAATAATTACTCTGTGACCATATGTATAAAGCATTTGTAATGGTCTGTTCTTTCTAAACAATATTCTTAATAGTTACTAGGAATGTAATTTTCACATTTTTCTTTCCAGCAATTTTTAAGTGAAAATTTATACAGTGGAAAGTAGTGTTTTATTGATTTCTGTGAGGGCATTGGTTAGTGACTTTGAGATTAGTCAAGTATTTTTATTATTAATGGACAAGTGAAGCGGCTGTCCTTGTTGTTTCATAGGTGAATTTGAAACCAAAGGTTCCCACAAAGGCTGTGTGTGCAGAGCATCTTGAACTAAGAAAGGAGATACTGACTCTATTGAATCTTCAGAAACAGGTTCTTAATTGTTTTCTTACAATGTTAAATTTAGCTGTCTAGGTTTGTATTACTTTCCCCTGTGAGTAGGACCATGATACAGGATACTTTCATTTGGTGTCTTTGACTGATAATTTTGAGGCTTGGTACATTTAAAGCGTGGAGACATTCTTTTATATGTACTAGGTGAAAAAAACAAATTGTTTGATGCCAAGAACTTCAGAAATACTCCTTGAATTTCTTGATTGAAGAAAGTTGCAGATTCTGCAAAAAAATTTTTGTTTTTAGCTCTGTTTAGTCCTTTCATGTGTTTGATATGTGCTACTCAATTTGAATAGCATCAAGCATACAAATTATTGAGTGATTTGCTTTGAATATTGCTTTTGTAAGGATTCATTCTTTAAGTGTTAAGTATCAGTATTTATAGTCAAAATGAGGTGGATGAAATTCAAACTTTGGCTTCATTAACTTTGAGTCTCTATTAGATGTGCTTAAACTTATTTCACTTTTCCATATTTGCTAACATTTTTCATTTATATCAGTTGCAATACAAGGAGGCTGAGGGTTCATCATTTCGTGAAGGAACATATTCTGAAACTCCTGGTACACCTCCTAAGGTAGATAACGTCAAAATGTGGTATATTAAGTAAAATTCTCTTTTTCCTGTTGACTTATGCTGATAAAATATTTTATTCACCAGCAGTCACTGAGAGCTGCAGACCTTGATCGAACATTTACCCCTGATTCATTGAACATTGGAGGTAATAACATTTTTCTTGCCCTTAAGCATTTGCCTGTTTCAAATGCTTTTAACAATATAATTAATGCTTTGGGTTTCAGGGGAAAGATTTGTCAAGAAAGAACAAAAGCGCAAGGTACATTCCAATTTTGGTTTTAGTTTATTTTTGTGTATCATAATTGTTGGATAAAATTTGTCACGCTTAATTATTGTGGTGGTTTTTTTGAAGGGCCCCGGACGATTATCAGAAGCTCCATCATCGCCTGCTCAGTCTAAGAGGCCACGAAAGTATAAAGCTTCAGATTAATTGTAATACATATTTATTCTCCTTGCTTCTTATGTATAGTTGCATTTGGATGGAAGGATTATCAGATGGATCCATTGAAATCCATTCATTTCAAATTCTTGAATCTTAGATCCCTAATTCCAAATGCAACCTGCATTACAAGCATTCATTAGATATGCTCACGTGTTTTGTAATTGTTTGTCCTGTTAGAGCCTAAAGAATCTGCACGGAGAACTTGGTTGAATTCAACAGGGCATACGTTCAGAGCTTATAAAGTCGATTCAACCCCCACCTCCCCTCCGGGCGGGAGATTTGGGGAATTATGGGGAGTGATGATTTTGTTATACAGAATGAGACCCCATATAATTTATATGCAGTGTTTTGTTGGAATTGTTATGTAGTATTATAATTTACTGTCTGATGTAAATAAAAGTCTCCAACTAATCTTGCATTAATCTTTGTTTCCCAGCCATCGCCAACCTACTCCAAATATACCGATTTGGATAATTATCCTCAACCCAATATATGGTTTTAGTGCACATCTTCAACTCAACTGTATCCTTGAAATTATAATTTTTACTATAAATTATCTTTGATTCTGTTTACCTTGCATTGAAATTTTAGAAATCACTGTTATATTGAAATTTCAATAATAAATTCCACACTCGAGAAACATTACATAAATATCATGATTTTGAAGCACATAATGTGAGTGATAGCAAATCTGACTCTATTGAATCTTCAGAAACAGGTTCTCAATTGTTTTCTGACAATGTTAAATTTAGCTGATTAGGTTTGTGTTACTTTCCCTGTGAGTAGAACCATGATTCAGAAGGACTGATAATTTCGAGGCTTGCTACATTTAAAGCATGGAGACATATATTAGTTGTAGTTGTTTGTTCTGTTAGAGACTAAGGGCATGTTCTTTTTGGGATTTAGGTGTGCGCGGTGAGTCATGAGATTTGAAATCACTGGATGAATAGTAAAAGTGTGTTTTTTTGAAATTTAAGTAGAGTGAAATTTTACTTTATGTCAATTCAATGTGTAAAAGTGGTTGTTGATATTATATTATTATATTGTATTTGTGTAAGAGTAATTGATATTTTATTATTATATTGAGGAGAGGTATAAAAAGTAGTTTGTATTAGAAAAAATAATAATAGGTGTATAGGTGTGGATTGAATGTGGAATTTAAAATTGGAATTTCAAATTCCTAACTTACATGGCACGGGGCCGAAAAATTCTAAGTTCATCCGTGTGAATCCCAAAAGAACACACCCTAAAGAATCTGTACGGAGAACTTGGTTGAGTTCAACACCCTCCCCCAATCCTCAACCCAATATATGGCTTTAGAGAACATCTTCAACTCAACTTTATCCTTGAAATTATAATTTTACTATAAATTATCTTTAATTCGGGTTTACCTTGCATTGAAATTTTAGAAATTACTATTATATTGAAATTCAAATAATAAATTCCACACTCGAGAAATATTACATAAATATCATGATTTTGAAACACATTATGTCCGTGTTTGCAAACCCAACTACATGGAAGAATCACTTTTATTTAGAAAGAAATCACTTCTACAGTGTTTGCAACCATTTTTTTAAGTATTTAAAATTAATTCTAACAAAATAAGTTTTACTTGAAAGCAATTTTTATTGGGAGAAGAGAAAAATAATAATTACCCTCATATATAATTACCTTTACTATTAATACTTTTTTTTAAACACTTACTATTTCCATTTAATTTTTTTTTAAAAAAATCTAAACATTTTTGCTTTTAATTTTACAGGATTCATTGGTTTAGCCAATACGACTAGGAAGTGACCTTACATTCAAAATGGGTAACAATAACTGCATTTTTTTTTGGACGGAAACAATAACTGCATTTAATTGTTTCTTTTTTCAATCTTTCCCCAAAAATGTGACAAGTCGCACTAAAATGTACCCTCGGAGTTATTACACACATCCCGAGAATATTTTGAATAAAACTCCTTATAATAAATATCTATAGTATTCATATATAAATATTATTTAAATTAAGGATTAAACTTATTTTCCTTTTTCTTTATTCCCTTTCTTATTCAGGTTTACATTTGAGCAGAATATTGAGTAAATGGCTCGACGTGTGAATTGTGAAACTGAAATTAAGAAATACTCCCAAGCAAGTGAAAATCAATTCATTGATAAAAAGAAAATGAAAAACTGAAACAAGGATCGAAGATTAAACATTCATATCCGTAGAATTAGAATACCCGCGATATTCAAATACTACCAAACAATCCCTATCCACCGACGACAGAATATTTAAACGACTAAGAAATTAAATATGTATTAAAAAAATATGTATAGAAGTTCTAACTATTTGATGTAGTATCATTTCGCCCCGTCGAAAGAGAAGTTGTTCGCAAGACGGTGGAATTAAATATTTATTGCACAGGTTGCACCGACAAAACTTCTGCTCGACGAAGGTATGGATGAGTCAAGAAAACGTCCTTACGATTTTTTTATTTTTATTTAAGTATAATGGTTCAAATTTGGAGTACGTATAATATTTGTAACTCTATTTTTAGTAAAGTATAAAAAGCAATTAGGTAAGTACAATAAAATAGGGGTTGCCGCACTATAATTGATGTTGTTTTATTGGTTTCACAACGTTTTAGGTGAAGCAATCTCATTGTGATGTCTAACCCTTTGGCAAATCCTCTTACCACATCACACGTGAGGACCTGTATAAACCAATTTCCAAGGCAGGATAGAAAAGGACAACTCGATATACCACTAGAGCTGATTAGTTTTGTATACATTGCACCTATTAGCACATTCAATTAAAAATAACTATAATCAATTATATAAAGTTGTGAATGTAATGCACCTTCTTTGGGTCAGACACATTTTTATCAAGGCCGCTTTTGTTTTTGAAAATGATCAATAATTAAGGGCGCTTGGTTGCAAATTATTTAATGAGAATGAGTATAATGTCATTATGATGGTTAATGAGAAAAAAATAATTTGATAACATTTTTCCATCTTAAATAAAATAATCACTACCCATTTTGATTAACATATTCCTCTCTTACAAGCATTTCTCAATCATTCCCTCCACCACTACCAACAAGCTTATTTTGTCTTTTTTTTTTTTTAAAATCGAGCACAACACTAATGATGTAACCACCATGGAGACATTTCTTCCTCCAATATATTCAAACCCTTTCATTCTCATTATTAAAAACACCGCCTAATTATTAAAAATAAGTTCTCAAGATCATTTTTGTTTCAACACAATCAGTTTATGCTCAAAATATAGATATTGATGATGTTGCTTATGCACAAAACATACAAAGAGTACTTGAATATAATACATAAAGACATTTGCAAACCTTAATGTCAAACTCCAAAATCAGCTAGTTGTGAGCTCCACATTGACAATATCTGGGAATTTCTCCTTGATTGCCGCTTTAATCCCTGAACCGATTGAATCTGGACCGATGTACTTGACGAGGCAGTCGCCACCTGTAACAGATAATACTTCTACACTTCCACCATAGTTTTTAATGGCCGGTCTTAAGATGTCTAGATGCCTGTTAACTGCCTGCAGATTTCACACATGATTCAATGTTTACAGTTCTGCTATTTGATGGAGTATAAGCATGTGGAAATTTGGTATTTAAGTTAATCAAGTAAAGATGACACTATTTAGCAACTCTTTACCACGACATTTATTTGACATAAAAAGACTGAAGTACCCTCATTTTCGTGTATCCATTCCCTTCTCCTGTGCAAAGTTATATTCAAATTGGGTCAACTACAAAATTCATGTGAACTAGTGTTGTGCCAACCTTATTACACCTTATAATCTTACCTTGTGATGACCCATATCAACCATATCTCACTGAATAAAGGGGACTAATGAGGTGGGGAATGACAGGGTCTCTTTAGGCCTCGTTTGGTTTAAAGGATTAGCCTGGATTATTTATCTGACTACATCTACCGTTTGGTTTGAAGGATTAAAACCCATGAAAGATTAATGGTCCGGGCTCGTTTTGTGTTTTGTTCCTCAATTGCCAAAATATATAAAAGCCCAAGGGCAATTTCGAGATTCTGGTGTCAAAACTCTCTCAATCACTCAATTCAAACAAGTTGAGAATAATTTATCATGCACTTTAAAAAATTCAACCCACCAATCCAAATATACAACTTAATTTAAATTTCACTTTTTGTGAACGGTGCAATCCCACTAAATTTTATCAAATGGTAACAAGTAGCAAACTATGCCCTTAAGGCTTTTTGTGTCAAAGAGTTTATATAGTAATGATTTTAGCATAAACTATAAAGTTGCAAAAATAATGGTTTACACATTCACATAGGCTAAAATGCAATTTCCCCAACTGTGGAAAATCATATAAACAGCACATGCATAAACTCACCTCTACAGTAGTCTCTTTGATTTGCTCATCATATACTTGACAAATATCTTTAATGGCATCTCCGAATTTTTCCTTAAGGACTCTTTCAATCCCCATTTGCATGGTTGTTGTTGAACTAGGACAGCTTTCACATGCTCCTATTAGTCGATAGGGCATAAATAAATCATGAGTTCATACTGTATACAAATGTATAACAATTTCTTCAACTATACATAGACAAAGACTTGTCTCACATTTAATGATTCTGTGAGCTCTGTAACCAATATTATTAAGGAAAGAAATGGGTTGAGTTAATTTGGACCTTATGTAGTTATGTGGATCAAATATACCCATTTCACAAAATATGATCTGTAAGACAGTCTCACACAATACCACGCCCAAAATATATGCTTCTTCCATAGCACCAAAATGGTAAAAGCAGGACCAAATACCAAATGATTGAAGGCAACAATTCGTGAGGCTGTGTTTTTATTTGCTATAGTAAGTAGGATGCTTAGCCTGTTTTGAGCATCGTGCAAGAACTAAAGGTCATATTATAGGGGCAAAAGACACACACACAAATAGAAGTCTGATGTATGTGTGTCTTTATGTGTTTATGGAAAGTGGATACGTGTATTTATAAAACCGCCAATAAGATATGTCAAAAGCAAAGAAAGAAAATAAACAGAAATATGTAAAGGAAGAGTTAAAATCTGAAAAAACTGATGCAATGGTGATCATCCAGGAAATTCCGTGATTCCTTGCAATTTGAACGAATTTTCTATAAGATCTTATACAATTCACTTCTTAATCCATAGCCAACAAAATTGCCATATCAAAATAAAAAAACAAGCCAGCACTGATTCTCTCGAACGATGTTTCCGCTTTTAGGGCTTTTATGCAATGACTAATGATCGAAATCAGCATATGCAGCATTCAAGATATAAGTTCTTCCAATTCTTAGTAGTTTCCGACCACTCATTGATCTCTATACATCACTTAAACAATTGAATTCTTCCTCATCACCAAAAACGATTTGTTGAAATTAAGTGAAACAGGGAAAACAGTCCTAGGAAAAACTTGCTTACCTTGGAGCTTGAGCGAGACGACGCCGTTTTCAACGGACACAACGTCAACATTCCCACCATCAGCGATGAGGTAAGGCCGGACGTTTTCGAGAACCTTGTCTACGTTTTCTACAGTGAGCTCGAACTGATCGGCAGAGTATAACCCAGTCGCCGATGCTTTTACAGCGGTAAATTTCCGGAGATTTTTTTGCAACTGCCGGAAATTGAGGGGTGCAGACGGTTGAAATCTGGGGAATTTGATTATGGGAGATTTGGAGGATGGAATCAGGGAGAATGCGCCGAAGCTTGGTATAGCTACCATGGTCGTTTTTGCCTAAGCTCCACCACCAGTCGTGGTCGTGGGAGGGAATTCTTCTCCTGCTGTTTTGTTTGTGCAAGAGGATTGCTTTTTCTTTTTTTTTTTTTTAGAGGAATTAAGAGGATTGCTTTTTTCTTTTCTTTTTTTTTTTTTTAGAGGAATTAAGACTAGGATTGCTTTTGTGAAGACTAAAAAGTCGATGGTGCAATCTGCAAATATACAATTATTTAGTCCGAAATCCCACGTAATACTATAACGTGGAATTAAAACAAAATATAATTTTATTTTTTCATCATTATTTTTTTAATAACTGCTCTGGTAAAGTAATTATGGTGCTAATCTAATACTTTTTTATATATTTTATAATGCTAATACTTCCCTCACAAAAAAATTAAATCAATTTTAGATGCACGAGAAACTCCACGCAAAAGTTTATATATCAATATTTCGTTTGGTTTCCTTTATTGTGATAATACATGAACTATAATACCTATATTTGTAATATCAGTTTATTTATCAATATTTTGTTTGGTTTCAAAAACTTGAGTTAAATAATTAGTGATTAGCTATCAATATTATGTTTGGTAGCAAATATTATAACTAGTATTAATTTATTTTAGACTAATTTGTCCTTATAAATAAAAATAATAATAAAGACATCTTGATGAAAAGTGAAGGGTGTTTTTGGTATTTTAAAATATAATAGATGTTGGAGAAATATAAGTATTACAAATACCATTTTTTTTTTTTTGATCGGCAAAGAAAAATAATATTATAACAATTGGGGTACAAGGGGTACTCCAACCCTTACAATATTTTGGATCTCAATTCATATGAATATTTCTAGGATTAACACACCAATCTCTAAACGATCTACTCCTATCCAACTTCTTACTCACTCCAAGCCAAGACCATACCATTGCCTTCACATTACAAATACCATATGAAACTTGGTATCTATAATACCATGTATTAGGTATTATTTGAACGGGCCCATTCTTAATAACGAAATTTGGAAGTATAATGTATACAACAAACCAAACAAGTGATAAAGTTGTATTAGAAATCAATACACCCCTAATAAAGGAAACCAAACGAGGCCTTTCTATATATTTTATAATGCTAATACTTCCCTCACAAAAAAATTAAATCAATTTTAGATGCACGAGAAACTCCACGCAAAAGTTTATATAAACACTGGTCTTAATATTGTTGTGAATGTATTATAATTATGAACATTATTTGTTGGGAAATATATTTAATGGGTCAAGATGTCTAATGGACTTTTAGCGTTGCATCTCATTTTCTTTATTATTTATACATCCTTCATTTTCTTTATTATTTATATATCCTTCATTTTCTTTATTATTTATACATTTTTTACTATTGTATTGTTACACACAACAAGAAATATAGTGAAATATTTTTAAGCTTAGTTTGCCCCTTGACGAATTGGGTAAATTGTTGTGACATGGATATAACCCGAGGATTAGTGCTCGCGCTAATCCTCGAGGCGCGAACACTCCCAACGGCTATGCGAGCAAAGTGGGGGCACCACCCCCTAGGTCCCGATAGTAAGGTCCCTGGGCGGCAAGCTGCCCGAGCAGATGCCCGTAGTCGTTGTCCCCGGCGAGCAGAGGTCCAGCCGAAAGGTCGGCTCACGGCCGAAGGCGGGGACAAGATCTTCCCTCGGAAGGGAAGATCTCCCAAGGCAGCGCCGTCGAAACACCATGCCCGAGAAAGGGCAAAGATCCCTCCAATACGTAAGATCTCAACCACCTTGCCCACGTGGAGGACGCCAGATAGGGCCGAGTTCTGCCGCCGACCGGCGCCTTACATAAAGCATTAAATGCTTTGTACTATAGCATTAAATGCACCCGATTTTAAGGGATTTATGAGCCGCCAATTGTCATGTATAAATAAGACCTATAAGGCATAATAACACGGATCGAAAAATATCCAACCTTAAGCTCCAGGACTCATCCTCCCAAAGAAATACTCTTGCATTCTTGCTTTCCTATATTTATTACATATCATTGCATCATTTAATAGGCGGATCGACGCCCATTAAATTCGAAACTTGAGCATTCAATACTCCTTATTCAACAGTTAAACAAGGCGGATTATTCATTCTCATTCCCGATAATAAGAGGGTATAATTCGTGTAACAACAATTGGCGCCGTCTCAGGGAAACGCTAGACAAAAAGCCACCCCAATGGAATTTCGTGTGCCCCAAGTCATCATGGCCAACAAGAGAGCAACCACCGACTGCCCGGCCACGATGACGGAGAACGCCAGGGCAAAATAGCCCGGTCGCAGCCGGGGAACAAATACCCTACCTCTCCAGAGTACCAAACTCCGGAGCAGGTGGCGAGCCATCCAACAGCGGCTCCAGGCCGGGCCCGAGAGCTCGAGTCTCAACCCAGGCCGTCGCCGTCCCGGTTGAGGGCCGTCCGAGGCCCCGAGAAGAGGCAAGAGAAAGGCCGGTGAACGGGGAGGCCGAGAGTCGGGATCGCTCGGGGCCCGCCCGGCTGAGCGGTCGGTCTTGATCGCACAGGCTCCCGAGGCTCGAAGGCTTGACTTTAACGAACGGCCCCGGAATCTCCACCTAGGGGGCTGCCCCCGTAATCCCTGGGCAGCGCCCGGAGTGCCGTCGTGGCGAGGTCCAGATCCCGGTCCTAGACCGCATTGGCCCCAACGCCATCCACGGGCCCTCACGCAACAGACCACTGCCATTATTGCCTGCGGCGGAAACTTCGACCTCATCGAGGGCCGAGTGGATGCCGCGAGGAGTCCCAGAGGACGGTCGTGAACCGGCCACTGTCCATGGCCATCGAGATGGCCGAGGTCCGACAAAGATCCTACCCTTGCGGGCTCTACGAGGAAAAACGGACCCCGAGGTTCACCTCGGTAAGTACACCACTTACATGACAGGGAGGGGGCTTCCGTGCGACCAAATGCCGCCTATTCCCACTCACGCCGGCGAGCTGGCCCACAAGTGGTACACCTCCATCCCCTCTCGAACGATCAGCGACTTCTCTAGTCTCGGCGGCGGTTCATCTCCTACTTCGCCTCCCAAGATCGCTCGCCGGGCGTGGCAGAGGCTCATGGGCATCGGGCAGACGGAGAATGAATCGACGAGGAATACCTCGACCGACTCGGCGAGATCCTCCTCACGGAACCCGTCGCGACGAGCCGGCACTCTCCATGCCGCCATGAGCGGACTCTCGGGCGGATTCGCACATGTTCCGCCACACATGACCAAGCAATACCCCGATTCCTACGCCGAGTTCAGCGAGCCGGGTGACCCGATCACCCGACGGAAGCTGCTCGCACAACGCCCATGGCGAAGCCAAACCTAACCAACAGTGGGCGGAGGAGGCACCGCCCACCAAGAAGCCCCCAAAACCCGGAGGAAGAGGGACCGGGTCAAGACCCCGGAACCTTCAAGAGTTTCGAAGAGGTGGCGATCGTGGAAAAGCGAGGCATACCCCTGCATACGTGTTTAACGCAATGAAGGGAAAGGAGTTTTCACCCAACCAAAACCCCTCAAGCACAATGCCCGGAAGGCGAACTCGAGCAAGTTCTGCGCCTTTCACGACGGACCGAGGCAATACCGGCGAATGCGGGGACCTCCTCCGCCCGGCTTTGGAAACTCTACGAGGACGGGAGGCTAAGCGAGCACGTCAAGAAGCTCCGCCCCACGCCCCGCGACAGACGGCGAAGAGCGCGGACCACCTCGCCGAAACCGTGATGAGGCGGCCCAGCGGCGGCCGTAGTCGCCACGGACACCGAGGCGGGCTACAGCGGCTGACGACCTTCCCCCGCAAACCGGGATGGGTTGATGATCCAACCGGGAGGGAGTAGCTTGGGCGGGTCGACTCCGTCCTCGCCATGTCAAACGGGAAGCGGAAGGCAGAGCTCGCGCGCAATCGACAACGTCCACATCGTCGCGCACCTCCCCAGCCAACAATTTCAAAATCCGCCACCATCGGCTTCTCCAACGCTGATCGCGAGGCCTCCTCTTCCCGAAGAAGCGAGGCCTTGGTCATTTCGACCAAAATCTTTGGGGATGACAGGTGGAGAGAATCACGATCGACAATGGCTGCTACTTTGCAACATAATTTTCAAGTCCGCTCTGGATCGGATGGGCGTCGGCGAGGTTTATCAAGCCCTACGACTGCGGTTGAAAGGATTCGGGGACACGGCGGTGGTCCCATATGGAAGAATCAAGCTGTCCGTGGAGCTCGCGGACTTCAAGAACGAAGAGCTTAGAATCACTAGGCCACTAGAGTTTGTAATCGTCGACCAGCCCAAATATCTATAATGGCTTTCTCGGTCGACCACTTTTTAGAAACTTTTGAGGCCGTTGCCTCCTCCTACTTTTATTGTATCAAGTTCCCCACCCCAGGGGAAGTTGTACCGTAAAAGGGAATCAAAAATGGCAAAGAAGTGTTTGAACTACTCTTGTCTCAATTTTCCTTCCGCACGTTTCCTAGATTTACAATGTAATACTTTAGAGGAAGGTACGAGCGCGTCAACGCAACTAGCCGAGCTCGCACGATCACCCTCCGGCGCCCCGTCCGTGCCTGTGCCGATTTAGAACCAAGACTTGGGTTCGAACCCACAGCCATGGATTTAGACCCGAGGAACCACGCACCCGACCCCCAAGGTCTTAAGCGAACACCCCAATCGAAGAGCTCGAGCACGTCATCGTGGACCCTTCCCGCCCCGAGGAAGTAACCATAGGAGCTAAAGTACCCGTGAGAAATGAGGGACGATCTCATCGACTTCCTCGGAGAAAATGTGAGCGTGTTCGCGTGGTCGCACCAAGACATGGTCGGAATCGACCACTAAACACGCCTGTCACCACCTAAAAATCGACCGTCACGAAGGCCCATTTCGCGAGAAGCGAAGAAAATTCGGGCCGAGAAGTATGTCGCTCTCGCCGAGGAGGTCAAGAAACTCCTAGACAACAAGTTAATCGAGCTCGCCAAGACGAGCCCGGTGGGTGGCTAATGCAGTTCTTGTCAAGAAGGCGAACAACACCTGGAGGCTATGCATTGACTTCACCGACCTCAACGCGGCCTGCCCAAGGATCACTTCCCATGCCGCACATCGACCACCTCGCCGACAAAGATCCGCGGGCACGAGATGATGTCTTTTATGGATGCATTTGCGGGATACCACCAAATCCCCATGGCGGTAGAAGACATCAAACACACCTCCTTTCTCACGGAAAAAAACATCTACTCATGGACGAGAATGCCATTCGGCCTCAAGAATGCGGGCGCCACCTACCAAAGGCTAGTGAACACCATGTTCGCCAACCAAATCGGCAAGACCATGGAGGTATACATCGACGACATAGTGGTTAAGAGCCCGAGAAGGGAGGACCACTTGAGGGACCTCAAGGAAACGTTCTCCATCCTCAAAGAATACAACATGAGGCTCAACCCCAAGAAGTGCGGCTTCGGGTAGGATCCGGGAAATTCCTCGGCCACATCGTCAGCCGGAGGGGCATCGAGGCCAACCCGGCACAGATCAAAGCTATCCTCGACATGGAGGAACCGAGGTCGGTAAAACAGTCCGAGGCGACGGATGCCTCGCACTCTTAGCGCTTTATCTCACGCTTGGGCGACAAGAGTAGGCCATTCTTCGCAGCAATCAAGAAACAAGTTCTCTTGGAACAAAGAAAGCCAGCTCGCATTCAAGCAACTCAAGGAGTACCTGGCGACCCCCAACTCCTCGCCAAGCCGGTCCGGGAGAAACCCTCTTCCCGTACCTTGCGGCTTCGGAACGGCGATAAGCGCCGTCCTTGTGCGGGCGGAGGGACAAGGCGGCACCGGCTGTATACTACATCGCCAGTCTTGCACGACGCGAGCTCGATACTCCCCACTGGAAAAGCTTCGCATATGCGCTAGTCATGGCCGCAAGAAAGCTACGAGCATACTTCTTCGATCACCAAATCCGTGTGCTCACAACCATGCCGCTGAGACAAGTACTCCACCGCCTGCACACTAGTGGGCGACTTCTCAAGTGGTCCCCTGGAGCTTGCCCAAGACAAAGATCTCATACGCTCCTCGCACGGCGATCAAGGGGCAGGCAGCTGATTTTGTGGCCGAACTCACCTTTCCAACCGCCCAACGAAAGTCAAATTTGCCCCTTGGAGACTTTACGTGGATGGATCGTCCACGGCGACTGCGCAGTGCGGGGTGGTCCTCATCGGACCGGAGGGTCGGTGTTTCACAAACGCGGATGCTTCGACTTTGTGGCCACGAACAATGAAGCCGAATACGAAGCCCTCGTCTGCGGCCTCGAGCTCGCGAAGGCCTTGGGAGTCCAACGCCACACGTCTTCATGGACTCACTCCTAGTCGTGAATCGATGAAGGGGAATACGAGGCCGGGGCGGGCGGATGACAAAGTACCACGGGCTCGCCACCAACCTCTGCGAGCAGCAGCAGTGTTCATCGAACAGATCCCCCGCGAACACAATTCGCAGCGAGATGCCCTCTCCAAGTTGGCAACCTCGGAAGGCGCGGCGGACATGTCCAATATCGTCCTTACAAAGCTTACCCGCCTCCATTCTTTGAACACCTCGTAGCCACCATAGACGAGGAACAAGAAAGTTGGATGACACCCATCCTCAGTACCTTAACTCGGGAGAGCCGCTGGGAGAAAGTAGAGGCTCGCCGCATCCAACTCCGCGCGGCAAGGTTCCTAATCTTAGATGGCCACTGTACAAACGAAGCTTTTCCCAACCCCTCTTGAAGTGCATAACCCCGGAGGAGGGACAACTCGTCCTTCTTTGAAATACACGGGGTGCATGGAAACCATGCGGCGGCGCCCCTAGTATACAAGACGATACGCCGGGGATATTTCTGCCAACCTGCGGAAGGATGCAATCACCTTCGCGAGGAAGTGCCACCAATGCCAGGTTATGGCGCCAAACATTAGGCTCTCACCCGAGAACCTCCGATCCATCTTTAGCCCGTGGCCATTCGCACGGTGGGGGATCGATCCGATTGGTCCTTCGCCAACGGCCCGGGCGGATGCAAGTTCGCTCGTCGCCGTCGACTATTTCACCAAGTGGGCGGAGGCAGAGCCCTCAACAAAATTGACCAGCGGCCATCATTAGGTTCATCCGAGAAACATCATATGCAGATTCGGACTCCCGCAAGCAATAGTGTCGGATAATGGGAAACAATTCGACGGCCTCGAAATCGCCGACTTTTTGCGAACATTGGAAAATAAAAGGTCGTTCGCCACACCCCCTACCACCCTCAAACGAGCGGTCGGTGGAGGTGCAATAAGATCCTCAAACATACGCCGAAAACTAAGCTTGAGGACGAGAAAGGGAAGTGGGCCCAAGAACTCCCCGGCGTCCTTTGGGCCTACGTAACAACGGACGAGGAACTCCACGGGAGAGACCCTTTCGCTCTCACCTATGGCACGGAAGCGGCCATCCCATCCGAAGTTTCGGTACCCACATACCGCACATCCTGCGGACACTCGGCGAGGAAAAGCGAGCTCGCACGGAGGTTGGACTGGATACATTAGAGGAACGCCGATCGACATCCGTCCACGAGGAACGAGGCGTACAAACGGAGCTCGGAAAAGTATTACAATTCCAAAGTCAAAGTGCGGCGCTTCGCAAAGGGCGAGATGGTCCTCAAGAAGACGCACGGCCCGAGCACTTGGGGTATTTGGCCCGAACCTGGGAGGCCCATTCGGTGGTATCCGAGTGGGCTACCGGGCGGGGCATACGAGCTGGAACACCCCCGGCACTCCGGACCAATACCCACGGAATGCAAACCACCTCAAGAAATACTACCAGTGATTGAGCCCACGCGTAAACCATATTGAACCTCCTCGCATGTAATAGAATGTAATAGGTTGATAGGGTCCTCGTATTAGGGGTCCTTGTATTCAATAAAGGAAAGTTCAAAACGAGTCCGCGCAAACACGAAAGTCTACACAGGTTATACCCGCAGTAGCACAAAGACTCGCGCGAGGAACTCTACCTCGCAGCTGAGCACCAAAGCCTCGTCTTTGGGCCTAAGCCCTCGCGAGCAACAAAAGTCTCCGTCGCGGCCTTTGCCGGTGAGCATAAAAGCCTACACAGGGTTATACCCATAGTAGCGCAAAGACTTGCACGAAGTTCAAGCACTCGCTGCGAGCACGAAAGTCTCACGATGCGGCCAATGCCCACGTCGGCAACGCCTTACGGTCGCACGACGACGCCCGGTTGCAAAACCCTACGGGATCGCGACGAAGTCCCGTTTGACACATCAAGCCTCTTGGTCGAACATTAAAGTTCCCAACGAGCATTGAGGAGCCCGGCGAGTAGAGCCTCCCGTGAACAACTTTCCTCGGTATTTTGAAAGTTCTTACACATTAAGCATGTTTTAACATCTTAAATGATGATTACCGTGCGAGGCCCTGTTCGTTATGATGCGAGAATATGAAGTTGCGGAAAATAAAATGCGAAATTAAGAACAACGAGCAGTCGGCAATTTTATCATTCATAATAAAGGGCGGTCGAAGACCGAAGTACAAAAGTCGCTAAACCCTAAACCTTAAACCAAATAAAAAGAGGAGTTGCAACGACAGGGGTTGTGAAGTCTCGATTCTAAAAGGAATGGGGGTACTACTCTCCTCGGGAGCCTCACTCGTTCCCAGGACACCCGGCGCCACATCAACGACGACCGGGTCCTCGCCACCCGGTCGCCTCCACGCCGTCGCCTCCTCGCCTCCGTCGCCACTCGCCTCCTTTGCCCTCGCCCTCGCCCCCTCCTCGTCCTCGTCGCGGGAGGATCACAAAGCTTGGCCTCGATAGGGGAACCAGGAAAGGTCCACCCCATAGGCGGTCGCGAGTCCTTGAAAGGGAAATCCAGGGTGTCCGGACGGCATGCTCGGGGTCAAGCACATAGGCCTTGAGCGACCTCTCCAGGGGGCGGAATCCATCTTCGCCTTCTTCGGAGTCGCGGATGCCGCCGGCGTAGGCGAGGAAGTAGGCGACATCACCATGACGTCCGCATCCTTGAGAGGATTGGTGCGGAAGTCACGGAGCTCGTCCTCTCGCAGAATCCGCTCTCTCGCCTCGGCATCGGCCCGGTCCGCGGCCTCCTCGCCTTCTTTCTTGGCGGCGGCGAGCCGCTGCTCTCCCAAGAAGGCTCGGGCCCGGCCAACGGCGTGCCACGAGGACTCGGCCGCTCCCACCTTCTCTCGCTCGGCGCCGAGCGCATTCTCGTGCGCGGCACAGGCGTGGCGAAGGGCCACAACAGCCTCATCCGGGCAGCGGTCGGCTCCCGACTCCGCACCTCCAAAGGCGAAACCTTGCTCGCTAGGGCGTCCCTCTCTTCCCGGCGGCGGAGTGACCACACCGTCTCCTCATCACGGATCGGAGAGCCCGCTGCGACGCGATCGAGCCTCGGGAGGTCAGATGTGACTCACCATGAGCGCGCTCTCGCCGTTGAAGTTAACAGCCTCCACTCGCCGGTCGGCTCGCGGCAAGGTTCCGCATCGCGGAGCCAATGTGGGCGGGGAGCCCGTGGCAGAGCGCCGCGAGGCGAGAAAGTTGTGAATAATGGGGGCCGCGAAACCCCATCGGCGAGCAACTCGCGCGAGGAGTCAAAGTTTAGAAAAACAAAACGAAGCAAGAAAGATTATGAGCGGCGAAAGGCGGGACTTACCGACTCTGCATGGCCGGATCGCGGCTTTAAGAAAGGTGGGATCGCGGGATCTTTCTTGGAGCGGGCGCGCGCGCGCCTGGCCGACGTCCACTGCCGCGGGCGGCGCGTCTTGGCGGGCGGGGGCGGCGTCGTGCCGCATCTTCTTGCGGGCCTCCCAGCCGGAGACCTCCAACACCTCCTCGTCTTCCGCCGCGAACGGGTCCGACCTCCTATCCGGGGCGACCACGGGGCGCGGTGTGACCACGAGAAGTAACCGGACCGCGCCGCGGGCGGCCGTCACCGGGGGTGGCTCTTTGGGGCCCCGCGGCCGGCCGGGGCTCGAGGATTGGCGCTCGGGGCGCGTATCCTTCCTCGCGCCCGGCGTGCTCTTCCCTCCAACACGCTGTGGCCAGTTTTAGCTTCCCCATTATCTCGCGGGGACACGAGCGGAAGGGGATGATAGGAGCTGCGAGAAAGAAAGGTAACGGTTAGTCATCCATCGGTAAAACAAGTATTAGCCGATCATTGATTGAAGAGGCCTACGGGTCAATGTCGACCTCGCGAGGGACGGGCGATCAAGCGGCACCTTTCGATCGCTCGGCAGATCGAGTCTGTTTCCAATGCCGCTCGGCTCTCCGGTATCTCCTTGATTCTCACAAGACAGAGCTCGAAGTCCCAAGCGGCTCCCCGGCGCGAGCACACTCGAGTCCTGCAAACACGTAAAGGAAATTAGATCAGTATTCCTCGATGTTCGTAAAGAGGGAAGCCTTACTTCTCCGCTTTCGGTCAAAAGTGGTCGGGCGGGTAAGGAATGTGCCGCGAGTCGTCCAGAGGCCTTCCGTGCACCGGCCACCCAAAACCGGGCCGAGGCCGCCAATCAGTAAACCTTGTTCGGAATCCCGCGATGAGGATCCCTTGTTTATGCTTAAAATACGAGGCCATCCTTGGCGTCGGCAAGGGTGTATACGTAGTTGAGCTCCACTGGTGCTCGGCATCCGAAAAGCCGGTGCTCGCCAAGAGCACCAGCCAGAACGCCATCAGCGCGCTCCAACCGTTGGGATGCAATGGATAGGGGCCACTTCCCACGCCGAGAAATAATAGCAAAGGCAAGGCGGCAAGGGGAAGCGGACACCGCCTCTCCATCATCGCCTTGTGATTGGCGCGATCATTCTGGCGGGCTGAGTCGAGGCCTCTCTCATCGGACCTCGGCTGTGCGGAGTGGGACCGAAGAGGGTACCTCCCACTCACGGCGGAGCACAAGCGGCTCCTCGGTAGTCATCGAGCTCTCCCGGGCGTTCGAGTGACAGGGCCGGTGGGAGGGCTCTGCTCGCCGAATCTAATCGCCCACGCCCCTTCCCCCGACCGCTAAATCACGGCATATGGCCGTGCAGTACTCGGCGAAGTCGAGCGGGCGCAGGCCCGTGGAACCGATCAATGAATCGAGCCCACTCCTCGTAGATAAGATCCTGCTCCCTCTCTTTCAGCGAGCGAATCCTCGCCGCCTCCTCCTCTTGAACTGCGCAGGTTGCCTCCCCAAGGGCACCCGCGACACCATCATCGGACGAGGAATCCGACCACTAGCGAGGAATCGGTCCCTAGCTCCGAGTCGGTTTCCTCCTCGTCGGGAGCCGCCGCAGCCACCGTCACCCTCTCTCGGGAGACTCAAATCGACTCCCGAGGTCGCCCAAGCCGGCGAACTCGAGCCCCCCGCAAGATCCGGGGCATCGCTCTCCCGCGAGAGGCTCCCGCCGTAATGGAGATGGGAGCAACCGGCCTCCCAAATACCTCATCTAAGCCGTCCCAACTTCGTTGTGATCCATTTGCTCATCGACTTACGGAGTTTCGGCCTATCGGAACCGCCACCACCTGAGCCGGAAGCCATGTCCAACTATCGAAGAAAGAAAGAAGAAAAGAATGGATCCGTGAAAGTTTACCTAAGAGTAACTTGAAGGATCCCAACCCAAAACACAAATCGCACACTTTCTCTCGGACGATGGGGAATGCTTAAGATCTCTCTAGGGAGTCTCGAATTCTCGAGATGCAAAGTGTAGATCGGTCGAGGATCCCCTATTTATAGATATGGGAGAGGGCCCCTCGACAAATTTTTAAAGGGGAAAAGCGGGGCCCGAGGGGAATTTTCCCAAAGTTGAGGCCCTCAGAGGCAACTCCCGCGCCAGATGAAAAGCGCGTGAACGCCATGACGCATTAAATGCTGCGGCCCACGCGCCTCGATAAAGGGAGCCGGCCGCGACCTTTAAGTTGAAGAGTCGCCTCGGTCCCGGAAAAGCTGCCACCGACGTCATGATGTACGGATGAAGCGGGGCGTCGGAAGGCGTCGAGGAGAGCCTGTTCGCTTCGCATCGCCCATGGATGACACCTCGCCCGGCACGAGCACGGGCGAGGACCGAGTGAGGGCAATTGTTGTGACATGGATATAACCCGAGGATTAGTGCTCGCGCTAATCCTCGGCGCGAACACTCCCAGCCCAGGCTATCACGGCGAGGGTGAAGGGGCACCCCACTAGGTCCCGATAGTAAGGTCCCCGGCAAAGCTGCCAGCGGATGCCCGTAGTCGTTGTCCCTAGCGAGCGGAGGTCCAGTGAGCGAGAGGTCGGCCGGCGAAGGCGGGGACAAGATCTTCCCTCGGAAGGAAGATCTCCCAAGGCAGGCGCCGTCGAAACACCATGCCCAGAAAGGGCAAAGATCCCTCCAATACGAAGATCTCAACCACCTTGCCACGTGGAGGACGCCGATAGGGCCGAGTTCACCTTTCGCTACGACCGGCGCCTTACATAAAAACATTAAATGCTGTACTATAGCATTAAATGCACCCGATTTTAAGGGATTTATGAGCCGCCAATTGTCATGTATAAATAAGACCTATAAGGCGTAATAACACGGATCGAAAAATATCCAACCTTAAGCACAGGACTCATCCTCCCAAAGAAATACTCTTGCATTTCTTGCTTTCCTATATTTATTACATATCATTGCATCATTTAATAGGCGGATCGACGCCCATTAAATTCGAAACTTGAGCATTCAATACTCGCTTATTCAACACCGCTTAAACAGCGGATTATTCATTCTCATTCCCGATAACAAGTGATAAAGTTGTATTAGAAATCAATACACCCTAATAAAGGAAACCAAACGAGGCCTTTCTATATATTTTATAATGCTAATACTTCCCTCACAAAAAAATTAAATCAATTTTAGATGCACGAGAAACTCCACGCAAAAGTTTATATAAACCTGGTCTTAATATTGTTGTGAATGTATTATAATTATGAACATTATTTGTTGGGAAATATATTTAATGGGTCAAGATGTCTAATGGACTTTTAGCGTTGCATCTCATTTTCTTTATTATTTATACATCCTTCATTTTCTTTATTATTTATATATCCTTCATTTTCTTTATTATTTATACATTTTTACTATTGTATTGTTACACACAACAAGAAATATAGTGAAATATTTTAAAGCTTAGTTTGCCCCTTGACGAATTGGGTAAATAAATTATTGTTTTTCTCGTTCTTTATTTATAAAGAAGGGAACCGAGTAAACAAATTATTGTTCTTTCACGTTCTTTATTTTATAACAAACATCTCATGTAATTAATGTAATTAATGTACTTTCTCCATCCCAAGAAGTAATGCACATTTTCCTTTTTCATTCGTCCCAAAAAGTTATGTACACTCCTAAAAAAAAAGCACACAATATTAATACCCTCACAATATCATTTAAATTTAAAAATATCACTAATCTTATTCTACTTTACTTTATTCTCCTTCCTACTTTTTCTCATTAAATCACCCAAAATACTCTTACACTTTATTCTCTCTCTCTTACCCTTTATTATAAAAAAGGGAAAAGGGACAAGTAGGACCACGAATTATTCCTCAGTACAAATAGACCCTTAAAGTATATTTGAGCTCAAATAAGCCCTCTAACTTTAATTTTTGGAACAAAGAGACTTTTTGTTTAAATTATCTAACTTACTTGATGGATTGATTATCCTTTGACTTAATTTCTATTAAAAAATATCCTCAAATATTGAGTATAAAAAATAAAGTAAATCGACCTTCTACACCCTTTTGTCGTCTTTTTTATTGTTACAACACTTTACATTATTTATTTTCTTAATTGTTTGCTTAATTTTTGAAATTTATGAAATAAACTAGATATCATTATCACATAATGTTGAACTTTAAATTTTCAATTTTCAAATTATTTAATTAAAATGACTCTTAAGGAAATATTCTTGAATGATACATTATGTTTTCTTAGGTATGTATTGTAGAATAAATTTATTTCACAAAAGAAGAAATTAAAATATAATTGAAACTTTTGGTAAAATTAAGATATACAATTAACGTCAAATTATATTGATTGACACATGCGGGTAATAAGTAGTAAATACAAATTGAAATGCTTTCAAACTATTTTTCTTTTTTGTACTTCCATTATTTTTTACTTTTTCTTTACTAATCCTTCTCTTTTTTTTTACTTTCTTTTTTAATAATCTTTTGCATTGTACATTTTTATTTTCTCAATGTTGGATATTTTTTATACTCAATATTTGAGGATGTTTTTAATTGAAATTAAGTCAAAAGACAATCAATTTGTCAAGTGTGTTAAATAATTTAAAGAAAAGTGCATCTTTGTTCCAAAATTAAAGTTAGAGGGCTTATTTGAGCTCAAATTTACTTTAAGGGCCTATTTATATCTGGAGCAATAGTTCAGTGGTCACTGGATGTACATTTTCCTAAAAAAATCAATAAAATTAATTTTTCTTAGTTTCCGTGTCCCAAAAAATGTGCATAACTTTTTTTGGGACGGAGCGGATGAGATAAATAACTTTTAGGGTCATTTACAATAAGGTAGAAAGAGGTAAGCGCTTATTACAATTAGGTGTAAAAAAATTGCCTGAAGCACAAATTTTTTGCACAGAAGCACAAAATTTGCACTTTTACACCTGTTTGTAATTTTGCTAATTTTTACACCTATTTGTAATTTTCCTAACTTTTATTTATTTGTTTGATACTCAATTTTCAAAGTTCGTCCTGTCAAAAAAAAAAAAAAATTCAAAGTTCGCATATTCAAGCTCCTAAGGTGACTTCTGTACATACCTTTAAAGGGTCATAATCTCTAAATAGTATTTAGAATATGTATCTTAGTTGGCTTTCCAATGCTGCAAACTGAATATTAAATTATGACTAGTTCTCAAATCTACCCCTAGCTCACTTCATCAGATATCACATCCACATCCATTTTAGCCATGCGTGTGCTCTCTACTCTAATGTTCTTTATCAAACTCATGCAAATGGATACCAACCCAATCCATCGTCGGAGATTTCCACCCATGCACTGGTTCATGTTTCACCTCACTAATGAGAATTAGATGTTCAACCAAGATATCCACGGCTTACCCCGACAAGAAATGAAAGTTCAAAATTGAAAATTAATAGATTACAGATCGTTCCACTCTTATACCCTACCAGGTATTGAATGAAAATTAGAATTACAAAATGGGTCCATCAGATTGATGAAAATGAGCCACTAACTTTCGATTCCCGAAATGGCCCACTAACTTTCAATTTATCTCTTCCGAGTGAATAAATTATGAGAACGGTGGCCTCTAAGCAAACCCCATAAATGAGAGCTCTTCTTAAACTTTCGAATTGCATCACAATAAATAATTATTTTATTTTATTATCTTTATTAATTGATTTTTTTCTCATATGCATGAATATCATTTATCGTAATTTCATCAGTGATGATTTTGAAATCATCTTTATATAGCTTTTTTTTTTTTTTTTTTTAAGAAAAGTCAGACAATATACATAATTATTTTATTAGGTTTATTCATATATAATTTTACTTTTCATTTTTTCTCATATGCGTGAAGTTCATCTATCACAGTGTTACCAATTATGGTTTTAAAATCATCTTTAAATAACTTTAAATTTTAAAAATGTCAAACAATATATATATAATTATTGTATTTTATTTAGTTTAGTTTGTTTATTTTTCATTTTTCTCATATGCGTGACATCATCACGATTTTATCAGTTATGATTTTAAAATCATCTTTAAACAACTTAAAATAATAAAAAAAAAAAAGCGAAACAAAATCTTAAATTACGAAGTCTTTAATTGATATAACTTTCAAACCTTTTATTTATGTTCTTGTTGTTCAAATCTTAAATTCATCTTTGATAATATATCCTGGACTTGTGATCAAATTCAGAGGATGGTGATTATGTCTATTGAAGATTTTAGCAAGGTGTTTCGTCCTCAAAGAAAGCGGCGAACATACAAGGGGCTTAGCCCACTTGGCCACGGCCACGGCTCCTCACTTAAGTGAGAGATCCTGGGTTCGATTCCTTTAGAAACGAATTGGAGTGGGAGGTATAAGGAGGCTTGGAGAATTTGGAATTGTAAGGAGACTTGGTGAACTAATTTCTAACCAATAACAACTAACATTTATCGATAAAAAAAAAAAAAAAAAACAATGAACAAGTGCAAGAGTGGCAGCTTGGAAGGAGCCGGCCGGGGTTTTTAAATTGAATGTTGACCTGGAGGTTGCTATGGTGGGGGTTTTGAGACACAAATTTGGGAGGGTCCTATGGTGCTTCGCGGAGAGGGTCTTGGGTTGGCGGTAGACGTGGCCGAAGTTGTGGCCGTGCAGCGTGGATTGGAGGTGGCGCATCATCAACATATTGAGGGTCCGCTTGGTTGGGGTATTAGAAGTAGGTAATGAGAATGACTCATTAATCATTCCCATTAGTGATGCTTGATAATATTTACAATTTGGAATTTATTTAAAAATAAAATAATCACTAATTTATTTTTATTACATAATCTCCCTCTTATAATAAATCATTTAGCAATCATTCATTTTTTTCCGCTCAACTTTTTTCTCGCTTAAATTTTTGATGCTCAATTTTCTTTCCAAAATTCATCAATGGGAATGAATCACTAGTCATTCTCATTACCTAATTCTAATACCCCAACCAAGCGGCCCTTAAATGTCTCTATGTGGAATCAGACTTTTCAATTGGTAATCTCGGCTATTGCTCGACGTGAACAAGGCTGTCCTATTTGGGGAGAGTGATTCAACATGTTTGGGATCTCAAGAAAGGTTTCTTGCATATTAATTTCAATTTGGAATAGTAGGGTAGGGAATACCTTGGCCCATAATTTAGCTTCTTTTTGGGTTGTTCTTCTCCTTTCTTTTCACCCATATTCCGAGTCGTTATTTTTTACCGTGAAGCCGGTTTTGAGTCTGTTTAATTAATAGAATTTTCTTTCCCTAAAAAAATAAAATTATTCTATCTATAGTCAATTGAATTTTGAAAAATAACTATTTTAATTTGCTCTCTCATTATAAATTTACTTTATTCGTAATTAAGTTGTATAGTTTTATTTATATTGAGATATTGTTATAATTGTAGAAGTATTTTTATTTTTTAAAGTCAAGAAAACCTTTCAATTATTTGCAAGAAATACATATCAAATCAAGAAGGTCATCCACAAAAACTTGAGACTTGACCAAGTATGAGGACTCTCAGTGCAGAGAATTCTTAGCAATGTCCACACTATTGCCATTACATCTCACCTAATTGATAGAGAACAAATGATTATTTTTGACATAAGAATTAAGCAAGTGCATAATTATTTGTATAAGAAAAGGTGTTTACTATAAGCGATTTTTGGCTTATACGAAGTGACATAGGGTAAAGATTCACTGTTTTTTTCTCCCGATCACTTGAGTTACTTTCCATATGTGCCCTCATCAAAAGTTACTTTCTATATATGCCTTCATCAGGCGTCATTTTCTATGTGTGCTCTAATTTTCGTCAATTTCAAATCCATAGCAGGTAATCTAGGGTCATAAATTGATCTGATTTTTTTAAATGTCTCGCCATGCGTTACTTTTTATGTGTGTCTTCATCTTATGTTACTTTCTTAGTATGCTTCTTTTCATCAATTTCCGATCGTTGAGCGGTTAGCCGATGATTTGGACTCACTAAAGTTTTTATCCCTTGTGTTATTCTCGGGTTCTCTCGTTTTCACCAATTTTCGATAGATATCGAGGTAATTGAATTATTAGTGTAGACGAAAAGTCGTAACTAATCAATTCGTGTTTGAAATTTTTCTTGTTTTTTCTTCATCTATCTCCGTTGTCTCATTTATTGCGTGCCCTCGTTTTGCGATCCATGAATTCCGACTTAATCACTAATTACTTGTGTTATGTAACAAAACAAAAATAATTAGGTTAACGTCATGTCTTTTAAAAAAAAATATTAAACTTCACATGGATATTGTATTGTATTTACACATATATTACTAATATTTTTTATATATATATATTAGTATCTTAATAAATGTAAAGTCTTGCAAAATATTGTTTGTTATATTGATATTTTTACAGGACTAGATTTTAGCACGTGCGGTGCACGTTGTGTTAAATCATAAGCGGTGATAGTTAATGTATTTTTATCGAAGTTGCATAAATGTATTGTTTTACTAAATAGTGTTAGTTGTTTCACTACAAAGTATGAGTTGTTTCGGTATAATATTATTCTTACGTTCAAAATTAGTATGCATAAAATTTTTATACGGATTTTAAAGAAATATTGATAGTTTATGTATAAATTATATATATTGGAGGAATATAGATCCTGCATTTCTTTGTGCAATTTTCTTGTAAATTTTGGAGAGAGATAGACACATGATAAATTAATGGATGAGGATTTACTGTTTTAGAAGTAAACAATATTTTCAACTTGTCGTTGGCATTATCGTATGTTTTGTTTATTGATTTCACGGTTACGTAGTAGATAACATAAGATTTGACCATGTGTCACCACATGCGCATGTTTTCTAGTGGAAGCCATGATGGCATGCATTTTTACATGTGGCGTTTGATCCTTTTTTTCATTAAATTAAATATATGAAAGTAAAAAAAAATCTCACATTTAAAGACAAAACTTAAAACTAATGAAATTAAAACACCAAGTTTGTGACCCGCCTTCGTGCGCGGCGTTCCGGCTCTACATAGGGTCGGAGATGTTTTCCCTCAAAAGCAGATCATTGTTGTTTCTAGGCCCAAATCGTGCGTCGCGGGACGAGTTCGACTCTACCGGTAATTGCGTGGTCTCGGTCTTCCCAAGACGAAACTCGACTCCGTCGGTAATCGTGCGACCCAATTTTGCAAAGAAATTCCCTGCTTTCTGTTTCAAATTTTTCCAAATGATTGTCGTTGTTGTAGGATTCATTGTTTCGTTTGGAGAAGTCTTGAAAATGAGACTATCCATGACTGATGAGAGGTTTGATGGGAAGAAGAAAATGAGAGATGAGATGCTAAATTGAAGATGAATATGTTTAGAAAAAATATGTTAAGGTCAAAATTGTCTAAAAATAATTTACAAAACTTAGTCACTTTTATATATATTATAGATATAGATTTTGTGGTAATTAATTATTTTTGGGAAGGGAAAGTAATCAAATCATTGGGAGGGAAGAGTGGAAAAAATGGGTTTTGAAAAGGAAAAAAACCTAGGGCTTTGCAATTTGGGCTTTTTTGGTGGCCACAAAGTCATTTCGCCTCGCAATTCAATCAAAATGGTCGGCGAAGCCGATACTTCAAACCTCAACCCACTCCAAGCCCACAATTCTTCTCTCCAATCCCGCCGTCGCAGCGGCGGTGCCACCGTTGATAAATTCCCCGTAGGTTCTGCAGTCGAAGTAAGAACAGATGAGGAAGGCTTTAAATTCGTCTACTTCAGTGCTACCGTGATTTCACCACCGCCCACTTCAATATCCCCCAAAAGTGCTCTAAGAAAAAATCATCCAAAAAGAGCGGTAAAGACAAATCGATTTGTCTATACGTGGAGTACCACAATTTGCTGGCTCACGACGACGGTTCCGGATCGGCTTAAAGAAAGTGTGGACATCTCGTTCTTGAGACCTGTACCGCCATTGCAGGATATTGTGAAGGATTTTGAACTGGGCGACGTCGTCGACGCGTTTTACAAGGACGGTTGGTGGCAGGGTGTCATATCCCAAGTGAAGGAAGGTGGCGGTAGGTTCATCGTTACATTTGAGAGCCCCCGGATGTGCTAGAATTCGGCCTTGAAGAACTGAGATTTCACTGGGATTGGGTTAACGGCAGCTGGGTTCGTCCACAGAAGCAGGTATAGCGAAATTCTCTCTGAGTTTCCATTTCTGTGTTTCGATTCTTAACCACGGGGGTTCTCTGGGTTTTTTTGCATGCATTTTTTTTTTTTGTATGTCCTGTTTATTCTTCTTTCATGCTGCTTCTTAGTTATTGAGTGAAGATTTTCTCTGAGTAGATTCGTTTAGTTTATTGGGTCTGTTGTTGGCGTGTTACAGAGACAGGCCTGCTCCTTGTGAATTGTGATTTGGTCTCTGTTAAGAATTTGCAAGTTTAGTGGAAATTATTATTCTTCAAATATGTTTGAATTTTTTAAAAGGTTAATTACGAAAAGTTCACAAACTTTGGTCCAATTTTCAATTACATTAAACCTACTAAGGTAAGTTAGGTAACAGTGTCATGCACAGCCTTAATTTTTCTCCCAATTGCAACACCACGAGGGTTTCCATTACAAGACCGCTATCACTCCATTGCAGATCCATAATTTTTTTAACAGAATAAAAATAAAAATCTGATTCTTTCCTACATGTCTGCTACGGAGTGCCAAACATGCTTTTTTATTTTAAAAGGGACCTGTAATTCATCCTAACGGCCAAGTCTTGCCTCCACATGTGCAGTGAATGCTCCTTCATGGCATAAACATTTCTGGAAATTCTCTGGGCTAAAGTTCGTGAAAATTAACCTTTTCTGAAATTCATATAAATGCTTTACAATATATTTTCTATATGTCTCTTAGAGTAGATAATGCACTTGTTACCTCACCACTACATACTGCTTTCTGATGCACTCTTTAATCAGCATATGCTTATCCTTGAAGTTTTTTTATTTTATAAGAATCCTTGAATGAGGAGATGATGTTGGTTATTGTTTTATGTCTAATTATTTTGTTCTTTCCTTTTTGAACTATGTAAAGAGTATGACAGGATTGATGTTTGAAGTGGGAAGAAAAGTAGAAGTGTCCTTTGACAGGGAAGATTCTCAGGATGCTTGGTTCCCAGCCGCCATTCACGAAGACTTGGGGAATGGAGTTTTTCGTGTGGAGTATATGGATAAGAAGGGTGAGGCTGTTAAAACAACAGTTGATTCCGTTCATGTTAGACCTTGCCCTCCACTTCTCAAGGATAAAAATTTTGTGTTATTGGAGAAAGTTGATGCATACTTTGACTATTGCTGGTGGAGTGGGGTAATTACCAAAGAGCTTGAAAATTCTAAATACATTGTTTTCTTTAAGCCAATGAAACAGGATAGAGAAATCAATCAGTCGAAGTTAAGACCGCACATGGAATGGAAGGACGGGAAGTGGTTTACTTCTTCCCAGGTTTTCTATTCTCTAAAGGATGTGTACTTTTTCATTGCTGCAAATTATTCTTTGTTTTTGTTTTAGAATATTTTCCTTATCATTATTTGTATGGTGTTCAAATTATTTCCATCTGTCATCACCTGCATCTAGTTTAAAAACTGCTTTATGTTAATTGTTTTATATGTCATAGCGACAAAAACTCTTGCAAGAGGGAGGAGGCGGAGCGACTTTGACTTTATTATCTTTGTTGTGCGTTTGGCACAAGGCAAGTAGTACTTCTGGTTATTATATACCTGAATAGGTTGGATTACCAAGTAAAACAATCATACATGTTTATTCCTTGAGTGATGCTTTATAATATCAATCTTGCACAATTACAACTGCAGTAGCTTATTGACGAAGAATTCACCCTCTCAAACCATCATGTAGATTGAGTGTGATTAAATTATAAAATTTAGGGAGGGAGAGCAAGGGACTTGGTTTTATGGTTCCTCTTCTTGCATGCTCTCAATTGATAGTTTATTTTGTCCATTTCACCTATGTGTATAAATCTTTCTTATATTAAGTAGTATCGTGATTTGGATTTGATAAATCTAGGCACATCTACCGGGAATAGTGTGTTACTCTCTCTGTCCCAAAATAAGTGTCCCATTTTATCCATTCACACAAACCAATGTTCTCATTTATTAGTGTATCAAAAGACACTTATATCCTTATTTAATACACTTAAGTTTATACTTACAAGATGATCATTACCAACAATGTATTAGGTGCATTATTGCAATAAATAGGTCAAATTTGCATTGATTTGTGTAGAGTGGCACTTAAAAATGGACAAGAATTTGGATAAAATGGGACACCTTTTTGGGACAGAGGGAGTATCAGGTTTAACGTTCAATTTTTGATGTACAAGTCAAACTCTTGCATCTTTTATTTCCTAAATAATGTCATCTGCTATGTTTCTTTTGGGCATCCGTAGTTTGGACATATTGTTGCTAAGGGTATAAAAGTTACTATGATCCTGTAATGTGTGGTTTTGACATTTCTTTGTTGTTAAAACTTGCACATCAACTTGTTAGTTAGTAGTCAAAGGCTGAGTCCTTGGACGTAATCTCAGGAAGTCTCTCTACAGTCCTCAGATGATGGAGTGCATGAACATCACATTTCTGAAAACACTGGTGCCACGGTGGCAACTGCTCCTGTTAAGAATTCTGTTGATGGAAAGGACACTTTTGGTGGGAAAACTCCCACTTCATTGACTTCAACGAAGAGGTCACGTTGTGCAATTAACTCCTGATAATCAGAAAATGTCACACATGACTACGTCCTTGAAGAAAAGGAGGCATTTAACTGATTCAGGGACCAGTTGTTCTCAGCCTCCAAAAAGCTCAAGGAAGGAAATGTAGTGGCAACAAAACCCCAAGATAGAAAGGTTGGTGATGGACTAATTAAAGAAGTTTTATGTGGTTTTGTAAGTCCTGATTCTGCAAGTAATTCCGACACCTCTGAAATACCTATGGAGGATCAACCTTCTTTTGATCATTCATGGGATAAAAAAATTGTAAGTCCTGCTGTTAGATATTGCCTTTCATATATTTTGTTGTTTTTGCTAATTTCCAGTTGTCCAAGTTTGTACTTAATACTTGATCAAAGGTTGAAACTTCTGCATGCTAAGTTGTGCCTACAATCTAAGTTTAGATCCTATAATCATAAGCAAAGATATATAACTCAGAGAGAAGGAACATGCACGTGTGTTCTAGGTCACTAGTAATACTCAAGTGGTTCCATAAGAAACACCATTAGCATCCGATGTTTTAATATCTTATATCCACACAATTTACCTTTTAGTATCTTAAGTTTGTTATACCAATTGGAGTTCCAAATGAGAACTTCCATATGAATTCTGAAACATGTTATGAATATTTATTCTGTTGAACTTATCAGACACTTAGCACAGATGTTTTAGGAATGATATTATCAGACACTTTCAACTGTTAGAATTTATCAAGTATTGAAAAACACAAAAATGATTTTAAGAAAGAAAAACAATAATTATAATTTTTGTACCCTCTACATCCTCTCATATGTTGATCATAAATTATGCAGCAGAGAAAGCAAAGGAACATTCGTTCAAAGCAAAACTCCAGTGGAATGAATACACCCAGTTCTGTGAAGGACATCATACCAACGTTGTTTGAAAGTCGGAGTCTTGATATTAGAGGTATTTGTTTTCTTTAACTATCTGTGTCAAAATTTGGCTGTACTTTGTTCAATTAACAAATCAAGGAGTGAATTTTCAGGAGAGGTACTAGGTGCAGCAGAAAATTACTTGGAAGATGCTCACAAAGAGGATGCAAATGAAGGACTTATTGTTCCTCTCATCATAGGTTTGCCATGTTTTGAAACTGGGAGCCCTGGAATATCAGGAGGTAAGAAGAGCCAAAGCTTCAAAATTAAGGAAGTTGCAACTATTGTGAATGAGCAGGAGCGTCCACTCATTAGTTCCTCAATTCAGAATACAAAGGTAGAATGATAGCAAGTCTGATATTTATACATATTATTTTGATATGTTTAATCATTAAACTTAGAAACATTTCTGTTCATTGTTTTGTGCGGGTGCAAATTTCTACTATAATATCCTTGGTTAAGTTTGGTCTTGATAATGCAAGAAAGATATCCATAATTAAAATGGTTATAGATCAAATTCAGTTGAAAATTATGGAAGAAAGCCAATTGGATAGAGAGATTGAGATTAAGCTTAGACGATTGAGGGAGTATTTGCAACACTAGTACACTACTACACAGTTAAAATCACATTTTCTTTTAAAAAAATATCACTGCTGGAGTGTAAGCTCTGCAAAGTGATTTATGGTTTGTGTGAGTGGAATTTATGATTTGTTTCTGGGAGGGGACAATTTGTCACGCATGGATGGTTGGTGCTGGATTTGTTTTTAGTGTTAAGAAAGTTACATGTACTTGGGGTTCATATTTTTTTGACACCAACTTTGGTGGTGGTGGCAATCGTAGGACAATAATGTTTCGGTCTGGCAATTGTAGGCCATTATCTTTTTATTTGGCAAATGAGTAGGCCAAAAATTTGGGCCAAATTTGAAAATGTTGGGCTAAATCTCACATCCATGTCCCTTGTTGGACTAATTTGAGCCGTAGGCGCTCAAATCCGGGCTAATTTGGCATGCCATATTTTTATTAGATTTAAATGTTTAAGAATTTGAAAAATAGGTTAAATTTAATAATTTACAAAGAGTTTGTTCTTCATCTTTGAAAAGCAGCACTGTCTGCATTGCCGCGTCCCTCCATCGATGCTGCATTTTCGATCACCTTCCCTAATGTGGTCAGTAACAATAGTTTCATCTTGACCCTAGGACCATTTCTCCCATATTTTATTTCCCACTTTGTTAAGCACGTCAATTTTAATTCGTAAAATTGCGATTTTCACTATCCTAAAAATCTCCTCCATCATGGCCAGCCACCGACATCTCAACCTATATACCATTCTAATCGTCTTGGTTTTTCCGTCATTTCCCCCACCCCCATCGTCAAATTCATCCACCATAGCACCTCAATTTTGAATTTTCAGTTCCTATTTTTTCTCGAATGTGATTGTATGCTTCATCAACATAGCTCCAGATTCTTTGCGATGAGGTTGTGAGGGGTTGGCTGTGATGGAGGGAGGGGAACTTGCAGATACATGGGGAGGGAAACACGTGAGAGGCACTTGAGAAATAGCTCAAATTAAGTTATTTCAACACAAATTTGGCCTACATTGCCGAACTTGAAAGATGGCCTACAATTTCCATCCCCTTAAAGTTATTGTCCTAAAAATTCCCCGTATACATGCAAATCATATAATTTCCCCATCGGAAGATTAAATTTCTGTAGGTTGTAACAAACATAAACTGTTTTAGGAAAATACATTCCTTGGAAGCCATAAAAAATAACCTAAGAGCTTCTTATGAATTTTCCTGATTGATAATTTGAAGGGAGAGAATTTCAATTATCATTTCTAAAAAAAGCTCGGCCTTTTCCTATTGCTTTGTTAAAAAGTTACAAATCAAATTAGGGTTCTAAGTAATTTGACCCTGGTCATTTTGGACAAGAACAACGTTGAGGTTTAGCGGGGTTTCTTATATGCTATATTTTAGTTTTTACTCATTCATCATCTATAAGAACTTCCATGTTTACTTCAATTGACATTTTAAAGCACTCTACTGTGGTAGTGGATGATCTGCACCTGATAAAGACACATCTTGGTGTATCAGAGTTACCACATGTTTTACCTTTCAGCTGCTATAAAATTGTGATATTCTTCGGTTGAAAAAGAGTAAATGTCTTATTTTAAATTCGGGAACTAAAAAGTTAAGATGATGAATATTAATTAGTAAAGCTATATAACCAACATAGTATGCTCGGGTATTATATTGCTGAACATGGAGTATTATGCACTCACTCCCTTGGAATTTGTTGAATTAAAACTTTAGATGGTTTACTTAAGGGCTGTGGAAATCCTTACCCCTCTTGCTCACATGCTGCCAGAGTGCCCAGATATGGTTTACCATGCCTTTAAAAACTTGATTCATAATATGTGTTTGGTCTGCTTATTTTACTCCTGTCCCATATGTAGGATAAAACACAATCAGGAACTCGAGAATCCAGCGAAAAAGAAAGAGAGGAAGGCCGAAAAGAACAATTGTTGAAAGCACTCAGACTCCAGTGCCAGGTTACAATTTCCTCTTAGCTGCTGTTTTTCCCATTCATTTCTTTTTCTGCTAAAAATCCTTTCGTTTTTCCTTATGCTTTAAATCTTTACTAATGGAAGACTTCATGTTGTAGGAAATGCTCAAAACGGGGATGTTGGATCAGGTGATTTGAGCAAGGAAGATGACTTGCAGAGAAGTCCTGAAGTGGTGGAGATTGGACTGGAGGAAATGATGGCTGATCTGAAGAAGAGTGAAGCCATTAAGGACAAAGTAGCTGATGGTCTGCCTTATCTAAAAAATAAACGAGTGAGGACGATGAAAAGAACATCTCCTAGCGTGCATAAAGAGAAAGGTACAAAAGAGTCTGTTGAGCTGGTTGAGAATCTTCTGTCGAAGAAGAGAGGAAATAAAAAGACTGCAGTCCAAGTTCAAGGTGAGCTAATCTTTTTGGGGTAATATTGTTCTCTGACCTATAACTTTCACACAATGGATCTTTTAAATAAAATAAAGAATGTCAAGAGTGGACGTTGACATGGACTATCGGCTATTGATGCTTTAAATGTGCTTTTTAGCAGTGTGGTGATAATGATCTTTCTGTCTTCTATAGATTCCCTTGATGCACTTGGAGGGACAACAATGGAAGTTGACCACACAATTGAGGAACACATACTTGTTGAACAACCCAGTACTGAGTTTGACAATGAGCCACTTTCTAAGTGGATTGTGGAGTTGAATTCACCAGCGTTGATTGATAGCTCAGGTATGCTTATATCTTTGTTTGTGTTTCCCAGTTTCGAGTCTCGACTAATGCGACTTGATTTTCTGTAGGTCGGTCTCTTGAGGGTACTTTGGTCCAGTGCAGAGTAAATGGCGAAAGACAACGAGAAGGCGTTGTAATTGATGGGGCTAGTGAGACACAGCTGGGAAGTGGAATACAACCCTCTGTTTCGGTAGTTAAAAATCCGACAGTATCAAGTGAGCCACAAAGCTTACGTGTTCAAAAAACTGTTGGTGTAATGCTTGATTTGAACATTGAGAATCAACCAGAGGCTGAGTCACAAGCTGTTGTTTTGGCAGATAAAGGTTTCACAAAAACAAAGGATAATACACAAAGCTTGCCATTTGTGAAAACCATCAGTCTCTGGAAAACTATTGAATCAATGGAAGTCTTCCAAAAGATACCACAGAAACCGCATTTTCAACCACTGGAACAAGTTGAAGAAAGTGCATATCGTGAAAGCTTGGCTCTAGGTCTAATGGTGACGTTTGCCAGTATGGTGGAGGCAACCTCCAAATTACAGTTTAGTGACCCCAAAAGCATCGTAGATGACATGATAGGAACAATCGAAAAGTTGGATAAACATGGTTTTGATGTTGGAGTTTTACAGGACCATGTAACCGAGTTTCTTGAGGTGAAAGACAAAGAAGAAAAAGCTTGTAGGTGCGGTTAACAATCTGAACGACCAAATTATGCATCGGAATCATGAGAACACTAGGATTGAAGAAGAGATGCGGGATATAGACGAGCAGATAAATAAGTTGCGAGAAAAACATTCAGTTGCTGAAGCAGCTAAAGAAAAGATGGCGGCAGAAGTTTCCAGTCTGAAGGTTCAATTGGAGAAAACCGAAGAAAGCATTGAGAATCTGAGGCGTAATTTCAAAGGTGGGGTGTGTGATGATATCCCATAGGATCTTTGTTGTCAAATATGTTGGCTTTTGTTTGTGGAAGCTATAATTGTAGGAGGTAAAAGATGGTGGTAGTCTTGTTTATTTTAAGCTGCTTCTTCTTCTGTATTTGGTCTGTATTACGACGACCTCTGGTTTATTTTTGTTGCTGTAGTTACTGTTGATAGTCACACTCTGTCGTTGCAATGGCTGGCTTAGGTTATTTTGCTGACATATTATCGTGCTCTGCCTCAGTGGTAGTAGTGTAATAGTAGATTGGTTGTGAGATGTTTGGTATATTTTCCCTACACGACTTGTCTGTTACTGTAAGGACGCAATCACAAATCTTTCTCTAAAACCCCTTGTGCGATCAAACCACACGTTTCTAATTTTTCAACTCCCTTATGAGAATGTTACCTTAAAACTATCTTGCAATTTTCCCTCGATCACTAGCAAAACTTTTATTTTCCTCTATGTATTTAGAATATTGAAGGAAAAATTGTTTCAATGATGGTAAAATCACAAGTATTGCGTTTTAATTTTGAAAAAAATGATGGTGGAGAAGAATGATTGAGAATAAACCATTGTAGGAGGGGTAATGATTATTTTGTTTAGGAGGAAAAGTAGTGACATCGATAATTTTATAATCGCATAACTAGCATATTTGATCTATATTCATTTTCATTTCTATTTGAATTGAAAAAGCTCTGAGTATTTACTAATTTTCCATTTTCCTATAAGTTAGGACTATTTAAAAGAGAGAAGTATCTAAAGCGTATATTCAAAGCTAGCGTGCGAATGGTGATCCTCGTTTGAAAATGCCTTCTTCCCTCTAAAATCACAACTTCTCTCTCTTGTCAGTTGTCAAGGCGGTTTCTCTCTCTCTGAAGGATGACGTCAAAAACAGGAGAATCCTCCGAAGATCCCTTCAAGAGTGGCGCAGATGTAGAGGTGTGCTTTGAGGACGAGGGTTTCCGCGGCTCCTGGTTCAGCGCCACCGTCCTCCGTCACGCCTCTAAGAGGACTAACAAGAAGCCTCGCATTCTCGTTCAATTTCACACTCTCAACGCCGCCGACGCTAACGGAAATGCCACTGCGAAGCCGCTACGCGAGACCGTCGACCTCGTCCTTGCCCGTCCTATTCCGCCGCGCGAATCGGAGCGCCACTTCCACGTCGGAGAGGATGTTGACGCCTTCCACAGTGATGGCTGGTGGGAGGGCGTCGTTATGTCCGTTAACCAAGCCGACAGAACCTACTCCGTCTTCTTCCGATCCTCGCGCGAGCAGCTACTTTTTCAGGAATCTCAGCTTCGCCTCCACCGTGAGTGGGTCGACGGAAAGTGGGTCCCACCGTTGGAGGACGAGACAGTACCTATGGAAACTTCTTCGTCTAAAGAGACTTAGGTTTGTGATCCTTCTTCTTTCCAGAAAATATATGTTTGTAATACAACATTATGTGCCGTGCTTACAAGACAAAATTATAGAATTTCTGCTTTATAAATATAGTACATATATGTGGAACATTATGCACGCAAATCAACATGACAGAAATAGAGCTTCGAAGTATAGAAGTAGCAAATGCATAATTAGTCATAGTAAACTGACTTACATGAGATGGCAAATGACTGAGAAAATATAAGAAGGTCTACCTCTATAAGACTGCTACAGGTCTGATTTGTTTGACAACAATGCAAGAACTTAGAGGTCTGTACTCGATGAATTGGACAATCTAGACGATTCAATGAAAAAGATAAAAGTTGTAGGGATGAGATAGAATTGATTGCGGAAGAGGACGGAGCTAATACATTGATCCAGAGTGCATATTGGGAAGGAGTGACCTATTAAGTTGCGTGATAACTATTCCCTATTAGGGCAGAGCTATGAACTGCAAACGAATCTACAGTGGGCTTGCGAGGTTGACAATCTATGGGACCTTGATCTTGATGATATTGACTCAAATAGGCCTAAGCGCACCAATGGTGCAAAGGAGGTACTGTTGGAAAAGAATTCAGAAACGAATGAGCCTATGTGTGTTTCAAAGAGGATCCGGAGGCCAATTCATGTTGGCCTGATTAGTGATGAGGATGATCAGATTAGAAAGCAGATGTTTAAGGTTCAATTGATGTTTTTGCTTAGTTATTAGTTAGATGTTTTCTTTGTTTCTCTTATTCTCCGGAATATGTTGTTTCAGTTTAAGAATTTTTGTAGTGAATAAGAGTTATTTCCCTTCCACTTCTGCTCATAGCCCGTAAAAAACGATTATATGTGTATCATTTCTTTATGCTTATTGGATTGTTTGAAATGCTACGTGCAAGCCTAGTTACTCTAGGATAGGTATATTAAGAATATTACAGCTTAGCAGATATAAGGCTGATATTCAATATGAATAACGAGTGATATTGTTGCATCCGCCAAGTTAGAGAGATGTTATTTTCTACGGTGCAAAGTTTAGTACTATACCTCAAGCTATGACAATAGTATAGTTGTTAAAGGCGCGCATCAGGTAAAATAGAGTTTTCAGATACTAGAACTAGAACTAAGGGTACCTACAAGTGCAAGTGCAAGTCCTATGCAATTTAAAGGCTCTAATCAAGTGGAGTAGGGAAATGAAAAGGGAAAGAGTGTGAGAGGATCCTTTACTTCTTTTAGACTTATAGATAAGAAAGATGAATTTGAAGATGAGGAGGAAGAAGAATTTTGCAATGAAAATCCCCAATTTGATGAGGGAGAGGAGGAATGGGATTATGACGATAAATGTGATAATGATGATTAGGTTGCTACTTGTTTTTTAGCCTTTGATTTGAACATTTGTTGTTTGCTTGGTCGCATTTGAAGTTTGTGCCTTTGATTTGTGTCATATTGAGATATTTTGTGCTTTTGAACAAATTAGTTCATTATATGCTAATATTTTTAATTTAAGTTTATGCAATATTTTTGTGAGTTTTAACCTCTATGTACAGAAGGTGTGCCTCAGGCGCATGCCTTTGCCTTTGCGTTAGGCACTAGGCGAGCCCTTGTGGCTCGGTGTGCCTTGCGCCCTTAACAACTATGGACAACAAAGATGTTGGAAATACTAATAAAATAGAAATGTGAACGTTTCTAGGTAATGTAGTGGGTATTCGAACTATATAAAGATTGTTGTAGATTTGTAGATATGCCAACGTGATGGATTACCTAGATATTTTCCCAGAATACTTACCAGGAATTCCACCAGATATTTAAATAGAATTCACCATTTATCGGTGTGAGGGCAACACTGATATCTAAGGTAGGAATGGCAAAATGCCCCGCCCGAGGCCGCCCGCCCTGCCCGCCCCAATTGGGGCAGCCCGCCCCGCCCGTTCAGAAAATGGGGCAGATCCGCCTTCGCCCGCGCACGGGTCAGTCGGGCATGGGTATGTGTTCGCCCCGCTCCGCCCTCGCCCGCACACACACATATATTTATATATGTATATATATTATATGTATTTAATATTACAATATTTATAATTTTATATAAATTTTATGTTATAAAAATATATTATTGTATAATATAATATTACATATATTGTATGTATTCAATATATATAATATTTTTGAATTTTTTTAATAATTTAATTAAATTAAAAAAATAAAATAAATCTTAAAAAATAAAACGGGCAGTAGCGGGCGAGACCGCATTTGAATGGCGAGCTTGGGGCTAAAGTTCTCGACCCGCGGCGGGGCGGGGCGAGCGGGCGGATGGGGCGGTGCTGGACGGCACAGGTATTTAGATACCCGCCCGCCCACGCCCCATTGCCATCCCTAATCTAAGGCTCCTTACAAGATGTCACAAGACTTAAGGGGGTGTTTGATACAATTTTTCAATGTGAATAATAATGAGAATTATTTTCAATTACATTGTTAATAGTTTGACTCTAATCTTAGCATAGGTAGAGACAAGGCATGATTGTTTATTGAGAAATAATGGAATGATGGAGGGATTTTGGTTATAGGGGGAGGTAGTTGGAGTAATTGTTGACTCATTGCCCTGTATAAAGTATAGGAATATGTCCTGTCAAAAAAAGAATTAATCATCTTTTATTTTCGTTAATCACCCAAATTATCTATTTGCTTATTCCTATTATTATCCTCATTGAAAAATTGTGAACCAATAGCTCTCTAAGTTTTATTTGACTTAGCTAAAATAGAAGCCGCACGAGTTAATAAAGTACACCTGCACAGGCTGTTTTTTTTTTTAAAGAAAATATAAAATTTTGGCGATCTATTTTTTTTTCCTTTTTTGATCGGTGTGGCGATCTATTATTGAAAGCTGACAATGGGGAATATATCCACTTTCATATTTAATGAGATAAAAAGGGTAAAAAGTGTTACAACAAAAGTAATATTTTTGAAATTTAAATAGTATTGCGAATGTATTTATATTGTGTTGTATTTTCATTTTATAGGTGTGCAAATAATATTGAGATTGGTGAAAAAATAGAGCATGCAAGTTGGATAGAAGGTATAATATTTTTTGTAATCTTTTGACACATGCCCCATGTTAGACTCTATAAAAGGACTGCTATTAATGAGGGTAAACGAGGGTGGTTGGCCAGTACATTAAAATCTTACAGGGGAAGTGACACTTCTTTTTTAACCTTCTAAGACCATCTCCAACATATGGTCAAATAAGGTAGCAAACGCAAATTGCCAAAGAAATTGATTTTCAACGCAGACTCAAAGTTGAGGGTAAATTGCCACATTTGCACCGTAAGTGGCAAATTTGCCACTACTGTTGCAAAACGCAAATACTGCCCCACCCCTCTTCCTTTTTGTTTTTATTTTTATTAATGATATTTATAATATAAAATTAAATATATTTATTTATTTTATATTATTTTTAGTTTAATTTAATATCATATGATACTAATATTATGAGTAAAATTATTTGATTTTAATTTTAGATTTTTTTCTACAAATATTATAATATTATAAAATTTTTAAATTTAAAATAATAATACGAATGCAAATTATAATTAACAAAAATGAAATAAGACAACATTAATAATTTAAACTACAACATACAATGAGAAACACATTGATCGAACATCTTTGGGAAAAATATTCTAATAATGAAGATTAATGACTATTTTTATGTAATTTATATTTTTATTACATTGTGTTGAATTAATTAATATAATATGCATTTGTAAAGTTTTATATCGTGAAAAATAATGTGTTTTATTTTATTAAATATATATTATTTTTTTATTTTGCTTAATTTATTTGAGTTAAATGTAAATATAAATTATATATTTGATTATAGATAAATATATGATAAAATGTAAAATAAAATAATAAAATTAAGAATATTCCAATTTGAGTTAAAATTTGAGTTTAATGGTTGGAGATGATTTTTCTTGTTTGAGGCAAATTTGATGGCAAATTGATGAAGTTGGTGGCAATTTGCCAGCACAGCTTTGGAGATGGTCATATGGTCAAATAAACAAAAGGAACATACTATCTTTTTCCACAAAATATTATGATCATTTGTCTTATTTGTTCTTCCATTAAAAATATTTTTTTATTGAAAATAATTATTTTATTATCATTTTTAACCATCGCTTAATTACTCAAAATGTCGTTAATTTTACACTTATAAACAATTATCTCATATTCAAAATGGTAAAAAAGTAATCTATCCTTTCGAGCTAATTTTACACGCATATTTTATTTACATATCATATCACACAATCATAAATTATCACATGCCCACTAGTGGACACAAATTTATATATACGAATGATGTGATGTCACATAATAAGGGAAGCTCACAATTATTTAATTAATTGTTCGTGTGACATAACATCATTTGTGTTGAGTATATAAGTTCGTGGTCACCGACAACCAATTATGATAATTCAATTACTCATTTTACCCTCTTAAACTAAAGTAATATCTCTCCAATAAGGTAGAAATGATCAATTTACTCTCAATTTTACACATTTTAATATTAATATAAACAAATCTCATTAAACCCGTGTCATCTCGATTAAGTAATAAAAAAGAGAAAGGGAGTAATATTTATGAAATATGTATACATAGAGAGGGTGTAATGATATAAAGTCCGATGATGAATCCGATACTGACATAAAATATTTGTAGTCTATTAATTTATACAAATGTTGGAGTCTATTAGGAAATCATCAGCTGATTCCAACCCCGGATCCTCCCATGATCCTGGTGCCGTTTATCTGCCGTAATATTGCTTGTATGGACCACTATATATCATCATGCCCATTTGAAATGTCTCTGTCTTGCTTTCTCAATTTATATCAAATTAAACTTCTCATCTGCTGCATGTTACCTTTAACTAAGTCATAATATGGCAATTCATGTTCAATGTGTTGGTTTATAATTGCACCAACGATGGCTTTTACACCGAAATAGACGGAAATAACAAAGAAAAGCAAGAGAAAATTACAAAAGTAAAGAAGATTACACAAGTGATACTTTTACTACTAAAAAGTATTAGTTTCTTCTTTTCCCACGAACAATCTTCAAACGACCGCAACAACGAACTAGATCAACCACGAGCAGCTTGTAAGTCGAGTCAAGGAGATCCTTTGCCCGCAAAACAAATACGTCCCCGGCTAGTGCTCACGGTCCGACGTAATGTTCCCAAAGGTAAAACGACTTTCGTCTCGTATTCAAGTAGCACCACTTGAAAAGCGAGCTCCAACGAATCAAGTACGTGAAACCTGACCGACAACTAGTATGTATGCAAAAGCTGGACGTGAAAATTTCAAAAATTCGACGTGGGTGTATGTACCGATGCGGGGGTGCAAGATTAGGTGGCCATGCACATGCAAATGTCTCCTATTTATAGGCGTAACACCCGAGATCATGAAGAGACACTTGACCCGAAATTATGGCAATCAATGCCAATCAAATCAGTGAGAATTGTGGGTTAATTTTGGTAATGCCTCAGCTACACTGACTTGAAACGCCATGAATCTGGACATCCGTCTCATTCCGCATTCATCCTCTAATCCGTTGACCTTTGAATTCAAATTTCAAATTACATCTTGACTTGTAACTCCTCGAATCTGGACATCTGTCCGATTCATCTTCGACTTTTGAATTTCAAATTCGGTTGAAATGACATTCAGATGAAATCCAAATGACATTCAAATTCGAAATTCACATTCACTTTTCCTGTCTGACCCGGATAAAGCCCAGAATTTTGGGCTCCAAAAATTATATATACACCACCACCAAACCCAAGTACACCCAAAGTCCAATTGCCAAGATCCAAGTCCAAGGGCTCGGGCTCGGCGGCACGGCCGGACGGGCGCGCTGCGCTGGCGTGTGGCCCATTTATGTGTGCATAGCCCACTTATAATTTGAATTCATTTAATCACTTCTTACATATAAGGAGTGACTTAACTCCCACATTATCCGATGTGGGACAATTATCACTAGTATTAATGTGGCACATTTAATACCTAAGAGTGATACTTTAGCCTTTCAATGTTTACATCAATTTCCCACTCACCGAAATTCGGTTTAAGAAATTATCTAAACAACCAACACAATCTCGTTTAATTTCCGGAAATTAAATATCAAATTATTTTAATTAAATAATCAAATAAATTGATTAAAATAATTAAACCTAATTTCTCCAACACAATGCTACTCTTTTATTTATTGTAACTATGTGTAATGGACATTTTGATGAATATCATATCATATATAATATATTTGCCGTGCATGTAGGATCGTGGGATCATGCATATCTCCCCATATCTTCGACTCTTCTCAAATTGCTCTATACATATTTTATTCATAATTATAAGATGTATACGTTAGAACTTTGTGTATATATATATATATATATATATATATATCTTCTATTTCTTCTGTAAATTTCATTCAATTATCAATAAAGAAAACAGAGTGCACAATTCCTGGCTCATTATATTTTTCGTCGCCACATTTATCAGATAAAGGTAAAATGTAGAAGGTAGCAATCACAATTTGGATTGGTTTTGGAACCTTCCAAATGATGTAATTTTCAATAACACATCTTTTTTTTAGATAGGGTGATTTTAATTCTTAAAATTAGGATTTGACATTGGTTGACATGTAAAGAGAGCTCTTTGCTCAATTTTACAATTAGGTGATCCTTGGACTTTTTAAATTCCTTATTGTAATTCTTGTATCATGGGTTGAGTACCTTTTGTACTCAATTTATTAGTGAAATCTTCTTTGCCTTCTAAAAAAACATATAAAAGAAATCAGCAGAGGAAATTGGTTTCGGTAATTAAATGGGTGTTGTTATATATCGTGTGCTCATTCAATTGTGCAACTAACATTGAACGACACATCATCAATCACTTTATTAATGTTGCCTTATGCAATAGTAAGTATAATCTCCTCCAAATCACTAAAAAGTATGCTTTCGTTTGGTTTTGTGAGGTTTTAAGAAAACGTAAATAAAGTAGATAAAGTAGGGGTATTTTGGAGTATTGTATAGTCCATTTATGAGTTAAGTGGTTGTTTATGAGTATAAGGTCGACAACATATGAAAAAATTAAGTAATGGTTAAATGGTGAAGCAAAAAAATTATTGAAAAAAATAGTGTGAGCATACTTTTGGTGGATAGAGGGATAACTATGTTTCTTTGGTAAGATGTTGCCAGAATTAATATTTGGTGTGTTGTTGATGTGTCCTTGTCTTTGCTCTTATTTCAAGTCCATTTCGTTTTTTTTTTTTTTTTTAAATGTTGAACATGAACAAGCTCCATCCAGATGCACCCATCTGTGTTGTGAAATACCTTTTATATTTTTTTGTCCGTTTGATAATATCTTTGACATTCTTAATATGGAAAATTTTCCATAAACTATTTTCACAATATCCACATATTTAGATAAAATACAATTATTTTTGAACCCACACCATATATACATACGATTCAACTATTTTTAAAAAAATTTATACATAAAAAAAAATAAAATTACCCCCTAAAATCCGCTCTTTAATTCTTATTTTGTGTGTGGTTGTAAAATGTATTTTGAGAGAGGAGAAATACTTTTATTAATTCCTCTGCACAACAATTGTAATAATAATAATAACCACATGTCTTCTTGTGGAATGACAGAATTGACCCTCATAACATTAATGCGGCTATTTTTTAATACATAAATGCGGCTTTAATACATGCATTTAAGACCAAAGATATCGATAGAAATATCGATATTTTGAATTTACAAATATATTGGTAGAAATATCAATATTGGTAAAGAATAAAAAATTGATAGAAATTTTATTAAATGATAAAAATTTTAATATGAAATTTAATATAAAATTATTAATAACATTAATAAACAATTTAACTTAAAAATTTCAACAAAACAATTTTTTTATGATAAACATATAAAAAAATTATACAATAATTATTCATACTAGACAATTAATATTAAAATGATGTCCTATTAAACTCAAATGTAAAAGAGAAAATGTCATCTTCGTCTAAATAATATCAATGCATTTTTTTATTATTTTTTTAAAAACTAATATTTTGAAAAAATCAATATTTTACCGGTTTCTACCGAAATATCTTGAAAAAGTTTTAAACTACAACTCATCGATATCGATATTTTGAAAAATTTATTGTTCCATTAAATATTCATATCAAAATCCTAGAAAATAGATATATGAGGAATATATTAAAAAAATATCAAGATATTTACTTTTTTGATTAAGACAACGGGAGAGTACGTGTATGTTCATGTATCCTTGCTGATATGCGACTCGTCTCATATAAGCATAAGAAAATCTTTTTAATTTGAGGCATCATCGGAAGATCTTTAAAGTATTCTATTTATTTTAAAAGGTGTTTAACATTTAAAAAACCACTTAAAATATTAGAACATGATCTTATGAGGTTTTTCTTTGAAATATTTCGTCTAAGATTTATTATTCAATGAAAATAATTAAACTCTATTATTTAGTGAAAATAATTACTAATATTTATCCACTAATATTTTAATTTTAAAAAATAATTAAATTGCACAGTGTAACCGAGGTATAAAAATATTTGTGTGTGTTGTTTTTAATGAATTTGTACGTTAATACAATTTAATCAATTCATTAGTTTAATGAAAGAAATTTTCACGAAATTTTAGAAAGGACATGGGAAAATTATATTTCTGTGTTTTAGGATCTTTCGAATAAAATGGATACGTAAAAAGTTTTAAAACTAATATGAACCTTCTCAAATATATAAAAATGAATACCTACCTAACTTTTGGATGTATAATGCCTTCCAATTTACAATACAAAATTGACACACTACTTTTATGGTAGATACAAAATCAAATTTATAGAATAACCCTTAACACAAATAAGTTGCACTATATAATTAATACAAATTTTAATCTAATTTTGACTCAAATTTCATATTATATATAGTTGTATTGTATGTCGGTAGGTCTTTAATTATTTCGTTAACTGTTCACATTCCATTAAAACCTTCAGTTAATCACTGTTCTTGTATTGTACTCCCAATTAAGAATTCTAACTATATGAGCAACTTTTTAATGTTCCACTATATTTGCAATTTTCGGTAGGAGAATGGTTAAAATGTAATTTGAAGATTCAATCCATAGTCGTACACAGGCAGTTGCGCATTGAATGTTTGCCATAATTTAGTTGCCCCAATTGTGAAAAGCAATCCCCCTACTTGTATCTACCATCCATGGCTTCCGCTTTCACTAAATGTTGTAATTATTGCTATTCACTCTGTTTATTAAACCCAACTCCTCCTTTTACACCATCTTCATCCATAGCAGCAGCAGCCTTATTTTCTGCTACACTCTGTAAGTGGGATCTTTGGTTTTCCAGTTCTTTTTTTTTTGGTGGGGTGGGTGTAGTTTTCATGGCTGCAGTCTTTGTCTGATTATATGGGGAAAAAAGCAGTTCTTTATGGTCATCATCATGCATTTTCATCTTGCTGTTATGTAACCCTTAACTTTATGAGGTTGTTCTTTCATTTCATTTTTGTTTGGTGATTCTTGATGTTAGTCAGTTTCTTTTGGTAAAATTGTGTAAATTGATGGTGTCCTGCCTTGATAAACTGGTAAATTTATTGGGCTTGAACAAGAAATTTTATGGTTGGCTCTTTTGTTTGATTCCCATTTCCCCTTAGTATATTATAATTAAAATCCAGTGTCTATTCGTAAAGGCTATTAGTCTTTCCCACATTTATGATTGTGGGTCATCTAATGACTTTAATTCATGCCGTTGCTAATGTATTTAATTTTTTGAATTGCTTGCCTCAAATTTCTTATTTGGAACAGCTGACTTTCCCCTGTATATTTTGTTTTTCCTTTTTTCAACATTTTTTCAGAAAATGAATAAATTTGCTGTGAAAGTTGAAGAAGGAAAGAAAGGAAGGGACGGGCAACCGTCGGTGGGTCCCATCTACCGGAATCCACTGGCTGAGCATGGATTTCCACCTGTTAATTCTGTAGCACCAACTGCTTGGGAAGTTTTCAGGTGATCTAGAACTTTCTAGGCAAAATTCATGTTGAAAGTTCATGCTCCATAAAAAATCATTACCTTGTTTTCATGTAGTTAAGGATTAAGTTTAATTTGCAGATCATCCGCCGAAAAACATTCTGGTAATAGGATGTTAGGATGGCGTGAGTTGGTGAATGGGAAGGTATTGTTTAATTATAAGTGGAATATTGTATTTAATTACTTCATACTTTCATTAAATTAATTGTTTATAAAAAATTATGTCTGCATTAATCTATTCAGTGGGGACCTTATGTTTGGAAAACTTACAAAGAAGTGTATGATGAAACTCTACAAGCTGGTTCAGCTCTGCGAGCACATGGTTTTGAACCTGTAAGAAAATTTGATCTCGTTGTAATAATCTTGAAGTACATCAAATGGACGTATTTGAAATATCAAAGAAAACTCTGATCATTTCAAATGAAATTCAGAAATCGTCTAATTGTTATAGGGTGATCGTGTTGGAGTTTATGGATCGAATTGTCCTCAGTGGATTGTGGCAATGGAGGTTAGTTTAGGAACTGTGATCCGTGTTTCCTTGATTCTTTCTCCTTAGTTTTCGATATATTAATATCAAAAATATTTCAGGCCTGCAACGCGCACAGCTTAATATGTGTTCCTCTATACGATACTCTTGGTAAATTCATATTCATGGATTACATTTGTTATGTTCATGCAAATACTCTATTTGTTTCTAATTACAACAAATTCATCAGAAAGATTAAAAGTAAGAAGAGTGTACTCCAATTTCTGGTGGATTTTTCATTCAAGAATTAGATTGATTGAAATGATTTTGTGTTCGGGCAGGCCCAGGAGCTGTTAACTATATATTAGATCATGCTGGGATTGGCGTTGTTTTCGTTCAGGACAAGAAAGTGAAAGAGGTAAATGGATTTTTACTTTTTTTCTTTAGATTTATGTATACTTTATCAGAAAATTTTCATGCTAAAGTTGTTGATAATCGCTGACTCCTAACGAATCATTATTGTAGCTTTTGAATCCTGAATGCACTCATGCTCAAAGACTGAAAGGTGTGCCCAAATCTTGATTAATCATACTTGATTGATCTAAACATTTTACCAAGACTACTCTTTTTTTTTTTTTTTTGTACGGTTGCAGTGATTGTTTGCTTCACTTCACTAACAAAGGAACAGAAAGACAAGGCTTCAGATATGGGTATAAAAACATATTCAATGACCGAGTTTCTTAATATGGTAAATTTCGACTCCATTTGGAATTTATACTACTGATTGAAATGTAAATATGTTTGTTCGATAATTTTGTGACTAATACTGTTAATTGAACCAACTAATATCTTTTAATGAAACAATTAGTATCATTTAAAAATGTACTTGAGTTGCATGGTGCAACTGGTGCATATAAGTAGTTGTCTTTTTTAAAATTAATTTAGAGTGTTCTTTCAGGGAAAACAAAATCTGCATGATATATCACCACCAAAGCCATCTAGCATATGCACGATTATGTACACGAGTGGCACCAGTGGTGATCCTAAAGGCGTCATCTTGACCCATGAAAATGCCACTACAAACATAGGTGGCATTGATCTTTTCATGGAGCAATTTGAAGACAAGGTAAGTGCTAATTCTTGGAGCAATAAAGTTTATTGCTCTTTTTCTCCACATTTTCTACGTTACTTATTGGGGCATTCTCGATAGATGACAGTGGACGATGTGTATATATCGTTCCTACCCCTTGCTCACATTCTTGATCGTATGATTGAAGAATATTTCTTCCATAAGGGTGCTTCTGTTGGCTACTATCATGGTGTAAGTTGCTAGAAGTTCACCTGCATTTGCATTAACATCGGAAAATTATATTCAGATTTACTGATAATCTGGTATTTTCTGCTATCTTTAAAGGAAATCAATGAAATAAAGGATGATCTGGTAGAATTAAAGCCAACTTTTTTGGCTGGAGTACCACGAGTTTATGAAAGAATTCATGAAGGCAAGGCACAAAATACTTCTGTATACTATAATATGTGCGTGCATGTGTGTTTTTGAGTGGTTCATTTACGTTAATTTGTCGTGCAGGAGTCCTAAAAGCCCTTGAAGAACTACCCCGGAGGAGGAGAAAGATTTTCGACCTTCTTTACAGATAGTAATAACCTGGTTACTTTTGTCCTTACAAGACCAAGAATGTGTAATGGTGCTAATATCTTCAAATCTCATGATACAGCAAACTGTACTGGATGAATCGAGGGTACAAACAGAAAGATGCATCGCCTTTGGCAGATTTTCTTGCTTTTGGAAAGGTTCGACTTCTTTCTAATTCTTGTCTTAAGGACCAGAAGAGGCCAACTAACAAGTTGGTTTTCTTACACAGGTGAAGAACAGGTTAGGCGGCAGAATACGTCTTATAGTCTCTGGTGGCGCCCCGTTAGGCAGTGAGGTGGAGGAATTCCTAAGGGTCACTTCTTGCGCTTTCGTCGTGCAAGGCTATGGTAATTATTTCCAAAACACTTACCATCAGCTAATCTCAGTAAACAAGAACTTTTATCAAGATTTTTAGTTAAATTCCTCTTTAGCCAAGAGATTTTTTTCCCAACTCTACACTTCTTCCATTCCACCATTATTTTGGCTTGTACCATATAAAAACCCCGTACCACCATTATTTCAACCCTGTACCACCTTTTAATTAACCGGGTATCACTATATATTCAGCCCATACCACCTTTTAACTAATTCCGTACAATCATTATTTCATCCTGTACCACTATTCGATCAACCCATACCACCATTCAATTAACCCCGTACCACCATTTAATTAAACCCGTACCACCTTTGATTTAGCCCATACCACTTGTTAGTTAATCCTGTATCACTATTGAATTTGCTTGTACCACCATTGATTTAGTAAAACTCATGTCAAAAGTTAATGTGCAACCGAGATGGCAGAGAGGGAGTAATATATTTTAGTGAAACAACTAACACTAACAAACTAATATTTTTTTAGTGAAATAACTAATACTTTTAAAAAAACTAAATTGCTACAAAAATCACGACCTTTAACTTAATTGTGTATCAATTGCAATTGAGATGTTAAAAAGTCGTGATTTTTTTGCAATTTTCCAAAAGTTTGGTTAGTAATTCAATTAAGTCAAAAGTCATGATTTTTTTTTTTCACAAGTCAGCAGACCAAAAATAGCGTTGTTTGTATATCAGACAGGACCTAAATTGCTTGGTGTCTCAATTACAATTGAGATGTTAAAAATCATGACTTTTCTCTTTTACAATTATCCAAAAGTTTAGTTAAGAATGCAATTAAATCAAATGTCGTTTTGTACAGCAATTATCCCTTTTAAAATATACATCAGTTGCATAGTAAAACTGGTTTGCCCAAAACTATTTTGTTTCTGCCATTCACCATCCAAATAACAAATTTTGTACTTTTAGGCATATATAACAACACACATCAAGCTTATGCAAAGTGATGTTTGGCTGCAGGGCTAACAGAGAGCTGTGGATTAGCAACTCTTGGATATCCAGACGAGATGTGCATGATCGGAGCCGTAGGTTCTCCATTCGTGTACACGGAGGTGCGTCTGGAGGAAGTTGCCGAGATGGGCTACGATCCGCTTGGAGACCCTCCTCGTGGCGAAATCTGCCTCCGAGCAAAATCACCATTCGCAGGATACTACAAAAACCCTGAATTGACACAAGAAGTGGTCATCGATGGATGGTTTCATACAGGTATTATACAGTTATAATTGCTTATGTAGTCTTGAGAATTATAACCATTGATATCCAACATCAGGCGACATAGGAGAGGTGATGCCTAATGGAGTCATAAAAATCATTGATAGAAAGAAGAATCTGATCAAGCTATCTCAGGGAGAGTATGTTGCTGTTGAATATCTGGAAAAGGTGTACAGCATTACACCTATACTTGAAGATGTAAGAGCCAAATTCGATGCTTTAATCTGTCGAATATAGCAAATCTTTTCTAACTCTTGGATGATCATTCTGTTTAGATATGGGTGTATGGGAACAGCTTCAAGTCAGCGCTAGTCGCGGTGGTGGTCCCAAACGAAGACAACACCAAGAAATGGGGAAAGCAAAATGGCTTCAAAGGGTCCTTTTTAGACCTATGTTCCCTTGAGCAGCTTAAAAATCATATCCTCTATGAGCTAAAGTCCACAGCTGAGAGAAACAAGGTTAGTCATGTGATGTCCAAATATATCACATGTCATTCTTGTATTGATTTGAACTTTTTCGTAAACAGCTGAGAGGATTTGAGTACATCAAAGGTGTGATTCTAGAGCCTCAGCTCTTTGAATTGTCAGAGAAGGAACTGGTGACTGCTACGCTGAAGAAGAGACGGGACAGATTGCTGAAGCAGTACAAGGTAAGTGGTCTTAGGTGTTCAATTTCTAGGTACAAGTATGACATCGCTGCAATCATATGTAATGCAGGTGGAAATCGACGCGCTCTACCAAAACCTAAGTGGATCGAAGCCTTAGTTATATACTCTGCAAGTTATTGCACGCTCTGAAATGGCCCTGCTGATAAAAAAGGATTGAACTCGAAGAAGAATCATTTCCACACTGCCTATGATGTAATAATACACACATACATATATATATATATATTATATATATATATATATGTATGTATGTATCAAGAGGGGCTGCATGTTTTGTGTTTTATCATGTTCTCAGAATTTTGATATCCCACTTATTTGGATTTGAATCTACTTAAGATCGTAAAGATTGTGGTTTGCTGTTTTGTTTGTTTTTCAAGGGCACTAGCCTATGATGTATGTATGTATGTATGTCTTAAGATATTTGTAAAAGTGCTTTTATTCTCTTTTATTAAGTGTTAGTTATACACCCTCCTCACTTTTTGTTAGTCAGTTATAAAACTTCTCTTTATAAGAGAGTTTTACCCGATAGATTAGGTTATCGATTCTCTTATTCTCTCATTGAAATTCTGTAAAATCTTCTTCTTTATCAATGGAATTTAGAGGCATTTTATTCAAAATGGTATCGGTTATATAATTGATAAGCCAATTCCTTTTTTTTTTCGATCCCTCTGCTACGCTTCCGCATTCTCTTTGAAATTCCTTACGTCTTTGAATTTCTTGAATTGCATCTTGCAGTTCCTCTGATTCTTTTCCTTTCTTTATCACTTTCTTGAGTCTCTGTTATCTTGTGAGCATGGCCGCTACTATGACAAATTCCACTTCTTTGAATCCGGCATTGAATCCACTCTCCCCTTGGCTTTACATCACAATGACAACCCAGCCATTAGGTTGTGATTGATTCGCTTGTTGGCTCTAATTTTATCTCCGGAGTCATGCGATCAAGAGAGCCCTAAGTGTTAAGAACAAGTTACCTCTTATTAATGGTACAATTTCTATCCTCTTGAGATCGATGATCCCGCAATTTATGTTGCTTGGGTTCGTGCGAATGATCTCGTATTAAATTGGATTCTCAGATTCGATTTCTGTGGGTATTAAGAAAGCATTCGAGTATTTCTCTGTGGCCAAAGATGTGTGGGATGAGCTCCATGTTCGATATGCATGTTTTGATTTGACTCGTGTTTATCATCTCAAGAAATCCCTTAGTGCTATTAGTCAGAAAATCAATCTTTGTAGGATGAACATTTAAGTTTCGGACCATTACTTAAATGTTCTTGTGGTGCTTTGAATGCTTGTACTTGTGAATTACCCAGTTTAATGACCAAATTTCAAGAGCGGGATCTTTGTGATGACATTTTGATTGGTTTACATGACTTTTATTCCTCTATTAGAAGTCACTTCTATTGCAATCCCCATTTCCGCCTCTAGCTAAGGTGTACTCATTATTGTTACAAAAAGAGTCACAAAGAAACCTTAATCTTCCTACTACTATTCGCAGTGATTCTTTGCTATGCTTGCAAAGAATTCTAAGTACTTTAAAGATAAGAAGAAACCTCTTCACCGCACTCATTGTGATGTACCCGGTCACACCATAGATAGATGCTTTCATATTATTGGATATCCACCCGGTTGGAAAGGACCTAGAGGACCTAGAGTTAAAAATGGGGATACAAAGCCATCTCGCTAATGCTTTGATTAAATCTCCACCAAAGAAAGAATCTGTCATTTCTAACCCTTTGTTTAATCAAGGTTTGTTTGAACAATTCTTGAATTTTACAAAGTTACGGAACAATTTTGTTGCCACAACCCATACAAACATGCAGGGCCATTACCACCAAGGATGCAACAATGGATTTTGAAGGTACTCACTTTTGTTATTGTTCTAACTCGTCTTCATTAAAGCATTCTTTTTGGATTCTTGATCTGGGGCCACCGATCATATGGTTTGTGATATTTCTTTATTTACTTCTCCTCCAACCCTTGCTCACATCAATATCAGTTTACCTAATGATAATACTTCTATTTGCAACACATATTGGAAATATTGTTTTAAATGATTCCTTAACCTTGTACAATGTTCTTTTTGTTCCTGATTTCACATTTAACCTCCTTTCAATTAGTCATCTAACAAGATACTCTAGTTGTTCTCACAAGTTTTTGTCTCACATTGTGAACTGGAGAACACACAACTCGAAAATGATTGGTTTTGCTAAGCAAAGTGGAGGATTATATCATTTGAAGGCTTCTTATTCTATAAATTGTACTTGACTTTCCATTCTTCTTCTTTTGAAACCTGGCACTCTAGATTAGGACATTTGAATATTCAATGTATGCAACATATTCCTCAAATAAATATCAAAGTCTCGATATGAATAATAATTGTGAAATATGTCCTTTGGCAAAGCAAAAGAAACATTTTTCATGTTAGTATATCTATGTCATCTGCTTTATTTGAATTAATTCACCGTGATATTTTGGGTCCTTTTTCCATTGAGTCTCATTCTGGTTTTAGATATTTCCTAACCATAGTGGATGATTAAAGTAGATGCACATGGATTTATCTAATGAAATCAAAATCGAAATCGGGATATCTCTAGAAAATTTTAGCAATGTGGTGAAAACTCAATTTAATGCTAAAATAAAAATATTAAGAAGTGAGAATGATCCTGAATTCTTACTTCATGCTTTCTATCATACTCTTGGAATTATACATCAGACTTCTTGTGTGGAAACTCCACAACAAAATGGTCTAGTGGAGAGGAAACATCAACATCTCCTTCAAGTAGCTAGATCCCTCCTTTTTCAATCAAAGTTTACCTTTAAAGTTTTGGAGTGATTAGTGTGCTCACGTGCACACATAATCAACATATTACCCACTCCTATTTTGAACAACTTGACTCATTTTGAAAAATTTTGCAACAAAGTTCCTGATTATTCTTATTTTCGAATTTTTGTTGTCTTTGTTTTGCTAGCACACTAATGGCACATAGACAAAAGTTTGATCCTAGGGCTACTAAGTGTGTATTTCTTGGTTACCCTTTTGGCACTATAGGTTATAAGGTTCTTGACTTAAACTCGGGAAAATTTTTATTTCCGAAATGTTAAATTCTTTGAACATATTTTTCCTTACAAAGACAAGAAGTACACTGAGAATTTTATTGAGCAGGTTGTCTTCTACACCCCATTTCTTTGATATTGAAGATGTTTTCTACTGATGAAGATGTTGTTTATCCTTTTGAATACTTTACATATTGCTTCTACCGATAATCATCATTCTTCTCACACCGATGTTGATCAAGTTTCTATCACTTGATAATGACATGTTACATAATGATATGATGGATGAGATTCAAAATGCTCCACAATTGTTGTTCCTAATATGGCACATGATGATGATGATTCTCGATATTAGAAGGTCCACTAGGATTAAAACACAACCCGCTTATTTGCAACTCTATGAAACTCATTTGTCGCTTCTATTTCTTATAAATCTGCTAATATTAATGTTGCTTCAACAGAAAACAATACCCAATTTCGATTACTTATCCACCGATCAATTATCTCACTCTTATAAAGATTTTACCGCTATAACTCAAATTGTAGAACCAAGGACTTACAAGCAAGTCGCTTGTGATAGTAATCGCGTAAGGCTATGCAAAATGAAATAGATGCTTTAGAGAAAACTAATACTTGGTCCCTTGTACCTTTGCCAAAAGATAAAAATTATATAGTTTGTAAATTGATTTACAAGATAAAATAGAAGTCTGATGGTACTATAGAGAGGTACAAGGCTAGGTTAGTTGCTAAAGGTTATACACAACAAGAAGGAATAGATTATTTTGATACCTTTTCTCCTATCGCTAAGAATACTACTGTTAGAATCTTACTTGCAATAGCCATAAGTAAATTTTGATATATCCATCAATTAGATGTTAATAATGCTTTTCTTCATGGGAATTTAACTAAAGATATATACATGGCACCTCCTCCAGGTTATTGTGATAAAACCGACAAAATAGTTTGTAAGCTAAACAAGAGTCTTTATGGTTTAAAACAAGACTCTAAACAATGGTTTACTAAGCATTCCGAGAGTCTTCTTCAAATTGGTTTTGTGCAGTCCAAAGTCGATAATTCCTTATTTACTAAGTTTGCCTGATGTTTCAATTACTATTGTTTTGTGCTATGTGGATGACTTAATAATTACCGGAAACACCTTTTCTGAATTTTTTTTTTTGTCAAAAGTATCTCGCATGACAAGTACACAATAAAGACATTAATTAGTGAATTGAAATATATACTTGGAATTGAAATTGCAAAGTCCGAAAAAGGTTATGTCAAAGAAAATACACTCTTGATCTACTTGAATCATCTGCTATCTAGGGAGCAAGTCTTGCTCTACTCCTATGGATACAAAATAAGATTTTTTAAGTTCAAAACACAGATTACACCGATCTTTGCACATTATAGAAAAATAGTTGGGAAGTTATTATATTTGACCATAACCAGTCTGATATTTCCTATAGTGTTCAAACTTTATCTCAATTTATGAGTAAACCTAATATTTCTCACATGAAAGTTGTACATAGACTACTTATGTACTTAAAGAGTACTACGAGGACAAGGGATTTTCTATCCCATGAGAAAATGACTTCAAACTTCACGTGTTCACGGACTCGGATTGGGCAAGATGTCCGAAACCGTAAGAAACATCAATGGATATGCAATACATCTTGGAAACTCTTTGGTGTCTTGGAAATCCAAGAAGCGGCCTACCATTAGCAGATCCCCAGCAGGCAAAGTATCGGGCTATGACTGCTACTATTTGTGAAGCTCAATGGATTGTTTATATCCTTTAAGATATGAGAATTTCAACTGTGCTACCTGCCATTGTTTACACCGACAAGAAATCCGCTTATGCAATGGCTCACAATCCTGTTTGCATGAAAAGTCCAAGAACATATCAATCGATTGCCACTTCACAAGGGAGAAAATACAAGAAGGTGTTGTCAAGCTCGTGCATATCCCGATCAAGAAAACATTAGTGACTTGATGACCAAACCTCTACCTTTAGCCACCTTCACAAAGATGAAATCCAAAATGGGCTTGTACAATATCCACGCCAATTTGGGAGGGGGTTCTTAAGATATTTTTAAAAGTGTTTTTTCCACCTTTAAAGTGTTACTCTTTTACCTGTCAAAAAAAAAAAAAAAAAGTGTTACTCTTTTATTAAGGGTTAGTTATACACCCTCCTCACTTTTGTTAGTCAGCTATAAAACTTCTCTTTATAAGAGAGTTTTACCCGATAGATTAGATTATCTCGATTCTCTTATTCTCTCATTGAAATTCTGTAAAATCTTTCTTCTTTATCAATGGAATTTAGAGGCATTTTTATTCAACAGTATGTATGTATGTGGCATTCTTTGTCTACTTTATATCCGTACGTGTGATCTATACACGGAAAATACTGCACCAATGGTAGAATATACCAGGATGGATAGTGGATACGGAATAACCCATGCCTATTTAAATTGTTTTCCTTAATGACCCAATTAGAAAGAATTCTTTTGCAAATTTTTAATTTAACTATTAGAGTAATTTACACGGTTCAAATTTGTAGATTTATTCAAGGATAACTGATAATATTGATGACAAAAATGTATATGCATCAATTGTGTTATTCAATTGGTGTAATTTTGATTCAATTTTTTTATCAAGATCTGACTCATTCATAAAAAAATGTATTACTCCCTTGATTATGATTTAGATTACTAAAAATATCATTGAGTTTTAATAAAGATGTTGTTTATTCATATTAAAAGGTGTAAAGTGGAGGGTAAATGAGTCTTTTTAATTTGATTGGAGTGAGTAATTGAGTGTAGAAGATTTAATTATAGTGGATAATTGAATAAGTAAGAGATGTTTGTAAATTGTAAAGATTTAGTTTGAGAGGATATAATCGATTTTTATTTTTTTTTGCTATTTTGGGTATGAAAAAATAAAATTGTAACCTCTATTTTTGGATTCGAGCAATCAAAATTGTAATGAAGAGAGTATATAATGATTGAATAATATTTGTGTGAACCGGATACATACGATAAACTCTATTTTTATTATCATTGTCATGTACATTCACATCACTATCATGCACATGCATTATCACTATCATTCATATGCACTAATATAAGTAAATATGATAGTGATAATGTATGTGCATTTACAATAATGATAATGAAATTACATGACATTATAGTAAAAATAGAGTTCATCGTACGCAGATTCACAAAAGTTTTTTTCACAAAAGTTTTTGTCATAATAATTAATAAAAGTATTAATTCGAAGAAAAATATTAATTAGTAGTTTAAATATATCAGTTTTTTTAATATTCAATTAGTACATTTTATGAGCTAATATTTTTATCACATGTTGGATTTTTTTCTATGATTGGAAAAAAAAATTAAAAACAGTTTGGGTATAATTTTTAGTTAAAATTGTGTAAATGATGCGCTCAAAATATTAGTAGCATTTTTGAAGAGGTAAAGCAACATAAGAATTTAGTCATAAATCAATTTAAACCGTTTTAACAACTATTTTCATTTTTTCAGACATTTTGGTCAAAATATAATTATTTTTATATTTAATTAGTACACTTCGAGCACACTGTTCTTGTCTTTCTCCACTCACCCAATGCTATGCGCCCACCAAGCTCACTGACCCTTTTGTTTCGCGCTTCTCACTTCCATAGTTACACACTCTCGACTGTTAATTTCAACCAGAAGATCATCGAATATGTGCGCGCCGGGAATGTCAACGACGCACGCAAATTGTTCGACGAATACCCCCACTCGAGAAACACTGTCTCTTGGAACTCTTTGATCAATGGATACATCAAAACTTACCAAATTACAGAAGCCCAGAAGCTGTTTGATCAAATGCCGCGAAGAGACGTTGTTTCTTGGAATACCATGCTTTCAGGTTTTCGTGATGCCCAGAACCCACAAAAAGCTCACCAGCATTTTCTACATATGATGGGAAATGGTTCGAGGCCGGATGAGCTTACTTTTGCTGTACTTATGAGCGCATTTCTGAACACAGAGTTTGATATTTTGATTTCACAGTTACATGGCCTTGTCATCCGTTTGGGTCTTGATCTTAATATTTATCTAGGGTCTGCCTTAATGAGAGGATACATTGGGTTAAGTGATCGTGATGGTTTTCGTAGAGTGTTTGATGAAATCTTAGTGAAAGATGTAGTCCCCTGCAATGTGTTAATCTTAGGTTACGTTGAATTTGGGTTGTTAAATGAAGCTAAGCGGGTGTTTGATTTAATTCCCAAAAGAAATGCTTTTTCTTGGAGTATCATGATTAATGGGTATATGAAGAACAAAATGGTTAATGAAGCAAGAACAGTTTTTGATAAGCTAGGTGAAAAGGATGTGGTATCATGGACTGCAATGATCAGAGGGTATGCACAGTGCGAGAAGTTTGTGGAGGCTCTGGATATGTTTATTCTGATGATGAACTCAGGAACGCGCCCAAATCATTATACTTTTTCAAGTGTTTTAGATGCATGTGCGGGCTGCTCGTCTCTTGTTATGGGCAATCAAATCCACGGATGTATACTGAAGTTTGGTGTTACTTTTGATGTGATTCTTGCAACAGCCCTAGTTGACATGTATGGAAAATGTGGGGATATAGATGCTGCGTTTTGTGTATTTGAGTCGATGTTGACAAAGAATTTGGTGTCATGGAACTCGATGATTGGAGTGTATGCAAGACACGGGCTTGCATCTAGGGCATTGGAGGAGTTTGAAAGGATGGTGGGGAGTGGTTTTTTTCCTGATCAAATCTCGTACATCAATGTTCTTTCAGCATGTGTGCATGGAGGAATGGTTAAAGAAGGGGAAGATATTTTCTACTCGATGCAAGCTAAGTATGGAATTGAAGCAGAGATGGAGCATTATTCATGTATGGTGGACTTATATGGTAGGGCAGGGGAGCTAGAAAAGGCTAAAGAATTAATCACAGAAATGCCATTTGAGCCTGATGTGGTTGTTTGGGGTGCGTTGCTTGGGGCATGTGGATTGCATTCGTCTGTGGAGGTTGGTGAGATTGCAGCAACTGGAATGTGCAAACTGGAACATGATCATCCTGCAGTCTACTCAATCCTGTCCAAGATATACGGTGAAAATGGAGGTGGGAGTGGCGCGATCCAGCTGGATAAGATGATCCAAAAATGGCGTGCTACGAAACAGAAGGCTGGAAGTTGGATTGAATCCAATACTTGACCAATCGTGTGAGTCTCTGCATTCAAGGGATACTAATTATTGACAACAATGTGGTTCTTTTGTTAACTAGCTCTTTCTGCATTAGACATTTTTGATCAAGAAAATGAAATTAATCAACTGATTTTATAATCCTCAGGTGGCATTTGGAGGAAGAGAGAGATGAAGAATGTTATCCAGCTATCTCAGGCAGAGTATGTTGCTGTTTAACGCCCCTCAACATGCTAGCTCAACAAGCGTTGTTCGACTGATACTTTGATCGAAACATCACAGGTTTTGTTGGAGATCGATTCTTTGTGCCAATTTCCTCCCCTTGTAGGGACTAGGGACAATGTTGGGCAATTTGCTTACTTTTGAGTCGGATCTGGATTCTTGGTATCATGCAAGACATGGAGTTGCTTCCAAGGCATTGGAGAGTCTGACAAAGATTAAAATCTTAATTCTTAATGTTGTCGAAGGTTAAAGAATAATATCAAGTGATTTTCAAATCAAATGGAACATGAGTTTATTAGATGTTAGTGTTTTTTTCTCTTGGGTAAACCCGGTCTGTTACGATAGTCATTTGGTCCTTAATAAACCACATTTAACTTAAACTAGATCGTGCAAGGAACGATCTCAATTAAATGTGTTGCTAAAAGAAATTATTAAAATTCAAGAAAGGAACCAAAAACACAACACAGAATGAGACCCAAATAACTCACATAAAAATTAGTCACCAACTTAGGTAAAAGAAACAATAGACCGGTCTACACAATAGAAAGATAATCAGAGGGGAACTGAATGGTAGTAACATATCAGAGACCTTTTTCAAGCATAGCTCGGACCCTCATGGGCAACCCGTAGAGGCGGATAAACCCGGCAGCATCGGCTTGGTTGTAGATTTCCCCACTCTCGAATGAAGAGATATCTTGCCTGTACAGACTGTTGGGACTTTCTCTGCCTGTCACACTCACAGATCCTTTATAGAGCTTCAGAGTCACTGATCCAGAAGTAGTCTTGCTGATTTCCTTCATGAAAGCATCCATGGACTCACGAAGCGGGTCGAACCACCTACCCGCATATACCAGCTCAGCATACTTGAGAGCAAGAAAATCCTTAGTTTGGATGGTTTCACGATCTAGTGTTAGAGACTCAAGTTCACGTGCTGCAGTAAAGAGGATAGTCCCACCGGGAGTTTCATACACCCCACGGCTTTTCATGCCAACAAGCCGATTTTCAACCATATCTATACGCCCAATTCCATGCTTCCCACCTATCTCGTTTAGCTCGGTGAGTAGAGATGCAGGAGAGAGTTCCTTACCATTGACTGAAACTGGGAGACCCTCGACTATACCAATTTTCACATACCTGCGTATATATTGTATGCATGAAGAGTATGAAAGAAATATGAGGAATTCTTGCATGAGACATGATAATTTTGCAGGTTTTTGTGATACACTAGTTTTTAAAGTATCACAAAAACTTGCAAAAGTTGCAAATTGTAAAATTAGGATTCGTCGTACATGATGTGTGAAATGAGAAATAGAAGTGAAAGAGAAAATTGTAATATAGTCCATTATCTATTGGGGTTGGATTTTAGTGCCATAAGAATGAATTTTCTCAATTAAATAGCACAACTTTTAAATGATGCAATTTTTGTCCTATATTGACAAGGTTGCGGGATTTTGCCTGTGGCACTCGTGTGAGCTGCAGGAATTCCATGTAACCACCAGGTTAATGACTTGAGATCACTTACGTGACATAATGAGACCCCAACATGTTAATTTCAGTTTTAAAAATCACAAATTAATTATTTTTCTGAAACAAAAAATGTCAATGACTAAAATTGCATCATTTTAAAAGTTAGGAGACCAACTTTGCAATTTACTCAGAAGTAAAAAGGACTGGAATTGCAACTCACTCAGGTTGATCCGGTGCCTCTTTCGGGTCAACAGACATCATGTACATGTCCTCTTTTGGCTCATTCGCTGGGTCCTCCAAGATATCCCCCTTCAATAACAGATACAAGTAAGTGCTGTTAACTTTTTGATATCAGCAAGAATTGTTTGCAAGTAATGAAAACAGAAATTAATGGCCGCTTGGTTTAAATGATTTCAACTGGAATAGTAATGAGAATCTTTGAATATTGAATTACAATGAAAATGATGATCATATTGTTAGTGTTTTGCTTTAACTATAAAATAACTGGAGACAAAAAATGATTGTTGAATGAGTAATAGTGGAATGATCAAGGAGAATTAATAGAGATATGTAGTTAATCAAAATGGGGTAATGAATGATTAACTTATTTTGAGTCTCATTACCATGTACGAACTAAAATGAAGGTCAATTGATCATTTTTATTCTAACTTATCATCACAATTATCATATGCTCATTCTCATTATCATTCCAATTTATGAATTTTGAACCAACAGCCCTAAGAATATAAATTCGGGTTTTTATGTCGATTAGCTCGCATGCATGCACACACACACAATCCAACTTCATCTAGTTAAAAATTTCCTTGAAGTCCATGCATACTGCTCTATATTGGTTTAGAAGACGAATGCATGTACAAACATATGTAATTTTAAAGAACTGAACTACATCAATTACCTCATGACTAAGATGCCACAGATTTCTATCTCTGCTGTAGATAGATTTCTTAGTCACTGGAACAGGCACGTTATGCATTTTAGCATATTCGATTGCATCTTCTCTTCCTGTTATTTCCCATTCCCTCCAAGGAGCAACGACACTGAGTTCAGGGTTCAGAGCGAAGAAAGTGAGCTCAAAACGAACCTGCAACAAAAAAGCAGGCACAAATACAGTTTATTTTTTTGATCAGTCAAATACAATTTCTACAGATAAGGGAAATTGCTGAAAAAATAAGAGTAAAGCTTCAACAAAAAATCAAAAGATATCCAGTGTAGTTCAGAAGCATGCCTGATCATTTCCTTTCCCTGTACATCCATGACAAACAGCATCAGCTCCAACCTCCTTGGCAACATCTACCATGGCCTGCATTCTCAGGAAACACGGGGCATTTGAAACAAAGGGATATAGTTTTGTATGATATATAATATAAGATACTAGATAGGCAAAGGAATTTATTTAGAAATAATTGAGAAAATAAATGAAACACGCTTTCAGTTTAACTCTACCTTAGCAATAACTGGACGAGCCATTGATGTCCCAAGCAAGTACTTTCTCTCATAGATGGCACCAGCGCGTAGGCATGGAAAAATAAAGTCTCTCACAAATTCCTCCTGCAGGTCCTTCACTACTAGTTGGCAAGCCCCGCTAGCCTTGGCCTTCTGTTCCAAACCCTCCAACTCTTGTAGACCCTAACATTCATGGGATTTGATCATATCAAGCACAGGATAATACGGATAAACTATAAAGCCCAACCTTTTTCAAACTAAACCAATATTTTAATATGTCATCATAAAAATTTATAGTTAATAGAATTTCAACTTTTTATGGGTTGATGCAATTGTGTAGATTGGTATTTCACATACTTGACCAACATCTGCAGTAAAGCAAACCACCTCGCAGCCATAATTCTCCCTGTAAAGAAATAAACAATAAGAAAACCTGGAAACTCAGAAGATGTGTGCTGGCCATGTTCACTGGAAAATTACATTCTGAAAACATCCAACGAAAAACAATGATAACAAGCATTTAGCTTGTCATGTTGAATCCATCCATCCTTACTTTCGGAGGACATTTGAGGAGGTCAAATTTATAAACCAAGAATGAAGTGCAACACTCAGATATGATGTTTCAGATAGAACATAATTAAGACTACCTGATTATGTGCTTATATACATTATTGAAGCAAGAAGAATAATTCAATTACTTAGTACAAACTAGATATTGCAGGAATCAGATCAGATAACTTTTGAACAGTCGCACCGAATAGAAGAAACACACCAAAAAAGGGTAATTTTATAAGATAACACCAAAAACTCTCATATACTCCCTCCATTCCAATTTAACTATCGTTTTAGAGAAAAAAAAATCCAAAATGTCTGTCACACACTTGGTTTTCCAAGAGAAAATATTTTTTTCCAACTTTGCCCTTTTTATTAATTTTTGTGATGTCTCATTTACTGAGATACAAGAATCTCTGTGAAACCCAGAAAAGGATATATTAGTCATTTTATATAAATAATTATGGGTATTAAATGACTTTTTTAATCTATGTGAAACACCCAAAAGCGACAGTTAAATTGGTACAAATGGACTATCAGTTAACATACCTAAGCCAAGGTACAATTACAGAGGTGTCTAAACCACCACTATAAGCCAGCACCACTTTGTTCAGCTTTTACGCAAAACTTTCCCATTAGCACCACTAGAAGTTGTGACCTCCTTGTCACTAGCCAAAGCCACTCGGATAGCTGCATTCCAATTCATTGGAGTCTGAATATCAGAAGATGATATATATTTCTCTTTGAATGCACATGTACATAAATTCATTCAAAAGAGTTATATGCATACATAGCTAACAAAATTCAGAAATACATTCAGAACAAAAGGATGTTCGTATATATGTGTGAGTTCCTGGAAATTGCTGAAAAGATACAGCGTCCTTTTCAAAATAGTATAATTCAAAGCAAGCATTCATCATTATATCAAAGACCCCAAATCGTGACATTATACCAAAAGGCAATAAACAAAGACCAAGGGGAAAAGGGTATATCCCTATAAAGAGCAAGGAGGCTGATACCAAGATTCTGGCGAGTGAGACCAGAGTTAACTATGTTTTGGGCGATTGGAAGACCATGAAACTCGCTGACTTTCATCCCTAGCTGCCCACCATTGAAGAAGACAAAAATCTCAAAAAATACAACCCATCAAATGATAAATTAAATGGGTGCATTAAATGAATGAGCAGTAAATAAAATACCTGTTGCTGTGACTCCATCTTTCTTGTACAGCGAACTATGTCATAAGTTCGAGCTGAATCTGCATTTGAACAAATTAATCAGCAATCTATATACTAACCAAGGGAAAAAAATTATGTTCAAGCAGCTAAGTGCCCGTTTGGTAGGCATGTTTAGCAATAAGATAAGATCTTATTGCTAAACATGCCTACCAAACGGACACTAATTTGACAATCTTACCTCTTTTTAGAACCATGGAAAAGGAGATTGGTGGAAGAACAAGAAGAAACTGCATGTAACTGAGCCATCCTTTTCGATTGATGCACTAGACTATCAAACCCTACCTCTGAAATGATTAAAAATCGGCATTTCAATAAGCATCCGTACACGTTAACAATGCAACATCCTAATTCAAATTTATTTGGGAACACGCACACATACATATATGTGTGTGTGTACAAAGCCCAAAGTTACAAATAAATTACTATATAAATCAAAACAAAAAATGCGAAGCACCAAAAGCTCAAACAAGCCGTGAATCATAGAACATAAGAAGAAAAGGAAGAAAGAGTAACTGGAATCAGAAAGGAGAGTGTCAACCAAGCAAATCAACAATTGCAAGATTGAGGATTAAAATCCCAAAAATCAATTTGGGGAGGGGGTTGGGTTATTGTTTAATTACCGGAGGGAAGAAACGGCGGCAGATGACGTTGGTGGAGAGAGTGACACAGTTGAGTGGGCTTGGAGTAGAATCCCGTTTTAAAGGGCGGTACAGCTCAATAGGTTTTTTTCCCTAAAACGTACTGTTTATATATGTATTTTAGTTTTAGTTATATACACTATGAAGAATTACCTTTGCATGACTAAAATTATTTTTGCATACATTTAAATGGTAAAGTGCACTTTATGTACAACTTACTTGCCCTACTTTTAATATTTATAAGTCGAGATTGTTAGACGCAACTATAAATTAATCTAAAATTATTATATAAGGGCTTTTTTTTTGGGTTAATTAAGAAAAGACACACACACACACATATATATATATATATATATATATACATTTCAATTTGATATAAAACTGTTTTAAGTTTTGTACTAATTCGAATCACAAATTCATTTTCCGACCTAATTTAATCTTATGTGGCCGTCGAACTATCATTTCGCCACGTGAAAATTCATGTTATTCTTCTATTTTCTTTCTAATTTGATGCAATTTTCTGGTGAGTGTCTACTCCTTATGGATATCTATTCACTTTTGGTGAATCAACCACCACTGATCGACAAAATGAAGTTTGGGGTGGGTGACCAAGTAGCATTACAATAAGGTGTATATTTTGCTAAAAAAAAAAAAAAACAACTCATGAGCTACTAAATTAAGAGAAGACATAACCCAAAATAAACCTAGGCAGAGAGTCGATCGAATCAAATCAAGAGTCTCTTCTAGGATTGGGTGGCAAAGAGACGGGCAATTTTCTTCCTGAAGAGCTACAAGAATACACCTTGAGCATCACCAACAATAGAGACCAGCTTAATACAAAGATTCATAATGTGGAATAAAGTTTCTCGAAGAGCTAGAAATTCAGCTAGAAAGGGATCTTAAATACTTGGAAATGAACGAGCATCTTCAAAATAGAATTCCTCTGTCTCATTTGTTGCAAAAACCCTACAGTTTGCTACTCACCTCTCTCATAAAAGTGAGCCATCAAAGAAAACACAAAACCGGTGGCCTCACCAAGGACGTGAAAGGAGAGCATGATCATAACGTTCAAGCAACTTGTTCGCAAGTAAGTGTGACGCTTGCAAACTAGAGAAACTTAAAAAAAAAAAAAAAAATTACAAAGAAAACATTAAGACTTGCTAGAGTCAATAACATAGGAACATCATCATACAAATTGCTTTTAAACACTAAATATTTGTATTATCTAATTTTAAAAATTAATTACATAATTGAAACTTGATGCTCCATCACTGCGCATAGGTCGGATGTTGGTAGGCAATTCGATCTAATTTTAACAAATTAATTAAAATTTCAAACTCCATCACTACGCGACATAGCTCGGATGTTGGTGGGCAATCCATAGATAGAGGTGAATAAAACCAGTAGCATCAAATGAAGACAAATCTTTCCTGTTACAATTACAAACACACGAGTGACTGTCTTGGTGATTTCCTTCATGAAAGCATCCATGGATCCTTAATTTGCATTGCTTCTGCTTTAAAAGGATGGTGCCACCACGGCCTTTGATGCCCAATTCCATGTTTCCCGCCTATCTTGTTTAGCTCTGTCAATACCGTTGATTCAAACTGGGAGACCCTCAACTATACCAATATTCACATGCCTGCAGCATTCATCCATCAAATTAAATTTAAAAAAGATATGAGAAAAACCTCGCACCCATAATCTACATAAATATATAATATCCATGACAATTCAATGAATGTATCATGCATCAATCTCCTCTAGATACTTTTGTACATATAAAAGGGAAGAAGAGATAGTTACCTAAGCCAAGGTACAATTAACATAACAATTCTCACTCGGAAGAGAAAATGAAATTGGAAAGATCATCAAAGTCCTAAGAAATCCCTTCACCTATATAAATATTAATCCGGTTGATTCCATAGTATTCTCGACCAAAATTATGTACACATAAACATGAACTAAGAAAAGGAAGGTGACAAAGTGGTATAGCTTAATGGTTACAACTCCCACTATATATGTCATAAGTTCATAGATTCGAGTCACTATTTCTCGGATTAAAAAAAAAAAAAAAAAAAGAAAGGTGATACCGTATTTGCGAGGCGTTAGGCCAAATTTATCATAGCTTTCAATTATTTGAAGCCCATCCAACTCATCAGTCTTTGCCCTACCTACCTGCTATCACATAAAACACAAATTACTCCAACCACCATGCATAAAATATATATGTCTTCATCTTTTTCACATTAAAATTGAGTGCATGTGACGGTATCAACATTCCCATTTCAAAATCTCTCTTGTGAGATTATTTCACGTCAAACGGGTCAATTAATTTTAAAGTTAACATGAGAAATGGGTAATTAAAAGGATAAAAATAGACTATAATATATTTAGGCCTGTCTCAAACTATTAGATGGACAAAATTGATATATAGGTGTCACATAAAACACTTGTCGTTTTGAAGCCGATCTTCTAGGCCATTGAATTTTGTTGTGAATTCCAGAAGAATCTGCACAAATGGAAAATACTTAAAAACGGCATATATATATATATATATATATATATATATATATATATATATATATATACACACACTAGAATTATCATTTGAAGTTGAAATAATTTATTTCACCCGGTTGAAGTTGAAAACATATTTTATACCCAATTCAAAATTTGAGACTCAAATACCCACCAAAATTAACAAATCTCACAAAATTAAATATGGTACTCCCTCTCACAAAATATATAGAGAGAGAGAGATTGTATTACCTCTTTTACAAGCATGAAGGAGATCGTTATTGGACGAACACAAAGAGATTGCATGAAACTGAGCCATCTTTATGGTTTGAATATGAAATGTCTAAATTATAAGGCATGGTACTTCAATATACATGCAAAAAGTAATTAAAATATATTAGTAAAGCTAATTAACTAACCTTTTTCTTTCCAAATATAGTAGTATAAAAAGAACAGTATGTGCAAATTAATCCGAAAATAGAAAAGGAAACACGCCTAATATATAGTAGATAGATGGTCATATATATGTGGTTTTAGTTTTCATCATTTTGCTAATATTCCTTGTTCTGGGCAGCATTTCCACATTGATTTAATAAACATGAACTTATCCAGTATAATTGACTGATTGCAAAATCGCCACTCTTTGTGTTCATACTTCATATAGCTAGGTTGTGCCACCTAGCTACCTATATTATCCTAATTAACAATTTATATAGGCTTAAATAATTTCATTTTGTTTCCCTTCAAAAGGTATTATTCTTATAAAACAAGCTTACAACATACTAAATGACAAGCTACCTTGTGTTTCTGGTGCATGCATTATGCATGGGATGCCAAATGCATAAAATTATTTCAAGAAAAAAACAAGCTAGCGGCACCACCACCAGGGTCGACGTCCATTGCAACTGTTCTGCAAATATTTTGTGATGTATTATTTACAATTAATTTGAATTGTTACGCTTTTAATTCAGTGTATTAAAATTCAATTTAATTTTTTTAATTAAATCAAAAAATTCTAATATCAACAAACAAAAAATACAGAAATCTTAATTAGTCTTTTATATTATATGAACGACCCACAGATTTAACTAATTATTTCAACACAACTATCATATGTATAATATTTTTATTATTAATTTTTTTATTTTCTAGGCCACTCTTCATTAATTTCTGGATCTGCGTGGCGTACCAAGTGGCTTTAGCTCGAATTCGTTTTTTTTATCGGAAAATAATTATTTCACTCTTGCAGTAATAAGACGGGTAAGAGAGTTACCCATCCCCTGCTTCAATTTCGTACATATTACAAATGTTTCAAGCTCCCAACATGATACACCAAGCAAAATTTATTTTACAATGGTCAATGGATTATTCATCCAATCAACAAATAACATGTTATCTTTCTCTCCTTAATTGCACTTTATCCAACTCCATAGACGTATTTTCAGCTCCTCTACTACCTTGTTGCATTCACCTTGCTGCCCCGAAACACCATCGCGTTCCTTGTTTTCCATATAATCCATAAAACCCCCTCCACACACCAAATGCAAACTCCATTCTCTTCTTTCCTCCAAAAAGTCTACTAAAGTGGAGCATATTTTTGGAGGGATTTGAAGAGAGTGCTGTTGAAACTCCCATCCATTTCAAACAATCCATCCAGACACGATAAGCAAAATTGCATTAAAAAGACATAGTTTACCGTTTCTCGGTTCTTCATTGCAGAAGGTGCACTTCGTGTTGGCATTTAAGACTAAGCATTCCCCTCTGCTGTAATTTCGTTGTTGTGGGAATACGTTCCCACAAAACTCTCCAAGCGTGAACTCGAACTTTTGGGGGGCCAATTTATTCCATACTAACTTGAACTCCTGCTTTAGCTCGAATTCGTACATGGAGATATATGTTCATATATAATAATATGCATAAGAACCATTATTTTTCATATAACATGGGTGTGGCTATATATCCAAACAACCCTCTTATTCAAATAATTAATCAGAGCTCGCCGACTTAAACCATGACTAATATGATATTGTCCAAATACATTTTTAGGTAATTTATGTGGAATATGGATTTCTTAACTTATAATAAGGATACAATATTTATTGGGTGCCGACTGCAGCGTTGCCACTTATATATATCTCATCGAATATACCTATATATTTTTAAATCATATTTCTAAAATCAAACCTCAACTAATACATCAGAGTTTTGCCCTTGCATTACAACTAACCACTCTAATTTTTTAATTGTGATTCAAATAACTAACCTATGAATGGGTGTTATATGAACATTGTTTATCATGAATTATTATTCAATTTTATCTTGATACTCTTACTTGACATTTTTAATTAATTTTTTTAACATGTAAAAAAGGAATTTATTAATAAAAGAGATTTAAGACACAACCAAAGATTACCAAGCCACGAGCTAATATTGAAATTAGACATCACAAGATATCTAGTTCCATATTTTAATCTGTAAGGATATGTTTGGTTAGAGATGGTGGTGGATGGGATGGAGGATATGGGTAATTCCGTGAATAGTAAATTTATGTTTGGTTAGGGATGGAGAAGTAGGGGAGGATGGAGCTTTATGTCAAATCAAAGTTGATGTTGTATTATTTTATTATTGTTAGTAGGTTGAGGTAATGATTAAATGATGGTGATAGAAAATGATATAATATTAGGCTCCATTTGGATGGAGTCATTTGAAATCAATGGATTTAGGGATAATACACCATACATTTACAAATCAAAATGGAGAAAAACTAAATGAATGGATTTGGTTCACACAAATATTACCTAAGTGAGAGGATTTCAAATACCCAACAAAACCTAGTCATTTGAAATTCTCTCACTTCTCCCACTTGTGCTTAATATTTGAGTGAATCAAATCCATTAATTTAGTTTTTCTCTATTTTAGTTTGAGTGAATGCATGAGATATTATTCTTAAATCACTTGATTTCAATCCACTCTATTCAAATGGAGCCTTATATTATTGTTAGTTAGTGGGGTAATGATTGATGATGAGAAAGAGAGAGTTAAATATACTCCTCTGTCCACTAAAAGTATGCTCGTTTGGTTTTGACAGGTTTTAAGAAAACGTAGATAAAATAGATAAAGTAAGGGTATTTTGGGGTATTATGTAGTCCATTTATGAGTTAAGTGGTTGATTATGAGTATAAAGTTGACAACATATGAAAAATTAAGTGATGGTTAAATGGTGAAGCAAAACAAATTGTTGAAAAAAGCAGTGTGAGCATATTTTTAGTGGACAGAGGAGTAATATAATATAATATAATATATTTGATGTGAAAAATAAAGTTAATGTAATTGTATTGAAATATGTAAAAATATATGTATAGATATATTATAGGGTTGAATGAGTATTTGGATGAAATTTTAAATGAGATCAATCCAAAATAGAATGGGATAGAGATGAGTCATCCACATCCTGGATAGTCTCATCCCAATCAAACATAACCTAAGGAAATACACGCCCTATCAACATTCATGAGAGTATTATTTAACATGACATAGTTTCTTAATTTTCAAATTGACCAGCCCAACACACCCACACATGGCCGTAGCAATCGATTCCAGCTTTCCTTCACTCACCCTAGCTTCATTTTTACCACTAAGCCTAAACAATCTAGGAACATGCCGTTCGGACCTTTTTCTTCTACCCAAATATCTTACAAAAACTAGTATTCACCCCATCTCCTAATTAAATATTTTGTTCCTTAATATTTTTTAAAAAATAATGTGTAATACTTAAGTTTAAATATTATAATAATATATATATTTTCATTTTAAATAGGAATAATTTAAATAATAAAAATTTAAATAAATTAATTAATTGAATTGTAAACAAATACGAACCTAAAATAATTGCATTTTATGTAAAATTAAAAATATTAGAAGTGTAAAAATTATTTTGGGACAAAACAAAAGAAATATGTAAATGTAATGGCAGGACAAAGTACCATATTACCCAAAAAGAGTTGCAAAACAAATCAAAAGACAGAGACAGAATCCACCAATTCAAACCTTTTCACATTCCAGAGCTGCAAATATAAGGAAATCATACTTCTAGTGACTAATATAAGCATGCGCGACTATATGTAACTCTTAGCAATGATTGAAGATATGACAACAATGCGTACAAGTTCATGTCATTACATTGGATTCCCCAGATGAAGATGTAATAACTCTTACACAGGGACCACAAATATAACGTTCATACAAACTGATTAATCTCAACGCTGAAATTCATGATGCGATGCTTCGAAAGCTTAAACACACTCCAAGCTCGAACGAGAACTGCTCAACTATACTGCAGGCACTCCAGGAATATAATTAAGCTTTTCATCTGAGCGGGCCACCTCTCATTACTTCCTAGCCCGGCTCTCCTCCCGGGCATTCTCCCGTTTTTATAAAGTTTCTCCAAAACACGCTTTGCCTCACAGTTGGGGAAGTTCGATAGGTCATAATAATGTGGGGCAATGTCAACCAACCTGTAAATACAAAGCAAGACCAAAGTTTCAACCCCACAACAATCATATTTTTCTAAAAACAATGACCTCTTAAGATAGTTGGACCAGCGAGGGATCCAGCGATGTACTTATTAGTATTAACATGTAGGGATGTAAATACGTACAAATATGCATGCATATGCAGCAGTTGCAGGGCATAATATTTAAGAACTAAGGACATGTTTGCAATCACTACTCAATAGTAAGAATCACTTCTAACACCTAAAGGCTGTGAGGGCCAGCTTAAAAAAGTGCTTCTGACTCCCTCCATTGAGTTCGCAAAACACCCCCTAAATATAGAACTTAAAAGGAAGAAGACCAACCACAGAGGAAGCTGAGCGGATATACTGGGGACCATAACTATTCATATACGAAACATCAAAAAAGTTAATCATAGAGGGGTGAAAGGAATGAACATCAAAAATCAGAAATTCATGCCAGGTATGAGTGAAAAAACTTACCATTCACCACGAATATCCGTTACTGTACGAATGAAATTCCTGCTTGTCAGAACATACTCATTGTAGATAACCCACTCTGGCTTATGGTCCAGGCAATTTGAAGGGTGTAAATGAACAACCTGTGGGATATGTCATAATGTTAGCTACAAAGGAAGAATAAATGGCCCTGAAATGCAGAGCATAGGACTGTTATCACATACTTGGTTGTCTTTCACGGTCAGATAATGCCCAGTGCGCTCTAAATGAGCCACCTGCATGAAGTACCCAGCCAGCATGGCCTTCCTGATATTCACATAGTAATCGCGGCTGTTAAAATCCGTGCTGCACAGCTTCAGATTGAATCTGGTCATAATCCGAGATAGCTGCTGTCTAACATTGTCTGCGGATTTCAGGGCTCTATGATTGACGAAATTTTCATAGCACCACTGTGGATCCTCCTCTGCATAACATCATCATTTATAAGAAAAAAATAAACATTAGCACCAATATGTACAACTAAAGAAAGGCTAGCAAATGAAATATTTAGTTCTGTTGCTTACTATTCTGCTTGTAAGCGTGATACACATTCAACAGCGTGAGGTGATCTCCATCGATGTGACCAAACCGAAGCTTTTGCTTCATCAGCAGCCTTTTGAGCCTCTCTAGGCCGGACAAAGCAATTGGGTACTAGAGAAAAAATTGGTTATCACAGACGAGGCCCACGGAAGGTCAGCAGATGTATAGAGGCGACGTGACACCATTTGCTTCATGAGAGAATACTGAGAAACTGCAACTATCTGCATCAGCACTTACTTAGAAATCCTTGGTACATGCCAGCGGAGGCATGAGACCCAGACAAGAGATGCTGATGACAACCTATACACACACACAGATATCACTTGCATACACAGAATGCTAATGCATTCATGTATGCAATGAAATATCTGCAATTACAAAACACAGAAGCGTATCTGTGCATGTAAGACAACCTCAGCATGAACTTCACCATTGAGTGAAGCATACTGGAGAAGCATATCTACTTATTCGTAGATATCAACAAGACCGACACTGACAACTGGACAAGAATAAACAATAAGTTGCATACCTGAGAGCATAGCCGATACAGAGAGGATTTCATTGGAACAGTTAAATTCTGAGCTGACAACTAGCATTTTTGCCATCTGCGGATCCAAGGGAAACTCGCTCATGATTTCACCCAACTTGGTCAAATTTCCATCATCATCAAGGGCCCCCAAGTAGTTCAAAACCTCCAAGGCTCTCATCAGCGTCTCTGGAGCAGGCGGATCCATAAAATCAAAATGCACCAGATCATCGATTCCCAGTTTTTTCAAAGTTAAAACTGTATTAGCAAGGTTTGAACGCAATATCTCTGGATATGTTTGTGGTACAAGATCGTTATTAAAACTTTTCTCTGTGTAGAGCCTGAAGCATTTTCCTGGCTGTGTTCTTCCAGCACGTCCAGAACGTTGATGGGCACTGGCCTTTGATATTGGAGACACCAACAGAGATTCAACACGAATTCGTGGATTGTAAACTTTTTGTTTTGCGAATCCTGGGTCTATGACATACACAATGCCATCAATTGTCAAAGATGTTTCAGCTATATTTGTGGAAACAACAATTTTTCTTCCCGGATGGCCACCCTCCACATCTGGTGGTGGAGCAGGTTCAAATATCTTCTGCTGCATTGCTGGTGGAAGAGTGGAGTACAGTGGTACTATCTTGACTGGTCCCACTTGATCCCCAGCATTAGCTACTTCTTTTCCTATTTTTTTACATGCATCTTCAATTTCCTCTTCACCAGTAAGGAAGACCAATATATCACCAGGAGGTTCACACAAATGTATCTGACAAACAGTCTTTATAGCTGCTTCAAGGTAATCCCTTTCAGGCTCCTGAGTATAGAAAATCTCAACTGGGTGAAGCCTCCCAGGAACTTTCATGAGTGGTGCACCACTAAAGTACCCTTGAAACTTTTCTGCCTCGAGCGTGGCACTCATAACTACAAGTTTCAGGTCAGGCCTATTCCTTAACACTTCCTTCAGAAGCCCAAACAGAACATCTGTTGCCAATGTTCTCTCGTGAGCTTCATCAAGAATTATCACTTTATATCTCTCCAAGAGCGGATCAGTCATGGCTTCTCTCAGAAGCATACCATCTGTTAGGTACCTGCAATACAAGGAAAAAAGGTTTCAGGAGGCAATCCCACAGAACACAAATCAAGGTATCTCTGCAAAGCATAAATGGGAACAAAAACCAAAAAAACAACACTCGAGCTTACTTCAGAACAGTTCGAGCACTGCTGCAATCCTCAAACCGAATACTATAACCTACTTCCTCACCAATTGTCACATCCATCTCTTCGGCCACTCTCCTTGAGACAGACATAGCAGCCACCCTTCGAGGCTGAGTGCAAGCAACCATGTATTTCCTACGCTTATCTGGTGTCTCTACCTCTATTGCATCCAGAACGAACTGGGGAATCTGTTAAAAAACAAATAAGTAAAACACTTATTACCTAGCAAAATACATCTTCTGTCTAACATCCAAACTAAGCAACCAATGAGGCAATTACACTATATAACAATCAAAACATGTAGAAATTCAAAACCTCAGCATACGAAAATAGAAATCAATTTGCAATAAGTTAATGTAAAATTCATAGAATTAACATGGGGGATGGTAACATAGTAGTTGTCAGATTACAGTATAAACCCTAGGGAAACTAATTTTACTACAACAGCTGAAGAACGAGCAAAAAAGTGAGAGAAGTTTCTCCTGTTCCAAAATAGAGCATAACTTTATACTATAACTCCGAGCGTACGAATACTAACCTGAGTGGTTTTACCACTACCGGTTTCACCGACAAGAATTAGTGATTGATTGGCTTTAAGCGCCTGCAAAAACTCCTCTTTCTGGTGCCACACGGGAAGAGTCTTCCTCTTCTCCAAAATTTCATAATACCTTTGAGAGAAAGGCCTTTTATTCCACGGGTTAATCGTCGCGTCGGCCGCCGCCGCCATCGCGCCCACGCCGTTAATCCTAGAAAACTTTCCCGGTACCGCTGTCTCGTCCACTACATCGAACAGACTAACCTTCCTCTTTCTCTCCGTTCCCATCTACCTAAAGTTTATGCTGCAATTCGACAGGAATATGTTTTTCCGTCAAACTGGGAGGAATCGGAGGCTAATCTTGAAGGCAATGGAGAAGAAAACCCTAGAAAGAGAGTAATTAGGGTTTTGCTGTGTATATATACGGAAGGATGGGATTGTGGAAAAAGGAAACATCTGAATTTATATACTCTCGGCATTCAAAGGTGTTAAATATTCGGGCAGCAATTGCCCATTAAGATGTTTGGGCCATTCCAAATCTTCATAAATTTGGGCCTAGGCCCAACCATAAATTTTAACAGGAGTCCATCTAGCCCATACGACAATTGGGTTATTTATATAGGGTACGTTAATTCGTGGGGTGGAACGATAGGATAAAAATTTGGCTCAGTTTCCACGTACTCAAATTTGAGAGTACACACACTTATCCAAATTGACATACTTTTTTACAAGTACACACACCCGAAATCCCATAACTGCCCCTCCCACTAACCACGATCCTGTATGTGTTGTTCGAATTTTTGTTTCGCACATTCATTCAAAGTGCGAAAGATAAAATCGCATTACCTATATTTTTGAGTACACACACTTTTGTGCGAATTTTTTCGAACAAAGTGCAATTGTGCGGCTTTTTTTTCGCACAGGGTATTCGCATATGTTGATCTTTTTTCACAAGTACACACACCATTGTGCGAAAAAAAAATCCGAACACAGGCATATGTGCTAACAACCAGAGTCGAAAATTTCAAACCCGTCACCTTCAGCGAAAATCGACGTCAATGTTCAAATACACGTAATATGGTAATATAAATACATATTTTGAATACAAACAACTCAACAAATCATTCTAGAGCAACAAAAACACAAAAATGCAAGAAAACCCTAGGTATAAATCAAACAATGAAATAATCGAAATAAAAACTTACAACATATTCTTCATCACTTGAAGTCCCCATTCACAAAGCAAAATAACTTCGTCACGTTTCTTGGTTGCGTTTCACGGATTCATAGCGACATATGTTGGGGTTTTGGAAAAAAAAAAAAGCGGGCCGTTTATGTACGTGGGAGAAGCGCCGCAACATTTGGTTTCAGTGTGTGCACTTGAAAAACGACCGTTGTATCATATTTCACATTAAGGGTAGGTTAGTCTTTTTACTATGATTTGGTTAGTTTTTTTCCAAGTGTGTGTACTTTGAAGTTTGGTGTGAAGAAATAACTCGCACCTAAAAATTTATGGATTAGAAATAAGATAAAATAATCCTAAAAGTGAAAGTGGATTACCAAAATTTTAGATTTATGTGAATGTGTGTTCATGTGACCTCTCTTTTTCATGTATTTTTTTTTTTTTTTAACAATCATGTATCATTGATTTTTATGTGTTGTTGATATTTTGAAAAAAAATCATGTAAACCTAAGTTTATATAGATATTTTTGTGAAATTTCTAAATTGACTCATTTTTTTTTTTTTTTTTTGAGTTATTCGCACCTCATGAACCCCCTAATTAACCCGTAGTTTTTTGGCCTTTTTTTTTTTTTTTTTTGAAAGAAAGGACAGAATATAAAATCCAACCAATTATAATTTTTGGTAAAATCAACGATGGATTTGGATAGATTTAGTCACAAACACCACCATCATCCTTCCATTTGCTCCTCTCTTTTTGTCTCAAAAGTGTCATTCATCTAAAAGGTTCAATCGTAAATGTTATATCATTATGTATCAAGAAATGTGTACCGGTAATACCTTTGCACCATAAACAATCACAGTTTAACATGAGAAATTTTACTCTGCACATCAAAACAAAAGTGAAATATACATTCTATCCTTTGGCTAATGATACATTTACAAGTGACAGAATCAAGTAACTTTTGCATGTACACAGAGAGTTGAGAGAATATGTGCAGTCAGTTAAGAGTTTGATCACCAGCATCTAAAGAACCAAAACTGCGCCCGTTGATCATTGCTCTACTCCAAAAGAGAGAGCTATCCCGTAGATCTGCACCCACAAAGTTAAACAGTCGACTGTTACTTAAAAACGAAATGAATGTAAGCATCAGATTATAAAAGAAGTACGAACTTGGGAGGTAAAAGACTTGGTGCAGCACCATCATCTGACATAACAGTTTTGTAAAACTCAATCGGGTTAAGCTCGTTGTCTCTGGTGCTGGCTGAGGAGCCCCGCGAGTGTCACTTTTGAACTAGTGCTGGAACCGAGACCTTCAGATGAACAAGGAATTAACAACGTCAATTAAAAAGTTTGTGTAATACCTAGTGTTTCAATTCTATTCTTGTTTGTGTTTTAACAATATAAGATAGTTTTATCAACATTTGGAAGCATCAACTCTTTCCACCTTAAAAGCACATGCATAGTATTTGATACATATTCTGGCTGCATTACAAGACTTTATGCTAAATAACATATGGTATTAGACAATTTAGCCAACTTTTTCCTAAAGATATGAAGGCCATAAAATGTTTTATTTAATTTGCACAGCGGGACCAGTTTGAGATGTTAAATGATTATCCTTGGTCATTGTTTGATATAATATGGTGAGTGGTGACTGCAGTGGAATCTGGATCGAGTTCCAGGTTTGTCCTAACACTACTTCCATAAACAAGATAATCTGTGACTACATAGTTAAACCTAACTAAAAGGGAACACCTTAGAAAAGCTTCGATGAAGTGATCACATAATAAGTTGGACACAATAAAATATAGAATAGTTTCTCATAACACGAGCAATACGTTAAGAATTGTGCTTCCTCCAGTCGAAAAGGCAATCTTTGAAACTAAGAATGGAAACTATTATAGAAGTCCTCAATGCATTTTCTTCCTAATTTATCAAACTTTTTTTTATGTTTTTTCAAAGTCTTCTTCCAAAATCTACTCAGAAATTGGGGCTTTGGAACACTTCGCTTATAATTCTTGAGATACCACGTAATGTGAGAATGATTTTACTCGTGCACCACATATTTCATTCACATGATACAGTGAACAATGTTTTGAAAATCAACACAATGTAAAGAATATGATGGAAATATACCTTGGAAGATTATCACGAGAAAAAAGAAACCAGTTATGAACATGGCCGAGATGGTGGCACCGGATGATGCTAATGAACACGCCGAAGATTGTGATGTTGATAGTGCTTTTGCTGCTTTCATCTTCTTGATTGCTTTTATACGTTCCATCCTCTCTTGCTTTTTTAGCAATCTTTGTGATTTCTTTGAGCAACCTCATGTCAGCAGCGTCTATGGTCGGACCTTTCGGGGCCGAGGTGGTTTTGCAGCCTTTTTACTTTTTCGCCCTTTAGTCTCTCATTCTCCGTCCCCTTCTCCACAAGTGGCTCATTCCCTGTCCTCCCGTATTCCTATCTACCAACAACTTCGTGCCTCATGTGGATATTCTCCTGGCTCATTGTCACTAGATCCGTTGAAATACAAAATTCCACTAACGAGTTTTTCAACGAAGCATTCCCCTTTTGCCCCCGGAAGAGGGGCCTCGTTCAACATGAGCTCCATGACTTCTCTCATTGCTCTCGATATCGATCAAAACATCTTTTTCCTTCAAATTAGTGTCCATATTTCATGAAATGTGTGATTCTATTGCTCAATTCTCCAAGATTCCCCTTAATGATATATGCCTTTAATGTCTATAAGATATTGCTTGCTATATTTACCCAAAAGCAATAACTAGCAATATCTATCTATCAATAAATACCAATAAATCTCTCTTTAGCCACAAAGAGTAACCACGGTTCTGAAAATTTGAGAATTTATTTTCTCCAAAAAAACACTCAGAAATACACAAGCAACAGAATTATCCTGCAATCAAAACTTAGAAATCAAACACCTACAAGAAAATAATATTCCTAATTCAATTTCTTCAAACGAAATCAAAGTTTTATCCGAACAATAATGCAGCTTGAATTCGAAAAACGATATCACACCAAGGTAAAATGATATTGCGAAAAGAAAAATATATATACATGCCAGAATATGAATGTGAAATGAAATTAGGGAGAAATTGCGCGTACCGATGAGGAAACAATATGCAGAAACCTTAATTTCGGCAAGAAAAAATCGGCGAGAAGCAATTGGGAAAAGGGGCTTCTTCAGAAGTTCCCAGAGAGATTTTTATTCACCCCCATGTTCAGCTCTATTCATTCGATCCTTTGTCATTAAAATAAATATAAATTTTAGAGCAGAAAAAATCGCGGGGAGAATGATGAAACTTGAAGCAAATGTTTGGCGGATAGTCCGAAATTGCCAGGCCGCACCGGTTCATTAGTTACGTGGCATTCAATTTTTTTCATCCGGTGAAGGGTGACTTGAATAGATAGTGGGATTCTAAACACTTCGTCACGTGACATTCAATTAATTATCATTATTAGTAGATTGTTTGTGGTTAATGTAAATTAATTTTATTATCTGGATGGTATATAACATAATTATAGTTTAGGTTCTGGTAATTTTATTTGCAAATGGAGTTTTATTTGCAAGAACCGTTTTATTTTTCATGGTTCTTGAAATATATCTTATTTACCAATGCAATAAATAAAAATCTAGAAAATTTATTGGCACCAAGTTGAGGCTTGCGGAGACGGACTCCTAGCATATATTCTCCGTCCCAATAAGCTTATGCACATTTCTTGGGACACGCAAACTAAAAAAAAATTAATTTTGTTGATTTTTATGAGAATAAGGATAAGAGAGAATAAAGTAGAGTAGAAAAAAGTGACATTTTTTAAATTTAAATGATGTTGTGAGAGTATTAATATTGTGTGATATTTTCTTTTTAGGAGTGTACGAACTTATTGGGACCGATCGAAAAGGAAAGTATGCGAGAACTTCATGGAGCAGAGAGAATATATTATATGTATATGCTTATAACCCTATCAAATTATGTTTTAAAATAAGAGTACTCTTGTGTGAGATTGTCTCATGAATGAGACGGATATGAGACGAAGTCACTTTTTAATAAATTGTTATCACTTTTTCATAAATTGTTATCATTTTTTCATAAATTGTTATCATTTTTATACTAATTTGTATCATTTTTAAAAAAATAACAATTTATTAAAAAGTGACTCGATTTCATGTATGAGACGGTTTTATATGAGTTTCGTCTTTAAAATACTAGTTGAGAAATGAGAACAATAGAATCACAATTCCTTCCATTTAGTGAGGTATGAGTTTAGTTCTTATATTGATACCTTTTTATCATTCAGTTTAATATTACTAGCTTTTTGCCGTGCGATGCACGGGCCTCGTTGTTGCGTTCTTATTATTATTTTTTACACAGAGAGACACCTCTAAGATGTCTTGTATATAATACTTTTGTGCTTGTCTTGGTAACGTATTCCTTTACGTCAATATAAATTTTTATTTCTAAGATCTTTTAAAAAGGTTCTAGGCAATGTTATATGATACACCAATAGAGCTACCGGGTACACCCATATCATGCACCGAGTTATCTACACCCATTTCATAATCATTAGTGTTGTCACTCTTGGCATGAGAAATAATTGTTTGTCTACTCGACTTCCACTTACTATATAAAAGAACATTTAATTTCTAATGGAGTTCGATGTTGCTTTCGCATGGGCAAGACATTTGCTCTCCAATAGACTCTCTAGTACCTAGATAGTATTGGTATCTATTTCTTTTTCTTTCTAACTCACCATTCGTGCCTAAGCCTTTTAAGAATCTCCCTCTCAACAACTCTGCATCTCTCTCGCTTCATTTTCTAAATCTTTTATTTGCCGAATACTTTTAAACTCGAACTCGACTCGACTTAATAATTTGACAAGCATAAGAAATAAGGATCCCCAACCTTGTACATTTTCTCCGGTTTATCTCCCTCGCTCAATGAGCAATGAAAAAATTATTTTAATTAATTCTGCTGCCAAATAGATGTTATAAGCAATCAAAGAAGTCGTTGCTATGAAATGAAATTTGAATTTGTTCATTCCTAACAAACATTTCATCGTGATGGGATATATCGATGCACGAACACTCCCACACCAAAATGAAAAATGAATTTTGAAAAGTAGCACTGAGCAGAGGAATAAAATTTATTAATGCTTGTATTACAAATAAATTTTAGAAAAATTTAAATTTAACTTGCAAAGTAGGAACACAATACATCTAACTCCCTAACACTACACTTAGATTACTTCTCTAGTCTAGCTCCAAACATACCAAATCAACCAAATTATACATACCAAAAATGCACCTGCTTCCTTCTTCCCCTTTTTCCCTGTAAGAACCAACCTACTAATAGTAGAGGATATATAAGGCGTTGTTGGTCCCCAACCATTGACAACATTGCATCCACCCTCTCCAAGAAAAATCACACTTAAGGAAGACGTGACTTCTCGTTTCGGGTTTATAGTAAAAGAATATGCTCAATTACTATTATTACAACATGTTCTTTGCAAGTTTTCGTGCGGGCTCTTTAAAAGAATACGCTCGATTATTATTATTACAACATGTTCTTTGCAAGTTTTTGTGCGGACTCTTTAAAAAGAATACGCTCGATTATTATTATTACAACATGTTATTTGCAAGTTTTAATAAAATACAATACATAGTAACAATACACAAAATATAATGAAAGCTATAGTACAATATAACTCATAAATACACAAAACTACTCGTACACTCATGCTCTTCACTTCTCTAGTACACTTCTTCATCAATCTTTTGGCCTACTAAAAACCTAATGAAACACTCACAACTATTAAAAACCTATGCAAGGTTTATTTTTTTATCATAAACTTATATTTAATTAATTACCTTATAAGAAAAAATCTAATAACTCACAACTATTAAAAACGCATGCAAGATTTATTTTTATCACAAAATTATATTTTACTTTTTAAGCGATCTTTGGAGTGATTGAACTTTAACCACTTATATGAACAAATTTTTTACCATAAAATTGACACCTATTATGTCTAAAGTCCTTTTTTGGATACAAATTATGATATTTGGCTAAACACCTTTATTGAACATTTAACTTAATCTCGTATTTACACTCTTATAGTCACATGTCACTTAATCAATTCTTTCAATAAAATTATTAATAAAGTAACTCATTCAATAAAGTTAAATATACTTATTTACCCTTCATTTTATACATTTTAATATTAACAAACAACTTTTTTTTAATACTTGTATTATTTCCTTTTGAGCAATCAAAATTGGGACGAAGAGAGTATTTAAAATCTTTATTCAAATATCTAATATATTCGCACAACCACACAAAAAAATGTGACACACTACATATAGTTGATACTGAATACATATAAACCAAATTGTAATTACCATATCATTGTCATCACTTCCAAACTTCTTCACCGGAAGAGTGTTGTCAAAGAATCTAGGAGTACTCTAACTTAGTTTTCTTTCATTCTATCAAAGTTCAATTTTTAACATTAGTTGTGCCATAAAAATACAAAATATATAACAAATATAACTATATTTAATGGTTCAACCATAACAAATTAAAAAGGTATTATTATAAGAAGGAAAATGTAATAATTAAAAAAAAATTAACAAACATAGTGCAATAGAAATAGTGAAATTCATATCATAAAATGAATTAACTAATCTATACATCAAATATGATATATACATCTATAGAACTAAATTAGATATGCAAGTTATACATTTGCTGTTGGTGATAAAGCATGATCATTAGCAACTCATTCTATATCATTTAATTAGTACCTGTAACAATGACAGTAAAGCCAGGAGAATCAATTCCTTATATAGCTTTATGAGTCGTAAAAACATCAACTTCTCTAGAACTTGTCTGCAAAAATATCTAATTAAAAGGAAAAACAAAGTTAAAATAAAAAATTATAAATCAACAGGAAAAAAGGTAAATATACAAATTACACTAACCGGAAAGAAAATAGATCTTTGAAAATATTACTCCACATGATAGGGAAGGGAGTAGTTGTTTGAATACTTGTTCTTTCATGTAAGTCAATTCAAATCAAATTGTAGTCACACCTCATGAATCTCTCTCTCGGTGAAAATAACATTGGAAGGACGTTTCACGGTCTAATAAACCCCGTCTCTATCTCAATTTTCATCCTCATTTTCCATCTTCATTCCCTCATATCTCCCACCTTACTACCTTTGTTCATACTTAAATAAAATAGTCTAGGAAATTTATCTAAAAATCCCTCCTCCCTCCTACGGCCTTCAAACATTCCAAAAATAGAAATTCCACTATAAATTTCACCCTCACATTATCCACAATATTATACAAAATGTATTATTTTTGTTCCACATATACACATAATCCAACTCATTTCTTCCTTTATACATAAAGGTTTACAAAATTACCCTCAAACCCCAACTCATTACTCCACTTTCTTATTTTGTATGCCCACAAAATGGTGCAAGTTAATTCGGGATGGAGGGAGTACATTTTACTTATATTTTTAATAAGTGATACCCCTACAAATTAATATAAAAGTGATAATCTTATTATATAAAAGGAGAATAACCCTCTCCATCTTACGCCAAGTGGTATATCCAGAGCCGCCACGTGTCCTTTCACAATTTTTTTAAACTATACCTCGGCTATTTAACTTTTTTCCCAAAAATACCCACTATTTAACTAACTTAATTATATTGATTGTTATTAATTAATTACATTATTTTTTTCTAACAAACGCTCCCTTTTCCCCTTTCTTCCTAAAGGAAGTGAAACGGATTGTGGGATTATGCTCCTATGATGTTTGGCCATGTCGAATCTTCAATACAATAAACAATCTACAATGTTCTGTTCCAAATCCTCCATGGCCGCCATTGTGCACATACAATGTGTCGCCGTCTTACTGTAAGTTCGTCGTCGGGTAATCATGGACTCTTTTTATCCTTTTTTTTTTTTCAATTCACACTTTTTGATAAATTTGTTTTTGATTCTCTCTCCCTCTCTTGATTATCGAGTTTCTCATATTTTTGTGTTTCGGGCGTTGTTGAGACACTCCTTATAATATTCTAAAGAATCTTCTAAATTCTTCCCTTCCAGTGAGTAAGATTTGTAGTTTTATTTTTTTTTCCCTTTTGTTTTATGGTTTTTTTAAAAAAATATTTTGTTATTGCGTTTCCTATTTAATAAGAAATGACACTTATTGTAGTTTTTTTTTCCTTTTGGTTTATGGTTTTTTTTTTTAAAAAATTGTTATTGCGTCTCATATTTAAGAAGAATACGACACTTATATATTATTTCTAGGGTTTTAATTTTAATGGTTTCAATACCAAATTCAAGGAAACAAAAGAATTATGCAACTTCTTTCAAAATATACATTTCTTGATGATTAGTTAGATCATTGCGGATTCCATTCAAATATAATCGAAACTACCACCCTAATTCTTGAAAGTCTTCCGTGTGAAGGGGACTCTGTATATATGTTCAATCGGTGTTCTCATGGTATTTAGTGTTACATTTACTATATTTATGTATATGTTGCTAGCTATTCTAGGTAGGTAGGACATGAGAAGAGGTGAGCACTAAGCGGGACCGAATTCCATAGTAGTTTTGAGGTAAATTTATACGTATTTCTCCATTGATGTATAATTATTTACAATGGTACAGGAAAACAAGGAATATGGCAGCAATAGAAATGCAAAGAGAAGATTACAAGTGGTGGTTGAGCTCATTACAAATGTCTAAAGGTTTGTCCATTTTTAGTGCATGCTTTGTTATGAAAAGATGAATGAACAATGAGATGATTTAGTTGGGTTTGTTTAGTTGCTTGATTTCTTTGGGATTTGGTTCGGGATTGTTGCTCGAACATGTCATGTTTCTACGTTAACAAGTACTTTTGCATTCATAGAGAAATGATGATTATGGCTAAACTTATGATCAAGTTTTTTTATGAGTAAGTCTTGTATGAGGTTGTTTCACGAATCTCATTTCCTAAGATGAATCACCAATTGGTCTTCAATTAACAAAAATAAGAATGCTTCAATCCTCCACAATGCTTGAATTACAATCCTCTTCTCTTCAATTACAACTTGAAACTCAAAATCTAATGGATCAAAATGCTAATCTAATGATTACAAGCTTGAATCTAATCAAAATTCATCAATCTAATGCAATTACAAGTAGAATTAAGCTAGGAAATGATAAATTCGCTCAGAAACTACCTAGAAACTCGCTCTAAACTTATATGAGGAGAGTATGCTGTTTTTGGATCCAAGTGACTTAAAACCAGAATTTTTCGGTTTTGGGGCCCCCTCGACTCGAGCTTTGTGCCCTCGAGTCGAGGCCTAAGAGTCGTGTCCACGATTTTGCCAAAAATCCACTGCCTCGAGTCGAGGCTCGGCCCTCGACTCGAGGGATCCACAATTTTCAAATCCCTCGACTCGAGGCTCCTCCCCGAGTCGAGGCACCAGAATTTCAAATTTCTCTCTTTTCTTCATATCCCTCGACTCAAGGCCTGCGGCCTCGACCCAGGTCGAGTCCAAGGCATTTCTTCGGACGGGACTCGGCCCCGACCCCCATTTTAAATCCCGTTTTGTTCATCTCTTCTATCTAAGCATGCCGGTACTCTCGGTTTGGCAAAATTCCACCGTTTTACCTATAAAAGCGGACGGAAAATATCAAATACTCATCAAGTAATACTTTTAGGCAAAGAAGCGATACTCTACACATTTAGGCACAAAAACTAACACTTTTGCTCACTTTTTGCACTAAAATAGGCCTCAAAATCATGCATCAATTCACTTCAATCAATTGTGCAATGGAATTGTTTTATACTTGATTCAATTGATAATTCTTAAACAAGTATTTGATTAATCAAAATTAATTAAGAACAAGTAAGTAATTTGAAGATAAACTGAAAGTAAAGAACACTGATTTATAGTGGTTCGATTATGAAAATCCTACGTCCACTCTCCTTTCACAACCTTACGAAAGAGACTCCACTACTTACTTACTTACTTTCGTGCCTTTACAGATTACAATATCAATTCTTCAGCCTCTACACTTCTTCTCTATTCTGGAATTTGTGGGCTTGAAGATATATGCAGAGTGTTCTATAAACATTTGAAAAATTATAAGCGTTTTAAGAACGTTTTGTGCTTAGAAGTATGCTTTGAATGCGTGTGAATGTGTTACAAAAATTGTGGGGATCAAAAGTTAAGGGTGGATAACTCTCCACTACAATTTTAGAAGCCACATAACTATTAGATACAATTTTTTTCCTAATTACTAGTAGGTACAATTTTTATCTTGACTTTCCAATTTTGCCCTTCCTTTCAACCGAGCCGCTGCAATTTTGATTTAGACGTTTTTTACTCTTTTTCCGACACAATTCTTCATTGTCATAGTTGTACAATTTTTTTATTTCCTTCATATTTTTTATTATCAATTCAAAATTTGTCATAGTTGTACAATTTTTTTATTTCCTTCATATTTTTTATTATGAATACAAAATTTGTAGTTCTTTGAAGGATTCAAAATTAAGAATTAAAAATAAGAGACAAAATACAACATTCTTCATTAATCAGTTTGAAATTACTCATTTTGTAAAAAAAAAAAAAAAAATTACACATTCTCGTCCAAAAATAAATTACAATCATAAGGTAAACATCCCATCGGACATACATACGGTGTGGAGAAAAATTGATGTTGCACATGTGCAGTTGCACATGTGCGGCTTCGTTGCACATATGCACATGCATGCACATGTGCGGAAGAAAAAAATTCTGCATATTTTTTTCCAATGTATACAAATAAATTAAGAATCAAACAGATCTACAACATTCGGATCTATAACACTCGGGAAGAAATTAAGAAATTAAAAAAATAGAATCAAACAGATTTGCAACATTCAGATCTATAATCCTTATACTGACATCTTCCAACAACCCAGTTGCATTCACCCCCAACTACCATCATCTTTATCGAGTTCTTTATTCTTAAGAGAACCCCCAAACTTATCAAATAAAAAGAAAAGAATTGCAGAATCCTACTTCGAGTGATTGTCACGCGACAGTTGATTTTGATTGTCGATTCACCGATTGCAGAATTCTTTATTCTTAAGAGAACCACCAATAGATCTGCAGATTCACCACCAACTACCATCAATTTGATTATCACGCGAGCCGCCGCATCGCGCCGCCTCCCGGCGCGCGAGGAGCAGAGCCGCCGCCGCCGCCAAGCCTTCGTCTTCGTTGGGAGAGAGAGGAGCAGTCGCGGTCGAGGGGCTTCGTGGCGGTTTCATTGTCGCCGGTTCCACCGTCATCTTCATCGATTGCTTCTTCGCCGTGGGGCGCGGTGGCCCGTGGGTGGCTGTCCCTCGTCGCCGTAGCCTTTGGGTCCATTCGGAGAGAAAACCATAAATCAAAAATTGATAGAGCAAGTAATGAGAAAACCATTCATCATTATTGAGGGAGAGAGAAATCTCCAACCCATGGGGGATAAGAAAACCACTCTTCGTTTGAGAGAGAGAATGGGAAAATGAGAGAGATAACAATGGCAGACAATTTAAGGGTAAATTGGGAAGTGGAAAATATTGATTGTAGTGGGGAGTATTAACTTTTTGACATAGTACCCTATAGCAATAAAAATCTAAATATAGTATCTTAGAGTCATAATTCCAAAATTTAATTCTAATTCTACTCTATGATCTATTTATAAGATATTCAGTATCGATAGTTGTAACCGTCTTGCTTGACTTTTCGATGTTGGTTATAACTAAATAACTGATTTTTGTTGTTTGTAATCGCTTTTTGGATGGTTATAACTAATTACGTTAATTAGTTATTACTTCTTCTTGAAATCTTTAACTTCCACCCTAATCATCTCGCTTCCTTGAACCTCGCATAACCTTATCTTTGTCTCGACCTTCTCATGCCTTATTACTTAGCAAGTCTTGATCTTCAATAGACATGTAGTCGTCTGCTTCCTTGTCTTTGTCTGCCTCTCTTTCTAACTAGCTCTTATCCGACCTTTTGTATTTAGTCTATTACAAGATTTTATTCATTACCTCACCGGCTATACAATCATTCAACTGGTCCTCTTATTTTACATACTCATCTTAACTTCATCAAAACTAGAATATTTTTTATTCTAACAGTGGGGAAGAGGAGAGTGGATGGCACGGTTGCTGGCTATAAGGGAGGCAGACGCGTGGGCCAAAATCCTCAATACGGTTTTTGTAACGCCCGAATTTAATAATAACATATAATAGCCGAGGCGCTACTAAATTGACTCGTTAACTCAATTAAAGAGAAAATTGTAATTGAATAAACAGAAAATATTACAAAATAATCATTTGAGATTTACAATGAAAACAACGTAAAATAAATTATATGCAACCATCGCCTCGTACCGCTCGAGCTCTTTTGACCTGTAGAAAATCATAATTGTGGGGGATGAGTGTTTCAAATACACCCGAATTTAATAATAACATATAATAGCCGAGGCGCTACCAAATTGACTCGTTAACTCAATTAAAGAGAAAATTGTAATTGAATAAACAAAATCTATTACAAAATAATCATTTGAGATTTATAGCGTAAAACAACGTAAAATAAATTATATGCAACCATCGCCTCGTACCACCTTTCGAGCTCTTTTGAATCTGTAGAAAATCATAATCTGGGGGATGAGTGTTTGAAAATACACCCAAAGAGGGAAACATCAATGATTGAACAGCTTAAACAACATTCGTAAGCACATATGATATTTTCATTATAAAGCTCATGAGAACATTTAATGCTTTATCACATAGTACGGGTCATTACCCGGATTGAACATTATGCGGGCCATTACCCGGCTTGAACATAATATTACGGGCCATTACCCGGCTTGAACATATTACACGGGCCATTACCCGACTTGCACATATTACGGGCCATTACCCGGCTTGAACATTGTACGGACCATTACCCCGCTTGAACATAGTGCGGGTTACTACCCATCTTGATTAATAATGCAATTTAACATAGCAATCATAATGTTGAATGTTAAACTCGATTAAGAGTAGAGATTGCCCTCACCTTAAAAACAAGAATCGCAACAAATGATGCAATGCAATACCCCTTAATGATCCTCAACTCCTTGAAAATACACAATCTTAAAGGTCTCAAGTTACTTCTCATATCCTACAAATAACATATATTCTTAATAATCTACAATTCCAAACGCTACGAGCGTCATATCAACAAACTAATTATAATTCTATAATCTACTAGTGGATACCACAATTAACGGAGATCAAATACTTACCAAAACATTTTGAAAATTCTCTCTTCCTTCTCAATTAATATATATATATATATATATATATATTATATAATATTATTAAATATAATATGAATTATATTTTCTATTTTAAATAAAATTTATATAATTTAATTAAAGACTAATTATTAATATTAATACTCAATTTATTAAAAATAATTATATACAAATATAAATAATTCACGTAATAATTTTGGGATATTACAATCTACCCACCTTGTAAAAATTTCGTCCTCGAAATTCGGTTATAGCTTTAATCATCACAACCCACTTTCCATGCTAGATTATCCTATAAATTATTTCTTCATTCTTTAAACTCTTAACGCTCCGAATTTAAAAATAACACATAATAGCCGAGAAGCTACCAAATTGACCCGTTAACTCAATTGAAGAGAAAATTATAATTGAATAAACGAGATTTATTACAAAATAATCATTTGAAATTTACAGCGGAAAACAATGTAAAATAAATTACATGCAACCATCGCCTCGTACCTGCTCGAGCTCTTTGACCTATAGAAAATCATAATCTGGGGGGATGAGTGTTTGAAAATACACTCGGTGAGAGAAACATCAATGATTGCACAATTAAACAACATTCGTAAGCGGTATATGATATTTTCATATATAAAGCTCATGAGAACAACATTTAATGCTTTATCACATAATACGGGCCATTACCCGGCTTGAACATTGTACGGGCCATTACCCGGCTTGAACATTGTACGGGCCATTACCCGGCTTGAACATAATATGGGTCATTACCCATCTTGAACATATACACGGGCCATTACCCGGCTTGCACATAATACGGGCCATTACCCGGCTTGAACATAGTGCGAGTTACTACCCGTCTTGATTAATAATGCAATTTAACATAGCAATCATAATATTGAATGTTAAACTCGATTAAGAGTGGAGATTGCCCTCACCTTAAAAACAGAGTTGCAACAAATGATGTAATGCAATACCCCTTAATGATCCTCAACTCCTTGAAAATGCACAATCTTAAAGGTCTCAAGTTACTCCTCATATCCTATAAATAACATATATTTTTAATAATCTCTAATTCTAGACGCTACGAGCGTCACATCAACAAACTAATTACAATTCTATAATCTACGAGTGGATGCAAGTATTTTGATATATAATACCGTAATTAACAAAGATCAAATATTTACCAAAATGCTTCGCAATTTCTCTCTTTCTCTCTCTCTCCTCTCTCCTCCTGCGCCCTCTCTTCTTTCTTTCATTTCTTTTCTTTCTTCTAATTTCTAAGTTGCGGCTTTCTTACAATAGTCGGGTGTCGCACCGACTATCAATAGTCACTTATATGGTTAGATTTAAAATTTAATGGTTTAAAATGAATGACTGCTACTGTTGTACTACTCATCGAACTAGCTATCGTACTATGTCGTATTAAATATCGTTTTGTATCGCGTGTCGCACTTTTTATAATAAATTCAACAATTTAAAAAATATAATTATTAATTTACAATTTCATCCCTTTTTAATTTATAATAAAAATCTCTTTCAATATAAAATAATCATTAATAATCTAGGTTTCTTCAATTAATTCACATTGTTGTGTTTCTTGCTTCCTCTTCCCCGTTCACCCATCGATGCAATCTCAAGATTCAGAGTCCATCGTCGGCGGCCGGTCGTTGCCATTGTAATCATTATCTTATCGACTCTATAATCGATCACCACCACGCTCTTCTCACCGCCACCATCCGGTAAATCTCCTCACATTCGCCACTGGTAAATCTCCTCTACCACTCGACTCTATATGGTTATCTCGTGTTTGTGCTAATACTCATCACGCCCAATTTTCATAAATAAAGTTTTTTTAAAAAAATAATTAATAAATTTTAAATTAAAAGACGTGAACAAAAATTTAACTTCAATAAAGGGCTATATATTTATTTGACAAACAGCGGAAGACTTAAAAATTAAATGACCTCTCATAAATGATTTAATTAAAAAAATCATTCAAACAAAAATAGAATTATCTTTTTAAACATCGATGCGTAAACATGACATGTTCGAGCAACAATCCCGAACCAAATCCCAGCAAATCAAGCAACTAAACAAACCCAACTAAATCATCTCATTGTTCATTCATCTTTTCATAACAAAGCATGCACTAAAAATGGACAAACCTTTAGACATTTGTAATGAGCTCAACCACCACTTGTAATCTTCTCTTTGCATTTCTATTGCTGCCATATTCCTTGTTTTCTGTACCATTGTAAATAATTATACATCAATGGAGAAATACGTATAAATTTACCTCAAAACTACTATGGAATTCGGTCCCGCTAGTGCTCACCTCTTCTCATGTCCTACCTACCTAGAATAGCTAGCAACATATACATAAATATAGTAAACGAGAACACTAAATACCATGAGAACACCGATTGAACATATATACAGAGTCCCCTTCACACGGAAGACTTTCAAGAATTAGGGTGGTAGTTTCGATTATATTTGAATGGAATCCGCAATGATCTAACTAATCATCAAGAAATGTATATTTTGAAAGAAGTTGCATAATTCTTTTGTTTCCTTGAATTTGGTATTGAAACCATTAAAATTAAAACCCTAGAAATAATATATAAGTGTCGTATTCTTCTTAAATATGAGACGCAATAACAAATTTTTTTTTAAAAAAACCATAAACCAAAAGGAAAAAAAAACTACAATAAGTGTCATTTCTTATTAAATAGGAAACGCAATAACAAAATATTTTTTTAAAAAAACCATAAAACAAAAGGGAAAAAAATAAAACTACAAATCTTACTCACTTTGGAAGGGAAGAATTTAGAAGATTCTTTAGAATATTATAAGGAGTGTCTCAACAACGCTCGAAACACAAAAAATATGAGAAACTGATAATCAAGAGAGGGAGAGAGAATCAAAAACAAATTTATCAAAAATGTGAATTGAAAAAAAAAAAAGGATAAAAAAGAGTCCATGATTACCCGACGACGAACTTACGTAAGACGGCGACACATTGTATGTGCACAATGGCGGTCATGGAGGATTCGGAACAGGAACATTGTAGATTGTTTATTGTATTGAAGATTCGACATGGCCAAACATCATAGGAGCATAATCCCACAATCCGTTTCACTTCCTTTAGGAAGAAAGGGGAAGAGGGAGCGTTTGTTAGAAAAAAATAATGTAATTAATTAATAACAATCAATATAATTAAGTTAGTTAAATAGTGGGTATTTTTGGGAAAAAAAGTTAAATAGCGGTATAGTTTAAAAAAAAATTGTGAAAGGACACGTGGCGGCTCCTGGATATACCACTTGGCGAGAAGATGGAGAGGGTTATTCTCCTTTTATATAATAAGATTTTTACTTATAATATGCAAAATATTCATAAAAGTTGATAATTTAAAAAAAGAATTTATGATAAAATTTCATATAAATTTGTATTTTCCATCCAAACAGTTAAATAGTTTTGTTATTATTAAAAATTACTTGCAAGTTGCAACTCATAAGTCCAAACTCGTCCAAGGGCTGGAATTGGTAATCAATGGAGAGACACGGAGGAGAGAGGCGCGCCGATCACTTCGCAACAGCGCCGCCTTTTGCCCCAGACGGCGCTAATTTCCACTACGACGATAGACAGGACCACTTTTACGGCGGTCAGCACCAACCGGACCACCGTCACCACCACAGCTTCAACGGCCATCAGAATGAGTCCACTGGTTACCACCTCAAAAACGATTCCAACAATACGCCGCCTCTATCAGGGCACAAGAGACAATTTCCTCACCCTAGTAATTGCAGAGCTTTAATGTTTTGAATACCTATGATTCAACCTAGTAATTTCGCCATGTTGAGTATAATTTTCTACAGATAATGCTGATTATGGTTTTGTGAAGCTATACGTAGTAAACATTCCGAGAACAGCCACTGAATTTGATGTAAGTAGCAAGAGAGACGTGAATTTATTTGAAGATCACCGTGCGTTGCTCAAATTTATAAGTATTATTTTGCCTCAATGTTCTGATTTGATCAAATTATCGGGCTTAAAATTTATTGTCCTGAATATATGGGTTTTACCCTTTAAATTCAGGTTAAATCTGTCTTTGGAGAATTCGGAGATATTCTTGAGGTTGTTCTTCTAAAGGATAAACGGACTGGTTTCCAGCAGGGTATGAAGAATTAATTTTAATACACTTCTGCTTAAAATATAAAGTTATGCTGAGTTTACTGTACATTTGGTCTTAAAGACTATTCGTAAGATTTTGAAATAATTTTGTTTGATGAAGTACATTGTGGTGCTTTTAGCTCGATTAAACATTACAATCTGTGTTTTAAATAAGTTCGTACACATTATCCTTTGTGGCTGATATTGTTTTCTTGTAAATGTACCCTCGTGTACCTGTTTGTTGATTATCTTGAATGTGTAATGCTAAAGCTGTAAGCTTAGCATATAGATTAGTATACAGCTTCACGGGTATATGCATCATTCACCTTCAAATATGCATGAGGGACATGATACAGAGTTTCTCAACTGTTGTTTATATGACCTAATGAAACTCTTATAAAAAGATTTATATACTTCACTGAATGTCTAGGAGTTGGCATGTACTAAGGCAACAATCCCCCTAAAAATTTAATTAAAAGTAGGTGTGCCTCTTGCCAAACTGTACTGTCAAGTTGTAAGAAAGTCATCCACGAAGGTCTGTTGATTATTCTGTTCTTAACCATGGTGTTTTGTTCTGCTCATATACCTACATGCTAATACTGTCAAGCGTTGCGATTTTCATGTACTAAACATGGAAGGCTCATTTGTAGTTTTGTCGAATATGGAAATATGTAAATATGACTATATGAGTATCTTGATTTCATATTTTCTAGAGTGCTGCTTTGTGAAGTATGCAGCGATTGAGCAAGCTGAGCAAGCTATTGGGGCATTTAACAGTCAATATATTTTCCCTGGGGTTAGTTATCATGTATTTCTGGCCGATTAACCATATCAAAATTATTTTATCCAAATTCATATAATCTCTCTTACTGCCTTACATACTGTTTTCATCCAGGCGTTGATTCCTATGAAAGTTAAATATGCTGATGGAGAGCACGAACGCCTTGGTAATTATATTCTCATGACTTATAGTGTTGTTAGCTATAGATTTGTTGTAAAGGCTATCAGTTTTATTTTAGGGTTTAAGATACAGCAGTTTTCTGAACTTGATTTCTTTTGAAGTATGTTGGTGGTTTAAAAACCTGCACGTTTCTGGTGATAAGCTCTCAGAATTGACTTGGAAAGTTTTCTCTTCTGAATTTTATTGCTTTTGTCTCATTTCTTACTCTTGCAAATGTTCGTCTCATGTGAATAAAACTGTAACTTGTGTGGATTCACTGGATTTCAACTGCATTTATGGGAAATTGTTATTTTTGAGTCTCAAATACTGCATTGTTCAATTGGTAAGAGTTTATCGATTTCTGGCTTGAGCGGAACATATAACTTTTTGGATGGGTGACATATATCTTATTGCCCCCTTGGGTGACAATCTGGTAAGTTTTCTTCTTGGTTTGAAACCTGATGAGTGTGCTATTATCTTTTGAATTCCATATACAGTCACCTGTGGAATGAATGGGGATGTCAGTCTTTTTTAATGGTCAGATTCCACAATGGAATGTCTTTCTATGGATATTGTATTTCTGATTATTCAATCTGATTTAAAGTATTAATCTGTTGAAATTTTAATATCCCATTTATAGGGTTTCACTGCATAGGTATTTTTGATTGCTTGTTTTCTGGCTCAGAAGTAAAAACTGTTGTTTTTTTTTTTTTGGATTCTTGCTGATCAGTTTCCCTGTCTGTTCATAGGGAGCTTTGGTGGACCTGTCCATAACCATAAGTTGTATGTTGGCTGCGTGAATAGACAAGCTTTAAAAAGGGAAATTGAAGAAGTACTTACCTTTTTAGATGCTTTCATATTTTGCAGTCTATTTCTTGAACACCAATTAGGCTATTACCATGTCCTAATGTAAAGGAGCTTTCATACACAGTATTCGCAAATCTGCTGAAGTATTTACATTAGGCCTTGTACTATGATGCATTATTTATTTTTCATGTTTTCATTATAATTTGTATGAAAGTTCTGCTTTTTTCTTGCACACTGAGTAGTCTTATTAATTAGTTGAACTCGAGTCAAGCCTCAAAGAATGTGTAGTTTTGAGCTCGAGCTTCTTAATTAGAGTCGGACAATTGACCTGTTTATCTGCAATTTAAAGATTCTCTGTTTTTTTGTCAATACCAAGAGAAATAGCTGAGATTCTGAAGTTAACATATTATTGTGTTTATTATTATTATAATTATATAAAAATTAGTGCTTTGTCAAGTTCTGATTGAATGTTTCTATTTTTCCAGATATTTTCACCTTTTGGTTTCATTGAAGAGGTTTTTATGGTTCGGGATGAATTCAAGCAAAGTCGTGGTATGTGTCTTACTATTTCTCTTGCTCTGTCATCTAAGTTCATCATGGATTGCATGAGGCTTGAGAAACATTTAGTAGTGACTTATGAATCTGATGTTGCTATCTTTCTGCTAATTTGTTTATAGAAGTCTGCTCTCTGTGTGCCCTGAAAATGACTCTTTGAGTTGGAGGAAAACAGAAGTGTGTGAAACCATTTAATTCCATTCCATGCATTTCATTGGTTTTTGATTGATGTGAATGTATTGCAATTTGTTAATTAGTGGATGTTTGATTATTTCTCCTCATGTGAACTTTCTGTTGCTTTCAAGGATGTGCTTTTATCCAATATTCTTGTAGAGATATGGCAATGGCTGCAATTCATGCTTTACATGGAACATATGTGATGAGAGTAAGCCGCAATACTTGGATGTGTTTGTTTTCTCAAAATCTGATTTGAACTTTAGAAGTTAATCTTAAGATTCTTTCTTTTAGGGATGTGATCAACCGTTGATAGTTCGATTTGCAGATCCAAAGAAGCCACGTATAGGGATTCAAGGTACTATGCCTTTTGAAATCTGCACAACTATAATTTTCTGATTATTGTAAAATTGTTGCAGAGTTTGTGAAGCGTGACTCACTGTTTGCACTACTTCTTAGTGACAAAGAAACATCCAATTTTGTATATATATTATTTTGCATGTCTTGATTGTGGTAGTATTGCCGTATTGCTGGACAGACAATGTATTTTCCCAGAAAAGAGAGCATTTTAATGTTCCAGATGATTCTCTTCCATCATGTTAGTAGATGCACACACCCAAGGGACAATTGAAGATGCCGTTGATAATAAGATATTCCCGAAACTTGAGAATAAGATTGCCACAGCCAAACATGAAAATTAGGTCGCCAAAAGCTAGATTGAAATTGCCCGACAAGAGTACAAGTAATTTAGCTGCCAAAAAAGAGACTTCAGAATCTTTATGGTTAGAAACTGAATGTTTTGAAGCCTGTAAAATAAAATTTTAAAGAAGACATTCAAAAGCTGGCAGGAATAAAATTGTTTTTTTTTTTTTTTCTGCAAGATTGTCTACTAGAATATTTTCTTATGAGGTTTATTCACTGATTTAAACCTCTAAGACAATACGTATCAAACTCTTATTCAGCTTCAAATTCAAGTTTCTTGAGGTATTTATACTGAGAGGTTTGGTATCGATCAATATTATTTCTTTAAGGCTTTAATCTGGTATCTCAAAAGAAAAAGTAAAAGAGAGGTTTGGTATGGAGCAATATTATTTCTTTTGAGGGAAGGGGGTTATATTTTTGGTCAGGAAAAGAACTTTTATTAAAACCAAAATGGGTCAGGAAGGGGGTTCTTATTAATTAAGACACATATTTACATGCATATATATAATGCATTGACTACATTTATATTCTTTCTGTATTTCCTTTTGTCTCTAATTTTTGTTAAAATGCTATGTCAGCTTGATACTTTGGTTTGATTTTCTCCAGGCGCGCTCCATATATAAATGATCCCTCTAGTGTGCATATGCTGTCTAATGAAATGCAACAGATGAAGGTAGCATATTGTTCCTGATCATCCATAATCCCCGATATTACCTATATTACTGTATAATTTTCGCATCATAGTCGAGGAGTATCTCGTTCGTACAATACAATGTGGCTTCCTGTTGTAACATGGCCCGCTGCTGGTTTTTTTTTTTTTTTGGTACCTTTTGGCTTGGAAAAGTATTTTAGCGGATGTGGACTTCAAATTAGTAACGTTCATTTGTCATTGATTCAGTTATTTTATTGTACCCAAAGAAAAAGAAAAAGGAAAGGCGTTGTGAGGAAAAAAATCAATCTGATCCCACCATTGACGATAACATGAAAATTTCTGTGTTAAAATAAATTTCTTATGCAGCTGAGGCCTCTTTACGAAAAGCTGTTGGTGCCAACGCATACATCTTGCTATTGGCTTGTGACAGCACTGTGCTCTTGGTGTTTATTCTCTTGTTAACCTGAGTACTTGAATTTCTTGATATTTCATCTTCTATCTGCCTTACCATGACTAATGAAATGAAGTACATGTTATTGGAGACCCTGTTCAAATATTTTCTTCATCATGCTCATTTGGTATTTCATCTTCAATCTTTTCTTTACATGAAATGGTAATGTTGCTTTAAACATCTTTAGGAAAGCTTTGATTTGATTTTGGCTTGTGAAATGCATCTTGTAAAGAACGTCAATTGTATATTTTGCAGTCTTCACACTCAGGAAGCAGCATAGAAATAATGACAAACAACCAGTCTTCCCATTCAGGATGCAACACGGAAATGATGACAAATAATGATACTGCACCTGCATTTCATGCATTTGATTCAATTCCTGGGGTCGAAAACACTGTAGAATGTGACTGGAGCGAGCATGTTTCTCCTGATGGAGAGTTATATTATTATAACTGTGTAACATGTGAAAGCAGGGTAAGAATTTCTTCTTTTTCTGCTACTGTTATTCCCTATCAGTGTTGCAGACATCGACCAAGGCACTAGTCGACTACATGCCAACCAATTACTTATAACTGGCTGAATTAGAAACTGCCCTTCTAGTTGCCAGTTAGTCAGCCTTGTCGGCAAGGGTCAGACTTGATTATTTTTTTGTTTTTTAAACTTTAAACGAAACAAAATCATTTTCTATTCCTTTGTGAATGAAATTTTTGCAAAAAGGATTTAGAATAAGGGCAAAATTTCAGCTTCATTCCCTCTCGCTCTTGCCACACGTAGAATCACTTAACACAATTCAGTTTAGTTTACAGTGGTCTTGATGTATAATTAATAACATATTGGACTACATGATTATCTTTAACCTGGAAAAATGGAGAATATAAGATGAAATGTTAGAAATATCAACAAACATTAAAAAAAAAAAAATCATATCATCTCAGAAATATTAGTTGGCGCGTAGAGGGAGTCTAGGCTGCCTAGGCCGGTGTCCACCCGACTAACGCCTAGCATTTTTTTAACGTTCCCTGCTGTTCCGGATCTTGTGTAATGTTGTATTGGTGTACCATAATGTCATATCAGTGGGAGAAACCTGAGGAGTATGCACACTATGAAGAAGAACTTGATATTCTGGAAGAACAGCAGCTGCTGGAATCAAAACCACATCTCATTTCTTCTCCGGAGGTTTGTGTAACTCAAAAGGTATAGCTGCAGCCAGAGAAGCTCACAAACAAGAGGTGAAGCTAAAATCACAATTCCCGACTTTCATGACCTTCATTTGATACGGTTAGTTCCAGTTGATTGCTTTGTATTTCTCTTGAGATAATTGTACATTACAACTGCATCTCATGTGGTTTGTTGGAAGAAAGTAGAGCAATTCCCAAGAACTGGCTTCCGTTCAATTATTTAATATGAACACGCACGAATTGACTTATGTAAGACATTTCGTTATAAGTAGTTGACAGACTTTTATACACTTGGGATGAATGGAGTTTCACTTGGTATATAAGTCACCATGATAGCAAGACACAAAATTGACTAACTTGACAATTAACGGATAATACGTTTGGCAGGTTGAGATTTGCTGTCTTATCCTGCAGCAATGCACTGGAAAGAAAAAAGTTATGTGGTGATATTTTACTGAAAAATAGAGGTTTTCATTTAATTTGTTCTTTGATTCTACTTAAGTGCTAGCTCAACAATTTAGACATGCTTATGATTGCTGTTATCCTGATTGTGTATGTATATTTGGTCTGTTAATTTAATGTGGCTCTTACAAATCTGATGTCCTTAAACATGTTTCAACGGGTTTGAACGACATAGTTGAGTGTTATATGATTTGATTTTACTAACATGTTTTGATGGTGAGGCTTGGATTTTTCATTGAAAGATTGCAAGGGAAAATCTTGATAAGGATTCGATATAAGAATCGGAAAATCCAACGGTTATAAATGGTTGAGTGATATAAAAGTTATTTTCAAGGGTAGTGATGACTCACAAACATGGTATTAAATGACATGAAGATGAGGCTGGTCATGATATCTTTTTGTCATTAATGACTAATCTTTTTCACTGTCCAATTAGTGTTTCCAATAATTGATTAATTTCCGCGCCTTTGAAGCACAAGCTTTTCATTTATTCTTTTGAATGTTACATATCCCCACCCCATTAAATTAAATAAATTAATAAATCGAGGGTTTGTCTGATTAATCTCTGGGCCGGGGTAAAGAGTGTCCCTGTTTGTCTTTAATTCGTTCGACAATTAATTAACTTGAAGTTAAGTTATAACTTATTCTTTTAGGTAGATGATATTGTGCAACAGGTGCAAACGTGTAATTTTGAACAATATTGATTGTTAAGTGGAAAAATGCAGCTTGTGTATCCAAGACTTTATTAGAAGGTAGAACTACATAACTATAATCTCGCGTTCCAATTCTCAAAGCGACGACGTTTGGTGATGTGTACTAAGTGGGAGGATGATGAGTTTGGTAAAAGGGCAGAAGAGAAATGCGGTGTGTCGTGTATGAATCCTTACATTACATACGTCGTGATTCTTCATCACAAGTTACCACGTTATCCATCTCTAAGGTTCAATGAATTCAACCTCATAATAGCATTTCCAACACATCATATTTAGTTTAAACACGACAAAGGGGTTAGGTCACTTGTCAAAAGTCAAATCTCCTACCTTTTCTCTCTATTTTAATACACTATAAATTAAAATCAAAATATTAAATTAATTAGTACACAAAAAATATGTTTCAAATTTTTTTCTACACATTTACAAAATACTAAGTCATAAGAATTCATGGATCTCAAATTTTTGTATTCATAAGGAGGATGATTGATTTATTTTTGGGTTTAGAAGTATGTATCATCATTTTTCATAAGAAAATGGACGCCTCCACTATTAGGGTTTCTGCAACTTCTAACATTAAAATACATACTAGCTAGTGATCAAAGAGCAGGTGATTTTTCATTCATCTACATGCATGCTATAATATATGTTGTCCTAAAAGCAGTTAGAAATGAAAGTCAACAGATTTCGAAATTCAAAGGCCTTCTTTCTTGAGAGTTGACCATGGCAGCATATCTTGCAGAAGCCCATTGTTTGGCAGCTGCAACGCAGGAGAAGGAGAACCAAAGCTCATCTGCACCGAGTAGTTGATGAGGTTGTGCGGCGGAGCCTCCCCGAGATAGGGCGGCGGCGGCAGGACGGCGGCGGACGGGCGTTGCATTTGTGGGGTTGTATGAGTGTGCTGGCCTTCATATGTTGTGACAACAACGGTGGGATCATTGCAAGATCTCTCCACCCTTTTTTCACATTACATGATGCATTTGTGCATCTGTAATAACTCCTGCAACAATGTCATAACAATTACGACACAAATTAAAAATAATAATCCATTTTATATAAAACACACCTAGGAAAAGGGCTATTTTTGACAGCTTTTTGGCCGTACTTTCTCCATCTGTAACCATCTTCCAAATGATCAACTTCACTCTTTGTCATGAAAGCAAATCTTGCTTCCCTCTGCTTCTTCTTCTGATTTGTTTTCTTCACTTTCAACCTGTATGTATGTATGTACGTATTATATATCCATTGCTAGCTATCATGAGTACAAAGAAACACACACATCCCCACATGTATTAATTTACACACATATATATATACCATCAAATTAACTAAGAATATATATATATATATATAGACTAACTCTTTCTTAGTTTTGTGAATCTCTTCTTCTGCTTCTGCTTCTACTTCTTTATCATCATCATCATCCTCATCTTCTTTATTAGGGTGTTCATGACTGGATTCAGAAGAAATGGAGGAATAATTGGGTGTTGCGGGTGCATTGAGCTTCGAGGTTTGATCATCAGAATTGATAAAGGGGGCCCCATGCCCAGAATAATTTTGGAGAAGATCGAAAATAGAAGGCCCAAAATCTTGCATATTCAGCAATTCTATGAACCCTAATGAGCTGCTCTTTTCACAGTCTGATGATGAGTATTCAAACATCTCTCTACCTAGCTTTTCTTCCAATCTTTCAGAGAGAGAAAATGAAGAGGTTTGGAGAGAGAGAGACAGTGGTGTGTAATGTGTATATAGAAAGAGAAAAAGAAAAAGGAGTAAAGAGAGAGAGAAAGAGAGGAGAATCTTGGAGAGGAAGGTTGACTGGGAACAGCCGGTGGAAGGAAGCAATAAATGTAGGCGTTCAGACAGTAGTTTTGACCGGTAAGCCGGTTAAGTGTGAACGCGATCCATCACCTCATTACGCCAAAAACAATACAATCTCTCTCTCTCTCACTACTTTTTTTTTATTTATTTATTTAAACCCAAAAAAAAACTTTGTAATGCTCGTGTGCATGTGCACTCGATGACACGATCTTTCTTTTGCTTTTCTTTATTTTGAAGCTGAATTTTCGCATTTTATTATTACGTATATATATATATGTATATGTATAATAAATACGTACTCCATAATAGTGTAGTAATAAAATAGTGTACGGTCTTTATCCAAATAAAGACTATGACTCAATCTTCTGATTTGGGTTTTATTTTACAGAGATTGAATAAACTATTGAGCATAATTAAAAACTGTTTATTGGAAAAAAATCTGAAAGTGCTTTTTGTTATATGTTTAGGTTCAAATAATTAAGAAGCGAATGAAGATTGCTTAATTTTCTACGTAATCCTGTTGATAAAGAATTTCTGCATAATTTAAGTTTTGTATGTGTGTGTCCTGCAGGTGCAGCTACTTTTTGCATAAAAAGACAAAAAGTATACCGATCGGTTGAAAAAGAGTATATTATTATGACACGGAATTAAGGCCATCAAACATTACTAGTAGATTTTTTCAAATATAATTAAATAAATCCAGTTGTATAATACTATATGCGAGTTAAAAATGAAAATTTGAACTTTACTTTTTTAGAAAAAAATTAAAAATTAAAAAGCAAGGTTGGAAAGTGAATTATCTCTTCTTCAAGACTTCAATTATAAATTATATCCAGTGATATATATGCAAAAATAGTTATTTTACGAGCATAGAATAGAAATGTGTGACAAATCCAATGTATATGTTTGTTTTAGTATACATTAAGTTGACATGGAGAATATTCAGATTTTAAAATTTTAGTTCAAATTTAGGATTTTATGGATGCTACAAATAGGTGTTTGATTAGTATATATATTTTTGTGGAAAATTTCTGTGTAATAGTACGTTCGATAATTGAATGATTAATTAATGTACAATTTATTCGATACACATTTCTTATGGAAAGTGTCAAGTTTTCTAATCCCCGTATATTAATAGGGAGTTCATTTTTGCTTATGTGTCAAAATTTGTGTCATTTTGATTGTTTCGTTGTCATGTGTCATTTTTTATATATGTCATTTATATATTAAGTTTGTAAAAAATAATAGTAAGGATTTGAACCCCAAACCTCTTATGTTGATTTTAAAATGCCTAACACTAAACTAATCTATAAATATTTATATGGTTTGAAAAACTATTTTATTTAACTCTAGCATATAAAAGTGTATTAATTTTTGTGACCGTATCAATTTATATTTTATCTTAATATATTTTAAAAACTCCAATGGTTATGAAATATTAATTTGTGAGTATTTCAAACAAGTGAATCCTCATATATATTAATAGGGAGTTTATAATATTTTTGTTTCAATTTTTGTGAATTCCAATGATATGTCATTAAATGAGAAAATAAATTTATGTATGTATTTAAATGTCAATTATATAAAGAGTTTGATATATTAGTAATGATGACGAGTTTAATGTGTAATTAAGTCTCATATACAATATTAATAATACAAGATTAAAATTATTAATAATATACAAAATTTCATACATATTATATATTGTTATTTGATAAAAATATTATATGTATAATATATATATTATATTAAAAATTTATTTAACGAACATACTGCGTAACACGCGAGCTCATCTAGTTAAAAAATATAAAACTGAAAGGACTGCAAAATTATTATTATTATTATTATTATTATTTTTGAAAGGGACTGCAAAATTATTTGTAACAAAATTCAAAACAAGATTAGTGGAATGATTTAATATTAATGATTTTATATTAATAAGATGACAGTTATGCTCATAATTGACAGATTTTTTTATATTTTTTTACGGAGAAACCTTAATTGCTGAGCTGAATTAAGTGGAAGAAAATTGGGGCACGCCAGCTGTCGACATGAGCCCGTTAATCCAATGAAAAAGCCCATGGGCCTACATCATTCTTTGTCACACGTGGCCCAATTGAAGATTGGTCCCATCGGTGGCCTCAATCGACGACCGTATGTCAATCCGACGGTCAAAATCTAATCAACTACGTCAGAAGCACGTGCCAGTTTACGCGTTTTTTGGGGATATTCTGAGGTGGGGCCGTTGCTTGGACTATACGCTCCTTATATAAACATTTATTTATTGTGTCTTCTACCATTATTTTTTACTCTTTTCATATTTTACATTCATCTGTTAATTAATATTTGAGGTCTATTTTTCATGTTTCCCTGATTCTCTTCCGTTTTTTGGATTTGTCCATTCTCTGGGAAATAAAAAATATCTCGATCCATTACCATTATATTTAAATTTTATCATCTTATACAACTTTTTACAATTGAATTAGGTCGCATAAACAAAACAAGACCATGCATGCAGCATGCTTAGTGGTCGAATTTTATAAAATTTCTTATGTTATATAGTAATTTTTTGTATATTTACTTTACAGATGCTTGCAAATATAAATTATGTTTTTATAAAGTGGGGCTATATAATTCATTTTTTCATCATCATATTCAGTCCATATATAAATACACTCTATCTCGGTGAATACAAATAAACAATTGAGTTTGAGTGTGTCCGATGTGAATCAAGTTTCACGACCTATTAAAAAAATATAGGTAAAAAATAGATCAATTTAGTAATTACTTTTCAGCTTATCCCAACTAATATCTTTTAGTAATATAGGTAATACTTTTATGTTATAATGACCGATACACTTTAATAATATAGGTAATATTCTTTAGTTATCACGACCGAAATTCTTTTAAAGAATATAAGGACATACTCTTCAATTGTCACGACTGAAACTTTTTAGTAATATAGGTAATACCGTTCGATTATTACAACCGATATCTTTTAGTAAATGATCAAGTTTCACCGCAAACCCTTGTTCACAATATACTTTGTTTAAACAATTTTCTTTTTCCACATTTTTTACGCATTTCTAAATCTTCTAATTTCCATTTTTGTTTAGCTGGGGGATTCTCAATTTTCTCTTATTTATAAATGTGTGGGTTCTTTTAATTTTTTTATTTAGATTAAAATTATATTGAGTTTGTTTGTTGTGAAATACATGTCTGTTATTTAAAATATCAAATTTCAATTTATATCTGAAATTATGTGTTATTTTTCTCAAAATTATTAAATAATACTCCTCCATCCCATTTTAGATTACTCAAAATTAAAAGATTGATGTCTTGTTTTTGTTTTTTCATACTCATAATGGCAAAAATAATTTTATCCTCTAAAATTAAACTCTTTCAAACATCTCTTATTTATATCTTATATCACTTATATAATTACTCATCCTGCTCTCTCATGCTAAAGGAATCTCCCTTCAATAAAGTTGAAATGACTTATTTACCTTATTTTTACACTTTTTAATATTAATGAATAATTTTCTTATTAAAACCCGTATCATTTTAGTTTGAGCAATAAAAAATTGGATGGAGGAAATAATATTTTGTATTTTAAAATAATATTATTTTGTATACGAGATATTGATATGAATTTAACATTAAACTTCCCAAAGCCAAGTTCACCAAGATTTGTCAATTATATTAAGAAAGACCAATACATTATCTAACTTCATTATCATTAAAATTTAAAAACGGTTGAATTTGAAGTGTAATCGTACTATTATCAACGGAAACAAGTATGAATAATATATTGAAATTTGAATAAATGGCAAGGTTTAAATTAAATGTTTCTTATACTATACGTTATAACTTATAGAAAAGGAGGGAGAAATTTTTCAATATTATGTACAGACAAAGTTGGTTTGTCTTGTAGTAACGAGTCACCATCCGAGTCAATTGTCGTGACTCCAATCCCAACACTTGACTATTGTATTAAAAACTCCAAAATATTCTTCTCTCACACAAAAGAATTCAAACAAAATTTGTATGAAACGTAGGGGTGGGAAATGGATTTAGGTTCGAATTGAACCAGAAAATTAAGAAAAAAATTGATTGATTTGGGTTTGTAATTTAAAAGCGGAGTTGGAATTGGGTATTGTATTTAAACTCGAAAATCCAATCAAGTATCTGATTAATAAATTAATAAATTTTTTTAAATTCTAAAATTATTAATTTTTTTTTCTTTCTATTTTGTCCGTTGCTAATTTTCCAAAATGGAATGTAAGCAACTTACCTTATCTTCTTATTCATAATCATAATCATAATCATAATCATACTTGATGAGAACGAATTAGACTCGATAAATTCGATGCCTAACTCGAGTTGTGCAAGCAACGAACCCCTCAATCTACGTAATTTCGATGCCCCAACTCAAGTTGGCAACAGCGAAACCTGATTGACTCTAGCTCGGGCTAGCAAGCTATCGAATCAATTCTAAGCAGAATTTGCTTTAAGAACTAGTTTGCTATCTTTTTCATATATCAAATGAGCTTATACAACTAGTTATATAGCCATCAATTCTACCTAACCAACTAACTAACTCCTAACAATTCTAACTAACAACTAACAAGAAAATACAACTCTTGCAAAATAGTCCCTAATATGCAATACAAAAAGTTAAAGGACTAAATGCAGAATTCATGACAATTCAATTTCTTGACTTGATTTATAAGTTCTCAACACATACCTTCAACACCCTCCTCTATAGGCAAAGTCATGCTTAATCTACCGATAAAAAAAAAAATGAGTCATGCTTTATCTGACCCCTTCTTACTTGATATGATTCAGAACCTTTCTTTTTTTTTGATCAGCGATTCAGAACCTTTCTTACTTTACTTGATCCACCAAAGCAGTAAGATTGCATTCCTGTTTTTTTATTCTTATGTTTGTGAGAGCTCTGACCATACAATGATACAGGGTGGTTCTGTTAAGCAACAATGAATCGCAAAATACTTTCAGAAAATAAAGGGGAAATTTTTTTTTATAATTTAAGAAAGGAAAATTGACAAAAATTACGAATTTTAAAATATAAATAAAAAAATTCAACACATATAATAAAGAAAATTAAAATTTAAGGGTGCAACCGCCCCATCACTCCCTAAATCCGTCCCTAGTGTTAAAAGACACATCCAATGATAGCTGTTTTTTTTTTTCAATTGATCTCACATTTTTGTAATTGCATTATCTATTTATTATTAGTATGTTCTTTTTTTTTTAATTACAAAAAAATTATCACTTTTGAAAAATTGCAATCTAATCTAAATATTTGAAATATTGCAATTAAAACATGAACTTTGAATATTTTGACAAATTAGACTTTTAAGCAACTCTTATTGTGCCTAAGTCCGACGTGACAATCCTAGTTGGCGAGCTCCTATAAATAAAATAATGTCATTTTGATACACCCGCTTTTCGCACCCTATAAGTATTCAATGTTGCATTATGTTATTTTTAGGAGAATTCATGTATCATAGTATAACTCCTATTCGATTATTTCAAATGGGAGTATGAAAAAAAAAGAAGATGGAATACCTTCTCACACAAAGATATCTAAAAATATATAAATATTTATTATAATATCTACAAATGGATTAATTTACTTGCATATCTACAGTTTATTAATTTACATTATTGCATAAATCAAACAAAAGTATATTAAATCTAGCATTTTTGCATAATATCTATAGAAAAATACTGTGAAATGGATAAACGAAATTCATATATGTAGCTCATCGTTGGACATTTATAATTACTTATTTTTACTAATATGATATAAGTGTATATTAAATCGAGCTCTATAAAAAATTCATACGTCATAATTTTTTTTTTTTTGACGGGAGTAGATTAATAGTACAAATTGGAAATTGAAGTTTTTGTATGGTAGTGTAGATGAAGGCAGCAAAATCCTTAATCAAGGGGATTTCAAAGATTGAAAATCTTAGCCACTATTATTAAATGCTTCTTTATCTAATTCCCACCTAAAAATATGTCTTTTGCTTATTAAATTGGTTCACCGGCCCCAAGTTTGAGGCTTATGTTATGCTGTTCAACACATCATCTAAAAATGTAAAATCAAATTTATTAATTTATTTAATTGTTTTTCATGGGTATCCTGTACATAATGATGGAATCGCATAAACTTGTGACGTGTATCAACAAATAATATTATATATATTTGGATTTGATCTTATGCCCACGTGTGAACACCAATTTATATGTCCATCACCAATCATGTGATCTGCATAAGTAATTAATTAAACAATAGTGGGCTCTCCTTTATATGTGGCATCACATTATAGGTGATTGATATCTTGCGTAAGCGGTGGACATATAAATTGGTGTCCACATGTGGGTATAAGATCAATTCCGTATATATGTGAAGTAAATAATCAATCGGCTCATGGCCGTTGAAATTATATATTTGTTAAAATTCCATTTAGGTATTTTCACATCAGGAATTCTATTTTAACTGGCGGTGATCATGGTGTAATTTTACGATATTTTTAAAAATATGAATTACATTGTTTTAGTTTGGTTTGATTAATTGTTAAATTCAAACTGCGATTTCTCAAATAAAATTGATCATACGATTATAAGTGATTTTGGTCGATATTTTACTGTTCGTTGGTTTTAATAATAAAATATTAAAAATAATAATATAATGGTAGTGTTAACTGAAATATTTACTAGATCATGTCTTGTTGGAGCTGATGTGAGGTCGATGTGAATTTTTATGAATTTAGTTAAACGACAAATTAAATATTTTAAATAAAAACTATTATTTTATTTAGCAGACATTTATTGAACCAATAGAAAAATTAGAATAATTGTAGTTCAATTTCTCGATGTCACTTATCATATTCTAATATATATTTCACTTTTTGCATCTTTAACACATGTATTTAAAATTGTGGTGATTTGTTAGATTATGTTTAGCATACCATATGTTATCTATCTACATTATGAAATACAAAGTGAAACACATGAAACGACACAAATGATATCATGTAGAATAATTGCACTTGCACATAGGGTTGTAAAGCGAATCGAATCGAATCGAATACCGCTATTTTGAATTTGTATTCGTTAAATTTTTAGAATATCGAATTCGAATATTTTCGAATAGTAAATGTGATTTATATTCGATTTGAAATTGATATCGAATTTTTGAACAATTCGAATACTCGAATCGATTTTTTCTCAAATATATTTTAAACAATATACTTTGAGTATTCAATTCAAAATTAATTTCGTTGTTTCAATTCACAATACAAGTCACAAATTCAAAAGTTACATAATCAAATACAAAATAAAAAAATTAATTATCAAATTACATAACGAGAATCAATCTTCCATCGATTTTGCAAACCAAATTCAAGTTGTTTGCAACATGACATGAATAGGCTATTCTTACTCCTAAATAAAAAACAAAAATAATTAAAATCGGTTTATTCATAAAAAACATCATATATTTCAAATGAATTAAAAAAGTTAAAAGAACTTATGTTAGAATGGATTTCTTGATCCCATGAAGTCGGCGAACTTAGTCTGCTCCACAAATCAAAATTTCTACCATGTGAGGAGTTAACGCGAGCGATAAGGATCCAATACATCCAAATCTTTGTTATGAACCGATGATGAAGAAGTCATTAGAGTCTTCTGAGAATCTACTAAAATTACATTAATGAACCAAAAATTGCAAGAAATATTGTGTAAAATTCGTCCAATCAAAATGATATTTTTAATTGGTGTATTTATTAAAAATGGCGGTGTTTTTATTTGAGTGGTGTGGTGTATTTATAAAATATATGGTGCAAATAATTGGAGTCTTAATATATTTATAAAATATTAATATATAGATTTATATATTTGCTATAAAAATAATATATATTTATATATAATATATATTTAAATATCGAATCGAATATTTACGAATATCGAATCGAATATCATAATTTTGTATTTGTATTTGTTTAATAATCGAAACAAATCGAATATTTGTAATGTCGAATTCGAATCATAAAATTTCGAATACGAATATCGAATTCGAGCACAAATACCGAATCGAACAAAAATATTTGATTCATATACAACCTTACTTGCACATCTAATAAAATTGTGAATACCAGTGAACCCATTTTGGATTGTCAACCTTAACCACCAAAAATCTTAAATGAGTAATTAAATATTTTTAAAGTAATAATTATGTCGGAAAGAAATAGAAATGATAATTTGTCTAATTTGAAACACATATCATTCTTACGTGGGAACTCCAATTCCGTACTTTCACAGGAAGTTCAGCTGCCATTATTATTGACCGGTCACCGGCCAAAAATGTGGAAATCGAAACGGCATATTTTTTAAAAAAATAAGTGTTTAATATATGTGTTTTTATGTTATTTTTTAAATATAAAATTTATAAAAGTAAATAAAATATCACATATTTTGTATGAGATTATCTCAGATAAATTTTCATGTTAAAATAAATAAAAAGCTTCAGTAAAAATGTTAAGGTTTCTTTCACTACCGACAACCAAAACGGCCTGCATCATTAAGACGAACAAGTTGGCCCTCATTTCCTTGCTGTCCAAAAATGTTTTGGGCTGGCCCATTTATGAAATTATAGCCCATATAACAGTTTACCGCAAGCCCACATATAAAGGGTATAGAGGTCTTTTGAACGTTGAATATCCAAATTTGGACAAGATTTTCAATTATATTTTCTTCTCACAAATCATTAAATCGAGGTTTATTACAGTTAGAATATTGATTTGTTTTCTATTTTATCATTTTGCCGACACATTTCTTAAGACAATTACTTATATGTAGTATAAATTTTGATTTTTTAAAAAATAAAATATATTAAATGAAGGCGAAGTTAAAATTAAAAATGTTAATAATATATTATTAAATATAGTGCTTATACCGTCCCATACTTGTTGTAATATTTGTAAAAATTGCATCATTTTCTTAAATGGTAATAAATTTTTTATTTTATATTTATCTATTCTTTTAAACATTACAATATTACACTATATACTACTATTTTTCTGTATTAATTCAATTTAATATTAAAACTAGCATCAAGTCTCGTGTATTCATAAATTTATTCCAATTGAACCTCTGCAAATCCATCCCATATAGTTAAGTTTTTTTTTTTTTTAAACCATAAAGTTAAGTTCATTCTTAAAAGTAATAGAAAAGGATATTAATTAAATTTATGTTTAAGGTTATTTAGCAAAAAAAAAAATCGTTTATTTTCTTGAGGGACAAAAAAATCTTTAATTAGTCTCTTGCATTCATAACTTATTTTCATTTTGCTCGTTGCTTCTAAATAATTCGTACTCTCGATTTAATTTGAACACCGATGAATTTTGATGGATAATATGTATCAGTTTTGATGGCCCATATGCAATAAGTTATTGTTTTATGTGCCATAGTTTTGAAAACTACTTTGGGTGGTTCAGGCTAAGAATGTTAAAAGGGCGCGGGCTGTGGCCGCCAGTTTAGCCCCGAAAAATTAAAGGTTAAGTCGGGGTTTAATGGCCTATTTAAAACCGAGTCTTTTTGGCCCGGACCAATTAGCCGGCTAAAAGGGCTAGCCCGCCGGTTTTTCAGCCACGTTTATTATTATTTTTATTTTTTAAATTTACTAACCTCATGCCTATTAGTTATTTAATAAGAGAAAAATTGGAGTTGAAAATTCTTAGAGATAAAAGTTAATAAAGAACAAAATGTTACTAAAAGGATTTGAGATATTTCAAGAAAAAAGAATAGAATGTTCGCAAATAAGTTGAGTTTATTCTGACGATTTTTTTCTAGAAATGTAAAATGCATTTGACAATCTATTTTGTTGTAATTCCTTATTGTTTAACTATTTTGATGTATTTCTAATGAATTTATGAACAATATTTATGTTTTAATTTTGTATTATGTTATATTATAATTATAATTTAAGATTTTATATTAAAAATTAATTTTTTCTTCGAGCCCGTTAGTGACCCGTTTAGCCCGTGAGCCCGCTAGGATTAGGATTAGGTTCCAACAATTGTCGACTCTGCTAAGAGTGAACCAAGGTCCGAAACCGTTTAAACCCGTTTAACATCTCTAGTTTAGGCCCACTATAAATAAGTTAGTTATGCTGCCTTAAGAATTTTGGATTGATTCCTTGTTAAAAAATCATTTGGATTGATTTTACTTTAATACTTATATATTCATACTAATTATATATATTTTTAGGGTAAGTCTCGTGTGAAAGAAACCGTCCCACCCACATATCTCATATCGTAAAAACGGATTCATTTTTTAATAAATTGTTATCACTTTTTAATATACTATTATCACTTATAATATGAAGAGTATCACTTTTCTAATTTTTATCACTTTTATACTAATTTGTATCACTTTATAAAAAGTGATAACAATTTATTAAAAAGTGCACCTATCTCACGAAATGAAATCCGTAAAATGGTGTCAGTCAAGTTTTTCCTATTTTTGAAAAAAATTATAAGCATGTCTAAACATGATTTGTTATGTTTCTAGTTTCTACTTATAGATTTTGACTTTTGGTTGATGTTACAACTTGTACGTATAACGTATTCTGAATTTATGATAAATGTACAACTGAAAACTGTACATTTTTTCACCTCAAGAAAATGTACTACTCTAAAAAAATGAACGTTAGTATGCCATTTTCTTTCACTATTATTACTTTTTTATTTCAAAAATCACTAATATTTTTATTTTTATATTCTAGTTTTGTCAATACACGTGACAATATTATTACACATTCCGACTAATATCGTGATAATATCATTTAATCTTTTATTCTTGAATTATCAAATACTACCATAAATAATACGATTAACATGTAAAAATACACGTAATTGATGTTATGTCTGCCGATGGACGCTTATTTATACAAGCAAGAGAGTCCATTATTATTTAATTAATTATTTATGTATATTTATGTTGTGAACCCCAATCTTGCGAAGAGAGATGGAGATGAAGTGGCGGGTTCTTCACGGAAGGATTGTAGATGGAAATATGTTGAAGTTTGTGAAGAGAAGATAGATGAATATGGGATGAAGGAGAAGTATATGGCCACTATGTTGATGTCCGAAAAAAGGGAAGTGGCGTGGCGTAAGGCGAGGAAGTTGGGAAGTGATGAAGGCTAAATCTCACCATACACGTATTGGGGATTAATTTGCTATTTTAGTATTTCTACAATTTAATTTTATGGGCCTAGAGTTTATTTAATTTTCAACTTAGAGTTTATATTTCAATTAATTGCAATTGGGCTGTGGTCCTAGCATATATGGTGGTGTACGAATCAGTTGGAAATTAAGCAAGAAATTCTAACTTCTCTCTCTTTTCTCTCTCTCTTCCTCTCTCCTGCAAATTCTCTTTCTCATCTTCAATATTCAGTTTCAAGCATATTTGTTTAATTTCCGGAAAATACATCTCAAAAAATTAGATATAGCTGTAGTGATATTATCATTACAATTGGTACACACGTAGCACAGTTATTGTTGTTTCTTCATGGCGGAGAATACCATTTAAGGACCTACAAGAGGCACAAAAAGAGTAGAAAATTTAGTGCAAAATGAGGCATTAAAATGGCGGTCATCTACCGAAAAATTCCGAGGAGAATATATATTCACTTACTTCTTCAATGGAGGCTATGATGAAGAAGATGGAACACTTCACCACTACGGTGGGCGCCCTCTGACTCCAGTCTGAATAGTGACAAAGGGAAGGGTCAAATGGGGGATCGGGGTTCAATTTTGGGGAACCTGGTGGTGGATCGAGCAACACGCCCGCATTTTCTCCTTTTCAAGAAACATCTCCAAACAGGCAAGTTGATTTTCACAACCCTACCCCGGTGAATGTACACACACCAATACCTAGGGTTGAATTTCCTAAATTTGATGGTACTAATCCTAGGGTGTGGATGTTAAAATGCAACAATTATTTCAAAATAATTCCAAATATTCCCGATTCAAAAAGGTGACATTAGCATCTATGCAATTTGAAGGAAAAGCAGCCTTATGGTATCAAAATATTGCCCAAAAAAATATTGATATTACATGGGATCAATTTGTGGGGCTTGTTTCAGCAAGGTTTGAGGAGCTTAAGGAAACTGCTATAATTCTGAGTTTAACAAGCTTAAACAGACAGGCAGTTATAATGATTATGTGGAAAAGTTTGAAGAACTCAAGGCATGTTTGCTTATGTATGGGGGCATAATTTCACCGAGAAATATTTTGTTGCCAGTTTTATCGCTGGCTTTGAGTGAAGAGTTGCAATCATTTATGAGCATGTTTGAACCCACAACACTTCAAAATGCCATCATTTTGGGAAGGAAAGCAGATTAATACTTTAGATGCTATGTCAAAGAAGATGAGATCCTCTTATAGAGGAGCTAACCCTAATTCTAACCCTAACCCTAACCTTAATCCTAACTATCGGTCTTGGAAGAAAAGTGAATTCACTACAGGAAGCCACAACCACTCAACACAAGGGCACCCATTAAATTACTCACTCCAACAGTAAATGGCGGTAGGAGAGAAAAAGGATTATGCTACAATTGCGATGAGCCCTTTGTAGTGGGACATAGATGCAAGCAAAAATCACTTACATGATTTTAGCCGATCATATTGATGAAGAGCTTTACGAGATTTCGAGGAACAAAAGGAAGATGAATTCAATCACGATCCTTTGGATGAGGTACACATGTCCTTAAATTCTCTTGATGGGCAAACCGGTACCACAACTATGAGAATCTTTGGGGAGTGTGATAAACAATCACCGCACATATTGATCGATTCGGGTAGCACCATTAGTTTCATCGATTGCCGATCTTAAGAGGTGAATTGCAAACTTGCTCTGTCAAGTCGCTACTTGTAAAGGTAGCCAATGGGCAGCGAATGATGAGTGATCAAAAGGTGGACTCCTTTACGGAAAATGCAAAAACATCAATTCGATTACTCACTCGAGACTTTTAGAAACCGATTGTTGTGATTTAATATTAGGAGGTGATTGGCTAAAATCTTGTACTCCTATTGAACTTGATTATGAGAACATGACAATTACGGTGAATTTGAGTGGAGAAAGGGTGAAATTGAAGGCTCTAACTTCAGCCCTCAAGCAAATTAATTTACGATGTAGCTCTACATCAATTGATGTCCTTGAGCCCACAAACAGAGGTGGAAGAAATTTATTTGGTTAGTTGCACTGTCTGAGGGGAATTTCCACCCAGTTACAAGCACTCTTGTCTAGCTATGCTGACATTTTTGAGGAACCTAAGGAATTACCCCCTCACGTGGGGTAGAACATCAAATTACCCTAAAGCAAGGGAGTTTGCCAAAACAGTAGTTCCCTTATAGAACTTCTCATTCACATAAAGAGGAGATTGAGAAGATTGTTCAAGAGCTCTTGGACAATGGGTTTATCCAACACAGCCGAAGCCCATTTGCTTCACCAGTGATATTAGTGCGAAAGAAGGATAATTCGTGGAGAATGTGTGTTGACTATAGATACCTTAATGATCTTACAGTCAAGCATAATTACCCTATACCTATTATTGATGAGCTCTTGGATGAATTACACGGGGCCAAATTCTTTTCTAAGATTGACCTACGATCCGGCTATTTCCAAATTCGATGGATCCCAAAGATAGATATCTCACTGCTTTCGAACTCACAATGGCCACTACGAAGTTTCTAGTCATGCCGTTTGGGTTGTGCAATGCTCGGCCACATTCCAGTCCTTAATGAACCAGGTTTTCGTGGAGCATTTGAGGAAGTCGATCCTAGTATTCTTCGATGACATACTAGTCTACTCAACATGGGAAGAACACCTAAGGCAACTAGAAGCGATTTTAAGATTGCTAAGGGAACATCGGTTATATGCCAAAATGAGCAAGTGTCAATTTGGGACAGACTAAAGTGGAGTATCTTGGGCACATCATTACCCAAGATGGAGTGGCCACCGATCCGTAAAAGGTGTCTAGTATGTTGCGGTGGCCAAGACCAAAAACTCTCAAACAATTGAGAGGATTTTTTGGGCTTAACGGGTATTATAGGAAGTTTGTGAAGGGATACGGAGCTATTAGTAGTCCATTGACTAATCATTAAAAAAAGACAATTTCCACTCGGAATAATGAAGTCAAGAGGCCTTTCATAAGCTAAAGTCAGCCATGAGCACGGCTCTGTGCTAGGCCTTCCAGATTTCACGAAGCCCTTCACTATTGAAACAGATGCTAGTGGAAAGGGTATTGGGGCCGTTCTAATGCAAGAGGGAAGACCCTTGTCTTATTTGAGCAGGGTACTTTGTCCCGAAATCAGGCCCTTTCTATTTACGAAAGGGAATTTCTTGCGGTGTTAATGGCCGTCAAAATGGAGGCACTATTTACAGGGTAGGAGATTTATCATAAGAACCGATCAACAGTCCTAAGGTATTTACTTGGACCAAAAGGTGATTACTCCTTTGCAACAAAAATGGATAATCAAGTCATTGGGTTTGGACTACGACATACAAGATAAGAGGGGAATTGAGAATAAAGGCCGCAGATGCTCTTTCAAGAAGGGAATACCGGATGACAGTGTCTTTGCAATTACCACTATAACACCACAGTGGGTGAACAAATATCGCAAAGCTACTTGGGAGATTCTTTCATCCAATCCATCATTGAGGGTAAGGGAAAAGATGTTAATCAATACCCAAAGTACCAGTTGGTAGGGAAACTATTGAGGTACAAAGGCGGGGTAGTAGTGGGAAATGCTTCCAATTACAGAGCATTAATTTTGAATGAAATGCACTCTTCTTATGGGGGTCATTCAGAATACTAGGAACATACATGAGGATAAAAGGGTGTTCTTTTGGCCTAATCTAAAAGGTGATGTTACGTATTGGGTTAAGAAGTGTGACACTTGTGCTAGGTGTAAACCAAACGATGGAGCCTATCCCTGACTGCTACAACCGCTACTGTACCAAATCAAGCTTGGACACACATATCAATGGACTTCATTGAGGGGTTGCCTAAGTCGTGGGGCAAGAATGTCATATTGGTCATCGTAGATAGCTGACTAAATATGCTCATTTCATCGCCTTATCTCATCCGTTTCTTGCCCAGAGACGGTAGCCAAGGTTTTCTTGGATGTGGTATACAAATTACATGGTATGCCTACTAGTATCGTCACAGACAGAGACAAAATTTTTACTAGTGCCTTTTGGAAGGAGTCTGTTCACTCTTATGGGAGTTCAAATGACCATGAGTACAAATTTTACCATCCACGAGACGGATGGTCAAACAGAGCGGCTAAATAGGTGTTTAGAGCACTACCTCGGATGTATGACACATTTGAAGCCTAAACAATGGCTTAAGTGGCTACCTCTAGCAGAACACCGGTATAATACCAACTACCATACCAGCCTAAAGCTCACTCCTTTTCGGGCTTTATATGGGTATCCACCTCCCACGTCTTGAGTTTGGGGCCTATTTGGACTTACCGAGAATGCGAAGCGCCAAACAATTACCGAAGGAGAGACGAGGACACTACAAATACTCTAAGGGAGAATTTGACTCGAGCACAAGGTCGAATGAAGCTATATGTGACCAACATAGGAAAGAACGAGTTTTTGAGGTGGGTGGTGGGTATACTTAAAGTTACAACCATTTCGGCAGAATTCCCTCGATCTACGCAAAAATTTGAAGTTGGCTACTAAGTATTTTGGACCTTACCAAGTGATTGAGAAAGTGGGTGCTTTGTTGCTTACCGTCTGGATTTACCTCCTAATCGCGCATCCATCCTGTTTTCCATGTTTCCCTCTTGAAGAAGTATTTGGGAGAGGGTGTACTTGCCGTCCCAAGCCTTACCTCCGGTGGGCGACTCCGGTATATTTCTGGTTTTTCGGTAGAAGTCACTCCCTGATTTAAGAAATGCAGCCCGATCCGACACACCGATGGTCAACGTCACTTGGATCTGTAAGGATTGGGGTATTTTCTCGGTGGAGGAAGAGAAATATATGAAGGCAATGTTTCCGATGGGTAATCCTTGGGGACAAGGAGGTAGTTCGCCAGGGGTATTGTTGTGAACCCCAATCTTGCGAGAGAGATGGAGATGAAGTGGCGGGTTCTTCACCGAAGGATTGTAGATGGAAATATGTTGAAGTTTGACGAAGAGAAGATAGATGAATATGGGATGAAGGAGAAGTATATGGCCACTATGTTGATGTCCGAAAAAAGGGAAGTGGCGTGGCGCGAAGCCGAGGAAGTTGGGAAGTGATGAAGGCTAAATCTCACCATACACGTATTGGGGATTAATTTGCTATTTTAGTATTTCTACAATTTAATTTTATGGGCCTAGAGTTTATTTAATTTTCAGCTTAGAGTTTATATTTCAATTAATTGCAATTGGGCTCGTGGTCCTAGCATATATGGTGGTGTACGAATCAGTTGGAAATTAAGCAAGAAATTCTAACTTCTCTCTCTTTTCTCTCTCTCTTCCTCTCTCCTGCAAATTCTCTTTCTCATCTTCAATATTCAGTTTCAAGCATATTTGTTTAATTTTCAGAAAATACATCTCAAAAAAATTAGATATAGCTGTAGTGATATTATCATTACAATTTATTTATGTGTATCGCCACATTAATGGTAGATATATAAATTGGTATCTACATGTGGATGTGGATATATTTTGGATATACGATCAATGCAAATAATATAAATTAATCCAGATAGAAATAGTAAGAGCGATTATACTAATGGCAATTAATATTTAATAATAGCAAAAATCAGCAAATCTCTTCTCTGCAAAAGTCATTTTCACACAACATGAAAATAAACAACCATCTAGATTGCCACTAAAAATCCAGGCAACTCTCCTAAAGCGCGCAGTTCCTAATTACATGAAATTAAAGAATATAATAATAATAATTAAAAATAATTAAAACATTTTTTGATGGAGAAGTATAAATTAAATAGTATGATTTCGATCAGCATTTACAAATGATCTTACTCATCATCATCATCATCATGATCATGACAACCAGATAATAAATCAACCATAACCTGCATAACTTTAACTCTCATCTGCAAGGCCATAATATAATCTGCGGTTTCCCGAAAAGCCCTTCAACTCCCATGTATTCACAATTCGGAACCAGCTTTTTCAGAGTTCTGACCTTCCTTCAATGGCGTTTCTCGCCATTCGCTTCATCACTACGCTTCTGCATCTTGTGTTCTTAAGTCGTTGTTTCGAAGAAGCACGATTTCTCCGCCACAGAGGGTTGCTGAAATCGCACTTTGAAAGGAGATCAAGCTGATGCAAAGGGGCCATGGTAGAATTATTACAGGGAGATGAGTAAAGTGTTTGTGAAAATGCCTGAAAGAGTTAAAATGTCAGTTGTCTTTCAGGTGTCAAAATGCGAGGCTTTATTTATACTTGATACTAATTGATATTGGGTAAGAGTTGGTAGCTGGCTAGACATTGAGGATAACTTTGCAAAATTAAGAATTGATGCTGCCAAATTGGCGTGGGCCCTCTACACCTATTGAGTTTAGGTAGAAATTTGTGGCTAATAATTTTGAATTTTGAGCGACTTATTTGTTTAGAGACATTAATTATGGAGACCCGTCTCTCATGCAATATTAATTAAAATATTTAATAAATCAAGAAAAATCAAATATTTAATTTGAACTTGTTTCACATTCCATGCGATGTTAATTAGATTGTTTGTCTAGATTTAGAAAAAATAACCCCAACTTAAGCTAATGTAGGTGGAACAACCTAATATTTTCATGATTTAGAATAGGGCGGATAACTTTATTATACATTGCGCAAGTTTTTACATACTCAGTACATTCATATGTACAATATATTATAGTTCACTATACTATAAAAATTCAGGTGTTGATAGTTGTCTTTTTTTAATTATATGAAGCATGAAGTAGCGCGCGTGAGTGTGAAATAACTTAATTTGTTGTGTTTACTAAATATGAATTGAATTAAACAGTAATACGATTATGTCATATAAATGTGATACAAATTTGACATACATAAAATAATCACTTAAATTGAGAGTAATAACAAAATTTTTATATACCAAATACCTAGAAAAACCCTAGCTAGCTATAAATGAAATAAGAGATTCATATCCATTGGCTAGATGTTATACAAATATGACATACACAAAATAAATTACTTAAATTGTGAGTAATAACAAACTTTTTATATACCAAATACTTAGAAAAATCCTAGGTAGCTATATATAAATGAAATAAGAGATTCCGATCATATATCTATTTACGTGTATGGTGTTTAATTATATATGTGTGGTTATTTTTGTTTGATGGGACAAGGGCGTAGAGAAGATGTTCCAAGAGAGTAGGATGAATGAAGTGGAGAGAAGGCCACGTGTAAGATGAGGGGTGGGAATGGGCATGTTCTCCAACCTCGATGCACATGCAACCACATGATTCTCATCAAACCACCACCCATGGCCATATACCTTTCATCACATCTCCTCCACACCTCTCTCACTATAACACCCTAGCTGGATTATTCCTTCTCCAACTTTCCAAATTCAATGCACACCTTATATAAAATTAACGCGCACACTCACTATATTATCCATTTTTTCTTTCTTTATCTTTCTCTTATGCACATATTCAGACATATATGTAGCTAGGCTAGGGTAGTGATTGACTACCTCAAAAATACATGCATGGTCATTAATTACTTAGGATTCAAAATCAAATTAACTTGTTCCAAACTCGACCCGAGGAATCGTTCTCAGTAAATTATATTCTCTCCGTCCCACGATTGTTTGCACACTTAATTGGGCACGAAGGTTAAAAATGTATTTTTGGGAGTTTACCATGTGTAAATGAATGGTATAATTGGAAATTCATGTGTATGTAAAGTAAGAAGTTAGTTAATTGAGTTGAAAAGTAATGACATTGATGTAAATAAATGTGTATTGTGGGGGTGTTAAAAATGAAAGATGTTTCCATTTATAAGTGCGTAAATAAGTGTAAGGCAGACGAATAAGGTAAGTGGGCAAACACCTATGAGACGGAGGGAGTATATATATATGTATATATTTATGTGTGTGTTTTTTCTTATATATGTTTTTACAATTGAATGTGATACACCTATGGGACTCGAGGGAGTATATATTTGTATGTATTTTGTTAATTCAAAAAGTTTTAGTTGAGCTTATGTGCGCACTCTGTAAAAAAATATAATTTAATGTGAATCAATTTCATTGTGAAACAATTAGATTATTTTCGCCCTCTAACTTTTCACCTTTATTGAAATAGTCCTCTAATTATCTACTTTATCAATTTAGTCCTCTAACTTTTCTCCTTTATTGAAATGGTCCTCTAATTATCTACTTTATCAATTTAGTACACTATGTTTACATTCTTTACCAATTTAGTCCACTATGTTTACATATTTTTTCAATTTAGTCCAAATTAGCCCACTATGTAGGGATTTAGATTATTTTCATCCTCTAACTTTTCACCTTTATTGAAATGGCCCTCTAATTATCTACTTTATCAATTTAGTCCACTATGTTTACATATTTGGTCAATTTAGTCCTCTAACTATTCACCTTTATTGAAATGGTCCTCTAATTATCTATTTTATCAATTTAGTCCACTATATTTATATATTTTGCCAATTTAGTCCACTATGTTTACATATTTTGCCAATTTAGTCCAAATTAATTATTTTATATTATTTTACATGGTGGGCTAATTTGGACAAAATTGAAAAATTATGTAAACATAGTGGACTAAATTGGTAAAGAATGTAAACATAGTGAACTAAATTGATAAAGTACATAATTAGAGGACCATTTCAATAAAGGTGAAAAGTTAGAGAACTAAATTGATAAGGTAGATAATTAGAGGACCATTTCAATAAATGTGAAAAGTTAGAGGACGAAAATAATCTAAATCCCCCACTATGTAAAATAATATATAATAACTAATTTAGACTAAATTGGCAAATATGTAAACATAGTGGACTAAATTGGCAAAATATGTAAACATATTGGACTAAATTGATAAAGTAGATAATTAGAGGATTATTTCAATAAAGGTGAAAAGTTAGAGGACTAAATTGACAAAATATGTAAACATAGTGGACTAAATTGATAAAATAGATAATTAGAGGACCATTTCAATAAAGGTGAAAAGTTAGAGGACGAAAATAATCTAAATTCCCTTAATTATTTGTATTTTTTAAAAATATTAATTATTTTCTTAAGAGATATTTGTTTGATAATAATATTTTAAAGTAAAAATAATTAACAATAAAATTAGTTTACACATTAATTATTCTTGGGTTTGATTTATTTATTTATGGGGATTCTTTGGTTTGATTTTAAATGCCAGTGCATGCACTTGTTGGTTAATTTATGTTATTACTTTACATTTCCAGCTCAATGTGAACGGCGGAGGTGGTGCGTCACCCTTTTTAGGCGGCGCACGGCGGTGGATAGGAGGGCTCCCATGTTCCGTAACAGGAAGCCTGCATATATAATATTATTACATGGACTAATTGTACTTTGGATGGATTAATGTCGACGTTTGTCTTAACAAAAAGGGGTGAAGAAGATTTTTGTGTTGGGATAAGGATGCTATCTTTGAATATATATTCTGACAATTACTTCCACCAATTTATTCTTTAATTTTTTTCTCGCATTTAAATGATTAATTACTAGGTTCTTTTTTCTCTCTGAATTAGGTGTGTACTTAGAAAACATGAATCTTCTGTCAGGAAGTGCCAAATATTCGTGTATAAGATTCAATCTTCATATATGGATATATATAATCATATAATAAGATAATTGAACATACATAATACAGATGATTGAATATAGCTTGAAACGTTAAATATTAGAATATATATTTATTTGAACATAGTTCATCAACCACTATTTAATTTCATGATTGCTATTTTCAATTTTTTTAAACTTATATGATATTTTAAACATAAATATTATAATCATATGTTTTCATATTAAATATGCATGATACTTTAAAAATTAATTATTATTAATATTCTTAAATAATAATATAACACAAATGACTATAATTTTTATATTGTTGATGATATTTTTAATTATTATTAATTAAATATTTGATACATTAAATTTAATTTTATGAATTATTTTTATATAAAACTTTACCAAATAAAGATCGAAATGGATTCATGTGTGTGTGTGTATATCATTTAATCTAGCGATGACAAAATTAATTTACTATATATGATTAATCGAGGTACATTGCATAATTTTTTTTTTTTTAAAAAAATCCCAAATAAAAAAGGATATCTAGGTGGAATTTAATTGTCATTCAAATGCAGAACATATTCATTTTCATTTCCTTTTGAATTTAGAAATTTTGAGGAATAATTCAAAATATAATGGAGTAAGAGCACATGCGAGCACATGTAGTGGAAAAAGCGTGCAATCTAATCATACATAATGTTAAGGCGGCATACCACTTAATAAATATAATGAAGAAACGTGTTTGAAGATGGCCATCTCTCTACGAAATTGAGCGGTTCCTAAATACGTAGTCGTGGCGCAATTTGGACTGTTTGTATAAAGACGTGTTGCCGACTGTATTGAAGTCGTTGTTCTTATTTTTGGGTCCCAAGTAACAACTTTATATCAAGTTTATCTAATCCAGATATAGTTGTGTGTTTGCTGTCTAATCATGCCGCCGGGCCCATCGGGCTGGCCTGTCTGGTCGGGTCGGGTCGAATAGGACGGCCACTGTTACAATTTAGCTCGACTTTTTTCACGTTGGTGAACCAACGGATCAAAATGGCTTTAATTATTTGAAAAAAAAAAATCACAACATTAGTTAATTTATACTTATGAATTTTAATTTAAAAACTATCCATATGCAATTCGAAAAAACAGAAAGATTCACTCCTATCTAACTATTAATTATTCATTATCATTCAAACAAATCTAAACATATTAATATAAATAACTAGATGAGCTCCCGCCGTATTACGCAGATGTTTCGTTAAATATATTTTATAATATAATATAATATATTATATATATAATATTTTCTATCAAATCATAATATATATGTATAAAATTTTGTGTAATTATAATATTAAATTTAAGTAATGATAATGGTAATGTTAATACAATAATAATTCATGCTTGGTATTTGAATTATTATAATTATGTGAAAATTTACAATAAAATTTGTTTCAAATTTATTTTACAATTAATAAAAAAAAAAAAGACGATTAATAGAAAAAAATCTTATATAATCGATGCAAAAATATTACTCAATAGTATATATATATATATATATCGTATATTTGCAATAAATATCATATATAATTATATTAATTTTTTAATAATACTTATATTTATACATATATTCATTAGAATGAAATAAAGTAAATTAATTGAGTCAGTCCTTTTTAATAATTTTACTCAATAAGTTAATATTATTGTATAGGTAACTAATTATACATTGACACAAAATCATTACTAATATACAACTCTTTATATTATTGACTCCCGATCACACACATAAATTATTTTTTCAATTCAATGACACATCATCCGAACTCACAAAAATATAAACATAAATATTATAAACTCCATATTAATATATAATGAGATTCATGTGTTTAAAATACTAAAAATTAGTGTTTTATAAATATTGTACTTTCTCAACAAAATATCTAATACACTTTTATAGGAAGTTAAATAAAATAGTTTTCAAAATATATAAATATGTATAAATTGGTTTAGTTGGTAAGCATTAAGATGATTATGTGAGAGGTGCTAGGTTCATAAAAAAGATATTTAACAAGCTCTTTTCTTTGCTCCTCTTTTCTACTATTATTTTTATACTCTTCTTAACTAATAGATTATCGACATGAGCGTCGGAGGCCCGTTGCGTAAATGAAATACAGATATAATGTGGAAAATCCTTGATCACAAATAAAGAAGAGAAATTTTACTAAATAGAAAAATGTAAAAAAAAAAAAAAAAGTACCAAACCCTATGAAATTCAAATTTATTTTTGTATCAGTGCAAAGGGTAACTCTAATCCATGACCTTTGAGCCATAGATAGTGTGAGCTTTACCAATTCGTCAATAATTTTTGTTTAAAACAAAATGTACCAAAGCGACCGAACAATAAAAGAAAGAGATCCGGGTTATCTTAACGCGGTCATTGAACTTTCTTTCGTTGTATTAGTGTATGCACAATATATATTTGTTTCAGTTCTTTCGTTGTATTAGAGTATGCACAATATATATTTGTTTCAGTAAAGGTCATGGTCAAGAATTAACAAATATTTTCAAACACTTTGAAATTTAATTTTTTTATGTGTTTTTACTTTTCAGAACTTGACGGACGATGATAATGATGCATTTTGTTGTGAATTATTGTAGTCTTTAATCTGATGTGTATTAAATAGTGTTTGGTGCAACATATTCGTGCTTAAGGTTGGTGTAGAAATTGATCGTAAAGTCGGTTAGTTGTTGGTGATCAAACGAAAGTTAGTTTTTCAACTAACTTTGAGGGCATTTTTCTGTCTGTTGGAGTCGGTTTCAGGATGAGGTGTCTTCATATGATTTGTAGCTTGAATTACAAGGTTTACAGCCATATAAAGATCTCGAAAATCTATCAAGCGGTTAAGGAGTTATCACCTTGAAGTTAGGCAAAATAATCTATCAAGTGTTCTTTCAAGTGTATTCTAACTTGAACACCGATTCCTTCTTGATGTATCTTGTAATCTGAATCACTATAGTGGATGTAGATCATTAATGATCGAACCACTCTAAAATCGTTGTGTTCATAGTCTTCAATTTTATTTTTATCCTTGAATTGTTTTTCTCAATCTTGATTCATTATTGTTACTTGGAAGAGCAAGTTTTCATAACACATTTAATGAAAATGAATGTGATGAAATTACAAAGGTGTCAAAGATCAATTAAATGAACAAAATGCTGATGAAACAAGTGCACCAAATAATATAAATTACTAGAGAACAACTTCAATCTCAATCCTCAATCCTAAGGTATAGATTTATATACATTAAAAATATAAAATCATTAAAAAACTTATATACCTTTGTCCTTGCCAACGATGAACGAGGGCGACAGGCGTGCGGCGTTGACGGGTGGTGATGATTGACGCAGTTTCTCTCCTCTTCAATGGGGTGATGTATAATTGTGTTTGAATGAAAACTGGAGAAGCAGGATATTTTAGGAAATTCATGGAGGTGTACTAAATATAAGGAAGTAAATATCTCAATATTTTTTTGATATATCCTCGATATATCTATTTTTGGACTCTCAATATCGATGTTTATTGGAATGATTTTTTTCGAAAATATCAATAAAATATCGAGATATATTGATATCGATATCGGTGAGTTATAGTTCAAAATTTTTTGAATATTGGAATATTTCGGTTGACATATCGGTAATATATCGGTTTTTCAAAAATATCAAATTTTTTTCTTTTAAAAAAATACATCGTTGTTGTTTAGATGAAGATGACATATATATATTTTTTTACATTTGAACCTCATAAGACATCATTTTGATATTAGTTGTTTAGCATTAAATAATTTTGAATAATTATTGTATCATTTTACACTACTTATGTATTTTTTTATTGATATGTTTATCATAAAAAAATCGTTTTGTTGAAATTTCAAGTTAAATTTGTGTAATAATGTTAGTAATAATATTATATAAAATTTCATGTTAAATTTTTATCATTTTAATAAAATTTCCATCAATTTTCTTTTTTTTTTTTTTACCGATATCGATATTTTTATCAATATATTCAGAAATTTAAAATATCGATATTTTTATCGATATCGATATTTTCATCCTTGACTTAATATAAGGTAATTGGATAGTGTATTAAATAAAGAATGGGGCCTTTTTGTATTGGGCGGCGCGGAGGGTTTTATATGGGCTTTCCCAGCCTATGCAGTGAAGAGACAAATTTACTCTCACACCTCTAAACTACTAGAATATTCGATTTCAGACCCAAAACATTAAGGTTGTGTTTGTTTTGAGACTCACACGGATGGATTTTGGACTTTTCGGCCCCCCGTCCCATACGAGTTAGGGATTTGAAATTGATTTTAAAATTCTATACTCAATCCACACCTATAAAACCTATTATTACTCTTTTCAATACAAATCATTTTATCCCATTTAAAATAATTCACTTACTCTCTCGCTCAATCATTACTCACATCATCACTTTTCTCTATTCATTCTCTTTCCTACTTTATTCTTACACTTGATTTGACATAAAACAAAATCTTATCCTACCAAAATCCCAAAATAAACATATAATTTTACTATTCTTCAAAGATTTTACATCCCATAGATGTAAAGTTATGACTTCCCCATACATTTAAATCCCAAAACAAACATAGCCTAAAGCTTTTGTTGGAACATACTAAAGAAAAACTTGAATCTTTTAAATTTATTTATAGTAAGGGTGTAGTATGATATGGTCTTCAAAATGCAGATGCCAAATTTGAACATGGAATAGTTGAAGCACCAAACATGAGATTCTCAAATGTTAAAGGACAAAAAGTTAATTTGTCGACAAGAATAACATATACCGGTGTACGGTGCATATCAGCATAAATAGGAAATAAGATTAGGGTTTCATTTGTGGTTGACCGTCTGAAGATCGAGAGAAGGCATATTTCGAGCTTGTGCGTGAATCCAACGTCTTCATCGTATACCAGTAATTGGGGATTCTGATTTCAATACACCAGTTTCTCCCTTTCTGGTGGTAATATATATGTTAGATTCACGCACAAACTCGTAATCTGTCTTTTCAATTTCGCCGATCCAATTCTACCGATCTGGGATTCAATTTCAGATCTGTTCCAGAAGAATTTTGATTACTGGGTATGACTTGTTTAATCTGTTGAATTTTGATTGATTTGCAGGCTTTTGTAATCCGAGTTCACGTCTCAACGAGTGGATCTGCTTGAGATCTATCTTATTCGTCGATGATGTTTTTATTATTATTCTCTGTCCCCTAATTTACTGATATATTTTCTCTCTGTTTCGTCCTCTTCAGCATAAGACGAGCTGTCGGATCTGTTGTTTATAGCCTATATTTTCCCATCTATGTTTTTACTTCGTGTTATCGACTTTTTTGAGTAAGAGTGATGTTTTTAATTAATTTTTTAAAAAAATAAAAAATGATGTTTCTGGGTGATGAATAATTTGCTGCAACGCTTTCATATGATTCTAGTTCTGAAATAAATTTAATTTTTGTAGTAAATTTGAAATAAATTCACAGTAGCATGATTATTGCACAAACCACAACAAAAGCCTACTTGTTGGTGATCCCATTTTAGCATAGGGACAGATGCGACAGTTATGGATCTGTAAGATCATCTATAACATAACATGTAACACTCTGTTTCGCTTTATAGTTTGTAACATGACATGTGGAATGACTAAAAATATATATCAACCGATGTATTTATGAACATATGATGGAATACGAAAGCTAACCGTCACATGTAACATGAGTTTTGCTTTGTAATTTATAATGTGACACGAGGAATGACTAAAAAATATATCGACCGATGTATTTATGATTTCGAGGTGGAATATATGATGGAATACGAAAGCGGAAGAATATATCAATGAATGTATTGAGGATTCAAAGGTGAAATATGTAGTGAAATACGATGGTTATAAGGTGAAGAATTGCGAATTCAAGATTAGAATTCAAATTTCATTTATATTAGTACATCCAAAATATTAGACATTTCTCTTTGCTATTGCTTCCACGCTTTTTCTTCTTGAGGGCATTGTACAATGTGAACTAGTAGTATTCCCAACTACAAGAGCTTCAATTCTTGCTTAATTTATATTAAGTCGATCTTATTTGAAAGTACAAGTTACTTATGCATGGATCTTATTTTTGTTATTATAAGTATTATGGTTCTAAAATCATGAGAGGAGCACCTTCAAACATATTAAATTAATATGCACTTATTTCAACATTATTGATGAACTTATTTCCATATTATAGTGACTAATTTAGCGTTGTAATCTACAAATGTCTTAAAAAAATTTAAAATTATTATCCAATCAAACAAAAAACTAAATACGCATGAGCGCTATCATCAAATATCTAACAAATAGGTTTCTTGAATTAAAACTTCAAACTCATGGGATCATTGTTTTGGCCAATCTTCTTTCTCTCACACTCTCTCTCACAATTCACGTTTGGGGACAGGGTGTATTGCTTAGTTGTGAAATGAAATGAGAGGAGGAAAATTAGATATATGAAGGGTAATGTTGGTAGTTAAAAAGGGAGTAATTACTAATATCTAAAAAATTGGGTGGGTGAACTAATCTTGGAGTATAACTACTAATATAATCGAACCCTTAGATATTAAGAAAGATTAATCTTTGGGCCGTTTAAGTACATAAATTAATTTTGGGCCCTCTTTTCTAGGCATATTAACTTATGGGCACTTTTTATTTTTTTCGAAAAATAAGTGATGCATATCCCTTAGTAATGGTTTTTTCCTTTCATAAACATTCATAAAAATAAAACACTAGAACTAGAATATGGGTTGAAATACTAATAAATTAGGTTTAATTGTATAGATCAAGAAAATGCAATTTGCGAGAGGGACAAAACTATTATTAAGTTGATATTTGAAAAATATTGGGCCGGTATTAGACCATGAGGTGAGTTGTGGCCTCGTGGACCTCCGGCCCATGATAAAGAAGAAAAATCACTCCCACTCAACTTGCGAAACACATATAATTTTAAAATTTGAATTATGTGATAATGATTTTAAAATAATGGTGTAATTGTTCAGAATCGTTCAATAAAAATAAGAGTGACAGTTAAAAATGCATTTGATTAGCACAACACACTTAATACATGCAAAATTTTTTGAATTCAATATAATCTAGTACCGGTTCTAAAATCTTTAAACGAGTATATTCCCATCTAGTTTTTACTAACACCATATTTATAAAAAGAATATTTATCCAAATATAATCTCATTTTCACTCCCAAAGATATAAAAATGAAATGAAACCGACGCTTTTGAATATGGATATCCTTGTAATCTCCATTAATTAATAATTATAATAAAAGTTGTAGATATGATCATGTCATGAGTTGGTGGGCTTTTTTCAAAGTCATGACAGCATAACGTTAGTGGCAGTTATTAGTTAAGAGGGTTTGATTTTTCTGACATTTAATTTTTGTCAGTAAAAAACGTGGTCGATGAGGTCCTACTACAATCCAAACACGCTTTCTCATCTCTGGTCGGTTAATTGGGAAGACGCGTGCTTTGGTCACAAGGATGAAGATATCTAGTGGATCATCTACTTCAAGGCGACAAAACTTCAGTTAATCTAACCTTGATTTCCTCGAATTAACCATCTTACTTTAAAAAACAAAAATGGTGATTAGATTACTAGTCACTCTTGAGAAGTATTAGTTTGTGAAGTACTCGTTACATCTCAATGATCTCCTGCTCGATAATATATTAGTCAAAACTCAAAAGATACATTTTCTTCAAAAGAAATAAAGCAACATAATTATTTTTATATATATTCTTCAAACACCTAAAAATTACATACAATGTTATTGTTTTACCTACTTACACCCTTACAATAAAGTATAATTGACTATTAAATTATTATTTTATTTCATTTAATATCAATAAATAACTTCTATTTTAATAATAATTGTACAAATAATAAGTGTATTATCAAATATGGAACAGATGGAATAATAAATAAATTTGACGATTGAAATGTACGAATTCAAAATTTTGACCTATACTTTATTAGTTGAACTTGCCGTATAAAATTTGTAGAAATATTATTTTTCACCTTTTATATGATAAGATACTACATAACAACGAGATATATATTCATGCTCTATAAAAAAAAAAAAAAAGTATATTCATGGTCTATTTTTATGTAATATAACACCTAAAAAATTTAATTAGATATTATATCCTTGAGAGTAAAATATGTAATTTACATTTTTTTAAAAAAAAAAAGACATTTTTTCAATTCCAATATGTCTATTCCAAGTGTTACAATTATTTAAAAAGAAAATTAAAGATTTTTCTTTGAGATAAAGTACTAAGAATGTCATGTCGCTATAACGTTGTATCAATGAAATCTGTCTGTGATCAATATATCTGGGGCCCGATATATGTAGTTAAGCCCAATATACCTGGCCCAAGAGTTTGTTTGTTTTTTTTTCTATTCTTGATGATGTGACCAAATCTTAGTAAACATAATTTAATATTCTTGTAGTTATATATTATATTCCAACCGTTAATGCATTAATCGATACATAATAAAACTACAAAATTTTATATGAAAGTAAAGTGATTTAATTAAAAAAATGAAATATATAAAACCAAAATATAATCCTATCCTCAAATAAAATAATATTAGTGGGTAGCCAAGAATCCTAAATAGAATAATTATCTTTATCCTCAAATAAAATAATATTTTTTTCAAGATTTTCTTCGTATGCTGAAGGAAGCAAACAAGGTGGCACTCGTCTTGACATAATATACTGTATTCTCTTTATCTTCACAATTAGATTGAGATAGATTTTCCCAGATAAATTGAGCAATTGGCTCTTCAGAACGTCGAGTCATCACAGTAGAGCGAGCTTGTTTTCATAAAAAATAATGATTATATCTTATAAATAAGATAAAAACATAAAAATTAAATAAATAATTTTATATTATAAACATCATTACCTCCAAAATTATTTAATTTCAATAAATAAATAAATAAAAATCAATGAAAACGTACACACAAAAAATCAGACAAAATTAATGTCTTATCTTCTTGCATAAGCAAGAGAAAGTGGAGATGTTCCATATTTAGGGTCAAAATGTCGGTTAAGTTAGTTAATTAAACGGTTGGCTCTGAAAGATATATTTCCTAGAATCAAAAGCAAACAGTTGGTCCATTTTGATGCAGTGTTTGAAATATCTCGTCTTTATCGAAGATATGTGAAACACTTTTGTGGGGTCAGGGTAATCAAAATCACGCAAATCTGCCGACAATTTCTCACATAATCCAATCAAGATTTTTTTTTTTTTTTCCAATCAAGATATGTTTAATAAGTCAGGTACAGGTGCTAGTTTAAATATAGTGATGACAAGGTCTCCCCTCCCGCACACGTGTTAAGGTGGAATGACTTATATTAATTACAAGAAATATTTCAATAGTGTATTTATAAATAATATTAGTTATTTTAATTATTTATATTGAATTATTATAGTTGTGTAACTGATGTTGTTCAATATAAATAATTGTAAATGTTCTAAAAAATAACTAATGTTACCTTTATTTTATTTTTTATTACTCAAAATTCAAAAATAAGAGTTTTATTTTTGTTTTCTAATACCTAACAAAAAAATAACATCACGCTATCAAACTAAACCCTTGATTACACAATACATTACTATCCTTCTATTTTCTGTATTTTATTTTATTTTAAGTGTTTGTATTATAATAAATGCGACAATAACTAAATGAATAAAATATGGGATGAATCAAGTCTTTATATATATAAATGGAGGATCCATGGACCATATATCTTTATCTTAATATAAAGACAAGTTTTCGGAATTTTATATGGTAGTCCTACAATCTTATTATACAACAATTATATTTCATCATGTTATTTGGTTTGTGAATTCTTGCATTCTCATAAAAATTACTTATATTTTTAATTTCAACTCTACATCTTCTACAAATAATCTTGAGCACTAACTTTAAAAATATTAAATAAGGGAACTATGAATTAATATTAATCAGTTGTGATCAATTTTTTATATTATATTCTATAATTAATGCATCTTATTAAAGGGATTATATTTAATTATAAAATAAAGTAAAACAAAATAAAGATTTTATATAATTAATCTAAGTTAGTATTTTTTTCATGGGTAATAGTAGGCCGCGGGTTTAGTACTTTTATTCAAACCTAAAATTAATGAGCCGCATGCCCAATATTGAGAAAGCACCACGTAGCAAGGGGAGGGAGTACTATTCAAAATTTCAAATGTCCCTACATTTTATATAGCGCTATTAAACCTATTTTTCTTTTTTTTTTTTTTTTGGAGTATTCATTTCAAGTAGGGAAAGTATACCAACCACAGATTAAAAAATATTTTAGTTGAAGTATTTTCCAGCGAATTCTTCATTGAGCTACAAATTACAATTCACATGAATTCACCATATAAATATTTAAATTTTGAGGTTGCATTGAACCACGCATGGTCAATCACTGAATATAACAATATATATCGATTGGATAGTCAAGAGAACTCACGAAAATAAATTTTTTTTTTTAAATTCCGTGAATATTTTGAGATGGTGGTAGGTGAAATTGTCTTATAATTAAATTTCATTTTGCGAAATGGGTATATACTTGATTAGTATAAAACAAAATCAATTCAATCTATTTATTTTCTTAAGAATATTGGTTAAAATTTCGTCTCACGAATTTTATCCGTAAAACAGTCTCATATAAATTTATGTCAAATACTTTTATCAACATATAATACATGTTACACTCTTTTTTAAGTTAAAAAAATATATATATATCGATTCATTATACGAGAACAATTTATGATTATTATTAGTGTCAAAATAATATCATACGATTGTATATATTTAAATAACAAGTGCTTCAACAAATCTGGGAACACCTTGTACAACATTCATGTATCTTCCATGGTAAGAAAGGTGAGCTACTCTCTATTGGTATTTGAATATGCACCGTTTGGATTTTGTGGAATTAGAGAAATAAATACATATTTGAAAATAGAATATAGAACAAGGAAGTAATTGTGGATGAGATTCATAGCAAATTATGGAGATTTTTGACAAGGTGAGTCACTTTTCATAAATAGTTTCATAATATAAAAGCGATATCATTATAATCACTCACCGATACCATTATAATCATTCATTAGTACCATAACTATTTTATATCTTGATATCGATTTATAAGTGTACTAATATCACTCATGAATGTTAAGGAATCACTAAATGATTCTAATAATATTAATTTCATAATGTGAAACTACTTCACACTAAATTTACTTCTTCTCCGCAAAAAAAAGAAAAAAAAAGAATGAACTCATTTATTTTGCGATTTGACACATTAACATACACTCCTGATTAATAAATGATCATTCTCAGTACATATATAAATATAAGTATATAATATCAACGATTAATTAAGGCAACACGTGGCACCTCATAGAGGAAGATTCTAGCTAATAACAGCCAAAATTTTGAGAAGACTTCATTATGTATCATTAATTTCTAAATGATCATTTTCCCCTAAACTTTAGTAGTCCAACCACCATCATGTAATTATTATTAATAGTACTAGTTATCGACGTGTGCCTACAATTTTTTTATCGGTAGTGTACCTACAATTTCTTAAATACTACTCCATCCATCAAGTGTCGTTAAAATATATATAAATAGCTAAAATAATACTCCAATTTAAAATAAAATTTAATCTCTCAATAGATATTTAATTTAAAATGGGAAGAGTATATAAATTAAAACGACACTTTTATAAAATACACATATAATATTACATACATAGATTCAAGGATCCTGCATATAACTCAATGAAGCATATATACTGTTATAAGTAAATGTGATAGTAATAATGTATGTGCGTGACATTAATAATAAAAATAAAGTTAATCGTATATATCATATTAACACAAGTGTTTGCCGCCTTTATTAATTAAGAAAACTAAGAACGTTTCAGAGGCAATTCTTTTCATATGGAGTATAAATTAGTTAAAATTTATATATTGCAATGCAAAATGTGTTGTATTTTTAATAAGAAATGCTTCAAAGACATATTTGTTACACAAGACAATCTCGAACCATGGCTACTCTTGGCCACGCAACAGGACATTATTTATAATTAAACAAAAATAAAACAGAAAATACATGATAATTTTAATTCATAGCCTGCCGATCAGACAAGCACACATCTTAGTTCTTAGTCTTACCATATGCATCATGAAACATTCAGAAAACAAAAGTAATGTTAGAAATGCCTCCACACTCTTGATACCAAGGCACATCCACTTCCACCTTGCCATTTCCAGACCACTTATACTCCACCTCTCCTCCATTCACATACGATCTCTTGGGTGCACTGCTACAATACGCCAAGAACTTCCCTTCCCCCTTAACCTCGATCTTCACGACGGCCTCATCGTACACGAGCCCTTGAATCGTCCCTCCCGCGTTGAACAAGTTGGTTAGCCCCACAGGCGCGAATTTTACGCCCTGTCCGAGTTTCTTGATCGGAACGAAGCTGAAAATCTCGAACGTGGTGGACTTAAGAGTGAATGGAATGGGGTCGGATTCCGGGGTTGTTAATAGTAGCTTCTCTGATTCCGTGAGATAAACGGCGTACTCCTCGGCTTCTCCGAGCTTAGCCGCTTCGACCTTTTGGTCCCATTCGACGTCGCTGACGTGGACAGAACCCGAAAGAGGCTTGTAGCATTGAGAGTAGCCTTTGATCCTTTGTTCCTTGGGGTCCCACCCAGCTCCTTGACAGTTGAAGGCGCCAACAACGCCCCCATACTAAGGCACACCACTTTCTAAGTTAACATCAATTATTCATTAAAGAAAATTAAGATGCAAGAGGAGTTGTACCGTACCTTGTTGAAGTTCCAAATCTTGAGAACGGTCTTGCTATCAAAGAGGGGATTCTTAAAGAGACAATCTCTTGTTGGGAGGGCAAAGTGTATGCATTTAGGGATTGTACCATCGTTGAAAACTAGTTTCTTGAGAAGGTCAAAATCATGCCCTCCCAAAGAATCACTAACATAAACAGGGCCTCCGCAGATGGCTCTTGACCCTGCATGGAACTTTGCACTACAATGGTCTGTTTGAAACATGTCCCAATCTGGTTGGATGATCTGCCCCATCCACATGCTGTTGTAAGCACAGTGGATCATGTGCACCCCCTGTAGCCAAAAACTCCCATTGGATCACCATTCGGATCTTGGAACCAAAAATCGTCCCCTATTCAACACAAACAAAATACTACTATTAACTCCATTAATTATATTTTCTTCAATAAACAAAATCATCCTTACCAACTCTCCCCATGGAAATTTGCTCAGTTCCAAGCAAAAAGAAGTCATTACATTGTTGCATACTTGAGATCAAACCAGTTCCATTGAAATTCTTATTGAGAGACTTTGAAAGCCCCTTGTAATAGGCCTTTCCAAGCTCAACTCTGCCCCCATAATCTTCGGACACATATTCAAGAGTCTATAAAATAGAACTGCGTTAGATTAAATCACTTAGGAAGACCAAAACAAATTCATTACCATATAACTTACATGAATAACATCAACTTTAACTCCTGTGATTCCAACTTTGGAAAGATAAGAATGCATCGACTCGTAGAAATCCTCGGCTTGATCGGGATCAACGAGCCCAATCGAGCCCTCGACGATCTTAACTACAGCAAGATCAGTCATGGTCCCATCGAGCCCTGGAGACAATTTGCAAGGCACAATCTTGGCATTAAGATGAGTAGCACCAGGCTTAACTCCTCCCCAAGCACCAGCCAATGCATGCCAAACGTATATATCGTCTAACCCTTTGAAATTCCTCCTCAAATCACTCGTGAAAGCTTTCATCCCAGTGCTTTCCGACTTGCACGAGCAACCGGAACACCCCTTCTCCTTCTCGTCGTTTCCCCCACCTCCAAACATCTCATCCAGCTCTTTATTCAACTTTTTAATCTTAACCTCGTACTGAGACAAGTCCGTGACACCAGACTGAATTGCTTTGTCACGGGCTTTCTCAGCTACTTCGATCTCAATAGCCTTAGATATCAACAACTTTGGCTTTTTGGGATCAAATGACGGGGCATTGGGCCCCGTCATTAACCCACTCTTGTACTTTCTAAACTTCTCGCATTCATCAAACCTATGAAGCCTGGCTGTCATCTGTGTTCCTCCCAACACAAGATTCTTAGCATCCTCATTCGGGTCTTGACCGTCGATGTTGATGCTCTGCCATCCGTCGTCGATGATCAAGAATCGAGGCGAGAACCCGCCGTCGGAGAATTCCTTCACACCGTTCCAGATGCCGGCGGGCTCCACCGTCAGGTAAAACGCGTCCCACGTGCACCACCCGAATTTGTTCACCAGCGGCGGCGGCGTTTTCTCCTCGATCAGTTTGAACGTGTCCAAATGAACTCGTACGGCCGTGTAAGCATCTTTCATCAGAGTGTAGGGATTTTCGGAGACGTGAACGTAGGCGACGGAGCCAAACGCCGCCGTTTTGACGTGCGACGACCCACTCTCTGCAGATATCAACATGTGCCCATCTTTTCCGGGAAACAGAGCTGATCGGAATTTCCCTTCCACTATCGGGATTACGACGACGTATGAATTGATTTCCGGCACATTCAGCATGACCCACTGAGTTTCCATTTGGATATCCGAACCCGTCGTCCCGACCCACTGGGTCGACCACCAGGTTTTGAACCGGAAAATGCTGACGAATTCCCTGCCCGTGAATTTCCCGATGGAATTCGTCAGCCGATCGGAGGATTCCTTCTGGGAAAACCCGAGGAATCCTCCGTAGTTAGAGAGAGACTGGGCGCGTTGATAAAGGGGGAGGAGCCCCCGATGACTGGCAGATGGAAGAGAAGCTTCTAAAAGTAACATTGCTTGGAATTTCCGAGAGCAATGGAACATTCTTCACAGAGAGTTTTCCGCCAACAAGGTCAAAAGCGTTATCTTTTTTGACGGAAATCAAAGGACTGAAAATTGAATTGATTGGATCATTTGGTGGCGCCATGGGAGCAAAACCACAAGAAAATATAAAAGCAGAGACTCTGTTTTTCGGACAAGAAAGAGAAGAGTATTTTTGCAGATGTGGAAATATGCAGGGAAGGGAGATATATGTATATATAGAGAGCGAGCTGGAAAAAAAAAAAAAAAGAAAAAGAAAATTATTAAATAGAAGGAAGAATCAAAATAAAAGAGGGGTTGGGCGGTTTATGCTCTGTTATTCTATCTTGTTCCTTTATACGATTTGAATCGGTTTTGAAAGCTTGATGTGAATAATAATGGAGTAGTGGAACATGACTGGTATTTAAATTGTTGTTATATGCAGATTTTTCATCATGTCATCAATGGATGTATCCATGTATAGCATATATATGTGTATGCTTAAATCATTCTGTTACAAAATACTAGTATAAATTTATTTCCTATATATATACATATATTGTACGTCTGATAAGAATTTGTAGTATTGTTTAAAGGGTCGAATCAAAGAGAGAGATAGCAGAAGAAATGGAGTGCATGTGGAGAGAAATTACGAGAACTGGAAACTTCTGCATTTATTAGTATCCTTAATTCCTTATCATATTTATGTTTATTTTTATATATTAAAAAAAGAGTAAAAATAATTACAAGATTAATATTTCATGAATAAATATAATTAATAATTTTTAATTTATTGTGCACTTACTATTTCAGGATTTTATGTTTATGTAGGTCAAAGAGTGTTTAATTCCAAATGATTTTATACACTACTACATGTTAATTAAAAAAAAACATATATATGACCGTTGTCCGGTTGACACGTCTTTATCTTTAGGTCAAATAGAGCTTAATGAAAGAACGATATTTTCTACTAAATATTCACATATTTTTAACATATACATGACTGGTTTAAAAAATGTTTGACTAATAAAAAAGAGTTTATTTAGGTCAAAAAGCGCTTAATTACGAATAATTTTTGTCTACTACATTTTTACATTAGATATGACAGGTGTACTGGTAATAATATATCTAAAAGAGTTGTTTCAAATAGTAATTTATTTATTTTAATGTGCTTTATGCATTAGATAGTGTGTGTTAACCGTGTTATTGCATTGCATGTGATAGAATACTGATGGTAATCGAGAATATCCGAGTTTTATATATTGTTTAAATTATAATATACGAGTATTAATAAGAATAAGTCTGTTAACCGTGTAATGGAATTTAAATGCATTTTAAATAATATTATCATCAGAATAATTTTAATAGTTTCACTAAACAGTATCAGTCGAACAATTGTAGGTGAAATATGCATAATGCATATAAGAATATGTCATTAATTAAAAGCGAGTTTGAATTTTATTTTTAAGTAATTGAATATTTAAGCGTAATATTTTGAACCTGTATTAGTTAAAAACTTATGAAGTTAAATAAATAATTGGATTGTGTAAATTGGTAGGTAGAACTGATGGGAGGGTGGTTGAATCAGCTCTGATTTGGCCGGGCGAAACAAATACCATGCTTATAGCATCCCCTCAAAATCCATATATTAAGCTTTTTAATATCTAAAATATATATTACATTGAAACTGAGAAAATAAGACATAATCATTAATCTGAACTAAAATTAAATAAACGTGTTAAGAATCTTTTTAAAGTGGGGGCAAAAAAACCCTTTTAAAGCAAAAATGCTTGCACAGAAGGATATTTCTTCACGAATTATATTTCCACTAATTTAGGCAATTACGTGTTTTCTTATTTTAACATTTTATATATTTATATGTATTTACCTTGTAAATTTCACAAGATCAAAGAAAAAACAATATATTTCTAGGTTGTAATAATTATGTGCAGGCTCAATAAGCATGTATAGATTTTAATTAGAATTTTATGAAAAAAATCTGCCTTTTAGTTTCATTTAAATGTGGAATTCACCCTGCTTCAAAATAAAAAAAAAAAAAAAGAAAGTGGTATTCACCAGTTGGGCCAATATATATAAAGTTGCATGTTGTTAATTAAACTGTTATCAGCAGGCTTTCTAATCATTTTTAGCCCACTTTCATCCAAATTGGGTCCTTAATACATCTTTACCATTTAAATTATATTGGGCTGTCCCAATAAATTTGAATAAGAGGACAAGGAAGCTTATTCAGTATTCAAAAATAGATTCATCATTAATTAAATTTGATCAAAAGTTTCTTCAAAAGTAAAATACTTTCAAATAATTTCATATCCTCAAAAATAATTTTATTCTTCTAAAGTGTTACTTCTTTCATTTTAAACTCGCTCTTCTTCTAATTTTAAATTTTAAAAATTGTATTAGAGTCTAGGTTTATTAATCACATTGTTGAAATCGTAAAAGATAAAAAAGTAATGGCTCTTACATATATATATATATATATGAGTATATTTTAGAATATAAAGTCATCTAAAGGGTATATTTGACTTTTTAAAATAAATTTGAATAAGTGATGAGCGTAAACATATCATGTTAATTTGAAATAGATGTCATTTTGGGTTTTATCACACTAATTAAGATTAATTTTATGCCTAAATTAATCTTAATTAATGACAATTTTTTTATTGGGGAAAATGTGACTCAAACCCATAATATTTGGGTCATAGGTAGTGAAGCTCTAACCACTTGACCTATACCACTTCGTCTAATTAATGACAATTAAAAAAACGTATGAGTCAAAACTAACTTAAAAAGGAGAAAATTTGTTAGGGTTATGGGATAATGGGGCTGAAAATCTCAAGATGATATACTACCTCCGTTCCACAATTATTTGCAGATTGACTTTTTAGTGGTTTTGTGTGAGAATTATTTCATAGTAATATTTGTATAAAAGTTGTTTTATATGAATGATATGATAGTTGACCTTGTTAACTAACATACCATTCATATAAAATAACTTTTGTACATATATTACTATGAAATAATTCTCACACAAAAATCACTAAAAAGTCAACCTGTAAATGGGCCTGAGGGACGGAGGGAGTATTAAACATTAAACAATTAGTTTAAAAGACTAAAATGACATCTAAAAATAATTGGAGGGAGTTCCAGTTCATCATTATTATCATAATAAATAAATACATTTACAGTGTATTTAAACACATATATTAAAATGACAAACTTTAATATTAATTTTCATTCATCCTTGTTTAGTTTTGAGAAATTAGATTAATTAAATTATTAAATTTTCATAAAATATTTTATTAAAATAAAATCAAAATCAATATCAATATATTTCTGCTGCACACTGCAACTGTGTCAATCAAGAATATGCGTTTAAAAATTCATCACACATGCAAAAATACTCAAAAATTAGAATCTCTCCATTTTTATATCTCTTTATACATTATCTACTCAATATTCCTTGCAGCAAAAAGATAGCAGGTGCTCATTGTAATATATACATACATTGATTCTAACGTCTAAAACCATCGCATACAGGATTTAATTTTTTTATTTATTGTCTTACATTCGTAAAATTTTATAATTTAAAAATTTTGTAATTTTGTTCCTCTTTAAATTATATAATTTTATCTTCCTTATAACTTTGTGAAAAATTTTGCTTCCCGAAATTTTGGACCCATCCCTAATTGTACGAATTAATTCAAATACAGAATAATACTTTGAGTTATGAAAACTAATATTCTCTTTGTCTCATGGTTACTTTTATAGGGAGAGGTACATGCATTTTAATAAATTGTTATCATTTTTTAATAAAAAGTGAGACCGCCTCATGGATCTCATTTCGTGAGACGGATTCACTTTTAATAAATTGTTATCATTTTTAATAAATTATTATCACTTATAATGTGAAGTGTATCACTTTTTAATTTTTTATTATCACTTTTTAATTTTTTATTATTTTTATACTAATTTATATAACTTTTTAAAAAGTTATAACAATTGATTACGGTCTCACACAAATTTTTGTCTTTTAAGAAAAATGAGTAATGAGTAGGAAATTGAGGGATAAATTGATAAACTTTTATGTATAAAGTAAAGAAATAAGTTGAATTGTGTGTAAGTGTGGATTCAAAAATAATGATATTTTATGTAAAATTTGAGATATTGTAAAATTGTAATTTAGAGAATATTATTTTCTAATCGAGGATGGAGATATATGCCATAAGTTACAAAGTGTATATTAAAAAATTGACTCCATATATATGTATGTGTATATGCATATGCGTATGCGTATGTGTATATATGAATATGCTCTTGGAGTATTTGGATCGAGTATATTTCTTCTCTTTTTGATTTTTTTGTCTGTTTCATATATTCTCATACAACTTGGAAGTGCCCAAAATTCCTTACCTCAACAATTGATTGATAGAATACTGTATGAATAATTTATCGTGAAATTCGTTTTGAAAGTATTAGTTGTTTTATTATAAAATAGATTAGTATTTTTGTAAGGTTTAATCCTTGTTCACGTATCACGTCTTTCGTCTTTGTATCATATTAATTTTGATTGATATTCATTCGATAAATTGAAAAAATATTAATGTAAGGCTTGATCCTTATCCATGTATCACGCTCTTTCGTGATGTATCATATTAATTTTGAATGATATTCATTGTTTTATTAAAAAACAGTAGTTATAAACTAATTTTACCATATACCAACACTTAACAATAAAGACAAGAAACAAAAACTTAATTATGAACAAATTCAATAATATCTTTTATTTTATCTATTCCCCTATCCAACATGAAATCACCATGCCCATCATTTTGAAATCCTGCAATTTTAGATTTGCGGCTATTTTTCATCATAATTCTTTTAATTTTAATTTTAAATTTTAAAATGTTCAGTTCTAATTTTTATTTTTAATTGTTCATAATTTAGTTATCCCTCTATGTTTTTTAGAGTCTTCCACAATTATTTTGTACCTTCTTCGTAGCAATTTTTTTACGCCTATGTCTTCACTCTTCATCTTCATTTTCGCTCCGTTTCTTTATTATTAAACAACGATATGGAACTTTAAGCAAAAAAATTCTTGATCGATCTTTCATATATATACTATTTCAATGTCAATTCAAAACTATTAATATTAATTTAAATTATGTTGTTGAGTTTTAAATAAATTTAATTTATATTATTAATCTATAAATATTATAAAACAACCCGCATAAAAAACGCTACGCTAGTTTTGTACTAGTCATGGTATATTTGTGGAAGAATTTTATATTAGGGCTCAATTTTTAGGTTGAGTCTCAATTTAGGTCTTGAATTTTGAAATGTCTCAAATTAGGGTCTAATTTTTAGTTTTTTCTCAATTTAAGATCCACTTTTTCTTTTGGTCTAAATTCAAGACCCGATTAATTTATTTTTATTTTAATTATTTTTATAAAATACTTAAAGTATAATAATTTTTTTCTAATCAATTTCTTAAAAATAATATATTAAATTAAAAAATTAAAAAATCAATTTTTTTATTTTTCATCTTTTTATTTTTTAATCAAGGTGATGAACGTGACTATTTAGAATAATTGCAGTGACAACAATATAAAAAATAATAAAATATAAAAATATATAAAATATATTCCAAAATGTAGATAAAAAAATTATACCAAAAAATTATACATAATAAAAATTCTTTATATATGAATTAGCGGTGTATGATTAGAAATGAAAAAATAAAAATAAATTTTGGGCCTTGAATTGAGACATTATAAGGAATAAAATTGGATCTTAAATTGAGAAAAAAAAATTAAAAATTAGACCCTAATTTGAAACACTTCAAAATTCAAGACCTAAATTGAGAGTCAACTTAAAAATTGAGCCTTAATATGAAATTCAACCTATATTTGTCGTTGGTCCCACTAATATTACAAACCATTATTATAGTAGAGTTATATCTTAATTTCCCTCGAAATTCTCACTCTCAGTATATAAAATATGAAATATAATTTATTGATAACAAAAACGTCTATTTTAATAGGACATAATAGATTCAAAAAGTAAAAAAAAATACTCAGGCGATAATAAATTCAAATCAAATTCGAGAAAATGTTGAAAGATTAATGGAATGGAACCATAATTTTTTAGGGTAGATTTTCTATGAATCAGGGTTAATGTAAATTCTCATTTTTAGTGTTATTGTTAAGCATACAAAATGTCAATGTTTAAAAATATATTTATTTTTTAAATAATAATATTACATAGGTATAATTATGATAGTGAATATACACAACACAGTAACATTTGAAGAAAAAAATTCGCATGAATTCAAATTCAGATAAATTTTTACCACACCCTCCAAACAAAACGTACAATAGGCAATTAACTTAGTAAATCGTATCTCAACAATTTCATAACAACCAATTTATAAGTGGAGTCACGTAAAAATGAATTGAGTTAGTTTTGATTTTTGAGTATATATATATATATATATATATATATATATATATATATATATATATATATATATATATATGTTAGAGAATTTAAGAAGGACGACATTTAATTTTTGGTTAAATAAGTGGGTGATTTCAACTTTGGGTAAAATAAGGACGAAATGTTTGGATTTTAGATCTTTTAAATTTAAACATTAAAAGTAATTTTGATTATAAAATATAAGCTAAAATGCATCATAATGTGGGCCATAATAACGTGTATATGTTAATTTAATTCTTTGTTTTTTCATTAAAAATAAATTTAATTTCCTCTACAATTCTAATAACTTGTGACGTATTAAATTTTGCTTATAACATCCAGAAGTATTTTGAAACTCTGTTTATTTTAAAATATTATTTTTGTAGTAAAATTAAAAGTGAAAAGTGTTTGAAAAAAATTTAAATTAAATTGAAATAATGAGTATTTGTAAAAATAAAAATAAAAATCACTTTTACTAATATTGGAGATAACTATATATGAAAATAATAATTATTTTTCTGTTTTTTCAATTATAATTGCTTTTAAAGAATTCACAAACAAATAAAATTTATATTGCCAAAATTAATTTTAAAATACTTAAAAAAGTGGTTGCAACCACTATAGGAATATTTTTTTCAAAATAAAAATAATTTTTTTTTCCATAGAATTGAGTTTGCAAACACCCACTCATCAATAAAATCTTCACATTATTTCACACAATTTTTACTCCATTTTTACCATATTTTATTTTCATATTAATATGGGCACACATTTTAAGAAAAATGTGATGAGTGAAATATTTTGGGTAGTTTTGTAAATTTTTATGGTTGAAATAAATAAAGTGGTTGAATTGAATGTAAAAATAATGATATTTTGTGAAATATATGAATATTGTGAGGTTGAAATTTAGAAAATAGATTTTTTTTTTAAGTGTGAAAACTAATGTGGAATAAATTAAAAGAGGAAGTGTGAAAATGAATATGAGACCGAGAGAATATTTGTTTAATCGAAATTTACGCTATTCTTGTCGTTTTAGCAAGTATGACTGTATGAGACCATGAAGAATGAAAAAAGGGACTTTGCTTTCCCTCAAATTAATTTTATGATTACGTGAACAGTAAATTATAGAAGGAAGATTTGTAGTATAAAAATATCAACTTTACTAATTTTTAATTCTCTAACATGATTGTTCAATTTATTTAAGAAAATTGTATTTCAACTTTATAAAATAATATCATGATATGCATATATCATGTTGGATGGTTTTATGTCCTATAACAAGGATCATATAATACAAACTAATATCCATTACCAAATAATCCATCCACGCCAAATCCATCACCACCTTCGACTCCTCTTCCAAATATATCTTCTCCAGACCAAATCCTCCTCCTGCTCCTCCACCAATACCACCACCTTTTCCTCCAAATCCTCCACCAGCACCACCTCCCGCTCCGCCGCCAATTCCACCACCACCAATGCCTCCATCAAAACCTCCACCCTTACCACTTCCTGCTCCACCTCCTGTTCCACCACCGGAACCACCTCCTGCTCCACCTCCAAAACCACCATTTTCCACCTCCAATGCCTCCACCAAGACCTCCTCCCCGCTCCCCCACCAAAACCACCACTCCCAACTCCTCCGCCAACACCGCCTCCAGCCTCCTCCCCCAACACCACCATGGCCACCCCCAACTCCTCCACCAAAGACCGCCTCCTACTCCACCTCCAATACCACCACTATTACCACTTCCAACTCCTCCACCGGCACCACCACCTCGCTCCTCCCCCAATACCTCCACCGTAACCTCCTCCAGCCTCCTCCCCCAATACCACCACCATGACCACCGGCACCACCACCTACTCCTCCCCCAATGCCTCCTCCAGCCTCCTCCCCCATTACCACCACCACCTCGCTCCTCCCCCAATACCACCACCATGACCACCTCCAATTCCTCCACCAAAGACCACCTGCTCCTCCCCCAATACCACCACCATGACCACCTCCAATTCCTCCACCGCACCACCACCTGCTCCTCCCCCAATACCACCGTGACCACCTCCGGTTCCTCCACCTCGCTCCACCACCAATGCCGCCACCATGACCACCTCCACCCCCCACCTGCTCCACCACCATTACCACCTCCAATTCCTCCACCCGCTCCACCACCATGACCACCTCCTACTCCTCCTCCAAAGACCACCACCATTACCACCTCCAATTCCTCCACCTGTTCCACCGCCACTACCGCCACCATGACCACCACCTACTCCTCCTCCAAAGCACCACCACCATTACCACCTCCAATTCCTCCACCTACTCCACCGCCAATACCGCCACCATGACCACCACCTACTCCTCCTCCAGCACCACCACCATGACCACCTCCTACTCCTCCTCCAAAGACCACCACCATTACCACCTCCAATTCCTCCACCTCGCTCCACCACCAATACCGCCACCATGACCACCTCCTACTCCTCCTCCAGCTCCACCACCATGACCACCTCCTACTCCTCCTCCAAAGCACCACCACCATTACCACCTCCAATTCCTCCACCTGCTCCACCACCAATACCGCCACCATGACCACCTCCTACTCCCCCAACGCCACCACCATTACCACCTCCTACTCCTCCCCCAAAGACCACCACCAATACCGCCACCATGACCACCTCCTACTCCTCCCCGGCGCCACCACCATTACCACCTCCTACTCCTCCCCAGGCGCCACCACCATTACCACCTCCTACTCCTCCCCAGCACCACCACCATTACCACCTCCAATTCCTCCACCTGCTCCACCACCACCATTACCACCTCCAATTCCTCCACCTGCTCCACCACCAATGCCGCCACCATGACCGCCTCCTACTCCTCCTCCAAAGACCAGCACCACCACCATGACCACCTCCTGCTCCACCACCAATGCTACCACCATGACCACCTCCTACTCCTCCCCAGCCGCCACCACCATTACCACCTCCAATTCCTCCACCTGCTCCACCACCAATACCGCCACCATGTCCACCTCCTGTTCCAGCACCACCACCATGACCACCTCCTACTCCTCCCCGGCACCACCTCCAAATCCTCCACCTGCACCACCTCCAACTCCACCACCGTAACCACCACCTCCTCCTCCACCAAAACCACCACCACCATGACCACCTCCAAATCCTCCACCTCCTCCACCTCCAAATCCACCACCGCCAAATCCACCACCGCTTCCTCCTCCAAATCCCCGCCTTTACCCCTCCCTCACCAATCCCACCTCCAAATCCCCGCCTTTACCTCCTCCAAACCCTCCATCACCTGCCCCACCTCCAAATCCCTCCACCACCAAATCCATCTCCCCAAAATAAATCTTCTTCAAGCTTTCTCCCATCAACAACTTCCAACACACACAACCCCAACACCAAAATCATAACAAAAATCCCACAATTTTTGAAAAATTTCCCCATTATTATTGACTAATAAAAATGTAATGGAGCAACTCGATGTAAGTTAGCAAATTGTGAGCTTGTTTTATAATATGAACCAATCGATTGAGGTTGAGGGTATTTATAAGAACAATGAGACTATGGCTCATAAATGCATGCAGTTGAGATAGCGACAATGTCCATTTATATTGAGCTAAAGCAGAAAGTTTGTCAAACCCCTCATTGACCTAACTAGTACAATTTTCACATTGTATCATGTGGATCTGCAAATTTTTCAATAATTATTGCATTCCAACTCTCAACCACCTTAATTTCCTCTTTATCACTATTAACTTTGCTCAATATCTCATTTCACCATGCTTTCCTGTTGGCTTAATTAATAGGTTGTGAAAGGATATATCTGCACAAGCTGTACTAATCCACTCTCACGCGCACAATATTAATTGGGATATATCTTTGGCAAATCTAATTTAATTATATTTTCCAGGTAATTGTGGAGGATGTAAAATTAATTTTCCTAAACGAGTAGAATTAAAAGTTTAATGTTTAATAATATTTGAAGTCTGGGTTGGGTCAATGAATTCAAACTCAGTTAATTAATGGTTACTTATCTTTGGCAAATCTACTTTAATGTTATTACGTTGCCAACTCAGAGAATGCGAGGTAATCTGGGTCCATGAAGTCAAACTCTTTCTTTCTATTAAAAAAGTCAAACACATTTTTATAATAAAGTTTTGTGTGAGATCATCTCACCGAAATCTCAAGTAACATTTTTAAAATAAGTTGTATTATTTTTTAAAAAATATATGTAAAATATATTATTTTTAGTCAAAAATTGAAAAGTGACACACTAAATTAAATTATATCACTTTTAAAAAATATATATAAATTTATTATTTTAAAAGATTTTTTTTTTTGAAAAGTAATAATATATTTTGCATTAAAAGTAATAGTTACATTTTTATTGAAAAGTGATAATAATACGATGAGACATTCTCAAACAAATTTTTCTTAATTTTAATAGTTTTGGATGAAATTAAACAAGTTCATGATAAGGACAATGTTACTATGATAAAATATTAGTAATTAATTGAGTCCTTAAAAACATATTAAGTAGCTTTTAAAACATATTAATTAGCTTTTAAAAAACATACTACTATTAATTAAGCTAACAATCCTATGATTATGTCTTGGCCCTTGTGGTAACTTCGAGGCTTTTATATTTGGCCTTCTTACTTCGTAAAACACGTTTTTAGGGGCATTGTTGAAAGACTTTCACGTAAGACTGGTAAAATTATTAATCTTTTTAATAGTTAATTGATTTTGATAATCTCGCCTAAAAATTCATTGAAATTAATTTGACCGACATGAATTTGAAATCCTTGACTTTCTTTTCTACCTAGCTTTTTTTTTTTTTTTTTTCTATCTAGCTAGCTTTTTTTTTTTTCTTATCTAGCTAGCTTTTTTTTTCTCTCTATCTAGCTTTTAAAGGATGGATTTAGGTGCATTAAATGAAATTAATGAATACGAAATCATATATGTACGGTAAATTTAAAAACCTGACTTTCTTTTTGGACTAGCTTTTAAAGGACATCTCTTAAAAAAAAAAAAAAAAAAAAAAAAAAGAGCTTTTCGAGGATATAGGTGAATTAAATGACTTTGAATTTTTACGGTGACTTGGATGAAATTGAATCCTCACGCATCATTAGTTCAATTTTTTCCAATCCTTTTAATTGTCGAAACGCAACCGTTCAATTAGTGTAATTTGCTAATTTGGACTCAATTTTACCTCTTTTTGATAAGAGTCACTTTCTTTAGAATTTTTTTTTACCTCTTTTTAATAAGAGTCACTTTCTTTAGAATTTTTTATTTTACCTCTTTTTAATAAGAGTCACTTTCTTTAAAACATAAGTGTCGTTATGCACCAATTGCATATAATATAATTACTATGATTTTAATTCAATTTTCAGTTTAATTTTTGGTTTATTTCTAAATACATCATATCGTTACTGAATTAAATATTGAAATTTGGTGAAAAATTCAATTCCACCATTTGTACACAATAATTTATCTATTTATAAAGGAGTTTTGTGTAAGACGATACCATACATGAGACACGAAACTCTAATTTAGTATTTGAATTATTCTTTTTTTCTTTTTTTTTTTTATCTGGAGTATTTGAACTATTCTTAACCATGAAACATGATTGAATTGTTGTTTCATAAACCCATGAATAATATAACAAGATAAATGTGATTTGCACATATAAATATTAATTTATATTTTGAATAGTATAAGAATATTTTTTTGAAATAAAATAAAATTTATAACTTAAAAAATATAATAACAAGCGCAATCGAGAAGGTTATCCACAAAAGTTGGAGACTCGACCCAATAATGAGGGTTTAAGACAGACTCAAACACCTTAACAAAACGAAGAGCCAAAATAATGATATTTCTACAATCAAGATAAAAAAATATACTAATTTCTAAACAATTGTAATATAGTTTTACAAGTCATTTAACATAAAAACACACTTATATTTTGACTTCCTCCTTTTGTGTGCCTCGGTAAGAATATAATGATAATTTTCATTGAAATCTTCACCTCCAAATTATTGGCTTTCGCATTTATCGATCTACTTCTCTCCCTACGTAGCCAACATCTGCGTTGTCAATACCATAGATTTTGATTTTACAAGACTATTCGAGAAAACAAATGCTCTCAACTCAGAGAGATTTATGAAACGTCGTCGATTCTCCAAGATCGTGAACGAAACAACAATTTAAAAAAATGCACAAAAACAATGAATAAAAAAATAAAGATTGATAAATAGTAATTTTACAAACCGTGCGGATCAAAGAGAGAGATGAAAATAGTTTGGGGACAAAAAAGAAAAGACGGATCACGACCTCGATTTGAATTGAAATAGTTTGGTGGATTTGGCATACGGAAATGATGTGATTTTTAATAAGAATTAATTACTATAAGGTACCATTTTCTAAATTTTATTGCTACAAGATACAACCTTAAAGTCAAAATACTATCCACTACAAGTCAACAAATCCTATACCAATTTTACCCTCAAGACACACTTTTGAGATAGAAACGCAATATGACCCCGAGCCTATTCTCTCACTTTTATTTGACTAATTCCTCTCTCTCTAAAATCCCAAAATCACGCCCCCATCTCGCATCTCTCTCTAAAATCCCAAAATCACGCCCCCATCTCGCAAAACCAGATCACCACCGCAAACCGCAAAACCAGATCACCACCGCACGACCACACTCTTTCTCTCTCGAGGCGGCGCTCGTCCACCGATCGGAGCTCATCCACCGACGAAGACGAAGGCGACACCCGACGAAGACGAAGACGTTAAGGCGAGCGCCGACGGGTGGGATTCCGAGCGCCGCGCCGCCGCTGCCGTAGATCGGCCGCTCCCATTCATACAGGCATTTACGACGACACTTCTCCAGATCCGAATCGGTGGGCGAGCCCCACCCCGCTCCCATTCATACACCACCATAGATCGACCACCACAAATCGACACACACCCCGAGATCCGAATCAAATGCGCCGGAGCCCCACCGATCTATCTCTCTCCCTCTCTCACGGTAAGATCGTGATTAGAATTTTGTAACGATTTGGGAAGAAATTTTGTAATCTTGTTTGATTTGGTGAGTCTGTGATGATTTGTGCGTAATTTTTTTTTTTCTCGCACATGTGCATTATTACATTTACAAGCTAAACAAGAAAGAAAGAAAGAAAGATGGATTGTTTCGATTTTTTGGTTTTTTGATATATGGTTTGGTTTGGTTTCTTGGTCCGGTTTGTTTTCTTTATCAGTTTGGTTCGATTTTTTTCTTAATTTCTGGATCATTTTTGTTGTTTGATTTCGTTTGTATACGTTGGAACAATTGTGCATTATTTATAATCGGTACTAATTTCTTAATTTACGGATCATTTTTGTTGTTTGATTTCGTTTGTATACATTGGAACAATTGTGCAAATTATTTTTCTTTTTTGAATCGCACACGTGCAATGAAGTTGCACATGTGCATCAACAATTTTTTTACACGCCTCTCGTCTTCACCCCTTAATTTCTAAATATTGAATTATTGAAGTTGCACATATTCTATAATTTTTCAACAGCTTATTTCATATACGAATTATGACCTAAATTTTTTTTAAAAAAAAATAATTATCTGGATCAGAACAATTTGGAAAGGAGATTTTCACATGTGCGAATTGGAAAACATGTGCGAGAATTTCTTTTGTGGTGATTTTCGTGTTATTTTGAAATTTGAATTAAATATAGAAAAAAGGAGATAAAATGATAAAAACAAAAACTGAAAATTTGAAATTTAAATTAAAATATAAGCGAAAAAATATAGAAAATTTGTCAAAAATCTTTCAAAGTGAAATTTTGAAATTTGAATTAAAATATAACGAAAAAATATAGTGAAATAAAAACAAAAACTGAAAATAGAAAAAATGGGGACAAAATATATTGGACACAATAATTAAGTTTCGCACAATTGTGAAAGTTTACGCACAATTTCGCATAATTGTAAAGGAAGGGTAAAATTGGAAAAAGTAGCCAAAAGGTTGTATCTCCTAGTAATTTGAAAAAAATTGTACCTAATAGTAATAAGGTTTCTAATATTGTACCTAATAGTAATGAACTCTTTTAATAATGTCATTGTAAACTTAAATAGGGTGATTATATATGTAAAGTTGAAGGTGTGGAATTGAATTGTAAGTAGAATTGATAAATTACGGGAGTTGAACATATGAACTTGGTTAGGGGACCCATGGAGCTATCTGTGTGTGTTGTAAAATTGTAAAACTTTTGTAAGATTTAGTGGGTGAATTAATCCAACAGAGGATGTGAAACTCAAAATGAACACAAGCGAGATGCGCAACCAAGAAAATGAAAAACAATGAACACCAACAATTTTACGTGGTTCGATCAAAATGATCTACATCCACGGGATCGGGAAGAAATCTACTATGAGTGTTGAGATCAATTACAGTTACAATCCTCAATTGCAAAGATTATTTCTCGGATTCTTACGATAAAAGCCAAGAACCCTAATTTCACAATTGATTCAATTTGATCAAGAACGAGAGGGAAAAATCGAAATGATTAGATGCTAATCGCCTTCAAAACAATGCCCAGTGCTCAATTGAATCAATTAGCCGAGAATCTTGCTAACGGAATGAAAACCGAGAAACAAAGCTGCGCACATAATCAGTATTCTTAACAACCGGTTTATTTCTTAAAAGCTGGTTTTCCCGAAACACCGGTTTGGATCGAAACGAACCGGTTCTCGTGAATACGAGCAAAACAAACATTAAGCAATTAAGTTTGACAATTTTGCATTTAATCTTCACAACTCTCCACCTCAATGCGAAATTGCCCCCATCATCTCCAATTCACCTTAACCATTAGTGAACATCCCAAGTTTTGATTTGCACCAACTCTAAGCGTAACTTGAATTTGCAACTAGGAAGTGCCTTGGTTAACATGTCGGCGGGATTATCCTCTGTTGCTATTTTCTTTACCAACACAATACCTCTTTCAATGATATCTCTTACAAAATGAAGCTTCACATCTATATGCTTAGATCTTTCATTGAAAACCCGATGCTTAGCAATGTGAATGGTGCTCTGATTATCACATTGAATGACAATGGACTTCTGTTTCACACCAAAATCTCTGATTATCCCCTTTAACCACATTGCTTCTTTGTGACTTCGGACATGGCTATATATTCACTTCTTGTAGATAAAGCCACAAAGGATTGCAACACGAGACCTCCAAGTGATTCTTTGTCCCATAGAATGTAAACACATATCCACCAATGATTTTCTAGTATCCAAACTTCCAAAGCAAAATCTGAATCCACATAACCTTGCAAAGGAGATCTCGATCATTTTTCCTTTCAAACGAAGTCCCAAACTAGCGAGACCGCTTTAATGTACCTCATGATCCACTTAAGAGCTTCCCAATGATAGTTTCCTGGATTTGCCATGTATCTCGCTTACCACACTAATGGAATATGCAAGATCGGGTCTACTACGGACCATTGCATACATAAGGCGCCCACTCCACTAGCATAAGGAACTTTACTCATCCGATCTCTTTCGGCTTATGTGTTAGGACACTGTTCCTTTGATAGCTTCGATTGTTGTCCCAAAGGTGTAGAAACAAAGCTTTGCTTCATGCATCGAAATCTCTTTAAGACCTTCTTCAAATAAGCTTCTTGAGATAGAAACAGCTTTCCCTTCCCTTTTATTTCGAAAATATCCATCCCAAGTATTCTCTTTGCTTCTCCCGGATCCTTCATCTCAAAAGTATCACTTAATTTCTTCTTTAGATTCTGGATTTTAGTGATACTCTTGCTTGCTATTAACATATCATCTACATATAACGGTAGATATGTGATTACTTCTCCATCTTGTCTTTCCAAGTAAACACATGTATCATAGCATCTGCTAAAACCAATGGATAACATAAATCGATCAAATTTTTGTACCACCGTCTTGGGCTTTGTTTGAGTCCATACGGTGATTTCTTTAATAAACACACCTTGTTTTCATTCCTGGCATTATGAAACCTTCTCGGTTGTTGCATCGTAATCTTCTCCATTAAATCACCATGGAGAAATGCTTTGTTTTAACATCAAGTGTTGAAGTTCAAGGTCTTCTTGAGTTACTTTTGCCGAAGTAACCTTATAGAACAATGTTTTACTACGGAGAGAATACTTCATTAAAATCAATTCCCTCCCTTTGAGTAAACTCCTCTAGCCACAAGTCTTGCTTTAAATCGACTTGAACTCCCTTGCCGACCTCCACCTTTCTCTTGAATATCCATTTGCAATCGATAACCCTCTCGATTTGCGGGTTTCTCCACCAGAATCCAGTGTGATTCTTTTCTAATGATTGAATCTCTTCACCATGGCTTCTATCCATTTCTCCTTTTCATTCCCAATTGCTTCTTTATAGGATTTGGGCTCACAATATTCAAATTCTTCAGTAAAGAATGCAAAAGAAACAAGATCAGCATGTCCATACCTTGTTGGAGGATGAATATCTCTTCTTTGCCTATCTCTTGCAAGATTGTAATTCCTTAGATCAGTTTCTTGACTTTCATCTTCTGAATCGATTGATGATCTCTACCAGCTTCATCTTGATCTTGATCACTAAAATGTTCGATGGCAGTGCGAGTCTCCACCTCAATAGAAGTAACATCTTGAAATATTCCCATCCAAATCATGAGAATCTCCTTCATGTTTGTATCCCATTACATTCTCATTGAATGTAACATCTCTGCTTACTATGCATCTCGTGATTTCCGGGTTCTAAGCACCATAATCTGTAACCTTTAACCCCCATAGGATATCCTATAAAAATGCACCTTAAAGCCCTAGGTTCCAGCTTATCTTGTTTGACATGAACATAAGCTTGACATCCAAACACCTTTAAATTTGAATAATCGATAGCTTTCCATACCACATCTCATCGGGGGTTTTGAAGTCAATAGCGGATGAAGGTGATTTGTTGATCAAGTAACAAGCGGTGTTAAGCGCTTCTCCCGTAAAACCTTTGGAAGTTTTGCATCGATGCAAGCATCTCACTCTTTCTAATATAGTTACATTTCATTCTCTCGGCTAGACCATTCTGCTGTGGATTGGATGGAACAGTTTTGTGCCTAGTTATTCCCTTTGATCTGCAAAACTCATTGAATTCTTGACATAAATACTCCAAGCCATTATCTGTTCTTAAATGCTTGATACTTCTTCCCTTCTTGTTTTCTAGATCAATCAACCATTCTTTGAATTTTGCAAAAGCCTCATTCTTATGCTTAAGAATATATACCCAGACTTTTCTTGTATAATCATCAATTAAAGTGATGAAATACCTCCCTCCACCATGAGTGGAAACTCGATGGCCCCGGATATCGAGAATGGATATAATTCATAGCCTCCTTTGTGATATGAATCCCTCTCTTGTATGGAAGTTTCTTTGACTTGCCAAGCACACACCGCTCCACACTGAAGCTTCTTGATATCTCCACCGGAAAATGCACCTTTCTTGGATAATTCAATTAACCCTTTCTCTCCAACATGTGCTAATCTTTTATGCCAAAGAAGAGTATCAGCAAGGCTCATGATCACATCTCGCACTACCGGATATAGTTTCACCAATCGAGAGTATAATCCATTGATTTTATCTCCTTTCATGATGTCCTTCCTTCTTTTGTGATTAATAAGCAGCCTTTTTCAGTTTTGAATTCAAGGCCAAGAGCATTAAGAGATCCAAGAGAAATCGATTTCTCTTCAATTCAGAACATATCTAACATTTGATAATATTCTTTCTACACCATCAAACATTCTGATCCTTATTGATCCAATTCCCTTAACTCTGCAGCCTTTCATCATTCCCCAAAAGAACTAGACCTCCATTGAACTTCTTGAGATTTACAAACCAATGCTCAATAGGACACATATGAAAAGTGCAACCTGAATCCAACACCCATTCATTCTCAATTTTGCCATGGCTAACCATCAAAACTTCGCACTATCATATCCTTCCTCATTTATTGCGGCATCCCCTTTCTCGACTTTGATCATCTTGAGTCTTTTTCTTCTCTGGACAATTCTTCTTGAGATGTCCTATTTTATGGCATGAAAAACATTTCCTTCTTTCCACAAATTCAGTATTAGACTTCGATTAGTTTTGTTTGATTTATCGACTCCTTCTTCTTGTTCTTGAAATTCTTCTTTCCTTCTTGAATTTCATATTCAAACTCTCCCCATGATTCTCGAGTTTTCTTGTCTTCATCACCTTCAAGATATTTAGTCTTAATAGCGGTTTGAATTTCCTCGGAAGTCAATTGAGTTTGCCTCCCATAGACTAGAGTATCTCGAAATTCTTCAATGATTTTGGTAGGGAATTCAAATGCAATCAATGCCTTATCTTCATCCTCAATCTTGACTTCAAGATTTTCAAGATCATCCACACTCTATTAAACTCATCAAGTCAGCTTCTAGCATATCCTTCCCTTCTACCATCTTGAAAGAATGTAGTTTCTGTTTCATAAGGAGACGATTTGAAAGCAGATTTAGTGAGATACAACTCTTCCAAACTTCTTCCAAATGCCAAGAGCAGCTTTTCTCCTTGGCAACTTCTCTAAGAACTCGATCTCCCAAAGACAAAATAATAACACTATGTGCCTTATTTTGAATTTCCTTTTGTTTGTCTTTATTTCCGTAAGAAGATTCAAGTGATAATCTCCTCTAAAGCATCATCTAAACCATGTTGAACCAAGAATGCCTTCATTTTGATCCTCCATAGACCAAAATCATTCTTTCCAGTTGAATTTCTCAACATCTAACTTCATCGTAGAAGCCATGCTTCCCACGAGACGGCGCCAATTGTAAGATTTAGTGGGTGAATTAATCCAACGAGAGGATGTGAAACTCGAAAAATGAACACAAGCAGATGCGCAACCAAGAAAATGAAAAACAATGAACACCAACAATTTTACGTGGTTCGATCAAAATGATCTACATCCACGGATCGTGGAAGAAATCTACTATGAGTGTTGAGATCAATTACAGGGTTACAATCCTCAATTGCAAAGATTATTTCGGATTAACTTACGATAAAAGCCAAGAACCCTAATTTCACAATTGATTCGAATTTGATCAAGAACGAGAGGGAAAAGCGAAATGATTAGATGCTAACCGCCTTCAAAACAATGCCCAATGCTCAATTGAACTCAATTAGCCGAGAATCTTGCTAACGGAATGAAAACGAAACAAAGCTGCGCACATAATCGTATTCTTAACAACCGGTTTATTTCTTAAAATCGGTTTTCCCGAAACACCGGTTTGGACCGAAAACGAACCGGTTCTCGGCGAATACGAGCAAAACAAACATTAAGCAATTAAGTTTGACAATTTTGCATTTAATCTTCACAACTTTATACTTCTCTTGGGTTGAGTACCCCTTCACTCATGTATTGAAAATTGTCTTTTGTTATTTAAAAAGAGAGAGAGAGATGGGCAAGGCGTCGGAGCCTCTTATAATAGTAATCCAAAATTAACAAATGTGGAGTAGAAATTTTTCGGTGCCAGCCACCGCTAGGTTTAATAGAAAAAAATACTCCCTCCGTCAGAAGAATCTTTCACACTTAACTTTTTCAACGGTTTTGTGTGAGAGTTATTTCATAGTAATACATTTACAAAAATTATTTTATATGAATGATATGCTAGTTGATCTTATTTATAGCATATCATTCATATAAAATAACTTTTGTTAACGTATTACTATGAAATAACTCTCACACAAAACCGTTGAAAAGTCAAGTGTGAAAGGTTCTCTGAGACGGAGTAGCTAAACTTAAAAATGTTTAGGATAAGGTACAAATTGGACCACTGAACTAATGTCTCGAGGTACAAATTAGGCCCTAAACTATTTTTTTATACAAATTGGACCACTGAATTAATGTCTCGGTACAAATTGGACCTCAAACTATTTTTGATACAAATTTGACTCCAAACTATTTTTTTAAACAAATAAACACTTTTATTTTTAAAATTGAACAAATAAGCCCTTCAACTAATAAAATAAAATATAGAGACTCTTTCATTAAATGAATTGACATAAAATATTATTATATTAATAGATAAATTGATAAAAAAATTAAAAATATTATGATAAATTCTAAAAAATGAGTGAAACATCAACAACACTTTTTTTTCAATAATGGACTCATTTTTTTAATATACAATATAATGTAAAATTATAATAAAAAGAAGATAACTAATTTAATATAATAAATTAAAAATTAAATATTATAAAAATCATAATATTGAGATCCGTAAAAATAATAAAGGAATTATTTTCTAAAAAATGAGACTATTACGTTTATATTTTTTATATATACTTTTATTGTTTTAAAACTATAATTAAAGGGACCTTCATGTCTTATTTTATTAGTTATAAGTCCCTTTAATTATAGTTTTAAAACAATAAAAGTATATATAAAAATATAACCGTAATAGTCTCGTATTTTTAGAAAATAATTTCTTTATTATTTTTAGGAATTTTAATATTATGATTTTTTAATTTAATTTTATTTTCAATTTATTATATTAAATTAGTTATCTTCTTTTTATTATAATTTAACATTATATTATAGAATACAAAAATATGAGTCCATTATTATACATAAAAATGTTGTTGATGTTTCACTCATATTTTAAAATTTATCATAATGTTTTTAACTTTTTTATCAATTTATACACTAATATAATAATATTCTATGTCAATTCATTTAATTAAAAAGTCTCCATATTTTATTTTATTAGTTGAAGGACTTATTTGTTCAATTTTAAAAGTAAAAGTATTTATTTGTTAAAAAATAGTTTTTGGTCCAATTTGTACCGAGACATTAGTTTAGGATCCAATTTGTACCAAAAATAATTTAAAGTCCAATTTGTACTGAGACATTAGTTCAGTCCAATTTGTACCTTATCCCAAAGGTTTATGTGGCAAAGTCACGTTCTTCTATTTCAAAATTTTTCTCCTCTCATTCATTTAAGTTTTAATTATTAATCTTAACCATCGATTTTATAAGTTTTAATCTCAATCATCCATCTATTTACATATTTGTCTATAAATACTTGATACTTCTCATTTGTTTTCCATCACAAACCCAAATATATTTCTTCTCTCCTTCTTTAGCCGATTTTCTTATTCATCTTCATGAACTCTTTCATTGATTTTTTTATTTCTCTTTTAAAAAATCCTAATTTCTTTCTTCTCTCATTCTCTAAACAATTTTCCCATTCATTTTTCTAATACTTTTTTATTTTATTTTTTGTTAATTTACGATTTAATATATTTCATATGTTTCTAACGTGCTAATCTATTTATTTTTTATTATTTTTGCGAGCATTCATATTTCAAAAATTATGATAGGTATTTTTATTGTTTATATATATTTTTGAAGATTAGTTATTGCTTCTGCAGATTCATATGCTTTAATGTCTTTCTTTCTTTCTTTGTTTTTTTTTTTCATATTTTGAAGATTAATTATTGCTTTTGCAGATTCGTATGCTTTGATCGTTATTTTGTTATAAATTTTGTTAAATTTGATTTTTTTTTCAGATTAATAATTTGAAGATTAAGATTTTTTTTTAAAATTCATATTTTGAAGTCAATGATCAAGTATATATCTATGAAGATATGATGAACGATCAATTACTTTGAACATTATGATCGATTCATAATATCTCCTAAATATATTGTATATTTTTATTTTTTTGTATCTTATGTGAAAAATATATCTCCTAAATATATTCATATTTTGAAAATATATTGTTATTTATTTATTTATTAAGCTCTATATACGAAATCTAAATTTAAAATTTGAAAGTTTAAATTATTTTGAAATGTGTGTTCAAATATGCAATTTATAAGAAATATTGCACACCTAATCTTATGTGAATAATATTTTCATAGGCATTAATTTGACTCTGTAATCAAATTTATCCATGAATGTTCTTTATAATGAAATTTTTCAAAATTTATAATTATAAGTATAGTTTTTGACGTGAAATATAAATTTGAGGATTCATTTAGTGTTTTAGAGTTATTAAATACTATATATTTAATTTTATTTTTATATATTTGAATTACAACTTTAATTTAAATAATTTATTATAAATTTTAAATTTAATTTTTTTATATATATTATTTTTCTTTCATTAACCGCAAAATTCCCTGGGTCTAATACTAATATATATATATATATATATATATATATATATATATATTTCTCGTGGATATGATTTTATGCCCACATGTGGGCACCAATTTATATGTCACCGCTTATGTGGCGTATCGATCACTTATCATGTGATGCCCACATATGTAGAAGAATCCACTATTATTTAATTAATTACATCATATGATTGGTGGTGGGCGTATAAATTGATGTCCACCTGAGGGCATAAGATCAAATTCGTATTTCTCAGATATGCATTAGTATTTGTATCTTTTAATATAAACTGCTTTAAAAAAATTGATTGAAATTTATAAATCAAAAAAATAATTATTCTTAAAAAATTTATTAGTGTCCGATGTTGCTGTGAGAAATCAGTACATCGTTGGTGAGTAGCTGCAATCTGGTAACTGTTGTGGTCCAAACTAAATTTTATCTATTTTTTATTAGTCCTTCATAATATAGTCCTTAAACTTCAATATTTGGAAAAAAAAAAATGAAATCTCAAGATTTAATTTTAAATATAAGTCACGATCACTTTATCTTCTCCAACACAAAAATATATTTTAACATTACAGAAAATCATAACCCGGCCCCATCCCATAAAGATAAGTTTTCTTACAAAATTACGCAGGCAAACGCACATGGTTGTTAAGAAAGCGAGAGGAAGTCTATTTTACATTTATTACACACCAAAAAAACACCTCAGAAACATTGTACATCAATTAGTCACTACAAGGGCAATGGTTGTAAATTAGGAAGAGTGGTGCTCCCAGTAGTTCTATCATCCTGAAGAACCAGCAGTTTGAGCGTGCCCGATTCCCTCAGCCACGCCGCCACAACCGACCCTGTTGATATAAACCTCCCGATATTGCACTTGGCCACCTCAAACGGCGCACCTATGCTCACCAGCAGAGCTTCAATCGTGCGTTTCAGGGCGCCGTCCCCTACTATTTTGCTGTGCTTTCCCCATCCAGTTAATATGCTGCAATTTTACGACCATTTTCTCATTTATATTTAAGTGAAACGTCACGTTCAAGGAACAAAACTATGCGAGGGACTTAACGAGAAGAAAGAAACATTTGGGGGCTAAATTATTCAAAAATGATATTTCGAGCAGCAGTCTTTTATGAAGTGTACAAGTTTTTGTTAGACCCATTTTGCAAATGGATAAAATATAAGATGAAATTCGCACTCTTTTGATTTATGCACACATGGATGACAACACGGCGGGTCTGATACCAATTTGGCCTAGTATTTATTGATTGTTAATAAAAAATGTAAATGAACTAGTATTTATATACAGCCTCGTCCTAATGTCGAAAATGGAAGAGATGAGATGAATTGAGAAAACTAAAAATTTACCTTAGGAGCTTTGGTAACTGATGGCCTTCAAAGACAATGGAGCGTATATTGAGCAACCAGGCATGGACCATTGCTCGTGCAGCGCCTGACGACATGAGATGCAAGTCCAGGCAAGACGTCGACCATGTATTTTCCCATACATCTCTACGTTTTCCTTCAAGCACCACGTGCTGAGCGCCCGTTTCTGCCAGCCAAACACAACCATTATTACTCCAAAAATAATTCTGTGATCTAAATTAGATGCATGATTACCTGGCCAAAGTGCCACAGCATGTCAGTCAAAGCGTTGTAAAAGCCGAAGATGTTGAAGCATCCATGCGCTTCACCTCATCAAAGAGTAACAGAGCTTCAGACCAAGTGTCGTCATTACAACCCATCAGAAGTCCATGTGCCACCCCGTAAACTTGATTGTCGAAAAGACGCAGTTCCTCAAGCAGCAAAGAAGCTTCTTCAAACGAACTACAACGGCTGCAATCACACACAATCCCATGCAAATAATCGAACCGATTCAAATACTCTTTCCTGAAATCAGAATTTTTATAGAGAAAGATTTGAAAATGCACACCTGCAAGCATTGAGAATTGCTGAGAACGTAACAACGTTAGGTTTTATTTCCATCTCGTGCATCTTCCGGAAAACACCCAAAACACATCGAAAGTCCGTTTTGCCCCTCCGGTCATTCTCTCCATTAACCAATTTCCCACAAGATAGCTGCTTAAAGACTTCAATAATCCTGTCATCCTCTTTATTGTCCACCTCGAGGTCAAGATTATTTTCAAATGTTTCCGACACACCAAAGGCATTAATTATGGAGTTGTAGGTGACCACATTAGGTTGGATACCTTCTCTCATCATCTCTTCGACCAAAATTGCAGACAACTCCACCTGTCCCTTCTTACACAAGGCATCAATCAGCTTGCTGTAGAAAACCACATCTGCCTTCAAACCTTGTCGCTTGAATTCTCTGTAAACCTCCATAGCCTCTTTCAACAAACCTCCTTTCGAATAAACACTTATTAAGGTAGAGTAAGTTAACAAGTTAGGTCGAATATGTTCCCTTTTCATCTCCGTAAATAGCTCCTTAACCTTCCCATAGATCCCCTGTTTTCCGAACCCATCTAACAGAGCATTGTAATAAACAACGTCCTTCTTAATGCCGATGCTCTCCATCTCCTTACCAACAGCAAGAGCATCGTCAAACCTACCAAGACTAGCATAAATACCAAGCAAAGTATTATACGACACTCTATCCGGTCTAATACCCGCAAACTTCATCTCATTAAACAAATTCAAAGCCATATCGAGTCTCCCTCCCTTAGCACACCCACGAATCATAGTACTATACGTTACAGCATTAGGGAAGACATTCTTTGCAGGCATCTCGGCCATTATATCGAAGGCCACATCCATGAGGCCACCACTACAAGCAGCGTCCAAGAGTGTATTATACGTATAAATATCTTGATCAATACCCCTATAAACCATCTCATGAAACAAACTCCTAGCGCAGTCCCACAACCCTGCACCACTACAAACAGCCAGAAGCGAATTGTAGGTAATTCTATCGGGTTGGACCCCGTTTTCTAACATATCGTTGAATATCTCAGAGGCCCTCTTATAATCGGCACCCCCTTTCCCACAGGCATTAATCAAAGCATTGTAAGTCACTAAATTTGGCTTCAAGCCCATGCTTTTCATGTTCTCAAACACCCCAATAGCCTCATTACAGTATCCACTCTTGGCATAAGCACTGATAAGAGAAGAATAACCATAAACAGTATTCCCATATCCCTCATTAACAGCATTATCGAATATTTTTTTGCTAAATCAACTTTCCCTAGTCTACCAAGAGTACTAATCATAGAACTAGCCAATTTTCCCAGCTCATTTCTTCGTTTTTCACGCCTAATTGCGAATTCGAAACAGCGCATTGCTTTCGCCAAATCCCCTCTATTACCCAGCTCCCTTAGTAAAAATGTATAATCATCAGACCCACAAAGCTTCGACTCGAAACTAAGCAAAACATTATCCATATACTTTACCTCTCCGCCGCAATTAATAGCTTGGTGGAGCGCCTCCTCAGCGGTGGGGGAGTGGCGGCTGGAGGCCGTGGACCTAGGGCGACCAAAGTGCATTTTCGACACGAATCTTGTCGAACGGCGACCAGAAAAATCCGCCGCCGATAGGCAGGAAAATTCGGGGCCTGCGACGGCAGCTGCAGCGGCGGCGGAGGGGGAGGACCCCTTGCGGTGGCGGCGGCGGCATGAGAAACGTTGTTTAGAACGACCTTTTTCTGGGCCCAGTTATGGTGTTTGTGGGAGGGATTGCTCTGGTGGGGGTGGGGGTAGTGGTGGTTCTGGTAGGGTTTGGTGGTGGTGAGTGTACAGTGCGGTGGCGGAGTAGACGAGGCCATTGAAGATAAAAAGGTTGGGGTTTTTTTGCCCCCTTTTTCACTGTTTTTAGTGAGAGAGAGAGAGAGGTAGGGAAAGTCAGCAAAAAATAATCTTTTACTACCACATGCTTTCAACAAAAAAAAAAAAAGATTAATCATTTACATTTTAAACGTGAAACAGTAAGAGCGATGATTCGATGGTGATTAGTATCCTGGCATAGGCAATTCCATTTCCACGTAATATAGTTTGGATTTTTGGCTAAAATATGGGGAGACTCTCCGTCCGTAATGTTCTTAGGTACCCTTTGACCAAAAAAATAAACAAAATGTTCTTAGTTTACTCTCTATGGCAGTGCCTGTACTCCACGCGCGGAATTCATATGGTTGCACACCGGCCTTGCTGCGAAGAGAGTTAGTGAGTGAAGTTGCTCTTAGAATTAGAACTAGATTAGTATCCCGTGTTCGTCGGGTTGTTCTCAAATTAAATTGATAATATAATATATTATAATATATATATATATATATATATATATATAAATTAATTAATTTATTGTATAAAATAATATATTTATATTTTAAAATAAACATATTCAAGCGATATATGTATAAAAGTATGTAATAATTTTTCTCGTATACTTTAAAATTTTATTTTTCAATACATCAAATTTATAAAGTATATAAATAGAATTTTATTTTTCAATACATCAAATTGTAATATAATATTTATACTCCTATATATTATTTAAAATTGTGATATAAATAGAATTAATCATTATACTCAATATTATGATTTAAGAATTAATCACTATACTCAATATTAAGATTTAAGATAAATCACATATTTAGAATTATATTATATAAAGTAAAATATCACATTAATTTAAAATTATATAATATCAAATTTTTATAAAGAGAAATACTTTGAGATAATATACTTACTTTAAGAGATTTATTAAATTAGTCAAATCTTCCAATATTAATCATTCCATAATTTTTCTTAATTTAAAAAATTTATTATTTATTGACACATCATCACATTACTAAATATTATGATGCCACATAATACAATCTATTTTAATGCATAGATATAAACTTAATGAAAAGAAGACACATCATCAAAATGAATGAGAAGATGACAACTAAGCAAATTAAAACTCCCTATTAGTATATAGGGATTGGAATTGGATAACATAACTACTACTCCTCAGCCTCACAACTAGCTTCACAGTTGATTTTTAACGGTTTTGTATGAGAATTATTTCATAATAATATATATACAAAAATTGTTTTATATGAATAATATGTTAGTTGATAAGATGAACTAGCATATCATTCATATAAAATAACTTTTGTACACATATTATTATGACATAATTCTCACACAAAAATCGTTAAAAATCAACTCAAATCAGCCGGACGGAAGGAGTACTTTTAAATAATCGGTGGGATATGTTTTTTTGGATTTGAGAGGGATAAATAACACAAATTAGGAGTGAGAAAATAAATTGTATGGAGTTAGTTTCAATGCCCTTCAAACTTGGGCAGAGTGTATTATGAATAAGGGGTGAGAGAATAAAGTGTATGGAGTCAAATCTAATGCCCTTCAAACTTAGGCCGAGTGTATTATGAATAAGGACTTATGTTAAAACTTAATTCATTTATGGAAGAGTATTTAGTTATAATAATGAAAGAGTATTGCTTATATTATTAAAGGGTATCAATTGTGAAATCGAAGAAAGTATCCCTTTATTAATAATAGGAGTTTGTTTTTGCTTAGGTGTCGTCATTAGATTAATTTGAATGAGGTGTCACATTCTTATTAAATGCATATATATGTTAATAATCTATGTGTCATTTTTCTATTGATTTATAATTAATATATGACATTTATGTGGCATTTTAATATAGGAATTAATTAAAAATACATTTCTAAGGAGGTTTGAACCTTAGACCTCTTGCACAATATATATATTTTTAATAAATAAGTTATATATAAATCTATAAATATTTTAAATATCTATTTTAAATCTAAAAATATTATCATATGACAATTTTTAAACATAAAATTATATTTAACTTAAGCCTATAAATGTATGTAAGAAAAATTGTGGTTGTATCAACTTTTATAAAAAAAAAAAAACTTATGATAATCATATATGATATTTATTGTAAATGTACGATATATATATATATATATATATATATATATATATATATATTATTCGGAGTAATATTTATGCATCAATTATATAATAAAAATTCTATTAATCGCTTTCTTTTTTTTATTAATTGTAAAATAAATTTGAAACAAATGTTATAGTAAATTCTTTCACATAATTATAATAATTCTAATCCCTAGCATGAATTGTCATACAATTAATATTACCATTATTTAAATTTAATATTGTAATTACAATTTTTTTAATACATATACATTATTTTAATATATATATTATTATTTGAAAATATTATATATAATATATTATATTGTAAAATTTATTTAACGAAAATACCGCGTAATACGCGGGAGCTCATCTAGTATCATATATTACTAAGAGCATCACCAATGCTAGTGAGGAGTTTTGGGGTAGAAATTTAACACATGCATCATGCTCAAAAGTAATTATTTATGGGTCTCACTATTAAATCATCTATTTTATTTTCTTTGTATTTATTCATTAACTATTTTTATTTATAATACAATTAAATATTACAATAAATGTTAATTATAATATTTAAATTATAAAAGTAAAATAATGTTAATATATTTTTGACAAAATATTATTGAAAGTTTAATTATAAATGAACAAGTAGTACAACATTTAAAAATACAACAATTGAAAACTAAACATAAAAAAATGAAAATAACAACTAAATACTTCGTAAACTAAATTAATATTCTTAATTTTCTCCATCTCGTGCCCATACATGTCCACTCAAGTCCTTTTGTAGTTGTCGATGTGTACATTTTTATATTTATCGGTTAACTACTTTTAATTATAAATTGACTTCTACTAATTAAATATTACACTGAAATATTAATTATATTATTTAAATTATAATAATATGAAAATATTTATTGAAAAGTTTATTAGAAATAAACAAGTACAAAGAAATAAAAAGAAACAGTAATAAAAAAATAAATTAATATTAAAATTAGTCTGTAGGATCCACTGAATTATACCCATCCTCACTTTTTCCTTCTATTTTTTTTTCTTCCCACGTAGGAATACTCCTTCCCCATTTTTTCTATCTATGCCACATCATCTCCTTCCCATTCACTTCTTCCTTCATTTTTGGTGAGGAGTAGTAGTCCATGTAGGATTCCTTACCCCCATCGTGGATGTTGTAAATGGTATCGGTCGTGATTCTTTTGAAAGATATTACTTATATTACTAAAGGGTATTAGTTGTGATAACTGAAATATATGACTTATATAGTTATATTACAACAAGATAATAATACAAATTGTATTAGTAATGATACCTAAATGATATAACTTATATTACTAAAGGGTATTAGTTATGATAATCGAAAGATGACTAGGTCTATATTTTCAATGTTGATCAAGTTTTATCGTGAAAATTAGTTCACTGAGAAGACACACTCTCAAACTTAACATCTCAAGAATGGTACGATTTTTAATGAATATAATATTTTATTATAAAATTATTAATTAAAAGTGTAAGAAAAAAAAAGATAGAGAAAGAGTATAAGAAAGGTAAAAAAATAGGAATGTTTTATGGTAAAGATAGTGCCACAACTATCTAAAAAAGAAATATTAAATTTTAAGAAGAACGTATAAAATGATAAAATATTAAATTTTAAGAGAAACGAGTAAATAGTAAATATATGTTATATTTTGAGATGTAAGAATGAATAGTGATAAATGAAACTTTATTTCAATTTAATTCTTTTAAGTGATGAAAAATATTACTTTATTATTGTTAGTTATTTATGTAATGATTATGTGAAAGAAAAGTATGAGAAATAATGAGTAAGTATAAGAAAAGTACTAGAGATAATGAATTTATAAGAGAAAAGTAGTGATGTGATTCTTTTAGGTAATAGAGGTTGATGTGTATTTGGATGAAAAAATTGAATTTGCAAATCCAAAAATGAATGGGATGGATAAAATCAAATCTCTCATATGAATCTCATAGGCTAAAAGAGAATTTTTAATATAAGTTCGGAAAATAGAATAATTATTAAATTATCTATAGAAAATGTGAAAAATAAAATTTATCAATTAAAAATACACAATTAAATACCATATGACATTTTGTAATTCATAGTCTTAATAATAATATACAATGTTTTTATTTATTTAATTTTATATATTTTTCCGTTCATAGTCTTATATATTTTATTTCAATTCACAAAATTTTTATATGATACAGTCTCCTATATAAGATGTGATATGTTTGTAGGTTTTTGTCATACTTTAAAATTAGAATACCAAAAAATTAGCAAAAATGTTACGTATACGATCTTATAAAAAAATCATTTATAATTTTTATTATGATTTAAAAATAACTAAAAATTATAAGAAGTCAAACAAAATATTAAATTTCTAGAATTTTAATGGATAAATTTTATGTTTGAGGTCTTTTATAGATGATTTCATATGTCACGTATCAAACTGATATTTATTCTATTTTGTAGGTCCCAATTAATAAAACTTATTAGATTATTAGGTATGAATATTTACGCTTTTAAGCTAGTTTAATTTGTCAAAATTTATTTACTTTAAGAAGTTAAAATACTTTTAAAATTATTTTATATTCTGGTGAGTGTCTTTATACTATCGAAAAATTATATCTTTTATTTTAAATTTATTTTCTTCTAGTTTTTTTATTTTGAAAATATAACAATAAACATTACTTCTGGAAATATTTTCAAAATAAAAAATTAGAAGAAAAATACAATCGTAAATGAAATATTTTCAGAAAAAAATCATATTAAGATTATATATTTTTTTAAAATAAATTTAACGCTCTCAGTCATCCCTCACATTTATTTGTCACTCTCACTTTTTTGAAGAAGAAAAGTAATATTCGAGTGTCGATCTGAAAACTACATCGTGGATCCTATGATATGATCATCTCTATTCTCTAAACCATATTAATAAAATGGTAAGAATAAGTAAAGTAATACCTAAATAGTATTTTCCTAGTTTCCACAGTTGAACGAGATGTTGTCTTTTTCACCGATCCAATCAATTCTGCAAGAAAACCGAATCGGAAGGGTTTTACGGCGTCGGTCCTCCGATGCCTAAGTCGATATCTGATTGCAGGTAACGATATACTAAGAAAATATGAATAAAGTGTGTTTTTAAAAGTGGATGAAGAAGAAAACCTATTTTGAAGATGGAACTATATATACTTTCTTATGAGAGGGTAAATCATTTGAACCCGTGGATTACCCTTGAAAATTCTAGACATGTCAGCCGTACTATTTTGACACTTTTGCATGAATTTTCTCGAGATTTGACAAGGATAATGGACATTATCCGTGCCAAGACGGAGGCCATGGTAGTGTAGGCTAGAGATCTGGAGGATCTATGATTTTTCCTTTCTTTTGAGATCTTAAATGAGCAGATCTGAATCAAAGAATCGAATCCTCATTCTTTCTTTTTAGTTTGTTTTGATGTGAGGATCCGAACTCATGGGATTAGATCTCGGGATATGTTCATCTTTGATTGGATCTCTATGAAAGAATGGTTATATGGGTGCTAAAAATAGAAAGTCGGAAGGCAAGCTTATCCTAAGCAAACTATTTCCTTCTTCAAATCGAGATATGATATGAGATGTCTATATATTTAGATCTCAAACAAGAAGATCGACGTGAACCTTTTTCTCTTAGTTCGTTATGACAGGGATTCGGATCTCGATCACTTTTGCTCTTGGTATCATTAAAGAATCCTTAGTTTGTTTATCTAGATAGATCGGGGATCTTATTTTAATCTATCTCTTCCAATATTTATCCCATGTACCGCCCGATCCCTATTAGTAATGTTTATGAACTTCCCTCTTGGTAATTCATCTCGGTTTTGGCTCCGCCTCAATGGGGTAAGAAAATTGGTTGAGATTCTAGGAAAGGTGGGGAGCGATTGTCGAGAATCTTCTACCATAGAGTCATCGATTGACGGTCTCTTTGTTCTTTGATTTGAACACCAATGTCTTTATTGTCTTGGAGTATTATCTTAAGGTTATGTTGATCATAGGATTCTTGATTTTACCTCGAATCAATATTTTTAATTTGTGGGTTAAAATATGAATTTAGAATTTTACTTGTTCTTTAAAAAAAAACATTAATATTAGTATTCAAAATTTTTAAAAGCGTTATTTATTTTTGTAAATGTATGATTTGTTTAAAATATATTGTGGTTTGAATTTGTATTTTTTATATTATTTGTCATTCTACGTGGCATCAACACACGTGTTCGATTAGCCGATCACTTTTAAAAATGTATATCGAGTTGAACACTTAAAGAAATGATAATTTTACACCAAAATATTGAAAGCCATATTAAAATTAGATAAATTATACTATGAACAAGGGTTCATGGTAAAACTTTATCATTTTTAAATAGTGTAAGTTGTAATAATCGAAGAGTATTACATGTATTATTAAAGGGTATCACCATGATAATTGAAAAGTATGTCCTATATTATTAAAGAGTATCACGTTATAAATGAAGGGTATTGTCTATATTAGTAAAGGGTACCAAATTTATAATAATCAAGAAGAGTATTATCTATATTACAAAGGGTATTAGTTGGGATAACATATAGATAAATTGATATGTTCTTTAAATATGGATCAAGTTTCACCGTAAAATTTGGTTTACGGGAGACACATTCTTAAAATAATTATATGGTGTAAATGTTATGAAGTAATATAAAATTAACCCTATTAAAAGTATAATTATTACTATGTTATAATACATTGTTTTACTACTCTCCCGTCCTAGGTTAAGTGTTTCATTTTACCATTTTCGTCTCCCACTTAAGTGTCTCATTCCTTTTTATCCATACCCTACTTTTATAATTATCCATATACTACATACATATTTACTTAATATGTCACTCATTTAATATATTTAAATACATTTTTTCATCTTTCTCCATCACATCACTTACTAAATTATTATTATACTATCTTTCATCTCTCTCTATCTATCACATCACCCTATAATATTATTATACAATATTTCTTAATACTTGTGCCCAAAAATGTTGGGACACTTAGAGTGGGATGGAGGGAGTATTATTTTTGTCATGGTGTGACGATCATATATCATATTAAAGCAATACGTCCCACTCCGCCTCATTACCAAGGGAAATTCAAAAAATGATATTTAGGGCGGTTGGTTGAAAATTCCAAAATAGGAATGAGATTATGAAATGAAAATGAGTATATGACAACTATAGTTGTGGTTAATGAGAATAAAAAGGATGAATATCACAATTTTCCTTCTAAATAAGATAATCATTACCCAATTTTGATTAACCTTTTCTCATGCTATAATAGTTCTCCTCCATTATTCCCTCCACCATCACTATAATCTTCTTTTGTCTCACTTTTTTTTTTTTTTCGTAATTTGAATATACATAATCCTTGTAACGTAACAATTATGGAAACAAATGAAATAGTCCCACCAAATTTAGACGTTCAACGGAAGATAGCGTAAGCATTTGCAATGTGTGATGTAATGTAAACTAAATCAGCCGCCCTTTATGAATGATCGATCCACCGCAGTGAAACTCAAGTTCAACGCCATTTCTTCGAATCTTCTTCAAACGCGACGATGATTCGAGCTCAACTCCTCCTGCTTCTCACCGCAGCTGTATTCTTTGACCCGGTCCGGATCGGGCGAGTGGAGTCGCACGAGGAATCCGGGGAATGGCACTGCGATTCGGCCTCTGGGATCCGAGTTCCGGCCGACTTCAGACCCGGCGTAATCACTGTTGACGGCAAAGTGGAAGATTGGAAGGGCATTGACGGGTCGGATTTTCCTCTATTGCCCGCTCTAGACCCGGATGCTGATAAACAATACAATGCTGGAAAAATGACTCTGAAGGTGCGAGATAAAGATCAGAAACTCTAATTGATTATATTAGTGTTCAAATTGTTTACATTGTATTAATTCGTGTGGTTTCCGCCTCATTATTAGGCAGTGCATGATGGGAAAGAGGCGTTCTTCATGTTGCAAGTTAATGGGAACTATGCCTATACTCAAGGGTACTATTTCTGGGATTTAGTGGGAATTTCTGCTTGATAACCTGTGTTTATTTTTGGCTTCTTTTTTGAATAAATATTTTTGTTAGGAAACTAATATAAATGAATAGATTCCAGTATTCAAATTATGAGATTAAATTCTTTCATGTATCACGGCCTGGTCAAATCCTATTGAAAGCAACTCCACTTATATTAAATTAGTCACTCCATGGGCTCCTCCCCAGATTATAGAGTTGAGTATTCAACCTACGAGTGAGGTAGAGTGTTAGAGAATTAATATAAATAAATAGATTTTGCACCTCTACAAGTTCAAGCTTTCTGAGGATGAAATATTTGACATTGTTGGTTTTCGCAGTTCTATTGATGTGGTGCTTTGCAGATAGAAGTTCTTGGCTCAGTGTGTGTGTTTGTGGATGGCATTTAATGGTTAATTAGGCTGAGTTAGTTTCTAAATACCTAATGGTTTAAGTGCTGATTTTTCTAATAATTGTGCTATAGACAATCTTTTCTGTTGGCTTTTGCTCACCCAATTAGCTTAGTTCAGTTGTGATGCCATCAGTTGGAAATTGCAAGTACAATCTTAAATCATGAGAATCTTTCAGTATTATGATCTCCATTTTTAGATTTCATGGCATTTTATTTGAATAATCAGTTAGTCACCTTGAGGCCTTCTAATTGGTAATTTTGCTGTCAAATCTAATATGAGCTTCATATTTTTATTTCCCCTCTAATGCAGAGACAGTACAAAATGTGTGTCCGTTGCTCTAATGTTTCAAATAGGTGAAAATGCAACCTATCATAGGGTAAGTATGTGGTGTGGCATCTTGTTTGCAGTCTTGTATTCTATAGTTTGCTTTTTTTTTTTTATTTCTAATCTGAGGAACCTATGTACTGTAAGATGGGTGGCTGTGAAAATGGACCAGATACTTGCACGAACAAGACTTGTCGCGGGCGTGAAGTTGATATTATGCATTTCTCACTTGGAAATGCTATTCCTGGACGACTCTATGGAGGAAATCCAGTAGACAACAGACAAGGTTATGGAGGTGATAGGTAATGTAGTTCTACTTCTATGCTATGTATTTTCTTAGTGTAGGCTTTTGATTTCCTCTGACCTAACATTTTTATTGTGTTTTGGTCCTAACTAACAGGTTTGGTCATTTGGTGGATGTTTATGCTTGGAACCCACACTGTAGATTTCTTGATGGCCTCGGCCCTTCAGGTATGTTTTGCACTCACTTTTGAATGGTGACAGTTTTGAAGATACTATACTGCATCACGGATCCAAATTTTAACCTGTTAGTATGTCATAATCAGTGCATCTCAGTTAGTCTTGCACTGAACAAAATCAGTTTTTTATTTCTTTCCTTACACATTTGTTTGGATAAAAGAGCGAGTAATGCATGAAGTGATTTTTCTGTATTGCTTTGGCAGTAGCCAAATTAATTTATTGAAATTGATTTGCTTTATAAGCATTTTTTTGTATTCATGTTCTTTTGATTACATGTGTAGAAACTAGAACCAGAGTTTGCATAATTTACTTACTTTTTCAGAACAGGGTAGCATCATTTTTTTGTTTTTGAGCAGGGAACAGGGTAGCATCATAAAATACACTATATTTGTCACTTAGGCCCTTAGCCTCAGTGTATCAGATCACTAAACTATGTCCACTGTTTTCTTTTCTCATGACGGCTATGTTCTATTTCGCTTAAATTAGGAAATGACACCACTGCACAAAATGATTGGCAAGGGTCATGGTGGCACAGCAGCTTGAGTGACCACTCAGGTAAGCTCACCAGAATTGTTTTTTCTTCTTTATTTCTGCTGTTGCAATCTGCTTGTTGGTTGCAGCTCGTTCACAAATATGTAAAATCGTATATATGCATTATTGAAGAAATATGTATAATCAGATTTTGTGTATGTGTGTGTGCATGTTGGGTAATGTTAACAAATTTGAAGCTTACATGATCCTTCCTATTCTGCACATTGTAAAAATTTGCCTTGACCTTCCACAGATGAATTCCATATAACTTACTTTGATAAAACACCTGAGCCTCTTTATGTACGGTGCATAGTTCTAAACAATGAGTCACCATTTTGTTTTTCGCGAATGTTGAATTGTTTGCTGGCAAATAACTGTGCTTTAAAAAGATTAAAAATTCAACCTTTTTAACAAAGTGGAATAATCGGGGTGGGGAAGGGTTGAACCCCGTACCTCCTCTCTACAAGAGCAAGTCAGGCAACAACTCTCCAGATGAGGGGTTGGCTGTGCTTTTCTTAACGTGTCTATGCTACGGAGTCTTGGCTACAGGCAGTTTTCCTTGAGTCGATTTTGTATTCTTATAAACCTTCTATCAAGCAGGCTTCATAAGGGATGACAGCCCATATGCATCGGAAGGTCAAACTGGAACATACTATTTTGAATTTTCAAGGCCTCTGAGAACCATGGATTCTCTTCAACAGGTAAGTCCAATCACTGCTAATAAGTAGTTTCAAGGGAACACCAAATCGAAGAGAGTGTAATACCCTGTTGTTGGCAACATTTTCACAAATCCTTCACCATAGTGAGATATGTGTTATCCTCTTGCTTTTAATGGAGACTCCATAGCCTAAGGGGTGCATTTACTTTGAATGATGGTATTCCATTGATAAGTATTTGGACTTTGAGTATGCATCCGTCCAAGTATGCATGGGACTACGCTATACTATTTAATGTATCCCTTCTTAATAAAATGTGTTGAAATCGTACAAAACATTCATGTTTTTGCCCGAATAGGATGCTCAGTTCACACTCGGTGGATCAAGCAAGTTATCGGCTGCATTCTGGTACCCGGAGGACGGGAAATCATGGCATGGATCGGGGCATTATTCAATCAGCTGTGATTGGATTAATCTTGATTTCATATCAGGCAGTCCGAAGCTCGAAAAGGCTGCTGCCCGAAGAAGCCCTTGGGATGCTGCTACGGCCTTTTCTCTTCTCTTCTCCGTCGTGGCCTTCTGCATATCCATTTTTGTAGGTCATCGGATGTCTGCAAACAGCAGGACGGCAACCTTCATCCCTATGGAGAGTCTTTAGAAGTTGTGATCAATGGACACTCTAGGTTTTCTCTACGTGCATACGAGTATATTCGACTGATGATAGCCATTCTTTTTCATTAGGTTTCATTGGATTTTTCTTGATAACTATTTTCTTTTTGGTTGAAATTAATGTTTTGGGCTGTAATAGAAGTTTTTGGTGGTCGCAAATTCGTTTACATTTTTGACAGCATACTTGATTTGAATTGAGTACGTGTATATATAAGACTTTTCTACTCCCTCACTATTTTTCTTTTGTTTGTTGGGAGGCTAAGTCTAAATAAAACTAGCTTGTGCCGATTATCGATAATCTTATTCCGTGAGATAAATATTAGGAGTATTTTTAAAATTAATATTTTGATGTGAAACAAATTAAATACACCGCTTAAAAAAACAAGAGTAAGGAGATGAAGTTATTGATAATTTGTTGACATTCTTTCTGCTTTTTTCTTGAAACCAAATTCTCCATTTTCTGCACTAAAATCATGATCAATGCATAATTCAGAAACAAGATTTATTTATTTTAAAAGGAATAACACTCGCACAATAACTAATACTTTTTAAATCTATATCAGTTATATCATGAAACTGTTATTATATATAATACAATTTTTGTAATTATTTTTATTAAATTACAAATATTTATTTTGTTACATTTTTATCCCACATGACACCTGATGTTTTGAAAACTGTATACCTGGTCTTAAATGTTACAGAAGTTGCGAAATTAAACCCAAAAATTAACAGAAGCTTCATGTCTATGTTAAGTTTGCAAAAATGCAAGAAATTGTTTTCTACTTTTATATATTTATAAATCATTATAAAACTAAAATAAATTTAAATAGATAACAATATCATTATACTAAAATTGATTTTAAAAAAGTTTAATATTTTTAAAAATATACTAAATTTTTGTATACCACACCTATTGAATCCTCAATACAGTGCCGCTTTGTGATTAATATTATTTTGTATTTTGATTTATACTAGAATTTCAATATGTGTTTTTAAATTATAATTATTTTTATTATAATAAACAAAATTTCAGATTTTGTTTAATTAATTTTATCACCTTTTGTAAAAAAAAAAAAAAAAACATTTGAAAAAGTCAGAATAATTTAAAAATTTTGATCTTAGAAATAAAATATAAAAATATTTAAATTGTAATGACTAAATAAATAAAAATAATGTTTATATTTTATTTGTGTATTTAAGTTTTAAAAAATTGCGCTTTCAAAAGAAAAGTTTTAAAAATTCCTGAGGCTTAGGTAATAAAGTGGAATTTGTTTTCCTTTGAAAAAATGAAGTGGAATTTGAATCGTATACCTAGAAACGACGTTTATATGGCGAAGTGATATATCTCAAATAGTTAGACCACCATTGTCCATGATTGAAACGTCGTAGGTTGAGTCACCCTTTACCCGATTCATTAAAAAAATAAAAAAACCGACGTCCATCTGTAAACGTCGTCGTTGCGGAGCTTAAGGGAAAATGAATAAATTAGAAAATAGATACCGCCTATAAAGAAAAGAAACTATTCATATCCGAATTTCGAATTTATTTTCTTCTCCGGGGTAAAATTTCTATACACTGAGAAAGCAAACAGAAAAATACAAAAATTGAAGTTGAATTCAAGGCAGCAAACAATTTTGCCTTTCGGATTTCAAAATACGTCGGTATTTTGTTCGGAAATATTGAACAAATCGCTGCTCTTTATTTTGGAATTTTCTTAACATAGATCAGGATCGGGTATCCTCTCGTTTCCATTTTTGTGATGTAATTGTTTTTCTTTTTGGGTGCTTGTGAATTTGAATTGATTTTTGCTTCTATACTGGTTGAAGTTATAAGGTTTTGAAGGTGAGTTCTGAATTTTTAGCTTGATTCTGGAATATTTGATTTTTGTATCGGAATATTTCGCGTGGATTTAGGATGGGATGTTGATTTTCGATGTTTTCGATGTGATCTCAATAGTCAATATGTTTATGTTGAATCTAAGGTTGCTAGGTGTCTGTGAGTAGCCGATGCTTGAAATGTCAATTATTGATGCGTGATATTATTTTTGTAGAGCTTGCGATTTAAAGTTTGAGGCCAACCATAATGGCGAAGATCAAACCTCAAGCTCTCCTACAACAGAGTAAGAAGAAGAAGGGGCCGAGTCGAGTTAGTTATGTTACAATTGCAATTTATGGCCTGATTGTTGTTGTCATGGCATTTTTCCTTTTCACCTCCTACAGACAATGGACCCGAAGGTTGTCTTCATTTATTCATTATTTATTGCGATATATTTTCATGTCTTTTTATATTTGTGCTTATATTGAATCCCTAATTGCTACTTTCGTGACCTATATATGTTCAAACTGAATATAGAGAAGAAAATAGATATAACTAAACTAAGTTGATGTAAGATGTTACTAGGCTTCTTGCAAGCATTCATTTTGAGAATCGCCCTAACTTCTTTTCTCGGACTAGATTGGTTTCAGTGCTTTTAGTCTTGAATGCATAGGGCTTTATGAAAGACGTTTTGTTTTCACCAAACTATAAATGTGTCTGCATGGTTTTAGATGTAGTTTGAGTGTACAAACACTATTTAATCAATTCGGTTGAAGATATTCCTTCAGACCTAATTCACCAATGGATGCCCATGAAGTAACTAATAAGATTGTTTGATAGAAATAGGTGTTGAATAAGTAGTTAGAAGATTTTATGTGATGTGTGAATTTTATTCATTCGGCTAAAGCAGAAGGTTTGTAAATAACCATTGCATTGTTGTTAACCTATAATGTTTATCTTCCTCAGGTCAGCATATCAGTCAGAGGATGTATCATCAGGTGTAGAGGTACAGTTGTTGCATAACCAATACTTCATTTATGTTGAATTATTTCAGTTCTTGTTTTACTAGATCCTCACCTTGGAATATGGAATTACTAGTTTTACTGCCAAATATGTGGTCTTAGGTTCTACTTTGCTTTTTCTGAATGCTATTCACTTTCACTGTCTTCTTAAGTAATCTTTGTTTGCTTTTTGCAGCATGCTAGTTCATTTGGCGATGCAAAGAAAGTTGATGTCCCCAAATATGCTGTAAGTTTCTTGGTCTGCTAGTTTAGTTGTGGATTGGCTCATTAGTGCTTTAGATTTTGGACTTGATAGATTCCTTGCATTGAATGTTGTCATGAGGTGTAACAAGATTTACATACTCAATAATGAACATTTTTTTAGTTATTTCTTTTGATATATATAGTTCAGTTTCCCTAGCTTTTAAAATATGCCAGTTTTTCTTCTGATCTGAGTGCTTTGTATGAAAGTTATCGAACAGTTAATTTTTATGGTAGAGTTGCTCTTGCTCACAATTTGTCATTCCGAAATCTGGTCCCTTTGTATAATTGTATGATTCATGGTTGTTTTGTTAATTTTCTGGTCCTGCATTTCCTGTCTGCTGGTTTTGGTTTTTCTTCAACATTCCTGGTTATATACTAATACACGTATGTAACAGGTGATAAAAACTTCAAAAGGCTCCATAACTGTTGAACTTTATAAGGAAGGCTCTCCAGAAGCTGTTTATGAATTTGTTGATTTATGGTATGTGCTATGCTGATTTTTTACCAATAAATTGCAATTTATCTCTGAAAATGTGCCTTGTTTTTCACCTTCATGCTAAAATTATTTTTTCCTGATTTATGTTCATTTGAATTTTGTGCTGAATGAGCTTTTAAGGTATTCTGACCTTATTTTTGCTACATTTTCTGAAAAGCTCAACTCACATGGTTCCATTATCCCTTTTCTTTGCAGCCAAAAGGGTCGCTTCAAAGGAATGCTCTTTAACCGTGTAATAAAGAATTTTGTAATTCAAGGAGGCGATATCAACAAGCCTGGAAATGCTGAAGACTGGACTTTGAGGGAAAGCATTACAATCACCTCGACACAAGGTCTGCCTTATCTCTCAAATTCTCTCTCAAAGTAACCTTTATCTAAGAAAGGCCACGTCTGCTGAAGCATTTTATCCTTGTATAGCCTGAAGCATGAAGCGTTTATGCTCGGCACTTCCAAGACAAAACCAGATGGTGGGGATTTGACCTTTTTATTACGACGGCCCCAATTCCTGATCTGAGTGAGAAAATTAATGTATTTGGGCGCGTTATAAAGGGTGAAGATGTTGTTCAGGTAATTTTTGATCTTGTGCTAGTCACATGACCACTTTTAATTTTTGACAACTTCCATTTTAAATGCATTACTCATTTACTCTGATGTTTATTTCAGGAAATTGAAGAGGTAGACACGGATGAGCATTATCGGCCTAAAACACCCATACGAATGATCGAGATTACATTGAAGCAGAAGATTTGATGAATGCAACTATCATAGGACGAAATCATCTGCGTATCGAAGAAAGTTGTTTATGGTTGAGCTGTTCAGTTGTTGTAGCATTATCACCCTCTGATTCTATCCTTAAACCCACGCCGCCTTTTGCCCGATGCACTGGGTTGCATTTGATCTATCTGTATAATTTGTTCAAATCTTTAACTTTTTTGAAGAAAATCTAATGTTTTTGTACACAAATTGCATATGTAGCGGTACGATGTTTTGGGATTCTTGGTTCTATAGTTTTGAAAAACTGTCTTGTTTCTTTCCTTGTGCACTGCACAACACTAATATAAAAATAGATTATGAGTATATATGTATTTTTAAATATTAGATTGATATTAAACGTTATTTTAAAAATATATATGTTTAAATTCAAAAATTTAATGTCAAAATAAAATATTTTATATTTTAAAATTAATTTAGACATAGTATAACATCAAACAGAGCGGATCTTGGGTCGTTGAAAATTGGCCAAATCTACCTTGTTATCAGTTAATTCTTTTGAATTTAATTCGATTTATGAAACCGACCCGATTAAAGTAATTAGACGTAATTCAAGACTAAAAACCCTTCTGATTAGCTGAATACCTAATTTGAGCAATGGTTATCAGAAACAAAACTCTGCTGGCATCACAATCTTCTTACCAAATATTCCTTTCGGGGCTTCTTCACACGTATCATTACTCAGGGCAAACACTCGCAACCAAATGCTCGAGCTCACAGCTCATGTCAACCCCGTCCCTCTCGATCCTCGCTCGTATATCAACAATTGCTCGTCCTGCGCCCACATACGTCTCAAGTAACGCTTCATAGAAACGCCTATCCACACAGTTTATCCTCTTCATCAACTCATAGAATTCCTCAGCACTACTCACATCATTCTTTTGCTTAAAATAGTCTAAGAATCTTGTTATGGTGTCTGGTTTGGGTCTCCATTCAATGTTTCAGAAATTTAGATGTAGCCTTTTCCATGATCTCCAAAGCTTGCTTTATTTGACCTTTTTCAAGATTGAAAACCATCAACATTTCTGATGCTTTTAAGGAAGGCGCGTCTGTTTTCTTCGACGCCCTTTCCAGGACTGACTCGGCTTCCTCAACCATATCATGTTTCAAATAAGCACAAATAACCGAATTAACTAACCTAATATCGTAACTACAACATACCAACTCCCATTCCTCAAAGCATTTCTTCATCCCTTCTATATCATTTAAATTCCCAAGAGCTTGAAGCATGGCAAGATAACTCATGTTCGTCACTACTTTCATTGTCGACTTCAACTTGTTAAAAACACGATGGACATTATCAAGATCAGAGATTCCAGCATACAAGCTGATCAAGAAATGGTACGCCACCACGATCATGGGCTCCGATTTCCTCAACTTTAATCAGGGCCAACTTAGCTTTTTCTTGATATCCACCCCTTGCATAGATATTTGCCAAGTAACTATAGGAAGTCCAATTACATAGCTTCCCGTTTTCCAGCTTCATCTCTTCGAAAACTCTCTCTACTCCCCGGATATCATTTAAATGTGAATAGCTGCTCATCAATAAGTTGTATGTAAACGTGTCTGGACGAATATTCATCTTCTTCATCTCTTGGAACAAAGAAACCACCTTCTCTGGCTGTCCCGATTTCATGTACAGTGACATGAGATTATTAAAAGGCAGCGGTCTGCGTATCATGTTCTCTTTAAACATTTGACAAAAGAGACCCAATGCTTTATCATTCATCTTCTCCTCACAATACCTGTTTAGAAGTGCACCGTAAGTGCAATGGACCCTCATAGAGGGGGAGAGGCCACTGAAGTAATTTTCAGCTTCAGCTATTCCCTTAACCTTGGCAATCAGATCCAAACGAACCGCATAATCTCTTTGCCCAAAGTTGAACTTCCGAAACTCCATCCACTCCATTATCTGGATGTGTAAGAAGATGAAGAAATCATTCTCGATCCAAAAAACCTCATCCATGGGAAAAGAAAATAAAAATGAGACATTGCGCATTGGTTCAGGAGGCGATGCCTATAATCAGTGTATTCAAAAGGTAAAACATTTTTTCTCCCTAATTGGCAGTATAATTCTAAAATGTAAAAATCAATCAAAAACCAGAACCATATAATTCTTAATAATGGGATAAAACTTTGTTTCTTTTCTTATCTTCAAGCAAAATTATTTTCCCAAAAGTAATAAACACATTCCCATTTTTGACAATGCATTATTAATCACATTTTAAAAATTTATCATATCAGAACTTTTCTCCAGAAAAATATCCACCAGAAACCTCTAAACACAACCAAATAGTAACTGGTTCAGGAACATGAATATTTCAATTGGTTTCTAAATTCCAGAAAACATTGCACTATAGATCCTTGATTCAAGCATCTTTCAGTAACCGTAGTTCTACTCCGAAACTTATGTTTCTTAAAATTCCATTATCATGTTTCACGGAGAATAAATGACAAAATTGAAATATTAAACCACTTCTACGTACCATAAACACCAAAAATGAAAATGTTTCAAGTTCTACGCACCTCAAGAGCGAGGTCGAATCGCCTATATTTACGAAGCTGATTGATGCACGTATCGAGCTCAAATCTTCCAACGGATCTGCCCTCCCTTATGTACTCATTTATGGTACTCGACACCGTTCCTTTGTCACGCCACAACTTAGATAATCTTCGGTACAAGCAGTCGGTCTGTTCGAGCAGCTCCGTCACCTGCACCTCTGTGGATAACTTTCGAACAAACGCCGGAGCTCCGGCGAGCAATCGACGGCGGATACTCGCCATAATTTTAATCAGTCACTCCTGCTCTGGCGCTCACTCGGAAAGAGGGTTTAATGATAACAATTTTGAACTAGAGTAATCGTATTAAAACCCATGTTAAAATGACAAATTTAACCCTAAGCTTATCAATTGTAAAATAAAAATACTCCCACTCCCATTGAAAACTATCCATTTTCTTGAATGACAAATTTTTATTTAACAATTATTTTCAATTTTTAATTTTATTACACCTTTTGTCACTTAATTAATATTAAAATATAAATATTTTTAACTTTCTCTCTCCATCTTTTTATTTTTCCTTCACATATCAACATTAAATACACTTAAATATTACTTCTCTATTCATCAAAAGTATGCTCACACTATTTTTTTCAACAAATTTTTTTGCTTCACCATGCAACCATTACTTAATTTCTTTACATTCAATTGACTTTACACTCATAAACAACTACTTAATTCATAAATAGACCATACAATGCCCCAAAATACTCTTACTTTATCTATTTTATCTACTTTTTTAAAAAACTTGTCAAAAACAAACAAACATATTTTTCGTGGACGGAGGGAGTATTTTTTCTTAAAGTGTGCAAAAGTAAATGAGTAGCTTTGCTTGGGACGGAGAGAGTATTAAATTACATGTTAGGGTGTCACTTTCGCTATCTACACCCCAAAATTCTTCATTTACACCTTTATTTATTATTGAACTTTAACCACTTGAACTATATCACTTCATAACTTTATTTACTAAATACATTATATTTAATAATAAAAATTAAATTAAAATTATTTAAAAAAACCTCAGTTTATCACTATTCTACTATTTTCTCCTCAAAACACAAAATTAAATTTGATTATCATTAATCACAAACCAAAATCATTTATTCACACCCTAATAAAATTTAAAAACTAAGTAAAATAATATAAAAAATATAAAATAAATTCAACTAAAATCTTTAAAAAATATTAAATTAAAAATATTAAACAAAAAAATATAAATCTTCAAAAATCAATTAAAGCTAAACAAAATTTGAGAGATATTTAAAATCAACTAAATTTTAAAAAATATTTAAATAAAAAAATAATTATTATTTTTTATTTAGCATTAATTGAATTTTGATTGTTTTAATTTAATTATTTAGAAGATTTAGTTATCTTTGTAAAATATTTTATAAATTTATTTAGTTTTTTCAGATTTTTTTATTTTTAATATCTATTTGATTTTTTTAAATATTTTCAGATTTTATATAGTTTTTATTAATTTTTAAATTTATTTATTTTTGAAGATTAGGTAAATTTTTATAATATTTTTCATATTTTATTTGATTTTTGGATTTTTTTATTATTTAATTATTATTAAGATTTATTTGATTTTTTAAATATTAATTAAACTTTTTCGATTTTTAAATTATTTTTTCATGTATAAAATTTTTTTAACAAAAATGCCACATCACCTTGGTTGGTCTGTTGTGTCAAAATGATGTAATCATGTAATCTTGAAATTTTTAAACATAAATGATTATTAATTTTAAAATTAAAAATTTAGAGGACTAAAATCAATATTAACAAAACTTAAAGAATATTTATATTTTTATAAGGATAACTTAGTCATTTATATATATATATATATATATATATATATATATATATATATATATATATATTGGGGTGTAGTCTTATACATTTAGATTTTTTCCAACTAAAATGAACAAAAATATTCAATTAAATATATATATATATATATATATATATATATTAATTACAGCCACATATATACGTTTTTCTCTTTACTTTATAATTCTTGAAAAGAATTGAAAGTAGTATTCAAAACATAAATTATACCAATTATAAATAAGCAAAATAGTAACACAAAAATTTGTATTTGTGTGAAGCGATTCATAAACTATTACAATTTAATATATATATTTCTTTCAAATTATACTTTAGTTTAATGTAAGACCTCCTCACTCAAGAACAAAAAATTGTATTTGTGTGAAGCGATTCATAAACTATTACTACAATTTAATATATATTTCTTTCAAATTATACTTTAGTTTAATGTAAGACCCCCTCACTCAAGAACAAAAATTTATATTTGTGTGAAGCGATTCATAAACTATTACAATTTAATATATATTTCTTCCAAATTATACCTTAGTTTAATGTAAGACCCCCTCGGTCAAGACTTGAGCAAATAATACTTCCTCTGCTCCACATCGGTTTTCACACTTTCTTTTTGGTTTGTCTCACATTAGTTTTCACACTCCAAAGAAGGAAACCCTTCCTTAAACTCCACCCTCACAATATTCATATATTTACACAAAATGCCATTACTTTTTACACTCAATCCAACCACCTCCTTTACTTTAATAATAAAAATTTACAAAATTAACCCCGAGGGGTTGACCTAGTGGTGTGAGGGCTTGAGGCTTAGGAGTGTGATGCTCCATAGGTCTCGGAGTTCGAAACCCATTGGGTGCAAACAATTCTGAGATGGGTCGGTCTCATACGAGCTTTGCTGCGCTTTAAATGGGGCCCCGCTAGTAGACGGTGGGATTGGTTCCCGGATTAGTCGGTCCTTGAGCCGGATACCGAGTTATCAAAAAAAAAAAAATTTACAAAATTACCCTTCAATATCTCATTCATTACACTTTTTTAAAATGCGTGCCCATATTATTATGAAAACTAAGGGACTCGCTTGGTTTGTTATGAGGAATGGGAAAAGGAATGATAATGATAGTAGTGAGGAATGGAATGAATATAAACCTTAAAATTGTATTGTTTGGTTAATAATGGGAATCACTATCATAGTCATTGATTTCGTTTGGTTTGCTAAAATTCTTTAGGTATGGAATCATTTTTTTAGAGAATAATATTATGTTAATGATCTTGAATTTATTAAAAGACCATATCATTCATTTGGTCTGCTTTTTTCACCATTATTTTCATGGTATTATCATCACACTCTTTTCAAATGAGAAAAACAAGAATAAAAATATAAACAAACATGTCCTATTTTCTTGAAGCTTTGCCATGTCCACATAAAAATATATATAACTTTGTTGATCACAACAATATTCACTCAATTTCATTAGAATTAGAAACTCAACAAAACAAAAAAATAAAAATACAATATTAAGAGAAGGAATGAAAGTAATAGGTGTGAAAATGGAGAGGAATGGGGGATTCCATAGTATTGAGGAATGAAAATCTTTGTAGCACCAATTAAAGGTGTCTACCAAACACCCAAAATTGATTCCATTCCCATTCCTTGTTCTGAAAGAGTCTACCAAGCAGCCCCTAAGTTTACGTTCCCTTGCGTTGTTATAACTCAAAAGTGCATTAACTATAATAACAATGGCCGTGGCCGTGGACCTTTTTCCCACTGTATAAACTATAATAAATGATAATAATAATAATAATAATAATAATAATAATAATAATAATAATAATAATAATAATAATAATAATAATAATAATCCTAAGTAGCCTGTACAAGCATGAGCACAACCATCTCAGAATTCGACACGATATTGCACGTTTGTTTTAATATACGGGTACCTAACAATGTATATTTTTGTAACGTCTTTCTGAATATCATTTGAAATCTGAAGAACCCAATTTCCAATGCAAAAAGATACACTTTTAAGGAATGCATGTGTATTATTCATTGTGTTCAAGACTCAACTTGTGCTTAGCTGAATACCTAATTTCCTTCCCATAACAGATGCAGAAGAAGAATTTTGACGGGCTTCTTCTCATTCAGGGCAAACACTAGCAAGCAAACGCTCGATCTCCTCGCTCATTTCAACCCCATCTCTCTTAATCCTCGCTCGCATATCCACTATTTTTCGTCCAGCACACACGTAAGTCTCAAGTAAAGATACATACAAACTGCTATCCACACAGTTTATCCTCTTCATCAACTTGTAGAATTCCTCAGCACTACTCACATCACCCTCTTGCTTGAAATAATCTAAGAATCTACTTATGGTGTCCGATTTAAATCTCCATTCGTCGTTTTCGACTTTGGATGTAATCATTTCCATGATCTCCAAAGCACGCTGAATTTGACCCTTTTTCAGATAGAAACCCATCAACATTTCCAATGGCCTTAAAAAGGCCCTTTAGTCTTCTTTGTCGCCCTTTCAAGGGCAGACTCAGCTTCTTCAAGCATATCATGTTTCAAATAAGCATGAATAACCGTATTCAACAACTTAAGATCATAACTACAACATACCGACTCCCATTCCGTAAAGCATTTCTCCATCCCTTCTATATCATTTAAATTCCCAAGAGCTTGAAGCATCACAAGATAACTCTTGTTCGTCACAACTTTCATTTTCGACTTCAACAACTTCCAAACACGATGGACATTATCAAGATCGGAAATCCCAGCATACAAGCTGATCAAGAAATGGTACGCTTCACGATCATGGGCTCCCATTTTCTCCTCAAGATTCATCAGGGCTAACTTAGCTTTTTCTTGATATCCACCTTTTGTATAGATAGATGCCAAGTTACTATAGGGTGTCCAATTACATTGTTTCCAATTTTCCAGCTTCATCTCTCCGAAAATCCTTTCTACTCCCTCGATATCATTTAAAAGTGAACAGCTATTCATCAATAAGTTGTATGTAACCATGTCTGGACGAATATTCATCTTCTTCATATCTTCGTACAGGGGAACCACCTTCTCTGGCTGTCCTGATCTCAGGTACAATGTCATGAGATTATTGAAAGGCAGTGGAATGTTTATCATGTTCTCTTTAAGCATTTTATCAAAGAGATCTAATGCCTTATCTGTCATCTTTTCCACACAATAGCTGTTTAAAAGTGCACCATGAGTGCAATGAACCCTCTGCGAGGCGGGAAGGTGGCGGAAGTAAAATTCAGCTTCAGCTATTCCATTGACTTTCGCAATGAGATCCAAACGAATTGCATAATCTCTGTACCCGAAGTTGAACTTCCGAAACTCCATCCACTCCATTATCTGCATGAGTAAGATGACGAAGAAATCAGTTTGTATCCAAAAAAACATCAATAGGAAATGAGTAAAGGTTTACACATTAGCCATTTCTAGGCAATAACAATGAAAGTTGTTCATTGATCAAGGAGACAACGCCTATTATCAATGTATTCAAATGATAACCATATTTCTTCTCTCTAATAGGCAGTATGATTCTTCATATGAAAAATCAACCAAAAACCAAAAACTCATTCAAAATTGGGAACAAAACTTCGGTTTTTAATCTCCCAGAAAAATTGTTTTCTTCAAGTCTTCCTCCTAAACATAATCAACACATTCCAAATTTACTATGCTTATATTTCACACATTTTCCAATACATCATATCGAAACTTCTCCCCAAATTACTACAGTATATAAATTCCTACAGTATATGAATATGAATGTTGCATTTGTTTCTCAATTCCAAAAAAATTACAGTATATAGATTCTTACTTCAAACATCCTTTAGTAAACCTAGTAATAGAATGAAATCAATGTTGCTTAGGTTTCCATTATCATTTTCACTGAGAATAAATGGCAAATCATTCATTTTCACAGAGAACAAATAACAAAAGTATCGCAGTATCGCACAATCTCTACATACCATGAAAATACACACCATATGGAAAATCACACAAATTCAACGCACCTCGAGAGCTTGGTCGAATCGTTTATATTTACGAAGTTCCTTGACACACTTATCGAGCTCAGATTTCCCGATGATTCTACCCTCCCTTATGTACTCATTTATGGTACTCTCCACCATTCCTTTGATACTCCCCAACTTAGACAACCTCCGGTACAAGCAATCATGCTGTTTTACCTCCGTAGAGAACCTTCGAACCAATGCCGAAGCTGTAGCGGCCAATTGACGGCGGAAATTCATCATAATCGGTCACTCCCAGCGCCACTCTCACTCGGAAAGGGTTTACAACTAGTTAGGGTTTATTCAGCTAGGAAAAATAAAAATTGAAACAGAAGAAATCGTACTTCAAAATAAAATAAAATCCATCAATTTAGGGCTGTGAAGTAATGAACCATTATTTTATGTTCTCCTCCAAAATTAAAGTAATTAGATAAAAAATTTGTACTGTTTCATATATAATTTTTTTTTTTTTAACAATGGAAGAAATAACTTATACAATATAATAACTACAATCACATAAGCTATCTCCCGAACTTAAACAATCGCTCCAAACCAATCGTGAGGAATGGAGATACTAGCGCAATCTTCATCTTTCGAGAAGAACCGGTCTCAAAAGAGAAAAATTCGGATAGCATAGCTCACACAATCTCATTATATGAAGTCAAAGACAAAAGACAAAGATCCACCAAGAGTCGAAATTCCAAGGGTTAGGGACCCACATGCAATCTCCATAAGGAAGGAAGAACACACAAGGTGAGAGAGACCGCATATGCGGTGTAGAGGCTTCACCACGGGAAGTCAAAACAAGGAAATAGGTGAGTAGGAAAAACAAGAAAAACAGTGAAAGAAACAAAGCCACACTACAAATAACACAAAAACCAAAAGGCTAGAAAAAAAAAAGGATCAACGAGATGATCCATCAACTAACCATTACAAGCGCGACGTTGTTGGAAGAATCGTTTCGTTGGTCCACATACAAAGATGACGGACGAACTAGTTGACGGTGGCCGCGGAGGTGGAGATGGACGGTGGAGGAGACGGGCGGGTGGAGGCGGGCACTGCGATGGGGGAGAAAGGAGTGGAAGAGAGAAACGAGAGAACCCACACATTATTTTATTATTGTGTCTATCTCTCACCGAAATTTACACCAAAAAAATATAGAGAATCCATTCCATGTGTCATCCTTGGTTGTAACTTGTAAGCAATTGCAAATTTCATTTTCATTTTTATTTTAAGCTTGTAATATTAATGCTAATGTGACAGAGAGGTTTGAAGATATGGAACAAAAATAAAATGGAATGAAAGTTAGGTGTTTGATTGGAGATAGTGATTTATGAATAATGTTTGAGTAGGTCTTGTATAAGATCATTTTACGGTAAGATGAAATATAATTTGGAATGACGCTTTAGCATTTTGCACCATGAGATTGTTTCACATAATTTTTGTCACGGTAATTTTTATATCTAAAAATTATGAAATCATAGACTCATTCCTCATTTTTGTGAATTAAAATCATTCCCTAAATATTAATAGTTTTTTTTTTTTTGAAACTTCAAAAATTATATTCTTCTGTCCCATACCTATTTGCACAATTGACTTTTCAACGATTTTTGTGTGAGAGTTATTTCATAGTAATACGTTTACAAAAGTTGTTTTATATGAATGATCTTATCAACTAGCACATCATTCATATAAAACAACTTTTGTAAACGTATTACTATGAAATAACTCTCACACAAAACCGTTGTAAAAGTCAACTATGCAAATAGGTATAGAACAGAGGAGTATTATCATATTATAATTAAGTATAACTTGTTATAAATATGTCTTTAAAAAAACAAATAATTAATGATAAATTTTATTTTAAAATTTTAATTAAATCAAACATTATCTATAATAATAGTCATTCTTCTTTATTAAGTAAACAATTTAATAATATAATAATTAGTGTCAATTACTACTAGGTACAATATTTGATCTCTTATTATTATTAGGTACAACTTTTTTATACTTATTAGGAGATACAATATTTTGGGTACTTTTTCCAAATTTTCCCTTCCTTTAAAAATAGGGACGACAATTGTCCCATTTCTTGTCATTGTCTCATTTATTGCTTTTGTCATATACACCTTTCATTATCATCCAAACAAGATCACAATATAAATAAAGTCATTAATTCACCATTCAAATAATGGAAGCAGATCAAGTAGAAAATTAATTAATATTTTTGCGGCTTAATAAACATAATACAAACAAGTTTACAGACACTAATATTAATATATCCACTAATCAACCATATAATTTCTACATTGATCTACATTGATCAATGATCTGTGCTTTTCACAATCTCATAACTAGGATTTCTACATTAAAAACTCTTAGTTCTCGTACATGTGCAACTTTATTGCACATTGTAACTTTTCACCGCACATGTGCGTAAAAAAATTAAAAAAACTAAATAAAAATCAAACCACCGTTTCACAACAAAGAAAATAAAAATGCAGGCGGCTCCATGATCAAGCTCGGCCTTCCACGGTGCTCATCGAACACACCCTACAGTTCATCCATTTAATCAAAAACTTGATATATATAAATGGATTTTAAATATGTGCAAGAGTATTATAAAACTTGTTACCGAAGCTTTGATTTTAAATCCGTCGCGCATCGAGCGGCCGTTGTCAGCGGCGGTAGTGGGTGGCCGAGAGTGAAAGCTAGGGTTTATCCGCCAATCTTTATTTGTTGATGTCGATTAGACGTGGTTGTCGTCTGAGTCGAAGCCCTGTTTGAAGGTGTCGAGCTCGACGGCCACCACTTGGTTAGTGGTGTTGCCGTCGGTGGAAGCGTTCGTGAGGACATCGGCTCCACCAACACCGATGCACCGCTGTCGCGCGCCGCACCTAACCCCAACCGAACGACGGTCTTGAAATCCCACGAACGGCGGCACGCGAACGGCAGTGGACCTTGAGAGCGATGGATGGCGGCGGCCGAGCTCCGAGGCCGCACACAAAGAGAAGGTTGCCTTGGTCATCACAACCTCCACGACTATGGGTTTGGTGGAGACGGCGGCGGGTTAGGTTTGGTTGGACTAGGGTTTTTAGAGAGATAGTGAGTGGGTAAGAGAGAGAGTGAGGGGGTTAGAGTGAGAGCGTATCAAATATCAAGGTTGAATTTAGGGGCGGAGATATTTTTGGTATAACAAGTAGTAGATAGTAATTTATTTAAAATATTGTACCTAATAGTTATTTTGGCTTATATATTGTATGTAGTAGTAATTATTTCTAATAATAATAATAGCATATCCATTATCTTTCCTTATTATTATTTTCCTATTTCAATCAAACCCCTGTAGAGTTGTTTTGGCCATTAATGAAATGTTTAGGCTTAAAAAGAATAAAAAAATTAGTATTATACTCTTATCATTTTTAAAAGCTGAAGCTTGAAGCTGGGGTCGGCAATGGCGCTACTTAGTCACCGCCCACTCATCTCAATCCCACCTCTCCATTCTTCCAGAATCAACCCTCGTGCTCGAATTTCATGCTTATCCACCCGATCTAATTCTGTAACACTCAATTCTTCAATTAATCATAACGAAAAATTTGTTATTTCTTTTTCATGTATAAATCAATTCCTCTCAGGTAGAAGTCACTGAATTGAAGTCTTCAAGGAAAGAGTACTCCCCTGGGTTTATCGATGATCTTTTTCTTAGACGTGTTTCGCAGCAGAATGGCTCAGGTGAAAATACTACTCCAGTAGTTATTTTTTTTTCTTTTTCCTTAGGCTAATGGGTGATTTCCAAGTGATTAAAGTTGATTAGAATTGCGTTATTGATTGATAGGAGATTGGGTGGGACTCCGAGAAACCTGGGTACGATGGATTAATTGATGTTGCTCATCGGATAATGGTCGGAAGATCCAATTCTGATGCTACAGAAGCTGCGGTATCACCATTTACTATTTAAATTGTGTAACAAAATTGTCATTTTTCCAAAATAATTGAAAAATTGATTAGGGATTTTTGGATAGACTTTGACATACTCAGCTTGAACTGAAGTTTGCTACATTTGATGCAGTATCCATTCCTTGCATATAATTCTTTAATTTATACAAGTTTTATGTTACATTATCATCATACTTCTTTTTGTAATAATGTATCATTTTGGTTTTCCTTTCTCGGGGTTTCTCCACTTCTAATATCTTGGTGTTTATGCCTAGTTTATATATTTTTTTGAAAATAATACATCGTGATGCTTTGATGCTGTTACTGAGGATGAAATCTTCGTGGCAGATACGAATACTAAGATCGTTGTTTCCTCCATGGTTATTAAAGCTCTACAAAGCTCATATCCCCTCTTGGTGGAGGAGAAGTGGCAGCCTTGATGGTTGGTGAGTATTTCGACCTTTTTTTTTGTTGTCTAATTTTGTCTTAGCTTCCCATTTTGATAATAAAGCTAGAATTTAGTGAATGGGTATGATGATTAGTTGAATTTGAAGGTGTATGTAATTGAATGGTTGCTTGTATTCTGCTTCTGGAAGCTAGGGTGACGGCGGTTTCATGTCAATGGCTCATGGGAACGTGCAGTGTTAACTCAGTGGATCTGCCTAATGGGGCGTCGTGGTCTAGTGGGGTAATGTTTCAAATTCTTGTTTACAATATATGTATAGCTGAGTGATTTGGCTGTTACTCGTTGTAATTGATCTGATTTGTGTGGGTGTAGGTGTTTGTTGAGAAATGCAAGTACTTGGAGGAGAGCAAATGTGTGGGTGTATGTATCAATACTTGTAAGCTTCCCACTCAGGTTGGTCTGCATTGACTGTTAAAACTATTTGTCGGATGGATTTGACTTGAAAGCTTTCATAGTCTCCTTTTCTATATCAGTTCATTTTATCTTCTTTGACGGTATTTCTATTCAAGAAAAGCAGTAGATGGATATGGATCATCTCCGTTTCTTGGATAAATTTAGAGTCTAATATCGAGAAATTGTGATTTTCACCTTTTCATCGATCTCATTCGATTATTTGAGTTGGATTTATTTTGATACTGTAGGCCTTCTTCAAGGAGTACATGGGAGTTCCTTTAGTTATGGAGCCCAACTTCAAGGACTATAGCTGTCAGGTAACTTGTCAAATAGTGATTCAACTGCATCGAACGTTCGACTTCATCAAATCTTTTTACATTTGTTGTTGGCCCTTCGGGCATGTTTGGCAGTTCAAATTTGGGGTGCTTCCGCCTCCACCGGAAGACGATACAGCACTCAAGGAGCCATGCCTTGAGGCATGCCCCACCGCCAACCGGCGTAAGCATGTTAACAGCATGATGATGGGTGGGTCGAAATGTCCCAAGGCTTAGGCTTATATGCTGCTTTCATACAGAATGTCGAGATTACAGACCACTCCTCACATAACCACGGTCTGGTCTGGTCTGGTCTGAAATTATATTCAAAGAAATAAATTTCTCATCCATTTTCATTATTTATTCTACAAAACTTTAGTACAAGATATACCCACAGTACAAATCATACAGATCATTATTTAAACCTATTGTCAACTTTGATTCAGCATTTATCATGATGATGGTTAAAATTAACTATGAGGGTATAGGTAAATACAATTGATTTTAGGTTTGTCAAGCAACGCTACACCAGGTGGATTGTATTCAATATGTTATTTATTATCCAAGAATTAATTCAAGTTGAATAGGAAAAAAATTAAAAACAAACCTCACTTTGACTCGATTACTTTTTTTCATAGGGCGTCGATTACTTCTTTTCATAGGGCAGTCGATTACTTTTTCATAGGGATATAATATTTAAAATAAGCCTGAACTAAAATTTGAGCTCGGATTAGTGAAATGCATTTAGTCCCAATAATTAATAAATGAATATTCAACTAATAAAAAGGATATGAAATTTATATAAACTATTTTTTTCTTAGTCACCAACTCAAAGAAGAAGATCACAAACAAATAAATGGAAAGGTAAATGAACCAAAAACTATCTAATTGGATCTCAGCTAGGTAAACTTAATGATCAATATCGAGTGAGCTTTTTCTCTCAAGTCAAAATATGAGCGACCTCCCGACTCATTTAGGTGAACATACAAAAACCAGCTTGACAAATCTAGCAAACTTTTGTAAATTAATATTAGACGAATCCAAAAACACGGTGTCGCTGAAAACAATTCTATTTCAACTTCCCAAAGATGAGTAACTCAAAATTCAACATGTTTATAATCTAAAGATCAAAAGAAGCAAATGTCATTGCATGTGAACCATGCCCCAAGAAGCTTCTCCATAACAAATATAATGTTAAGACAGCCAGCCATCTATATTTGTACAATCAATTACCTGGTGATTCAACTAATGGCCGAGAGATGGATTCATGTGTTGTCCAGAAATAAGACGAAGAGTATAGCAGACCTTCTGTAGAGGGAATTCTAGATAACACATTGCATTGGACCAAATCAGAAATGCATTACGCTGAAGGCAGATACAGGCCCAAGCCATTGATATAGATACAACAGCATAAAATATAATAGCTAAACCAAAACATACTTGGCTTCCACAAACTTACATATTAGCCACTCTATGGCTCTATCTATGCAGCATTAGCGATCCCAGCCAGAGGGTCTCCGTCTTTCTCTTGCTTTATCCCTGATAGTCCAGGTAACATTGAGTTGGAAATTAAGTCAAGTTGCCAGCAAAAAGGAGTCGCAAATCAAAATTTAACATGAAAGTAACAAGAGTTTCACTTGTATACACATACAGTCACATCAAAAGTGTGTTCATAGAACTGAACATTAAAGGAAGACCATTTAAGTTCTCACGTATTTTGATTAAAATGCTGAAGTTGCAAGAGAGGAGTATATTTGTCATATACATATCATTGACTGAGTAGTTAGGTAAGTAACTTAACTTCTATTAATTATATTCAGTTAAGTCTCTTTAAATTTGATTGAATTCAATTTAGGCTCCTGAGTCAATCTTAAGCTGGTCAAAACTTGACCCTTGAGTTTGCCAAAACCAAGCTTCACAAAAATCATTTTAACTCCTTATTAAACCACTCGGCAGAAAAAGACAACACTATACTTAAACACGGGAAACTCACCTTTCAGAGTGTGTTTGTTTAGCAACTCCTCCAGGGTTAGGGGTAGTGTTGTTCAATGCAGGGGCAGTACCAGTTGCATTGTTTATTCTTACAGCAGGCATGTCACCACCGATTGTCCCACCAGATACAAACCCAGGTAACACCATTCTCTTATTGGCTTGTACTCCTGAACTGTTCTGCACAAACTGACTCTGGGAATTTGATGATGCAGGAACAAAGTTGCTTCTGAATTGTGCCATCATCCCCGATTTCAGTGAATTAACTGCTGCAGAACGACTGGGTGCAGCAATTGATTCAGCAGAATACCCAATGCCCAAACCAAAGTCCACACCTCGAACGCCCCTACCACCACCACCACCTCCTCCTCCTCCTCCCCCCTTCCTTTAGCTCTTTTTCCACCTACAGCAGTAAAATATGTTCTCAGAACTCCAATAACAATTACAAACTAGATATTACAACCTATTAAAAATTCCTACATGGGCACTATTAAGAAAACCATTGTTCCATTCCCAAACATATCAGAAATGCAATTGTTGGGACAATATGTTTAGAATCATGAGCATATGATATGTAATGAAACTCCATACCTCCTTTTCGAGCATCACGTTTCGATCTGAACCTTCCATCCTAATGATGTAAAAAGTAAATGTCATTCAAAAACAAAACAGGTGCAACAATGATAAACACATACAAGCTACTACGGTGACTGTTGAAGCCAAACACAACACAACTTAAAATCACATATCTTAACAGTTGTTATCCTTCATTTGATAACCATTTTCAGGAGACATTGAAGAATTCCAAAAAAAAAAAAACAAGAGTGTAGAATTTCTGAGTTCTCATATTTATAACAAAAGTAAAAACTAAAACCACCAGCGACTTACCTTCATAGCCAGATCCATAAGCTCCGAGGGCACGTTTTGACCAGCAGCAATCAAACTGTTAACTAGTTCACCCGCAAATCTTGCCTCCTTTTGCGTTATGAGAGTGTATGCAGTTCCATCTTTGTCACCAGCACGACCTGTCCTTCCAATACGGTGTACATGCATGTCCATGTCTTTAGCTATGTCGAAGTTGACCACAGATTTAATTGACTTGATGTCAAGACCCCGAGCAGCAACATCAGTTGCAATAAGGACGTGGTACGTTCAGATTTGAACTTCTGCAATATCTCCATACGAGAAGACTGATCTTTGTCACCATGAAGAGCTGCAACTTTAAAACCCATCAGTACCAGTTGTGATTCAACTTCATCCACCATTGCCTTTTTTGAAGCAAAGACCAGAACATCCCCTTGATCTATCATTCCAGGAAGTTTTTCAAGCAACCACGGCAATTTGTCTGTTTCTGATGGTATCACTTGGACAACTTGGGTAATATCTTCGTTGGCCATACCCACCTCTCCTACAGTTACTCGTACAGGATCAGAGAGAATCTCCCTAGCAAGCTTTTCAACCTTTCTAGGCATAGTTGCTGAAAAGAGTAGCGTCTGGCGGTCTGGCCTTATTTGACCCACTATCGACCTTATTTGTGGCTCAAAACCAAGATCAAACATTCGATCTGCCTCATCAAGTACTAAATAGGATGCCCTCAACATTGTCACCGCCTTCATTTTTATCATGTCTATCAATCTCCCTGGGGTAGCCACGACTACCTCACATCCTGCCTTCAATTCCTTGAACTGATCGAGCTTGGACATTCCACCATAAACAGCAGAGACACGGATACCATGAGATTTGGCAAATTTCTTAGCTTCCAAATATATCTGATGAGCTAGTTCCCTAGTAGGTGCACAAATCACTCCAATGGGACCTTCTTCTTTCTGAAGTTCAGGTTGATCCATAATATGCACAATCATAGGAAGAACAAATGAAGCGGTCTTTCCTGAACCAGTTTTTGCAATAGCAATTACGTCTCTTCCAGAAAGCACAATAGGTAGAGCTTGGCACTGTATTGGTGTGGGTTTTTCATAGGCTTGTTTTCCAATGGCTTTCATTAGTTCCACAGAAAACCCGCAATCTTCAAAATTTTTAATTGGTCTTGGAACATCGAACCCCGAAACACGAATAGCTAAGCTTTTCCTGTACTCAGCAACATCATGCTCGCTCATACCTGAGAAAATCATAGATCAGTATTAGTTCAAAATATAACACTTAAGGTTTGCTAAGACATACACCATAACCTCAAAGGTTTACAGGCTAGCATAACTCCAGCAGCACCATCATAGACATTCACTCAAAAGAAAATAATATTAAGAAAGATGCAAAATAGAGTCCAACCTATGAGCAATGCATATCATATTAACTGTAGCCCATCTGAGAATATAAAACATTATGAATGAGTCATTATTCATAATATCCAATACTTTTCAGTCTTCCATGTTATATCCAAATGAATTCAGAGGTCGTTACATGAATTGTAACACTATCAATTACATAATAATGTAAAACAAATGTTTGCCAAAACTACTATCACTACACATTTAAGCAATCAACTTTTAACAATTGACTTTATATTCTAATTCACTAATATCTTTCAGAAAGAGCTTTTATTGTGTTGTGATATTAAGTTTATCTATAATCTTATAAAATATTGAGTATTCTATAGTGCATTAGTTTAAGATTTCTTGATAATGTACAGATTTGCCAATTTGAAACAAAAGGTGTAATCCCTGATACGGTGATACCACAACTCTGAACCACGGTACCAATGCCATTATAATAAACAAACACTTTTGCAATGAAAACCCCTGTAGTCGGAGTCAAACCGAATCAGATCAAAACAGCAATTGAACCCGAACAAGTCAAAGTAATACTTAACAGCGAAGCTCCTCCAAGAGCTAGAAGATACACACACACACACACTAAGTTACGAGCAAACAACCAGGTAACATTTTACCTGAAATCGAAGGCTTTTCCTCATAGAAATCCTTATTAAATGGCTCGTAATCAAGTGAGCCATGTTCGAGTGCCGGAATGGGTTCAATCTTTTTCTTATCAACAACAATAGGATTGTCATCAGAATCGTACTCAAGCATCCCTGCATCCACCGCCTTGGCAGCAGCATAAACCTCTTCGTCCGAATTATAACCTGCGTTCAGCACATCGGCAGCCAACTGCAGCCCCAAATCCTTCTTCGCCTTCATGAAACTCTCCATTGGGTCATCTTCAACGTCATCTTTATACTTATCCAGCTTATCTTTCGGCTTCGGTGGAGGAGCCGCCTTCAAATCCTCCTGTAATCCTTCCATAAACGCGTCCAGAGGATCAACTTCGTCCTCATCCGCAGCAGCAGCGCCATTATTGTTGTCAGACGCGACGTCGTTTGAAGTGTCGCGATCGTCGGAGAACTCAATATTGTCGAGGTCGGCATCGTCGTCACCTCCGCCGCCTCCACGCGAGGAAGGAGGAACGTACAAACGTTGAGGTGGTTGGGATCGCTCGAAGTTGTACGTAGCTTGGCGATTGATGCCGAAGCCTTCAAATCCGAATTTTCGTTTCGACATCTGCGATTGTATTAAACCCTAGAATTGGAATTGGGGAAATATGCAAATGCTGGTATAATAATCTGATTAATTAAAAGGAGACTGATAAAGGTTTGTGACTAATGATTATGTCTGTAGAGGTATTATAAGCCGCTGAGCCCAGCCAGGTCCAAATGAGCTCTACCTGGGTTTGTTTGTGGGAGTCGTTTCCCTCGGCCATAATTAGATATAGGATAATTTTATTTTTTTTTTTCAAAAACAAAAACTCAATTAATTGCAAGAAGCAAGAAAGAGTGCGGGGAGTTTCACCACAATGTCTCGGAAAAGAACGAGCATTCCTAGCAAAGCGCGCGTGTGCCACAAAATTTGCACTACGTCGAACAAAACGATAGAAAAATTATGAGAATATCGGATGATTTCTTTACATTTCTCATTATGATCCCCAAAAGAAGAATTACTACCATCAATACCATGAATAACATCCACAACTATTTTAGCATCTCCTTCTATAATCACTCTATCAAGTTGCAATCTCTTAACCCACGAAAGAGCCTCTACAAAACACATTGCTTCACCAATATCTAATATTATACGGATTGTAAAGTATAGATTTTGTTATAATATAGGTTGCAAAACAACAAAAGTAACACAAATGATTTCATTTATTTATATCGATTCAATTCATATGTATCACTAAGCATTTGCATATCTAAAACAGTTGACATGTTTTAATTCAAAAGTAATGCAAATGATGATGAGTTACGTATGAAAGTATGTAAACAGATTATATGTTTTTTTGCAACATTCACACTTCTTTATCGGTATGAATAAGAGTAACACTTGTGTGAGCAGTGTATACGATAAATTTATTTTCTCTATCATTATCACGCATTCACTATTACATGCATGCGTATCATGATAGTGATAGTGCTTGTGATGGTGCTTATGCGTGATATAGTCTTGTGCGTAAATGATAAAGTGAATGTGTATAACAACGATGATAGTAAAAATAGAGTTCATCGTATTCACTATTCGACGCAAATTCTTGCCTATGGATAATTCCTTCGCAAATTTTAAAAATCGATTTTAAAAGTTACTTAAAATTCATAAAGAACATCACATAAGGATATGTATATAATTTTACACTTGAATACAAATTGAAGTACGAACGGTTGGAAATCCTAGAATATGTGAGGGACTATTTGAACATAAATGTATGGTGTTCTTAATGGAAATATTTGAATGCTCCATAGAATTTTTGTAACCTTACACTAAAGGTTTTGATTTGCATTTAAGTGTGCATTTAAATGATATTATTGGAGAGTAAATTCAAATTCATACAATTTGGGTTGTGAATCTTCATCGACATATATTGAAATAAGTTAAATCATCGTGCTTATGTAAGTCATTTTTCAAATGGAATAAAAACTAATGCGCAATTGTTACCAAGTTTACATTAAATTCGGCACATTATTGTTGACTTTTTATTGATATGCTAACTAGTTGTTAAACAACATTAGTTGTTTCTATTACACCATTATTTATATATTTTTATTTTTTTGAAATTGAAACACTAATTTATATCTTAACAGTGAAATTTATGAGTTATCACAAGAAAAATAATTAATCTTAATTACATCCTCAAATGATTATGAGTGAGGCCGATTTTTTTTTTTTTGAAAGGAGTGAGGCCGAATTTAGAGCTTAAAATTTAGTGAGTGATACGAGAAATTGTTCAAGTGAAATTCTCCTTTAATTAGATCATAATTGTAATTGAACCAATTATTCTTAAGTCTTTACTAAATTCAATATAGCTATTAACTAAAGAATAACACTTGTGTTAACATGGTTCACATAAATTCCATCACTTTTTTTTTTAATTCATTTTACAAAATAGCTATAAAAATGTTACATATATTGAATTATTTAGAATTTATTAAGTAGACTTAATGGATTTCACGAATTTCAAACCCGATGAACCAAATTCATTAGACCATGCTCTTGAACTGCCTCCAATATCTCCACATCCCATTTCCTTTTTTATTTGTAAATTCAGTATCGTCATTCACATATTCACACATATAACAATTAACAAGCATATATATTTAAAACTATCACGTGTTCCAGTATTATCCATCACCAGAACTATCAACTCTCCACTTTTCCTCCATTAATTTATTCTTTCTCATATTTTTCTTACACTTAATCATTTTTTATCTTTTGTTTTTTTCACGTAATCATTACTCCACCAAGGAGAATAATAAAAAAATACATCATCATCACTATATTAATTTAACATAAGACTTCATCCATCCCACTTTTTCATCGTAAATTTTAACATAAATTTACTATTCACTGCATGTGTTCCATTCCTTTTACTTTTCCTCTTTCCCAATTTGTCCCATTCCACCAAATTCCAAAAACACACCCTCGTTTCTTTCTTTCTAACACTGTATAAAAAAACAATGTATTCTTCCTAAGGACGAAAATGACAAATGAATTCTTCCTAAATTTTAGTGAAAATGACAACGTAAAAATAATGATAGTGTCAAAATTTTGGAAAAGGTAAAAGACAGGCCGTTATTTAATTATTAAAAAAATTAAAAAATGTCTAAGGTCAAAATATTGCACGTGTAGGGCTAGATGTCCACTAAAATAAGCCGGGGGCGCAGGAGGATATCCATCCTATCTATCCTGCGCATATAGTTGCAGCTGCACAAGTATGTAGAAGAGAGGAGGGAAAAATTAAAAGCGAGAAGAGGAGAGCTGAGTCAACTCGGCAGGACCTTAGTGAGTGGTGAAAGCGAGTCAAAACAAACACACACGCACAAACAGGCGTGAAAAATGGAGAAGAAATTGGGAGTCTTCTTTACTACTAGTATAGTAACCCATATCAACACCACGGCCCTCTCTATCTTCCCTAACCCTAACATAAGCATCCAAACAGCCCTTTATGTCCCTCTCCTTGTCTCTCTAAAATACCTACGCTTCTGTGTATCTATCTATTCACCGACCCATTATCTTTTCACCTCAATTATAACCCCTCTGCCCTCTTTTCTTCTGTTCTCTTCCCTCCTCCGCCTCGTTCTCGCTGGGTAAGTTTTGTTTTCTTGATTTTTCTTCTCTGTTTGCGCCTCGATTCAGTGGTGAATTTCGGTTGAATTTGGAGGAGTGTGGTGAATTCGGTTGCCTGGGTCTTTGGTGATCGATCAATGTGATGCGTGGTTTCTCTCTCTGCGTACAACTTTGAATTGGAATATTGAATTATTCCAGGGTTTGAAGTGGAATGTGTTATAGCTTCGATTTTGTAAAATTTTGGGGGTGGGGGTATTTAATTTTTATTTTGTTGCATGAAAATTTGAGATTCTTGAATTGGCTAGTTTTGCATCCTCCTCACAGTTCATCTAACCTGGAACCTTTAATTGGGCATGAGAATGTCAGCATTAATTTATCTTCTATTTCCTTGTTATCTAAGTTTGTTTCCTGGATTTAGATTTACTATTTTTGTAACTGCCTTGTAATTTTCTTATCGTTTTCGTATTTACTCCTTTAGTTGCGTGCGTGGTGAAACATTTAATTGTTTGCTTAAATTGATCGTTTTGTGGTTAGCCATTTTTGATTTAAAAGTACATCCTCTTTTATTGCAGCTGCATTGGCAATTTGACATCTTTGTCACCTTATGCAATCCTACCTGATACTTAGAACTGAATTGCAGTTGTTCTCATACGTGATTCCCAAATACGTTTTAGTTGTTGACATCTTGTATGTGTATCCGGACTGATAGTTAAGTTGTATACATTTTGCAGAGTCTTTGATCCACCAGGGGGTTTGCATGCTTCAGCGCCTCTTAATATTTTATTGGGACATTTATTGGAATCAGGAATCTTGTCAAAATGGACCAACCTAATGTTCCTCCGATGGAGGGTATTGGAGTTGCTGCCAAGAGAAAGAGGAGCCAAACATCACGCAGACCTAGACCTGAATCCCAGTCACTCCCTGATCAATCCTCTCTACCATTAACACCAGTTTCAGACGATATGAGTAAGGTCTCGAGTGATGAGAACATTGGTGATGCTAATTCTGGGGAAAAAATGTTCAATTTGAGTCAGTGTGTGTCAAGATCCTTGCCCGTTAGTGAATCAAATGGAATTGTAAGTATTGGTATGAGTGATAGAGTGGGAAGTGAGAATAGACCAAAAAAGTTAAGTTGAAGGTTGGTGGTGTGACTCGTACACTTCAAACCAAATCCACTTCTAATGGGGAATCAGGCAGTGGGTCTTTGGTAAAGGTCAAACAAACCTCAGATAATTCTCGGCAACGCCAGAGGTTGATTCCTCAGGTTTGTGATCTTAAGTGTGATACATCAAAACCTTTTACATAAACACATTTTTGAGCTAATTCAACTTGATTTGGGATTGGTTTCACGTAGGTTATGGTGTTTGTTAATATTAGAATGGTTAGAAGTTTTTATGCATTTAATACGGGCTATCATTCTTGGGAACTTATTGACATCTACTTTTCATTAGGCACAAACTTAGTATTTGGATATCTAAGTTATGGCATTTGAAGTTTCAAAATGTAGCAAATGAATTCGCATTTGACTTAATTGAGTTGCAAACAATTTACCCCGTGGAATCTTTGTTTTGGTGTTTTGATCTTCCAGTTGAGCACTATCATGAAAAGAGTTGAATACTTTAATCCTTGCCTCCTTGGCCTTTTGCTTTTCTTTTTCATAGCCTCAAAATTATCACTAATTTGATAATTAATTAATGTACTTTATCATGTCTATGTTGGAAAATAAGTGCTGATATACGTTGGTGATGTGGGATTTACGGTATTTTTGGCAATCAAATCCCCGCCATTCAAGTCTAAAGATTGTGATTTAAATTTTAAACAAGTTTTACCATGTGGCGCTGGCTCATTTTTTTTTCATATTTGGTATGTTGGCATTTCAGGAAAGTTCTGATGAATACCATTCTCCGTCTCTTGATAAGAAAGGGTCCTTGCAAGGTATCCCGTGGAAGGATTTCTCAAAAACTAGTATCAATATCGGGAGGGAGGATATGGGGAGGACATCTGCGAAAACTGCCTCTGAGAAGCAAGGAGATAAGTCTGATTCAGTTCGTAAGAGCAGAAGGGCGCCTAAGAAACGAGTCTTAGATGACGAATTTGATGAAGACGATGAAGATGATGAGATCCGGTACCTGGAGAAACTAAAGACTTCTAAAATATCTGGATATAAGGATTTTGATGCACAGTCCAGCAGGAAACTGCAGAAGGGGGTAGGTATGAAAACTTGGAAGATGTTGCAAAGCACAGAGGAGATGCCCGGAAATCCAGATCTGGTGACATGGATTATGAGGAGGAAGACGAATTAATTTCAGACGGAGATCCTGAAGATAAGAAGAAGAAGAGACAAAAGAAAGATTTATCGGACTTGCCAATTGAAAACAAGAGGGAAATAGCTCTTACAACTCGTCAACGAGCCCTTCTCAGCAAGGATGCTTCCGCACCATCTGGTGCTAGTCAAATTGAGTTCCCTAATGGTTTACCACCAGCCCCACCACGAAGTAAGTATGAAAGCCCTTTTACTATTGATTTTTCGATAGAATCAATTGTTGAACTTGTCTCATCTAACTTCTATGAAACAGAGCAAAAGGAGAAATTGACAGAAGTGGAGCAACAACTGAAGAAGGTAGAGGCTGCTCAAAGGCGTAGATTGCAGAATGAGAAAGCAGCCCGAGAATCAGAGGTTCACTTTTGTGCTATGCACCATTTAGTAAACTGTTTTATTTAGCTTTGGAAGCCAAAATGTAAAATTACCTGGTAATTTTGTAATTGTAGGCAGAGGCAATCAGAAAAATCCTCGGTCAAGATTCCAGTAGGAAGAAGAGAGAAGAGAAGATAAAGAAACGACAGGAAGAGATGGCACAGGTATGATATTTGCATTTGATGATTCTTGAACATGTTAGGGTTCACTTGGTTCATAATTCTTCAATAGGAATGGCAATGGAAATGAATATTAGTGTAATTGTAGTGGTTAATGAGAATAAAAAATAATCAGCCACTCTCATCATATTTCATACGAGGTAATAAGACTCAAAATAAATTAATCATTACACCATTTTGATTAACTATTTCCTCCCTAAACTCATTTCTCCTCAGCATTCCACTATTCATCAACCAACAATCTTTTTGTAACTTATTCCAAAATTAGGGTAATACACCAACAATGTAACCATCATTCTCATTGTAATTCATCGTTCGATGATTCCCATTACCTTTCCTAGAATTTAAATCAAACACCCTCTAATTGAAAATTAACACTGCCATCTTTTATATATATTAATAAAATAATGAATATAAACAGGAGAAGGCAACCAGTGTTGAAATGCTTTCGTCAAACACCATTCGGACGGTCATGGGACCTACAGGGACTACTGTCACATTCCCACTAGACATGGGCTATCCTGCAGTTCTTCAATCAAACAAGTGCAGGTATTGGTTGTTTTATTGTTCTTTTGAATAATGTTGTCTATGAAAACACATTTTTATCATTCTCAAAACATTTATCGTGGCGAAATTTGAAATTTCAGTTATCCTCCCCACGGGAGAAGTGCGCTGGTCCGTCTTGCAACAATCCTTACAAATACCGTGATTCCAAGTCAAAACTTCCTCTTTGCAGCCTCCAATGCTACAAGGCTGTCAATGAACAGGTGAACACTCAGGGAGCTTGCTAAAAGGTTGTTTCTCTCTCCCAAAGTAGAAGAAGTAGGAAGTAGAACAGTTTCACATCTGGTATTGGAACTGCCAAGATTTTATTTTCAGGAAATTTCTTTGCATCTATTTTTGACATTATTCTGCCATTAAACTTCTTTTTATTCATTTTTCCTCCTTTCTTATTAAAATATTTCTCAGAAGCATCCCCAGTTTTGGACAGGCTACCAGTACTGTTGTTTTGTCTTGTTTGCGTGATTAGAGGTGTTTTATGATATCAATGGAAACATTAATGATTTAAATCTTAGAAAAATAAATTGGATTTATAATTTTCAACTTTCAAAATCTCAGTAAGTTGTGATACATACTAGAATATTTATTTATTTATAGTGGTATCAAAAATACTACAGCAACTTTCTATTTTACTGGTAGATTTGTTGTCTATCTTTATCAACACCAATGACGAAAATAAGTAGGCCAAAAAAGTAAATGCTAATATGTTGCTATACCTTGTAAAAATCATTGAATTTAAGTTAAATTTTAATAACTGGTTTTTATTTGAATGTAGCTAGTTTTTCTATTATTTTGAATATTAACTACCTTTTTGAATACCTCAGGACAGATTAATGAAAAATTCTAAGATGGTTGGACACAAATTTTAAGGAAAAATAGATAACAGTAAAGGGTAGTGTAGGGTATTGTGGGGTCATTTTTGAAATGATTGTTTGTTTTTGAGGAAAGTATAATGACAATTAGAGTAATTGAGTGATGTTTGGAAGCTAAAAATAAAGTAGTGGTGTCCGTAAAATGAATGAGCATATTTTTTTGGGACGAATAAATAAGATAAATAATAAGTTTTTTTAGGGAGCGATAATAGGAAATAAGACCAGGAAACAAGGTATTCATTCATTAGTGCTTGACAAATTTAAGGAATGATGTGGTTATAGAATTGGAAAGGGTCTCAAACATATGAAATATGGTGGATTCTTTGGTTTTTGAGAGTTAAAGCCATTTTAATGTAATTTTAATTATATATTAGGATTTTGATTCTCATTTCTCATCTTAAAAATCTTCCAATCAAGCAATCCCTTAGTGTTATTAAATTTATTGCGCCTATGCCTAATATTTGACACACTAAGTCTCATATGCACCAACATATGACTTGTGTATGGATCTTAGATTCGTGCAATTGTCACGTTTTAATTATATTAGTTTGCATGTTTTATTTGGCATGTTCTGTCAAATGTAGCATGTATGTGTGTTAGTATGTACATTTTAGTTATATTTATATGTACATAGAGTTGCTATTCGAACCGACTAGCTCAAGTTGGGTCGGCTCGGCTCATTAAGGCTCAAACTCGACTCTTTTATTTTGATAAAAGAACTGAATTTGAACTTGTAAAATACTCAATGTACAAACTAGTTGATTCGAGCTCGACTCATTAGGCTCGATATATGAGATTGTTCTTGTATTTCAATGTAATATATGAGGGCTCGTTAGACTCGAGCTTGGCTCGTTAGTGAGTTGAGAAAATTTTTATTTTCAGCTTGATAGTATAATTGAGTGAACTCGAGTTTGACATGACAAATGCTCAAGTTGAGTTCGAATTTTATGTACTCGACTTGTGTAACAACACTATCTACGTATTAAATAAATATTAGTGTGTATATTTTACCTTTATGTCCTTTATGTAATTGGTGTAACTCTATTTAACATTGATGAATATTAAAATTTTGGGTTTGAGTCCACCAATTTGTATAAATTCAATATCATGTATGTATATTGAGCATTTTAGAAGAAGTCCAAATGAGATTGTCGGTATTATATTCTTGTTTTGTTTTTTCCTTAAGTATCATCTTTATATATGCAATTGTTTTATACCAATTTTTAGTTGTATTTTATGGCTAAACAATTTCCTTTTTTAATAAATATTTAATACTTCTCTCTCAATCGAACAAATAAAAATCCATCCACTTTCGGTGATTCAAATGTGACTCACTTGACAAATTAATGTAAAAATAATTGAGCTCTTACATTGGATTTGGAAAGCTTACAATCAGCTAATTTAGATGGAGCTTGTTACAATCTTTTCAATATGAATGTAAATGAAATTGTCTATTTCTTCTATGTCTCGTATAGTCATATATATAAGAAGGAATATATCCATGATAATTACTTAGGCAATTTTTTTTTTTGTTTGGAGTTGTGTTTTTAGTAGATCCCGATTTATGTTTATTATAGTATAAATAATTTAATTAAAATAATAATATTTATTAATTTAATTTAATGTTGTATAGTATAAAATGAGAGAGAGGTAAATATAATATATATGGAGTATTTGATTTGGAAGATAAAGTTGATGGGATTAATATTGAATTATGTGAAAATAGTGTATATATGTATAATAGAAATTGATATGTATATGGATGAAGGATGCAGTGTGCAAATCCGAAAAGTGATGGGAAAAATGAAAAATTCATCCCAGATGTGTCCATCTTAAATCAAAATTATATATATATATATATATATATATATATATATTATTTTCAAGCAACCGAGGAAAAATATAATTTATAATGTATAATTAAGTGGAACACTTCATCTGGAACTGAATAAACAAATGTAAGGCAATGGATGTTAAATGGAAACTGATAAAATGGTTTGACTGCATCTGCATGAAAATCGAAATAAAGGTTTGCATTGTTTACGTCAACTTCCAAATGACTAAAATACACAAGATGCATAGGGCTGATCCTTCCCAAATAAAATAAACAATTATCCTACCACACCTGATAAGCATTTCAAATGTCATCGAAATTTCCAAGCAGAGAGAGAAAACAATGGAGTTCCTTTCCACCCTACAAGCAAGCATTTTGTAGTTCTATCAAGAGTGCAAGATTTCCCAGAAGAAATTGATTAACAATCAAACGAGCCTGGTAAAGAGAAGCCGTGCTTAGTTCCAATTCTTGCATTCCAAATCTAGTAAAAAATGCTCTCCACACATTTGCTGTTACACTTCTACTCAATCTTTGGTACCCTTCTCTAGTAACAATGTTGTGTATAGCCTTTCCAAATGTCCCTGCTTCCACCACCATTCGATTTTTGTCGTCCCCGCCATGCTTTCTTCAAGGCTATCGAAAAACACACCATAATAGAACAATGTGTCAATGAAACGAGTGAAGAATGAAGGAGAATTTAAGTTTGCTTCTATTTCAGTCATGAAGATTATTGATGGCTTGATCTTTTTGTGTAATATTCATTAGATTCTTCAAGCAAATGGGCTTCGAGATCAGAGTTTTTAGCATGAAAGGGAAGAGAACTGCTGCAGCTTCCTCAGGTTCGATTCCCAAGTCGTCTTCTTTGAGATCTTTAATATCTGTTAAGAAGATTAACTTGTAAGAAAATGACAAGTTTAAGTAGGTAGCAAAGCTTTTCAAGACGTTTCCTGTTTTTTCTGCTCTGCTTTTGTCTTCCGTTTCAATTGCTGTGATCTTGAGATGACTATTTTGATCAATAGCTTGCATGAATGGTGCCCAGTGTAATCCTGATAGTATATTGAAATCAGTGAGGTGAATTCTCCTTGTATTGTTGATGTTTTCCAATATTGTTTGAACTGCTGTGAAATGAAGAACCTGGCAGAAAGGAAGTTGTCGATGCATGGCCATAAGTTCTTGACACAAGCATCAATATGACCTGGTTTATTGCTCAAGCTTCCTTTCTCATTGTTGATTCTCTCCCTCAGAGCTTCTGAAAAGTAGAACACTGCTCTTTGTACTGGAGTTCCTACATTTGATGATATCCACCCACAGTTTTCAAGCAATCTCATTGCTCTTTTGAGTTGCTGGTTTCCGACTTTCTCAGCTGCTTCTATAACAAGCTGTGCAAGTTCTACATCTTGTTTATCTCCAACAGAAAGATCTGATGGATACATAGACATGTTGAGTTTCTGAGAAGAAGAGTGGATAAATCTTTCTCCAGCAAGTTTCAGTATCTGCTCCGTCGACAGTTTCTGGGTAACTTGATGAGCTCTGTTGCTCTTCATATCTATCATGCTTGCTCTGAGTGTTTCTGATGAATTTTGAACAAACAGACTCTCTGGAGCATATTGAAAGTGTTGAATCTGTTCATTTGAGGCAAACAACATTTGTAGTGGTTTTTGATCTTGGTAGAAACCATATTTTCTACAGAAAGAATCAATGTCTCCCCAATCTGCAGAAAATTGGGATTGTTTTTCTGTAATTAAGGTTGATTTCCCAGAATTTTGCATGATTGAATTGTTGAAGTTGGATATTAATCTTAAATTAAATAGAGAAGAGTACACAGTTGTTTATGATTGTGTTTTTTCTTGTATAGATTACGATGCACCCTTTGTATTATTGTCCTTTTGAATAATGTTGTAAATGAGAACGCATTTTATGTTGTCGAATTTCGTACTTTCAGTCATCCTTCTCCAATGCTACAAGGCTGTCAATGAACAGATGCATGCACACTCAGTCATCCTCTGAAATTGAAACTTTGCCAAGATTTAATTTGCATGAAATTTCTTTTCATCTATTTTTGTCATTATCCTGCAATTCAACTTTTGTTATTAATTTTTCCTTCTATTTCCGATTGAATTTTTTCTCAGAAACATCCCCAGTTTTGGACAGGTTACTGTTATTGTTGCTGCCTAGTTTGTTGGATTATGTGTTTATAATATCAATGGAAATATTGTGTCAAAAAAATATCAATGGAAATATTAATGATTTAAATATTAGAAAAACAATGTATTGGATTTATAATTCTCAATTGCAAGTTGTGATACATCCAAGAAAAAAAAATTATAAATTGACAGTGATATCAGAAAAATAACAATTAGCTATATGTTGCTGGTAGATTTTGGTGTCCATCTTTATGCAACACCAATGAAGAAAATGAATCGGGCAGAAAAAGTACTGTGCTAATTTGTTGCTTAATTACCTTATAAATAAATATTTTTTTGACAGGTACCTTATAAATAAAATTAAATCTATGCTAAATGTTAATAATGGGGTTTTATTTTAATATAGCGTTTTTTAAGCATTAGATACTTTTTAAATCCCACATGACAAATATAATGGAATAAGTCAAAATCCTATAATAAAAGTAAATTTTTCAAAAAAAAAAAAAAGTAAGTAAAGGAAACAAGACATTCTTGAATTTGGTGGGCCTAGGCCCAATTTTTGACATGGATGAATATCTTGTTAGCTTTGGGTTATAGTTGGCACCGGTATACATACCGATAAATTCTACAAGTATTTTTATTATTACTGTCAGTATATTTGCTGAATTAATGTAAATCGAGCTCTTACATTGGATTTGGAAAGCTTACAACGAACTATTTTGAATACTATGAAATTAATTTTTTTTTTTGAAATTTAAATTAAAAATTATATGAGATCAAATAAGAATGGATGGACGTGATTTAATGAAACCACCTTTTTTTTAAACAATGAAACTACCCTTTTAATATACTGTGTTTTGCACTTGTTAAAAATTGGAAAAAATTCGGCCTAAAAAATTAATTGAGTAATTTGTAATCCCTCCGTCACAACCTTTCACATTTGACTTTTTCAACGGTTTTTGTGTGAGAGTTATTTCATAGTAATACATTTACATAAGTTATTTTATATGAATGATATCTTTAGTTGATCTTATTAACTAGTATATCATTCATATAAAATAAATTTTGTTAACTATTACTATGAAATAACTCTCACACAAAAACCGCTAAAAGTTTCAATCATGAGAGGGAGTATAATTTGGTACAATAAAAAATAATTTGATAATTTAGATGCAATTAGTCCTTCATTTTATTTGAAAAATCTTTTTCGTCTCTCCGTACAAATCTCGGTGAACTAAAAAGTACTCGTAAAATAACTGCATTTATTACTCATATAGCTCTTCCACCGAGAGTCGCCGCCGTTCGTTGGATAAGTCTCCGGCTTGCTGTTCCGCTGCCAGCTTTCTCTTAGAAATGGCACATACATGCCTCACTTCGTCTCTTAGATTTCTCTCTTCCCCAAATACTAGTTCATCCCCTCTCTCCTCTTTCAAAACCTTCTCCTTTCCCGCTCAAACCCTTAATTTCAGAAACGAAAACTTCAGGAAATCGAAGAAAGAGGATCATAAGAGATCTCCAGTGAATGCTGTTTACACCCCCGAGAGGAGCCCACCGCTTGGTATTTGGTCGATTAGGTAAGGTCTTCATGCAGTTACCTTGAATTTTGAGGGATGAATTGATATAACCTAGAATTCAGATTGAATGCTATGAGTGAATGACACAGTTAAAGTATTGTGGAGGTATTCCGGTAACAAAACCAAATAGCATTACGGTTCTCATTACAGAATTCAAAAATTGCACGAGTTGACCTTGGAGATTCATATTCAACACACAAGCATGTTATTGATCTGTAATTAAATGAGCGAAAATTGCATTCATTGTATGTTGATTTGCTGGTAATGTATAACTGTCAATAATAAGACAATTTTGATTTTAAATTCTGTTGTGGTGGATACATGCTTTAGATGAAGTATATAATTACATTTTAATAATTAATTATGATGCTTTCAGAGATGATTTGCAAATTCCGTCCTCGCCATACTTTCCAGCTTATGCACAATCGGGACAGGGTCCACCTCCAATGGTGCAAGAGCGTTTTATGAGTGTTATCAGCCAACTTTTTCAACATGTGAGGAGTTTGTTTCATTGGATTGATTTTTTTTTCCGGTTATTGATATTGCCAATGTTTATATTAAAGATATAATTCAATTTATTTGTAGAGAATAATTAGATGTGGTGGAGCCGTAGATGATGACATGGCGAACATTATTGTTTCTCAGTTGCTTTATCTTGATGCTGTGGATCCTACTAAGGTATGTCTCTTTTCTTTTCTCTTGATTTCTTTTTGTTTTCTTTGCATGTAACATTTTGATTGCTTAGTCAGTTTTAAGTCTTGTATACTGTGGTTTATGTATCCGTATATCCTTGCACTTGCATATCACAGGCTGCTATATATAGAGCACAATTTATCTTGAGTAATATGGAATGAATCAGTGTGATTGTAAACTAGCAGCCATCATCTTTGTTGTTATGTGTTCTGTTGATTTATTTTAGGCTCAGTGGTTACTATGTTCCTTAATATGTGTGGTTTTGCTTGATTTTGTAATTGATTCTTTATCATTTCTATTTGTTTCGATCAACTATCTCAGAGTGAAACACGTAAGCGTTAGTTACATTGTTGCCATTGGAGTTATTAATTAGGTGCTACTTTATCCTGATGGCCTGGAATGTCTAGAGAAGCCAGGTTTTAACATCTGTAGTATGAGATTGTTGAACTTGTGTAAAAATTTGGAGGTTTAGAATTTGAAGTAATTCTTGCTACTAAATCTAGCACATTTATTATTCTGTTGGTTCCAATGCTTATCTAACCACCCATTACATGCTTAAAATGAACAGTAAATTAGACAATGTAGTGATAATAATAGCTTCAATACTAGTCTGCTATATAATCAAATGTTCACCTAGAGGATAATGGTAAATAATTTTTTTCTTTCTTTACAGATGAACCAAGCTAGCTTATCATTTGACTGGGAACTTTTGTAGATCATAATGTAGGTAAATCCTTCACTGATATTCCATTGTGTAATTAATCAGGATATAGTCATGTATGTGAACTCTCCAGGTGGATCGGTTACAGCTGGTAATTCATCTTATTCTCTGTCACAATTTCTTGTTACTGAGGTTTCAGATATGTTATTTGCTCTCTCTTCCTTGTTCAGGTATGGCTATATTTGACACAATGAGGCATATTAGACCTGATGTTTCAACTGTATGTGTCGGACTAGCAGCAAGGTGAAAATACATTGACTCTGGATTCTGGTTTTGTATAAATTTCTGCAATTTACATCTTTATTTTAATGCAAAATTGGTTTTCTCTTTTGATGACTGTCTACTTCTTGAACAAATTGATGAATATGCAAGCCTTAATTACTCAATATAGTAGATCCATTTTTAGCCATAATCTACCAAATCTTTGATTATTCTTTCCTTCTTTCGTTTTGTTTTCAAATATGTGTCTGCAATTCTGCAGGCATCAGAAGTTTAAGAAGCTGATTTGATCTTGCTACTATCTTTCTCTGGTTTCACTCGAAAACATCCTTTGCTGTAATTTTAGATTCATATGGTGTTCACTAATTGTATGAGTGTATGAATTATTCATTTGGGAATTAAGCCGACACTAACCTCCCCATTCATTTTCAGCATGGGAGCTTTTCTACTGAGTGCTGGTACTAAAGGTATATGATTCTATTCATATAATAAGTTTGATCCTCTGGTGATGCCATATTGCTTCTCAAATTTTATTCATCCTTCTCCTGTTTATGATCAATTGATCATTTCAGGAAAAAGATATAGCCTTCCGAATTCAAGGATAATGATCCATCAGCCTCTTGGTGGAGCTCAAGGTGGGCAGACTGACATTGATATTCAGGTAATGATTTTTTTTTCTATTAGGCAATGTATATACAATATGTACAGATTATTGTGTATTTTTGTATACTCCAGAAAAAAAAACCACTCATCTCATTGATCATCTTCTTGGCCAGGCTAATGAAATGTTGCATCACAAAGCAAATTTAAATGGTTATTTGGCCTACCACACTGGTCAAAGCCTAGAAAAGATCAATGAGGACACGGATCGTGACTTCTTCATGAGTGCTAAAGAAGCCAAAGAGTATGGACTTATAGATGGTGTTATCTTTAATCTTCTGAAAGCACTACAACCATAATGCTCGATCTCTAATCTTTGTTCTTTACTTCCTTTTCATAATTTTTCCCCTGATTTATCGAATAAGCAAGCATTTAGGTTATGTTGATTCCACAAAAATGGTAAAGAAATCTCTCTTTTAGTGGTGTGGATTCGGATCAACCATTCTCCACTCCCTTTCTGAGCTAATGAAATTTCATGCTTTCTATGCCCACTTTGATCGGCTCATGTTTGGTTTCATTTTCTACGTGTAAAAGCTCTCATCTTTCCTGTCAGATTTCCTCTTTTGAAAAAGAGATGATTTAATAATTAATCAATATGTAGGTGGGGACAGAACATATATCTTTAGGGAAATTCTTGGAAGCACCTCGTTGTCTTTTATCCGTGTGGATGAACATTTTCAATATTGCCATGGATGAAGAAAAAGGACTTTGTTGATGGCTCCCCCAGGCCTTTTTATAGTTTAGTAAGCCACCTTTGATGTGATTCAAGGGATCAATTTCAAATCATTATGATTATGCAGATTACTCTTTTTAATATATTAATTGTGAAAATGAAATATTTTTTTCAATCTATGCTCCTAGAATATTGGAGGAATAATTTTTTTAATGATGGTTATATCACAAGAAAGAAAAAAAAAGGTTGTAGGAGAGGAAAAATTAATCAAAATTGGGTAATGATTACCTTATTTAGGAAGGAAAGTAGTGGCATTAGTCATCTTTTGTTCTCATTAACCATCATAGTTGCTCTCTATATTCATTTTTATTTTTATTCGCATTGAGGAATTTTTAACCAAACGCGAATTCCCAGTCCCAAATCGCTCGAGTGGTCCACGAGGCATTTCGAGAGATTCTGATAACCAGTTGGAGGCGTTTCGAGAGATTCTGAGCACATAATCAGTTCGAAGGTCACAAGATAGGTGGGATTCACTAAATCAAGGGTAAAAAGGGTAGTGTGATTAGATCTTTTGGGCAAAATCCTGTGACTCGTGCTGTTTGCTACTTTAGAAAAGTCGATTGCTAAAGTACCACTATATAAATTTACTACTTTTAGCCTTATCTACGTCTCTCTCTCCTAATCCTGAGTTGATGTTTTGTTTTTCACGTGAATCAATTGCAAGAAAGTAGAAACAAATTAACTACCAGTTCACTAGGGGGTATTTTCATATAAACACAAGCAAACGATCTAAATACACACAAACACAAACACACACTTCTCTTGAGACCACCATCAAGAGAGATTTACAGCAATTCTGTCCTCGCAGGAACTGCTTCTCATGAAAGCTGTGAAAATGAAGAAGTAGGGAGTTCCTCAAGCTCATCATAGAAGTCATTTTCCTCTGCTTTCAACAGTGAAGTTAATTCCACTGAATCATCTGTAAATGGCTTTGGATCTTCACTGTAAACAACCACATTTGCTGTTTCCAGATTAATTTCTTGAAAAGGGGTTTGGGTTTCTTCTTGATTGACAATGGTGTGATCTGATGTGGGATTGAATGGAGATTGTGAGTATTGGAATGGATCTTCAGAAGTGGTTGCAGGGGTTTCTTGAAGCATTTCTTCTTCTTGCTTTGTAGTTGTGGGATTAGTATGATCATGAGTGAGACAAGTGCTCTCTCTCTCCTCCTCCTCCTCCTCCTCTTGCTTTAGTTTGGTGGGAGGAGAGAGAGAGAAATCAGGGCCAGGATGATTGTGGGTAGATGTGTAGGTGATGATGAGCATTGATGAATCTGTTTTGCATCTTTCCACTTGCTTTTAGCTGAGCAACCCTTTGATGTGCTGCATCTGTAGTACCCCCTACATGCAATAATCAAGACAGCCATCAATTTTGGTGAAAACTTTAAATGATGAACAAAACCTTTTTTTTTTAATGAACATTTAATTGAAGACAAAGATAAGAATCTCAATGTTTCTTAGTTCATTGGTTGTATCTAAAAGAAAGAGCGTTGCACTTGAAGACAAAAAAACACATGAGAAAGAAGAGACCATGAAAACAAACCTTGGATAAGGAGATCCTTTGATGGGTTTTTGGCCATATTTTCTCCAAGACCAACAATCAGAAGGAGGCCCTTCATTTCTCTGCTGCTTTTTTCCATTTTCTTCTACTTTCACAACAACAACTCTCTCAACCATCTTCCTGCAAAATCAACAACACTAGAATCTTTTACCAGAACAAAAAAAAAACTAAAATCTTGTAATTTTACATCTTTCATAAAAGTAGTGCTGTTTTACTCACCTTTTCTTGGATGCATGTGTCTCCAATGTTGAAAATTTAGACTCTAAATCTTGCTGTTCATCAGTTTCTTGCATGTTTTTTGCTGACAATGCTTCTCAATATTTTCTGTCTACATAAGAGCTAAAAGCCTGATCACAGAAATAGATATTTAGGATATGGAGTAGCAGAAGCAATAAAGAGAGGAAGAAGGTGGATCAAAAATCAGACAATTGATTATGAGAGAGGAGAGGGTGATAAAAAAACCCCACAAGTTGCTTTCCCTTTTCTTTTCCTCAATAAATACATATAAAGATCTCCATACACAAACACACCACATCCACACACACACAGTGAGAACAATGCTTTTTTCACACCACCCACAATCCCCAATGAAAGTAACCACAAACTTTCACATTTTAATTCATATATTAATACTTACACTATACATAAAAACATATTATTGTATTCCCCATCAAGAACAAAATGCCAAAATCTTCACAAATCTCCTTATTTGGCTATCCATACAATGTTAGTGGATTTGGTGGGGGGATGTAGGTGGGGCATTAATAAAATAATAAAATAGGCTTTGTATAGCTAAATAGATTTGTGTAGGCTGAAACTATTAACACGATTTATAGTTATATGTGATTATATATGTTACTTAAAAATATTGTACATATGAATGTATTTAGAAAAAACTCAGTGCTCATTAATGAATAATTTTTGGGGGTATTTGTCAATTCTTGATCACTTATTTCTCTTTGTAATAATCTAATCTTTGGATAGGGACACACTAAGTAGTTCCAAACAAGTAGGGACTTTGTGCCAAAGTAGACTAGGTGTGGTGGGCTCTATTATTATGGTGTGTGAGTGTGTTTTTGTTGGGCTTTAAATTTTTGCTTGTATATAAAGCAAAATAATTAGGAAAATTTGGATTTGTTTTCTGTTTGTACATCTTTCTTGAGATATATATGTTCACAACTTGTATGATCATCCATGTCACAAATGCTAAAATGTACTCCATTCGTTTTGCTGAAACTTTCATTTTAAAAAAGAATATTTTTAGTGACAAATTTAAAATAAATCTAGTAATGTTAAGAGTTTTAAGTTGTGAGTAATTTTTTTAAGAGTGTAACACTTATATTGAGACGTATCAAAAAAAAAAAAATATGAAAATTACATAGAATGAAGAGAGTAATATTTGTTTTTTTATTTTCACAAAGTTTATCAATTATTAAAAAAATCCGATAAAAGTTAGTGGAAATACGTAAAAAATACAATCCTCGCACACGTCTTTTGGGTTCTTCCAAGAAAATGTAATTGCAAAGGGCAAAATCATTGGACATTAAAAAAGAAGTACTGGCAGCCAAAAAAGTTTACTATTGACATTAAAAATATATCTAAATTTCAAATCATCCACTTATTCATTAAAATTTTGTATTTTTATATTTAAAAAATCGGTTCATTTTGATATTATAAAAGAAAGGCAACATGATAACATCTCATATGCACTAAATGTAGCAAGTTTAAATTTGCATGCTCACCACATTCCAAATAAAGTTAGCATTATATTTCACTTTTGCATTTCCAATTAAATATATGCATATTTCAATTAAAATTAATATTATATTTCAGTAAAAATTAGTGTCATGTTTCACCGTTGTCCCCCTAAACTTCACTGTTAGTAGTTAGATATCACCAAACACTCACACACTCAAAGAATTTCTCCAAGTCACCGATTATAAATATTTATGAAATTATCTCTCAAATTTTTACTTATTTCTTTACTTTTTTAATTTGCCTTATATAAGACGAGAGAGAATAATATCAAAATAATATTTTGGTATAGTGAATGTTGAGATGTGATGAAAAAGAAAAGACAGGGAAAAATAAAGAGAAATAAACAGAAAAAGAGGGATGGACAGATATTATTTTTGTCATTTGTTGATGTGTTAATGCAATTAAGTGTATTTTCTTGTGATGGTTCTAGAACCGGTTCAAGGAGTCAAGAACCGGCGGTTTCTTATCAAGAACCGTTCCTCAACAAATCTGTTCATATTAAGCCGCAACTAACGGAGAAGGAAGACAGGTATTTTCTATTGTTTTTCATCGGGTTCGTTGGATTAAGTTGGCGAAATTAATAAATTGAATTACGGGCTTTGTGGGCAATTAGTTTTACGATTCTGTTGGTGCAATTGATTGTTTTTTCATTTGTGAGAGAGTGAATTTTCTCTGGTTAGGGTTCATACCAAATTTTGATCGGAAATTTGGGGGTTTGTGAATTGAGAGAAATTTGTACTCTGTAACACACAATTTCTTAGTGAAGATAGTGTTCTTGATTCTCCCGTGGATGTAGGTCATGTTTTTGGCCGAACCACGTAATTCTCTGTGTCAAAGTTTTCTTTTCTTGTTCGCTGCTGCTGTTTGCGCATTATCAATTTCTGAGTTATGTTAGCAGATTAGTTCACCCACCTTAGGATTAGTTCACCCCGTGTGAAATTCTTAACATCATTAAAAAAATGAAAATTTTTGAGTGGATCGATCAAAATCTCAAAATGAAAAAGGCTGATGATAGTTTTTTTTTTTTTTTTTCCAAAATGAAAAGGCTGATGAGAGTTAAAATAGAGTAAAGAGAGAATAATAGATAAAATGGAATAAGAAATGGATGAACATGTAAAACAAGGTGGTGGCGTTTGGGCTAAAAAGCATGCACGAAGCACGGAATCTCCACCAGAATCATTGATAATTACCACGTCAGAATCTCTCTCTATTTCATATCTCAAGAAGAATTTTTTCTCTAGTAAAGCTTCATTGTTGAATCGAATTTACCAATGAAGATTGATTCAATTAAGAATAACTCCCTTGTAAAATTTGTTCATACTATAAATTAATATTATTATATATATTTATTATTGATTTGGTTAAAATTTATTCACGTATACCATAACATTTTATAGTATGATATGTGTTTGGTTCAATGGACGGACAAATAACTCGGGACAAAATTAGTCGAGGATTGTACGGTTTGGATTGTAATTTTTGAAATTAGGTGATATGTTTGGTTTGATGGATTATAATTTTTATTGTTGCGGGATAAGTTTTTTTAAATGTTCGAATTGTGAGATAAATAACAAAAATAGTATAATTGACAATTTTGTCCTCTCATCTTATGAACAAAAATGTTAAGAGCATAATGAAGAATTCGTTATTAGATTAGAATCAAACTTAGTTTTTTTTTTTTTTTGATCAGTCAAAAGAATTTTATTAATTAAGGAATAGGTATAAGATATACCTGTCCGAAAATACAGCTTCGGCCTCAAGTGCAACTCCACATAATAATTCTTACAACAAAGCTAATCGAGGATTCGCCTCCCGCCTAAGAAATATAAAAATTACTGACTGCTTTTCATTGGTAGTAATCCAACTCCAAGATCTTGCCTTAAGTTCCTGTATAATTTTCTCCGCCACAAATTCCTCATTTTTAAGACTTTTGCATTTCTTTGTTTCCACACTAACCATACTAATCCTAACTTAGTTAATATAAAAGTTCTAAGAAGAGCACAAAATTGATTGAAGTTTAATATGTTTGTCAAGGCACTAATGCGTAACTATTTATTAATAGGAGGGAGTATTGACTTCATCCCAAATTCAATGATAAATTTACTATTTACAAAATTATTAAATAAAAGTTGTTTATTAATATTAAATTAAATAAAATAGAGGTGTAATAGTTAATTTTACTTATTGCAAAAATAGATTTTTAATTAGTATAAATAAAATAATGACATTGTGTGTAATTTTTAGGTGTTTGAAGTATATATATTATGTTGCTTTATTTCCTTTAAAAATGTAACATAGAGTTTGAAATGAAATTTTTTCAATAAACGTATCATCTAATATGAGATGAAAAAAGTACTATTTTTTATATAAATTTTCGGCTTGAAAATAACAAGCACTAGAAAAGAAAAAACTTGTCAAAAATTTGAGAATTGTTAGATAATATCTTCATTGTGTTTTTATCGTTGTTTTAGTGAAAAAAATATTTCAAAATATCTATTGCTTTTAATTTTCTAAAATATTAGTATTAAATAATTTTTTCCAACTTCGTCATTTTCTCAATTTTTATAACAAGTAGGGTAAACGATTCATTAATTACTTTTAAGAGAATATATTTATTATTTTTATAATCGTTAATATTAATAAATTTTTGTAATATGCGAAAATTTAAAAACGGCTTAAAATGAGACATAGCTTATTTTTTATAATATGAAGGGACAATATGGTAAATTTTGCAATATGGATAAAAATCCAACACCCCCTTAGATAAAAAAATCGCATTCTTTGGGATATAACTAAAATTTGGCCCGGCCTAATATCCTTCCCCCAATATCCATTGAACCAAACATCGGATTAGTGTGGATTATATATTCCATCCACCTCTATCCATTGAACCAAACACATAGTATTACTAAAAAATATTAGAATTAATCTAATAGTATTAATTTTATATTATAAAACTGATTCACACTATATTTTGTATTAAATTAATTCTCCTTATCGTACCCATATGCAAATTTTAAACATATACTTTAATTCAGTTTTTCTTTTGAAGGAAAAAGGAAACTGTATTAGCTAGGTTAATTATGCAAATTAAAGGAGGTAAGTTGGGTTGGATTAAAGATTTGAATGAGATGATATTTTCTTATCGCGGGAACAATTTAGAGATTTTAAGTTCGACATAGATGGAATGATATAACTTAAGTGGTTCCATTTGCCCGATTAAAAGAAAAAAAAAAGTCCTACATGTACAATATCTTATAAACATACTCAAATTTATGTGAAAGTATTTCAAAATAATCTCTTCCCAATGGTTCCAACTTTTTCTCTACAACTAATTATAAGTAATTATAATCACTATGAAATATTGTAATTACTACTAAATGCATTAATTATTTCAATATTTTAGTTTACTTAATTTTATTTAGTGAATCTCATATGCTATTCTTATTTCCAAGCTAATGGTCATACTCAATTTCATTTATTTTTATGTACAATTTCATACGCCTTTTATTACATACTAAATGTATTATTTGTTAAAAAATCTATTCCGTAATAGAAATATCAATTTTTAAAATAGTCTGTAGAAATAAAAGTGAGCTAGAATCATTGAATCGAGAAGATTTGTGAGTATTCTATTTTCTGAAATTTTTGTAAAAGGAATTACAATTCACGAGTGTCCCGCTCACTTATTTATACTAGGAAAAGTAAAAGCGTGAAAATATAAAAGACGACTTATAATGTCGTTAGTGCAAACTCCAACAGCCCCCTCAAGCCGGAGCATGATAAGCATCCGCCATGCCCACTTGGAAAGAAAGGAAGCGAAGCACCCAATAAGCACCTTAGTGAAGAAGTCGCATATTGCCTCTGGAAGACACAAACCGAGGAAGAACGAGCCCATCTTTATAGAGATCACGAAGCGATATGGCAATCAATCTCTAAGTGCTTGGTATGTTCATGAAACACCGGATTAGCGGTGATGTGGAGTGCACTCGATTGTCACAGTGTAGAGCAATAGGCGTGGTACCGAAATCGGAAATCCAAGAGGATATTCTTCAACCAGTAGTTCACAAGCCGTCGAAGCAAGAGCACGATACTCTGCCTCGGTGAGGAACGAGACCGTAGTTTGCTTCTTACTCTTCCAAGCAACGAGGGAAGTGCCTAGAAAAATACAATAGCCGGTGATAGAACGACGTGTGTCCTTACAAGTAGCCCAATCAAGATCGGAAAAAGCACTCAACACCAACCGAGCGTATGAATAGAAGATGCCAAGGCTTGGGGTACCCTTCAAATAACGAAGGACGTGCATGGCAAAAGATCCCAATGCAAGGAACGAGGAGCCTGCATTTAACCGACTTAGCCGTTGGATAGCGCACGTAGCATCTCGACGAGTCATGCTCAACAGAGTAGACGACCGAGTAATCGTCGAAACTTATCTGAGCAGCAAGAGGAACCCCATCATTCACGGACAAAGAGACCCCATGTGGTAAGGGTGTGGGGCAAAGCTTACATCCAAGCATGATCAGATACGCCAAAATGTCCAGGATGTATTTCCTTTGACAAAGGAAGGTTCCTTTTGATGTTCGTGTAATCTCCATCCCAAGGAAGAATTTCGCTAAATGAAGATCCTTGATGGTAAACTTACGATCAAGAAAATCCTTCAACTTTTGAATAAGAATAGGAGAAGAACCATTAATCAAAACATCGTCGACATAAACGACCATAGCCAAAAAACCATCAGCCACACTCATTGTGAACAAGCGTTGATCAAACTTTGATTGCATTAGTCCGAAATCAAGCAACGTGGAACATAACTCAGCATTCCATTCACGAGAGGCTGTTTAAGTCCATAAAGGCTTCTTCTTAACTTGCACTGCCAACATCGACCTTGTGATATCCTTGAGGTACCTCCATTAATACCTCATCATTCAAATAACCATGTAAAAATGCATTGTTCACATCAAGTTGATGCAACTCCCATCCTTGCATAGTAGCGATAGAAATTAACACCCGAACCGTGACTAATTTAGCCACGGGTGAAAAAGAGTCAAAATAATCCACCCCTTCAATTTGACTAAATCCCTTAGCCACCAATCGCGCTTTATAGCGCTCCACAAGCTACCATCCGGATTGCGTTTAATCTTATACACCCACTTACATCCAATTGCTCTTTTGTCATGAGGTAGAACCACCAAATCCCAAGTATGATTGTCCTCGAGAGCTTGTAATTCCAGATTCATTGCATCAACCCATTCTTTTGACCGACTTGCTTGATTATAGTGCACTGGTTCTCTTTCTTTAGTGATTTGTGTCAAGAATGCAAAGCATGAGAACTTGAGATCAAATCTGCTTGAATATGAGGTAAAGCCTTGATGGGATAGAAAGCACGGGAGTTTTTTTACGCAACAAAGGTGCACGCATAATCCTTTTGCCAATAAGGTGGCAAAGTAATACGAGTACTACGCCGTAGTTCAGTTCATCGCCAGAACGAACTACAACCGATCAGTTGGCTCATCGGTAGCCCGCCGAATATCGATTTAGTAGGATTCATGGTCATCGAATCAAGAACCTCGTGACGATATGAGATGGAAACTCATTAGGAATGAAGTGAACATCCCGCGATACCAAAAACTCTTCGGTTTCAAGATCAAATAGATGATATCCCTTTTTCCAGCTACATGCCCCAAAAATACACATTTATGCGCACGTGTATCAAACTTCCTCCGTAGACTCTGTGTATTTGCCGCAAATGCCAAACAACCAAATGGTTTTAAGCTTCCATAGTCCTGGAGGTTTTCCATAAAGTACCTCATATGGTGTTCTCCAATCCAAAGTAGCGGTGGGCAATCTATTGATTAAGAACGCAACAAGAAGAACTAAAAATGGCCCGAATTTTATTAGCATCTTAGCTTGAAACATAATTGCCCGAACAATCTCCAAAAGATGTCTATGCTTCCGTTCTACTACCCCATTTTGTTGAGGTGTGTAGACACATGTCGTCTCATGTGTAATGCCTTGTTTCAACAAAATATCTTGACACTCCTTCGACATAAACTCCAAACCGTTATCACTACGTAACTTCTTCACTTTCTTATCATACCGCCTCTCAATCATAACAATGAATTTCTTTAAAATGTTTGCAACTTCAGACTTGTGATGCATAATGAACACCTGTGTACAACGACTAAAGTCATCCACAATCGTGAGGAAAAATGGCGTATTCGTGATAGTCTCTTCCTTAAATGGTCCCCAAACATCTAGATGCATCGGTTGAAAACAATCATGTGTACGAATGGAACTGTGGAAATGGAAGTCTATGTTTTTTTGCCTTGAAACATATTTCACAATTTTGCACTTTATTGAAATCATCCACGTAATACAAGTCCTGGACAAATGACAAATGTTTCATAGTACTTGATGAAGCATACCCCAAACATCTATGCCAATCTATCAAAGAAGCAGTACAAGCATTCAATATATGAGACTTATTTTTCAAAACATACAGTTACCCTTCACTCCCCACAACTAGTACCTTCTCGGTCAGAAGGTCCTGAAATTCACAACACAAAGGCTGAAATATGCATCGCACACTAGAATCCTTGCATAACCGAGCCACCGAAAGTAGATTATACTTGAAAGATGGAATATACAAGACATCCTTTAGAATTATATCATCACCAAATCTACATCCCCAAAACATGTGACCTCTCTTGTTTGTCCTTCAGCAAGCAAACAATTAATTTTTCTTTCATACTCCTTAAATTTTTAAGTAGATTTGAATTATTGCACATATGTCTACTAAGCACCTGTATCAATAATCCATGATTGCCCAGCCCCCAGTTCAAAATACTCGGTGCATATTGAACCGAAGATAAGGAAATGTTACTCGCAAAACTTGCAAAATGAGCAAAATCCATGTGAGTGTCTGTCTTCTCCCTTTCTCGGATGTATTTTGTGACTTCCTCGCAATTGTTGCCACATAGCGAGATAGATCCACACCGAATCACCCTTCTTCCGACTTATTTCAATACTAGACTCGCTACATTAGCATAGTTACGAGGTTTGTCTCGTAGTTCCTTATACCAATCGGGTGTGCCATGTAATTTGAAACATGTAGAAATTTCATGCCCAGACCATCACAATGAGTACAGTGTAATTTCGACTTCTCTTCTTTGGTCACCTAGCTCCTCTGCTCTTACCATTATATCCGGTGTTTATACTTGATCTTCCAACTCCTTTATCATACGTCTTCACACCCATGGCCGCTATATCCGACCGATCATTGTAAGAAACATTTACCGACCTTTGCCTTTCCGCAGCTTAGCAACATCGAAAACACCTTGTCCACGTAGGACAAGGATCCATAAGCATAATCTGGTTTGAAATACCATCATAACTCTCATTGAGTCCCATAAGGAACTGCGTTACCTTATCATCCATCCGTTCCTTTGCTACGATTTTACCAATTTCACAATCGCACGATAACATCGAACAACACAAGCTAATTCATCCCAGAGCTTAGTGAGTTTATTGAAATACTCAACCACCGAGTTATTCCCTTACTTCAAATTACATATCTCACGCTTAATCTTATGCTTTAGCGGTCCATTGTTTTCACCATAACGACTACAAATCGCGTCCCACAAAGCCTTTCTTCGCCGATTTGAAGTGGACAAAGTTTCATTCAACTCTTTGCACAAAGAATTGATTATCCATGAGGTCACCGTAGAATTCACCTTCTTCCACATAATAAACGATTCATCATTTAAATCCGGCTCATCAATAGATCCATCGATAAATTGTACTTTGTTCTTAGCGCTAAAGCTAAGAGCATAGAAGACTTCCATGGTAGAAAATTTCCACCGCCGAGAAGAGGATTCAGATCAAAACAAGTCCGGATGATCCGCTCCATGTAGGTAGTAAGGATCACGCTCATTCCCTTTCGAAACCAAATCAATTACAGATCCACCGCCGCATCTGTAACTGCAGAGCTCCGCCATTAACGCTGGCCATTGAGTATTTAAATGCGTTTCGGCATGACGATTTAAGAAATCAAACCTCGCTCTAGATACCATGTAGAAATAAAAGTGAGCTAGAATCATTGAATCGAGAAGATTTGTGAGTATTCTGCTTTTCTGAAATTTTTGTAAAAGGAATTACAATTCACGAGTCCCGCTCACTTATTTATACTAGGAAAAGTAAAAGCGTGAAAATATAAAAGACGACTTATAATGTCGTTAGTGCAAACTCCAAATAAAGAATAAAGTAACTTTAGTATTTTTATCTATCTCCTTCAATCACCTCAATATTACACCACATGTCATTATCATACTCCCATCAAAAGCAACTTTAATTTATAAAATAAAATTTGTGTTGAACATACGGGACTATTTTAATTTGATTATTCTTATTTTATATAAAGTCCTCTTCGTAAATATTTATCCGAACCATCCGTAGTGTACGATCGACATCTTGATTGAACTAATATTTTAATTCGCTTATTTTGAACAAGCAAAATATTTTGTTTGATGTGTTTTTACTTATTAATTTTTAAAAATAATAAAAATGTTGGCTTTGGGCTTGTTGGGCCTTCTTTTCATTCATTTAGGCCTGTGTTATATGCACACACTTTTTCTTAAGAACACCCACCTATTGAAAAAAAAGCTGATTATTAAGTAAAAACCCTCCTATCTCCCTAAAATGCCCTTTTTAACAATCAGTTCCCTCAATTTGCAAAAACACGTCAAAAAGAATTACACACCCACCTTCCCTCCAAAGCCCGTCGCCGCCCTCTCGCCTCCACCGCCGGTCGCCCTTGCCGCCGCCCATCTTCCTCACTTCTCAAAACCGTAAAATATGTGTCATTCACCCACCTCCACCCCACAATTTCCGAGCAGATAACCCATGTCGCTACTTTTTGTATCAAAGACATAAATATTCGGACACCAACCGATGAAACCCACACCACAACCGCACTTAATTCCAATATTCGTTAATCACACACACAAATTTTAGCAACAAAATTATTTACCCCATACACAACCACCGCAATTTTCTTTGAAGACTTGAATTTTATGTAAAATTATCTAAAATACACAATCACTCCTCGGAAGGTCTACCGGTCTCTTCATCCCATCATATCCATACATCCAATTAAAATGAAAATCACAAAAAAATAATATAGTTTCAAGGAATTCGGCCATCCTCACGGTGTTCATACAATTACAAAAATTGATGAATAATGGTAAAGTAAGTTACAAAATGCAACAAACAATCCAAAATTCTACTCAAAATTCGTGAACATAAACACATGGGTTTCTATTTCTCTCAAAAATTAAAACCTAATTACTAACCGGCAAATTTGTTCTTGTCATAGAAATAGGCGGTGGCGCGACGGGCGGCGCGTGACAGGCGGCGGCGCGACGAGGCCGCGACAGGCGGCGACGAGGGCGGCGGCGAGGGCGCGACACTGGCCGCGACGAGGGCGCAGACGACGGCAGCAGCGGCGCGCGACAGGGCGATCCGGCGGTGGAGGCGAGAGGGCGGCGACGGGTTTGGAGGAGGAGGTGGGTGTGCAATTTGACGTGTTTTTGCAAATTGAGGGAACTGAGTGTTAAAAGGGCATTTTAGGGAGATATGGGGGTTTACTTAATAATCGGTGTGTTTTTTCAAAAGGTGGGTGTTCTTAATAAAAAGTGTGTGCAGATAACCTGGGCCATTCATTTATAGCTATTTTTTGGGCCCATTATAATGCTCTTGTTTTTGGGCCCTTGTTTTTGAAGGCCCTTGTTAATTGGGTCTTCCTTGAGGTTTTCTTCACTGTTTTCTCTAGGCTTTATATTTTTATTGGCCAGGTTATATACACCTATAAAACTTTTATAGGCAGTACATTGGTTGGATGAATATAAAATATAATTTTACCCTCTTCAAAAAAAATTCTAACTTGTTTCCAAAAAAATTCTAACTTTATCACTTCCCCTAGTCCCCTTCTACCATCCTTTCCCCTTTCTGCGCGGCCAAATTGACGTTAGAAAAAACATGTAAGAGGAAGACTGACAAAAATATACTTATATTATAAAATTATTATAAAGAGCTAGCATCGCATAATTTCCTTTTTCTACGTTCTAGGAGTAGTAAACTATTGAGTTTTTTACCGATCAAAAAAATTATTGAGTTTTTCAAATTTTTTTTTTTTTAGAATATTAAACTTTCCTTCACAACTGCTTTATATGTAAGGAAAAGATTTGGGAGATTGAGGAGATCCTCCCAACCTATAAGTTAATATAATTAAAATATAAAATTTGTGCACTAATAAATACACATGAGACTTGGTCTTAAAAGGAGTGGAAAACCATTCTGTAACACCCCTAAATATAAAATAAATTATTAGATATAATAATAAATAGAATTAGTAATTATATAATTATACTAATATTAATATATTGTACCCTTTAGGGATATTAATTTCAAATTTCCTTATAAATCTCTTATTCTTAGAAATTTCCTAAATCTCAAAGATTTATTGTTATCAAATTTATTTTCTATCTTCTAAATATTTAATAGGATCTATAATCTCAATCTTTTTCCCAATAAATCTCTTAATTCTTCTATAAATATAATACCAATTCGTGTGCCCCAAACCTAATTCCAAAATTTCTGATTACGCCGCAAGCTTTGGTCGTGTTTGCCGCGTAAATTCTTCCGTTTTCTTATTCGCGTAATTTGACCATTCACATTCCTTCTAAAAATTTTCATTTGCTTATAATTCAAAAAGTCATTATTTTAATCAAATTTGAATTTGTTTGCCACGCTTTCTAATTTTGATAATCCACTTTCTTCATATGCCAATCTGCTTTTATTATTATTATTATTATTATTATTATTATTATTATTATTATTATTATTATTATTATTATTATTATTATTATTATTATTATGAGTTTCTTTATATGATTAATTTTAGGTGATAAGGAATTCAGTCCATAGAACAATTTATTCTACTACGAGTACAATCAAGATTTAAGGTGTGGTTTACTTGCCTTTATTAAATATTTCGTGTGAATAAATTGTTTATCCTCATAAAGACGTTATGAAAGTGAATGATTTTATTAAGAAGAAATTTATTAAAGGCATGCATAAAAAAAAGAACACGAGACTTAAAAGAGGTCTTCGTGGGGGACCCAGTGGGATTTAAAGAGATCCTTGGAAAACCGTGACAAAGAAAAGAACACGAGACTTAAAAGAGGTCTTCATGGGGACCCTGGGATTTAAAGAGATCCTTGGGAAAACCGTGAAACATAATTTATAAATTTATATGATAAGAATCTTATATGTGCCAATATGTGAATTTCATAATTGTTTGTGGTTATGCATTTTATTTGTATGTTATATTTAGTCTTGACAAGGAATCACACCGAATGCAATAGTGGGTTGCTCATACCATACAACTTTTAATATTTCAGATTGAGGAGTTGATGGCAAGGAGAGGCGGATGTCTTTATTTTATTTTTTATTTTTTGCTTATTAAAGAAAAGATTCAAACGAGTTTATTTTGTTACCGAATTTTACGTATTGATGTTTAATGAGATAAACCTATTTTTATTTGATTGACATTTTGAATTAATTTTTTTTTAGAGGTCATTTAATTTTTAAGTCTTCATTGTTTGTCAAAATAATTTTTACTATCAAATAAATATATAGCCCTTTATTGAAGTCAAACTTTTTGTTCACGCCTTTTACATTAAAATTATTAATTATTTTTGAAAATCTATATTTATAAAAATCGGGGCGTGACAGTGTGGTATCGTAGCAAGTCTACGTTCTTGTAGACTTGTAAAAAAAAAAAAAAAAGTCTTTAAAAGTCAAAATTATTTAAAGTGTATTTATTTAACGAGAAATTATTTTTAAAAGTAAAGGTCCTCCATCACCGCCTCCCACTTCAAATCTCCATGAGGTACATGCATACATTTTATTTCATGTTTACATGACAAGGCTATGATATTATCATATATTATGATAACTTACTCTAAAGAATCTGGTCGATGGCTCGTCGTCCTTATGTTCGTCAAACGTTAATGAAAACCAAGCCCATGTTCCTAATCAAGCCGACACAGACATAATGTCCAAGCCGTTGATAACACTCCTCAAGTGGTGGAGCAATTTCGCTGCTTTTCGACCGACAACATTTAATGGACGAGATGGACCAAATGCGGTAGAAACGGTGGTTTACTCCATGGAACGAATTTTTCAACTTATCGGATGCACCGAGTCTCAAAGGATCTCGTGTGTTGCTTTCCAGGCTAGTGGAGGATGCGCAGACCATTGGTGGGAAGGTTATTGGAGAATTAGACCTGCCGAGGAACGCAGGCCCCGATACGGGCAAAATTTAAGGAGATATCGATGGATGTGATACTACCCTCGGTCCCTACCGGATCGTATGGAGACAGAATTCCTTGAGCTCAAGCAAGGAGGAATGTCGGTGGCCGAGTACGAGATCAAATTCACCAAATGTCGCGTTTTGCTCAACATTTAGTTGATTCTGAGCATAAAAGGTTCACCGTATTCAAGAAGGATTGCGACGGAGATACAAAGTATTCTTGCGGGTCATGGGAATCTCACTTTTAGTGAGACTTTTGAAAGAGCCGAGCAGATACCGCATGCATGAAGACATTTAAAATACTACCAAAGTCTTTTGAGAATTCTCGTAAAAGAAAGTGGGAAGAGTTAAGTCAAGAGGAGCATGACAACCACCACAAGCAAAGGAAGGTTGATGGCAATATCAATAGAAATGCTCAGTAGAGAAACCTATGTGCTTCACTTGTGGCGAAATCATCACGGTGAATGTTTAATAGGTAAAAATATATGCTACAAATGCAAGAAGCCAGACATACCGCCTACGATTGCTCAAAATTAACAAAGGAACAGAAACAACGATCAAGATAAAGGTCGCTGAGAGTAGAGCTCGAGTTTTTGCAATGGGTCAACAAAATCAAGGTTTGTGATTCATTTTCGAGGACGAAAATATTTTAAGAGTGAGAAGGATGTAACACCCCTAAATATAAAATAAATTATTAGATATAATAATAAATAGAATTAGTAATTATATAATTATACTAATATTAATATATTGTACCCTTAGGGATATTAATTTCAAATTTCCTTATAAATCTCTTATTCTTAGAAATTTCCTAAATCTCAAAGATTTATTGTTATCAAATTTATTTTCTATCTTCTAAATATTTAATAGGGATCTATAATCTCAATCTTTTTCCCAATAAATCTCTTAATTCTTCTATAAATATAATACCAATTGCAGTGTGCCCCAAACCTAATTCCAAAATTTCTCGACGCTGCAAGCTTTGGTCGTGTTTGCTGCGTAAATTCTTCCGTTTTCTTATTCCTCGTAATTTGACCATTCACATTCCTTCTAAAAATTTTCATTTGCTTATAATTCAAAAAGTCATTATTTTAATCAAATTTGAATTTGTTTGCCACGCTTTCTAATTTTGATAATCCACTTTCTTCATATGCCACTGTTTTATTATTATTATTATTATTATTATTATTATTATTATTATTATTATTATTATTATTATTATTATTATTATTATTATTATTATTATTATTATTATGAGTTTCTTTATATGATTAATTTTAGGTGATAAGGAATTCAGTCCATAGAACAATTTATTCTACTACGAGTACAATCAAGATTTAAGGTGTGGTTTACTTGCCTTTATTAAATATTTCGGTGAATAAATTGTTTATCTCAGACATGTTATGAAAGTGAATGATTTTATTAAGAAGAAATTTATTAAAGGCATGCATAAAAAAAAGAACACGAGACTTAAAAGAGGTCTTCGTGGGACCCATGATTTAAAGAGATCCTTGGAAAAACCGTGACAAGAAAAGAACACGAGACTTAAAAGAGGTCTTCATGGGGACCCGGGATTTAAAAGAGATCCTTGGGAAAACCGTGAAACATAATTTATAAATTTATATGATAAGAATCTTTATATGTGCCAATATGTGAATTTCATAATTGTTTGTGGTTATGCATTTTATTTGTATGTTATATTTAGTCTTGATAGGAATCACACTCGAGCTAATGGTTGCTCATACCATACAACTTTTAATATTTCGTATTGAGGAGTTGATGGCAAAGGAGTATCGGTGGATGTCTTTATTTTATTTTTTATTTTTGCTATTAAAGAAAAGATTCAAACGAGTTTATTTTGTTACCGAATTTTACGTATTGATGTTTAATGAGATAAACCTATTTTTATTTGATTGACATTTTTTGAATTAATTTTTTTAGAGGTCATTTAATTTTTAAGTCTTCTACTGTTTGTCAAAATAATTTTTACTATCAAATAAATATATAGCCCTTTATTGAAGTCAAACTTTTTGTTCACGCCTTTTACATTAAAATTATTAATTATTTTTGAAAATCTATATTTATAAAAATCGGGCGTGACACATTCATAGTTCATTTTACTTTAAAATAAGAAAACACCCAAAATGGGGAAGAAATTCTCGACAAAGAACAAGAAGAAAAACAATAACAAGAACAATAATAATATCCCTTTCAAAAAAAAAAACAATAATAATATACTTAGAGAATATTTATCTATAAAATATTTTGGTTAACAGCTGGCACAAAAATTAATTTCCGTAAGAGCAATAAATTAATCACGGCAAGCCAATTCTATTTTACAGCAATCGGCAGAATTTCATACTAAAATGGATTATTGTCTGAAATTTATCTCATTAAATATTCATGGATTATCGAACTGCGATAAATATTCAATCGATCGTCGTCTTCCTCATATCTTGAACTGATTCAATCTCAAAATGGCCCAAATTAAAGAAATATACCTAGAAACGCAATGCACCACCGTCAAGGAGGCTTGCAGAATTATCGCCACCACTTTCCTCAGCCTCCTTCTCCCCCTCTCTTTCCTCCTCCTCTCCCGCCTCTCCGCCGCTCGTTACTTCTTATCCATCAACGATGAACAGTTCCATGATTCTTCGTTTTTAATTTCTATTTCTTTGCGAATAAAGATAACGTTAATCCTCACCGTACTCGTTTCTGCAATCGCCATTGGAGCTCTGACGAATAGCTTAACTGGTTATAAACCCCTTTTCTTATCAGCCAACGGCGTCGTTTTTACGCGGCTTGGTCGCTGCTATTCGTGATACAAATTTGTTTGTGTTTGGGGATTTATGGCACTGTAGATGCGGAAATAAACAGTTTCACGGTCGGAAAATTAATGCCGGCGAGAAGAGTGGTTTTTGCTTTGGGATTGCACGAATTGATGATTTTCTGGCGGAGGATTGTCGTGAAACCGGCGGTTGATGAGACGATTTTCGGGTTTTCCGGCGAGGGTTTTAGCTTGGGGGAGAAGGTGGTGTTGGCAGTGGCGTTTGGGAATCTGTGGTGGCGGAGGTTGAGGGACGAGGCGGAGGCACTGGTGGTGCTACCGTGGGTGAGAGTGGGGCTGAGGATGGATGTGGATGCGATGGATGTTGTAGGGTGGGGGTTGTATTATTTGACGGCGGCGATAGGCGGTGTTTGGGTGGTCAAAGGTTTGTTTTGGGCTTTGACCAAGATATTCCGATGACGGCATTAACCAATTTAAAAAGGGACAAAGCCGTCTAACAAATGTTTATTTATTGCTTAAATCATTTTTCCCGGAATTTCATAAGATTTTGAAATTTGAATCATGCAAGGGATTTTGATATTTGCATGGAATTTGGCAATAATTAGTTGTAAATTGGGTTTTATTCTCTCGATTATTCTACTTATTTAGTGTACGTGTTTTCGAGCAAATTTCATTGTATAAAGAAAACTTGTTCTGAAAGAATAAAGAAAATATGTAGTAATTAACTAATTATAGAGTATATTAATTGTATCACGAATAAAAATAATATTATTATTGTATAAATAAATATAACAAAAACTTTAAACTAACTGAGCATGTAATATGCTTTCAAAAAAACTGAGCATGTAGTATTGTGGGGGTATCTATGCATATATACTATATTGCACGAGTACGGGTGCGAATGTGGAAGCGATACAATACGGGTGCGGGGATACAAATTTTTTTAAAAATTAGGGTGCGATTCGTAAAGGATACGTCTATTTATTTATATTTTTTTATATATAAAAATATTTTTTAAAAATTCGTAAGTCAAGTGTATGTAATTCACATTTTTTCTCGTTCAAAACTTAAATGTATAATTAATAATCTAATTTAATTTAATTAAGTAATAAAACAACAATTCAATTTTGTCTATCCAATACGTAAATCATAATAGTGAATTCAATCTAAAATGGGTGTTACAATGTTAAATTAAGTTACAAAGTTACATTACATAATAAAATTCAATTGAAATAATATATTTAATATTTAATTGAATGTCTCCATCTAATCATCAAGTATGATTCATCCACCGGATTCGCGAGCGCGTTAGTTTATTTATTACCAATTCGCTATTTGGCAATTAGATTCGTGATGGATTCGCCACGTAGCAATCGGATACGCAACGGACTCGCGGATTCGAGAATCTCACCCCTTTTAGGGGCGGGTGCGAATCCGACATCTTTGCATTATATTATTTTTAGAAAAATCCGTGCATCATAGCATATATACCATTAACTCTTACACTTAAACTAACTTGTCATATTCATTACATGTAAAATAAATAATAAAATAAGAAGTAAGTCATATTTACATATGACTTATTGAAGTCTGAAGAGCAAAAATAATTTATATTTCTTTGCAGGTATTTTATTAAGTGGCGGAGGATTTCACTCCTGATCCCTCCCTCCTCTTATATAATTGATATACCGTTTATATATTTAATATTTTGATATTCCTGTTTTTCTAATTTTTTATATTGACATTTAATTCTCATATATTTGATATTCCTATTAATATATTTAATAATTTTTTATAGACATTTAATTTTCATATATTTAATATCTCTATTAATATATTTAATACTCTAAATCAAATCTCATATACTCCACGGTTTGAAATTTTATTTTAATTAATTTTAATATAATTAATTATCGCATATCATGACATTGAATATGATCTGGTGAACACCAACTAAAAAGTGAAGATGAAATATTAGTTTGATTAAAAATGGTAATCCAGCTACTAAATTAATACTCCGTGTGCAAAAGATCATTGGACACTTAACCCTGCAATTAATTAATTAATTTAGTAGTTTTACTCAATCTTCAAGATCAGCGCACGTGCTTCCCCAAATAATAAAACAAATCAACTCTTCCAATAAAGTGGAAGTAATCAACAAAGACTCGTGTTGTGGCCGTGGTTTGAAGATAATCAATTTTTTTAAAAAAAAAAGGGTGAAAAAAAGAAAGTTGACATTACCCAAAAATAGAGTGATCACTTGACCAATAAAAATATATAAAATAATAATTAACGAAAAAAATATGAATATATACTAATCACTTTTTACTACATAAAGTTTTTTATTTCCCAACTAGCTAAGACTATCTTTATGGGCTATCTAAACCAATAGGCTGACATAATAAATCAAGTAAAAGAAAAGAAAGAAAAAGATAAGAGCAACATCACACTAGTGCATGGCAACAAAATTATTAGCCAAATAATCTATTGACACTAAAATTTATTTGTAAGTTAACATATATGATTTAATATTTCTCTCTTAAAAAAATAGTAAACGTATTTTTTTGCATAATTTTATATATCTTTATTAGTTGGAGAATCTAAAAACGTATTATTTAATATTTCTCTGTCTAAAAAAATAGTTAACGTAATTTAATATTTCTCTCTTTAAAAATAGTTAACGTATTTTTATACTATTTAATATGTTTTATTAGTTCGAGAATCTAAAAGAACATGGATAATTGTAATTTGTAGCATTCTTCCACATTACTTGATTAATCAATCAATGTCACAACCAAAATTAATATTCAGAAGATAAAGTGTGGGACAAATGATATTATTTGATGAAGAGAGAAATGTGAGTTGAATTAATACTTGAATTGCATTATGAATAAAGTTTGAAATTAAGTTTAGGTGTACATTATATACATGTTAATGTAATATAAATAACTTTTATTAAAAAAAAACATAAAATAGCTATTAGAAAATTTGAAGTAATGAAAGGTAGATATGTGAGTTGAGTTGCATTGAATTAAGTTTTGGAATTATGTCACGTGTACATTGAGCATGTGATTGAAATATAAATTACTTTTTATTAAAAAGTTTATAGTGAATAAATAGACTATTAAAACCTTTTTATAGTACATTAAATTAAGTTCAATTTTTAGATTGATTTCAATATAAATATTTATTTAATTAATATGTCGACTCTTAATATATGTTAGATTAACTCAATATATTTTTCTTAATTTAAGAATTGATGAAATTCTTTAATCTCATTTCAAAATCATGTAATAATTAATTTAAAATTCTAAATTAAAATGATACAAATCAATCGAAAACACCCTCTGGATATATATGCTTATACAGTAGTACATTGCTCGATAGAGGATTTACAGTACAACCTACCAAACCATACGTAGTTTATTTACTTAATTGTGATGCAACTGCAATATCATATTCATATTCATATTCATATTCATATCATCATATACATATATATATATATATATAGCTAGTACGCAAACACGTGTTTACCTGAATCACACAAAACACGCTTCTTCAAATTAAACAAACACCCTGGGGACTGAGTCCACCGGCTTACAATCCACCTCTCTCAGCACCGTCTTCAACCCCTGTCCTCCGCCGTTAGCCATTGGATGTACCCCGTTATCCGGCCCCTTCATGTACGCCCGATTCTCTCTCTCCGTACCAAACGACACGTTATGACGCCTTTCCACATCTGTTAATTAATTAATTTTAAAAATCATATATAATTAATTGATTCATAGCATACTTAATTTGCCTAAAATCAATTAAACGTACGTACGTACCCTGTGCGAGATTATCATATAGCTGGGCGTCTCTAGTGAGAGCCATCATGACCTGTGGTATACCAAGAGGCAGAGTATCACCTTTATCCACCTGCCAAAAATGTATAACCTTCCCATAAGTCTTGCAAACCTTCTCCAAATCCTGGCGTTGGATCGGGCCGGGCACTCCGGGCATGAAGAGCACGCCGCTCTTTACTTCGAATTCGTGGGAATGCCATAACTTCTTCTCGTCATCGGGCAACGTCAGAAACAGCTCCTCCGACACCATATACTCCAGCCCGATGAGGCGGCCGTCGTCGTCGGGGCGGTCGTAGATCAGACACTGCCGGAATTCCTCGTTCAGGTGGGCGCAGAAGTGGTGCGCCTCCACCTGCCGCGTCATGTCGTGCCCGTAGAAATGGAACCTGACCGCATACATATTAATTAATTAATTAATTAAGAGAGAGAGAGAGAGAGAGAGAGAGAGAGGCTTACGCGCATAGGTGCTGATGGATTTGGTTGATGGGGGCGAAGGCTTGAATGGTGGCAGTGGCCTTCTCGAGAAGGGCGGTGGAAGTGTGAGTTGCCTGACCGGGGATATCTGGATGAGTTGAAACGTTCGCTCCTTCCATTTTTCACTCTTTGCTCAATTTGCTTCTTCAGAGAGAGAGATAGAGAGAGATTAAGTATTGGTGGTGGGGTTGCATGTAAATTGACGCGTTGCAGACACGTGGCGTGCGTGCAGGAAATGTGGCATATGCATGTAAGTAATTCAAATATTAGAATAGAAGCATGCAGTGCGGATCTGTTCCTCATTTTGGTTGCACATGATTTAAAGATAACTATTCAAATTTGAATATAATATACATAAGTTTTCTTAAAACTATTTTAAATATACTTTATACATCACGGATTACGTCTTTTCTAAAAAATTGATATATTTAGATTAAATTTTAATAATTAAACTTTAAAATTTTAATAAATGTTAAGATTTGGTCAGATTTAAAAGGGAGAATGAAGAGAATTTATTAACGCCCAGGTGTCATTTTTCTGGTATCCTCAGCTACGCGTACCATGACTCAGCTGCGTAAACAGCCACGTGGCATCATTATGTAGTTCTATATATCTTCCATATAACTCCATGTATCTTCCCACAGCTTTCAACCATCATCTTATTCGCTCCAGCACAAGGCATTATACACACACACATAAAGTAGAGCTCTGATATGAGGGCGCAACGGGAAAGGTGTGGAGGCACAAGAACACCTAACTTAAAGAAGGAGTCGAGGCAGGCAAACAAGGAAGGATCACCAGTTTAAGACTAAGATGTGCTGTACCATTAAAAATACAAAAAAATAAAGAAATAAAAAAATCATTACCTTCGATTCACCCAATGAAAAGCACAATAAACTCGGAACAATTGAAATCTCCAATGAATATTGAGTCGAGAGAAGGAAAAAAAAAAAGAGTGGTAGATAATTGCTTTGTTGAGAATTTGATTCGATAACGAAGAAACGAAAATATGGAGGCCGCCGGCTTAGCTGGAGTCAGACAAGGTAACATTTATGTTGCCAACTTCAAAAGTTGTCCCAAAGATACTTGTCTTATCACAAGAGTTCAGATGATTTAAGTTCATGGAATAAACGTGTTGGTCACTTAAACTTCAAAACTCTTAACAAAATAACAAGGAAATCTTTAGTGAAAGGACACCCAGATAGGGTATTATCAAAGAACCATGTCCGTGATGCTTGTCAAAAAGAAAACAGACTAGAACGCCTTTAAAATAATAAATAGTCCTTCATCGAAAGGATTCTAAAACTTTTTCACATGGATCTTTTGGTCTTGTCACACCTCTCACCTTCAGTAAGAAAATATACTTTGCTAATTGTAGATAATTTCTCAAGATTTACTTGTGTAATTTTCTTGTACAAGAAGAATGACACTATGACAAAGATTCTAGAATTTCATAAAAGAATTCAAATTGAAAAAGGATTAAGTATTGTTAAAATTAGAAGTGATAAAGGTAATTAATTCCTTAATACACTTGTTGCTAACTATGTATCTGAGAATGGTATAGCTCACGAGACATCACCGCAAGGACACCTCAACAAAATGGAGTTGTTGAAAGGAGAAAACAGAACCCTAAAAGAAGTTGCAAGGACTGCTTTTAGTCCTCTTATCTTTTGACCTTTGTTTTTAGTCCTATAACTTCAAAAAAATTTGATTTTCGTCCGAAACCGGCTGTCCCTGTAACCCAACCGGTGACCGATGACGTGAAAATAATTCTTTTTTTAAGTAATGACGTGGATCGCCACGTGGACAATTTAAAAAATATTGCATGTATAAGATTCAAATCGGACCTCTCCACAACTTTGGTATGAATGCGCCTTTTGTAATATATATTCAACTTCTAAAATGTGGCATGCCTTTATAAAAAAATCAAGAAAAATATGTAGCTTCCAAGGGTTAAACACAGATATATGTGCACATGTGCAAACAATTAACCACTCACGCCGGAGTCATTTTGTTAACAAACATGCTTTTGGTAGTATCTATACGACTTGAGTGTGCCCATAATTCAACAAATTGGACCCCAAACTATTTTTTTAACAAATAAACACTTTTACTTTTAAAATTGAGCAAATAAGCCCTTCAACTAATAAAATAAAATATGGAGACCCTTTTATTAAATGAATTGACATAGAACATTATTATATTAGTGGATAAATTGACAAAAAAATTAAAAATATTATGATAAATTCTAAAAAATGATTGAAACATCAAGAACACTTTTTCTTTTTTAATAATGAACTCATATTTTTTTAATATACAATATAATGTTAAACTATAAAAAAATTATTTATCAATAAAAACTATGATAAATTCTAAATTGGACCTTGAACTAACATTTTGAGTACAATTTTTTTTTTTACAAATAACTTTTAAAATGAAATACATATGTTCTTCAACTAATAAAATGAGACATGAAGGTCCCTTTAATTATAGTTTTAAAACAATAAAAGTATATATATAAATTGTAAACGTAATAGTCTCGTATTTTAAAAAAATAATTTCTTTATTATTTTTACGAATTTTAATATTATGATTTTTTATTTTAATTTTTTTTTAATTCATTATATTAAATTAATTATCTTCTTTTTATGACTAGTTTAACATTATATTGTATATTAAAAAAATATGAGTCCATTATTAAAAAAGAAAAAGTGTTGTTGATGTTTCAATCATTTTTTAGAATTTATCATAATATTTTTAATTTTTTGTCAATTTATTCACTAATATAATAATGTTCTATGTCAATTCATTTAATTAAAGGGTCTCCATATTTTATTTTATTAGTTGAAGGGATTATTTGTTTAATTTTAAAAGTAAAAGTGTTTATTTGTTAAAAAAATAGTTTGGGGTCCAATTTGTTGAATTATGGGCGCGCTCAAGTCGTATAAATACTACCAAAAGCGTGTTTATTATCTAAATAGCTTCTGGCCTGAGTGGTTAGTTGCTTACACATGCGTGCATATGTCCTGTGTTCGACCCTTGGTGAGGTCCTGAGTTCATACCAAGCATAAGAAATGAATTATGATATAAATACCACAACAAACTGCTTAATTGTTACATTATCCTCTACTTGCGTACAATTATTCTTCTGCACCTGACAAACATTTTAAACAAATGCATGTAGAAAATCTCAATGAAATTTCCAAGCAGAGAGAGAAAACAGTGGAGTTCCTTTCCAACCCAAAAGCAAGCATTTTTTACTTATATCTAGAGTGCAAGATTTCCCAGAAGCAAATTGATTCACAATCAAACGAGCCTGATAAAGAGAAGCCGTGCTTAGTTCCAATTCTTGCATCCCAAATCTAGTAAAAATGCTCTCCACACATTTGTTGTTACACTTCTACTCAATCTTTGGTACCCTTCTCTAGTAACAATGTTGTGTATCGCCTTTCCAAATGTCCCTGCTTCCACCACCATTCGATTTTTGTCGTCCCCCGCCATGCTTTCTCGAAGAACGCACCACAATAGAACAATGTGCCAATGAAACGAGTGAAGAACGAAGGAGAATTTAGGTTTGCTTCTATTTCAGTCGCGAAGATTATTTCAAGCAAATGGGCTTCGAGATCAGAGTTTTTAGCATGAAAGGAAACAGAACTGCTACAGCTTCCTCAGGTCGTCTTCCTTGAAATCTTTAATATCTGATAAAAATATTACATTGTAAGAAAATGACAGGTTTAAGTAGGTAGCAAAGCTTTTCAAGATGTTTCCTTGTTTTCTCAGCGCTATTTTTGTCCTCCATTTCAATTGCTGTGATCTTGAGATGACTATTTGATCCCTTTTCCGCGCGGAGATAGCTTGCATGAATGCTGCCCAGCGTAATCCTGTTAGTAAGCTGAAATCAAGGAGGTGAATCCTTGCTTCACTGTTGACATTTTCCAATATTGTTTGAGCTGCTGTGAGATGAAGAACCTGGCCGAAAGGAAGTTGTTGATGCATGGCTATACGTGCATGAGCCCTCCTCTGGACACCAGCATCAATGTGTCCTGCTTTATTGTTCAAACTTCCTTTCTCATTGTTGATTCTCTCCCTCAGAGCCTCTGATAAGTAGAACACTGCTCTTTGTACTGGAGTTCCTACATTTGATGATATCCACCCACAGTTTTCAAGCAGTCTCATTGCTCTTTCGAGTTGCTGTTTTTCGACTTGCTCAGCTGCTGTTAGAAGAAGCTGGGCAAGTTCTACGTCTTGTTTATCTTCAACAGAAAGCTTTGAGTGAGACGTGTCATACGTATGCGTAAACATAAATTTCCCAGAAGAGAACTGGATATATCTTTCTCTAGCAAGTTTCAGTATCTGCTCTGTTGACAGTTTCTGTCTGTTGCTCTTCATGCTTGCTCTATTGACATTGTTTTTTGAGGGTATGATGAATCTTGAACAAATAGACACTTGGGAGCGCCTTGGGAATGTTGAATCTTTTCATTTGAGGCAAACAACCTTTGTTGTTGTTGTTCTTGATTTGTTTGATCTTGGTAGAAACCATATGTTCTACAGAAAGAATCAATGTCTCCCCAATCTGCAGAAAACTGGGGCTGTTTTTCATTAATTGAGGTTGATTTCTCAGAATTTTGCATGATTGAATTGTTGAAGTTGGATGAGGCAAGAGTTGAGAAGGGATTGGTCATCTCAAACAACAAGGATTGATCCAAAATCTGGACTTTCTCTTTATTGTAATTAAATTAAATAGAGAAGAGTACAAAGTTTATGATTGTGCTTTTTCTTGGATGGTATATAATGTGTGATGCATAGAAACACATCTTCAAGCTGTAGATAAGGTTAAAATCAATACAAAGTGTTCTATTCGATATTTGATTCGAAATTGTTAGATAAAAAATTATTTGATCTTGGTTCAGAACAAGCTGTAGATTGTTAAAATCAAAATAAGCTGTTTTTGCACAATGTATTAGAGAATAAAGGACGGCCAAGAATTTTGTATTTACTCCATTTTCATGAGAATCAATGTGAAGGAACTTATGTCTTTGTCTTTAGTTTCAATTTCTTGAAATCATCAACCATATTAAACGCGTGAAGATATTAATTGTCCGAAAATTGATTAATTAACCGAACGAGTTGGTATCCAATGATTTTTTTCATTTTTTTAAGATGATAAAAAATAGACAAAGATTTATATGAGCTTGTGAGATGAAATTTCATTTAACTGTTATTATTAACAAAAGGAAGTATATTGAGTTCATTTGGATCTCATTTTGATCAATTATAAATCCATCTTATAAATAAGATTTGAGAGACGTTCTCATGCAAAATTGATTAAAAAAATAAAAAATCATCTTTAATGAGATAAATTTGAATACATTACTCCAAAAGAGAAAAGATTTTTTTCTTTTTTTTGTCATACAAGAACTTTCCTTTCACCTACCTACCACACTCGAGGTGTAAAGTTTTGTAACCAATCATTCACCTCCGTACTAATCTAATCGGAGGATCATCAAAGTGTCCCACCATATTTGGTCAATAGATGAGTTGCTTCATTAAGTTTCCTACGCATATGGACAATCTTCCACGAAGAGAGAAGAGATTTTTATGTTTATGTAATATTTGTTCGAGGAATTCAAATAGTTTTTCTAGGGCTAAAAGATAATAAGCGGTGAAATTACCGCCTTTGAGTGGAGAGCACGATCATATGATCCAAGAGGAACTCTCTTGTAAAATATTTTACCGTGAAATATTAATTAAAAAGAAAAAATCTAAAACTTATGGGTCATCTTGCAAATCGGATATAAAATAAAAACACGCAGATTTTTTCTCTCTCTGCTTGGAGTTCTCAATGGTGGTGCGCTTAGAATTCGCAATGTAAAATCAAGAATACGTAAACACCGTTGATTACGAGATGATTTAATAGAGAATTCGACGAAAACAACAACAAATAAAATCAACGAAGACATTAAATTGAAAAGAAACACACAGACATATAAAACAAAAAGAGAAGATATGGATGAATTTTTTTAAAATTGTCAAATAATTGCTACAGATTCGATCAAAATAATAACAAAGTTTATCAACAAATATCAAATTGAAGTGTGTTGTTGTTTGAATTATCTTTGTTACCAGCTACATATTTTTTTTTCTAAAAACTGGAATTAATTTCGCAATCGTTGTTACTGCTTCGATTTATTCATATAAGAACACATATTTCTCTATAGGGTAACACGTTTGTGTTCATATAGTAACACTTTTTTTTCATATAGTAACACATCTTTCACTATACAAGAACACGTTTGTATTCATATAGTAACATATTTTTTTCAAAAATATGTGTTCCTCGTAAGAACAAATATGTGTTATCAGAATGGTAAGTACGTGTTACTAGTCCTTAAAATAATAAAATATTTATCCATGTGTTGTATTGATTTTGTTCATTAATAACACATTTTTCTTCATACAAGAATAACACGTGTTTGACCTAATAATAACACAACCCGAGAGTAAAAATTTATTTTTACCTCGCACGAGTTTAATACACACATTTGTCCTTACAATAACACATATTTACCCCAAATCTTATACTTGGGGATCAAATAAACCCATGATTTTTTTCTTAACACATTAAAATTATTTCTCTTTAATATTGAGATCAAATAAGTCATCATCTTAATAAAATCACACTCTTTTAATAAGAATAAAGTTGTCGAAGATTAAAAACTTATTTGATTCACACATATAATTAGATTAGAGATTTGTTTGACCATTTTTTCATTTTTATTTTTGCATTCGAGAGATTATTTTTAGATAAATATGCAGTTTTTGTTTTATAGTGACACATAATTATTGTTAAAGGAACACATGTTTAACCTAATAGTAACACACACCCGAGCACGCGGGCGATTTTTTTTTTTTACCCTTGCGTGAGTTTTTTTGAAGATATCCATTAAAACCCGCCCGCCCCATCCAGGATCCGCGAATTTCTTAATTTGAATCTGGATATGGATTATTTCACGGATCTAGGATCCGTGAAATATTCATATAAGAATTTGTCATGATCCAATATAGATTGAGACTCAATTTAAAATTTTAATTTATATTTCATTTTTTATATATTATAAATTTAAGGTACAATATTTTTTTATAATTAACTCATATAAGACGAGAAAGCACAGCAATAAAATTCTTTGCTATATGCATCAATAGGAGTTTATCGTGCATCGATAGACAAAATATTATATGCTCCACCCATACCATTTAAATAATTTAATTGTGTTTTTAAATAGTATTTTTGATTCATTTAAAAGTATAAGTAAAATAGTTGCATTTTTTAATTAAAGGAACCGCTCTTTTAAATGAAAAATCAACACCGTTAAAAATATATTTAAGTTGCACGATACATTCAAGACAAAATCGACGCATTTAGGAATTTAATACTATATGTCTTTCATAATTTTATTGTAGAGTTGAATTTTCATAATTTTATTATACAGTTTTATAAAATAAAAAAAAAAATTCAACTCAATGAATTTTTCCCGTCAAGAGTTTTACCTGTAACATATATTTTGATTCCACTGCATTTTTTTCTTATCGCTGAATTTGCATAAATTTGTGATAGGTAATTTTATTGTACAGTTGAATTTTCATAATTTTATTATACAGTTTTATAAAATAAAAAAAAATTCAACTCAATGAATTTTTCCCGTCAAGAGTTTTACATGTAACATATATTTTGATTCCACTGCATTTTTTTCTTATCGCTGAATTTGCATAAATTTGTGATAGGTAATAGAGGGACTTGAGTAAAATGATTGAAATTATTAATGTATTCTAAATAAATGGTAACAAACAAAAAATAAAATAGAAAATAATATTCCATCCATTCAATTTAATATACATAAAATTTTATACATGAATTTTAAAAAATATTAATAATTTATATATAATGTTGTAACCGCAATAATTGGTGGGTGATGTGGCTAACGAGGTTACCGGTCAACAATAATGAGATCGTACGTATATCGATCGCTTTTCATGAGTTAATGAGTGGGTGCCATTAATATGAATGATTGGATGATTAAATGCATATGTTGAGAAAGCAGAAAGAAGACGGCGATTCTTTGGGTTGTTTAGACCTGCATAAAGTGTGGATTGTGTAATCCGCTTATTGTGCCACTAAGGCGGTATTTATAGGGCTCAAATGTTGCCCTAGAATCCCTAAAATTAGGGGCCATGCATTAAATGCATGGATTCTTAATTAATGTCGGGTGTACGGCTATATACAAAGATAGCGACGGCCCACTCCACCCGCACGTGATAATCCGGGCCGCCGGTAGGCCATCCGACAAACGAAGGTACACTATTACTATTCTAAGGAATGTCGCATTTAATGCGATCACCTGGGAGATTTATTCCTATAAGGGGCGATCTTCTCGACATCCGAGGCGCGCAGCCTCCGTTCTCGGCCTACGCAGCCTTCGGATGGTCGTGGCCGGCCCGAGGTTCCTCCGGTCGGTGCCACTTGTGTGCCGCGGCTCCTTCAGATCTGCTCCTCCGACCACCCTTGCTTGGTCTATGCCGCTCTGCTCGGTGGTGATGGCCGGTCGGTTATCTCCCGAAGTCTTCCCCATATCCCGCTCGGGATGATTGGGCCTGCCGTGGGCCCAATCGGTTCTCAGATTGGGCCGAAGCCCATAATCCACCTCACAACATATAAAATAAATATATTGAAGTATTATATATGGAATATTGTGGATTTATTTATTTATAAATAAAATTAATAACAATTTGAATAATCAAAGAAATATTTGAAGGAAGAATATAAATGATTATATTTCTTTTTTTGGTATGTTTATTAAAATTATACAGATAAAAATAGAAAAAAACCATTTTTATTAAAATTTAATGGGGAGAGCAAAATTATCCGAAACTCCAAGTAAAAGGCATGAATGTCCAAAATTGAAAAGTAAAAATACAACTCCTTTTGCATGCACTCATCACAGGATGGTGCCACGTGTAAAACAGCGTCATTGATACGCCACAGTGTAACCTACGGAGATCATAGGTGCCCAACTAATCCGGTCCACTACACCGGCATACACAGTTTCTTATCTCTATTACACAGTTGTGCCACATCAGCGTACTCACACGTTGAAGTCCTATTCTCTTGAATCTTTATGTTTCTTACTCTGTTTCTCACTCTACGAAATTTTCACTCAGGAAAAACAGAACCATGGTCTCCAAGTCTAAATTCAGGGTTTGTTTCTCTCTATCTCTACTGCTCTTGAATTATTGTTCCTTTTTGATTTACTGAATTTTTGTTTCTGTTAGTTTTTGTTGTAAGAATTCGATCATCGCTCAAGTTTTTGATGATGATCATTAGTAGTTTTATTTGTTGAGTTTCTCCCAAATTGATTTTCTATGTCGTACGGTTGAATTCTTTATTTTATTTTTAGTTTTTGTTCCTTTTTGTGGTTTAATTAAAGCTTGAGTGGGTAGTTTGCAAAGAAGATTACGAAAAATGAAACCATGTTTCAATTTGATGTAAAAGTGAATGGTTTTTTTTTTCTTTTTCTTGTGTGCTTTTTTCACGAGGAATAATATAGGAAAAACGATGATATGAATTATCTAGTATTTTTAGTAGTAATATAATCGATAAAAGTTCTGCGTTCATATTGAATTGCGTTGGTAAACCGCGTTTGTAAGTTTCAAAGTATTTTCAATCTGATTTTGTCGAAAATCTATATATTGTTGATTCTTTCGTTTTTGCTCTTTTTTTTTTTTTTTTAATTGACAGAAATCTCATGATGAACAGGGAGTGATCGTATGGCTAGCTTGCATAACAGACTTACGCAGCTGAAAAGGCAGATTCACTCTGAAAGAGTTGTTTCAGTTGGAGTAATTTTACCTGACTTCATTCTCTTATTCGATAATCCTTCTTTGCAAACCGGTGTATCTAGTATATGATCATAATTATTTAATTAAATCTTCAACTTCATTTTGCTGATAAGTGTACGCCAACAAGTCCAGATGTGACGAGTGAATTGAATTTTTTTACTTCTCGACTTGTTATCTTGTTAACCTTTTTTTTTTTTATGGCATTGCTTAGAGAATGGTGTTTTATGAGTTACTATTCTTCCTAGGAAAAACTTGAGAAAAATAGCAAAATGGTTCAAACTTATGTTTCTCACCTCAAAGAGTTGACTGCATCACGGGCTGATTTTAATGTTACTACAAGTTATGGTATTGGCAATTTCCTTTCTTCGAGAATGGACAGTCCTCTCTACAAATTTAGTGGTCTTGTTGAAGGATCTGAAGGCAGAGACAATGATAATAGCGAAGAAATTGTGTTTTCTACGACTACCAAATTTCCGCCTGTTGAGAGGATACCTTCTTATACTACTTGGATTTTCCTGGATAGGTAACCAATCATCATAACATTTTTTTCTATTCATGCTTATTTCCTATATTGAAGTTGTTATTTTTAACTTTATGCTTTATATTTTGATTTTTGGTTGTAAAGGGAGCATTCTGTGATTTTACATTACATATTCATTTATGTGCTCAAAAGAGACTAAGCTTTTCGATATAAGATTAGGCAATCTTCTAAGGATAATGAGGACGATGCTATTTCTTTGGCATGGAATGTCACATTAGTCATATCTACTGGACTTGATTTGCAATAGTTTCTACTTTCCAGTAACGTTTACGTAGTGTGTTCCTCAATGAACCAGGATTCAGGGAATTGATTATAATGGATAATAACATCTGCATAGTTTTGACTCTGTGCTTTGAAGTTGATTAGCGCTTGATATATTTATCTTTCTATTCTTATTTTAGGCATTATATATAGCTGCAGCACCATACATATGTGTAGTTCATTCTTATTTCTTTGAACTTAAATTAAATATTCTATTATTTACTCAAGATTCCTTCACACAGCACAGAAATCAGAGAATGGCTGATGATCAGTCGGTTGTCGGGCGTAGACGCATCTACTATGATGAAGATGGCAGTGAGGCACTGATCTGTAGTGACAGTGAAGAAGAACTGGCGCAACAGGTGGGTCAGAAACGTGAATTTTCAGAGGGAGAAGATCATCTTATGAGGTAAGTTTGCAGTACTCCTGTGGCTTCCATGAAACTGGATATGATGGGATATAGTTCTCCAATATATGTTAGTTTCCATATACATTGGGCCTTATTATCCTGTGGAGAGACCTAATCCTTTAATGTGATTTGCAATGTACCCTGAATTTTCTCCAGGAACACAAAGGCCTTACCTGAATAAAGTACTTGTCAAGAGTATATCTAACAAAGAGATTTATTAAATCATGAAAACATTTATTTATGTTTTCATCTTATTCCTCTATCTTTTGGTAGTGCTGGTGTGGTACTGTCTGTCTTTGCCAGAAACCTTGGCAATATAGTTGTCTTTTTTTTTTTTTGATCGGTAAATGTTAGTTTTGTTGATTGTTAGTTGTTAGATCACCAAACACCCAAACACTCCAAGAATTTCTCCAAGCCTTCTTATAACTCCATAATTCGTTTCCAAAGGGAATCGAACCCGGGTCTCCCACTAAAGTGAGGAACCCGGTGGCCAGGTGGGCTAAGCCACCTGGTTGCAATATAGTTGTCTTTATATTTAAGTTGCACAAGGTGGATTTTTTTCCCGAATATGTTTGAACTAGGAGCCTAATTATGTAGACGGGAAGAGAAGAAATAGTTTCATGCAAATTGGAGAGAGTTCTGCATTTATATTGCTGAATGGGCGATGTTTTAATCCTCAAGTTGAATGAGCTAGGTTTGACTAATCACACTAAGATAGCTAAGATAACATTGTTGCTAATGAGCTCTGTTCACCAGTGGTTTGGCTGTTTTTATTGGGTTCAGTTTTTCTCTTTTAATTTTTTGTATGTTAAAATTCATTAAGAATTCAGAAATTATTGTATATAATAATGTGATTTTATAGGGTGGCTTTTCAAGAGTATGGGATATGCAATGAAGTTTTGATCTACTGACCCAGTTTGTTGGAGGTTCCTCTTTGGAAATTCAGGTAATTTTCTGTGCAAACACTAAAGATTTTTAATTGAAAATCTAACATTTTCACAATTACGGGGTGGTTTGGTTATGATTTATTCTCTTTTTATTTCAGGGGTGGCATTATTTGTAAGAGAAAATATAACATTTGCACAACTGTCTCTTTCTATTGTTCAGATGTATTCATTCCCATGATATGCAGGAGCGGTGTAATATGCTTATGGAAAAAGATGAACAAATAGAGGAACAGAAGAAACATCCACAGGAAGAGGAGTCTGAAGATGATATGTTCTTTGACCAAAGTCTCAGTGCTGCTTTAGATTCTTTCGATAATCTATTTTGTCGCCGTTGTCTGGTATGGTCTTGACTTGTGAGTGCCCCTTTTTTTTATTGCATTAGTATCAAAAACCTGCATATATGCTAGATTGGTCTTTTACATTAATTACAATATCTACACCAATCAAACTTCAAAATGATAAATTAATTATGTTTCAAGAATGGGTATACTTCTATAAACAGCTTATGAGTTCCACTTCATACTTATTGTTACGTATATTTGTTACCTCTTCTGGTTAACAGGTGTTTGACTGCCGATTGCATGGTTGTTCACAAGCTCTAACTTATTCTGTAAGCAATAAAACTTTGCTTAAACTCATGTATATGCTTGAGATTTTTCAGATCTGTTGATTTTAAACAAGTTAATTTTGGCAGAATGAAAAACAACCCTACCCATTCGATACAGAAGAGGACCGTAAACCGTGTGGAGATCAATGTTATCTTCAGGTACAGCTCTGATATAGAATCTCCAGTATTAATGAGACTGTCTTTCAAGTTTCAACATTATACGTGTAAGACTTTGTTACCTCCCCCAGTAGATCTTGAGTGCATAATGCTACAAATATTTAACCATTTAACCTATGCTGGAAATCTTAAAAGAAGAAATGATGAATTCCATGCAATCAGTAAGCAAGTTCGTAGACTGGAGAATCCTAAAAAGTAGTATCATAGTTCTTATTACAGATGATTGCCATTTGAAAATACCTATTAAATGTATCTTTTAAATGTGTACTGTCTATAGCATATGCTGTGAATTGGCATTGTTTTGAGGATAATAAGCGAGACAATAAAAAGAGAAGATTTGGGAGTTGATAGCATGTGATGATGTGTCTACCGGAGAGAAAATATGCCAAGAACCTAAAGTTGGGATGATATTTCTCTTACATGGTCATGATTCCTAATATTAGCAAATTGACCTTGATTATCTTGTATCCTTTTAGTTGAACGGTTTGAAAGACTTGCCCAAAGAAGTAGATACGCTGGACGGACATAAAGAATGTGATGAGGGAGGCAGACTTACCTTGTCTTTAAATGCCACCGAGCAAGGTGAGGATTATGTCGTTTTGAGTTTGTTGGTTATGCTTCCTTATCTTCTATATTTTAGACAATTCGAAGATCATCTCACATACAAGCATCAACTTTCATGATAGAACATCATCTAGAAAGCAAAGGAAAGAGCAGGATACTTGAATCTACCAATTCATTAGCTAAAGCATCAAACTTGGTTCCTGACGACTTAAGTTCTTCCAGTGAGAAATTAAAGTCCGCCAGATCAGATCCTATGGATCACAGTACAACTCTGGTGGGTCATGTCTCTGAATTGACTGGATCCCATGAACATAAACTTGAGAGGTTTCCCTCTGGTTCATCGCATGTTTTTCAGAAGCACAATTTAACTTGTAATAACTACAAGAGTGCTGACCAAGACAAAGAAAAAGACCTCACTGAACTCCCTCTCAAGCAGGCATACAGTTCCATTGGAAATTCTGTTAAAGCTTCACATAGATGGAGCAACTGGAAACCTTTTGAGAAAGACTTGTACATGAAAGGATTAGAGATATTTGGAAGAAATAGGTATGTGGTCCTATGCTTATAGTCATTTAACTTCATTTCAGGAATATCATCTAACTTGTATCTGTTGGATCTAATTGCAAATCCTGATTTAAATGCTGATGTTTTTTTCAAGAAAATTAGGAAGTTCTTAAAAATAGCTTAAAGTGGGTCAGGGTAATTAACGGTAATTTAGGGATATAGCAGAGCAACATGTTTGTTCTTAGTATTTCCTATACCATGTAGAGCTAATTTAGATCTCATGTTCTGCAGTTGCTTTATAGCTCGTAATATGCTCCCTGGTCTGAAAACCTGCAAAGAAGTATCCAGTTACATGTGTGGTGATGGTGCAGTAATATCTCGTGGATCTTCATCTATGCTAAGCTCATTTGAAGATTCTGGGAGAGATGACATGGATCATATGGTTTGTAGTCTCTGCTTATCCTTGTCTGAGAAATAATTATGTTTATTATCATCTTAATTCATTGCTTTTTCCAATCTAATTTGGTGGTTTTCATTTTGAAGAAAAATAGTATTCAACCCCCTGGAGAACATTTGATATTTGCACCCAAAGTTCCTCAACATGGAACAGTATTTTTACCTCCTAAAAGCATTTTCTTTTATTAATTATTATTATAAATATAAGAATAGTACTATTGACATTTCTAGCATAATTCTTTTAAATAATACAGTAACACCTAACAAGTTTCTTCATGAGTGTCCCTCAAAAATCACATTCATATTTAAAATCCTCTTCTTCAGGCAGATGGAGTAAAGTTCAATTGGTTTTATGATAACTTTTACAGACCTGTCTGAGTAAATTGCCGTGTTTCCCTTAGATGTAATATTTGGGATTAGTTACAATCTCCTTATATTAATAAAATCTTTGCATCTGAGATTTGTTCGTTTCAGTCAAAAATGGGAAGAAAAAGGAATGCTATATCTAATACTCCTAATTCATCATTAGCAACATAGGTTGCATTGCTTCATGCATATTAACTTTTATTGTGGTATATTAGGAGCTCGATATTCCTGTAAAATCAAAAATATTTCAAAAAGGGGCAGAGTGCGCAAGGTTAAGTCTTCTTGGAAATCTGCTGGCCATCCATCCCTGTGGAGAAGGATTGCAGATGGAAAAGACCTGCCATGTAAGCAATACTCCCGTGCAATTGCCAGCCCTCGTGTGGAAAGCAGTGTCCTTGCCTACAAAATGGAAATTGCTGTGAAAAATATTGCGGGTATTCTAATTTATATCTTCCTTTCATTCAATATTATTTTAGAACATTTAGTGCTTTAATTAGGATTTCATTTCATCCTCAACTGACTAGACTAATCTGGAATCAGGTTTTTGTCTTAAAACAATTTTATCGTTTCACAAGGTTGAACTAAATATGGGTAAAGTTTAATTAATAGCCTTTTTTCAGATGCTCAAAAACTGCAAAAATCGGTTTAGAGGATGCCACTGTGCCAAAAGTCAATGCAAAAGCCGGCAATGCCCTTGCTTTGCGGCTGGGCGTGAATGTGACCCAGATGTTTGCCGGAATTGTTGGGTCAGGTATACAATTTTCATGTCTATTTGTCTTTATAAGTGTCTCATATATATTTTTTTACGTAATTTTATATTTTCTTGTTCAGTTGCGGTGATGGTTCTTTAGGGAGCCACCGAGACGAGGAGATAGTCAGTGTGGTAACATGAAGCTCCTTCTGAGGCAACAGCAAAGGGTAACAGATTTTAGATTTTAAAACGTCATCTTTCTCATATGATACATTTTCAAGAAAATCACTTGTTTTTTTATAGATCCTCTTGGCAAAATCGGATGTTGCTGGTTGGGGAGCTTTTCTTAAGGTAGGCAAATAATTCTATGCACCTGTAGTACGGTGCAACTAAATTGTATTTTTAAATAACTCTAGTTGTTTATTAAAACGTATACAGTTAGCTGATTCAGTGAACAATATTACTTAATTTCATTAAATGGTTGCACCCAAGTTTTACTCCTTAAGGTATTAATGGAAGTTTAATTTTCTCATCTTGATTATCAGCATCTGATGGAAAAACTGTGATGTGTAATTTCAGAACTCTGTCAATAAGAATGATTATCTTGGAGAATATACTGGTGAATTGATCTCCCATCGAGAAGCAGACAAGCGTGGCAAAATATATGATCGTGCAAATTCTTCTTTCCTCTTCGATTTGAATGATAAGGCAAGTAATATCTTGTTTGCGGATAATCCTCTCTCTCTCTCTCATCCCCAATTTTCTTGTTTCAGTATGTCCTTGATGCCTTCCGCAAGGGAGACAAGCTGAAATTTGCAAACCACTCATCAACTCCAAACTGTTATGCAAAGGTATCCATTCAAATATTCATCGATCTTCTCAAATGACAACGTTTTTTAGGTTTATCTTAAATCGTACGTCCCATACAGGTAATGCTGGTGGCTGGTGATCACCGTGTTGGCATATATGCGAACGAGCGTATCGAATCTGGTGAAGAGCTCTTCTATGATTATCGATATGGTCCAGATCAAGCACCGGCGTGGGCTCGGAAGCCTGAGGGTTCAAAGAGAGATGGTTCACCCTTACCTCAAGGCCGAGCAAAGAAGCACAAATCTTTTTGAGGAGCCCACTTTTCTTGATGGTTATTCTTTCATCTGATTATTATTATCCACATTCAAGTAAATGACTACATGATGCGTCTTTATCATTTCCTTTGCATGTAATTAAATATAAATTTAGCTTTGAGGTAAAATATTGTGTAGGAAGAATAAATTGTTCTTAATACAAAAACAAAAACAAAAAAGGATCAGATATTTAATTACTAATAAGATTTGAACTACCCGCATGACGCTACGTATATTTTCTTTAAATATTATTTGCAAATGTGATAGTATCTGTCAATCAATTAATATTGATTACAAAGCATTGGAACATGGAGCTACGAATACACGAAGCTGTCAATTGAATGACAGCAATTTAATGTTAAAAAAATGTATCTTACAAAGTTCGTTGTACAACCTATCCTGTTAGAATTTAGAAATATACAAGGAAATTTTTGTGGGAAAAAGAAGTTTCTATTCAACAAAGCTTGTCTTTGTTTTTGATTGCAAATAATAGTACAACAATTCGTTCCAGTTATCTGGAACACCAGGAAGACACCAATGACTACAATCTTGAACACCTGGATTCACCGATTTCCTTCCATACATAGAAGGATGAGCATCCGGCCTATAATCGGATAAACGTGTTATATTCAAGAAAGTGACCGGGTTTTTCATCTGCCTTAATATCTCCTCTGCGATCAAATTTCTCTCGGGTAAACAGAGGCAAACGCCTCGCTTATGGGCCAAAATGCTTCTTTACAATGCCCACCCGTGTTCCATAGACCTCCACTGTTGATGAATATGAGAGTTAACCATTAAAATTAGATGTCGAAATGATGAAAATTAGTTGTTTTTTCACAAACCTGAAATGAGAAGGTGCTGAACTTCTGAAGAATACTCGGGTTTTGAGTGGGTTGATGTTCTTGTCAACCCACGATGCCCATGTTAACAAAGCCCGTCTGAAGGCCTCCATAACATCAAGACGAGGATGGACTTGATCGCCTTCCTGATAATAGTTAATCCTGTTAACATATCAGGGGTCAAAGACAATGCAAGGTTTTTATACACTTCGGATAATAATCATCAGAGATGGAGAATCCTAATGAAATATTTTTAACTTAAATCAAGAATCTGAAGATAGATTTCAAACAAGAAAGCTTTGAAGATGAAACCATTCACGAACGTGAAACGTTGCATTGTATCAAGATGTTTTGATAGTCCCCCTTAAGGACACAATCTATTGAACCTGGAATTAACCTCAAAAGGAACAAAAGAAGACACCCTTGTGTGTGTGTGTGTGTGCAAGTAGTGAGAATGAGGCTTACCCAGCTTTTGTTTTGTGATGATTCCACCAATGTGCAGTATTGAACACTAAAATATCCGCCCCTTTCCATCTTGAAGACCCTTTATCAATAGCATCAATACGCAACGCCTGCGCTTTCTTCTTGCCTATTCTTGCCTTACTCTCATGAACTAAAAATGTGAAACATAGAACTCAACCGAGCATTTATACTCCTGCAACAACACAGGTTCCTTTCAACCATACACGATTGTTTCAAAATCTAGAAAAATTTCAAAACATTACCTCAAACTTGAAACTGTAGTTATTCCTTTCTTTAGTTATTCTCCTCCCTCGAGCTTCATACACCTTCTTCGGATCTTTCACACCTCCCATCAACAAACAAAGCATCGATTCCCATTGATTCCTATTAAGCGAATCACCAACAAAAACCAACCTCTTTCCTCTTATTAATTGCAGCATTTTGGTTGCATTAAACCTACAAGCATTCACACAATCATCTATATCACAAATGTTTCAACCCAATTGAACTTAAATGCTCACAAAAGCTCGATTAAAATACCTAGGAACATCGCAATCTTGAGGTTGCCATCTCCATTTCATGTAATCTTTGTCCAACCTTCCATTTCCCCACAATTAAACCCTTCATCTATAAAGGGACATGTAACGTTTGTGTACAAAGGATAGCTTTCATCGAAAACCCATCGCCCTTTCGTTACATCACAATCTACCTTACTCTCTTGCTCAACCCTATTTCTAATGGAACTATTATGTCCCTCTATTGAAACATCAGATGTTTTATCATCTTTCTTGAAATTCTTCACTACCACATGATTATCCATATCTATTCCATCATGAGTTCCTTCATCATTTCTCTTACTATCCACACTATCACTAGTTGCTAATACATCGCTCAAATCTTCAGAATCATTCACAGTTGATTTAGCATTAAACGAAACATTAAAATCATCTACAGTAACATTTTTACCAAAAGAGGTCAAATTAGAATTACCAGTCGATAAACTATCCTTGCTTTCTGCATTATTCACCGCACTTTCTCTCTCCTCAATTTGTGAAGAATTTTCGCCTCCCAGGAAATGCCTCCCAAACAGAATTGAGTTTTTCAGCAGAAAATCCGAAGAACTGCCGTTGAATTCTTTCAAACTCTGTTCAGCAATTGAACTGCTACTAATAACACTGAGATTTGAGGGGTTGGTTTTGAAAACCCAAGATGAGAAGAACATGAGAAAGATTAGAGAGAAGGAAATAGTGAAGAAAAAGACCAAAGATCTGATGGGCTTCACAGAAAAACTTCTCTGCTTCTCCATCTTTTGTTGCGAGTGTGGACTGTGAAATTAAAGTCAAGAAATGGAGTGGTTGTTTGGATTTGGTAATGTCAATAATCAAGAATTAAAACAAGTTTAATATTAGAAATTGTTAATGGATAACAGCAGAAAGAAAGAGAGAACTAAATCAAGGAAAGGACAAAAACAAAGTGTAGAAACGATGTTTTTGGCATCTGTTGATGAGTTTTAATTCCATGATTTCTTGTTATAGGTGTTTGTGTGTGTGAAGTAAAGAATGTAAAGATGGTGCGGTTAAATTGTTGAAGAAAATGCCGTCGTCGTGTGTTAAGCTGTAAATCACATGACATGCACCCCCACCCCCTATCTCGGTACAAATATTTGTTTAAGCTTTAGTCCTATGTTCAAATAATTGTGCCTAAAAATAAAAATAAGACTCACAGTTCAAAATGTATTTGACCAGCTGCCTAAAAATTTTAGGAAAGCTCATTTTAAATTTTTCAATGAGAATCAAAATGAAATTCTCTTTTCCCCTATTGAATATGTTTATTGAATGATTGACTATGCGTTGGTTATATCTCTAATTTTATAAGAAAATGGATAATGAATACCTTATTTAAAAGAAAAAAATTATTATGAATTATATTTTATTCCTATCATCTACCATTATAAATAACATAGATTTATTCCCATTCTCATGAAAAATTGCGGCCTTCTTACTCTTATTAAAAAGTGATGAGATAAATAAGAGTGAATTCCAATTTGTTAATAAAATATAAAATTAATAGTAATAATGTTGGAAAAGAAAGAAAAAAATCTTGACACATACCATGACTTTAATTATTCCAAGTATTATGTTTGATTTAGAGCGTATTCTAGAGATCGATTTTAATGGAGCAGCATTAGTGCAATCTCTCTCTCTATTTTTCCAAAATTAATATATGCTTTCTGCACCTGGTTTTTACTTTTTATTCTGCCAATTTTAGCGTGAATCAATTTGCAACGAATTATTATAAAATAATAATAAGTGGGCCTCACCAAAAGTCCATAACTTGCCTACAATTGGGCCGGCCTTTGTCGACTCTAATAGTGGCCCAACTCCATTCATTCCCCCTTTTGCTAATTCTATGTTATGTCAAATGTGTGTGTATACATACATAGTCATCATCCTATAAAACTCGTTACTTAATTTTAAAGAGTAAAAAAATTAGAAAATAAAAGTAGACTTATTTTAAATCCTTCTCAAATTAGAATTTGTCATTTATGCATTATTAATAAGGAGGCAATTATTTGAAATTGACTTCTCGAAAAACTCGATATTAAGCTCCAATCATGTCTAAGGATCTGATATAAAAAAAACATAAAGATGCACTTGTAATAAAAAGTGGAAATTATTATATATGTATACAAATGCTACAATACATAGTTCTTCATGCATACCTCTCCCCACCACAAAAGAGAAGCAAAAAGAAATGAACAACATAAACCACCCTCTCAGCAAAAAGGGTACAAACACAAGCCTTCAAGAAAAAACAGCCTCAACAAGCACATGTTTCTTTTTAGGGTACCCCAAACCAAACAAGTGACTCAAATAAACCTTCTTATCCTTCACAGTTGCTGCTGAAACCAGCCGATGAGTCACGCCTCTAAACTTACCCACAACACGACCACTCTCCCAATCGTCTAAACTCTCCACCAAACCCGACGGGTTTCCAGCAACAACGAGCTTCGTTGGAGACAACAACTCTAATCCATCTCCAATCATCGTTTTCCCCATCTGCTTCACAAGCTTCACTTGATCTCCGTTCCCTATTTCAATCTTGAATAGATTTCCGGATAGAGTGTGGACAACGAGCAAGTAGCCGTTTGGATGGTACACAATTCCGTTTAATCCAATAAAGTTATAGTACCATTCTTTTGCAGCAAAGAGGGGCTTTTGATGGTGTATAGGAATTCCCCGTTTGCTCCAACTTTCCATATCTTGTTTCCCTTCATATCTGTTACGTATGCATTTCCCTCTGGATCAACCGCTACATCATCTGCAACTCCTATTTCACCTTCTGTAGATGTGCTCAAATCATGAGAAAATCTCTCTAAATATCATGATCTAGTTCGTTTTCACAGATAGAATGTCAAATTAATTACAAGTGTGGGCATGCCTGATCTATTTTGTCCGAATTATTAATGTGTATCATATCAATATGTGTTAATAATTCAAAGAGTGAAATATATACAGAGGAATCGAACTGCAAAATTCGGCAGTTGAATCAGTAATTTTCGAAGCCACATTAGCAGTTTTCGTAGTAGAACTAGCTGTTTCATGCAAAAGGGGTCAAATGTGCACAAAAGTTAATAATTATGGTACTATTTTGCAATTCATGGACTCAGTAGCACAGAAACGAATAAAGTACTACTTAGAGGACTAAATTGCATTTTGTTTTTTCACAAGTCAGATTCCATAAGTTGTCGTTTATGCAGAAGAATCAAAACAAATACAAAGAGCGACAATTGCAACGAACGTTAGGTGAAAAGTGTTTTATATAATTTGTAGAAAAAAACAAGAGGGTGATTGTATACAATAGGTTTTAGATGAATAATATTCTGTGGTATGCAACTTTTACTGTATATTTGTATTCATTTATATTATTTAAAAACCAAAAACTGATCTTAATCAGTGAAAATATGTTTGCACTTTTTTCGCTAGTATTACAATATTTTTTACACCTTAAAATGAAAAATTCTCAATAATCTACACTTCATAATATCATTAATTTTAAAGAAAGTATTAAATTTGAGGGAGGTATATATAGTGGAAATTTAAAACAAAATATGATCTAAAGGTAAATCTAGAAAGAAAATGGACCACATTAAGATATTTTCCACACTTTATCTGAAATTTATTTAAAAAGTCGAGCACGCTAAGCGTCAGCCTATTATTAAAATTTAAAATCATACATGTACTCAAATCTTGAATCTTGAACGCAGACCTAGGGCTCGTTGGTAAATTGGTAACCATATTTTAAATATATATTGTATAAACTTTAACATTTATTAAGCTAAGCAAACGAGTCCAATCTTTATCTACGATCCACTGGAAAATGAGTGACTGTTTTAATGTTTTTTTAATATTATATTTACCAGTGCATAGTATTCTCCTTAGGTCAAAGTCAAACTAGAAGATGATGAATCAGACGGCAATTACTTGAAGGGTGGACCCCTTTCCATGAACATTTTCTTCCATGTTCATCAACAATGACTTCATAGGGATCTTCGCCCAGGGAAAAAACTATTTACGAAATGAACTGCCAAAATTTTCACAGAGGGCTTTTTCTGTTCATCCAATTAGCTTGGCTCTATGCTCAAATTAAAGACCGTTTTATTTAATTTTCAAATATGAAACAGCAAAGGAAGGGAGTAATCACCTGCTCCGCTGAGTTGCGTGAGAAAAATGCGATCCCAGGAGGTCAAATCATAGGCCGCCACCGCACTGTACTTGCTTCCAAACACATCAGCGATAGCCACCAGCACGCGATTCCTCGGCCGGTCAATGACCAGTCCCAGCGACGAGTTTTTCCCCAAGTCGGAAATTACCACCGGAATCTCCTCCAAAACGACGCCGGGTGGATGGTCGTCCTTCACCGGAACCACCCCGAGACCGCCGTCGAAGTAGGAGACGATGAATCGACGGTTGAGATCGTCCCACTTGACGCACTCGCGGAGAAATGATTTGCTGTGGTAGGCGTAGACGTGGGTGGCGTGGTCCGACGTTTCGGAGTGGATGACGTAAGCAATGGGAACTGCGGAGAGGAGAATTAAGAGAAGGAAGAATTTGGTGGAGCAGAGAAAGGAGGCCATTAATTGAGACAGAGAGAGGCTTCAATTTTGCTCCAAATTGTTTGGTTTATATATAGAAAATGAAAAGAGTATTTTCTTTTTTTTTTATAAATTAGGAAAAGAGAAAGAGAGTGTTTTGTTTTAACCGAGTAGGTGGAGGGAAAAGACTGGAGAATGGGAAGTGTATATTACAAATGAATTATGGCCTGGCTGTATTAATTTGGAAAAATTAATGGTAGGAGCATTATTTGAGCCGACTCATATGTTTGCACATTCCTCAAATTTCACCTAGCGCTAATATTCCCTCTGTTACATAATTATTTTCATACGTCAAGTGACACACTTATTTGTAAAATTTAATTTAGTATAGTAAAAGAGAATAAAATGTAAGAATATTTTGAAAAATTAAATGAGATAAATTATAGAAGAAAGAATAAAGTAAATAAAATAATATAGTATTTTTAAAATATAAATGATATTGTGAGAATGTAATTTATGGATGATATTCATTTTAAAAGTGTAAAATTAATTTTGAAACAGCCGAGATAAAAATAAATAAATAAATAAAAAAGTGTAAAATAATAGGTTCAGTCAAATTTGACTTCAACTCGTCAAGTGCTTCATACTTCATAGGATACTGACTCTCTTTGCTTTATGCTAAAATAAAAATAAAAGTTATTCTCTGACGGAAAATAATCACTTCGAAAAGTTATTATCTTGAAGCAGGTTTCTCTATTTTTATAATCATGTAGAACTTTTTACTTTAATTTATAATAGAAAAGTGTTACTTTAGTGAGAGCCTTATAATAAAATTAATTACTAGAGTAGATATGTGATGTTTAAAGGATGATGATAAAATGGTGTAAGATAGAGTTATTTCCAAAAATAAAATGGGATAAATTTCTTGGACAAAAATAAAAAGGAAAGTGAAAATAAATTAATTAGATGGAGGGAATAATTTTTAGCGATACAACTGGTTCTTTTGTTCTCACCAAAAGCATTTCTATATAGTTACAGATACCAGTAAAGTCGCATAAGTTCACAACTAGAAAAGCCAACAAATAATGGAGTAATTAACATTTATTTCAGTTCAAATTATCGACTTCAGAGCATTATTTGTTGTTGAATCCTGCACACTAAAAATAGATTGCCTTGCCTTTTTCCAGAAGAGGAACCACCTTACCTGCAAAAAGGCATTTTGTTAGTACAGCCAATTATGCTTGTTTCGAGTTCTTTAATGGAATGCGAATGATGATTGTTTTCACGGTGATTGTCTTCATGGTGATTAAATACTAGTATTGTGCTCTAATTTTAAAAAGATATAGACCAAAAAAAAAAGTTGTTGGTTGTGGAATATGAGAATGACTGAGGATGATTACAAGTGAGAGAGGTAATCTTATGGGATAATCATTACCTTATTTAATAGGAAAAAAGCGTTGTGGATCATCTTTTATTCTCAGCAACCACTCTAATTAACATATAAAGTACTACTCCCTCCGTCCTGGAGTTATCTTCACGTGTAAAGAGGCACATTTATTAAAAAAACTTAAATTAATGTAGGAGAGAGAATAAAGTGTAAGGTATTTTGGGTGGTTGTATGTGATAAAGTGTAGGAGAGAAAATAAAGTAGAATAAAGTAAGAGTGATATTTTTTAAATTTAAATGGTATTGTGAGGTGTAATTTATGGAGGGTATTCCATTTTAAGGATGTGAAATTAATTGTGGGACATCCCGAAAAGGAAAATGTGAAGTTAATTGCGGGACGGAGGAATATTTATTTTCATTTTCATTTCTATTGAATAATTTCCAAATCCAGTGCCCCTGAATGTAAGTTCCAAATCACAAGGATTAATATCAGTTTGACATACCAGTTCATCGACATGCAAGTTTCAAGAGGTTTAATTTATCTGCTCTACATCGCGATCCATATCTGCAATAAGAAGACAACATTTCATGTTATTAATGAGTGTACATAAATCCTTAGTTGAGAAAGATACTTGTTCCATTTAGCATAAAATGATGGCGCAAAAATTTGGCATACTGGAATGATTTTCCAATAAGAATAGTAAGTTAATTTGCAGATGAATTTTTACCACAATGATGACCGAGAAGTGATGTGAATTTTGACGGCTTCATCATCAGGCTGCTCAGCAACTCCGACAACATTGGATCTGTCTTTACTTGCATCTTCTTCATGTGTGTTGGGATCTTTATTAGCATCCGATGAATTTGCCCAACAGTACTTTTGAAGCCACCGATCAGTTTCCCAGAGAGTATGCATCACACTCTCTCGTGCTGCATACCCATGGCTCTCAAATGGAAGAATAACGAGGCGACAAAGTGCACCGTGCCCTTTCAATGCATTGAAGAAACGATCTGACTGCATTATGTGCAATTAAAAGGTATATAATGTAACCATACTTTGTCAACAAAGAAAAATAAGTAATAAGAGGGGTTAAAACACAGTTATTGGTTAAAACACAGTTATTACAACATAATGCTCAAACTAACTGCATTATTAGTAATATACACGCGTGTTTACTTATTGGAAATGCCAATTATGCAAATGAATTTAATGAAGTGCTCTCATTTCATGATTGGTACATATGAAGAATTGTAGAGACCACAAAGTTACAAGAATGCATATTAATTAGAGGTGTTTTAAAGAATGGGAGAAATAATATAGAAAAATATTTGGGATGAATAGAAAAAGGAAACACAGCCTATTTAGTTGGACTGAACGGGTTAAGTATCAAAAGCATAATGATTATCCTAAGGAAAATAAAAGAGGTTATATCTATACTTAAATATTAATCCGAATGTATGAATGTTGAAACTTGAAAGTGAGTGAACAAAAACAAACAATATTTCCGATCAACACAAAATATGCATACTAACCTGCATAGTTAGGGTGCCTGGATTGTTGTCTTCTTCTCCATGAATAAGCAAAATAGGCTTCTTAATTTTGTTAGCTGATATGAATGGACTCATTTCGATATAGGTGCCAACAGCATCCCAAAGTGTCCTATCCTCACTCTGAATAATTGAAAGGTTTATTAATTGCCAAATGACACAAGCTAGAAGCACATCAAAGATATTAAAGAGAAATCCCAGAAACCATAATTTGATCTAGCGCACACTCATTGTTGATAAGCATAAACTAAATGCAACAATTATATATATATATATATATATATATATATGTATATGATATTAAGCACTACCTGAAACCCAAATGGTGTAAGTGTTCTGTTATATGCTCCCGAGCGAGCAATTCCACAACAGAACAAATGAGGTGCATGAGCAAGAAGATTTGCAGTCATAAAAGCCCCATAAGAATGACCACCAATGGCAATTTTGTCTGGATGAGCCACCTACAACATAGAATTCTTAGAATCCTCACTTAATCAAAAATGTCAATAGTATGAACATTAGAAAGTGAGAAACATACTCCCGACGAATAACTTCCTCAACTGCAGCCTCTGCACTTGCAACAAGTTGCTCTACATACCTGATAAATGAAGCAATTGTTTAAAAGCTTTCTATAGATCAATTTTTTTTTCTTTTTATTATGGTTTTTGCATTAGATTACAGTAAAAGAACCTATAAACCATGTCACTGCAATTGGCCAGGTATTGGATTCTAATTCCAAATCCAAAAGTGAACAATCATAGGAAAGAAGGCATCTGTATCACTAATAAAAAGCTTTCACCAGTACAATTAATTCTTCCATAAATAAAGAGTACAAACATGGAAACAATCAAGGGGATCATGGTGATGATTAATGGAAGGAGACAATGACTTTAAACAAGGAATATAAGAATGTTGTGCAGCGACAGAACTTGGAAGGCACGAAACCATGTAAAGTTTGGTAGTAAGAGAAACAAAAGTTCTCAAGTCCTTTTGGAATATGATTCAATCGTCCTATGAGTATTTTTTTTTTTGAAAGGGTCCTATGAGTATTATTTGGTTACATGTTGATTGTTTATCGCATCTTACTCCAACTATGTAGAAATTTTTCTAAAAATTATCCAATAAAGGTTTTGATTGACCAAAAGAGCTCCGTTATACTAATGGTGTTACTATTTTTTATATAACTTTAGAGGGGAAAATGTTTATATTCATAACAGAAAAATACCATCCTTACAGACTTAAATAACAAAGTACCTATCGCTTGCCTCTTCATCACCCTCTCCAATGATAGGAATTGTTGGTCCTGATAAAATAGCAAACCTGCAGGATTTAAGTAATCCGATTTTGCACGGTTAAAGGCCTGATGGAGAGGTCAATTAAAAGCTCGTAATTGAAAAGAAACAAATTAAAGATACAATTTAAAGTAAAATGAAAATGAGGAAATTTGCCTTCTTGCTAGCCAAAGTAGGGGAGACGTTGAACCAATGCCAGCAAACTCATTTGGGGACCCACGCACTTGCCCAGCAGCATCTTTGCTCTTGAACTCTCCGGGATAAGACCACATTAAACATGGAAGTGGTCCATCTGTAGCAGGATCATAATCAGGGGGAAGATATAGCGTTGCAGTTAGTTGAACACCATCCTTTCTTTGATACCTAATCATTTCTTTCTTCAATGAAGACAGCTGAGGGTAAGGATGGGGAAAATTTGTAATTTGCCATGCTTTCTTTTCTGGCCAACTCAGTACATGATACTGTGTGTTTTCAGTTTTGGATTCTTTAGAAGTTAATAGTTTTAACCGATTAAGATGTATATCCCCTTCATCCCCATCACACATCAGACCAACAACAGACTCGAAATACTTTTCTTTGTCACTCTCCCATATACGTTCTTTATTGCCTGTATTTCTGAAAGTCATCATGTTAGATTCTGATGCATTATGATGTTAATGGTTGATAAATAAATTGTTGAAATAACATGAAACTTACATGTCAAATAAATCCAAAAATGGTATGTTCCCTTGTGGAGTAGCACCGCCTCCATTTAATAACAAATATGTTGCTTCATCATCTTCCTTCTTGACCTTCGCAATCACATAGGTGCCTGAAGGAGTTCTCCGCAACATAGGAGAACCAGGATCCGAATAAACATCTTCGGAAGACCTATCGAACAGTATGCGTGGACTTTCACCCTCACATCCAGGTGAAATAACCCAAGCTCTTATTTTCCGTGTTTTATACCATGACTCATAAACTAATGCAAGTGAATCATCACACCAAGAGATCCCTCTGGAAACACAAATTTTAGAAATAGAAAATAAAGGTGTCAGCATGTCATGTGATTGATGGAAAACAACATCAAAATTTAAAAAAAAAAAATGAAAAAGCTGAGACACTAAAAATGAAATAAAATGTTTACTGCCTCTATGAAAGCTTAGGAAAATCATAATTCCAATTTGGTTTGTGTGAAAATCCCAAATACTTGCGGATTACTACCACAGAAGCATAAGGCGAAAACAAGTCGTGGCCAATTAAGTACATTATTCTCTATAAATGTAGTTGAGGAATAATACATTTGTAGTTCATCTATATTCTAGATTTAAAAAAAAAAAAAAAAATTGTTTTAACCCCAATTTGCAATGATTGACAGTAAGGCAATGCATGCACAAGAAAGCAGTAGACGTACAATCCCAGGAAACCTTATGATGTCATACCAAAAAAATTAAAGACAAAATATGATGGATTGAGGCAAATATAAAATCGCACCCATAGCGAAGATCGAGTTTATGCAAAACCATTGGCTGATCATTTTCGAGTGGCTCAGCAAGTTCTGCGTAAACTATATCACGTGGAGAGACTTCAACTTTGGCATCACCACCATCTTGTGTCTCAACCCTTATTCACACGTTTTAGAAAGAAAAAAAAATATATTAGTCAGATGCACCATCATTTACAAAGATTCTCAAAATGTGAATCACAAAGTCTAGTAGGAAATGTCCATTTTCTACTCCCACTCTGGACTTACCCTATAGAAACCTGCATGAATTCTTTCAAAAAAAAAAAAAGAAACCTACATGAATTGAAAATCTCATGAAATAGTCAACTCCCCTATTCATTGAATTAAACATAAGTTTTTGATTCAAAGAAATACTCCCTCCATCCAAATAATTTATTCTCATTCCATTTTTAGTAATAGTTATATCTCACGCTATTTTATCATCACCCTCTATACACCACATATCTACCACACATATCTACTTTATACATAAACTACTAATATTCATTAAAACTTGTACTAAAAGAGAATAAATTTTTGGACGAAGGGACCGAGGGAGTAAACATTGTATCTTAAATTATTATACTCACTGAGAGACCAATACTATTATGCAATACAAGTATATAACTTATATGCACTTCTAGCACATCGGAATTCTAGTGTAAGTAAAAACTAAAGATCAATCATATTGAAAAAGCAATTTATTTCATTAGAAGTGGAAATCAAGTAGATTATTGTTAACTGCATAATTCCTTAATATAGCTTATTCTACTGAGTAAATGTCTATCGCACGCAGGAATCTTTAAACTGCATACCAGACAATTGTTGATGGCTTATCTGCTCTCCATTGGATTGAACGCTTTCCTCGTCGAACACTACTATGTGTAATAGGAATATTCTCAGCAAGGGCAAATCACAAATTTCCCTTAGAAATTTGCCATCAGCTGTCCAAAGATCAACTTTTTTGGGAAATCTCCCACAAGGAACATTAAAGGAATATGGTCTGTGCATCGAACTAATCATAATGTAGTTTTCATCTGGAGATGGGTCCAACGATGTATATATAGCTGGAGGCCCAACTGGCTTCACTGGTCCATCCAAAGATACCAGAACAAGTTGTGAAGTTGCATAGTAATCAAATAAAACCTCATCATACTCATCTTTGAGAAGATCCTGATATGTTCGTGATTGAATTATATCTTTTTTCATTAGATTGGATCTTAGGACCAGAAGGAACCAAAGGCTTCTTTGGAGGATCTCCTCGAGATAGAGGAATTGTACAAACCAACAAGGTTGAATTATTTATCCACACAAAGCTGAAAAGAAAGAGCAAAGAGACATTTAGGAAAGGTGAAATTTCATTTAAAACACTATGCATATGTATGGAACATACTTGTCAAAAACTGCATTTACGAAAACATCTGTGTCCTTGAAAAGAGGTCTGGCTTTCCCAGTTTTAATATCAGCTACCCATACTCTCAGTTTGCTGCTGCTGCCATCCGCCTATTCACAAATAATTGTAAGAGACCAAAGCATTCATATCAAGAAAATATGACACAAATGAACTGGGCAAGCAAAAATGGGGGCACTATGCTTTGTATTTCAATTCAGCAAAGATTTTAGATATATATGTCTCATTTGAGCATACCAATTAAAATATTTACAAAAGTATTGGTAGTAAAGCAAGAAGTCATAGAGTAAGATGGGATTAATAGACAATGCTCATTAATGTGTTTATTCATAGAGTAAAATGAAACATTAAAATGGAAACAAATACCTCATCGGTTCGAACACTGAAGGCAAGATGGCTACCATCATTTGACCTAATTTAAAAAGGGGGAGGGGGAAGAGTTAAAGGATGATTAAATCCCAGCAAGATAAGTATACATGATACTTTATGATTCTTTAAGTAAACCAATTATGTGAAGAAGAATGAAGACAAAGAGAGAATTCATACTACAGACACGAGAATATAAGCATTTATAAGTGTATAATGTCAATTAATGCCCATGTGTTGCATAAAATATACTCCCTCCATCCAAAAAAATTATTCCCCTTTCTTTTATAGGATTTAATGAATATTAATAATCTATGTATAAATTAGAAATGTGTGGTGGATATGTGGTGTTTTGAGAGTGGTGATAAAGTAGTGTGGGATAGAAGTAATATTAAAAATGGAATGGGAATAAATTTTTGGACAGACCAAAAAGGAAAGTGGAAATTAATTTTTTGGACGGAGGGAGTAACACATTTCTTACGAAAAGTTATCTAATACTTCCTCCCGATATATATATATATATATATATATATATATATATATATATATATATATATATATATATATATATCTCTTTGAAAATCTTTATCAACTCCAAAATCCTGGTCTCTGTACCATTAAGTTGAATAAGATTTTAGTAAAGAAAAAAGCATCCAAATGCCCTTATGAAATTTTCTTGATCAATGTAACTATTACTTTCTTTTATAGGCGAACTTCAGATCAAATGAGCTTCCTAAGGAATTGACAAGCATATTTTCATTTGACAACAAAAGAATCTCGTGACTTGATCAACCATCAAGGTGTATTTGCAAGGTCACAAAGAACTTGACAAAGAGATTATAAACCAATCACAATATCTATGCTTACCATGTGACAAAATTGATTTTAGCACCACTTGGAAGGCCATATATTTCTTTTTCAGGACCTAGGGTACCATCATCCATTATCTGGTGGATTCCAATACCAGTGTAGTATGACCTGGAAATTAATGTATTAAGATTCTTCGGCAAGAGCAATGAAAACATTCAAATGCAGAGTCATCAACGCAGTTGGATTAAAAAAAAATAGTCAAAAGGTCCAACAAATGTGTTGTCACTCACATTCGACTCCGTGAATTACACTTCCCATCAATGCGAACCCCAGCAAGCTTCTCCTCAGGTCTTGCCAAGTCTGCTAAAGGAGGCAATGATCTTCTCTTTAGGAATAGTATTTTATCACGATGGGGAGATAATGATAGTGTTGGAAGTGGTGGAGCATCAACAATATCTCTGATCTCTGGTGGAGGAAGGCGATATCCATTTCCGATTGTTGAATCTGCAGAAATGTGAAATATAAGAAATCAGAGATAGTAGAGCTCAACAGCTGAAAGTGTGAACACCAATGTCATGTTATATGTTTGATATAAGCACTTTTAGGATTATTAAGTACCAAAAGATAACATATTCAAGGCTATGTACATGCCACTGCCAAAGAGATTGTGAAAATGATTGGCAATGATATGAACTTGTAGACATCTGCTTCAAAGGTTGCCACGAGAAACCTATTGTTGATCAATCAAACACGAGTTGAATTTTCCAAAAATGACTGCCATCATGCATCCCCGAGTGTGATGCATTAATAAAACGGACACGTGCTGCAAAACGACAGGAACATGATGTCTACTAGCCAAGGACGTAGTGTTGATGAATCCACTTAGTTTCCGCGATCCATAACAAAAAAATTATTGGTCCAAAAAACTACGGAAGTGCAAAACCGCGTGGTATGCGACATATTTAACACAGTATTCATCATGTAACATCAATTGAAGGATATTAATCTGAAGTCAATTCACATACAGATGATGTAAATGAATAAAATCCTCGAAATTAAAAGTTCCAAAGCATAGAACTAAAACATGATAAACATCCATTAACCAAACAATTCAAATAGAGATAAAAACAACTTTGTTACAAGACTCTTAATTTACTTAAACTTAATTTTCTTCCTGAAGTCGTCAAAGCATTCACAAACCGGAAATCAGAAATTCTAAACAAAACTAAGCAGCAAAAGGTCAAAGAGACAGTCAACAATGCAGCGGCAACAAAAATAAAAAGAGATCATCCTTATACTCCCAATCAGCACATTTAAGCAAAATTCAGCTAAACTGACAGACGAACTCATAACCGTGCAACTTAAATTAAAAAACAACGGTATCTGCTATTCATTAGCTACCTTCACAATCAGCCGCCACAGAGGAAGTATAAGCAGCGCCACCGTTAGAGCCGCCGTCGCCCTCAGCGGCGTTGCTGCTGAATCTCATTGCTTTGGTTCTAACAACAGCTGGTGGAATTGATGAAAAAGGTTTGATCAATTGGAATGGAGGACGGCGAGGGGGTTTTAGAGAGAGAAAGTGAGAAGAGGAGGAGAGAAGGAGGGGCTGTTTGGGGAGATGAAAGAGAGAGAGACGGTTGTAGACTTTGTGAAGGCGCATATTAGCGTGGATATGGAGAAATATGAAGGAATAATGGCGTATCAAACGCAAACGTGTAAAGCCTAGGAATCTGTTTTTACGATGGGCAGTGATTGGCTACGCGCGGCCGCACTGTTGCAGGGTTTACACTCAGCCAGAGTTGCTACTGGTTGACATGGAATGGAAGACTTCAAGATATTATTCTTAATTTTCTTTTTCAATTCTAATATATAACTCTAATTATAATTATAAAGATTCCATTGATATGAAAAATTAAAATTTATTGAAAATTTCTCAATGGACTTTGATAGTTAAAAGAAAAACTGAAGAAAAATCATACTTTAGCAATTGAAATTTCTGTCAATAATTTTGGCAACTTCCATGGACGGTTATATTGATAAAAAAATTATACTCAAAAATTTATTTTGGCATTCATGCAAGTGACAAGACTTTTGATGTATACTTAATCCATCAACAACCCCTATAATATTTTAATAAAAAATTATCACCACACGAAATCGAACCCACAATGTGTGAGCGTATGTCTTGATCACTTTGCCCATTTACCATCTGTCTATTCTCATGAGGCGGTTATGCTCAAAAATTATTACGCCTAGTGGTTTGTAGTTTATATAGATAAATTATATTTCTACAACAATTTTCATACTTTTTTATTTATCTCACATTAATTTTACACTTTAAAAAAGAAAGTTTTTTTGAACTACACCCTCACAATATTTATATTTTTATACAAAATGACATTATTTTTACACACAATTCAATTATTCCCTTCTTTTATTTTAACAATAAAAATTTACAAAAATAGATAAAAAAAAAAAAAAAGCATTCACTTTAATCATAAAGTGAAAAAGATTGAAATACTCTCAACCAAAAGTTATTTTATCTCTTTAAATACTAGTATTATCTTCATCCCATAAAACTTTTTACACTTTCATTTTTTATACGTTCACAATAAGCTTCATATTTTTAAAATAGAAAACTCTCAATAAACTTCACCCCACAAATTCACTAATTTACATAAAATGTCATTACTTTTGAATTGAGAGAATTTTTTTCCTGGGGAGTAAGAGTGCTAAAAATTCTTTGGGTTGATTGGCAAACAATTTGTCTACCAAAACATAAAGGGGACTGGGGTTAAAGATTTGGAGTGCTTCAACAGAGTCTTATTGGGTAAATGGGCTTGGGGCTTCTTAAACAATAGGGATAAACTATGGGTTAGGGTGGTGGTGTCTAGATGGGGTAAATCTGGGATTGGGGTTTGGTTTTGTGGATTCAAGGAGAAATCAGACGCGGTGGGATGGTGGGGGAGGTACAAAGAGCACTTTGGGGGCAAGGGGGATGGTTCTCGAGAAGGTGTGGAAAAAGTGATAGGGAATGGCGAGGATACTTCTTTTTGGAGGGAGAGGTGGGTGGGTAGGGTAAGTTTAAAAGACTTGTTTCCGAGGTTATTCAAATGTGTTTAGATAAGGAAGAGAAGGTGGGGTCGATGGGTGATTAGGTGAATAATTGCATGTTTTAACCATGGTTTAATTGCTCAATTTTGCATATCTTGATTGCATTTCTTCACCTAATCTTGTCATATAGTGCTAAAAAGTCGAGAAGGGACTTTTTGCTTGTTTTGTAGGTTTTCATTGGTGATTTTGAGCAAAAGCAAGTTCTATAAAAGAATCGGGCAATGAACGGACTCGGAGGCGATAAACAAGGTACTTGCATAAGTGCATGTATGAGTGAACCCGTAGAAGTCATGAAGATCTAGAAAGAGGATGAAGAGAGGGTCACGTAGCAAAATGAATCACTCAAATCGTAGTTCGTGAGCCTAAGTTATGAAAGATCGAAGTCGGAAACACCAAGCTCGAAGCCAACTTAGGTCGAGTTCGAACGCCAACTCGGGCCGAGTCCGAACGCCAACCGAGCCGAGTCAAAGATGGAGGAACAGAAAGTTTGAAGCAAATACTCACTCGGTTGGAGAGCCCTCTCGACTTGATTTGGCGTGTGATTAGTGTGAAAATTGCGTAATTATTGTGTGTTTAATTGTCTCAAATTTGATATCATTTTCATGTTAATTCACATTAAATTAGCTAATTGCATTTGATTATTTAATTTGGTGTCTTGAGTTGATATTGCGGTTTTATGCCAACTTTGAATACAAATTGAGGTCTGTTAACATTATCAAATCAAAGGAGTCATTATATGTTTGGAAGGAGGGCCGAGAGAGCTTCGCAATGCAAAAAGAATCAGGTCAAACGGATGTCGTATGCAAAAGATACGGTCGAACGAAGGAGACGGCGAAAAACACACCAAAAATCGAGTGCACCCATCAGTTTAAGAAATACACCCACCAGCGAGTCCACCCATACACCCACCAAATTGATGAGTTCACCCATCTTCCTCAAACAGATTCAGCGCAACAGCGGCGCAACCCAAAATCAATCAGGGCCTTCACAGCCTCAATTCGCCGGCGCTCATCGCCGATACCCACTAAATTCCGCCGCCACCAACGCCGTCTACCTCCCACCGGCGCGCCGCCGTTTCTCACATCAACCACCATCGCTGTTGCATCGCGATTCACCATCATTCATCGCCGATCTAGGCCAGCCACGCTCAACGCTGTGCAGCCCTTTCAGATCCACAGATGCCGCGGCGCCGCACCACAATCGTCGACCCAACAGCGCAGCCCAGTGCCGCCGTCGTTGATCTACCACCGTCGCCCCTCCTTCGATCCGAGACGTTCACCTTTGTTCGAGTCGAGACGTAACAATATTTACGTAGCATCCCCAAATCGTCTCGAGCTCGTCTCGAGCCACGTCTCGACCCAGCCGAAGCTTCCACCTCGACTCGAGACGCCAAGCTCGAGTCGAGGCAGCACATTTTCAGATTACATATTTTAGAAGCGCGATTTTGGGCAGAAAAGAAGAAAATGAGGAAAACACGATTTTCACAGAATAGCAGATATTTTTGTTCAGCGTGGTTGAAGAAGAGGGGGAGATATATTCAGCGAAGATTATTCAGTCAAGAGGAGATTGGAGAGAGAAAAGGGAGGAACCCATTTTTTAGAATTTTTCACGCACAATACACTTTTACACACACTGAGAATTAGAAACACACACACTCACACATAGTATAGGTGTTTTTCATTTTCTTTTAATTTCTTGCAAATTAGACATAGAATTTAATTCAATCAAGTGTATCAACACATTTAAGGTGATACCCTTCCTCAATCTCTTAATTCTATTGGTTTATTTCTTAATTTGTATGCCTCTTTCTCCTTTAATTTTCTTAGTCATGGGTATTATTTTAATTGCTTTTAATTCCATTTTGTTGATCAAATTAGCCATGGGCTAACCCTCTTGATTGCTTGGGTGTTGGAATTACACATGATTTTGGTGTTGATCATGAATTAATCACTTTGATTGGCATGTGTTTGTGGTTTTAATGCTTCTACTAGTGGGCTTTGTGATGATCTCTTGATTAATTGATTTTATTAGCTTAATTCGTTGAATTAGTGTATTACAACGAGAGTTGGGTATGCTTAGGATAGGATTGAGTGAACTAATTGATTGATTTTGATGATTTTGATCGTAATTGATTGCACCGAGAGGTGAATGAGTTGCTAGATTCCCCAATTAGTGGACATTGCATGCCTAGGTGTGTAGTGAAGGGACGACCCTAGACATTAGTACCCGATTGTGAACGTGTTTAGGTGATCAACGGTCCTAGGAGCTAGCTTGCTAGAAATTACGTGATCGCTCTTAGCTTTGCCATTTCCATGCCTTGATTTGTGATCAATTTGTGTGATACCCGAAGGATTGTGTAAGGAAGACACCCGAGCGATCGTTTCACACACCACTTGCACTCGTTAGAGTTTTATTTGTTTCTTTTTGCTATTTGCTTGCTCTTGTTTATTTTGTTGTTGATTTAAGTGTTAGCATCCGGATAGCCACTATAATTCTATGGAAACGTATGTGTTTGAGGCTTCGCCGTTCTCCTAGTCCCTTGGGTTCGATATTTGTTTGGTCGTAAATACTTAGTGCTAAATTACACGCGATCAAAATGGCGCCGTTGCCGGGAATTTATTTGATGAGAATTTGTGAAAGGTGTTATGCTTGGAGGTATGTACGTGGCATATTCGTTGTGATTGTTGGACATGGTGAACTTGTGATGTGATATTGAGTTGATTTGTTGCTTGATTCTAGCATGAGAAATTGCTTGTGATGATGAGTGTGATGTAGAATGCTTATTCTCTTTGCTCATTTTTAAGCCCGTGAGCTTTTGAACCTTTTGAATCGTACATAAAAACGGTTTGTTTCCTTGTTGAGTGCATCATTTGCGATTGTGCATGCTAGAACTTGCCTATGGACTTGGTTGAAGTTGAATTTTGTGTTGATCTATGAAGATGATTTGAGGCCATGTTTGGTTTGTTAAGCTACTTAGCCAAATTTTACCCCACCAATGACATTAATTTCCCTAGTAAGCCAATTTGTGCCTTAAAGCCTTATTCTTTGGCAAGCTTGTGAAATTAAGCCATTTTGCTTATCTTTATGAGCCTTTGTTTCCATATGTTTAGTAGAGCATGAATGTTGACAAAAGAATGGTGGAGTGAAAATGAGAAAGTGTGGTGGTATGTTTGGGATAAGTGTAATGAGATGAAGAGAAGAAAGAAAAGAAAAGAGGTTGAATAGAAAAAATTGAATAGTGGAAAAATAAAAAAAAAAAATGATAAGAAAATTCAATTTGAGCTTGATTGTGCAAAAGAAAGTCTTAAAGGTGTTGTTGGGGAATGTTATGTGAAAACAATGAAAAGAAAAGAAAGGGTGGTGCTTGTTGAATTTGAAGTGAAATGGGATTGAATTGCTTAATCAACAATCATTGCTCTACTAACATCGAGTCACTACTTCCAAATTCACCCACCTAATCCAAAGAGCCTTCATTACAACCTCTTGAAAAGACCTTTTTGATTTATAGTTAACACACAAAAGGAATAATTAAAATTGAGTCTTGTGGCAAGCATATGGTGTGCGTGGTTGTGATTTGATGGTTGAGTGCCTAATTGCCCTTATACACATGTGTGATGAGAGATACACTCCTTGGAAGGAGCATGGAGAAAGCATTTGAAATTGCATCTTGTCTAAGCAAGACATTTTTGTCTACTAGTGATAGTAACATTGAAAACTTGTGTTCACTATTGAGTTTGATTGTCCGAAATTCATTCTTTGTGTCATGTGACATAGTTGCAATCACTTCACCCTTTGTGCTTATTTTTCTTCCGTTGCTCGGGACGAGCAACACCTTAAGTTTGGGGAGTTTGATTAGTGTGAATTATTGCATGATTTTATTGTGGATTAATTGCATATTTTGATATATTTTATGAGCATTATCACCCTAATCCTTATAATTGTGAGCTTAACAGTTGTGGAAGGTAGTATGTTTGTTTTGTAGGTTTTTGTTCATATTTTGTGCAAAGGACAAGCCTTCCACCAAATTGAGTTTGATTTGAGCTGATAGTCCAAGAAACGAGCCCACCCCGTGTTCATTTCTCAGTGAATCTAAGGTTCAAGTGAAGATTCAGAAAGACACTGAAGAGAGGGTCACAACGCAAAAAGAATCGAAGCAATCGGAGGTCGGATGCTCAAGATATAGAAGATCGAAAATCAAAGGACCGGGCAGAGTATGTCTCGAGCCGTGTCTCGAGTCGGGTCTCGAGTGGCGTCTCGAGTCGAGACAGCTCATGACTCGAGTCGAGACGTAAGGAGATTTACGTGAGCAAGCTAGCATGTCTCGAGTGGTGTCTCGACCCTGTCTCGAGTGGCGTCTCGAGTCGAGACAGTGGTCAACTCGAGTCGAGACGGCCAGGGGAAGCTCGAGACAAACAGAGTCAACCTGCCTCGACTCGAGTCAGTGCAAATGTCTCGAGTCGAGACAGGCTTCTCGGAGCGCTTTTGCAGAACTTAATTTTTCAAGGGACTCACTTGCAATTTCAGCCTTTTCACTCGAGCCCCCGCTATAAAAGCCCAATTTTCTGAATTGAAGAGGAGGAACTCATTTTGGGAACACAATTCCACACTTAGATTAAATTAGCTTTGATTAGAAACATTGAATTCCATTTTTCCCTTTCCTTGTTCTTAAATTTCATAGATAGATAGCTTTAATTTCGATTAGATTAAGTTTACTCATTGCTTATCTTAGTTTAGTTCTTCAATTCAAGCAAGGAATCAACTATTGTAAGGATCTTTTGCAAGTTTTCATCCATTCAATTAAGGTGATATCTCCCAATTTATTGCTTTCATCTAGTTATTCATGGGTAATGTTTATATTGCTTTGATTTCTATTTTGTTGATCAAATTAGCCATGGGCTAACCCTCTTGATTGCTTGGGTGTTGGAATTACACATGATTTTGGTGTTGATCATGAATTAATCACTTTGATTGGCATGTGTTTGTGGTTTTAATGCTTCTACTAATGGGCTTTGTGATGATCTCTTGATTAATTGGTTTTATTAGCTTGATTCGTTGAATTAGTGTATTACAACGAGAGTTGGGTATGCTTAGGATAGGATTGAGTGGACTAATTGATTGATGTTGATGATTTTGATCGTAATTGATTGCACCGAGAGGTGAATGAGTTGCTAGATTCCCAATTAGTGGACATTGCATGCCTAGGTGTGTAGTGAAGGGACGACCCTAGACATTAGTACCCGATTGTGAACGTGTTTAGGTGATCAACGGTCCTAGGAACTAGCTTGCTAGAATTTACGTGATCGCTCTTAGCTTTGGCCATTTCCATGCCTTGATTTGTGATCGATTTGTGTGATACCCGAAGGATTGTGTAAGGAAGACACCCGAGCGATCGTTTCACACACCACTTGCACTCGTTAGAGTTTTATTTGTTTCTTATTGCTATTTGCTTGCTCTTGTTTATTTTGTTGTTGATTTAAGTGTTAGCATCCTGATAGCCACTATAATTCTATAGAAACATATGTTTTTGAGGCTTCGCCGCTTTCCTAGTCCCTTGGGTTCGATATTTGTTTGGTCGTAAATACTTAGTGCTAAATTACAAGCGATCGGCGTGTAACTCGGGCCGAGGCAGAAATGCAACCGAGTTGAGGGAGAACATGTTATCCAAGGCGTAATAGATCCGAGTTCTCGACCCTTTAGCCAACTCGACTCGAGAAGAGATCAACTCGCCTCGGATTGGAAGTAACACATGCATACAACCCAATAATTTTTTTATTTTATACATAAAAATTTACAAAATTAACTTTCAAAATTCCATTTATTTCACTTCTTTTTTAAAGTTCATACACTCTTTTATATGAAAGTTAATATGTGGGACGAGGTATGTTTGGTTAAGGATGGGCCAATCCTGGATGTGGATGGTCCATCCCCATCCCATTCTATTTTGGATTGGCACCATCCAAATATCCATCCAACCCTATAATATATCTATACACCTATTTTAACATATCTCAATACAATCACATCAACTCTATCTTTCACATTAAGGGTTCGTTTGGTTTCCTTTATTAGGGGTGTATTGATCCCTAATACAACTTTATCACTTGTTTGGTTTGTTGTATACATTATACTTCCAACCCGTTATTAAGAATGAGCTCGTTCAAATAATACCTAATACATGGTATTATAGATTCCAAGTTTCATATGATATTTGTAATACTTATATTTCTCCAACATCTATTAAATTTTAAAATACCAAAAACACCCTTCACTTTCATCAAGATGTGTTTATTATTATTTTTATTTATAAGGACAAATTAGTCTAAAATAAATTAATACTAGTTATAATACTTGCTACCAAACATAATATTGATAGCTAATCACTAATTATTTAATTCAAGTTTTTGAAACCAAACAAAATATTGATAAATAAACCGGTATTACAAATATAGGTATTATAGTTCGGTATTATCCAATAAAGGAAACCAAACGAGCCCTAAATATATTATATTATATTTATTTCTCTCTCTCACTTTATACTATACCTTATTAAATTAATCATTATCCCACTAACTAACAATAATATAATATTATATCATCTTCTATCACAATCATTCATCATTACCTCAACCTACTAACAATATTAAAATAATACAACATCAACTTTGATTTGACATAAAACTCCATCCACCCCTACTTCTCCATCCTTAACCAAACAAACATTTACTATTCACAGGATTACCCACATCCCCATTTTCCATCTCCATCCACCACCATCTCTAACCAAACATAACCTAAACTAATTAAATCAGTGAGACATAATTTCACATGAAGGTATTAAATACGTTTTGAGTTGTCAAGATCACTTCAAAAGTAATTTATTTTGCTGCAAAATTAGAGGTGGCAAATCGGGCGGGCCGGGCCGGCCCGGCCAAACGAAATTTTCGGCCGGGTCGGGCCGGGCCGAAATTTGATCGGGCTCACAAAATGGAGGCCACTGCTGTATGGGCCATCGCAGCCACCGGCCGTTGCTCTTTTTTTTTTTTTAATTTACAAAAAAATTATATATAACAATTGTATTAAAATAGTGATCATATAATGTTTATTTATAAAGAAAATAAGTTTAATTATCACTTACACATTACTAATAAATCTATACAAAAAGAATATAAAATAAGTTAATGTAAAATACATAAACTATCATAATTCATAAGCCCATAATATTAGTCCATTAAAATTCACAAGTCCAAATAAAAGTATCAATGACTCAATTGAATGTTGATGTGATAGTGTTCACTTTCATAATTTGAAAATATTATAAATTATAAAAAAATTTGATCAAAAAGTTGAAAATTTTATTAAACTAAAATGGTTCAAGCAAGAGATATTCGTGAGATCAAATCCAATTAATATAGAATATATGTGTTAGTCTATCAAATGCCACTAACAAATTTAAATGAATAAAGATCTTTCATAATTTTCTCTCCTCACAAACGAAATATGATTACGTTTTCGCCTTCCATATTAACCAAACAACACATTCTCATATAAATTATAACTATTACTTACTAACTTAATATTGATTTCATATATTAACATTGATTTATTTATACTTTGAAATATGGAAAAAAAACTTTAAAAAAATTTTAAAAAAAAGTCACGGCCAACGGCACATGACCACGTCGGGCCAGAAGCCGTCGGGCCAAATGGGTGGGCCAAAACGGCCCGGTTTTCGGGCCTATAATTATCCCTACCAGAGTAAATATGCGGGCGGGCCGGGCCTAAATTGCCATCTATGCAAAAATCAACCAATTAGGGGTTACACAGTCCTAGAAAGATTTTTGGGGTAAAACTCCAATTTCGTTAATTGTTTGGTAAATCGCCGAAAAAAATTATGGGGATTGAAATGGCATTCGGTGCCTAGTTGGTTTCAATTAACAAGGAACTCTGATTTCTACTCGATCTCTTCGTTTCACACTTGGGATAGAGCAATTTCGACGTGCATGTTAATGTAGTTCTGCAGATACACTCAGAGAGAGAAGGGGAGAGAGGGATTGAGAGATTTGAGGGAAGAGAGAGGGAAAAGGGGGAAATGGCAGTGAGATCTGGGGTTTTGAAGACTGTTATTGGATTGATGGCAATTTGCTTGGCAGCGTACATAGTGGGGCCTCCCCTGTATTGGCACTTGATGGAAGGCTTGGCGTCTGCATCAGCCGCCTCTTGCCCTTCGTGCAATTGTGAATGTGATTCTTTGCCTCTTCTCTCCATTCCCCAAGGTATACATCAAACACTTTTATGTTAGATCTGTTTCGATCTTTCTGTTTCTAGGGCTTATTTCTAGATTTAACTATCTGGAAAAGGTTGCTTTGCTTTAAAATTTGAACTTAGATGAACTTAGCGATATTTGTCTGATGTCTGTGTGTGTAACTTGATGGATTTGTTTGAATTTGATATTTTGATTGAAGATATGGCATCTTGATGTGGAAACATTTGTTCTGCTTTAAATATTGATGTGGAAACATTTGTTCTGCTTTAAATATTGATGTGGAAACATTTTTGTGCTATTAATTTCGTCTTTCTTTTTCGAGTAGAAGCAGATTTAGACATTTAGTATTCATAAATAACCGTAAGCATGTAGGAATGATAGTGGAAGATATTCGTGTCAGTTGGAGTTTAAAAGCATGCCGCTTGTCCTTATCAATCCTTTGAACCTCAGATGAACATCGAGAGCGTGCTCTTCAGATTGTTAAATGCTGTAAAATAGTTTCTAGAAATGAATGGTTACTGCTGTGGTTAGCAAGCTGCATATAATCTAGTGAAAGAAAATGCATTGAATAGTGTCCATTGATATGGTTATACCTGATTATGATTATTGTAAATGTGCATCGTGGTTCACTCTGCTGCTAAAGTTCACATGATTATGTTATTGATGTATAACTGCTAGGTTCATCCTGAATGTTGTATCCAATGGGGCTTATGCAGAATTTGTTTTTTCATGTGGACTTGAAGCTTTTGTCTTTAACTACATTTTTCATATTTGCCCGCTCAAAGATTGCATACACTGATTCGTTTTTATTCTTTCTTGCAGGACTGAATAACGCTTCCTTTGAAGGTGAGTTTCACATGATTTTTCTTTCTGTATGATTTGGTATCAAGATTTCCTCATTGGTTGTTTGCATCAAGGAGCATTATTAGTTAATGTCAAGCAATGAAATTTGGCAGCACAATATTCTTATCTTAATTCATCCATGATCCATCCTCGCATTACTTCCAATTGATAGACAATTATTTATAGCTCAAGTGGTTCGAGCTCCACTACCTATGACCCAAAGGCCATAGGTTCGAGTCACCATTTGCCCGATAAAAAAAAAAAAAAGATAGACAATTCTTTATTAGCATTCTCAACATTTTTTCAAGCATTGGAAGAGGACATTTTGAATCTTATATTTCCAGCAGTCTGCACTTGGTTCTCAGTGTATGATTGGTTATTAATTTCACCCAAATCCACTATATAATATTGCCAGACTTCTATCAATTCTTTTGATATGTATAAAGCCAAAACTACCTTGCCTTGACTACAATCTACGAACTGTTGTTCCATACGTAATAGAACCGATCCCTTACTGACCAAGGGAGGCCTTATGTTTCCGGCCGTTTCCATATTTGGACAGTTTGAAACATTTCTGTTTTATCTCCACACTCCAATATTGCAATATCTCATATTTTAATATAAAATACAAGTAGAATCTATTAATTAAGTGTAATTAATAAATTTTAGGATTTGAACCTGAAACTGGGGCTTCTGGTTCCATAATTAATGGAAACAGCCCAGAACATTCCTTTACGGTCCGCTTTGACTGGGAACAACAGTCCACTAAACTTTTATGGCTTGCTTCGTATAGCATGTATATTAAGCTTTGTACTTTGAGTAGGTCTCCAGTGAAACCTGCTCACCATATGAAACTGATACTAGTACATTCATTTAATAGTAATAAACTAATATCATAATATTTTGCACTGTGATATTAGTTTATAGGTGCTATGGTATTACTAAATGAATGTAACGGTATTAATTTCATACGGTGAACAAGTTTCACATGAGAGTTTGTGTTGTACTTTTTGTTTGATTCAAAGTTAGTTGTCTATAACTCCGCAATGTGGATCGCATATTTACTTGAATAATCAATCTCTAGTCATCTAGTTTTGCTCTTCAAAATGATTGTATGTACTTCCTTTTCATCACATTTAATATATTGAAAGTGTCCGAATCTGTATACATAAGTTGCTGCTGATTTTTTAGTATGCAACATATATCTTCCCATTTTCAAGTTTTATTAGTTATGGACAACTTCTTTTTCTTCACATCCACAGATTGTGCAAAGCATGACCCAGATGTGAGTGAGGACACACAGAAGAATTTTGCAGAGCTATTGACTGAGGAGTTAAAGCTACGAGAAGCTGAAGCTCTGGAAAATCAGCGGCGAGCTGACGTGGCACTGCTTGAGGCGAAGAAGATGTCGTCCCAGTACCAGAAAGAGGCTGACAAGTGCAATTCTGGTATGGAGACATGTGAAGAGGCTCGGGAAAAGTCTGAAACAGCCTTATTAGCACAGAAACAGTTGACAGCTTTGTGGGAGCAGAGAGCGCGTCAAAAGGTTGGAGAGAAGGAGGCAGGGCCCAATCCTAACTCTGGTTGAAGGGCATTACAAATTGTGAATATCATGTGTTTGCTGAAAGCGAACATCGGGTCTATAAGTATCATCAAAGTATGAAAAATATGACCCAATATTTACGTAGAGGTAACAGGTTTACCATTAATGTTCTTATTTTCTCAGAATTCCATTCGTAAGAAAAGTTGAGACTTCAGTTTTTGCAAGAGTTTTTTTATGTAGAATTATGCTGGTGTGAAAATTTTGCTTTAGCGTGATGCAGGTGACTTGGGCATATACTGTTTTAGTGATTGTTCATGAAAATATGAGATTATACTTCTTCTGGATAGGTGAGAAAAGAAGAAGAAATTTGCAGCTTACTCATTGACTTCATCTTTAAAACTTGGATTTATAAACATCTGAAAGCTTTGTGTGCATGCCGTCTGAGTTAATGTAATTCTACACGAACTCTCATGTAAAATTTGTTCACTGAACACGACAAATACCATTATGTTCATTTAGTAATAATATAACATTCATTTAGTAACTAATATTGCAGTGTAAAATGTTATGTTAGTTTATTTTTATTATTGAATAAATATAATAATATCAATTTAACATCTGACTCTTATAATTAATGACGGAACGGGTGGGTGCAGCTCTAGTTATTTTTGGTGCAATTTTGATTTTGTGTGAGCTTATAATTTCATAATTTATTTCCAGAAGGAATTGAACCCTGCCTCCCACTAAAGTAAGAATCCGGTGATCATGTGGGGTGCCGTAGGAATCCGTGATCATGTGGGGTAAGCCATCTGGTTGTATAACGTGTACGTAATATTTCTGTCCATAAAAAGATTTGAAAAGCAAACTCACTCCCTAATTTTTGTTCAAAATTCAAATGCATGGTGGCAAGTGGCAACACTTTTGGCTACAATTAAAAAGATCCTATCAATTGAAACAAGTGTTGTAACTTGTAACACGTACGTGTGTGGAAACAAATAGTTTCAACAATTCAACATTAATTTATTTTTCATGTTTTAATTCATAAATTACAGCAAAAATAAGATATTTGCAACAGAAATATCCTTCCAAAGGAGACGACGTGGAAGCTCCTGATTGGCGGATAAACGATAAGAAAATTTGCGACCACAATTCACCCATGCCCCATTTATATATATCTTCACAATCTAAAAACGGTTATCATTATTTCATCACACTTTCTTCAACAATTAAAAAATGGCATCTCTGGCTGGAGTTACCATCACAACCCCAAAGATTTTTGCTAACGCCAGGGAAAATCTGAGGCCTCAATCCATCAATTTCTCACAGTTGAACAGCCCGTGGAAGAGGAGCGGCGCTCGCCGGATGTCAGTTGCGGCGGCGCCGGATCAGATCTCGGGTAAGGTGGAGGAGAGCATCAAGAACGCGCAGGAGACATGCAGCGACGATCCAGTTAGCGGCGAGTGCGCGGCGGCGTGGGATGAGGTGGAGGAGCTGAGCGCGGCGGCGAGCCACGCCAGGGACAAGCTCAAGGATTCGGATCCGCTGGAGACTTACTGCAAGGATAACCCGGAAACTGATGAGTGTCGCACTTATGATAATTGATTATTTATTATGTTTGATTAAATTGTGGTTTTTTTATATGAAACATGTTGTTTAGAAGGTTTAAATTAATTAACGTTGGAAGACTTATACTTATAATACGCGTATATGGAGAAGGATGGTTACTTAGAAAATTAATTAATTATACAATAGTTACTATTTACAAAAGTAATTACTTGGATTTATCTTTTTGAGTAAACAGGCAAATTTTCTGGATATGAAATTAAATAGTGTAGCGTTGATTTATAGTAATTGGTGTAACTCGTTATAAAATTAGAGGAAGCCATAATGGTACCTCAATTCAGCCTGTTTTTAAAATTGAGGAGAAAATAATCCTTGAAAATTGAAATGATTGGGATAGTGATGAGAACCGCGAACTAGGCTCGATGAATTCGATGCCCCAACTCAGGTTGGCAAGCAACGAACCCCTCAATCCCTCGTAATTTCGATGCTCCAACTCAGGTTGGCAAGCAACGAAACCCGATTCAAGCTCTAGCTCGGGCTAGCAAGCTATCGAATCAATTCACAAAGCAAGAATTTGCTTTAAGAACTATTTGGCTATCTTTTTCATATCAAATAAAGATACAAGGCCTTTATTTATAGGCCAAATAAGCTGCAAACTAACTCAACAAACTAACCTCTAAACATGCTAACTACCAACTAATACTTCTTGAAATATAAAGGACCAATATGGAAATACTGAGTTCACATCATTCCCGGCCCTTCGAGATTGTCCTTGTCCTCAAGGACAAACTTTGGAAATTGGTTTCTCATCTTTTTAAGGTTCCACCATGTTACTTCATCATCTAAGTAATCAAATACAACTCTCTTCTACTGCCTTCGCCATTAGTTGTTCTCTTTATGGTGAAATCCTTGACTTCTTCCTTACTGCATCCATATTCAGCAGTGCTTTGTTTGGAGACGTTAGCTTGAACTAAGGAAGCATCTTCAATTCCCGCTGCTATCATCCACTTTTCCAAATCTTTACCAGAATCTGTCCCCTCTTCACCATTCAGCTGCGTGTCCCTTTGTTCTGGCTTATTGCTTCCTGTAATTGCCGATTCTAGATAGAGAAAATAGTGTAACATTCGAATCAGCGATGGTTTCCCCTTCTGTTCGTGAAAAGAACCATTAAAGAAACCCAAACTCTGAAGAAACCGCCATGTGAAAGCGGTTGTGCGGCGGTTTAAAACCGCCTTCTTCCGTCGAATCGAAACAGATAACTTTCGTATCAGAACCACGCCTGGGGAATCGCCAATGATACGCAGAAAATCTAATTGACCACGCCGGGAATTGTAGAACCAAACGATTTGTCGTCGGTCTATCAGAACGCCGAAACTACGCCGGCGATGTAGAAACCTCCATTAAAAGACTCCAAATACATTATTCCAGGATCAAAACCTTCTCCTTGCTAGAATATTCAATCATGCTGTCTATTTTTTGATTTCATCAACTTCACTCCCGAGCCTATGGAAAAACGATTTCTTTGGATCACCTTTCAAGTTTTTCATCGGGCTGTCCAGCTTCTTCTTCGCTTTCTTCGCATCCCTGTGGTCACCTTCTTTCTCTTCTACAGGCTGTTTTACAATTGCTATTGTGGTGAGGATGCTTTGATTGAAGATTGCAACACTAAAACATTTCTTATTGGCGTCATTTTTTGAGTAGTGCACTGTAAGGCTGGTTCTTGGAGCCCTTATTGATCTGATCAAACCATCTTCCATTTTGAGTATAGAGAGAATGACAACGGTTTCTTGAATAGATGTTTTCGCGATCCTCAACGGCGATACCTCTCAATGAAAGCACCAATTGATGAGAACCGCGAACTAGGCTCGATGAATTCGATGCCCCAACTCGGGTTGGCAAGCAACGAACCCCTCAATCCCTCGTAATTTCGATGCTCCAACTCAGGTTGGCAAGCAACGAAACCCGATTCAAGCTCTCTAGCTAGCAAGCTATCGAATCAATTCACAAAGCAAGAATTTGCTTTAAGAACTATTTGGCTATCTTTTTCATATCAAATAAAAGATACAAGGCCTTTATTTATAGGCCAAATAAGTTCGCAAAACTAACTCAACAAACTAACCTCTAAACATGCTAACTACCAACTAATACTTCTTGAAATATAAAGGACCAATATGGAAATACTGAGTTCACATCAGATAGCTTAGACATGTTCACAAACTATTCGAATTTAAATAAAGTCGTTAAAAGCTCCCGAACAAGTTTATTTACAAGCTCAAGAACAAGAACCATCTCATGGATAGGTTTGCAAACAAACTTATCTTGGCTCGCGAACGAGTTCGAATAATGGGATTTCATTATTATTTTTTCGATATATAAATATTTATTAAGTTTAAAATGTTTATTCAATTATTTATGGACATGATTGTTTTTATAGATTTATAAACTTTTATTTATTTTTAAATTTATAGACATCTTTTTTTATTTTATTTTTAGTCATTTTACTAAGTAACTATTATTATTTTTATAAATTAATACTATAATATTTTATATTGTGATATTAATTTATAAGTACAATTTGTATTTATTTAATGTGTTTCTCTTTATTTTTTTAGGAAGTAAAATTTGAATTTTATACATTCTAAGTGTTTTTAATTTTCATCGAGCTCCAGTTTAGTTTATTTAATTTGTTAATAATTTTTGAGTTGAGCTTAAACTTTGCTTGTTTACCTCAGTTAACGAAACTTTTGCTAGTTGAATTCAAACTATGCACGAGTTCAATATTTTATTGTCGAATGTAGCTCGGGCTCTACTATCTGAATTTGAGTCTAATTTTTTTCAAACAAATCGGGCTTGAACCTAATAATTGGTGTTGTGTCCCTGTTAAATGTGACTTATGTTATGAAGATCATGTCTTATGATTTGGAACTTGAGCTAACAATACAAAATGAGTGAATTGATCCGATCAAACTGTTGGTTTATAAGTGCATCAACGATGGCTTTTACAATAAACGAACGGAAATAACGAAAAGAAAAAGCAAGAGAAAAATACAAAAGAAAAAGAAAATTACAATAAGTAATACTTTTTCAATAGAAAAGTATTAGTCTCTTCTTCAACAACGAACAAGCTTCAAACAAAGAACGGCAACGAACTTGATCAATCACGAGCAACAAGTAAGTCGAGTCAAGGAAGAATCCTTTGCCCGCAAAACAAATACGTCCCCGGCTAGTGCTCACGGTTCGACGTAATGTTTCCAAAAGTGAAACGACTTTTCGCCTCGTATTCAAATAGCACCACTTGAAAACGAGCTCCAACGAATCAAGAACGTGAAACCGGATCGCAAACTAGTATGTATTCGACGTAATGTTTCCAAAAGTGAAACGACTTTTCGCCTCGTATTCAAATAGCACCACTTGAAAACGAGCTCCAACGAATCAAGAACGTGAAACTGGACTGCAAACTAGTATGTATACAAAAACCGGACGTGTTGCAAAAATTCGACGTGGGTGTATATGCTAATGCAAGGGGTGCGAAAGCAGGTAGCCATGCAAAGATGCAGATGTCTCCTATTTATAGGCCCATTTATGTATGCATAGCCCACTTATAGTTTGAGTTCTTTTAATCACTTCTTACTTATAAGGAGTGCATTAATTCCCACATTAACCGATGTGGGACAATTACATTTAAGTTTAATGTGACACATTTATTACTTAAGTGTAATACCTTAGCATCTCAACATGTATATCAATTTCTCACTCACCGAAATTCGGTTTAAGAAATTAATTATACTCTCACTATAATTTAGTTTAATTTCCCGGAAATTAAACATCATATTATTTTAATTAAATAATCAAATAAATTGATTAAAATAATTAAACTTAATTTCTCCAACACAGACAAAATACTATACTTGACGTGGGTCGGGTTGATGTCTAATGGCTCATTTGAGTATCACAATTTTTATATTTTAAAAAAGATTAGGTATCGAGAGTTTAAACAATTCAAAATGGGAACACATTTTTTCCAGGCTATCAAATGAAAGAGTAGACCCAACTATGATTCTTTATTAGGTCAATCATAGTTGAATTTGTGGAGTACACTTTTCTTTTCGTTCTATTATTTTTTTATGTGCCTAAATAGTAATTTTAAGAATAATTTTGTAAATTTTTATGTATAAAATATATAAATGAGTTAAGTAATGTTATTTTGAATAAATTATGAATATTATAAAGATATAGTTAATGCAATTATTTTATTTTAAAAGTGTGGAAATTAATCTGTAAGTGAAAATGTGTAACAATAATTAAGGGACATAAAGTATATGCCAACTCTCCATAAACAAAAAAATATATACCAACTCTAATGTGGTCATGTCACGATAAGCTTCAGGCTTCAACTACTATTTGATCAATCGTTTATCTCCAATTTATTTAATCAATCGTTTATCTCCAATCACAAGAATCAAAGATAAGCATTACGCTTTAGGGGTGCTTGGTTGACTATTTCATGAGGTGAGTAATAGAAATCAAAGTCATAGTGCATAAGTGCATACTTGGAATTACTTTACTATGACTTTGATTCCCAAAAATAAAGGAATCATCCATAGTTCACTTATTTGAGTGGAATGACTTTGATTTCATACTCTTTGCATTCCTTTTGTTTAAGATAGACACATCACAAAAATTTGAAGATTAAGATCCGTAAGTGGTTACAACTCCACTACTAGGGGTAGGAATAGACAGGTCCGACCTATTATATAATTTTTAAGCATGAACATGCCTATTATCTATGATAGATTTTTTTTTCAAGACTAAGCTCGACCTCTTTAATAAATATGTCAAACTTGAAATCCTTTTAAAGCCTATTTACCGTAATTTTTTTATTCTTTATTAAGTTTTAAAAATCACGTTTTTTATTACACCGTAAATACTATAAAACTCAAAATATGAATAAAATTAACATACCAAGAATTATGAAGTAGCAAAAGCAATAACAAAATCTTATGTAAATTAATTGACGTGAGTTATTTTGTTTATTATTAATATTTTTTACTATTATGTAAATTTATGAGATAAAATATATGAGTATCTCACAATTATTAAATTAGTTATATATATTTTAAATTATACGTTAAACTCTTTATAAATATTACTTTTGAAAATAATATTAAAAAATTAATAAAGTTATAAAATAAAAAAATTGATTATTTTAATTTTTTTAATAATAATAGTTTTATTGGATACTTGATTACTTGATTTAGTAATGAAATATTTACTTCTATTTATATAAGTTCAAATCATGAATGAATGGTGAAGACTATTTTAATTTAATAGATGAGAATGATTTCTAACATTTCATAATTCTCTACATAAATAAAATATTTAATAATCATTCCAAAATGTTGCAAAATGTTATTATGTTATCTAATTTAATATATACTGTATACCATATATTATATATATAAATATAATATATTATATTATTATATATATAGTTAAATAGACCGCATGTTAGACTTAAAAGACGTACAAGAAAGGTTAAGCCCGACCTATTTAATTAAATAAGCTTCTTAAAAGGCCTGAGCCCGACTTATTTATTAAACGGGCCCGCCGAGCTGCACTTTACTAGGCCAGCCGTAGGCCCCTCGCCGAGTAGCCCGACCAATTCCCACTCCTATCCACTACGTATGTGAGAAGGTCACGGGTTCAAGTCACTATTTAACCGATAAAAAAACCGTACAAAATTTTAGTACTTCCTTCGTCTCGCAATTAACTTCACACTTTCCTTTTGACGCCTCACAATTAACTTCACACTCCTAAAATGAAATACCCTTTATAAACTACACTCTCACAATACCATTTAAATTTAAAAATGTCACTCTTACTATTCTACTTTATTTTTTCCCCTACACTTTATCTCATACAACCACCCAAAATACTATTCACTTTATTCTATCTTCTACACTAATTTAAGTTTTCTTAATAAACGTGTCTTTTCACACGTGAAGATAACTCCGAGACGGAGAGAGTATAATATATGAAGATTAAATTTTAAACGATAACAAATAATTTCAAATATTTATTTTTTTAATGTTTACTATACACAATCCATTAAGTACCACCTAACTACTCACAAATTGGTGAGAAATGATTCGACCTAATTAAAGAGGAGGTTAAGTTGGAAATGGTAGGTTAATTATGTTACGCTACTGATGTTGACGAGTCAAGGACTTTGGTTTTCATAAATTTTCAGGTTTTATAAAACATGGACCAAAGAACTAGAAAACGTGTATATTAATTAGGAGTAAGAGTAACATAATAATCTTGCTTATGTCATGTTCAATAAAAATATAAATTAAATGTCAATTTTAGGAAGAATTTGACATGCAGAAATAACCTAACTTTTTTATAAAACATTGACCAAAGAAAAAGAAAACGTGTAATAATTAGGAGTAACATAAGAATCTTGTTTCTATCATGTTTAATACAGTAAAAATAAATGTCAATTTTTAAAAGAATTTGTTTGTCGAGAGAACCGGACTTTCTTTGAACAGCTTTACTTTTATTTTACCAGAGATATTAAATAAGTTGATCCTAACTCATTAGGATCAATTTTATAAAATCGTAGGTTAAACGAATTATGTATTAAAACCGTTCATTTCAAATAATTGATTAATAGTGAGAATTTAATCTTAACAATAACGGGTTTCAAACTAATCGGGACATTACATGGAATACGTAGAAACATTTTTTATGCAATGAGATATAAATGTAACTACGGATATTGAAGTTCACATTTATTCACTACATATATGAGAAAAATAACCAAATTCAAAGAATCTAAAAATGCATTTATAAATGTTCACTACATAAAAATCTTGAGAAAAAAAAAAATCGTTTGCATGTAATTAATATTAAATACTTTATTAATATATGTTAAAAGAATTAATATAAATAAATTAATTTCATAAATAGCCAAAAGATTTGATCTCTTTTGTTGATAGCAACTCTACTCGAATTATATTATTATCCACTCCTTGAGCTACTACTTACTCAAAAAAATGACATAAAAATTTCACCCCGCACGTGAGGAGAAATGCAAATATATATAAATTATCTTTCGGACTAAATGTTTGACATCTCAAACAAAATACATCGCATGATTTTTTTGAAGAATACTCCAGCCACGAAAAGTAGTACGTTTACGTTTAACTTTTTAAGTATAAAGTTTCAATGATATTGAATAACCCATAAGCAAACATATTTTTAAAAACAATTCCCTACCGGTGAAAATTTCTTTTTTCCCTTTTAGTCCGTCACGATCAAAATTTATCATTCCCTATTAGTATTTCGGAGGGAAATTACTTTAGAAAAAAATCGCATGCTACAAAACATTACTTTAGAAAAAAATCACATGAACCTGACTTGTCCCACAACAAAGAATCCATACAAGCCAATCTTGGTCATATTATATGACGATGCTAATATATAGATGTAATACCAACAAATACAACTTTGTAAGTAGTAACAGTAGATAGAATAGCAAGAATTACCTTCAAACTTTCAATTACATTTAGTTAACAACCTTAAGATTTGCAAAAAGACCACACACATAGAGACGCAGAAATTACGAAGCAGCGAGAAAACAGACAACACAACATCCCAACAATTGTGTGATACAAGACAGGAAGAAAATACTCACCATCAACCAAGATCACTTAAGCTAGACAAATAGAGCCGAGAGAGGATATAACAAAAACAATAGCAACCCTTCATCAAATAAAAGCCTTTGCACAAAGATACAATCAAGTAGTACAAAACTGACATTTATTTATGGAACAAAACCACCAACCAAGATCACTCATTCAGCAACTTATGCTACCATAATTATAATTATAATCCTAAACGAGTGACTTAGTAATAGACACCTTAGCAATACTGCAAAACCCTCCCTAACTAAGCTTCACTCATTATTAACAAAGAAGAAAAAAGGCACAACCTAGTATGATTAAACTAAAACAACATAAGGGAATAAGTGCTTCCCTTCCCATTGAAGTCCGATTGTCAGTACTCGAACATGTCCGCAGAAGCAGGGATGGGCTGAATCGGGCAAGGGAGCTGCCAGGGCTCGAGTAAAGTATCTGGGATATCTGGGATATCAAACGCAAGCCCACTCACCTCAGAAGCAATTTGAATCACGGAATTCAGCGATCGAAGGCGATCAGTCAACTCCGAAGCCTGAGCCCTCAGTACATTATTTTCGGAAGCAAATTTGAGGTACAGCTGAGAGGCACCATCAATCATCTCTCTTATCTTCTTGTTCTCCTGCTGGATCTTGTTCTCCTGTGCAATCAGCTCATCCAAGTGTTGCTGCTTCCTCATTCGGGACCTCCGTGCAGATTCACGGTTTGAAAGCTTACGCTTCCTCTTCCTCTCATCCATATCGGAACCTGGGCTTGATGGCTGCTGCTTCGAAGCCATTGCTCAAAATTGAATGGATAAGATATGATTCGATATCTAATCTTCTTTATTGTAACTAAATTAGGATTTAACCTAGTTCGATCAGAGAATTTAAAGGCTGTTTGGCTGGTAAAATTTGGTATTCACACGGTGAAATTAGGGTTTTGGAGAATCGCGGAGGGCTTGTTCATGAAAACACATAGAACCAGTAGAGGAATACTACTGAGAAAGAGTGTAGAATTCTGATACGACGCAGCAGTACAGAATTTGTCATAAGAATTGACGGTTGGAACTCCAAAGAAACATGGAAAAATTATGTAATTCGTTCGACAATTAACTCAATTTCAGCCCTAATTAACAATAAACGGAATACAAGACCTAGTTCTGGATTCAAAGCCGGATATGATCTCCCAAACAATCTGCAGATCAAAAGTAGAAACAAAAACAACGATTACATAATCGATCAACATAAAAACAAAACTAAAAAAATTACAAAATCAAAGCAGAAAACTAAAGCAAACAACAAAAAATAAAAATAAAAATAAACTAAACTAAAAATTAAAAGAAAAAACGTAAATAGAAGAAAACGAAAAGCAATGAAAAAGAAAGGGAGGTAGCTAACCTTATAGGAGCTTTCTCGAAATGGCCGAAAGAAGGTAATGAGTGCCAAGAAGGGGGTATTTATAGGAAGGGCGGAGGGGTTGAGGGCTAGTAAAAATGATTTTTTAATTAAATTTAATGATTATTTTAATTAGAAAGTGCCGCGGGTGTAACTGGTGGGCGACAGCTACACAATCCACGCCCATTGGATGCCTTCAAAGAATCTTCCTTCCTAATATTCCATGTCTGATTTCTTAGAAGTTAATTCATTTTGATTTATTCAAAATTTAAAATTAAAATTGCCTCATTTTTATTGCATAAATTCGGTGGATGAAATTAAAGAGTCATTTTTTTCACCCGTTGACCATATAATTGGACATATAAATAAAGCGTGATATCAAATTTTATTGAAACGTAACACTAGCTTTAATCGAAATATAATATTAGATTTAATTGAAAACTTGAAATAAAATGTGACATTAACTTTAACTAATACGAAGTTTTAACTAAAATTTTATCGGGTGCACAAATCTTAAATCACTCGGACATGTACATATCAAACATTGCCGAATGTATAATATTTGAGATACACATAAGTAGAATGATGGTTGGACGGATAATATGAATATCCAACCCACCCGTGGTTGTATGAATAATCTGTAAACCAATTTCACATGGTCTTAAAGCATCTCCAATCCTCATGCCAAATTTATCACAAAAATATCAATTTACCACCAATAGTAAAACCATCTCCAACAATTTAAACTCAAATTATAACTCAAAAGAGAATATTCTCTTGGAATATTATTATGTAACTTTTTTCTATTTAATCAAGTATTTACTTATATGATTTAATAAAAAATTAAAAATATATTTATTTCAATGATATAAGATATTCTTGTAAAAAATTTGACATTGAATATGAACATTTGATTACACAATTCATCACAAATACATATTAAAACTAAAGAAAATTGTATATTGATACAATACAATGCAAAATTAAGAAAATATTTTAATGATATTGAAAGGTCTTAAAGTGATCGGTGACTACTAAAAATTCATATTATGCATGTTAATTTGTATTTCATTGTATAATTATTTTTATGTGTTGTAATAAATTTAGCATGCTTGTTGTGTTTTCTTAGTTTAAATTAGCATGTAATATTGTTATGTATTATAGTAAATTTATTTGTATTTTATAGTTTAAATTATTTATGTTGTCTTATTAAATATTTATTACACAAACTAAATATTACACATTTTAACATAATCTAAAATCATTTAATATTTACACAAATCAAATACAAAACCAACTTTTGAATTAAAAAAATAAAAAAATCGCCACCAATGAATAGTATGTGGCAAATTTGTCACACACTATTCATTTGTAGCAAATTTGCCACACACTATTAATAACTCAAATTTGAGTTTGCTACCAAATTAGTCTCTCCATTGGAGATGGTCTTACATTATTGGTCTAGTCAAAACGGTTTTTAAATATGTATCATGATTTTCAAAACCACCTACATATGTATAATAGTTTTGGGAAGAAGGGGGCGTCTAAGAGTTAGGTGTTCCATACCTTTAAACAAGGTCGTCGCCAAAAGTTTGGGCCCTTTTGGGATGAAAAATTTTTGGCCAACAACACTACAAATTAGCTAGTAAATTTTTTTTTAAAGGGCGTCATACTCTTAGACGCCCCCTTTGCCGAATTTGATTCACCGATAATATCTCGCACACAATTGAAATTATGTCAATTGTCTTAATTAAAATTATTTTTAACTAAAATATTGAATACACATAAATATGGAATATTATATAACATTTTGCAATATTTTGGAATGATTATTAAATGTTTTATTTGTGTAGAGAATTGTAAAATGTTCTAACTCATTCCAATCTATTAAATTAAAATAATCTCCATCATTCATTAATGATTGAACTTGTATAAATAAAAATAAATATTTTATTAGTAAATCATCTAAAAAGTAATCAAATATCCAATAAAACTATTATTATTCAAAAATTTTAAAGTAATTAAATTTTTTATTTAATTTTATTAAATTTTTAATATTATTTTTAAAAAATAATATTTATAATGAATTTAGTGTATAATTAAAAATATATATAATTAATTTAATAATTGTGAGATACTCAAAAGTACACTAAACTTTTAATTCAAATGGATTAAAAAAATTTGCACAAAACCATAATTTTTTTAAATAAAAGTACACATTGAATTTATTTATAATTTTGAATTTTTTAAATCTATTTGTAATTTCTCATTTTAATTTTTGTTCATTCCTATAATAATATTTTATATATTTTCAGCACGTGATCTACCATTTCTCCCTCCATATTAAAAGAAATCTTGGGACGGAGGGAGTATCGTTTATCTCCTAAATTATATTCTCGCCATCCTATTTTTTATTGTTCAATTCAAAATGACACGAGTTTTAATGAGAAAATTATTTATTAATATTAAAAAAGTGTAGAATTAAAGGTAGATGAGTCATTTCAATTTTAGTGCAATTTTAGTGGAGAGAAGTTGTTTTAGTTGAGAGGGTAGAGTGGGTAGTAGAGTGTTATGAAATGTAAATAATAGATAGTTGAAAGGGTTTAGTTTAGAAGTATATAATTATTTTTTTGCTATTTTGGGTATGAGAAAATAAAAATAAGATATACATTTTTGATTTTGAACAATAAAAAATAAGACGAGATGAGTATCATTTTATATAATGAATATAAATCATTTAAATTATTTTTCAAATACTCAAAACTTATCCAAACACTTGAACTTATCCAAACTTTTCAATTCAATCTTTTATAAATTGTGAAGATTATCCAAACTTTCAATATTATCAGAATAAGGTAATTTTTTTGTAATAACCAGATTTTGAATTTTAAAATTTAAACTGATTATAGTTTGAGATTTTAAAACCGATTTAAAAATCACAATTATAACACCAATAAAAAAACCCTATTATTATACTTTCCAATACATACAATCAATCCCCTGTCCTTGTATTTTATTATATTTTACATCATTCAATCATTTTAGTTACACTTAACAACAATATAACTTTTAGGGATAAACCGGTATGGTATACCGAAAATACCGATCATATTATATATCGTACGTGCGAAATTTTGGCATACCGAAATCTCGGTATGCCAAAAATATATACTATATACCGTACCAAAATTTCGGTATAACATATCGTATCGAAATTTCGGTATATACCGTTATATACCGAAATTTATTTTAGATTTTTTTAAATATAAATAATTTAATTAAATAATTATTTAGAAAAATGGTACGGTATATACCGAAATATTTTTGGTATTTCGGTATATACCGAATACCAAATTTTCATATTTTTTATACCGATGTCATACCGAAAATTTCAAAGATGATAATCATACCGCGAAATTTCGGTATACCTAAATTTTTGGTAAATTTGGCATTTTTCGATATGGTATGCTCGGTATACCGATATTTTCGGTATTTTCTCCATCTCTAATAACTTCAATCACTCTTACACTTTAATTTGACATAAATTTTATCTTACTCAAAAATCCAAAATAAACACATATATTACTTTTTATGAGAATTTCACATAATAATATTTTTGGTTAGAAGTTGAAAAATATAGTTGGTTGAAACTTTATGTCAAATAAAAAATAATTTGTATTATTTTATTTTTTTAGTTAGTGAGATATTGAATTTTCTTTTTTGACGGGGTTAGTGAGATATTGATTGAGTGGGAGAAAAAAGAAGATAAAATTAAAAAAACGCATGAAAGAGAATAAGTGTGCAAGAAAAGTAGGAGATATAAAAGATGTGCGGGAAAAAGTAATAATAATAAAATAATACACTTTTTTCTCATTCAGTTTTTATCTCTACTATTTTTCTTGCACATTATTATGTTTCATATGTAAATATATATAAATATTTTATTTTTACCGATTGAGCCAGTTTTTTGATAAAAATATTTATGTTTTTTTATTATTTATTAAAGTTTAAACAATATCATATTTCATATTTTCTTTTAATTAATATTTTAATTATTAAATTTATTAAACAATTCTATCAATTTTCAAAACTAGATAATACCTATTTATTTCTCTCTCATTCTAGTATTAATAAAATTTATTAAATTTTAGTATTCTAAAATAATATATTGTGTTGTTTATGATTTTATTTTATTTATTTCAATATATTTTTTTATAAATTATAAATTTTTACAAGTACATATTTATTTTTTAATGTCATATAGGAAATATGAAAAAATAGATAAAAATTAACCAGTTGAACTGACAACCGGTAGACCAAACCGGTCTGTTATAAAAACACTGGTATAACTTAAAATGAATAACATAAGTTCAAGTTGTTTGCCTTTAAAAAAAAAAAAAAAAAGTTCAAGTTGTTTGTTTTAACACCCATGAAATTTATACCACTCAAGTATTTCATCTCTTTAGCTCGTTAACTGGAAAAGTCTAGTTATAAACAAGATTAATGACAAATATCTAATGGAGGAGAAATTGTCACAATAATTTTTGGCTTATTTTCATATTTGATTTTTCGGTTATGTTAGGATCTGAACAATTTGGTTTTAATTTTCAAATTTAGAAATATTTTGGCTATTTTTTTAATGACTTTGGTCGAAATGTTCAAATTTGATAAATAATCTAATTTGTTCGTTTTAAGTGGAAAGAAATCTAATTTATTTAATTTTCAGTTCTGACGGTGGTTGCAAAATGGAGGAGAATGTGGGTGTATAACTAAGGGTTGAGTAGAAAATATTTTTTTTTTTTTTTTTTTTTGACGGGGAGTAGAAAATTAAATTAAATGCCCGTTTGGTAGGCGTATTTTGCTAAAGGTAAAAAATACAACTATATTAAAATACGAGGTGGGTATATTGTACATTACTGGCCCATAAATATAATAAAAAGCCCAATTAGAATACGAAGCCACATTAAAGCTCAATTAGATAGGAAATGAAGCCATAGCAAAGCCCAATAACTCACTTTCCCTTTGATGTGCAATACAAATTCTCTTCTCCATCACCTCTCTTCTTCTTCTTCTTCCCGTCTCTTTTCTCTCGTCTCCCTTCCTTCATTTGCCCTCTGAAAGAACACGCTCCACTCACCTGCTCACACACCTGACTCGGCGGCTATGCCCAGAAATCGGCGGGGACGGGTGGAGGCTAGGGTTTGACAGAGGAGAATTGCATTAATCTGAAAGGTAGGGAGAAGTTACATTTCTTGCAGAGATTCTTAGGTGTGGAGTTGTGGGTTTGAGTTAGGTATTTATAGGGAAAACCTAATGAACATATTGAATTCTAGGTTAAGTCAATCAATTGTGTTTAAAGTCTATTTTAATTTTGGATTATTACACATGTCAACCAACCCACGTCGTGTTTGGCCAACTTGGAACAATTGATCCCACCTTTTAAATGGAATGTATGCATAGATTATGGTGCATTTGATAGTTTTGCGAGTCTTTCATGAGTAAATGATTTGAGCTGGGGCAGTGGGGCTGGGGCTGAAATTTTGGTTAATATATGGTGTCAATAAGCAGTTCGCTTTAATTATTCAGAAATGCTAACTTATACATGAATTTAAGTTTTTATTTTTCATTTTTTTATTTTATAAATCTTTTGAATGAAATAAACTAATGTTGAAGCTACTAAAACTCCTGAATTAAACTTAGGGTTGGCCTAGGGTTGGCCTAGTGATGAGGGCTTGAGATTTAAGAGTGTGCTCCTCTCTGGGTCTCATGTTCGAAACCCACATTATAAGCATGTGTGAAGGTACGAGTAGTTATAAATGTGGTACATACGGTTGTAAAATGAAATTTGGTGTGTGTTGATAGCCACGCCATAAACTAAACTTTAACTTGAACACGTGGACAATTGGAAAGGTTTGATAAGTCCATTATAATCACAAGTACTTTTTATTATTTGACTTCTTGTATTTTATACAAGTAATGTATTTGGCTCCAATAAGCTATCAATAACTTTCTAATTATTGCTAGTTGGATCATAATGAATAACAAAATAATTATCATAAGGTTATTTAGTGGAAAGTCTTTCTTCAGTGCTGAGTCGTGATTTTTAGTTGATTAAGTATTTAATCTTCCAATGATACCATAGTTAAATAAATGACATCTAAAACTTCTACATGGATAAATGGCTTTACGTCTGGTCTTTGCTTTATAGTCACGTTATCAAATTTTTATACTAGAAATAGAGCGAGATATTCAGTGAAACAACTACCGCTTGACTGCTTTTAATTCGGCAAGTTTTCCTTGTCATAGAGGTGTATGTATCGTCTTTTGCTTAAATTTTCTATCTAGAGTTCCACTCCTAATGCACTTGATCTTCTGCGAACATCATTACTTCAATTGGGTTCATTTATTCAACATCTCTATTTATTCCAAAATTTTCTGAAGGAATTATTTTGATTATGATTCAGGTTTCTTGTAAAGCATGGACCACAGGAAATACACATGTTTTAGCAATGGACCTTCTATGAATGCCAGCAGATTAAATCTTCCAAATAAGGTACACGCAAGACCTCAAATAGAAGATCAGGAGGAACCTGCGGATTATGCTGCTTCCATGGATGTAAATGTTGACCTTCGGGAAATTTATTTCCTGATCATGCATTTTCTTTCTGCTGGGCCGTGCCAAAAACATTTGCGGAACTTCGGAATGAACTTTGGGAACATGAGCTCTTACCCAGAAGATATCATGCTTGGTATTCACGAAGTGGTGCTGTTACCAATGACGAATGTGGTGATGGAATATCCTTTCCTCTAGATTATGAGAATTTGGCTGGACGGTAAGCATAAAGTTACACTTCATTCTGGTTCTGTCTTGCAATGATCCCACTGTTACCGTGACAGTTTGTTCATAAGAAATGGTCTCATCTTCTCCAAGCACATTGCTACAGAAATATCTAATCTCTCCTTTAACATTTGATGGATTTCCATATTGTCTCTCAAGGAGTGTCTTTGTGTGTGTTTAAATTTGTCCTGAATTTGAAATGTATAATACTTGTGATGCTATATAACTTAGATCGTATAAGTTTGGCATTAAATTCTCCGGATGTGATTAGCTTCATAATAGTTGTGGTAAGGCCCTCTAGAACACAACTTCTTTTACTAGTTTTTCATGTGTTATGAGTATTAGCATCAGTATATTTCCAAAATGGTCTTGCTATTATCAGCAGTTCAATTGGTCGGTCCGGATCATTTGAAGGTCCAGCCAGTAACAAAATTTTACTCTCATGAAAGTATTGATTAGCATCAACATATTTTTCTAACTTTGAATACGCTTCTTAAATTTTAAATCACACATTGAAAATGTGAAAGAAGTTTCTTTGTGTGCAAGTGTCTTCATTAATTCGTTTCTGCATTTGAATTTCTTCACCAGGTACTCTCATGCTGAAAAGGATCACTTGGTTAGGCTGCTAAAGCAGCTGATGCTGATGGCATCACCTCCATTGCAGCGTATGACTGGAAGAACCACTCCAAGTGCTGCTGACGTTCCAACCCTACTTGGGACTGGGTCCTTTTCTTTGTTTTCATGTATAAAATGCTTTGGCCTTGTGTCTTTTGTTTAATTTCCCCTTCAGCTTGTTTGGGAAGCAATATTTGACTTTTTTAATAGTAGTGACATATCATGTATTGTTGCAATGGCTTAAGGTTCCTTCAGTTGGCTTTCTAGCTTTTGGTGGCTTATATCTTGCACTATATTGAACTACTTTTTGAACCATTATTTGTTTGAGTAGGGGTTGATTTGTTTGCAATTCATGAACTAAATAACTTGCTACTAAAATGCTGATCGCACAACGTATATTTAATCCCAAAGCCATGCACTCCAGAATAGTGACCGTTACATACTTTTAAGGTTGTAGTTTTGGGAAGTTTATTCTTCTTTTTAAATTAAAAAGAAATTATGTCATCGAGTTGTTTTTCCTTGATGTGCGGGTTAGTTTTCCAACTTCTGAGATCAGTCATGTACATTACAATCCTTCTTCTCAAGCAGTTGCAACTGATTTTTTTATTTTATTTCTCTCCTTATTTGCATTACTTTGTATTATTGTGGAACACCTTAACCCTGTACACCTATAACTTCTTGGAATACGGACCCACCTCAAATGTATAAATTTGTGAAAATGCAACATTCATTTACTTTAATAAATGCATTTATGAAGACCATTACATTTTATGCAGGTGATAGAAATAAGGTAAATAAGCCAGTGAGGAATTTACCATCTTTCCTACGCTGGCCTCATATGCAAGCTGATCAGGTTCGAGGGCTTAGCTTGAGAGAAATTGGAGGTGGCTTTCCAAAACACCATCGTGCTCCATCTATTCGTGTTGCATGTTATGCCATTGCTAAACCATCATCTATGGTCCCAAAGATGCAAAATATAAAGAAGTTACGTGGTCATAGGGATGCAGTATATTGTGGTATATACTTCTTCTCTTCGCTTGAATGCATGGGTGCTTTTAGAATGCACTCATCAAATGGATGATAATTCATTGAAGCAAATCAATAGAAATTGACATTGTGTCTGATGATCATCTAAAATCAGAATTTTTGCCCCTTTGACAATGTTATCTCCTTATCTTAACATATAAATTAAATATTTTCTATACAATATATTGCTCAGTTCAATTCTTTAACACTATGTAATGCAAATGTCTTGGTTTCTTTACCTAACTTCTTTGGATTTTCTAGCAATATTTGATCGCTCTGGCCGCTATGTGATTACTGGATCTGATGATCGTTTGGTAAAGGTTTGGTCGATGGAAACTGCGTTGTGCTTGGCTAGTTGCCGTGGACATGAAGTAAGTTAAAATCTAGTGGACTTAAAATGTGTCATATGTTGGGCAAGATTTTTTAGTTGTTTCTCAATCAACTTTCTGTTTACTTTTCTGTCCTTGTGATTATTACCAGGGTGACATTACAGATTTGTCTGTCAGTTCCAATAATGCTCTAGTGGCATCAGCGTCAAATGACTTCACCATTCGAGTTGTAAGATTCAGTACCCAACCAACTTCAATTTAGTCTTTACCTCTTACAAAGCTGAATTATTATATTTTGCAGTGGCGCCTGCCAGATGGGTACCCTATTTCAGTTCTTCGTGGGCATACTGGAGCTGTTACTGCCATTGTCTTTAGTCCCAGACCGATTACCCCCTATCATCTCTTATCGTGAGCCTTATAATAAAATCAATTACTACTTTATTTGTTGTCATTTCGGAATCACAAATCTTTAGAGCATTCAATGAACTGTTATGATGTTAATAGTGAGTATAAAGAGCCTGCTTGTCCTCCGAAACATCTGCACAGTCATAGTTGTTAGCGTGCCTGTGAACATAGTCAGAATATGTTTTATGAGAAAAATACCTGCATCTTTATTTGATAGATACTGATCTTAAATAAATCAAATTTGTCAAATCTTTTGCTATGGAAAGAAAATATAATCCTATCTAAATCAAGATTTGTCAATTTCTTGCTATGGGCAGGAGATACAGTGTTCAAAACACGACATAAGTCATAAAAGAGATTAGATTTCGCAAAAGTAAAAGAGATAGAGAACCTAACCACAGCGCAAGAGGAACAATGCCAGTTGTGCTGTTTCTGCTTTTCTTTACCAAGTTACCATAAAACCCTAGGCCAGAATTCAACGCTGCTTTCTAGTATTATGATTCTATCGCTGTTCTGAGTTTTTATGTCTAAAATTGTTTTATATACTAAAATCAGTACATGAAACATGTTTTGGGGTGAGGAGATCTGCAAAGTTCAGGGGCTCGCCTCTAACAACTATCTGCACACTCTCTCTTGCCTTGATTGTGTGATTATAGTGACAACAAAATGGAATTGTTGCAATCAGCTTGTGATATCTTTCCTTTGGGTTCCATGGTTTCTTGATTGTTGTGGAATTCTAAGTCAGATGTGGTGTATTTACTTTTTAGCTATCATTTTTTCCTATTGTTTTATGGTTTCCAACTCTCCCCAATATAATGCAGCCCCTAATTTTCTTTTTCTATAGTTTCCTCTTTCTTTTCCGGTAAAATTACAAATCTTGATATTCCCACCTATTGTAATAGTCCATTTAGCTTTAACTAGGTAATCATAAGCATCAAGCAAGATTTATTAAAATACATCATTGTGCCTTGTGAACTTTTAGTCGGACCACCGACCATGATATATTGTAAATCAATAAAGGAAAGCTGTCCACTGCCAGCATTGTGTCTTGGCTTCTTTTATACTAAAATATGATGGTACTCTGTAATGCCTCGGTTGTTGGCTACTCTTTGCATGCGGGACAATGAAAATGTAATTTGTAAAACTATGGCCCCTATAAAGACAGGACATCATTATGAGTTCACCATGTGATGCTTGGATATAAATGTCTGCCTAGTAAGTCTATAAGGTGATGTTCGTTTTGGATTTTAATTGCCTTTAATTGGTTTTTGAAATCTAGGAGATTTTAAAATATGTGTTAGTTTTGAGTTTTTGAATCGGGTAGAATTTAACTTTATGATGTAAGAATAAATGATGTTGTATTATTATATTATTTGTTGAGTGTAACCTTTTAAAAAGATGAGAGTGTAACTTTGGTCAAAAATGGTATAGGGTTGAGTGAAAGTAGAACAATAGTTAATTGATATTAATTGATAGATTTCATGGGTTATTTATAGGGGTGTAGTATGGGTTTTAAAAACCAATTTATAAAACCCAAACTAAAACGGGTTTTAAATTTCAAAACCTAAATCCAGATTTTTTAAACCCAAAACGAACATCACCTATAGGATGAAATGTAAGTAGGAGAGAGAATGGATGAGAGAAAAATGATGTTGTGATTGTATTGGATTGGATTTTGAGAAAATGGGTATGTAGGTGTATTTTATAGGGGTGGATGTGGAAATCCAAAAAGTGAATGTGGTGTGGAGCGCACATCTCCAAACAAACATGTGGGTGATTTGACTCAAACGTGATTTCTACAGAAAACAAAAGATGCTTGTATAAGTATTATCACTCAGCTGCTATCACTTTATTAGCATTAATACGATCAAGTTCTTTTAAAATAGGAATTAAATTTTTGTTTCTATTAAAAATAGTAGTTTTTCTAGTTGCGTGTGAGCTTTCCTCCTCTGCGGAACACGATCTGTTAATAGTATTTTATAGTTTAGTTAATTTATGAGACTGAATATTAACATCAGGTTCAATGAACACGATATCACTTTTCAATAATCAATTCTAGATGGATTGGTGGAAAAGTTGTCTAGACCTTAGAGTTAACAACTCAGCTCATTTTATTTCTATTTTTGCTATTTTGATATCAATAGGTCATCTGATGATGGAACATGTCGGGTATGGGATGCTAGATCCTCCCAGTCTCGTCCTCGTGTTTACATCCCAAAGCCCAAAGATGCTGTTACTGGTTAGATGATGCATTTTTATTCTGTACTTTATGATAACAGCCAAAATAACTGGGCTTACATAATTCTATTTTAGTGCAGCAACAAGCAATTTTCCTCCAGCTAGTGCATCATCAAGCACTGCTTTACCAGGCCCTCAAATATTGTGTTGTGCATACAATGCTAATGGAACTGTTTTTGTAACTGGGAGCTCTGATACTTTTGCGAGGGTATGAATACATATATTATCTGTTTATACTATGTTCCTGGACCACTTGTATGTGAATGTGAAAAATGTGCATGACAGTTGCTTTCCTCATTTACATTCACGCCTCATTTGCAACACATTATTGTAAGCAGGTTTGGAGTGCCTGTAAGTCCAGTACAGATGATCCTGACCAAGTGAGTCATGAAATCGACATACTAGCTGGCCATGAAAATGTTGTCAACTACGTTCAGTTCAGGTTTGTAAGCCATCACTTTAGAACCCTGGAAATTGTCATGGTCTTACTGCTGTATTCATATGCAGTGGCTGTGCTGTGGCTTCACGATCTTCTCCATCTGATTTCTTTGTCGAGGATAGCAAACCAAAGTTCAAAAATTCCTGGTCTGTCATTACTTGTATGCTTGTCTGCATTTTATTGTTGTGCTTTCATTCACTTTTTTTTTTTTGAAAGGGTGCTTTCATTCACTTCACTTATGCTTATTTGTTGCTATAACCTGCACTGACTTGTGCTTGTTGAATCTTGCAACAGGTTTAATTATGACAATATTGTTACCTGTTCACGTGATGGCAGTGCAATTATTTGGGTTCCTAGATCACGGAGATCTCATGTAAGTATTTTAGGCCAGTTAAATTTTAAAGCGTAATACATAAATAAACTTATGTTCATGTAAATGCTTTAGTTTCCCCTCCTTTTATTCTCTTGAAATTTTCTCCCTTCAGGGAAAAGTAGGACGTTGGGTTCGGGCATATCATCTTAAAGTTCCTCCTCCACCTATGCCTCCTCGACCTCCTCGAGGGGGTCCACGTCAAAGACTACTTCCAACTCCCCGTGGTGTAAACATGATTATGTGGAGCCTGGATAATCGCTTTGTGCTTGCTGCTATAATGGGTATTCTACCTCATAGGAAAAACTTTTCTTCAATTTCCTATATTTATCTCTTAATAGCATTATGCAAATTTTGTGGTGGAGGAGTTAGTTTTGCTTTGTTTTCAACAGTGGATTTATTATGCAGATAATAGGATTTGTGTCTGGAATGCTAATGATGGCAGCTTGGTGCACTCTTTGGTTGGTCATACAGCATCTGTACGTACAATTGAATGTTTGTGCTTTACGCTTCATGTTTACCTAAATCTGAACGAGTGTTATTATTATTATTATAATTTTTGGCGTCAGTGTGTTGCTTTTTGTACTCGTGTATTATTTAGCAATGTTTTCCAATTTATTAGCACCTTAACCTCAACCTCAACCCCAACCCCTCACAAAAAAAAAAAAATAAAAAAATGAAGAGAAGTCCATGCAATTCCAAAAATTACTATATAAAACAAACTACACATTAGTTTGTTTAGATTCATCTCTAGTTCTTCTGCTTGTTTCAGTTTAGGAACTTTTGATGCTATTTCATGTACCCTTGATTACCAAAGAAATACTAAATAAAACAAACTGCACTCTAGTTTGTGAATATCCCTAGTTTTTCCTCTCATTTCTGCTTATGAACCTTTAATGTCATTTCATGTACCCTTGATTTATCTTGACACCATTGTGCTACTACTTTTACACTTTCCAATTCCTACAGATCTTTTGTTTGTTAAACTTTGTGTTTCAACTCATTTAATTCTTTTTATTGGTTCTTCCGCTGTCCCACTCTTTTGTTCTCAGTATATCCACAACGCAACATCAAGGGTGCAGTGTTGCAGGAATTTCAACTTAACTTAAACAGTGAAAAGCTGTTTTCCTGCTGGCCTTTTCTGCAGTTTATGCATATAGAAGTTTATTTTTGACTTTGTACTAGCGCTTGCAACTTCTCGTTATAACTAATCTCTAATTGCGAATAAACTTTAATTGATTTATTTCTTGTTGAATATCATATTAGGAAGTCAACGATGTTGTAGGGAACTGATGAGAACTTAGCCAACAAGCCTAGCAATTGAGTTGCCACAAATTTTACATTTAGTCCTTTAACTTTTCTATTGCTTATTAGGGGCTAATTTGCAAGAGTTGTATTTTCTTATTAGTTGATAGTTGGAGTTGTTAGGAGTTAGTTAGTTGGTTAGGTAGAATTGTTGCCTATATAACTACTTGTATAAGCTCATTTGAGATAGGAATAAAATAGAAGAAGCATTATAGCTAGTAATCGAATACTTTCTCGCGCGAGCTAGAGTATCGGTTTGGGTTTCGTTGCTTGCCAACCTGAGTTGAGGCATCGAAATCATCGAGCTAATTTGCGGTTCGCATCAGAAACTTAAGAGACTCATGAACTGATACATTGCTGATCTCTGATGTAGTAGATTTTTACTTTCTATAGAAATCATTACACACTATGTTTCTAGCCTTTCTCTTTACATCGGGAGAGGGGCGGGAGATTGTGGTGGTAAGCTTATGGGCTTTTGTGACCACTAGAGCAGCATTCACCTATTCATTTAGAGATATGTCAGTGAGATACACTCTGCGTGTTGCTTTAAGCAATATTTTTCCATTAAACTTTATGAAGTTAAAAGAGACTAAATTTCAAAATTTTGTTTGTCCCATTTTAGTAAGTTGATCTCTTATCATTTATGCAACTACACAGTAGTTTAATTTCCACTCCTCTAAATACATGCTTTGTATTAAAGGTATTAATTTACAAAAACCTCCTGAAAGTACTCCCTCCGTCCAATTTAAATATGGCAAATAGGATTGGCACAGGTTTTAAGAAATATTAATTGTTTATGTATAAAGTAGATGGGTGGGGGTAAAAAGTAAGGGTATTGTTGTCAAATCATTAATAGGAGAGAGAAAATTAGTTGAAAAAGAGAGAAGATAGTTTAAGAGTCAATTGACAAAGGTTGTAAATAAGTGTGTGTTGTGAGGGTGGAGATTAGTGAAAAACTTTCCATTTTGGGATGACATATTTAAATTGGACGGACCAAAATGGTATATTGACTAATTCAAATTGGATGGAGGGAGTATATAATAACTCGAAATGCTAAATTGAAGTTTTAGCATCGAGGCATCTACCTTTTATGGATTTAATTTGAGTGCTTCTTTCTAAAGTGAGATAGTGAGATTGTGTATTACTGTTTCATAGATAATAGATAGTGGAGTAAGCAATATGTTCTTTGGAGGATAATTAGGGGGCACAATTGCTGCAGCCCCTTTTATCCTAAAGTTGCTCCTGTCCTCATTGCCTTCTTTTTAATCAAGAAAAAAATCAGAGTAAATCACTATCGCTTAACTTTTGTCTTGATACTCTAATTATTTTATTTACAGACTTATGTTTTGGATGTGCATCCTTTTAATCCAAGAATTGCTATGAGCGCTGGGTATGATGGGAAAACTATATTGTGGGATGTAAGTTAATGATGCTTATTTTTAATAATTTTCTTGACGCTAGTTCTGTTTGTCTTGATCTTTTTTCTCTGTGATGCATTCCTAGATATGGGATGGTACTCCGATACGAGTTTATGATGAGATAGGCGGACGGTTTAAGTTGGTTGATGGAAAGTTTTCACAGTAAGTCACACTATGTAGCTTTTTCTCTGCATTTCAGCTCAGATCTAAATCCTTTTACACGTCATCCATGTGATATACTCCTTCCGCCCCCTTCAAGTTTAACATGTGAGGGACGGGTTTTAATGCATATAGTATTTTATTGTAAAATTGTTGGTGGAAAGTGTGAAAAAGTAAAAAGGTAGAGAGAGAGTGTAGGAAAAGTAAAATGCTGAGTATTTTTATTGTAAATGTGGGGCCACAACTTTCCAAAAAAGGGAAATGTTAAGCTCTAAGAGGATGCCCGAAATGACAAAATGTTAAACTTAAAGAGGGACATAGGGATTATAAGAATAAGAACCTTATGTTTTCACATTATCATTTCAGTACTACGATCTCATTTTACTTTTACCATGTAATTAAGTTTGCTCTAAATTCTAATTCCTATCCTTTTATGTGATATGTACCATCTACAAGCATAAGAACCCTATGTTTTCACATTATCATGTATGACAATCTTGTTATACTTTTTCCTGTATTATGCCAGCATATTTTGTGTCATCTCTATTAAATCTCATTTTGTATTGCTTTTGCTTTCACCTACATTATTCCAGCATGTTTTGTGTCAACTCTATTAGAACATGTCTCTGTTCTTTTGTTGTATAAATCTATTGCTTGCTATTTGATAATTACTCTTTCTCTCTAGGGATGGCACATCAATCGTGCTTTCAGATGATGTCGGACAAATATATCTGCTGAACACTGGTGAAGGAGAGTCTCAGAAGGATGCTAAATATGACCAGGTATGCGAGTGCTACTTGGTTTCCGTTGTTGGGTTTCTATGACTCCCATATGATGATTTGACTTTGTAAATATATCTCCAACAGTTCTTCCTCGGGGATTATCGCCCGCTTACCCAGGACACTCATGGCAATGTTGTTGACCAGGTGAAGGGATCTTTTCTATCATGTTTGTTACCACTGTATTTTGGAGCTCTCCCACTATTTTTGTTTTACACTTCACTTCTGTTCTCTCTTACTCTAATCATTTTGTGGTTTCCTGGGATTATATTTGTATTTTGAATTGTTATAATGTAGTGGCCTTGCCCTTTGAAATAGTTTGATGGCTGTTGTAGACAATATTTGTTTCAAATTCAGAAGAAGAAATGTGCAAGTAAAAATTGAAACAGTAGATTCATCAGAGTTTATTTAGCCCTGCATTAAATCTGTTGTCTATAGCTTTCTTGTCCTCCTAGTTCTCCAGGTACATACAAAAATAGCTAATAGTAAACAGTTCAGTCTACTAGTGGGACTGCTTGGTCCTAAGTTTGCTTACTTATCTGAAACGCCAATGATATGCTGATTGATTAATGATTCAACTTATCGTATACTTTGAAGCTGATATTGTTTAACGACCATTTATAGATGTCTTATCTTGTTCGTATTTTGTTTGTTTCTGTTATTGTTGCTCATTTAATTAAAAGGAAAAGGCTTACCTTCCGCTTGATCTTGGAGAAGTTGTATATATCTCTTAAGTCTAAAATCTCTAATTTATTTCCATTAGATGGTTATGTATAAATGCAATATCACATACTAGTTGTGGATGATAACTACACCCGCTTCCCCTACCCCATACCATTTAGAAGATAAAAAAATAAAGGTTGGTAACATTTCTGTGACTTAATTGCTCTGGATCTACAGACTCAGGTGGTAGAATTATTGTGTAACCTTTTGTGGTTGACAAAAATTGGAATATCCGAATGATTATTTTGTTTTAAGAGTGGTTCAAAGGTATTAGTAACATCTCATTCCTCTTCATTTAATCTCTCATTATGTTGGATCTGATGCAGGAAACGCAACTTGCACCATACATGAGGAATATACAAGACCGACTATGTGATTCGAGTATGTCATGATTTCTGTTACTCACCTACTGATGATTTTGCGTGTGTAATTCTCATTATCTGTTATAGCTTTCTGATTGTTTGGTTATCATATCCTACAAATGGGAATCACAGGCATGCTTCCATACCCAGAACCTTACCAGAGTACATATCAGCAACGCCGACTTGGTGCGCTGGGAATTGAGTGGCGTCCTTCATCCATAACATTTGCTGTTGGAACAGATATTGGGATGGGCCAAGAGTTCCAGATATTGCCTTTGGCAGATTTGGATGTTGTGCTTGATCCTCTTCCAGATTATGGGGATGCTATATTTTGGGAACCTGAAAATGATGTCATCAATGATGACAATGACTCAGATTATGGGGAAGAGTATTTCAGTGACGAGAAAACAAGTCCTAGTGGCAGCACCTCTAATGATTCAGTTTGTAGTGAAGAAGACAGGGTTAAACGACCAAAAGATAGAATGCGCCGTTCAAGACGGAAGAAATCTTTGCAAGATGTAAGCTTGATTTCCTAAATATAAAAGGCCACGTGCAAAGATTAACCCTTGAGGTCTTACCTTTTTGAAAAAAAATCCCCTTTTGAAATTACTCAAGACTCCCTTGAGGTTTGTATCTTCTTTTAAGTACCCCAACACTTGTTAGTTGTGAAAAACAAATGTCAAGGGTTAGGATATGTAAGTTTTGTATGATAGCTGTTTTTGGTTGTTATCCCAAAATATTAATAATTAATGTGTTTACTTCTTTTAAACTATGTTCATTTTCAGGTTGAAGTGACAACTGCTTCGGGTAGACGTCTTAAGAGGAGAACTTTGGATAAACAGGAGAGAACTTCTTCCCGAAGTAAAAGATATAGAAAATCAAAAACTGGTCAGAGGACCTCTCAGAAGAAGTCTACTAAGTTGAACTCGTCAAGACCTCAGAGAATTGCTGCACGTGATGCTATGGACAACTTTCAGATACCAGAAACATCCACAGATGAAGATGAATATGCTTCAGCAGGTGAGACATCAGAGAGTGAGTCATCCTTGGAAGGTTCGTCCATTCAGAGGAAAGAGCTGAATGAGCCAGTGCAGTATTTGGTATCTTCAGATAGGTCTGATGAATTAGGCAAACCACGTCTAGACCACCCTGATAGCCGGACCAACATCGGAAACAAGACGAATTTGGTGCTTAGATTTTCCCTTAATCGTAAGACACCTACATTGTCTGAGAACCATGTGGATCGATTGGAGAGTCAAACTAGTATTGCATCTTCAACTTTGAAAGCTTCGGAGGAAAACCCTGTAGAAGAAAGGGTTAATTCTGGATCAGGGGACCTAACTTCATCTTCTGCAATCATTGTTGATGAGGAGCACACTGAAAGTTACAGAAGGCAGCTCAAAGATGTTGAAAAATCAACAGAAGCTGGCAATGAGTTGAATGGTGTCAAAAGGAATAGGCTTAAGATCAAAATAGGCACATCAAATGGAACACGGTTAAGAAATCTCGTGCCACCAAACATAAATGCTGAAAGAACTGATGGATGCTTGCGGAGTGAAGGTGAAGATAGGTCTTTGTCGTCTGTTATGCCTTCTTTTCATGGTTATCAGCAGTTGGACAATGACTCTGATGTGCTTAACAAGAATAGGTTTGATGGCAGAGAAACAGATTTATCTACTTCCGATCTTCGTGGATCTACTAGCTTCAATGTTGATGCAAAACTCTTGCTTGAACCACTAAGTATCTCTAAGAAGAAACACCCCATATTAAAAATAAAACCATTGAAAACTCCTGGGGCCTCACCTGGAAAACTTCCAGGTAATACCAGCTTAGATGCTTCCTCAGGTGTTGCAGGTGAGTCAACATCTAAAACTGTTCAGGAAAAACAAATTTTAGATGTGTCAATGCCAGAAAATTTTATGGATGAACCAAATCATTTTCCAGATTTCCATGTTAGTGGTGACAAAGCTGATAATGATGGTCCAAATGTTAGCTTCCATAACCAAGCAGCAGAAGCTCCAGACTTGGCAACTGATTCAGCTCGTAGGGCTAGATCATTGAGGTTGAAAAATACATTTTGGGAGGGTGGTCCTGCAAACCATAACTTCGAGATGGGTGTCGACTATCTGCCACCAGGTACATCAAGAGATGCAGAAAGATCCTCCAAGAAAGCTACTGTAAAAATTCAATTTGAGGGGTCCAATCATGCTGGAAGGTCTAGATCGTCCAGGGATAAGGTTGAAGATTACTACAGAAGAGATGCAAGTTCTTTAGGTGAAAGAAGCAAAACCATATGCCAAAAAAAAAATGAACTGGCTGCTGTTGACCGAGCTTGAGCTGGAGGAGGGATATCGCTACATCCCTCAGCTAGGAGATGAAGTTGTGTACTTGCGACAGGTAGAGCACTAAATTCTGTAACTTTGAAGGCAAATTACAAAAACTACCCTTGAGATTGCACCCCTTGAGTCTTACATTATTACCCCTCAAGGTGCAATTGTGGAAAGAACAAATCTCAAGGTGGTATTTGTAAGTTCTGAACGAGTGCTGTTTTTCTATAACTATGCAGGGTGGATAAAATACTGTAAGTTTTTGGTACGGTAATGGTAGCATATTTAGAAATTATGGTATATACTGAAATATCAAAAGAAATTTGTCTTTTTGGTATATCGGTATTTCTGTAAATTTCTCTGTAAAATTTCAAATATATACCAATACCGCATATGGTATTTGGGTATGCCAAAAATGTCAGATATGAAACGAATCAAACAATATGTCAATTTTTCGGTATAAAACGATATACACCAATACCATCAACAATTTGGTATGCCGAATTTAAATATACCAAAATTTTTGATACAGTATCGGTATGAATTTCTACATACCGAGAATTTCAATGCGGTACAGTACAGTAATGAAATGAAAATTTTAGGGGCCGCTTGTTTGTAAATTCTTCATTCGGAATGGGAATGGAATATGTTTTCCCTCCATGCCCCTAGAATATTGGAGGAAGAATTATTTTTATAGTTGTTACATCGCAAGTATTATGCTCTAATTTAGGGAAAAAATGAGATAAAAGAAGGTTGTAATGGTGGTGGTAGGGAATGATTGAGGAGAACCATTATAGGTTGGGAAAAAGTTAATCAAAATTGGGTAATGATTACCTTATTTAGGAGGGAAAGTTGTGGTATTGATCATTTTTTGTTCTTATTAACCACCATAGTTGTCCTATACTCATTCTCATTCCTATTCTTATTGAGGAATTTTCAACCAAACGCCCCCTTAGTATACAATACGAATCACCCCCTATTCAAACCCTGTGAGTAGTTTATGTAATTATACCATCTGGTAATGCTTTTATCTTTGTACATTTTAGCAAAGGTCTTGAACCTTAAATAATGTGCAGGGCCATCAGGGTTACATAGAATCAAGCGGAACACGAGAGCCCGGTCCTTGGCTTAAGTATCGAGATGCAGTTAGAGCTGTTGAATTTTGTGTGGTTTCAGAACTCAAGTATAAAACACACCCTGGTTCTGGAGAGAGCTGTTGTATAATCTCACTCAAATTCACAGATCCTGATTCCAATTTAGCTGGCCAAAAGTTTCGTCTGACTTTACCTGAACTGGATAACTTCCCTGATTTTATTATTGAACGAACACGGTATGATGCAGCTATGGAGAGAAACTGGATGGTAGGCGATAAGTGCCGGGTATGGTGGAGAGAAGAGGGTGGGCAAGGTGGTACTTGGTATTATGGTTGCATTATTGCTGAAAAATATCAATCGAGTGATTTCCCTGAAAGTCCATGGGAGAAATATCACGTTAGCTACGAGGAAGATAATACCGATTACCACTGTCACAGCCCTTGGGAACTGCAGGATCCAGATGTGTTATTGGAGCAACCTAGCAATGGGTTAGAAAGCAAAGAGAAGATCCTGAATTCCTTTAATAATTTGATGTTGAGAGCTACTAAAGATAAGGTCTTCCTTTTTTCTTCCGGTAGATTTTCATTTCCATAAATTTTTGTGGGGACTAAGTTTGCTATTTGAATCTTTTGCTGATGTTTCAGGATCGATATGGTATCAGAAAACTGGAAGAAGTTGCTCAAAAATCGGAGTTCATGAACAGGTAGAAATTGATGTTGTGATATATTTTTTTAACCTATAATCATATACTCCCTCCATCCCAAAATACCTTTCACACTTTCCTTTTTGGTCCATCCCACAATACCTTCACTCTTCAAATGGAAAACCCTTCATAAACTCCACCCTCACAACATCCTCAACTTTACACAAAATGCAATACTTTTGGGCCCACACATACACACAATCCAACTCATTTTCTTACTTTATACATAAAAGTTTACAAAATTACCCCTCAAATTCCTACTCATCTTTTAACTTTCTTAATTTGTGTGTCCTCCCTCCTATGAAAGGTTTTATGAGACGTAGGGAGTAATATGTTTGTTTCAGCTTTAGGGTGATTGGAATAATTCTAATTGAAAAATCATGGAATATTAAAGAGGTGATATTTGACTTTTGTGTATGTTTGGTTGATAAGATGTAGTACTGTAGGATTGAGAAAAAGATTGTGCAAGCGAGCGATAGTGAGATTATGAAAGTGGGTATTTTCCTTTTCTCCCTTGTAAAAAATAAAGGTGTGTGTTATTGGAAATGAGAAAAGTGTAAAAATAAAGGTGTGTGTTATTGGAAAGAAGAAAAGTATGAGAGAGAATGTAAAGAGAGCGTAGGTACTACTATAAATATAATTTAGGATTTTGAAATCTAACTTGTATAATCCTACAAATAAACATGCATCAGAATTTTGTAAGTAAAATCTTGCTTTTGCTAATCCAGAAATAAACAACATACCCATTAATATAAATGTTTACGATTGAGGTTAGTCTAATTATGACAAAAAAAAACCTCGAAAGCTTGTCTCCTTGCACATATTGAGGGTGAGGTTTTGTTCATTGTTGTTGTGGGGGGTGTTTATTTTTGCATTTATCAAATCACCTATTTCATAAATTAGATAAAAGGATGTAAAAACCTTAAACTGAATAGTTGTATTTGCAGGTTTCCTGTTCCATTATCACCAGAAATTATCATTATGAGGATAGCAAGCGACTATTACAGGCGCCTGAAGGCAGTGGAGCTTGACATTGAGGTAATGATAGATAATGCTAAATCTTACTTCCAGAGAAATTCGGAACTTCTGAGAAAGATGGATCGCCTATCAAATTGGTTCCGACGTATCTTATCAGACCTATGATGCAGCATTCTTTCTTCATTGTGCATCTTGGGAGCCCACAGATCCTGTCTTCCTACGACGGGTCTCTTGTGGCTGCGAATCTCCAAGAAAACACAAATGTTGTATGTTGTAAGAGGAGTTTTATAAATTGTTCTTTATATGGGATTACAGGAGATCACAATTAAGAGACCACAGTGTCTGAATGTTTTTCACTATTTTTTTAATAAAAGACTACAGTTTAGACTAGTTTCTTGTTGATTATTTGTTTCATTGCTGCTATCTGCTTTTGTTAAATTGTTTTTGTGATTTCTTGAGAGAGCTTGCTCTAATTTGTTTGTGTTGCAACATTAAAATGAAACAATCATATGATGGTCTACGTAATTAAAAAAAAAAAAAAACAAATCGATATACTTTTATTTATAAATATTAGGTCACTGTATTTTCAAAATATTGAATTTGAGTCCTTGTCCAGACCAAATTTCATTCGAAATACGAGCATACTCAGTACTCAATTAAAATTATAGGGACATGGTAAATTGGTATTGCTTACAGATGAAAGTGAAGGGATTCGATCCAAAATTGTTAATCTTTTTAATGGTGGGGGATTATTATAAAAGAAAAAAAAGTGGGAAGCTGAAATAAGAACCAAATCTATAATTTTCCAGTTTTATCACAAGAGAAAGAAGAAGGATTTTAATTTATTTTTATATAAAAAAAAACTAATACATCTAATTTGAATAGTATTGTTTATCTATTCGATTTGATTTCGTTTGGTAGAGATATAAAATAAGTCCAGTCATAATTTTATTAATACACTTCAAAGCTCAAGCTCGAATCATGCTTGATATTATTAGAAATGTTTCAAGTCTAACTCGATTAATAATTGAAAATCAAATATAAAATATTGAGACTCGTAAATTTTCAAATAAGCTTAAAAATAGCACAATCTCAGTTCTATATAGTCTCACACTCGAAGAGACCTAAGAAATGATTTTAGATGACTTACTAATTGTAGAAATACATACACATTTTAACATCAAATTAAGTTATAAAAATTCATGTTAGTATAGCATTAGCAACCATAGATGTCTTACCCTAAAGTTGTGCAACACAAACGGCGCAAAAGCCCAACCCACACAATTTAGGCATCAAATTCGAATCTTTGAGAAAGAAAACCTATTGCATCGGCTTATTGGCACCACCATAATTGTAAATACACCATCATTCAATTTTTATTTTTAAGTTAACACAACAATACTATCCTTTTTATTTTTCTAATACATTATATTAGTATATACACCACCTCAATTTTGAAACACCTTTTCAGTTTTCTCTTATTTTATATGTAAATACATTATATCCTCAAAAATTATGAATATAATTCTCCATTCAATAAAAATATTCAATTTTTTTTTCCTAAAACTTGAATGTACCATCAAAACTCAAGCAAACAACAATCATCTCATTTATTTTGTTCATTTGGCCTATATATATTACAAGAATGGTGAATAGTCGAAGTGTATTTTTTTTTATTAGCTAGGTTTTAATTTTTATTAATATGATTGTGTTTGATGTTCATATGATATTTATTATGCATATTTTTGTAGTTTGTGTGAATAAAATGATGAGTAGGATAATGTCATATCATAATGTTTTCTTGCGTATTTTATTAATTTCTTTTGCGATTATCAATTTTTCGACTATGATTTTTTGAAAATATATCAATATTTTGATTTTTTTCTAAAATTGTGATTTTTTCAAAAAAAAAAAAAAATCTAAAACTCTTTTCAATACACCCCCAAAATTTCAAAAGAAAAAAATCGAAATACTGACATATTTTTTAAAATCATGTATATTATTTTAAAATTTCATTTTTTTTTCAAACTTTACTAACAATGAGTTTAAGATTTTTTTTTCAAAAAAGTTCACAATTTTTTAAAAATTTTGAAGTGCCGATAAATTTTTAAAAAAACAGTGCCAAAAATATAAAATCACATTTTTCGTCCAACAAAACCACAAACCCAATTTCTTGCATTCATACTATACTAGTATACTACCATACATTTATACAATTTGAATATTATTTACTCGTTTTTACACAAAAACGCATTCAAAATATAATATTAACACTAAAACTTAACCTAACATTCTCAAATTAAAAAACCTAGTAATTAATCTCAATCTTCAAACCTAGAGTATTAAATACTTACGATTAACCTTAGTGAGCGACGACAAAGGTGGCAATTTAATGTTCAATTTCGCTCCGTCTTTCGATTCAAAAAATTGAAATGAAAATATTGGGAAAGATGAGTGGTGTATTAATTAATTTTTAAACTTTTACAAAATTGATATAGGAAAATTTAGAAAACTAAAGTATGATGTATTTAGTAAATTAAAAAAATAAACGATGTCTTCATCTAAATATTGTATTTACAAAATAGAGTGGTGTGAACCTAGACCAAACCTTCTTGTTTAAAAAAAAAAAAAAAAAAAGAGAGAGAAAGAAAGAAACCTGGACCAAAGATGGGCCCGGGTCGGTCCAATACCAAAGAATTGCAGGTTGAGGACCACGCGCCGCCAACCCCCAAATTCCCGCCAATGCTGATGCGCTTCGCCATTTTCTTTCCCGCCTTCCCCGACTGTGCTCTTCTTTATCTCCATTCCCGCCTTAAAATCACTGTCGTCCATCCCTCTCTCTCTCTCTCTCTCTCTCTCTCCTTCCGCTCACTCTAAACATTCAGTCGCACATACGCGTACTGTATAGTAATCGGATGGCGTCGTCGAAGAAGTCGAGCAACGGGCGGTCGCCGCTGGTCAATCAACAGAGTCAAATCACTGCATTCTTCCGTAAGAAGCCGGAATCGTCGTCATCTCCTTCCAATTCCCCCTCGCCTACCCTTTCGAAACAAAAACCTAACCCTAAGGAGGCGATGCCGACTCCGAGCCCGAGCCCTATAACTCCTTCGCCTCTCCAGTCAAAGCGCAAGCCTGTGCTAGTCATCAGCCCGAATCTGGGCTCTTCTTCAACTGGAAAACCTAGCTCTGATAAGAAATGTCATGGCGCCGAGGTTGTTGACAGAAGGATCAAGGTTTATTGGCCTTTAGATAAATGTTGGTACGAAGGTTCTGTGAAGTCTTTTGATAAGATATCAGGAAAACATTTGGTTCAGTATGATGATGCTGAAGAGGAAATGTTAAATCTGTCGGTGGAAAAGATTGAGTGGATTGAGGAGCCGGCTAAGAAGAAGCTTCGGAGGCTAAGAAGGATTTCATTGGTGGAAGATGAGGAAGATGATCTCAAAGAACTAGAAGATGAAGGAGTTGATGATCTCAAAGAACTGGATGATGATTCTGATGATGAGGATTGGGGCGAAAAGGTGGGAAATGAAATATTAGAAGATGATGATGGTTTGGAAGATTTGGATTTGGAGGTGGAAGAAGAAAAATGTGGTAGAACTGGTGTAGGGAAGAAGATGAGCTCCAGGAAAAGAAATGCAAGTGAAGGTGAACACACGGTACCAGTTGCTACTAAAAAGAACAAGATTGATGGTGAGTTGAAGAATGGCGTTTCTAAGGTTTCTCCCTCTGGCAGTGCAAAAGCTGATCGAGCCCACTAACGGAACCAGTACTTATAGTAAGCAATGACCTTTTTCCTAAAAAGCACTTGTCTTCTCATCCAAAATATATTTGTTATAAGTTGCTTTCTTGTTTTAGCAAGAAGTTATTGACCATAAGATTTAATATCTGAAATGAAGTAACTTGATGACATTAATGGAGGTTATTATTTTGTGCCCGTTTTCAAGTTAATATTGTGATTATGATGTTTACTTTGTTAATCAAGTATAATGTTTGAGCAATAAATGTTAACTCTTGCTAGAACCTGGCAGTATGGAAACACTTCGATGCTGTTGATATCTCTACTTTGCACTGTGGATATTTGTTAGTAGGTTCAATTTTTTATATTGATTTTCTGATACAGCTGACAGAGTGCCGTGTTTGTGTGATTAGCAGTAAACATTAGGTTTTGAAAGTGATGTATGATAGAATGTTCTGATTGGTTGATCAGCAGTAAACTTTTGATTACATCATTGTAGGTGGGAAGATGTTGCTTCTTGATAGCTCTGTAGTGGGAAACCACGACAGAAAGATTTGCCTCACGTGAAGCAGAGAAATTTCGCTTCCTTGGGGGTAAGTTGTTAGATTAACTTAATCCTTCAACAGTGTGAGTATTGAATCAGCTGATGGAAGAACCAGAAATTTATGCTGCTACTTCAATTATAATTTTTACAGTCTCAGCTTGTTGTTTTATCAAAAGATGTTCATTCAAGAACTTTTATTGGGTATAATATTGAGTTGGTTTCTTTTATTGCAGAGACCGCAGGGATGCCAATCGAAGGTGCCCTGGGGATGTAAATTACGATCCAAGAACCCTATACTTGCCTCCAGATTTTGTAAAAGGTCTAACGGGGGCCAGGTGATTGATTATTTCAGTTACTGGTTGAAGCAGTGAAGCTTTCTTGTATGATATTTTTAAATTAATTTTTCTGATGCATTTATTATTATTAGAGGCAATGGTGGGAGTTTAAGTCGAAGCATATGGACAAGGTTCTCTTTTTCAAGGTAGCAGTTTAATTCTTTTAGGTCATCTAAAGTTTAAGCCCATGTTATCAACTCCTTAATTATTGCTTTCCTCTAAAGCTGAAATAATTGTTACCTTAATTTTGAACCAGATGGGCAAGTTTTATGAACTTTATGAAATGGACGCACATGTTGGAGCGAAGGAACTTCATTTGCAGTATATGAAGGTACTGGACTCAGTAAAGGATGAATCTTGGTTTTACATTTTCCATTTCGAAGATTAAGAGTATCTGTATTGTAATGTCTAGAAAATTGCTGTTTCTGAATTACTGTAGCATGTTGGTTTCATCAGTATCTAATTGCTTCTTGTTCTGTCAGGGAGAGCAACCTCACTGTGGGTTTCCAGAGAAGAACTTCTCAGTCAATGTAGAGAAGCTGGCAAGAAAGGTTGTCCAGTGCTGTAAAATATTCTGACTTCACTCTCTTCTGAGTTCTGCCTCAGTTTTTAATTCTTTGTACTTTTGAACACCAAGGTTTATATGTTCTGACTTTAACAGGGCTACCGTGTTCTTGTTGTGGAGCAAACAGAGACACCTGAACAGCTTGAGATTCGCCGAAGAGAAAAAGGCACTAAAGATAAGGTCACTGCAATATAGATCTCATGACTTATATGAACATTTTCCTTACTGTTCCATAATGTGTGACAATAGCTGCCTGCCGATCCTTCCAGGTTGTCACACGTGAGATATGTGCTGTTGTCACAAAAGGAACCTTGACAGAGGGAGAAATGCTTTCAACCAACCCTGATCCTTCTTATATGTTAGCAGTGACTGAAAGCTGTCAAATTTCAGCAAATGAACAAGGGGTCCACATATTTGGCATCTGTGCAGTTGATGCTGCAACGAGCAAAATTATTCTTGGACAGGTGGGATGGAGTTATTTAATTACCGCAGCTAATGCATGTTAAGAGCTTACGTGCTGGATATGCAATTTCTCTTTCACAAATTATTATTGTGGTTGCCTGTAATACACTGCTATTATTTTTATGCATATTGCATAGTCATGAACCTTCTCACTATGAGGACTGAAGTCAGTCTTGTAGAACAACCTGATGGTCCCTATGGTGCTAATAAAGCATTTCATGCTTTCACTTGTTGTAGTATTTGCGACTGGTGTGAATTCTGCGCAGTAAATATTAGGTACAGGTTATATATTCATCCAAGTATCTAGACCCTTGTACCTGTGGAAAAGTTGTTTGACTTTTCAAATAGCTTGTCAATTGCGTACTTATACTTTTCTTCTGTTAATATGCATTTTCTGTGGGCTTACGTATCTTCCTTTGACCAGTTCAGGGACGATGCAGATTGCAGCTCTTTATGCTGTTTATTGTCTGAATTAAGGCCAGTGGAAATTGTTAAACCAGCTAAGCTGCTCTGTCCTGAGACTGAAAAGGCACTGTTTAGACATACAAGAAATCCTCTAGTTAATGAGCTAGTTCCTTTCTCTGAGTTTTGGGATGCTGAGAAAACTACTTCTGAAGTTACGGGCATCTACAAGCGTCTTGGTGATCATTCTTGTTATTCATCAGCAACTGAAACTACTGTGCAGTCGAATGATTCTTCATTGGAGAATAATGATAGAAACTGCCTACCAGATGTGCTATTGAACCTTGTCAGTGCTGGTGAAAATGGAAGCCAAGCACTCTCGGCACTCGGTGGTGCTCTTTTCTATTTGAGGCAGGCTTTTCTGGATGAATCTCTCCTGAGGTTTGCTAAGTTTGAGTTGCTCCCGTGCTCTGGTTTTGGTGAAATCACTCAAAACCATATATGGTTCTTGATGCTGCTGCATTGGAAAATCTTGAGATATTTGAAAATAGCAGAAATGAAGGATCTTCTGGGTATCTTGGATTATTCTTATATTTGTTTCAAAACTGTCTTGATCAGCATTATAGTATTATTTTTATTACAGCATCACTTTTTGATCTGCAGGACACTATATGCTCAGTTAAACCATTGTGCTTCAGCCTTTGGTAAACGGTTGCTTAGAACATGGCTTGCAAGACCTTTATATCATGTCGAGTCAATTAAGGAACGCCAGGATGCTATAGCAGAACTGAAGGTATTTTTGACTTTAAAATCTCTTTATTGTATACCTACATTCTGTCTGCGGTAACCTTTTCCTTTGCCATGTTATATCTAAACTAATATGCGGTCTTGAAAGAAAAAAACTGAAAATTCTTAGTGGTGGCTGATTGTAATAATTTGACTTCTAGGTTCCATTTGGATGGAGCCATTTGAAATCAAGGGATTTGAGAATAATTTACCATACATTTACAAATCAAAATGGAGAAAAACTAAATGAATGGATTACTTATAAGTGAGAGGATTTCAAATACCCAACAAAACCTAGTCATTTGAAATCCCTCACTTCTCCCACTTGTGCTTAATATTTGAGTGAATCAAATCCATTCATTTAGCTTTTTCCATTTTAGTTTGTGTGAATGCATGGTATATTATCTCAAATCCCTTGATTTCAAATGGAGCCCTAGGGAAAAGCATTTATCTCAAAATGGTAATGAACTAGTGATCTTGCTTTATAACTTCTGTTTGCCATCATTAATCAGTCTTACTATGTACCTCAGGGAGTTAATCAACCACATGTGCTTGGCTTTAGGAAAGAGTTATCTAAGTTACCTGACATGGAACGGTTGCTTGCACGAATCTTTGCTGGCAGGTGAAGTTGCAAGAATTTAAGTTTCCAACTTCCCGATGGAATTTATACATTTTTGCCTGATTCTCTTCCCACTTTCTGGGTAAATACAGTGAAGCTAGTGGCAGGAATGCAAATAAGGTAACACTCTATGAGGATGCATCAAAGAAGCAGCTCCAAGAGTTCATTTCAGCTTTGCGTGGGTGTGGAATGATGACCAATGCATGCGCTTCACTTGGTGCTGTTTTAGAGAATGCGGAGTCTCGACTGTTGCATCATCTATTAACTCCTGGTATAAGCTGAAACTAATTTTCAGTGTTATTATCCTTGGTTGTTAGTATCTTATGTTGCATGTTTCCAGGTGCCGGGATTCCTGACGTCAAATCAATTTTGAGGCATTTCAAGGATGCCTTTGATTGGGAGGAAGCAAATCGGTCAGGGCGTGTCATACCTCGGGAAGGGGCTGATGTCCAGTATGATGCTGCATGCCAAGTAGTTAAAGACATTAAATCCAATCTTAGCAAACATTTAAAGGAGCAGAAGAAACTACTTGGAGATGCATCTGTAAGAACTACTGGAATACCCTGTTTTATGACAGATGAAACATTTATGCGTCTCAGTGTTTCATAATTTATTTCTTTTGGGATGTGTTATAGATTTCTTATGTGGATATTGGAAAAGATGTATACCTTTTGGAAGTGCCTGAGAGTTTATCACAGAGGATTCCAAAGGAATACGAGCTACGATCATCCAAGAAGGTATGACACTTGTTGCTAATTTGGAGTTGTTTTTTTTTTTTTTTTTGTGTGTGTGTGCAGTTATTTGCTCCCTCCCAATTGGTAGCAGAGAAACGTGAAAGATTTATCATTTGAAATGGAGAGATTGCTTGTCCCAGAAGGAGGACATGCATGCAAATTTGTGGCTCCAACTCGATTGGACTTCAGTTCTTGCCCCACTTTCATTATACTTGGTTAGAAAGTGGTGATTTCACTGCTCAGGAGGAGCAAAAGACCTATGTTATGTCCATTTCGTCGGTTTCTCTATCTTATCATAGCATCACTCATCTCCTCTTCTTTTGGGTCCTTCAAAATATTGCAAATTTATTAGAACCTTAAACCTGGCAATGGACTCAAAGAAGAGTCCTTAAAAATGAAGGCGTTCAAGCGTCTTCCATTTGATTTCTTTTAGATTGTCTTTTAGAATGGGTTTATTAGGAATATTTTTGTGTATAACATATCTTTTGTTGCTTGTATGGATCTCAACTTTTTCTCTGATTTATTTTTCTGAATCACTGATAGGGTTTCTTCCGCTACTGGACTCCTGAGATTAAAACATTAATAGCAGAGCTATCTAAAGCTGAATCTGAAAAGGAGTCAAAATTGAAGAGCATTCTTCAGAGGTTGATAGAAAGATTTTGTGAAAATCACATTAAGTGGAGGCAATTGGTCTCTACTGTTGCAGGTATTAGTGTCCTTCTGAATATGGACTGGAGGAAGTTTGCAGTTTTTATTTGAACCTTGCATTATCTATCAATATCAAAAAAATTGTTTCTTGACCCTGAGTGGCTTGATTTTATTTCATGATGTGGTTTTCATGCATTTTCCAAGGATAAAGCTTATTGCAGTTTTATGCCATGACAAAATTTTATTAAATTATGACTGCAAATGTATATTCATGTATCCGTTTTGGGTCGCCCTTGAAATTAAATAGTTCACATAATTATATCCCTGGAAAACCTTTACATAAATTATATAGCAGCCATCATGTTGCTTTATTTTATTTTCTATTTTGAAGTTTCAACCATCTTACAAATGAGAAGCGGGGTTGGAGAATTATCGGATCCCCTGACCTCTTTAATAGAGGAAGCCAAGTACCAACTCTCCTAGCGGGAGTTTGTCATGTCTTTATTTGCTACTCCGATAATGTTATTAACTAAGTTGAGGCTTACTTTTGAGTTGAAAATAATGACTATCTGAGAATATCTCATTTTGGAGACTTTAATGCTATTTTGCAGAGTTGGATGTTTTAATCAACTTATCAATTGCAAGTGATTATTATGAAGGAAAAAGCTGTCGTCCAGTTATAGTTGCATCAAATCCTGATGAAGAGCCATTCCTTAGTGCTAAAAGTTTAGGGCACCCTGTTATAAGTAGTGATACCCTCGGAGAGGGTACCTTTGTCACCAATGATGTTACATTGGGTGGTTCTGGTCAATCCAGTTTTATACTCCTTAGTGGTCCTAATATGGGTGGGAAGTCTACTCTTCTACGCCAAGTTTGCTTGGCTGTGATCTTGGCCCAGGTTAGTCGTCGGACTTCTCTTTTCAAATAGCATAAAAAGTTTTTTTGTTTTCTTTATTAACAGCTTCACTTTGATATTTCACAGATAGGAGCAGATGTACCTGCAGAGAGTTTTACTTTGTCTCCTATTGACCGAATATTTGTTCGAATGGGTGCTAAGGATCAGATTATGGCAGGTCAAAGCACATTTCTTACAGAGCTTCTGGAAACTGCATCGATGCTGGTAATATTATCTTGTGGCTCAATTAAATTTAACAACTGCAGGTGATTAATTTTTTTAATTAATGAGCATTGCTTCACAAACGTCATTATTTAATGGAACAATGGTATGCTTTTATAGTCCTAAGTAGAATGTTCAAGTTACTCTGCAGTATCTATTTGAAAAATCTCAAGTTGAAGGACAGTTTGTCATTTGAAGTTAATTTATTAGAAGATCTAAATCTTATCTTCTCGGCTTCTCCATTGCTTCCACCTCCCCACCCCACACTGCGACCATCTTGTCATGTTATAACCTATTGCGAATAATCTGTGCAGACTTCAGCAACTCGCAGTTCACTTGTGGCGTTGGATGAGTTGGGCCGAGGGACATCAACATCAGATGGGCAAGCCATTGCGTATGTGTTACTGTTTAAATTGTAGTCTTTTTGTTTATCATCATTCTGATATAACATCTGAACCTAAGGCATTATACATGTCAGATGAGAAACCACCATTAACATCAGTTTACTGTTTGTTAAGAGATCAATGAGTAGTATCCATGTCTTTTCTTTGTTTTGCTTCTAACAACCTTAGTGAACAATCCTATTTAATCTTTGAAACCCTTTTTCTGATATCTTTTGCCAGCGCATCAGTGCTTGAACATTTTGTTCGCACGGTACAGTGTCGTGGAATGTTCTCTACACATTATCATAGATTATCTGTTGACTACCAGAATGATCCCAAGGTATGTCAAATCTTTCCTCTTTTCGATATGAAAGCAAAATAATTGAGTATGAAAGAATTATTTTGAGAATTTTCTCCTAATAATGAAACTTACCATTTGGTTCTGTAATATGGTGTTAAAACGTGTGTTCATCAATTACTAATGAAATTATTAAGATCCAAACTATATGAAGACCATAAATAAAGGATATATCTTCTTGGATCATCATTTCGTTTTACTATATTGTTCATCACTAAAAACTCTCAATTTTGCTTGTATAACTTTATTAGATAATTTCTTTTGCGAGTGGGTTTCATGTCCTCCAATTTCAACATACAGGTCTCCCTCTGTCACATGGCATGCCAAGTTGTAAAAGGAGATGCGGGCCTGGAGGAAGTAATCTTCCTTTACAAATTAACGCCTGGTGCATGCCCCAAGAGTTATGGAGTTAATGTCGCCCGATTAGCAGGTAAGTAAACCTTGAATAGTTTTCATTAATTCAAGGATGTGAAAGATCCTATCTTCTCTTCATTAAATTGCAGTGAGTCTCTGGTTTCTGCTTGCTGGGGGTGTAATTGAGTTGACTCGATCTAGCTTATCTTTTCGGACCTTAGTTCGACTCTTGCTAACTTCAAACTCAAGCTCAACTTGATTAGTCCTATAAATATATTTAAACCTATCGTAGTTCAATTAAAAAGGCTTGATAAGGCTCCCACCCACTCACGCATTTATACAAATAACTACATTTACACGACTAAATAAATTAAAAAAACCTAATTCGACAAAGCTTGCAAGCCTATTGAGTTCAGGATTGTTCAGCTTACTCGGTACTCTTTGAGTCATGTTCAAGTTTCTCTCGAGTCGATCCCAATTGACCTCGCGAGCTAGCTCAACTCGGTTACATCCAATATGCTATTTCTCTGGGAATTCTCTTTTTTTCTCTCGGAAATAAAATACAATGTTGGCATCATTTCAGGACTTCCTGATTCAGTATTGCAAAAGGCTGCAGCCATGTCTCAGGAGTTTGAAGAAAATTACGGCAAGAGGGTAGGTACCACAAAAAGTTGGGAAGACAAGGCATCCTTGATAATCGAAAACTTGATGAAGATTGCGGGTGATGTTGCCTCCCATACTTCCAGTGAGAGTGATGTTGCTGACTCGTTAACGAGCATTCAACACCGAGCGAGCTTTCTTCTAGAACAGTCTTAGAAACAATGTCTCATTTTTGTACAGAATATCCAGCACCTACGATTGCACTTTCAGCAACTAAAAGGTATCAGCGCCATTTTTTCTTATATATAATTGTTCAAATGCGCTGTACAATTTTGTGAGCTATTATTGAATTCTTAGCTGAAAGTAGTTTTGACTTACTATGAAGTAAAGTTGTATAGTTTTGCTTGCTATGTATTACGTATTGGTGAACATCTAGAGGATAGATGGTCTTACTTCACTTTTCTGGCCGTGTCTTTTATTTTATGTAGAAATTGCAGATAAAATAATTTTCTTCTTTCATTCAATTGTGTAAGATTTTCTGTCTTCATCTATATAGAGAAAGAAAAAGGGAGAAAAAGAACCCAAAGAATACACACATGTACATAAGGAATAAATTTGACTCAATTAAACTTGTGTCTCTAAGTTATTATTCTGCTCATCTTCATCGTCTTCTTCGTCAGAGCTCGAGTCGGTATATATATTCTGAAACAAGCAAATGTTGTCTATGATTGCTGAATTTATCATGAGTATTAATTTGAGTTATGCAGCAAAATTACCTGATAATGATGTCTAATGCTGTTCTGCAGTGCTGATACAATCCTTATCAATATGTACATTGGAAGAATTATGCCACTTGCCTTGACTATAAACACCTGCATGAATAATATTTTTATTTTTTGATAGGTAATATTTTTATTCAGTTTTGAGAAAGGTACAAAATTTGGAGATTTGTGCGGTCGTATATTGAATTTATTTCACTTGTTGGTGCAAATTATCCTAAAATTGGCAAATTAACTCATTTCTGATTAGATCCAAATAAATTGAGTTGGGATGAGTGTAAATTGATTTGCATGGATTTTAGATTCGTGAAAATGTGCACAAAGTAAAAGATGAGAAAACTTACAGTAAGAAGTGAAAAAGGGTAAGGCCCTTCTCCTCCAGTTAGAACAGCAAATAAATGTCTGAGCAGAAGCAGAGCAGTTAACTGCAAAGTTGGGTAAATAGGTCAGTTAACTTAAATTTACTTGGTATTTTATCATATATTTCAAAATTATTAATAATATGAAATATGAGATGAAATATTATCTAGAAAGTATATGTTTGTATATTATTAATATATAATTTGGTGTATTGAATTTTTATAAAGTTCACTTGAATAAAATGTATTAGTACTGTATTTTGTAACAAAAACAATAAAATTCAACTTCAATACAAAGTAGCTCTATAAAAATAAAGATCAAATACCACTATGTATATATAGTGGGCGCGTATATGTAATCTATGGATTACATTTTATGACGATTGATTTAATGCATTTTTGTCACTTGTGGTTGTGTCCATCACACCTTGGCATGATCTGGCAGATTGTGTTCAAACCAAATTTAGTTTCTAGGGGGAGTTTGAATACAAATTTAACAAGTTACTTGGACATTAATAATGTGAAACCAGCCCATTTTCTGGAGAAGAAATTTCATAATTGAAGAGATAATTATAATAATGTACCTTTCTCAAATACAAAGAAAAAGATAACCCCCAACTGTCTACAGATGTAATTTTTGAAGATTTCAAATATTTAATTCAGTAATTGAGAAAAGAACTTACAATGAGAGCCATTGATTTGCAGCAAGAAGCACTTCTATCAGCTGCAGAGTCACACTCTGAATACTCTCTTCCATTATTGTCTCTTAAATGTTCTTCCTCTTCATTTCTTGGGTCTTCCAAGCTTTCCCTATTGTCATTAAAAAATTCACATATTTAATTAGTTAATCTATATTTTTATTTTGCAAAACACTTGCGATGAGACGAGCTCACCTTAATCAATAATGTTAAGGAAAAAAATGAGTTGATTTTGGAATGAGGAAGAAATACATAGCAATATCTTCATTTCAGATTAGCATTAACAAATCCCACAAAATATATTATTCTTTATTTAGTAGATTTTTAAATATATTATTTCAGTTTCGTATCAAGTAAATAATTGGTCACGAGAAAAAAACACATAGCAATATTCACATGTGGAGGTGACAAATTCCATATTTAGTCTCTTAATGTTATCAAGTTTACAATTAATGAATTAAAAAAATGAAGTTAGAATAAAGTAGATGATCTCATGTGATACTTAATAATCTTTTTGTTAACTTAAGAGGAGGCACACGACAGATATATAGTCCAAATCATGAATAAAAGTTAGATAACACCAAATAGATATATGGATAGATGAAAATATTAATCAACAGTAGCGGCGCAATTAAATAAGAATTAATTATATTTAGTGCGTTTAATTTAATTGAAAAATTAAAATCAAGAGTGTAAGAGAGAGAGAGAGAGGGGGGCAGAGAGAGAGAGAGACAAAAGTGAATACCTTATTGTCACTGTTGCATCAATTATGGGTGCTTTCTTAGGTGGAGGAGATGTGTACCCAGGTTCAAATTTCTGCAATATAATTATTTACTTAATTAAATTAAAAAAAAAAAAAGTCACTTTCCCATACAATTATTGAAGTGCAGCTAAAAATACATTTTTCAATATAATTAATAAAATCCCATCTTTGAAAAGACTAATGAAAATGAGAAAGTGGGATAGAAAATAGAGATTCTTTAGCTTAAAGATATAGTTGAATTTCAATGCTAATACAACTAGATAAGAACGTATAGTGATTGATACCTGTCCCATTCCTTGCAATTTAAATAAACAAATTAGCCTTATTTATACTCCAAGAAATACCCTTTGGACACACACTAATATCATACACCAAATTAAAGAAAAGAAAAACTACACATACAATTACACACACACACACTATATATATATACACACACATATGAGGAATTGAAGTGGAAAACAGAGGGAGAATGGGATATTCTTTCAGCATTAAATTAAAACAAACAAAAAAGGGCCATCTTTAAAAAAACACATACACACACAATGTGAAAATAAATTACTAGTAGAAATGTGAAGGATTCCCATTTTTGAGCCAGAAATATTGAAGAGGAGAACAGAGAGAGCAAGAAATTCTTTCAACATTCAGAAAAGGGTCAATCTTGGAAAAAAACACGATATATGTATATATATGAAAATGAATTGATGTAGAAACTGTGAATAAGTCCATTTTTTTATATTTAACATCTTTCAACATTAAAACAAACAAAAAGGGCAGTTTTTAAAAATCTAGACTTTGAATTGAAGCCAAGAAAACTAGTTTTGACAAAAAAAAAAATAAATAAAGAATATTAGAAACTTATCAAATAGGAAACAACTCAAAGAAGATTTCCAAATAATAAAATCAAATTACTACAATAATATATATATGCACCTGTAAGCAAATTTCACAAGTTGTATTCCCCTTTTCATCGCACCATCTCTGTACGCAATCTCTGTGCGCAAACTGGAAATTAAACAGAATTTTCAATGATCAAATTAATAACCATGATGATCATTAATTAATAAAAATAATTCTTGAAAATATATACATACTTTTACAGTGCCAGAGCAAGCACAGGGAGTCTCCAGAGGCTTGCAGCTTTCAAATTCTTCTTCATGGCAAATTCTGCATATAAATATTGATGAAGAAGATGGTATATATTCATCTATGAATAATACAATCTCACTCATGTTTTTTTTTTTTTTTATGTAAAATTAAAATAAAAATTTCAGCTGTTTTTTCTGTTACTTTGTGAGGATTAGTGTTTCTCTCTCTAACTTCCTCTCTTTCTTGCGATTGTGTGGGAGTTTCGGACTCGTTTTATGCAAGAGAATGTGGAGTTGAAATTCCAGGAATGCCCTTAATTTTTATTTTTATTTGGGAAATAATTGTGAAATGGGAATATTTTTATATAAATAAAATTAGGCTCAAGATATTGACTTGGTCAGATTTTATGGAGACGAGGTGAGAAGCAAGTTTTTGATTTTCTTGTGCTGGTTTTGCAATTTATCTCACTTTTGACTTCATTAATTACTTGCAATTTAATCAAAATATTGTCAACCACTAATTATTAGGGGCTGCATTTGTCAATTTTCTTTGTTAATTATGCATCTCAGTTTTTTTCAATTTTTTTATAATTTAAAATATTTAAAAAACAACATATCGAGTAAGTCTTCACAATAGTTATAGAGGCTCAACTCAATAAAGGGTTGAAAAAAACCTACACAATATGAATCTGGTAATTAGTACTTCACTAAGTTATTATTGTAATATATATAATTTTACAATTTAATAAATGGAAAACACTTTATATTTCGATTCCTTCTTTTGCGTGTCATAATAATTAGTTAGGTCACCCTTTTCAATATTTGGTCCTTTTGTATGTTATATATGCAATCATGCTATGTGTCAATTTTTATTTATTTTCAAATAGTTGTGCCTAAAATATTTTTAAATTCTTTAAGCAGATGTAAATGTATTCTTGTATATTTCAACTTATTTTAAGGTGTTGTATATGTATGATAGAATGTATTGTATATGTAATTTGCATTTGTAAAATTAAACGCAAAATAAGAATAAAATATATAGTAAATAATTTGGATATGATAATTTTTACCCTTGTTCACATCAGCAATAATTAGCTGGGTCGATCAGGAACATTATATAAAAGGATTGCCTGAAAAATAAATTGAAATTACTACTCCCTCCATCCCAATTTTAATTGCCCAAATAAAAATGGCATAAATATTAAAAAAGAGCTATTTATTTTTAATTGTCCAAAGGAAAGTAGCATAAGTATTAGAAAATGAGTTGTTTATTAGTATTAAAAGATATAAAGTGAAGGGTGAATGAATAAAAAGAGTTATTTTAAAGTCAAACTTATTGAAAGAGTTAATTAAGTGACATTCGTGTAAATAAAAGATGTTTGTAACAGTTTAATTTAAGTGAACATTATTATTTTTTTGCTATTTTGAGTATTAAAAACAAAATAGATGTCCATTTTTTAATTTTGAGCAATAAAAAATGAGATGGAGGGAGTAATATATATCATAATTTGATCTGTGTAATAATTAACAAGATTTTCCATTTTTCAAGAATGTTTCTTTACTTATTCACTCTATAATATGATAATCGAATATTATTAATTAGAGTAAAATTATGAATCACCGTTTTCAAAATTGGGTTGAACCGACCACTTGAACCAGCTTGTATTAGGAATCAACCATGAAATCTGTTCAATTACTCCTAAAAATTATTTTTGAGGTTAAATTGAAAAAACCCCAAACATAATCGAAAAAACGTCTAGAACTGAAAAAATCGATAAAACAAGTTGAACCTTTTTTTTAATTATTTTTAAAGTTTAAACAATTGTATATTCTGTATTCCTTTTTTATTAATGTTTTGAGTATTATTTATCAAACAATTCTCTAAATTTCTAAAATTGGGTCATACCTATTTATTATCTCTCATTAGGGTGAGGGTATGAAACTGCACTGACACAAAAAAATTAAGCATAAATCAATTTAGATATATTTCTCACTCATTCTAGTATTTTTAGTATTTTATAATATTGTGGTGTTGTCTACATAGGGAATATAATAAAAAAATAAGGTAAAAATATTTTAATGGCCGGTCCAACCGATCCAATCGATCGGACAGACCGACAGGCGATGCTTAGTTCGATTTAATCGTCGATTTGGTTATAAAAATTACTGTTATGACTATTAGTTTTGTACAACATTGTTTAAGAAAGTTCCCATAAGCCGGCTAATTTGAATATTTGTGCATTATTATCGAATTCGAATTTGGGATAAAGTTCACAAACCATGCATGCAGCATGCAAAACAAATCACAAACTGAAAAATATTAATTATGAGTATTTTTTCGATAAATTAATTTTATCGTAAAATTTAAAATAATATTTGCTATATATATATATTATTATTATTATTATTATAAATTAATATTTTATAATAAAATATTAATATTATAAAATATAAATAAATTTTATGATGAAATTAATTGACGATTATTTTGCTACTAAGATTTTGTAGGGAAAAATAAATTATTGATAAAAAGGGGAGAGGGGGAAGTCGATTAAGGTGAGTCCTTCGAGAACAAAGGAATGATTCATGCTTGGGTATTTTTCTAGTGTTTAGATTAAAGAAACATTTCGGATTCAATTGTCCAAATAAAATGAAATGGGTTAGAAATTATTAACTCAATTAATTATATTTTATTGATTAATTTAAACGAGTTGACCCGATATGTTTAACATCTCTGTTTCTTAGACGTTTGGATAAAATCCCCGATGTATACTATCCGTTTTTTCTATGTATATGCAAAAGATAAAAATTTGCGGGAGTTATCACTATTATACACATGTGCGGTTATAGTAAATGTGTGCATGTAAACGGTTATAGTAAATGTGTGCATGTAAATAACAATAATATTAAATGTGCATGATAGTAATAATAAAAATAGAGTTCATGATATAACGTCCAAATATATGTGTATGTATAAATCAGCAATTCATCACAAAATTTATGAGATGGACAAAATATTTATACAAGGAATTTGTATTCATATTATTTGAGAAAATATTATATTCTCTCCCTCCAAACAATTTAATTATGTTTCTTTTAGTATAAGTTTTTAGAAATAATAGTAGTTTATGTATAAAGTAGATATATTGAAGGGTATTGTGAGATATATTGTGGGTACTATTTATGAATAAAATTAATGATAATTTAAATAATTAAAAAATTGTTTGAAAAGTAAAAATAATTTTTTTTTTTTTAAATATGATTAAATTTTTTGAACAATTAAAAAGGAAAACAAGATTTTTTTTTGAATGAAGTATATACTATATTAATTAGCTCAACTTTTATATATATATATATATATATATATATATATATATATATATATATATGTTTTACACGTAATTGATTACGTACCCACCAACTACACTAATATAAATACACATACATATATGCATTTAGATTTAGCTCCCCCTCTGTAAAATATATTTATATATTCATGCATATATGTTATAACAAATATTCCATCCAAATATGAAGATAAATTTAAACAAATTTTCATACAAATTAAGAATATATATTAAATATTATTGGAATTTTAATTGTAATTGTTTCCTACGTTCTTTATAATCTTGTAGTAAATGTGTTGAATAATTACATTTTAATCCATTAGGCAATTTTTTTTTTTAAAATAAGTTCATAATTTGATATAACTTAGAAAACATTTAACGTACGGAAGAGGTAATATATACCTAGTACACTATGTCACTAGATAAAATAATAAAACATGTTTCCCCATTCTCCCAATGCCTTTAATACCATAAAAGTATAATCATAACATGTTCTATTTAGAATATCAATAAAGACAATAATGATTGATGCCAACATGAAACAACTTATGGAAATTTTTTGATATTGAATGCCTTCAAAATGTTTACCCAAATCCTAGAGATTAGATTTATTATTAGACTATCAAATAGCCTCCTTTCTTGTTTGTTCTAGGGTAAAAGTTGGACGACAAATGTTGTCCAAATTTGAAACAGTGAAAGTTATTTGTTTTTACTTATACTAATTGTTTTTCGCTTGTTAATAAAATTATGTGTAATCTTTTTCATTAAATGACAAAATATAATACTTTCTATAATAAATATATTATTTTATTACATGATATCAATATTTGCATGTGCGTACTCAATTATAAACAAAACACCAATTTTAATTATTAAGTAGATGCCATTTTCATAATTTCATTATTAAAAATGTGGATTATATATTGTAGTTATTGGTAAGAGGTTCTTCACTCATATTTAATAGGAATTAATTATGTTGAAAAACAATAAGATTTGAAGAAAAAAACATTAAATACAATGATTGATTGGATTATATAACAATTTATTTAAGAAAAGATTGATGGATTACTTTTTGCTGTGTTAAAGCTTTTGGTCGTAATTTAAAATTTTGGTTTTTGCAGTTTGAATGTGAGGTGAGGTCCATCATTGATAGGCCGGATTAACGGCTATAAGAATTCTACCAGAAATTTAAATTTGTGGGCCCCATTTACCATAACGCGCTCGCACCGATTCTGTGGGCCCCATTTCTTTTTGTTATTGTTTTTCATGTTTATTTCCCAACTTTTTCATTAAGGAATATCAAAATATGTTTTGCCATTTGTTGCTTAGACGAGTTAATGAAAGGAAAAAAAAAAGAAAAGAAAAAAAGATGTCTTTTTGAGCTGGTTTTGAATTTGAAAAAGAAAACATAATTCATTTAAACATAATTCTAAGAAAAGGGAATATTTAAACAAATTGAATTTGATTTTCAATTTTTTATGATGAGCTTTATAATATTGTTTAGATATACGGAGAAATATTATTTAAAATACAAAATATTACGGTTTAATAATTTTAGAAAGAATAAAACATGATAATTATATGTTAAATAGTATTACTTCGTATCCTCAACAACCTCTTTAAATCGAAAAATATTACTATGTAATTTCATATTCATAATATTCCAAAATTTACATAAATAATTAGTTTTGGACATATGTTTGACCACAATCTAACAATTTTTTTTTACTTTATATATAAATATTTATTACATTACCCTTTAAAATTTCATTATTATTTTCATTTTTTTATTTTTGTGTGTTCTCCTAGTTATAATAGACAATTCAGGAGGACAAAGTACTCAGGGGTGACCACCTCATCCTTAATTATACGCGAGATTGTGGTGTGATATAAATTTTATATTTAAGTCAAGTAATTTTTATTAAAATTAAATTTTAATTGTATTTTGTGTCAGACGTCCTTATAAGATAGTTACTCAATACTAAATTAGAAGGTTTTATTTAGGATGCGTGCAAATTATCATCACCTTCATATAGTAACAAGAAATTTTATATTTTATGTGTTATTGTATAATCTCCACAATTTTTTTCAACAATCTATTATTTAATGGTTAAATGTAGTTACACATGTCTTCATTTGGTTAAATTCATTATACAAAATAAACATATTTTTAGTGTACTACCAAGATAATTGATAATATTTTTGGTGGATGGAGAGAAATATAATAGGAAGATGAACATGTTGATGCGTAGTTTCTAATTAAATTAATTTATGTGTAGATTTATGGTTACAAATTATATATGACATTATAATATTAAGTTTGAAGATGTCAATTTTCTATTTGTTTGCATTTAACACGCGAATTGTAATATTAAATTTAATTAAAAAATATAGTTAAATATATTAAATTTAATATCTCGTGTTTACCAACTAAACAAATTTATACAATTTTCATATATTTGAATATCTATTTATTTAATATTTTTAGTATTTGGAAATTGTACTAACACCTACTAAGATTTATTTTTTATAATTAACAAATCTAATAATTTAAATTTTATTAATGTGAAATGCTAATAAGTATTTATAAATAATTTTTTTAAATGTACTAAATTAAAAATTTCCATTTAATGATTTTTTAAAAAATATTTATTATATAATATAACTATTTTATTTTACACTATCATGAACGATTTAATTTATGTATACCGTTGTTACCCGTTATAAATTCATAGATTTGTGATAGATGTGGTGTATTAATGGATAAAATAAGTATTAATGAGTAAATTAAGATAATAAATTTACAAGAACAATCAATGATAATGATTATGAATGAAGATGTAAATGCTTCAAAGCTATAAATTGAGAGAAAATTATTGAGTGTTTTATGTTCAGTCTAAAGTATTGAATTTAAGACTCATTAATTGTGTCATTAAGACTTATTTATAGGGTAAGAATGTTGTCCTAATATCCCATGAAAATGGGTGTGCATTAAATGCATAGATATCAAATGTGAGAAGTAACTCTCTTGTATTTGGACAAAGAATAGTCCACTCACGTCCTGTCAATTGTCCATCGACAAGAATTTTCTCGACTAAAATCGAGAATTCTATCTATATTAGATAAGATTGACATTCTAAATTTCTTATTATATTGATATACTTTCCAATTTTGAATAGCTTCTGGAAGATTGCCCTCGGGGTATGCTTTGCCAAGCCGACGGTTATCCGCTCTATTGAGTTTGCTTTTGGCTTGGCTCGCCATGCGTCGGGACGAGCTCGCCATTGGCCGAAAACTTACATCAAATTTGGTCGAGCTCGCGGTCGGGTTGGGCCCATCCTTCTTTGAGCTTTAGAGGCGAATAATTGTAATACAACGTATATACGTCGGTATATGTTATAAAATTGTGTTAGTATTGGTATAATTATATGTCCACCTCATTGGTGTAATTATGGGGATATTTTGGCCTGCTGACATTTGGTACTTATCCTTCTCTTTTTCCTTTTGTTCTTATCGCTTCTTCCTTTCTCTTTCTAACTCTATTTTCCTCTTCCTTTCTCTCTCTACACTCAATTGATTAATGGGACTTGCTTTCGCTGTTGTAATACGTGTTTTTTTAACAAAAGTAATTTTTTATCCACGATTGACAAATGGCTACTGTGCAGTGTTCCAAGTTTTAAACTAGATTATAAAAATTATTTCATCCTTTGCAATATTCAAAATAAAATAGTACCAATTTTAATAAAAAAATTATTTATTAATATTAACAAATATAAAGTAAAGAGAAAATAGATCTTTTCAATTTTATTAGAATGAATAATTGAGTGTGAAATTAAATTATAGTGGAAAACTAAGTGACAAAAATATAAATAATATATGTTTGTAAGAGTTTAATTTGAGAGAATATAATTTTTTTTTGGTAACGGAGGGAGCAGAAATTGTTGTTTCCTATTTTTAAATTCCTATTTCGATTTTTTAGTCTGGTCAGCGAATAATGAATTTTAATTATAGGTGCAATTTCGATTCCCAGAACTTTTTCTAATAATTATTATAATGTGTTCGATTGAAATCTTAGATACTCCAGAGACATTGACTTAATAATCATATTATAGTATCTAATCCTTTTTTGAATAATCATATTATAGTATCTAATATTCTAATGCTAGGAAAATGTACACTCTGGTACAGTTATAATTATGACTATAATAATTGAATGGAATTGAATATGATGGTATTGCCTAAATTAATTTGAATTATTATCAAGAAAAATAAATGATCATAAATTAATATTTATATTTATTTGTGATTTGAGATTGTCCACATATATACTCTTGATATATTAATATTTTTAGGAGTTTAGCTTATGTGTTATTTTTTTGTTGTATATGATTCTTTTAATAAAAAAATATTTCGTATATTTAATTTTTATTAATTGATTGATTACAGATAAATATTTATCAACACTCACATCTAAAGCATATGAAGATCGTGTAGCAACGTAAGTGCAATATGAATCCAGGGTGTATCCCTATAGCAATTAATTAATCTAATAGCAATTGTAATGCTAATCCTATTTTGAGGATTGAGTTCAAACAATTTAAATATTTAAAGATCAATTCAAGGGTGCTTGAGAGTTCTTCATCAAGAGATAAATAATATAGGATCAAATTCGAGTTTTTATTCATTTCGTTGGTTAAAGATAAAATCAATCACAAGTAACAAAATATCAAACGATTGAAATTCGATTCCTTATAAATAAAATAAAAAATAAAAAAATTTCGAGTTCAGCTCACATATTTAAGTGTTTAGATGAAATGAAGATATACTAATAATTATATTTCACACTATTTTTCATCGCACTCTAAATATTATAATTCTACTTTATATATTAATTATTAATATTCATTAAAATATGTACCAAAAAGGAATTAATTTTTTAGACTATATACATAGTTAGTGGATTTGGTCAATTTCAAATACTTCCTACGTTTTAATAGAAGTTTTCATATATATATATATATATATATACTATATAGTACATCTCAATACAAAATTTTCATTCTATTTTTAGTAAATTACTATTTATCCTAACACTTCATTCTTATTTACATAAATATCACTCAGTTATCAACAAATTATATGAAAGACTTCTCATGTTTTTCTCTCACAATCATATTATTTGTACTACATCTATTATTTTATTACACTCTTTAATTTATGTCTCAAAACATATGGAAATTTTTATGGAAATGGAGGAGGAAGTACTATTTAGGGAAAAATTTTATTTTTAATACCCAAAGTTTACATTTTTTCAAATTTGATACCCCACCTTTAGACACTCTCAAAATTGATCACCAAAGTTCATTTTGTCTCAAAATTGGCCTTGTCGTCACGACCGTCATTGACTAACTAAGCACTTGTTTTAAGCGCGAATTCATCTAGGGTTATAAGTATTGCCCCTAGATTCGACAGTCACTTCCCTCTTCTATCGAACCCTAATTTTTCATTTTTTTGGCCTTTGTGTAGCTTAATATTTTTCATTACCAATAAAAAAATTTCATTAAATGTAATGTAATGTATTTTATTTTGTGAAATGTATGTGGAATTAAGGAGACGTTTCAATTACCTTACAAATAAGGAGAAGTTTGTTTTACCTTAAGTTTCAATTACATACAAATAAGGAGACATTTGTTTCAAGCTCTTCAATGAAAATGAGAATGAAATTGTATTTTCTCTCAATGCACTTGAATATATTGAAGGAATAAATGTTTCCATGATGGTTACATCATTAGTGTTGTGCTATAATTTTGGAAAAAGATGCAAAATAATCTTGTTGGTAGTGGTGGAGGGATATGATTGAGGAGTAATGATTGTAGGAAGAGAATATGTTAATCAAAATGGGTATTGATTATCTTATTTAGAAAAAAAAATGATGTCATGATCATTTTTTATTCTCATTAATCACCATAATTTGCAGCCAAGCGTCCTCTAAATGTATATCTATTTTATTTTATGATAAATAACAAAGATTTAGAAGAAGGTATCGAATTCGATAATTAAAGCAACCAAAACCCTTCATTTTTGGATAGAATTTGGGTGTAGTATTAGCTAATTGATATCGACTCCAAAATAGACAATTGAATTGACATTGACAAGCTTTTTTTTTTTTTTTTTTTTTTTTTTTTTTTGAATAATACTACAAATTAATATTATCTCTCATTTGTCAAATTAAACCTTTCTCATGAATTCTGATTGGTGTGTGACATTTTATCTCAATCTCAAGTAGTAGATCCTAACCTCAAATTTTCATAATATTTACCATATGTTTCAATGCACGATAAGTATGTGTAATTATCATTGAATATATATATATATATATATATATATATATATATATATATATATATATATATATATATATAAATTAGGTGTGGACTGGACTATTCGAACTTTCCAAAATTTGCATTTTTTATTTATTTATATGATTGTTATTAGTTTTTTTATATATATTTATCATCTAGATTATATCAGCCAAATGTTTTTATGTCGAATCTCAATTTACTCACATTAATTATGTATTAATTTATATACTAAATTTTACTCAATGTTAATTTTGTTCAACATATTATTTACAATACAACAATATATATTACTGCTTTTCATAAACGGTTAATTTTTTTACAATAATAGAATAAAATTAAAGCTGAAACAAAATATATTTTATATTAATATACGTCTTTGCGAATAATAATTTATTAATAATAGCATAAATATTAAGTATACATTGATAAAATTCTTCTCTTTGTGAAATTGGGCCCAGTGCACTATTTTAAGGGTAGGACCTCTAATCGGGTCACTTCCTAAATAAATGGGCTTATTGCTATGGGCTACAAAATAAATATATTTACAGGCCCAATAATTCTTCTTTTTTAGTTATTCTTTTGAAACTATTTTTTATTTTTCGAAAAATCTCTCTCTCTCTCTCTCTCTCTCTCTACGTTAATTACTTTTCCCGATTTTCGATTCGTTAGACCAATGTGATCAGTGTGTTTCTGTTTAATTCTCCTTTTTCAACTTTGAGGAATTTTTTTGAGTGTTAAATGCTTGCAGATGACCGATTTGACTCCAGCTATGAACAACCTGCTCGGTAATTCTCAAAGAACTCTGGATAATTTATGTACTTTGATCCCGGTATTTTTTTCACTAGAAATTGAAGCTCATGGAAAATATCTAACTTGTTTTATTTCTAAATGTATTTATTTTCGGTAACGAGTCGAGCCGAGCCTAACGAGCTCAAAATTTTTTTAACTATCGAGCCTAACGAGTCCAAATTTCGAACCAAATCGTTAAGTAAACGAGTATTTCACGAGCTCGAGTTTGATTCGTTTAACATTACGAACCGAGCTGAAACTTAACGAATTGAGCCAAGTCGAACTCACAAACAACTCATTCGTTTAACAAGTACTAACTCGAACTCTTGACCTTATGGTATCGATAAAACTCTAACCATTTAAAATATACTAGTTCACAAAGTAATTTTTATGTTATGACATGTTCACATGGAATTTGTTCACGTGTCCTATAAATTAAGAGCTAGGAGGGACTTTGAATGTATCCAGAAATGAAGTCTCTCTGTTAATATTTTGAATATGAATCATTTTTATGATAATTACTTTTCAATTTCATGATTTCATCAAATTTTTAATATTTTTGATTAAACATATTTTTTTAATTTAATATTTTAAATTTAAGTATTACTCCATATACTATATTTTTATATTAAATATGAATAATATAAATTATAAAAATAATCGATATTGATACTTTTAAAAATTAATATGATACCGGTTATTTAAATTTTTATACAGAATTTTTAATACTATTAATTAAATATTTAATATTTTAAAATTTTCAAGAGTGGTTTATAATAAACATATCATGACGAAGTGTTATAGCTAAGTGGTTAAACTCTACTACTTATGCTTCAAAGATCAAAGATAATGAGTTCAAGTCACACTTTCCCGATAAAAATAAAATAAAATAAAAAATAAACATATCGTATAAATGGCTCATATAAGAGTAAGACATAGCTATGTGAATATCATGTTTCACATACACTGTGTGTGAGAGAGATAAACTTATTTGATGAAAAGTATCCTAATCCGAAATGAAGTGCGTCTTAAACCACTCCAACTGCTGGTGGACTTGGTGATTACTGATAACTAACGTGAATGTCAAAAGTAGTCAATGCTCCCTTTGCCTTGATCCATTTGATATTCTACTTTAATGTAATGTTGAATTTCTTATAAATTGTACTAGTTACTTAATTTATATGGAATGTGTAGATAGTACTTTATTTTATGAAATATGTGTGACATATATGAATTGGAATTCTATTTTAATATTTAAACTTCATTTTATTTTAAAACATGTGTCGGATCAAGTCATAAGCCATGGATTTTATAATATATATGAGATGAAAATTCATTTCATGTATAATACCATTTAATATAATTTTTTGTCAATATATGTTATTCCCTCCGCCCCTCCAAAAACCTTCCAATTTATTCAAATTGGGTATTCCATCTATAATTTCTTGTTTTCTTAAAGGGTTAATTACAATTTGCAACCTCTACTTTATATCACATTTTACAATTCTACAACATGTACTAAATTTTGTAATAAATCAAACCCGTCTTGTGTAAAATTAATGATTAAGTACCTTAAATACAAATTTTATTATTTTTTCGGGCCAAATTAGGGATCGATTCTTTGTTAAAAATAAATATTTGGTAAATAAATAATTAATAAACCTAAAAGGATAAATATAACCTTGTTCTAACATAATTTGGTCGGAAAAAGATTAAAATTTGAGTTGAGGTACCACTTTGTCAATTTTACGTAGATAAGGTTGCGATTTACTGAAAATATAGTATAGGTTGTAAATTGTAAAATGTGATATAGTAGAGGTTGCAAATTTTAATTAACCCTTTCTTAAATGATAAAAAAGTGTCTTACACATGTTTTTCTTTATCCTGTCTCTACTTTTTTCTTTTTACTACAACTCAACACCCATTACATATAAAGTACCATTTTTTCTTAAAAATGTGCGATTTACAAATGAGAAGCTTTAGAGAGATGAATGGAGTATATTTTATTAAAAGTTAGAAAATATATATTAATTTAGGCATATATTTGTAGAGTAAGTCTTGAGTGACACCGTCTCACGGATCTCATTTCGTGAGATTTTAATCATTTTTTAATAAATTATTATCAATTTTAAATATATTATTATCACCTATATTGTGAAGTGTATCACTTTTTAATTTGTTATCACCTTTATATAATTTGTATCACTTTTTAAAAAGTGATAATAATTTATTAAAAAGTGCATCCGTCTCACATAATGAAATCTGTAAAGACGGTCTCACACAAGTTTTTGTCATATGTATAATACATATCCATTTTACTAAATTATTATTATTATAATTACTAATATGTTTTAAAGAAAAATTTAATCGAAATATTAAGGTGGTGATTTTCCATATACAAAAATTCACACAACGCTCCCTCGTTGACTGATAACTTATGCTAAAATTTTGACGAACTACATTTCACACAACATTACTATTTATGCACACAGAAATAAACCTAATATCAGATTTCTTATAACCGTCAAAATCCACCAAGAATACTATACTAGGGAATAATTCGACTTGAATTTGAACCCATAAGAAATCCAATATTTACTTCTTTAACATTAACAAAATACCACACGCATATAATAACTAATATTAATATTAATATTAAAATTACTTGTTTAATACCCAATGAGTAGCTTTAGCCTTGAAAGCCTTCTCCGTAATCGGATCCAAACTCGGTTTCCACCCCTTCCCTGAAATTTGCCTGCTCAAAAACCCGGGTCTTCCCTCCAAAATATCCATAAAATAATCACTTTTTTCTCTCTCCTCCTCCTCCTTCTTCTTACTCTTCGAAACCGCCGTCGTTTTTCCCTCCCACAGCAGGGCAAATCCTGACGATCAACGGCACCACCCCTGTGAACGCAACAAGTGCTTTTGATTTCAAAACAGAATTCGTATTCGCCAGAATCTTCCGAGCTTCCTCCGACGTTAACTGAATCGGTTTGCCTTTTCTGATCGGCACCATAAGGTACGTCTTCTTCGTTTCCAGCTTCTGATCCGCCGGTAATGGAGTCGGTTTTTGGCCGTTCATTACAGGCTTAGTGAGTTCCACCACCACCTGCTGGGGGTGTTCCAGCATGAGTTCCGCCACCGTGAGCGGTTCGTCGTAGGTGAAAACGCCGCCGTCTGATAGTATCACTTTTCCGGCAGCTGGCGGAAGGCGGTGAGGGGCAGAGTTGCCCATAGGCGGCGGCGGAGGGATCGAATTGATGGGAGAGAAAGGTAATTTATATATGTTGTGGGAGATTTTGATGAAGTGTTTATGGGAGATGAGTAAAAGCATGCGTTTTGTTGCATTATATATATATATATATTAAGAGAGGGGATGGGGGTGGGGGTGGGGGTGGGGGTAGGGGTATATAAAAGTAGTGTTTGTTAAACCGCTCAATTTAGAGACATAATGGACTAGGTAATAACTAATAAGAGAATGTTTAATGAGGTCAATAGTCATGCCCAACGCCTTAGTAATGCACCTTTGTTTTTTCTTTTAATATTAATGTAGTGTTAAATCTCATATACATATAAGTTATAACATATTATCAAATATATTTTTATATATATAAATAATATAGAAGAAAAATGCATGCACTAGATGTGTTTTCTTATTATGTAATATAAGAGTTGAAACTAAATCAAAATAGACTATTTAAATTGTCAATCGACTTACTATTAAAGGACTCTTTTTTTTTTTTTTTTTTGACGGGACTAGAAGGACATTTTATTGCCTTAGTACACTTTAGATATATATAAATGATACTCCATTAGATAATTTTCATTAAAACTTATTCACCGTATAAAATTTAATTTACTTAGTAATATTCTCTCTATTTGGTATTAAATATATTATAAATCAAAAAATATTTGTTGTACTAAAAATATCATTTTATTAAATAACAATAAAATAATTTTTAATATTTTTATATATATTCCTCAAACACCTCATTATTACATCACATGTCATTATTTTTCTCATGCTAACTATAATTTCACAGGAGAGTTGTCATCAGTATAAATATATGTAGATTTATGTGTTTAGAAATACACTTTTGTTTTTTTTTTTTGATAAATTGAAAAAGTAAAATGCAACAAAAGATATATTTATATATTCAGTCTAGGATTAATACTTTTACCTATGACAAAAGAGGTGAAATTGAATAAACTTTTAGCAAGTTGTTCAAGACTTCTTCAAGGAGCAAAATAAACTTGTGTTTCATTCGATCATATTTTGCCTACATATGTAGAAAATGTGGAGCCCGCATTAAAAGATTTAGCATGGATGATTTTGTGTACTTAGTCATACCTACCAAATTATTTAAGTCAAATGTAAGAGGAACCGTTCAACTGTATTACCTCTCAAGGTGTAATAATATTAATATGATGTCAAGGAAATTACACTTTTTAAGTGTTTATTACTTTGTCTTACAATTACACAAACGAAGAGAAAATGAAAGAAGGAGTCTAATTTGACTCTATTGAAGAATCCAACCATACCCACTCTTGAAATTTCATTTTTATTCTCCTATACAAAAAATAGGGATAATTCCCTTATTAATTAATTTTACAATATAATTCAAAATGATATTAATTATTTTCATTATATAGTATTGCTATTAAATTAACATATCTTTTAATAAAACAACTCGACACTATTCGAAAATGTACACAAAATACCAAAAAAATAAAAATCACGACAATACATAATATCTTGTCGTGTATTTCATTGCATATATAAGCGTGCATTATAGAGTACAACTTTTCAATAATGGATACAAATTCTTTTTTTTTTTTTATCGATAAATGTTAGTTGTTAGTGGTTAGAAGTTAGTTCGCCAAGTCTCCTTACAAATCCAAATTCTCCAAATCTCCTTATATCTCCCACTCCAATTCTCCAAGTCTCCAAATTCTTTTGGTATTAATTAAGATTTGTGATAACGTAATTTTCATGTTACAAACTCGGAAAGTTTTACTATTAAACTTTTGATTGTATGTTTTCACCTACTTTGGTAGATAAATCTTCATTTTTCTTTTCTTAAGCAACCTAAGCAAATGAAAGTATTTGATTTCTTGATTCAAGGACTTGTATATAATTATAATAGATGATTAACTTCTAAGTTCAATTATCTATTTATTCACATGAATTCCTTGCTAACAATTAACAATGATATTTTCTAATAAAGGAAAATTGTTAGTCTAATCCTCTAGAGTTAGGTCATGTTTATAAACGGTTACCTGAGTTCATAATTTCAATATTATTTTTCTAACTTTTAACATGGGCGATTTTAATTTTGATTTTTTAGTGGAAACTGCTGACGTGACACCTAAAATTGTTGATTAAATCAGTTGCACATTAGCATTTTAAGAGAAAATGAACAAAATCGCATATTAAAGGCTACGAGAAGTCGAGGACATCTTTGTAACTCCTCTACTTAGATAACGACCGGATCTCCTGTTACATAATTATGTTACATCTTCTATTACATTAATTAGATTTGCGCCACATTTACATACATCAAAATTTACAAATAAGAGAATAACATCCTAATATAATTGTATGTACACGTGGCGCAAATTTAATTAATGTAACAGAGATGTAACATTATTATGTAACCGGAGATCCTGTGTGCTTAGATAACCAAATATGTAAAAACAAATTTTTGGGAAGTAAGTGTTGTATGTTTCAGTTACACGTTATTTTAATTTTATGCGGTTTTTTTTTATATTTTAAATTAAATACTTAATACTTTTACTTACATGATAAAATTATTGTGTACCAAATTTAAAAATTTTAAAATATCAACTGTTTGATCAAGAGAATTAAGAATCTTATCAGAGTATAAAAAATTAGGAATAATTAAAAATTCATCAAAAGTATCAAGAATTAAGAGTAGTATGGACAGGAATATCATATTATTTTTTAAGAGTATCAACAAAAAAATTGCATCTACATGACTAAAACCTATACTACTTATCAACGAAGTCAAACAATAAACACTTATAAATTTTGAATATCTGTTATATATATATATATATATATATATATATATATATATATATATATATATATATTTAACTTGAGTATATAAAATTATATTAGAAATATTAGAAATTTTGTTGTGATTGTATCAATTTAAGTTTTATCTAAATATATTTAATTTGGGGAGATTTTATATTTAGAAAAACTTAATTTTTATAGTATTACAAACAAGTAAATTAAATATATTTATTTTATTATCACTGAATTGATTAATGAAATTATAAAAAAATCTAAACATGCGAAATTTTAATATTTAATTGACTTATTTTGAATATCTCACTATATTTGAGGATTTCCTATCTAGAAAATCATAATTTGTGAAAAAAATCAAAAATTGTAATTAAGTATATTAAATAATTTTAAATTATTCTATTGATTATATAATTAACTAAATTTTAAAAATTCTAATTATTTAAATTTTAATATTTAATTGACTTATTCTTATTGTCTAAAAAATACAATAAAATAAAATTCTAATTATTTGATTATCTTTAATCTCAAGTCGACTTTGATATGCCATTTTTTATTAACTTGTGCCAAATTGAAACTAATAAAGAGCCGGTGAATTTTCATAATAATATTGAACGTTATAATTAAATTGAGATTGAGTTAGAAGTAGTAAATTAATACAAAATTAACACATAATTTTATAAATATATATATATATATATATATATTATATTTATATATTATTTGAATATATTTAATATTTATTATACACTATAATTATATTATTTTACGATGGGTAAATTAATTTAGGAAGAATTTTATATTATGACTCAATTTTTAGGTTAAGTCTCAATTTAGGTCTTGAATTTTGAAGTTTCTTAAATTAGGGTCTAATTTTTATTTTTTTCTCAATTAAAGATCCAATTTTATTCATTATGTCTTAATTCAAGACCCAAAATTTCTTTTTATTTTTCATTGCTAATCATACACCGCTAATTTTTTATAAAGAATTATTTTTATTATATATAATTTTTCTTATCTACATTCCGGAGTATATTTTATATATTATATATTTGAATTTTTTTATATTGTTCCCACCGCATTTATTATAAATATTCACGTCCACCTAGATTAAAAAATAAAAACTTGAAATTTTCTTTTTAAATAAATATAATGCAAGTGTCAAATAAAAAATTAATTATAAAAAAATTATTATACTTTGAGTACTTTATATATATAAAAAAATTAATCGGGTCTTGAATTGTGAGAAAAAGAGAAAAATTAGATCTTAAATTAAAAAAAAAAATTAGACCCTAATTTGAGACACTTAAAAATTCAAGACCTAAATTGAGACTCAACTTAAAAATTGGACCCTATTCTTATATTAATTTAAGTGTACATAACATTTATGATATATACTTATATAGTTGACTTTTATAGAAATTCGCATAATACGAGGCACTCATCTAATATTAGATATTTTATGGTTTGCAACAAACTCAATAATTATTATATTACATTTACATTAAGCAATAATATAATAATACAATATAATATATTCTTACACATTAATTATTAGGAAAAATTACCATATTATTGTATTTAGTAGTAATTTATATTTGGATTGTATCTAGATGTAATTTAGGTTTTACAATTGTACCTAGATGTAAGTGGCCCTAATTATTATAAAGTTAAATTTTAAAACAAACACACAAAGTGATTATTTATCAAGATTTTCAAATTTCCTAAATTTTGATATTTAGATTGCAAAATTTGCTAAATCCCAAATCAAAAAATATCCTTAGGCTAGGGCTGTGAACTATGAATTTCAAATTTATAATAACAAATTCTTTTATGTTGTTGGATATGTCAATTCTTATACTCATAAATTTGAAATCATTCTCTCCTGTCTAAGTTACTAATTCGAATTGATATGAATAAATCTTAATCCTTTGTTAAAAATCTTAATCCATATTTCAAATGGCAAAAAATATGTGAGTTCGAATTCACATGAACTTAATTTTTATAAGTATTTTGAAATAAATAATACATAAAAATCTACTCATCAATTCTCAAATACTCTCCCCAAATTAAGTCCATCAAATACAAAACAATTTAACCATGATTTTATGCGCAAAAAAATTTAATCATGATTTTCATTGGCTTGCAAACCATACATAATAATTAATTCCCCAAAAATGATGTAGACTGTAGATTGATCGTCTTCATAATTTTTAATGTTAAAATTTTCCACTATGGATCAAAAAAATTAATCTGAAACCTTATCTAAAAAAAAAAGCGGAGATTTACAAGGTTCAAAAATTCCCTCATAATTCATAGATAGGTTCCAAAGCAGGTTTCCATTGCTTGATTCGAAAATTCAGACTTCTAATATCACACCCTTCACCGAATACCTTAATCGGACTATCGCTACAATCGCCGGTAATTTCTGTTACAACCGGAAGAACTTTGGAACAATGTCGTTTTGCTCTCCTCCGACCACAAACCGACTCGATAACCGCCATCTCCGATTCAGAAACCTTTCCATTATTTCTACTAACAGATATCAACAAATAAACCATGCCTCCTGATAAACTTTCGTCGGCTTTCAGGGCGGAGATCCGGAGATCTCGCCGGAAATCAGTCACCGGCGAAACGATGTAACCAGGCTCTTCAAGCATTAGCTCGGCCGCCGTGATCGGAACGTCGACGAGGCGCAGAGCATTCCGGTGAAGATCGATGAGCTTGGCTGTGTTGGATTGTACGCTGAAACAAGAGGTAATATTTCCCATATCTCAGTGATGAGTGACTGAAAATCGCAGTGTTTTTTAGAGAGATAAAAATTATTGGAAGTGATGGATGAGGATAAATGCAAGTGTGAGTGTGAATTTATAGTGATGATAGATTAGTGGAAAGAAGAGTGTGGTGACTGGTAAAAGCGCGTGTTGGACCAGGTGGAGTCAATACGCTTAATATCTTCTGATTATACACATTATTAGCTACCATACAATTTTATTTTCGGAAAAGATGCATATACATCCAAATTATTATATCAGATACAAGTAATTTTTTAAATTATTACTTTGATGCAAATAAGTCCTTTAAATATATTTTTTCTGATTTAAATATGCTCTTCAAGTATTTTTTTCGTGTAAATAAGTCTTTCATGTTTTCAAAATTTAAAAAAACAAAAAAGACACTTCCACGACAAAAACTAAATATATTTTTTCAACTAATATTAAATGATACATTCCTTAATTTTATAAAGAAAAATATAATAAATTTTTATTTCACAAAATCATGCCAACATAAAAAAGCACAAAAATATTAAATACAAATTACATTTTTTCTATTAGAAGCATAATTTTTTTAACACAATTATTAAGCGTATGGATGAGTTGTGACTGAAATTTTTTTAGCAACGTTCTTTCTTATGTGGTTTCCAATTCATAACCACAACATATGAAATTTTTAGGAACAACATATGGATGAGTTGTAACAGAGATTTTTTTCCTTGTTTCCGATGCATAACCATAACAACCTTAAACCATGATTTGACAAAATAATTTGATAGAAGTGTTGCAATCTTATTTAGACAGAAGTGTTCATAATATCGGTGATTAATCTTCTTATTCTTTCCCTATTCAAGGATACTGCAATTCTGTAGAAAATGGCTTAATAAAACAGTATGAATGAGTTGTGACTGAAATTTTTTTTTTTGGCAGCGTTTTCTGTCCAAAGATACTGTAATTTTATAGAAAATAGTTTTTGTATTTTATATTTGTTTTCCTGTCTAAAGATACTGTAATTTTATAGAAAATAGTTTTTGTATTTTCTATTTATTTCTTCTGAGCTATGTGGCTAATAAAAATTTTTAAAAGAGTTTTGATCATCTAAAAAAGTATCACAAATTTTTTTTTGTCAAATTTAGTGGTACACAAATAAGAAAATGTATTTTTATTTAATTTTAAGAAAAAAATATGGTTTATTTGTACTAATTGATGCGGATAAATATGACGGGCCCAAGGATATTCAAATTTCAATAGGGCCCAATGACGTAGTCGAATACCCTCAACAGAGGGGAAAACCCGAGGTGGGCTCGAGCCCACACCGATCACAGGAGGCCGCAAAGCCCCAAAACCGGCTGCAGCGAGGCCACGAGGCTCGGGCCTATATGCGGGTGGGCCACGAGGCCCAAGCGAGATTTGAAGCCCGCAAGCGGGTATTAACCAGCCCACGTGGGCGAATTATCTCGATAAGATCGAGAAATATGAGAGATAACAAGCGGTTGAGAAGATTAAGGCGCAAAGTCAAGGAATATTCATCATTGGTCGGGTCCAACCTCCGTCCGGGAGGGAAAACGTAGGCACCATCGGTTTTCTTGAGAGAGAAGTCCATACGACATCATGAGGGAACGTGCGGGATAATGCCGTAAAACCGTAGTAACGGTTATCATTCTTAGAGTACGTATAAATAATACACTCCAAGTGAGGTAACGTTATCGAATAACTATCACTCGTACTTAGCTAATTCCTATGTATTTTCTTAAGTGTTTTCCAGTAACTTGACTTGAGCGTCGGAGTGTCTACGCCGAGAACCCTCCGGCGTGTTTTGCAGTACGTTTGTTCGTGAGGTTCTCCTGCGTGTTTGCGAGGTGCACGTTTGTTCGTGAGGTTCTCCGGCGTGTTTTGCGTACGTTTGTTCGTGAGGGAGCTAAGGATAACGCCGCATGTGGGGAAACGGGTCAGTCAATATTTATGCATCACTAATAAAATACTTGAAGAATATATTTGTTCAAATTAAAAAAAAGTTAAATAGTTTATTTGTATCAAAAAATACATTAAAATCTTATTTGAACTTTAATCCTATTTGTATGAACTAACCTAATACATAAATTGATAACACTTTGAGATTTCAAATTCACACAATCTTTATTTTACATGTTAAATAAAATGGAATACACATTGAAAAGAATTGAATTGATAAAATAGACCTAAAAATTCAGGTGATTTATTTTTAGGGGTGAGCTTGTACAAGTTATAGTTTTTATATATAATTTGCACTTTTTAGATAACGAACTTGCAATTTTGTCGTGCAATTGAACCTACATTTTGGCAAACAAATGTTTATTAGCTACACTTCAACAAAATGAGTGAATCTCATGTTCACCCGTACACGATGTAGCTGGTTAAAAATACAATTGTTTTGAGATGAGGATCAATTAATATTATTTGATTATTATTTACCCAAGCTGAAATATTTCAATTAAAGTTAATTAATAACAGTTTTAATTATACATTATAATTATTATTGTTCGTTGGATCGGGTCAGAGTAAATGCATGGATCTTAAATTTATACACCTGATATATATACGATGTATATAAGTATTTTACCAAAACAATCATATAATCCGAGAAATTCTCAATTGGAATCACATTCATGGTGATTATGCATTTAAAACCCAAAACTCGAATTGATGGATTGAAGTTTGAATCATGATTTCGATTTCATAATGCTTATGTTGTTTGGATGTGTTGATATTGGTTTTGAAATTAACATATTCAGTGAATGCTTTAGATACATTCGAAATCACTCTCGAAAACATGCATCTTTTTCTCATATTTAAGCCCATATAATACAAGTATGCAATTTAGTCATCTTTATCCCTTAAAAATTAATCATTGGAAGTATATTCCGATACATAGGTCTCGAATTTTCATAATTAAAAAAATGAAAATTTATATTTTATGAATAGATATGATCAAAATGTTTTAAGTGAAATACCGTCTAAAAGTGTGTTGTCAAAAAGATATGGTAGGGAAGAGGAGAATACAGTCTTCATAAATAGGTTCTAAAGCAGGTTTCCATTGTTTAATCCGATGATTCAGACGTCCAATATCACCCCCTTCACCCAATAACTTAGCCGTTTTACCGGAAATTTCTGTTACAACCGGTAGGACCTTACAACTACGTCGTTTTGCTTTTCTCCGACCACAAACCGACTCGATAACCGCCATCTCCGATTCAGAAACCTTTCCGTTAACTCTGCTAACAGCAATCAATAGGTAAATTCCGTCTCTGGATAAAATTTCGTCGGCTTTCATGGCGGAGATCCGGCAATCGCGCCGGAAATCAGTAAGCGGTGAAACCACGAAGCCTGGCTCTTCGAGCATTAGCTCGGCCGACGTCACAGGAACATCGACAAGACGCAGGGTGTTCCGATGAAGATCGATGAGCTTGGCTGTGTTCGATTGTGCGTTGAAACAAGAGGTAATGTTGCCCATTTTTTCTGAGATCTGTAATTGAATATTGAAGATATGGAATGATGAACGTGTATTAGTGATTATTGGGAACTTATTATAAAGTGATGATGATGATTGATTAGTGGGAGTGGAGTGTAATTTTGAGTGGAAAACCGTGTGGATTTGTTTTCTGAATTCTGATTTTACTAATCATTTGCTACCAAATATTTTGCATTTTCCTATTTTGTTACTAGTAAATGAATCCTCTACATTTATTGTGGGTAATTTTTTTTTTTATAAATTTCACATGACCCATAATAAAATAAATTCTGTTTTTACTAGTTTTTCTATCCCTAAATATTTGTTGTTAGTTCACCCACCACCCAAACACTCGTAAATTTCTTCAAGTATTTTCTCCTACTAAAGTGAGAAACTTTTTATTGATAAATGTTAGTTATTAGTAATTAATTTATCAAACATTCAAACGCTCCTAAATTTCTCTAAGCTCACCTTATAACTCCATAATTTGTTCTAAAAAAATCGAATATGAATCTCCCACTAAAATGAGAAACCCATTGGTCAAATGGGCTAATCCACCTAATTAAAAATAAAATTAATAACAAAAAAAGAAAGAAGTGGTGATTCACATTATATGATTAGGGGTGGTTGCCTGTGATATATTCAAAATCAAAATATTAGATAATAGTGCATATCATACCATAAAATTTGAAGTAGGTGGCTTAAATTACCCTGGTCACTGATTCCTCACTTTAATGGGAGACTCAAGTTCGATATTCCTTTTGAGAATGATATTCCTTTTGAGAACGAATTAATAGACTTATAAAGTGGCTTGGAGAAATTTAGGAGTGTTTGAATGACGCTTGGTGAATTAACTACTAACAATTAACATTTTACCGATAAAAATAATCATACCATAAAATTCGATTTCTATGAATCCACTATCTATGTCCCAAAGGTTATGAGTTCGAGTCACTATTTAAATTTTATAAAAATAATTCCAATCAAACGCCTCTTAATTATCGCACTTCATATAAAAACAAAACAAATTCTTATATGTTTTGTATACATTATAAATTTATGGTGTTTCACTTTTAAATTTTATTTAATTTGTAATATTTTTGATCAAATATTTGACATTCTTGATTAAATTTTTATACTTTAAATATTATTTTTTAAACTTAGGGGCGCTTGGTTGAAAATTCGTCAATGGAAATTTTTAATCATTACCCAATTTTGATTAACCTTTTCCCTACAATGGTTTCTCCTCAATCATTCTCCTCCACCATTATTGCAACCTTCTTTTGTTTCATTTTTCTTCCTCCAATATTCTAGAGACAGAGAAGGAAAAAAATATTTCATTCTCATTCCCATTAAAGTTAATTTACAATCAAAACGTCCCTTAATATTTATGTTAAATATGAATAATTTAAATAGTAAAAATATTAATTTGTGATTGATACACCTCAAAAATAATATAATATCACGATTCTAATTCTTAATAATACCGATAAGATTTTTAATACTCTTAGATTAAATATTTGATATTTTAAATTTTTTAAGAATAGTAACACCGTACACTTATAATATATATAAAACACAAGACACCAACTCTTAAAAAAAAAAAAAAAAAAAGGTTTAAAGGTCGTGGACTATTCGGTAATCTAGTCACTGAAAACTAAGATAGCTCGATTATATATTCAACAAACTCAGAGACGAACACACTTATATTTGGCTATAGTCTTTAGTCTTGATTAGAGTACATGAATCCCCCGGTCTCTCTCTCTCTCAGGCATTTGCGAAAATCACAACCACAGAACATTCACCGGAAAGAATAAATCCAATAAATGCTTCAAATATAAAAATGCCTCAATCAAGAAGGGAAAAAGAAAAGCATTATTTTCTACAAAACTGCAGAAAAGAGAGCACCAATTTTTCCTGCTCTACCAAAGTTCAAAGCAGAAGAAATTTCCTAAAATTAAACAGAAAGACAGTAAAAAGGATTGGGGATATAACAGTTGTGTAGACCTCCAAATTTAAGATAAAATTTTTACAAGGCCAATCAAGGTCCACTAAGCTTACAAACTCAAAGCATGTCATACAAGTTTTAACCGCTAACAAACTGAATCAACCTGAAACAAATGAACCCCCATCCCACCCCCACATTTTCTATCGCGCAGCTGTTTTTTCCCCTTCTAGTCGAGAAAGATGGGGTACGTTTGTGTGCCTATCCGGCGCTTTTGGGTGATGATGATGATGATAAGCCTAATTTATATATTGAGAGACCCATTTGAAACCATCACCATAGCCCATTTTGCGTACAATGCTGCACATAAATACCTCCAAAGGGCGTACGTTAGAATCTGCAAGGTTTACCTTCCCTTTGCCAGTGGTTACACCAGTCAGGCCAAGGTGATAACGCAGCTCATCTTCCGAGGCAGCATAAGGTATGTCAATCTTGTTCCCCAAAATGAGAAATGGAACAGTGGCAAGGGCCTCATCAGAAAGGAGTGCATCTAATTCCTTTTTGGATTCTGAAAACGCTCTTTGTCGTAAGCGTCCACCAGGTACACAACAGCATCTACCTGTAGCATCCCAATGGAGAAATTTTAAAGAAGAAATTACTGAATATGGAGGATCTATTGTGCTTGCTAGGATGCACACTCCACGATTAAATTTTGTACGCATAGATGCTTTAACTCCGTAAATATACTTTGGGGGAGGGGGAGGAGTGGGGGTTGGCAGGATCCCGACCAGTATATAGTACCAAATTGGAATATACACAAGGACGACACCTATACAGTTGAAATGAAAATGAGTTTGCTGAAGTATTCTAAGGAATGATAATTCCAGTTTATCTACCAAGTTTTTCCATGTATCCAGTTGGTCTATCATTAACAAAAGGAACTGTAAAATCCAATCAATTGATAAAATATATAGAAATGAAAAATGTCATGCTTTATGACCATTATATGTTTACATGCAGTTAATAATTTTATAGTAAGGTAGTAATAAAAGATATGCTTTATTCTCTTGTAGCCAAACACATCGCAATATATAGAAAGGAAAAATGTCATGCTTTATGACCACTTTACACATCCAATATTTTATATAACGTGACATTTAGCTCTTGGTTATGTACCATAGTCTGTATTCTACTAAAGAAATTAACATAAAATGAAAGAAAAGAATCAGATGTGTGTCTTTCTTGTGATCAATGCAAGCACCTTTGCAATGCTAAATTTAATAGTAGTCATAGTATATTACGATTGTGAAAATGATCCTACAAAATTTTGGAAAACAAGTCTTCAAACTCCAATTACACTTTCGGGTAAAAATGCCTGAGACTCGACGCACAAACACATACCAAATGCTCAAATCTTTCAAAGTGAAAATCGCTCCACACAATGATCCAAAATGCTCATTGTCAAACACTGATAAATCTTTTTGTAATTGCACAGAAAACAATCAAATTGATAACCCAATCGTAGCACAGGTATAATTTAGAAATAAAATTAAATGAAATTCCCGATAAACTTATGTCAAAATTACAGAATTATCAATTTAAACCAACATTCTATACGCATACACACATAAAACATAAAATCAAATCTACCTTCGCATAATAATCCTTCCAAACTCTACGAGCGATCTGGTGTCCTCCCAAATCAAACGCCTTGAACTTAATTTTGCCAATACTCAGCTCTTCCGAGGTCGGATATTGTGTCGGCTGATGCTGCACTAACCGCTGCATCAAACCAAAATTCCAATAAAATCAATTCACTGAGATCCAATAATCAAAAACATATAGCAACCAAATCCTCCAAATTTAATATATATTACCTCATCTTTGAGCATGTGAAGAAGGGTAGTCTTTCCGGCGTTATCGAGGCCGAGGAACAAGATCTTAGCCTCTTTTTGCCACAATCCGAGCGATGCCAATACTCCGTAAAACCAATCCAACAGAAACATTTTGATCAGAGCAAATTTCTACTACAATTACGGTAGATCTGAAGCTGATTTAATTTTTTTGCTGATAATCCTAGTTTTGAGTCTCTTCACTGTTCTGGAGAGAGAGAGAGAGAGAGAGAGAGAGAGAGAGAATTTGGTGATGGAGTGGGAGCGTTGGGGTCGGTTTATTATTTGCCAGGAATTTGTGGCTCACGTGTTCGTTTTGATACTTTTCTTTCTAATTAAAACATTTTTTTGAATGCTCTAATTAAACATTTGAGTACGCCTGCTTCTAAAAAAAAGAAAATCAAATTGAATACGCTCTCTCCGTCCAAATTTAAATGTAACATTTATTATTTATACATCTGTGAAAATTGTTTTTAATATTATAAAAGATAAATTTGTTTTTTAAGAATTTAATAATCTTTTGATGCAGATTTTAGTACGATGGATTAGTGCGGGAAATCTATCTCATATAACTTTTCATAAAAGGAAGTGTATAAAAGAGGAACAATGAAGTTTTGATGGACAATTTTATAAATTTTTATATGAAGTTAATAATTTTATTGGATTGTATGTATATGTGGTCCAAAAGTAATAATAAAGTTTATAAAAAGTATTTTTATTTTAAGGGTGTGAAGTTTATTGTGGAATGAAAAAAAAATGTGAAAAATTTTATGGACGACTATAATGTAATTTTTAGAAATTTAAAATTGTAATTAGAAGTGATAAAGTTACTTTATTTTCTTTTTAAAAATATAATGCATTTAATTTGAGACGGGTCTTTAGACAAATAATGCATCTATATTGAAATTAAAGTGTTAAAATATTTTATATTCACAACTATTATCTTAAATTATGAGTTTCTCAATTTAAACGATGTAATATACTATGTCTACGGAGATATAAATATAACAAAAATGAAAGGAAATTTTTGTCTTAAGTTTTCGGCCCAATATGTAAAATGAAACCCAGTAGGCCTAACCTTTACAAGTATAGCTGTAAATCTAGCCCAATATATTTGATGAGACATTCTGAGGAGAATAAAAAGAGAGGAGAAAGTGAAGATAATTTTTTTATTTTTAAAAAGTTATTTTTCTAAAAACTTTTCTCAAAGCTCGTTGATGTTATCTTTAATTAATAATCATACAAGTTCAAATATAATTTCAACCAATATACAATTAAAACAAATTCAAATGAAATCCCTCTGTATGTTATATAGTTGATACAATATTTATGATATATTTATATAATCATATACAATAATTATTTAAATATATGCAAAGTAAATAATAAACAGTACTATATTAAACCCAGCAGTATTGCAGGTGCGAACGGATAAACTACTCTAAGAAGAGGCCAGGCCAGGTTGTTCAACATCAAGCATTAATAATTTTTCTTTACATAGTTCAGAAAATATTGTTGAGTCTTGAGAGTATTGAATTAAATTATATAAAAGGACCAACTTGTGTAAGATTTTGATTTCGACAAATTCTCCCATAAAACTTGTTCATATGAGTTTTGGTCTATATTAATAATATTATATTCATTCAACAATATAATTAGTCTTATAAAATAATATCATAATATTTTATACACACAAACAATTCAATTTGTGTAAATAAATGTTATACTAGTATTTATTGTGACACTATTTATATGTAATATCTGATTTCGCCACGTGGACAAGCTCACCTTTAAGGTTCTTGCGGCCGAGGCAGGATATTCAATTAAATAGTAAAGAACGAGCACCTCGATCGGTAAAGATGATTGCTCGGCAGATGAGCAACTATCCAAAGAAACAAGCTAGAGGCGAGGAGCAAGCTCACCGGCCTCGAGGATCGGCTTTCGCGACAGGACATTCACCAAGTGGAAGCTAGATAGCCGACCTCACAAATTCTCGAGAAGATTAAAATTAGATATAAAAGATATCCTTGTAACAATAATAATGCACAATCAACCTCGTAGTATGAATAAATCTTTGTAGTAGCAAGGAATCTTCCGTCACGGGCAATTGAGAGGATGTTAGAATGTTAGTAGGTGAAATCTATCAAACTACGGATTCGAGCACTATCCCATAAAATTGAAATTCATGCATTTAATGCATGGATCTCCTAGAGATACTAGGACAATACAAAGTGTTTCTCATGCACTATAAATAAAGTTTTTAAGGTCAAATAAATGGAATCACCAATCTTAAGACTAGTGACGGAGCCATAAATTTTGCTCAAGAGGGCACACTAAATATATAAAACAAAAGCATTTAAAATACAAAAAATTGTATGAGATGTGAAACTTTTATAAGTTTTTGTAATACTTTTAAAACTTCAGTATTACAAAACTTACAAAAGCATATATTTAAGTTGAATCATGTAATAAAACAATGCAAATTTAGTAAATATAATTCATAAAATGCATGTTAAATTAAACAAAAATAATTGTGATTTCAACAATAAAAAAATATATAATCAAACAATTAATAATGATATGAAAACTCAAGATAAGTAATTCTGTATACCTAATTATTTATATGTCATACATCATAATATAAATTATAAAATAAAATAAATCTTACATTAAAAATAAATAATAAAATTTAAATCTTAAAATGTTAAATTGTTTATTCTCTTAAAAGTGTTAAAAACAAATTTGAGAGGGAGAAAGAAAAAGTGTTAAAAACAAAATAATAATGATATACAGATAAATTAAGAAAAATAATTTTGTATACCTAATTATTTTATATATCATATATCCTAATGTAAACTATATAAAAAATCCACTACAAGAAAACATAAGTGTTGTTAACCGAAACATTTATGAGTGATTGATGTGATTATTTAATCGGTTAAAAGAATAATGATTGGGGAATTTATGATAATAAATACCCAAGAATAATCACAAGCAATGATAGATCATAAATGCGATTATGAATCTTTGAAAGCTAGTAAAGAACAAGAGGATTGTTGGGAGTGTTAGTCCCAAGTTTAAGTGTGGATACTTCCGATCCGTTTATTGTGCCTTATAGGTCTTATTTATACATGGTTTTTGTTGTCTTTGGGCAGACAAAAGTACAATAACAATTAATTCTTAACATCCCCATTTAATTTGGGTGTACTGCCCTACACACAGGCGAGGCGGTGACCACTCGCGTCCGGCCCGGCTATCCGTTGGGGGTCTTCGGTTGGCGGAGGGATTTTTTTCTATACTAGGTAAGGTTGACATTAAATTAACACCGCTACACCGCACTTGTTACTATTCTAGGGGTGGCTTTGTCGGCAAGTCTCGATCCGCCGTCTTTGGGTTGGCTTGAGTCTTCTTCGAGCTCGCCATCTTGTGCCAAGCTTGGGGCTTCGCCTTGCTTGATTCCGTCCACTCATTGGATGGCGTGCTCGTCTCGGCGTGGCGGGCAAGTCCTTCGGTGGGCCGGGCCCGGAGGGTCTGCTCGCTCGGTCGGGCTTGCTCGCCGCGCCCGACGAGCCGGCCTCTTACCGGTGCCGAAGTCCTTTGGGCTCGGCCGAGGCTGACTGGGCCGGCCCAGTGGGTATCGGGCCTTGGAGCGAATAAATCGTCATATAACACTAAGCAATGTTGAATATAGGGTTCAAACCCCAATTTTTTCGGGGATGAAAGATTATATACCTTTTGCCAAACCGTAGAATCATCCCTACATGTGAATAATATCATGAAAACAATATTCCTCTGTCCCAATTTGTTTTCATAGTTGACTTTTTGATGTATTTGTGTGAGAATTATTTCATAGTAATATGTGTACAAAAGTTGTTTTATATGAATAGTATGCTAGTTAATAAGATCAACTAACATATAATTCATATAAAACAATTTTTGTACACATATTATTATGAAATAATTCTCACACAAAAATAGAAAGTCAATCATAAAACAAACGACAGAGGTAGTAATATATATAGTAAAAATTAAGAAATTTTTAGGGGCCTAGTGCCCCTAAATCCAACGTGGTTATGTTAGTGGTTAAGACAGAGTTTAAAACTCTTGATAATTCTCTTTGCATTTATTGTTTTTTATATTCAATAGCTTTAGAAGTTTCATCATTTGATTGAATCATTAGAACAATTATCATTCTAAGTAATCTCCACTATTTATTTTATCTGATTTCAAGTCATATAAACACCACAAATTTTTTGGATTTATATAGAGTAACAATTCTTTTAATTTGTAAATGTAATACTATTGTTAAATGATAGTATGAGTTTTATATGGTAATTATGGGGAATTATTTTTTGATTTCGTATATAAGGCCTTGGTTTATTGTCGGGGAAATTTTAATTTTTATTCTAATGTAATGGGATTAACATATTGGGACGCCATAATAAATAGAATTATTTTTTCAATAAAATATTCAATTCAGCTCAACTGTAAACAGTAAATCCAACAACTCCAAATACTTCTCCGCAGAATAGTTATAATAAAAATTAAAATCAAACAAAAGCTTAAAAGTACTCTGCCACCCCACAACCAATGAGTGGGCGACACGTGCTGTTTTCAATTATTAATTTTGATCAACTTGCAAGGCGGGGAAGCAGAATAGCGGGATGTAGCCAAGAGAGGCAAGCAAGCATCGGTCTGCACAATCCAATGCTTTCCTATTTCTCTCTCATGCTTTACTCTCTCTCTCTCTCTCATCCAACTAATATAATCCAAATACCTAATCATATTCAACTTATAACCTCAACTTTTTCTATTTAATTCAAGCAACAATTTATTAATTTTTTAAAAGTTAAGGGGTTCTTTGGAATAAGTGATTAAATTGATTTAGGAAAAATTAAAACATGGTAATTTTTGGCCAAAACTTAAAAAATTGCAACTATTTGCTAAAATAAAAACTTATCTCCCTCTTATAAATATTGGACTAATTTCTATTTTCATTTGTCCCATAAAGATAAATCAGTAATATATCATTTATTTTCATTTACATATTTACCCATATTTAATGCATCCTTTTTTTTAATCAACATTGAAATTCTTATATAAGGACAAAATAGAAAAATAAAATAAAATTTTAATGTATTAATCATAATAACTTTAATTTTGTAAAAATAACTAAAAGTTTATCTTTGTGTAAAGAAGAGAGTACTTAAATAAATTTTAAACAGTTTTAAATTCAATTACTTTCCCGAACCAATTTAAAAATAATTATTTAATTGATCAAAAGTAACACATAATCATTTTTATTTATATTAAAACACGCCTTTTAAATCTCTTTAAAGGGATAGAGGGTGTTCTGAAAAATTTGTAAGAAATATAAAAGAAAAAAGAATGGAAAAACTATGAAATCAAAATCATACGTACATTTCAAATAAGTAAGTTAGGTATTGAGATTAATTTAGAATAAAAATCATGAGAGTATAATTTCAAACACGAATCATGATTTTGATTTCATTTCGTAGTCACCTTTAAAACCCCATAACTGCTAGTGCAATTTACATATCTCATGCGAACAATTGATGAAGTAAAATTTATTGGATGTACATTTCAGAAAACCATTGCATTCTCAAAATACAATTATTTTTGACAGACACTCAAAATATATTTGATAGAATAAGATAAGAACATAATTCAATATAAAAGGAAGAATTTCATGCAGTCATTTAATGCCATAAGAAGAATTTTTAGTACTCGATCTTATCCTATATTTTGGAACTTTATCTTTCTCATCACAAAATTCACACAAAGTAAATTTGAAATTTTGTGCATATACTTTTATCCCATTCTTGCAACTTGCACACTTTTTTTTCTTTTTCTGAATGAAAAACAATTTGAACAGCAGTATGGGCATCCATTCATCAACACCCTTCTTCACATCATCATCATCATTCATAGCCGCCATAAATCCCCAAATAACATTTATATAAACCCCCTTCCCTTTTCCCACATTTCTTCGCCTGCACAACATTTTATTCCTTGCAAATTTCTCTTCGAAAGATGAAGAGAAAATCCTCTTGTCCCCTAATTCTTCTCTCACTCATATTGGCGGTTTCCGCAGTGGTTGAAGGACGAGAATCGTTCGCCTGCGATCCAAGAGATTCCGCGACGAGAACGCTGGCATTTTGTCGAACAGATTTGCGTATAGAAAACAGAGCGAAGGATTTAATTGGGCGTTTGACATTGCAAGAGAAGGTTAAGCTGTTGGTGAACGGCGCCGCCGCCGTGCCGCGGCTGGGGATCAAGGGGTACCAGTGGTGGTCGGAGGCGCTTCACGGCGTCTCGAATGTAGGTCCGGGGACTACATTCGGCGGCGATTTTCCCGGCGCCACCAGCTTCCCGCAGGTCATCAACACCGCCGCCTCTTTTAATGCTTCCTTGTGGGAAGAGATCGGAAAAGTAAGATTACTATACTCAGATTATCATTTTGATTTAATTTTGTTGGTTAGTGATCAAATGCTGATAATTAAGTAACACTGTTTGATCTGAGCGTAATATTTTGTCGTTCTTCTCTGTTTCTAGTGTAGTGTTTGGAACTTCTTTGCTTTAGCCAACTGCATGATATATGCATTATAAAATGAATAATATTTTATATTTTCTCCCTTCCATATTTTTTTTTTTTTTTGATCGATTTTCTCCCTTCCATATTGTTTTGGCATCTTGTAATTATTCATATTTCTTTTAACTACGTAAATAAAAATGATTTTTTAAACCCCATTTCATAATATTCATATATTTATATAAAATATCGTTACTTTTTGTTTCACATTGGAGTATTAAATAATGTAATAACAAATTAGTTATGATAATGTGTCAATTTTAACATATTTTATAATTCGATTTGTATTTTTTTATGATTAGTTCATGAGTTTTGATGATCTAAAGAGAATGTATCAATGAAGATAATTTCAATACATGCAAATTGATAAAGTAAATATTTCAAAATTAGAATAATGAAAATAAATAGTTTCAATCTCATGTACACTACTACTATTTTTTTATTAAAATAAGAAATAAACTAAATATATTTAAAGTTTGACTCTCAATTATAACTCAGTATTTGATGAGCACAAAAATAATTTTAGAAAATATTGTTAAAGTGTAAATAAATAATATTCCTTTCGTTCTTTATTAAATATCTTTTTAGCAATTTACAAAAAAGTTAAACAATTTAAAATTTAGACAATTTTTCCACAATCAATTTAATGTTAAAAGAAAAAAATCATTTATAACTTAGGAAAGATATGAGAAATGAGTAATAAAATTTTCTCTAATTAAAAATTTTGAGATTTTAACGAGAATAAACTGGAAAGAAAGTACTATGTGAAAATAGTTAAAAGACAAATAATTAGGAATAATGTTTTAAAATGTTTACATTATTATATGGAAACTGGTCACATCAGGATCCACCATGTTGAATTTATAAACTTATCTCTGAGTCACTAATTATAGCATCTTCATTGCGCTTTTCAAAAAGGGTTAATCTTGTCCAATTTTTAAGGGGCCACAATTCGTCTATCATTTTCGTATTATGTAAAGAACGTTTGGATGGAGTGGATTTGAAATCGAGGATTTGAGAATGATATAAAGCGTCATTCACACAAATTAAAATGGAGAAAAACTAAATGAATGGATTTGATGTCTCAAATATTAAGCGAAGTGGGAAAAGTGAGAGGATTTCAAATCAGATTTTGTTGGGTATTTGAAATCCTCCCACTTATAAGTAATATTTGTGTGAACCAAATCCATTCATTTAGTTTTTCTCCTTTTTGATTTGTAAATGTATAGTGTAATATCCTCAAATCCATTGATTTCAAACGACTCCATCCAAACTTTAATTGTCTTCATGTCATTTATTTTATTCAATTAAAAATAAACATAGTTTAACTTAAATTGAATATTTATAATTTCAAAGCATATTTTTGAATTATTATTTATTCATCACTATAATCGTATACAATCATACAGAGGCTTGCTGGTATCAAACTAAATAAGAATTGATGAAAAGCCCAAAGTGGTTGATTCAATCAATGTTGCAAGTTGCAACCAAACAGGGTTAAAACTTTTAATATATTCTGTGAATTTGGTGGCAAGTGGAGGCAATTAACAATATGAACAGGCAGTGTCAGATGAGGCCCGAGCGATGTACAATGGGGGATGGCGGGCCTGACATATTGGAGCCCGAATGTGAACATATTCAGGGACCCGAGGTGGGGCAGGGGACAGGAAACTCCCGGTGAAGATCCGTTGGTCGCCGGTGTATACGCCGCCAGGTACGTCAGAGGTTTACAGGGGACGGACGACGGCGACCGGCTGAAGGTGGCGGCCTGTTGCAAGCATTTCACGGCCTACGATCTCGATAATTGGAGTGGGGTCGATAGATTCCACTTTAATGCAAAGGTATAGTGTGTGTGTAGTCATTCTCTGTTCTACTGCCTACCGTAATACAGTACACGTGAGCCTTCTGACCATTCAAATCTACTGTGGGTGCGTACTCTGTATATATATAAGATGTTTGTGAAATATTCGATATTTTTAACCATATACATAATATCACGACAAATTATGGGTCAATTAAATTTTGTTTGAATCTATATTCGAGAATATGTGTATTTTCTTTTAAAAAGGTGACTAATTTAACTGCGGATATTAGTTGTTTTTATTAAAAAATATCAATGAGAACAACTATATTTTTCTTTAAAAATATATTTAAGTTGCACAAGTGCATACAAAATTTATTAAAAATATTGTTAGAAAATAAAATTAATTTTCTTCCCATCTCATCCAAACGGTCCAAAGTCTTTGATCAGCCAAAATCCTCTCATATCCGAAGTGTGTATCATCATATTAATATATATGTAATTTTTCAATTCATGTTAGATAATTTATAGTAATACAATATGAAATAGATGATAAATAGTGCAGGTTAGCAAACAAGATATAGAGGATACATTCGATGTTCCGTTCAGAAGTTGTGTAATGGAGGGCAATGTTGCAAGTGTGATGTGCTCTTACAATCAAGTTAACGGCGTTCCCACCTGCGCCGACCCTAGACTCCTCCGAGGAACAGTCCGAGGTGCTTGGCGTCTCAACGGCTACATTGTCTCCGACTGTGACTCTGTTGGAGTTTTCTATGATAATCAACATTATACATCAACTCCAGAAGAAGCAGTTGCTGATGCAATTAAAGCAGGTGATCATAGATCAATTTTTGTTTTATCACAAATCATAGTTTGGTTGATGGTATTAATTAATTAGTTTATGATTTTCAGGTTTGGATTTGGATTGTGGATCATTCATGGGAGTACACACAGAAAATGCAGTGCAAAAGGGGCTTCTAAAAGAGGCAGAGATTGATCTTGCATTGTTCAATACAATGTCAGTTCAAATAAGACTAGGCATGTTTGATGGAGAGCCATCTTCTCAGAAGTATGGCAATCTCGGCCCGAAAGACGTGTGCAGCCCGGCCCACCAAGAGCTAGCTCTTGAAGCTGCTAGACAGGGCCTAGTTTTGCTCAAGAACGAAGGCCCGGTGCTTCCTCTTTCCACACGGCGTCACCATCCCGTCGCTGTTATCGGGCCTAATTCTGATGTTACTCTCACAATGATAGGCAATTATGCTGGTATGAACTTGAATTGATATAAAGAAAAATTTGTTAGAGTGTGGCTTATGTTTGTTTTGGTGATATGTATAGGTGTTGCTTGTGGATATACGACGCCGTTGCAAGGAATAAGAAAGTATACGAGGGTAATACATCAGCCAGGTTGTGAAAATGTTGCTTGTAGGAATAACGCCATGTTTGGTGGAGCTATTGAGGCTGCTCGTAGATCGGATGCCACTATAATGGTGATGGGATTAGATCAAACGTTGGAGGCAGAGTTTAAAGACCGGGCCGGACTTCTTTTACCAGGGCGCCAACAAGAGCTAATTTCGAAGGTTGCTGCTGCTTCTAAAGGCCCGATGATTTTGGTGCTGATGAGTGGCGGCCCGATTGATGTCTCGTTCGCTAAACATGACCCGAAAATTGGAGCTATTTTGTGGGCTGGTTATCCAGGACAAGCTGGAGGGGCTGCCATTGCTGATGTCCTCTTTGGAGCACACAATCCTGGTAATTCTTTTGATTTACGTCACATGTATTAAATGACATTATTAATTAAAATGTGACACTGTTATTCTTATATGTTATTGTATTTAATGGTAGGTGGAAAACTTCCAATGACATGGTACCCTCAAGAATACCTCAACAACTTGCCTATGACAGCAATGGACATGAGATCAAATCCATCAAGAAACTATCCGGGTAGGACATATCGATTCTACAAAGGACCCGTAGTGTATCCGTTCGGGCATGGGATGAGCTACTCGAGCTTCGTGCATGCGATAGCCTGATGCCCCAACGGTGGTTTCCGTCCCAGTGGACGGGCGCCACCACTCCAACACCACGGTTGTTTCGAGTCAATCGATTAGGGTCACACATGCTAGATGTAGTAGGTTGATACTTAGCCTAAGTGTGAATGTGAAGAACATGGGTTCGAGAGATGGGTCGCACACGATGCTCGTGTTTTCTAGCCCACCGGGGGCGGGGGGGCATTGGGCGCCCCACAAGCAATTGGTGGCATTCGAGAAGGTTAGGGTGGCCGCGGGAGGGCGGGAGAGAGTTCCGATTAGGCTTCACGTTTGCAAGCATTTGAGTGTGGTGGATAAGGCTGGGATTCGGAGGATTCCGATGGGTGAGCATGCACTACATATTGGAGATATTCGACATTCTGTTTCACTCCAGGCTCACACTCTAGGGGTGATCAAATCATAGTGATGAATTAAAATAGACTTCAGATTAAATTCTACAAATCTCAAAGAGATTGTCGATTCAAAAATGCATGGAGAAAGGGAAAATGACATAATTATTTGAGATTGTATTTTAAGAACAAGGCCTTCATCAACCATAAAAGGAATTGAAGGCCTTGCAAAAGACATCCAGTTCTATAAATTAAATGTATTGAATTATTACAACAATGTAAGCAGTAAACCAAATTATATTTTGTTCTAAAGAAAATTTCAACTTGATTGAGCATTGAATCTCATCTCATCTCATCTAATCACTTACTTTCTTTTGTTTTACAAATTTAACTTATCAGAACTTTACTTTTGTCCTTGTTCTTGGATCGATTATGGGTTCAGATTACGAAATTTGGATGTGAAGGGATCTAAATTTGGAAATTTAATCAAGTTTTTCTCAGACTTTTTCACACATGCAATATATTTGTTCTGATCAATTAAAAAAATTAATACTTTTTAAGTTCAAAGGAAAGGAATTTAAAATTTATTATAAATAAATACTTGAAGTATTTTTTTAATAAAAATTTTCTTAAATTCTTGAAACTATTGTAATTAGAAATGTTAAACGGATGACTCTAACTTATTAGAGTCAACCCTATAGTGTTTAATCCTTTAGGGTATTTGGATAAATAGGGGTCAAAACAATATTGACTTAGAGCTCATTTGACTCAACTTATAAGTTCTTTCAAATCTTTTAATCTAACCGGAGAGAATTATTAGTAACAAATAAAATTGCATAATCAAATCATCCAACTCCTGCAAATACATTTTGCACAATAATTAGAAAAGACTGATTGAGAAAACAAACAACCAAGTAGCTCTGTCACTGCCCTTACTTCCTATCTCTGTGTCTCATTCCAGAACATAACTCGAACTCGAAGGTCTTCATTTCCGAGATTTTCTCTTTTATATTAATTTTAGAAGTATAAAAATATTTTTTTAAAATTATTAAACAACTTACAAGTTTTATTAGTCAAATATTTTAACAATTATAAGCTATTTAAAAATTACAATTTATAAGGTTTTAAAACAATTTATAATATGAAATTTTAATTTTTTCCGATTTAAAAAGATCGATCCACTGAGTTTTTAAGTGGCGCATTGTATGGACTAAAGCAGATGCTTTTGGTTCAAGTTTGGGCTGTTAAGATAATTTGTTTAGTAAATGGGCTGTCTATAAATAAAAGGCCCAGGTTATATGCACTCACTTTTTATTGAAAACACCCTCGTGATGAAAACACCCACCAATTATTGAGTACATCCCCTAGTAACTCCCTAAAATACCCTTTATTATTCAATTTCTGAAAAATTGTAAACCGTTCAAATAATTTTTACGAAAATATATCATTTTTTTCGGAAATTATTTTCGAAAATTAGGCTATTTTTCGCAAAAAAAAATAATAAATTGAAAGTTGGTCACATTTTCATAAAATCAAACTCGAAAAATTTATAAAACTCAAACACCAAAAAAATATTTATCGTCAGTAATTACGATCATTAGCATCGAAAATAACTCAACAACAACAAAATTAATACAACAACACACAAACATAATACAAATAAGGTTATAAATATATTTTTGTCATTATACATGTATTTAACTTTTAAATTATTTCGGTGTGTGTTCTCAGTAAAAGTGTGTGCATATAACCTGGGCCTAAATAAAAGTGTGAACTGGACATAATTGTTAATCATCTGACATATCAAAATGCATGCTCACAACTACAACTTGTCATTCCCTACGAACAATCACTTGATTGAACACTCCTTGCCTCCTTTTTCTTTTTGGAGTTTCTATTTTTGTAACACCATTCATCACTTGTCTCTCTTTAAATGTCTCTGTAAAATGTGTGTACACATGTAATAATGCTCAATATAATTCATAATTGGTTGAGTGGTTTAAAAAAAGTTATATTTATAAGTGTGTTAATTGATTCAAAAGAAAAATTCATATATATATTATCACTTTTAATATAAAATGTATCGATTTTTAAATTTGTCTAAAAATGATGCATTTTATGTTTATTTTTGAAAAATGTACAATTTATTTAATGCAATTTTAATTTTTTATCTTAAAACAATACATTTGCATATTTTTTTAAAAATAATTTGGTATAAAAGTGTTAACATTACTATTGAAAAGTGATAATAATCTTATAATATCTCACGATGAGACAACGGTCTCACACAAGACTTGCTATCTTATTAAATATATATATATATATATATATATATATATATATATATATGTGTGTGTGTGTGTGTGTTTAAGTTACTTTCGATTAAAAAATTTAAGTTACTAATTTACGTGGTTGTACAAAAATGCATTACATTTTCTTGGTAATAATCCAAAACCATATAGAGACTCTAAAAACGTTAATTTACCTGCAATTTACCAAATAAACACTACGACAAATGACAACATTGTGCAGTGAACTTTTACTGAAAACCAACGTACCCCACAATTAAAAAATTAATTAACTCCACCGCCCTGCAGTAAATTTTATGACTTATCTTTACCAAATATGTACTTAAGAAGTGCAAATCTTGCAAGTTTTAAATTAACCAAATAATTATTCCCCCTTCTTTTTTTTGGTAAAATCAAAATTCTGAAGTATGTATGTTTGGGAGTTTATGTAAACACACGATTTTGAAAATACCATATCATTATATATACCATTACAACTATACTATTACCAACACAACATTTTTTTAATACTTTCTCACTACAATATATATTTTTCTAATATTGATGTTACATATTAGCAGCCATACTACAAAATTTCATAAATTTTACTATTCAATCAAAATTTGCTTAAACCTACCAAGTGAAGTGTGAACCACATACTATACTTCAATGTTGATGACTTCAATCGTTGGTTTTTTTAATGTTTAAAGCGATTTAATTTTGATGAGAAGTGATCTGTCACCCTCGAAATGAGGTCTCGACCCATATTGAATATTTAGTTGTCAACCCAAGCCCAACCCGTGGTAAAACATAAATGATAGAATATAGTTCAACTCACTTAAGTCCACGAAAAAAGACAAGTCCAACAGAGAAATTGTCTTTTAGGCACTAGAGCCCACTTGACAAGCCCAATATACATATGTTGCTCTAATTTTTATGTAAGGTATAACTATATATATACTAGTTCCACACAAAAGGTAAGACAAGAACTCATATTTTATCTTCCTCTCTTCTTCTTTACTATTACTCTTATACTCTTCTTACCGATAAATTATTGACTTGAGCGTCGGAGTCTCACGCCGAGACCTCCCGGCGTATTTTTGCAGGTCCGACGGATCAAGCTTAAACCTAATTAAATGGAGAAAATGAAGATCAAAGAGCGGATAATCGGGTCCGCATCCAACTTAATATTTGGTCGAAGATTCAAAAGTTTGAATGTATACTTGCACTTATACATGTATAAAATTTAGTAGACACATATGATCACATTTTGACTATATATATAGTGCTCACATTACCAAAAGTCAAAGGGATTGGATCTTCGCAGAAACACTCTTCCCTACTGTTAAAATAGTCAACGTACTCAAAAGTTTTTTGTTGACTTTACGATCCATGTACAGATGGACCTCACACCACCACTGCTCCTCCTCTTACCAACATTTCTTGTATATTTATTACCTCTTCAACTATAAAATGTATTTTATAAACTTTCGCACGTAAAATGTACACAAGAAAAAGTAATGATGGAGTTTTGAAATAATTTTGTAAATTTTTATGCATAAAGTAAAAATAAAAATAATTAGAATGGGTATATGTATGCACAAAAGTAATGACATGTGTAAATATGTGAATATTGTGGGGTTGTAGTTTATAAAGATATCTATATTTAAATGGTATGAAAGGTATTGTGAGAATAACGAAAAAGAAGTGCGAAAACATGTATCGGTGTGTGTATGTATGCATATGAACGGGATAGCATCATGTATAAAAGTAGGCTCAACAATGGAAAGAGATTTTCCCGTTTCTCACGGATATCCTCTCCGAACGGGTCGGAGAATCCACGATTTTGTATTCAATGGGGTTAAGGATAGAAAAAAATTATCCCCAAGACTTCCCCCTTGTATGGATTCCAATCTCATTCCTCGAGAAAAGTACTCCATATATTATTGAATACTATATGTACTTATAATTAATTTTAACATTAATATATTATACTCTCTCCTTTACAATTTAGATTGTTCAAATAAAAATAGATGTTATAATTTTATTTTTCATACCCAAAATAGCAAGCAATTCTACCCTCTCAAAATAAATTCTTACAAACCTCATATTTACATTATACGTCACTTAATTCTCAACTATAATTAAATTTTTATCACTCAATTACTCACTCCAATAAAATTGAAAAGACTCATTTACCCTTCACTTTACACATTTTAATACTAATAAATAATATTTTTATTAAAACTCGAGTTATTTGATTTTGAGTAATTTAAATTGTAATGATGGAAGTATTATTTAATTTTATAGATTAATATGTTTTATATTATAATTTAAACATAGATTTACGTAGAATACAAGAAAAAGAAAAAACAAATGATAGGATATATAGAGGAATTCTCCCGAGGACTACCCATCTATTTGTTAAAAGGGATGGGAACGGAGATTGTAAAATTGAAGAGCATGATCATAATAATTTCTGAATTTTGAATGTTATATATTTACACTTGTGCCACATTATATGTATCGTCAACAATATAAAAATAATTTCTTTGAAAAGTAAATAAAATATTAAATGATCGATGTACCTGCGATGTTAAATGAGCATGTTCGTATTTTAATTTTTGGTTGGATAAATGAATATGGAATGATGAAAGTGATCTGTGATAAAAAATTGTTGTTGAAAGAATATTCAAGTATATAAAATAAGCTATGTGATTTGTACTACTATATATATAGTTTTTTTTTTTGACGGAATACTACTATATATATAGTTAATTTCCTTTAAATGGTGATCGAATTAAAGCACATAATCTCTTTTATTTTCCAGCAAAAAAGTAACACGAATTAGGCTGGCACTGTTACTTTCAATCTTTGTGGCTTGCACGATTTGAGCACATGGTGGGCACGTGCATCCCCCACCCTCTGCAAAATGCCTGACTTTCACATTGGATGAAACGCTAAACACACCCACTTGATTGGTTAATACTTAATCCAAAAATATATAAATAATTATGCCGTCAAAATTTATAAATATTATTACTATAATTATGATTAAAATTTAAGATAATGTAAGAGAATCTTTAGGACTTCACATCACCCAATTGCCTCCTCGTGCACCAACATGTTTAGGAATGGGGGCTTTGCATGCCCTAGCCTATTATTCAATGTTTTAATTATTTTGAATTTAATTACGATTCTTCATTAATTAATTAATTAATTAATGTTAGTCCCCCTGTATTGTAATGCCAAGTTTTATTTCATACAACTAAATATTGCAGTGGTAATTATGTGGTTTCCAATGTTCTTGATACACTTTAAATAAGAATCTTGTCATAAGTTAGTTGGTGGAATTTTTAATAATTTTATTTACTTACACTGTTATCATTTTCTCGAAGGAATTTATTGTACTGTCAAGCATCTCATAAAATCTCACACTTTATTTTCTAATCTGTCACTATAAGTTTACACTCTTAAAATATAAAATTATTTATAAATTTCATATCATTTTTACAATTTTCACTAATTTACACAAAAATTATTACTTTTTGACTCACATATACACACAATTCAATAATTTTTTTACTTTATACATAAAAATTTACAAAATTACCCCTCAAAATTTCAATAATTATTTTTTTATTAAATTTTGTGTATTTTCTCCTATAAAAATTTATATGGAGCAGAAAGAGTATATGACTTGTCTTTGAATCACCGCAAGAAAACTATAGTTTTTTTTTTTAACATCATGTTGTTACACAAATATAATAGTCTTTGATAATCACTCGAGTAATATCCTGGATTTATAAGAATAACGATTTGATTTGAGCAATGAGTGCTATTTATCGGATATAATCCCGATAAACGAGTGACTTTACGGATATAATCGAGACAAAGTATCCAATTACACACTATTGCCGAGGTTTTTAGGCTCGATCTTAAGTATTTTCCTTTGGATTACGGATCCCTTTTATTATCATCAATGAGTCTCTATTTATATTACAAATATGCCGCCTTTAATTATCCTTAAAAAGAAAATCTAATCCATGCATTAAATGCATGGGCCTCATTTTCTTTGACAAGTCGGCCGATGGGCCTCTCAACCAATGGGAGTGAGCCACTCCATCCGACAAAAGGAATGTCCCTTGGCTCGATGGGATTGGCCTTCTGATCGAGGCACACGTGCCCTCTGTCATATTAAATGGAGAGGAAGGGATGCTCGCATGGATATACTCCTCCTCGCCGAAGTTGGCGGCTCGCCCGATGTCCTCGCACGTCGCAGAGGAGCTCGCCTCTGTCCTTAAAATATTCTCGCCCTTATTCCTTTAATAAAACATAAAAACTATAAACCCCGACTCCTAACCTTGATAATTACTAAAACACTAATCTTTGTCACAACACATCATCCTCCAACTTATCATTATATAATAAAAATATCACTGGTCATCAAACTGTGCATCTCATCAAACGAAAAATGAAAGCAGTATGAAACCTAACTAATCTAGAAAGACAAATACAATAATTGAACCTATTTAAATATGGATGGTGGATATAATAGTTGGTTCAAACGATTAAGTGTTGATCAAGTGATTAGAAATCTATTATCTATGCCATCTAAAAACATGTGAAAACCCAACATAAGATTGTCAAAGTAATCGTAAATCTTTATTAATAGTAATTGTAGTTTCTCTTGAACACAAGAATACAAGTAATTGTAGTAATTAATTAATCAAGGGGGTTTAGCCCACCGCCACCGTACTCCTCACTTAAGTGGGAGACTTGGGTTCAATTCTCTTTGGGAACGAATTGGAGTGGGAGGTATAAGGAGGTTAGAGAATTTGGAATTGTAAGAAGATTTGGTGAACTAATTTATAACCACTAACAACTAACATTTACCGATAAAAAAATACAATTAATTAAATCAATGAGTAACTCTTAGATAAAGTATACCCTTTTAGAGTTCATGTAGACTTTATAAGTACGATCATAGTAGTTGAGCGTGATATTGATAGTAGTTGTATATTACATTACCTTAATAGTAGTTGTGCATGATATTATCGAGATAGTAGTTATGTCTTTGTACATTACCTTAATAGTAGTTGTGCATGCATGACAGGGCAATAGAATGAACCACGTGTATCTAAGTTTTTGTCTAAAACAATGTAGAATATTGCTATAATTTTTTTCTAGAATATAATAAGTAACTAATTCTTTCAATAATCATATATAAACATATAATACCCCTGTGTTTGTGTTAAAGAATTAATCGACCAATCAAAATAACTTCCAATTATATGTGTTGCGTCGATATAAATAGTGGAATTTGTAATTTTTATTACCAAAAATCCATATTTTGTTTCCTCAACAAGTTGTTATTTCCAAGTGACAAGAATTTCTGAACTAATTATGCATCACAAGCTTAAGAGTCATCCATCATATGTATACCATCTTCACATTCACGTGTTTGTGTTCCTTAGATAACTCAAAAATCATAACTTATTAAAAAAAAAAATCTACCATTTTAAACCACAATTATAGTTAGAGCTACTATAATTTAGGTACATCAGCTGTTACGATTAATTGTATTTCATTATTAGTATATTTTATTTCTTAATATAAACACTACATGAGATTTGTTGAAAACAATATATATATTTTATTCATTTAACATGCATTTATGCGGGACACCTATTTAATTCTCTATACAAAAGTATATATAATTATTGACTTTAATGTTTTATATGCATCAAGTGTACAATACAATTTAAGTATATTTTTAAATAATATCAATTGTTCTATTAATATTTTTAACATATATTTAAATTATACGGTTCACTTAATGTATAAAAGAATTATCCATATGCTAAACTCAGATTAATTTCAATTCGTGAATATTTCATTGGCCTTGAGCGTCAACTTATTAATAAACAGCTTTTTAGTAATTATAGAAACATAAAGGCGGCTGATCATTGGAAGAGAATAGCAAATAAAACACGATTATATATGAAAAATTGATTGGCTACAACTGGGCATGAATTAATTCATGCCATCTACCACATTATATGTATAAATAAATATTAAATATTTTATTTATTTCTAGTTTAAAATATGAAGAATAATGTACAATTTTGCAAAGCTTATTTCAAAGCTGTGTTTTGGTATTGTTCTATTTCAAACATTGATTACCTAGGTAGACAGAGCATGTGTATATTTTGTTCTTTAACCCCAATAACTACATGAAATGTCTTTTGTTTTATTAAATGTTCATAAATATATTTTTCACATTAGAGTGGGGGCAATGTACCAAGAAAGAAACAGATATATTATCTAACTTGATACATATTTTTCAAACCTGACAAGCTCATGAAAAATAAGGCATGCCTATAGACTTTTTTTGGCACATATCTTATTTTTCTCTATTCATATTTAAAATATCTTATTCTTTTCAATTTTACCGTCAAATTTGTTTGTATTTTTATATATTTTTTTAATAAAGATTAGTTATTTTATTAAAAGTATTATTTTGATAATAATACTGTATAATAAAAACAAATAATAGTGTTTTAAATTACACAGTAAAACTGATCTAAAAAAAAAGCGCACTCGTAAACAAAATGCCTAATTATGTCTTCGGTTCATTCTCTTTACACAAGGTGACCCCAATTATGAAGGAATTTTACGTTAACTAGTGAAATTAATTTTATGAATAAAAAAATATAATACCCCCTCTGTTACTTTTTAAATTGCTCAAAATAAATGACTCAAATTTTAATAAAAATATTATTTATTAATATTAAAGGGTGTAAAATGAAGTATAAATGAGTGTTTTAAACTTTATTGTAGTGAGTAATTGAGTGAGGAAGATTTAATTATACCGGATAAATGAGTGACATTTAGTGTAAATAAAAGATATTTGTAAGAAGTTAATTTGAGAGTGTAGAGTTATTATTTTGTTATTTTAGATATGGAAAAATAAAAATTCAATCGACTTTGAATAATAAAAATGTAATAGAGGGAGTAATAGTGAAATAAGTAGGGCCTATTGCCCATACATTGCTTGCATAACATATATATATATACTAGTAGAAGTGATGATTAGATAATGGGATTCTGTCCAATCAATTAGGGGGCCTCTTTCTGGAAAACCTTAGCTGTGATAAGAATGTGGTGCAATGGCTTGCCTATATACACGACACCTACAATTTCAATACTATGGTCCCCCTATCTATTTTATTGTCTTTTTTATTAACCCAATTTTCCCTCTGATGTTGGAAAGGAGGCATTACATTCTCTCTAAACGACAAATTTTAAAAGAAAAATATTCAATAATGCAAACTTCAGCGTTGGTCCATCTTATTCGAGTTTAATACTACTAACCACAAAAATTGATTGCTATGTATACAATGATGATATAATAATAATTATTGTATAATTACTAGCATGTTTGATGTTGTACTTGGTGTACATTCATCAATTGAATAATAAATAATTTGTTTTTTATTTTTATCAAAGTTAACTCCAAGAATTCCGACTTGAAAATATGGTGTTTTTTTATGTTTTTTTTTGTTTGGAATTCATAATATACGATCAATTTTTTAGATGAGTTAATTCGTACAAAGCTCTATTCGACTTCAATTGATCTCTAAAATTTATCGGTTATTGAATAGGATAGCGAGCCATAAAAATATTGTGAAATCCTACTTCTTAAGATCATTTATTTAATACGAAGCAAAGTATAGTTGAACTGATTTTGTCATGAAATTGCTTAAAAGATATTGATCTGATAATAATAATAATATTATTTAATAAAAGTACTATTTATAATTACACTTGAGTTTTATGATAAAATTGGTTTAATATGTACATATTCTTACATGAATATGATGAATCAAGAATAATTAGAGATGTTAAACGGGTTGACCCTAACCCATTAGGGCTAGCTCTACGGTGACGCGGGTCTAAACAAAGACGGGTCTTAACGGTGTACTTTTAACTCGACAACTAATAGTTGGAACCTAACTCTAATCCTAGCGGTTTGAGGGCTAAACGCGCCACTAATGGACTACGAAATAAAAAAATTAAAAATAAAATTCAAAATATCTATAATATAATTTAAATTAAATAATACATAATAATATAATTAATGTGTTGTACTTTATATCCGATGCGTGCAATAAAGTCGCGCTAACAAAGATCGAACCCCGTACTGAGAGTCGTGGAATCACGCATTGAACACGATCTACAACCTCATGATCCGAATCCATACCCGAGCTCCGAATACCGCAAAACCCCGGAGAGGTCTCGGCGTAGAGACTCCGACGCCAAGTCGGTGATCGGAAATAATATAAAAGGAGGACCCTTAATACCCAAGATGTGGACCTCTAGCGGCTAATATGAACTAGGCTGGTTAAGTGACGATAAAGATAGAATGTCGTGCTCAAAGTGTGATAAGTTGATAAGTGAATTCGTACATTCCATGGCTACGTAGATTATGTATAAATAATACCCGGAAAAGAACGATTATTGTCACCCTCCGATGAAGCTCTCCACTCTTCATCGTGTGCCTCCCACACTCCATCTTTTTCCCACGTTCCATTCCTCTTTCTCCGAATAATCGCTTGTAGATTCTTCTCAATATCCTTTATCGGCTCTGTTTGACTAAGTCTTAGCCTACTTATCAACTAACCCCTATTTCATGGGTTTATTGTTAAGCGCCCGTACTTCTTTCGGAGATTATCCCAATTGCCTACTATATTCTCGGAATCGAGCCCAGATCGGGATTTTGGGCTTAACTATACCGTTTTTTCCTTTGGGCCCTTATTCTAGCTTACTCTCCGGTCCTTTAACCTCATTATGAGTTAACCCGGCCTAAAACATATTTATGTCACATCAATATTCAATCACATCAACCAAATTTAAAAAAAAAAAAATCAAGGATTATTGAAAAGATAATATTATTTAACATAAAAAATCAGTATTATTTAATATTTTGATTCATATTTGAATAAAAATATTATCTTTTAATTCTTTTTTTGTGTAAAATATGTATAACAATAAAGATAAATTATTTTAAAAATATCATATAATTATATTAAAATTAAATTAAAAAATATAAAATAGGGTGATGGGGTGACCCTAACCTACAGAGCTCCGCCCATAGGACTTCAAACTAAACAGTCCAAAATAAACTAGTCCTAAATTTTATTTTTTCGATTTTAAAGGATCAACACTATGGTACATGACCCTTCTAATATCTCTATTCTCTACTAACTATTATAGCATTTAATTCATGTGAGATTGTCTCTTTTTAGGTGCGTAAATCCGGTTAGATGGAGGTCAATTTTTACAAATTTTTAAGTTATTTTTATTTTATAAAAAGAGGGAAAACTTTCGCACCACATAAATTATAAGCATTAAAATCAATTAGTGGCAAAATAGTCAACTTCCACTACCTCGTTCTATAAAGCGGAGTGTATGATGAAGAAACGATAAAAACTGATTTATTAGGTGTTGCACATGTTTTGGTCTCATGCATTGAAATTATTAATCTCACAACTATTGTGTTTAATTCGAAAATAAGTTTATTTATATTATATAGTAAATATTTGTTTAAAACCTTTATTTTCCACAACATAGAATAAATAATTTATACATAAATGAAAGAAATTAGGCATCTTATATTGTTTTATGAATAATCATGACTTGTCTATGTATACCACATGAATCATTATCATGTACAACATATCAAAACAGGTGATATTATATTAAATAACTAAAATAGAAGGAATAGGATAAATAGGAAAAAAAAGTCACCCATTATTGAGCCTCTCTAGTAGAGGCATAATTACTATATACCGTGTTCATGATAGAATAATTTTACTTTACACCATTTTGTGTCCTGTTACTTTTATGTATGACATGTGAATAATAAAAAATTTCAAAAGATCGTATATATTATATCGATGCATATTAATAATTTCAATAGCAAAATATAAAATGAAATACAAAAAATATGACAAAATGATATAATTTAAGTGGTTAGAGTTTCACTATCCATAACTCAAGCGAGTTATGAGTTCGAGTTATCATTCTACTCAATAAAAATAAAAATGAAATACAAAAATTAGACTTGCGACTCACAATGTTTGTTGAGCCACTCATAGGCTATGCCACGTGGAAGATGGCCTGGTGTGTATAGTGATGTGGCATGTGAAAGTGGGGTCATCCGTGAGATTGTAAGAACCTCATTTATTCGCAAAGAAAGAATAATGAATGGGGCTTGTTCCCCAATTTACTTTTTATTTTTGTTTTTCATATCTACTTGTCAAAGCTTGCTCAAATCGAAATTTTACATATATTTTCAAGATTTGATAATGTTACCAAATTATGATAAAAGAATTGTGTTGCCCATTAGAGAGGTAGCACGAATCATCGAAACAACTAGAGGAGTTAGCGTTCGGTCATTATTCGAAAGGCATATGATGCGTTTGAAAAAATATGTCCATTTTGATTAGAAAATTTTCAGGATGTTTCAAATGATACTGAAAAATAGTAGCGCTCATTCGGACGGTGATCGAGAGATTAATTTAAATTTAACAAAATCAAACATAATCTAAGTCACATTTAAAAATAATGGAAATTGACATTGATGGGAGTGTGTACTATTGGCATGAAAAAGGTTAGAAAGAAGAGGAGGAGGATCTTTCTATCCATGTATGATTTATCCATCCACAATAATTCATGTGCACTCATTAATCAATTTGGGTGAAATCTAAAGCAAAGGGGAAAGAAAGAACCCATCCTAAAGGAAGGGAGGAGATGGAGAAAAGGAAAAGGCCATGAATCTTGTGCCTTACACCTAGGGAATACTTTCTTTTCTTTATTCTTACATTTATTTGTATATTTCTATTTTATTAGTTTTATTTTTATCCATGTATGACTTATCCATCCACAATAAAAAAGAAATATTAGTTTTATGTCTATTTACATTAATCTTGTGTCATCTATTTATTTTTATATTAAATAATGCGGTAAGTATACGTTGGCTAGCTGTCATATTTAAAATTTGTATTTTATTATCAAATTGATTGATGGAAAGTATTATTTTGAGAATGCGTCCGGGTTTTATGAAATAAAGAGGGAATGAAGTTTCAAAACTTAATAAGATTTACATGGAATCATCATTCATTGAAATAAAACATATAGAGTGTATATCAATTACACAAGGTGTCTGATGTAATTTTAATTTATTCTTACTCAAGTTAGAAGAATTCTAAATTAATTTGGAATTGAATAAAAAATTTAACTGCACCATGTATACTAAATGCATACAAAAAATTACCAAAAATAAAAATCATTTTAATAAGTAGTTAGCCATTAAATTTTGTGCAATATCGGGAACAAGAAACAGGGCATGAAAAGTCATAGCTCGAATTATAAAAAACTAAATTCTCCATATAATCACGATATATATTGGGTTTTATTTTTATCTGCATTTGGTAGTATAGTTTTTTAAAATAATATTTAAATATTTTGAGAAATCAAAATCATATACATACTATTCGACAATCACTCCCAACTCACCAAAGCTCTCTATTTTAAAATACTCACGTATCTTTTTATTTAATTTCTTTCAAAATTAATGCATATATTCATTTTCATTAATTAAATTTCAACCATACATTTTCTCTTTCATATTTTATGTTTAAAATTAAGTTTTAAATATACAATTTAATTTGATATTATTGGGATAGATTTTTTTATTTAAAAATTTCAATTTATATTTTAAAAAAATTTCATATTAATATTGTAGAAAATTATAAATCTATAACATCAATATACAATCATTTAAAAAAGACTTATCATATATTACCAAAAAATTATAATTATAATACATAGATAATTTAATATTAAAAATGAATATAACACATTTTAAAATTATAATATATGTTTAGAATAGAAAAATAATATATGCTAAAGTTTTAATTTAATAAAATAATTACACCTAACACCTCTATAAAAAAATCTACACCTCTAATTTTTATTTAGAATTTTTAATTTTCATAGAGGACAATAAAAAATATGTATACATTCTATCCATAAATTTTGACCAAATAATAGATGAAATTATATATATATATATATATATATATATATATATATTAATTTAATTACTTAATTAGTAAAATAATTACACATTTATGATTAATGAAATGAATGATACACATCTATAAAATAAAATCTACACCCTTTAAGTTTTATTTGGAATTGACTTGCTACAAAAAAATATTCATATAATTAATATTCAACATGCTTTAAAAATATATTTAAAAAGAAATATATAACATATATACAATTTTAAAAAATTTAATTTTATTTAAATCAAATTAATTAAATTAAATAAATGTTTGAAGTATTTACTTTAAAATTAATATTTTTTTTCAACCGCGTAATACGCGGGATTGTGCTCTAGTAGTAGAAATAAAGATGGGTATGTAATTAATATCATAAATCATAAACTTAACTTCTAATTGACAAAATTCAAGGGAACACAGAATTCATGAGAACCATCAAATACTATGAAGATGATAAACGCATGAAAAATCAAAGGGAACCATTTATATCGAGTATTTTTCCATTCGAGTTCTCAATTCAATTATAATTATTACGGTCATTTAGTACTAAAATTATTATTGGCTGAACGATATGATTTTTTTCCTTTCTTTCGAGTGTTTCCAAAATTATGCAAATTATGGAAAATACTAGGTATAAATAGAAAAACGAGATATACACAATATGGAAAATTAGAAAATTACTATATTTTGATTCGAGAGCTTGGATCGTTTATTTTGATAAATGAATTGAGTTAGAGCTCATAATTCGACTCATTAGGCTCAATAAATAAATATTTTTATATTTCATTGTAATACATGAGGAATTTTTGGGCTCAAACTCGACTTGATAAGTTCGTTGGACTCATCAACGAGTCGAATCGAACTCTATTTACAGTTTATTAGCTCGAGCTCGACAAATTAATGGTGATATGGATGAAAATATTTATGAAGATCAATATTAGATTTTTATAATAATTAGACAGTTTTTTTGTTTAAATAATTAGATTTAATTTCATTATATATATAATTTATTTACGTTTTCTTATTCACTAAGTTAATTATTTATTATTAATAGTGAAGTTCTAAAATGTTATTAGAGTGTTGAAATATTATAAGAAAAGATTGGGTTTTTCCTAATATCGCTAAATCCGGCATTTTGTTAAATCAATGAGTTCCATTGAGATTTTTATATTTTCACTAAAGTATGAACATATCTCATCAAAATTTGGTGGTCATCAAAAACATATTCTTCATCAGAGTTTATCGAAAATTGATAGTCAATCGTATTCACCTTAAAATATAAAACTAGGTACCAATTTATTGATCTATTGCCAGATCTACATATTACATTTTTAATACATTTGTTCATCTCGACTCAAATAACAACACCACTTCCGTAAACTCCTATTTTCCACCAAAATCTTGATGAAACGGATCTCCTATTTTCCACCAAAATCTTGATGAATCGGATCGTGCTAAAAAGTCCGAACATGATAAATTCCAATGCAAGAAACGAAATGGAAATAAATGATTTACAAATTTAGACGAATTTCTGTTACTACTTATTTATTTCTTTAATTTATGTGCATTGAATGAAAAAATGTAGTAAAATTTATTTTGAGTATTATTAGAGGAAAATTGCTGCATTATTAAAGTAATACTCCTACTAATCTTTTCTCCCGAGGGCGTAGGCAGTATGTACTCTCACGAAACAGGCATTACCCGGTCAAATTACGATTCTGCATGTGCCCGCCAATTTGTCTCTATTAATTTTTATGATAATACTTAAATCATCTTTAACGAAATTTACTGCTTTCAAAATAAAAAAACTTTAAGAAAATTTACTATGAACTCGATAATATTATTAAACTAGATGAACTCCCGCGTGTTACGCGATGTTCGTTAAATAAATATTATAATATTTTATAATATATTATACATATAATATTTTCCATCAAATATCAATATATAATATGTATAAAATTTTGTATATTATTAATAATTTTAATATTATTAATATTGTATATGAAATTAATTACACATTAAACTCGTCATCATCCCTATTATACTAATAGGGAGTTCAATTTTGATGATGTGTAGTCTCTGGTTAATTTGGATGAGGTGTCATATTCTCATTAAGTGTATATATATGTAAAATATCTATTGTATTGATGTGTCATTTTTCTATTGATTTGTACTCCATATGTGGCATCCATGTGACATCTTAATATAGAGTTTAGTTTAAAAAAATTTGCTAAGAAGGTTTAAACCTTGGACCTCTTGCGTAATCTTTATGTTGTTAAATAATTAAACTAATTTACAAATCTTTAAATACCTTGAATCCCTATTTTATTAAATACGTCATAATCTCTATTTTATATCTAATATTTTATCATATGATAATTTTTAAACATAATATTATATTTAACTTGAACCTATAATTGTATATAAGAAATTTTGTGATTGTATCAACTTTTGTTTTATATTAATATATTTGAGAAAATTATATATTTAAAAATTTTATTTTTGTGTATTTCAAAATATGAAATTTAATATAGTTAATATATTGATGAATTGATTAATTAAATCTTAAAATTCTAATTATGTAAAAATTAGTATTTGGTTTACTTATTCATATTGTCTTGAAAACACAATAATTCATTTATTTATCTTATTTTATTAATAGGCATTAAGTCTTTTATACATAACATTGTATGTTTGAAAATTCAAAATAATAATATAATATTATTAATCGAGTATTATAAATATCATGATCTAAATAATATTTATATATAAAATATTACAAAAAAGAAATCACGCGTAATACGCGGGAGCTAACCTAGTTACTAATATATCAAACTCTTTATATAATTGACATCTAAACATATACATAAATTTATATTCTCATTTAATGACATATTATTGGAATTCACAAATTTGAAACAAAAATGTTATAAACTCCCTATTAATATATATGAGGATTCACTTGTTTGAAATACTCACAAATTAATATTTCATAAACATTGGAGTTTCTAAAATATACTAAGATAAAATATAAATTGATACGGTGCAAAAAATTAATACACTTTTATATGCTAGAGTTAAATAAAATAGGTTTTCAAATCATATAAATATTTATAGATTAGTTTAGTGATAGACATTTTAAAACTAACATAAGAGGTTTAGAGTTCAAATCCTTACTATTACTATTACTTTTACAAATTTAATATATAACTGCCACATATACAAAATGACACATGACAACAAAAACATACAAAATCGACACATAAGCAAAATGCATAGAATTTTGACACATAAGCAAAAATGAACTTCCCTATTAATATATAACGTGGCAAACGAAACATACAAAATCGACACATAAGCAAAATGCATAGAATTTTGACACATAAACAAAAATGAACTCACTATTAGTATGTAAGGGGATTTTATAATAATATATTTTACCTATTAGTATATAACGTGGCAACAAAAACATACAAAATCGACACATAAGCAAAATGCATAGAATTTTGACACATAAACAAAATTGAACTTCCTGTTAGTATTTAAGGAGATTTTATAATAATATATTTTATTTTATACATAATAATATACTTCCTCCGTCCCATAAAAGCTTTCACACTTTCCTTTATCATCCGTCTCATTATAAATTTCACATCCTTGAAATGAAAAACCCTTTATAAATTCCACCCTCACAATTTTCACTAATTTACACACTATCACTACTTTTTACTTTCACATACACATAAATAATTAAAGTTTGTTTACTTTATGTTTAAAAGTTTACAAAAATATCCCTCAAAACATCAATCATTACTTTTTTTCTTAAAGTGCGCCTCCTACATATGAAAGTTTTTTTGATGAAGGAGTACAAAATTACTCTTCAACACTCTATTCGTTTCACTTTGTATCCAAAATTAATCGCAAGCTTTTACGCAACATAGAAAGTATAACGCATGAAGTCTAGTACTTTTAGAATATGATATTTTATGTATTCTAAAATGCATTACTTTACACGGTAAAATATATTATTTTGAAAAAGAGAATTTACGTGAACATGATAATAAGGGACCTACTCCATTACACTCAATATTTTATTTAGAGGTGGTTCAATATGGTATACCAAAACCAAATCTTTCCGTAAATCGTAACAAAAATTTTGATATCTAAAAAAATGATACTTATATCATACTGAAAAATTCAGTGTATTTAAAAATGCAAACCATTTCATTTTGATATACCATCATGTCGATAATTTAGTATATTGTTTCATACCAGTCATACCTAATTCTTTTAGAATCATACTCGACATAATACTCAATATCGAGACACCGTGATACCAAAATCTCAATGAAATACCAAAATTTTAAATTGTTCTATTGTTTCTATAAAATTTCTAATTATTCAGTCACAAAATCAAATTTTGAATTAAATTGTATATTTGTACTGATGGTTAATTTTTAAATATTAATCTATTAAGTCATTCTTAAGTAAGTAATTTTTAAGTATTGAATGAATGGGTGATTTTGATATTGAAACGTTGAAATTACCCTCAGCACTTGTCTATTTTTGTCACTCAATTTAAAAAGGTGAGGACAAATAAAACATTTCCTATGATTTACACGTTTTAAAGGAATTTTAACAAGTTGGGTTGATAAATAATGCATATAACTTTTAATGCAAATTACCAAGAGAATCATGTGATTTGTGTAAATATTCAAGATTAATAAATGTTTGAGTGCACCAATTACATCGTTTTATCGGCTCATAATTAATTAATACTACTATTATTTATTAAAAATAATTAACGTTTTTAATTTAACATATAATATTATTTAAAGATATAAATATTTTGTACTGTCCAACGAATGCATAGAAATATTTGTCTTCATTGGTAATTTATGCAAACCATCTAATTCGTTTGGTAATTTATTAAAATCAGGAGATTTATTTTGTAATTTGGATAAAAGAAAAAGGTAAATATATCAGCACAAAAACTATAATAATATAGAATAAAAAATAAGATTAAAATAATAGGTAGATACAAGGTAGTGGTAGTAGCGCGTAGAGGAACCAATAGGAGACTCGCTATCTGAAGTCTAGAGAGAGAGAGGAAGAGAGAGAATCTGGTTGCCAGCGATGAAATAGAGGGATCAAAGTTCTCTCGGGTCTCAGCTGGCATCTCCTGTTTAAAGCCCTTCTCCCTCTTCTCTCTCATTCATATTTTCCACCTCTCTCTCTCTCATTTCTCTCAGATTCAAGTCTCCTTCCCTCTTCTTGAGAGGGAAGATTTCAGATTGAAATTTAATATGTATTTCAACTACATTTAGCCCCACACTCTAAGCGAGGTCCTAGAGAGAGAGAGAGAGGAGAGAAGAGAGAGAAAGTTGTTGATGGTTGATTCTTGCAATTCATTCATGGCTGCTGCATCTCCGACTCTTGCCGCCGGAGAAAAGAAACATTGGTGGCTCACTAATAGAAAGGTAACAATATTGAATTTATTTTCTTAATGGTTTCGCTGATTTGGGGAAATTGATTAATCGTTCGGGATGTATTGCAGATTGTGGAGAGATATGTGAGGGAAGCTAAAATGTTGATTGCGACAGAAGAGCAAAGCGATATTGCCGCTGCGTTGGGGCTTTTGGAGGCGGCGCTCTCCTTGGCGCCACGCATGGAGGTGGCGCTAGAGCTGAAAGCGCGTTGTTTGCTGTATCGCCGGCGGTTCAAGGAGGTGGCGGATATGCTACAGGACTATATTCCGAGCTTCAAAATGGTGGCCTCCGATGATTCGTCGTCGTCCGGGTCGTCCGATAATTCGTCCACCCAGCTGTCGAGGGAGCGAGTCAAGCTTCTCTCCTCCGGTGGTGACTCAGTGAGTGGAGGCGAGCCGGCGTTCAAATGCTTTTCTGTGTCCGATTTGAAGAAGAAAGTCATTGCTGGTCTTTGTAAAAACGTCGAGAAAGAAGAGCAATGGAGGTAATTTTCTGAAGTTACTCGATTTTTCCATTTTCTCTGCTTTTAAATTTTGTGTATTTTTGAATTGTTATCGTTGAATGTTGAGAAAGATGCTTGAATTTTACGCAAAATCGCTGTTCGCAATTAATGAGATGCCACCTAATTAATTAATGCCTAATTTTGCTCTCCAAAGTCAAATTCCCTTTTCTTATTCAAAGTTTCACCAAGCAGCGGGTTTAAATTATATTCTAGATAAGATGATTGCGTTTTCCAATTAGATAACTCGAATATCCATCCATCCATTCAACGAGTTGGATTTAGTTACACAAGTTTGAATTAACTCAGTTCTCTCTGATGCATTTTCACAAACAGGTATTCGGTTTTGGGTCAAGCATGTTGCCACCTGGGCTTGATGGAGGAAGCTATGGTGCTCCTTCAAACCGGAAAACGCCTCGCCACCGCCGCATTCCGCCGCGAAAGTAACTCATTCTCCGACGACATCTTCTCCTTCAACAAATTCCCCTCAACAGCGAAAACTCTATTAACAACCCGCCTCAGACTCCACCAAAAACCGAGGTCGAGAGCATCTCCCACCTCCTTTGCCACATTAAACTCCTAATCCGCCGTAAGACCGCCGCGATCGCCGCCCTTGATGCTGGTCTTTACTCCGAAGCCATCAGACATTTCTCCAAAATCGTCGATGGCCGCCGTGGAGCCCCTCAGGGATTCCTCTCGGAATGCTACATCCACCGTGCGTCCGCCTTTCTATCCGCCGGTAGAATAGCGGAGGCGATAGCCGATTGCAATAGGGCTCTAGCGTTAGACACTTCCTCCATTGATGCTCTCACCATAAGAGCTACTTTATTTGAGACCATCAGATGTTTACCAGACAGTCTTCATGATCTTGAGCATCTGAAACTGCTTTACAACTCAATTCTTCGAGATAGAAAATTACCAGGGCCTATCTGGAAACGACAAAATGTTCAGTACAGAGAAATTCCAGGGAAACTCTGTTCATTAGCTTCGAAAATCCAGCAACTAAAACAGAGGGTTGCTAATGGTGAAACTGGAAACGTAGATTATTACGCGTTGATCGGATTGAGAAGAGGCTGTTCAAGATCGGAATTAGAAAGAGCACATTTGCTGCTGACATTGAAACACAAGCCTGATAAATCTTCAAGCTTCATCGAGAGATGCGAATTTGCTGATGAGAAGGACATGGATTCAGTGAGAGACCGAGCAAAGATGTCTTCTTTATTGCTGTATAGATTGATTCAGAAGGGATATACTAGCGTAATGGCAACGATTTTGGACGAGGAAACTGCTGAGAAGCAAAGAAAGAAGGCTCCTCCACCACCCTCCGCCTCCAGAGTGGGAGGCAATTCCAGCGGCGAATGGTGGTAATAATAGTAAAATGGTTGAAAATAAGCCCGCCGTCGTTAAAACTCCGCCAGCGTCGGTTTTCCAGGGAGTTTTTGCAGGGATCTTGCGGTTGTTGGTAATCTGCTTTCTCAAGCAGGGTTTAATCGTCCAATGCCAGTGAAATACGAAGCATTAAGCTGTTGATTAGTGGGTAATTATGGGGATAAAAATTGAATAATCTTGTACTTTTGAAATGTTAATAGAAGCGGCGGGAGATTTCTCATTCTGGTGGCAATGTACAAACTGGCAAGCTTGTAGTACTACCGCCCTGGATAAAATTTTGTCATCACTAGTACTATCTTTTTCATTTATTTATAATTTTTACTTTGTCACATGTACAGATTTAATTTCCATCTCCAGTACTTGAAACTCTTTTCTCTATTTTCGAATGATCTTGTTAGGCATAAAATTGGTTGTGTGTCATTTTCTTTCAGAGTGTATCATAATATTATTACAAGCCTTGAAATGGGAGGAGGTTGTAATAAATGTTTCCATGATGAAGAGTGGGGTGGGTGGTTATGCCATTATTTCTTTGCCTTTGCCTTCGCCTTTTGGCTTCTTATCTCATGTCCTGTATGAATGCCACTATTCCTTTCTCATGTCAGCCTTATCCAACCACACCTTCCAAAAATCAAACATTTTATCAGCTCTTCATTTTGCAACCTCTGATCCTATCCATCTTCGTTTTTTTCTTTCTTCACTCTCTACATATTTATTAAGTTCACAAGTTAACCTTTAATCTAACCCACAACAAACAATGTTAGCTATGGAGATTGGAGACTGACGTTTAAATGTGCAATCCTCGAATTGAAGAACGTATTGGGAATATTGAGGATGTCGTACGTAATATAGTGCACTGAATTTACTGATATAGAAGTGCGTTTTCGTGTAAACTCATCTAAGAATTTGAACTTATAGAAAGGTAAGGAGTTAATATTGGCGGAGTTGCTTTCAACGTCTGCACGTGAGCATTTGCCTCTCATATCATAAAAAATTATGCCTCATCTAAAAGTTCAAACTTGTTAAGAGTTAAGAATTTAATTCATTTATTTTGATTGCCTAACATGTGTATTCCCTTGTCCCCTTGTATACTAATAGAGAGTTTGGGTGATAATGTGTCGTTACGTGATTAATTACGATGACGTGTCGATTGTATGAATAACCTAATTCCACATATCATGTTTTGAGAGAATTTATTTATGTCATATGATAAGATGTAACTATTTAATAGATTTTTATACATATATCGTTAATTGAGCGTAATTTTATGCAAAAGAAAATTTTAATTCTAATGTTTATTTTAAGTAATTGCTTAAAATAAGACACAATATTTTCCTCATTGTGTTTTTCAAAAGAAAATAAAAATTGTTGAGTATATATTTATTTTTCTTTTTCAATAATATTTTTTTATATTTTTCAACAATTGTTCTAATATTTAATATATTCTCCTGATCTAATTTTTGAAAATAATTAATTATATAATAAAACTTAAAATTAAATTTATATGAAATTTAATTTAAAATTATATTAAAATATGAATCTCTTTTAATTATTTAACTACGTATAAACATTAATGTGTAGGAATATTCTGCGTAATATGCGGGACACTCATGATTGAATCATATTATCCAAATGTCATCTATTTAATTCTCATTTGCATGCAGAAATTAAATAATTTTAAATGGTGCATTTTTGGAAGTCATCATATAAATTACAAAATATTTTTTATTTGAAGCGACGGTAGTTAACTTTAAATTCTCCAACCTAAAGTTCATCTTGGTGATGATATTAGTGATGATCTTTGTCATGTCATGTCAATTCTTCAACTTAAATACATGGGAAATTAACATCCATAAAGGTTCATTCCCTGTTATACTACTGGTCACTGTACAACTGTATTTTAAGATGTTCTACCACATATTTAATAGCAGCGTAGAAAAATTTGTTTTTATTTAGAGGGGAAATGATTTTATAATCACTTTCGTAACAAATAAATGTTTTTTACTCACCTATTTAAAATAAAATAATTTCTACTCATTTTGTAGTAAATTTTTCAAACTACCTTTTTAAATAAAATATTTTCTACTCACATGTCTCACACTTTTCACCTACCAAAAAAATCAACCTGTCCGACACCCATCGAGTCGTTCAAAATATTAAAAGAAAAAGTTCGAAGCGACACCATGGAACAACTCGTTCCACGGAATCATTCCACCCAAAGTGACACCATTTCAAATATTTTTGAATTTTAAATCTGAATTAAATTTAAAAATAAAAATAACATCGAAGGACTCTATGGAACAACTCGTTCCAAATATTTTTTTAAATTAAAATTATATTAAAGTGTTTTGTGTGGAACGGCCCCTAGAATGAGGTGTTCCATGGACTCGCTCGATGATTTTTTAAAAAATTAAATTATACTAAAATGTTGCATTTGTGTGGAACAACTCCTGGAAGGCTGGAACGGATCGTTTTATGTGGCCGTTCGAGTGATGGTGGATAGTGAGGTGGAAGGTGAGAGTTTGACCACAGTAAAGTGAGAGTATTAGTTAGAGAAGTATGGATAATGAATACTCCCTCCGTCCCATACCTATTTGCGGTTGACTTTTTAACGATTTTTGTGTGAGAATTATTTTATAGTATTATGTGTACAAAAATTATTTTATATGAATATTATGCTAGTTAATAAGATCAACTAGCATATCATTCATATAAAACAACTTTTGTAAACGTATTACTATGAAATAACTCTCACACAAAACCGTTGAAAAAGTCAAATCGGCCGTAATAGAAGAACGGAGGGAGTATAAATTATTTTTAAAATAGCAATATTTCTTAATTGTCAATTTTATTTATCTCCAACTCAATATAATGTCAAATAAGTACTTATATACAGCTCGAAATCATCATACATTTACGCTCAATCATAGACAAATTAATTATTCACTGGAAGCTAAAATTATTTGACTAATTTCAAAATATCTACACAGGTGTATACTGTTAGAATTCAAAATAAACAATTAGTAAAGCAAAAATTACTCTGAAATTTCCATCAACTATTATCATCATGGGTGCCAGGTATACAAAATAATAACTTTATTAATTAAAAAATACTCTTTCAAATAATTATAATAAAATACACAATCCCACAGTACAAGCGGCTAATGCAGGCAGATTGACAGTTTTGGCAAGACCTGTGGCTGTGGATAATGTAATGTACTACAGAAAATGGCTTATCAGCACTCAATACAAGAAGATTAATGACATATTTAATTTAATATTTATTTATTTCTTTAAAACTATTCAAACTTTTACATGCCATAATTACCTACCCCACCAACCCATCCCAAAGGTAAATAATGACACACTGCAACTTGTACGGCCGTCAGCGCTTTTTCCACATTTTTTCTAAAGTAGACCGTAAAATTTACCAGGCATCATAAAAGACATTTACTTCAATCAAGGTAAAAAGTAAAAACTTTCTTGATTGAAGCATGCTTCCCTGCAGGCAGATTTTTACATGAGTTAAAATGGAATAATCATGAAAAAGGCTAATTGGACTTATTATTATGTTTCGTAGGCCATGTGACTTGTTTGGCAGAAAATAAATAGTTCCGAGAGCTTTATCATGATGTACGAGTCTTTATGCACGAGGTACACATTGTACGTGACTGGAATTTTAGTAATGTATTTACTTTTGAGTTGGATCTTTTTATAAAGATTATCTTTCTAATATTATAATTCTATAAAATACAAAAATGGGATGTGATGTTTATAAAACAACTGATAAATCAAAATAATTTTTCTTAGGTACCCAAAGGACAACTAGCTAGTAGTAGTATATTTTAATTTATATTCTATTTTATTAATTTGCATAGTAGCAATACAGGTCATATATGTATATATACTGTATACATGTATTAAAAATAGTTATTACTAAATTTAGTGTAAAATGTCCTATCATGCTTTGACTTATATATTTGATTAAAATCTAAAGGTCACCCTCACCCCTATAATAATGATATTAGTAAAATAAAGCAACATTCACGTGTAAATTATACTCCATTAAAATAGATAAACTGAAAGTTACTGAGTAATCCATTTTTAACTAGATTTGGATAAATTGAGTTGGGTTGTGGGTGTAGAATTTGGATTGATCTGCACAAACCATAAATCAGTACTATAAATTATTCAGAAATAACCTTTTCTTTTATTGCAAACCTGAAATCCTCCTTTCTTTTACATAAAAGAATTTGTATATATAAATAAATACAATATCGAAGAAACATAATTAAGAACTATTAACCAATCCTCATCGACATAATTAGTATCTGATTTAAGAATAAGTCATTAACTTTTAATAAAATAATTAATACTTAAGTATTATAAATTATTTCACGATAAAACTAATTCTTTATTCAACAATTTTTTTTTCGATTATACCAATATTTTTCTTTATTCAAAATTTAAAACTCTAAAATAAGAATGTGGGCGTGGTCAATTTCTTAAAAGGAATGCTCTTGGTATGTTTTCAAGCAAAGGGCAAATTATAAATATTTTTTATTTTTTTCATAAACGCAAGAAATTAAGTAAAAGTCAAAAGCACAAGTGACATCGGAAGCTACAGGCATGAAAATCAATGGCGTACAAATATTCTCACAATCTCTGGCTTTTTGTGGATTTCGTATAGAGTGAAATACTTTGATTTGCTAAATTTATTTTTTTATTTATCTATTTTAGGAATACGCTTGCACACTTCTATATAAATTTATAATTTTGTGGCTTTCCTTGGAAGTGAATTCTCTTGATTTGTTTATTATTGATTTATTTATTTTTCCTAAGTAGTTTATAAGAAAAGAATTGGGTTCACTTCCACACTAATCAACAAAACAATGATTCCCCATTCCCCAACAATGTGGTGTTTTGGAGAATAATCCAAAGATGGCCATCTTACCATGTCTCCATTTGAAGTGAGAGAAAAGATAAATGTTAAATTATTTTTCTTCTAATTTAATATTATACTAATATTGAGATATATCTAACATCCGTTGAGTAGATAAATATATTCTACTTTGGATTTTCTCCCAATAATTTAGTATTATAACTTGAATAACAATAATAAAATTTTGACTTGACTACTAGTTTGTTGGTTATATCTTTTTGTATAACAATAATAAAATTATTTTGTTTCAACTCAAAATCTGAGATATGTATATGTACCATAGGAGATTATGTAAAATAATGGCAAGAAAACACACAGAAATGAGAGAAATAATATGAACACATAAATTTTACATGAAAATCATTCTACTGAAAAAATGAATGAAATTTCATCATTTTTAAATATGGTACAAGATAGTTACTAAAATGATGTTCACTAAAACCTTAAAAAAGTTAAAATACGCAAATATGTGTGGGATCATCTCGTAAATATTTTTGTGATAGTGAAAAAAATTATCACTTTGAAGATAAAAAGTATCACATATGGTGAAAATGAATTAAAATCCGTGATATTTTTTTACCATCGAAATAATATAATTATGTTGAAAAGTGATAAAAATTTTCTGTCTCACCAAATAATTTCTTGAAAAGTCACACACAAAACCTGCCCTTAAAATTGTGAACCGAATTGAATTGAATTGTGAGTATTTAATTAGGTTGAACCAAACTGAATTTAGGTCATAAAATTTAATAATAGGTCGACTATCCAACGGGGTTTACGGTTCGACCTATTAAAGTTCGGCTCAACTCGATATTTTTAATGAACGAGTCAAATCTAGACTTTTTAGAAGTTTATTTATATAACATGTCATGCTTAGACTTTTCAAGAGTCATTTAAAATCAACATGCCGGCTCGTTTTAGTCTATAAATATATATTATTCAATATAAATGTTATATATTTATTAATTATTTTTTATGTCAATAAAAATATATATAATTAATAATATAAAATAATATATATATTTAAACAAATTATTCGATAAAATAAACTCTACCAACAATAAATTTTATATTTTTTAAATATAACATAAACAAATCTTAAAATCACAACATTATTATAATTCATTTTAAATTTAATTTTTAAGTGAAATGAGCCAAAAAAAAAAAAAAATTTAATAGATTTTTAGGCTCTGGCTCGTTTATTAAAAAAAAAAAATTGAACCTATTAAAAAGTTTATCAAATCAAACTTAAACTTAACACTTATATATATCAAGTTCAACTTCCTAACTAGTAATCTACATTAACTCTGCTCATTCCCAAGCCAGTTATAACCAACCCTTGTTCTTAAAATTTGAAAAGAAGAAACAAAAAGAAGATTATTTAGCATTCACTTAATATATAGAATATATATATATATATATATATATTATATTTCTTGGGATTTAAGGACGATTATTATGGGAAGGCATATGGCATCATAAACATGATCCAATAATGAGAGCATATATTCATGCTTGCAGCGCACTGTTTGGATTGCAAAAAGAAAAGATAAAGATGTAAAGAAAGAGTCACGTGCAATGCATCTGCAAATGAGTGACCTGTAAGGAATCATATGTACCCATCAATTACACACACAAAAAGAGATGGAAAAAAATCTTTTTATCAAATAAATAAATAAAATACTTGCACAATTATTGTAAGCAACATCCAATTCTTCCTTTTCTTTAATTTTTCTCCAACAAAATCCTCCATCTGTCCCTCAATTTTATTTCCGATATGATACTAATAATATGGAGTTCATTAAATTGATTACGAGGTCCGATCGCAATGTGTAAGTTGAAAATTTCCAATTTCATCTTATTTAAGATGTAAAATTAATGTAAATATTTGTAGAGATGTAAATTCATATATTTATATTAATTCCATCAGCAATGCCGTCACATTATATATAAGTTGATTAATTCTTTCGTTGAAAAAAGTAATTAAACGAAGTCAATTCCTTCTATAAACATATTTATTGCGCATTAAACTTTTTTCAATATTAAGAAAATAAAATGGTCATTAATATTTTTTTATGGAAAATGGTCATTAATATTTAATAATGCATATTGTTGTATGTGTAATATTATTGGGTATACTTTATGTAGAAAATTGACTATGTATTTAAGATTTAATGAAGAAAAACAAGCCTATATATATGTCTTGTTTGGTTTCTTTTATTAGGGGTTTATTGATCTCTAATACTATTTTATCACTTGTTTGGTTTGTTGTATAGGCTTATACTTGCAGACCGTTATTAAGCATGAGCCCGTTTTAAATAATATTGATTATATAAGATTATAGATTTTAAGTCTTATCGGTATTTGTAATACTTATTATTTGTACAACATGTATTAAATTTTAAAATACCAAAATACCCTTTTTTTTATTTTTTTATTTATAAGAAGGACAAATTAGTCTAAAATAAATTAATACTAATTATAATACTTCATATCAAATATAATATTGATAGCTATTTATTAATTATTTAGCTGAATTTTCTCAAATCATACAAAATATTGACAAATAGTGATATTATGTAAAGTAATACTTGGGTGTATCCGTATAATATTTAATAGCTACAGTATTTTAAAAAAACCAATAGCTATAGTATTTATACAGCAATAAAATAGTACTCCATATTAGACAATTCATAATAAAATATTGTTCAAAATCTTGTCTTCAAAGTAAGTTCACCATTCGTTCTTTAAGAAATAAACTCAGAAGCTCTTCCAACCACTCAATTACTTTTTAATTCTCAACTATTACAGCATATATATAATATGATAATATATTTGAATATATATAAGCAAAGTATTGCAAGTAAAAGTTATTGTGAAACTTATTTTTAAAATATTTGTTATTTCGTTAAAATGTAAAATTAGTTGTTTTAATACAAGGTACTTCTTCATACCCGAATCAATTTGCACTATTTAAGTAAACATACAAAATAAGAAAGTGAAGTAATAAGATGAGCTTTAAGGAGTAATTTTATAAACATTCATGTATAAACTAGGAAATGAATTGAATTGTTTATATGCGTGAGCTAAAAAATAATGATATTTTGTATAAAATTATGAATAATATGAGATAGTGTTTACGGTGGATTTTCTATATTTTTGGTATGTGTGCAAGTTATTTTGGGATGTTCAAATTAAAAAATTGTGCAAGTTATCATAGTATGAAGAGAATATTTGTTTTTAGAGACATTAGTTGCTTTATCAACGGGTATTAATTATAAATCAAATTTCACCAATTTCATCGTAAAATTAATTTATAATTAATATTTTATACTAGTAAAACAACTAATATTTTTTAATGAAACATTAATACCCTTCAACTAATATTACTCAAAACTAATTACATTATATTATACTTTTCAAATTATTTTCACTGTGAATTTTTTACACAAAAATGTGTCATTTGAGTATCATATCGATATGAAATTTTTAATAAATTATTTTTTTAATTAACCAAGATTGAATACAAAGTATGCATTAATTAATTAATTGTGAATGGTTGGATGCTGATTCATGCATGCTTTCATACACACACTACATATATGTTGAGCCCCCTAGCTAGCTATAACCCGTAGGTGCGTGTTTTTAGGCAATTCAGTGTGTGTTGTGTGTGTTTTTAATTCATATACTAAATTACTGTGCAGCAGTGCAGATAGTGGAGGAGATATGCCTTCACATCTCAGTTTGATGAATTTAATTATGACTTTTGTAAGGTTTTGAAAGTCTCCAGTTTGAAGGATTCAATGGTTTTTCTGACACATAAAATTTTTATGTATTTATTTTACCTTATAAATCTCTTTACTACATTGAATTGATGGATTTGTATAGATATGGGTGATGATAAAATTAAATAGCAGATTAATCAATCTAATATTTCTATTATCTTGTGCCTGAACAAAATGTTATTTTTTTCCTTAGTTTCAACTTTCAAGCACGATTTTATTTTATTATACGGGCTCTCGTTATATTATACTTAGATTTTAATAGAATAAGTGTGGGTATAAAATAGATTTGAGCAAGTCTAGACTGTCTTGTGATACTTTTGTGAATATTTTTGTAATATTTTTAAAATTTTGAATATTATAAAAACTTATGAGAATATCACATTTTATGTCTGAGACCTATTTATATAATTTTTTGTGATTAAATTTGACTCGTGACATTTAGTTGCTCACCAATGCAGCTCATATTTTTTAATAATTATGCATAGTTTTCGTTTTTTGAAAATCAATAATTATGTATAAATATTGAAAATTCGAAATGACATACAATATGGAAATCACGTATTTTTGCGGGTCTGCATGTGTTTCTACAAGTGGAGAAAAATATACTGTATACATTGATATTGGTAAGTTTACTCGGAGTTAGTGCATTAATATTAATTTGGATCACATACGAAATCATATATGTATCATATTTGATATTTTCCTTTTATGTGAGTGAATGAGACGTGAAGAATATAAAAATAATTAATTAATAATTTATATCATATTAATATATTTTAACAATTTAATAGAATGAGGCATTAAATAAAATATAAAAATAAAAACACAAAATCAAATTAGTGTGATGGAAGTCAAGCCAATAGAATATGAAGATAATGTCAAAGGATGAAATATTATTAATTTTATTTTATCAATGACTTGAGGCTTTATTTAATTGGGTTGAAAATCTTCCAAGATAGGATGATGCTCACTAAAAAAATAGTCATTTATCGATGGACTTACCGGCAGATTTTTGTCGGTAAAATTGGTCATCCGTCGGAATTTTTTCATCACAAAATACCGACGAAAAATTAATTCATCGATATTCCGTCAGTAATTACCGACAAATATTCATCGAAAAACACTGTTTATAAAAATTCAAAATTTTGTAGGTAAATCTGAAATTTAAATTTTAGACGGTATTTTATCGGTATTTTCTCGGTATTTGTGACGGAATTTGATCCGTCGGTATTTCACAAGTTTTTTGTAGTGGCTATTGCTATACAATATTTGTATAATGTAATTGGTATATAATAATCCTTTTTAATAAAAATAATTAATACTTTTTTAACAAAAATAAGTAATACTCTTTAAAATACACTTGAATTGTATGGGTACAATCGTACAATACATATATGTTTTTGCCATTAAGAAAAGAAATACTCCTAATGTCATGTAAAAAATTTCTTAGAGAAAACTCAAATTCAATTGTTCAAGAATCACAGATCAAAAGTACAAAATTTTGATTTTATATTAAAAATTATTTTACTAAATAAAATTTCGAAATAATTGAATATTTAGAGAGAAGAGAGTATCCTTTAGAAGACAGAAAATACGATAAAGCTATGTCTATTTGGGGAATATCAGAAAATGATCATATATTAATTTGAATATTGTTGTGCGAAATCACGAAATATAATGTAACAAAATTCATGAAACAGCGTATACCTTGATCAATCACAATGCTTGTGCCATTCTTGTGTATTTGCAATTCAAATACTGCGATCAATGAAGGTGGATAAGATAAGGTCAAGTGATGTTACTTACCACGTTCATAATCTTGACTATAATTGTTCTACTTTATTATATTTTTCCGTTCCTCTTTAAATTTAGCATTTGGGGATGAAAATAATTTTAATAAATATAACATTTATTATTAAATTATTTGTGAAAAATATAAGAAAATTTAAAAATAGAGAAAGTGTAAGAAAAGTAAAAGGTTATGGTATTTTATTATAAATATGAGATCCCAACTTTTATTGTATAAACAATTTTTAAAAGGGACGTTCAAAATGACAAAATATTAAAATAAAAAAGGAACTGAGGAAGTAGTTGAGTAAATATGCAATTTTGAACTCTAATAATTTTAGAGTTCATATAATATAAAATAATTTTATTATATAAATAGTTCACATGTTTTATTATACCTAATTTAATGTCTAATTTTTTAAATAAATTTATCAGTACTATATATATATTCTTTTTTTTTTAAAGGTATCAGTACTATATTTTAATGACAAATATTATTTAAAAATACATGTTAAATACAGTTTATACAATAAAACTTGTTTATACAAGAGACTTTGCCACTCTGTTCACAATAATTTTTGGACCTCAATACTAGGGTCATTTGTTTCAAGTATACAGTTATAATTCTTGAATTGTCACATTACACCATATTTATATCAATCAATACAACATCTGAATTAAAAAGTATTAAAATATAAATAAAACACAATTACAGAAAAAGAATATTTATTTTATATATATTAATTAAATGGGCTGGTATTAAAAAGGGTAGCCCATTTCAGAGATACTATGACTAGCCCATTTTAGTTCTTATTATAAGTTATATAACTGGATTCGAGTATAAATTAGTTTTTGAATTGTTCTTTTTCCAATCGAACACTCCTATTTTTTAAAACCCCTAAAAGAAAAAGAACTCCTATTTTATAAAACGAATAAATCTACCCCTCAATTATTGTCTCAATGTATGATCAACCCTCAATTAAATTACTTTTTTTGTCCTTAACTATTTTTGTGTTCATTAAATTATTCATATTAGTGAATTCAAACAAATCAACAGTGTAACTAACGAAATAAGATGGTTATGTCCACTTTTTTAATTAAATTTTATATTACAAAATTTGAACGTTATTTTACATGAACTCATCTACGAGCCATTTTCAATACCTTGACTTTAATTTTTTATTAATTTACTAATAGTTACCTACATATTAATCGTTTTCATTATATAATTGTGATATATTGTTAATATTATTATTATACCAAGTAAAATTATAGCATTACATATTATATTAATACATGAAATGATCGTGATAAAGTGATTCCAAATAATTTAATAGAAAAAGATATAAATTAAAATCTAAACTTATCTAGATTTACCTAAATAATTAGAGAACAAACTAGAACATACCTGAAATTTAAATAAGAATTTAGGATATAATTATTTTTTAATTGATTAAAGGGAATAATTTATTTAATTTAGAAAATATGACATCGCTTAATTGAAAAGTAAAGGGAAAATTCGTTTTTGTACCCAAAGTTTATCTTTTTCGGATTTAGTACTCCCACCTTTAGGCACTCTCAAAATTGGTCACCAAAGTTCATTTTTGTCTCAAAATTGGTCACCAAAGTTCATTTTGTCTCAAAATTGGTCCTGCCGTCGAGTTGACCGTCATTGACTAACGGGCTTTGTTTTAGGCGCGAATTCATCTAGTGTTATAAGTATTGACCCCAAATTCGATAGTTCACTTCCCTCTTTTATCAGACCCTAATTTTTTTAATTTTTGGCCCTTGTATAGCTTAATATTTTTTCATTACCGATAAAAAAATATATTTTTTTCATTAAATGTAATGTATTTTATTTTGTGAAATGTATGTGGAATTAATGAATTTAGATATCTCATGAAATGTATGTGGAATTAATCTACACATATTTAATGTTCACTTTGTTTCGTGAAATATCTAAATTCATTAAAAAGAAAAGCAGTAGATTAATTCCACATAAATTTCACAAAATAAAATACATTACATTTAATGAAAAATATTAAGCTACACAAGAGCCAAAAATTAAAAAAATTAGGGTTCGATAGAAGAGGGAAGTGAGCTGTCGAATTTGGGGCAATACTTATAACCCTAGATGAATTCGCGCCTAAAACAGTGTTTCCGTTAGTCAATGACGGTCAACTAACGGCAGGACCAATTTTAAGACAAAAATGAACTTTGATGACCAATTTTGAAAGTGCCTAAAGGTGGGGTACCAAATCAAAAAGGTAAACTTTGGGTACTAAAAATGATTTTTCCCTAAAGTAAAAATTAAAAATCTAGTTTATACTCAGTTAAGAGACCTCTTATGCCGAGTCTTTTTTAAAAAGCCCTCAGGTCAGGCCCCTCATCTGCTAAACTAAAACGTAAAGATTATTATTATTATTATTATTATTATTATTATTATTATTATTATTATTATTATTATTATTATTATTATTATTATTATTAATGCAATGCAATGGAATGGAATGGAATGGAATGGAATGCAATATTCAGTATGCTTTAAAATCAAAACAAATAATACTTACATAAAAGTTGAAATTCTGAAAAGAAAGTCTTAACCTTCACCACCATCATCCATCCAAAACATAAATGCCATGTTTGATGACACCACAAGAATCAATCACTAACATCACTTCCTGGATTTAGAGCCCCGTTTATTCGAGCCCCGTTTACTCGAACTCTGTTTTTTCATCCCTGTTTTCGAGCTACATTCATCGCAAAACCAATCCTCCTCCGGAACAGAGCCGAGTGGAGGATCAAGACAATCAATGTGGATACCGACCCCACATCCATGACGTCCACTTTCATCACCACATAAGAGCATTTTGTCCCCATTATCATGGGACTCACACACTCGACAGGCCACATCATCATCATCAGCACGATGATCTTCAGGTGTTATGGGGTCGACTATGACCTCCTCCAAACGCTTCATCTGATTGTCGAGCGATTTCTGGGCCCACACATGAGTGTTGTATTGTACATGCCTCTGGAGGGAGTAACCGGGCTTGCATACATATTCCACCAAATAATCAGCAACCACGCAAGGTACTTCGTGTCTCAAGAACTCTTGAATCCATATGTCCTGATGGGGCATCACAGGACTGACAATGGCGAAATCGACCCCTGAATTTAGAAAACGCGTGTAAGGTGGTGAAGTTGCTAATATGGTCCCATCGCCTGCCTTCACAGCACGCTTCAATGTATCCTTATTTGGCAAAAAAACATACGAGCAACTTATGATTATTGTAAACACGTGCAATTACAAGTACAAACTAAAGACCCCCTCGAAGTTTGTCCAAATTACCAAAAGAACCATGTGATTTGAATAGTTACCAAATACATCCCGGAACAACAAAATGGTTGGTTGATCGGCAAACACAAACTCATTTCATTATCTATGTTTTCTTCACATCGATTGATTGTTTCGTAATTATTGCATTAATTGTTGGTCAAAAGAATTTTGTAGTCATTTTATGGGATATTTGGCCATACTCCAGAGTTGTCTGGATAATTTAGACAATACCGATGGGGGTTTTGGTAATTTACAAGAGAAATTAAACATTTAAGAATATTAAAAATCAACATAATAACAAGTTAAAACTTCAAAGACTAATAACTAGCATACCAGTGGAGGGGCAATGCATTCTCCGTAAATGATTATACGCATTCCATAAAACGCGCCACGACCTGTTCTTTCCCTCAAGAGACGCCACTTCCGTGGAGCCTGCAAGTTGATTGCACCATCTTCAGTCAAGCATTTCTTATGCCATTCATATGCATCTTCCGACAAAAATCTCCCAGCCTCATTACTAGCTGTTAAATAATCAGTCTTCAGAATCCAGCTGCAAAATCAATTTAATAAGAGATGGTTAATTAGATATAATCAGCCATGTATTATTTGATAAATATGATAACAAAGTATACCATCCAGATGCTGCAGCTGCAAAAATTTCTCAGTTCTTTTGACTGGATCTGGAACAATAAAATGAGTAGCCTGATATGACCAATTATGAGAATCTCTGCAAACTCTTCCCTTTAATCGCTTTATAACCTGCTGAAACTCCTTTCTCTGTAGCCTATGCCCACTTAGAATAAACATTGCAGGTTCTGTTTTCACCTTTAAATTCTCTGAATCGGCGTTGTTAACTTTAAGGCCATTTTTCAGAGGTGAAATTGCTTTTCCAGAATTATTGCTTGCAGTTTGTTGCCTAACTGTAGCATGTTCATTTTCTTTGTCTTCATCATCTGAGCTTTTCAACTTCTTGGATGGTCTTTTACTGGTAACACCAGCCAACACATTTGTTTCTTTGTCTTCGTCTTGTGTGCTCTTGGATGCATTATTTTTCACTTCCTCTCTAGAATCCCTTGACTTATTTGTCTTGGATTTACTCAAAGGCCGCTTCTTGCCCTTAGTTATTTCTCCCTCTCCAGCATCACCTATAGATTTTGATTCTGGCAACTCATTTTTCTTGCCACAAGAACTATTTTCAGCTTCAACTTTATTCTCAACTCCTACAGACTTTGCACCCTTCTCCTTTATTTGTACGATTTTGCAATTGGCTGCCTTTTTCGTACGACTTAGATTTTTTCCTGAACTTGAAGCTCCAACTTTAGCAGAATGCTCTGCATCACTCCCCAAGTCAAACTCATTTCCCTCTTCCTCTCTAGAATCCCTCGACTTATTTGTCTTGGATTTACTCAAAGGACGCTTATTGCCCTTGGTTATTTTTCCTTCTCCAGCATCACCGACAGATTTTGCACCCATCTCCTTCGTTTGTACGATTTTGCAATTGGCTTCCTTTTTCATACGACTTACATTTTTTCCTGAACTCGAAGCTCCAACTTTAGCAGAATGATCTGCATCACTCCCCAAGTCAAACTCATTTCCCTCTTCCTGTCTAGAATCCCTCGACTTATTTGTCTTGGATTTACTCAAAGGACGCTTCTTGCCCTTGGTTATTTCTCCCTCTCCAGCATCACCTATTGCTTTTGATTCTAGCAGCTCATTTTTCTTGCCACAAGAACTCTTTTCAGCTTCAACTTTATTCTTAACTCCTACAGATTTTGCACTCTTCTCCTTCATTTGTTTGGTTTTGCAATTGGCTTGCTTTTTCGTATGACTTACACTTTTCCCTAAACTTGAAGCTCCAACTTTAGTAGAATGCTCTATATCGCTCCCCATGTCAAACTCATTTTGCTCTTTGTCATCTGGAGCTTTAGTTTCATCATCCACACGACCATCTTCATTGGTAGTTGAGGAAACCACCGCAACTTTCTCAGGAATAGCAGCATCATCTATCACCTCCATTGCTATTGCTTCATTTGAGTGATTTGTAAACAAATTCTGCAATACAGCACTCTGAAGATTAATGGGCCCCTTGCGCTTATCAGTGCTCCCTTTAGGGATAGTTGGTCTTGAACCCAATGTCTTCCTGGCAAACATCTTCGTTTTCTTTGGTTTTGATTGGCTCCCTCTATTTTCTAACTTTACAGAGTTCGAATCATTCTGACCATCCATCTCGTCTACCCCAGGGCTAGTATTAGTTCTGCTGAATGGGTCGCTCGTATCCAAATTGGACAAAGACTGTTTTTCAAAACCTTGTGGGGAATGTTGAAGTGCTTGATCATTACAGTCTTGTCTATCCTCTGATGCAGTAATGTTTAAAGCTTCTTTAGAGAACAATAAAGCTTCCTCCCTCAAACGACTAGTAATATTCATGGGAGAAATATTACCAGCTAATCGACGTGAACCATCGATTGATGACCCAGAAATATTACCCACTGATGTCTTTGGATTATGGCTTGATAATGGTGATCTTGAACTGCCACGTGAAACCGTCTTTTTCCTCTTACTGGGCAAATTACCAGTTTGTCCCTCATCAAGGTGCAACGAGTTTGACTTTGGAGGCGTCTTAACTCCATCAGAAATAATCCTATCTAGGAGTCTCTGTGACTGCATGTTTAAACCACCACTAACTTCCTCCCCCAAATGGCTGGTAACATTTGCGGGAGAAACATCACCAATTGAAGATCCAGAAACCGGTAAATTTGTTGATTTTGGTGTCAATCCAGCTCCTACAATATTTTTTGGAGAGTAACTCAACAATGGTGATCTTGAACTGCCACGTGTAGCAGTTGCTTTCCTCTTACTGGGCAAACTCTTAGTTTGCCCCTCATCAAGGTGCAATGAGGATTCCTTTAAAGGTGTTTTAGCCCCAAAAGAATCATTTCCACCCTGATGTCTCTCCAATAATATGTCAAAATCGCCACTAATTGCATTTTGAGGCCACGGGACTACCATAATTTTCAATTCTTTCTGACCTTAAAGGAAGACTGGACTTTCTACTCTTGCTGCTTAATTTGGACAAGTTGGCATCAGGAGACTTCTTAGCATTTCTAGATGCCAAAGCTGTGGAATGATCGACCTTTTCAGAGTTTGTTATACCATCAAGCATGTTTAATGGCGCTTTAGAGGATGTTTTATCAGGACTTCTAGCACAAGAGCTTGTTGACTTATTAACACAGTCTCTCTCTTTTGCAGGAGTTAATTTGGACTTACTGGTATCTCCAGCATTTGCAAAATTTTCAGATGCACTGAGATAGACAGTGTTTTTGAGACTTCCTGTCTCAATGGTGACTGATGGAGAATTTTATTCTCAACACGTGTATTTTGAGGGCTGACAACACTTCTCTTTCTCAAATCTATTGAAGCTATATCTTCTGTCTCTTCTTCGGAATCTTTAGCTTCAGCCTCCATCTCCAACTCGTATGCACTGCATCAGGGGTTAAATATAAGGTTTTGAACTTATTTCTTGGAAACTAAAGCATCTTAAATCTCAAAAAAATATATATGCAGCAAAAAAAAGGAAGATTCCAGACATTAGCAAAAAGCCATATATCATTAGGACAAACACATTGCCTTGATTTCTCACCTCATAGCATAATCAGTTTCTGGAAGGAGCTCCCAAGCCTTCAAGCTGGAAATATGCAAAACAAGAAAGATTGATAATTAAGTGAAAGGAACTAGTGGATGACATGTTTAGTGAATCAACTAATCAACACATTATTCGGGTCTATGAATGGTGATCCGATCAAACTTGGTCGTACTCAATCTTCCAACCAGTGATGGTTAATAAGCTTTATCTTTTGCATTTTCTTGGCAAGCTCATATTTCTCCCTGTTGGAGGATAAAATTTCTATGTTAGTGTGGTAATGACTTAAAGAGCAAGACCATAACCATAAATGCTACCAAAGGTAAAACCACAAAATTCAAACATGTCAGGATATCGATCAATTATTATAACAATCCAATGACATACTTTGTAGCCAAGTTTATAGAAATTTAAGCTAATCTCCATAGTTTGAATGATATATACGGTTGGTAGTTTGCAAAAATCCCATATAACACTATTCTTCACTGTTGATAAAACAAACATAAACAAAGAACCATATGTGCAGCAATGATGGATGATCCACTTAGAATATCCACCAAAAACAGCAAGTAACTTCAAAAAGGAAAGTGCATGCAACTCTAAACGTTTTCCTCACTTATTGCCAAACAAAGTTTAACGTTATACACATGAATGTTTCTCAACTTAGTAAGCCAGTGGAGCCAAATGGAATAAGGCCTGATTTACAAAATGCTAAACACAAACATGTCTCAACTATATTCAAACTACATATTATATAGTGACACAAAAGTAACAGTTTAAAAAATAATTTTTTTATATAAGTTATAACTTGGTATCATGAGTAAAAAGAACATAAGAGAACCCACCCTCAAACTTGTAGCATATCAGATGAGTAACCTTGTGTGCTACCAATGGCTTCGAAAAATTTGCACCCATCAAGGCAACCATAGTCTGCGCAAGAAAGAAGCATGGTAAGATGAGTAGATACAGTATTAAAGGGATATGAAAAAGTAGGAAATCATATTGCTTAGGGTTAAAAACAAAAGGCATGAAGTGATCATCAAGACCATTATATCATCTCGGTCCTGTCTTTGGTATCCAGTCAAGCACACAATTAGAGATTTGGCACCTGGAATCCCATTCAAATCTTTCATTGGCCAATACATTACCTGTAAGGAATCATAAAAGACTATGAAAACACAAAATATGGAAGTTTAAAAAACAATGCATCTGAAAATAGACTTGTGGAAGCTATGAAGTTAAAGTAAGACAGACCAAATCAATAGCAGGATAAGCATAACCTAAAAAAATGATTACTAGAACTTGAACTGTTGAACATAGAAATCTCTTATGTACAACTGTTCATGAGTTGAAATCCATAAGCTACACTACAAAAGAAAGATATATTTAACTTAAATGGTAAACTAAAACCACATTTCATCCCAATTGGTCTCAATTTACAGCTCATACCATAAACTGAAGAGTCCCACACTTGGATCATGAAGTGTCTTAACAAGTGTTTAGGAGTCTTTGTACTTGAAAAAGTTGAGAAAAGCACGCAAAAATGAATACTTTTAAACATGAATAACGAATTAACAACTTACACCAATGCAATGAAGCATTGCACATTATTCAAAGAGAAATCTAGATTAACAAGAAAAACTTTGTCAAAGTAAATCAGGGGACATTGGGAAAATAGTAGAACAATGCACTCGAGAAACTTACAGAGGTGGGATCAACAGGCATCCCAATATCAAAACTGTGATCAACCCATAGCCCAGTTACCAATGTCTTGCCATCCCTTCTTGCAGTTATGCATATGGGATCATCCTGCACCATGAACAAACAACATTAATAATGCAACTGTGTCAATACAATGGAACTTATGGCGTCGAGACCATGAATGAACAAGCATATCCACCCAATTTAAAGCTTCAATCAATTATCCATAAACAAAACACAATCTTCAACTCAACAAAAGAAATTAATGAGAATTAATCCACAATTAGAAGATAAAAAAAAGTACGAATAGGAAGAAACATATCAGGTAAATGTTCCTCAACTCACATAGACGAGCTTATCAACAATGACGTGATTACAATTAGGACCATAATTTACAGCATCAATTCCACCTCCTTCTAAAAGCTTCGACCGCACCTGAGAAATTAAAATTCAGTGTATCATTAAAATGAAGCAAATAGTTACAAGCGAAAACTAAAACCCCATTAGAGTAAAACCTTGTCTTCTTTAACTGCGTCGAATCCTTGGAGAATAAAACGGACTCCATGAAAAGTCTTTGAAGGGTCATCATATGATAAACTGTGCTTGCTTTCCAGCATCGTACTTCACAGAGTGAATTACTGCCGACAATCTGGTGGCAGAAATTTGAAGTGGAAAATTATAGGCGTAAAGCTTCTCGAGGAAGGAGAGGCAGTCGACATACAGAAAGGGTAAAATCGGAAAGTCGAAAAATGAGAAATTTATTTTCGTGGATTTCAGTTTGATTTTGGTGCAGTGGCGGGAGCTGAAAAATTAGGCGGTGGAGGACACGTGTCCAAAATGCAGTCTCTACTTTTCAATTCGGATTTGGGCCGGGCTAACATGGGCTCAAATAATTTTTATATTGGGCTTCAATTTGGGCCTGTGACGGAGATGTCTACATCTTTTTCTGTGAAACACATTTGCTTTTATTTTGGCCCAGGATATTCACACACACAAAATATCTTAGCACACACTATTTAAGTACGCACACAAAAAATTTAGGTACACACACTGAAAAGTTCAATAATACCCTTGCAAGTATATTTCAGCACGTACGTTTTTAAAAAAATTTGCAGCACACACACACACAAAATTCTCCTCTCTGCCTCCGCCGCCTTTGCCGCCCGCCACCGCCGCTCCTTCCGCCGCGCACCTCGCCGCCTTGCTCTCCGAAGTCGTCTGATATAATGACAGGAGTAGGAGGTTAGTTTTTTTCAAAAATTTCAGAAAATGAACACACATATATATATATATATATATATATATTGATATTTTGCGCAAAATATGTTGAATTTTGTTCCTGTTTATGATGTTTATTTAGTTATTTACGTGTATAATTGTTCAAAATTTGTGTTTTGTCACCTATATTTTTTACGCATATATATGTGGGTTGAAACATTGGAAATCATGTTTAGGGTTTGCTAAATATCGATTTTTACGCATAATTTATGAATTATGCGGTTTAGGGTTTAGGTGTTTGATTAATACGTAGCGAAATTGAAGAAATTTGTTGGATTTTTGAATGGAACAGATGGGTTTGTGTGCGACTGCGGTTATACGCACAACATACACTTGTGCGAAAAAGTTTCGCACTGAAAGTGCTTGTGTTCGAAACTTTTGTTCGCACAAGTGTATGTTGTGCGTATTTTTTCGCACTTAATTTGTTTTTTCGACTTTTATTTTCGCACGAAATGCTATTGTGCTATGTTTTTTTCGAACAAAAATTAATATGCATACATTTCTATTTTTCATTGAGCAGATGATCCTCGGGGAGGAGAGTACGGCCCATCTGCATCTTATAGGCGTAGGAAACAAAAGAAGGGTGATGTTGATAATGAACCCCCACAACCCAACACGGCGGATGCTATACCCGTTGGTGGAGAAGAGGGAGGCGATGAGGAGCCGGCGGATGTACAAGGGGGCTCTTGAGGAAGTACACAATGAGGAGCCGGCGGATGTACACAGTGGCTCTTGAGGAAGTACACAATGAGGAGCCGGCGGATGTACAAGGGCTCTTGAGGAAGTACACAATGAGGAGCCGGCGGATGTAGATGATGGAGGTGATGACGATGAAGATGAAGAAGGTGACGACGGCGATGAGGGAGACGATGATGATGATGGTGATGAAGAGGGAGGCGATGGGGATGATAAAAACACGGCGGAATATGTCCCATCACCTCCCTTGCTTCATGGCTTCCAAGATCATGTTGCTCGACATATATGGCGAGTGCGAGAGAGGTGTTTTGAGATGTCGAGCCATATTGCTAAACTCCTAGCATGGGAGTTTGATACAAGGCGAACCTACACACGAAAGTCGAAGTTTTCCGCAGTATGTTCCGTAGGTCACGATTATTTCACATTAATCGTGGAGCATACAAGACCCGAACAAGAACTTGATCACTTTGCTTTTGTGGAGAGATGGCATCCGGAAACTAATTCATTTCATCTTCCTTTTGGTGAAATTACAATCACGCTCGATGACGTTTATTGTATTACGGGTCTACAGTGGATGGTCTCCGGTGCAATCTACAAGGGAAGAGACAGGTGAATGAGTACGGAGGATGTGATTGAATTGTTGGGAGTCACGAGAAATGAAGCAAAGGATGCGGTCGAGGGGTAGACGTGGGTCGTCTGTGAAATTGACGTGGTGAAGGACACCTTCATGGGGATGATGAGATCGGATGATGAAGATGAGGTGGCGTATGCGGCCACGAGCTTATGTGTTGTGCGTGTTTGGTACCTCGTTATTTCGGATAAAACGGGTACCCGCGTAAACACATCGTGGTTGCAATACACTTCCGATATGAAGCGGTTTGGCCAATATGCTTGGGGATCCGCATGATTAGCCTATCTTTATAAACAAGTTGGGTGAGGCATCGCGATTCAAAGTGAAGCGAGATCGGTGGCTATCTCACTTTGTTGGAGGTAAATATTTATTAATGCATTGCTTTGCTTATTTCTAGTTATTTATCATTAATTGATATTCAATTTAATGTGCGGGCACTGGATATATGAGCATTTCCCATCTCGATATTACCACCACAAAATGCAAACTTGATTTCCCGACCCACTATCCACCAAGTATTCACTGAAGCACACAGGTCCAAGAATTGGCCGTGTTCGAGATTATAGAGAACGGTTAGATGTTTATGAGCCTACTCGGGTAATCTTATTTGGAAATTTCAATTTATATGTCATTTTGTTTTGTTTTGCCATGTAATTAATTCAAGTTTTTGTAGGTCAATTGGAACCCATATCGTTCTTTGAGAGATCATTACCCGTTGAAGCGCGTCTCGTACTTCTACGGGTGTATTGTTTGTGGAGATATTGTGGAGCCCTACATGCCGGATAGGGTACTAAGGCGGTTTGGTTACGTTCAAACTGTTCCCAAAAAGCCTCTTGTCACGGGCGTCAGCGAAAGGGTAGAGGGTCTCAAAGAACTAGGGCACTTTGGGGTGCAATTGGTCGTAGTTTTAGCACGTGGGATGCACATTTATTGACCGCACAAAGGCTAGGTGAAGAATGCACCGAGATGAAGATTGTAGTGATGGATACCTTGATTGGTTCCTTGCAAATGGTTGGCCTATCGTTTCGAATCTAGACCACATGAATCTCCGTCCTCGTGATCGTCCACGACCACCTAAAGTCTCTAACGTGGATGCCGCAAAGATGAGTTGAAGAGTCTTTTGCACAAATACGAGCATGATGAGAGCCTCGACTTTTGCATGCGATGGAAAAGGTGGAAGAAGTATTACATCTACTAAGTGGGGATGGCGAAGGAGGTTCAACATCGCTTAGGGGGTCGCAAACGGTCGAGTGGAAGCGGAGAGCCGAGGATCATCGTCTCGTGGAGGACGCCTTGGCGAGGTCGTCGATGAACTAGTTTGGTTTTAGAACAATTTTAGAAATTAGGGTGGTAATTAATTATGTATAAGTTTTATTTGTTTTGTTGTATATTATGTTGATATTTTATCGTAAACAAATGCAAGTTTAATGGTGATTATGTTACTATGTGATTTGGCTATTATGTGGTTTTAGGGTAATGATGTAAAAATTTTATTTTTTTGAATATTATGTGAAATTATCATTACACCAAAAAAGGAACTGTGCGTATAAAATTTTCGCACAAATCATCTTTGTGCGAACATAATTTTTCGCACATAAGTCTTGTGTGCGAAAATAATATCCGCATTAACAAAGTTTAAGAACACACACATATATTCCTAGCACACACACCATGTGCGAAAAAATGTTTCGCACAAATATTTATTGTGCGAGTAATTTTATCGCACGTAAGGTTTTCGGATTAATCCTTGAAGACCTCAAAGCAAAATGTTTAGAACACACACATATATTCTTAGCACACACACCATGTGCGAAAAAATATTTCGCACACTAATTTTTTGTGCGAGTAATTTTGTCGCACAAAGGTTTTGGATTTATCCTTGAAGACCTCAAAGCAATATGTTTAGAACACACACATATATTCTTAGCACACACACCGTGTGCGAATAATAGTTTCGCACTATAGGACCTTGTGCGGCTGATATTTTCGCACACACCGTGTGCGAATAAATTTTTCAGCACAAGTTGATCTTGTGCGACATAATATTTCGCACAAGACTATTTTGTGCGAAAAATTTCTTGAACATCTCACTTATATAGTTAATAATTTCTTAGTACCTTGTATATTCAACGAAATAGTAACTCAACACTTCACAAAATACTCAACAAAATATTTTATAATCAATCACACATATTAGTTCAAACACATCACAAAATACCCATATTCATAACTATTATATGTTCACGATTTACATGATCGATTCACAAAATATGGCCCAAATCATAAATTATATCAATACATTCACAAAAAGAATAGCAAAAGGGTCCATCTTGTCATATACAAAATCTAATCACAAGGTCAAGAAAATGACAACTTCTCGTACACGATAACCAACCATTAGCAATAGGTTGGTGGTACTCATACCATCCACTCTCAATCACCGGTAAAGTGTATCCCGGACCGAAGAACATCTAATAAAATTGATTACAACTTGTTACACAAACAACATATAATTAAAAGATGTAATGCACAAATTATATAAAGTTAATACTTGTGAAGTGGTTCTCATTGATTAATGCACACACAATCTTCTTTAGATTTTTGGGCCTTGCTTTCAAGGGCGGGTATGTCGGTTATGCGCGGGTCGAGGATCGCAAAACACACGTTATGCGTGGATGCTACTAGATGTCCCATTTCGCAACGTCGGCAGTGTTCCTTATCGGCGAACTCATCGTAGCAATTAAACACTTTCAACATGCGTTCGACTCCACCATCTTCAAGGAACACAGTCTCGTACAACGCTACATTCTTGGACAGCTCGGTAGTCAAGTCTTGTCGAACTCTTGCCCAATTCTCCTCGCCAAAACCCATAAGGTCTGCAATACACCGGTAGCCGCAGTGTCCATCGCCTTTGACATTCTTCATATTCACGATATATGGATGATATTCCACAGAACACTACCAATCAAATCCATACCCTTTGTATGTCGTGGTAATACGTCGACGGGCAACCTAAAATGTAATAAACAAAATTTAATTACTAAGAATAGTAAAATTAAATGAAAAAATAAATTAACTTGGCACTAATTAAAAACATACCGGTTTTTGCACTACACGGCCTTTCTTTTGAAACACTGCGGATGGGACCGAGACATCCACATCAATGAACTTGCATTCTTCTTGCGCCGAGCAACTCCCAACAAACTCGAAGGACTCTTTGATCTCGAACAAGCTTGGATCTCTTTTTGTCGAAGTATCTTCCTTCTTACTTCTCTTCTTGTCTGTCTTTGGACGACCACGGGTTTCGGTCTTTGAAATTGGTTCTCAAATCCGTAGTCCCGGGATTAGCAAGCTCGCGCATCCGCCTCAAATATAACAGTTGCTCCTCTGCCGAGTAGGTTAGATAAACCCGATACATGTCATCTACCGCATCTTTAAACCGTGGGTCAAATGCCTTAGACCCTTCTCTTCCTTCTCTTCTTCCGTTTGTGGCTCGATCACCCGAGGCTCCATATCCAACTTTCTCCAATGCTCGTCAAGTGAATTCGACGGTAATGGTTTATCACTCGGGACATCTTGTTCAATTTCGTGAGCACGGGGTAATCCATATACCTTTCTCAACACATGCGTGCATTCACTTGACACAAACCCGGGAGACTTAACAATCTTAATCTCATCAAACAAGTTTCTCCAATGCTACAATAGACACTACGCCCCTTAAGTAGTTAAAAAGGTAGAAGAGAACCTGTGTTGAGCAACGTTCAGAACTCTTCTCAAACGAAGCTTTGATGGCAACGTGACAAGTATTGAAGAGAGTGTGAGTCTTGTTCCAACACGTCTCGAAATTACCCATAGAATTCACCAAGTAATCTCTTGAGCCGAATGATGGCTTTCTACCCGAGAAGGAAATTTATTCCATTAATATACAAAATTAAAAAACAACACAATAACTATTATAATAAAAAAATTACCGGTTAGTAGTGGTGTTTCCGTAGTGCATCACTTCATTTGTCCATGCCCTAACAAACTTGTCTTTGTATGGATTAATCCATTGGTTCATGACATAGTCCACGGGCTTCTTTGGAAATTTGGAGCGGAGCACCCCCACGACCTCTTCAAACTCCGCCTCGGACTCGGCTCTCCACACGTCATTGAACAAGCTATTGAACTTGTCCCATTCCTTTTTGGTTTTGAACATCTCCTTGCAATTTGCCAAGACATTTCGATCAATGTGGAATGTGCATAAAAAGTGGCGGGCCTTTGGGAACTTGGTTGAAACAACATTAATCGAGCCCTCTCACGATCGATAACAATAACCGTGGGCAACGAATCATCTCCCAAAAGTCCCCTTAGCAAGCCAAGTGCCCACCGATAGTTTTCCTCCTTCTCGGCGGCTAGGTAGGCCGATGCAATGTAAAATGTCGGGCCGGTAGATGTCACTCCCACAATCTCCAAATAGGGTAGGCGATACCTATTCAATTAACCAACATAATTCATAAAACATACATATACGCAAGAAATATAGGTAACAAAACATACATATACACAAGAAATATAGGTAACAAGATGATACCTATTCGCCTTGTAGGTGCAATCCATCGGGAGCACCTTAGGAAAAACATGTGCCAACCGGATCGACCCGGGGTGTGCAAAAATAACTCTTGCAAAGAGTTGGTCTTGTGGCATCTCCTAGCGATGCTGAAAATACTTGTTCTCCACTAACTTCGTCATCAAATCAGAATCGAGTCCGCTCACACCACTCGATCACTCTATGCTTATACCGACATTGTAAATAATTTGTAGTGTAGAATGATTGTCCTCATTCTTTTTCTTGATGTATCCAAAACCATCTTCGGAGCAGCATTGAGCTTCGACATATCAATCACAAACGTCTCCTCCTCGGGTGTTAGGCGTCCCGCATAAGAGTGGCCTTCAAGATATCGGGATATCGGATGATTGTGTGTGCCACACTTCACATCAAGTTGCCACGTAGAATCACTACGTTACGTACCTCAACTCAAATGGACATCCACACTTCTTCGTGCCCGTGATCCTTCGCTTGATCTCTTCTTCCTCTTCGTCACCATCATCGACTTCTTCGCTTCTTCTTCTTTGGTTCGTAGTCACTAACTTTCTTCTTTTTTGGTCGATACGCACCCGAACGCTCACAACCTAACCAAATACGGGCTTTTTGGTCCCACCCCACCGTAGTCTGAGCGGCTTACAACGACTACTATATTGTGAGCTTTGCCGATGCGCCTCACCCAATCAATCAATGAGTCTCGTGACTCAAAATACTCCGTGGTGGTGAATGCATCCGTGTAGTCCATTGTGATTTCAAAATCATTACGAGCATGTGCATCCTTCCCTTCTCGTGAACTTATCCTCATTAACTCTCTCCTCATCGTCCAACCGCTCCTCATCATACAAACTTATCCTCATCGTACAACTCATCCTCATCATCATCCAACTGATCCTCATCATCCACATCATAATAATCCGGATCAAAAGAAATCATAATCCGATTGAGAACACCCAATATCATAATCGTCTTCTTCTTTCGAATTAAAAGACAAAACATAAAAAATTGATCCAACCGAATAATACAATGTGCCAAAAAAAATAACACAAATTACTAATGTGCGAAAAAATAACAGAACAAATACCATTTGTGCGAAAAAAATGTTCGAAATATGATACGATTGTGCGAAATAAAATATGGAACACATCGGTGTTGTGCGAAAATTTTAGTCGAACAAGTGCCTTTTGTGCGACAAAACTTTTCGCACAACACCACTAAGTGCGGCAAACCGGGTTCGCACAACCGGGTTACTTAAAAAACAAATTTTTTAGCGCGCCAACTATGAAATACCATCGAAATAATAGTTTAAATACGCCATATGGTCTCAAACAACTCATATTATCATAAAATGACACTAAAAACACAATATTTCAACAAAAACCCTAGTTTAAATTCATACAAAACATGTAATACAATATACTTACATTCTTCTTTTTAGCTCGTTTATTAGGCTTCATTTCGACCAACGAACTCAAAATCGCCCGTCTCCGATTGTTGTTTGTGCCACCACGGTGTCTTTTCTTCTCCTCTTTTCGGTTTCTTGTTCGTCGATTTTGAACGTTTTCTTGATTTTTGTCCAACGTTCCCACGTCCATAATAAGGTGTGTGTACTTAGACGGTCTCAATGTTTGAAATTAGGGGAAGGGTATTATTGTCTTTACACGTTATGTTGGATTAAAAATACAGATTATGGTGTGTGCTAAGATATTTTGTGTGTGTGAATATCCTGGGCCTTTTATTTTTAATAATTTTCAGCATTGATTAAAATTAATTGAGATCAGATTATCTGATATCTAATATAAGATCTCTTGATACAACATAGCAATGGAAGCCTCTAGAAGATAAAGTGTAGTTCAAGTAGAAAATCATTTGATGAGGCAGCAATATATTACAAAAACATTGAATAATTTACAAAATTATTCGATCAATTAATGATTTAGCATGGTAGTCAGTAGAGGCATAAGTGATTTGTTCTGCAAATATTCTCAGCCAAAAGGCTATTCTTTTTACCATTTTTATCTGATTGTGATTCTAGATTGTTTTGAATGGCGAATATTCCTTTTACAAATGGAGTTTCTTTCTCTTAAGTACCAGTTTGGTTTCCTCATTAATTCATATACGATTGACTTCATTTTAACACTTGTCGATTCATGTTAACTCACTTATCATGTTCTAATCATGCAAACCAAACGAGCACTAACAATGTAATCAATCGTGCACATATATTTCTACTATTTAACTTACCGTAAAATATATATATATATATATATATATATATATATATATCATATGTACCCATCACAACAACACTTGAAATTAATTTATCAAAGCTTGTATCATATTTCATTTTATATTTTCAATGAATTTTAATATTATATTTTAATTATATTAATCTACACATATTAATTAGATTTAATATACATTTCAGTTAAATTAATATAAAAATTTCATTTGTACGTAGGGATGGGAATAGGCCGGGCTGCACTGTGCTTTGCAAAAGAAAGCTTAGGCCTTTTGTATAATTTTTAGGTCTCGAATTGGCCTATTATCTATGATAGACTTTTTTAAAGGTCTCGCCTATTTAGTAAATAGGTCAGCCGAAGCCTTTTAAAGGCCTATTTATTGTAATTTTTCTATTTTTCATCAAATTTTAAAAAAATCACACTTGTTACATTAAACCGTAAACACTATAAAATTCAAAATACGAATAAAATTAACATACCAAGAATTATCAACTAAGAAAAGCAATAACAAAATCTTCAAGTAGTACAAAAACAATACTCCAATAACATATATATTATTATAATATATTTTATATACCATATATTATATATATATATATATATTATTATATATATAAATATAAATATAATATATTATATTATTATATATATAATTAAATTGGCCGGCCTATTAGGCTTAAAAGGTCTACGAGAATACTTAAGTCTACCTATTTAATTAAATAGGCTTCTTAAAAGGCCTGAGTCTAGCCTATTTATTAAACGAGCTAAGCCGAGTTAGGCTTTAATAGGCCAAATCGTAGGCCCTTGTCGGGTAGTCCGCCTATTTTCACCCATGTTTGTACGTGCGCTTATACGATGTACATGAAACTCACCCTTTATTAAATTTAAAAATGAAATACTCCCTCGTCTGTTTTTGTTTTCCCATTTGACTTTTTGACGTTTTTGTGTGATGATTATTTCATAGTAATATGTATATAAAAATTATTTTATATGAATGATATGCTAGTTGATAAGATAAACTAACATATCATTCATATAAAATAACTTTTTGACACATATTACTATGAAATAATCCTCACACAAAAAAAGTCAAAAAGTCAAACGAAAAACAAAAACATGACGGAGGGAGTATTAAATTAAACTCCCCAGAGAGCAAGCACCTCGTGTCCCACGCGACAAAAAAAAAAAAAATTGGTCGTATATGTAAAGGGCAGTTTAGTCAATCCAGCCCGATTTCTTATCCCCCAATTCACCGCCGGGCTACGAACTTCTGGAAGCATCGGCGTTAGGTGTATTGAATTCAGAAATTTCAACTCCATCCAGTCAATATATCCTTGATCACCTACTGATTACTGCTCTGCTTTTGAAGTCTGTTAATTGTGGAGTAAAAGATGGGGTGGATGACTAGATTTTTAACCGCGGTGGCGTTTTTGGCAATCGGGGTAATTTTCTCGCCGGAAACCTTCGGGTCGATATCGGATGGCCAGAAATCACAGTTGTTCGTCAATTTGTTGAAATTGAGTCATCTCCTGTGCTACTCAACCGCCTTTGGTGCCGCTCTGTGGGTTACCTTCATCGGTGGCATCATCATGTTCAAGTAATTATCTCCCTCTTAACAGCTGTGCGCATTTAAAACCTGATTTTTATGGTAATATGGATAAGTGTGGTGGGGAATATGAGTTTGCGGAGAATGAGTGGTTAATCTATACAAAGCTTGTGAGTTTATTAATTAAGGAATATATGTTCACTGTTTCTGGATTTGTTGTCGATTTTCTTACTGAATCTACCATAATACACGTGAAGATGTTTGTGTTCGTGTTTAACTGGTCGATGGATACACATACTTCAGCTGGTGTAGCATAGATTTTACTCTCCAAAGATTGGGCTAAGTTCAACTCATAGTAACATAAGTAAATTTGATAATGTTATAGGAGTATTTCTTTTTAGGGGGCGAAACACATGATGTTTTTGATTGATGCATTTTAGGAATTTGCCAGGGCTTCAATTTGTTCATATTTATGAAAATTGTTTTTATTGTGAACGATCTAGATTACAAAATTATTGCTGTAACACAAGTTTGGTTGTGCCCTTTTCAAAGGAATTTGCCTAGGCATCAGTTTGGGAACTTGCAAAGCAAGATGTTTCCAGCTTACTTCTCCATGGTGGGAGTGTGCTGTGCAGTGGCAGTGGGTTCGTTCGGATACTTGCATCCGTGGAAGACTTCTGGAGCCACTGAGAAATACCAGCTTGGTTTCCTGCTTGCAGCCTTTGCTTTCAATCTCAGCAATCTTGTTATCTTTACTCCAATGACCATAGAGGTGCTAACAAGTCTAGCTTATGTACTTTGATTTTTAAAATCACATTAGGTTGAAATCGAGTCAAGTTGAGTTGGTGTAGTGCCAGGCTCGGGCCCAACCTGAACTTGAACTTGATCTAACTTGATTTTTTTGAGCTCGAGCTCTACTTGATTACTTATATACATAGTCTAAAATTACAATCATATCTATATGACCACAAGGAGGGGAAAGGAATGTGAACGTTCTGTTTTCTCCTTCCTCTTTACTGCTGTGGGTCTACTACTTTCTTTACTGCGAAAAATGTCTAGAGTTTTGCTAGTTGATTTGAACAAATTTAGAAACACTCACGGATTTGTTCTGCCTTAAAACTGCTCTAATTTATTTTTAATGTCAACCAGATGATGAAACAAAGGCACAAGATAGAGAGAGAAGCAAATATAGGTGAAGAAGTTGGGTGGACCAAAAACAAAGAAGTTGCAAAGAAGAATCCAAAACTTGCTGCAATGAACAAGAAATTTGGGATGATTCATGGATTGTCTTCACTTGCTAATATCTTCTCATTTGGTAGCCTTGCCATCCATTCATGGTATCTAGCTGGTAAACTCGATTTATAGATTTGATGCATATCCATTTCATGGAGGATGATATCATTGGCTTGTATTTATGGGGAGACATCAAATATCAAATTTTTCCCTTTCCCTTTTCTTCAAGCTCTACGTAATACTTGTACCACCCAAGTTTATTTACTTCGGACAAATAATCAAGAATAATACTTGTGCATTCTCTAGTATGAAAACTTCTTTACGGCTGAACTTGTCTCATCATGTGCTCTTTACAATTTTTGTGACATTTATTAAGTTGACGATGGAGTTGCTGCTCACTTGTAGTAGATTTTAATGTTTAATGTAAGCTTTAAGAGTATATCACTGGAAAATCCTTTGCATATTTATCTCTCACTATATTTTCCATTAACCAAGCAATACGTATTGCTAATTTGTCCTGACAATTCATTGAGAACATAGGTGTACATGGGATGAAATGAGAGTGTTTGAACGTGAGGGTATACTTCTTGAAGGTTTAATCTTTCAGCAATTTGCTTCGCCGTATGGGTGGTTGGAGTAATATAGTCTCTCCTTTGTCCACAATTTTAGTTGGCTTTGCATTCAATAAAAAAGTTGGTATGGGATGCAAATGCTAGGTTTTGATAGACTGATATTGATTGGTTTTTATGTGCATTCAATTGTGAAGGGCTATAATTTGGTGAGCCTGACTTCGACATTAAAATTTGGTAGTGTGTTAGGGTAACGCAAATTTAATATGTTGTAAACCTATTCTCTTTAAAAGCTATGTTCTAAAAGGCGCTAGACGCCTATTTGTGACAAACGAGTGCTTGGTGGATAGGCAAAATTATTGCGAAGTTGGGGCCTAGCGCCTAGACAAGAGAGTAGTTTTCTTGTGAATAAAAATGTTTGATTTTTACGTGTTTTTTTTTTTATAATCCTTAAAATGTGATACTTGATATGTTAAACTTTATTACATCAGTAAAATTTATGATGAATTTGTTGTTGTTGACTTTGTTTACTAAAGGTGTGTGTAAGTGTTTTGCGGAATGTTGACACATTCGATGAACAACACCGATAAAAATTAATACGTAAATATACAAATAAAGTCTTAAACACTTTGCAAGATGGATATCAAAATTTTGTATAGATTATACATAAGTTTATACTGTCAATCGGCGAATTATCACTAAAATTGTTAAGTGATACAATCGGTGAAAACATAAGCCTCACCGTGAATAAATCTACGTATATAGTGACTAGATGTTGATCAATCTAACCTATCATTAATACAAATAAAGATCCAATGTTGAGTAAAATGTTGAAACATTCACCAACGGAAGTATCGAGATAGAAACGTACAATAAACTCACTAATCTATGCCAATAGATTATGCTAGATTGTGTTTCTTTCAACTCCAACTTTTAATCTTTATAACATCCGTGTATATATAGATAATCTGACACTCTTAGTGCTTGAAGATAACTTCACATCTCCCTTGAAAGTAGGTAACTTCTTTGTAACTTCTCCATGTTTTTTTCAACTCCTCAATATTATTTTCAATCGCATTGACTTATGGAACTGCCACAAGTCTTCAAACTATAAAAATAAAACATTGAACAAGACATTTTGTGGGTTAAGAGTTAGTGGAAGTGGAAGGACGAATTCAATGTTGTGACGAGAATGTATTTGTCACTAACATCAACATTTATTGTTTACTAAAAACATTATTTGCTTTCATGAATGTTACATGACTCGAAGTGAAAAGCAATGTAGCTCTCATATTGTTTCTCATTTATCCAAAATTCCTCCTCATCTTTATGATTGGTTCTTTGATTTTGGGCCATCCTGAAGCAAAGAAACTCCCAGTTGTTTTTTTCTCAAAGAGGAAAAGTTGGACAGAAGTAGTGAGTCTCGTCAATTTAAATCCATGTATGGATATGGACGGGGTGTTCGAGTTTAAAGTTTTTTAAATCAGTTTTTAATGTAAGTTTATATTTTTTGAATGATGCAGCTTTTAATAAATTTTGATACATTGTGATTGGAGATGACATTAATTATTTAGATAATGATACCCAGTAATTGGAGATGACATTTAACTATGCTATCAATTTTGGTACATAGTGATTGAAGATGACGTTAATTACTGGACGTTGTGTTCAGTACATCTATTATGGCGTTGAAGACCAAAATGTCCACAAGTATGCTACAACGGGGCATCAATCTCATTATTTTATTATTCTACTTTTTTATTTTAAGCAAAAAGCAATAGAAAATGAGACTTTCATTTTTTAATTTTGAATAATAAAAATAAGATGGATGGAGTATTATTTTTATTTATATTTATATACAATATGACTTTTTTTATATTTTATACATGAAAGTTATAAAATTATTTCTCAAAACATACTCATTATTCTACTTTCTTATTTTGTATTTTTCTATACATATGAAAAAAAAAAGGGACGAGTAATTTATTATTATCACTATTACTATATTACTACCATTCGGGCTAGTTTGGTTGCTAAGTGAAGATAATATGCGATGAATTATGCTGCCAGGTTTAGGTCATTAAAGTTGCCTATCAAGTTGTTTGTAGGACATCGCATTCAGTAAGTTCTTTTGCCTATCTTATTACTAAACATACCTACCAAACTGACACTAAATTAAATATATGATATGACCAAGATTACAAGTAAGAGTTGGTATGAAACTTATTCTGTAATCCAACTTTATCTCCTATAAACAAGTTTCATACTATAAAACTTGTATTTAATTCATTTATCTATCCATTAAACATGACATAAATCTGATTCATTAATCCTTACTCACAAAATTTAAATCAAAACAAACAAAAGATGTTTCATGGTATGAAAATTATTCATACAAGAGTTTGTCTTCAAATAAATATTCATATGCACTTGTTCCTCGGTGTGCAAGGCACAGAGTTTGTCCAAATTCTCCTACAAAGAGGAGTCCTTCACCGTTTGGTACGAATACTTGCAGAGTATTCGATAATAAGTACACCCTCCGTCGCAATTCTTTCTCCAAATTTTTGTTAACCATTCATTTTCAACTTTTTCTACGCACTTTAAAATAAAAACATCATATAATATTAACACTCTCACAATATCATTAAGTTTTCAAAATGTTACTTTTATTCTACTCTCCTATTTTATCTCATTAAATCACTCAAAATACTCCTACACTTTATTCTCTCTCCTACACTTTATTATCATAAAAGTCAATAAAATTAACTTGTTATAATTTTCGTACTCAGAGAAGTATGCGTAAAGAGTTGGGACGGAGGGAGTAAAAAGTATCCCTTACAAAACAATATAAAATTAGTTTATGAAGAAAAGTAGAAAACACAAGTGATGTTTTTAACATTTAAAATAATACTCTATTTTCGAAAAATAATACTCCCTCCATCCCAACTCTTTCTGCACACTTTCTTTAATCATATGTCTCAACTCTTTCTCCATACTTTAAAATGGAAACATCACATAATATTATCATCATCACAATATTATTTAAATTTAAAAGATATAATTTTTATTCTACTCTAATTTATTCTCTCTCCTATTTTATTCTCATTAAATTACCCAAAATACTCTTATTTTATTCACTCACCTACAATTTATTATCATAAAATTAAATTAAATTAAATTAAATTGTCTTAATCTCCGTGCCCGGAGAAATATATGAAAATAGTTGAGACGGAGTGAGTAATATTTCTTTCAAGTTTCTATGCCGCGTGGAACACATCGAAAGTTTTTATGAATTAAATTAGGCATAATATGGTCAAGATAAAGAGATACGAATGCCAAATCAAATTAGGCTTAATATTGTCAAAATGTACATCCTTAAAAAGGAACAAAAGTCATCAGAGAATTTAGGTAAGGTTATGTTTGCCTTGTTGGATGGATTGGTATCAAGGTTAGGATAGAGCCATTTTAGACTCAAGACCCTAATTTTGTTGTTACCAAACGCATCTTTATAAGCATACCGACCAAAGTTCTGTTTGCCTTGTTGGATGGATTGGTATTAAGGTTAGGATTGAGCCATTTTAGACTTGAGAGTTGAGACCCTTATTTTGTTTTTACCAAACGCACCTTTATAAGCACACCAAGCAAAAGCCTGGGTGTATAATGGTCCCAATTCAATGTATTTTTCTCCTGTTGGGCCATATGCGTTGATTTTTGGATTATATGGGGTCTACTAGACTTTATTACTATAAAATCTGCAAATAAATAATACATCTAACTATTTTTGGTGAATTTAATTATTGAGAGAACCTAGGTTTTCGTGAACTGTTTCATCATATGGTTACGCCTTTGTATTAGGTGAAAATTGAGTACGAATTTAAGTTTGAATTTTCTCAATTAATATAACTGTAATTAAAAAAACGAACGTTATGGTTTTACATTTTTTAAATAAGTAGATGTAATATTGAGTAGACCATAAGCGTGATTAGTAGATAATATTTAGATATTCACCCAAAAGATCAAGTCACCATTTAACCAATAAAAAAATATTTAGATATTCACATGTGTGTGTATAAAATGAATATTTAATTTATTAATTAGCTACATAGCATCAAGTCTCATATACATATGATGCTCTCATCATATTTAAATTATGTTAGTGTGTTGTTTTAATTATATTCGTATATATGTTTCAATTCATATTTTCAGATAAATCTAATCTATACAGCTTCAATTATATTTACCTATATATTTTAATATATTATAGTGTATTGTCACTCTTGTGCTCAGTTACACAGTGAAACCGATTAATAGAAGACTTACAAATGCATTGTCAAATGTTTTGTATATGATTGAATCTTACTTCTCACATGTACCATGGAAAATATCCTGCGTCTCTGCTACATGCCTACATCAAATCATCAATCAAAGTCATTGCATTCTCAACATTGGTAATTTGGTATTAACTAACTTTTTTATATTTGCCAAAAATAAAATGTCTGAATTAATAATAACAATCTCCACGTCAAATTCAAGATCGATAAACAATGATCTGGAAAAACAAATGTAGGGTTGATATTTGCCAATGTATGGCGTACATTTTTGTAGTTTGCTTATAGCAACGTTCATCATATACTGCCAATTTAACTGTAATCGTGTTTGCTGCAATTACGCAATAACAGTAATATCAACTTCGTTATCAATTATACATCTTCTAAAATCAAACATCACATTTATAATTCCTGATTATTTAAATAAATAACAAAATAAAATAATAAAGCTATAATTGGTATGTATAAATATTATCAATGTCCAACACCAAAGTCTGGAAAACAAACACAAGAATAAGATCCTTAACCTTAAGCTAATAAATGAATAAAGAATCATCTACTAGTCTTCAATTCTTACACCAGTAAAGAATCTGAATCCCTTGCTTTGTTTGATCAATAAAAGCGAATCAAACTTATAACTAACCTAGCAGGGAACAAGAATACCACAAGCAAATGCATGTGTTGAGATGCAACTAACCGACTAAACCGTTTCAACGACTCTTTACCCGTTTCAACGATGCCCGAGAAGTTCAACTGACCTTGGCCTGTCCGACCCACAATTATACCAGCATTCACTCCACTCGGTGAAACGAGAGGCCACCAAACTTTGCGTCTACGCTCCCTCTTCATCTTTCTTATGCGACTAAGCTCTAACCGGATAACATTTCTAATTGATTTCAAATACGAATTCATATCATGGTCTCGTTGAATGGCTCCTCCCGAACCATAGGCGGAACGATCGCTCAATATCTCGAGAGGGTGAGGCGAGTTGAGGAACAATGCCAGCGCGGCCTGGATCTGCTTCTCTGAATCGGAAACATCAGGCTCCGGAGAGGTTAAGAGATAAAGACCGCTTCCAGAAGGAAGAAGCTCATGGCTCGGAGAGAATTTGTGATCCGGCTGAAGAATTAGAAAATCGCCCGTCGGAGTGTACAACAGCTTCTATCAAGAAAGATAGTAAAGATAAATTCAACAAAATGTATCATGAACAAGAGTAAAACTTGTGTGAATTTGGTTCACATGAACTTCATCTCATTTTTATTCATTTACAAAATGGATCCAACAAAAGATGTATAAATTCTACTTTAGGTTTGTTGGCAACAACAATGGAGTTCATGGATATCAGATCTATGAACCAGATTCCTACAAATTTTTGTCCACGAAAAATGATTGATAATGGGTTTAAAAGGTATAAAGACAAAGTCTTATATAAACCAGTTTCATCGTACAACTGATTTGTATTTTGTGTGATTTTTAAACAATATTAGTTGCTTCATTCAGAAGTACTAGTCATTATACTATAAAGTGATAGTTGCGAACCAGTTGTATGATAAAACTATTTTACATAACACCAACCCCATGAAAAATGATTGTTTTAACGGGTTTACACAGAAAATTGGTACCTGTTTATCAAGACATGGATGATGGCGAAAATTCCCGTTTACAGCTTTAAGAAACTCAGCAACATGGGTAGGGTAATTGCACGAGAAAGCTCGGGAACAATGTCTCTATGCATTGCAATCGATTGAACATGGTTTCGAGGCAACCCTAGATTGCGTAGCAGGCGATCCCCTCCACACAATATGGATGGTGAACCAAAAGTTATCACAGGAAGCAAAGAAGAAAGAGGTGCTTCGCCCGTATGAGCAACATGAGATTTATGAGTAACGATAAGCTTCCACCAAGAGAGTGCCCTGTGAAACGAAATGTGGCTCGATTGCCATGACATTTTAGGTGCTCACGAATTTCTGGCAACATCTGCTCGTAAATCCCTTTTGCAGCCTCGTATATACCTCTGTGCACAAGAACATCCAGCCCCTAAAAAGATGAGATGCATCAGATTTTCTTAATCACGAAACTTTCTGGATTTGTATCCCCCAAGAAACCAACATAAATTTTAGCATAAGTCATCCATAATATGCAAAAAAAAAATTGCAAGAATGATAAATACCTCAAATTGAATGGGTTCAAACAATAGATTAGCTTGCCATGAAGCCAGAGACTCTGATCCCTGTAATTAACACACTTTAGAAATATTGTCCAACTCAATGAATTATATCATGTCATTGAAAAATAACCCACTATTTTTTCTCATGAGATAAGGTCAGGATTCACCTGTATGACAAAGAATCTCGTGGCATTCTGATCATCATCACAGACGAACCACTCACACGGTGAAGAACTCAGTGAGTTCAGATCATCTGCAACAGCCTGTTTCACTTCTTCCTTTGCAGCAACAACAGCAGTCATCGAGTCAGTGACCATTATAGAGGCTGCATCCTGATTTATCATATCATCAATCTCGTTTTCCCTCCTCCTTTCATTTGTTCTGGCAAATTCTCTGATTTGGAGGATTTAAAGCGAAGAATGCTTCTCGTGTGAGAATGCAAATACGAAGCAGCAGAAGCAGCAATTTGATATGCAGCAGCAGCACTTATTCGGTTTCCATCAACCTTCAGCTCAACTCCCTCTGCCTGCTCTGCTTCTGTCTTCACTTCTTTTTGTCCCTCTTCAGCTGATACTTTCTCTTTCTCCACCTTTAAAGCCTGCTCTTTCTTCTCATGGGACGAAGTTATGAATCGTAGTCTATGGTTTCTCAGCAGATTCCCTGGCTGTAAAACAATTTTATAGCAACCACTCAGCAGAGATTTCACTAATCTGAACATCAATTTTCGTTTGTTCACACAGAAACTCAGCATAATGAAGTATACAACTCAAATACGAATTAAAAACTCCAACAATTTCTTCATACTAAGCGAAAATAAGCAATGAAATACCATCCATATCTACACCAGATCAAACCGGAGGAAGGGTGAAATTTCGAAAAAATCACAGATTCAATTGGGAATTCAACACAAAGTTCCAATGTTTTCTGAAACCCAAAGAGTCGATGTTGCTACAGAAAAATTCATAATGCAAGTAGATCATCTTCCTTACATTAACAGGTGGCGTACCTTAATTTGAGGGATTGAATAAGCCAAGCTTCCCAAATAAGACATCTTAGCGTATAATCTAGATTCAGCCAAAGGCACCTTTCGAAGTAATTTCGAGAACGATTCTCGATCGAATTCAATCTTCTTGTCATCATCATCATAATCAACCGCACACGAATCGCATTCTACATTCCCTTCGCCGTCATTTTCACCCATTTCTTTCAAATTTACCCCCAAATCTTCCATCAGATCACCGTCCTTTTCTTCTTCTTTCCAGAGAGATTTCACGTGCATAATCTTAAAAACCCAATTCGTATTTCGCCCTTCCTCTTCCCTCTCTTTAACGTCCTCCCTTTCCTCCACCAGAACGGCGTCGTCCACCGAGATTGCCGGTTCGTACCGGTTTTTGCCACCGGGCCACAAAGATCTGAGCGGATGGCGGAAAGTGAAACCCCATGGCAGATTCTTTGGCTGCGCCGCCGACACCGATGGCTTCTCACTCAATCGAAACTCGCCATTTCCTGCGGCGGCGATCGGGGATGCCAGCATACTATGGATCCCTGCCTTAAAGCACAGAGCATCCATTGCAGAGAAAAATAAATCTTTCCTTGTGTAATCCTCAATCAAATTCGTATATACAAATAGTACGATTATGTATGTATATTATACGAATATAATTATATACATGCGTATATATAGTAGCTTCTTCGTAGAGCAGTAGAGGTAGGTGCAGATTTATAGCGTCACCCACAATCTTTGAATTTCTGAGTTCTCCTCTTCTATAGGTTCAAGAAAACTTCGTCAATTAGAGAGAGATAGATCTTTTCATTTTTATATTTTAATTTTAATTTAGTCGAACAAATATCAGATGACCAAAACTATACTTTTTCGTCTCTCTTCAAGCGAACAAACGTTTTTTTGTTGACAGCAAAAAGCTCCTACTTTCGTGGAAAAACAATTAAAAAGAAAAATCCTTGAAATTGTTATCAAACGACGTCGTGTGCGCCATTTCTTTCTCACTTTAGGTTTAGGTATGAACCGTACAACTTATTTGAAGACTATTTTAATTGGCACAAAAACTTGGGTAAATATGGTTATGATATTTTTAATAATATTTTTATTTGAAAAGTGTCTATTTTTATAATATTTATATTTAAAAATATTATAAAAATGTGTAAAAATATCGCATCTCATGTGAGACATTCTCATACAAAACTTTTTATATAATTGGGAGATTTGGCACTATTATTTTGAAAATTTTCAATCAATATGTTTTTAGGGGGTTAATTGCAAAAATATCACCATTTTCAGGGGTTAATTAATTACTCCCTCATTTCATTTTTATTACTCAAGTCATAATCACACGAACTTTGATGAGAAACTTGTTAATTAATATTAAAAGGTGTAAAACTAAGGGTAAATAAATCATTCAATTTTATTAGGAAGAATTGTTTTAGTTGGAGATAATAGAGTGGATATTGAGTGGCATGAGGTGTAAATAAAAGATGTTTGGAAGAATTTAGTTTGAAAGAGTGGAATTACTTTTTTACTATTGTTTGTATGAAAAAACAAAAATAAGACATCTAAAATAGGCGGAGGGAGTGCAATATTATATATATATATATATATATATATATATATATATTTATTTATTTTTTTTTGCAAAGTCTACTATAAACAAGGGTTCATGGTGAAACTTGATCCATTTAGTAGAGGATATAAGTTGTAATAACTTAAGGGTATTACATATATTACTAAATGGTATCGGTCGTGATAATCAAGAGTATGTCATATATTACTAATAGGTCGGCCGTGTTAATCGAAGGGTATCAATCATGATAAGCTGAAAAGTATGACTTATATTACAACAGAGCAATATTACAAAGAGTATTGGACAAGTGATGACTCGAATTCATGACCTCACGTCATAGGTAGTAGGGTTCTAACCACTTGAACTATTTTGCTTCGTCACAAAGCACTATATTTATATTTGAGATGTCAACGGTCGATTGGGTACTAGAATATTCAAACCTGCCCCATTATTTGGACGGGACAACTCGGTCTAAATTAAACCTCTATTATTATAAAAATAATATTCTCTTCATCTCATACTAGATAATATATTTGTCAAAAAAGTTTGTCTAAAACTCAATGATACATTTTCTTAAAAGAAAATAGGGCGATAACTCCAAGATACAATTTTACACCTCTAATACTATAAGATACAACTTTTTTCCTAATTGCTCTTGGATACAAGATTTTGGGCTTTTTCCCATTTTACCCTTTCTTTTCAATTATGCGAAATTGTGCGAGAAACTTGTGCGTAAACTTTCTCAATTTTCGATGCCACACATTTTTAATTAATTATTCATATTTCTAGATTATATTATTCATATTTCTAGATTCATTATTAATTATTGTGTCCAATATATTTTGTCCCCATTTTTTTCATTTCTTCTATTTTGCCTTTTTTTTGCGCTATATTTTAATTCAAATTTCAAAATTTCAGTTTTTGTTTTTATCATTTTGTCTGTCTTTTTTTCGCTATATTTTAATTCAAATTTCAAAATAATACGAAAATTTTAATTCAAATTTCAAAATAACACAAAAATCACGACAAAACAAGCAAAAAAACAGCTTTCAGAATTATTCCCGCAAAAGAAACTATGCACATGTGCAAACTTCATTGCATATTATAAACACAAATATGTGCACTTCAATAATTCAATATTTCGTCGCTGCTTTTTTTTCCTACATTGTGATTCAAAATTCTAAATAACACCAAATTTACCACACAACAACCAAAAATCTTTCCGAATTATTCTCACAAAAGTAATTCTCGCACATGTGCAACTTAATTGCACATTTGTAACTTTCATTGCACATGTCTTTGAAAAAAATTTAAGAACAACTAAATCAAAAATCAAACCATCTGCAGGCAAAGAAGAAAAGTAAAAATCAAAACCCATAAAAATCTTTGGGCAAGTAAATGTAACATTACAGAAAGAAAGTAAATGTAACATTACGAGATCTTTGTGCAAGTAAATGACTTACAGATCCACCATTCATAAACCCAATCCACCATTCGCATAAGGCGTAAAGGAAAATGCATAAACCCAATCCACCATTCGACGTCATCTTCTTAAGAGAACCACCAACAGATCTGCCAGATTCACCACCAACTACCATCAAATTGATTGTCACGCGAGCCGCCGCATCGCCGCCGCTCCCGGCGCGAGGAGCAGAGCCGCCGTCGCCGCCAAGCCTTCGTCTTCGTTGGGAGAGAGAGGGAGCGATCGCCGGTCGAGGGCTTCGTGGCGGTTCCGTTGTCATCTTCATCGGCTGCTTCTTCGTCGCCGTGGGGCGGTGGCCCGTGGGTAGGCGCGGTGGCCCGCGGGTGGGCGGTGGCGGTGGGTGGCCGTCAATGGCAGAAAGAGGAGAGAGAGAGAGAGAAAGCGAGAGGAGTGTGACGCGTGAATGATGTTGAGGACACCGTGTGTGAGGAAATAGAGTGTAAATTGTGTGGTTTAGGGGTAAAATGAGAAAACTAAAAAAAGGCTTGTACCTATTAGTATTAACTTTTTCACCTAGTATCTATTAGCAATTAATTTCTAAATATGGTATCTAATGAGTCATAAATCCAAGAAAATAAACAATATAATCATCTTCATATATGTCATTACTTTATTTATACTAACAAAAATCTCTACCTTTTGCAATAAAGTAGAATGAATTATTATAATTATACTTTATTTCATTTAATATCAATAAACAACTTTTACTTTTTTAAAAAAAAAAAAATCATTACTTAAATATAAAAACAAGAGATATCGAGAAGATTATCCACAAAAGTTTGAGGTTTGACCCAATAATGAGTGTACAAAATAATACCTAACAAAATGATTAGTCAAAACATTGACATTCCTATGAACAAGATAAAAAATATATTGTTGTAATAATGTAGCTTTACAAGCCAATGGCATAAAAATTCTTTGTTATTTTGACTCATTCCTTCTTCTGCGTGCCTTAATAATAGAGTGATAACTTTAATATCCGTATAAATAGTAATTGTATCATTGGATATGGGACGGATAGAATACATAATAGTATATTTTTATATATATAATAGTATAAAATTAAATTTCTAATTAAAAAATAAAAAAATAATAGTAAAAGTATGTTTAAAATTTTATTTTAATATTTTTCAAGATGATAGTAAAAGAAATTTAAGTTGAAATGTCATATTTCAGTTATAATAATTAAATGATATGAACTATATTAATAAAGAGTATTAGTCGTTATAACTGAATGATATTCTATATTACTAATAAGTATCAATCGTGATAATTGAAGGGTATAAATATATTACTAAAATGTATTAATCGTGATAAGTGAAGGACATGACCTATATTACTATAGGACAATATTATAAAGAGTATTTATTAGTTATGATAATTGAAAAGTTTATGATATATACTATTAGGCTCCATTTGGATGGAATCATTTGAAATCCATGGATTTGAGGATAATACACTATATATTTACAAATTAAAATGAAGAAAAACTAAATGAATGGATTTGGTTCACACAAATATTACTTATAAGTGGAAGGATTTCAAATACCCAACAAAACCTAGTCATTTGAAATCCTCCCACTTCTCCCACTTGTGCTTGATATTTGAGTGAATCAAATCCATTCATTTAGTTTTTCTCCATTTTAGTTTGTGTGAATGCATGTTATATCATCCTCAAATCCCTTGATTTCAAATCCACTCCATCCAAATGGAGCCTTAAAGAGTATTAATTGAGATAAATAAAGTATAAACTGAAACCATTTTTAATATGGATACACACCCTATTTTAATCATCGGCAATATATTTTGTTGATGACAGAATTCGTTAAACGCACGATGTAATTGCGTGAACGGAAGAAGAAGCACTCTCACACCAAGAAACATTAAATCAATTAATTAATTTATAGATTTATAGCTCATGTATCAGAAAAATCAATCTAATTGCCCTACTTCACCCGTTTTTACAACTAAATAAAATAGTATATTTTGCATTAAATCAAATTTGTTTGGGAGAGTTTTAATTCTTCGTTAAAACCGAAATAATAATTAGTTATAATATAACCGAGGAATAATTAAAGAAACCTAAATATTTAACAAACTAATCAAGTTAGTTATACAGTTAATTATACAAGTTAGATATTCAATTAATTAATGTTTCTTGTTCAAAGTAGGGGTGACAAATCGTGTAATCATGTCGTTTATCGTGTCGACACGATAACGACACGACAAGGTAGAACACGAACACAATCCGATAAGGATACGTGTCGGCACGACACGAACACGAAAAATTTTCGTGTCAACACGCATACCTACACGATAAGGACACGATAATATTAAAACTGAAAATATAATCTAAAACTTTAAAATTTTCGACACCTTAATGACACGATAAGGACACAAAAATATTTAAAATTTTAGATTTTAAAATGCTTAATTAAAATTTTTAAAATTTATATCATATTGTATTGTTGTCATCGTATGCATGTAATTAACATGTTACTATCATATACATAATATTAGTGATTTACTAATGCATTAATAGAATAATAGGTTGCTAACGGGTTAATGTGTAATCTGTTAATTTTATCATGTTTAACGGGTTGACACGACACGAAAATTTCATGTCCTTATCAGGTCGACACGATAAGGACACGAACACGATAAGCCCAAACACTAACCCGCAATTTCCGTGTCGTTTTTGTGTCGTGTTATCGTATCGTGTCTGAAATTGCCACCTCTAGTTCAAAGTATCAAACTATCACACAATATAATGTGAGTTTTTTTTTCATTAAAAAAGGTCATTCACAGGTGCTTGAATTCGAGATTCTTAATTTCAAAAAGATCATATTTGAACACTATTTTAATTGTTGATTATGATGTAAACAATGTATAATTTAAAATAATATTAGTTATTTTTATTATACGGTATTGCTCGATGTTCTAAAAATTGTTTGTCCTTTAAATTGCCCTTTTCATTTTCTTTCCAATTTTAACACCACCTCGCCTTCTCGTCACCGCCGCCGCTAATCCGTCACCTAACCGTCCACCGACTTAGTACGTGGGCCAATGAGACGATTCCTCCAACAACGCCGTACATGCGACGACTAGTTGATCGATCGTCCGTTGACCCTTTTTTATTTTTTGTGTTGTTTCGTTTTAGCTTTCTATTTTTTTCCTGTTTTTTCTTGGTTTAGTTTGCTCGGCGTTTTTCGCAGCTTTCGTCTTCCTATAGTGAAGTCTCGTCGCATCAAATGTATTTTTCTCACCTTGTGTGCTCTTCCCTCCCTTATAGAAGTTGCATGTGAGTTCACGACACTGGAGATTTGACTTTTGGTGGATCTCTGTCTTTTTATTTTGTCTTTAACTTCTTGGTATGAGATTGCATGAAGTGTATGGTTTTCTCTTTACGAGAATAGAGACCGGTTTTCATGGCGAGACGAGTTTGCACCAGTCCCTTCATTCACGATTGGTTTGGAACTATTATTCGAGCCTAAAAATAGTTTGTCTTTGATTGTACTTGTTCTATTATATAAGCTATTTCATCCGTTGTTTAAAAAATAAATAGAGATTTGCAACTCTATCTTGGAGAAGCTGCTTCTCCAACCTAAAAGTTGGCCCTATTCTCTGTTTTCCTTTTCTTCATCTTCAATCCTTGTACATATTTATATATTGTGTAATATTTGTGTGAACAGTGTATACAAAAATTTTATTTTTATTATTACAATCATGCATATTTACTATCACCGTCATGCACATGTATCTTGTTATAAGTAAATGTGACAATGATAGTAAAAAGAACTCATCATATTCACCTAGCTCACACAAATTTTATCTTGTATATTTATATAAATTGGATATCACATAGTTGAGTATTTATATCCCTCTAATTTATTGTAACCCTACATTCCAAAAATATTAGTAATTTTTCTTCTTTGATAGTGCCCCCAAACTTAATCATTCTTAACGAATTGGATCAACAAATTTAATGTTACTTGTTTCTTGTTTTTATATTTTCTCTACAGTTAAAGTCTTAACAATTATGTATCAATTTTATCCTAGAACTCAATTTTATTCAACTTCATTATCTTTAAAAATTAGCTCAACCCAACTTAAAAAGACGAAAGTAAGAAAAAGAAAAGTAAATGCGAATGTTTTTGTCAAGATTTATTAGAGCATACTATTCACACATATATGACCAAACAGTGTTAAAATTGATGACAAATAAAGAATCTTCAATTCAAATGAGGTTAGGCCGTTAGGGTTGGTTCCTCTTAAAAAATAAGTTTAAGGTTGCTGTTCCGATTAGGCTTAATTGGAAAAATAAAAATAAAAAATAAAAACAAGAAAAAAATCAGGGTTTATCAAATTTAAGCTATAAAATTGAGAAAAACACATTTACACTTTGCTGCAATTTAAATTGGGAATGATTAGAGAGAGACGAGTTTGACTTGTGTCGGGAATAAATACGATTTCATATGTAAATTATCTCACAGTCTAATATTAAAAATTTAGGCTTACTAATAATTTTAGGATGGAACTAGCATTATTATTCGAGTCGAGTCAAGTTCGAACTCCCTCAATTACATTAATGAACTAAAAATACGGTTCAATTTGCCTCATGAACAGGCCTAACAAGTTGACCTCGAGTTCAACGAAGTTCTCATACATTACATTGAAATGATAAAAAAATATTCATATATCGAGCCTAACGAATCAAGCTCGAATCGACTTGTTAGTAAATCAAGTATTTTACAAGATCGAGCTCGACTCATTTATCAAAACAAACGAGCCGAACTATAGAGCTACTCAATTCAAATCACAACTCTAGATAATACATTATTAAGTTACTCGATTTGAAAACTCGAGCTCTCATAAATATTTCATTCAAATTATTAGGGTTTAAATTGGGAAGTATATAATTGTATTTTCATAAGTAGTTTAAAATAAAGAAAAAAATAGATGGGTGTATAATTTAATTATGTGGGTGCAAATAACGTGACCCTTTCTTAATGGATCAAATAGTTTAACAAAGCCCAAGCTTATTATTTGCAAGTCTCTCCCACTAGTTCAATTGGCGCTCCTCATCAATAACCGCCGGTGCGACGCCGCGGAAATTTTATCGGCGACGGTAACGGGTAAGCGTGAAACTTCTTTCTTTCAATTTCTATTTACGATTAGATTACGCTAACAATTTTTATTTTTTCTGAATTCTTATCAGCCGCTCCTGATCTTGTTTTGAGTAGTTTTTCGCTATTCAATTTAGGTCAATTGTCGTTGTTCATCATAACCTCACGTTTGTGGTGCAACGATTCTTCTCAGAATTTGATCAACTGTCGGTAAGTATTCATACAATGATGCAGTTAATTTATAAGTTCTTTCTTTCTAATTATTTTAGGTGGTTTTACTGTTATCTATTGGTTGAATGAAATTCATTCTTCTAGGTATCAGAGGTTTAAGGAAGAGAAATTGTTCGGATTTTGAATAACGTCACTTATAAAGCAATTAAATAGAAGAGATTGGGTGTAATTTTTCTTAGTTTAGGGTTCAGTAATTTGGGGGCAGATGTTTCTCAAGTTTCTGAAATATTTTGTTTTACTATATCTTAATCTGTGGAGTTCAATTTCACTCCAAAATGACATGAAATTAAAACTATATGAACTTTATTGCTCGACAAGTTCTAGAATCAATATGACAATTATATATAAAGTTAAAAATCCTAACAGCATCGGGCATCTACTTGCTGGAAATGGATAACTTGTTTGCGTTCGCCTACAATTAAAAGCACTAGAAGTTATCTATGAGATGCTAGTGTTATTTTGTGCTGATAATTTCCATATTTTCAAATATGGACTGAAGAAAGGAGTTATCAAAAATAGAGGATGAGTAACACCACAGCAGGGCCTTCCTCAAAAGTGAGACCGGGTGCATCCCAACTTTCAGAGTCCACCAAGCGTAAACGTGGAATGTTTCAGAAGGATTGTGAGTTTTTTCATTTGTAAATTCTTCATTTGTTGTTATTTTGAGGGTCACATTTTAATGCACTTATTGTTTATATGGAGGGAACAGTGCAGCATATGATGTATGGTTTTGGAGATGATCCTAATGTACGTCTTCTTCACCTGATTTCTTTGAACTTTGTTCGATTTGCAATGTAATTTGAAATTTAATCTGAAGCACAACCCTTTTACCTTGTATCCACCTTTTCTCTTATATAATGCTAATGCATAAATGCTAGATATCCATAGTAAAGAATGAGAAAATTTTCATTTAGTCTAAGTAACCAGTGAGCACAATTCTTGAGAATTATAGTAGTTGATTAATTGTAATTGCATGAGCACAATTGTTGATCTTATATGCACGAGTACAATTGTTAAAATGTTTATAATAGATTGATAAGTGTTTGACAGGATATTCTGTATCCAGTTCATGTTCATTGATACATATTTCTCATCGTTATGAAGTTCAACTGTAAATAAAGTTAGCAAGGATGGGACAAACTGGGTCGTACTGCTCATAATGTATAGTGTGCATCAAGCAAATTTTATTTGAAAGCTAGAATCATTAGTTTTAATCTTACCTTTGTGATATTCATGTGAACTTAGTCCATGGATGCACCAAAATGACGTCTTTATCTAATCATGTAATGGCTTTTGTTTCTGCTGCAGCCACTTCCTGAGACTGTTACACTTATTGAGGATATTGTTGTGGAATATGTAACAGATATGGTAAGCCTTTCATTTCAACTGTTCAAGTAGTTGTTTTAACATGTCAAAGTATTTGTACTTCCTTTTGGTCGCCTTTATTCGTGCGCAATAGTTGTTTGACACCTCTCTTTGTTCTTATTGTGAAATTACTGAACTGTGATGATGATTTCCACAGGTCCACAAAGCTCAAGATGTTGCATCCAAAAGAGGAAAGCTTTTGACAGAGGATTTTCTCTTTCTAATCCGGAAGGTACATATATATATACCTTTGCTGAGGAGTTAATTTTATAGCGTAAATGATTTAATTGGTCGATGATCTAATTAGCATCTCCAAAGTATTTGAAACATATATTTTCAACTGAAGCTATGACTCCATGAGTGTACATGTTCTTCTTCTTCTTTTTTTTTTTTTTGATCGGTGTACATGTTGTTCTTCTTATAGTACAGTTTGAGTTTATCATCTTCTTTTGCATATACAACTATGGTTTTGTAGGATTTGCCAAAACTTAACCGTTGCACAGAGTTGTTGTCAATGAATGAAGAACTAAAGCAAGCAAGGAAAGCCTTCGAGGTTGATGAAGAGAAACTGGCTTCTGTCGACTAAGATGTATTATAGTTAATGGTCTCTGTTAGGGTCAGTTTGCTGATGACATTCTGAAGTCTTTGACGAATTACATGGTTTCAATTTGAGGTTGTTCTTGACGAGGTATCAGTAAATTTAATAGGATATTATGTAGAGTTTAGAGTTTGATTTAAAGAACTGAAGGAAGATGAGCTGGATTGTAATTTTGGTTGGAATTTTAGCCAAAAATATTTTAGAGGTGATTTTCTGGTCTTTTCAGCTTTTCTGAGTGTGTTGAGGACCCTTATCATTATGGATAGTTGCAGCTTGTAAATACTTTGCCAAGTCTTAGAAGATAATTCGACTTGGGAATAATTACATAAAATCCGTGGACACTTTTTTAATTAATTAAAGCAGGATTCACGTTTTAATATCATCAAGCTTGATGTTCAAAAAAATATATCATCAAGCTTAAGTTCTAAGAAAAAATAGACAAAGTGAATAAAGTAAGAATATTGTGTGATTTATTTATGAATAAAAGTGTTGTTTGTGAGTAAAGATGAATGTCAGTTTAAGTTATTTAGTAATAATTGGAGGGAGAGGATAAAAATATATATATATATATATATTCTGTAGGGCTTATGTTATACCCATCCTTGTTTTAATTTTGATAAAGTCGATTGGGACATTGAAATGGGGAAAAAAATTGCATCAAAACAGTGACAAAATTAAAGTTGGCATCAACAATTAATGCCTCATCAGTCATCAATCTATTGAAATAGTGTAAACACTAAAATGGTAGATATGGTGCCATTAGTTATCAATCAAGCTAAGAAGAGGAAATCATCTTATACAGTTCCATGAGGGTTACATCTCTTCACAAATGATCTACAATTTAAACAAAACTGCAAAGAGTAAAAAGAGAAAAATTTACCAGGTGTAGCTTAGATCCGCGATCACAATCTATGCTACAATACAATCTTATACCTAGGCTAGTATCTCCTTAATCTTCGTCTTTTGGTCCTCTGTTAACGAGGACGGGAAAAGAACCTCAAAGCGTCACGTATAAATCTCCTTTCTTGTTGGTATAATATATCGGCATGCCTTGGCCTTTAAACTTCTTCACTTGTTTTGGCTTTGTGATACCCTGATGCAAAATGAATTTAACATTCAGACGACCCTCATTTTTTTTTCCATCCAATATATGCTCGTATATGATGCTATGCTGTGCATTAAGCTCTTGTTGATGTAGTATATTTGCAAATATAGTGCGACTATAGAGAGTATAGCATATCTAGTTCACCAGGGGTAGTAAATCCCGTGGTTTAGTGAAGTGCATAGAACTCACCTTGGAGCTAATGTCCACCAAATGTTCATCAAGGTGTTTAATTGTCTTCTCAAAACCAACAAGAGCTTGAACCTGAGGGATAATTTAGGGAGTCAATATTTACTTGATATAAAACATGATGCAAGGTAAAGCAGAGAGTGAGAATACTGAATATCATAGAAATTAGGATGTGTTTATATGTCGGAAAACACATAATATTGCAAGCAAGCATATGATACATAGCCATTGCTCCCATGTTTAATGTCGTGCATCATCGGCATCGGGACGATGATGCAAGAGACGAGCAGCAAATTAACACCATTCGATATCGAGTGAATAATTATTATGAAATTTAATTTCAAAGCAAATTTATCTATTGTAATAAAAGCATTGGGCTTCTATGTTCATCTAGTCCAGATCCAGTGTCAATAAACATGTCAGAAACTGGATTATTCTTATATCTTGGCCTGAGAATATAAAAAAATAAAAAAGAAAAACAACACAGGGTCTGTCAGGCTTGCAGAAAATATACAAATTAAACAGCAAACCCACCAAACCACACACTATTGCAAACAATTATTATATATAGAGAGTTTAAGATTGTCACGGAAACATTACCAAAGTAATAGTGACAGTCATATGCAGATCATTGCCTTCCCTTCTGAAGCGATCATGAGGTGCAGTCCGTACACTAAACTATACATAGAGATAACCAATCAATAAACTCAATTTTTGGAATAATATGAGTACAAATAAATTGAAATCCACATTCACCGCTATAATAACCAAGGATATAGATCATACCTTAAGATCTCCAGCTTCACCATCAATTATTGGCTCACCCTCTTCATAAAATGATATTTCCTGTAAGATGGAACAGTAAGAACTTTTACTGAGAGCCCTACAAACTACACCTAAGGACAAACCCTTCTGATTAAAATATGACCTTAGAATTAGTAAAAAGAATGCATGAGTTTGTTCGGAAGGTTGGGAGGAAAGGGGTGTATATATCATTCCCTTCCATTAACTAGCAGAAGACATACTCAGCAGAAATTATCATTCAAATCCCTAAACATTATACTAAGAACCATTTAAGTTTCTGTTGTGTGAGTGTGACCCTATACAGGCATCCACATGATTAATTCCCAAGATTAGAGCTCAAAGGAGGAGTATAGAAGAATTGGCTATTAGAAAGAAGCAAGGAAGCAAAAGCAGTTAGTAAGCGATTTAGATATGATGACAGAGTACAGGAATCAGCATATGGTATAAAACTATCTTCTATCACTGGTGGTACAAGGCATACACAAACAATAAGAAAGAAAAATAAAACTTACTTGTGCATCCTGCATTCCTTTCTCAATATCCACTGTGATGAATTCACCCTCCCTCTCATACTTCACATTCGGGCACTGTTCACAAACCTGGAAAAACAACAGAATACAACTTTGATAGATATAACAGGCAACATTAAATTGACAACTCTTGAGAATTGTGGCAAGATGGCATACCTGCTCTGTCATCTGCTGAAACATCCCTGGACCAATTTGCTTGTGATATACCTCATTCCTACAGTTACAGCGCCTCTTCCCAGGGGCTGGCTTAATGACATTCTTCACCCTCCAAACCTAATAAATTCAAATTCCCAACAATCTTAATAGTAATTTAAATGTTTGAATGATACTTGTTTACGGGGTGAACCACTTTTTATATCACCATGTGCATGTTTTATGAAAATAAGGCAGTACACAATCTCTTACTTAATCAAAATATCTAGACAATGAGCCTATAAATGCATTAGAGAATGTTTTCGGAGAAACCAGAGTAAGATCATATCTTGAGAATTTTGCCATACAGGTTGGACCATATGAAGCAGATAGCCTACCCGCCACACATGACCAAGAAAAGTTTAGTAGCTATCTTGAGCTATAACTATTTAATTTTCTGCAGTTATTAAGCATTACATGTATACATCACTTCATAAATCGAATATTTCAACAGTATAAAGGAAAACTTCTATCTGTCTAACATATTTAATACCTTCATACTACCCCCATATAGAGGTCTTCGAGGTTGCATCCAAATCAACAATCACATCATCACCTTTCACAACCCTCTCTTCCTCTTCCATATTAGAACCTCCACCAAAAATCTGAAAAGACATTTTTCTAATAAGAAACCAACTTGTAGTAACATAGATAAAATTTAAATTTAAATTTAACAAAAACCAAAACAAGCTCAACACCAACGGAAAGCAACAGCAACGTAATAATTTTGCTTATACAAATATTGACAGATTTTATGCTCTCAATATGAAATGTTATTTGTGGTAAACTAAACAATAAAGATTCATGGACATCACAATCATTGATAGAATAAAATTCTCACATGACAATGCTATCATGCTAATTAAACTTTAAGGCAAATGTCCACCCCCTTTCCCAATTTCTCTTCCGCAGAGAAACTTAGAGAATGATATGTGCATATATGATTCATGTTTGAGGTAGTAAAATCCTTTTTTCGGTAGACTTCTAATTCAAAATGAAAATGACCTGTTCTAAATGGATCAATCACAAAAATGCCAGTGACAATTGAAAAGCTTAACTATATTCTCTAACAAATAAAATTGAAAAAGGATGATCCCTGAGAAAGCTTCAAATGTTTACGACACTGGACAAGCATCAAGATGAAAGCATCAGGCACCAATTTTATTGTTATTAAATTATTATGTTGCAAGTTCTTTCATGCTTAAGAGCACAACATCTCTTATTTCTTAATTAAAGAAAACAACAAATTGCTAGCCTTGTTGCAACCGAATAGCTGAATTCATTAACATGAGAAAACAGAAAAGCAATGTGTACCAACATGCAAAAACAAGATCACAGCAGCTACAATTGATTTGAAAATGCAGGTATTAAGGGATTGAACAGTGATAAACATACAAATTCAGACTGAAATCAGCAGAACTACATGGATACTTACGAGCTGAATATATCTTGAATGTTCATCCCCCACCTCCTCCTCTGCCCCCATTTGCTGCATGCTGCTTGAGACCGTCCTCACCGTATCTATCATATATACCCCTCTTTTCGCTATCCGACAAAACTTCATAAGCTACGAGAATTGATCATTTGAAACAGTTAAAATCTTCCAAATAAATATATGGAGGCGGCTATTAACACACGGATATCTGCTCAACACACCCACTGTGTGACTAGCCGCGCCCTATATCACAGCTTTCATAGGCCACAATTAATATAACTAAAAATAAAAGATAAAATTTGAGAAAATGGAATACCATTATTGATTTCTGCGAATCTCTTGTTCGCTTCTTCATTTCCTTGATTTTTATCTGGATGATACTTCAACGCAAGCTTCCGATAAGCACGCTTTATTTGGTCATCCGAAGCACCTTTCTGAACTTGGAGAATATCATAATAACTCTTCCTGGTATACGAAGATACATCAGTAACTCGCATCACGAAAATTTTGAATAAAAATCTATCAACAACAAAAGCATTTTTTCCAAACACGTACGCAGCAATGGCAATCAGAAAGTAGGATACAAAGCAGAAAAGGAGCAATAATTTTGATCTCCGATGCGCCATATAACCAGGCACAGAAATCAAAATTACGACACAGAAAAATTAGGGTTTCGGATCGGATCTTCACGCCAGTAAAGTGAACAACCAATGAGGGCGTATTCCTCGTAGACAACGAGTAGTACTACACGTATGAATGTACGTATATGATAGTGAGCGCATAAAACTGTAAGATTTCTCCTTGTTCGAGTGTGGAGAATGATGATGAGGTGTTGAAGGAAGGGAATACGAAGTCTTCATAATCGCAGAGAAAAGAGCTGGGTGAAGAACAAAGGATTTCAGTATGCAACGTGGTCTTGGGGGAACTAGCCAATCAGAGAGCGTCCCAACTTGCTTTTACCAATAATAATGTGCCACGTGTTACTTCCTTTTATTTTGTTCGTAATATTGTTAAACATGTTTTCTTTTAAAAATAAATATTATTGATATTTTTTCGAAAAAATATTAGTGATTGCATGGATTTAGGGGTTGAATAATCAAATAGAAATGCCCGATTACCTTGCTTTAACTTTACATTTGAGCCCACATACCATTATTCGGCCCGGCTCGTTGGCCCAATTTGACCCAATAACTTTTTTATTTTTAAAACGGAAAAACTTCATTAATTGATATTTTTTTTGAAACGACTTCATTAATTGATATTGGAAATAGCATTAACAAATAAAGTCAGGTGGACAATCCCACGAGTTTTAACAAGATAATTTATTCTTCGCAAAAAAAAAAAAAAAAGCAAATTCGTGAATTTCAATTTTCTTGATTTCTGGGTATGATCTATACCATTCAATTTTAAATATAATCTTAATCGTCCATCTAATTTATATTTATTTATAAATACTTATCATCTATCATTCTATTAATTTTACAAACATAATTTTTGTCCTCTCTCTTCTCTAGTCATTTTATATGCGGTCAATATTAATTGATCACATTTTTTCATATTTGTTTTCTCACCATTCTTTTTACAGTCACCAATATTAATTCATCTCATTTCCTCTATTTTTTCTTAAATAGGAACAAATTTATCAAATTGTAATGTCAAAGCCAAGCAACTAACAATCGACTCAATTCTATGACTAACACATGAATACAAGTGCAAATCTGCTCAAGACATGCAATTCACGTTTCAGATATTTAACAAAAAATCAGCAGCCCAAGTGCTCAACTATTGTTAATCTTCATAATCGAGAACAGGTTGTAGCGAGAGAGAAAGAGAGAGATATGAAACGTGTTTCTTCATTTATGAATCCGTTAAAAATGAAAAAGGGAGTACAAGAGTATATAAAAGATATGAGAGCTAATAACTCGATCTAACAAATTCTTAACTCCCTAACTTACTCCTAACCGTAAAGGAAAGTACAAGTATTATATCTCAACACCCGCCTCAAAATGGGAGTGAGTATGAATATTTAAGAGTCCCATTTGGATTTGAAAAGGCTGGAAAGTAGCAGGGCGGTGGCTTGGTAAGCATATATGCAAGTTGTGTTCTGTAGGAATCTTGATCAATTTCACATTACCATCTTGGATTTTCTCTCTTGTGTAATGATAGTCTATCTGAATGTGTTTACTCTTTTCATGTAAAGCAGATTGTGTGCAATACAATAGGCGGATCGGCTATCTGTGTAGATTAGAGTGGTTGAGAGTGGGAGATCTTTAGGTCTTGTAAAATGTATAATATCCACCGAACTTCAAGTAGTGGCACTCATTGCCCTATATATTCTCGCCTCGGTGGAACTTTTGCTAACTTGTAGTTTGCTTCTTTGACTTCCATGATATGAGACTTTTGCCCAAGTAAATTGCATATCCTGTAATGCTCCTTCTTGTTTCTTCACATCTTGCCTACCACTATCGGTGAAAGCCTCGCACTTGCAAGGAATTTTGTGAGCTATAAAACAGTCCACTGTCCAATAGTCGTTTTTATATACCCGAGTAATCGTGAGCCGCTTTGCCAGATGAGCTTCATTGGGATTGCTCATATATTGGGTTAAAGTTTGTATTGGATATGAAAGATCGGGCCCGGTTATTGTCAAGTACAACAACTTTCCAACAAGTTTTACGTAATCGGAAGGATTAGATAAAGGAGTGGCTTCTCTTTTAGTAAAGGATTGTTTACTATCCATAGGTGTGGAACAAGGCTTACTGGATAGATAGCCACAAGAGTCTATAAGATCCAAAGCATATTTTCTTTGGCAAAGTTGTACACCAATCAATTCTAGCAACTTCAATACCCAATATATATTTTAAAATGCCAAGATCTTTAATTGTAAACTCTTTATGTAATGCTTCTTTCACTTTATTAATTTCGGACATATCATTCCCTGTTAGAATAATATCATCAACATAAGAAAGAAGAACAGTGAAAGATGTAGAAGTTTCTTTGGTAAACAAAGAAGTATCACTTTTAGTGAACATATCCTAAGGAAATTAAGAAGATAGAAAGTTTAGTAAACCATTGCCTAGATGCTTGTTTAAGCCCATATAAACTCTTGTTCAATTTACAAACTCTTTTGTCTTCTTTATTAGTAATGTAACCGGGGGTGGCAACATATAAACTTCTTCAGAAGATCACCATGCAAGAATGCATTATTAACATCACATTGATGGATATGCCAATTTTTATGAACAAGAATAGAAAGCAATATTCTTACGGTAGTAATTTTAGCAACAGGGGAAAAAGTATCAAAGTAATCTATTCCCTCTTCTTGTGTGTAACCTTTAGCTACTAATCTAGCTTTATACCTTTCTATAGTTCCATCAGATTATTGTTAGGATTTGAATTTGTATGTTTTGATGATGTTCCCAAAACCTAAGTGTAATAGGACCAAATTTGGATCTCATTAGTCACCGTTGATCTAGATAGGGTTTGTGTCTTTGTATAGTTAATCTTGCTAGGCCTAACACGAAGCTTCATATTGGTTGAGAAGAACTGAAGTCATTGATAAGAAGACTTAAAGATCTAAGAGAAATCTCGGTCGAAGTCTATTGGAAGGGCGTCGCGAAGATCAAGAAGAGATGATAAGAGTTATGCAAAAAGAAGTTACTGTTAAGAAATGTTCAAGTAAAGATAGCAAGGTTGATATCCATGCTACAACAAACTTTAAGATGTCTTTGGAGCAAGGTGTAAGGTTGCTAGAGTTGACTTCAAGAAGTTCATCGTGGGTTAACTAAAGAAAGAAAGATATTTCAAAGATATCCGAAGTAAGTCAAGTGAAGATTTGATTATCAATCAAGATCAATCACAAAGATAATTGATTGGTATCGGACAATCAATTATCCAAAGTCAAACAAATCTTCCAATGATTACTTACCATTTCTTTGAAGACTGATTGACAAATTAGCCTAACGGCTAGTCAAATTCGTGATCATAAAAGCAGTGAAGGATTTTTTGAATATACGCGCACGAGAAACATCAAGAACATCTCCTTCACTCATTGCAATACACGCTGAATTCTTCATACCGTAAATCAATCTATCACGTTGAATTTCCTAAGAGATTTATTTTTGGTCAAGGAAGTGTAAATCACCTTTCATTATCTCTATACGAGAAAAGGTTGATTGTTTTGATCTAAGAGCTAACACTCGAGGATCATCTTGATTGTACCAAGGGCGTGAACTTGTTAAACTTCCCGTGGTCGAATCCTCAAAGAGATTAGAGGAGACAAGACCAGTTTCGGTGGATAGTAAGACCCTGTGGGATCAAGGAGAGTGGACATAGGATCGTTATATCCGAACCACTATAAAAATCTCTCGTGTCTTTACTTGCTTTTGCATTCATACTTAATTGCTCATTCATCGCTTTTACAAACTTGCATCAACTTTGTTGTAGAAGACTCCAAAGTCTTCTATCCTCAAGAAGGTTTTCTTTAAAAGGGTTTTCAAATACACACGAGATTAGCTTCCGCACCATCGAAGACTTCGAGTTTCCGAAGTCTGCCGATCTCACTTAGCACACTCGAGTACCTTGCCGCAGAAGACTTCAAAGTCTTCTAACCTCACACTCAGCTCACAAAAAGTTGTAAAAAGTTTTGAGTGTGGTAAAGTCTATTCAACCCCCTTCTAGACTTTCCACCTCCTTGCACATCTCGTCCGGGACCAACAAGTGGTATCAGAGCAAAGTGGTTCAACCGACCACCGGCTTTGGTTACCAATAGTCTTTGAGGAAAGACCGCTAGGTCATCCGAACAGATCCGTTTTTGAAAAACCATTTTCATAAAACTCATTGCATTCATTGTATAATTGTTTTTATTGCTAACATGAGTTCCCTTAAGAGCAGTAAAAGAAAGCTACCAGAGTTCTCTATTGAAGACTATGACTACCGGAAATTCCGCATGGAAAATCATCTTGGTGCAATTCATGATAGGATGCTCGAGACACTAGAAGATGGACCGATAAAGTTTTACTTTGAACCAAGTAAGTTCTGGGAGTGGTGGAGCGAAGCATCTACTCGACGTAAGATTGAAAAGAAAAGGAGTGAAATGTCAAATGATGAAAGGAAACTATTTAATCTTGATCAAGTTGCTCGGACAGAGATCATAGAGACATTAACTAGAGAGCTTACAGAGAAAGTCAAGACATGTAAGATCGCTAAAGAAATGTGGGAAACTTTAGCACTCATGTGTGAAGGATCGGAGCAGCATTAAAGAGAACAAGTTGCAGTACCATTCTACATTCATTTGATACCTTCAAGATGAAGCTGATGAGACGATAGATCAATTGGACTTAAGACCGACAAATATCATCAATAAAGCAAGCTCCTTGGGAAAATCATACACCGAGAAGGAGATCAACAACAAAATATTGAGATCTCTAACTAGCAAATGGAGAGTCAAGATTACGGTGATTAAGGATACGAAAGAATCGAGCAAGATCGATCATCATGAGCTATTCTCGCATTTGAAAGCTCATGAATATGATCTCAAACAAGAAGAAGACGAGGATGAAGGGAATTCAAATTCCACGGGAAAGGAAGTTGCTTTCAAGGTCACTTCAAATCAGTCATCTAAAGAGCCTATTGGAGAGGATTTAAGCTTAAAAGAACAGATGGCTTTACCGACTTAAAATTTGATAGAATGAACTCAAAATTTGGGAAATATAGAAGATATTGGAAGAATACAAAGAAAGCTGGTTTCAGATCCGAAAACAAATCTTCGACAAGAGATCAAGACTCCAAAGAAGACAAGGTTCAAGACTCGAGAAAGAAGAAGAGAAGATAGCCCAAAAAGAAGAGATTTTTCTCCAAAAAGGGATTCTAGTCCAAGAAAATCTTCAAGAAGTGATGCTTGCTATAATTGTCATAAATCGGGACATTTCGATTATGATTGTCCAGATCTAACTCCAAGAGAAAGAGAAGAAAAGAGACTGATGAGGAACAGAAAGTTTGCTGACAAACGTGCTTTAGTGGTGACGAGGAGGATACTCTTTCAAGTGATTCAACGTCATCTTCGTGACTTCTCTTCGACAATGATTTGTGTCTTATGGCAAAAGGAGATGAGGTACTTTCGATTCCTCGCTCTTCGCCTGCTTCTCGTGTTTCTTTTGCAGTAAGAGTTTGACCATAACTTTGTTGATAAGTTAATGGAAGATCTCAAAATCGCTATAAATGCTTACAACTGTGTGGAAAAGGAGAATGTGAGCTTGAAAGAAAAAATTGATCTATTTACACAAGAATCTATTAGCAAGACATCCGAGACACTAACAGATTCTAATCGAGATAACTTCGAAGAGTTAAATACTCTTAAAATGAAGTATCTTGAACAGGGTTTCTTTGGTAGAAAGGTTGCTTGAGAATCTTGAGAAAACTCGATCGGTTGAAAGTTCTACAAGCAAAATTCGATGAACTTTTCCATCAAGATGAGCGTATAAAATCAAATGAGGAACGCGTTTAAGTTTGAGGTTGGATCAATTGAACAAAGCTTCTCATGCAATTCAAACAATAGTTGAATCGTCTCAAACACCTAACGTAAAGAAGGGAACTGGTTTTACCATTGCCCAATCCTCACAGGTTCAAACAAGTGTACTTAAGAAGAGTACACATGTTAAGGGTAATGATTTGGTAGGAGAGGGTTCCAAACCTAAACCTATCGATAAGGGTAAAAGGTTGTCGACCCAAAGAAATCATTCGAATGGGAAGAAGAGTAGTTATACTCAACAACCTAAACAACCGATGAGGTATCAAAAGAAGGGGGAATCCCAACTTAAGAAACCTCAAAGAAGGTCGAAAAGTAGACTTCAGCCGAAATCATCTCTCGAGGAGACAGTCTCGGTGAAGACTACACAACCTAAGCAAACTTCAAAGCTTGCTAACCGATCTACTAAGTCATCTCAGGCTCGTGAGATATGAATCTTTTGATGGCTCAAGTAGAACGTACCCTTATCATCAAAACCCTCGGACCATTGCACGGCCGATCACTCCATACGTAAGACCTCGAAGGGTCGAAGTTTTCTAGAAGGAACACAATGACACCCATAGGCATACATTCAAGAAGGCACCAAAGGATGAGATTGTCTATGTTGATATGTATGGAAGAAGGATAAGATCTTCCTCAATATGATAAGAAGAATCTATTCCTATGGATTCCTAAAGATCATGCTAACTCTCAAGGACCCAAATCTAAAGGGTACCCGAAACTTAACTAAACGTGCGGGACGACGTGGGGCATGAAAGAGAAGTTCTTGGAAATACCGTCAGTACATCGACAGTGGGTGTTCAAGCATATGACTGCAAATAAGCAACTCTTGAGCTCAATAAAATCACAAAATGGTCCACGTGTGGTATTTGGAGACAATAACTTTGGGATTACCAAAGGTGTTGGGACTCTATACATTAGAGATGTACGTGTTGAGGAAGTCTTCTATGTGGAATGATTAAAACATAACTTGCTTTCGATTTCGCAATTCGTGATAAGGGATACTCGCTTAAGTTTTCTAGTTCTCTGTGTGTTGTTCTTAGTGGTTTAAACGATCAGTGCTCTTAATCGGCCCGAGAAAGGGCAATGTTTATGTTGCATTTCGTAAATGTCCTAGTAATACATGCCTTGTAGCAAAGAGTACTTTAGAGGCCACCGGTTATGGCACAAGAGACTCGACCATATAAATTTCAAGACGCTAAACAAGATAGCCGGGAAGTCTCTTGTAGAAGGCTTACAAAATGAAGTTTTCTCAAAAGATCGGATATGTGACTCATGTCAAAAGGAAAACAAACTAGAGCCACTTTCAAGGAAGTTTCGTATCAACATCAAGTAGAGTATTACAATTACTCCATATGGATCTTTTTGGTCATGTATCCCCGCTAAGCTTCCGTGGTAGAAAATATACTCGGTGGTGGTGGATGACTATTCAAGATTCACATGGGTGATATTTATGTTCAAGAAGAATGAAACCATCACAAGATTACCCGACCATCAAGAGATTACAAAACGAGAAAGGAGAAAATGTTGTAAAGATTAGAAGTGACAAAGGAACAGAATTCCTAAACTCTCACATAGCGACATATTGCAAAGAAGCCGGAATCCAACATGAAACGTCTGCGGCTCGCACTCCACAACAAAATGGTGTTGCTGAGAGGAGAAATAGAACACTCAAAGAAGCCGCCGTAACAATGCTAGCGAGTATGATGTTCCTCGAGAGGTTTTGGGCGAAGGCTGTGAATACAAAGATGCTATACTCAAAATCGGAGCTTGTGACCAAAGAACATGGAAAGACACCATATGAGTTATGGAAAGGTAGAATTCCTCGTGTTTCTTTCTTTCGTGTTTTTGGTTGTAGGTGTTTCATTCATGACAATGGCAAATCCAAGTTAAAAACCTTTGATGCCAAGGTTGCTGATGGAATATTTTTAGGATATTCCAAAGACAAGCAAAGCCTATCGGGTTTTTAACGGGAAAACCCTTGTTGTGGAAGAAACACCCCATGTGGTTTTTAATGAATCTATTGTTGAGTTTAAGGACAAAGGACAAGAAGAACCTCTAGCGAAGGATTTGGGAAACTAGAACTCGAGGATAAGACAAGATATGTCAAGGTTCAAGTACCTACTTTAGACTCAGATTCAAGATGATCAAGAAACCTGCGGCAAAGCAGACTCAAACAAGACAAAGTCTGGACGAAACCTCTAAGGTGCCGATGATTCACCCGTAACACCGGATGTGAATGTGTCAACTCAAGGGGGAATGACGCAAGATGATGTTCCAACAATATCTTCAAGAATTACACGTATCTAACGAGAAGAAATTGGATGACTCGATCATCCTAGTGACTTAATCTTAGGAAATCCTCAAGATGGAGTAAAGACAAGAAGGAAAATAAACCTAGATGGTTTATTTAGTCGTTATGTCTCTCTACAAGAACCTAAGAATATTGAAGAAGCACCGTTGGACACAAATCGGATAGAAGCTATGCAAGATGAATCAATCAATTCACACGACAAGATGTGTGGGTACTTGTTGATAGACCAAAACATCAAAAAGTGATTGGCACGAAGTGGGTTTTCAAGAACAAGAAAAATGAGAAAGATGAAGTCACCGTAAATAAAGCAAGGCTTGTCGCACAAGGCTACTCACAACAAGGAATTGACTATGGACGAGACATTTGCACTGTAGCTTGATTAGAAGCTATAAGATTATTCCTTGCATACGCAGCATACATGAAATTCAGAGTATATCAAATGGATGTAAAATCTGCGTTTTTAAATGGAGTTCTTGCTTTGAAGAAGTATACGTTGAACAACCTCCGGTTTTGTTCAAGGAAATCAAGTCTACCGCCTAAAGAAGGCTTTATATGGACTAAAGCAAGCTCCTCGAGCTTGGTATGACACACTATCTCAATTTTTACTTGATCATGGATTCAAGAAAGGAAGGATAGATAGAACCTTGTCTCAATTGAAGAAGAACAAGATATTCTATTAGTACAGATATATGTGGATGACATCATTTTTGGATCTCCAAACAAGAAGCTTTGTGAGAAATTCAAGAAATTGATGCAAGAGTAAGTTCGAAATGTCTATGATGGGAGAAATGAATTATTTCCTAGGTCTTCAAGTCAAGCAAACTTCTAAAGGAATATTCATAAACCAAGCAAAGTATACCAAAAATATGCTAGAAAAGTTTGGAATGTTAACAAGCAAGGATGTAAAGATTCCGATGGTAACAAACTACAAGATGGATCCAGATGAGGATGGTGAAAGCATTGATCGGACCATGTACGGAGGTTTAATAGGTTCCTTGTCAGTATCTAACAGCCAGACTGACATTTCTTTCGCATTGAGTATGCGCTAGATTTCAAGCCAATCCAAAGAAAAGTCATTTGGATGCAAAGAAAGAAAATACTCAAGTATCTCAAGGGTACAACAAATGTAGGTCTTTGGTACTCTCGATGACAACTGAACTCAAAGGATATTCCGATTCGATTATGGTGGTTGTAGAATTGATAGAAAATCAACCACGGGCACATGTCAATTTCTTGGAAGTAAGTGGTTTCTTGGTTTTCTAAGAAGCAAACTTCGAGCTACGCCAACTACGTAAGCGTAATATATGGTCACGGAGTTGTTGCTCACAATTACTTTGGATAAGTCAACAATTACAAGACTATCACATTGTCACTAAAGAAATTCCTATATTCTCGTGATAGCAACAAAGGCTATTGCTATTACTCAAAATCCAAGATTTCACACAAGATGCAAGCATGTGGATATACGTCATCATTTTATTAGAGATCACGTCGAAAAGAAGAACATTCGAATGGAAAAGATTCATACAGATCGACAGAGAGCAAGATATTCGACGAAACCATTGGCAGAGGCACGATTTAGAGATCTATGTGTAGAATTAGGTCTACCGGATCCAGGAAAACGTGTTAACCATTTTACTAAAAGTTTGAAACTCCGTCAAGAGAATATTAAGCTTGTCAAGAAAGCATTAAACCTCCAAGAGAATATTAAGCTTGTCAAGAAAGCATTAAACTTGTCAAGAGAAGATAAAGCTTTCAAGAAAACTTTAAAACTTGCTGCAGAAAGTTCTAAAGCTTGCTACTACAAGATTTCAGGTATCGATTGATTACAATATCAACCGACGTATATGTTTCTCTCTCTTTCGTTTTGCTCTTGTTTATTTGTTTGTCAAATATTTTGGTCTAAAATATTCCTTAGTCTGTATGGTTAAATAAATTTTCTAATATTTTATTCCCGAGTTTATCCTCGGCATTGGAAAGTAATTATGTGAATCACAAATCAAATCTTTTCAACCACAATTTATGGGGTAAGTTTTCCTTAAAAATATTATTTTACATCCTATTTCTCAAGGACCAAAATCTTTTAATTTTGGAAAATACCTTTTTCAAATCCAAAGCCGAGGACACGCACTTTTCGGAATTCGAACCGTTGAATCCGTAACCGCTCGATCCGATCGTGCAATATGCAAATCAACGTTCATATTTTATTGTATAATTTAAAATTTAGCGGTTTCTTTCTTCTCTCTTATAAATTGTTTTTCTTCGTCTCTCTTTCTCTCTCTCTTTCATTATTCCTTGATCTTTATTCTCTGCTTTTTCTTTTTACGAAACTCGATCTTTCTCTCTATTTTCAATGGCACCAAAACAATCTTCATCTTCAAAAAGGTTGCAGGGAAACATAAGACTCTAGATCCTTTGGCTCTTTACGAGAAAGTGCGCAGTGAACTACTTCCGGTGGATTTTCGGACTCCGGACAATGCGGGAAGCGGTGGAGATTCTAAATCTCTTATCCGATAGGGGTTTGTTTCAAGATCGCTCGGCTCATTCTTCGAACGATGGACTCTAGATGCCTATGTTGTTCGGTTTACGGTTCGTGGTGATTTCGGACGGAACAAAGATAAAAGCAGCAGTGTTTGGTCAAAGTTTGACCATCGACGGCGAGATATTCATGAACACTTGGGTTTGTCTCTTCAAGGCATTGATCCAGCAGTCATATATGGCGGAAAATCATCTCGAAGCCTTTCGTTCTCTAGCTAAAACTTCATGTCGTCATCATGTGTCGGATTTGAAGAAAGCTTATCTCAAGCGGAAATACAGATTGTTATTTGACATCATGGTGAAGGTGATGTTTGGTGAACGCGCAGTATGGACTCGATTAGTCGAGGCGTCTTTGTGCTTTAAAGGCAATTGTGGATGGAGTCGAGTGTGATTGGGTCAATAAATTCTTTGAGATTCTGCGAAGGAAAAGACTAGGTTCTTTCGGACAGAGGTGGTTGGACATCCGAGAGGTTAAGGTTTGGGCTGTGGAACAGTATGTTTCTATGTCGAATAAGATTACAGTCTTCTTTGGAGAGGATGATGCCTAACACGGCGTGGGATCCTAAGTGGACGAAACCATACACTAAAGCAAAGTTTATCTTTGAACAAGGATGAGGAGCTCGGTGGTTCTCCCGATTCGATGATGATGATGATCACGCTGTAGATGCGGAAGAGCCTCGAGGTGTTACCGATCTTGGCGGTTGCTCCTGCGGCTATTGATATTGGGAAAGAGGCGATGGTAAAGGACTCGGATAACCCAAGCAAGCTCCAAGGCTGCTAGTTCGGGAGAAGACTTTGAAGTCTTCAGTAGCGAAGATCGTATTCCGATTTCTCAATTACCACGAGAGAAAGGCGAAGAGGTTCACCGTGGCAACCCGAAAAGATTACGTGAGCAATCGTACTGGAGGAGCACGAGATGCCTCCTAAGGTTTCTCCTGGAAAGAAAGGATCGTCGGTGGTGGATGCAATGGAGGTTGATGATTCTCTCGATTTCGGATCTTTGAAGAGATGGTCTCTCATGAATCCGCTAGTGAGGAGGAACATGTACCAATTCCGTTTCCCTCTCTTTCGAGATTCCTTCTTCTTCAAAGCTTGCTGCACCGATGGAAGTTGGCGATGAGGTTGCGGGTATGGGTGCCGCTTCGGAGCCTAGCACCGAGGTTCTTGAGGGTGATCACAGAGAAAATTTGATCGGAACAGATCCGATAGATTCGATCCAAATGATAGACCTTGCTTTGGTAGATCACGTGGATCGTTTGAGAAATGTTTGATGGTAGAAATTTGTTACTTGGGTGGACAAAGAAGTTTCCCAGACTACGAAATTTTCCGGAGGAGCGTAACTTGCTATTAGATATCTTGGTATGGAAAAATGCAAGGCTTGGAGCAATAGATGATCTCATTCTTCGCCAATGAGATTGGACACAATGAAGTTTTCCTTGTGGGAGTTTGAGCTGAACCAAGGCCGGAGTAGCGAGCATTTGATCTATCCACGAGATCATCGATAGCTTGCCTAGTTGCTCATTGTTAGATGAAACGGAGCTGCAGAGGATGGTTCTATTCCTCCCTTTACGATGATCGATGATATCGGGAAAGGTGTATCTTCTATTCCTCCTCCTCTTCCCGATTTTACATCTCGTACGTTTGCCCAATTTTATGCCTCGTTGTCATTCATGAAGACTTGTATAACTCTTACTCTTCAAAGTTTGCCGAGTTAACACAACAAGATGGTTCAATGTTTTCTCAGATTGGCTGCTAAATACACTCCTCTTGCCGAGTCTATTGAGTCGTCAAAGTCCTACATCGAGGCCGCCATCTCGACGGCCCCCTCTTTGATCCGTCAAACCGCCGCCGATATGTTTTCTCGAGCAACAGGAGACTATCATCGAAACTCTTTTCTCGCAAGATGTTGAACAACATAAATGAGGTTAGGAAAGCACGTTGAAAGTGTGAAGGCTGAAGGTGAGAAAGTCAAGCTACTCTCAGAAGGTGTTTGTCACGAAAGAGAGACGATTGAGGCTGATTTCGACAAAGATGGAGGATCACTGACGAGACTCGGTGCCATGGAAGCCACGGTTAAAAGAAGGGATTGATCGAATGCGGCTATTCAATCATCTATGCTTTGGACATGGGAAAGCAAATTGCGATCAGATAAGAGGCGAATGCTAAATCGACGCGAGACGGCATACTCATCGCGGCCGACATCACATTGCTCAAAGATATGCTCAAAATCGATGAGAAGATTGCTTCTCCAATAGCGGTGAGTATGCCGAATCAAGAAGTTTACGGAAAAGTTTATCGCATACGACGGGATATTCTTGCCAAGATGACCGAAATGGAAGGTCACTGGACCCCTCTTTTGAATGATGTTAAAAGGGGGAAAGCCGCTGAGAACCGAGGTGGTTGACAGAGATGAGGCTAAGGGTAAAGAATTGAAGGATTTGAAAGATCGGTTAGAGGTCAGTTGAAAGTTTTCTGTTGAACGAAGAGAAAAAGCAGAATCGAAAAGAGCGTTGCGAGAGTCTGTGGAATGGATGAAGGTCAAGGTTCCCAACCATTGAAAAGGAGAAGGTTGGTTAAGATGTCTCAAAAGTTGAAGGGAAGTCTCAAGAAGAGTTAGAGGCATTGCATGAGGAAGCATTTCTTGGTCGACTTAGAAACTAGAAGGATGGATGAGAAGGATAGTCACAAGATGATCAAACTACTCGGGAAGCAAGGAAAAGAAGTGGATGTGTTGGACAAAGAAATGTAAAAAGCAGTTTATACCGAAGAAAGCTACCGCAAAACCTGCGGTGTCAAGAAAGAAGCGAGTAAGAAAGGGAAGAAGCTCACTGGAGCAGAGGCCGAAGAAGATTTTATCCTCCCCACAATACCGATGGATTTGTGGATGATTGTTGTCCTCCTGAGAGGATTGAGGATTGGAAAGCGGCAAAGAGAGATTTCATCTCGCTCATACTATGTATGTAAAAGTATCGGCATCGGGGCCACAACAAATGAAACATTCTTTGCTTGGATGGAGGAAAAGCAAAGTGATCTTTGGGCGTATATCTTGAGAGCTTGTGGAATTCAACCTAAACCTTCAAGCGCTTAATTTGAAAAGATTCCTACTCCACCACAAAGCAGATGGGAAGTTTCGATCAATGAGTGTTCGCAGGACGCTCAAAATCATTGGTGAGGTCAGCCCACCTATTGGAACAGATAACAAGGAACTCTATGATAGAGTGTACGAGTGGCTGAATGTTCCAACAGTGGTTTCAAGGTATGACTGAGGAAGATATGAAGGTTGTTGGCCGGGTAGCTAGATTGCTGGACGGGAAGCCCGATGAAGTTTTTTTGTTATCTTTTGCTCTTTTTGCATTTCACTTCGTAAGATGTACCGATCTCTTCATATTAATAGAAGTGAATGTTTTGCGCTAAGACAACCTCTCGTTGTCATCCGATTTTGTTTGTTTTGTTTAGGTATCTTCTTTTTTGTTTTCGCATACCCTTGCGCAGCTTCTCAAGAAGGTTTTAACATCATCAAAAAGGGGGAATTTGTTAGGATTTGAATTTGTATGTTTTGATGATGTTCCCAAAACCTAAGTGTAATAGGACCACTGGATCTCATTAGTCACCGTTGATCTAGATAGGGTTTGTGTCTTTGTATAGTTAATCTTGCTAGGCCTAACCCGAAGCTTCATATTGGTTGAGAACCGAAGGTCATTGATAAGAAGACTTAAAGATCTAAGAGAAATCTCGATCGAAGTCTATTGGAAGGGCGTCGCGAAGATCAAGAAGAGATGATAAGAGTTATGCAAAAAGAAGTTCTGTTAAGAAAGGTTCAAGTAAAGATAGCAAGGTTGATATCCATGCTACAAAGAAACTTTAAGATGTCTTTGGAGCAAGGTGTAAGGTTGCTAGAGTTGACTTCAAGAAGTTCATCGTGGTTAACTAAAGAAAGAAAGATATTTCAAAGATATCCGAAGTAAGTCAAGTGAAGATTTGATTATCAATCAAGATCAATCACAAGATAATTGATTGGTATCGACAATCAATTATCCAAAGTCAAACAAATCTTCCAACGATTACTTACCATTTCTTTGAAGACTGATTGACAAATTAGCCTAACGGCTAGTCAAATTCGTGGATAATAAAAACGAAGTGAAGGATTTTTTTGAATATACGCGCACGAGAAACATCAAGAACATCTCCTTCACTCATTGCAATACACGCTGAATTCTTCATACCGTAAATCAATCTATCACGTTGAATTTCCTAAGAGATTTATTTTTGGTCAAGGAAGTGTAAATCACCTTTCATTATCTCTGCATACGAGAAAAGGTTGATTGTTTTGATCTAAGAGCTAACACTCGAGGATCATCTTGATTGTACCAAGGGCAGAACTTGTTAAACTTCCTGTGGTCGAATCCTCAAAGAGATTAGAGGAGACAAGACCAGTTTCGGTGGATAGTAAGACCCCCGTGGGATCAAGGAGAGTGGACGTAGGATCGTTATATCCGAACCACTATAAAAATCTATGTGTCTTTACTTGCTTTCTCGCATTCATACTTAATCGCTCATTCATCGCTTTTTACAAACTTGCATCAACTTTGTTGTAGAAGACTCCAAAGTCTTCTATCCTCAAGAAGGTTTTCTTTAAAAGGGTTTTTCAAATACACACGAGATTAGCTTCCGCACCATCGAAGACTTCGAAGCTCGAAGTCTCGATCTCACTTAGCACACTCGAGTACCTTGCCGCAGAAGACTTCAAAGTCTTCTAACCTCACACTCACTCACAAAAAGTTGTAAAAAGTTTTGAGTGTGGTAAAGTCTATTCAACCCCCTTCTAGACTTTCCACCTCCTCGCACATCTCGTCCGGGACCAACAATTATACTTAACTTTGAAAACCCATTTACAACCTATGCAATGTTTGTTTTTGGGCAAAGAAACAAGTGTCCAAGTGTTAGTTCTTTCAAGGGCTGCAATTTCATTTTGCATAGCTTTACGCCAATGTTCATTGCTAGAAGCTTGCTTGTAACTTTTAGGCAACTTTATTTGACTAATGGAAGCGATAAAAACCTTATGATCATGACCCAAATTTTCAGCACTCAAATAATCGAAATAGGGTATCTTATACTAGTATGCATGATTTTGAATCGAATTACGAGCTTGTAAAGAAGGAGGTAAAGTAGTTTTATAAACATCAAGATAAGCAGTTGGTGCCTAGATCTAGAAGATCTTCTTAGTTCATTTTGAACATCCTGTTCATTTTGTATATTATCAACATCATACAATATAGGAGGACCCAAGAATTCATTTATTTCATCAACAAGATCAAGTGTGCAACTCATCGAAACATCGAAGTATTATTTGGTAAAACCAAGACATTTTCGTAATCAAAAGTACTAAGTTCAGGTATAGAATAGTTAATATTTTCATTTGTAGAACCTCGGTTCAGAGGCAAAGGTGTGAGAGCATCATCCTCAAAGCATCAATAGAATCAATGTCGGGATATAATTGACGTGTAAAAGCTAAATCATTAACAAACAAAGCCAGCTTTCTTTGAGTCGGAAAAAGGAAAAATATTCTCATAAAATTTAACATTTCTCGAGTTGAAAATTTTCCCGTTGAAATATCAAGAAGTGTGTATCCTTTTGTTCCAAAAGGATATCCCAAGAACACACACTTCACCGCTCTTGGATCAAACTTTGTCCCGTGAGAACCGAGAGTAGAAGCAAAGCATAGGCAACCAAAAATCTTGAGATAAGAATAATCTGGACATTTCTTGTAAAGAACTTCGAAAGGACTTTTATTACCAAGAACATAAGAAGGTGTCCTATTTATAAGATGTGTAGCAACAATATACAATACGACCAATATTTTAAAGGTATAGAAGATTGAAACAATAAAGCTCTAGCAACTTGTAACAAATGTTGGTGTTTTCTTTCAACTAAACCATTTTGCTCGGGGTTTCAACACAAGAGGTTTGATGAATAATGCCATGTTTATGATAAAATTCATGCAATAAGAACTCGGTGCCATTATCACTTCGTATTGTTTTAATTTTAATGTTAAACTCGTGTTAAAATCAGTTATAAAAATTTTCTAAAGACAGCCTTTGCATCGTATTTATTCTTGAGTAAGTAAACCCAAGTCACCCTACTAAAATCGTCAACAATAGTTAAGAAAAATTTATGACCAGAGGGAGAGGGAATGGCATAGGGTCCCCATACATCACAGTGAATAATCTCAAATAAATTGTGTGTTTTAGAACTGCTAGTGGGAAAGGAGAGTCTTCTTTGTTTAGCAAAATGACATATGTCACAAGCAAAGTGTCACCAATGTAATCTTTAGTGCAAGAAAAATGTTTATTACAAGGTAGATTTCGAATGTAAGATGATTCTTATGAGAAATGTGGCCTAACCTAGCATGCCAAAGATTAGTATTCAAACTCACAAGAGAGTTTACAAGTTTAATGGCCTTATTAATTTTCAAAATGTATAAGCCTCCGGTTTGTTCAGCAGAACCAATCACCATCCGGTTGTTGGAATCCCGCAAAACACAATGTGAAGACAAAAACTAACTATACAACTAGAGTATCTAGTTAAGTGAGAAACAAATAACAAGTTATATGTGAACTCAGAACATACAACACATTATAGAGAGTAAGAACTTCATTTAAGACAATATTACCTATAAAAGTAGCAAAGAGCAATAGCATTATTAGGTAATCTAATCTTAATGTTAGAGGCAACAGGAGGAGAAGTGAACAAATTTAAGTCACATATCATGTGATCGGTTGCACCCGTATCTATGATGAAAGTAGCAATATCTAGAGAAGAAGTATGAAAACAAAAATATTGACATGTATCAAGAGTTGCCTTAGGTTGCTCAATGAAAGCACTAGCAGCGAGAATGTGGAGCAAGAGAGTCTTTCTTCAAATTTGCAAATGCCATAAACCGCTCAAACAATTCTTGAGTGAATAATGGATTAGAAGCTACAGGACCACTACCTTGAGTATCTTCTCAAGAGGATTTCCACGTAAATATGAGCCGAGGTAGTATCTTGTTTTTGTTTAGGTCCCCTAGGACCCTTTGGACCCTTCCACCCAGGTGGATACCCAATAATTTGAAAACACTTCTCTACTAAATGTCCAGTTCACCACGGTGAGTACAAGTTACGATTTCTTCCGTCTATCTTTATTGAACCTAGAATATTTAGCTAGCATAGCAATGGATTCAGTTTGAGAAGCAGAGCATTAAGAGCTCTTTGACTTTCTTCTTGTAATAGTAGAGAATACACTTTAGCCAACGGAGGAAAAGGAGAAGTCAATAGGAATTGAGACCTAATTGCCGAATAAGAATCATCTAGGCCTATAAGAAATTTCATAACAAAGATCTTGTTCTTGTATTTGACTAACTAGCCGAGGTATTTTACATTCACAAATATCTTTAGCAACGCAAGAACATATCAAAGTAGGCCTAAAACTTAAGTATTCATCCCAAGAAGACTTAAAGAAATTATAGTAAGTCACAAGATTCTGAGTACCTTGTGTAATACCACTTAAAGACTTCTCCAAGTGATAAACTCTAGTGAGATCGAACGCGTATACCCGATACTCAACTCATCCCATAAATCCTTTGCATTAGTGAAATCTTTTGGAGAGTGCGCTTGATTTCTGGTTTGATAGAGTTGGTGATCCACATCAAAACCAGATTGTTCGCCTCGTCCACGCAGCAAAAATCACAGGTGTGTCTCGCTTCAATAGGCTTGAGGATAGATCCATCAATCATCTGCAGCTTTATTCTTCACAGATAGCGCTCTCGAATAGCAGGTGCTCCATTCAACATAATTGGTTCCATCCAATAGATCAAGAACAATAGCGGCGGCGGGATTATCATCGTGATGTAACGCGAGGAGAAAGAGGGTTAATCGCGGATCGAGCTCCATAGTAAAAGAAATTGGATAGGAAATATAACAAATTCTTTACAAGAATAAAGGAATTGAAAAGAAAATGTTGAATTTTCCGTGAAATATCGAGTCGTAAAATGAGGAATCCCAAATTGATCGTAGAAATCAAGAATTAGGGTAGAAGAAGAATGCGCATAGAACGCAGAAAAATTGGAAGCGGAAAAGATCGAAACCTAAGCGTATCAATGATCGATTGAGAGATTAAACTGATACCATGTTAATCTTCATAATCCGAGAACAGTTGTAGCGAGAGAGAAAGAGAGAGATATGAAACGTGTTTCTTCATTTATGAATCCGTTAAAAATGAAAAAGGGAGTACAAGAGTATATAAAAGATATGAGAGCTAATAACCGATCTAACAAATTCTTAACTCCCTAACTTACTCCTAATGTAAAGGAAAGTACAAGTATTATATCTCAACAACTATCATGCTCGAACTCCACAAAAATACACCAAGATACCAAAACAAAGCAACAAAACCACTACACAACAACTAGACACAAGAAATACAAAAATAAATAGAAATATCAATGAAAGCTATCAAAGCCCCCACACACACACACACACTTAAACATGTGTTAGTCCCTAGCACAAATGTATGATCAAAACAACTTGCACCATAAAGAAATACATAAAAAGTGGAGCGGGTTACCGGATGATAATCGGTGGAAGGATGTTATTGCTCCTAGAGCATCCATAAGATTTCTGCAACTGATATCCTTGTGCCTCCTATAAATTAATTGTAGTGGGAGGTGGGTCCAAAGTCATAATGAGAACACGAGAACAACAAGAAGAACACAAGCAAGAAAAACTAATTAAACCACAAATAAAATTAAAACAACATGAAAATTAAAATAAGCAATATTAAAATAAAATATTGGGTTGCCTCCCAACAAGTGTCTTTTTTATTGTCGTTGGCTCGACATAGAAAGTTTATTTCAACCAATTTTGTCCATATATATGTACTTCAAGTGCTTAGGAGGTGGCTTCAATTCAAGCTCCTGCTCCTCAATAGCCTTAACTCTTTTATCCTCCCATTGCATATTATGCATGGATTTTTTCCTCTAACCTATTCCTACAATCGAGCTCAAAAATATCCCGCACAACCGGCTCAATAATACTCATGCAACAAAGAGAGTCGATTCTTTAGGATATTTCATGGCTTCAAATATATTAAACTCGGATGATTTCTCCATCAAATTCCATCGTGAGGGTGCCCTCACGTACATCTATTTTTGTTTGAGAGGTATTCAAAAATGGCCTCCTAACAAAATAGGTGTGGAATCTCCGAAATTACCCTCCATGTTTAGAACATAGAAATCAACAGAAAAATTAAATGATTTACTCCGCACAAGGACATCTTCAACGACCCCACTGGGTATGAATGGCTTCGATCACCAACCGAATTACCACTCCAATTGTCTTCAATGGCCCAATACCCAATCGTAAATAGACCAAGGCATAACATTAATAGAGGCCCCAAGATCAAGCATGGCCTGCTCGATTTTGTGGTCACCTATCATGCAAGGAATTATGAACATGCCAGATCCTTCCTTTGGGGGCAACTTCTTCGAAAAATAGCGAAACAGCTTTCTCCCATAATAACTTTCTCATAATTGGCCGCCTTCCTCTTATTGGTACATAACTCCTTCAAAACTTGGCGTATCTAGGAATTTGCTTCACACCTCCAACAAAGGTATGTGAGCTCAACCTTCCAAAACACTTCTAGTGTCTCTTGATCCTTGATCCTTGATACCTTTTACGCTTTTTTCATCCTGGAGGGTAAAGGTAAAATATTAGTATCAACAGGAATCGAATTATGAGATTTTACCTGAATTTTGGTTTGGTCCACCGACAGAATGGGGTCGGTGTTAGTGCACCTGAGTTTTAAGGAGCGACTTCCTCTCCCTCCACTTTCTCACTCGGTACCATGGGCTGCTCCTCCTCATCCTCTTCATTCTGTTCCTCACCTTTTTCCTAACGTGTTGGTGGCGAAATTTCCTCCTATTGCTTACCACTACGCAAGGTGATGACACTCACATTTCTTGGATTGGTTTCGGGTTGAGAAGGTAGCTTGCCACTATTTTGTGCTTGTAGTTGGGTGACAGCGGCTATTTGGCTCATTTGGGCTTCCAAATTCCTTTGACCGGACTCTAGACTTCGCTAACCGGACTCTAGAGACTTTATCACCACTTGAGTGTCTTGTTGAAACTTCATGGTGTTGGATGTCAACGCCTTCATCATATCCTCCAAAGAAGGTCCTGAATCCTTCTCACCCATGTGTTGCCCAGAGCTCTCACCACCTCAATCATTCCCTCTAAATAATTGGAATTTTCGTTCTGAAATTGTCTCCTAGTTGATTATTTTGTTGGTTCTCATAACGAAGGTTGAGATGATCTCTCCACCCGAGGATTGTAGGTGGTGGAATATAGATCATACCTTTGACCTTGAAAATTCCCATAACCAACGCATTAGCTTGCTCTAACTCATCACTCAGACTCGACAATCTTCAATAGAATGCTCTGTAGTATGGCAAACTTTACAAGGACGGACTTACGAAGCTTTGGTCTTCATCATAATCTCCATCATGCTTGCAATTTTTTTCTAAAGCATCATTTTTGGGCTGCTCCATAGGTCTGCTCATGGCATCACGTACTCCAAACCTGGCTGGTATTTGCCGCCATGTTAGAAATCAATTCTCGTGCAGCTGTTGGTGTTTTACTCATCAAAGCTCCTCCACCGGCTGCATCGAGCATGTTTCTATCGGTGAGAGTGAGACCTTCATAAAAATATTGGATGAGCAGCTGATCACCGATTTGATGTTGTGGGCACGGTTATGAGGCGTTTAAAATGCTCCCAATACTCATACAAAGTGTCTCCCTTGGCCCCTGTCTAGCACAAATTTCTTTCCTCAAGACCGCCACTCGGGTGGGCTGGAAAATAATATTGGATAAATAACCTCTCCATCTCATTCAATGAAGTAATTGATCGGGCGGCAAGAAATATAACCGGTCTCGTGCGGTGCTTTTAGTACAAACGGAATGCACTCAACTTGACATGCTCCGCCGAAACTCCCCGTTGGCTTCATGCTTGAGCATACAACGTGGAACACTTTCAAACGCATATGGGTTTTCACCGCAAGACCATTAAAAGAAGGCAATAAGTGAATTAACCCGCATTTAAGTTCAAAATTAACATTAGCGGCAAGAGCGGGAATAGTAATGCAAAGAGGTTGATAGTTTGTGGCGGATTTGTCAACTCATTCATCGTCCTCTCTTCGTTCCCTGCAGCCATGTTAGTGAACGTAAATGCATTCTACTTCTTCACTAGAATCACCCCCTTCGTCACTGTTTGTATCCTCTTTTGATGCAAAATCAATTCGTCTCCGCAACCGAGTCTCTCTCCTAACCTATCGGCTCTTCTTTCTACTTACGGATCAAACTCGAGTGATGCACTTCGATCCGAGCGAGTGATCATTCACCGCAATAAAATACTTAATAAACACCGAGGTCGGTGTTAGCAAGCGAACAACACAAAATAAAGTTCCGTAATGTACAAGCGATTCGCGAGAATTTTTTTCACAAATTTTCCAAAAACAAACCAAAACACCGAGGAGGTCAAGTGTTAAACTCGAAAAAAAACGCAAAACAATTTCGAATGAAATTTCCAATTTTTTTAAAGCTTTTTCGAGAATTTTTTCAACACAAATTAAAGACACGAAAAATATTCAATTAAATTAACAAGTCCCGGCAACGGCGCCAAAATTTGGTGTCTTTGTCATGGCACCCAAAAATAAATTAGTTACCACTAACCAACCTACTAATATAGTAGAGGCAAGTAAAGGTGGAACCCACAGGACTAGTTAATTATATTAAATATTTTCGTGTAACAAAACAAGTAAAATAGGGGATTGGATAATTTCCACAAACGTAACTCAAGCAAAATTAATAAGATAAAAAGCAATACAATGGAACCGACAATCGATGAGAAAATTATCTAACCCAAGGATAACCTCCCACAGAAATACCTCTTCGTGATAGCAACTAATACCTCTATCTTATTTCGAATCTCGCCCCTAAACTAGTGAGTACGGCCAAACTAGCTCGAATTAGTTTTTAAGTTTAATTAATTAGTGAGTACGATGTAATAACCCGAAATCTTTATATGAATTATTAATGCATGTTATTAATTTTAATAAATTAAGTATTATAATTTGATAATTTCTCAAATTCAAATAGAAATTAAATATTTTATAGTGTTTAATAATGTGTATTTGTATACCAATAATTTTTTTAAAGGTACTAAACATAATATATAGTATATATATTTATATATTAAATAAGTTAATTAAATAAAATGTAAAAATTAAGTTACGAGATAAGTAAAAAGAGTGGTATTCTTATCGTAACTTTTTCCCTTTCCTTATCATCACTTTTCTCCATTCCTTCCACGGAAGTAGACCAGCTTCTCTTCTTTTCTTTTCATTCTTGATTCATTCCGTTCACGCCGCTTTACTCCGTCGGTGGTTTTCTCCGGTATTATCATGTTATATATGGAAATGCTCGTAGCGATTCGTAGATTATAGAAATAAAATCAGTTTGTAGTTTCGATTCTTGTAGCATTCGAAAATTTAGTGCGAAGCTTCGATAATTATTGTTTAAGTTTGCTTTTTCATTCAATCATTGTCGTCGTTCCGGTGAACGATAGGCGGCGAAACTTATACCATTGTGAAGCTTGTTATGCGTAGAGTAGAATTCTATTCTCCATTGATAGAATCGGTGTACGAAATTAGTAGAAAAATAAGCCGAAAGTGACGCGTAGAAACGGATTTCAACGCGTTTAGAATTAAACTTTATTTTTGTGGATTCTTACGTTTCGAGTCATTATGGGATGTAGTAAAGGTCATAGGCCTAATTGTGAGTAGGAAAGCGATGAAAATGGAGTATCAAAAGCTTGAAATGGACGTTAATGGCGTAAGTTGAAATGTCGTCGCCCTCTGCTAAAACAGCCGTCACTTTTCCGGTGGCCGTTTGAGGCGGGGCTAGAGTAGAATAGAACCCCAGAGGCTGTGAGGATTCCAACGATATTTTCGGTTTTCGATTGGAAGTGTAGAATGACGGTAGGAACCTTTTGTACAATAGCTTGAAAGTAGAGGGGAGGCCAAAGAGAATTAGATTAACTTCAGGGACTAAATTGTAAATTTTGAATTCTGGTCCGTTGACCAGTCAACAGTCAATGTTTGATTTTTTCTTTAACTACAATTTTGCCCCTCATTTTCAAACGCTTGTAGAATCTTCGTTTTTCATCCGATTTGATCCAAACCAGCGTCAAATTGTTCCAAATCCAAAGATCTACATTTTAATTCTAAAATCACGGGATGAACAATATTATAAAATAACCGTTTTACCCCTGAACGGCTGTAAGCCGTAAACTTCCGTTTTCAACCCAAATTCTTCGTTTTAAGTCCGTTTTTATCCCAACAAGTTTCCACGCACTCTAAATAAGATTATCTTATTAATAAACTAACTAATTTATCTTTTAGCAATCAAATACATTAATCAAACTTTAGAATCCTTAGGAAAAGACTGGTTTGCCCTTTAACCTCTGCACCAAATCCGGTGGTCCTATAACTCTAGGAATCTCTTATTATAGTTATTATAAGTTAATTATCATGTCTATTACAATGTTACGAGCGCACGATATCATTTGTAGGACCAGAAGAACCTGAAGCATAAAAGCGATTACGCTCCAAAATAGTGCTCATATCAAACCCGGTGGGATAATTTCCACTCTTCATTGAGTTTAACATTCTATGTTATGATTGCTATGTTAAGGTGTGATATGTGAGTAATATATGTCATGATTATGCAACAATTGTGAAATTATATTCAAGTCGGGTAATGGCACGTATTATGTGTATTATGTTCAAGCCGGTAATGGCCCATACAATGTTCAAGCCGGGTAATGGCCCGTACTATGTTCAAGCCGGGTAATGGCCCGTACAATGTTCAAGCCGGGTAATGGCCCGTCTGATGTGCACAAGAGTTATGTTTTCATGTTATGTGTTATTTGCATATGCATTTTATCGAGTAATCATTGAGATTATTCCAGGGTGTATTTGAAACACTCACCCTCATATCCATTGTTCTGAGATCTTGAGTTTGAGGTGAAGGGACGATGAGGATGCATCACCGTACTTTTTGGATAAGTTGTGTAATTATTATATATATTATAAGTTTTGCAACCGGAGTGAAAGATAATGGTGTTTTGGTGAAACGTCTGTAACAAAAATATATTTTGCTCTTCTTGTTTTCGATGTATAATTATCGCTGTGAGCAAGGTTTGTTAAATTCTCTTTTCTTAAGTACGTATCACCGATTTACGGTTGCTTTGGGGTTAATATTTTTAATTTGGCTATAGCTTCCGCTTATAAGGATAATAATTTTATTATCGTATCTCCTGGAAATGAGTTTGAAATGGTATTTTAGTAGCGCCTCACCCCAAAGTGATATTATTTTAAAAAGGAAGAGAACTTGGGGCGTTACAACGACCCCTAATTAATCTATCCCACGAATAACCCCAAAATATGTATTTAGGATTCAATTCATGCGATGCATTAACGTGTCAAATTAATAGGGCGAACTAGACTATGAAAGCGAAACGTTCGAATCATACGATCTAGAACTCGTTGTCCTTAGAGCTACAAACTCTATTCGCTACCACAATTACACGCAAATAACAATTACGGATTATAGCATGTAATTTAGCTACGAACGAATATTAGGCATGCAAGATGATCGGACTCACATAAATAATAATTCGAACTACGCCTAGCAATTAAACAAACAACGAGAAAAATGAATTAAGATAGAGGTACGTTACTATTAAAAGCAGACGAAGCATTTCAGTTACGGCATCTTCGGATTAGAAAGTGGTTTAGCCTCTATGCGAGGCCATAGTATGCACGATTACAAGAAAACGTGCGAACAAGAATTACAAAAGAAATAATAAAAAAATGTTCTCTTCTTTTTCTCTCAAGAAATTCTAGTCACGTTCTCCCCTCTTCCTGCGTTCTTTCCTCGCTTCTTTGGTTTTTTTCCTCTAACGTCCGAGTTCATCCCTTTCCCCCAAGTTGACTTTTCTCCACAAGGAAGCAATCAATCTTCTCTCTTAATCATCCTCTTTCCATTCTCGAGTGCGCGGCTTCCGATTCTCTACTTCTACGATTTTTATCCCGTGCTCCCAAAATTGCCTATTTACCTCGTATTTAATAAAGAAACGAAACATCACAAGAAAAGGCGACAGTAAATAAAATAAGTGGAAATAATAAATAGTGACACTTAATTAATAATAAAATAATTATATTAACCACACAAAATACACACAAAATTCCATTTATCGAGTTAATAAAAATGCGTAAATTTTATTGGTAAATAACTAAATAGAGATTCGGATATCACACAGTCACCAATATTAATCCATCTCCTTTCCTCTATTTTTCTTATAATATGTGTGTGTGTGTTTTTTTTGTTTATGTATTTCATTTTTTTGTTTTAATTTTGTGTTTTCTACCATTTGTTGTTTCTTTATATGTTTATTCGTAAATAAACAATATTAGAGAGATTTTGAGATTGAAGGACTATAGATTTGTGTTTTCTACAAAACTGTCAATAAGGAGTAGAAAATGATTAAAAATTCTTTCACTTGGCTCCGATGGAAAACCATCTAAGTATACTACAAATGTTGTGTACAAATTTTTTTTTGAAATTTGTAGTTTTAGTTGTAAATTATATTTTAAAATATATGAAATGATAAATTCATTTTGTCCTAAATTTATATTATTCAATAACAAATAAATGTTTAGAATTTTTTTGTATTTTTTAAATTTAAATTTATATTGTATAATAAATATGTGAAATAATTATTCAATTAAAAAAATATATATATATTATCTAGTAACCATGAAATTTGCGGGCCTAATATCTAGGTCCTTTTCAAGAAGATACTCATTTTTCAAGTCTTGATTGAGGTGGTGTCTAAGAGAAATCAAAGTCTTTTGCATTAGTGGATTGAGAACCTTGTACAATTGTTCACTCAAATCGGATGAAGTTAGGTGAATCTCAACATCAAGAGCTCAAGTCAAGTAATTATTGTCATCAAGAGCAAGCTCAAGAAATTCTCTCTTAGTAATATCATACATTTTTCCACTACAATTATTAGGAAGTAAAAATTATGCCTAATATTAAAGAGAAAACAAAAATATTCAATTATTTTCAAACATATCGTAAACCGTATATGTCTTGCATAACTCTTGTAAATCAAACCATTTCCAATCCAATTATGTAAAGGTTGCAAACTAATACTAAATTATTAAGTATGACTCTTAAGTCTCTTGAAAAAAATTGTGCATATAGTTTATAAATAAAAGTTTTAAATAATTTAAGGACATCTAAATATGTATAAATTAAGATATGAATAAAAATTAATAAGACATCCAAGATAATTTCAGATTATGAGTTCTATAAGAAAAATGAATAAAGCTGTCAAATACCAAAAGCATAATTTAATGCCACCATTGCGAAACTCTTTTGCGCAAATAAGCACACTGCCTTTCTCTGTGTTTATTCGCATCATTAATTTTAGCTTGCAAATTTATCCAAAATAACCATGGGCTATAAATAAGAAAGAGAAACGGACCCCTCAACATTAGTAAATTCACGAAACAATAAAAGGAAATTAAAAGCACACTACCTAGTGCTAGAATAATTAATGTTTCAACTATATAAAAACATATTTAAGTGGCTAATATTTTTCTATAATTATGCAATAGAGGGATGCACACAATAATTATAGAAATATAGATGGATTTTGACTTCATACTAGATATTCTTATAAATCAAGAATCAAATTGGAATGACGACGAACACAAATTTCAATTAATTTTTTTAATTTCAACGCAGACGCTCTAAAACTAAGAAATCTTAAGATGTGTTTGAACAATAGGAAAAATCTGTCGAAAATTCTTGAGTGAATCATAACTCCACCAATTCTATGAGGCGGATTGCAAATTGAAAAAATAAGTAAAATAGGTTTCAGTTTCAATTTTTCAAATTGCATCGTAAATATATTTCAAAATATCATATACTATCTATAAAAATATATAGATATATATATAATTTAAAAAAATACACAAATCCAAGACTTCAATTAAAGAAGGCCGATGTTGCTTTGAGAGTCAAAAGAGATTTATTTCGTAGTCGTTAGAGATTTATTTGAGAGCCGAAGGGATAGAACACTTGTGCTTAAAATAAATAACAAGAACAAGAATTTGTTTACCCAATTCGTGAAGAATGACTATTTACGGGGACGAACCAAGATATTTCACTATATTTCTTGTAGTACATAATGTAACCCTCAAATCCCATTAGACATCCCTACTATTAAATATCTTTCCCAACAAGTAATGTCCATAATTATAATATATTTACATACGGTATATAATCAACTTTCATTCTAATCAGCACAAAAATTAAGTTTTTGCCTATCAAATCAAATAGTCAAGGTGGCGTAAAATAACTCAATAAAATTCTGAAAAATTATCAGTACATGTCATGATTTGACTAATCTGTAAATTTGGCTGAATTATATCCGATTATGAAATTCAAAATGCTGATCTACATATATCAAAATTAAGTTATTAATATTTCACAAATAATCATGTATATAGCAATTAAATATTGAAAAAAATGTTGAATATTGTATTAAATACAACTTGATAAGAGTATAGCTTATTAAAGAATAATAAGTTGATTCTCGTATATATTATTTTATTTTCAGCACGCACAATATACGTAGTTCAACATTCATTGGGCAATTTTTTTAAAATTTTTTTAAAATTTAATTTACTTATGGTGATTGATACTCTTGGGTGTTACACTTTTTTTGTTCGTCCCACAATATTTTTCACATCCTCAAAATAGAAAATCCTCTAAAACTCCACCTTCACAATATCCATTAATTTACATAAAATGTAATTACTTTTGAACTCATACATACGAGACAACTCAATATTTTTTTTTATTTTATACATAAAGGTTTACAAAATTACTCTTCAAAACTTCAACCATTACTATTCTTTCTTAAAAAGAGTGTGCTCCCTCTTATGAAAAATTCCATGAGATGAAGAGAGTTTTAATTTTGAATGTTAAAGTTATTTCATTAAAAGATATTAGTTGAATACTAAAATGTATTAATTTTTATTAATTGCAAATTTAATTTTATGGTAAAAATTTATTTAACTATACTAGGGAGGGTGGCACCTCAATTCTTTCTTGAGGTGGTCACCCAGAAATTTGAGTTTCAATGTTTAGATAAAAAGTAGGAAACATATTAGGTATCAAATAAGGAAACTTATATAATAAGTTGTTGTCTAAAAAAAGACAAAGAAGGAGGATTTCAATCGTCTGCGATCTTTTGAGTCTTTAAAAACACTCGAAATGAGACAAATTTGTTGAAAAAGTCTTTGTACTATGAAAATGATCTTTGGTCATTTATGTATCTGCATATTATCAACACATCAATAGTTTAGAAACCAAGAAGATTAAAAAGTAATATCAAATAAACAAAGGATATGTAGACTTGAATTTACAAAAGATCTACTCGTGTATAATTAGCTAATTTAAACTTTAGTTAAAATTGTCATCTGTACTAAAAATACGTTGTATCACCAAAATCTCTATATATATTAGAATACACAAATGTTGAAAGTGGAGAATTACAAACCTGATATATAAACACTATAGTCCACATTGTAATTTGCGAGAAAATAATGTGAATATGATATTCAATAAGCATAATTACCAAATGAAGTTTCTTAAATTTTAATGTCTTCTAAATTATTATTTTCATATTAAAATGGATAAAAATAATAAAAAAATTAGTACGAAAATTTTCAATCATCCAAATCTTACTATTGAAATTCACCTTCGCCAATTATCAAAGTGTATCACAATTCTTACCCCTTTGAAATGTTGACAACTAATCTCTTCTCTCTTAAACATGTACTATAAAAATATGTAGGTTCATATTTCTTATCCCTGATATATAACCTTTATATCTAATTTCTTGATTTGATGATTTTTTTGGAAGAATTAATAGATAAAAATAATAATTATTGTGAGTTTTGAGAGAATTTTTAGTTCAATTTTTCTACGACATTGTAAATTGAAATTATGTCCATTTTTAATTAAAATTATTTTTAACTAAAATATTGAATACACATAAATATAGAATATTATATAACATATTGCAATATTTTTAATAATTTTTAAATATTTTATTTGTGTAGAGAATTGTGAAATGTTAGAAATCATTCTCATATATTAAATTAAAATAGTCTCCACCATTCATTTATGATTTGAATTTGTATAAATAGAAGTAAACTTTTTATTAGTAAATCATCTAAAAAGGTAATCAAATATCCAATAAAACTATTATTATTCATAAATTTCAAAGTAATCAAATTTACTGACTTAAAAATGATATTTCTTTAACCTAAATAATGCTTATAATTTGATTATTGAAAATATTTAATTATAAAATCTAAATTTCAAGAGTTGTAGCTCAAAGACGATTCTAATACATAAGTTACTCAAAATCGTAAATAAGTTCCCAATACTTAACACATAAATTAGGATAGTGATTACCGGTAGACAAAGAACATCATCATTGCTAGTGTAGGGAAAAGAAATAAGGTAATTCATGCTCCTTGGAAAATTAATTGTTGTGAGGAATTAAATTCATGTTAAGTAAAGATTTGCTAAATAGTAACAAACATTCCTTGTTTTTCATTTGTTTGTCCCTTTTACAGTTGAATAATTAATTGTTAATTATTGGGAGAAAAATTATTTGTTGCTAAGAATTTTCAATTATATGTAAGCTTTTGAGTTTTTTTCAAGCTTTTTCATTAATTTCTACAAATATAATTTCTACTAAAACCAAATGTGTCTACTGGCACATGAAACTTAATCGACTAAAACTGAGCTACCAAATAAAATAAAAACAAACATGATAATTAAGTCAGTTAGTATCGGTTGAAGGAAATAAGTATAATAGTTGCATTTCTTCTCATTTTCTTCCTCTAGATTAAGTATAATAGTTGCATTTTTTCTGCAAAAAGAAACTTATAATTGCCCATTAATTAGTCTATTCAATCAACTATAAAAATATCTAACACATATTTTTCTCATTAATAAACCTCTGACACATTTAAGCAAGCTGAGTACATACATATAAGTAAAATTGATGAAATTATCTATTGAAAAAAAGCTCAGAATTCACACTCCCAGTACTGAAAACAGAATAATCTTAAACTAATTAAAACAAAAACAAAAAATAAATAACACGCGTTCTAGCAAAACTATGACATGTATTGAGAGAAAAATGCATACTTATTTAGACAATTATGGCTCAGAAAATATAAATCAATATAAACCGAGATGAAGATATAAACTGACTGAATTGATTCTGATTTAGCGCTTACCTGATGGGAGAAGGAGTGAAAATATGCATCCAATTCACGAGCAGGAACAGAGAAAAGTTTATTTGGCATCTAACATCTTCTTGAATATACATAAGGATTTGATTGAGGCATTTTATCAAACATGTGATTGGCACAGGTAAAAACTCCTAACATCAAAAACAACGAATGAAAAATTCTGCCCATAGAAAAATACAGGAGTGAGTATATTATGAACTGTAGATAAAATTGCACGAGAATCAAGAATTAAATAAAAAAATATTTACAACAAATTAATTCCTTGCTTTGGAAATGGAGAAGACTTAAGCGATGGAGATGAAGATATAAACCAGAAAAGGGAAGAAACTGTGAGAAAAAGAAAAGATAAAGACAGAGGCGATTCAGAATTTTCTGGACTCTTACTTACCGACTACCGGATATAAATCGGGTGAGGGATGAGCTTACCGGCCACCGGCAACAAACTGGACAAGTGGCCGCTCATCCCTCTTTTATATTAGTATAGATATAGATATAGATATGATACTTTAAAAAAATTTAAAGCAATGTATATCCGCCAATAACTGTAAATATTGTAAATCTGTGGTGAGCCTGTGGTTTTAGATGAATGGGATTCCTGTTTTAATCTAGGTATTTGTATTAAATTTCAACTAAAAATCCAAATACCCAGCCCAAAGTATCAAGCCCATTAACTTGTAAATATACTAAATCCAGGGAAAATCTGATCTCATTATTTATTTGTTTTAGATAATAATATTTTTATTATAAAATCCACAAGGAATGCTGCGGAAGGGGCATACTGCTGCATCCAGTTCCAGTGCATTAGGAAAACAGACAAAGCATCCCGTTACTATACTAAATACGATAATTTATTATTTGCCACGTACCAACCTACATCAGCCACTCTACTGTATAAATAGAGTGTACGACTCCATGTTCATTACTTTACATGCATGCCCAACAAATCAGTTCTCGAGGAGACCAAAGCGATCCAAACGAAATTCCGATGGCTGACTACAGCGGCGGCGACGCCTTTATCAATCCGACTACCGTCACCGCCGACGGTGCCTTGATACCACCTGTAAATTCATACAAATGCGGTGTATGCGGTAATGTTTTTTCGTCTTACCATGCGCTGGGCGGTCATAAAACCAGCCACCGTAGTTCATACCCAAGTTGCAGACGTCATCAGTGCTCCACATGTGGCAGGAGTTTTGCCACCGGACAAGCATTGGGCGGTCACATGCGTAAACATTACGCTGGCGTAATCGATCGCCGTAGAATTGGTGTGAATTCTTCCAACGGCGGCGATGACCCTAGTGTGGTCACGTCCTCCTCCGATAGCGTTACTGTAAGCAGCGGCCCCCAAATTTGGACTTGAACTGGCCGCCTCCAGAGCCAGATTTGACGCTCAAATTGTAGATTAATTGTATATATTCAGAATCTTAGAAAGCTTAGTTTAGTTAATTAGTCAGGTCTACCTTTCATTCTTCTGGAGTACTATTTTATTGGATCTCCAGAATTTAGTTTTGTTGTTTCTACAATTTTGACACTTTGCATATGCATTTTTTTTTTTACTGTATTTTTTAGGACTTTGGGCAATCTTCTGAGGCCTGCTACTTTCTGTTTGTATTTTTGTCAGACAAATAAATATATACTCCCTCGATTTACAAAAAGTATGTTCGTTTTGGATTTGATAGGTTTTAAGAAAATGTAGATAAAATAAATAAAGTATATTTTGGAGTATTGTGTGGTCCAGCTTATTAGTTAAGTAGTTGATTATTGGTGTAAAATCAATAACTTGCCAAAAATTAAGTGACGGTTGAATGGTGAAGCAAAAAATATTATTGAAAAAAACAGTGTTAGCATACTTTTGGTGGATAGAGAGAGTATTAAATAGAGAAATAAATATACTTACAGGTACATGATGTGCATGTAAACATATTTGGATTCTCTCCATTTCTTTGTTATAAATTTTTGTAAATTTGAGAGATATGAACATAAAAATAAAATAATATGTGAAATATAAAAAGTTGGACTCACCCATTATTTTATTATTATGTTTATCTTTATTCGAAATTTACAAAAAAATTACAGAAAAAAATAAAAAGGATTCATTTTCGTCTATAAACTACATTTTGGTTAGAGGTGGCAAATCGGCGGGCCGGGCCGGCCAGCTCATCGGGCCAAACGAAATTTTCGGGCCGAGCCGACCGGGCCGAAATTTGATCGGGCCTACAAAATGGAGGCCCAGCACTGCCTGTATGGGCCACCGGGCTATCGGGCCACCGGCCCGTTGCTCTTTTTTTTTATTTACAAAAAATTATATATAACAATTGTATTAAAATAGTGATCATATAATGTTTATTTATAAAAAAAAATAAGTTTAATTATCACTTACACATTACTAATAAATCTATACAAAAAGAATATAAAATAAGTTAATGTGAAATACATAAACTATCATAATGCATAAGCCCATAATATTAGTCCATTAAAATTCACAAGTCCAAATAAAAGTATCAATGACTCAATTGAATGTTGATGTGATAGGGTTCACTTTCATAATTTGAAAATATTATAAATTATAAAAATTTTGATCAAAAAGTTGAAAATTTTATTAAACTAAAATGGTTCAAGCAAGAGATATTCGTGAGATCAAATCCAATTAATATAGAATATATGTGTTAGTCTATCAAATGCCACTAACAAATTTAAATGAATAAAGATCTTTCTTAATTTTCTCTCTCACAAACGAAATATGATTGCATTTCATGTCTTCCATATTAACCAAACAACACATTCTCATATAAATTATTAATTATAAATTATAACTATTAGTTACTAACTTAATATTGATTTCATATATTAACATTGATTTATTTATACTTTGAAATATGGAAAAAAAAACTTTAAAAAAATTTTTAAAAAGTCACGGGCCAACGGGCGGCCGCGACACGGGCCGGGCCAAGCCAAACGGCCCGGTTTTCGGGCCTATAATTATCCCCGCCCTAGGTAAATATGCGGGCGGGCCGAGGCGGGCCCATCGGGCCGGGCCTAAATTGCCGGCTCTAATTTTGGTGCATTAAGGAATAGAAGAACAACACATCAAGCTATACAAAGACCAAATGCTTGAGAGCCAAAAAGAATATGGACAATTACTCATCAAGTTACTTTCATTACCCTTCTTTTTATATTCGATTGATACACTTTAATAATATAAAATATTATTTTTATGTTATCACGATTTATATACTTTAGTAATATAGATTATATATTTCAGCTTATTAAAACCGACACTCTATAATTAATAAATCAAGTTTTACCATAAACCATTATTCATAATACACTTTACCTATCTAAAAGTATTATGGTAAATTTCTAATGTCAATGATATTATTTTCAAGTTGTTCAAGTAAATGAACTTTTAATATCAAGGTCGTATTAATTACCATATTATTATGCCAAATATTTGATAATTACATTTTTTTACAGGAATATTTGATAATTACATTAGTAATTTATACCTCACTAATTTTGGGATAAAGAAAAATTATTTAAATAATAAAAATAATAATTTTTTTGTTGTTATAATATTTTTATAATATACAATATAGTTAAACTGAAATGATAATACAAATATAAAAAAATAATTAAATATTTAGTACTTGATAACTCTATAAATACTAATAAATCCGTAAATTTGTTTCAAGTAATAAATTATACTTAATTTTTTTAAAAAAATTAATTTGTAAAACAACATTTGTTGCATACTTTAATGATCTCTCATTAGAACCGCGACACAAAATTTACCATCCTCTTTTGTTTTTGACTCTAGAGAGTGCAAGTCTGGCCACATATAACATCACATAACTCTAGCGCGTTGATCGGCGTAATATGTAAGATGATAAAAAAATTACTAGATTATACATATTTTATTTTTGTTGTTCATAATATTTTATAAATCGAATATACAAATTAAAAAAATTAATTTACGTGCATTTTAGATTTTTTATTAATTAAGTAAATTTTGTTCTTTTTAAAAGTGAAAATATAAATTAATTTATAGTGTATGAAATTTACATGAAAATCAATAAAAAAATCAGTTAATTTAAATAATCTAAGTAAATTAATTTTGTATTTTTATACAAAAGTAAAAAAACAATTATACTTCTTAAAGGGATTAAACTATGGATTACACAAAATAAAAAAATTAATTTATGATTCACACTTTAATTAAATGATTTTAATTATGAAGAATAAAAATATAATTATATTACTTTATTTTTAATAAAATATTGTGAATTCATACTAATAAAAAATCATTACATATAAAAAGTAAAAATATATTTTTTAAAGTGGATAGTAATATAAATAAAAAAATTAATGTATAATACGTAATTTATAGAAATTAAATTCATTTAAAAAATTACAATAACTCGAATAATTTCTAATGAATTGAATGGTTGAGATTAGAATCATTTCATAAATGATTGAGATCAACTCTTTAAAATAAAATGAATGAGATTAGAGAGATTTAAAATAAAAGGATGTGATTTTGCCATATAATTTTTATATATCTCTTTATTTATAGATAGACTAGATATTAGGCCCGCGAATATTCACATCTCCAATAATTTTTGTTGATGTTTCTAGGTATACTAATGACATAACATTTTTTTCGTTTATTTTCTAAGATAAATTAATATATTAAATAATTACTAATTTCGATTCTCGCTTAAACTTGAATATTAACCACAAAAGATCGAAACATGGATAAAGAAAACGAGATATGTTCCTGCTTTTCAAACACCATCAACAAGTTTTCTTTTGTTATCATGCAATTTCAGTTTATTGCTAATTTTAATTTATACATATATATAGATGTTTAGTATGCATATATAAAAATAAATTGTTTAATATAATGATACTCATGTGATATGTCTTTTTTAATATTAATTGTTTATTATTAATTGATTAATTAAATTTTGTATAGGAGCTGTTGAAATTGAGTATCTAAGAGATTTATACAATTGTGAGTTTTTCGATAAATTTACTACTACTATAAATAAATTTATTATTATATTCTTCACCGATTTATTGTAAACTTTGATGCATTCTTTGCTATACTTTATAAGGTTATTGTTTTCATTTAATCATCACTTATTTAAATTTTAATTATCAACATAAAACATATATGAAGTGAATTGTACCAAACATGCCCGCATGATCGGAAGATCAATACTTTCGTAAAGACGTGGTAGAATATCTCCAATTGGTATGTTATAATTTAAATTAATTATAAATTTCAAATTATAAATATGAATACAATATATATTTTTTAAGATTTTGTACAATATATAATTATATTTCTTGGTAATATTTTTAATTAGATCCTAATGTTGGAAGGATGAAAAGTAAAATTGCAAGAATGCTCCGTAAGAGAATTATTGATGCTAAACGAGCAATGTCTTTTGCAGGTTGTTTATTTTTTCTATTTAAAAAAATACAGTTACATATATTTTAAATAACATATTTTATACAATATATATTCAGGTTAACAACAATTAAATATCGAAAGTGATATTTTTTGGTTTATTATTTCAATTTATAATTTAACCATTCTTTTGTATGATGAACTATTAATTTTTGGAAGAGATAGCCAGTGGATCCGGTATGAATGAAAATTCTTCATTTGTTCATAGTACATCGGTTCATTTGAATTGTTGGAAGAAAATCACACTCCATCAACAATGATCAAAAACATTGGGTTGCTACAAAAAAATTATTCAAGGACGCAGACGATGAATAATATTGGGAATAAAGTGTTCATACCCATAATGTCACTTAGTAATTCGAGATCCATCAATGCCGGTAAATTTTCGGGAAGATAATTTTCAATTCTATTGTGTTTTGCGATGACGATAAATAAAAGTCAAGGTCAATCGCTTTCAAACGCGTTGGATTGTACCTTCCCAATTCGCTTTTCACACATGGACAATCGTACGTGGCATTTTCAAGAGTAAAGAGTATAAAAGAATTTAAAATTCTTTTACTTGGCTCCGATGGAAAATCATCCAAGTATACTATAAATGTTGTGTACAAAGAAATTTTTCGAAATTTGTAGTTTTAGTTGTAAATTATGTTTTAAAATATATGAAATGATAAATTCATTTTGTCCTACATTTATATTATTTAATAACAAATAAATATTTAGAATTTTTTTGTATTTTTAATTTAAATTTATATTGTATAATAAATATGTGAAATAATTATTTAATCAAATATATATATATATATATATATATATATATATATATATATATATATATGATTTTATCTAGCAACCGCCTAATATCAAGTCTATCTATAAATAAAGAGATATATAAAAATTATATGGCAAACTCACATCCTTTTATTTAAAATCTCTCTAATCTCATTCATTTTATTTTAAAGAGTTGATCTCAATCATTTTATGATATGTTTCAATTTCATTAGAAATTATTCGAGTTATTGTAATTTTTAAATGAATTTAATTTCTATAAGTTACGTATTATACATTAATTTTTTAATTTATATTACTATCCACTTTAAAAATATATTTTTACATTTCCAAAAAATTGACTTCTAAATATTCACATCTCCAACAATTTTTCGTTGATGTTTCCAGTATACTAATGACATAACACTTTTTCCAATTTTTTTCTAAGATAAATTAATATATTAAATAATTACTAATTTCTAATTCTGCTTAAACTTGAATATTAACCACAAAAGATCGAATCATGGATAAAGAAAACATATACGTTCCTCGCTTTCAAACACCATCAACGGGTTCTCTTTTGTTATCATGCAATTTCAGTTTATTGCTAATTTTAATTTATACATATATATAGATGTTTAGTATGTATATATATAAAATAAATTATTTAATATAATGATACTCATGTGATATGTCTTTTTTTAATATTCATTGTTTATTATTAATTGATTAATTAAATTTTTATAGGAGCGGTTGAAATTGAGTATCTAAGAGATTTATACATTGTGAGTTTTTCGATAAATTTACTACTACTATATAAATAAATTCATTATCATATTCTTAACCGATTTGTTGTAAACTTTGATGCATTACCGCTATATTTTATAAGGGTATTATTTTCAATTAATCATCACTTCTTTAAAATTTAATTATCAACATAAAACATATGTGCAAAGAATTGTACCAAACATGCCCGCATGATCGTAAGTGTGTGCGGTGAATTGTACCAAACATGCCCACATGATCGGAAGATCAATACTTTAAAGACGTGGTAGAAGATCTCCAATTGGTATGTTATAATTTATATTAATTATAAATTTTAAATTACAAATATGAATACAATATATATATATATATATATATATATATATATATATATTTTAAGATATTGTACAATATATAATTATATTTCTTGGTAATATTATAAATGTTGTGTACAAATAAATTTTTCAAAATTTGCAGCTTTAGTTGTAAATTATGTTTTAAAATATATGAAATGATAAATTCATTTTGCCCTACATTTATATTTTTAATAACAAATAAATATTTTTTTGTATTTTTTAATTTAATTTTATATTGTATAATATATATATATATATATATATATATATATATATATATATATATATATATATGATTTTATCTAGGAACCCCACGAAATTCGCGGGCTTAATATCTAGTTAAAGGATATATATATATATATATAAAATTTCCAAATGAATTTTATTTGAATTTCTTATATTCCAAATCATTGTTCTGAATTAGGATTTTGTGAAAATAATTTCAAATTGCTAGATTAATTTTGATGTAGTTTTTTTAAGAAAAATCTTATCCTAATTAATAATTAGTAATTATTTATATTAATGATAATTAATGAGTGTGTGCGCATGAGTGGAACTAAGTTACTCTATGTAGAGTGAAATTATTAAGTAAGTATTCGAATTTGAGACTTGCTTAAATTAATAATGAATACCGATTTATTAATGAAGTGACAAATAAATAAAATATATATATATATATATATATATATATATATATATATATATATATTGGTACACGAGCGAGCGCACTTAGATTTTAAATTCAACTAAACCGAAAATTATGTTGATAAATTTATCTACATGGGCGAAAATATCCACCGATATATCGACATTTCTACCGATATATCTCTGCTTTTTTTTCATGTCCGATACATTGACATTTTCACCGATATATCGACAGTTTCACCGATATATCAATATTTCTACCGATGTATCCGTAAATTTAAGATACCAATATTTATATCTACACCAATATTTTCTTCCTTGTTTATCTAGTCTCACAGGCTTAAAAATTATGTTGATTAATTGGAAAAAAAAATGATTTGTTGTATGGGCTTAATGTTTCCGGCCCAAATAAAGCCCAATAGCTCCATTCGGACACATAAGAGTATAATTATTATAAATTTAATATAATTTCAGACCCGGTTGTAATACACCCGGCGGCGCGAAGGACGGCGGCGAAGATGAAGTCGAAGCTCGCAGCTTCCTTTATCTTGCTGGTTATGCTCGCTGCCAAAACCCTAACTTATTTCCGCATTCTAATGTCGGTTCTTTCAGCGACCAAATTGTTTTGTTTTTCCTTTTCAGGTACATGTTGCAGAATCACGCGCAGCACAATGCCGTCAAGGTCAATGATCACTTTTCTTAACTTCCGCCACTACCAAATTAGTTGCAGGTAAATCTGTACGGAATTGTTTGGACCACCTATTGTCAGTGTATTGATTCATCAATTTAACTGCACTGGTGAATACTCAAGAGTTTTGTGTTTGATTATATGTTGTTTAGCTGCATTCAATTTTATGGCTTTAATGCTGAGACGTGTTGGTTATTGCTGAACTCTTGGTGAATAATTTCTTCAGACTGCAGTGTGTGTGAGTGTGTTCTTCATAAACAAGATTGATGGCGGGAGAAGACATAACAAATAAATCTATGCTCTTACAAAATGTTACTATTAAGAGATGTTCATAGCAGCTGTCATTGGCATTTATAGCTTACATCTTTAAATTACCAGCGTCCCAGCTAAACGATTTGAGAGCTCAAGTAGGGCAACTCACTCTTCTGCAGACAATGATGTGTTCTCAGATTTGGGCCCTGCATCAGAATGCCCTCCTAAGAAAATAGAATTGTTTACTAAGAAGACTGACAATTTTGTGGTATGTTACAGATGCCCGTATTGGTGTTTCCTCTTAGATTGTGTAATAACGTTATTGATCTTGTTTGTTTCCTTTCTGACTTGAGCTGTTGACTCTTCTTCCATTGAGGATGATGATTTTTCGGAATTGGGCCCGGGAATATCTGAATGTTCGACTAAGAAAATAAAATTGGTTACCGAGAAATCTGATCATATCCTGGTATGTTATACAGTTGTTCTTATCACTTTTTCCCTGTCAACTTTGAGATAATGTCATTGATCTTGTTTGTATCCTTTGTGAATCACAATGCATGATGTTATAGGATTATTTCCAGCATGTTTTACAGTCGTCCAGCCTTGTTGATGCTAGCAAACACACTGAGTTGTCCTTATCGCAATTTCCTCATAAATCTGGACACAATGTTATCAATCTTGTATCAGTGTGTCCTTTTTGGGTGACATTTGATATTTTTAGTAACTAATTTGAGTTCATTTTAAGCAATACTCTGTCTAGGGAGATGGTAATTCTTTTCAGTACAGTTTATATTGAGGGTAGCAACATTAACCCATCTGAACTCTGTGGATATTATGCTTTGACTCTTAATCATCTAAACAACACAATATTTCACTCCCAACCGTCCAGACTCCATAATCTTTCAACACTTTGCCCTCTACAACACAGAAGGGGGTGTAATTTTCCTCCACATTGCCAAGTTCTTGCTACTTTTGGGTTTGGGAAAAATGAATCTTCAACGAACAAATATAGAAAGAAATGGACAACCATTTGTGGAGGTTAATTGGTAGAGCTGCTGTAGTTATTTTTTTGTTATTACTGAAGGTTCAAGAAGACGAAATCAAACCCAGAAATAGCAAAAAACTTGGCATGTGATAGGAAATCAGCTTATATTCCATACCTGATGTTTTGTAAATTGCAAAATGGAGATAACAACTGTGTTTTGTTTGTTTAAATCTCAACAAAAGAATAAGTGGTAAAGTGTAGAAATTGGCCATGGTTTGATGAGTAATGTTATTAACCCTTATGTTTATGCTTTTAATTGGTATCCAGAAAGCCCGTCCCGTAAAAGGAATCCCCTCGCAAGCCCCTCTCTTCAGATAACAGGTCAAGTGTGAATAAAAATTTATCCGCAGTCAATGGAACGAGTTCAGGTCCCAAGCTTGGTGGACACGGTCATTCGCCAACATCTACTGATGGCACTAGTGTGGTCTCTAATATAGAAGGTCCACTCTCTGTTTCCATTAACAATGTGCCTTCTACAGTTGGTCTCCCTGAGCTCGTAGAAGCTATTTCTATTTTTGGAAAGGTTTCTGGTGCTTCGTTTGTAGCTGCATCTAACTCTCGTAGGTGTTGTAACATCGAATTTGAGGTAATTAAAATTTCCCCATTTTTGTATATTTTTCTTTAGCATAAGTTTATATTCTGAGGTACTTCATCCATTTGTGTAAAGGATGTAGAGTCGAGCAGAAAAGCGATTATAACTGGTGAAGTTACAGTGGGAAATCGAGTATTTCCCATTGATCATATTGATGCTGTAGATCTTGGTATGATTAGAATCAAGAACATAAGCGACAAGACTAGTGATTATGACATACACTCGATATGCAAGTCCGTTGGTGAATTAGTAGGATTGACAAGGACGAGCAAGGATTGTGCTGAGGCCTTCTTTAATGTACCGAATCATTCAACTCATTTGGATATAGTTAAGAAGTAAGAGTTTCTTCACATTACATATATACCTCTGCAGAAAAAATTATTGCATCTTTTCCATCCATTTCTTTGAATAAAATATGCCTGAAGATTGAATGAGATGTTATCTCCATTTTGTCTTGTAGGTTAAATGAGACGACAGCTGATCTCAACTGTTGGTCGGCGACGAGCAAATCTAAGTCGTTGGATGACGAAGGTCGATGCAAGTTAGGTTTACAAATTTTTAATGGCATTTCGAAGCTAAAATCAGACCTTGACTTGAAAAAGGTTCACTTGGCGGATCTAGAGTATTTGAACGCTAGTGTGATGCACATGGAATCCTCAGGTAGCATATGACATTTGTTTATTGAAAATTTTCAAACCAGCACTTGGCTCGAAGTTAATCAAGCAAAGCTCTTCTTATTCCAGAGATTATAATCGAGCTCAACAATTTGTGATTTGATAGATTATTAAGGGGTGATTGCAGACCCCCTAGAATCACTTTTTTCTTTAAAAAGATGTGTCATGCTTTTAAAAAAGTATTTTTAGGGCTCCAACCACACCAGTTTTTACTTCATATTGTGCTGGTTTCATGTCTTATTTATGGGAGTAAATCGAGTTGAGTTGGATCAAAGACTCTTCTCTTAGGAAAGTGAAATTTTTGTATAGCACCAGGGTACAAGGGACAGCCCCCCACCCCTAATATGTGTTTATTTTTTATTTATATATATATATATATTTTTTTTTTATCGATAAATGTTATTTGTTAGTAGTTAGAAGTTAGTTCACCAAGTTGACTTACAATTTCAAATTCTTCAAGTCTCCTTATACTTCTCACTCCAAATTCGTTTTCAGGAATCGAACTCGCTCTCCCACTAAAGTGGGAACACTGGTGGCCAAGTGGGCTAAGCCCCTTGGTTATGTGTTTATATTTATACTAAATTACTAATATCCCCAATACATAAATCTTTGGATCTGCTATGCAGAGTTTTTATTAGTTCTTTTTTAAATTTTGGAATAATTGTAAAAATTATGACCTTTACCAAAAAAAAAAATCAATTTAATAAACTTGCTGCAATTCTCGGCAGGTCTAGTTGATGTGGAAATGTATAAAATTGTGATTAAATTGAAATATTAACCAAAAGTTTGTCAATTAATTTACTATTAAAAAAAAAAATTCAGTACTTTAGTGATAAATTGTTGATAAATTATTATGTGATACTCTCCCCGTCCCATAAAAGTTTTCACACTTTCCTTTTTCGTCCGTCCCAATATAAGTTTCACACCTTAAAATGAAAAACTTTTTATAAACTCCACCCTCACAATTTTCACTAATTTATACAAATGTCATTACTTTTACTCTCACATACACATATCACAATAAAATTTTTTTACTTTATACATAAAAGTTTACAAATTTATCCCCCAAAATTTCAATCATTACTCTTTTTTTTTTAAAGTGTGTGCATATGAAATCTTTTCGGGACGGAGGAAGTATAATTGTTAGATTTGATCTCATATGCATTCACCAATGCATGCACTCAAATCTATCATAAAAAAATACTAGGTGTTATAATTGAACATTATTATTTACTATAAATAAAAAATATCAATTATAATAACAAAAATATTAAATGTTAGCGTGATAGCAAAATTAACTGAAATGTGCTACAACAAAACTTGAGTCACAATACAAGAGACCAACTCTAATTGTAAATATTAAAATCTGAGTGATAAATTTTGAAAAACATGAAAATATTGTAACTTATCTTGCAATTAACCATAAAATTTTTGGGGATCTTAATTAAACAACCCTCCGGCTAAAAAAAAAAAGGGCAAAATTTTTACCAGCAAGAAAACATAAGCAATAGGTGTATATAAACTAGAACACATGAAACACCCAATACCAGAAACCTATACCACAAAAACAATGAACACAAAACAAGCAAGCAATTTGAATATGCACAGATAATCTGAAGTGTAGTTTTTTTTTTTTTTTAAAAAAAAAAAAAAGTTAGGTGAGAGGACCCGAACCTGAGACCTTACTCAAAGTGACAAACGTGCCCTACTGCTAGATCAAACATCTGGGCGCTGTAAATAGTTAGGCATGTTTAGTACAATCCCCGAAAATGAATTAAATTTAAATAACCCCCTGGTGAGATCATGTAATAGAAATCCTCGTAGTGAAGGTTCACTTGAGCTCGACGAAAAAATTAAGCAATAAGTGTTGGCAAAAGCAGCAAGTACACGTGGAAGCACATGCCAGACGAGCAGAGAGGCGCTACAACGAGTAAAGCAAATTAGATCAAACTCAGGTCAACTGAAACTTTAAAATAGCCAGAAAACCGAGGCAGCAGAAACTCCGAGCAGCATGGCCACAGGGTGAACTGAGAAAACAAACAGCTTCCATATGCACAACAATTCAAAGAATCAGAACCACTCTCATTCACCAGAAGATTCATTCCCTTTCAAATTCATATCCAGCGTCCTACAAGACTTCTCCCTGTTTTCACTCTCTGATACACTCAATGGTGTACATTCAGGAATCTGATAGCTCCTCTCATCAACATCAATCTTCATATACGAACATGGCCGCTCCTCAACTACTATATTACTTCCAGATTCTTGTTGTAATTCAAATTGTGATGACCCTAAAGGTTGTGCTCTCATTTGCACGGATCTCAGAAGAGCAGCCCTTCTTAAGTCAGCTGAGTGACATATGTCGCTTGGGGATGATGGGAATCGTCCCTCCGTATCAGAGCCACGCTGGCGTGGCTGTGGAGACTGTGTAGAAGAAACTACAGATCCATGTGAAGGATATGAGGTGGTGGGATGTCCTGAAACGAATGCATTTAGGTGTTTTTGGCACCTGTAAGGAGATACGGGGCTAGTGGGAGCACTCTCAGGCTGGGAAGAACAAGTGTTCTCGTAATACCTTGAGTCATCAGAATCTTCTGACATAGGTGAATACTGTACAGATGCTTCATCCCTGAAATTACAGATGTCAAGCGTAAGTAATACGAGAAAAGATGAATGAATGATAAATAACCGTCAACGTTACCAAGCAGGGAATAGGTGTTCATCACAACTATATATCGAGTTTAATTAGCCCCAGCATAAATTATTACACAAAGAGACCAAACATATATCAATATATATCTCCATAAGAAAGGTTTTTGTTGTACCCCTCCTTGTATAATTTCTTTAACTTATGTGTGAAGCCATTGGTATATGCAAATGAAAGGTTATAGACACACCCATAGGTTCAATAAACCCCATCGTCTAAAAGGCTCTGAGAGCTCGAACCTCACTAAATAGTGTGAGTGCCTTCATTTCCAGACTCTGGAGTACTTATGTGTCGATTTTCTTATGTTTTCACATTATATTATATTTCTGTCGAGCTATTATCACATCAATCTCTTGCTGGGAAGCTAGAATTCATGTTTAGGTGCCCTCATTAAGTTCAGCAAATACTTACATGTGATATGTATAATTACAATGAGGGATAGCGCAGTTACTAATTTTGCACGTATAAAAAAATATCATACTTACCTATGATAGGGAATTGTGCTTTCAAATCTTACAGGAGAATCCATAAGATTGTCCGGCATGTTATCTCCAACCGTCAGCCCATTCAGACTTGAAGCCATAATCTGCAATTCTTTCCAGATAATATAAGAAAAGGTAAGGCAAAGACAGACATAAACAGTGGCAAATCGATAAATAAGCATTTCAACTCAGAGGCGCATCAAGTAACAATAACTTTTCGAATGAAAATCACTGGTAATATGTATCATACAAGATCAATAAACATATCTTACAATTCAATTGCTTTTGTACAAACATCTAAGATGCTTTGTTTGTACAAAGAGGATAAAATTGCTGCCCATAATTTTAAGGTCATAAAAATCCAAGCTCCAAAACAGACAGCATAAATCCAAATTTCCTGATAATCTCACATGGATATCAATTCGGAATAATCATAAAAGTACAAAAGCTTCAAACGAATACATATTTAAAACTCATAATTAGTAAATAAGTAAACAAACTTGTGAGAAACATGCATTTTACGGAAAACTGTATCAGAAATAGAAACAATTCATAATTGGAAAACGAAAAATATATACATTAGGACGAAATTCAGACCTCGCTAAGATACCGTTTATGAGAGTGCAGATTATCGACATAAACATCATCTTCGGGATCTCTGCCTCGTTTAGCACTCGCCGCCGGAGAAGATGACGGCGAAGCGGTGGCGCCACTTTCGGACCCCGTTTCTTTATTACGGCCACCAAAATTGTTTTCTCCACTCACACTTGCCATTTCAACACATCTCAACAGAACAAAATTTTCATTTAGGGAGAGGAAGGGTTGAAAGGAATTTGAAATTTTGCCTTATGGTTAAAGTTGACGCTCCTCTCGCTCTCTCTTGAGAAGATGAAGATCATCGGAGGGATAGTGTTCCGGGTACGGGCTAAACCCGAAATTAAAATTGGGCCCTGATTTGTCATTTCAAATGGATCATACACCGCATATATATGGCCCAGGTTATGTGCACACACATTTTTATTTAGAACACCCACATTGTAAAAATTAAAAATGAAATAAATGTGAAATGACAAAAGTGCCCTTATAAAAATGTCAGTTTTCGGTAATTTTTTTCGAAAATACATCAAAATTTCGGCAAATTTTTCTGAAATTTAAGGTTTGAATTTTTTTCGGAAAACCTATTGTTCTCACATTTTGTCTGAAATTTATCCAAATTTTCGGAAATATTTTCCAAAAGAGCATATTTTCGGATAATTTTTCCGAATTCGAGGTTTGAATTTTTTTTTCCGGAAAACTATCATTCTCATATTTTGGCCGAAATTTATCCAAATTTTCGGAAATATTTTCCGAAAAAAGAACAAATTTTCGGATAATTTTTTTCAATTTTGAGGTTTGAAATTTTTAGTTGCAGAAGGGTATTTTAGTGAGTTATTGGGGGTGTACTCAATAAACGGTGTGTGTTTTCATAATGTGGGTGTTGTAAATAAAAATGTGTGTGCAGATAACCTGGGCCCATATATATATCTGATCAGATTCAGATCTAAATATGCTCATTTAATCTGGCCCATAAACCGGATATATACGATCTGATTCATATCTGAATAGGCCCGATATTTTCGGCCCATTTTATGCAAATCTGTTTAGGGTAAGCATTATTTTGTTTTTAAATTAATATATATATATATGTATTTTTTTCTTTACAAATTGATTAATTTTATTTGATTCGGAAATACTTCTCACTGTGTTGTTTTAAATGAGTTCAATCCTTTGGTTGGGAATTGTGAGAAATTCCGAAATGGAACATTAACGCATAATAAAAAAATTTTAAAAAAACATTAAAGTATAATAACAAAAATCACAAAAAGTGTAAAATGTAGTATTATAATATATATATATATATATATATATTTTTTTTGACGGGGAAAGTAAATTGAATAAATCAAGAGCCGGGAAAATCGGCTTCAACCAGAGTCAAAACATCAGAAGGAACAGAATAAGAAAAATAAAGCTCATTACAATGAAAAACAAATTGAGCTAAGCAATGAGCCACTGCATTGCCCATTCTCCTAATCCATTTGAAATAAACTTGCTCAAAAGCAGCACAATCCAAAAGAATATCCTCAATCACACCTCCAAAGCTGGTAAGATTCACCCTCGGCTGCAACAAAGCATAAAAACTTTCTGCGAATCCACTTCAACCACACAGCAACGTACATTTTCCCGAAGTGCCAGCTTGACCCCAAGTCGAACAGCCATGGCTTCCGCACTGTCAATTGAATCAACCAGCTCCTCCTTCACAGCAAAAACCCATTGAACCTGCGCATCCGAGTCACGTAGCACCCCACCCAAACCAGTTCCCCACTCCCGCCGGCAAGAAGCATCTGTGTTAAGTTTAAAATCCTCTCGGCGGCGGTTTCCACCTTCCATCCGCTGTACTTCTTCGTGGCCTACTCGGTTTTGAAGTTGCTGACTTGTGATCAATGATAGTCTGCTGCGCTAAGTCCAAGAGTTTCGGAATAGGAATTACTTTATCACCAAAAACCCATTCATTTCTTGCAAACCACAAAACCCAAAGAAGAGTGAGCACTAATTCCTGAGACTCCGTCGACATCTTCCAAATGACCTCACGTAACCACCTCTCAACATTCAAATCAGCTTGCCCCAAATCAATAGCAAACGGTAACGAACTCCAACATGGCCCCCACCACGGGCAATCCCTGATTGCATGCTCCGTCGACTCTACATCATCCCCACATCTCTTGCATGTCGGCTCAACGTTAACGTAGCGGGTGATCAAATTCAGGTTGGATGGAAGAATTCCATGCAGTAACCTCCACACAAAGAGTTGCACCTTAGGCGTGACATCTAAATCCCAGACCCATTTCCATATTGGATCCAGCTCACTTGCAGGCATGTTGTATGCCCTATTACGCTCCTGCATTAGAACTTTGTACCCTGTTCTGACTGAATAAACACCATCTTTTCCATGAGCCCAAGCAAGAACATCTTCCCGGTTGTACGAAATGGGCATTGCTAAAATTCTCTCCGCTTCATTTGCAGAAAAACACTCCCGCACCAAAGGAGCATTCCATGTTGAGGTACCCTCCACCATCAGCTCACTCACGCACCAGTTCTCCGGCATATTCCCACGTTCCGACGCCACTCTTGCACCCCCATCTCCTTGGAGCCACGGATCTTGCCAAATCCTATTGGAAATTGGTTTGGAACTTGGGTGTTGACCCAAGTTTGACCAAATTTATTGTGATAATCCATTTTGTGGAAAATGAAAATAAATTGCAAATTCATAATCTACGCTCGGAGTAGATGAATTTAATGTATTGATTTGCTCAAAACCAATTTCGGGTGAATGAGATATTAATACTTGAAGTTAGCAATTTATTACTTAATTTAATTGAATTGAAGAGTTGAAAAGTGGGGGAAGAAGGAAAATAAGTTTCCATGTCCCACATAGAAAAATTAGGAAAGTTTTTCCTTCCATATAAGTAGACTTGTGAGTCTTATATTAAATTGACTAAAGTCAATATGATGGTGGTGCTATGGTTAGCCCGAAGGCGGCTAACCCAAAAGTCCATTAACCGCACCCGCACGGCGCGCACGCACTTGGGCGCTTTAGAGGCGCGCACTTTGCACTTTGCACTTTGCACTTTGCACGTACGCATCGTCACGAGGAGCTGAGGAGCCTTCTTAATTTTTGACCAAAATTGGCTCGATCATGGCTCATGCTCTTGGACCGATGGCTCGGAGGCTAGCGGGGTTCGACCTCGCGATGTAACCGACACGGGTCGGGCCGCGCGACAATGCACGCGGCTAGGCGAACGATTGCGATGGCGCGGTTCGCCAGCCAACCGATGCGACGCTTCGACCTAAGTTGGTCCGCGCGCGCCGAAATCGTCAGCCCGGTGCGATGGTTCGGGTTCAAACCATGGGACGCAATCAGACCGCACGATGCGATCAAACGGACCATTTAATTATGTCCAACCGAAGGGGTGCATAGACCAAACGAATGGGTGCATCCAAATAGCCACCACAACTCTTCATAATCTATAAATACACCCCATAGATGCCTTCATTTTTCACTTCAATTAAAAAGAGCATTCTTGATAGCATACTAGAAAGAGCATTTAAGGCTTTCATTGTAGTCGAGTCCAGAAGTTTCAAATACCCGAGTCCATTCGCCGATAACTTCCTGATCATAGTGCAACTACCGTGAAGTTCTAAAAGTCGTTGTATCTTGGGGACGATTGCCTTGGTTCCGTATTGCACCTTGTATGCGGGGCAATTTCGTCTTACGGAAAGAGAGTCAAACTCTTGCCTCGACTTTCTACTTCGTGTCTTTTCATCTTCGTATACACACCTCTTTTCCAACAAACGTAAGACGAAAATTTGTGTATTCGAAGATATCTACTTCTTCTACTCCTACCATTCCTGCCGCCCACTCTGAAAAACCGGCAAAATTTGTCGGTCATCGATTTCAAGAGATGGCGGCAGTAAAATGCTATTCTACCTAACAACCCTCAATCTTGCTCGATTCTTGAGGGAAGATCCTCCTACGGTTGAGGAGGGAAGCACCGACCAACAAAGGTTGAATGCTATCGACGCATGGAATCACAAATGACTTCCCGTGTCGCAACTACATCTTGAATGGGCTAGACGACTCGATGTATAGTGTCTATACCACTATGAACACCGCTAAAGAATTATGGCAGTCTTTGGACAAGAAGTACAAAACGGAGGATGCCGGAATGAAGAAATTCATTGTCGGACGATTCCTCGACTTCAAAATGACCGACTCATGCACGGTCATGGAACAAGTCCGAGAGTTGCAGTTGATCCTTCATGAGATTCATGCCGAAGGAATGCAACTATCTGAATCCTTCCAAGTAGGCCCTAATAGAAAAGCTACCGCCTCTATGGAAGGAGTTCAAAAATTACCTCAAGCACAAACGCAAGGAGATGGGGCTTGAGGACTTGATCGTGAGACTAAGGATCGAGGAAGACAATCGAAAATCCAAGTCAAGAGCGACAAGAAAAATGGAGAGGCACGAGTAAATTTGGGTGAGTCCGGAAGGGCAAGAAAAGGAAACGTGTTGGCAATCAACGAAACCTCCGAAGAAAAAGTTCAAAGGTAATCTGTTATAATTGTGAAAAGCCCGGACACAAAGCGAGTGAATGCAGATACCAAAGAAGACCGATCGTAATCGGGCCAACCTTGCCGAGCACAAGACCACTAAACAAAGAAATGTCGACATGGATCTATCTGCCGTCGTGTTCGAGGCAAATTTAGTGGATAATCCAAGGGAGTGGTGGAGTCGACACTGGAGCTACCCGTCACATTTGTTCGACAAGGAATTATTCTCCACTTACCAATCGATCAATGGGAGACAGCTCTTCATGGGCAACTCTGCAACATCAAAAGTGGTCGGACTGGGAAAAGTGGTGTCAAGATGACCTCGGGCAAAGAACTAATTCTCAAAGATGTGCTGCATGTCCCAGGACATTCGGAAGAACTTAGTCTCCGGCTCACTGTTAAGCAAAGCCGGATTTAGGCTTGTATTTGAAGTCGATAAAGTTGTAATGACCAAAAGTGGTCAATTTATAGGAAAAGGGTACCTCGAGAAGGGCCTTTTCAAATTGAATGTACTCACCGTAAAACGTGATTTCAAAAGTAATGAAAGTAATGTTAACTACTTGCTTGAGTGTTCTAATTTATGGCATGGTAGATTAGGACATGTAAATCTAAATAAACTTAAACAATTAGTAAGTTTAGATTTACTCCCGCAATGGAATTTGAATCTCAAAGGTGTGAGATATGTGTTGAGGCAAAATTGGCCAAAGCTCCTTTCCATTCGGTGGAACGAAGTACCACACCTCTAGAACTTATTCATACCGATTTGTGTGATTTGAAGTTTGTGCAAACTAGAGGTGGAAAGAATTACTTCATAACATTTATCGACGATTGCACAAGATATTGTTATGTATACCTTTTGAAGAGCAAAGATGAAGCTATTGATGCCTTCAAAAACTATAAGAATGAAGTTGAGAATCAACTAAGCAAACGGATCAAAATGATTGAAGCGATAGAGGTGGAGAGTATGTTGCACCATTTGAAGAATTTTGCTTACAAAATGGCATCATTCATCAAACCACCGCTCCGTACTCACCTCAATCGAATGGTGTTGCCGAACGCAAAAATAGAACTCTGAAGAGATGATGAATGCGTTGTTGATTAGCTCGTGCCTACCCCAACATGTGGGGAAGCCGTGTTGTCCGCTAATCACATTCTTAATAAATTACCACACAAGAAAAAGAACAAGACTCCTTACGAGTCGTGGAAAGGAAGAAAACCTTCCTATAATTACCTCAAAGTGTGGGGTGCACGGCTAAGGTTGAAGTACCTAAGCCAAAACAATTGAAAATAGGACCCAAAACGATAGATTGCATCTTTATAGGGTATGCACACAATAGTAGTGCTTATCGATTTTGGTTCACAAATCGGATGTTCCTGAAATGAACGTCGGTATGACTATAGAGTCTAGAAATGCTGTGTTCTTCGAGAACATTTTCCCTAAAAAGGAAAGGGAAGAAGTAAGTTCGCGGAAAAGAACTTATGAGGCTGCAAATGGTTCACCTGAGGTCAATGATGAAGGACCTAAGGATAATGAGGAACCTAGGCGCAGCAAACGAGCGAAAAGAGAAGTCTTTTGGGCCAGATTTTCTATCATACGTAATGGAAAATGAACCCGGACAATTCAAGAGGCATTATCCAAACCCGGATGCTCCTCTCTGGAAAGAAGCTATAAATAGCGAAATTGAATCCATCATGCATAACCACACATGGGAACTGATTGATCTCCCACCAGTCAGTAAAACTTTGGGATGTAAATGGATTCTAAAGAGGAAATACAAAGCCTGATGGATCAATTGACAAGTATAAGGCTCGTTTAGTAGCTAAAGGGTTCGCACAAAGGGAGGGATACGATTTCTTCGATACGTATTCTCCTGTTACAAGAATAACATCCATCGAGTACTCATCGCCATTGCAGCATTGCATAACCTAGAGATACACCAAATGGATGTTAAAACGGCATTCCTAAATGGGGAAGTAGATGAGGAGATATACATGGAACAACCTGAAGGGTTTGTTGTGCTCTGCCAAGAAAATAAGGTGTGCAAACTTGTTAAATCCTTGTATGGACTCAAACAAGCACCTCTTAAATGGCATGAAAAATTTGACGCTGCGATGATGTCAAATGGTTTCAAAACTAACGAATGTGACAAGTGTGTTTACATTAAAGGCACAATAGAAAAATATGTGATAGTGTGTCTATACGTAGATGACATGCTTATAATGGGGAATGATCATGACTTGATCATAAATACTAAAAACATGTTAAAAAGAAACTTTGACATGAAGGATATGGGTCTAGCCGACGTCATACTAGGGATTAAGATCTCTAGAACTCTGACGGAATTATCTTAACACAATCTCATTATGTTGAAAATGTGCTTAAGAAATTCGATGTATTCGACATCTCCCGGCTAATACACCTGTAGATTTAAGTCTACACTTAGCCAAAAATAGAGGAGACCTGATATCTCAACCGAAGTATGCAAGGATTATCGGAAGTTTAATGTACTTAACAAATCGTACACGTCCGAATATAGCATATTCAGTTAGTAAATTGAGTAGATTCACAAGCAATCCTAGCGAGGATCACCGGAAAGCTCTAATGAGAGTACTTAGGTATTTGAAACATACCTCAAGTTATGGAATCTTATATACGAGATATCCAAATTGTGTTGGAAGGTTACACAGATGCAAATTGGATATACGATACAAAGGACTCCAAGTCCACTAGTGGTTATGTATTCACCATAGGTGGAGGAGCGGTGTCATGGAAATCCTCTAAGCAAACTTGCATAGCTCGATCCACGATGGAATCGGAGTTTATTGCCTTAGACAAGGCCGGTGAAGAAGCAGAATGGCTTGAAATTTCTTAGAGGATATTCTGGTTGGACTAAACCAAGTGCCTCCCGTGATGATACACTTTGTGATAGTATGTCGGCCATAGGGAGGGCACAAAGTCACATGTATAGCAGTAAGTCTCGACACATAAGAAGGAGACACAATCTTGTTAGACATTTGATCTCAAGTGTAGTAATATCCATTGACTACATAAAGTCAAAAGAAAATATTGCGGATCCACCGACAAAAGGCATTAATAGAGATCAAATGTATAGTGCGGTAAGGGGAATGAGGCTAAAACCCACACATTAAAGGGTGTTCATAGCGGAAACTTCGTCCATGATGACCTGGAGGATCCCAAGAACTTGGTTCAACGAGACAACTAAGTTATGAAGCACTCATAAACGCACTTGAAAATTCTATCACCCCATTCTTGAATCCCTCAAGTGCAACCTGCAACATTAGGTGCGGAAAAACCTGTGACGTGTGGTGAGGATAAGCTTAGCAGCCTTTTAATGATTCCTATATCATTCAATGGTGAGGTATTGCAGGATATCTTTGATAGGAGATCACCTATATAAGCGTTGAAGTGGGGCCGCTTCAAACTAGAATAATCGATGCACGCTTATGAATCCAAGATATGGTCCACGGCCGAAATGGACAACAACGTGAGAACCAAAAGGGTATTAGAGTCATTATTGTGTGAATGTCATTGTCTTGGTTTACACAAAAAGTTGACCGATTCAAGACATCACGTTCACCGAGCAGCAAGTAAATCCGATGGCATCTCACTAGGGAAGGTTCAAAGCTGAAGCTACCTATCCCGATGCAATAATGGTTCGTCGGAACTTTCTTAGGTGGTCACATGCATTAATATCATTCATGTGGGGATTGTTGGAAATTGGTTTGGAACTTGGGTGTTGACCCAAGTTTGACCAAATTTATTGTGATAATCCATTTGTGGAAAATGGAAATAAATTGCAAATTCATAATCTACGTTCGGAGTAGATGAATTTAATGTATTGATTTGCTCAAAACCAATTTCGGGTGAATGAGATATTAATACTTGAAGTTAGCAATTTATTACTTAATTTAATTGGAATTGAAGAGTTGAAATGTGGGGGAAGAAGGAAAATAAGTTTCCATGTCCCACATAGAAAAATTAGGAAAGTTTTTCCTTCCATATAAGTAGACTTGTGAGTCTTATATTAAATTGACTAAAGTCAATATGATGATGGTGCTATGGTTAGCCCGAAGGGCTAACCTAAAGTCCATTAACCGCACTCCGCCCGCACGGGCGCGGCACGCGCACGCGCACTTAGTCGCATTGGGCGCTTTAGAGGCGCACTTTGCACTTTGCACTTCGCACGTATGCATCGTCGCGAGGAGCTAAGGAGCCTTCTTAATTTTTGACCAAAATTGGCTCGATCATGGCTCATGCTCTTGGACCGATGGCTCGGAGGCTAGCGGGGTTCGGACCCGCGATGCAACCGACACCGGGTCGGGCAGCGCGACAATGCACGCGGGCTAAGCGAAGCGATTGCGATGGCGGTTGGGCCAAGCCGAACCGATGCGGCGTTCGGACCCAGTTGGTCAGCGGCGTCGCGCGAAATCAGCCGCCGGGTGCGATGGTTCGGGTTCAAACCATGGGGCGCTTAATCGACCGTACGATGCGATCAAACGGACCAGATTTAATTATGTCCAACCGAAGGGTGCATAGACCAAACGAATGGGTGCATCCAAATAGCCACCACAACTCTTCATAATCTATAAATACACCCCCATAGATGCCTTCATTTTTCACTTCAATTAAAAAGAGCATTCTTGATAGCATACTAGAAAGAGCATTTAAGGCTTTCATTAGAGTCGAGTCCAGAAAGTTCCAAATACCCGAGTCCGTTCGCCGATAACTTCCGGATCGTAGTGCAACGGCCGTGAAGTTCTAAAAGTCATTATATCTTGGGGACGATTGCCTTGGTTCCGTATTGCACCTTATGCGGGGTAATTTCGTCTTACGGAAAGAGAGTCAAACTCTTGCCTCGACTTTCTACTTCGTGTCTTTTCATCTTCGTATACACACCTCTTTTCCAACAAATCCGCACCGTATTACCATTACCAACCACCCAAGTCAAACCAAGCTCCAAAACTTTCCTCCCTCCAAAATTCCTCCAAGTAGCACTTGGATTATAACCAACAAGATGCTGTTTGGAAACTACCCGATGGAAAATACCTAGCTTGTAAAGTCCGGCAAGTAGAGAATTCTTATCCCTTAAAAGCCTCCACCCCCGCTTGGCAAGCGGGGCTTTGTTAAAACTCTCTAGATCTCGCAAACCAATTCCGCCTTCGCTCTTAGGTTTGCATAGTTCTTGCCACTTAAGCCAATGAGTTCCTTTCTCATCCCCCTGCTGACCCCACCAAAACCGGACAATGGCTGCTCTGATTTTCTCAATGACACCCGTCGGAACCAAAAACAACTCATTAAGTAGGTCGGGATTGCTTGTGCCACAGACTTAATCAAAATAAGTTTCCCGGCTGAGAGAGCATTCTACTCTTCCAAATTCTTGAGTTTCTTCTCAACTCGAGCTACTAAACATCTAAAAATAGCGAGCGAGAACGCCCCAAGTTGATTGGGATCTCAAGGTAAATGGCATGTTGCTGCACACGGTTCACTCCCTGAATAGCCGCCAAACGATCCCCACGCTCACCGGTAATACCACCGCTAAACATCACATCGATTTATTTAAGTTTATTACTCGCCGATGCCGCCTCATAAGTCTCAAGAATCTCGCTTAATCCTCCTTAGCTCAGTTCCGTAGCCCTACCAAAAATAATGGTGTCATCTCGCAAAAAATAATCGTGAGACAACCGGCGCCTCCCCGCACACCTTAATGCCATGGAGCACTCCTCCCGAACACTCTTTCTAATTAAGGCCGATAAAGCCTCTGCACGTAAAAGGAATAAATAAGGAGATAAGGGGTCCCCTTGCGAGACCCCTAGATGGCACAAATGTACCAAAGAGGGTTGCCCATTCACAAGCACAGAAAAGACACAGCTTTAACGCATCTCATAATCGTTCCCACCAGCCACAAGCCCGATTTTTAACATCACATTCTCCGTAAAGGACCACTCCACTCTATCATACGCCTTACGCATATCCAATTTAAAAGCATAGGAGCCTCGAGACACAGCTTTGTTATGCTTCATGAAATGAAAGATTTCATAGGCAAGCAAAGCATTATTCGTGATAAGGCGTCTGGCACAAAAGCCGATTGAGTAGGATCAATAATATCGTGCAAAACCGGTTTCAACCTATTAGCAATACTCTTAGTGATAATTTTAAAAGCAACATTACACAGACTAATAGGGCGAAATTCTCAAGGACATTTAGGAAATTTAACTTTCGAGATTAAGGCAATAAAAGTATGATTTAAAGCTTCCGGAGAACCCCCATTATTAAGAACATCAAGGCATGACGAAATGATATCACCACCCACCACATCCCAAAATTTTTGAAAAAATTAGCCGACATTCCATCAGGGGCCTGGGCCTTAGAAGGTGCATCCGAAAAGAGCTTTGGTGACCTCTGCTTCCAGTGAACGGGTGAGTTAACATGGTCAAAGTCTCGGAGAGATACGTTGCTCAACGACTCCCAATGCTTCTTCCATGTCCAGGTTACCATTTGTGGTGAAAAGGCTCGAAAAATAGTTCACGAAAACATTCTCGAATATCCTCCTCTAAGCCATAAACCACCCCAAATTCATCCCTAATCTCATCAATTTGATTTACGCTTTGTCTACCCTTAGCCACTCTATGAAAAAATTTTGTATTACGGTCCCCTTCCCTCATCCAACTCACCCTCGATCGCTGCAACCAAAACACCTCCTCCTTTCTAAGTAGAAGCGGCCAAACGATTCTCCAACATCCTTGAGGCTAGCATGCACCTCCTCGGTTTGTTGTTGACTTTGAAGACAATCAAGCTCATTCTTCGCCTTATCAATCTCCTTAGGGAGCACACCAAAATTACGTGAGTTCCAACTAGAAAGAGCATCACTACAAGAGGCAATACACCGAGCCAAACCAGACGTTCCTTCGCCATAACCCCACGACCTCCTCACCACATCATCACAACTCTCTTCCCTCAACCATAAATTTTCAAATCTAAAGAGTTTTTTCAGATGTTGCAGTCCTCCCCGCGCTTAGACACTAACCAGCTTCACCCAAATTGGGTTATGATCCGATAGAATTCGGGTTAGGTGGTGTACCCTGGTATGTGGAAATAAGGTCCACCACCGATTGCTCGCAACCCCACGATCCAGCCTGCCTCGTATACAATTAACCCCCGCCTGCTTGTTTGACCATGTAAATGGATTACCTTCAAAACCAAGATCGAACAACTCACGATCCTCTAGGCAATGCACGAAATCCCGCATTCTATCGTCTCTCCGTAGATTTCCACCAAGCTTCTCGTAGTCACTCAAAATCTCATTAAAATCTCCCACACACAACCAAGGATCATACCGATTCTCCGCCAATCTACGCAACAAACTCCACATTTTCCACTTTTGATCATCCTCCGCCACCCATAAATACCGGTAAATCTCCAAGCGTTTACCTCCCCACCCGTACATCAATGTGATTTTGCGAATAAGAAGATAAATGAACTACACAATCAGCATTCCGTAACAAAGCCTAACCCCCACGGCGTCCCCACCCGTTGTAACACAATCGACTCCTATCCAAACACTCAAACCCAAGCTTCCGCACCAATCTACCCAACTCTCTAACGAACACTTTTGTTTCACATAAAAACACAAACGTGGGACCTTTGGAGAGAATCTCCTTCTTAAGAACCGGAACTTTCCGCGGGTTCCCAAGCCCCGGCAGTTCCAAGATAAGCAACTCATTGGTCTCGGCGGGGTTACTCACCGCAACCTCCGCCGTTGAAATAATCAAAGAAACATCCGAAGATCCAAGTAAATAGATCAAATTTTGTTTTCTTAATCTCGAGAAAACCGCAAATCATCACCCTCCCGTTTGTGACCAATCACGGTGATTGCAAACATAAGAGAACCAACACAAAGGGACCCCTTCTCACGGGCCAAGTCGTTTCCAGCCTTCTTACGTACCACCGTAGAAGTAGTTGTGTGCTCTTCCGGTGTGGGGCCAGTAGGTGATTGTGGAGAAGAGGCTTCAGGAATGGGATGTTTAAAAGGTTGAAGAGGGACCAGAACCCGATCATTCAGATTGTTTAGGGTGGTATGTAAGGAAAAAGGGATGTTAGGGCGGGGTGGACAAAGTGGGAGCGAACTTGATTTAAGAATACTATGTATGTGGTATGGCAAGAAAGAGGAGAGGGTTGGTGGAGTAAGGTGTGGCAAAGGAAAAGGAGAATTGGATTGAGGGGAGCTCGTAGAGGACGTGTTCGAGGTAAAAGAGAGGTCTCGGCCGCCGATTAGGAAGAGAGGTATCGTGATAGAAAGGTGGTTACGTAGGGTAGCAAAAACATGTTCAATTGTTACAGAATCGATAACACTATGTGTAGAGGTATGGGAACCAATTATAGAACCCGGTGTTATCGGGGGATCGGGGAATTATATTGAAGAGTAGGGGGAACCAAAGAGGAAGCACGAGAATAAGGAACTATGCGGTTTGATGGACGTACACGAGATTGCATGGGGCGAGGAGTAAAGGAATGAAAAGTAGGGTTAGGGTTCATAGAGTCAACAAGGATAATATCTCGCTTCGAATTCCCAATTCGTCGACAAGAGCCTTTAACGCAGAGAGAAAAGCAATTCCGCATCGTAGTCTCTATCCACGATCACCACAGGATTTGAAGAAGTGCCCTAATTTCCCACAACAAAGCAGTTTGGTAGAGATTCGTAAGAGAAGGGGACCCACAGCTTTTCCCCCTACTTTAATGTGCAACCCCGCAGAGAGGCCGTGTAAAATCCAGACAAACCCTAAACCTCACAAATTCCTCCATATTAAGCTCCGACGGGTTTTCATATGCCACTAGGGTTCCAATTTTAGCGGTATGGATCGGATGACTTGGATGCTTCTATACGCAACATGGAGATCATGTGCACGCATCCAAAAAGACAACTTGAAATTTTAACAATGAGAGGGTTGCTCCATACCCTTTAGTGCATGAATTGCAAAAAGGTAACCGTCAAAATGCCAAGGTTGATTTTTAGAACCCATCGACGGTCGTCATCCATTTCAAAAGAGAACATGACCAATCCATTACCCCAATCCCTCGCTTGCAACTTCCCTTTTGGCTTGAACGCTTTGAGCATAACATCAATCAAAGCAAAGGTATTGTGAGATTTCTCCAAAATAAGTTTCCCAAAGAAGACATACCGGCGAAACACGACTGCTGCCCAAAACCCACATCTATACCCTCCAGGTCTAAAACATCATCCATATCCTCCTCAACCCGACTCCTTTGAGCCATTTCACACAAAAAGGTAACCCGAACCAGTCACAAGCACTGGGAACTGTCAAGGCAAAGCGCTCAACAAAACAAAAACACGTTAACAAAACCGTTAAAGAGTCAAAGGAATCCAAAGCGGAAAAGAAACCGGAAAAGAAGCAGACACGAGAAAAAGAAAACAACGAAAATCAAGAGAAAAACGGTGAGAAAAACTCAAAGGCCCGAAAACCCTAACCCTAGTCTCGCTACCAGAGAAACCCTAACTCCCAAGAAGGAGAACTTTTTCCGAACTATAGTATAATATATGAAACATGATACTTTTAGAAATTTTTTAAATTAAATTTGATAAATATCCAATAATTTGAATATTTGCGTTTGATAAAAACAAGTTCTATATAAAAATAACTGCAAATGTATATATTAAATTATTCAAACTCAACTTATATTACATTTTATTAAAGCTCGTTTAAACTCGCTTAAATCCGTAATGATATAACCTTAAACATAATATTTCCGTCTCATTCGCTGTCCCTGATATCTAAATATTTGTCTCTGTCCAACTGGTGCCACTTGCCACCCCTAATTTTGGGCCAACTTTTCAAAATAATTGTATATCCTCTATTTTACCCTTTTTCCAGATTAATTTTTTATTTGTACTTATAGTGGATCTAATTGGTGTTTTGGGAGGAAGATAAATACTGAAGGAGTGTTAGGCAGCTTAGGTGAACTACAAAGACTTCTATTGACGCTTTGTAATGTGTTTCATTATGAAGGTTGTGTCTGGCAAAATTTGGTATACCTACGCTTTTTGTATCGCATTATGGTGAACTTATAATTTTGATTTATTTAATTGAATATTAGAAATAAACCGGCTTTCAATTGAAATATTTTGTCATTGTATAACAATCTCCCGGGAAACCACCCTTTTAATTAAATATAAAAAATTAATCAACGAGACAAATCACGAAAAGCCATATAATTATATAATTATATGTTCCTCATCATACAACTAACTTTATACCTTTTAAAATTATAAGTTATAAATATTATTTTATACAGTAGCTCACGGAATGTAAAAATATCGTCTCCTAAATCATTGAGAGAACTGAAAAAGAGATTATGGAGTTATAGCTTTAGTAGAGAGGAGACAGCCCAACCTATACGTATGATGAATAGATTTTTTTCTTTTTTTTATAAGTCGGTATTCTCTCAAAAATCGACTAATTCAAATTATATTTAACTTTGTGTAAATATGGGAATGGTTGTAATCTGATGTAATAAGATTAGGGTATTCGTGATACCCAAGTTTCAGTGTTAATGATATTTTTATTTTACTGATAAAAAGAAAAACATAATAGGTCAGAGCATTACTAATTGGTAAAAGTCACATGTTAACAATTTATGTTGTAGAAATTTGAGGGTGTGAATGTCTCAACAAAATTGACAATTGTATGGTTGTGGTTTTATTCTCGTCAAAACAAGTAAAAAAAAAAAAACAAACAAACAAACAATATCACATGAACTACATTTAATTTTTTGAATCATGTACAAAATGAATCTAATAAAATCGTATATAAAATATTCACTTAGAATTCATTAATATAATTAAATGGTTAGAGAACTACTGTAATTTAAAAGATATGAGTTCGAATCACTATTTATCCTATAAAATTAAAAAGAATTCATTGAGAAGGAACAAAGGAGTTCATATATCTTGTATCTGTGAACTGACACGGTTTTTTTTTTTTTAAATATCCCTGTCAAGTATAAGAAGATTCAAGTTAATTTTATATCTTCTATTTTACCCTTTATTATTAATTGATAATTTTTTTAAAAGTAAAATAAATTCATAACAATATTAAATCTTTCATATAAGAAAGATATTCTGGACAGAAGGAAGAAAAAGTAAAAAAAGAGAGAACATCCAAAAAGTGCACAATCATGGTCTTAAAAAAGGACTAGTGTGGGGCAGATGTGGTATGCACCTAACTAGTAGCCAGATTGCAATCTAATATTGACCCATGGCCATGTGAGAACTGAGATATAAATGCCAAGTGGAGAATTTTGTTATATTTTTTTAAATAATAATTTGTGCAATGTAATTAAATAAAAAATAAAATAAACTATATTATATGTCTCACCGACAAATATTGTACGTGGCAGAGATTTAAAATAAAATAAAAGCTACCTGGATAATTGTTGAGAATTGTTCTTGTTATAGTTTTAAACACTACATTTGTTGAAGAAGACTACTCAAGTACACCGAGTTTAGTATAAATTTACAGATGCAGTTTCAATTACTCTTGCAAAACAAAAGAAATAACCCAGAAATTCATATTTTTAATGTGAGCTGTCTTTATAACTCCACTATTGAGTGATTCACTAATTCAAAAATCAATATTACATGACATTTGATTTGACATCATACTAAGAATAAATATTAGTGAACAACGTTATAAGTATTTTGAAGAAAATGAAAAGATCATTCTTTCAATTAAAAATGAGCAAGCTAATCTCAATATAAACAGGATCTCAAGTTGACACTGAACTTGTAAGTTGTAACTAAAAATATAATATTCCAAGGTAAAATGAAATATAACCAAATGTACTTCGAGTATATAATAGAGTAAAGTGGATAGCAACCAACTTCATTACAATTTTCCTCTTTTACAATGCAGTAATTATGGACAAATATGGAATCAATCGAAAATTACAACTGGCTTCAGCCTTCAAGCAACAGAAGCAACTCTGAGCATGATCACAGTTCACATCTATGGAAAATAATTAGCAACAAAATCACCAAAGCAAGTGATCCAAATAGCTTCTCTCACACAGAGAAAATCATTGCCTTTTTCCATGAAACAAGAAAATAGCCCATAATATTTATAATAAAAAGGAGAAGGAAGAAAATAGCCCAAAACCTATATATAAATGCATAATTCATTAATGTGAATTGAGTAGCGTTTTGAATTTCCATTTCACCTGGAAGAAAGGGGGTTCAGGTTTCTTGTAAATCCACTGAAAGCGCCATAACTCTTGGAACTGAAGCCCAAGCACCCAAGTAATCCCTGTCTGTAAGGCAGAAAGGTCTTCTTCTTCATCTCCTCTGCCTGAGCTCTGTTCGCCGTGTAATGTAACTCGTGAGCCGACGGCGGCACCCACCGTTTCCAAACGCCGTGAGGCGGTTTCCCGGCCTCTGGAACTTTCACTCTTTTCTTCAGCCCGTTTTTGCCCGTCTTATCGTCGCGAGAGGATGACGGAGATAGCGCTGGCGACGAAGTCTTCTTCTTCTTCTTCTCCTTCGCCGGGGAAAATGAAATCGCCGACCAGAACCGGTCCTTGTTAATAGCTCTTCCCTCGCTTTTGCTCCTGTGCAGAAGATCCTTCAGAAATATCCATTTCTTCGAGTTCCTTCCAGATGAGGACGACCGCGACGACGAAGCTGAGATTGACGGCGTCGTTTCGTTTGATTCACTCTCTTTCACTTCATGTTGATCCTCATCCGCGGTGGCCGTTAAGCCTTCCCGTTCGTACTCCACCGTGGTGCGTAACGGCGACATGGATCTGGCTTTCCGGTGAGAATACTTAATACTACGCGACTTCAAATCCCTGCCTCTTACATCATTGCTGTACAGATCTACAAATGAGGCCCCATCTTCCTGTTGTCTCCACAAATGCGACGACAAATCAACGGGCCGGATCTGTCCATTGAAGAACAGCTCATCCGCCGACGTCATCGACCCGTTCACACCCGGCCTATTTGGGGAAAACCGCGACGAAAACTCGAATTCAAAGGAACCAGAATCCGACGACAGATAAACAGGCTCATAATCCGAGGGCGACGTATTGATTCGTTTTTCCCCAGGAAACAGGGGATGTGCAGGACTCGTCGGAGCACTGAAGAAGTAACCGGAGGGAGGAGCATGAGCCGGACTGGACGGAGCACTTACAAAAGGTGTAGAGCAAGTGCTGTCAAAGTCGTGGCTGAAGCGCAGCGGCTCAACGGCGGAGATAGTCGGGGAGAGAAGCATTATTGGAGAGAGAAAGGAGCATGGAAATGGGGGTTCAGAGAAAACAGAGCAGTGAGTGATCTTGTTGGACACGCAATTATTGTACGCAGGTGCAGAGAGGTCTCTGAGCGAGGAAGGCCACTGCACTGCATTTCACATTTCATTGATTTTATATTTTTTTCACTTTATACGTGTTGCCTTGTTATTCGTGCTATATTTGCATGGGGCGCAATGACGGTACCGCCCTTATTTATTGCATGTTTGTGCAAATTTTGGCACGCTTTCGGTCTGCATTTTCGTGATAATTTTCTTTTTCTTTTCTTCACTTTTGTAAACTTTTATTCTGACAAATAATAATCGGAAAACTAAAATTATAATCTTTTTTTTAAAACGATTATAATTAATTATGATGAAATGTGATTTATTTAAATTAATCCATAATAAATGGATAAATAATACACAAGAATTTCATTTTTTTATATGACTCGAATACACATTTAAAAGTTTGCATTTCCATGGAATATTAGGACTGCTTGGTAATTCTTTTCTCGTAACAATGAGAATTTAATGTAATCAATTTTGGGTGCTTTGGTAGACACCTTTAATTCGCACATGCAAAGATTTTCATTCCTCAATACTATGGAATCCCCCATTCCTCTCCATTTTCACACACCTATTACTTTCATTCCTTCTCTTAATATTGTATTTTTATTTTTTTTGTTTTGTTGAGTTTCTAATTCTAATGAAATTGAGTGAATATTGTTGTGATCAACAAAGTTATATATATTTTACGTGGACATGGCAAAGCCTTAAAATAGGACATGTTTGTTTATATTTTTATTCTTGTTTTTCTCATTTGAAAAGAGTGTGATGATAATACCATGAAAATAATGGTGAAAAAATGCAGACTCAAATGAATGATATGGTATGTTTAATAAATTCAAGATCATTAACATAATATTATTCTCTAAAAAATAAAATGATTCCATACCTAAAGAATTTTGAAGAAACCAAACGAAATCAACGATACATGATAATGATTCTCATTATTAACCAAACAATACAATTTTAAGGTTTATATTCATTCCATTCCTCACTACTATCATTACCATTCCTTTTCCCATTCCTCATAACAAACCAAGAAATTCTTACTTTTATCTAAATATTGGTTGTATGTTTGGTTAAATATGTTGTGATGGTTTTTTATGAATCAATTTTTATCTTATAATAAAATAATTAACACTATTTTTCTGTCAAAAAAATAATAATTATTACTACTAAACTAAATATATTTTAATAAAATAACTAACACTATTAAAATAAATTCACATAGAACTTGTTGTTCATGTCAATGTTCAGTTAATTTTGTGATAATTTAGTAATCATGTCTCATATTGCACTAAAGCACGAATGTTAATGTTATGTTTCCAATAAAATTTAGATGTTATGTTTCCAATAAAATTTAGTATTACGTCTTAGTTATATTAATGTATGTCGTTTTATAAGTTAAAACTAATGTCATGTTTCAAGCAAAATGATACATCATGTTTCAGCTTAAACTAGTATCATATTTCAATCAAAATTAATATTATGTTTCGATCAAAGTTGATATCATGTTTCACATGTGAACAACTTTCATCATAAAATTATTTTTGATAGTAGCAGTATTTTTTAAATAAACAGTAGTATTAATTTTTTATTGTGAATGATATTAAATATTTTATGAAATAATATTATTTAAAAAATAATAATTATAAAATAATTTAATGGTGAAATTAAAAACACAATACCAACTATATTCTTAGAGCAGGTGGTTTTTTTGTATATATAATTTGGACAAATTTGTGATAATTGTAAAATTTAAATTTTAATGTAAATATACAAATACAGTTGTAATATTTCATAATTAAATATACTTTCCAATTCCCAATTCTTCTTTTAAGGAAATATATTTCCAATAATGCTCGACTGCGTGACACCAAGCAAACGGCACGCGACTTGTGCCTTTTACAATTTCCTAGATTCTTCATTGTTTTCTTCACAACTTTTATCCCACTAGTTTTATTTGGGCCGACCCATTTTCAGATACGAGCCAGAAATAACGTCTTGGCCCAAAATAGTACCCTCAAAATAATGAACTAATTTCAGAAAACTGATAAGTAAATTATTTAAATTTATTAAATATAAACACTATAAGGGGCTGTTCATTTTCTTATAAGGAATGATAATATGAATAATAGTGATAGTATTAAAAATAATAAATGATTTGATCTTTATTATAATGCTTCATCCAATTTAAAAAATATATTTTTATCTTGAGTGAATGTGTTATAAAAAAATTATTTTTTATTATGTGTTTATTAGTAAAGAACACATTTAACTAAATATTTTAATAATTTATGGATAAATTTAAAAAAATGCAATTAATTTACATTAAAAAATACAAAACATCATATATTTTGGAAAAAGAAAATATCAAAACAAGGGATATTGTTTAGTTGATATTGAGAAGGACAACCACTTATAATAAATGCTTACTTGGTTTGCCAAATTGTTTAGAAATGAAGTGAATTTATCTTTTAATTTTTCTTTTCAGAAATAACATTACTTGAAGATTTTTTGTTTAAAAATACATTTTTATTCAAAAGAATAAATTGAAAATTTTGGTGGGAATGATTATTAAACTCAAGACAAAAACTTACGCTAAGTTATGCCAGATACGATTTAACTATCACCTGTCGTGCACATTCACCGTCATACAAATGAGCATGTCAGTGATAGTTATTTGTGAGATTTAATGGGTGGAAGAGCTACCTTGGTTCAATCAATGATTTATAATATCAATAAAACTTTTTATGAGATTTAATGTGAATTGTTCGATTTTTGAACTACACCATATGAATCAAACACGGGACCTTCTTGAATGTAGTATGCCCCAGGTCCTTCTTGAATTCTGTAAAACAATTACTTCTCTCCACCGCTGGAGTGTCTGCAAAAATACACCTGAAGGGGCTCCAGAATAGAACCTGCGATGCTCAAGTCAGAATTTATTCTCAAGTCAGAATTTATTCTCAATCAAATAATTCTCCCTCCTCTTACGAGGGAGATCTCAAAACCCATAATTATTTTTAGAGAGAAATAACGTGTAAAGGTGATTGTTCTGTATCCGTGTGTATGTATGTTTTATATGCATATCTCCTCTTATAAATGTTTTTACCTTTTTGCTGCAACATGGAGAACCCAAATTCTCTGTAATTGCTCCTCATTTCCAATATTCTCTGCCACAAGGCTCCCGTCAATTAGATATACCAGACCCCTTCTCTTCATCATGGGGTCCACGTTTTGCACAACTGGCCCCCACTTTCTCATTTTTGGCCTCTATCTCTAATGCCATCTTCTTGGCGATAGTTGAAAATTCTTTAATGGCGATGGGAATGAGGATTAATATAAAGCGGTGTGGCTTAATAAGAATAAAATATGGTGAATGACATTATTTTTCATTACCCATTATGATTAACCTTTTCCCATCTACAATGAATTTTCCTCAATCATTCCTCCACCACCAATAACAAGCTTCTTTTTGTCTTATTTTTTCCAAAATTGGAGCACAACACCAATGATGTAACCAACATGGAGACATTCCTCCCTCCAATAAATTTGGGGCATAGGAAAAATTAATTTCATTCTCATTCCCATTAAAGATCTCAGTAACAAAGTCACCCTAAGTCTCACTGGGCCTTTCTGTTCTCGGCTCTAGTGGAATTATTTTATTTTTCTCTTTCTAGTGTGTTTGATCCAACATAATTTCTAGTAGGCCATCTTATGGGGAATAATAAAAACCTTTCACCTATCATTTGGGCTCGAGCGTAATGCTATCAAATTTAAACGAAGAACAATCACAATTTAAGTAGTCAAAACATAGATAGATCTTTTTAACCCAAATTCACGTGAATTTTTTTGAGTGCTATTGTTGTTTTTTTTTTTGTACATTTAATGCTATTGTTATGTAATCTCTCCGTCCCCTAAAAATATGTTCGTTTGGTTTTGATAGGTTTTAAAAAATGTAGATAAAGTAGATAAAATAAGAGTATATTGAAATATTGTATGTCTCATTTATGAGTTAAGTGATTACTTATAAGTATAAAGTCAATAGTATGTGAAAAAATTAAGCGATGGTTGAATGGTGAAGCAAAATAAATTGTTGAGAAAAAGCAGTGTGAGCATACTTTTGGTGGAAAGATGGAGTATATACAAAAATATCACCAATTAAAAATTACATGACGAATAATAACACTTAATATTTAAAAAATTCACTTGAACTCAAATACACCAAAAAGATTTTGTTCATTCAGAACTTATCTCAAACATTTTAAACCCACTTTTCATGGATGTAGAAAAATATTGAGCAGACAAAGAGAATATATATACCGTATAGATTCATTTATGGAAAGATATAGATGCCAATTTAAATATGGAAAAAATTGTTTTGGAGATGATATTGCAGGCCCATTATACATGGGCCCTTTTGAGTTTGAGACCACCAATATTGGATTCTCATTTTCCATTTTCGTAACTTGTGAAGAAAGGGTTTAGGGCTTTAGCCTTTATCAAGTATTTAGGCAAAGAAACCCTCGATAGTGGTTCGTTGTGAAAAAGGATAGCGACTGCACTTTGACATACCAGGGATAGATTCCTTTGTTTCCCCAAGTCAAGAAGATTTCCCCCTTCCTCTGAATTTAACGCAATTTTTTGCCCAATTAATTGATTATTTTCTCAATTTCGTCCGCGACACAAATTACCATTGCGAAATTGTTCTGAGTGTTGTGATTGATTAAAGAGGAGGAAAATGAAGTACGTTTTGGTCACCGGAGGCGTCGTGAGCGGCCTCGGAAAGGCGTAACCGCCAGTAGCCTCGGCGTTGTGCTGAAAGCCTGTGGTCTGCGCGTCACCTCCATTAAAATTGGTGTGTTAATTTATTTTCTATGTACATTTTCAGCTAATCGGACTTAATGATAATGAAAATGGGAACCGAGTGTTCATCATCCTCTGTTCTTGGAGCACTCGGAGGAATTGTAATAAATGTAACTGCATGAGGCATTTATATCTTATTATTATTATATTACTTCAATATCTATGCATGATGCTGGATTCGATTTTGAAACTTAATGAAATGATGGTTAATTCGTTAAAATGGTATTGAGAAGATATTCTAACCACTTTCTACCTTCTCTGCTAAGTTTTGAATGCAAATGGAGCCTTAGTTTCTCCAGGTATCCTTATTGGTGCCATGAATTATCTTACGGATTAATAATTTAAACTGGTTATTCGATTATATCTTCATTTCTGAAATCCATTAATATATTTAGGATGAATTGACCCTGCTTTTTTCTTAAGAATATTGTTTTGTCTTTTCCTGTTTGGAGGTTGTTGTGCAAGGTACATTATAAATCTTGTTTCGTAGTTTGTTTTAAGGGATTTTCTCATGTTCTCTTATTTTAATAGAATGCTTTTGTCCTGATGCTTGCTTACAGATGTTTTAATGCATCATATTTTTTTGTTAGTTTCGATTTTCAGTTTATACGATATCAATGTTATACATTTTTCAATCAGGAGATGTTTCATTGCATGCCTTGTTTCTGGTAACCAATTCTTTATGTCTTTGCAGATCCCTATTTAAACACGGATGCTGGTACAATGTCTCCATTTGAGCATGGCGAAGTTTTTGTTCTAGATGATGGTGGAGAGGTATCCTCAAATTTTCGATTGATCTTGTCAGCATTAGCTCCGTATACTTTTTCTGTTTTCTTTTTCAAATTTACCCTAATTTTTAGTTGTTTTATATGCCTCTCATGGTAAATATGGATGCCTTTTGCTTTCTCTCAAGAAGTGTCAAATTTAAATTTGCTTCGTACAATACAAATTCTCTTATTCAGTCATTCCATGAGATTGATATACTTATTTGAGTTGCGTAGCTATTGTATGAGACAGTTCTTTTGCAACGTTTCAATAGGTGGATCTGGATTTGGGTAACTATGAGCGATTTTTGGACGTGAGACTAACTAGGGACAACAATATTACTACTGGAAAGATATATCAGGTTCTTTTGATCTTGTATTACTAGTGGACATAACTATATGCTTCTTTCTTGGCGCACTGACTTGGTGTGTCTTTTTCTTAGTCTGTCCTCGAGAAAGAAAGGAGGGGGATTATCTTGGGAAGACAGTACAGGTTGCGTAAATTTCATAAAATATTTTATGCTTTCTTGGAAATGATAGATCAACATGCTTATTAATGTCATTTTTTGCACTTTTTATTGGAGGCCAGGTGGTACCCCACATTACTGATGCCATTAAGAATTGGATTGAATCAGTAGCTGCTATTCCTGTGGACGGGAAAGAGGGCCCTGCAGATGTTTGTGTTATAGAGCTGGGAGGAACTGTAGGTAAAAAATTCTCTTGATATGAAGACTCCTGCACCTAGACTTTAACTTCTCTTATATCACACACACACACATACATATATATATATATATATATATAATTTTTTTCTCTCAATAATTCCCTTTTTTTTTCAGGTGATATTGAGTCAATGCCGTTCATCGAAGCTCTCAGACAGTTACTCTTCTCAGTGGGTAAGGTTGCTTTATTTATGTTCTTCGAATATGATGTATTCATATCCTAGTTTTGTTCTTTTGGTTATACCATTTCTTAGTTTTGAAGCAATTGAGTAATATATTCAGTAGATATTTTCTCTGGTTGTTACACCTGTTTATGATTTTCTAGTAGGTATTGTTTCTCCACTATCTTGAGATGCTTCTAAAATGGTGCTGTACTTGCCAACATTCATTGCTGGTGATTGGTTTGTCATGTAATTGATATAATCTATTGCCCATGGAATAATATTAGTCATAAACTATCCAATTATACAAGACAAGCAATTCCCCAAACTTTTGCATCAAGCGAAACATTTGATTATCTTTTCTTGAATTGGCTTTTACTTTTCTTTTTGTTGTTTTCTTCAACAGGACAAAATAGTTTCTGTCTGATTCATGTCAGTCTTATACCCGTCCTTGGAGTTGTTGGTGAGCAAGTAATACTCCATACCCACTATTTTAAATTTGTATTTCCTAATCTGCAAAAGCCAAAAACCCCATTTTGTAAATTCCTCTGAAGTCAAATACCTGATGCATACTTTTCAATTCGTGCAGAAAACTAAGCCCACACAGCATAGTGTTCGGGAACTGAGAGCATTAGGCTTGACACCACACTTCCTGGCTTGCCGCTCTGCAGAGGTACATTGTTCATGTACAATATTTCAATACCTTTAATAAGCTAAAATCCTTATAAAGTTGAAATTGACTACAAAAATACTGTTTTGATTGATCATGGATTCTGTACCTGCTATCACAGTGAGGTTTTTGAGCTCCAACTGTTAAGAGGATTTCCTTTTTGTTTTCTGTTTTATAGCCTTTGTTAGAAAGTACAAGACAGAAGTTGTCACAGTTTTGCCATGTCCCTGTAAGTTATTTACAATTCATGTTCTGCACAGTGCAAAATGCACTATGTTTTAATTTTTCTTCAATTTTATGTGTTTTGCTACTCCTAGGTTGGCAATATTCTCAATATCCATGACGTCCCAAATATTTGGCACATACCTCTTCTGCTACGGGTGGGTAGTTTTTAACTATAAATTTGCTCAGTATCCTAATTTTCTGGTATTTGAGATCTTAATTCAATAATTTAGCATATCAAACTTCTTACAGAATCAGAATGCACACGATGCCATTCTTAGACATCTCGAGTTACAAAGGTACCTTTAATTTTTAGTTGTAGTTTTTTTATCCTGCTTTTCGCTGTCTCTTAATTTTCGAATTATAAATTATGTCTAATCAATTTTGAGTCAAGTTTATGTTTTCTAAGTTTGGATTAAAATTTCTTCATTTGCATGATATGATTCTGAGCTATACTGGAAAAGAGTAGCTCAGGTTATAACACATGGCATTGAATAGATCTTCTGTATCAGTGCCAATACTCCTAATTTACAAGAATGGACTGAAAGAGCTGGGACTTTTGACAACCTCAAGAACTCCGTTAGTACCGTGCCCCTACCCTTTAGTTTTATTCTTTCATTCCTTTCTTGAAATTAAAATTAAGACTTTCAGGCTGCTATTACAGGTAAGAATTGCAATGGTGGGGAAGTATGTTGGAATGGCAGATTCTTATCTATCTGTTGTGAAGGTGAGAAAATACTTTTGCATTAAATCTACAAATCGTCTATGCAAATGCCAAAATTATTCTACGGGTTATTCTTGTTGGTTCTTTACTTTTTATCCTCGTACATTTATATCAATTTATATATAAATTTAGAACCATGCCTGATATAGCAAGTTAGTATTTGGGGAAAAAAGAAAATATGCAACCACCAAGATAAGCTTCCAAAAGCTACACAGCAATTTGTTTTAAAAGAAGTAGAATACTGCAATCTTTAATCAGTTTTTACGATCTTTAGTTTTATAACTATATTCCCAAAAAAAAATCAGATCTAAAATGTGATTTTTGGATGGTTTGATGTGTTTTTTAATTTCATTTGAATGTGTGTTTTATTTGATTATTTGTGGTGGGTTTTGTTTACAATTCGAAATTTTAAAAACTAAACATAAATATATTCTAGATAAAAAGAACTTAGTTATTTAGATTACACACATGTATAATTAATTAAATTAAATACTTTTAGTAGTAATAAATTAGATATAATAGCAGTGCTTCACATTGGAGTGTTTTTGTTCTAATAATGCAAAGATGTTCAAGCATGAAATCCCAGCCATAGTGGTGAAAGAATATTAGCATGTTAAAGTATAAACTTTGTTCTCCCTGACGTTGATCACTATTTGTAAATCACAATCTTTTAAATAATAAACAGGATTTTAATACGTGAAACTCAAATTTTGCGTGTTGTTGGCAGGCCCTTTTGCACGCTTCCATTGCATGTTCATTGAAGCCAGTAATTGATTGGATTGCAGCTTCAGATCTTGAAGATGATAGTGCAAAATTTGTATGGGCGTTCAACTTTTTACATATTGTGATACTTCCCCTTGTTTAATTGAAGAACAATGTATCTTTGGAGTCAACTGATTTAATTTTTAAAACAGACACCAGAAGCTCATGCGACAGCTTGGAAAACTCTTAGGGTAATGACTACATCCAGGTTTTTTTATGCATCATCTATTTGCTCGCCTCTTCTTGGAAATAAAGTTTATGACTTTTGATATGCGCTTGTAGTTTACATTTTATCACTTTCTCTCTCATTTTGGGGTATTAATTAATGTAAAGTTATTGTTGGAAGTTAGTTTTTCTTTAGGTTCTTTTTTCCCATCTTTTTAGTAGTGAAGGTTTTGATGCTTTGCTTCATTTTATTCGCTTTCTTGGTAGTTCAAGTTACACTTTATGTGTAATTTCATAAAACAGATTGAAAATCCATTGTGGAAAGTCATTAGTTGTCTATTTATGTCTCTATGCCTTTTCTCTACAAGCTACCTTTAGTCTTGGCTATAGGAAATTCTGTTTCTCAATGTAAAATTGCAAGAGTTTCTCTATTCCTTTTGAAGTTTCTCTGTGTGCATGTGTCCTATGTAATGTTTGGAAAGAATTGTTTTTTTCTTGAAGTAGCATAACAGTTTTAGGTTTATAAAATTGCAAGCTGTTTTGATGCCAAATTAATATTTATCTTTTAGAGTGCTTCTTGTGTCTTGGTTCCTGGTGGGTTCGGAGATCGGGGTGTGAAGGGAATGATCTTGGCCGCAAAATATGCCAGAGAGAACAAAGTTCCATATCTTGGAATTTGTTTGGGCATGCAGATATCTGTGATTGAGGTTGCCAGAAATGTAAGATAATTCTTAATACATTGATAAGCTTTTTTCATTGCCCACATCGTGGACTATATACACTGACATATGCTATATAGGTTTTGAGCTTGGAAAGGGCAAACAGCACTGAGTTTGATGATCAGACCCCCAACCCTGTTGTAATTTTCATGCCAGAGGTAGGTGTGGTTTTCATTTGCAGATATATTCTATTTTCCCTTATTTGATCATTGAAATGCGTCATATGTCAGGGTTCAAAAACACACATGGGAAGCACAATGAGACTTGGCAGTCGAAGAACTTTGTTTCAGGCACCAGACTGCTTAACAGCAAAGCTGTAACAGCTGAATCCTTTCTCCTTTAAAGAAAAATTCTATGAGTCTTGAATCCTCTGTATATGATACAACGTGATTAGTTTTCTGCTTATGCAAATAATCTTTTAATATCAATTTGATTAAAGCTTTGTGCATCGCTTCTTTTCAAAATGTATCATGATAAATGAGTACCTTGCATCCCTTGCGAATTTTTCCTCATGTAATAATGCATTACATGGTGCCTGTATTAATGGTCTACAAAAGCTCTGCCTTCTTGTGTGTTTACTTAGTGAGAACCTATTATTATGTCTTCTTCTCAGAATTTTTTTGCATGAAGTATTCTGATTTTTTTATTCTGTAATAGGTACCATAGCTCTGACTATGTGGATGAACGGCACAGGCACAGATATGAGGTTAATTGCTCTTGAACTCTTACAGATTCAGTTATCTCCTTAATTTATGCTTGTTACCTCAGCTTATTTCTCAACAATTGTTACAGGTAAACCCTGACATGGTCAGCATCTTGGAAAAATCTGGGCTGAAATTTGTAGGGAAGGATGAAACTGGAAACAGGATGGAGGTTTGTTCTTGCTCTGTCATTCAATTACTCTAGCAATTGACTGTTTTAACTCGTTATAAGTTTATTAATTGTTGACATTCCTGTTTTTTGCGCATTAAATTGGCATTTCACTAATCTATCTCCCAAGTATCATTTGATTATTTTTCTTTTTTCTGCAGATATTGGAGCTCACAGACCATCCCTTTTATGTGGGGGCTCAGTTCCATCCAGAATTCAAATCCCGCCCTGGAAGACCCTCACCTTTATTTTTAGGTAATTTCAGTTTGTGAACAGCCGCTGTGAAGTTTATACTCCATGTATATGTGCATCATTTATGGGGTTTATTTCTGTATTTGATGCTTGGGTTCTTGATTGACTGTTTAACATATTTATTTGAAAAATTCAAATTATTCTGGAGAAGGGGAAGTAGGGGTGGGGACCACACCCCGTATGAGTTCGTAAAAAATGATCAAAAAGAAAAAAAAGTCAATTTTTTTTAAATGGGAGAACATATGACTTTCAAATGCCTAGGATGGACGTTGCTGCTCTATAGTCGAGGAGTTTGTGTTCCATAACTTTTTTGTTGTAGCTTAAGTGAATCTGAATCTGTTACAAATACATTCCTATGTGATATCCTGTCTTCTATGACATGTCTTAGTTAATTTCACTCTAGAATTACAAATTACCATCATTGCAGTTGTCTAATTCTGTTAAGTTCAATTAATTTTTCAGGTTTTATTTTGGCGTCAATTGGACAGTTGGAATCATATCTTCAAAATCCTCAGAATGGAAGCTTGTAGGATTACTGCAATTTGCAATGTGAGGTTCTTAATTTTTTCAAAGTATTGCACTTGTCAATTCTTCAAATGTTGCATTTATATCAATTTGGGAAATCTGTAATCCTGTTCTGCCTTTTATTATGTATATATATAAAAGTAATGAGAGAAGCAATGAGAGAAGCAAGTGAAGTGCACTTGTCATGTGGTGCAATAGTGAGTCTCACCCTCTATTAAAGAGAGTTAGTTTTACCTATTAATTTTTTTTTCTTTTTACTTAACACAAGCAATTGCAAATTTTCATAAATTTTTTATTTTAATCTATTTTTAACACATTATATATCAAACTAATTGAATTTAAAAAAATTAATTTAACATATATATTGCACATTATAAAAATAAAATTCAGATCTAAAATATTCATTTTATTGTTTGTATTTTAGAGATGAGGTGTATTACTGAAGTAATATTGAGTTTCTATTGTGGGTGCAGGATTGCTGGTGAACTTGACAGTTTGAAAGCTTAATTTTCGTGGCTGTGCGTATAAAGTTGGAATTCGGGCGAATGCAACCCGTCTATCGGGATGTCTGGGTGAACTATAGTTAGTAAATTTCCGTTTCGAGGTTTTATCATACAAGAAAGTGATATGATTGATTGTAAGTAAATGTATTAGTCAATAGATTCGTGGCAGTTTTGCAAGTCTGTATTAGTCTAGACTAAGTTTTGAACTTCAATTTTGCTTATGCCAATGACCAAAAATTTTGTGAAAGAAATATGCCTGATGGAAGATTCGTCATCATCTTTTATTGATGCGTAGAGTAATTTCATGCAGAAATTAATCCTTTTGTGTTAACTTCAACTTCTCATTAAACACGGTACACAATTACAATTTGTGCAAACATGAAGCGGAAATGAGAGAAAAATGTTAAATTCGACAGTAAAATTTGTTATAATATTAGATGTTACTATTTGAAATGACATGATAAGAAAAATACAGAAATTCCAAGTAATATTAAATCAATAATCTTCAGGTTGAAGTTGATACAAACATGATATGGAAATTTTATATTCTTATTGTGTCAACACTATAATGTTATTGATTATTTATTTATTTATTTAAGTTTTATGTATGTCATTCGCTCGTTTACATAGTAAAAGACTGAAATACTTCGAAATTTAAAAAGTGGAATAAATTAGTTGATCATATTTTACCGTCTTCTCGGTTTTCCATAGTTTGATGATGTCACACAAGTTCTTATCTCTAGGGATAGGAGATATCACAAACATGTATGTATACCTAGTAGAAATTTGAGGGTGGAGCTGCACTTGACAATTATTTTCCTTTAGCATCTTGCATTTCATTATATTTTGCTTCACCATGTTCAGCACTATAAGAAATAGGAGGCAAAATGCAACAGAAAATTTAAATTTTATTAAAAATGATTTATATATTTTATGAGACACGATACATACAAATAGGATCCGGCGTTTTTGTAATATACACGTGTATATTTAAAATTGATTCTTAACTAGCTATCAAAAATGTGACATTCGAAATTAAGACATGCAGATCATTCAAGGCTTTGCATCTTCATTTGGTGGTAAAATTCAGCTATAAATTTTTCGGCCCTCACATCCACGTCATCATCATTCATCTCGCACGCACCTTGCACGTGATCATATTCGTCGTCTCCAAAATCGCAGTCGAAGTCCACTTGTGGTTGGATGCATGGAAAATGCGGCATCTTAAATGGCAGGGAGGAAGAAGGGCGATGCATTTTCACGCGTACGGTGGGTGTCTGGTCGAAGGAGAACTCGTGATCTCCATACACGAGTGGTCTCCTCGACTCGTTGGAGTGGGCGAGTTTTCGGATGACTTTGATGGCGAGTCGGGCTCGGAAGAGTCCTCCTTTCCGGGTCCACAGAAGAGCCAGGCGAAGGAGTCTCCAAGCTCTACGGGCAATGACTGAGCTTTTGTTGGTCATTTTTATTTGTTGGAAAAATTAATTTTTGATGGTGAGAGGAAAGTGGAATGGAGGTGTTTATATATAGCGAGCGTAGGTGGGATTTTTGTTGATGGTTAACGTTACGCGGTATGGTTGAGAGGAAGGAATTGCGGCTGCTGGGTGGGTGGGGGGTGTGTGTGTGTAAATTTTGGATTTGTGGGCGGTGGAAATTTCCTTCTAACTTCATTTTCTGTACACGGTTCTCAGTTTTTTTATTTTTTCTTTTAATGTAAAATAAACAAATTATAACAAATTTTGAACTATGGTAGAGTTAATTTTCAAACACTCGTTATGAAGAAGAAAAATGTTTTAATATATAAACAAACTCATTATAATATATGTACAAATATTTTATTTTTTAAGAATTGGTAACAAATACTTGTCTTTATAATAACACATGTTTGACATTATATTAGCACACTTGAGATTAAGATTTTATTATTGTCATTGCGCGAGTTTTATTTTTTTGGAAAAAATATGTTCTTATATGAACACAAAAGCGTGTTATGTATTGATAAAGATGTGTTCTTATATGAATAAATTAAAAGCAGAATAACTATTCTGATATTAATTCTAGTTTAAACATAAACATAAAGCAAGATCTGCTGCCTTCCCATTTTTAAAGCAAATTTCACAGCGGATTATTAAAATGTAACTAAATTTTTAAGGAGGGAGTAATATTATTTTTTACGAATATTAGCTTAAAGCTTGTGGTCTTCGCTTAAAAATTTCCACTCTTTCCTTAATTTTCTTTTCAATACTCCTTTTTTCCTTAATTTTCCTTTCAATGCTCCTTCCTCTTTCCTTAATTTTTCCCTTCACGCTGTACTAATCCATTATTAATTCTTTTAATTTTCATTTTTTCTAAAATTATGAAGGGTTTAAATAATTCCTGCATTGAACCCTTCAAAAAATAGTAGAATCCGCTCTGAAAATAAAGATAAGGATAATGTAGATGCAACACTATCTATCTTGTAATTGATTAGATTAATATGAGTTGATGTTAGTATTAAAATAATTGTATTAAGACAAAATATAAAAAAATTGTTCTCGTATTGAATTACTGTAAAAATAAAAAAGAAATACTTTTACGAAATTGAGGAGTATTATTTTCTACAATGTTACATTGCCACATATTGTATACACTATGTTATACTGCATGTAATTGTAAAATAAGATGATTTTCATTCCATATTTTATTTAAATTACTTGTGTAAGATGAATTTAAATTAAATTAATTGATTTTTTTCTTTTTTATCAATTAATAAATTTTAAATTCATATATAACCTTAAATATAAAGATAAGCTGCCCATTTTGGAACCAAGTAATAAAAAATTGCAAATTTGCTAAGAGAAGTTGTGGCCTGTAACTTGTTCATACCCCACGTTCACTTTTCCTTAACATGCAATTCAAGGCATTGCCCATCTCAAGAAAGGCTCTGCCTTGTTTTTAGGAAGTATATTTTTCATAAAATTATAAAAATAATACTTCCTTCTTTTCGAAAAAAATCTTCTAATTTATTTTTGGAACATAAATTAAAGAATATAATATAATAATAATATAATACAAATGATGTGATGAAGATAAATAAAAAAATATGATGACAATGTGTAAAATCTATTAAAATATTATTAAAAATCCACTATAAAAGGAAACAAAAGTTTTTATTGAGATAGAGTAAAAAAAAGAGAAACTTTTAATAATATCATCACTATATAAGTATATATTAGTGCAATTAAATGTAAGATTAAACACTAGTTTTAAATAATGTTGTGACACAAATAATCCTAAAAGTACCCCACCTCGGCATGCGTGCCGAGGTCCCTAAGGGGGTCCCTCGAGCTCGCCATAAAGTCCGACGAGCGGACAACGAGACTCACGCCGCCCCACCTTGGTTCAACGAAGACCCGAGCTCGGTGGCGAGCGGATGACGAAGTTCGCATGGCATAAAATATTTAGTACAATATTAGATCAACAGATGTAAATGAAACCTTAATATAAATGATATAGATCGTGTCTTAGCTTTTAAGGCCCCAACTTATTGTAAAGGGATCTTTTGCTTCTTGACAAAAAGCTCATATATGCATTAATACTATTAAAGGGAAGAAGCTCACGGGTTCTTCACCCATCGCCGTATTTATCATTTTATGTTAATTGTCGATAAAATCGGTAACAACAAATAATAAAGAATATATGTTGATTACATATATCATGAATGTATTACCATAGCTTTAAATCCATGTAATCGTATACTGTTAATTAATTTATAATTTAGATCATAATTCATCTAAACTTAAACTTAATATTTTTGTCAATTAGCGTCTTAGTAAGCCAATCAGGGCCAATTATATATACAAAAATATAATATCAATTAATTGAAAGGAAGAAAAATCACTATGTGTCCAAGCATCGTGGATAAAATTTCATATTACACTATAGAATGACATTTTAATTGTATAATTATAAATATTTTATTTGACGTCTCACACTCATTTAAAATTTATTTACTATATGAAATTAATATCATTGTATTTTTATTATAAACTAATATTTTATAATATTATACTTTATTATTAGTTTATAAGTCAGATACTATTACTAAATAAATATTGTAATATTATTAAATAAATGTAATTGGATAAATTTTATTTATAGGCTAATTTGTGTTTTGGGAATTATTCTTTCATTTGGTTCACCGCATTTTCATTACTTGATTTTTTTTTTTTTTTTTTGACGGATCATTACTTGATTTCATAACAAGCAATGATTGGTAAGCGGGGCCCACCTACGAAGCACACATAATTTCTTGAGGTTTGTTTGTGATGTTTTCCACTTTTCAAGCCTCAAATAATTGTGTAAGAAATATCCCTGAAATAATGGCCAAGACTTTGCCCAAGTAAACCATCCAAAACTCTTAATTTCAGAAAAAAAAATAAAAAATAGAAAAACCATCCAAACCTCTTTCTTGAGGTTTTGTTTTGTTTCAATTACTTTTATTCCGTATTTTATAGATGATTTATTAAAGACAACCATACGAAGCACGGTTACGGGTTACGGGTCAATACTAGTTAAATCAATATCAATTACAATCTAATTTTGAATTTTAATCATTTGTAAATAAATCACAACTTTAAACAATTATTGTAAACGGACAACTATTTTTGTGCCCTTAGGATCAAATACAAATACATCGTCATTTAAATAAGGATGTGTGTCACATCGAAAAATCATATTAAACCCGATAGGTGAGCAAAGGACTGCCGTAAAATTAATTTACAACATTTAAAGATATTGGTTTACTTTTTTTGAATACTCATTTGTTCAATATGGGTTTTAATAAAAATATGAGAAATTCTTGGAACATTACTGGCAACAACCAAGTAGGTTGAATTTCGGAGTTGCATTTTTAATTCATCTTAATACATCATTACACACAATAAAAAATAAATTAAAATATCAACCTGAAGAAAGAGACAATCCAGGGTTGAAGGAAATTTAGCAGAAAATGTGGTGCACCAATCAATAACACCCTTTAAAATAATGATAGCTAGGAATCTAATAATAAATTAGCTTCAAGAAATTATATAATTTCAAATCTTCAATGAGAAGATTATGGACTTTTGAGAACATTAATATTTTTAAGTAATAAATTAAAGGGGAAATTTTGTATGATACATTTTATAAAAATACTGATCTATTTGATTTAATTTAATGAAATTAAAGTTATGAAACATCTATCAAACAAAATATTAACTATTTTGTGATGAAGATCCCATTCAATAAGATAATGCATCTATATGTTACATAATGTATGGTCTATGCTACATAATGTAGAATATTCTAAATTATCTCTTATTTTGTTGCATAGATAATTATATATTACATACATATGGTATATGTTGATATAATAAAACTTATAAACAAATATATATATCAGATTGAAAATCCAACTGTCCATGAGTCCATCCTGCGTAATTTAGGCTTTAGTGGCTCAGCCCACAGTTTTCATCAACATTAGCATTGGAATATTTATATATATATATATATATATATATATATGTATGTATTTTTTAAATGTCGATTGATTAATTTAATTCGAATGGTAGCAAAATAAATTTCATCGTCATTAATATATTCTCTTGCGAGAAATTAATGCCTGAATTTTCATTTTCAATACGGTGCTAATATATTACTCCAAGAATTATTAATTGAATATTCATAAATACCTAAAACGATATACTAGCTAGTATATTTACCAAATGAAATTGTCATGATATTGGGTTGCAACCGTGGAAGTGAACTGGCAAAACTGTCAATGAACAAAATAGAAGGATTTTTGATTCCTCATTGGTCCTACTTTGCAACAAATTCATGACTGCAATATTTAAAAACGAATGTAGTAATTTTTAATCAAACACACACTTAAAGGGTAGGGCCCCACGTACATGAAAAGCTGTAGCTTGATAGCTTCTATAAATTGGGGAAATTAATTATTGCCCTTTTGCTTGCTCACATTTTTATATAACTATTAAGTTTAAAAATCTTGACTATGATACAGAAATTTTTTTCTAAAACTCTCAAAATGACTAGTTGAGTTTATATCTAGTCATGAGCCAAATTTTTAATACGTATTACACTATGTTGTATTTAATATGACATTTCTTGTTTGATATATATTTTAGTGTAAAAATTATTTAATAATAAAAATTATTTTTATGGGATTATGATAATTTTTTCAACTTCAATAATAAAATTATTTAATAGTACTAAAATTGGTTAGTGAAAAAAATAATAACATGTGATGTAATATTGTATTATTGAGGTGTTTGAAGGAGATAGATGAAAAAAACTAAAATTATTTTATTGTTATTTAAAGAAATTATGTATCCGTACATGATATATATTTTTGTAAATGACGCATTTAATCTGAAACAAATGGAGTATAAAAGAATTTGGGTCATTTATAATAAGGTAGAAAGAGGTAAGCGCTTATTACAAGTAGGTGTAAAATTGCACAAGCACAAATTTTTTTGCCGAAACACAAAAATTTGCACTTTTACACTGTTTGTAATTTGACTAATTTTTACACCTATTTGTAATTTTTCCAAAGAATTTTATCTCATCTAAAATACAAACTTATAAAGAGATGTAAAATTAATCAATTTATATTTTTTAATATGAATTAATTATTTTCACAACTATTTACAGTGTGTGTATATATATATATATATATATATATATATATATTTTTTTTTGACTGGATTTATATATATATATGTGAAGTAGCTGCAAGTTGGCAAATTGTCCTGCATTTTTAGTTTAGTGAACTCAGACAGCAAGCGATGTCTGTCCCATATCTGAAAACAGCTATCAACATTTCGGTCCATTTGTTTTCTCATTTTTAAAAAAAAAAAAAAATTGAACAAAATTATGATTATGTTTCCTTATTTAAGTCATTAGTTTTTTTAACCAAAATAATTCTATTTAATCATCAACAAAATTCATTTAATACATAACTAAAATTTTTATCTCTTTTGCAAGGATATAATAGAAAAAAATAACAAAAATTTAAAATGTTAATTTTATTAATTATAAAAAGGGGTTTATTTTAACGGTACGGATAGAGTATTGTAGTGTTGTTTCCCATCCCATGCCATGTGTGATGAAGCGATATATGGCATATAGATAGTTATAGAGGCCATATTTTTTATCATCTAATAATGCATTTTTTTTTTTTTTTTTGTTTGAAAGGTTTTGGATTCAACAAACTTTGAAAAATTGGTACTTGTTAGGTTGTTGTACAGTGTTAGAAAGACTTTGGATTTAAACCTCACACTTAAAAAAAAATTACCTTATTATTATTATTATTACAATTTTCATTGAAGAATGAGTAACATTTGTATTCAAATAGTGGAACTTATTCGCATAACACGATCTCATAGAGAATTGAAATCCGAATATTAAAAAAAATGTATAAAATCAAATGTTCATACCAGGTATACATTAATTAAGCTATCTCCACGTTTTGATTCACCTAGATGGCAATGATCAAGAGAAGATCGTCATTTTTCCTAGATTATTAATTAAGATAAGGCAGTTATTGTTAAGAGTTATTTGAGAAAATTTTGGATATTTAGCTTATTTAAAAACGACGACTGTTTTGTTATAACTTTAGGCTCTATTTGGATGAAGTCATTTGAAATCGAGGATTTGAGAATAATACACCATACATTTATAAATCAAAAATGGAGAAAAACTAAGGGCCCGCTTGGTTGGGGGTATTAGAAGTAGGTAATGGGAATAATTCATTAATCATTCCCATTGATGATGATTAGTAATATTTACCATTCGAAATTAATCTTAAAATAAAATAATTACTAATTTATTTTGATTAAATAATTTCTCTCTTATAATCAATCATTTAACAATCATTCATTTTTTCTCCGCTCAACTTTTTTCTCGCTCAAATTTTTTTCGTGCTCAACTTTCTTTCCAAAATTCATCAATGGGAATGAATCACTAGTCATTCCCATTAACTAATTCTAATACCCCCAACCAAGCGGCCCCTAAATGAATGGATTTGGATCACACAAATATTACTTAAGTGGGAGGATTTCAAATACCCAACAAAACCTAGTCATTTGAAATCCTCTCACTTCTCCCACTTGTGCTTAATATTTGAGTGAATCAAATCCATTCATTTAGTTTTTCTCCATTTTAGTTTGTGTGAATGCATGATATATTATCCTCAAATCCATTGATTTTAAATTGATGGAGATGAGATTGTATTTAATTATTTATTTTTATTTATATTTTATATAATTTTTAGGTTTTAATTTTGTTGGGATTTTATTGAATACGGGCCTAATTTTGCTTATAAATAGGAGTTAGATGAACTTTGAAAAGCGAGATTGATGAATAAGGAAAAAAAAGAAAGATGTAATCCTTTTGAGATGAAGAATCATTTGATTCAAAGTTGTTTTATTTGTGACTGTTATTTTTAATTGTGGGTTCGATATTTTATTGTGTTTCTTTTATTTCGGTTTGTTGATTCACCCATTTGGGTTTGTGTTCGTCGGAAAACTAGAGGCTTCGATGCATTACAAATTCATTCCATCCAAATGGAGCGCTTAGGTATTTGTATATTTATCATTCGTATAGACTATAGAGTCCCTTTATTAAAAGTGATATTATTGTATTTTTTTGACAGAAAAATGATATTATTACATGATATTTGATTATAAGTGCATAATATTATAATATAATTATTATGATATTATTGAATCAATGTATTGATATCAATTTCACAAAAAGTTTATGTTTGTGGTAATCCAACTCAAATTTTATTGGCTCTTCAGATTCTTGTGTGTGAAAAGATGTTAATTTAATAAATATAGTTACATGGAAAGAAAGAAACATGGCGGTTTTCGAAAATAAAGTACCTGGCTGGGAGACTAAACTCATTGGAGGAGATTAAATCGGCTGGGAGACTTAACTCATTGGAGGAGATTAAATCAAGAATTTGGAGTTGGATGTCGTTAAAATATTCAAATATTGTGTCTATTAATATTCGAGACTGGTTATGTACACCAACTTTATCTTCACTTGATGTAATTAAAACATTGTATACTTGGGTATTCCTAATACCCGATTCCACATGAATATATATATATATATATATATATATATGTGTATATATACATTTTTATCAAAAATAAATAAATAGAGCACGTGTATATACAGTTTTAAGTTAACAAATTTTTTGTTAAATATCCCGTAGTTTAATTTATGTTTTCAACGATAACATATCAAATGATTTTCCTTTGTCATCAATTGAAATGATTTCTTTTTGGAAAAATGACTTGGAAATGAAATAACATTTAATGATGACCTGAATACTAGCAGTTCAGTCAAACTCATCAAATTTTCGTTAAAAAAATCAACCAATCTATTAATCAATTTGGAATACATTTTGGTATATTAAATTAATCAAATTTCATTTTCAGTGACATATGTGAAAGAAGTCCTACTATTTAATTTTTTTTTTTAAACAAAAAAACCTCTGTTAGTCAGTCTGCGGTGGCCCAACTATTTTGGGCCAAGCCTCACATGAAATTTGAAAATGTGTTGGAAAATCATTTGGGCCGGTCTTACAAAAGTTCTCAGGCCCGCCACTAGATTAAGCTTCCTTTCATTTTAGGGCAGGGTTATTTGCACCTCTAAAATAAATAAATACATCCAGTCGATTAATACAAAAATTATTTTCTAAGGTGATTGATACACTCACACTGAACTAACAATTATATATATATATATATATATATATATATATATATATATATATATATATATATATATAATAAGGCCCTAATTTTTCTTTTCCCTTCTCACTTTATTGTTCTCATTTTTTTACACGAATCATTTTCCTGTGAAATCGTTTCATAATATAAAAATGGTATAATTAGAATCATTCATTAATATTATAATCATTTTATATTGTGATATCAATTTATAAGTATAATGGTATCACTAAACGAATATTATGGTATCAATGAATGATTTTAATGATGTTAATTTCATACTATGAAACCGCTTTTATAAAATGTGTTGATGTTCAATCAATTTTTGCTGAACAATGAAATTGTGGAGCAATGACTGGAAAAATGGAGGTGAAAAATGGCGAGGGAGAAGAACGACGTTGACCAGTGAAAGTGCCATTCCAATTTTGGTTAGCATTTGGGTAGAAAAGTGATTGCGGTTTTTTTTTTTGGTAAGTATATATAAGACACAACCAAGTTATCGAACCCAAAGGCCCAAGTCGAGCAAGGATCCCTAAAGCTAAGAGTTGACATGGTATTATAGAGTCGGGCTCGGGTATGCAAAATTAAATCTAAATTAAACACCTAAGAATAATCAACTAGCAAATTACCAAGAGATAACTATATGAGAAAAATGTGTTCGGGTGCAAGTTACCAAGGAATCCTTAATTACGAATCACACATGATCGGGGGGTTTCAAATAATGAAGGATAATAGGAGCTATCTAGATAAAATCACATATCAACCGTACTTTGGATAAGCTGGTTTGATATATCAAATAAGCACATAAGATAGTTTAGAGGCGGACACCCTAAGTCTCCTCACTTAATCACAAGAAATAGAATCAAGCAATTAACGTATTCTAATGTAGGTTCTAATGAAAATTAACCAAGTCTCCTTGCGTTAATCCAATATTGAATTCAATTACCAAACCAAGCCTAACACCTAAGCATCAATTTAATAAACCAAATCTCTTTGAGCAAATTAAATTAATTAACAAAGGATCAAAATCTAATTTAACAATTAAATCATGCAAATCACAATAGAATAATTAATCACCTCAATAAATGAAACACCCAATCACATGATCATCAAAATTAATTCACCTAGGATTATCACACCCAAACACAAAAGGAATTTAGCCAATCATCGCCAATTCAACAAAACCCATGAAAATTGAGAGAATTGAGAGAGAAGAAAGCATAATAATTAAGAAATAATCCACTAAAATTAAAAGAAAAATGTTTGATGTCACCTTGAATGTGTTGAGACACTTGATTGAATTGAAATCTAACCCCAATTTGCAAGGAATTGAAATTGAATTGAAAACACCTAATCTATGTGTGAATGTGTGTGTAAAGAATGTGTGTGTAAAGAATGTGTATTGTGCGTAAATATGTGTATAGAAAATAGGAAGAGAAAGCCCTAAAATTCTAAACTAAACTAATGTCTCCCCGCTGCTTCTGCTGCAGCGCAGATTTAAAAACTCGATAGGGGTGTACTTATCAATTTCATGGGTGCAGCTGGTGGGTGTATTTCCTAATCCGAAGGGTGCATGCGGCAGTTGTGCTTTTTTCGCCCGTCTCAACTTCGTTCGATCATATTTTCTTCACACGAGCTCCGAATGACCTAATTCTTTTTGCGTTACGCAGCTCTCTCGCCCTCTTTCCAACCATGCAATTGCTCATTTGATTTGAATACAACAAATATCCTCAATTTGCACTCAAAGTTCGCCTCAACCTACAACTTAAACACTCAAACACCAATTCAAATAATTAAATGCAATTAGCCAATTAAATGTGAATTAACATGAAAATAATATCAAATTGAGACAATTAAAGCGCACAATAATCATGCAATTTTCACACTAATAAAAAAGATCAAATTAAAAAGACGTGATGAACTTTAATTCAACTTTTTTTTTTTTAATTTATAATTCTCTATTTAGGTTAAAATTGGTCGGGCCAATACTACGTGACTCGTTCAAAATGAGAAACATACACTTACAAAATACTCCCTCCGTCCCGTGATTTCTTTCACGTGTGAAGTGGCACACCAAACAAGAAAATTGAATTTAGTGTAGGAGAGAGAATAAAATGTAAGAGTATTATGGGTGGTTGAATGAGATAAAGTGTAGGAGAGAGAATGAAGTAGAATAAAATAAGAGTGACATATTTGAAATTTAGATGGTATTGTGAGGGTGTAATTTATATAGGGTATTCCATTTTAAGGGTGTGAAAGTAATTGTGGAGCAGACGAAAAAGAAAAATGTGAAAGTAATCGCGGGACGGAGGAGTAATACACATAAAATTTGAAAAAAAAAAAAAAATAGAAGGGCTACAACCCCCACTTGCTCTTATTTTGTAAAGATTATTGTATTAGAAGAGTGTGCATACTCGTACCATTTGAATATGACTTGCTATTCTACTAAATTACATTTTGTTCGACTCAAGGTTGAAAATATCGGTATCGATAAAAATATCGGTACCTTAAATTTATGAAAATATCGGTGGAAATGTCGATGTCGAATATCGGTATCGGTAAAAATTAGAAAATTGATGGAATTTTAATAAAATGATGGAAATTTAATATGAAATTTTAGAGAATGTTCCTACTAACTTTAATACATAAATTAATCATATATTCGCAACAAATTGAATTGTTTGTGACAAACATATCAACAATAAAATACATAAAGCCTAGAAGCGATACAATAATTGTTTATACTTAGTTAATACAAGACAACTAATACCAAAATGATGACTCTATGAGGCTCAAATGTAAAAGAAAAAATGTCATCTTGATCTAAATAATATTGATACCAACTTAAAATTGCATAATTTCGTCCTTGCTCATCACCACCTTTATTCTACCGCCATTTGAGTATTAGTTGATTCCCATTTTGAAAAAAATCCAAAAAAAAATATCGATATTTTCTTACCGACATTCAATATTTTCGATATTTCGACCGATATTTTCGAAATCTTGTAAAATTTTATCTGGAGTCAACCGACATCGATACTGATATTTACCGATATTTTTACCGACATTATGCAAAAAAATATTTTTAATGTGTATCCGTGTCGGAACTCCCCGAAAATCCGAAATGTTGGTGGTTGTCGGCGATTTTTTCATCCTACTTAATTAAATTAACATGTGATAATCAAATAACTCAATACATTTTGAAAAGTATGATAAAAAATTCCAATAAAAAATTGAAGAATAATATATTTATGTCACACTCTAACCGTAGAAATTATAAGACTTATTTTAAGTGGTGAGGATCCAATCACGGGTCAAGGTAGAATGCAAACCATCCTTCAAAAACACTCCCCTCATTTCCCGCCAAAACAAATTTAGTACTTCCATTTTTTCCGGGTACCAGAAAAACCAGAGTAAACCCCATATTACCAACATGCCATTCACCATTTTAACCCTCACACATTTCACTGTTACTATATAGTTCGCAAGGCATTTTGCGAGACACATCAGGGGCTCTTTAGTACTTACAGAAGAATATTCTATTTTCTACATCCATAAATTGTGTGAAAAACAAAATAAGCCGAAAACTTTTATATAAAGACATCAAAAGGCAGCTTCAGAAATTCGTGCCATAACTTATAAGCCTTTCTCCGACTCCCTCTTCCCTGCGATTTGCAGGAAGAGATCGAGCCAAAAGCGCACAAAAGAGAGAAATATATACGTAAATTATATATAAGCATACTGCACCATGGCTATGTCGGAATTCATGCCGGTAAATGACGTCACCATCGGAAACAACATGGAGGAATTGGAGAATACCGGCGACGTCACCGCCGCGCTGCCACCGCTGAAAGCGGAGAAAAGGAAGAAGAAGAAGAGCGGCGCATTCGGCATTTTCAAGGCGGCGCTGTACATTTTGCGAAAAAAGCCCGACGAGAAAGAGGCGGCGAAGAAGAAAAGCGCGGAATCAGACGGCAATTGGAAGAAGATCGTAGGTTCGATGCGGCCGCTGCACGTGCAGGAAACGCCGCAGTCGCCGATGTACCAAATGTCTCCGGCGTCGGATGATTTCCCCTCGCCGGCATCTCCAGCGCCGTCGTCCTCCTGCGGCACGATGAGCCAGTACGCGTCGGCGCTGAACCTTCGCGATCTGGATAACTGCGATGATGAGGAAGAAGATCCAGATGAGGTTTTCGACGCCATTACCGGCGATGAAATGATCGACGCTAAAGCCGAGGAATTCATCGCTCAATTTTACAAGCAAATACAACTTCAAAATACCTCACGCTTCCACCATGAAGACACAGGATTTTAAGCATAAATACACACACCATTACACACACAGGTATACAATACAGATGAATAAACATGGCTGCTATTAGTCAACGGATTTCTTATCAGGTAACTGAAACTACGATGAGGTAACACTGATCGCCCGATCATGTAACAAATCTTCGTTAATTTTCAGATACTTATCAATATGATTTTAATGGTATTGGTCTATTTGTAGTTTAGATTTGTGGTAACATCTCAGTGATATCACAGAATGGGGAGTAATACCAAAATCTGTTTTAATAATTTTACAATTGGTCGATATATTTTTTTCATTTTTTTTTGTTTGATCTGCGTCTGCGCATCCTTCCTTGGGATGTTCTATGTTTTTTTCGTTTAAGATTTGTTTGTTATGGTTTCTTTAGATGAAATGATAGATGTGACGCGGAGTTATTAATTTATTGGCTCATGTTCCTGCTAATAATCACTCTATGCTCATTCTTAACTTGCATTTCTACATCTTAAGCTCAAATTTTTATTAAATATGAAGACTGTCTTAATACAAATGATGTTGCATAATCTTATGTAAATCAGCTTAATTCATATAATTGATTTACATAGTATTTAAATAATATTAATTATTTTATTAATACGTATAAGTTTGAGAAATTTTTCGGTCCGGATCTTTTGTTATATAATAATGTTAATCTCTTGTTAATTAGATTTGCACCACGTGTACATACATCAAAATTTACAAATAAGTGAATAATATCCTAATATAATCGTATGTACACGTGGCGCAAATCTAATTAATGTAACTTGAGATGTAACACCATTATGTAACAAGATCCTGTGTGAATATTTGTTGTTTAAAACTGTATACATAAAACTAGGGTTGTATACGAATCAAATACTTTTGTTCGATTCGGTATTCATGCTCGAAATTCGATATTCGTATTCGAAATTTTATGATTCGAATTCGATTACAAATATTCGATTTGATTCGATTATTAAACAAATACAAATACAAAATTATGATATTCGATTCGATATTCGTAAATATTCGATTCGATATTTAAATATATATTATTTTTATAGCAAATATATAAATCTATATATTAATATTTTATAAATATATTAAGACTCCAATTATTTGCACCATATATTTTATAAATACACCACACCACTCAAATAAAAACACCACCATTTTTAATAAATACACCAATTAAAAATATCATTTTGATTGACGAATTTTACACAATATTTCTTGCAATTTTTGGTTCATTAATGTAATTTTAGTAGATTCTTAGAAGACTCTAATGACTTCTTCATCATCGGTTCATAACAAAGATTTAGATGTATTGGTTGAATCCTTATCGTTCAAGGTTAACTCCTCACATGGTAGAAATTTTGATTTGTGGAAGCGATTAAGTTCACGACTTCATGGGATCAAGAAACCCATTCTAACATAAGTTCTTTTAATTTTTTTAATTCATTTAAAATATATGATATTTTTTATGAATAAACTGATTTTAATTAATTTTGTTTTTTATTTAGGAGCAAGAAGAGCCTATTCATGTCATTTTGCAAACAACTTGAATTTGGTTTGCAAAATTAATGGAAGATTGATTCTCGTTATGTAATTTGATAATTAATTTTTTTCGCTTTTGTATTTGATTATGTAACTTTTGAATTTGTGACTTGTATTGTGAATTGAAACAACGAAATTAATTTTGAATTGAATACTCAAAGAATATTGTTTAAAATATATTTGAGAAAAAATCGATTCAGTATTCGAATAGTTCCGAAAAATTCGATATCAATTTCAAATCGGATATAAATCACATTTACTATTCGAAAATATTCGAATTCGATATTCGAAAAAATTTAACGAATACAAATTCAAAATAGCGGTATTCGATTCGATTCGCTTACAACCCTACATAAAACCAAACCAACTAGTAATGTTATACAGCGATGCACCTAAGATAAAATCGTTCTTGAATAATAAATTGCATGAAATAATACTTCAACTTGCACATTCACTTGCCGAATTCACCACCTACTCCATATAAATTCTGGATGGATTTAAGGGCTTCCTTGTTTTTATTTAGACATTAATTTATATTAGTTCGTCCCCGTTAATTTGAAAATAACATGACACTATGATATTTCCTTAATTCCATAATAATTTTCACATCTTAAAATAAAAAAATTTCCATAAATTTCACATTCACAATATTTTTAATTTTACAAAATGTCATTTTTTGGTCCATGCATATTCACAATTCAATTCATTTCTTTATTTTATATATTACAAGTTTATAAAATTACTCTCAAATTCCTACTCATTTTTTCAATATTTTTAATTTGTGTGGGAAGATTATTTCAGAGTAAGATTTTTGCCAAGAAGGAGTAAATTCCTATAGATACGTCGTCCCTGCTTCGAAATCCCTCCACGTATTTCTATTTATATTAGTTAATATTTTATTAATATAGCGTGTGACAACTGACAAAGTGGAAAATAAAATTAAATCAGATAGATCAAAAGTGAGAAGAAAAAAGGACAAAAGTTAAATAAAAGGATTTCAGTAACATTTGAAGTGTTGGAGAATCGAAATGCAAGAGGTAAAAGAGCATGAAAATATGTGGAAAAATGCGTTTTGCAATTGGTATATAGAATTTTGAGATGAGCCCAGTCCAGACATTTGAGTGGGATAAGGTTTATAGATTGGATTTAAGGTTCAAATTGAATTAACAAAATGCGTTTGAGATATTGATCCCAAAAAAAAATGCGATTGAGATGATATAATTATAATATTACATTTATTCAAGTAATACTATTGAATTTATAATTAATACCATAATATAAAATGTTATCATATTAATTTATAAGAGTAATATTTTTATTGAATGAATGCCATAGTATCAATTTCATACTATGAATAAATTTGGGGGTGGGGGAGTGAATCTTATCTAAAGTGTTTATAAGAAATTTATTTGTTATAATAGTAGCACAAAACAAATATTATCGACGTCATGGTGAAATGAGTGAGATCAATTTGTTGCTAGTATCATGGAAGTGAAGCATTTGAAATTAAGGTAGTTTGAATAACTAACTTTTCAGTTTTGATAGTTTTTGGTGTGCACTTTGTCAAGCCATATTTTGCATGTGTGTGATTGGTTTCAGCTGATTCTTTTTTGCTTTGGAAAGCTGAGTCAGCAAGCTTTGCATTAGAAGAAAATCGGTTTCTGTTGGCAAAATAAATTTCAAGTTATAAGTCTTCAAAATTGAGATAAAGTTCAATTCTCACTTAGAAAATTTTGTGTGTCAATTGCTAATGTAACTCTTGAAACACATTTGTAATAGACTTTATTCTGAGAATAATAGTGAAGTCGATGCTCTCATAGTGGATGTATATAGATTTTTTCATAATTGAACCACTCAAATTTGGTGTTCATCTTGTTTACTTATTACTCTAAGTTTTTGTCTTGTTTACTTATTACTCCCTTCATTTCGGATCAACTTGCACCACTATAAATCTCTCATACACATAAAACATTCTTTAATGGAAGAAAATGGAATCCACGTGTTTATTAAAGTTTTCCTTTTGGTGACTAGACTCATTTATTTCAAAATTTTAATTGTAGGGTTACATTATCAATTTATGAAGCATTAACTATCGTATATTTTAATTTTAATTTTTATATACCAATTTGCTTTATTGTAATCTACACATTTAAGTTTGTGAATTTTCATTAATACGTTGTCAAACAGGTCTTTTCGATGCTAAAATGCGAAAGTCATACTTGCATGAGGCATCCTCACGATAAGACTTACAAACACTTTTTAATAAATTGTTATTACTTTTTTAAAAAATGATACAAATATATATAAAAGTGATAACAATTTATGAAAAAGTGATAACAATTTATTAAATGAGACGATCTCACACAAGAGTGAATCTACATATAATACTCATATTTTATATACATATAAAAACACATATCACTATATCAGTATGTGTAACAATTAAGGCATGCTAAGTTCATCATTCACCCTACTAATTTTATTCCAATTTTAATAAAAAAAATCACATTACAAATTAAAATTCTATATAAAATGATTTTCTAGTTAAATAGTTACAACTTTCATATTTGTAGCCTGTAGGGAATTAGATTTTTATTTTATTTTTTTGGTAAATTTAGAAAAGATAGACCACAATCATAAAAAATTATGTGGGATTCAACCGTTAAGTTTTCATTCATCAGTAGATTACTATCACGAATAGTTCAACATATTTGTACTAATATAATTTATAAGAATATTATTGAATAATGTAATAATATTAGTATATTAGAACTGATCCAGTTTGTTGCCTTAATTTTGTGTTCTTTTCTTTCTAAATTTACAAAAATAAAAATAGACAAAATAAATGAAGAAGATTCATTTCTAATACAATCTTACAAATCACAAGCCATCCATCAAAATCAATGATAATTCAATTTATTATATGTAAATGCAAAGATAGAAGTAAGAACAGGAAAATGAAGTGTAAGAAGAGTGAAAGCTACACTAAAGAAGAGCTTTACCAATTTTTCTTTTCATTACAATAATTGCAAATTTTCATAAATTTTTTATTTTAAATTTATTTTTAACACATTATATATCAAATTAACTGTCTTTTAAAAATTTTAATTTAACATATTTATTACATAAATAAAAATAAATTTTAGATCTAAAATATTTATTTTATTATTATTTGTACTTAAATTTTAATTATATGAGTTGAATTTAAATAATTTTATTTTAAATTATATAAATTTTGTTGAACTTTAATATAATATTAATATTTGTGATGAAATTAATATCTATTTAAAATCTATAGAATTAATTAAATAGCTTTGTTTTTTCAAAAAGAAAAAAATTAAATAGCTTTGTTATATACATATATATATATATATACATATATGTAAATAATATAATCTTTATATATTAATAAAAAAGTAATAAATTAAACTTACATTATAATTTCATATTTAATATTTATAATATTCCATCATGCTAATATGAAGTGGAGTAAGAAAAACCCAAACTCCAAGAAGTCAACATCACACTATTCCATTTGAAAAATGCTAACAACAAATCATAGAAAGAATAGCAATTAAGCTCAGGCACCAATATCTGAAAAGAGAGAGAGAGAGAGAGATCGAATCTTAAATCTTCTTCATCGTGTATTCCAGAATTTCTGAGATATTAGCAAAATCCTCATCAAAAGAAAATAAATCGAATGAAACAGAGAAGAAAAAGTGGTGTTCTAGTAGCCATGGATAATTTGAGAGCATTTATTTTTGATCCAACGAAGGCCATTTCTGATAGAAGCTTTGACCCTACCTTCAACAGTATACACTTTGTACTTAGCTATCCGCTTCCGCCTCTTCATCTCCGAGTCGCCGAATCCCCAGGGCTTCGCCGCCACCGCACTCGGACGATGAACCGGTGGCGAATCGGGCCGACTCGTGGTGTACATCTGATTTCCGTTGTACGAACTTTGCCCTCTTCCACTCACGATTTCCAGCCTCCTTTCCCCACCGCCGGACCGGAAACTCGGCCGGCTACTGTCTTCCATGTTTATCACAACAATGCCGCAAGTAGAGAGAGAAAGAGAGGGGGAAGAGAGAGAGAGAGAGAGAGCGCAGAAATACGTGCTACTTAACTTTATTCTTCGTAAATCCAGGAGTGGAGGAGACTTATTAGGGCTATGTGTCCAAAATACAAAATTAATATTCATCAATTTTAAGTTCATTTTTACTCTTATAATCCCTCCGTCCCACATTAATTTTCATACTAATTTAATTTGAGACGCATTTTAACAAAAGTATAATAAATGGAATAATGAAGGGTAATTTTAAAAACTTTTATTATTAAAGTAAGAAAGATGGTTGGATTGAGTGTAAAATGTAATGACATTTGTGTAAAAATATGAATATTGTGAGGTGGAATTTAAGAGAGGCGTTTCCTTTTGGAATGTGAAAACTAATATGACAAACAAAAAAGGAAAGTGTGAAAAGCGATGTGACACGAGAGGAAATATAATCTTATTCATCAACTCTAGTTTTCAAAATATTAATGCTTAATATATAAAATGTTACTCCCGAAATTACTTTTTCACTTTTTTTTATCTGTCTCAAAATTACTTTTACACCTTTAAAATGAAATATCATCCGTAAATTACATTCTCACAATATTATTTTAAATATAAAAATATCACTCTTATTTTATTCTATTTTATTCTCTCGAACATTTTATCTCATTCAATCATCCAAAATACACTTAGGCTCCATTTGGATGGAGTGGATTTGAAATCAAGGATTTGGGGATAATATACATGCATTCACACAAACTAAAATAGAGAAAAACTAAATGAATGGATTTGAGTCACTCAAATCTTAAGCACATAGGAGAAGTGAGAGGATTTCAAACGACAGGTTTTTCTTTGGTATTTGAAATACTCCCACTTATAAGTAATATTTGTGTATCTCAAATCCATTCATTTAGTTTTTCTATTTTGATTTGTAAATGTATGTTGTATTATCCTCAAATCCATTGATTTCAAATTACTCCATCCAAATGGAGCTTTATGTTTGGTTTGTTGAAAGGAATTAGAATAGTAATGGGTTTGAAAGTAGTGAGGATTGCGGAATGATAATGAGTATGTTAACTATTGTTGAGTTGTTTGGTTTATATGTAGGTATAACTATCATTACCATAGAAAATATTTGTTTTTAATAAAAATTATTGATAATTAAAATTATTATTAACTCTTTTTAATATTAAAAATATTATATAATAATTATACTTAAAATATTATTTATTAATATTAATAAATAATTTAGAAGGCAAAATAATTTTTTAAAAAATTATATATGAAATTTTTAAAAAGCAATGTCTTTCATTCCTCCCAATTTTGGGAGGAATAAATCTAAGACTTTAATTACTCACTTTTAAAATATCAAACATTTGATTCCCTCAACCAAATATCACACTCTCCTTTTATTGCTATTCCTCAGCCTTTAAAAGTGTTAACCAAACACATTCTTACACTTTATTCTCTCTCCTACACTAAATTGAATTTTCTTAATAAGTGTGTTACTTCATAAGTGAAAATTATCCCGAGACGAAGGGAGTATTATTTAGTATATAAAGTATTATTCCTCTTTTTCATTTTTTATTGCTCAAAATTAAAAAATAAACATTTTATTTTTATTTTTTCATATCCAAAATAACAAAAACTAATATCATTCTCTCAAACTAAACTCTTATAAATATTTATTATTTACATTTCATATCACTCAATTAACTCTTTCAATAAAATTGATAATAAAATAATTCCTTTCAATAAAGTTGAAAATACTCACTTATCATTCACTTATACTTTTTAATAAAATAACTCCTTTTGTATATTATGTATGTGTAATGAATAAATATCACATCCCTCTTTCAATACAAATAAACTATATTTTATTAATAGAATTAACTTCACTTTTATCCCGAACTCAAAATCCATCTCATATTCATGTAAAAAAGTGAACCAAATATTAAACTTCTAGATTTTTTTTTTTTATATATATTTAATCTTACAAATCAAACTGATAAGCATCCGAATTCCTAATAATATTGATGTTACGCGGAGTGGAGCTTTCTGCCCATTTATAAACCCCACATAATATAAAGTAGGGAACCCTATTATATAAATCCAGATAATAAATAAAAAGTCAAATTAAAGCATGTTTTTTTGTAAGATTTATTGGAGACCATTAGAATCATTACGAATATCTCTCACATTATATATATATATATATATATATATAATATCGAGTTTTATTATGATACTTGAAGATACTTTTTAAAAATATAAAATTGAATTAAGATTTTATAAATTTTTGGTATATTTGTCTTTGAGGTGATAAGATAAGTCATCTCTTAGTGTTAATTAGTTACTCAAGTTAGGTGATGAAGTTGAATGATTCAACTAATTAGAATTTCATTATTTATGTTGTGAAATTATGAATTTGAGTTAATATTCATGTGATAAAAAAATAAATTTAATTGAGGTGATATAAATCATGTCAAATTATGTATAAGGTATATAAAAATCGCAATAAAAATGTGAATATACAATATCAAATCTCTTAACAGCTAAAATCTTATAAAAATATTCCGTCAAAAAAAAAAAAAGATCTTATAAAAATAGAATTTCGTGAGGAACTTTTATGATATGAGATTATTAAATTCTGAATTTGAAAATGATTTAATAAAAGAAATACTAACAATTAAATATTTTTAAAAATTGGAAAGGAAAAACACCTGGTCAGAAGGGGCAGAAGGAATAGCTGGAATTTAGTTATTTTAATAATTTCGGTCTGTTTAGATTGTACGTTGGGCACTCGATGGCGATGACACTTGTTTTCACTTTTCCTAGGCCAGGCCTCACACCTTTTGTTAATAAGTACATTAATATTTAATTTTATGTTTTGTCATAAAAATTTAGATTCATGATGCGTGCCAACCTCGATCTCACCGATATGCCTCTCACATCTTATTATCTCATTTCATTTCATGAAATTAATTATTATTGTAAATTATTTTTAGTTTGCTTGGACTTAAAATACGTATGCCTTCTATGTGTAAAAGGAAAATTTTATTATATAAACATGACCGGTGGATTACTCATGAATCTCTCACGAAATGCATTATTCAAATTTGGAGTAAGTACACTCTTTTCGTCCGTGTTATTTAATAATATAAATTATTTTTAAATGAATTAAGATAGTTTTTTTAACTTTAATAAATTAGTTGTTTAATAGGTTAGTGAGAAAAAATTAATATTATGTGATGTAATGACGAAGTGGTATAAATCAAGTGGTTTGAGTTTCACTACATATGATTTAAAGGTCATGGGTTGAGTCACCATTTCTTTGATAAAAGAAAAATATATTATGTGATGTAATATTGAAATGTCTAAAAGAAATAAATAAAAACAGTTAATTTTTTTATTTTAAAAATAATACATTTAGTACATACAGACTATTGAATACATTTTGTACAATTTTTTACTGATGATACATTTATTATGGGATAGGGGAATAATACATATTGAAATCTCTCGTGACATAGTATCACAAAAATATTCATACATGATAGGTTTCAGAAACTTATTTGTGACTTTGAATACTCAAAGCAATTTGAATCATTAGATCTAATCTCTGTACTGTTCAAATATTTTAGTATTAATTATTTAATTACCTGTTTAATCGGTAAAAGAAGGAAACAACCCTTATTTTTTCTTGAAAAACACAACAGCCAACAGTATTCCCCAATTGTAGTCCAATATTGAATTATAAAAGAAAACAAGTAAGAATTAATTAAATATAATTAGTTACTTGATCTTCCTTTTTCATCCCACGGTTTGTAAATCAGTATGATGCAAGTTTTTGTTTGAAATTAATAATATGGAAATTTCTCGTTATATTCCAATGTTGAACTTTTTTGATTGAATATTTAATACACGACACGCTATATATGGAAATTGTGTATGGGAGTATTATGTATTGAAAAAACACCGTGGAAAACAACAAAGAACCTGAACTATTTTTTTAACCACCTAAAAGCTCTTTTGGCTAAACTTATTTTATAATTTTTATTTTTATAAATTATTTCAAGCGCTTATAAAATATAATTTTTAAATAATTTATAAATTATTAAAGTGTTGTGATTAATAATATTATAATTTCTTTGATAATTTGAAAAAATAAAAATATTTTTATTTTATGTTGAGGTGGGTGGAGTAAGTGATATCTGTTTTTTAAGTATAGCTTAAAAGATTTTATAAGTTATTAAACATCTTTATCTTATCAAATAATTTGAGAAAAATAATAAATTGTTTTAGGCTCCATTTGGATGGAGTCATTTGAAATCAATGGATTTGAGGATAATACACCATATATTTATAAATCAAAATAGAGAAAAACTAAATGAATGGATTTGGGATACACAAATACTACTTATAAGTGGGAGGATTTCAAATACCCAAAGAAACCTACCATTGAAATCCTCTCACTTCTCCCACTTGTGCTTAAGATTTGAGTGAATCAAATTCATTCATTTAGTTTTTCTTCATTTTAGTTTGTGTGAATACGTATATTATCCTCAAATCTCGATTTCAAATCCACTCCATCCAAATGGGCAACCTTAAAGAATTTATAAGCTATGACAAACGGGTTCTAAAAAGACAAAGTATATTCACTATATTCATTTTGGGGTTTTATAACTCACACCCTGACCCACGTGTATCTATGTATTTAGATCATTTAAATTATAGAGAAGGTGTGAGTATAAGGTGCAACACGAATAGCAACACTGAAGAGAACCTAATGGTGAGGAAATTGGTGAAGTTTCTTGCTTTTGGTAGGCAATGTTTGGCATAGATAAGGGCCTAATTTATGCATACGAGCTTACAATTTTATGTATACGCGTTTCATGTGGAGGAAACCCGCAACAGCACCCCAGAATAAGATTTCCACCAAAACAAAGGCCAACGTACCCCATTTCTCCGAATGGAAGAGCGTTTGCAATATCCTTTCCAATAAGTCAACCTACAAATAATGTGAATTTCGAAAGAAAAAACTTTTTATCAATAAATAAATGAGGTGTGTTTAAAGAAAGAATAGAGAAAGTAATGTATGTGTGCTCCTAAGAGGGGCAACCAATTGCCACTAACAAGAATTTGGAAGGAAAAAGATAATAGTAATCGGGTCCTTATAATGTCATTTGTTACCATTAGGTTTGAATTGGGTCTGGTCCTATTTATGAAAAACGAGCAATGTTCTTTTGTTTGCATTTAAGTATGGTGACCCAATTCAAAGTTTCAAACAAAACAAGTTAGTAAATGAACCCAATATTTGTGAAAGAAAAAGAACTAAAACTAAATGAAAAAAAAAAAAGACTCCAATGTGAAAATCTTTAGTGTTATATGCCAAATAGTTCGCCTCTGTTCCCTACAGTGAATTTACGCACAATAATATGCAAAAAGAGTTCTCAACAATTATATATAGCACGAGATATGGCCCGAGACTAGAAGCATTAGAAAATTTAAGATAATCACCAGATTGTTTTCAGGTGAACGCCAGTAAAGACCTTGCAGTGCGGCAGGAAATATGTCACAAGCAGCTAGAGCATACACGATCAGTGCATTCATTCCCATCCACTGAAATATTACAGTTGGCTTTCTAATGCCTTTTACATCAACCTGCAATGCAGAGCTAACTCAACGTGAAAGGGAGTCGTGGAAGATGATTTAGTGGATAAATATTCATATCATAAACTCACAATATAATAAATAGAGGTCAGAAGGGCACCAGATGCTCCGGCTGTAATAAACATGTAACTTAAAGTATACAGTGGTTTAGAATAAGGAATACCTGAAGAATCAAAGAGTATACAGTGGAATTGTGAGGGATATCAACCATATTGATAGAAATAAAAAACAAACATATACTTGGAAAATTGAGAAGTACCTAAAACATTTAGAAAATAGCCAAAGATCAGAAGAGGGAGTGATGATATGAACCAGAAAATTACCCTCTGCATTTGGTCCTACAGGAAAATTGGAGTATGTACAATTACGAACAATCCAAACATACAAGGAAGCAATTCACAGGCCTGCATCCATGTTTGCATTAAAGAAGAATAAGCATATTACCTTACAATGCACGAGAATGTGCCCATAATGCAACCCGATGAAACATGTAATGGCAGCCATCAAAGAACTATAAATTTATTCAGTAACATTATAAAATGAGTAATGTGACAGATCCAAATTCGTAATCATCGATAACCAGAAACATAAGAACAATGGAAAAAATTGAAGACCGCATAATGATGGCTGAAGTGTTAACTGTTACATATGTTTAGGCAAGGATTTCAGAGAAGGGTAACTTTGGCTCAAGATTAAGACTAATGAAATGAAATATAAAAAATAACACAAGTAAAGGGTGAAAATAGAATGATTATTTCCATATAAACATCAATGAACGGTTGCCACTGCTATAGGCATGTAATAGTAGTGGATTATTTTTCAGCCCAAAGAATCAATGCCATTACAAACATTTATCAAGAACATACAAAAATAATAGATGAAAAGAGTTTATAATTAAAGATGACTGATATGAAGACAAGAATTCTTCTTGTTTGCAGCCTAAGTTCCAATTCAATCTAAAAAATTATGTACAAAACTGAAGTAGCAGAGTATGGGAAAAAAATCAGTGGAGAAGATAATGATATTGGTTTACAAATGAAAAATGAAGTGGAATAAAAAAATTATCGGAAGTAATTGTTGTACAGTACTCATGGAAAAGGAAGGAATCACTTATGGGGACATTGCAAAAATAAATAAAAAATAATAATTTGATGTTTCATATGATTTAATTCTGAAGGTGGCTTGCAAAAGTGTCCAGATGGATATAAGTACTCCTTACTACCTAAATAGAAGCCCTTATGGTCCAAGGAACCCCCTCATTTTAATTTTTGGAGTTGCACTTATGATTCATGAAGGATAAGAGAATTTACAGTAAAGAAGATAAAAAACATATGGATTTAGAATCTAACCTCAAAATGCCTTCTGGATCAAATGGAGCGAGACACCACGCGGGGAGTTTGGTGGCGGGGGCCATAATCGGGAGATTTGGCACTGCATTCCTATCAAAACAGGGCACACGTACAAATATGAAGGACTGAAACAGGCAAGACAAATGCGAATAAAAATGAAAATAGCAACCTTGGTTCTTCTATATACAGGACGCTGATACAGATGCTTTTCACCGAGAATAATTCGATCAATTAAGCCAACTGCATTGCAAGGAGGTTCAAGGCTACCCCTCAATCCACATTGAACCTAGAAACGTGAATAGATGTGATTACAAGATAATCTAGAGAACATAGGAAAGTCATGAAGCAAGCAATGGTAAATACTTTTGAGCAGATTCTTGAACACTCTTGTTAAGTGTTGACTAGACACCTAAAGTTGGCTGGTGAGAAGTATCTTGATTTCAAGTAAGCACAAGTGCCAGAACGTTGTTGAGGACATAATTTCCAAATTGTGTGAAGCACAGATATATCATTTCAAAGAATTGTTACACAAGGATCTGCACTTTGACTCACAGTTTGAGAATTAGCTCCATGTGATTTTGGCAAGATAGTGTAGATAGTTGACACATCAAAGGCCCAGTTTGGAATATACAGGCCATACAGCAAAACCATGTATAATAAACCTGCCAAAATCCCAGCTGCACTGCATACAACAGATTAAAACTATGATCTTATAAAATTTAATAAGAATTCGCATTGAAATCAAAAGTATTTTTCTCTAGATTTGAAGACAGAAGGTTTACTCTTCCCATACATGACATGTTTAGAGATCTTTTATATAATCATGTTAGACCTTGTCTTGCATATTTTACGTGGAAAGAATGAGACTCTATTATGATAAAAGTTCATATTTCTATATATGCCCAATGGTCCTCTGAATCTTATAGGAGCATCATTACCTTTTGTAACTCTCAGTTTAATAACAATATTCCAAAAACTAGTCTATATACTCACATCTGGAAGGAGTATTTCTTCATGAATGTTATTGCTGAATTAACAGCTGTATTATTAACAAGCCATAATTCCAAAGCTGAAGCCAGCATATATCCAATTGCTATCCTCTACAACACAAAAAAAAAAAAATTAAAGCAGGTGATAATCCTCAGAGTGATAGAATTTTTATGTACCAAAGAAGAATGATACGAGCAGCAGACACGAAAAATCACATTTAGAGAACACTGTAACAACGACCACAAAGCTGAAGCCTGAGGCCCAAAGGAAATTCACAATACCTGTAGCACGCCCATCAATCGTATTTTCTTGACATCAATCCCATATGTTAGATCACCACGTCCATGAAAATATCCACCTAAGAACATTTGTAAGTGACTAGTAAACACAGTGTGATATAACAGGTATTAAGATTAAGGACTTGGCCAATACTTAATGCAGGTTACTTATTCTAAGACAAAAAAATTATTCATTGCATAATTCAAAATATCCAAGATAACATGTAAATACTTCCAACATATTACGACATTTATTCCCAAGATGAGACAAACACATCTCATTATTTTCGCCTCAGTATCTGGAATTTGGCATTTCAACAAGAAACTGTATTACCTTGGAGGATCAGCCCCAGCATAAAGAGCTTGATGGATCTTAATATTACTTTCTTAGTGGCTGATAATCTGTTTGTTACTCTCTGCATCACAAATGATAACTTTACTGAAGCAATATGCATTGGCCAGGCTAGTAAAGTTCACTTGCTATAACTACAAAGAGTGCTTAGATCCATAGAACTGAGCTTGTGGAATACGAATAGGCTAAATACACATTAATCAATAGCAAATATACTGAAGGTACAAAAACAATCGATTTTGACATCTCAGTTTGAAATTATATTTTCCTTTTTCCTTCTTGTATGTGCCTCAAAAGTCAAAAGTGATAACCGTAGCTCTTCTCTACCATGCTTTGATACCTTGAACACAAGACTGATAGAAACACCCACTCCAAAGAGGAAAAATGGCATAACGAAATCTGCGAGAGTCACTCCAAACCATGGCGCGTGGTTTATTGACGGGAATGCTTTTCCAGCATCATCAACTAAGATCATCAGCTATCAAAAAATTCACCAAAATTAGACTAAAATATTTAACAATTCTCAACTGCGAGCTCCAAGGAATAGTAACAGCTTCCACTACCACATACACACGCTCAGAGCAACTGAGCAAGTGATTAAAAGTCTAAAGAACACATATAGGAGACTTACAGCTACAGTTAGGCCTCGGAAAACGTCGAGCGACACAAGACGTTGTTTAGGATCTTTCGAATTCTCAGGCGGCGGAGGCTCCACCGACCGCGATTTAGAATATTCTGTCTCTCCGCTGGAATTTTCGGCGTGAGAGTTGTGAAGAAGTGGCGCGCGCTCGCCGTCGGCGTCTCTTACCACCACAATTGAAGCCATTTCTACATCAAAGTATACTGTTCCCGTGAGTTTTTTCTTTTGACAGAAATTGTTCGCGTGAGTTTAATCCAAAGACATACTTGATAACCAAATTGATCGAGCTGATAGCTGAAGATCGAATTTGAACAAATGAACTTTTGGATGTTTAAAAAAGACGACAATTTTTTTCAAAAAAAAAAAAAAAGACGACAATTAAAACGAAATACTATCGAGTTCACACTTGTTTGTTTGGGTTTCGATTTCCTTAAATTAAATTATGTACATGTTATAATTAATTTCAATTTAATTTAAAAATATTCTAATTTATTCAAATAAATTAAAATTATACTATTTGCATCATTTATAATTACTGCAAACAATGAAGAATTTATGAGCTTTTCATCTATTAATTGTGAAGCATTCATCCCAAAAAAATGGAAATAAAATAATTGGAACCACGAGCCCACAACCTATTAAGATTTATCAAGACATAAATTCTCTCTTTCCCATCCTCTTAATTATGTTCCTTTCTATGAATCTATCGGTGGGTAATTAACTCATTCTTAAAATAATAGACAAGTTATTCAATATTTCTCTCTTTTAAAAAGTGAAAATGGAAAATCATCATTTACGAAATAACTATGGGGCGTTTTCAAGTGCTTCTCAATAGTGTAATTTTTTTTTTTTTATAAGTGAATTTTGGGTTGGTATTGTAGTTAAAAACACCCTAGGAGACATTGAGTTTCGGGGCAATTTCTCAGAAATACATCCAGGGAGCATATTAAAATTCGATTCATGTCGTATTAACTCATAATCTCGATTAAACTAACAATCATAGCTAAGCTAAATTACAAATAAAATTTCAAGACTGAGCTTCAATAGAGTAAACTTGCACCTCCTGGAAATACAACAAAAGACAAACATATCAAACTCATCAAATCAGGGCATAATTTGTTGATCATGTAAGTGACTTAAAATATCTTGAGACAGCCTCTATCATCAAGAAGCTTGGTGATCATTGCTGAAGCAGCAGATAGTGTTTCCTTACTTTTGCAGAATGCAAATCTAATATATCTCTGAGACCCATAATCTGCAGACGAATTTGAATGGAAAAAACCTGAGCCTGGAACCGCTACTACCCCAGCTTGCTTGATTAATTCCTCAACAAATTCTACCTGATATTGTGTTATTAGAGGGAGAGGGGGAGGGGGAAGGAGAGGGGGTTGTGTTATTAGAGAGAGAGAGAGAGAGAGAGAGAGAGAGAGAGAGAGAGAGAGAGAGAGGCATTACAACAACTCACATCAGAAAGAGTGCAGCTATCGGGAAGCTCTGCAAGCACAAAAAATGAACCCCGAGGTTTGAACAGCATCTTGAAGCCAACCTTAGCAAGCAAGTTGAAAATACAATCTCTTTTTGATTCATAATCCTGGAAAAGACAGAAATTCCAATCATTCAAATTGAGTATAATCCTTGAAAAGTGGGACGAGGATCTGATATTACATAATTCATGCAAATGAGTTTTGTTTATTACATAATTAAAACCCTCGAATCTGAAAATCTTACTCTTCTTAACAGATCGAAGTATGCAGGGGACTTCTTAAGGCAGTCAAAGCGGCTTCCTGAAAAGGCGCGGGGCAGAATCTGTCATTTTGACATGAATGTTTCTGATTGCAGAGGCAATGCAAGTGGGAGCAACTGCCCATCCAACTCTCCATCCTACAGGAGTATATTATAAGCTTGTTTTAAAAATAAAATAAAATGAGGACTTTATATGATCACAAAAACTAAAGAGAACAACAAAGCAAATTTTGAGTTGGATATTACCAGTTACACTAAATGTTTTTGACAAGGATGATGTGATGATCGTCCGCAATTGCATTTCAGGAAGAGAACCAAGTGTTATGTGTTGTTCATTATCATATGTTATGTGCTCGTATACCTGAGGAAATAATTTAGGCTCCATTTGGATGGAGTCATTTGAAATCAATGGATTTGAGGATAATACACCATACATTTACAAATCAAAATGGAGAAAAATTAAATGAATGGATTTGATTCACACAAATATTACTTATAAGTGGGAGGATTTCAAATTCACTCCATCCAAATGGAGCCTAAAATAACACAGAAATAAGAAATTCAAAATAAATGTATGGAGTTCATCAACTTTGTAACACTTTCTTTTACCTGCTGTATGGAAGTCAATTTTCATCTGGTAGGTTTCAATTACAAATAGTAGGCTTAACCGAATAGATAAAATGTGTTCTGCTTTTATGAAAAATAAAAGGGTTATCTGTTTGAGATCCAAAGAATGCTTAATCAGAACTAATCTTCAAGTTTCATCTGAAAAAAAAATCAGTTGATTCCCAAAGAAATGGCTCAGTTGTATTTAGGCTCTTCACTCATGAATCTCAACCACGCAGCTAAACACAGTATCAGGTGAATCAACATCTACATAACTTGCAAGTTAAATGTCTCCTAGAAAAGCATTAATTTCAAGGTAAATTAAGTCTAATCCTACAAACAATGATCTATAAAATCCGAATACAACGCAGTGAAACATACAATAAAACAATAAAATCTTTTTATTAATCTAATCTTCACATGATGAAATTTAAACTAAGTTCTTAATTGAATAAAAATATCAGAGAAATCAAACTCGTGTTTACTATGTTAGTGTTTAGCTCGTATGCTACGAATACACAAAAATCTTAATCATACTTCATCTGTTACAGCAAGGATATTCCTTCTCTGGCAAGCTGCAGCAATGATCTCAAGCTCGTTCTTGGTGAAAACTTTTCCAGTAGGGTTGTGAGGACTGTGTGTCAATTTGAATTAGTAAAGTCCCAAATTTATTGTCCTTGTGACATAAATGTACTTGATTATGGCACTATGTTTATCTTCAACAGCAGTTCTTTTACACAAAAAATTGAAAATGCCAATTCATCGATTCAAACATAATGACACTGTAATTCACATACTACTTATAATAATTACTTTGTGCCTTCAAGATCAGCAGGACCAACAAAAGGTAAGCATAAAATTTTCGATTTTTCTCTGAAAATACTTCAAGCTAAAATGCAAAAACATACCTGTTCAACACTAACGCTTTTGTCTTATCAGTAAATGCCCTCTCTAGTTTATCTGAATTCAATGTCCAATTGGGTGGATCAAGGCCTACATAGACCTGCCATTTTAAAATTACCAATTCGTTCTCGAGGATAAACAAGAAAAAGTAATTGATGCAGCAAGTTGATTAGCTTACAGGAACCCCTCCAGCAAGTTTGATACAAGTATCATATGTTTCGAACGATGGATCGAAAAGAACAACCTCATCACCTCGATCAATTACTGAACCGAAAGAAACAAGTATAAAAACACATTGCAATCACTTCAATATCAGAATTATGAAAAATTAAAATATAAAACTTTACTTGCAAACATTGTTGCGGCAAACGCCTCCGATTGGCCACAGCAAAGGACTATATCTGTAATCGGATCAGCATTAATCCCATGCATTTGCTTCATCTTAAGAGCTACGTGGTCACAAATCCCTTGCACATGCCTTTATTATATGAATAAATGAACACAATCAACCCCAGAGAGAGAGAGACCATCAGTTAACTATCTATACCAAAAAACGAGTAAGAAAATGGGAATAATATTTATAGTTTTGAATTACCTGTACTGATTGAAGTCCGAATTAATGGCGGAAACAGCGGCGTTTTTTATGTAAGCAGGAGCAGGGAAATCGGGAAGCCCTCGGCGAGATTGATGGCGTTGCATCGTTGAGCAAGGTAAGATAACTGTTGGATTGGAGAGGGTGTGAGAGTTTTAGCTACACTGGATAATTTCTCCTCCATTTTCAGCTTTCCTTCTTCTATTGCATATTATCTTCTTGCGAGTCGTGAAATAAGAATCATCTTCTGCCAGACCGGTTGGATTTAGACCGCCAAGCCTGATTGCCCGGTTCTTTTATTTTGACCGGTTAGCTCAGTGGCTATTATTTGCGGGCTCAATGGGTTGGGCCGAACTCATATTATCGTCAAACAATTATGAGTCCATCCCACGTGAGTTAAGTGCGTATATGCACTCGAATTTTTTTTTCAATCGGTAATGTTAGTCGTTAGTGGTTAGAAGTTAAGTACACTAAATCTCCTTACAATTCAAAATTCTTCAAGCCTCCTTATACCTCCAACTTTAAATTCGTTCCCCAAAGGGAATCGAAACCCCATTTTATATGTTATATAAAATATAATTATATGACATTTTTAATTAATTTATTGACATATTTCAATAATACTAACATTTACCACTTTTTGTTATTCATTTTTTATTTATAGTAAGTACTTCTTCCGTCCCATTATTTCTTTTATATGGAGGAGACACACTTATTAAGAAAATGAGAGTAAGTGTAGGGGAGAGAATAAATTGTAAGAGTATTTTGAGTGATTGAATAAGATAAAATGTAAAAGAGAAAATAAAGTAGAATAAAATGAGAGTGACATTTTAAAATTTTAAATGGTATTGTAAGAGTGTAGTTTATGGAAGGTATTCTATTTTAAGGATGTGAAAATAATTGTGGGACGAGACGAAAAAAGTGATTTTGAAAGTAATCGCGAGACGAGAGAAGTAACACTTTTCAATTATAATATCTAACATTTTTTATGGAAGGTTCAAATATATGCATATGAAACCGAGTCAACATTTATTGAAGTTTTTGTAAAACGAAAATGCATTGCTAGTTATATTTGGCATCACACAGAAAATTAATATAACTAGGAAAGTATATTAACTCAAAGAGAATTTTATACAAAAAATTATTTGTATGGGACACCTAATGATATTATTATTGTTCACTTTGATCGAGTATCGATAAGTTCACTATCCTTGCAGGGATGGAGTGTCAAAATTTTTGAGAATTTAAGAGAAAGTCACCAAGATAAGTATTGGGAGGAAGGATTCCAACCTTGGAGTTCACCTTATTATTTCGTCACGTTCTATTTTATTTTTTAATCAATATTAGAAAAGAACAATATTTTTTTGCTTGTTTATAAACTCCATTCCAATATATAACTATATAATCGTTTGGTATAGAATTTTAAAACGTATAGATATAATCCAACTTTTGTTACACATAATTCAATAAAAATATTACATGAAGACATGGTTTCTTATGTTCTCTTTCAAGGATTGGAGAAATTTTTCGCAGGTGGGTTTAATTAATTCATGTATGTGCTTGCTATGAAGCATTGACTTGAAGGTCAGGAAGCTGCATTGGATTTTTTTTTGGTCAAAGAAGATGCATTGAATCAATATTGGGGTCTCATGAATTTCAATATATATGTGGTTTTTGTCCAATTTTATAGCAATTTGGTTACTTTTTTGGTTTGTTTGGGACTGATGATTCATTAACTGTTTAGTGCGTTTGGTAGGCGTGTTTAGCAATAAGATAAGGAGGTCACTTAATTGGTAGGTTCAATTTCAATAATTATGATTATAATTTTACTTGGTATCTTATTAAAACAAACTTATTTTTCTTTGTGAATTGAGATGAAATTTAAAGGAGTATTATGTGTACCTTGAATAATAATAATAAGTTAAAGCCAAAGGCCAATAAAATATGAGTATATCTCTTGTGTTTTGTATACATCATAAGTTTACGGTGTTATCACATTTAAAAAGTTAAAGTATCAAATATTTAATAAAAAATATTAATAATCTTATCATGAGTATCAAGGATTAAAGTCAATGATATCATATTTGACCAATACTTATCGAGAAATTTGATCATGAGTATCAAAAATTTGATAAAATTAAAAATAATATTTAAAGTATAAAATATTTAACCAAGAGTATCAATAAAACACCGTAAACTTATGGTGTATATGAAACACATAAAATTTTATCATAAAATATTACTTTATCACTATTATTGTGTTTCCTTTATAATTATTATTAGGAATTATTACATTCTATATCCTTTTTAATCATATATCATTATTTTATTTCTAAAGTTATTTTTTTCTTTTTCACCCCCTTGATCTCATTACATTATTGAACAATCGTCTTATTAAAGTTATGTTGTTAATCGTATAATCACCTATAAATATATAAGTAGTCATGGTAGAAATACGGATAATACTAATATTTTATCAAATGATTAGAGCATTAAAAGATCTAATACATTCAATGCAAATGATAAGAAATGAACGGTTGAATATTAATAAATGCAAGAGAGATTTGTGGATTTTAAGTGAATCTTAAATTGAGGATTTAAGGTATTGTTATTATGCTTAAAAGCGGTGTTGTTAGAACCGGACCGGACCGGCCGGTTCAATCGAGAATCGGTCACGATGCAGGTCCAACAACACTATTAAAACTGTTTTTCCGATCAAACCGGTCAAAACCGGCCAAAAACCGGTCAAACCGGTTAATACTTATTTAATTTAAAAATAAAATGTAAAACTCATTATTGGTTCAATGTGGGCTCACCAAACTTTTTTTTAATTATTAAACTTATATATATGTGAAATTACTTTGTGTTCACAAATGAACTGAAACTACCACTCATTTTATAACCTAATAACTATGTTTATTATTCATCCCCACTCGATGTGGGATAAAACTTGTAGTGGGTGAGAGTGAGAAACTATTCCTCATTTTATATCTCAAAGATTGTGTTCAATTTTCATTTTCACTCGATGTGGGATAAGGCTTGTAGTGAGTGAGAGTGAGAAATTATTTTTCCATCCCACTCAATGTGGGATAAAACTAGTGTGCTCATTGATCATAATTCATGTAAAAATTTTAATTTGAATACTAAATTGCATTACTTTACAAATTCTCACAAAAATAAATAATAATAATATTATAATAATAGAAAAAAAAACTCTTGTCAAACTCAATTCTAATATCTAATTTATGACTAATAAATTGTAAAAAAATATGAAATGTGTCTTTTTATTTAGTTGATTTTTATTATTTTGGGTCGTCTATTATTTTATTGTGCTTATTTCAATATGATTATGATAAGTTTTAATGTTAATTTTTTTTTTTATAAATGCATATTTTTAATGTAATATAGGAAAATAAAATATGAAAAAAATAGGCGAAATTAATTTTAACGGTTAGACCGTCGTCCGACCGGTTGAGCGAGTGAACCGGTGTCTAATCTGGTTTGATCACCGGTCCGGTTATGAAAACACCGCTTAAAAGATCGTATTTATTGGGTCAATCTGTCGCCCTAGTATCTTAAGCATAAAATGTCAAGATTGATACGTTAAATGCATAGGTCATACTTTCTAGGAAGTGATTGAAATTTGTATGGTGACAAATTCCGGCCCACTAGTATCACGTCGAGTTGTTTGTTGACAGGAGATATTCTGTCTCGACATTGTAATGATTTATTTCTATATTAGGTATGCACACAACACACAATTACTAGTATTGTTGCATTGATTTCTTTTCCAAATCGTAAAGATTTTGTCGGGTTGTCGAGGTCATAACCTTGTCTGTGCCCGACGAGGTTATGCCCATCGATCTTCTTCACTCGTCCACCGAGGTCCTCGCCTTGCTCGGCGAGATCCGCGCCTTGTCCCCGAGGTTCGCGTGTTGCTCGCCGAGGTCTTATGCGCAAGCAATCTCTTGTCCAAGCGACGATTAGTTTTCTGTTTTGCTCGCTATTCACTTTTTCTAGTGTCCGCCACGTGGTGGTCCCGACACTTTGGAATATTTCATGTCACAACTAGTTACAAACCAAGTTTTTTTCTTAAATGACATTATGATTTGAATTGAATAACTATGATATTTAAAATTAGACAATAATGACTTTAAATCATATATTCGGATTTGATCTTATGCACGCAGTGGACATCAATTTATATGTCTACCACCAATCATGTGATGCCACATAAGTAATTAATTAAATGATAGTGGACTCCCCTATATATGTGGCATCACATGATAGATGATTGACATACCATATAAAGGATGGATATATAAATTGGTGTCTACTTGTGGGCGTAAGATCAAATCCGATCATATATTATCCTTCTTAATATAAATTAGTTATACTCAACCACACAGAACGAGTTATTTATGTTAAAATGGAAGTCCATAAAAAAATATAATATTGAGCAGCATAGCAAAACATATCAAATGAGTATTTTCGTAACATTTCAAACTACGATTTTTTTTTAAATTTTGAAATTCAGTCAATGAATCCCATAAATAGCAAAGTACGTGATACTCAAATTATTATACTATTAAAAGTAATATAGAAAGTCTTTTCGGGAAAAAAAAAAGTAATATAGAAAGTCTTTTCGAAAGAGAAAGTAATATCGAAAGTTTATGAAAAATGAAGAGAGACAGTGTTGAGTTTGGTAAAAAATGATATTAAAAAAGTAGATGATGTATTATAAAGTTTGAAAAATGAGGAGAGATAGTGTCACACGGTTGAGTCTGGAAAAGAATAATTCTTAACAAATAACCTCACCCTATTTTAGATGGCTTAAAATCCAAAAATATATATTTTATATATATTTTTCATACTAAAAGGATAAAAAAAAATTTTACCCTCTCAACTAAACCCTTTTAAGCATCTCTTAATTACACCTCATATGTCATGTCATTTAATTACCCACTCTATCCTCCCAACCTCATATGTCATGTCATTTAATTACCCACTCTATCCTCCCAAACTAAGGTCATCTCCAAAGTAGCCTCTATTTTAGAGTCATCTCAACACAACTCTATAATAGAGACAACACTTTACTACCACCAGTTAGCTCTACTTTTCAAAGACTATAATATAATATTCATTTTAAATAATTTTTTTATAAAATTAAAATACATTTGTAAACTTATATGAATATAAATTTAATAAAAATCTATAAAGAAAAAAAAAAGACATGCATATTTAATCTTGGACATTCATTTTATTTGAAAAATTTTCACATAGTAAAACACGAGAATCCATGTGCATTGAATTGTAGCCATTGATAATATCTTTCATCTTTTAATCGTGATCATTCGTTTTATTTGAAGTGGACACAATATTTTTTTCTTTCAATCTCTATATATAGATGACATACTATATTTTTCAATCACACTTCTCTTCAAAATGCCTAATTCATGCAATGCTAATTATAGTAATGTTGAAGATCAATGTCTTGTAAAGGCTTGGTTTGAAGTTTCACAAGATCCAATTGTGAGCAATAACCAATCAAGATCTAATTTTTGGTAATGTGTTGCGGATGAATACAATTGTAGAAAACCAAGCATCAAAGATAACTCGCAATCTAAGATCGGTGCAATGTCGGATGAGAGATAACATCTTGAAAGATAGCAAAAGTTCAACGGATGTATTCGACAAATTGAACTCATACATCCAAGTGATGCAAAGCGAACAAGTTATTGTAAGTAACATTATATGCTATTTTTTATATTTTACATATCAATATATTTTAATCTTAATTTGTTTATATATTTTTCTTTTTCTAGTTACAACGTGCAAATGAGTTGTTCATGCAAAGCAAAGGATACGAGGAGGGTCTTAAATATGACCATGTTTGGTCTACTCTTAAAGAATATTTGCAGGACTCGAGTGCAAAGTGTAGCATTTTTCGATCCTGAAGAAAATATGATGAGGTCTCCTCATCCTTCACCCCCTTCTTTTCTTGTAAATTTAAGTGATGAGAACACGAGTGATGATAATTCTCCATCACAACTTAGGATGGGATCAAAAATCGAAAATAAAAAGGAAATTAGGTGAAGATAAATCATTCTCTTGCAAAAAATCAAAGAGGAGAATGAGAACCTTAGGGATGTGTTGGAAAACTCATTTGTAAGAAGAGATCGTTGTCTTGAAATTCTTGAGAGAAAAATGAAATTCGTCAACAAGTGAGAGACGATAATATTCTAATGATCGATCCGAACTCCATTGATGATCCCGAATGTCGTCTTTGAAATTATGTTCGAGCAAAGAGTCGTTATTGAGAAAAGAAAACAAGCACACATGATAAATATGTTTGGAGGGTCTAGCGGTGATATTCCTCCTTATTAGAAAATATAGTAGTATGTCTAATTGTATGTTTAATAGTATGTTTGGGGGTTTAGTAGTGATATTCTTCCTAATTAGTATGTTTATTCGTATGTTTGGAGGGTCTAGCGGTGATATCTCTTCTTATTAATATGTTTAATCGTATGTTTTTTAATATATTTTATATTATAATATTTTTAATTAATTATATAATTGTAGTATTTGTATTAATTTATGTAATTGTTCTCTATTTGTAATGTGTTATTTAAAATTTAAAAGTATGATATGTCAATTAAAAAATAATAGTAATAAACCAAACAAATAAAAGAAATAACCCCAAAATGATAGTAATATACAAAACAAATAACAAAATGTAAAAATAAAATATTGAAATAACCAAAAATTGAATAAAAAGAAATAAATAATAATAATAATAATAATAAAAAAAAATCAGATTGGCTGTAGCGCCAATTACATTGTTGGGAGAAGTGAATGGCGGTAAACTCCAAAGAAGCGGAGTGGAGAAGCCATAAAGCAACTTCACTTCAATTAAGTTGAAATGACTCATTTATTCTCATCTTTACACTTTTTAATATTAATAAATATTTTTCTTATTAAAATTTGTGTCATTTTAAATTGAACAATTAAAAATTGGATGAAGTGAGTAAATGATAGACGGTTGATTGTATATTAAAAATACCGTTTGAATAAATCTAAATTAAATATCTAAATTAAATACACTTAAAATTTTATAGAATTTAAAATCCTTTTGTTTAGGAATTGAGGTGGATGATATATAAATGTGAATATGGATGATATATAAATGTGAATATGGATGATATGTGCAATTAATGAATAATAAATCTATATTTGACTAAAGTTGACGAAGCTTTCAATCAGAGCGTCGATGAGGGAAAACGTAGGAGATTAGGAGATATAAGAGTTTTTATGAATTTGAGTGACTGTCTTGTGCACCAAGTATTTGGTCGATAAATGTTAGTGGTTAGTGGTTAGAAATTAGTTTATCAAGTATCTTTACAGTTTCAAATTCTCGTTTCCCACTAAAATGAGAAATCTGGTGGCAAGATGAGTTAAGTCCTTGGTTGATATATTTGACTTTTTATATGTAATATGTTTTATTAGATGATACAAATCATATATATTTATAATAAATATTACAAAATAATTTTACATGAGTCATAATATTTTCAAGTGTTTGTATTGAAAATTAATTCATGAGATAAGTTAAAATTTTACAATTATACTTCCATTTAAAATACAACTTTTGTTTACGTAAAAAAATATATATACTACTTTTGTTGGACTAAAATGATATTTTTATCAATTAACTTAATAATAAAGCGAGTGATAATTTTAATACCTTATGAAAAGAGATATACAATTTTACTCGAAAAAATATAGATTATTTTAAAATTAATAATAGCAAACACTTAAATTTTTAAAAAATAAACTATATTTCTATTAATCACTCGAAACAAACCGACAGAGTGAGTGAAAACTTAATGGGCTGCAAATCAAATACTACACGGGCCACGAAATCTTGGCCCAAAAGATTGACAAAGAATAGGCCCATAACACATATAAGCTTTAGCCTTTAATAAATTACTCGGAATCCAATTATTCTTCAATCAAGCTAACCCTAATCGCAACCGTCAATATATAATTTAATTTTCATTTCGAAATTCAAAATGAGTGGCAGTATTGTTAATAACAAGACATTTGAGCCTGGTTACGATCACAGCGGTAGTTGGAACCGCTATAATGATCATCGTCTTATTCTAGTTTCACATGAAAAAACCTCTTCTTTTCTCTCACTAAAGGAAAAAAGAAGTTTTCTCTCTCTAGCGAAAAAGAAAATCTCCAAATACTCGAGGTTTCGTCCGTATCCGAAATATTCTTCCATACTCCCATTCTCATCTGACACAAAAGAAGGTGCAATTATTGCGCAATATCGGCGTTCTCTAGGATTTCAGTTGTTGTTCTTTGTTGTATTCGATCGACGCAACCATGTCGTTGAGGCCGAACGCGAGGACGGAGGTTCGCCGGAGTCGGTATAAGGTGGCGGTGGACGCGGAGGAGGGGCGGAGGCGCCGGGAGGATAACATGGTGGAGATCCGGAAGAATAAAAGAGAGGAGAATTTGCTGAAGAAGCGTCGGGAGGGGCTTCAAGCTCCACAGTTACAGCCAACAGCTACCGCTCCGCAGCTCGATAAGAAGGTACAAGATTTTGAACGATTTTTTTCTTTTGTTTCGGCTTAGTGTAATTAAATCGTTAGGGTTTGGATCTGATCATATTGAATTGATTGTTTGATTGCTGAATCTGATGCGATTAGTTCCTTAATGTTATCAGTTGAGTACTTGAGCCTGTGTGTTTTAACATTTCACATATTTCTTAATGGTGATTAAATTTAGTCAGATTTAAGCCATAGTTAAATTCCCTAGTTCTTCCTTACTCGCAGTTTATTTTTCTCCGAGAGTATTAAGTGCACAAATCAGAGATTGTATCTGTTTCAGTAGATATCTATGGAGAATTCTTTTAGCTTCTAATTTCATATTGTGGGTTGCATGCGGTGCCTTTTCAGTTAGAAAGTCTTCCAGCGATGGTTGCTGGTGTATGGTCAAATGATGGTGCGCTGCAACTTGATTCAACAACTCAGTTTCGTAAACTTCTTTCAATAGGTAAAATCGTAAATACTTATATATGGTGAAACCTGAATTGGGCTTGTTTTGAACATCTTCTCAAGAAATTGTTTTCTTCCTTGAGTTGATTCGATTCTTATGGTTATAATTTTGAACAGAGCGAAATCCACCTATTGAGGAAGTGATACAGTCTGGAGTTGTTCCTCGTTTTGTCGAGTTTCTTGCAAGAGATGATTACCCACAACTTCAGGCAAAATTTATGACTTGTTGCTTTGGTTTTGATGGAATATTTTTTAAATTTGTTATGAATTTGTGTTGATGATTTTTTCTATTATAGTTTGAGGCTGCATGGGCCCTCACAAACATTGCTTCTGGAACATCGGACAACACCAAGGTTGTGATCGATCATGGTGCCGTTCCAATATTCGTGAGACTTCTTAGTTCTCCCAGTGATGATGTCCGTGAGCAGGTATGCATGAAAATATGTAACCACACCGTGCAGCATTTGATTGTAATATCTTCACAGCTTTTAATAAAGCGATACCGACAAATACTATCTTTTTGATTGGTTATTTGGATTCTACTATGTTTTGCAGGCCGTTTGGGCACTGGGAAACGTGGCTGGTGACTCACCGAATTGTCGTGATCTTGTCCTTGCTAGCGGTGCTTTAATTCCATTATTAGCTCAATTTAATGATCAAGCAAAGCTATCCATGTTGCGAAATGCCACATGGACCCTATCAAACTTCTGTAGGGGAAAACCACAACCTCATTTTGACCAGGTTTGACTTTCAGTTACACTTCAGTTTGTATTGATACCTTTTCACCGACAATCCCATTAAATAACCAGTGCCTGTTTTGGTATAACCCCTTGGGCAGGTGAAGCCAGCCCTCCCTGCTCTTGCTCAACTTATACGTACAAATGACGAAGAAGTCCTTACAGATGCATGCTGGGCACTTTCATATCTGTCTGATGGAATTAATGACAAAATTCACGCTGTGATCGAGGCTGGTGTGTGCCCTCGTCTCGTTGAGCTTTTACTGTAAGTGGCAGAATATGTGACAGAGTACCACTGTTTTGAATTGTCGCCTCCTTTGAATTCTTGGTTTGTTAACCTGTTGATGTTTGTTAATCTTTGGGCTCTGCAGGCATCCCTCACCATCAGTTTTGATTCCTGCCCTGCGTACTGTTGGTAACATTGTGACTGGTGATGATATGCAGACACAGGTAGCTGGTTAGATCCCTCTTCTATCAGTTAAAAACAAATTATTGCTCGCAGGAAGTTCAAGATAGAAGTACAATATATGATACTAGAAAGTATCTTTAAGTCATTTCAAATGCTATTTTACTTGTACATTGTTTGCACTAATCTCTCTTTCATAAATTTATTGTTTAATCCTCATTTTTGTTGATCTCTAGTGCTTCAAACCTTCTGGCACTGTTTTACTATTTAATGTATATCAAATTTTGTTCGTTTCTCATTGTTCGAGGTGACATTACAACTATTTACCTAATCTGAGTATTGATTTAAATAATATATTCCTTTTTATTTTCGCATCAAATAAATGGCTGTTTTTTTTTTTCTCTTTTTGTTTGAAGGATCTTCAAGGAACTTATTCCTTTTAATAAGCATTTAATTTCTTTATAAATTTGTTTTTTTAATTTACTATCTGAACCTAACTAAGGTCCTTCTTTATTCATTTTAGGTCATTATTGATAATGGGGCTCTTTCTTGCCTGCATAGTTTATTGACACAGAGTCATAAGAAAAGTATTAAGAAGGAAGCTTGTTGGACTATCTCAAACATCACCGCAGGAAATAGGGATCAGATCCAGGTATACAGGCTTTGATGAAGCTGTTTATTCATTTCCGTTATTGCTTTCTCATTGTTGCATGTGGACGGGAGTTGATTGTATTTTAAGATGTTATTTACTTAAAAAGGGTATCTGTTTTTCTGAGCGCTCTGCTATTTTGTTCTTCCTGTTGATTCACACTTTTGCCTTTCTTAGTTTTATGTTGTGCTTATATTTCTGAGTCTTTTTTGGTGTGCAGGCTGTGATTGAGGCTGGTATCATTTCCCCCTCGTTGCTCTGCTTCAAAGCGCTGAATTCGAGATAAAGAAAGAAGCTGCATGGGCTATTTCAAATGCGACTTCTGGTGGAACTAATGACCAAATCAAGTATAATAATTCTCCACCATTTTCCTAATCACCCTATATTGTGCATAACCGGATTTGAAAATTTATCCAACTTTTTCACAGGTTTTTGGTTCATGAGGGATGTATAAAGCCACTGTGTGATCTGTTAATTTGTCCCGACCCAAGAATTGTGACTGTCTGCTTGGAAGGTCTGGAGAACATTTTGAAGGTTGGAGAAGCTGAGAAGAACCAAGGCAACACCGGAGATGTGAATGTCTTTGCCCAGATGATTGATGAAGCAGAAGGTCTAGAGAAGATCGAAAACCTTCAGAGCCATGACAACAATGAAATCTACGAGAAGGCGGTGAAGATTCTAGAATCATATTGGTTGGAAGAGGACGACGAGCAGCTGGCCACTGATGATGCTCCACAATCTGGCTTCAACTTTGGAGGTGGGGACCTTCCGGTTCCATCAGGGGCTTTAAATTCGGTTGAAGGTAAAGAAAATGTTGTTTATTTAATCTGAATATTATTTTGGGTTTAGATATATCAAAGGCCCTTTTAATCCATACATTATACTGTAGTATATCTAGCAACAATAACATGAATATAATTGAAATTTACAGGACGTTATCTGGTCGGAAAGAATGTCGGATAGGTCAGGTCAGGGTCGTTGAAACGATGTGTCTGGAGTCAGGTGGGCGTCATTGGTCTTAAGTTGGTCATGTAAGAGATGAAGTCCGTCGCGTGCTGTGTCGTTGTCTGAGGTGGCGGAGCAATGAAAGGGGTCATGTTGGGGGTAAAATCACACAGTTCCCTATACTTGTTGTTTTATCAAATGAAACCGCTCGAGAACTAGAGTCGTCTTTTTCCATTCGGGGTCGTAGTGTTGGTTATTTTTTTCATATTTAATGGAAAAATAACCTTTAAATCCTATGTATTATTATTATTACTATTAATTTCCGGAGTAAATAAGGAGAAATCAGAGTCGTCTTTATATATATGAGGTTTGTGGATGGACTAGCTGGTTTTGCTTTTTTGGTCAGTCGTATACATTGAAATGATTGAGAAATTTCGACCTTTTTTTTCTTTTGGACGGAAAGTCGTGTATGAAAATTGAAAAGTGGAAACGTAGTCGGTTTAATTTGTTTTCTTGTATTACTAATATATCTTGCATATTGTTATTTTATTTTTTGAAAGAGTTCCAATTGTTTTAGTCCATGGAAAAATGATTATTTACCTTCCCCTAATCAGTTGTGAGTATGAGTTGTTTAATAAAGTTTCACTAGAAACATAATATGCACATTGACTCGTAATTATGCATAGCATAGTTTATATCTATGTTTTCATTTTGTTTAGAAATAAAATTAACGTATTTCTGTTTATAAATAGTACTATGTCTTTGCAGTAGTTTACATTTAAATTTAATTATTCTTATAATTTACTGAATATTAAAATATCAACTATTTATTGGTATTTAGACATTTAGACGTTTTTATCTGTTTTTATCATATTTATATTCTTTCAAAGACTTTGCCAAAATTCAAATATGTTTCTTTTATTTTAAAGTTGCAACGAAAAGTACATACGTACTCAAAACCAATCACTCAGAAAATCCTTTATAAAATTTCGCTCATTGAAAAAGACTCAAACTTGTTGATCAATTTATAATTGTGTTACATGATTTTTGCAAAAATACTCTTTTAAACCTTATTGGTCCCCCAAGATCTCTCTTTTTTTTTTTTTTTTGTGTATTATCTTGCATAATACGATTTTCAATAATGAGTATATCATGGAATACATGGAGAAATAATATAAATTTTAACTGTATGTAAATATACTTAAAGTTCAAAAAACTAAATTAGTAAATAAATGTGCAAACACCCTAAAATCTAAATTCAACTGTGAACTGCCATCATTTTTCCAGTCAAACGATTAATTAATTGATTAATTAATAAAGCATCCATAAAATTACTTCTAAACATTCTATTTAAAAGTACAAGCAACATTGCAGCAGGTTCTTACACTTGCTGACTTCTGCATCAGACCCCACCACGACTATAATTATTTGTACATTTTGTTGGCTTTTTGGCCTTCCAATCTTCGTTGTCTAATTTTAATATGTAGAATGCCAAAAAAATTTTTAGAAGGTTTGAGAAATAAATAATTTATGTATAATATAGATATATTGTAGCGTATTATGGGATATTGTAGGATTTTTATAAATAAAGTGATTGTTTATGAATAAAATCAATTACAATTTAAGTAATTAGAATGATGTTTGAAGAATAAGATAAAATATTATATCCAATTTTTAGTATGTGCATATTAAAATTAAACAGACAAAGAAAATGAGCATATTTAAATAGAATAGAGGCAATATTATTTAGGGATAAGGTACAAATTGGACCCTAAACTAATGTCTCAAGTACAAATTTGATTCTAAACTATTTTTTATACAAATTGGACCTGAACTAATGTCTCAGTGCATATTGGACCTCAAACTATTTTTGGTACAAATTTGACTCCAAACTATTTTTTATAAACAAATAAACACTTTTACTTTTAAAATTGAACAAATAAGCCCTTCAACTCATAAAATAAAATATCGAGACCCTTTCATTAAATGAATTGACATAAAATATTATTATATTAGTGGATAAATTGATAAAAAAATTAAAAATATTATGATAAATTCTAAAAATGAGTGAAACATCAACAACACTTTTTCTTTTTCAATAATGGACTCATTTTTTTAATATACAATATAATGTAAAATTATAAAAAAGAACTATTTTATCAATAACAAACTATAATAAATTCTAAATTGGACTTTAACTTTTAAAATGAAATACATATGTTCTTCAACTAATAAAATAAGACATGAAGGTCCCTTTAATTATAGTTTTAAAACAATAAAAGTATATATATAAAAATATACACGTAATAGTCTTGTAATTTTAGAAAATAATTTCTTTATTATTTTTACGGATTTTAATATTATGATTTTTTAATTTAATTTAATTTTAATTTTCAATTTATTATATTAAATTAGTTATCTTATTTTTTATTATAATTTAACATTATATTATAGATTAAAAAAATATGAGTCCATTATTATACATAAAAGTGTTGATGATGTTTCACTCATATTTTAAAATTTATCATAATATTTTTAATTTTTTTATCAATTTATACACTAATATAATAATATTCTATGTCAATTCATTTAATTAAAGAGTCTCCATATTTTATTTTATTAGTTGAAGAGCTTATTTATTCAATTTTAAAAGTAAAAGTGTTTATTTGTTAAAAAAATAGTTTGGGGGTCCAATTTGCACCTAAAACATTAGTTTAGGATATAATTTGTACTAAAAATAGTTTAAGGTCCAATTTGTACCTTATCCCTATTATTTATTAATTTGCTTATGTTTCTTGTGATTAAACAAAAACATAAATACTCTCCATAACAAAGAAATGGGCCACAAAATTGGCGGCACGATAAACGAAATGGAAACTACAAGAAATAATCTGATTTACTCAAAAAATTAATAATTTTCCCATAATTTCCAGAAGAAGGGTCGTCTCGAGAATGACCATATTCAACGTATCCGCCACACTCTTAGTTAGCATCCATCTCCACCACCACCTTTCTAAATTAATAAATTATTCTTTCTTTCCCTATTTCATAAATGTTGTTTTGATAAATTTCCCTTAAATTGTCTAGATTGAGCAATTGATGGAATTTTAACACTGAATTGTTGAAATTTTCTTTATGTTATCATGCTTTCAACAATTTTTATATTTTATTGTTATTTGTCTAAAATAATTAGGAATCCTAAATTAAAAATAAAAATATTGGAAATTCAAATATGTTAAGGGACACTTTTTCCCAAAGAAAATTTTACATCCCCAACCAAAAAAATGAAACAAGAAAATTTTCACAAAAATAAAGTTGGAAAGTGTAATATTAAGCCCTAATCATAATTTTAAATTAATGTACACATATTAAGAAAATAATAAATTTTTATTACACCTTAATAAATATTTGACCATTTTATTAAAATCACATTTATCTAAAAAAATTTAATGATTCCAGAGGTAAATTTAGAAAAAAATGCAATTCAATTACTTTTCACCATTTAATTTGCAAACAAAAATAAAAATCAAAACAATATTTATTTTGAATGGGAAGAAACAGAAGGCCGATGAACTGAAAAAATAAACTACATTACAATAAATATTATTTTTTAATATTATATTCTTGTACAATAAATTAATTGTTCCTTTTTTACTTGTATCATCCGAGTATTCCAATATTCATAATATTTCCCCTCGATCTAGTATTGAAAATCCAATGTATCCAATAATCAATCACCGTTTTAGGCATTTCCAAAAATATAAAGTACATTATTTTATATTCGATTTTAATATTTCATTTTTGAAAATCCAATCCAATGTATTCAATAATCAATCACCATTTCAGGCATTTCCTAAAAAAGAAAGTACATCATTTTCTATTTGATTTAGTAATTTCATTTTATATTTTATCGATGTATTAAGTAATATTATTAATCATCAATCAATGTACTTCTAATATTAATAAAAAACAATAGCACAAGTATTAAAATGTAGATAAAACCTTAATTAACACCCCCAAAAATTATCTTATAAATGCATGTATACATCTTATAATTTCCTCTAATATTTCTATCTTATGATACCTTCTTACAAATGCATGTATACATTTATAAAATGACAAAAACGTGCATACACTGGATATCCAGTGCATCCGAAGTGTAATTATAAATGATATTATTAATTGTTTTACTAAAAATTACTCGTTATTTTCACTGAAAAATATTAACTATGTATTATTTATACTGTACAATTATTGTAAAAAAAAAAGTTATTCATATGTAATACACAATAATTAATAACACTATCTGATCTTCCAGCTTTTTATATCATGTAATATAAAACAAATTATCCATACTGAAGTTTTTATCAATAGTTTGTCTCTGTGTTGGTTATTCCGACAAGCCTTACGAAAACTATACTGCAATAGTTTATTCGTATTAACAAACTTTTCAACTTGTCTATTTTCTTAAAAGGAAGGAAAATAATTACAAATAGGACCCTAAATTATTACTTTTGATACAAATAGACTCTTGAAATATTTTTGAGCTCAAATAAGTCCTTTAACTTTTGTTACGAAGATGTCCTTCTGTTACAAATAACTAATGGTTTTCACTAACTTGACCAATAAACTAACAATAAGCAAATTAATTCCTAATTAGATAAAATTTTATCTTTTAATAATCCAAGTTTACATATACCCATCAATTTCACACTCAAGATAAAAACACACGTACTTGAGTTATTAAAAGATAATAACTCATTTAATTAGGAATTAATTTTACTTATTATTAGTCAATCAATTAAGTTAAAGAGAATCGTTAGTTATTTGTAACAAAAGGTCCTCTACATTTGAAAAATTAAAATTTGGAGGTTTATTTGAGCTTGAGAATATTTCAAGTTCTTATTTCTATTTTTCCCTTCCTTAGAAAACAAAATGTCTAATGCTAGAGGTGATTTTCTCTTCTAACTTTAGGTTTTCAGGTCTTCAACTAATTTTATCTCATTTAATTCTGACTTCAATTGACAAGTTGAGTTCAACTTGTCACCTATCCTAAAATGAAGTTTAAAACACAACAACCTGCCTAAACATGCTCGGCTTATTCTATTACATGGTATTTTGATGTCAAAACTATAATTTATCAACATATGTAATGTGGTCTTCTTTATATTTTTTGTAGTTGATATGTTCGACATTATTATCATTTTTTAGTGTTCAATGAAATATTTAACATTGGACAAGTCACAATAAATAAATAAATAAATAAATAATATATATATATATATATATATATATATATATATATATATATATATATATATAAGGATCATAGGGTTATAAATAAATTGAATGGAGTTAAACGCACACACAACTATACAACTCTTTGACACCAAACATGGAGCTTCATCTATTTGATTCGAATTTGTGATACGCTTAATATTTTCTGATGATTGGTTATACATGTTCAAGTTGATTATCCTTTTTATATATTTTTCAAAAGTTCTCTATGAGACAATTCACGATACATAAATCAATCAATGAAGGTTCATATCATAGGGTTGTAAATGAACAAATTTAATTGAGCACACAATTGTTTAAACTTGTTATAAATGCTATCACGTTTCGAAGTTTATGATTGATAATTAGTGGCGTTGAGTTCAAATAAATTTCAATTGAGCCAAAAATGAGTCGAGTTCCATTAATTTTGATATATGTATACTTGCTTTATATTTTCTATTATTCATTCAAATGTTACCAATCATAATATTATTAATAATGTACAAATTGTATAGTGCACAAGGAGGTGCATATTAATATTTTGCGTTTATGGTTTCACTACCTAAAATAAATAATTTACTTTCTGCATCTTATATGTGTTTGTATTTTAAAATGGATACACTTTTTTTTTAAAATTGTAATGAGTAAAGTTGATAGAGATATTTTATATAATGTAAATATTATGAAAATAAAATTTATGATTAAATTTTTTTCTTAATGTACAAATAATTATAAAACGCATAAATAATTATGAATTGAATGAATAAGGTATTTTATAGATTGATGGGCAGTTCATTGATTCTCTTCTCTCATTCCCAAACTCCCAATATAGTTATCTGGATTATCAGGGAAATAAAATGTAGGGCTGTGATTACTCAAGTGAAATTCAAAATTTGAAATGTTCCAGGGTATTTTAGTCAATAGCCGAAAATCAGAAGTCAGCTAGGGTTTCGTGTATGGTTTCAGTTTTTGTTACGGAGATATAAAAAGATTAGATCACACCACAAAACACGCACTCACTACACACACTCACTCTCTCTCTCTCTCTCTCTCTCTGATCATCTCTCTTCCCTAAACCGCTGATCACTCTCTTTTACATTTTTCTTTTTAATTTATTTTCTGTTCATGTGGTGATCATGTCATTTTCTGAATAAATCTCAATCGCACCCCCAGATTGTTGCGCGGGCGCTCGTTTTTCTTCTCTGTTTCTTCTGATTCTGAAGTAGTACTCTGATGATATGGATCTGAAAGTAGATAAGGTGATAAATCAACCGATTGCACCATTATTACGTTTATTGTGAGGATCAAATCGCGATAACTCACCATTTACTTTTGATTTTTGTTTACAGAAAGCAGTTGAGAAAAATGGCTGCAGTCCATTGAAAGTTTGCAGTCACTGTCACACTTCCAGGACTCCTCTTTGGAGAGGCGGTCCATCTGGACCGAAGGTAAATGCAAAATGTATTCCATTTAGAGAGAGAGAGAGATTTCTGATGTTATTTTGCTAACGGCGTGTTTGGTTTGCAGTCATTGTGTAATGCTTGTGGGATCAAATACAATAAGAAAAAGAGGCAGCTGCTGGGATTGGATACGGGAAGCCAAACAAGAAGAAGAAACGAACAAGCGTGCATCGAAGTAACGAGCTTAGAGAGATCTTGAAAATGCGATTTGTGAGTCTGGGAAGTGAGATGGTGTTGCAGAGATCGGGAAAACTGATGAGCAAGTTGAGAGAGGAAGAGCAAGCGGCGGTACTGTTGATGGCGCTTTCTTGTGGATCTGTTTACGCTTAGTCTAGTAGTACTTAGTGCTGATGCGGTTGTACCACAATTTCTGGAAAAAAACTATTGAAAATTGAGGGAAATTTGAAATTTCTAACCAAATTTGTAATGTTAGTGCTGGAGAAATTTAGGTTTAATTTGCTAATGTTTAATTGTTAGGATCCTCTCGCTGATGTAATGACTAACAATGATTGAATTTGTCATGTGTTTTTCCCTAGTAGAATTAATTCCTCAATTTTGACTTATATTACAATATCTCTTTTTAGTATTTGGTTATGAGCACCACTTTTTGTTGGTACATATTTTATCCGCACCTTTTGTAAGTGGTAAAAAAATGCTAGATTTTCTTGTTGGAACAAAAGGAATGAATGTGTAGTTTAACATGTGATTTTATATATCTATTAAATTTTAAATTTTAAATTTTGTATACTTGTACTGCCCATTGTAGTTTATGCATAGAGTTGGAAGATATTATATATGATACTGTGAGATCAATTTATAAATAAAGTAATTATTTATGATTTTAATTAATTGAAATACTATTTATTGTTAACGATAAGCGAACATGTGCTTTTTATTGTGGCGCCACACAAATATGAGCAATATTGACATGAATAAGCCTCCATCAAAACTTGTTCCTCATATATGAAGTAATAAACCTGATATTATAATATATATCTAGTAATATTATATTTATTTAGTAGTATTATTATATTTATAAATTAATACTAATATTTATCCACATAGTTTGATGTACTGTGTGCGTAAAATATTATGTTATCAATTTATGAGAGTAGTGATACTATTAAGTTAATGTTATATTATTATTGAATGAATGTAATGGTCGAGTTTTATATAGTGAACAAGTTTTTTGTGAGAGTTTGTAAATTATATCGTTACAATACCTTTTAGTTTACTTGTTTGACATTATTAAATATGAAATAAAAGATTAATCAAAGATGATTGAAGCATTTGGATTAATGACGTAAATTAATACAAGCATAAAGTGTTTTTGCATGTTCTTTGATCAACTCAAAAATCAATATACGACAATTAAATTAAAAGTTTGGGTTCTTGTTTTTATTATACTACAATAGATACACTGTATTTCTCTTTTTGTCTACATTTTATTTTTTTACCAATTTGTAATTTAGTAATAACATAAACTAAAAACATCAAACATGATTGCAATCACAAGAATTTACGAGACATTTCAGAACTAAAATTTTATGATAGTATACTTTAAAAAAATATAATATAATGTAAGAACAAACAAAAAACTGCACGTGAGAAAGAGGAATTCAGATTATTTAAATGTCAAATAATATGCCCTATTTGGGTAATATAGCTGAGTCGAGCAGAAATCTTTCCATCTTCTGGTAATAATATCACCAGAGGCCCAGAAAAATTTCCTACCATTTTCATTTAATGTTTTTTCCCAATTTTATTAAAGTCATAATTGAGGTTATATTCAAATTTTAAATATATATATATATCTACAAAATTTATGATTGTCGATTTTCATTTAATGATGCGCACCCCTAGTATAACAGTTTCACCTCCCTAAAGAGACGTTGGAGACCAAATTCTCCATTTATGGAAATATAATGGGCCATCTAATTGGGTAGTCTAACTCAATAAATTCACGCATTGTTACTGTCCTATGTTGGGTAAAACAATTAATTTGTTTTTGCTTAATTTTTAAGGGAATGTCAATAAATAAATTTAACAATACAAAATGAAAATAATCATGCTATACTTGATGCATATCAATCATATGACATGCCTGTTACCTCCTATGCATGCAAAATTTTGTGTGAAATCATTGAACGGATCTCATTTAATTCATAATATTGATCCATTAACATATATATATATATATATGTTAATATATAAAAAGTTGTTACTTATCCTTGGATCAATAGTATTAGTTGAAAGATCAAGTGATACTTCACATATGAATTCACAATCATTTTCTTTCAGATACTTTTACTTGCTTTGGTTCTTGAATCTCCTAGTTTAAATGAAATTTTCGCATCACACTTTCACTAGGCGAAGATGATTATTACAATCTTGAATATGGATCAATTTTATGCAGTTAAAATTTCTCATGATGTATAGTGAATCAGTGATATTGCACCATCTTTTTTTTTTTTTTTTAAAAAGCAAGACTATATTGCACCATCTTTTAAATCTCGAGCGTATAATTTAAAAAAAAAAAAACTATTACTTCTCACATAAAAATATATTACTCAATTTTCAAAAATAATAATGTTTTCACTTCAAATATCATAATTTTTAATTTTTCAATTAAGAAATGTAATTGGAGGAATCTCTTGAGGAATTAGTTATTAATTTAGCAGAGCTTTTGTCTTACGAAATACTAATGGTTGCATGGGCATGAAAAAACGTGGCAGAGCCATTAAAAATAAAAATGGGTTAAGACCGTTGACCGCCTAACTCAGAATTTCTTTTAAACAGGCAATTCATAATATGTGTATTTATTAATTTCATCAACATTGATGGGTGATGGGATAGTGGATACATACCTGGCCCAGTTTGATTTCTTTTCTTAGTTTTGGGCTTCGGCCCATATACTTGTTGTATAGAAGGTTTTGGGTCTTTTTCCTCTGTGGCCCATTAGTAATTCTCTTGATTTCTTTTCAACAGTACACTCTCAGATTTGAAAAATAATAATTTAAACAGATTTTTAAAACAACAAAGTTTATAAAAATAAGGTAATATAATATTGATATAGTACAAATAATGTGATGGAAAGGTAAAAAATTTTGATAAAAATAAAGGTAAATGAGTGATATATGTGTAAATAATAGAAAAATGTAAGAATATAAATTTAATAGATAATACTTATAGTGAAAAAGACCAAAATAGATAAATTATACGGGACAAAGGGAATAATATTTTGCATATAATATGTAAATATTGTAAAAAAAAATTTATAAAGAAAAGTATTTAAATTTAGAAATAATAATGGCACGTTTAAGAAAAAGTTGTAAATAATTATGGGAGAGCAGCGGATGCCGCTTCTAGTTAATTCGCGTCGAGCAAAAAGAAATTACACAGAAGACTCCAGCAGCAACTAGAAACAGCCGCCACGTGTAAGAATCTGACACGTGTCATCACGCATTAGAAGCCAACACATGAATATTTATCACCTTCTTCTAACTCCATTTATATATTTCAAGAATTCGATCACTTAATTTCAAATAAACCGACCAACCTTATAACATAAGAGAGGTATATAGGTAAAAGAGAACAATGCAATCTAGATTAGCTACCGCCGCCACGAGGTTTAACCGGATTCTCTTCCCCGCGCCGGAAACCATCTCTGCTACGCCACCTCCACTGGCAGAACCGCAGATCCTGCTGAACACGCCGTCGACCACCAAGTACCTTCTTACACTGCAATTCCATACTCTTTTCTATTTCATTTTTATGAAAAAATTAAATGCTGAAATTGTTTCTAATGGGGTTTAAAATCAGGATTTTTATTCTTGTCTAAAAATTCAGAGATTAATGGAATCAATTTATTTATATTATTATTTTGATAGGGTGAAATTAATCCGTTTATATTAATTAATTGCACTAATTGCATTGCAGGAGGTGTATCCGAGCGACGCCATACATGATGAAAAACTGAGACACAGATCGGAGAACGAACCGATTACTAAGAACAACGAATCGTATACTCCTCCAAAATCGCCGATGGAATCATCGCCGAAGATTGGATCCACCGGCGTCGGGCCGCGAACAGAGCCAATCGTTCAACAGAAACGGCGCCGTTCACTGGACGATGCGATTTGCGCGGGAATCGACGGCAGCCCTTTGCCGGGTCAGGAGGAGCGGGAAACCGATCGGAGAACGCAAAGAGAAGAAGAAGAGAGAGATGATAGGGAGTATTTCAAGCAGCATAAAGCGTCACCTCTGTCGGATATTGAGATCGCGGAAACGAGAAAGCCAGTGACAATTGCGACTGATGCAACAGCAGAGAATGAGAGTGCAGGGCATGAAGGTGGTGTGTGGAGGGTGGAGCAGCTGGAAACGGCGGAGGAAACGATGCGGAAGGCGGTGGAGGAATTCCGGTGGAAGGCGATTAGGGGGATCCTGATTCTCCCCATGGTAGAGTTCTCAGGCAGCTTCGTGGTGAATATTGGTGACTGCCCTGCCCTGCCCTGCCCTGCCCTTTTTTTATATATATGTTGGTGGTGGTTTTCTAACTGTAGAAAAGAGTTTGTAAAGTTACTTTCATTTTGAAAATATAAATATATTTAACTTAGCCTATTATTAATGATTATCTCAATTTCCCAAATGTTTAGAAAATATATAATGGAATTTGCATGTGTTTAAGTAGGGTTCTTTTTTAATAATAATAAAATCTATTACAGGGATTATAATAATATCAATCACTCATGATTCATCCCGAGTCTTTAAACAATAAAAAAAAATTGTTCCAATTAAATCGTGAGGTTCTCGATGGCAAGGATGAAAATATCGGTGTCGTTAGAAATATCGGTCCCTTAAATTTACGGATATATCGGTGGAAATGTCGATGTATCGGTGAAAATATCGATATATCGAACATGAAAAAAATGGATATATCGGTGGAAATGTCGATGTATCGACGGATATTTTCATCCATGATCGATGGAGAGTAGAGGTAAATGCATTTTGAAGACCATTGAAAATCCATGATCGATGGAGAGTAGAGGTAAATGCATTTTGAAGACCATCTAGCCAAAAAAATACATGCATTATTTTAAATTTTTTATAGCAAATAGAAGCACCTTTCTTTCACCATTTTTACTGTGGGAAAAGAATACCTCACAATAAAGTGTCTTTTTACCATTATTCTAAAAATTTTATAGCGAATTAAAGCACCTTTCTTTCATCATTTATAAACACATTTTTACGGTAATACCAACAGAACCGAAAAAACAGTAGTTCGACCCCAAAGTACATTCAAAAAAAAAAATCATAAACCCATAAAAAAACAGTAGTTCGGCCCAAACGAAGTACATTTAAAAAAAAATCGCAAATCCATAAAAGGAAAGATGTTGGTATATGTGCAATAGTTATTAGTTGAATAAATTTTATTACACCTAATTTTTTTAAAAAAGTTTCGGGTGTAATAAAATTTATGGAATGGAGTAATATTTTAATAAAAAATATATCAATTGAATTTGTTTAAACATACATTTAAATTTATACACATGTTGTATGTCATTATATTTCGAAATAATTATTATGTCGTTCACACCCACATATATACAAAATATTTCTTCCGTCCAGACCACTTAGTTGTTTTTTTGCACGATTTTAAGAAATAGTAAATACAATGTGAAAAGTAATATATATATATATATATATATATATATATATATATATATAGGTAAATGGTGCAAAATATTATCATTTAAAAAATAATTTATTTAGTGTGAACGAACAGATATAGAAATGTGACAATATTTTTATTTGGAGAAGGATTATGAGATAAGTTTAGGGGTGTTTGTTTAGAATTTTTTTAATGAAAATTAAAATAAATATAGTGTAGTTATGTTGTTTAATGTCTCAATGTGAATAAAAAATAATTAATAAAATTATTTTTTTTCTTAAACAAAATATACATTACATTATTTTAAATTTTCCTCAGTCAATAAAATAAAGAATTTTTTAGAATTAGAATTACTGGAAAAATCTTCTCAATATACTCACATTTTGAAAATTCTTTATTTTCACCTAAACTTGATAAACTATTCTGGATGATCGACCAGGTCGCCAAAGGCCAGAACTGCCCAGCAATAATTTAGACGATATATGCATTGGCGGATTTACATGTAGTCCGCATTGCACTCGAGTCCATTATAATTTTTCTTCAATTTTTTTAGGGTATATATTATTTATTATTGATTTGGCAAGTTAAACTTTTATCACAATCTATTTAGATTTAATTTAGTTTGAATTCAATTTAATTACAAAAATATTCAAAATCAACACACTTATTTAATATAAATCTCATATATTTAATTATGTTTAGTTCACATATTTAACTAATTAACACAAAATGGAAATTGCCATTTAATTTAATTTAGATACGTATGATATAGTGCATGTTAATTTTTGGATCCGTTGCTGGATATATAGTCGTGTAGGTTATTTATAAACATTGTTTATAAAATAACAATTATGCATATCGCGCTGCAATTTGCTAACAAGAGTATACATGATAATTATTCGACCATTTCTTTTACTTGTTTGTGGGGTCTTAAGTCTTTGCATGTAGTCAACATTTGGACTCTCTCTCCTCTCCCTCTCCCTCTCCCTTTCACTTGAATTTTATTTTTAATGGACTCTCCTACTCCTAGTTTCTACCTATTTAATATTTAATAATATGTCTGTCTATTGACTTTAATCTATATAATATTTTTATTACATAAGATGTACCACTGTAAATCGGTTTTCACAATTGACTTTTTCAACAATTTTGTGTGAGAATTATTTCATAATAATATGTGTACAAAGTTATTTTATATGGATGATATGATAGTTAATAATGTCAACTAAAGCATACCATTCATATAAAACAACTTTTTGTGAACATATTACTATGAAATAATTGTCACACAAAACCGTTGAAAAAAATCAACTAAAACTCGATCTGACAAAGGGAATATTATTGAAAAATCTATTTTTTAATCAATTATATCCACAGTATGGTGGTATTTACAAGTGGCATATGAACTCTAGAATCATTTTTCTTAAAAAGGCTTAGCCTAACCACTTAAAGAAAATGAAACGTTTAGTAGGGGTAGTTCCAAGAATGCCCTAAAAATACCGGGGGTGGGGGAGCTAGGGGGCGTGCAAAGGACTCCTGATTGTTTTAATATATTTAAATTTTTATGATTTTTAATTTTTTTCTATTGTTTATGATTATTGGTAATTTTTAAGTGTAACATATGTACATTGAAATTATTATTCAATAATTAAAATTGTGATGAATTTAAGACTTGAGAAACGAAAATTGTTCAAATACATAACTATCTAGCTAGACACTGTTTCGTTTGTTTTTGAGTAATAATGATCTTAGCTTTTATTAAAAAATTTGAAAGTAACGTTCATTCATTTTTTTATTAATTGTATGTATCGATAATATTAATGTGCGATAAATTAAATTCATGTCTACTTTTAGTTGAGTGACTGCGCACAATTTATGGCTTTGCTACTGATTAATATCGACCAAATTGATCAATTATATAATTATTCTGCTACATTTTGATACACTCAAATATTATATAATTATTCTCTTATAAAATCAATTTTATACACTATCAAAATATAAAATTTGAGTTATTACTTAAGTCGATCATCTCACTGTTCCATCTCATAGAATCACCTCATATATGATATGATATACACACTTCGTCTTCAAGGGTTTGACTAGTTATTTTTTCACGAGTTTTAAAAATGTAAACATATATGTATAAAGAGTAAATAAAATTAAATGGTAGAGTAACATTTTAAGAAAGTAGCATATTTAATATGGAAGGACAAATATAGAAACATGGTTCAAGTCACGGATAATGACACTAATTTAAGGGTATCAAAAAGATGACGTTAAGTTTTTGAGCATTAAATTTAAGAATTGTTGGTTTAAAATTCACAAATTGAGATCAAATCAGTCAAAATTCACAAAGTGGGGCTAAATTGGTCCGAATCAATCCACATTGCACTGTCATTTTAAGGATCGTTTTAAAATTGTAAATTGAGGCCAAATTGACTAACAGTTTGGATTGATTGGGTCAATTTAACCTCAATTTATAATTTTTTTAACTTGTGCTCCTTAAATTACTATCCAAGGAACTTACAGTTCTATTTCTTTCTATTTCTAAGTTACTGACCTTAAAAAAATGCTTAAAAAATATTAAAATAAAAATATCAATAAATTCGAACCCATTTTGTAAATCCAAAATTGTTAGATTATACAAGTTGCAGGGGGATATGCCATCGAGATTTCATTTTCATCCATAACAAATATTCATGAAATTGTCCTGACAATATTTTTGTAAGAGAAAAAGGCAAAAGAAAGCATTTTGATAAAAAGAACAAAATTGCATGTGCAGCACATAGGAAAATCACAAAACCAATGTGGGGGTGGGAGTGTAATTAATGACACCAACCTTTGCCTCTATTTCCAACCACCACCACACCTTCGGTAGTGCCGTCCAGCCCGCCGGGCCCACATATTTGGGCCCATCACCATTTTTAGTTTTTAGTTTTTTTTTTTTTTTGGATGATACCATTTTTAGGTATTGGAGAATGGAGATAGTTGCAAACTTGCAATACATTAACGGTGAATCTATTATGTCGTCTTCAGATTATGTTGGTGTTTTTATTTTATTTTTTTATATTAGAAGGTTTTATACTACAACGTTTGCGTTTATTATGGTTTAATTTATTACAATAATTTGATATGATTTTGAAAAAGAACTACTGAACAACTTAATACATGTGGATTTTAATAGTAAAAAATTAAGTTTCAGTAATGTATTCAACTTTTAAAAATTTAACATAAAACTATTTATTCTAAAAACTGACTACTTTTAATTTTTCTACATTAATCATATACATTGTTTCTCCAAAAGTACAAAATGAAACAGAAATGGCATTTGGAATTTTCAGATAGTAGCTTGCACGCGACCATATTTCCATGTATATTGCACTGATAATGACTAGATGTTAAGATTATTAAAAAAAAAAAAATTACAGTAGAATGATTCACAAAGTAGTATAAATTAATATTCACAAAATAAGACTCTCTCCGTCCCATAAAAGCTTTCACACTTTCTTTTTTTCGTCTCGTCCCATTATAAGTTTCACACCCTTAAAATGAAAATCCTTTATAAACTCCACCCTCACAATTTTCATTAATTTACACAAATGTCATTACTTTTTACTCTCATATACATATAACCCAAAAATGTTTTTTTTTACTTTATACATAAAAGTTTACAAAACTATCCCTCAAACCTCAATCATTACTCTTTTTTCTTAAAGTTTGTGCTTTATTACATATGAAAGCTTTTTTCGGACGAAGAGAATATAAATTAATATTCATCATCTTCAAAATGTTAAAATGTCATTCTCATCTATATACCACCACATATGCTCCTCTAATTATAAAAACAATTTATACCATCAAAAACAAAAATAAAAATAAATACTTAGCTTTGTATTCTTTTCTAATCAACGGTTTCCAATTTCCAAACAAAAACTTCGGTTGAATTGTGCTCTCATCTCATGAGTCATGAAGTGAATCAAGTATTTGACAGATAATTTTTTTTTCCATACCTCAATAATTTGGCGAATGAAATGATTTCCTTTAAATTTTATAGGAATCTTTATTTAAAAGGTCTAGTCAACATAAAATTTTATTTAAATGACCCTCTTCTAAAAAATTGGGGTTTTGAGTAATTATAATTTCTATTTAATCAATCATTTCTTGTTTATACATGACTATGGTAGTTGTTACAGTGATTTCTACATGATAGTGAAAGATTAGAGAATTAGGAAGTTTAATTTTATTTTTGTTTAATTAAGAGAAAAATAGAGTTTTGAGTCAAAAGCTATTTTAACAATTTTTTATGTGAAAAAGGACTAATTTTCCAATTTTTTTGTATTATAATTTTTTTAAAAAAATATTTAATCTTCCAAATTTATTTAATTTGGGGAATGAAATGATTTCCTTTAAATTTTATATTATAATTTTTTTAGAAAAAATATTTAATCTTCAAAATTTATTTTTTATTTTTGATGGGTAATCTTCCAAATTTATTTGTATTACTATTATTTATAAAATATTTTTAAGCTATCACTAATGTATAATATATTTTTTTAATACAAAATATATTATTATTGATATTATTTATTATTGTTGATTTTCACTAAATAAATCACCGTTTGTGGTAATGATAGTCATTTCTATATACAAATTAAACAATTCATTAATAATAATCATATCCACTACCATTTCTCACTACTTTATAGTCATTACCATTATCATTCCTTTTAGAAAATCAAATGCCCCCTTAATTTTGAGATATAAATACCCTTAAACAAAGTAATGGGTATACAAATTTTCAAATAAAAAATAAATTTAGACAGAATGTACTCAAACCCACCGTCTTTCCGGACATAGTGTGCATAAAAGAATGCTGCATTTTATAAAAATCCAAAAAATTCTTTGATATCATTATATTAATTCAATAATACTTATAATATTTTTAATATCATTACATTTATAACCTAATATTACAACAATAATACTTATAATATTCATTTAATAATATTATTATATTTATAACCTAATGTCACAACATATAATATTACATTATTAATTTATAAAAATAATAGTATTACTTAATAAATATAATAATATTTATTTCATATGTTGAAGAAGTTTCATGACAGTGACTCAAAATCCCAAGATTATGAAAAAAAAAAACATATCATATCATGACAATTGGCATTACTCATCTTTCTGAGTGTAAGATGGACCATATATAATATATCTAGTAGAATCCAAATAGCATAAATTACACCAACCATCACATATAGTGGCTAACTTATCTTTGCTTTATATAGTCGTGTTACATTTAGCACATGTGGTACACATTATTATAAACAAGAATCTTAAATAAAAATTACAAAATATTTATTCACAGAACAATAATGCTGCCATTGTATCTAATGGGGTACAATAAAGCAACAATATTCATACATTATATAATTGAAAATGTCACTACAATAAAACAGAACCCAATTATAATTATATTAAATTCGTACTTTGATACATTTATTGGAGATTGCATGGACAATAATTCAGCTACAATGTGACCTTTACAGTTATTAGTCACTTTATTCTAAAAATAATAGAAGGAAATATTAAAACTATGAGTACTAATATAGAATTAATGTTAAATTACTTATTAATCTCGACCTCAACGCAAATTATTTACATACACATTACATATAATTTGTGTTGATTCTTGATATATAAGAAATTCAACAGAGAACTCTATATATATTCCTAAAAAAAAAAGGAAATAAATATGAAGAAATTACACTGAATCTTTCTTCTTCTGCATTCCATGTCTTGTGGGGCACATGTGTAATTTCACCTGAAATTGTAAATAATTTACGGGAAAAAGGGGAAAAATAGATACTTAAATTTAAAGAACTGTCAATTTAGATCATGGTTTTGTTATTGGGAATTACAGAAAGAAGAAAAAGAAAATAAAAATAGAAAAGAAATAAATGGGTGGCTTTTAATTTGGACGGAATGGGAGTTGTAGTCGTCGAAGTGGCCGGAAGGCGGCGGAGGAGTGTGGAAGTAAAAAGGGAAATAAGGCACAATTGGGTTTGGCGGCGGCGGAGTGGGGAAGTTTGACGGTGGGTTGTAGCCGCCGCCGCCGCCGTAGGGAGGTGGATAATAGGATTGCTGCACAGGAGGAGGAGGCGAGAAGTAATAGACGCCGCCTCCCCCACCGCCACTAGGCGGTGAAGGTGGGGAGGGCAGATGGGCCCTGTGGGTGGAGGTGGGGACGAGACCGGCACCGGCGGCGGAGGCGGTGGAGAGAGAGCGGGCTGACAGGGCTCGCAAGAGGAGCACATTGTGCAGGATATTTGGTCTTTAGCCATTGCTGAAATTGTTGTCATAGCGAAGGAGAAAGAGGAGGAAAATAGTGAGAAGATGAAGAGATTGATGAGAATGGACATTGTTGAGAGCTTGAAATTGTTAGATGAAAAAGGAGATTATAAATTGTTATGCGGTGATTTGGTGGAAGGAGTGGAGGAAAAGAGGGGAAAGCAGAGTGAAGGTGGAGGGGGTGGGGTGGGGTGGCATGTGTATAGATAGACGCTCCATACTTGGTATTTTTATCCCTTACGCAACTATATCTTTATTAAAACAAAAATAAACCCATGTGGACTTCATTGTTTTGTCTTCTTTACTATCATTTTTTCCTTGTTAAAAAAAAATGATGGCATAATATGTTTTTAAATTAATCTCATAATCCACCCATGGAGCTTTATATGAACTAACTCATATAAAAATAATTACTACCCGATGAATTTTAAGCTTGACAAACATATCCCTTTTTTTTATCAAAGAAAGTTAAAATATCATAACAATTAGAGTATAAGGGATACTCCAACTCTTACAATATTTATTTGTAATTACATCTTAACATGCATACTAGAGGATTCAAATCCCAAACTGAGAATGAATTAGATCTTAAGAGATACTCCTTACTCACACTCCTGTCCATGCCTTAGCCTTACTTTTCACAAAACATTTGTTCACATGAAATTCTTTTCCTTCGAAAATCTTCTCATTTCTTCCATTTCGGATCGACCAAATTGTCGCCGTCCATATGGTTGCCGATATTTTCTTCCTTTCGAACTTTCAAACAATCATCCATGTTGAAGGAAATGGTGAATTGTAATACAGGAAGGGACCATTCTCATTCCCACCCATTGATAGTATATAGTCCAAATTTTTCAATTTACCTTACATGTAAATAGCGAGGGTTGTAGAAATCGGAAATCGCTAATCGGGTGGTTTTGTGCCGCCTAGTGCCTAGACGGTCTAGGCGTCACCTAGTCGTTACCTAGGCGGTCGATCCAGGCGGTCCATTTTCTTATTAATTTTTAAAAAATTGATTTAAACTACAAAAAGAATATAATAAATTAAGAACATAATTTCAATAGAATTAGTCAAATAGTTAACACTCTAACTACTATAGTACTACTACACAACAAAACATATGTTTCACATACCAAGTTCACATCAAAATAAATTTAAAGGTTTAACACTTTATAAACTTCAACATTTTAGTTTCTTTTATTAATAAATTCAATTTTACAAAGAAAAAAATTTAATTATCTCGACTGCCTAGGACCCGACTCTAAGACTTGTCTAGGCGCCGCCTAGATCCGCCTAGAAAATCGGATTTGTAAAAATTGAATTGATTGATGACTTTCAGTGCCTATTCTAGGGTTTAGCGCCTAGGCGAGATTTTTGCAACAGAGGTAAATAGGATATGAGACACGCTTTATTCTTCATCCCCACATAATGTATAGTTTGTATCATTGTTCGCCGTTGCAACTCCACGTTTTAAGCTCCGTCTTTGTCGGCAATCTCTCTTTTAGCTTTCCACGCAATAGCTTTCACTCTATATGGCGCCAAATTCTTCCAAAATTGCTTATATGCCTTGTTTTCAATCAAATCCTCCATCCTGATTTCTCTCTCCCACAAGTCTCCTGTAGGCTGCCTTAGTTGTGTATAAACCATTTGAAGAATGCTTCCACTCCCATAAATCCTCCTCCTCCGTGCACCTATTGAGAAATATATCCACTGTAAAAAATAAAAAAATAAAAATTTGAGAAATATAGAATATCATACTAAATCACTCACCATTACATCATCCACTGAGTTTGGTGGCATAATATGTTATTCCATTTGATTCTTTTCATCATAACTTATATACACCCTCCATCTCATATTAATTTACACATTGTTTTGATACGCCTAAAATTAACTTGCACAATTTAAAAAAAAAAAAAAAAATCACTCACAAACTCCAACCTCCTGTATTTATATAAAATGCTATAAAAATAATTCAATAATTTAAAAGTACATGTTTATTATAAAATTGTCCTCACTAATCAATTCAATCAAGTATGAAGTACAATTTTTTTTTATTTTTATGCTAAAAAATTAATGCAAATTAATATGGGACAAAACCGCAAAAAGAGTATTTTTTTAGATTATACGGAATTAAGAAAATTTTCTAGCACATCTAGTAGTTTCCTAAAATTTTATATTTTTCATTCCGCAAGTGTTTGTACACTTACCTTATTCGTTCATCCCACGGTGTTTGCACACATATAGATGTAAACCCCTTTCATTTTTACACTCTCACAATACACATTTATTTACATCAATGTCATTACTTTTTCAACTCAATTAACTAATTATTTACTTTACATACACATGGTTTCTCAATTATACCCTTCACTTACACATGATCAATTCCAAAAAAGTGCATTTTCTTAACCTTTGTGTTCGATCACTATGCAAACAGCTTTGGGACGAACCGAGTATATAATTTAGATACACCTCTTGAATCTCGCACATTATGAGGAAAAATATATATAATTTTACATTAAATATTTTGAGTTTTTTTAAATATTTATATACATATATTTTCATCAAATGTATTTATAAATTATATTTAATATAGTTCCTTTGTTCCTTTTTAAATTTATCATTTGAGGGCATGGCACAAGTTTTAATAAATGTAATACTTTATTTAAAAATTATTGATGAAAAGTATAGAAAAACTAAAGAGGTAGAGAGGGAGAGTAAAAATATTTAAAAAATAGAGTATTTTATTATAAATGTGGAGTAAAAATAAAATGTTAAGTTTTAATAGGAATGTTTGAAATGACAAAGTGTTATAATTAAAGAGGGATGAAGGGTGTGTATTTTTAAATAATATATTTCTAATTGTTGTCCCTTGTTTAAATTTGTGATCATAATTAAAAAATACATATTACATTACATAGAAATAGAAATTTAATTTTAAACCGCATATTAATGAGAAAAATTAGTTAGTGTGCATATCTTAAATTTGTGCACTCTCCACCTTCTCGTATAATGTCACGTTTTCACCAAATTTAGTATTATTTCAATAATATTAATCTGTATGTTCAATAAAAATTAGTGTTTCATTTCAATCGTATGCTCCGCTGCACAGTACAAATGATACACATAAGATTGACTCAAATAAAAAATTAAATAGAAGAATAAATAAGTTAAAATAATGAAAATATTTATTCATGAAAACGTAGTTATATTTCTCATATAAAAATTTATGTTGTTGGGCTTAAGAAGTTATATGTCTGATTAAATACAGTTTATTGAGGCCCATATAAATATTAGCCCATATCCAATACCAATAAGTTCATGGCCTTTTTCTCCTTTTTTACAAATAAAACTTTCTCAATTAAAGTTTCCTGGCAAACCTATTTTCTAAATTAAATTTATTTTTCTTAGGCGGGAAATATATATTCTTCAAATTTGTAGTAGGAGTAGGACAAGGAAAATAAAACTACCGGTGGATAAAAGTACATTATTCTCAAATTTCCCCCGGTAAACACGATTTGAATTTTGAAATTTCGGTTTATTATTTTCAGATCCATTTTCATCTTCATTTCAACAGAACTTATTTTTTCAGAACAATGGCAAATGCGAAGAAGGATTCCACGACCAAGAATAACAGCTCATCCATTTCGTCTATCCATCCACCATATTTGCAGGTTCTCCTACTTATTTTCATCAATTTCTCTCTCTAGATCGATCTATTTATCTACTTTTCTTTTTGCAGATGATAAGTGAAGCAATAACCACAATTAAGGATCGAACGGGTTCAAGCCAACCCGCAATCGCCAAATTCATAGAGGAAAACTACGCGAAACAGCTTCCTCCTAATTTCAAAAAAATTCTCTCGATCCAGTTGAAGAGGCTCGTAAAATCTGAAAAATAATCAAAGTGAAAAACTCGTATAAAATCTCGGCCTCTGAGAAGGAAAAGAAATCCTCAAACCCTTCCCAGAAAAAGAAGCCAGAAACTACAAAAATTACGTACACAGAAACTGAAAAATCGAAGAAGACGAAGCGGCTGAGCCTGATTAAGACGCCGGAGGCTTTGAAGAAGGCGGCGGCGAAAGTTAGTTCTAACGGCGGCGAGAAAGTGAAGAACAGAGCTGTGACTCCGTTGAAGAGGAAGGCGGGTACGAAATTGGGCGCACAGCCACCTGCGAAGAAAGCTATGACGGCGGGGGCGAAAGAGGGTCGTAACGGCGGCGAGAAAGTGAAGAGCAAAGCTTTGACTCCGGCGAAGAGAAAGGCGGGGCCGAAAATTGGTGCACAGCCGCCTGCGAAGAAAACGAAGAAGTGAAGTAAGTTTGATTTAGGTATTTACAAGTATTTGTGCTACTATTTTAAATGATTATTATGATGTTTTAGATGTGTTTCGATCTTAGAAACTGATGTTTGTTGTTTAATTTCGGTTGTTCGTTGTATTGTATTTTGTTATTATTATGTTATGTAAAAAGTTGTACGGCCATCTCCAGCCAACAGTTGTCCCTACTCTGGAGACAATTCAAGATTACTCTACTTTTTTGCCTCTATATTATAATATTTTATAATATTCATTTTAAATAATTTTTTTATTCTATGATAAATTTTAATTTTTGAGGAACATATATAATTAATTAAAAATTCACACAAAATTAAATTGAAAATTCAACATAATATTGATTGATATTTAAATTACAATAGAAAATTGTAATTTAAATTGCATTGAGAAATTAAATTACAATAGACACCAATTATTCTTCATTTGAATATTCTTCCCACAAATAATCTCTAGTGTCAAGGTTTATTGTTTTATGTAGTAGTTCCGCTTGCTTGTGTAATCGTAATGTAGTACTTGTATTAATTTATGTATTGTTCTATTTTAATTGTAATCATATTGTTTCAATTTTATGTGTAGTATTTTCATTAAAAAATATTAGTTACATTTAATAATAAACTAAATAAGAACAACTACATTAATTTCAGTAGACATGTAAATCAAGTTAAATAATTGAATTAATTAAACAACACATTATTAAACAATTATTAAATTAATTAGTAAAAAAAAAAAAAAAGAGCCGAGTGGCGTGCGCCACTAATGGAGGGGGAAATAGCTGAATAGTTTTTTCCTCCATTGTGGGTACACCTTTAGCTAATCACTTGAGCTCATTCTTTGAAAAAAGCAACTCCAACAAACCGCTGGAGATAGCCTAAATAGTACTTCTCCACTTTCCCTGATTATTAAAAAAGAACGAACCTCAATTACTATGATCATCATTGTTATGGATAATTCTAGATTGTAAATTGTAATCAATTTAATTTGAGGTAATATTCCTTCAAAAAAAAATTGAGATAATATTTCTTTTAACGTTTCTAGTTTTTTTCGAAAATCAACTGAATTTTATTAAAGCTCACAAGAGCAAAACAAGTTTAGAAGCCCATCCACGAGCTCATTTTTTAACGTGTCTAGATAAAAAAAAAAATCTGTTGCAAAACCTTGAGATATGTTGACATTGAAAATAAATTTCTCTAAAAACTATCCATACATAAATGGGCTTTTGCAGTAGTCCATTTATTTTGCAGTAGGCAGTAGCCCATTTCTAAGTGCTAATAAAATTGTCTGCATGTGGGTCGAAATATCTAACATGGTTACGTATGATGTTAGATTGATATTCGCCATTAAAAAATCTCAGGTCCATTTTTGATTAAAAAGATTATGATATTATGAGAAATATATGTGTTTGTATACAGTATCGTTCTTCTTTTCTGATTTTTTTAAACACTTGTGTCAATCCTAGGATGTTGATTCGTATATAAACTTGTAAAACTCTTGTATTGGGTATGTCTTGTACCCAAGTTTCTTTTACCCAAAAAAAAAAAAATATGAACAACATAATTGGCGAAATGAAATATAGTAAAAACGTAGATATTTAAGTTTTAAAAAGTTTACAAAATGAAGTGAACATTTTTTTTTAATGGCTGCTCTAAATATTATTTTAACTTAGATCTCTAAACTTTCATTAATAAACATAAGTTTTTGAAATTCATTTGTATTAAAATTTTGTCCTTGGGAATTGTAAACCTTTGCTTGTGAATTGTGATTTGAGTTTACACAACCCCATGAGGTGTGTTCTCGGAACTTTTATGTGGTATTCACTATTCAAATGAACTTTTTTTATCATTTTTATGTAAAGGTAAAAAATAAAATGTAGAAAAACTTTGTTCAAATCTATCTTAATATGAGTATATATTTATCATTATAAATTTATGAGCATGTAATGTCCCTATCATGTGTAATTGATGTTCAAAATCATCGATCATTACCATCTGCACATGAATGCGATGTACTAGACGACATTGAGTAACGTATGTATAACCATCCATGTATATAAATATAATAATTCTACACATATATATAGTGTATATATATTTATTGACCGTATATATTTAGGTGAAACATTAAATAGTAACTCTATAAATAGAAGAAGTTATAAATGAGGAGAAGATAAAGTAAGATAAGTCTTATATGTATCTAGTGTACAATGCTATTCAAATACGTTTTTAAATATTATTACTCTCTTTGTCCCAACTTTAACTTCATACTTGTGTTTATACACTTTTAAAAAAATCGTTTATTGACTTTTATGAGATATAAAGTGTAGGAGAGAGAATAAAGTATAAGGACATTTTTGGTGGTTTAATGAGAATAAGTAAGAGAGAATAAAATAAGGTAGAATAAAAGTGACAATTTTGAAAATAAAATGATATTGTGGGGATGTTTATATTGATAGTTATTTCCTTTTAAAGAGTGTGAAGTTAATCTTGGGACGAATCGAAAAGGAAAGTGTGAAGATAATTATAGGACGGAGAGAGTAGTTGCTTTTAGTTCCCCATATTAATCGATGTATAGATTGGATACCGAATTATAAAATAAAATTATTTTTAATAAAAATAATTAATATTATTTAAAATACTTGAAATTTAGTTGTGCACCAGACACATATCATAAACCTATCTCGTCTCTTAATTATGGCCAACTGCATTATTATTTACAAGTATATTTTAATTTCTGCAGCAACTTATATTAAAAAGCAATAATATTTCTGGCCAACTTCTAATCCATAATTTTATTGGTATTGTCGGTGGAGTCCTAAATTAAGAATATAAATTAATTCTGCAGACCTTTTTGTTTCGTTGTCAGGTGGAGTAATTCTTTGGGGTAATACATTATTTTCAATAAGTAAACTACATATTAAGAAATAGAGACCTTACTTTATTTCACCCAAAAGGTCAAACTATTTTATTCAACTTCATTTCCGACATATATATAATGCAGACTTCACATGTGCATGAGGCAGTCTCATGCGTAGACGGACGTGACAGAGTCGTTTTTAATAAATTACCGTCACTTTTTCATAATTTGTTATCACTTTTTCATAATTTGTTATCACTTTTCATAAATTGTTATCACTTTTTAATTTATTATCACTTTTATACTAATTTGTATCACTTTTTTAAAAAGTGATAACAATTTTAAAAAGTATTTCTGCCTCATTTACGGTAATCGCCTCATACAAGTTTTTGCCATATATAATATATCAAATTAAATATTTTTCAAGAATTTTAATTTTAAAATGCACGCATATTAAAAAAATATACTAATTTTTTTACTATACTCCCAATAGATATTTTTAATTACATGATAATTGAGACAAGAGATTATGTCACTATATTTTCTTTAGATAAAAAATTTAATGATAGAAAACGATTTTTAATAGGATTTGGATAAGTGTGCACTTATGCAGCTGGAACGTGACTGGCAAAATTCGAAATTAAGATGTAATTAAATACTAAAATACGCAGTTTTAAAAGCCACACAATGGGTGCATCTCCATGTTTTAAGGACTTCTTCAACCATACACGTGATTTTGTTACGTGTGTAATATTTCACATGTTCTTCGAAGCCATGTTTGGTTGAGAAACTTGCTTTAATCTCAAATTAATATATAAATTTACATAACTTCAAATTTATTCAAACTAAAAATTCATAATTAATATTTGGGAAGCAAACTTGACATTTCATTTACTCATTATATAACTAATTTAGATATGTTATTTTCGTGAGAAGAGAGTGTACTATTATTTGGAAACAATAATTATATTTTTTTAATGCAACTGAATATTAGACTTTCAGGTGATAAATTTCAATTTGTTAGTTTAACTGGTTTTTCATTCCTTTGTGGACTACTGTAACAGTGCTTGTTCTTAAAATAATAATTTTTTTAAACTACAATTGTTTTTCTTATTAATTTCATCAATCTACTCTTCTGACAATGTTCAATTATAGTGTGTAATTTAATCATTTAATGCACGGAAAATAAAATCTAAAACATTTGCCAGTCTTTAATATTTTAGAATCCTGTCTCCATCTTTATCTCTCAACAATCAGCATTAAAATGTCTGCTACTTATTTAATACTTTGAAATGCTTCGTACCTCTATTTTTCTTCATCTCTCAACAATCTAGACCGGGGGCCAATACTTATGAATGTGACTTCTAGAAAAGGTTATTATGAATTTGATTCCATACTTTTTTTTAATTTCTATATCAATTTCATTCTTTACAATTTTATCAAGTTCCCCTTAATTTAATTATAATATATTTGAGGTATATATATAGTTTAATTTGGTATGATATATTAATATTTCCTTTTCGTTTCGCATAGACTCTTCATTTGAAGTTTCGACCTAAAGTTTCCATAATTATATAGTAAACCCTTCGTCATATTTTTTATTGCACAAAAAAAAAAATTGAAATGCCACAAATTTTAATAAAAAAATTGTTTATTAGTATTAAAAGGTATAGAGTTGAGGGTAAATGAGTCATTTCAACTTTATTAAAGGGAGATTACTTTAGTTTGAGAAGGTATAATAGATAATTGAGTGATATAACGTTTAAATAAGAGATGTGTGGAATGATTTAGTTTAAAATAGTAGAGTTACTTTTTTCCCCAATTTGGGTATGGAAAAATAAAAATAAAATATTCATTTTTTTTTGAGCAAATCCAAAATGGGGCGTAGGGAGTAATAACTTTCAACTTTCATTATAATAAAATAATACAACATAAACTTTGATTTAACATAAAATATTATCCACGGATTATCCATCCTCATTTTTCACCTTCATTCTCCATCTCATCCACCACTATCTCTAAACAAACACAATCTTAACAATCGGATTCTCAACTCTATCCTCTGTGCAGGAGACCAACGAGTGGACAATTTATTAACGATGTAGTTATTTTTTGTTGGAATTAAATCTGGATTTGAGCATGAACCAAATGGCTCTTGATCCCATGAAAAAAATTCATCATATCTAATATTTTGAATTTGTAGAGAGATGTGAAATTAATTTTTTTATATTAATTCTCTAATATTTATATATATGATTATATTTTGTTGAATATAAATCTCTCGTATTAATATAAGAATAACATTAAAAAACACTCGAAACCTACCGGTGCAAAAGTCAGGAACTAATAGAGATGAGAATTGTAAACACCGTAATATGAACATACAAATTTTTTTGAGTAAACTCACCATGATATTTTGAGGGTAAGGAAACTCATAAGACACCTGGTTACGAGTTGTTCAATAGAAATAAAAATGAAATTAAATTTTTCTTTATGTCCCAAATATATTGGAGAAAATAATATTTCCATAGTTACATCACATTGTGTTCCAAAGAGAAAAAATTAGTGTTATTTATTTTTCATTTTATTTTTATTAATTACCATAATTATCTTATACTCCCTCTGTCCCATATTAGTTTTCACACTTTTCTTTTTGGTTTGTCCCACATTATTTTTCACATTTCAAAAAAAAAGAAACCACTCCTTAAACTTCACCCTCACAATATTCATATATTTACACAAAATATCATTACTTTTTACACTCAATCCAACCATCTCATTTACTTTAATAATAAAAGTTTATAAAATTACCCTTTAATACTCCACTCATTACACTTTTTTTTAAAATACGTGTTCACATTAGTATGAAAACTAATGTAGGACGGAGGAGTATTCATTTGTATTGGCATTGCTATTGAAATTTTTTCAAACAAGTGCCACTTAGGACATTAATTACATTCGGATTATATTGTATTTGGGATAGATTTTGAAAATGGCGTACGTCCTACATCTCATAATATATAAATTAATTTCAAATCTAGATTGCAAATAGTACATGGTCAACAATTATCTAATTTAATTCACCCTTTAATTATATTCTGTTATTTATTGCATATTACTCTTATATGTTTATTATATGAATGGTTAGTCAACAATATCAAGAAGAGAAACATATACAAATACAATTACAATGTAAACAAAATGAATTGAATCGTAAACACTGTAATGGGAGCAGACACAAAGATTTTGAATAAAATTAAAATAATATTTTTACAATAACAAAAGTCTTAATACATTAATTAAGTTTCATATGTTTAAATATGGTAGAACATCTGATAAGTTATAATAATATATAAAGAAATTACAATTCTAGATTGTAAAGTTGGTCAACAATTATCATAAAGAATTGGACTTGTGTGAATATTTTCGTGATTAATTTATAATTAATATTTTATTTAATAAAATAATTATATATTTAATAACCAACTAATATATATTCAAATTAAAATTTTATAGTAAAATAATTAATATTGTTTAGTAAAAAATTAATACTATCAAAATCAATTTCACTATAAAATTAATTCACGATAAAACTTTGTCATGTCTAAATTACATTCTGGTGTTTATTTTATTCTCTTTTCATTTTATATTTATTGTTGTTTCTGAAGTTTTGTATAAACTTAAGAAACATAAAATTATGACAAATTACTCTCCAATAAAAGAGAAAGGGGAAAAATATATCAATAATAATATTTTTTAGGAATACAATAGATGTAAATTAAGGAAAAACATAAAAAATAAAATAAAATAATTAACTTAAAATAAACTTTAACCCAAAAGGCAACAATTAATATGAAACCGAGAAAATATCTTATAAAGTATTTGTATATTAATTTAATTAACTAAATAATTTTTTAAGTTTTTTTAACTACGTACCTAATTAAAAAAATATATACTCTAATTAATAAACTAAATTTGTTTTCCATTTTTATTAGTTAATTTTAACTCAATAAAATTATTAAAATTATTTAAAATTTGTAAAATCTACTTTTAAAATTATTAATAAATATTTTAAAATATAAATTCTACTTTTAAAATTATTAAAATATAATATATTATGAATATTAAATTTTAGAATATCTTGATATATGAAATTCAATGATAACTTAATATTTATATATTTGCCCTTTATATATCAAAATCGATTAATACAAATATATCTAACCCTATTTTTTTTTTTTTATCAATTCCATTTTTCCGATTTTTATCACATGTCGCGGCCATTATTATAGGGAATAATGGGCATTGATTTTTATTTTTACTATTAACACTATTAATAATTTAAATAATTGAACCCAAAATATAATACCATATCATTTCTTACTTTTATGTCAAACCTCAATCAATTTATTCTTATTTTAACAGCATTGTAATCGAGGTCATGGGATAACATTCATTCAATTTGATTATTATTCTTTAATAAAATTCTTATCACTTTTAAAATAATTTATATCAGTTTTTAAAATGCATGTAAAATATATATTATTTTAAGATAAAAATATAAAAAAGTGTTATACATAATATTAAATAAATGAGTAGGTCTTATATTAACCATTTATATGGTGAACTTATCATGAATCATTTGATAAATTTAAAGTATCAAATATTTAATCAAAATTATTAAAAATCTCATTAGAAATATAAAAATTAGGATCAATGGTATCATATTATTTTTCAAGGGTATCAACAATAATAGCTCTTTTTACAATATAAATTATTCATATTTAATATAAAAATATAGTATCATAATATTTAAATTTAAAATATCAAATATTTAATTAAGAGTATCAAATATTTGATTAAAAGTATAAAAAATTAGATGAAATTGAAAAATGCTTCATAGTAACCTTATCATGAAAGTGATTCATATAATATTTTGTATAAATAAATTTTATTACTTTTTAAAAATATATTTTAGAATAAAAATTTAAAAGTAATATATTTTATATTAAAAGTGATAATGATCTCACCGACATTCTTACACAAATTATTCTGCCTTACCTTCATTATTTGGATAGATTAATGTAATTTAAAATGAGTGAATTTTGTGTTCTTTTCGAAGTAAATTACACATAAATTTGCTCATAAAAAAAAAGTTACTCATAAAATTCTTAAAATAAAATTCTTAAAGCAAATATTTTTTTCCTTTTTTTTTTTTCAAAATTTCTTAAATCTGGACCCATACAATTTTATTAGTACCTGATGACTCATGAGATGAGATGAGATGAGATAAAATGAGATGATGAAATGAGATGAGATAAAATGAGATGAGAGTGTGGTAAATATTTATCCACAAATGTCCGGCATCACATTTGACATTTCCCAATTAATATTTGGTGCAACCAAACGCGTCCTAATATGAAAGCACATTATAAAACAGTGAGTTGAAGCACCACCACCGCATTCATTGCTCACCACCCCACCTTCTGCCCCCTACCCCATTAATATATTTAACAATTCATCTCCCTTTCTCCCCCAATCTCCCACCCGTTTCTGCATTTCTATCTGAACATGAAATCCCCATTTTTCCCAACTATATTACCCCACTAACTGATTCAATTCAGCTAGCATTGATGGAAGGTGTTTCAGCATCTGTATACAAAGGAATCAAAGGATACTGGCGGAGGAATGGCTACGAGCGCCTCAACACCGGCGGCCGGAAGCGAAAACCTCGAGTTGTTAAACTAGCTGCTTCCGCCGAGGGTTCGGCAAGGCGGCGGCGTTTCTGGCGGATCAAACTGACGCCGCGCCTGAAATTCAAGCTCCGATTCTCGCCGAAGAAACTGTTCCTCGGAATCCGAGATGCGTATGTGGGTATGATGATGAAAATGGCGAACTCGCGGATGTTGGGCAGCGGTTACGGCACCGGATTCGACGGCGTCACTGGATTCGGTATGAGGCCGATTAAGGAGTACGACGAGAAGATGATTGTAGAGATCTACAAATCAATTGTGATGGCGCAGGGACAATTGGTGCCCCGCGATGCAGCCTGGATTGGCTCAGAAATTACCTGCAAACGGTAATTAGTTAGTAGTGATTTTTAGAAGCCGCGGTGATGTTTATATATTTCAATTTTCACAGTTCAGGTCAATAAATTTCCAATTTCAATTTCTTTTTCTTTTCCCTTTGAACATTTTCTCGCGATTTCATCTCGTATTAATTAAACTCATCATAACTTAACCTCAATTATAATTAAAATGCAATTGTGATTTCTTCATTTTTATTTATTGAATTAATTAACTATGTTTTGGTTTCAACATCGGATTTCTTTACTGCAGATTGTGTTTCATTTCATTTTCGTGACTATGGTATGGTATGGTATGTATATGATTAGAAATGTATTAATTGAAGGTATGAGTATTTATAGATGTAACCCATATCATGCACGATTACATGTCGTGAGTATAATGGTGGATTTAATTTTGTTAGTTGTCCAATTAAAAGGTGGAATGGAAGTTATATCAATTTCTTATTGAATTAGTATTACTTTATTGTTGCTCGTCAGTTGTCAGTCGTCACGCCTCTGGTAAATATACCGACCATCTGAGTTTCACCATCTAACTGCTTCACCTTATACTTTCTCAATAATTTAATGTTTTACTTTATAATTAGGTGTATGATATGCGAATGCCAAAAAAATGTTTATATTATATCAACAATTATAATAATTCAAAGAATGAAACATATAATAAAAATATGAATGATACTTTTTCTGTTCCAAATTAAATTTCACATATTTTTGGGCATATACCTAAGAAAAGAATGAGTAGAGTGTTGATGAATAAGAATGAGTAAAGTGTTGATGAATAATTTTGTAATTTTTTTATAAAGTAAAGAAATTAATTACGCTGAGCGTATTGAAGATTCCAATTTTTTTAGAAATATATAACATTGTGAAAGTAAAGTTTATGAAATAATTTCTTTTTTAAAATGTAAAAATAAATGTGGGATGTGCCTGTAAAAATAATTTCTTATGTGAGATTGTCGCATCGTGTGACCATTAGATCATTATTAATTATTTTTAATAAATTGTTATCACTTATTATGAAAAGTGTGTTATTTTAAAATTTTTGTTTTAAAAAGATACATTTTACATTTATTTTTTTATAAAATTGTATAATTTATTTAATGTTGATGAATACATTTTTAAAAAGTGTTATGATTTAAAATAAAAGTGATAATTTTTATAATGAGAAGTGATAACAGTTTCATAATACTCCCACGGTAAGAATCAAACTTCTTTTAGGATCCATTTGGGGAGTCATTTGAAATCAATGAATTTGAGGATAATACACCATACATTTACAAATCAAAATGGAAAAAAATTAAATGAATGGATTTGGTTCACACAAATATTACTTATAAGAAAAAAAAATATATATTACTTATAAGTGGGAGGATTTCAAATACCAAACAAAACCTAGTCATTTGAAATTCTCTCACTTTTCACTTTTCCCACTTGTGCTTAATATTTGAGTGAATCAAATCCATTTATTTAGCTTCTCTCCATTTTAGTTTGTGTGAATACATGATATATTATCCTCAAATCCCTTAATTTCAAATTCATTACATCCAAATGGAGCCTTAAAGAAGTTGATGGTTTCACACAATGTTTTAGCTTGGCCTCTTATCTATTAATAATTTTAATTTTTTTCTGATTAATTAATTTAAATTCTTTTGTATATATGATGGTTTCCCAAAATATGTTTTTTTTTTTTTAATTTGTGTTGAACTTAAACTAAGTATATACGTTGGAAATTAGTAATAGACAAAGTTATTTTAGTGTAAAAATTGAAGTGGGTTGTATTTCTGGTCAAAATTTAAAAGTTGAAAGTGTTTGTAGAAATATATTTTAACTAAATATATTTTTAAACAAAAATAGATCAAGATCGTTTGAAATAAGTAAACACTGGTTTACAAAAGTTAGGTAATGTTGTAATATTGAACAATATTATATTTTACAAAAGTAGCTACTTGTACTATAAAGTTACGATTTCGAAGAAACTAGAAAATTTAATGGAACTTCCTACCGAGCAGCATAAATGACTTCAACATAGTTAAATGATGTAAACCAAATGCCGAAAATTTGAACATTACATTTTACAACAATAGTTTAGAGACTTTCCTATAAAATTACAATTTCAAGGAATCCATAAAATTTCATCGCGAGACGTATAAATGACTGAAGAAACATCTCGATCCAATGATTTGAAAATATTAGGTGTAAGTTGATGTATGAATACTTATAAGAATAAATCCAAAAGTGGTTATTTAATCAAATTATTTTATTTTATTATTAAAAAGTAATTTTAAGCTGTTTTCATAGCTTGCAAACATCTCCTTACTCTATAAAGTATATAAAGTATCTTGACATATCTGTTATTTTTATCATTATTAGGACAAAAATCCTATTGTTCAATTTTCATTTAATTTCTGTAGTCAATTTCTTCCGTTTAATCAACTAGTGGGCTAGCTATTTTCATTCACTATTAAATACCTTTTAGTTTTATCGATTTAAAGGGTAAAATAATATTGTCATAAGTTGGGTAAAATAATATTGTCATAAGTTGGTTGTATATATGCTTTTGGTCATTACCTTCAACATTAGTTTACCTTTTATTTCTATTTTGTGCAATTTTTATTTATCATCTTTCAAACCAATATTAGGCATATAGGCATGGAGTCACATACCCTTTCGATTTTTTTTTTTGTTACCTGCGGTGCTTAAATGTGTTGTACACTATTTTTTAATGAATTGTACAATACATTAAAACACTATGGATACCATAGCCAAATTTACCTTTTGTATAAACTAAATTCGTATAAGTTGGTCATTTAGATTATCAAATCTCAAATGCACTTTAAATTTGTGCACTCGTCACATTTCAATTATATTACTTGTGTATTTTATTTCATTTTTAAGTCAAATTTAATCTATATTCTTTTAATTATATTAGTCTAACATGACTCCATTTATATTGAGTCTGGATATAAAAATTACGCTTTACACTTTAGTTGAAATAAAGTATATTTTCAAATTCTCTAGCCAACCTTTTGTTAATTGTCTGTCCATTGAATTAAGGTTGAATAAAGACTATAAAGTAAATTTCATAATAACGAAAAAAATATACGATGACTTAACTACATATAAGTGTCAAAATCATTTTCAAACTTAAAATTCTTGATAAGTGGAAGAGAATGAAAATCGTTAGTGCTTTCTCCACGGAAAATATTAGGAGATGAAAGAAGTGGGAAGTTGTCACATCAAAGATTATTGCCACCGATTCTTTAGGTTAGGATAATCACTTGTACCTGTTGGTCTGAAATCAAATCCTAAAGTCAACATTTCATTTAAATTTGAAATCAATCCTAAAGTCAACATTTCATTTAAATTTTTGGTTATTTTTCAATTAATCAAGAAAAGATAGCTACGTCAATACATTTCCTTCTCAATCATTTTCATGTTCTTACAGGTCCAAAAAAAAAAAAAAAAAAATTCATGTTCTTGCAAGTTCCATGCATGATTATAATGTTTACTGTTTTTGTAAATTAATTAAAGCAAAATTTGTGAAATATCAGTAAGCTACAAGCATATATCAATTACAGGATGATTGATTAAACTGGAAGGCAAAAAGTAGACACTTTTTTTTGTGAAGAATAAAGTAATAATAAAATAATTACATGCAAATTTTAAAAAATAAATACGAAAAGGAACAAGAAGATACTTTAAAGACCAAAGAGAATCTTTTTAGAGGAAAGGGAATCATTTGATTTTGGTGTATTGTAGTCATATTTCAACGACTTTGGTTTACATGCAAAAGCATCAAGATTTTGGAGAACAGGGATATAACTAATAAACCACCAATTATATTCATTGATAAAAATTTGTAAGAAACAATTTCATCTCATACATATTATATGACATATAAGTTTATGGAGCCTCAATTCAATCATGATTTAATTAAAATTATAACTCCATCATAATGGAATTTCGTCTCGTATATGAGTGTGTCTCACACAAGACTCTTACATTAATTTTAAATGATTTTTCATCTCGGGTTAACATACATATATGCAGTCGATTTTCATTTGAAGGCATAAAATAATTTAAAAATAAGAGAGAGAAAATTATTTCAGAAAATTAGTTGAAAAATGAATGTATCGCTCAATTAAATTGAAGTCCCGCATTCGAGTCTCCTATATATTCAAATGCATGTGTCCTTTTATTAGAAAGAAAAAAAAAAGAGCTGTAACTATTACCATTAAGTCTATTTTTATTTTACTAGCTATGTATCACGCGTTGCACGTTGTAGTTTATTTTACGGGCTTAGGTGACATATCTTTTGTTAGTTGTTTGTCAAGTTATAGTGATTTTTATATTAGTTAGAACAATAGATGTCATAGTGAGACGCAACAACCATTCTCTGGGCACATGTACATTCAAATTAAATTCACGAATAATCTCAAGAACACCACTATAATCCTTCATCCTGACCTCTTCCCAATTGTCCATGCCAATACCTCGAGTCAACTAAAAGTAGAAAATTCCACCATTGACTAAATTCAAAAGAAATGACTTGCGATAATTAGCTACTTAAATTCATTAAAAAACTATTATAATATCACGCATCCAAGGAAAGTCATCTTTGTTGGTGAGAAATGCTACGAATACCATTTTTTCAATTGCTTTTATCGTTTTCAACCAACCATTTCCTCATATCTACATTATATATATGCGTTTTGTAACAAATATTAGTAGAAAACTGAATTATGATTTTAGAAAACCAAGTCTTCACGGATCTAATTCATGGGTACAATATGTTTTCTTAAAGTCCACAGGGGAAAAATAGCACGACCAGCCATTGCGATCTGAGAGAGCATATATGGCTAAATGACCCAAGGAACAACAAAATTCAAGGTGGCAAACAAATTATAACTTTTCATATTTATAGTCCATCAAATACACAAAATATCATAATAAATTATAAGACCACCTTGTGTATTGTGCACTAAAGACATGCAACTAAATACACTCTCAATATTATTAAGTGTGTTAACTATTAACTACAACATTTATGTTAACTACTACTCCTTTGTTATGTTTTAGGTTTCTCAAAACCAAATGGCGGGGGTTTTCTAATAGAAAATTTTGCATGTGTACTAAATTCAAAAGAAATGGTCATACTTAAATTCATTCAAGAACTATTATAGTACCACTGCGTCCGAGAAAAGTCATTTTTGTTGGTGAAAGTGCATTTTCCAACCAAAAATTCACAATCACAGAAAGTTAACTAATGGCCTAGCACCTTTTAATATGGATGTGTTAGGAGTTATCGACGGACGAAGCAATACGAGACATCAAGTTTAACTAAATAATCATTTTTATACATTACGAACAAACACAAAATGCATACGAATTAGCTTGGACATGAGATCACCAGCAAAGCTATATCGATTGCTTCAAAAGTACAAAAAGAATAGGAGAACAATATAAGGGCCATCACTACCTCAAGGAAGAATGTCTCCTTCTCGGAAGCTATAAAATCTAGCTATTTGAAGAACATGAGAATAAACAAAGTTAGTCCAAATCAATCTTGATCGACATAAAGACTCGGGGGTGCTTGGTTAACACCTTTAAAAATAAGGAATAACAATGAAAGGAGATCAAATATTTGATATCTTAAAAATGGGTAATTAAAGTCATAGATTCATTCCTTTCTAAATTTTTATATATAATTTTTTAAAAATTTATTTTGCCTTCTAAATTATTTATTAATAATATTAATAATAATATTTTAAGTATGATTATTATATAATATATTTTTAATATTAAAAAGAGTTAATAATAATTTTAATTATCAATAATTTTTATTAAAACCAAACATTTTCTATGGTAATGATAGTCATACCTACATATAAACCAAACAACTCAATAATAACTAACATACTCATTACCATTCCTCACTACTTTCAAACTCATTACCATTCCACTTCCTTTCAACAAACCAAACACCCCTCAACAAAGAAAACGAGAAAAAGTGAATAGGCGATATGCATACATTTTTATACAAAATAATACCCTTTATTATTGTGCAACTAAAATTCATGTTTATATCAACTTCTACAACTTAGAGTTTGAAAGGTTTCTAGAATGACCTATGTGCTTTTCTATTTACTATAAACTTTTACACCTTTAAAATATATATGGATTTTGAGGAACATGGATTATCTCCTAGCAAATATAAGAAGAAAATAACTTTGAGAATGAAGAAGGCAGAAAAGGCGAACAAACAAACACTATTCTAAAGCTTCTTACTTGAGTGCATGAATTGTCCTTCGCTTTTACCATAGAACTCGAAGATACCTTTCAACAACAAACAACCGAACTCAAATAAGAGATCCTCTGCAACGGAGAACACACCTCGTGTTCGAAATGAAGGAATCTACATTCATGAGCTACGAGCACAAATTCATAGATCTAAGATGTGAACAAAATGAAAAAAAAATGATAACCATAACACCTAAATCGGCTTTTTGTTTGAATACAAACAAACAAAATGAATCGCTTTCTAAATGATCCTTCTAAAAGAAGGTGATTCTAACAATCTTTCTAGTTACTTTGTTCTCTATTTCTATTTGAGAGGATCCTAAGGAAAAGGATTTTTGCTTCCACCGAGCTAAAACCTAAAAATAGATCTATCAACCATGGGTTCCAAATTCTGCAAAGAGAAGTACACGGGTTTTAGGAAATCTATGACGACTTGCACTTCTCGGCCAAATTCCTGTAAATGAAAACTTAATTAATCTGAAAGGACATACACAATTTTGATGAATGGTTGATTAGCCACTGGAAATTGTTTGGAATCTTTGATTGTATATGGCAATCTTGCTAGTAGAGAGCTTCTAGTTGTCTTGTTATTTTTAAGGGTTGTGCGGGTATGTCTTATGCCTTGCATAGGCCTTACTCTTCTCCTTGCAAAAAGTAGTTTCAAAAGTAACTTATTGTAATCATAATAACTTACGTGAAAATTAGTCTTCTTGAAAATATTACTGTCATGCAGGTAATTATACTACGAATTATCAATTTCATGATTTAAATGTTGGATACCCTTTTAATAATAACAAAAATTTATGCATCTCTTTAACTTTCAAGAACATCTTATATTCCGCATAATCCTCAAGAAACTAAAGATCATAAGATTAGTATAACTGGAAGCAAACTAAGAGTCTCAACACAGAACACGAACTTCTTTGCGATAATCATATAACATAGAAATGTTACATATGCATACAAAATCAATTCTAACTTTCAATCCTCAAGAAATGAAGATTATAAGAGTAGGTTACTTTTGAGCAAAATAAATTATTTTCAACTTTCTTCAATCCAATCATAAGAAAATAAATACACATGCGTACTCGGGAGAAAATATACCATCTTTGTGTATTTCGGTTTGATTATTAGGAAATTATTGAACAAATGGTCACTCGAAGAAATACAAAGATCAAATCAACACAAGTGAAGAGTATGTTACTTTTCGGACCAAAATAAATAATTAACAATTTTTATTCAATCCAATCATAAGAACATAAATACACATGCATACTGAGAGAAAATATACCATCTTGGCGTATTTCATTTTTAGGTAGGATGCGGAGGTTGTAAAATTTGTCATGAAACCCGCCAAGGAAAGAAAATGAATAATTAACCTCCAGGTAAGCTGAAAGCTGGAATTTGAAAACATGGAAACAATGTACTATTTACATATTAGCAAATAGTTAGTCTTTTTAGTAAATAATTTTTTTGGAATGAAGCAAAGCGCTCAAAATTAAAATACATTCGACTTCCTATATTCAATAACGGTGGTTGTCTTTCAGATTAGGCAAAATAGGACCACTGTCGGCCCCCATTGAGCCCCCGAGTAATATATGGAACCCGAGAATTGCTCGGCTTGCATCATCTTCGATTTTCATAACTATGGGTATCCAACATAAAATCTCGTTAGCGGTAAGATTCCAAATACAAATCCAAATATATCAAAACCTACACTACTCAAATCAAATATACAACACAGGCACTCGATTCAAGTTTAGATGGAAAACGAATTGGAAAGCGATTTAGTGAGTTCGGCGCGAAGGTAAAATGCCAAAATCAAAGCGCATGACAATGGCTTGGAGGAGCGTCGCAACGGTTGTGTGCGGTCATTGGATATCAATTACTCTTTAAATCATTGCGGCAAAAGGCAGGAGAGGAATCGATGATTGTATTAAAACAGAGGGAAGAAACGCGGAAGAAGAAACGTCATAGAGGAGGAAAGGTTGAAGCGGTGAAACGGGACTTTGGGGGGTTTTCGTTGGAGTCAAATTGTAGTAAAAGAAATTGGTGAGGCAGAACTGCCCAAAATGTTTCTCATTGCCAAGCCTCTCTTTTATAGTATATTATAGATATTATAGATTTCATTAACTATGTATATTTTGGAGTGTGATCAAACAAAAATAATAACAATGTAGATAGGTTTGACCTTTTCAATTTTTACATGTTTCTGTATAGTTTGTTTTTCTCTTTATTTATGATAAGAAAGTGACCCTTTACTTTATTAATAGTCCAAGTGTTTTAGTATTGCGTTACTTCGTATGACAATAATTTACTTAAATTTGATTTAAGTAGTAATTAAGTGATATGGTGCAACTTGTAAGATATTCCAAAAAAAAAAAAAAAAAATAGAGCAGAATAATTAGATTTACCCTCACTACGTAATTCGGATAACGAATGCTTGATGACCAAATTGAAGATGAAAGCTCAAAAATTTTAATCATGCGGCTCGAGATCATTTGTCTGTTGATGATCAACGACTATGATCATATAGTATTGGAGGCAAACCTACGGAATTGGAACCTACGGCTAATAGTCGGTTTTCACATTTTTTTCAAGGAAAAAAATTAATTGCAATTCAAATATGATAATGTACTTTGCAATTATTCTCTTTTTTTTTTTTTTTTTTTTTTTGGGACAATACAAGAACTAAAACCTAGTCAACGATATAGACAAGACCAAAGTTCCCGTACTCAATTCTTCACCTTCAAGCCGATCCAATTAGGAGTGTCAGGTGTAAACGAAAGCTTGGTCGAGATGTGCATTTTCGTGAATCCCTCTATGGATGTGAACACATCTCCACTCAACCGATTTATTGAGCCTCTCTCTAACTCTTCCAGGATGTACTCACCCCAGCCCAAAGATGCTCAGTATCTTTAATGGCTCTGATTGCTTCCACACAATCCGAAAAGATGGTCACCTTCTTATAACCGATCCTCTCACCGCCTTAGTCCTTAAAAGATGGCCGCTAGCTCGGCCTCAAAGGGATTAACGAAATATCTGAGTAAAATCCGATAATGTTATGACGAAAATATATGAAATATCGGAATGTTTGATAGTTTATATTTAAAAATGAGATATACCGATTGATACAGATAAAAATGCGCGGCCCAACTATGCGTAGGGCCCAAATGTATTCAAATTCAATAGGGTCCAATGAGTATAATTAGATACCCTCGAAAAGGAGAAAACCCGAGATAAGATTGACCCATATTAACTACGGGAAGGCCGCGGAGCCCAAACCCGATAAGGCTAAGGTAGCGTGAGCAATAGTAGTCGGTTGAGAAGATTAAGGCCTAAATCAAGGAATATTCTCAATATTCCTCACCGACTTGGTCCACCTCCGTCCGGGAGGAAAATCGTAGGCACAATACAAGCTTTTTTCCGAGAATGAGAGGATCAGCGCATGACATCACGAGGAGAACATGCAGAGTAATGTCAAATAACCATGATAACGGTTATTATGCCTAGGTAAGTAAAAATAAATCATTTAGAAGGGAGGTAACGACATCATACTAACTCTCACTCTAAACTTAGCTATTTCTTACGTACTTGACTATTTCCTTTAAATGTTTTCTCGGTAATTTGACTTGAGCGTCGGAGTGCCTACGCCGGAAAACCCTCCGGCGTGTTTTGCAGGTACGTTTATTCGCGAAGAGCTAAGGATTGCACTGCGTAAAGGCGGTACCCACGTAGAATCTAGGGGGAAACGAGTCAAGTTAGTTTTTACGCATCACCGATAAAAACTTATAACTAGCATTTATGGTGGTATAGAGAACGCCTCCTCTCAAAATATTAAAACTAGCCTTTCAGAAAAAAATAGAAAAATTGAAAGGGCCTTTTCGTCTTCCGCCATCTCGCAGCTTCTTACAGATGAATTTTTGCGAATGAAGAAAAGAAGCAACGTTTTAATTTTTAGCTTAGGGACGAGGGCATATTCGACATTCACTCTCACACTACCATAAGAAGTGTTGAAATAGAAAGATGTTTTAAAAAAAAAAGTTATTTCACCATTTTGCGTGATTGTATACCTAAATGAAATCGATTCGATTTCTTTGTGTCACTTTTCATGTTCCAATATGTATTTCATTTTCCGGATCTTTAACACATGAATTTAAGATTATGGTGGTTCGTTAGTTTATTTTTAACATGCCATGTGTCATCCATCTAAATTATGAAATATAGAGTGGAATACGAGAAAATGGCGAAGATATGAAACAAATGTTTTATTACGGGCCTCGTTTTAGTGAAGGTACGCAAAGTTGATGCCCTAAATGGGCCGATAACTACACAATGTTGGGCTAAACACAACTACCAGGCCCAACTATATTATCAACTATGATCCCCAAAAAACCCTGATTTCTCCAGACCCCATTGTTTCTTCGAACTGCCGTCTAGAGCCTCGGCGAACCACCACCGACATCACGCATTCGTGAGGAGCTCCGCTCGGCCCTATTCTATCTCTAAAGGGGCGTGCACCGCCGTCGTCGTCAGCACCATTTTTCCGCATCGTTCTTTTGTCACTTGTGAGGATTTATTTGCCCATTTTTCATTTGTTTGAACACTGTATTGTTTTTAGTCTTCTTCATCTTTCTACTACTAGCTTCAATTTTCTCTGTTGATGGATTTTTGAACCGATTCGATTTTTATACTTCTAAATTTCTCCTTCTCTGTTGATGGAGAAAAATTCTGCTATGGACTCCGTATTTCGTTTGAAATTAGAGTGGATCAGAGGTCGGGCCGGCCGTGAACTGGGCGGTGTCAGCCGTGAAGGGTGTTGGTGGGACAGCTTGTTGGTGGGAATATTATTTGATGAATTTTAGAAATTAGGGTTTTACATTTGAGGATAATGTAGTCTTTTACCTTTTAGCTTTTTATTAAAATATTTGGTGGGTGAATTAATTAATTTTCGGTTTTAATTACCTGACCCTGTTTAATATCGTGTCATGGGCTGTGTATATGTTTTGAAATCTGTTGCTTTAGTTTGCGAAGACAGTAAGTAATTAGAAGTAAGACGTCAAACGAAAATTTGACTGTATTGTGTTCAATTTTATAGTATACATTGATAATAATGTTCTTGGAATGTGATTTTCACTCGGTTAAGTGTGTGCCTTTTTTTTTTTTGGCGCTTTGCGCACCACAGGACCTTTGCATCTCGAGTGCACACTACGTTTCTGACTGCCTTGGTTGATTTATTCTCATCTGAATTTGGAGATGGCCACTTTTGCCAGACCTGAGAATGCTTTAAAGAGAGCTGAAGGTAAGTTTCATTTATGCCTTTGCATGTATTGACTATTATTCTAACAACGAGTGCTTGCTTTTACAAGTCTCACTGTGATTGTGATCCATGGTATGAATGTTATTCTGTATTATGCTTCAATTTAACGTGTTTGATATGCCATGACCATTGGTATATATTAAATTTCTTGAGACAATTTGTGTTAATTACTGAATCACAATGAAAGGGGATGGTTAATCTCTCAAGTAGTCCTATTAGGAAGTGAACACATTTTTTTTTTTTTGTTTTCTGTGTTCCCCTTTGCCTGATCTGCATTTTGTTAATGGTGGGGGACTGGGTGGATTATTTTCAGCTGGGGGCTTGTACAGAATTCTTCCGAGGTTTAAGCAACCCACTTCTTTATATATGCCTTCTTTGATATAACCAAGACTTAACACTAGAGCAGGAGAAGCAAAAAAAAAAAAAAATCTGTAAACTGTACAGATAAAAAAGAAAGATATCTTAATTTAATATGGACATGTGATGATGCAGAGTTGATCAATGTTGAACAAAAGCAAGAAGCCCTTGAAGCTCTTCATAGCTTTATCACCTCAAGGAGGTATAGAGCTTGGACAAGGACACATGAGAAGATCATGTTTAAATATGTGGAGCTGTGTGTTGACATGAGGAGGGGAAGACATGCCAAAGATGGCCTTATCCAGTATCGTGGTATCTGCCAACAAGTTAACATTTCTTCACTGGAGGAGGTGATAAAGCATTTCATGCAGTTATCCACTGAGAAAGCTGAGAATGCACGTAATCAAGCTCAGGCATCAGAAGAGGCTCTGGACATAGATGACTTAGAAGCAGATAAAAGGCCTGAAGATCTGATGTTGAGCTATGTTAGTGGGGAGAAAGGAAAAGACAGATCGGATCGCGAGCTCGTGACTCCATGGTTCAAGTTCTTGTGGGAGACATACAGAACAGTGTTGGAAATTTTAAGGAACAACTCAAGATTGGAAGCCTTATATGCGGTAAGTTCTGTCCTCTATTAATAGGTAGTTTTCTTTCATGATCACGGATTTCCTCCAGTGTTATCATGGCTACAGACTGCAGTCTTGAACTGCCCATGTAAAGGAAAGAGTCCTAGCATTCTAAATTATTAATTATGTCTACAATCATATATGCACACGAACCTGGTGGTCTGGTGGATTTCAACAGCGTGTACTTGAGTGTCTTACTAGAGTTTTAGTTTCTTATGAAAAAGTTCTCCATGTACTTTGTCACCTTGTAGATCATGTTTAACTTGGGACTTATTGAGTTACTATGCTAATGTCAAATGCTCAGATGACCGCACACCGTGCCTTCCAATTCTGCAAGCAGTACAAACGAACTACTGAATTTCGAAGACTGTGTGAAATAATAAGGAATCACCTAGCAAACCTTAACAAGTACAGAGACCAACGAGATAGGCCTGATCTTACTGCTCCTGAGAGTTTACAATTATACCTTGACACCAGATTTGAGCAACTGAAAGTGGCTGCTGAACTTGAACTTTGGCAGGTTTGTTGAGTCCCTTTTTTGCTCACAGCTACTCAATTACTACTTATAATTTTTGGAGCCGACTGGTATTCTCTAAATATTGACTGTAATTCCTATATATTCTGCAGGAAGCATTTCGCTCTATTGAGGATATACATGGACTTATGACAATGGTTAAAAACACCTAAACCTTCGCTGATGGTGGTTTATTATTCCAAGCTTTCTGAGATATTCTGGATGTCAAACAACCATCTCTATCATGCCTATGCATGGCTTAAGCTTTTCTCACTTCAGAAAAGCTTCAACAAGAACCTAACTCAGAAGGATTTGCAGTTGATAGCATCATCAGTGGTCTTAGCTGCACTGTCAGTACCCCTTATGATCGCTCATATGGGGCTTCTCATTTGGAGCTTGAAAATGAGAAAGAGCGAAGTTATAGAGTGGCAAACCTTATTGCATTTGATGTTGAATCCAAACCAGAGAACAGGGAATTGGTAATATAAAGTGGCTATATACTTTGCTCATCGTAAGATATTATTTATTTATTTTGATCCGTCTGTTTTATTTTGTTTCAGCTATCCAGGTCATCACTTCTCTTTGATTTGGTAAGCTCCAAACCCAGATGATTTGACATTATTGGTGTTGTCTTATGATTTTGTATTTTACTTCTAGTACCTTTCTCAGCAAGATATATCTACAACGCTACACTTGTCTTTGAATGTTTTACTTATATTTTTTTACCAGTATTCAAATTTATTCATAACTTCCTTGGGCAGGTTGCCAAAGGCGTAATGAACTGTGTAACTCAGGAAGTGAAGGATCTTTACCATATTCTGGAACATGAATTCCTTCCTCTCGACCTGGCACTGCAAGTACAGTCCTTGTTGACTAAAATTTCAAAGCTTGGAGGTAAACTTGCATCTGCTTCTTCTGTTCCAGAAGTGCAGCTTTCTCAATATGTTCCTTCTCTGGAGAAGCTTGCTGCCCTTAGATTGTTGCAGCGGGTATGTTTTACCACCATCCATCACTCTGATTATTTGAATGCTTAATAGCTTGACTCACGCTTATTATATTTATGTTATATATGTCCCAGGTCTCCCAGGTGTATCAAACTATGAGTATTGATAGCCTGTCAAGAATAATTCCGTTCTTTGATTTTCCGATTGTTGAGAAGATCTCTGTGGATGCAGTCAAGAATAATTTCCTAACAATGAAATTGGATTACAGGCAGGGTGCAATTTTCTTTGGCAATAAGGTAACTATCGTGATGATTTTTCTACATATTTCTCAATTAATTGAACATACTTGTTCAATGAATATTGGTCTCTTATTATGTCAAGTGGTTCATTCTCGATTGGTGTTGGCAAAGTTCATTGCTCAATCTGTCCCTTTCCCCCTTTCGAGTGTCTCTGTCCTAACCCTATCATGTAATCCCTTATAATGATGTCACTCCACTATCATATCCCTATTTCATGACCTCAATCCTCAAATTTTCTCATGTCTGTTTTTTTGGCAGGAAAAAACTAACACTGTAGATTTCTTGTAACATGAAGATATAAAAATTTGTATCTTGTCCTTACATAAACAACTTGTTCCTTGTTAGATAATATCTATTCTTTTTGGGTTGGATTGACATTTAGAGTTGATAACATCCCACTTCATGTTGTGTTCCCTCATTTTTTGCCTTTGTAATGTGAAAACCATTGAATGTTTTGTTTTATACAAGAACTTATACAGTGAATTATTTTCACCTTAGAGTCTTGAATCAGAGGGCCTACGAGATCACCTTTCTGTTTTTGCTGAATCCCTTAGCAAGTCAAGGGCCATGATCTACCCTCCTGTGAAGAGAATTTCAAAATCAGTTGAAATTCGGATTTACTAGAAATATTTGAAAAAGAGCACAAGCGGCTTCTTGCACGCAAGTCAATAATTGAAAAGCGCAAAGAAGAACAAGAGCGACAGCTCTTAGAAATGGTATATAATTATATGCTTTGGTTAGTATGGCGTCTAAATTCCATTTCTAATTTATTAAAATTGTCTTGCATGTTTTTAGGAAAGGGAGGAGGAGGCAAAGAGGCTAAAGCTACAGAAAATAACAGAAGAGGCAGAGCAGAAAAGGCTTGCGTCTGAGTTTCAGCAAATGAAGAATCAAAGAATTCTTCGGGAAATAGAGGAGCGTGAGCTTGAGGAAGCTCAAGCCTTGCTTCAAGAAGCTGAAAACGCAGCAAGAAGAAAGGGAAGAAACCGGTGCTAGAGGGAGTAAGTTGATTGATTCCTCCAGTTAGATCTATTTGTTGTTCTGCTAACCTGGTTATCTGAACTACTAACTGTAATTTGGACTCAGGAAAAAATTACGAAGCAGACACTGAGGGATATGGCTCTCACTGAGCAGCATAGGGAGAAGCTAGAAATGGAGAAAAGACTAAAAAAGCTTGCCAAGACTATGGATTACTTGGAGAGAGCGAAAAGAGAAGAGGCTGCCCCACTTATTGATGCTGCGTTTCAGCAGCGATTAGCTGAAGAGGAGGCTCTACACAAAATTGAACAACAGGTCTATTGTGATAAATTTTTATGATGGAAACTCCATTCATTACTCGTCCTTCATGGCTGGTGATTTTGAGCATTGATACAAAATGAATTTTAGCCTGCTGTATGATTGTGTGTTTGCTTATAAATTGACCTGATCATTCTACTTTTATCTTGTTGCAGCGAGAAATTGATGTTAGCAGACAACGACATGCTGGCGATCTGGAGGAAAAAAGAGGCTTGGCAAGATGTTGGAGCATAAGGTATTTATTTTTAATTTATAGATTTGATACCCTGAACTTCTCTCATGATTTCCTTGGATTTTTATCTTCCAAGATAGGTGTGGCATCTTAGACTACAACATTGTATTAGCTGAAAGAAGCCAGAACCTTGGACATATTGTTGTGCTTTCAACTGCACCTTGTAAATATAATACTGTTGATTTTTGCAGTCAAGTTTCCAAGAAAAAGTGGTGAATCGTAGGAGAGCTGAGTATGACAGACATAGGCAGGAAAGAGAAGAGACTATCCACAATATTATCCTAACAAGAAAGGAGGAAAGGATGGCCAAGAGAAAAATAATATATTTTCTGAGAACCGAAGAGGAGAGACAGAAAAGATTGCATGAAGAGGAGGAAGCACGGAAGCGTGAAGGTATCTTTACCCTTTAATTTTAAATCATTTAAGTTGCTTGTGGGAAATCAAATGCATATTTTTAACATAGTTGTGTACTGCATAGTGGATCGCCTTGTAAATCTAAATTGTCCGCTTGGACTTGGTTCTACCTGATTCATTATAACAAGACATGTTTCTGATTTGAGCAAATATCTTTCAATTCAAAAGAATTTCAATCACAATCTTTGTGCAGAAATATATTAGGACTGCTTCCAGTTCATATATTTCCTAAAAACCTATAGTTATTGTGCTGAGTTCTTTGATTTACTAAGCCTAACATGATGTGTGAATTTTTGAAGAGTAACAAGAATGCTTTCGAAATGGTGTTTTGGCTAGTGTCGTACTTTACCATTGTCTTTATGTATGTGCTCACAAACATGTAAAGCATTGCTGCTAGTGATTTGAGCTTGAGACAGGCATGACAGGTGGTATGTCTCTTGATTTTTGTATGCTTATATTTGATGAATGGGTTGGATTTGCAGAGATGGAGAAACGGAAGAAAGAGGAAGCTGAGCGCAAGGCGAAGCTGGATGAAATTGCTGAGAAGCAGAGGCAGCGGGAGAGGGAGTTGGAGGAAAAAGATAGGCAGTGGAAGGAAGGGGTGTTGAGGTCCACAAGGACCACTGATGCTCCTGCTGCTCGCCCCGTGGAGGCATTACCTGCTGCTCCTGCTACTGCTGCTGCAGTTGCTGCGCCATCGACTGGCAAGTACGTGCCCATGTTCAAAAGAATGGCTGCTGAGGGTGCGGCACCGGCCCCTCCTCCTTCAACCGATAAATGGACGAGGACAGAGGATCGTGGAGACAGGTGGCGGGATGGTGGTAGTGGCCCAAGGTCCACTTGGCAATCATCTAGAGCCCGTTAAGTTACTCTGTTTTCATGGGTGGATGAACGAACGAATATACTTGTTGACAAGTTTTAGATCATGAATTTGATTAGACATAATAATTTTGTTTTGCGTAAACCGTTAATTATTTTTGTTGCCACCAGGTCGTGACTAATATTATGCATTTCATACTTTGTTAATCATATTCATATTTCTCCAATCATTTATTTTTCCAATAAGTACCACACGCTGATTCGTGCTATTCTACGGCGACGTTATATTTTGTGAAGCATTTCCAACTTTCTTTTGGTCAAGTCTTGGTCTTTTTATTGGCTTAATTTTGATGCAAGTATGATATTAGTGTTCTATTTTTTTCTTAAATTTGATTTAATTTTGTACGTATCGTGCACGTGAAATTTAAGTAAATTTTTAAAGGGTATTAGTGTTCTTTATTAAACAGTAATAAAATGGTAATAGCGTTTTATATTGTTTTCACTTAATATTTATAATTGACTAAGCTTGAAAATCACTTAAAACTTAATAATAGCATGTAGGCATGTACAGTCACACTTCCTTAGATGTTTTATTTTGAGTACATATTTAGTTCTTATGCTAAAGGAATTGCAGGCAAGTTTCATCATCTCTCAAGTGTTCCGCAAATCAATACAAGATGAAAAGATACAATTTTTTTAATTTAGTTCCTAAACCAATAATTCAAAATTTCTCATGGTATTTATACATTAAATTTTTATGACATCTTTGAAGTCACAACATAAATCGGAAATAATATCATTTCATATTCATAAAATTGTGTCGGAAATATTAATATAAAAAGTGAAATATAGATGGCAGAAAGGAGTCTCGCATTTTTTTAAATGTGGAGTGTACAATTGTTTCTTGCATAAAGCAAATTAATCAAATGTATAAGTTTTTTTCACTAGATGATAAATGCACCGTGCAATTCAATAACATAATTCAAATAATAAATTGAAATATTATCTTATGTATAAGACCATTTTATATAAAATTCTCATAATAATTTCATGTAAAATTAATATTTTTATTTATAAAAACAAGACCCATTTTTTCTTACAATATTTTATTTTATATAGTTTTGAAATACATCATTCTTTATTTCTAAAATATTACTTTGAACTTTATCTCACATGAAAAATCGTGAGAATGGATCTCACAACAAACAAATTAACAATTTAACTAATCAATTGAAACAAAAAAAAAAAAAAAAGTCAAAATCAACGGAATACTTACTTACCCAGCTGCTAATGACAATTTAACTAATTTAGTTGAAAAAAAAGTCAAAATCAACTGAATACTTACCCAACTGCTAATATCCCTTTTTATGGAAATTTTTTACTGTAAAATTGATTTTAATATATTTTAAATTGCACGGTAAAATTAATATAAAAGAAATCTACTCTTTTCTTAAATTATGGATTTCCAATTTGAAATTATATACATTAAAAACAAATTCGTTACAAAAATGTATGTTGTATGAAATGAACCTAAAAAAATCATTTTACTTATTAGTTCTAACTTTTTTATTGTGTCATGTTTGCACCCACTCTCACTTTAAACAAATAAATATTATATATTCATATGTAGGTTTTAATTTTTATATGAATATGGTTCAAAATTTGTTAATTTGAATGTTTTTTTAAGTTTTGTATATTATAAAACTTTATTTTGTATATTAAGTATGAATAATTTAAATAGTAAAATAAATTAATTGTTGTTAATATTTTTAAAAGTAATACAATATCATTTTATCCAATTCTTGATACTCTTGATGAAAGTTTTAATACTGTTGATCAAATATTGGATACTAAATTTTTCAAGACAAATCATAAAATTAAAAAGTTTATCATGAATACTTTTTTTTTATATAAAATTTTGCCTTTATTTAATTTTAATTAAAGGAAGATGTATGCGAGGGCACGATGTGCGGATTTCTTGTGTGGGATATGGACATGTTATTGTCACTCTTGTTCAAGACAAATACAGCTGGCCTTTCTACAACGCCCCATATTTATCGCTTTAATATTCCATTTTATAAATCCATTTCAATTTAGAATAATTTTTTTATATACCTTGCAATTTAGATATATTTTTAAATAATCATTATTATTTTTATTGGACAATTATAATCATTTGAATTTTACCGTGCACTCGGTGTATATAATATTGCAACTTGAATTTTTAAAATTTTCTATTAATTTCTTTCCTTACATTATTATATTTTTATAAAAATAAATAAGCATTGCTTTACCATTTATAATTTTACTGAAGTAATACTTCACTTTTTCCCTAAACAATATATTAATACCTCTTTCTCAAGCCAATATTTATCCATTTCAAAATTTCAACTCTATGATTTGGTCTTATTATATCCGTTATCCACCGTAATAAAAAAATTCAACACCTGCTACTACATATAATAAATATATATAAAAAAAAAAGAAAAGATAAACATATTTTTCATTGAAAGTTTGAGGGTTACAATTTCCATTGATGTCTTAATTATTCACTCCAAATATATAAGCTTGATTTGTAGTCTTGAAATCTAAACAACGTGTCCCAATTTTTTCTTTTACAATTTGGTAGAAGGATTTGACCTACAATTTTAATTTTACAGTAGAAAACTGATGGAATCATTTGTGACTCATCCCATATAACTATTAAACTCCATTTTGGTTCTTCTATTTTTTAAAAAGTAATAGAGAGACAGAAAAATATATTCTCAACTCTTAGATGTATTTATTATTATATATTCTTAGCTTCAGAATTATAGTTTATAGCAATATATGACACTATGAGTCTAAAAAATTTTACAAAATTTTGATATCTACAATCACATTTAATATTTAATACGTAACATTTATTAAGGTGCATTTTATATATATCAAATATTAATATTGCAATAATATATCGCCATTATTACTATTCCCATCCCCTAAAACTAACAAAAGTACAAAACCGATCCGTTGTCCGAAGCTAAACGTGCGTAAAATCCTTTATTTTGATTGACTAACCAAGAGTACTAGTTTAATATTATAAATCATCAACTTTTCTCTTACTAAATTTTTTTTTTTAATCATAAGAGCATTATATAAGTCTAATTTATTTTTAGTCATAAGAGCATTATATAAATTAGTAATAGAAATAATATTCTGGGCGAGGCAAATAAATTAGTATAATTAAATTATAAAGATATAAAGTGACATAAATAAGAATATAATAAGATAATATAAATTCTTATCAAGTTATATACAATATAAATAGTTATTTTGTGTGAGGCAAATAGATCAGTATAATTAATTATAACGATATAAAGTGACATAAATAAGAATAGAATAAGATATATAATATAAATTTTTATCAAGTCACAATAGAAATAGTTATTCTGGTGAGGCAAATAGATTAGAATAATTAAATTATAAAGATATAAAGTGACATAAATAAAAATAGAATAAGATAATATAAATTTTGATTAGTCCCAAAAGAATCTTTATTTATGGGGGAAAACCTCAATAAAGAGGCTAAACAAAAATTAGGGGAAAATGAAGTAACAAAAACAACCCTCCAAAAAATTGTATGAGATCTCACATTCAGTGTTTTCAAAATCGAATCAAAACGAGCAGGTTAAATTGGGAACCGATTATGAAACTAATCGAATTACTCTAGATGACCATTTTAGGTTGGAACCGATTTTTTTTTTTAATTTTTATTACTTATTAAAATTTAAAGTTTAAATAGTGGTCTATTTTTTTATTAAATATTTTAATTATTAAATTTATTGAACAAGCGAAATGTCTATCTCTTTCTAAAAATGTTTATTGTGTAATATCTATCTCTTTCTCCTGTTCTAATATTTTAGGGAGTGCTTGGTTAACACCTTTTAGAGTTGAGGAATGACAATGAAAGGAGAGTGTGGTGTTTGGTTGAGAAATCAAATATTTGATATCTTAAAAGTGAGCAATTAAAATCATATATTCATTCCTTGGGAGGAATGAAAGTCATTCTTTTCTAAAATTTTATATATAATTTTTAAAAATTTATTTTGCCTTCTAATTTATTTATTAATATTAATAATAAAATTTTAAATATGATTATTATATAATACATTTTTTAATATTAAAAGAGTTAATAATAATTTTAATTATCAATATTTTTATCAAAATCAAACACTTTCTATGGTAATGATAGTCATACTTACATATAAACTAAACAACTCAACAATAACTATCATATCCATTACCATTCCAATTCCTTTCAACAAACCAAACACCCCCTTTAGTGTTTATTAAATTTTAGAATTTTAAAATGATATTGCATTGTCTATGGTTTTATTGTATTTATTTTAATATGAAACTATAAATTATAAATTTTATTTTTGTATAAGTGCATATATATTTTTAAATGTAAATATGAAAATAGGCTTTGATCTTTTTTAATGGTTGGAGTTGGATGGGCAATCGGTTGGGTCGATTATAAAAAATGAAGTTGAATCTTCGATATACAAGAAACCTTTGAAATAGGAGAATGAAGACACTGGGAGATGGAAGATGGAAGATTCATCCCTAAAGAACTTCATACCACAAAACATAATTAATGTTCATGCCACAAAACAAAGGAATTGCCATTGCAAACAATGACCTGAAATGTGTGCTGTGCGGCGCCAGATTTAGATGAAATGCCACAACTCTACCCTAAAAACACTTGTCAAATTGAGTACTGCTTTATGGGATGGGAATGCATTGTGGTCGTTAATATAAATGGAATGCTAAAATATTTAGCAGAAAATATTGTAAATCAAATTATGAAAGAGTTTGAAGTTCACTAGTTACAAAAGACAGAAAAATACATGTTTACTAAACATCTTTGTATGTTGGATATATATTTTAATATGATTTTTCTTTGTTCATAAAAAGAAATATAAAAATTTATTACACAATTTAAATAAAACATGAATGCTGAATGTACTGTAATTATCCACATTTATTATATCGTAATTTTTCTTTAACTATACTATTTATGTGTTTTTATTTTTAGCAAATATTATTTATGTAAATAATGTAATGGAAAACGTTGTCGACTGCCCAAAAACTGTCTCTATCTCTCTCTCTCATACACATTGTGTAAAATTTTGTGCTTTGCTTTTATCATCTTCTTCAGGGAGAGAGAGAGAGACAGAGAAGAGGTGTGTGGTTGTGTGACTGCAGCGCACGTCGGTGCATATCAACACCTTTTCTTCTCCTCCTATGAACTTCCATCAACTGTTCATTGATTATTGATTGTCTATCTCTCTCCATACTCTCTGGTGGCATTTCGCTTGGTTCCCAAGGCGTACTAAGAGAGAGAGAGAGAGAGAGACGGAAGTGAATTTGCAAAAGCAAAGCACAATTCCTCAATTGGGATTTGGAATATTTCTCATCTTTTTCTCCGATAAGTTTCAATTGGTTCTGTGTTTTTCCCCACCCAATTCTGGCGGACCTCAGAGGATTCCTAGCGATCCTCGTCAAATCGGTTTCCTCGGATACTCTCGGTTTCAAATCGAAGAGAAAAAAGCACAAATTCTTCTATAGAGGAACAAAAATGCTGTGGGTAATGAGGTTCTCGGGATTTTTCTCCGCGGCAATGGTGATGATTGTGCTTTCCCCTTCTCTTCAGTCGTTTCATCCGGCGGAGGCAATTAGGTCTTCTCACGGCGGCGATTCGTATCTCCGATTACCGACATCAACGCATCCCTTTGATAAATTCTACTTCCGACGAGCGCCGGTATTCCGCAATGCCGATGAATGCCGCTCATCAACATCGGAGAAACCAAGTGTTTGCGATCCATCGTTGGTTCACGTAGCGATTACTCTGGATGTTGAGTATTTACGCGGTTCAATCGCAGCCGTCCATTCGATTCTTCAGCATTCGATGTGCCCGGAGAGTGTGTTCTTCCATTTCCTGGTTTCGGAAACGGGCCTGGAAGCCTTAGTTCGATCCACTTTCCCGGAATTGAAGTTTAAAGTTTACTATTTCGACCCGGAAAGGGTGCGGAATTTGATCTCAAGTTCCGTTAGACAAGCGCTGGAGCAACCCTTGAACTACGCTCGAAATTATTTAGCGGATCTTCTAGAAACTTGCGTGACCCGAGTGATCTACTTGGATTCGGATCTGGTCCTCGTCGATGATATTTCAAAGCTCTGGAGAACAAATCTAGCGAAGAAAACAATCGGTGCGCCGGAGTATTGTCACGCCAACTTCACCAAATATTTCACCAAACATTTCTGGTCGGATTCTGCTTTATCCGGCGTGTTTTCCGGTCGAAACCCGTGCTATTTCAACACCGGCGTAATGGTAATAGATCTGGCTAAATGGCGGCGTTTCGGATTCACGCGCCGCATTGAGCGCTGGATGGAGATACAGAAGACAAGCATAAGCCGGATCTACGAGCTCGGCTCGTTGCCGCCGTTTCTGCTGGTGTTCGCCGGACACGTGGCTCCCATGGAGCATAGGTGGAATCAACACGGGTTGGGCGGAGATAATGTACGAGGCAGTTGCAGGGACCTCCACCCTGGTCCAGTGAGCCTGCTACACTGGAGCGGCAGCGGCAAGCCGTGGCTTCGGCTCGACTCGAAGAAGCCGTGTCCACTCGACTCGCTCTGGGCGCCCTTTGATCTGTACGGACAATAGCACCTCTAATCCGCCCCCGGTAAATTCCTCCAGTGACTGCTCCTTGTTACATTTGCTCATAATTTTTTACAGTTTCCATTTTTTCTTAATATAATTTTTTTCTTTTTGTTTAATTATTAATTCCTTCTTCTAAACTTGGTGATTTTGTTGATTAACTCATTACCTGTATTGATTTGTATTCTTATTTTCTCTCTTCTTGAAAATAAAAAGCAAAAAAAAAGAAGGATACAATATTTTTCTGTATTGTGTTGATTTCCATCTGATCATTTTTTTGTAATTTCTTCACCGACAATTATAAAAGAAAAATAGAGGAACCTAACAAACAATGTGACGAAATTGCCTTTGAATACAGCTGAATAAATTATAAAAAGACTATTTTGTCGGCCTTCTTGCGTCTAGTTTAGTAATTTCTTCTGCATTCATGATATGTTTTCTTGACTCTCTCTCTCTTTTTCTACGTTGATATACGTATGTTGATATTATTATACGCGTCAGCATACATGTTTACAGCTGGACCTTGTCGGTGGGTCTGCGGATGATGATTATGTAATAATAGGGTGGTAATGTTAATTTGTGGGAAATAGAGATAAGTGGGTTATAATAGGTAGAGAAATCTATTTACACACAGTATACTTGCATATGAGTGCATATAGTGCTATGAGTAGGTTAGGTGCTCATTTTTCATGACATGGGCTTTTGTTGCTATGCTAAGATATGCACACGGGATAATAAGATAGAGATTAATCATATTAGGCAAGCAAAATTCTTATTGCTGATGGAATATTAAGATTATTGGTAGTTTTTTTTTAAATTCTTTTCACTGTACAATTCAAATAATGGGACTACTCTCGTTTTTCTGTAAGTTATTATTATTTTGTCAAAACGAAGGTGCTAATTTAAATTATCAATTTTCATATTTGTCAAAATGTTTTATTAAATCTCAACACCACTACGCCTTAAATGTCATTTTTTAAAAATCCGTATCATTTTGAAATGAGTAATTTAAATATCATTTTTTTAGCCTGTGTCATTTTAAAATGAGTAATTTACAGAAGGATGGAGTGAGTAATTATTTTTATTGTATAGTATTATTATTCAATTAATACATGTTAATGAAATACACACAAAATTTAATTTTTTAAATAAAATTTACAATGAAATTGATTGTCCAGATTATAATTTGGAAATTATTATATTTTATGAACGATTTGATCTTATGCGCGAGTGGATATTAACTATCAATTATGTGATGTCGGATAAATAATTAATTATATAATAGTGGACTCTCTTGTATATGTGACATCACATAATAGGTGATTGATATGTCGCACATAAGCGGTGGCATATAAATTGATTTAATATTATTATTAAATATAAGTAAAATTGGTTGTGAATATATTCACGAGGGTACTACCGTACTAGGGAGCAATAATGATTGATGTATTGTTTTGATATTAATATTATGTGGTATACTATACATACATACAACATAAGTAATGAACAATATATTGAGTGACAGCACATGTGGTGCTGGTCTATGTTCTGACAAGGACTATTTGGGTTGGGTCTATGAAGAAATTGGGCTAGGATTTTATTTTGTCGTTATATAATTAAATAATGAATGAATGAATTACAAAAGATAAATTGAATGCATCGGTGAAATTTATCAAAAGCAGATTTTAGCAGTTGGAAGATGTGCCACGGGCTTCATTCGTAAAAACAGTTGTGTCTTCTGACTTTGACACAAGTCTTGATTTTTCACAAATTAAAAAGAAAAAGGAATTTTAAATTTAATGGTGTAAAACATTAATTTTTTTATAATAATTTATTTAGTGTGAGCAGTTGATTATACAAATGTAGTCTATTTTTATGGGAGGAGGAAAATTTATATTAATTTGAAATACTTGCTCTATTATATACTAAATGCATTATTTGATAAAAAAGTTTGTCTCATTACTGGATGCATTATTATTTTTAAAATATAAATAAATTAAGAATTTTTGTTTTTGTACCTCTCTCCCCAAACACCGATTATTACATCATATATCATTATTTTTTCATACTAATTCAATCTAATATTATTAAACAATTTTTCTTCTTAAAATTAAAAGAATATCCTACTCCATAAAAATAACTTATATTATTAAATAATTTTTATATTATGTATCGAACAATAAATATCACTTTAAGTACAAAATGGAGGGATCGTATGGCCCATTGGGTAGGCTTGTCTATTGATTTTAGATATTACATTTAATGTAACGTGGTATATATAAACATGACTTTTTATTAAATACTTTCATTAGCTGGAAATAAGATTTACAGCTGGTCTCTGTCAACTGATGTTATGTATAGTTTTGATAGAGTCAAAGGTTTCTAAACACAAATTAATAATAATTTTAAATTTAAACTCATATGTAGTCACTGTATGCATATATTTACATTCATCATAAAAATGTTAGATATCATAATTAAAAGTTGTTATTTAGTATAAGTAAAAATATCACTTATAATAACATAAAAATGATAGGTATCATTGAAATATTTTAATAAAATTAACTAAAAAAATCATAACAAAACCATTCACTCATCTAAAAAGAGATTAACTCATAATTTTATAAGAAATATTTTCACAGCACGAATTCCGTCCAAACAAAAATTGTTGTTTTTAAGATTCATTTGGCTAATTTATTTCAAGCATCATATATCTCAAATAATATATATATAAAATCTCAAACTCAAACCTTAAACTTAGCCCCCAAGTAATAAAACACATTGCCCATTTATTTAAAGAACTTAAATAAAAAAATTCCAATTAAAAATAAAATAGGACATGATTTTGAATGTTATCATTTCTTCCCTGTTCAAAACAACGAGGCAAAATTTAGGTCTGAGAATGAATTGCATCAACCAAAATTAGCTTCATTTAAACCCTAAACCTAACCGCACAATATTAAAGTCCATGAGCAGTTTATTTAAATTTAAAAATTAAAAATTCAACTATGATAATAATAATAATAAAACATAAAGACTAAAGTCTAATAATATCAAGTTTCTATGGCTCTGTTTTTGTTGCATTTGGTCTAAGGAACGGTACAAGGTATCTTGATTAGCAATTTGGTGTTTTCACTAAATTGTTGCATCGGGCTCAGAGATATTATACTTGTTAAATTTATAATGAGTATTTTTCAATTATTTTGATTATTACTAATGTATATAGTCCACATGGATGTTCATCATTTGGCTTGATGGTCAATTATAATTGTTAATAATAATAATGATGGCTAATGAATTTTATATATAAGTCGTCGATGGATTTTAATGAAAATTTGGTGTGATTGATCACAATAATGTAATGATTGATTATAACTTAAGGATCGAATTAGTAGTGAGAGTTTGAGGTTTAAAAATAATCCTTTGCAGATATTAATTGAATTAATTCTTTAAAATTAGTTGGTCTTTGTACTCATATCATAATGAATTAAAAAAATGGAAAGTCTTTTACTTATTTCTATCATTATAACATAACACTTATTTATACTATTTGTCATTTGAGTCCTATACTATTTTCTCTCTTTAATTAATGACTTTGACAATAATACCTTATTTTCTACTCCACGCATCTACTTTATATATAAACAACTACTTCTCTCGTCCGAAACTATCTTTACACTTTCTATTTCGGTTCGTCCCACAACTATCTTCACACCACAAATTTAGAAATAACACTCAATATAAATACCTTCACAATATCAATTTTATTTCACAAATGTCACTCTTATTTTGTTCTCTTTCCTACACTTTATCTCATACAACCACTCAAAATACTTTTACACATTATTCTCTTCTACACTAATTTAAGTTTTCTTAATAAATGTGTCTTCTCACATATGAAGATAGTTAACGAGGGAGTAATTATTTTTAAAATTTGTGTCCAATTTACACGATAATTGATTATCCAATTTGTGGAATGAGGGTAAACTGCCCCTTATCCCCACCCCCCACCCCACCCTACCCTACCCTACCCTACCCTATCTCTTTCATTGGTTGCGTACAGTACAGAGTGTACACAAAGGAAGCTGGATTACCTTTCTCCTGGCACCACACGTGGCCAGGTATATTTCACCCTCTTTATTTAAACACGATTATTCAGATTTTTAATGCACGTCTTATATCATGTTTTAATTTGATTATTTAAATTGGAATATATATATATATATATATATATATTATATTTTGTATAATACATAGAGAGGGTGAGTGCGTGTGCCTCTACTAATGGGCAAATAGGACGTAGGTAATATGGAAATATCAATCTGAATTTGACAGCTTTGTCCTAATTCTCTTTAACTTAATCTTCACTTTAACTTTCTGTGTAGATTGAGATAATGTGATTATTTTATATTCAAATTTCGTTTTCTGCATATCACAATTAGGCAAAAAGCTTTCATATCTTGATGTTGTCGATTAATCAATTATTTATTATGTGATGTGCAATTTTTAATTATTTGACAATGATTTATAGCTAACGAGTCATTGCTAGCTTAAATAACTTCTAATAAAACCATCTACAACTATTTCAGAAATAAGAACGTACTGAAGAAGAATATTATAGTGTAATCTTATCAATTTTTTTATTCTTAAATGTTGATATGTATAGATTATAATATTTTGGTTATATAAAAATTGATACGTATATATGAATTTATTTTATTTTTATATTGTTATTATTGGATCAATAGTGGATTAAATCCGTTACTGATTTTTCTAATATGGTTTATAGTTTATTGTACATGTCTCCCTATATATTAACTGAGAATTTTTGCACATGTGCTAAATTTTTATTTTTTTGCTCATGTATCGATTTTCTATATTCGGACTGCCACGTGTGTCGTGTCATTGTGAAGTTAATATATGTTTATATATATATAATATATATATATATATATGAGCTATATATTAAGAGTTTTTTTAAAACTTATGTATCAATTTTTTTATGTATTTTGTTAATGTATCGATTTTCTAAGTTCACATTGCCACATGTTGTGTCATTGTAAAACTAATATGCGTTTGTATATACATGACAATTGTATATTGAGTATGTAAAAAATATTAGTAAGGATTTGAATGCTACACCCATTGCATTGTTCTTATTATTTTTATTGTGATTGTATCAAGTTATGTTTCATCTTTATTGTATTTGACAAATTTTAATAATTATAAAATATAAATTTGTGAGTATTTCTAACAAGTGAATCCCCTATATTAATTAATAAGAAGATTATAATGCTTGTGTCAATTTTTTGCGAGTCCCGATGATGTGTCCTTAATCGAAAAAATAAAATTATATGTGTGATTAGGTGTCAAGTATATAAAGAATTTGGTATATTAGTTATGATGATATGTTATTGTATAATAACTCTTCTACTCAATAAAAAAATTAATATATTAAGTAAAATTATTAAAAAGCGAATAGTCTCAATCAATTTAATTTATTCTAATATATATACATCAATTATATAAGATTTTTTCTAATTTTTTTATTAATTGTAAAATAAACTCAAAATGAATTGTATAATAACTTTTCTTATATTTGTAATAATTTTAATAAATTAATTTATAATTACAGTAGCTTTCAAAAAGTTTAATTAGAGTATAAACAAATATGGTATTATAATTCTAATTACCATTAATTAAATTAAATATTATAATTATACAAATTATATATATTATTTAATAATATTTATTATATAATTAAATTATATTATTATTTGATAAAAATATTATATATATAACACATTATATTATAAAGTTAAATTCAATAAATATTCTGTATAATACGAGGGATCTCATCCTATACATCCTCAAGTTGCGAATTTCCATGTAGAAATATACAGAGCTCATAGACATGAAAGTGCATCTTTAATTTACATACGCTTTCCAAAATTATTTTGATTTTGCAATTTAAAAATAAAATTCCAATTATACCCTGATCCTTGTATAATTGTTTTATAATTATCCTTTTTTTTAACCGCACTGTTGGTCCGCTTTTAGCGAATCCAACAGAAGCCCCAAAAAAGCCCAAACTTTACAGCTAGAAAACACCATTCCAAACTATTTTCATATTCGGTCGGGGACCACTTCTAATTTTTCTGGCCCACTATTTATGTATATTTCGATATTTGCCATTTTCTTGAACCATTTCCAATTTTATTTAATTAATTTAAGATCATGTATTTTATTTAATAACTCGGTATCAGGTCAAATTAATAAATTTAGAGGACCAATCCCACCGTCCACTAGTGGGGGACCGCGATTATACTAATTCCTTTTATTCTGTCAATCAATTCACAAAATATAACCCGACGTCTAATCTTGGGGTGGGGCGAGAGGGAGATCGTCCTAACACTAAATTTTTGGAATCTATTAATAATAGAGCTTATTTTTTCTTAAAGTTTATTCTCATCTATATATTATTAATGTAAGGTCAATGTAAATTTTAAACGGTAAAAAATATTTTGAAACTCAACTAAATAAAAAAGTAAAAAAAAATCATATTCTCATCTAGATTGTGAAAAATTCGTATATTTATACTAATAAATATTTAATACATTTTTTAGAATAAAATCTCATTAACTTTAAATTTTATTTCAAATTTAATCAATAAAATAAGATTTTAAAAAAATTGAATCTAATTGCTAATTAATATTTTATTACATATTAAAATATTTTGTAAAATTATTAATAATTTATTAAAATAAACACATAATGTGTATATATAAACCACGAAATGTACACATATAAACCATGTATGCACATACAAATCATGTATGGAATGTGCACATATATGCACATATTATTTATATTTTAACTATTATAATATCTATATTAGATGTGAAAGTATCAAAAATAACATACTTTAAATTATTACCAGTAATTTCAAAACTATTACCTTTGTAAATTGTTTTAGACCAGTGACGGATGCAACATGGTATATGGGGTTACAACTACATTCCCAATTCGAAATATATTTCACTACGTAAAATTTTAATAATGTATGTTTTAGTTAATGGTGTTGTTCACTTTTATATTTCAAGAACCCCAAATTCAAACCTCATTGACAACATTTCTTTTTTAAAATAACTTAAAACTATGAAATTAAAATCATTTTCAACATTTCTTTACTCTTTCTCATATTTCTTAATTCATTATAAAATTTAAAAATAAAAATTTTCTTCCAACAATTTAACAATTCTTTACTCTATCTCATCTTTCCTTATTTGTTATAAAATTTAAAAATAAAATTTTCCTTCCAACAATTCGTAAATGCCTCTTTCTTTCTTTCTTTATTCTTTATTTTTTTATTAATTAATTAGTAGTAGTTTAAATGTTAAAAATTCATGTGTATTATTGGTTTGGTTGTTGGGTTAATTTATTTTAAAAATTGATATGAACTTGTATGTTATAAAATGTTATATGTATGTTAAATTAATTTTATTGATATTATTTTATGATTTGTCATTTTGATTGTATACTATTCTTTTATTAAGAATAAAGTGTTTTTAAAAATTATTTATGATAATATCATACATCACCTTAAAATATATAGATACGACAAACTCAGTTTAATTGTAATTTAATTTAGAATGTTATGTATATATTTTTTCTATTAAATTTACATTGAGTTGTATGACTTTTTAATTATTAAATATTAAATTTGTTAATTGTTTTCGTATCCCTAAATTTAAATTTCTAGATCCGCCCTATTTTAGATTGTTAGAAAATACAAATTTATATTAAAAACTTTATATATTAATATATTTTTGCTAAACTTATTTCTCAAAATATTTTAAATAATCATTTTACACGAACTATTTTATACTTTCATTCATATAATATACTGTTGATATTTTAGATAAATTCAGATACTGTTGATATTTTAAAGACTCCTGCCTTTTTTGTTCGTCCTGGTTTAAAATTTGTCAGCAACGAGTCCATACCCCTGCAATTTTTATTTTATTTTTGACAGACAGACATATACCCCTGCAAATTGAAGAACGTAAATACGTGCGATAATTGGAAAACATAACAATTGGGTAATAAATGTAATAAATCAAGAAACGAATTGAAGAAAGCATTACAAATTACAATGCCATACAACAAAAACTAATAAAAACTGGGATTGAAGTTGAGCATAACTTCATTCTCGTGTACAGTATTCTGAAGAACAACAAGCAAGTAGATTTCATTCAAGGCATAATAATGCCACCTTGAATTCCAGCAGGAGGGTATATATACAGTGTAAGCATCGATATAATTATGCAGATCAATCCCGACCATAGATAAACAATTGTCGGGATCTTCCCCTTCCTCCCCATCAACCCCTTCGCAAAAGGGTAAAGATGAGAAAGCACCCAAAAGCTGAAGAACACACCTCCCAATAGTTTACTCCACTGCGGAAATGTACTGTATACCGTTCTCGAAACCGCCACTCCGATGGCAATCACATTGAACATGATGATCGTGATCGGTGGAATCATCAGAGTCGTCCACCGGAATTCATACAGCTCCGCAAATTCATCTTCTCCATCCTCCGGCGCCGCCGATTTCGATGTCAAAGTGAACGAGATCTCGATTCCGGCTATCACTTTCAGCAGGCCTTGAATCACGGCAGCCGGATGCGCGCTGGTGCCGCCGATTAGCCAGAACTGCTCGTTCCGCCACCAGTCGTGGAGGGTGATCCCCGACCACCGGATCTCGAGGAGCGCAAGCATACAGAGAGAGAGTGATCGCGAGCAGGAACACTAAGAACGTGATGTCGAGTGTCTGGACAATGAACTTGCCGGAGAAGAGGGAGAGCGCCGGCAACACGCAGTACACCAGGAGAAAGATCGACGTGAAAGGGTAGATCCCGACGTTGAAGTAGGCAACTCGTTGAAGGAATTTCATCCTAGGGCTTGCGAACAGAGCATTGTTTCTCGAGAAGAAGATCTCGACCGAACCGGTCGCCCATCGCAGAACTTGTATCAGCCGGTCGGTTAAATTGATCGGAGCCGTCCCTCTGAAGGCATCGCGTTTAGTCACGCAGTATACTGATCGCCAACCACGGTTGTGCATCCGGTAACCGGTCACAACGTCTTCCGTTACTGAACCGTATATCCACCCTACTCTTTTACCCCACTCCGTTTTATCCTCATAGAAACACGTGATCACACTCACTGCCTCGGCTAAGGCCGAGGCATCCAACGGCTCTCGTTGCAATGCAAGAGAGCCCGCGGGCCTACCTAAACACCCTTTCCCTCTCAGATCATGAAGAAGCCTCCCCCAAATTCGGCCACCCCAATTGAATCAATGAGAGATAGAGAGTTGCCAAATTGCTTAGCTAAAGAAGATCTTGTCATATCATCATTTTCATATACATTTCCATTTATTGGTAGCAACATTTCTTCTCCGTTATCTTCTCCATTTTTCGACCTTTGTAGGAGCTTCTTCATCTTGTACCGGCCAAACCATCCGACGTGCTCGGTCGCCCTGGGCGGGCTAAACCCGTACAGGGCGATCCGTCTAAAAATGCAGCCCGTGCCGACGTACATTGGGCCTTGAAGGCCGTCTAAAGCCCTCATGCTGACATCGAAGAACACAGTGTTGTGGTTGGCGTAACGATCATTGGGGTCAATCCCCTCGAAGCGTTGGGGAAATTGAACGAAGCAAATCTTGTCCCCGCCTCGATCTAGCATGAAGCACATGCCCTCTCTTACAGCCAATGAATTGTAAATGTAGTGATCACAATCAAGATTCAAAATGAATGCTCCATTGGACATGATGGCGCTGGCTCGGACTAAAGCATTCATCGCCCCAGCTTTCTTGTTATGATCGAAACAAGGGCGTTTCTCACGCGATACGTACACTAGCATCGGCAATCTGATATCCACATCGCTCGTTTCGATCAAGCTCTCTTCATCTGCTTCTTGTCCGAAAAGTGGCTCAGGGCTAGCAGGGACCAACATTATCTGAAACCACAACAAAAATCATGATCATACTCTTTTCTAACATTGATAAAATAGAGGTAGACTAAGATAGATTGATTACCTGTATGATACCCTCGTGATCGCCTCTCGAATGGCCTTCTTCGCAAGACGACCAAGTACCGTGCCAGTAGCTTCCATCTGCCATCCATGTAGCTTTAGGGACCTTAACTGGTTCAGATGGATTTATACCGAGTTCTTTCTGCTTCTTGTGAGCTCTCATCTCTGCTTGAGCATTGTAAGCGTCCGATCTTCGCCTAATCGATTCTGGCAAGGCATTGATCCTCACTTTGAATTCATCATACTCCCTCTTCACTCTCCTCCTATCTTTTACAAAATCCAATCTCACTTTGTTCTTCAATGGATCCCGTTTTTGCCCGAAATACGCCTCGGGGTTTCTGGGTTCGATCTTGTGTTTTCGACAAAAAGGAACCCAAATTCGAGCGAAGCTTGCAGCTTCAGCTAGAGCTTCAAATGTGACAAGAGAACCACCATCATCTGATAAGTAACAAGCCACTTTTTCGACTGGGTAATCGACAGCAAGAATGGAGAGAATTGTGTTTGCTGTTACTAGGGGTGGTTCTTTTTCTGAATCAGCTGTGGAAACAAAGACATCTATGCCTGGTAAATCTGAAAACTTTTTGGGGTTTCGGAGATTGGTTTCTGAGGACTCGAATCGATCTTTTAGGACAGAGAGATCAGTCACTCTTCTCACTGGACACAGCTTTGGCAGTTGATCAAGAAGCCAAGAAAAGGCAAACCAAATTTCACAAATCACAGACATTAACCATAGCCAGATGGCTTCATGATTAGGATGTGTTATTCTCCATGTTAAAAAACAACCAAGAACACCAAGGCGAATTACCATCAACAATCTGCATATTATGACATGACTTATCAATATATCTAATCCTATGCATTAACAGCATTTCAAGAAACAAACAGGCCAAATCTAAACGGAGAGATGAAAGTCTTAATTAATACCTGTAAGGACTGATGATTGCAGCAGAAATTCCAACTTTCCTAGTTAAAGGCTTGTTTCTTCTGTCACTAAAATCTGGAGGAGTCTCATATCTGCCGTAATCATCACTAGGCCACAGAGCATTCCCATACCCATAAGTCCCCTTAGTCTCAAACAACCATCGAGTATGATCGAAATCTTGATTCGGATTCTTGATCGAATGCACCAATGAGAGTTTCTTCTCCAATCTAATTCCTCTCCCCCATGCCGGCAAAGGGTTCGCCTGATCCATCTCCTCTTCCTCCTCCTCCTCAGGCGGCGGCTCCTCCTCATCTTCGCCGTCGCTTACATCCTTGTACGGCTCTTTACAACCAGGACAATGGCCCCCACCATTTTGCAAACAATCAGAGTAACAGTCCCTGCAAATTCCAAATGCACAATCACAGTAATTCTCGAAATGCCCATCTTTTGCTTTCTCGTTGCATCCCTCCATTCCACAAATCGTTCTCGATTTCGCCATTGTTGGTTCTTCCTCTGAGCTTTTCCTCAGGTGGGCCTTCGTTGCTGAGTTGAATCCGCCGGTGAAGATGGTGTCTTTCATGAAACCCTCGTTTGGGTTTTTTCCACTTCTGCCCCTGGAATCAAGAGGGCTGTTCTGCGATTCGGAGACCACCCGATTATCGGGAGTCGATGGGATCTGAACTGTGTACGCTACAAATTCATCGGTGCTATCTTTCGAGAAAGAAAGATATCTTCCGCCGCCGCTTAAAGAAGCTCTGCTATTCTCCCCGGTGATGGGGGAATTTGGGTTGTTTGAAATTGAGTGACGTGGCATTGGGCTTGTTAATCCCTTGCTGCGTGATCCGCCGGAGGAAGTCACCGTTATAGTCACCGGAGATGATGTCGGAGAATTAGCTGCCATTTTCACCATTTTTTTCTTATTATGCTGATATTTTTCTTCCGATAAAATGGAAAATTGAATCGAATCAGAATTGAGAAATTCAATCAAATATTGAAACAAGTAACGCCTCAGATTTCATTAGAACATGAAAGGTAATATCAGTGATATTTCTATGTGGAATTGAAATCTGAGCTTACGTTCAAAAATTCGAAATATTTTTGGGGAATACTTCGTTCTTGTCTTTAAAGAAAAATTTGAATGCAACGGTCGAGTGACTCTGATCGTCGATGTGAAGAAATCAACGGTGGATGTTGATTCTAAAACGGTCTGTGGACAAGTGGGTCCATCTGACGTGTCATCCATTCTTTTAAAATAAGATAGAAGTCAACAAAGGCAAAGAAGAAGAAAAACAGCTTTAATATTTCAACGGTCGAATTAATAAAGAATGGTTGCAATGCCAGAATTTATACGTAACACAAATTAAATAATTGCATTGCATGATTTTTAATAATTAAGCATGTTATTTAAAATTACGTAACATGCTACTCATGTTAATTAAATTGGCTATGATTAAATAGTGATCGTATTTCGCTACCATAAAACCAATCAGTTAATCATGACTATCACGTTTACAGAATCATTTAAAGGTAAATTTTTTTATCTCGAGTCCTTATATTCTCTTCTCGTTATAATTAAAAAAATAGTTAGTTAATAAATAAAAACAGTTGTATTGCTATATGTGGAGTATATTAATTAATATAATAAAATCGAAATATCATTAGTACTACTACACTACTAGACATAGAATTAAAACTAGATTTTTCAAATAAATCTGAATCAGCAACAACATTAAAACTATTACAACTAGGTAGAGTACAATGTAGAGAGTATTGATGAGGTTTAATTTTAATTATTAGTTTCTCTTTCTAATTCTCACAATCTATAAATTCTACTTTGAGTGATAAGACTAAAATTTAAAATTCCATAACAAATTTATATTTTAACATTTTCATTCACCAATTGCACCATGCTGTTTAAATGATACTAATTTTATTAATAAAAATATTAATTGGTCAGTATAAAATAATTTCTCTATATTTATTAATTATTTTTATTGAACAATATTAGTTATCTGTGCGATACAATTGGTACATCCAAATGTTACTTTTAGAACTTTAAATCACGTGTCTATAATTATTATATGGTTAACAACAAAATCAAAACACATCATTTGAATTAGCAGAAAATTAATACTATTTATAAAATTAGATTAAATAGTACTATAAGAGGTTTAGTTTGAATTATTAGTTTCTTTTTCTAACTCTCAAAATACATAAATTCTAATTTTAGTGACAGTACTACAATTTCAATTTTTTGTGAAAAAGAACATGAATTTTTGGTCCACACGGATGCATTTATTAAATGGTTAAAAATACCGTCAAAATTGGTACATTGATAATGTACCGATAATAATAATAACAATAATAATGATAATCCTTTCAAATAATAATAATAACAATAACAATGATAATGATTTCTACATGCACCTTAACGGGATTTTAGGTGGGCCTTTAGATCAAAGTAGAATGATATTGATGGGCCATGTTTTATAGGATATTCGATTGGCCCAGGATATTCACACACACAAAATATCTTAGCACACACAGTAATCTGTATTTTTAATCCAACATAACGTGTAAAGACAATAATACCCTTCCCCTAATTTCAAACATTGAGACCGTCTAAGTACACACACCTTATTATGGACGTGGGAACGTTGGACAAAATCAAGAAAACGTTCAAAACTCAGACAAGAAACCGAAAAGAGGAGAAGAAAAGACACCGTGGTGGCACAAACAACAAGCGGAGACGGGCGATTTTGAGTTCGTTGGTCGAAATGAAGCCTAATAAACGAGCTAAAAGAAGAATGTAAGTATATGTATTACATGTTTTGTATGAATTTAAAACTAGGGTTTTTGTTGAAATATTGTGTTTTTAGTGCCATTTTATGATAATATGAGTTGTTTCAGACCATATGACGTATTTAAACTATTATTTCGATGGTATTTCATAGTTGAGCGCTAAAAAAATTTGTTTTTCGTAACTAAATGTGCGAACTTTGGCTCATTTCGCACTAGTGGTGTTGTGCGAAAAGTTTGTCGCCGCAAAAGGCACTTATTCGACTAAAATTTTCACAACAACATCATGTGTTCCATATTTTATTTAGCAGCTTTGTATCATATTTGAACATTTTTTTCGCACAAATGGTATTTGTTACGTTATTTTTTCACACATTAGTAATTTGTGTTATTGTTTTTGGCACATTGTATTATTCGATTGGATCAAATTTTTTATGTTTTATCTTTCGAATTCGAAAGAAGAAAACGATTATATGATATTGGGTGTTCTCAATGGGATTATGATTTCTTTTTTGATACTGGATTATTATGATGGATGATGAGGATGGAGTTGACGATGATGAGGATGAGTCATGCACACGAGGATAAGGCAGTATGATGAGGAGCGGTTGGACGATGAGAGAGAGTTAATGAGGATAAGTTCGACGAGAAGGGGAAGGATGCACATGCTCGGAATGATTTTGAAATCACAATGGACTACACGGATCGATTCACCACCACGGAGTATTTTGAGTCACGAGACTCGTTGATTGATTGGGTGAGGCGCGTCGTAAGCTCACAATATAGTAGTCGTTGTAAAGGCCGTTCGGACTACGGTGGGGTGGACCAAAAAAGCCCCGTATTTGGTTAGGTTGTGAGCGTTAGGGTGCGTGTCGACCGAAAAAAGAAGAAAGTTAGTGACTCGAACCAAAGAAGAAGAAGCGTGGAAAAGTCCGATGATGGTGACGAAGAGGAAGAAGAGATCGAGCGAAGGATCACGGGCACGAAGAAGTGTGGATGTCCATTTGAGTTGAGAGTGCAGGCGTAGTGATTCTACGTGGCAACTTGATGTGAAGTGTGGCACACACAATCATCGATATCCCGATATCTTGAAGGCCACTCTTATGCGGGACGCCTTTAACACCCTAGGAGAGACGTTTGTGATTGATATGTCAAGCTCAATCTTTGCTCAGAAGATGGTTTTGGATACACCTGAAGAAAAGAATGAGGGATCATTCTACACTACGAAATATTTTACAATGTCGGGTATAAGCATAGAGTGATCGAGTGGTGTGGGCGGACTCGATTCTGATGATTTGATAGCGAAGTTAGTGGAGAACAAGTATTTTCAGAATTTGCTAGAGATGCCACAAGACCAACTCTTCTTGCAAGAGTTATTTTGCACACCGGTCGATCCCGGTTGGCACATGCTTTCCTAAGGTGCTCTGATGGATTGCACCTACAAGGCGAATGAGGTATCGTCTTGTTACCTATATTTCTTGTGTATATGTATGTTTTGTTACCTATATTTCTTGCGTATATGTATATTTTATGAATTATGTTGGTTAATTGAATAGGTATCGCCTACTCCTATTTGGAGATTGTGGGAGTGACATCTGGCGACATTTTTCGTTGCATCGGCTACTGTTTCTGAGAAGGAGGAAAACTATCAGTGGGCACTTGGCTTGCTAAGGGGACTTTTGGGAGATGATTCGTTGCCACGATTATTATTACGATCGTGGGAGGGCTCACGATTAATCTTTGTTTCAACCAAGTTCCCAAAGGCGCCACTTTTATGCACATTCCACATTGATCGAAATGTCTTGGCAAATTGCAAAGGAGATGTTCAAAAAGGAATGGGACAAGTTCAATAGCGATTGATAGCGTGTGGAGAGCTGAGTCGAGCGGAGTTTGAAGAGGCGTGTGGGGTGCTCCGTTCAATTTCCAAAGAAGCCGTGGACTATGTCATGAACCCGATGGATTAATCCATACTGAAGACAAGTTTGTTAGGGCATGGACAAATGAAGTGATGCACTCTACGGAAACACCATTACTAACCGGTAATTTTTTTTTATTATAATAGTTATTGTGTTGTTTTTTAATTTTGTATATTAATGGAATAAATTTCCTTCTCGGGGTAGAAAGCCATCATTCGGCTATCAAGAAATTCTTGGTGAATTCTGGGTAATTTCGAGGCGTGTTAGAACAAGACTCACACTCTCTTCAATACTTGCCACGTTGCCATCAAAGCTCGTTTGAGAAGAAGTCAGACGTTGCTCAACACAGGTTCTCTTCTACCTTTTTTAACTACTTAAGGGCGTAGGTATCATTGTAGCATTGGAGAAATTGTTTGATGAGATTAAGATTGTTGTTAAGACTCATGGGTTTGTGTCAGTGAATGCACGCATGTGTTGAGAAAGGTATATGGATTACCACATTGCTCACGAAATTGAGCGATGTCACGGTGATAAACCATTACCGCCGAATTCACTTAACGAGCATTGGAGAAAGTTGGATATGGAGCCTCGGGTGATCGAGCACAAACGGAAGAAGAGAAGGAAGAGAGAGAAGTCTAAGGCATTTTGACCCACGGTTTAAAGATGCGGTAGATGACATGTATCGGGTTTATCTAACCTACTCGGCAGAGAGGCAAGCATTATATTTGAGGCGGATGCGCGAGCTTGCTAATCCTGACTACGGATGGTTTGTGAACCAATTCCAAAGACCGAAACCCGTGGTCGTCCAAAGACAGACAAGAAGAGAAGTAAGAAGGAAGATACTTCGACAAAAATAGATCCAGCTTGTTCGAGATCAAAGAGTCCTTCGAGTTTGTTGGGAGTTGCTCGGCGCGAAGAATGCAAGTTCATTGATGTGGATGTCTCGGTCCCATCCCACATGATGTTTCAAAGAAAGTAGTGTAGTGCAAAAAACCGGTATGTTTTTTAATTAGTGCCAAGTTAATTTATTTTTTCATTTAATTTTACTATTCTTAGTAATTAAATTTTGTTTATTACATTTTAGGTTGCCGTCAGCGTACGCACGACATACAAAGGGTATGGATTTGATTGGTAGTGTTCTGTGGAATATCATCCATATATCGTGAATATGAAGAATGTCAAAGGCGATGGACATTGCGGCTCACCGGTGTATTGCAGACCTTATGGGTTTTGGCAGGAGAAGGTGGGCAAGAGTTCGACAAGACTTGACTACCATTTGTCCAAGAATGTGGCGTTGTCACGAGATTGTGTTCCTTGAAGATGGTGGAGTCGACGCATGTTGAAAGTGCTTAATTGCTTCGATGAGTTGATAAGGAGACGCGGTTGACGTTGCCAGAAATGGGACATCTAGTAGCATCCACGTCTGGCGTGTGTTTGCGATCTTCGGCCGCGCATAAATCGACATACGCCGCCCGAAAGCGAGTGCCCAAAATCAAAGAAGAAGATTGTGTGTGCATTAATGTCAGTAGGAACCACTTCCAAATGCAGTGTATTAACTTTATATAATTTGTGCATTACATCTTTTAATTATATGTTGTTTTGTGTAACAAGTTGTAATCAATTTTGTTAGGTGTTCTTCGGTCTGGGATACACTTTCTAGGTGATTGAGAGTGGATGGTATGAGTACCGCAACCTATTGCTAATGGTTGGTTATCGGTGTCGAGAAGTTGGCATTTTCTTGACCTTGTGATTAGATTTTGTATATGACAAGATGGACCCTTTTGCTATTCTTTTTGTGAATGTATTGATATAATTTATGATTTTGGGCCATATTTTGTGAATCGATCATGTAAATCGTGAACACATAATAGTTATGAATATGGGTATTTTGTGATGTGTTTGAACTAATATGTGTGATTGATTATAAAATATTTTTGTTGAGTATTTTGTGAAGTGTTGAGTTACTATTTAGATTTGAATATACGGTACTAAGAAATTATTAACTATATAAGTGAGATGTTCAACAAATTTTTCGCACAAAATAGTCTTGTGCGAAATATTATGTCATGCACAAGATCAACTTGTCTTTGAAAAATTCTATTCGCACGGTGTGTGCGAAAATATCGCACAAGGTCCTATAGTCATGAAACTATTATTCGCACACGGTGTGTGTGCTAAGAATATATGTGTGTGTTCTAAACATATTGCTTTGAGGTCTTCAAGGATAATCAAAGAAAACCTTACGTACGACAAAATTACTCGCACAAAAAATTAGTGTACGAAATATTTTTTTCGCACATGGTGTGTGTGCTAAGAATATATGTGTGTGTTCTAAACATTTTGCTTTGAGGTCTTCAAGGATAAATCCGAAAACCTTACGTGCGACAAAATTACTCGCACAAAAAATTAGTGTGCGAAATATTTTTCGCACATGGTGTGTGTGCTAAGAATATATGTGTGTGTTCTAAACATTTTGCTTTGAGGTCTTCAAGATTAATCCGAAAACCTTCTCGTGCGATAAAATTACTCGCACAATAAATATTTGTCGCGGCGAAACATTTTTCGCACATGGTGTGTGTGCTAAGAATATATGTGTGTGTTCTTAAACTTTGTTAATGCGGATATTATTTTCGCACTTTACAGTACTTATGTCTGCGAAAATTATGTTCTGCACAAAGATGATTGTGCGAAAATTTTATACATCGCACGCGATTCCTTTTGGTGTAATGATAATTTCACATAATATTCAAAAAACAATAAAAATTTTTACATCATTACCCTAAAACCACATAATAGCCAAATCACATAGTAACATAATCACCATTAAACTTGCATTTGTTTTACGGCAAAATATCAACATAATATCCAACAAAACAAATAAAACTTATACATAATTAATTACCACCCTAATTTCTAAAATTGTTCTAAAACCAAACTAGTTCATCGGCGACCTCGCTTGCGTCCTCCACGAGGCGATGATCCTCGGCTCTCCGCTTCCACTGACCCGTTTGCGACCCCTAAGCGATGTTGAACCTCATGCCCATCCCACTTAGTAGATGTAATACTTCTTCCACCTTTTCCATCGCATTTCTGCAAAATCAAGCTCTCATCGTGCTCGTATTTGTGCAAAGACTCTTCAACTCATTTTTTGCGGCATCCACGTTAGAGACTTTAGGTGGTCGTGGGCGATCACGAGGACGGAGATTCATGTGAGTGCGGGTTCGAACGATAGCCAACCATGCGAGGAACTGATCAAGGTATCCACACTACGATCTTCATCTCGGGTGCATTCTTCACCTAGCCTTTGTGCGGTCAATAAATGTGCATCCCACGTGCTAAAACTCGACCACATTGCACCCCAAAGTGCCCTAGTTCTTTGAGACCCTCTGCCACTTTCAGCCTGACGCCGTGACAAGAGGCTTTTTGAACAGTTTAACGCAACCTTAGCCTTAACTATCCGGCATGTAGGGCTCCTGATATCTCCACAAACAATACACCGTAGAAGTACGAGGCGGCTTCAACGTAATGATCTCTCGAAACGATATGGGTTCGATTGACCTACAAAAAACTTGAATTAATTACATGGCAAAACAAAACAAAATGACATATAAATTGAAATTTCCAAATAAGATTACACGAGTAGGCTCATAAACATCTAACCGTTCTCTATAATCTCGAACACGGTCAATTCTTGGACACTGTGTGCTTGAGTGAATACTTGGTGGATAGTGGGTGGAAATCGAAGTTTGCATTTTGTGGTGGTAATATCGAGAGATGAAATGCTCATATATCCAGGCTGCACATTAAATTGAATATCAATTAATGATAAATAACTAGAAATAAGCAAAGCAATGCATTAATAAATATTTACCTCCAACAAAGTGAGATAGCCACCGATCCGCTTCACTTTGAATCGCGATCACCTCACCGTTTATAAAGATAAAGCAAGTCTGCGGATCCCAGCATATATTGGCCAGCTTTCATCGTCAGTGTATTGCAACCCGCGATGTGTTTCTGGCGGGTACCGTTTTATCCGAATAACGAGGTACCAAACCGCATTACAACACATAAGCTCGTGCATACGCCACCTCATCTTCATCATCCGATCTCATCATCCCCACGAAGGTGTCCTTCAACCCGCGTCAATTTCACAGGCACGACCCACGCCTACCCCGATCGCATCCTTTGCTTCATTTCGTGACTCCCAACAATTCAATCATCATCGTCGCATTCATTCTTTATCGTCTCTTCCTCTTATGATTGCAAGGAGACCATCGACGACCCGCATGTCTGATAAACGTCATCGGCGTGATTGTCATTTCACCAAAAGGAAGATGAAATGAATTAGTTTTCGGATGCCATCTCTCCACAAAAGCAGTGATCAAGTTCTTGTTCGAGGTCTTGTATGCTCCACGATTAATGTGAAATAATCGTGACCCTCTACTCTTTGGGAAAACTCGACTTTCGGTGTAGGTTCGCCTTGATATCAAACTCCCATGCTAGGAGTTTAGCAATATGGCTCGACATCTCAAAACACCTCTCGGTACCTGCCATATATGTCGAGCAACATGATCTTGGAAGCCATGAAGTAAGGAGGTGATGGGACATATTCCGCCGTGTTTTTATCATCCCCATCGCTCCCTCTTCATCACCATCATCATCATCATCTCCATAATCGCCACGCTTCTTCATCTTCATCGTCATCACCTCCATCATCTACATCCATGCCGGCTCCTCATTGTGTTCCTCAAGAGCCGCCAGCATCCGCCGGCTCCCTCATTGTGTACTTCCTCGAGAGCCACTTGTACATCCGCGGCTCCTGCATTGTGTACTTCCTCGAGCCCCACTTGTACATCCGCCGCCCTCATCGTTGCCTCCCTCTTCTCCACCAGGTATAGCATCCGCCGTGTTGGGTTGTGGGGGTTAGGATCAACATCACCCTTCTTTTGTTTCCTACGCCTATAAGATGCGTTGGGCCGTACTCTCCCTCACGAGGATCATGCATTGATGAAAAATAGAAATGTATGCATATTAATTTTTGTTCGAAAAAACATAGCACAATGACAGCATTTCGTGCGAAAATAAAAAGTCGAAAAAACAAATTAAGTGCGAAAAAATACGCCTGACACAACATACATGTGAACAAGAAGTTTGAACACAAGCACTTTGTGCGAAACTTTTTTCGCACAAGTGTATGTTATGCGTATAACTGCAGTCGCACACAAACCCATCTGTTCCATTCAAAATCCAACAAATTTCTTCAATTTCGCTACGTATTAATCAAACACCTAAACTCCTAAACCGCATAATTCATAAATTATGCGTAAAAATCGATATTTAGCAAACCTAAACATGATTTCCAATGTTTCAAACCACATATATATGCGTAAAAATATAGGTGACAAAACACAAATTTTGAACAATTATACACGTAAATAACTAAATAAACATCATAAACAGGAACAAAATTCAACATATTTTGCGCAAAATATCAAATATATATATATATGTGTTCATTTTAGAAATTTTTGAAAAAACTAACCTCTACTCCGTCATTATATCGAGGCGACTTGGAGAGCAAGGCGGCGAGTGCGGCGCGGAGCGCGGTTCATGTGAGAGACCTTACGGAGGCGCCAGTTCGGTGCGAGAAGCGAGAGGAGAATTTTGTGTGTGTGTGTGTCTTTGCCAAATTTTTTAAAAAAAAACGTCACGTGCTGAAATATCTTTGCAAGGGTATTATTGAACTTTTCAGTGTGTGTACCTAAATTTTTGTGTGCGTACTCGGAAATAGTGTGTGCTAAGATATTTTGTGTGTGTGAATATCCTGGGCCTATTCGATTTCACCTTTTATTTTGGTGCACTTCAATGGAGGCCCATTACACAATGGCCCACGAAAAGTTACTCATAAATTAACACACGATGCAGCTTGCAGGACTAATACAAGTAAAGATGTATTCAATTCTTTTATATTTTTTAAATTGCAAAACTTGCACATCAGATTAGGAAATAAAAACTATTCATTATATTAGGGGTAGCAATTTATACCCCTAATTTTATTTTTTTCACAAATTTTCAGTGAATTTAAGGACAGTTGATATATCAAATTGTATCTCCAAATCCGTTAATATTCTCATTTTGTATTCTATAACTCCACGAATTTAAGTTTGAGTGATTCATTTAAATATTGCAGTACATATAATGATCAATTGAAGTTACTAAATTGACGGACTTGGACAAGCGAACAATTTGATATATTGATGTCCTTAGATTCAACTGGAAAGTTGTGGACCGGGATGAAGAGAAATTGAGGCATGATTTACTATTCGTATTTATTTTTTTTTGATATATAATTTACTATTCGTTAGCATGACGAATAATTTGTGCTACCCATCCTGTTCTAATGCATATATTTTACATTTTTTTATATTGGATTTTGATTTGAAAAATGATTTCACATAGCAAGTCTATAAATGTAAAACATTATCAATTTAACATCATGAAGAACGCCTCAAAAATTATAAAATTAATAAAACGGTAGGAGAGTTTTGCCACTTTTTACATTCAAAAAACTTTAGAAGAGTGAAGAGGTGGGTTTCCGTAAGTATTTGGCACTCTCCTTTTTGCTATAAATTTCTTTTTTCTTTTTTATTTGATTTTTACTCTATCTCTTAAATCAATATTCATACATTTTATTTTTATTTATATATAAATATATCATTCAATTGTAACCGAAGTCTATTACAAAAAATTCATTTTTCTTTTTTTTTTTTTTAAGAATCACATTACTTGTACTATATTTATTATTTTAATTTATATGTCCAAAAACAACAAGAAGTTCATAACGGAATTTGTCAAACATTATATTATTTTTATAACCCTAGCTTAATTTAAATTTGGACAAAATATAACGTCCTCACATATTTGTCATTCATAGAAAAGGAAATTAAAACTTTCAAAAACAAATATGCCTGATAACGAGAAAGAGTTTTAAACTAGCTTTTTTTTAGTGCACATGAAATTGCATTTTAAAAAAGGTAACATGTCACTGTTTGAATGCACCGGCCCAAAATTTAATTCTTTTAGTTTAAAAATAAACTAAAATATTGACAAGGACTTGTGAGGCCTAGCAAAATTGTATGTTCAAATTTTAACCCAATATCTCTTATCATATGCTAAGAAGCAGTCAAATTTATTCAGAAAAGAAAAGGAAACAGTCGCATTGACTTATTATATGTTGAAAATAATTAGTCTATGTATTATCTAAAGTAGAATATTTGTACTATATTTTAATCCAAGCAATACTTTTTTCCTGAATTTGTCACAAAATTAATCTTAATCTCCTATTTCTCTATTTATTATATAAAATATCTAATCATCATTTAATTTGATTTAAAATTAAGGTGGCAGGTCCTTCATGCCTCGACGCCCAAACCCTTGAAAAGCGATGAAATGTGTTGGAAGTTCCTTCCTGGAATCATCTTAATTCTTGGAGTAGCATTGCCTAAAATGTAGGGATTTTTCTTTTTATGAGAGCATGACGATTTTTTAACATGAGATGGAGATTGCACTAATCCTCCCGCTTCTTACGACTTGTTCGAGTCTAGAAGATAATTTGTCTGTTTTTGTACTTAATCTAGTGTATAAGTATTTTTTTTTTTTTTAGGGCTGCCAAAATTATCTTCAATGCAAAACTTTAGATATGCTAAAAAATGAAGGGCTAGAGTTCCCTGTATATGTCTGTGTTTCTCTTTTCTATCCCTGAAATCAACGTATCGTTATAGTGAACCGTGTGCATTTTTGTTGTTATTTCACTGAATTTTTTTATGTCTTTTGCATCCGTTTAACAATATGTTATTGCGCCGTTTATAACGTCTTAATTATGTAAAAAGAAAAGGAGAAAATGGTGCAGTTTCTCAGCTCATGCATACTTCCTCTCACTAGTTCATAGACTCACTCAAAGCCGGCACGACACTCAACTCAATTTATTATAAATTAATAATTTTCAGTTTTACTTGATTAAATTATTATCAATAAATATGTCTGCTTAGAAATTTTCAAACATATTTTTCTATGCATTCTTCTTGTTAATAACCATCCATCATCACTCCTCCCTCATAAGTTCATGTTTGATGATCATCGAAAGCTAGTTAGCTTGAAACATGAAAATGGCTATTTCCACTCCCATAATCCTATCAATTCTCTGCATCAACATGATTTTTGCTTTCTCCCCACCACTTTTTCTCAATCTTCCGTCTGCAACGGTATATTCATCACCTACAATTACACGACCGGTAATCAAATCCCGCCAATCATTACCCCGGCCGACCCGGTTAACCAGCCGTACCGGTTCGAATCCCGGCTCACGGTTCTCAACAACGGCCCGAATGAGCTGAAAGATTGGCGGGTTTTTGTGGGTTTCAAGCACGGTGAGCTTCTAGTCTCGGCTACTAACGCCGTGCTCGCCGACGGCGCCACCCTTCCGGCCAACGTCAGCGGCGGCGCTGTGCTTTCCGGAAGCCCGACGACTGACCTGAAAACTGCGATCGAAACTGCCGGAGATGTTAATCAGATGCGAGCGGTGGTGGATTTGGTGGGTACTGAGTTCGGAGTCGGGGCTCCGGATATTCCTTTGCCGGATAATATCACTCTTGCTAATGATGGGTATTTGTGTCGGAATTCCATGTCGCAAGGTAATTATTTTATTTAGAAAAATAAATTTTGAGGTTTTTAATTTACTCCTATTTCTAATAAATTTGAACCTAAATTAATCCAATGTGTTTCTATTATTCATTGCAGGGAACAATATGAGTGTTTGTTGTATACCCAACTCAGACGCGAAAACCAACATAACATTGGACGAAAATTTTTCGCCTCTTCAAAGGGGTGATGTTACAATCATGTACGATGTCCTAATGACGTATGAAAACAACTACTATGCTCAAGTTACAATCTCAAATCTCAATCCCATTGGACGTTTGGAGAATTGGAAATTGAGTTGGGATTGGATGGAAGGTGAGTTCATCAATTCAATGAGAGGGGCTTATCCTCAGGTTGTTGATTCAGTGATTGTATATTTGGCAATCAAGGACAATTTTATCAAGAATTTGATTTCTCCAAGGTACTGAGCTGCGAGCGAAGGCCAACGATAATCGATCTCCCTCCTACGAGAGCTAATGACACAAACATAGGGCTCGTCCCGTTCTGTTGCAGGAACGGGACGATCCTTCCGCCTTCGATGGATCCGAAGAAATCGAATTCATCGTTTCAAATGCAAGTATACAAAATGCCACCTAACTTGAATAGGACTCATCTTTCCCCTCCTCGAAACTGGCAGATCAACAGCACGATCGGGCCAGGCTACCAATGCACACAACCATTTCGGGTCGCCCCGACGCTCTTCCCCGACCCGTCCGGACTAGCCACACAGACGACCGCCGTGGCCACGTGGCAAGTGGTCTGCAACGAAACGACGCCGATCGGGTCTAAGAAATTGACTTGCTGCGTGTCGTTCACGTCATTCTTCAACGACTCGGTCGTTCCTTGCAACACGTGCGCGTGCGGATGCGAACGTACGGACGACGTCTGCAGTGCCACTGAGCCGGCACTCCTGTTGCCCGCCGAAGCTCTGCTAATTCCGTTCGACAACAGAACAAAATTAGCAAAAGAGTTTGCCGACATCAATCGACGTGAAATCCCCAACCCACTACCGTGTGGAGATAACTGCGGGGTCAGCATAAATTGGCACGTGTTGTCTGATTACGAGAGAGGGTGGACAGCACGAATTACCCTGTTTAATTGGGGTGAAGCCAACATAGCAGACTGGTTCACCTCGGTTGAACTGGATAAAGCAATGCTTGGATTCGAGAAAACGTATTCCATGGATGGAAAAGTTTTACCCAATCCAAACAACAGCACACTATTTCTGCAGGGATTGGCGGGGCAGAATTACCTTGTTGCGGAGAGAAATGGATCGAACCCGAGAAAGGATCCACGGGTTCCCGGATCGCAGCAAACAGTTATATCCTTTACGAAGAAGCAAACACCAGAGATCCGCGTTTCCCGAGGAGATGGATTTCCGACCAAAGTTTACTTTAACGGAGAAGAGTGCTCACTTCCGACGATACTTCCGAGCAGTGGCCTTAGAGCGAATATTGTTTCTATATTTAGCACACTTGTTTCTTTTCTCGTGATTTTCATACTTGTGGAGAAGTAGAGTTTCAGTGTTAAATTATATATTTACTATGCATCAAAGTATGAAATTATTTATTTATTCTTTTTGGGATGAGATGTTGTTAAATTATATGTTTTACATACTTTGTATTTTTATATTATTTGGTTGAGGGTTGATTCGTATTTTTGGAGCTGTACGACATGATTAGGACCTTGATCATAAGAAATCCTTGTCGAGTAATATTTTATAATCACTTTTTACCTACAATATTATAATTCAACATATTATTAATTTTATCTCTATTTTTTTTTATATAATAGTTTTCAATTTAATATTAGTAAATTGGATAATTTTGGGAGATCGCAAGGCGAATCAAGAATAGAGAATCGAAAAGTTATACTTACCATTGTAGTATTATTTTGTTCTTTTCTAATTTCTTTTGACAAATCAAGCTCCCTTAAAATTCGAGATTACCGAGTATTTAATTTGAATTCAAACTCACATAAATATATTATCTCTGTCACATTAGTTTTATACTAATTTATGCACATATTTTAAGAAAAATGTAATGAAATGAGTATTGAAGGATAATTTTGTAAATTTTTATTATTAAAGAAAGAGAGGTGGTTTGATTGAGTGTAAAAGTAGTGATATTTTGTGTAAATATATGAATATTGTGAGATGAAGTTTAGGTGAGTTTTCTTTTTTAAATGTGAAAATTAATATGAAAGAGATAAAAAAGAAAAGTGTGAAAATTGATGTGGGGGGAGAGTAGTATTTATTTCATGGAATGTGAGACTAACCCCGCCAACAAGTCAACAACACATTTTCGTTGCTATAATAAAAATAATAATTGCAAAGATTAACATTTATTAGTCAAAAAAATATAAGCTTCTACTTAATCACTTCTCCATAGGGCTAGAGGTATAGCTAGTGGGGTTAAAAATTAAAAAACCAAGTTTATTCTAACATTCAAAAATATTTAAAATTTTATCAATGTTTATAACAAAAGTCGTCACGGCATTTGACTAAGAACGTCGATAATTAGATTGTTTTGTTTACGAGAAAAACCCAAAAGAAGGAGAAAAATGATGGGTGATGATGATAAGATCACCAATATACTATTCCCACGTCACATGGTGGCATCCGATATTATTGTTACAATTTTACAAAACGTTTTTAATGATCGATTTCAAATTAACGTTGAAATATTCATTTCGATTTAATTTTCAGTACTGGTAACTATTATGAAACTGGCCAACTCTAAAAATTGTATAAATTAATAGTCCCGTCCCATAAAACTTTCGTATTTTTTTAAATCGTCTCATTATAAGTTTACATTTTTAAAATAGAAAATTAACTTTATAAACTTCACCCTCACAATTTTTACTAATTTACACAAATATCTTTATTTTTACTCTCACATACTCATAACCCATAGAGTTTTTTTATTTTATACATAAAAGTTTATAAAATTACCCCTCAAAACCTCAATCATTACTCATTTTTCTTAAGTTAAATGCCCTCTTACATATGAAAATTTTTTGGGACGAGAAGGATTATTATGTTTCCCTAAATAATAAAAAGATCATGTGAATTATGTACATGATCAACTCCATCAAAGAATATTCCAGTTACAAGAATAAATTATATGATGAATTAGTTTTATTGTAAAATTAATTTATGATATTTATTATTTAATAATAATATTTGATATAGTTTAAAATATAATTGAATTTCACGGTGAAACCGTAACAACAGTTTATTGTACAGTGTATACTTGCTTGAAAAATATTAAATGTATCTTACACCCATCTCTTTGTCTTTTTTAACAACCTTACACGATTTTGAGTTCTTGATTAAATAATCATATATTATAAATAAATTGCCACCACCAACCCCCAAAAAAATTAAGAAAGATAAAACCATCAGAATTACGTTTCAGGTCTTCTATTCTAAATTAGAAAATTACATTGCATTTTTATTGCTTTTACGTTTTAATACATATTACTCTGTGTTCCATATAACTTTTCATAAGGGAGGGTGTATATGTTTTAAGAAAAAGATTACGTTTTGAGAAGTATTTTTATAAATCTTTATTTATAAAATAAATATATTTATTAAATTGTTTGTATGTGTGAACGTAATTTTTGTAAATTAGTGGGTATTGTGAGGATTGAGATTTATAGAAAGTTTTCCATTTTAAAAGCTGTGAAGCTTATTATAGGATGATTAAAAAAAAAAGTATGAATAATTATATGAAACGAAAAGAGTACATGACTTATATAGCATTTTTACTACTTTAAATTCGGATTTACATAATTTATTGTGTTTTATTAGATTACATAATTTATATTATATTTTTGATTACTTTTAATACAAATTACATATATATATATATAAAGATAAAATATAATGTGTTTATTGCATTTTATGTGTAAGTTTTATTTGTTTTATTAAAATATATCAATCTGATAGTAATATTATATAATAAAAATAACTATTATCATTTTAAATTGCACAATAAAACTAATTTACTAGTGTCTCACTTGTATATAAACAATGATAAAATAGGTCTTGGGTGATATGATCTCACGATGAAACAAAATTAATTTAAGACTAAATTAAATAATGCTTTAACACTTTAAAAAAGATGGGTATTCTATATAAAAAAAAAAGCGAATATTAATTTATATTCCCTCCGTTTCGTGAAAGTTTTCCATTTTTTCATTTTGATCCGTCTCAATCAAAGTTTCACATTCTTTTTTTGGTGTACTCAAATAATATATTTAATACACTTTTATATCTTTTCATCTACCATTTTATCTCTTTCTATCACATCATTTGTCTTATATTATTACTTCTCTTGGTACAATTTTTTAAATATTGTGCTAAAAAACAATGAAAAATTTTCACCGAGATAAAGAGAGTAGAAATGTTAAAAGGTCGCGGTGGCGGGCCAGTTTAACCCTGAAAAATAAAGGGTTAGGACCGGGAGTTTAATGATCCGTTTAAAATCGGGTCTTTTTGACCCAGGACCAATTAGCCGCGGACTAAGCGGGCTAGCCCGCTTGTTTTCTGGTTTGCTGTCACCTGGTTATTATTATTATTATTTTAATTTACTAACCTAATACCTATTAGTTATTTAATAAGGGAAAAATTGGGGTTGAAAATTTTTGAGGTAAAAACTAATAAGGAGCAGAATGTTACTAAAGGGTTTGAGATATTTCAAGAAAAAAAAAGAATGAATATTAGCAAATAAATTGAATTTGTTCATGACGATTTTTTTAAAATGTAAAAACGTTTAACAATCTGATTACATTGTAATTCCTTATTGTTTAACTATTTTGATGTATTTCTAATGAATTTATGAACAATATTTATGTTTTAAGTTTGTATTGTGTTATATTATAATTATAATTTAAAATTTTATATTAAAAATTAATTTTTTTCTTCGGAGCGCGTTAGTGGCCCGTAGTCCGTAAGGTTAGGGTTAGATTCCTACAATTGTCGATCCGTTAAGAGTGAGCCGGTAAAACTGAAACCATTTAGGCCCATGGCCTTGTAGGATTGATCCTAATTTGTAAATCGTTTTACTTTGAAACCGTGTCACACAATTATTTGTGACGAGGATAAATAATGGAGCCACACGAAGGTATGTAGAAAGAAAGGGGGCAGGGGCGTTTATGAAATAACGCGGGAGGGAAAGAGGACTGGGAGGCCGATCCGTGTCCACAATAAAATATTTATTACTAATCGGCACCCCTAAATTTGTCGAAATTCTTTCTAAAAAAAGTTGTCTTTCTCATTTCCTTGTTATTTTCCTCCCTCGTGTGCGTAAACGCGCTCATACATAAACCATCCCTCAAACCCTACTGGGTTCTGTATAATTTCTTGTAATTTTTTCCTAATTTATGGGTTTTTCGACATAAATCAAATACCTCTACAATTCAATTCTTGTACAGTTTGAATTGAATTAAATAATTTCAAGACAGCGATTGAATATGGGCGATCGATTTTACGATGATTTGGAGATTGCGCTGTCCAATTATTCTATACCGAGCACGGGTGAGTGAATGAATCTTGCATTTAGCTTAGCTTTTTCTTTTGCTTTTTAAGGTTTTGTGCTAATTGAAATTTGTCCGTGGATATTTGATTGTTGTTTTAGATGATTACAATGAAGAGGATGAGGAAACGGAGGAGTACGAGGGGGAAGAAGTCAACGATGTGGAAATTGAAGAAAAATTGGAAGAATTGGCTTGCCCCTTTTGCTCTGAGGATTTTGACGTTCTTGGATTGTGTTGCCACATTGATGCCGACCACCGGATGGAGGTTAAGCCTGGGGTAATTCGATTACGTTCGCTTTTTCAATCCAAATGAGGGTATTTACTATTAGGTGTAATGAATCCCTATTAATTTGGAACAAGATAGCAGTGTTGTTTATGTATCTTGATGGTGTTTGAGTTATCATGAATGCTTAATAGTGTGATTTTGTGCATTAATGTAGAAACGACATAGTCATTCAGGTGATGGTACTGTGTATTGAGTTGAATAGGTATATTTGAGGAACATTTATACATGATGTTGGTTTTATTTGATTGGTAAAGGGAGCTAAAAACACATTGGGTAGTGTTTTAAGAGTGTAATTGGGTTGAATATAGAAATCTACAAAGACAGAGAAGATTGATACTAGTGTGATTTCTGAGCTGTTAATGCCGGAGCTCATAGTTTCCCACTGTAGGAGAAATAAACTTCTAATTGATAGATGACAAGCAAACTCTTTTTCAACGTGGCATCTTTCTTGCTGTGAGAATATTCACCAAATCGTGCAACACTTGCTATCTTTGGCGTTTAGAATTAATGAATTTGTATTGTATCTTAACCAGAGTTCCTTCTGTTTCCAGATTTGCCCTGTTTGTGCTACGAAGGTGCGGATAAACATGGCTTCACATGTAATCACACAACACGAGAGTATTTTAAAGATATCCTTTGTGCTGTGTTAATAGAATGAGTTACCTTATTATTTATGTTATTCATTAAAGACTTAATAACCATTAAAATGGTTGTGGACATGTGGTCATTTTTGTTTTACCTTAACTTTCATATACGCCCTTTGCAATAAGAGGCATCACAGTGGTCGCTCTCGATCGTCAATATTTATGCTGAGGAAAGAGTTGCAGGAGAAACATTTGCGTTGTATTAAGGAGACCCCTTCTGTTGGTTCTTCCTCTGATGCAGCAGCTGATTCCATGCTTTTGTCATTTGTCAATAGTCCTCAACCTGCTCATCGACCCCAAACAATAGAAACCGCTTCTCCGGCTGAAGCAAGCTTGTCAGGAAAAAGCACCTATGATGAGTCTTCAGAGAGGTAAGCCCATGACATTCTTGTTTAATTTCAGTATTTCAAAAGCCTGTTCAACTGTCAATGTGATGCTAAACTTTTTTCACCTTGGAATTTGATGGTGACCATTTTCCCTATGTGTAGCTTTTTTGTTTTTTCTCTTTCCTCCAAAGGGTATGATTTGCAAGTTGGTATGTGGCCACTATGTAACATATGCATATATTCTTAGGTCTTCATTAATGGCCCGTGCTAGGTAAAGTATATTTCCTAAAATGGAGAATATGGAATGTGGATCTTACAGCACGAGCTGGATTATGCTACAATGTTTTGAGTGCTTCCAATTCATCAAATTTTCTCAGTATCTTCCAGTTGTATGAAATGCAGTCTTAGTGGTGTATGTGGCGCATATTTTCTTTTCATAGCTGGTTGTGCCAGTTAATTTGGGTTCTTCTATTATTTCTTAATTCTTAATTTAGCAGCTCTTAGTTTGTTTATTTTAAGTAGGTATAATTTCGTTGAGATACTATAGTTTAGCATTCATGGTCTAAAACTGTAATTTTCACAAGTCCAATGTATTAATGACAATGATCATTAATGTGTTGGGAAACAACGTGTTCTAGTGACCTGTACTCCTTTAATCCAAGGGCTAGGACAGTGAAACTTTTTTTTTTAGTAAAATTAGCTGGTGGAGAAGGGTTTCTAGAAAGCTGGTAATAAGGTTCTTGTTTATGACTGGGTTTTTGTTTGCTACTCAAGTTTACTTTCTCTTTCTCATCCTTTATGAGATGAATTCTACATTTTATCTGGCTTCATGTAACCATTCCAATTCCTTGTTCCTGTGGCCCTACGTTCCCCTGGCCACCAAGTACCATGAGGTTTTGATCTCTCCACTCAGTGTTCTATGATTCTGTGACCAAGTGACATGCTTTTTTTTTTTTTTTGGTCCTTCGCCTCATTGCACCATTTCTCTGCTCTGATAAGTTGTATGTTAATTATCTTGGTGTTTGCTGGAGAACCAATGCAATGAGCTTCATTATCACATTGACCAGGAACGTAACATATATACTAAAATCATTCTGTTTAATGTTGTTCATTAGAAATTATCTTGTTTGTATTTTCATAAGAAAACAATGAAAAGGTTGGCAGAGGTTCCAATAATCTGCGACTTCTATGGTAAATGGGTTTGGGTTTCAGTTAATGTTGATACGTTATTTGAGTAATTGCATGCATCTCTTTTTGCAGTGTGTCGTTCTATATACATTACTCTGAGGTTGTATTGGATTGAGAGACTGTGGATGAATTAGTTTCTATTTTAAAAATCTGAACTCAACTCATTTGAACAGAAGTATCAATTTGAATCTCTCCCCAATTTTTCTCCTGAAATTATATTCTGCAATCTTAATACTGTATCAATTATTAGGAGGACTATGAACTAATGTTATTCATGTGCCAAGTTGTTTGTTGAGATGACATTCGCGATGTCCACCAACTCAGTGCTTTGATGGTTGATAGCTTCAAAATGGATACCGTTTCACCGGTTTCCATAAATAAAGATGATGTTTTGATACACCTACTTCAATTTCAGCTGCTGTAGTATCCACCGTTCATCTTCACATGACCACACGCCCCCATGGGGGTGTGCGCACAATGAGTGGTGGATACTATACCAGGCGTAGGATGTACTACTCCTCTATGTCAACTTAATATCATGTTCATTATTATAGTCCACGAGCCAATTTCGGTATGTTAAAATGTAGCATTTGTACTTCTGATGGTTGCAGAATACCGCCGTCTATTTCAACAGATAGGAACAACGAGAAGGCGAGAAGGTGCGAGTTTTACAGGGATTGCTGTTATCCACCATTCTTGATGACTTGTGAGCGAGATCATCTCGAAGCTGCAGTTTTCAATGCCTAATCATTGACCCAAAAGAAGAAGGGCGATGTTGCTCACTGACCTTGCTGATAAAACTTAGTGAAAGAGATCAGTTGGAACAGCTCTTTATATTCTCCCTTTGTTTATGAGCTGTTAGTGTATAGTTTTGATATGAGCCTCTCATGTACTGTGTTGTCTTTGTTCTTTTAGGATTTTGTTCATCAGGATACTTTTTCCTTGCTAAAATTTGTGATAAAAGTACCCAACAAACAACTTGCTATGGAGTATTATTGGTTATTGATGTGTAAATATATACTGTGTGTGTGTGTGAGAGAGTGAGACTTTGTTGGGAGACGAGGAGGGTTATTTGTCACTTTTTCCCTCATTAATCGTTCCTGATAGTTTAAAGTGATGAGTCTGATGACCCATGTAAGGTAATTGCTGCCAAAAAATTTAAAGCATACGAGGTTTTAAAAGACTAATAAGAGTAAAGACTCGATAATCTCGTTTGATTCGACGTGATTACAGCACTAAATTCACGAGAGCCACAAAAATCGAACCAAAAACCATGGAAAACCACGAAAATACCAAGGTGGAGAAACCCCAACCGAAATCATGTAAATATATATCTCAATCTGATAAGTATTATTTCATCAGTATATGTCACCACTGTACATAGCACAATGTTGAAATCATACAAGAGGATCAGAAACCTTGGATGAATCTTACAAGGGCAATATCATAGCGACGGACGAAGCTTCCTCATTAACCATTTCTTTCGCAGTTTCACATCCAATGCCAAAAATATTTTGGCTTTCTTTTCATCCTCCAAGAAATCACAAGCATCCAACACAAGGTCTTCATCCATATCAGGTAAAGCTTGGATAGCTGCTACTACAACTTCTACAGGAATTGTGTTCATATTCTCTTCTTCTTTCCTCTCTGCCAAAGACGAAACTGCAGTTGCCATCTGGCGTATAGCGTGTACCACATTCTCGTTTTCAATGCGTGACTTCTTCAGATATCCTGCGGTTGGTGCGGTATCTAGCTGTCTCTTAATTGTCTGATTAGCAGCTATGATGTTGTAATCTGAATCTGATGATCCATTTTCCTTGTGAAACTGATCAGAACTGGAAACTGATGCAGCTGGAGACGGGTGGACAGCAATAAATTTCATTTCATCGAGAGTATCAAGGTTTTGATGACTTGTGTTCGACTCTTTTTCATCCCCATTCAGCTCTCCGAATATCAAACACAAATCTTCGTAGTATGGAACAGGCCTGGTCATATATTGTCGGGCATCTGTATGAGCCTGCACATAGTCAAAGTCCATCATTTTACGAAGAGTTGGCCTGTTTTACTATACAGCTCGCAACTATAACTTTATAGTAAAACAATTAATATTTTATAATGAAACAACTAATGCTAATTTTTATGAAATTACTAATACTATTTATAATATATATATAAAAAAACCAATTGCACTATAAAACTGGATTACATAAGATTTTGCCTTTTACAAAGGCTTTCTCGGTGACACGTTACTACTAATGGTAACATTAAGAAAACTGGTCTGATCAAGTATCGTTGAAGTAATTACACACATAAAGATACACTTGATGAAATCTATTGTGTATAGTATAGGTTGTACATCATCCATATTTCATATATTCCAGGGAATGTTTGTGAGATTGTGTGCGAATGAACACTAGATTGAACTCATTCAATTAACATAGCAGATGCATTCATGTAGGATATCTCATAAGTTAACAATCTTGATGTGTTTGATCATGCATCTGAAATTCATAATAGGCAAAATGCTTTTAAACCTTCCAACTTTACATTTAGTTCTTTTTAGCCAATCATACTACTTCATGTTGAAGACTTAGTACTCAATGTCTTGAATGTTATCTAGTTCTATTGAGACATTCATCCTTCATTTTCGCTCACATAGAATCCTTAAAACGTCATCACGGTGAAAAAAAAAAAGGTTCAGGTAAGTATAAGGGTGCCCAACAGAACAAACGTAAAAGTTTGGGGGATGATTCTTAGAGAAATGAGTAAGTCTAGGCATATCAGATTTCAACGGACAATCCCTCCTTCCCTGTCTACTTTCTCATCATTTAACATCATTATGTGATGATATGAGTCTACAAATATGTCCATAACAGCTTATGTCAGATACAGACCAATGCTAAATTTGGCAACAAAAATCTAATGCCTTTGAAGAATTTTAAAATACAGAATACAGAATTATGTTCAAAAGCATTTGAGAACAAAATTGTAGGATAGAACACTCACCTTGATATAATTTTGCCAGGCGTGGTCATCAGCAAACACCATCTGGCGTGCATCATCCCAAGCAAATCCATCCAACTCCAGAAGATTCCTTATAACATTATGTTGCCTTCTAAGAGTTTTATATCGATTCTTTAGAATATCAACTGTGTAGTTAAATCCAAACTTATCATTGAATGACGAAATCATCTCTCTCCAAGACTGTTTCCTTAATACACCATCTATATGGTTCCCTTTGTTAACTTCATCCACCATAAGTTGAATAAAATACCGATCCATTGGTGGCTGCCAATAAGTTCTCGATCGAGCACCTATCGTAGAGCCAATATCAGACATAAACTGATATGTTTCATCAACTTTCTCTTTTGCCACTGATATACTGTAACCGTCACCAATCATAATATCATGAAGAGATTCAGTTGTCATTTGACTTAGCTCTATCATATTATCACTCATACTCGGTGAATATTCCAACACATTGCTACAAAGTTTCTCATCATCAACACTTGTATCAAAAACTTTTTCTCCTTCCAACAAGCTACCTCTATCAGCTGTTGATATATTCTCATTGAAATTAGCATTTGGATGAGAAATTACACCTTCACCAGCAAGATCTACAGTTTCATATATTTTAATAAGATCGGTATAATATGGGATGGTCTTCACTCTATACGGCCGTGCTTCTGGATGTACCTGCACATACACAATGTAAGTCTAGTGTAGCATCAACAATGCTATCAGGTTAACTCGAACAAAGGGATAATTGCAGAAGTTACTCTTGAAGTTTAGCCTAATTATTTATAAAAAAAAAAAAAAAAACCAATAGTCTGTTTTCTTACAAATAGCCCCCACAAGGTTATAAAAACTGCCCCTTCAGATTTACATTTTCTTATAAATACCACCCTCAATTGGTGCAAATGCAAGACTTCTGTGGATCTTTTTGTAATTAGGCTAATTTTCCATGTAATTTTTGCGATTATCCCTTGGATTTGCACCTGAATGTAGTCATCCCAATCTTTGTTATCTGCTATCACCATTTTCCGTGACTCATCCCATACAAAGCCTTTTTGCTCGAGGAGACTCCGTATTGCCCTGTACAGATTCCTCAGCATCTTGTGACGGTTTTTCAGGACATCTTGTTCGTGCTTGGAGTTGAACTTAGCATTAAACATTGATGTCATATGCTTCCATGCCATTTTGCTGAACAAATGATCATCTCTCCTGTTTTCTTTACCAACTTGCTCCAACATCAAGTCAACAAAATACTGATCCATTTCTGGTGTCCAAATTGTTCGGAGCCGATAATTATTACTTTGAACTCCTAATCCCATTTCACAATAGCTCCTATAAAAAGATAAATTATAACATCAATTTATATGCAGTCGCTTAAAGCAGTAAATTGATTGCAAAACCAAAAAGTAGTTTATGCTAACCATCTATAATTGCAACAAGTATATAAATGAAGACATGAAAAGATTAATCACAACCCAGGGATCAAGATATGGATGATTATATGGCCATCCCTCAACTTAAAACACCATTTTCTTATTTACCACCCATGAGTGTGAGTCAATATATATAAAATTAAATGAAACAAAATATAGTGCAGACATATTATGTAATATTTGTCTTTTGGTTTAGCTCACACGAAAAAGTATCTTCCAAATAAAATCTAGGTATCCCAATGAACCCCTAATTTACCTTGTAGTAATTTTCAGTACCAATATAACCATCAAAGTCTCTTGATGCAAGAACAAAATAAAACACAAGAAAGAAACAGATGATACAGATTTTCATTTTCATGGCTGATGATTTCAGATATTGCAACGAAGCATTATATTCAGCAGTCAGCTATTAACATAAGGCACCCAAAGAAAAGTACTAAATTACTGCATTCACCATCTTTGCACCATTAAATATTTATATTATTATATTAGAGGAAAATTATTAGCGTTTCGACAGAAGAAAGAGAAGCAGCAAAATTCACACTCGTTTTTGTTCATTTTCAGAGATTCTCCTATCGTATTTCCATTTTCTTGAGTACGGGAAAGATTTTGCAATCAACATCAACAGACATGAAAACGTATATATATGTGGAATCAAGCGAAGCCGAAAACAGAAAATTAAGGAAACCAATAGAAACTAATTTCTCAAAAATATGATAATTGGATTCACATACGAACAAATTGGATTGTTGACGATAAAAGATTAGAACACGACTGCGCACCTCTCGAATTACGATAGCAGTAAATCGCAATCAGGGTTAGAGAAAACCATGGATACGTTGTTCGCAACCAGAACAAGATTAGGGATAACCCGAGTTCTCCATAGGACTGTGCATAGGTCCATTACCAAACGTCCAAACCCAATCGAAATAGACAGATCAAATTAACCAAAAGAAAAAAATCGAATCGATCAAAATATATAAAAATAAAAAGTATCAAGAAAATATGTGAAAGTATATACAAGGGTCGAACATACACTGGATAGTTCAATTTATTTATGCTTGCATTATTTTTAACATGTAAAGTATCATTTATCTAACTATAAAATATATAAAATAATACAAAAATAACACCGATAATATTTGCATATGCGGAGGGCACATCAAACCGTTGGATTATTTTTAACGTATCAGTATCGTTTATCTAACTATGAAATATATAAAAAAATATTTTTCCCGTAAAAATAATATATAAAAAAATACAAAATATAACACTAATAATATTTGCATATATAGGATGGCACACCAAACTTTTGGGCATAGATAACAAATCAGCACGAGCGAGCTGATCATATGAATAATGAGTCTAGCTCACAAGGACCATTAGAACCCTATGTGGTTTTCTATGAAGGGCGAGCATGTTCAATATCCGACCTTTCGGCGTGTCCTCGTCCTCACCACAAGGTTGAAAACGTATAAGAGTTATTAAAATAATATATTCAAAATTTGAGAATATTTTTAAGTCATTAATGTTTTATAAATAAAAGAGCAAATACGAGTTTCAAAGTAGTCGAATAAAATTAGTCACAAATAATTCCATCAATTTCTTAGTTCCTATTATAAATTTATGTTTTTGGCAAAGGTTTCATAAGAACAACAAGAACCCACGAATTATTAATGGAAAATATATTTATTTTTTTGTCACCTTTTATATTCTTATTTGCCAATGTTGATTTTTTTTTTTATAAATATGATTTGTTATTAGTTTGAATATGTTATAAAAATATTAATTAAATATACATATGTATATAAATTTTTAAGGTAAAATATATTGTGAACTAGTTTTACCTTTGCATTTAGTGTGTATTTTTAACATTATTAGTTGTTTCATAAAAATGGTACTCCTCGGTCTCAAAATAAGTGTCTTATTTTGTCCGAATTCTTATTTCTTTTTAAGTGTCACTTTACACAAATCAATACAAATTTTATCCTATTTATTCCAATAATGCCATAGCAATGATCATCTCATAAGTATTAAACTTTTATCTATTCCCTACTTTTCGACCAATGTTCTGGACTATTAATTGTTTTAGACGTTGAAGCCGACATTTTGACTTTTAATTAATGAATTTACTTTCCTATATAAAAAAAAAAATTAAATTTTCCAAAGTCACAGAATTAAAGAACTTTACTTATTTACAGAAGTATATATTTTCTTAATTCATGATAAAGAAGTAAATTTTGGATCTAACTGATTGCAAGCTTTTCGTGCAAGTATTTTTAAGACCAATCAAGTTATCGAACCCAAAGGAAATATGTCGAGCAAGGATCCCTAAAGCTAAGCGTTGTCATGGTGTTATAGAGTCGAGCTCGGGTATGCAAAATTAAATCTAAATAAATTACTAAAAATAATCAAGAGATAATAAATATGAGAAAAATGTGTTGGGTGCAAATCGCCAAGAAATCCTTAATTTCGAATCACACATGATCGGGGTTTCAATTAACGAGGGATAATAGGAGCTATCTAGCCAAGAATCACATATCAACCGTCTTTGGATAAGCCTAGGTTTGATACATCAAATAAAGCACGTAAGATAGTTTAGAGACGACACCCTAAGTCTCCTCACTTAATCACAAGAATTAAATTCAAGCAATTAACGTATTCTAATGTAGGTTCTAATGAAAATTAACCAAGTCTCCTTGCGTTAACCCAATATTTACTTCAATCACAAAACCAAGCCTAACACCTAAGAATCAATTTAATAAACCAAATCTCTTTGCGCAAATTAAATCAATTAACGAAGGATCAAGACATAATCTAGCAATTGAATCATGCAAATCACAATAGAATAATTATTCACCTCACAATTGAAACACCCAATCACATGATCATCAAAATTAATTCACCCAAGTATCATCACACCCAAACACAAAAGAAATTTAGCCAATCATCATGAATTCAAGAAAACCCATGAAAATTGAAAGAATTTGAGAGGGAAGAAAGCATAATAATTGAAAAGAATCCACTATTAATTAAAAGAATAAGGTTTGATGTCACCTTGAATGTGTAGAATACTTGAATTAATCCAAAATCTAAACCTAATCTTCAAGAAATTGAAAAAGAATTCAAGAACACCCTAAACAATGTGTGATTGTGTGTTTCTCTCCTCTCAATCTAAGCGCTACCTAATTCTAATTTTCCGCTCCTTTCTTTCTAATCTACTCTCCCTTTCTAATCGCTGCTCTCACGCTTTAAAAAACGTATTTACGAAAATCTCCGCTCCTCGAGTCGAGACTCACCGACTCGAGGGATCTCATTCTGCCGCCCTCGACTCGAGGCTCCTCCCTCGAGTCGAAGCTCCACGCCTTTTCCTAATCTTCTCTCTCCGGCATGCCCCTCGGCTCGAGGGATTCTTCACCTCGACCGGTGCTCGAGACCGTGGATTTTTACGAAATACTTCGGTCCCGACCCCGTTTCGCCCGGTATGTTTGTATTTTCATCCTAAGAATGCCGGTACTCTCGGTTGGCCAACTTTCACCGATTTACCAGAAAACGGACAAAATACCTCAAGTGATACTTTTTAGACAAAATAGTGATACTCTACACATTTAAACATAAAACTAACATTTTTATCACTTTTTTGCACTAAATTAAGCCCCAAAACATGTATCACTACACTCCAATCAAACACCCCCAAACTTAAGGTGTTGCTCGTCCCAGCAACAAGACAAATAAGCACATTAGGGTGAATCAATTGCAATTATGTTCAATGAGCACAAGAACGAAATAGGACAATCAAACCTCTTCAATGAAAACAAGTATCGATATGTCAACCTTCCACTAGCACTCAAATAATGTCATGCTTTGACAAATTCAAGTTCAAATGCTCAACTCAATGCTCCTTCCATGGAGTGTTTCACTCATCACTCTAGTGTATAAGGACATATATGCACTCAATCATCATTCCACAAAAATGACACCATAGCTCGCCAATAGACTCAATCTCAATCATATCATTTTGTGCTTCAAACATGGATCAAAGAGGGCTTTCTCAAGGTTGAAATGTAGGCTCTTTGGACAAGGTGGTTGAATTTTAGGAAAAGTAACTCAACAATTAGTAGAGCAAATGAAAGTTGATCAAGCAATACAATACAAATCAACTCAAATCTCAACAATCATCACTCTTTCTTTCCTTTTTCATTCTTTCTCAAATATAATTCACCACCAAACTCCTTTGAGACTTTTCTTGCATTTTCAAGCACTCCATTGAATTTTTTTCACTATCATTTTTCTCATCTTTTCCAAAATTCAATTTTTCTTTCTTTTCAACCTTCTTTCTCTACTCAAACTTAGCAAATTAAACCACCAAACTTTTCTTTTCATTTCACCATTCTTTTGTCAACAATCAAAGCTCTACTAATCATAAGAACAAAAAGGCTCATAAGGATAGACAAAATGACTTCAATTTCACAAGCTTGCGAAGAAAATAAGGATTTAAGACTCAAATTGCTCACTAGGGAAATCAATATTTTTGGTGGGGTCAAATTTGGCTAAATTGGCTTTCAAAACAAACAAGGCCTCTTATCATATTCACAAAATCCACAAAACTCAATTTGACAAGTCTCTAGGCAAGTTCTAGCATGCAAATTCATGAACGATGTACTCAACAAGGAATCAAACCGTATAAAATGTACGATTTAAAAGGCACAAAAGCTCACAGCTTAAAAATGAGCGTAAATCAAGCATTCTCACTCACATCCATCATCACACAACAATTCATCAAGCTAGCATCAAGCTACAAATCCACTCATGATCACATCAAAGTCTAATATGTCCACCAATCAAGCACACATGCTCATGAACATAATCTCAATCATATACCCCTACACATACCAACGCTCTCCACAACTACTCTCAATAAAGATAAACTCAAATATAAGCAATTAATCCACAAATAAGCTCCAACTTCACAAAAATTTTCTCATGCTAATGAGAGACAAATTGGTGCAACGAAAATCGCTAAACTAACACACCCCCAAACTTTTTCATTTGCTAAACAATTAAAAGTTTGGTAAGATAGTTAGCTAGTTGAGCGTTGCACACAACTACCTACTACTCGAAATGAAAAAACATGAGAAGAGACACACCCTCCCCCAAACTTGGAGACAAGTCCAAGTCTAGAGAAGGTGTTGTACCTAAAGGTCTTCAAGTATCCTCTCTCCTTCAAGCTTGTAAATCTCGACAAGCCTCACTTTGCACCACCCCGACTTCCTGAAAACAACACACAACACACTTATTAAAAGCAATAAATAAATAAGAAAAAATAAAAGAAAGCAAGTAAATGATGGGTTGCCTCCCATCTAGCGCTATTTTTAACGTCCATTGCGAGACGGAACTCAATGAGTTCATACTCCCCTATCGAAATGGCCACGGATATTGGTCCTCCTTCCCATTGTATCTCATTCTTTGAGCTTGAAATCATGGAGGCAAATATGTAGGAGAAACCCATCATCCACATCCTTGCACTTTATCGATGGTTGTCCTCCTTTCTTTCCTCACCAATAACCCTCTCCATTTCTTTTCTCCAAGGATGCTCAAGCACTTCTTCAATTCTTTCCTATAATCAAAATTTACAAGAGGTAAAATAAATCAATAGAAGCATCAATTTCATTTAAAGTACAAATTGAAGAGTTAAGAGGTTTAGAAATGCTCATTTCGTTCTTTCAATTCCTCCTTTGGTGCTTCTAGATTTTCTTCTTCAATGTTGCCTCATGTCAATCAATTGACATTCCTCTTCATCACTTTTGACAAGGAAATCGTTCATTTCATCATTCTTGCTTGGACCCCCTTCTTCTTGATGGTTCTCCATGATGGTTATGTGCTTGACTTTGATTAGGAAAGAGTTGAGATGACTTATTGGAGCAAAGTGAATTGAACTTGGGTGATTTCCTGTTCTCATCTATCAAAGTACATCAACTATTTCCTTTTCCTCATAGATGCTCTCATACAAAGAGAATATTTCTTCAAATCTTGGGTCATCTTCCTCAATTCTCTTGAAGAATATCTCAAGCAACTCCTTCAAGGTAGCTCTCACCTCATGGATTCTCCAATCTTGATAATGAGGAAGAAGGTTGTGGAATTTGATATCCGTACTCATATCTTCTCCCCATTATTCAGTAGCCATATCCTTCATAGTATGGAGGATAAAACCATACTATTTTGGTAATAGTATGGATTCCACGAGTATTGGTTATATCCCTCCATCTTTGCAATTAAGCTTCTTTGCATCTTCGTAAAGGCTACAAAAAGAGCAAGTATCAAATTCCCAAAAAACAACAAACCAAAACAAAAATAAAAAGAATAAAAAATGACTCTACTAACACCACTCAACAAACTCTAAGTCCCTATTAGCACTCTAATTAGTTCCCCAAGAAGCGGCGCCATTTTGATTGGCAGCTTTTCGTAAGTATTTTTAAGACCAATCAAGTTATCGAACCCAAAAGGAACTATGTCGAGCAAGGATCCCTAAAGCTAAGCGTTGGCATGGTGTTATAGAGTCGAGCTCGGGTATGCAAAATTAAATCTAAATAAATTACTAAAAATAATCAAGAGATAATAAATATGAGAAAAATGTGTCTGTGCAAATCACAAGGAATCCTTAATTTCGAATCACACATGATCGGGGTTTCAGTGCGAGGGATAATAGGAGCTATCTAGCCAAGAATTACATATCAACCGTCTTTGGATAAGCCTAGGTTTGATACATCAAATAAGCACGTAAGATAGTTTAGAGACGACACCCTAAGTCTCCTCACTTAATCACAAGAATTAAATTCAAGCAATTAACGTATTCTAATGTAGGTTCTAATGAAAATTAACCAAGTCTCCTTGCGTTACCCCAATATTTACTTCAATCACAAAACCAAGCCTAACACCTAAGAATCAATTTAATAAACCAAATCTCTTTACGCAAATTAAATCAATTAACGAAGGATCAAGACATAATCTAGCAATTGAATCATGCAAATCACAATAGAATAATTATTCACCTCTTACAATTGAAACACCCAATCACATGATCATCAAAATTAATTCACCCAAGTATCATCACACCCAAACACAAAAGAAATTTAGCCAATCATCATGAATTCAAGAAAACCCATGAAAATTGAAAGAATTGAGAGGGAAGAAAGCATAATAATTGAAAAAGAATCCACTATTAATTAAAAGAATAAGGTTTGATGTCACCTTGAATGTGTAGAATACTTGAATTAATCCAAAATCTAAACCTAATCTTCAAGAAATTGAAAAGAATTCAAGAACACCCTAAACTATGTGTGATTGTGTGTTTCTCTCCTCTCAATCTAAACCACTACCTAATTCTAATTTTCCGCTCCTTTCTTTTCTAATCTACTCTCCCTTTCTAATCAGCTCTCTGCTTTGCTTTAAAAACGTATTTCTGAAAATCTCGCTCCTCGAGTGAGACTCAGCCTCGACTCGAGGGATCTCATTTTTCACGCCCCCCGACTCGAGGCTCCTCCCTCAGTCGAGGCTCCACTGCCTTTTCCTAATCTTCTCTCTCCGGCATGCCCCTCGGACTCGAGGATTCTTCACCTCGACCGCTCGAGACCGTGGATTTTTTACGAGAAATACTTCGGTCCCGACCCCGTTTTCGCCCGATATGTTTGTATTTTCATCCTAAGAATGCCGGTACTCTTGGTTTGGCCAACTTCCACCGATTTACTCCTGTAAAAACGGACAAAATACCTCAAGTGATACTTTTTTTAGACAAAATAGTGATACTCTACACATTTAAACATAAAACTAACATTTTTATCACTTTGCACTAAATTAAGCCCCAAAAACATGTATCACTACACTCCAATCACTAACCTTTTTTTTTTTTTTGGACAGGAGGATCTAACCTTTTAAAATTAAAACACTATACAGAAGTAAATATTTTATGTAAATGTTCTCAGCAGTTTCAAAAGGTAGATGCTCCAAGCTAATATACTATTTGTTGAGAGTTGTATGATCTCATACATTAAAGAGTTAAAGAGTAAAGTGCTCGCAATCTCATTTCTCATTCCAGAGTGATTTTGCATATCACTACTCATATGGTATTTGTAATACCAAGAAATATTCTTTTAAATGATGAAATGGTATAACTCAAATAGTAAGAGTTCCACTCACTATGTCCCAAATTTATGGGTTCGAGTCTCCCTTGTCCGATAAAAAAAAAAGAATATATCTTTTAAATACTTTCAAATTTATCACATGATTTTATATCTCTTCAAATCCAATACTAACGAGTTGATATTTCATAAACATGTGAAATATTATAACGTAATAAAACGTGATTCTGTCTGGTACGTATTTTTACATTGTTTATTTAATTAATGTATATATGAGTGTGATTATTCTCTTAATTGTTTTTACATATATACATATATTATTTTTGTTGTCACCCAAAATGATTCACTTCATTCCCTTTTTTTAAAACCCGGACCGGTCGTGAACCGGACAATGAAGCTGGTCAGCTGGGTCCTGGTCCAACCGGTTGAACCATTGTAAAAAAACCGGATAACTCGAATATTTATTTATTTATATATTTATGTATAATATATATCAATATATTATAAATATTATAGATACATAAAGACATAACATAAAATTCAATATTATAACAAAATATTGCATAAGATTAACGTAGTATGCAAAAATTAAAAACTTCAGACTATATGTCCATAAAAATAAAATCTAGAATTTAAATTTTTACAATTAAAAATAACTCAAGCAATTTTTTTAACCAAAATCAATCAAAAATGCTAAAAATTAAATTTTTAAAAATTTCAAAAAACGAGGTCAACTGGTTCACCGGAGTCACCGGTTTAACCCGATTTTTGGCGGTTCTTACTGGTTTTTCTGAGAACCGGTATGCAGAAAGAACGGACCGATACACGTGGCGGTTCCCCGGTTAAACCGGTCAACCGGCCGGTCCGGTCCGGTTTTCAAAACACTGCTTCATACCATGCAAGCGTACGACTGATCGATGCCAGCAACGTGGCACACTTATTTTTCTGGGAAATTTATGGCTCCTCTCTCTATTGTCTTGGATCGAGACACATGTTTTTCTAGCCATTTTTGCGTTTCCTACATGATTCTAATTTAGTTGCATTTTAACAGTGCATATCACCCTCAAACTGAGGTTGTGATCGTTCGTTGGGTAACTTGCTCCGTTGTCGATAACATTAAATTATGGGATTTAAAATTGCCAGAAGCTGAATTTTCTCATAACATTTAGGGTCCGTTTACTTTGAGGGTTATCCATGGATAACCCGGGATAAAAAATTATTTTGTGCTTTAAATAATTTCTTATCAGTTATCCCTCAAATAAGCAGGCCCTTAGTGGTTTATGTCCATTTTAGGTGGTTAATGCTATCATTCCTCGTGCACCAATGGATATGTTTATTCTTCCAACTTCACCACATGTTGAGTGACTAACAACATGTGCATTCAACAACCAAAGCCCGTCTGGAGCTTTCTAATGCTCGCTACAAGTGAGCGGTTGATGCACGTTGGCGCGATGTGAAATTCGACGTGCGAGATTATACTTGGGCGGTGCTTACTAAAGACAGGTTCCCCGCTCACGAATACAAAAGTTTTCGTCTTGAAAGATCGGCCCTATCGAAATTGTGGAGAAAATAAATTCGAATGCTTATAGATCATCTTTGTATTTCTGATGTGTTTAATGTCAAACACTTGGTGGCTTTTGTTGGTGATAATTCTTCTGGAGAGTGGGATAAAGTTGCATTGTTATTTCTCGACAAGCATGATCGTTTATTGGTTGATAAAGCCCAAACCCACTATCTTTATTTAGTGAGTTTATTTACTTTCTTAAGACCTCTTTTGCAATTTGTGGTAAACTTCTAATAGGATTTCTTTACTCTATAAAAAGACGGTTGAAATTTATTGAAGAAAACTAGGGTTTATTCCTTTTGCTTGAGCGCCGACAATCAATTTACATAGTATCAGATTGTTCGTCTCTTGATATATTTATCAATTGTTATGCGCTTCTGCATCAGTTATTTTATTAAAATGAATTAGTTTGATAGTAATATTGTATAATAAAATCAATTAATATCAATTTGAGTTGTACGATAAAACTGGTTTATAAGAAACTTACTAGTATGATATAAGAAAGATGTGAGGGATAATTGAATAATAAAAATATGAGATGAAGAATACAAAAAAAAAAAAAAATTAACTAAAAATCCTAAGAGGGCATTTATGTGTGGTAAATTGAGAAGATATGAGAGATTGACAAAGGACATTTTTGAAGAGAATTTTACGATCAAATTGATGAATGAATTGAAGATAATGTGGGTAAAGAATATAGTTTTGAAAGAGCGACCGATGTATTGTATTACGAATGCCATGCCCATGCATGTAATGCAGATGCAGAAACTATCAATAATGCTTCTATGCAATAATCAGCAAGTATTCCACACGAAAACTACAATAAAATCATGTCATGAATGAATCATATGTGGAACGGATTGATATTCTTCCTTTGAATTTAATATTGTTGAGAGAGAGGAAGAGAGAGAGTGTGTGTTTGACGCAAGAATGGTGTTCATGACTACCATCCACATATCACCCTTCGTCCCTCCAAATACCGTACCTAGCTAATACTCCGTCAGTCCATAGAACTCTTTATAGAAAAAAGTGTACACTTTTTTTTAAAAAAATAGTAATGATTGAGATTTTGAGGGATAATTATGTAAATTTTTATGTATAAAGTAAAAAAATTTATTGGATTGTGTGTATGTGTAGATCCAAAAATAACGACATTTTATATAAATTAGTGAGCATTGTGAGGATGAATTTAAAGGTATGAAATTTATTGTGGGACAGACAAAAAAAAACACATGAAGAGTTCAATAGGAAATACATTATACGATCATGTGTATAATAAATCTCTCTAACTAATTAAAATCTAGGGTTCGAGCTCCAACAAAACACTATAGTTTGTGGTGGCTCAAGGGGTGTAAGTGAATCGGACCTTCTCATGATCCACTTGTGTTCGACTCGAAAAAACTCAAAAATTGATTCAAATTTAATCGAGGCGAGCTCAAGCTACTCGAGTATTTTTCAAGTTCGAGTTCAGGAATACTAGAACTCACATAATTATACTATTTTACACCTAATATGCTAATGAGTAAGTCTTTTACCAACCAATTTCACCGTACGACTCACTCCGGTATTAATTGTTTCATTACACAATATTACTATCAAATAAATATATTTTAATAAAACAACTAATAATAAACACACAACATGCAAGCAAATTTCACGTAAAAATTAGTTCACAATATACTTTGCCTATTCCCCTAATTATTTATAAATATACTCCAACCATACAGAAAATAATAATAATAATAATAATAATAATTTATAATTAATGGTATGTAAATCATTGAGTCGAATCAATTTCGAATAGAATATCGAGTTTTCAAGCTCGATGTAGATGCTATTAAAAAGAATTTCTAGTTTTCAAGCTCGATGTAGATACTATTAAAATTTCGAGTTTTCAAGCTCGGGCTAGATCTCTACACGACTCGACTCATTTACAATCCTAGATATCCCATCGTAATCCACTGGGTGCAATACCCAGCACTTACGATTGGAGTACCGATATAGAGCTTAATACAATCGCAACCCAACCAAGTAAATTAAAACACAAAATGCAGGTAGAGGCAAAAACACAAAAAAAATATCCCAAAATATGATGAAGTAAAATAAGTTTTAGCGATATACGGCGTTGTACGAGTACAAATTACAAGTTTTTCACCCCAGTATCATCACGGTTAGTTGGGATTTCTAATCACTGTAGTCTGTAATAGTAACATCTTGACGTTAACTACCGTCAACTGTAACATACTCTATTTCGGAACCAAAATCAGCCAAAGGCCAAATTTTGGAACCAAAACCAGCCAAAAGCCTTATCAGTAACCTACTCTATAGCGAATCATGCTTCTTTCGCAGAATTTTACAAGCTAATAACACTGCAAAAGCGCAAAAGCTTAAACAACACTGCACAACAATTTACCCGGTTTTTTTCCTTTTTTTTTTTTTCTTTTTTTTTGTTTTTCTGTTGGTGGTGAGGGATGCTTACCAAAACCTTTTAGTCGAGATGGGCATAGGATTGCATGGGGACACGATTACCTCCGGTAAGAGCCATGAGCACGGAAGAATTGGTAATCGGGAGCATAACCTGCAAACATTTGAGCCATTTGTCCGCAGCTTGTAGCAGAAAGTTCTCCTGCTCGCACTCGTGGGGACCACAAGGACTCAGGATTGACCCTTTCAGCTTGTACGAAGCAAGGGCAAACACCGGTAATGATATCCTCGCGGTTGGATCAGCAAACCCACGAACCAGTCTGGTGTTTGCTGCATGGAGCTGAGGCGGTGGACAGCTACCTGCACCACAACATACTAGTTAGTGAAGAGAGAGGGAGCCCCAGAGAGAGAGAGAGAGAAAGACGCACTGCTAGATTTTGTCGACAGTGAATGAAATGTCAAAAATGATGCATCCAGATCTTGTAGGGTTGGACCCACTGGAATCCTATAAATCGGATACCTGCAACAAGGTTTTATTTCTTTTTTATTCAGAAATTATATTATCATGAACCTAAACAACCTTGTAGAATAAGGTATCAAACACATACCAAGCAACGGAAATCCAACTCGTTGGGAGTAGATCACAGCTCCTAAACTTACCCAGCTCGGGATGTTGGGATGTAATTAAAGATATCTGCAGACACAAGGACAAGAAATTCAACCCAAATCGTTTCATATTCAACCCAAGATATCTAACTCTGAAGAGTCATACCTTATCAGTTAGTGGCCTACGATTGTAAGGCTGTTCATGTTCTAAGAACTGAAATAACGGTACTCCAGGAGAATTAGCCGTCTCAGCCGAACTTAAGGCAGATTTATCTCCCATAGAGAGCCTACTTAGACGCTGCAAATTCAAATCTTGAACAGATTTAGCAGTCCTACCTCCTACACAGTCAATGCTCCCAGCACTACTTGACAACCTATATGAATTGTAGCATAAGACTCATCAGTGGAAATCAATTAAGACACCATTGGCTCAATGAATTCATAAAGAAGTACCAAGTTGAGTATTATTTTCCAGTAACTTTCACGAAAGTAAAAAGGTGAATAGGAATACATACCGTTCAAGCTAAAACACAATTACATCACTCCGAAATGTCTCACAGGAAGAGAAAGCAACATAAAGTAAATACAAATAGCATGAATTTCTTTAGACAGCCAAAAGAGCATAAGGAACAAAATGCAGTACTATATTTTACTATAAGGAACCTGCTAAGAAGTTATTGTAAGCCATATCTAGATCAAACTATAAACTAAAGCTTCCACAATATAATAACTGATGAAGGTGTATCCAAGTTGAGATCCAAAGAAGAAAAAGAACTTGAAAATTCATCCCAGCAGCATATACATATCCATGATTATTATTGCACTTTGTCTGGCAGATGATACCTTAATAAAAAGTATATGTAAAAGCATAAGCAAAATGAGAAAACTAAAAAAGCATGCATATGAGTAATGTATCAACAGGACGATAATGAACTGTAGAAAATTTGCATCTGATAATTAAACCTTAAAAGGAAAAACCGGAATTAGAAGCTATATAAATAAAAGTAAATTAATGAGATTTTGCAACTTTATAATTTGATAATAATGCTTATAGATGTAATACCACCCTTTCCAAGCTTACTCTGGGTCAGGTGCATTCATAATTAACGATTAGTTAATGCTATTATTAGAAAGACAATGGATGAAGTTCTTTATTTAAATGTATGCATAATCACATGAACTATCCATCTTAAGAGCATATACATGTGCATCACTCCTGACTCCAAATTTAATTCAGTAGATAGGTTTTTTCATTTCCTCAATTAAGCAAAGAGCAGAAGATCAGTAAGGATAAGAGACATGAGATGTGTGCGTAATAAAAGTTCAAAAAATGGCCAATTTAAGTCCCAAAGTTTTTAAGGAAACAATTTAGGAAGAAGTGAGAAACAAGTCCAAAGTAAAACTGAGGAAACGAATTATCCTTACAAGTTTGACCCTCATTGCCTTTGTGATACAAGTTGACTACCACCAGGAGACGCAACTAAGTATCAATATGAAGTGGTCAGAGAATGTTAGGTTCAGATAATACACATCATTAAGGAGCTAAAACTCCAATAGAGACAATATGAAATCAATAAATTGTGATCGTACCAGAAACAACTAAATTAAAAGGATTCTAGTAGTTTTTTGGTTTAATAATTACCAATGCAAAGAACCTATTTGAAACACATATCCAACAACAGCAAGTTGTTAACTGCTACACTGAGACACATAATAGACAGGATATATAAATGATAAATTAATATCAAGCATAACGTTAGTGCAAATAAATTCAGATAACGCTCACCGGAGTCGAGAAGATGGATCAGTGTACAATTGTATGCCAGACAGAAACGGAACATAATATTGTTCAATGGGGTCTTTCCCATTTAACAGAAGAGGCACGCCTGCTCCATATACACTCCATTCGCTAAAAGATTCCCACAAATCCTCCAAGTAAAAACGCGCGCGATTCCACTTCCGGCGTCCCAGTAATGGGTCCCACCTGTCAACAAAATGATGGTTGCAAAGTTAATTAATATTTCCTTGCTTCCATTTTTGTCGTATCCGTAATGTGGGACCAACCAACGACCTTTTCAATTAAATAATCAACCACGGATTAATGAAATTTCAAAAACGGAAATTTCATAAATATTCAAAACTCGAGCGCAAAATTGACCAATCAAAAGCTTTTTAAAAGACAATAATAACCTTATTCGTTAATAACGAACTTTCTAACCACTGACACCTAAGTTTCCATAACGGCATTGGCTAACGACTTTTTGAAATTTCATAAATGTATAGTAACGGCATATTCAAAACTTGCGCGAAAAATTGACCAATCAATAGCTTTTTTAAAAGACAATAATAACATTGTTCGTTAATAACGAATTTTCAAAACACAGACATCTTCATAACGGCATTGGCTAACGACTTTTAAAACTGTATAAAACTATTTTTTTCAAAAAAAAAAAAAAAAAAACCGCGAACCTTCAATGACTTCCGAAATCTTCCAAAAAACCACGAAAATTACCAAGTTTCCGAAAACAATTGCAACAAATTTTCCAATACACTTGAACAAGTCAAAATAACTATACATTTGCAGGAATTCATTCATGATAAGCCAAGAAGTCCAGAATTTCAAGGCCATCGAAAATCGAGTTAAATTTTCATAACTCTGCAATGACTAGAAAAGCACCATTTAAGCCCTTCTTTATCAAGATTTCAGAAACCAAATGTACAGATCCGTCCCAAGGACTGCATCCCTGTTTGCATTTGGCCTGGATTTGATTTGGTTTCAAAAAGGGTTTAAAACCCACATATAATTCAAATTCAATTCCAAATCCCACTTCTCCAGTAGAAAATATTCTGATGCATACAATGAAATTAACTTGCAGAACATGCTTTCATTAATCTAAAATTCCAAGAAAAATAATAATTTCAAATAGACACATTTTTATGCAAATTTTCGATATTTTAATCGATTGAAACATTAATTGATCGGGTGAAGAAGTTTGCCATCCCATTTCCTGCATGCAGTCTCATCATCATAAGCAAAAGAAAAAGAGTTGTTTAGGGTTTTATCTCCCAATAAACGAATAAAAAAATAAAATAAAAATAAAAAACGAATGAAACAAACTTATTTCTCATGTATACCTCCGTTAAGTAACGCGCCTCGATGAACGGCGTGACGGACTCCATCAGCCGATCCAAGTTCGTAATTTCCACTGTTGTAGCAGGACTAACAGAGTGTCGCACAGACAATGCCACCGCCATTGACGAATCATCAGCATCGCTTTGCTTCTCCGCCTCCGCCGAGGAGGAAGAACCCGCCTTAAACGCCCCCTCTTTTGAAGTTGGCGTTGCTGCTCCTGCTGTTGCTGATGATGCTGCTGCTGCTGCTGTTGATGTTGGTGCAGCTGCCTCTGCATCAATTGCTGCTGAAGTACATGCTGATGTCGTCTAACCATTGGAGGGTTATAGAACCTGTCTCCGCCTTGTCTCGGTGGCGCCGCCGTATACCCTCCCTTACTTGACATTAATCTTGAACTCAAACTCAATTGACTCAAAAGAGTAATTGAAATGTATGTGCCTATTTATAGGCAAATTTTGTCAAAATGCTTTTGACTAGGGGAATTCGTGATTGAAAGATTAAAGAAATCAAGATGTAATTGGGATGAGATTAAATTGAAGTGAATTTGGGATTTCAATTACAGGTTTCCTGAGAGGGTTTGTATGTGAGAGAGTGATGAGGAGGTGGAAGGTTATGACTTGTATACTCTGTGTGTGTGCGCGTTTGTTGCATAATTTTGGATTGTATGCCCAGTCGGGGTATTTTCGGAAAAACCTAAATTAATGGCTGAGTGTAGAAAATGGGGGAGAAAGACGAGCCAATTTTGCTTTTCTTCCACCTGTAAATTTTCCGAAACACCACGGCAAACAATTTCCCCTCACTTGACTAAATTACCCCTCGCCAAAATTTTATTTCCTGCACTGCCCTGTCGAATCCTCGTAGTTTCCGAAAAAGAAAGAGAAATTTTTATTTAATTTTTTTAAAAGAGGGAAAAAAATTTAATTTATTTTGATTCTCGCCTCATTATTATGATTCTCGCCTCATAAATAAAGCAAAACAAACTTGTTATTAGTTGGTGCAACCGATATTATTTTTAATACAAAAAATAATTATTATAAAAGTCAAATATATCATCTATTAATATAAATACATATTATCTTTCAAAATTGATACATTTTACATAAAAAATTGAAAAGTGATACCGATTACACAATAAAAATATTAATGTGTTATAGTAAGTGGTTGGATTTTCATAATTGTTGGGAAAAGAAAATCAAATGTTTGAAATAATTGCTATCAAATGGCTCCAAAAAAGCTATTAAAGTCGGTGTAATCAATTAAAAGCGATAAGGATAATGAATAAATATTATATTTATAAAATAAATTGTAAATCGTGGGGGTGATAAAGTACATATACATGAACTATTGAAATAATTCAAAAATGATTAATTCATATGTGTCGATAGTGAACTTGGGATTATATTGTTATTAATTTTCGAATTATCAATTCTAAGAGAATGAGTTATTTCTTTGAATGCAATTTTCATCATTTTTTTATTAAAGAATAGCACGAGGTTTGACAATTAAAAGATGAATGGCATGCTACCCGTAACTGATGAATGCAATCTGATAATCAAGTTATATATTTATTTACTTTCATATTTTCCGTAAAATCTTTTGAATAAAAAAAAAAGGTGGTGAATACATTGTCTTTATTACGCGATTTTGGGGAATTCTTGTCTTTTTGGAAGGTAAACAAAAGTTGTTCGTGGAGAGATAAGAATGCAGTAATTGCCAACGAAAACTTTTGAAAAAATGTACAATTGTATTAAATTCGTTTGCATCTTTTATTTTTTTCATCTCGTATTTTAAATCTATCCAAATATATATATATATATATATATATATATATATATATATATATATATATATATATATCTTCCATCCACCAAAACTGTACATAATTATTTGGACATATATTTTAAGATAAATTAGATAAAATAAAAGTATTATTAAATATTATGAGTCTTATTTATAAATATAGTGATTTTTTTAATCGGAATAAATATAGTGATTGTTTATTAGTAAATGTAAATAATAATTTAAATAATTAAGTAATGATTTGATTGTGGAGATAAAGTGGCAATTGACTTTTAAGATGTATTCATTTTGAGTGAGGGTCCAAATAAGAGACGTAGACATAATTTTGATGGACAAGAGAGTAATTCATAGGCAAATACTTCTAAATTAAATTAGTTGTTTTACTTAAAATATTTTTGGTAAGTATTGGATATTTTCACCGAACAGTAGCATTTGAGTAACACTTATGTGATTGCATTGTGCAATTGCATTGGCAATTAGTGCACAACTAATATTGTATATAAAAAGAACTAAAATTGATAAACTAATATTATTCAATTATAATAATTAATATTGTTTAGTGAAAATAACTAATACTACTATTTAATGAAATCAATTAATAATGTTCAAAAGTACACACCAATTGTGCAGCTGGTGTAGAAATTTGTCAAATGGGCGGGCCGACACCGGGCCACTCACAATTTTGGAGTCGGGCCTCTATTTTCTAGGCCCGAGTGCAGTCTTAGGTGGAGCTCTTGGACCACGGAGCCATTTTGGCCCGATTTTTTTAATAAATAAATTATTTTATTTGATGTTGGAAATCATTTTATTGAAAATCGATTGAAATTGTAAATTTGATATCTATATTAGAAAATATAATATATTAGTTTTAAATATTATTTAAATTTGTATTAAATATTTACACAAACAAAAGTAATTTTAGGTAGAATAATTGTAGTTTTCATTTTTTATCACACTATTCATGATATATATTTTCTCTTTATATATATATATATATATATATATATATATATATATATATATGTTAGTTAAAATTATTTTGAATTTCAATTAGAAAGTGAATCTTGCTTTTCATTAATGCTCAATAATAGGATGGAGAAAAACTATGTCGGTTTTGTTCAGTTTCTCATAATCCATTCATTAATAAGAATTTTTTATATTTTTATGATAAATTGTAAGAATATTTAACTTTTTTGTTCTCTTTGTTGCAATTAAGTTTGCATGTTTGGGGAACAAAATATTTGTCGATTTATGTTGTTTGACCTACCTCAATTAAGATTCATTTTTTTATATTTTTAATTTATTTCTTTTGTGAATATACATCGTCATGAACTTATAATCACTATCTTAGTTAAAAATTCAAAAATAAAAAAATTAAAAAAAAGCGGGCCATGTGAAAGTTTGCCTACCCAGTTGGCCGGCCTCGTCAGGCCTGCCTATCGGGCCGGCCAAATCGGTCTGATTCTTTTCTCGGCCTATATTTTTTAGGCCCAACCCGTCCTAAAACACGGGCCGGACTCGTTTGTGAGGCCTAAACTAGTGTACAAAAAAATTCTATTAATTATTTTCATTGATTAGTATTAATCGTGCTTCGGTTGCATGCAATTGATGCATTCAAGTGTTACTCTAATTCATAAAACATATAACCAAGTACCACTGTAGTACATACTTGTGTGATAGGACAAAATTTTTGTGAACCCGAGTTCATGTAAATTTTTTCTTCAAATATCAATGATGTGTATTATTATTGTTGTCCATATAAAATATCGTTGTCTAAAAAGAAATTCTTTCAATTTTTTTTTAATATTGTGGCATTTAATAACACTTTGGTATGAATAATAGTGACATTCGGAAAAAAAAATCACATGAATCAGGGTTTATAAAAGGCATACCTATGTGATAGTAGTAGGTTTTATATGAATATTATTCATAAAAGAACCATTATTTAATTTCATGACTATCCAATTTTTAATACTGTATTAGGTTAAATATGATACTTTAAATATTTCTTTCTTAACTTGATATTTTAAATTTAAATATTATAAAATTGTGTTTTTATATTAAATATAAATATTTTAAATAGTAAAAAATTAATTATTGTTGATGTTCCTAACAATAATATAATACTACTTATCCCAATTATTAATACTCTGTATAAGATTTTTAAAACTTTTGATCATATATTCTGATACTTTAAAATTTTTAAAACATTTTAATAATAAGGTTATTGTGAATCATTTCTATAAAATATATTGTCACGTGATAGATGTAGTACTCGAGTTTTTCTTTCGTTCATTGGTTTAGAAAACATATGCGCTGCATTTTCGCATTAATACTATAAGTTATCATATATCATTTTCCTTAAATTTTTTTTTAAAAAATACAACAATTTCTGAAGGGTGCTCGATCGAATTGAAAAATTAAAAATAAAATGTGAGTGCACTAATTGAAGGTCGCAAATAAAATTTTTGTTTTTTATTTCGATAAATGTTAGTTATTAAAAATTAATTCATTCACTGGGAGAGAATCAAACTCGGATCTCTCAGTGAGAAATTAAATTGAAGCCAAGCGGCTAAGCCCCTTGATTTGCAAATTAAAATTATTGTACATAATTAAATATTTATAAGTGTTTTCGAGACTATAGTCAACTTTATTTGCACAGTAGTGATAAGGAATTCAATATTTAATTTTAAAGCCAACTTAATATGTGATATAGTTGTCACATTTCCTTCCATATCAACGATTTTTTTATTTTTTTATTTTTGACAGGAATCCATATCAACGAATTTAAGTGGGGAAAAATTTGTAAACATGATGAATATGTGATTTAGAAGAGGAGAATAGTTTGAATAATTTTGACTTATTAGTACATACATGATGAGTGCAAATGCAACAATAATCGTGAAAATATTTTTTTAAAAATAGACAATGATATCGAAATTCTTTCAAATCGCAAATTTTTAGCACCATACACTTAAAATATTAGTTTGGTGAGACAATAACATACAGAGCCAATGATCACCTCCTACAAAAGGTCCTCTTACATTTTAATCTATATATATATATATATATGAAAAAAAAATACCTAACAAAATCTATATGAATGTGTAAAATAATAATAAAAGTGATTAATCTTTTTTTTTAATAAGTTTTACATATATTTATACATACCTAGAGGGTTAAAGGTAATTTTTAACCAACAAATAAGACAAGTTCTCCAATACTTCATTCCGCCATAATTAGAACTATTTAATATCGTGGCTCACAATTGCCTTTGGCTTTCTCTTCATGTCTTGAGGTCATCTAAGAGCCGATGTCATCTCGACTACAAATAAAAGATATACATTGATCATTAATACACCAATTGGTTTCCTTATCGGGAATGAGCGGGGAAACATTTTAGAGTCATTGATCATAATCTCTTGATTTAATCTTGGCCGTATATATTAATTTAGGAAGATTTTTTTTTAGAATTTTAATAATCATCTAATTTAATAAAAAATATTATTTATGAATTTCATTAATTAATCAACTAAATACTTGATTGTTGCAATTAATTGATTGATTGATGCAACTTCATCCCTATATAATATCTTCTTCATCATCCATCGTTGATGCACGCAACCTAACTCTAAATTCGTATGAAATATATTTGTATAAATCAATTATTTAGTACGCATTATCAACATATGCGTCTATTCTTGTGTGTGTGTGTGTGTGAGAGAGAGAGAGAGAGAGAGAGAGGAGGGAGGGAGGGAGGCGAACCTGATAATTTGCGGTGGCCAAAGTGAAAATTAAAAATGGCTTGTGTCTTTCGGTCGAGAGGTGAGAGAATTTAAATTCTTCAATTTCATATGTTGCAAGTTGATATATATTTTTTAAATTTTTTTACAAGGAATGATCTAAATTTGGATTAAAGTTAGTGTTAGTGTTATGTATTCCAATAAAAAAAAAATATTAGTGTTATGTATAGATTAGAAATATGTAAAATAATATAATTTTTGAATCAATTTCTATTGATAAATGTATATTTATTGAAAAATGTTAATTGCATTGTAATCGATTTAATGCAAATAAATTTTATTTTTATTTATACCAATTATTTAGTACATATTATCAACATATTATATGTGTTTATGAAAATTGAATATATATATATATATATATATATATATATTTATTTATTGATTAACACTCAATAAACAATATTAACCACTGTTTGAGGCACAGTTATATGTAAAAACTAGTTCTACAAAAACCGGCATATGGATTGTAATAAGAGACATGGATGGTGCTTTTGTGGCGGGTGGCATGATGGTGAAGTCGGGATTTATGAGAGTGAAAGAAGGTGAGGCATGAGATGTGGTTAGTCCGTTTTAAATTTTGTTTGTTGAGATGTCAATGGCTTGCCATATTCTTTTACTGGGCCATCTCGTCTTTATGGGATCCTTCATTGTTGGGTGACTTGGGTCGAGCCTTTAAATTTTATGGATAAACTTCTCGATTTTTGTTATTTTTGCAATTAATTTAACTTTTGATTTAAAAGAATATTATTAATCATAAAAATATATTGAATATTATATATTATTTTTAGGGAATCTTGTGTAAAATCATCTCATTAATCCCATTTCACGAGAAGAAACTTCTTTCAATTAATATACGATTCATTAGTAGATGTTGGTGACCATTAGAACATAATTCTGTCAATTACGCTCATTAATAGAGAATCACGCAACATTAGTAAAAAATTGAAAAGTGATAATATTTAATTAAAATTAATAATTTTTTAGTTCAAATTTACACATTTGAAATGTGTAATACATAAAAATGATATATTTTATAGTTTTTGTTATTCAAATTTATTCTTTTAAAAGATTTAATACATAAAAATGATGTATATTAATTTATACGATAATGGAAGTTAAAAGGAATGTGTTGATCGTCCTCGGTCAACATACAAGAAAATCTCTTTAAATTAATACTCTATAAATTAATAAATTCTTTAAAATAATAAAATCTTTCGATTCCTACTTGAACTAGAGGTTACACGATATATGTATATGGGTGAAGTTTTTAAGTAAAAAATAGGAAAGAGAAGAAGGAAAAGACGGTAGTTCTTAATTCCCTTCTTTCTTTTGTCTACAAAAGAGAACTATAATTTTAAAACATGTTGGGTTTGGACCGCATCATCTTTAGTCTCAATTCTAGTCTAATTAGTATCTACCCATTATGATAAAAACAATAATTCTATCTCGTATCTACCCATTATGATAAAAACAATAATTCTATCTCGTGAAATGAAATTCGTAAAATGATTTCATACAAATTTTTATTTTATTTTTATGATCTTGTTTGTTTAAAATTAGTCACTATATTTTCTCTTTCATTAAACATCCATGTTGATATATAATGAGATCATAAATATAAATATTGTATTTAATATTATAATATATAGTATTTTATTAGAATAACACTTCTATTCTTTTTTTTTTATCGGTTAAATGATAACTCGAATTCATAATTTTGAGGATAAGTAGTGAAACTCTAACCACTTAAACTAAATTACTTTTATTCATCTGTTGCATCGACAATTGATGCAAATTTAACTCAATTATGCCTATATCTAAAAAAATTAGACTTATGAACTAGCGGATAAAATAACACTAACACAACTATTTTGAGCTTGTAAATCAAACGGTGTTATGGATTTATGCATATTTAAAATTTGAAGTAATTTTATGTGAGATGATTTCATAAATGAGAGAAAATTATATTTTTGATATTTAAGTCTCCCTTCTATAAGACATGTTGGGCTGAGGTCATAACCCAATGTGTCATAATATATATATATATATATATATATATATATATATATATATATATAAAATGAGACAATATCTCATACAAATTTTTAATTTTTTAATTTTTAGTCATGACAACACAATAATTAGACGATATGTGACAGTACATACATCAATTATCGACATATGACACCCAATGCACTAAAAATCGGCACATAAGTTCACACGAGTATATACACATAAGTACTGGTTTAATAATTGGATGACATGTAGTAGAGCGTAAAGTTGCAATTTTAGTATACAAATAGCAAATCTGCATTTTTAGTATATAAATCTGCATTTTAAGATGATCTTGTACACTTATTTTCACACAATCAATACAACACTCCCTCCCACTCCTACTCTATTAACAATCTCACACTCTCCTATTCTCTTTCATCCAAAAGTCAGTGAAATTTATTTCTTGTATGGAATTGATATCATTATATTTATTCATTAATATCATTATTCTTATAAACTAATACAATAACATTTTACACTATGATATCAATTTATAAGTACAACAATATTACTAAATGAATGTTATAATATTCTTGAATAAATGTAATTTTATCGAGTCTCACATGGTAAACAAATTTCACAAGAGAATTTGTGCTCCTCTAATCATTACCACACCCTTTGATTTGACATAAAATCTATCCACTCCCACTTCATTCCTAAGAGCATCACTTATACAATCGAGTAACTTTGTGGAATGAATCTCGTTACATGTGTCTTCTACCTCAAAAATCTCGTACCATTACTTCAAAAATTTATTCCTTTCCAATACATTTGATCATAAAAGTAATTATTCATGAGTTCCACTGTTAAATTAATATTTTATTCTCTTCATAATTGCCCCAATTCTAACTACCCCAAGTCATATTTTTTTATTCATTAGGAACTTTGGAAATTTAAAAATTTTGGAGAATTTGGAATGTAAGGAAATTTTGGCAAGAATGATACTTATATAGTTATATACACTAATTGCACCGTTCAAATAATGTACAATTAATATTGTTAAATAGAAATAATTAAATATTCGGTGAAAACAATTAATATTGAATGAAAATAAATAATATTATTTTGTTTCAACAAACGCACCAATTGCACCGTACAGTGATATATATATATATATATATATATATATATATATATATATATATATATATATATATATATATATAAAAGAATTTGTCATTTGACAAATTTAATAAGTTGAAATTTTCAGTACTAATATCAAAACTATGAGGACAAGCGTCGTAATTCAGTGACTGTATTTTAAAATTATAGGAAGACGCATTTTCTTCAAAATATTGTGATTGGTAAAATTATAGATGAACATATAAAAAAATTGATAAAAAATCTAAACTTATTACTTTTATTTATAGATGAAGATAGAAAAAAGAAATAGTCGTTTAGTATCGTTGCAATCTGATCAATTTTTGAATTCTTTTTTAACATCAATCAAATCTATTAAAAAAGACTGCAATTGCTGAAATTAAGAAACACAAAGTAAAAAAAAAAACTGTAATTTCATAGGTTGAGCAACAACCTGATTTTATTTATAAAGGGCCGAAGCCCACTCGCATTTGACTCACACTCGCCAGCCATAAGCCCATTTCTGGCAGTGGTATGATTTTCATGGGACCCCTTCGTCCTTCTAGTCTTGTCATTTTAGTATTTTATTGATTTTTCTCACGTGATTTAAATTATTTAATTGAAAAGGTTAAAAAAATGGTGCAATGACTGGATCCAGCTCCATTTCATAAAAAAATTCGTATTTTTCTTTTAAAACGTCTCAATGTAAATTTCTTTTTGTTAAAAAAATTACTTACAACATAAAATTCTCATATTACTAATTATATTTTAAATTTATTATTATTAGCACCCGAACCCTTCTCAAACGGACTATGCGGCTCTTACTCAGGTGGAAGAATGGAAAGTTGTAGGATGTCACTCTAATGTGGATGTCCATGATAGTGGGAAACTACTTAGTGTGTCAAATGACATAAACTGCAATCCTCTTTTGTTAAAGTAAATGTTGATGCTGGTTTTTGATGAGTCAATGCAAACGAGGTGTTGGAATGGTGATCGAAATGATGTGGGGGTCTTTATTAACATTGTCGAACCCTAAAACCATGTCTAATGAAGGTTGACGAAGGCGAGGTGTGGGGAGTCGCTGAAGCTATGAAATGGGCTAGGAACATGGACTTTTTAAAAAGGTGAACATAGAAACATACACTAAACGTGTTTACGACGCTTTGAGAAGTACTACTATTAGTAACTCGACTTTTGGAGATTTCATTGAAGAAGAAAAGCAAGCTGCTTAGGGATAATTGCTTATTCTCGTAATCTGGGTAAATCGTAATGCCAATTGTTTGACACATTAATTCACTTGCTAGGAATTCTCGTTTATTCGGCAAGTCTCGTTGTTGGATCGAGCGCCAAATTTTGTGGATGGTTTTCTCAACATTTGTCTTTCTTGTTGTTAGTGCTTTTTTTTTTAAAAGTTTATTAAATTTTAACATTTGTGATGAGATTAAACCTATTTAAAAATTATAAAATTAATTAAATAATATGTAAATAATGGAGTATAATCTTTATTATGTATTAATAAAAAATAATAGAAAAATTAATAGTTGGGCCCATTCTTAGCGTATCGTATTCAAATTCGGTCCAACAGAAACGGTGTTTGGTTAGTAGTTGGAAATTCATTTCAATTTGTAGTATGGGGGGTCTACAAATTGCTTTCAACATTCAACTCGATCCTCTCTCTATACTACGATTGCGAGAGGATCGTGTGTGTGTCTTATTTTATCCCAATTGTATTTTATTTATAATCGGACGCTGGATTCCCTCGCCGCATAATCTCCAACAATAATTTTGTTCTCTTGAAAAACCCTAAAATTCTTACTATTTATTGGATTTTTGTATAGTTATCAAAACGCAGAAGCGTTTATTATTTGCGGAGGAAAAGGAGATTGGTTTAAATAAAGCCATTTGAGTTGTAGGGATTGGCCATGCGACGGTTGTTATCGGCGACGATCGGCCTCTTCAGAGAGGACTACCCAACCGCAACCACAGCCAACGCCGCCTATCAAGGCGCTGAAATTTTATTTGGTGTTATTGTTTCTGAATTGGCGCATATTTCGCAAGCCGATTGTTATAGATTTCACGATGACTGTTGATACTCATGCTCCTACTTCGAGGGGCTCTTATGCAATGCTGGTGCCGGTGCTGCGGCTGGTAAATATATACGTCACAGTTTTACTAGTCCCTTTCTTTGCCAATTCTTCACTTAATTACATTGTCCAAATTGAATTGCTATTTAACTTCCAATTTAATTTAATTGCAATAATAAAGAGTTAGTTCGATGAAACATTGAGAACCTGATGTTTTTCTTTTTTTTTAGAAATAAAATTTTTGGTGCAACACAATATTAACTTAATCAAGATATAAGAATTCTAAAGCCAACAAGACATTCTGTTGGGGGCATGGAACATCTGGTAGTTGTGCTATGATTAATGTCGAGATTTGTTTGGGCTTGATCAATTGACAGAACCACAATAATCTAACCTCGGCGTTTTCTTGGGACTGAGAGCAACATAGTTATTTCCTTTTCTTGTCCTCATAACCTGCTGCATTAAAGAGTTGAGTCTAAAATGGAAATGATTGTGTAAACTCTTATGCTTGAGCTTGAATCAATGCAGGAGTGATTGCAGCTACTTTTGTTTGTCCTCTAGATGTTATTAAGACGAGGTTGCAGGTCCATGGGCTGCCACAGCTCACTAATACTAATATCAAAGGTCAGATTACTTGACATATTTGGTTGATATAATCGTTTGGAAATATAGAAGAAAACGTGCTTTTTAATTGACTTTTCCTTTATCAATTGTGATTTCACATATAAGGCATTTTTAATATTTGTTTTGTTTGTCTATATTTGGATAGGTAGTGTTATAGTAGGGAGCTTAGAACAGATATTTCAAAAGGAGGGGTTACGTGGCATGTACCGCGGGCTTGCGCCCACAGCTCTTGCACTGCTTCCAAATTGGGCCGTAAGTTATTCTGATTTGTTTACTTTGTTTGTTATGATACTTACGGACTGGGCCATGAGAAAGTCTTCACTTTTTGTCTGAGCAAACAAGTCCAATGAATAATGAGACCGCCATAACTCCCTTGCAGGTGTATTTTACGATTTATGATCAACTGAAGAGTTTTCTTGGTGCTGATGGTTAGTAAATTGCTTACTGCTTTTCTTAGCCTTTTTTCTTTTTAACAAAGAACAGAGAATCTCGCATATTTCTCATTAAAGATGAATGCAAAAATGGACCTTTTTCGTGGTTCATATATTATATAATATGCCTTATATTTCTGGAAATTGTAGATGTAAATCATCAGCTCCCTCTTGGAGCAAATGTGATTGCTGCTTCTGGTGCTGGGGCTGCAACTACAATTGTGACAAATCCCCTTTGGGTTGTCAAGACAAGGTTTCAAGTATGTCTACTGTTTAGTTATAGTCACATTTTCTTTTGCTTTGTGAAAACTGAAACATTGTTGTCATTAAATTATCAGATTGCTCGACTCAAAGAAGTGATTCTTTTCCTGAGAAATTGAACACTTCAACTAAATGCAGATTGCTTAAAGTTTTCTTCTACACATGATTTGGCATTCCCATTCATTAGTGCATCATGCACTAATGATAATCTGCACCGAATCTACTCTGTTGCCTTTTGGGTCCGTATCATGTATTTGCTTGACATTGAACTACTCTATTGTGGGATGACATTTTAAAAGAGCTTTGCATTTCATTTTCTGCATATCTGCATAAGTTGTACCTTTATTTTGCTAAATCTTTGGGTACATGAGTACTTTACATTAGACTTTTGAGATTAATAACTATTATGGGAGATAGGATAAGAGTGCAGGGTTGTAGTTGAGTCGATAGGATGGAGCTTGTAAAGTCCAAACTCGACTAAACTCAGTCGAGCTTAACTGTTGACGTCAAGCTTGACTTGAACGTGTACTCAATAAAGTCACTCAATTACTTATATAAATACCCCAAGACTTATGTAATTTACTTAAAAGGCTCAATAAAGTTCGGCTTGATTATCTAAAAATATATTTAAATAATTATAATTATTAAGGTTAAAATGGTAAGATACCACAGGATCAATTACGCTCTCGAGCCTATTGTGTAAGTTATTATAAAACACAAGATTGAGCTAGTCAGCTACTCGAGTTTCTCGAGCTGGAAATGTATCCATGTTTTAAATGATAAGATACCACTGTATCGGTGAGGCTTTTGAGCTTATTGAGTTAGATATTGTTGAGCTTGACAGCTACTCAAGTTCCTCAAGCCTGACTCGATTACTTCTGGTTTCCGAGTTGAGCCAAGGTTTTTTTGTCTAAGCGATCCTGAAAATGTAAGCCTGCTAGACTCAATTACACATCTGGAAGGGATTGAGATTCACCATTAACTTTGTCTATTTCTCTGAGACTATGGCAGGATAAACATTCTAGACAAACGATTGGCCATCAAGATCTAGGCTTAAGTGGAAAAGTTCTCTTTTTTAGATGTTTGGAGTGTGCAGTATTGAATAACAATTTGTGTGAATTATCCAGTTTGACACCAGTGTTTTTGGCACTTTATCAGGACAGGTTTTACTTTTGGTATTGATATAGCCAGCTTAGATATAATCTATTTTCGAATTATCTCCAGTCCAAATCATATAAATCTGACCTTCCTGGTTGATGTAAATATGCTAATGATGGGGAATGCTCAACTTGTATTTATTTTTCACGATCAAGATAGTTGTAAAAATTGGTGCTTGACTTATTTCACTATATATGTAGAATGATGTTTTCTTTATGTGTGATGTAGACACAAGGAATGAGGAGTGATATGGTCCCTTATAGGGGCACACTATCTGCCATAAGACGAATTGCACTTGAGGAGGGTGTTCGTGGATTGTATAGGTTATTATCTCTTTTCTCAACACCGGTATTTTAGTTATAATTTTCTATCTTATCTCTGATTTTCTGTTGGTGCTCAGTGGTCTTGTGCCAGCTTTGGCTGGTATTAGTCATGTTGCGATTCAGTTTCCAGCATATGAGAAGATAAAATTTCACTTGGCTGAACGAAGTATGTGGTGACTGGTGACCAATCAATATCTTGCCTTATATGAATCCTTTCTTGTTTCTTATCAATCTATCAATTCTTATTATGCATTTGGTTGTAATGGTGATAGGTAACACTACCATGGATAAACTTAGTGCGAGGGATGTTGCTCTAGCTTCATCAATATCGAAAATATTTGCATCCACCTTGACTTATCCGCATGAGGTATGGTGTAGAGAGTCGTCATTTTTTGATTTCAAATGTCCTGATAAAAACAAATATTAATTCCATATCCTTTCTAGTTAATTGATCTGCAAAGGTATCTCTCCTCCCTTTTACCTTCCTTATCTTAATAAAATATTTTGTTTCCTATCAATAATTCTCATTAAAGCGCCTCCTTGATTTCAAATTCATTTTAGTTCCCCAATTTGTTCCCCAATTTGCATGTTTTCAATATTCAAGATGTGGGAATTATGGAGAATAATCAAGTAAAGTAAATGCAGGTTGTGCGTTCAAGGCTTCAAGAACAAGGGCACCACTCAGAGAAGCGCTACTCTGGTGTTGTGGATTGCATTAAGAAAGTATATTTGCAGGAGGGGATCCCGGGTTTTTATCGGGGTGCGCCACCAACTTGCTGAGAACAACTCCGGCTGCTATGATCACATTTACCAGCTTTGAGATGATTCATCGCTTTCTTCTTACTTCCTTCCCTCCCGACCCACACCCGCAAACACTATGACAATGAAGTTTTACTTCAACAATCAAGTAAGTGTGAAAACTAGCCTGCTGTTTCTTTGTTAACAAACACTGCTTGCTGTTTCCTAAATCTTTAGGACACGACTATTTTCTCCCTGATGATGATGATGATGATGATGATAGATTGTTTAGATGCAGAAACATCCCATTGAAGTTTCTGATCCTTTGATTTCTTATTTACTATGTCTATACATATTCAATTTAATAAATAGTGTAATCTGATCCTCTCTATTTCTGGTTTTTTTTTTTTTTTTAAATCAGTAGTATATATATTTATGTCATTTTAGCTATGAATTTAATTTTAAATAAAGTATGATTTAATAAAATAATACACTTTATTGAAAATTTTCTAAAATTAAATATTTGTAGCATGTAAATATATATATTAAAAGAATTGATTCAATCAAATAAGTAAATGTAAATATACAAATTAAATAAATAAATTACATAATAAAAGTACGTTAGTTACATGCAAATAAATACATATGTTAATAAATTTTAATTTAATTTAATAGATTAATATAAATATATATATATATATATATATATATATATATATATATATATATATAAAATAAATGTGTGTACATGTATACGGAAATATTTTATATGTATAAATTTAAAATATTATTATAATATGAATATATATATAATTTTTATTTTTTTATTTTTGGACAATACAAGAAGGGCGTCTCAAAATATTAACCTATCCGAGACCAAACATCTTGTAGCCATTCACTCACCCTAGAGTTGATCCAATCGGGAGAATCAATGGTGAGCAAATTACACTTAGCCAATATATATGCGCCACACCATTTAAATCCTGGGAATATAGCCAAAAACCAATTCTTCTCCCATAACATCTCTCGTCTAATTCTTCGTAAATTTATCCACTGCCAAAATTTGGCATCTCTTCTCTTTCTTTGATAGCTGTTATTGCATCCTTGCGATCCAGTAAGAATAGCACCCTTTTTCCCGCTTACTTTTCACCCAATTACACTCCCTTTTCAATTGCACCAACTTCCGCCTTCCAAAGGGAGATTCCTTCACTCCTAATGATCCCTCTGTCGGTCATTACCAAATTCCTTTTAGCGTCCACAATCACTAATCCCATAGGCACTACTACCCTTCTCCAGGATCATAGCTAGCATCCATGAAAACCATTAATACATCCTTCTTTTCCTTGATTACCTTCCTCGTCTAGGAATTCATATTCCTTACTCCGTTCTCTTCCTTGCCAAGCTTGAATTCCTGCGGTAAGCACAAAGCCCATTTAATAGAGGAAAAGGTTATGCTCCCCTTATCTTTCAAACTGTGCACCATGACCCATCTCGCATCTCCTTTTCCAAATTCCCCGCTTGTTTATAGCGATGATTGTATCCTTTGGAATATTCCATTATGATGGTACAAATCCTCCATAAAATCTAGGATCTCTTTCATTTTCATTTCCTCTAGGTAACACGATCCTGCATCTCTCCATGCTTTCCTCACTTTGATGCATAAGAAGATAAAGTGAATGATAGAAGCTATTGGATATCACATATAAGGCACGTCGGAGATATTGGTACATGGTACCTTTCCAAATTTCCTTAGTTGGCAAAATGTTCGATGCCACCACGAGAAAACTTTTAGCTTTGGAGGTACCTTCCTCTCCCAGTATTTCTTTCCACCAATCACTATTTACCTCGAGCTCTCCGGTTTATTCCTTTGCAACTCTCATTCTGATTTCCATCATTAATTTATAGCGGAGCTCATAGTAAACTTGCCTTTACGATGGAATTTCCATAATCTCTTATCAACCCCTTCTTCCTTAAAAATACTTGTGCCCCAAAATCTCATCAACCTCGTATGGTAAGAAATCGCTTCTAACTTTCTCCCTCTATCCACTCCCTTGTCACTAATGTAGTGCTCGACTTTCTTATTTCTCACTTTACACGAAGAAGCTGCTCTCAAGTTCCCACTTATGAGCCGATTCCTCCCTCCGTCAATGCTTCTCCCGTTAGCCACCAACCACCACTATTCCTTTCGCCTTTTGACAACTTTCTACTCCAACAAAGAGATCTCCAAACAAAGGAAGGGGTTGTTTCCTAGGCTAGCCTCCATAATATCTCCATCTCTATAGTATCTTGCCTTAAAGATCCTGGGCCACTAAGGAATTCGGCTTTACCATCATTCTCCATATTTGTTTCGCCACCAAAGCCTGGCTTGGTTGAAACATAATTTCCTAAAACCTGACCCTCCTTCTTCCTTCCCCATGCATAGGCTATCCCGCGATTTCCAATGTACACCCTTCTTATTCATGATCCCCCACCAAAACCTGGCAAGCATTTCCATTTCTTTACGATGACAGATGGGGAACTCTGAAGCATGTCATAGTGTAAATTGGTATAGCTGCAACAACTTGCCTTAATCAAGACTTCCTTTCCCCCTTTTGAAAATTTTTTATGATTCCATCCTTGATCTCTCCTCATCATTTTTTCCTTCAAAAACCCAAAGCTGGATCCTTTTGTTCCTTAAGAGAAAGATGGAGCACCTAAGTATAATTAGAAGCCTTGCTCTCTTTAATGCATAAAATTTGTTTGACCCTTTCTGATGAACTATGCTCGTATTAGACCGAAAGTGAGCGCCCGACTTGTCATAATTAATCATTTGTCCGTGCTCTTTCATACACATCTAAACACTCATGCACCTCTACACGAAGGCGTCTGCTGAAGAAAACCAAACTATCATCAAAAAAACAAATGCGTAACCGTTGGCCCTTGCTTTGCCATCCTCGCTCCTTTAATAAGCCTCGCCTATCATAAGCCTTAATCATCGCTGACAATCCTTGAGAGCATATAACAAATAAATAAGGCGATAAAGGATCCCCTTGTCTAATTCCCTTTGGATAAATCTTTCTTGTTATTCCCCATTAAATTTAAATGCATAAGAAAGCAGAGATTCGCACCTCATAATCAAGCGAATCCATTTGTTGGAGAATCCCATTCTTGCCATTATTGCTTGATGAATCTCCATTCAATCGTATCATACGCCTTGCTCATGTCGGTGTTTGAGTCTGCATATCCCTGTTTGCTCTTTGAATTCCTTAGCAGTGCATACATTCAAACCCGATCAATATATTATCCGATATAAGCCTCCACGGAACAAATGCGCTTTGGTTTTCATCAATGATCCTGTCCATTATCACCCTTAATCTATTTGTTATTGCTTTACGCCGCAATTTTGTAGCACACATTGCAAAGGCTTATCGTCCCCTGAAATCTTTCATCGTCTCTGGCCTCTTGACTTTCGGAATGAGAGTAACCCTGTGTTGTTCCAATCTTCCATTGGTCTCCCACTGTTGAGAATTGATTTCACCTTGTCTACTACATCTTCCCCCTACATTGTCCACATAGTTTGGAAGAAACTTGCTGTATATCCATCCGGCCCTGGTGCTTTTGAAGGATTTATCTCAAATGTTGCTTTTCTTATTTCATCTTCAGTGAACTCCACATTCAAAAAATTATTCATTTGATCATCTACCCACTTGGTTCCACATAACTGGTAATATGATCAATGTTCCTCCCAAATCGGCCTAGACGATCTAAAAGCCCCTTGTAATAATTAAGAATACACCTCTCAATCTGTTCATTAGTCTTCCACTCCTTCCCATTCTCATCAACAATTCTGTGAATATAATTCCGACTCCTTCTAAGCTTAGTGAGTACGATGAAAGAATGCCGTATTCTGGGTCTCCTGCTTCAAGCCACTGTTTCTTAGATCTTTGATGCCAATAATATTCTTCCTGTAACAGCAACTTTTCACGTTCCCTCTCTTTATCATGCAATCCTTCATCTATCTCATCATTCTCTTCTTTCTCACGTATAGCCTCAATCTCCTTTGATAGTTTTTGATTTTTATCCTTACATTTCCAACTTCTTTATCGGCCCAGTCCTTAATTAACTTACCGCATTTCTGAAGTCTTTCTGGAAGAGTAGCCACTGTAGAAGTCTTCTTCCAGCATTCCTCTGCCTTTGGCAGAAATCCTTCCTCAAGAAGCCACTTATTCTCAAATATGAACTGGTTTTGGGGGATGCTTAGGTATCCACTTATATACATTCAGTGTAAGTTTAATAGCTCTATGGTCCGAGCCATAAAAGCCACAATTTCGAGCATAGACCTTAGGAAAAAGATGAAGCCACTGATCATTAGCAATAAACCTGTCCAGCTTTTCTTTAATGTTGTATACCCCTTTTCTATTATTTGACCAAGTGTATTTAGGCCCTAAGGTATCAACATTTCTAATACCAATGTTTCTGCAACAGTTATAGAGGCAATTTTGATCAGTATACCTTCGCCTATTCCCTCCCATCTTCTCAGAATTAAACATAATATCATTAAAATCCCCCTAACACCCAACATTCATGATCATCAATTCTTAAACTATATAACTTACCCATCAGATTCAGAAAGCCATCATTTCTCATAATTAGAGGGGGCATAGCAGCCTGTAAATCTCCAGGATAATGACTCCCACTGAATACGCATCAATATGATTCGAGCCGAATAAGACCATAGCGACACATTAATATTATCACACCAAAATAACGAATATATATATATATAAATTAAAAAAGTTATTATTGTGATATGTATACAATAATATATTTTATATATATGTGTGTGTGTGTGTGTGTGTATGCACATAACCGGTGTAAAGCTTTGGATTTTTTCTGTATTTTTTTAATGCCATCCGTATTACATATTTATACTGGTGATTGCACAAAAGTTATACCAAACCTCAAAATTACATCACAAAAGGAATCGTCACTGCTGCAAGTGACAATTCTAACATTTGCAGAGGGAGAGGAAAAACCAATCATCAGTTTGTTTGGTGATTTGAAGTCCAGGGCAAAGTATTACAAGGTGCATATAATACTTCTCTAAATCATATTTTTCTAAATAATAATTTGATAAAGAAAACCCAGGCAACATCTCATTTGGATTAGAACGATGCATGAAACGTATTTGGATAGATTTTGAACATAAAACTTGCAAATATAGTAGGATATTGAGCCACCTAAGTGGTGCCTTAATGAATTATGTGAATGCGACAATTGAAAGTTGTTACAAGTTTTAATTTTAATACTAATACAATTTTTATCAAGTCTGATATAGTAGGTGACGTAGATCCAATCCAGGGTGCTTCTTTCTAATTATATTAAAATAATTATAATTTAGCAATTATTTATTTGCTTGTATTATGGAAGGGAGAGGATTATGGCGTTGATAAATGACTCATTTTTCTATTCATCATTGGTTTGATCAGCTGTAAAAGTTAAAGCCCCTCAAAAGGTATTAAGAGTGCAATGAGTGTCATGATAAGTAGGCCATGGGTGGTGGTTTCTTGGACCCTCTTAATACTAGAAAAAACAACAAAATTACGATAGTAAATTCATATCTCTGTTTTGAGATTTTATACAGGGGCTACTATCTACACCTCCATATTTATTAGATACACTTATATGTACAATAATTTTTAACTTAACGTACCTTCAAACAAAACTATACAATGGGTGTAGCTAATAAAAATAGTTGTGCAGATGGTTAGGGTCTTTTATATAATACTAGAATTTTGTAAGATGTGATATCAATGGTGTAAAAATAAGTGGTATTTATAAAAGGTATTCGTATGTGAACTAAAATTATGATAGAATTATAGTAGTATTTTGAAATATAGCTATATTGTCTCGAAAAATAAAACATTGGTATTTCAAAATCTAAATTAGTAACAAACATAATCATTTTCACTAATGAAAACAAAATGAATGAATGAAACAAAAAAGGAGAGTGTAGCCAAACAAAGGATGATACACTATATATTGATAGATCTGCTTCTCCAACTCTTTATATCAAAAAGACCTTTTCCTCATCAAGTTTTGTGCCCCACTGTATTACAAAAAAGTGATGTATGTTTTAGGGAAAAAAATTATCATAAAAAGTTATATGTTTCAAAGAGAAGAAATAATCATTATAGTAGAAATAAAATCCAACTTACATTGGATTCACATAAATAATCACATGAAAAATGGGAAAAATGATTCTTAGGAGAAGCATGATTAAATAGTAACATGAAATTGTCGGAAAAGTGAATTATGTCCTAAAAAATATGATCATTGTTGACATTTGACATTTAATGGGCAGGGCATGAAAACAAAGTGGGATTAGACCCCTGCAAACATTTTTGAATTTATTTATGTCAAAAGATATTGTAGTGCTGGTACAAAATAAATTCCTTTGCCACAATTATGCAATCATTTTATTCATATGTTTCATTATTATTTACATGGTACGAAAAATCATTTCATAATCTTCACCCTCATAAAAATCACATATTTTATAAAATGTGTTACTTTTTGGACTCATGCTACATTCAATCCAACTAATATTTTTATAAATTTTATACATAAGAGTTAATTATTGTGAATTTTGATTACCACTCTAAATATTATGCTTAAACATATCATATAATATATTATTTTAGATAAAATCTTATACACACGAAGTGAATATGCAATTTAAATATATTTTTAAATAATATTAATTATTTTAACGAGAATAATTACGGTTGTTCAATTGATATTATTCAAGAAAATAATTAATATTAAATATATTTAAATTATACCGTGAGCTTAACAAGAGTCTAAGTACATCTCGGATAAAAAAATATCAAATTCATAATGCCTTAAAAATAATATCAATTCTTAAAATAAAGTTAGGATTTAATCTTATTTAATTGTTGCAGCTATTTTTTAAAATAAAGTATAGTGAATCAAAATTTTACTGTAAAATTGAATTATAATATTATATATTTTATTAAACTATATGCATTCTCAATTCTTTATTTGCCATTGAGAAATACAAGAAAACATAAAAGCAGAAATCAAAATTAAATATGAAAAATTAAAGGGCTATAATATCTACCTTCGGGGTGGCAATTGGCATCAAAATTTGAAGATGTTTTTTTTTTTTTTTTTTTTTTTACAGAAAATTTGAAGATGTTTCTGCTTCCATCTCTGGAAAAATCATTCAGTATCCAACAGAAATCCAACACGTGTCAAGACCATAATCCTATTGGGTTAACTTTCAGCAATATAGTGAAGCCGGCACCATGTGATTGCACCTCACACCCGTGACCTGGACCCCAACCAAGCGCTCCGTGGGACCCAGTACACGTAGGCTCGGACTTATCAGGCTCGGCACCGAACCAAGAATTTGAAAATTTCGAACGTTACAACGTTCGACAAATATACTAAGTAGGAGGACGAAAAAGCCCTTTATTTTAATTTAAGTACCTGTATCCAACAACCTTATTTTAATTTTAGTGGCTGCTTTTAAAGACTGGTAAATAAGTTCATAGTCTACCCGTTGCCGGTTTTCTGATATGCATTTATTATTACCTTGAAATATATATGTTTTTACTTAAGACATTTTTAGTGCATTTTTTTAATAGTTTTGTTATTTTCATTCAAAAGTACAATTGTTTTTTTAAATAAAAATAATTGTATTTTTAATTAAAACTATCGATATTGTTAAAAATATATTTAAATTGCATGGTTCACCCTGCACAAGAAATGTACTCTTTTAATTATTTTTATTAATAATTTTCTCTACAAATATAAAATATATAATTTTCATATTGTTGTGTATATCTTTAAAATAACTATATCTAGTTTTACAATTCTCTTCTATGCATTTTTATTTATTATTATTATTTTTTAACGATTTGATATCCACTAAAAAAACAGACTAATTTGGGGATGATCTCACTGTTCACTAGTAAGGTTCTCAATTCAAATCGAGAGATAAGTTACGTATGAACCGATTCATCTAAAAAATTGATGACATTTTATAAGTTTCAAACCTGAAACTTAGAGATGGACATTTCCTACGTATTTTTTACTATAATGAAATTTTACCGCATGATTTATTTTTTCCGGTCAAGAGTTTCTTTCTTTTCTTTATGATTTTCTAACCATTGTTTCGTAAATTTGGTAATAAAAACAAGACAACTACTATGCAGTAACAATTAAAACCATTTTGAGCCTTTGGCTCAAAGATAACAAAAGGGTTTGGTAAAAAGATTGACGCTTAGTATTCAAGCCCATATAGTTAGTTGTCTTCTTATTATTATAGTTAATTAATTATTATCTTATATTATTATAATTTTCAAATAGTTTGACACCAGCTTTGAAGTTAACCGCTTACAACCAAAAAGTCATTGCCTGAAAATGACACACTGCCCACCGACCTGTGGGGAACTTTTATTTCTAACTTCAAATTTCATGTTAATTTTTTCTAATTCAAAGTATTTGTAACCAAATGGTCCATCTTGGATACTAAGCGAAGCAACATTTACATATCTAAGTGAAAGATATGTGGTCAAAGCTTAAAAGTGACAATTGGCAATACACTAAACATTTAAAAATAAGTGTTTGATGGAAGACGGAAACTTATATAGGACATGATCAATGAGTATTCACGAAGATGCAATTCGATTATATTATAAAGATATATGTGACTCAAATATTTAAGTGAGCATCGGTTTATATATGAGAACGTCTTTCACAAGAGTGTCTCGAAAATATTTTTATTTCAATTAAAATTTTGCGTGTACAACATTTATTTTATTTGGTGATTTAAATTTGTGGAAAAAAATGAAAAGGGCAAAGGTGTCAAAAACTATGGAAAAAAACCGCCTCTACTCAAATTTGAATATATGACGTGTCCACACTTTCAATTTAAATTTAATTGGATAATAATTGAAGGAATTGTTTAATCATTAATATATTATTGTTATTATTTTATTGGCATCATTGGTTTGGAGCATCTCAAGTTGCTATCCACTTAAATTTGATAATTTAAAATAAAACACCAAAAGTTTCATCGATAAATAACAAAAAAATTCACTAGTATTATTCCACGGGTGAATGTGTTCTTTATCTAAATTTATTTGGTCGAAATTGTGAGAGAGAGAGAGAGAGTAAAATTTATCAAAACTTTAAAGATGAAACATCAAATTCAAATATTTGTAAGACTAATGAAACTTCGTTGATAAACATAATCGAAAATGCATGAAGTAATTATAATGTCGTATTATATTTTTTTAAGAAAAAAAGCTTATTTAATTACAAAAATGACAAAAATCGAGAAGATCATTAATAAAGTTTTGAAATTCTAGCAAAATAAAAGAATATGTTAATCCATTGATATTTTGACGAATAAGATTTAAAATAAACGAAACATTCCTTTTCTAAGATTTTTTTCCTTCCTCTGCAAAATCCACAAATAGCGTGGTTATTATAAATTGTGTAGTTTTTATGACCCAATTAAATTCGATTTGAATGCAATGCTTGCATCATACTCAAAATATTATCATATATTGTCCTATCAAAAGCTATGGCTTTAAATTCTATTTTTATGACTTACAACCGGCCAACATTCAATTGCTTGTACGATTTTATACTAATAACAGGCAATATGAATTGCACACTTTACTGATTTAAAAAAATAAGACATGAATATGACAACCACCATTAGGGTTAAACATCAAACCAAACTATTTGATACTCGATTTGAAATTGTTCGGTAAAAGTTCGTTCAAACTCGGTTAGATTAGATATCAATTAAGCTTGAACATAAATTTATGTTCGGTGCAATCTAAAGTCCTGGTTCGAGTTCGAGCTCGATAAATTTAAAAATAATAAAACAAGTATAAAAATGTCAAACTACTCGAGCTCGGTTCGTGTTTGGCTCGATTAAAGCTTCGTTCGAGTTCGATTCGCGACTCGAGTCATTTACGGCTCTAACTATCATAATATTGGATTTGTGTTATCTATTTTCATTGTGTACCAATATCCCATTTATTTCATTCCTCCACGATATATAGTTTGGTATGACTTATTATGATTCATTCGAAAATAATCATATGTCAATCAATTTATATATTTGCCATCTAGATCGTAATGTCATATAAATATGAGAATCCAATATTATTTAATTGATATTTATGTGATAACATAACAAATATAATAGTTATATAAATTGGTGTTCATTAGACCATCATGCAATTATTTTTGTATGATTCATTTAACATATACTAATAAAATAAAACATGATATTAAAACATAATAAAAGCCAATGACATCCTCCATCAAACTCCAAAGCAAATCACAAGTAATCAAATTAAAGATATTTCCTTTATTTGATTTCATTGCCAATAATGAAAACACATGTTTCCCTTTTCTTCTATCCATTTTTTCACCAAACTTAATGTCTTTTAAAATATCTTGAGCAATTTTCTTCATTTCCTTTATAGCACCAGCTTTAATGCCAGAAAGTTGTCTTTTGATTGAATTTCTCTTCTAGCTTGGGACTACCACATAAAAATCTTCACAAAAATTTCAGATAATTTTCAAAACTTAAATTTAAAACATTTTGTGGTTAGTTGAAGAGACATCATACCCTCCTTTTTAAACAAACGATGAAAAGAGCTTCATTGTGTATGTGATTTAAAAAGAAAAACTGATGAGTCATTATGTTGTTAGATAATTCATAAATTATTTATAACAAAAATGGGTATTGTAGTTAAATGGATAAATGTGTAAATAATACACTTAATTTAAATTTGTCCCATAAGACACGTCTCACACTAGAATTTATCTTGATGAATAAGTTTTGAAATGATTATAATATCAATGTTGAGATTTTTTTGAAGTTCAATTATATAAGAATTTACCTTCCTGATAAATTTGGTCTTGGAAATTGAATTAAGAGAGATCTAAAGTGTTTATTATTTATTTTTGGTAATAGTTTGGTCAAAAGCTTTTGAAGGGAAGATTAGTAATGTCACGTTGAATTTTACATTTTAGTTAGGAATATTAATGAAATAAATTAACAGGTCTTCTTATTTTTCTGACAAAATAAAAATTTAAAAGGGAGTAAAATATTAAATTAACTAAAACTGAAGGCCAAGGAAGAAAAATCAAAATAAGGGAAGACCCTGAAACAGTTGGGCACCGAGCCTGGAGGTTCGGAGCGAGGTCTGTATTCATGTGACGAAAATTATATTCAAAAAAGGCACACACTCATGCTCACAGTATCGCTACCATTATCAGTATAAAGCGGAGAAGTTGCTTTTGAAGGTTATAGAGAGAGAAAGAAAAGCGAAGCCATGGCCAATTCATCACTGTAGAGTTGTTGTAGAGTGAGAGAAAAGTTATCGATTATTTATGTGTGTATATGTTATCGCATTGATCATTGATCTCTGCTTTCTCATTCTCACTCGCATTGAGGGAAGATATTCATAGAAGGTCCGATCAATTTTTTATTGGATGATTGCGTGTATGTTGGATTGATATTCGAGATTTGGTGGTTTTTTTAAGTGAATTGTGAATGGCGGCGGTTGAAGTTGCATTGTCCTTCTCTGCGGCGTCAGTTGTGGAGGATGTTCTTCAACAGCACGAAAATCGATCTCGTGATCTTGATTTTGATGCCCGCAGGGCGGAAGAAGCCGGTAGGTTTCAATCTTTTCGGGTTTAATTCTGTAATTTCAATCGACGTTTTTTTTTTTTTTTTTTTCCCGTGAAATTCAGATTTGTTTGAACCGCATAAATCCATATGAACTCCATTTTTATTGCTCGCTTTACTGTTTGAAAAGCACTGTGAGGTTCTTGTTGATTATTGATAACTGAATTTCGCTCTATGCAGAAGTTTTCGACCTTTTCTTCTTTTGATTTTTTTGTTATTGTTTATTTGATGCTGCTTATCGGATTAAGAGAAATATTTACTTGATAATTTTTTTGCTCTATCTAACTTAAGTAATATGTATTTATAATTCATGCAATCATTTTCGAGTAACAAAGTGTACTCCCATTGTAGCAATACGAAGATATGAAGCTGCTGCATGGTTAAGAAAAGTGGTAGGAGTAGTGTGTGCAAAAGATTTGCCGGCCGAACCTTCTGAGGAAGAATTTAGACTTGGGTTAAGGAGTGGAATAATTCTCTGCAACGTGCTTAATAAAATTCGACAGGGAGCCGTGCAAAAGGTCAGAAAAGATGTATTTCGATCTTATTGAATTCTTCTTGTTTTTGTTCTTAGAAATCAATTACAAGCATGTATGTTCCTTTGAGGTGTTCGATTTTGATCCGTTTATTGCAGGTAGTTGAAAGTCCATGTGACCCTGGACTTATACCAGATGGGGCTGCATTGACAGCTTATCAATACTTCGAGAATGTGAGGAATTTTCTTGTAGCTGTACAAGAGATGGGAATACCTACTTTTGAGGTTTCTGATTTTGAGCAGGTTAGCATTAATTATAAATTAATCTGGACCATATGCTGAGTTCGAACAAAGAATACATCCTTATATTGATGAATAAATTACCTCTGATTATCGTTTAAAAGTTAGAACATTGCTAGATGGTAGTTCAAGATTGTCGATTTTTTCAGGGTGGAAAATCTTCAAGGATTGTGAATTGTGTGCTGGCACTTAAATCTTACTTTGAATGGCAACAGTCGGGTGGAAAGGGGAGTTGGAAATTTGGTGGGAATGTTAAAACCACCACATCTGGAAAACAGTTTGTGCGTAAAAATTCTGAGCCATTCATGAATTCCCTGTCGAGGTGCACATCGGCGAATGAGAAATCTCTGAGTAATTTGTGTACAGACAAAAAGATGTTAACAAAGCGGTATGTACTGTCAATTATAGCAGGCATTCATTCTCCTTTAGCACCCATGATATGTAGATCCACACTGGTGCACTTTTGATTCATTTTGCAGCCAAACTATTCCTTGAGTAAGCTTGTACATGCAATCCTATCAGATAAGAAGCCTGAAGAAGTTCCAAATGTAAGATGTGCACATATTAAATGTAGTTGTAATTCCATTATGGTCCTCATTTAATGAGAATTTCGACTAACAGCTCCAAAGTTGTATTCTCTAATGGATTCTTTTGGTTTCTTTATCATATGAGAACAAGAATAAATTTTTGTACATTGAATACTTCTTTTATATATTTTCTTGATTTACTTTTTAAATATATGTCTGTATGTATTTTGTAAATATCATTTCATCTTGATTCTTGACTGACGTTTTCCCTGTTTTACAGCTTGTTGAGTCTGTATTAAGTAAGGTCATGGAGGAGTTTGAACACCACGTTTCAAGCCAAATTGAATTGGTTTGTTTTCTTTACAATCCATATAAATTTCCAATAAGCTAGTGGTAACTTATTTGTGCACACATCTTATGATAGTTTGTGAATATTTATGTGATAATTCTGTTTTCATGAAATTGACACCTCAAGGAACGCTTTGAATATTCTTTGGACACATCATTTCATTTATGTATGTTTGTTCATGCGACAGAAAAAGGCTAATTCAAGAGACACTAATATTTCTCATGGCAACAAATCCATGATAAACCCTTGTTCACTTGATGCACAGGTAAATGTTGGATTGTAGATAAAATCTATAGCTAGGTGATCAATTTTATGTTGGGGTGTGTTTGCTTTACTGACACATTCTTCTTGTTTCGAGTAAAGATTGAACAAAAGAATTTGGTGATTCCAAACAACAATCAACAACAAAATGGATTTTATGATGCAAAATCTGAAAGTCTCGTCATGAAGCAGAAAATGATTGTTGAACAACAACAAAAAGATATTAAGGTCAGAACCAAATTGAGCAGAATTATTCTCTGTTGTAATTGGCATGCTTTTTTTTTACCATTTTGCGAGTCCCAAGCTGATAATATGTTACCATGTATCTGGTCTAGATTCTAAAGCAAACTCTTTCTACTACGAAAGCTGGTATGCAGTTAATGCAAATGAAATTCAATGAAGAAATTGGCAACCTTGGTAGGTATTTTATATAAGTGTTGATTATATGGTGTGAATGGCTCATGGTAGGGCATGTTGGGGAAATTGTTTTAAAAAAATCAAATTTTTTTTTCACTTTGACAGAGATTTCAATTGCACTTCACAGGAATCCATATTCATGGACTAGCATATGCTGCTTCTGGTTATCATAGAGTTCTTGAGGAAAACCGGAAGCTTTATAATCAAGTCCAGGACCTGAAGGGTAATTTTGTTGCTTCTGACTGAGTTTTATTTTTACTATCTTCAACCAATAATCATAAAGTAACTTAATATTTGTAAATTATTATCCAATCAGGAAGCATTAGGGTCTATTGTCGTGTCAGGCCATTCCTTCCCGGACAGTGTAATTACATGAGTACTGTGGATCATATTGAAGAAGGAGTTATAACAATTAATACTGGCGCGAAAATGGAAAAGGACGGAAATCCTTCAACTTCAACAAAGTGTTTGGACCTACTGCAACACAAGGTTACGTCTTAACTCAGGGCTTTTTCACCTAGTTACTCTTTGAGGTTTGACGAAGATATTCATGATTGTCCATTCATCTCCTTCAGAGGAGGTATTTTCAGACACCCAACAACTAGTAAGATCGGTCCTTGATGGCTTCAATGTTTGCATATTTGCTTATGGTCAAACAGGATCTGGAAAAACTTTCACAATGGTACGGTATAATCATTAATTAATTTCTTTACTAGGGTCGCTTTCACTTGGTTATATTTGGAACATGTATGTCAATGTTGATTGTGTTTGTACTTTATCCAGAGTGGACCCAAGGATCTCACAGAGAAGAGCCAAGGGGTGAATTACAGGGCTTTGAGTGATTTGTTCCTACTTGCTGAGCAGAGGAAGGACACTTTCTTTTATGAAGTGTCTGTTCAGATGATCGAGATTTACAATGAACAAGTCAGGGATCTTCTCATGACCGATGGATTACCTAAAAGATATCCTTCCACAATCTATTTTTCTGGCCTGATAGAATGAATTATTAGAATTTGATTATAATTTCTAACCAAAATTATGAAATCTTGAAGGATTCCTTTACTATGAACACATTAGAAATTCAAACAGTTCTCAGACAGGCCTCAGTGTACCAGATGCAAGTCTGGTCCATGTCTCTTCAACATCTGATGTTATTGATCTGATGAACATTGGACAAAAGAACCGTGCAGTGGGTGCAACAGCACTTAATGACCGCAGTAGTCGCTCTCACAGGTGTGCAATTCGAAACTAAGTTCATGTTCTTGTGGTGAATTTTTCGACTGAACTTTCTTATTATTACAGTTGTTTAACAGTTCATGTCCAAGGAAGAGATTTGACTTCCGGAGCTATTCTTCGAGGTTGCATGCATCTAGTTGATTTGGCCGGGAGTGAGAGAGTCGACAAGTCTGAAGTGACAGGTGATAGACTAAAAGAGGCCCAACATATTAATAAGTCTCTTTCAGCATTGGGTGATGTAATATCATCTCTTGCCCAAAAGAACTCACATGTCCCCTATAGAAATAGCAAACTAACACAACTTCTGCAAGATTCGCTTGGTAAGGATCATGCACCCTAAGCTTACTCGATTAAAATTTATTCTACTTATTCTACTCGATTAATTTCAATGGCTCTCAATCTGATATCCTATATAGGAGGGCAAGCAAAGACATTGATGTTTGTTCACATAAGTCCTGAACCTGATGCTGTTGGAGAGACAATCAGTACACTTAAATTTGCTGAGCGTGTTGCCACTGTTGAACTTGGTGCTGCACGTGTAAATAAGGATTCAGCAGATGTTAAAGAACTCAGAGAACAGGTCCACATTTCTTATTTCTCTAGCTTGGTTGAACGGTTGGATAAGCTTTTATAGCAGCTCAGTAGCTTGCTTTCTGTGATAGATTGCCAGTCTTAAGGCTGCCTTAGCAAGGAAGGACGGAGAAACAGTGCCGACACAGCGGAAGGTACCCGGGAGTCCATGTAGCATGCAGCAATCACCCTGTCAACCTAGTTTAAATGCTAGAAATGTCGGGTTGCAATCACCGAATGGCCTGAGGAAGCCAATGGAAGATGTAGGCAACATAGAGGTAAATAACTTCCTTGTCACAATTGTTATATATGGCTATCATCACTAAGGTTAGTTAGACACAACCTTATGGTAATAGCAACTATATAAATATCGAAATTGTGATTGTAACTCATGAGGGAGTTTATTTGAATTATTTGAAAAAATCTCTAAACTTTGATGTATTTGGTATCTCTAGTGAGTAGCGAGTAAGGAAAGCCATCTAAAAACATCTTCAACATAGTTTGATTTCTGCTTACTACACAGGTTCGTGGAATTTCTGCAATGATGCAAAAGAAACAAAGTTTGGATTTAGACGAGCTACTCGGGAATTCCCCTGCGTGGCCACCTTTCAACCAAAGCAATGGGGATGATGATCGAGAACCAGGGGCGGGTGAGTGGGTAGACAAGCTCATGGTGAACAAGCAAGATAGAGTTGAAAATCCATCTGTCTATTGGGATCCCAACAACGCCAACATTTCTCATATCTTCAATCAAAAATATTTATCAGATTCTTACACTGAGAAGCCATGTAGCCTATCTCCTGCAAATAACCACTTTGTCAATACTATCTATGATTTGGATGAGCTTGATGCTAGAACCAGCGATTCATCCGAAGATTTGCTTTGGCAGTTTAACCATTCCAAACTTGGAGGCTTCAGCAATGGGATTGGACAAAAGTCGAGAAACCTCATCCGAAACAAACGAAAAGTCCTGAGATCAGGTAATTTCAATAATCTTGATGATTGGTTTAATATACAGCAAATGAATCTTATATGCTGATTTCAACATATTGATAATGTACATCAGGACAATGATTCCGAAATTAGGCTCTTCATCTCGAAAAGCAGTCAGTGGAGCTGGCCTTGGCCATGCGAGGATTAGTAGGCAAGTTTCTGAAATGAAACGAAAAACAGTGTCCAGAAAGTAGAAGAATTGTCATGAGCTCTTCTTCTATACAAGTATGAATGTAAAGTTTTTTTGTTTTTTTATCATTCCTTCATGTACAGGCACCAAGAGCAATTATTCTAGTTGCGACAGAGTAACAATATGGCCGATATCATGCAATGTATTTTGATTTTTGTCTTATTTTATGTTCCACTCGAAAAAATGATGGCCGTGTGAGTTCTTCAAGATACGGATCATCATGTCACCACCTGGATGTAGAGGACGGTCATGTCAAAGCTTATAAAAACCGGTGTCAAGAATTCGAATTGTAGTGAACTGCATTTCACTAGATTGACTTTTTAGTTTTTCTAAGATGTGTTTTTTTCACATTCATTAGTATATATTCAATTTCATTATCAATGTGTTTATAAATGATTACATTGGCACGACTTAACAAGGTTTGATTAGATCATTTTGCTCACAATTTCTTTGATTTTAATGATTGTGTTTGATTAAATTATGATGCTCACAATTTCTTTGATTTTAATAATTGTGTCGTTAGACAACAAACTTTGGCAGTATCTTATCTCTTATTTAAAAAAAAAAAGAAAGAAAGAAAGAAAAGAAAAAAATCTCAAATTCAATTGAGTTTTAATTTGAGTAAAATGATTTACTTATAAATTTGAATAAAATGATTTATTTTTCAATTAGGATAGGATGATTTACTTTCTATTCAATATTTTTCTTTATTCCTTACATATATTGTTTTATTTTGCATTGTAATAGTGTTATTTTCGAACCACGTATATTAAAGCACAATAAATTTGGTACTATCTAATAAAATTCAAATTTATTATAGAATCAATGTCAATAAAGTAATGTCTCATTTTCAAGAAATTATTAAGACATAATGCCTCATTTTGTTCAAAAATACTGAATTTACTTAAATTTATACATGATTCGAAAATAACAGTTATGCATCAAACTCATCACTCTCAATAACTTCAGTAAAATTCAAATTCAAATATATTAATGAGTCAACGTTAATAAAAGTAAAGTTAATAAATACATGAAATATATTAATTAATGTGTTTTTCTGCCAATACACCTCTCCTAATGCTCATCATTCATATTGTGGGTCTGATGGAGGCGATGGGTCGGCAAGGTAGAAGTCGATTGGTGGGGCGGCCGCGCACAGCGGGAGAATAGATAGAAATTTAGGCTACTTTTGTTTGAATTTAAGTGTGCGTGAGAAGTCATAACTTTAAATTCATGGGATGTAATGAGGAAAGAGAATAGATTAGTGTGGATGAAGTATGAGATTTGAAATAAATCCTTAATTCATATAAAATGAGACCGGTAAGTTCTAAATTCATGCGCGTGAGTCTCAAAACAATCACAGGATTATAAGGGAGTAATTGATCAATAATGGGGGTGCGAAAAATTTGGGCCTTTAAAAAATAAAAGATGTAGTTACGGGCCTCATTCAGTGGAAGCCCATTAAGATTATGGATAGTTTTATGAGGAGCCCAATGTTTTAAATTTAACAGCAAATTGGCGCAAAACCCAAACCCTAAAACCCTTTCGCCGGAGATAATCACCGATTCTGCGTTTCCTTTCACAGTAGCTCGCAATTTGAATTATGCACCGAAATTCGAGCGAAATGGATCTCGATTCCGACGCTGAAAAGCTCAAATCTCTGCAATTATTGTCCCTCGATGAAGAGGACGATGAAGACGAAGCTCAAAACGACGAAGTTGAGGATGAAATCAGTGATGACGATGATGACGAAGATCAGATACCGATGAGCCTAGGTTTTCCGGAGAAGCCTAAAAATCCGTGGTCATTGCGCCGCCAATATTTCCCGAGCAAAGCTGGTGGCTCTCCGGTAATTCGACGGACTTTCGTTGGCAAAATTTGGGCGGAATTTATTATTTTGTTCGGCGAGCTAATAATATATTTCTTTCTAGCAGTATTTTCTAGTGATTTGTCTCTTTCTTTCTGAACAACATTACGTATCTGTTGATTTGCTGTTGTTTGAGACTGAAGAGGATATGCTAACGTTTAACGATTTCCTTTTTAACAAAAATTGATATTTTTAATTTGTTTGTGATTTAGGCATGGTTGGATCCCATTAATTTGCCGTCAGGAAAGTCGAGTCTTTGTGATTTTTGTGGTGAGCCTTTGCAGTTTCTGCTCCAGGTGTAGTAAAAATACGTAATATACTTTTGGGAACTACTTTTATTGTTATTTTCTCTTTCTCATTTCATGTGTATCTGTAACTGTGCTTACTGCTTCAAAAATAAGGATTTTTGCTGACACTCTGTCTCACTATTTATTGTTGATCAATTAAGTAGGTTTATGCGCCTTTAAATGAGGAATCTACTTTCCATCGAACGTTGTTCGTGTTTATGTGTCCCTCAATGGCCTGTCTTCTTCGTGATCAGCATGAGCAGTGGAAACGGCATCCAGAAACTCAATCCAGAAGGTATGTCTTTTTATTTATCAGCCCACAAAGTCTTAGGTTGCTACTACTATAGTAAAATGATTTGACATATAAGTGTCCAATATTCTGTACTATATTAAATAATTTTGTCATTTAAACTATCCAATCTTCTGTACTATAATTAAATAGTTTTGACATATAAGTATCCAATATTCTGTACTATAGTTAAATGATTTTGACATATAAATATCCAAATTCTGTCTCTGATTAAAAAATAGTTTAACAGTGTAAAGGTTTTTCGGTGTCAATTGCCGGGTGAACTCCTTTTACTCCAGTGATGCACCATCTGAAGATGGAAGTCAGCAGCCTTTGACATCCGGAGGTACGTTGCTAATGTACTGGATATTTTCCTAGCCATTATACTTTTGCCATGACAGAGTCTATAATGGTTCCCTACCCCCACCCCCAAAAAAATGCTCTACCATTGGATAGGCATTAATTTGTATTAGTTCGGATTGAAAATTATCCCGAACATGAGAGGAGTTAAAGAAAATGAAAGAATGTGCTGGATGACTGAAAGTCGAAATTTATGTAGTAGGTATAGTAGATTAAGGATGTATTGTTTATTTTTTGTGAAGCTCATAGACTTGCATGTATGCTGGGATATTTCTTCATCTAATGCTCTGCAAAATTGTTATAGCAATGCTCTGTAATTGGTGTGGTACGTGGAAAGGGGACAAAATTTGTAGTAGCTGTAAAAGAACACGATACTGTTCTGGGAGACACCAGGTATATAAGCTTAACTCCCAATTATGAAAGAGACGCTGCTTTAATTTTTCAGGTAACAAATTGTCATAACTATTTCCAGGCTGCACATTGGCGGTCTGGTAAGTCAAGTCATAAAGTCGTATGCCGACAGTTGGAGACTTCCGGAACAGAGTCTGAATTTGGTAATGCTTTTATAGAATTAAAATAATTATGATATGTTGCTAGTGTGAGTAGTTTTAGTTGGATAGGACACATTTCTGATATGCTTACATGTTAGAAATCTGAATTCCTCTTGATTCATAATCTTTTTACATAAAAAGATTTGATTTATCGACCATCTTCAGTGATATACTATTTCAGCTAAAGTATGCATATGGCACAATTCTTTTTATGATTCTGCTGGACATTTAGTGCTCTGGGTTGTCGACTGAACATTATGCTTGAACTATTAGAGATTTCTTCCAAGTATACATTTTGTGCCGAAAAAGTTAAAATAGAACATTTCTGATATAACATGGATTCATATTGTTATTGGCAAACAGCTGCCAGCAACTCCCTTTGGCCGGAGTATGAGATCACAAATGAGGATGAGTGTGACCTTGATGAGGAGATGTCAAATGATGATCAACCTTCTAGTTCATTGATTACCAGACGCCGGACAGATGATACATTCGGAAATTTGATGACGTATTTCAAGGTGAATTTCTTATCTGTTGATATCCTGTATTGTTAGGCTATTAAATGATAATCTATGCAATCATTTTGATTATTGATCAGGGAACTGGTGACAACAGAAGTTGGGCATCTTTCCAGGAAAGAATATCTCGGTCACCTGACCAAGTCCTGAGGTGACTTCTGCTGGCATTTGTTCTTTTTCTCCTTCTAGCTGCATTCCGAACATCATATATGTGATGTTGCTGCTGTCTAATTCACACTTAACATGAAAAATCTTTGATATCTAGATACTCTAGCTCTGCTCAAGCAAAGCCTTTATGGCCCGTATGCAGTGGTCGGCCATCAAAAATTGATATTCCCAAGTGTCAGAATTGTGGTGGCACTCGTGCCTTTGAATTCCAGGTGCGGTCTTTTTAGTAATTAATGAGTGGTTGTTCCATTATTGAAGTTATTGAACCAAATGCTTACTGGCAAGTAGATTAGCTTCCCACAACCTCAAGTCTAATAAAATTAGAGGATAAATTTGACTGCCCAAATCTTTAAAGTTTCCACATTCAACCCAGCTAGTTAGATAAAAACTATAAACCTCGTATTGTAAATTTACACCATCATGGCTCTGAAACTAATTGATGTGTAAATGAGTTGTGCCAGCTCGCGATTTAACTTGGAATAGACTCAGGAAACTTGGGTTTGCCTCGGAATTAATTGAATCGATCTCAAACTACTCAAGTTGCTCTTGAGCCTTGCAGTGTTGCAGGCTTCGCCAAGTGGTAGTGGATCCCAACTGCCAACTAGGTGCGTAAGTGACCTATTTTTTTAGGTTTAAGTTCACTTGTTATATTGGGCCACAGAAATATGGACAACGGCAGCCTTTGTGAGAGCGGACAATCAGTGAATTAAGAGAATTGATTAATAAATCAAGATAAAATACATTCATTACTAGGCAAGATCAAGTGTGCAAGGCAGAGCCGGCGAGACTATGAAGGAATTCTATATCTATTTCTATCCTAGATCTGTGATTTGGCTTTTTTCTTTTTCACTGAATAATAAAAAGGACTTTGCCAGTTAGGTCAACTAGTTGGTGCCTAGCTCTATCTAAGTAGAAAACCACACAATCTAGCTGATTAGAGCAAAATCACAACCTTGGCCGCTTTTGCATTTTTAGAGTCCTATCAAGCTCAGGGTAGTACATGTTGCTAGGAATGGCAAAAATGACCCACCCGTATAAGAAATGTAGCAGGACAGCCTCGCCCTATACGAGGAGCAGGGCCGATTTCGGTCTCTATTTCGTCCCATGCTACTATTAATTTAATATTTTCCTCTTCTTTTCACTTGAATTTTTTTTTGGTCAGTACAAGAATGAGATCTCTATTGTTGTACAACACAAGACCAGAATTCTTGCAACCACTCTTTCACCCTAGAGTTGATCCAATCAGGAGGGTCAACTGGTGAATCTGCATCCTTAGCCAGACAATGTGCCGCTCCATTGAACTCCCTCGGTATATATCCAAGCAACCAGTTGTCATGCCTTCGGATATCACTGCTAGTTCTCTCCAAGGTGTACCCACCCCGGTTCCAAAGTGCTCTTCCCTAGAACTGCTGTTATGGCTTTCATATAATCTGAGAGAATCAATATTTTCTCATTCCCTTTCTCCTTAGCCAAATCCACACACTTAGCAATTGCCCCGATCTCCGCTTCCAATGGTGAGTCCAGAACTCCTAAAGAATTTCCCTTACTGCAAAAAGATTGCCCTTGACATCAATAACAACCATACCGTAAGCACTAGTACCTTTATCTGGAATAAAGCTCGCATCTGTCATCATAACCAGTGCTTCCGCTGGGTCTTTCAACATTCTCTTAATCCACGAGAGTCCCTTATTGCAGTTGTTGCCGCCTTAAACTCTTCTACCATTGTAATCGCCCATTTGATTTCCATGAATGAGACATTGCGTTTAATTTTCTTTGAGGTACTTGAACTATGCAGGCTGTCGCATCTTCTCTTCCAAATCCCCCAAGCCGTTGCCACAATTAACTCCATTGATAATCCCTGATTATAGTGGAGAAGGCAATCCAAAAATTCTAAAGGATCTTGCTCAATTTCTGGCCCCTCCGGCAATATAATTGCCATCTCTTTCCAAACCTCCTTAATATTTGAACAAATAAAAATGGCATGGATTGTTGAGGCTCTCGAATATACACATAAACCACAAGACGGGGCATTGACACATGATATCTTACCAAATTTCCTTCAGTCGGTAATATGTTTTAGTACACTTGCCACCAGAAAATTTTAAGTTTTGGTGGAATCTTCATCCTCCATAGTTCCTTCCACCAGTTTTTCTCCATTTTCGAACTTCCTGGCTTTTGTGTAGTAGCATGACTATCTAGAATCTTCATGCACCTCCTGTAACCCATCTTAACTGTATATTTCCCTTTGGATGATATTTCCAGTACCTTGAGTCAATACCTCCTTCCCTTCGAATCTACGTTGTCATTATTTCTTCAGCTACATAGGGCAGAAAGTCTTGTCTTATAGCTGCCTCCTCCTAATATCCATCTCCACTAATATAGGCCGCAACTTTCCGCCCTTGAATAGCGCACGTAGAAGGTGCTGAAAGACCCCAATTCACAAACCAGTTCCTTCTCCCCGCTTCTATTTCTCTTCCATTAACAACGAGCCAGATAAGACCTTGCTTAAGTAAATCCCTTCCCCAACACAACGACCTCCAAACAAACTAAGGATTGTTCCCCAGCTAGGCATCCATTACATCGCAACTTCTAAAATACCTGGCCTTAAAAACTTGGCTTGCTAATAAATCAGGATATACTATCATCCTCCATACCTGTTTCGCTATAAGTGCTTGGTTAAAGGGGCTAAAACTTCTGAATCCCATGCCTCCTTCCTCCTTCGGCTTGCAAAGTCCTTCCCACGACTTCCAATGAACACCTCCCTTGTTGTCTCCTCCCCACCAAAACCTTGCACAGATTCCCTCCATTTCTTTACATAACGATACTGGAAGTCTAAAGCATGCCATTGTATACGTCGATATTGCTTGCAAGCCTCTTGAAGGGTAGGTTTTTGTGTGACAATTTCGTTAAATTTAAATGCATAAGAAACAGATGTAATACATCGAAGACTTAACCTGATCCACCGCTTGCGAGAATCCCAGTTTGCCCAGCATCGCTTCAATAAATCTCCATTCTACCCAGTCACACGCCTTGCTCATATCCAGTTTTAAGGCTGCATAACCATCTTTACTCCTGGAATTCCTTAACCAGTGCATGCACTCAAATCCAATGAAAATATTGTCTGTGATCAATCTCCCGGGACAAAAGCACTTTGATTGTGATCAATGATTTTATCCATCACCGCTCGGAATTGATTAGTAAAGTTCTTGCCACGATTTTGTAACTTGTGTTACACAAACTTATTGGTCGGTAGTCAGTAACTCATTTCGGCCTCTTAAATTTAGGGATAAGTGTAACTACCGTGTCATTCTACTTGTCTAAGGATTGATCCTCATTAAGAACAGCTTTCACCTCCCTATAAACATCCTCATCATTTTTCTCTCAAAGGGTGTGAAAAAACTTGCAGGGTAGCCATTCGGTCCCGGTGCCTTTGATGGATTCAAATCAAACACTGCTTTTCTTATTTTTTTCATCTGAAAAATCATTTGCAAGGTATGAGTTCATATCATCGTCCACTCCGACCTCCACAAATTCCATTATGTGATCAATGTATTCCCAATTTGGCTCCTTGGATGAGAATAGCTCCTCATAGTGCCTCATTATACATCTGACCATTTCCTCATTCGTCTTCCATTTCCTCATCTTTTGGAACCGGGGTGTGTACAACTTGGAGAGAATCAGAAGAGAAACCCGAAGACATGACAAATGGTCGCTTGGATACATACCGAGGGAGTTCAATGGAGCAGCGCATTGTCTTGCCTAGGACGTAGACACCCTCCTGATTGGATCAACTCTACGGTGAAAGAAAGGTTGCAAGAATTCTGGTCTTGTGTTGCACAACATTAGAGATCTAATTCTTGTATTGACCAAAAAAATTTACAATTCAATACATGGCCTTTCAAATTATTGCAATCATATCACGTTAGTATTTCCCGGCACGTCTGATGATGTGTCCATTTGTAGAACTGCCAAAAAAAAACTAAATAAATTAAAAGGTTGTGACTAAATTGAAACAGTAACAAAAGGTTGTGAATTTATTTAAAAAACTTTCCAGCTGCTACGTAGTATACCGTGCCGGAAAATAGTAATGTGATATAATTGCAAAAATTAAAAGAGTCGTGTATCGAATTGCAAATTTTAAGAATATATGCTATAATTGATAAAACCTATAAAAGTCATGTTTTTTGTGCAATTAACCCTACGAGTAATCAGGTTGCTACCGAACCTACCCACCCCATCCCCTCCCCTCCCTCCTCCTACCAAAAAAATGAGGGCTGAGTTAAGAGTCGAGCCCAGGCTTTCAGTAGTATCAATAGACTCAGCTGTTTTGATTTGTCAAAATATAAAGCTATGACATGGCGTAATTGTTTGTGATTACAGATCTTACCGCAACTACTGTATTTCTTCCATGTGAAAGACGATGAAGATTCTCTGGATTGGGCCACAATCGCTGTCTATACATGTGAGGCTTCATGTGAAGAAGGAGGTACGAGTTATAAAGACGAATTTGCTTGGGTTCAACTTACAACTCAGTCTATATCACACCAATAAATTCAATACACGTTACTATCCAATGACGAGAGAGATTGTGAAACCACAATTATGCTCTCATATCTTACGTTTCCTTTTGATGTGTGAATGAAAAAGACTGTAACTTCAGTTATTTATCTGTCTGCTTGATGCGTCAGTTGTATATTTTTGTTGTCATAACTTATTTTGGAGGAGGTGGTTGGGCTGGAAGAAGATGTCATAAAATTACGAGTTATGATTTTTTTAGGTGGTTGGGTATGCACGTGAAGTTCGCATTCTCCCTTTTGTGATTGCAACTAATGACCATAAATGGAAATTCAATTTTGTTGTTGCAGGGAATGCCCAACTATATATGGGTTATATTTTTATCTGTTGATTTTTTTTTTCAATTTGAAAAATAAAAATTGTAGGTAAATCCAATTCTAATTGGATTGTAAAAGAGAATTCAAAAGGTCATGTAATAATTATGCTAACGTGATATAATTCTAATTTGACCGGTAAATCCAATTTGATACATGTCAAGTTGGGCAAACATGCTAAACAGATTAAAAGTACCACTCAAAATTTATTTTAAATCTTCAAAAGTGCCATAATTATTTGCAAATGTTATTTCTTTTGTTTTAAATCTAATTTTTTTTCTCTATATAAGAACATTTTTAGGATACTAACTGTTTGAATGGTATTTTTTTTTTTTGGATGTTTGATTCAAATTGAAGTGTGTACAGCGTGAACAATCGCACCCTATTATATCAACTACCTAATTTCAAACATTTTAAGTATGTATAAATGATGTTCACATGTCTACACTTGAGCAGTAGTTACAATACTAAAAGTAAAAACAAAGTAAAAGAAAAAAAAATATTTGACTAAGTTATCATTTTCTATGTGGGTGATTTTATGAATCGTATCTCTAAATTTTGTTAAGTTAGATTGTATTCTCATTCGTATTTTAATTGCAGAATATACTCTACAAGTAATGGAAAGAATCTTTGGCTTCAAAGAATCATAATTCGAATCAAATAATTATCAAGAACTGATACAAATAAATCGCATGCAAAATGTGTACGTGTAAAAGTATGTATATACCTATGAATTTTATTACAGTTTACAATATCATCTTTAAATCAAAGCATATTGTCATAGTTTTACTCACTCTCGTATTTTGTAGGTTAATACACGAGAATGAAGATTAAACAATACAAATCTTTATGATCCTGATTGTGGATTCTTATAAAATTTAATTAAGTTTTTGTAAAATTTCTTTTATGCACTAGGTACATACAATTCAAATTCATTTTTAAATAGTATCACTTATCTTCATTGAACAATTTTATTACTGTTTTCACTAAAACACTGAATAGTTGCAACTATTATATAAAAATAATTAATATTTATTTAAAAATACACATGAATTAGTGCACGGATATTCTCAAATATTTTATTTCGAATGGTTATTTTCATAACAGATATTGGGCCATGCTCAGCAGGAGCCCATCAAAATTACGGACATTATATGAGAAGCCCAATATTCGAAATTTAACAGCGAAATTGGCGCGAAACCCTAAACACATCTGAATACTTCAGTGGAAGAATTGAATTAGTTTAATTTCCTTTCAAGCAATATTTTTCCAATGAATTTTTTTCTTATATTTTTAGAATTGAATTAGTTTAATGCCGTATTGTTTATGCCACTGAAGAGGTCTTGCAATTACATTTCTGGCATTTCCATTTAGTCCTTAAGATTAATAATTATTGGTAATTTTGATTTTATTATGATTTAGTCATGGTTGGACACCATTAATTTTCCTTGAGTAAAGAGCAGTGAATTGTTTCTGCGGTGTAGTGAAAACATTGATGATTGAGTTTTGAGAACATTTCATTTTTGAGTGAGTCCTCAAAAATCAAAATAGGGAAATAAATGCAATCTTTCTGTGTTATTGTTTGTTGTTGATTGTGTAAATAGAGGCTTATGCATCAATTTATCACTGAACGTTTTTCATGTTTTTCCTTTATTTATTAAATTATAGTCTGTATCACTGTTTTGATTACTGATTAGTGAAGTGGGTAGCACTAGCAGAAGACTAATGTTTTGATCTACTTTTGCTGGCATCATTTGTAAAATGATTGGACAGTACAAGCACATACATGAAGTTGGTTCATTAATTTTTGAAAATGTTTGATAAGCAGAGCAGATACTGTAACCAAAGCTGTCGGCCATTTGAATTTCAGGTGCGAAAAATCTCTTTAGTAATCCAGTCATTCGACCATTTGTGATGATCGATGCACTACAACCTTCCTTAGTTACTGAAAAATCTATCTCAAGATTCATACTCATATGTATTTTATGTCTAACTGATAGTAGATATAATCACTTATATATTAATATAATTATAAGCGCACGCACATTACTCTAAGCAAGAAGGATACATACATATAAACATAGAATTAAAAAATTTGGGGTTGCCCCCACTTGCCCCTGTCTCTGCTTATTTGACTGCTCAAAACTTCTCATTTCATCGACCTTTAATTTCACATGTGAAAAATTTAGTGTAATATTGTAATTTCACATGTGAAAATTTTAGTGTAATATTGCACCATGCATTCCCAAAATATAGGAAATTAAAAAAAAAAAAAAGGTTCGAATCGGGTCGCGGGGACAATAATCTGCATTAACCCTATTGTATTGCTTGTTTGTTCATATGTATAGTAAATACATTATATAGGCATGCTATTACACTGTTATTCATATAGTATTTATTTAATGGCATGTTAGCTATTACATTGCTGTTCTTAAATATATTATCTAATGTGCTTTTTTAATTGTTCAAATTGTGAATTGAACCCATCACCTCACGACATAAATAGTAATACTTAAATCACTCGAGATGTTCCACATATTTTCTTGATAATTGCCTAGTGTTGATGTTCAAATTATGATGACGAAGTATGGTGTACTTGAGTATTAAAAATTCTTCTTAGGGTAAAATTATACAATAGACAAGAAGCAGGTAATTTAAATTTATGGCATGCATCGTGGGAGAAGGAGTTTTTATTCCCTTTTGGATTGGATGTGTGTGTTATTACAAATCTTCGATTCAACTGGGCCACAATTAATGGTTGTTGTCTGTACATGTGATGTGATGAAAGAAGGCTGGACTTAGAAACCTGAATTTGCTTGCAGCCTTCGACTTACAACTCAATCTATTTCACACCAATAAATTCCCAGTTTAACTTTATTATAAATGCTCAGACAAACGAAATTGGGAAAACACAAATATGCTCTCATATATTCTTTTTGTCTCCACCCATGCATGTTTTCTCATGTCTCCAGACAATGACTTGCATCCTCATATTTTGTTGCTTAATTGGGCTGGCTGTTTTCTTATTTAATCAAATATTGTGTTTATTTTTAAGCAGTATTAGTTGTTTTATTAAATAATATTATTATTAATATTCTCTTCATCTCTGTGTAAGTTACATGTTTGAAAATGACACATATTTTGAAAAAAATTAGTATTTAATATGTAGTGGATTTTGAGATGCACGTGATAAAAAAACATGATAGAGAGAGAAAGAGAAATAAAGGTAAAAAAGAGATGTGTGAAAACAACTAATATTATAAACACAGTAAAATTGGTTTATTGTATACTTTGCACTTATGCCTTGTTATAAATTATAATGTACAAATATTATGTGTTCATATTATTTAGTCAACATATATTGTGAATAAGTTTCATCGGATATTTGTTTGTATTTTGTGTATTTTTTAATAATAATAAAAATATTAATTTGATAATAATATATGTAATAAAAACAATTGTGTTGCACTCAAAGTTATTTATTATTTGTTGTTTTGGCTATTATAATATTGATTTTGGTGGTTGGGAAATAATGCTGGTATAGTTGGTATTGTGGTGGAGCCGAGACTTATGCGTTGAAACAGACAGTGCTGATTCGCTACTGCTGCCTAAAATTGGAAATTCAATTTCATTGTCATACAAATTTCACCAGTTATGTTTTTATGAAATGTTAGCTTCCAAATGTACTCAATTAAGTAGCATAAATTTGGTGGGGCCCATTCATTTTGGGTCGCATTATTATAAAAATTAATTTAGCCATGTGAAGATAACGATAAATTAGCTTTAAAACATTGTCTACACTCCTCTCTCTAGGGATGTTGATATTCAACAATCTTTTAAATTAGGGACTGTGAATTAAGTTTCATGTTAAAAAAATGGATTCATATTTCTCTTCATCTATCTCGACTAGATCATACTATTTATTTATCATGATTTTTTTTTCTTCTAATGTTTTCGGTTGTAATATAGGTCATACATTCAGATTATCGCGACTATTTTTTAATAATATATGTTATACACATCAATTATCACGACTAATACATTTTAGTAATATAAGTCATATTCTTCAATTATCATGATTAATACACTTTGTAATGTTGTCCTATTTTAATATAGAAATATTGTAATTAGGTCTAATAATTTGCACTTCCTTACCACTAACTCTTTAACATAGGGCATACCCTCCACTTATCACGAGTGATAACTTTTAATAATATAGAGGTCATACCCTTCAATTATTACAACCGATACCCTTTAAGTAAAATAGATCACATAGTAGATTTTGCCTTTATTATTATTATTTTACTACTAATGTACAAGTTTTTCTTTTGAAAGGACTACTAATGTACAGTCAAAAGTTACAAGAAAATTGAGTACATTTTAACTTGCATCAAAACTTATTATTTGCTTTTTTATAAAATAATAAATCATCAGTTATATTTATTGAGAGTAAAGTCATTGTACTAAAATTTAATGCGATGTATGGTAAAAATTTAATGTAAATAGGTGTACTCCAATATTTACAATTATCAGGACATGAATATACTAACATTAGAAACACCCTCTTTGTCAGATAGTCTGATCACATGAAATAATTATAATTTATTCATTAATTAAAAATGAGTGGAATTAACTGAAAGTGGGTAAAAATAGACATAATAAACAGAAACAGAAACAGAGAATGTTTATCTGGCAACACCAGATTCATTCTAGCTGAAACTAAAGAGGAAATATCTGAAAGCAATTAAGATATGAATTTGATATTTAATTTTATTGCAAATTCCAAGTATGAATCAACCCAATAATCTCACAAATGTGGCGTTGAAGAATGTACAATGTGAATGAAAAATGAGGAAAAACAGGAAAACGAATGAAAGCAACAAGCAGGCAGATCTTACTTAGTCCCCTCTGTACTACCAAAACTTTTCTTACACATGAATCAAAGAAACTGACACTGTACACAGAATGTAACACCACTTGTACCAAGACGTCTAATCCCTCTTCTCGCATTATTCGATTGTACCTCGTCCTATGGATCAATGAATGAATGATTGATTGATTCAGCATTTCACGATACTGCAACTAGGCTGTTTGGATGCCGGAATAAGAAGCAATCTGAAGACGAGCTCAGCTCCGGACAAGCCTCGGGCGACACATCTACAGACGAGCCTACAACGTTCGAACATGTCCACGAAGTAGAGACCCCAGAGAAAGAAACATTCCACAGACAAATAGACGTGAAGGGCGCCTCGTCTATACCAGAAAGTATCCCAGCACTCGTAATATTTACACCATCAATGTCCTTATACGTAATTTCAGTAACAACAGGTAGGGCATGCGGGTCGTATCCATCATCCGGGTGAGAACTGTACTGCCCGTCGCCTTGATTCCCTGTCCCACGTTTTCCATGTGGATATCCGATACTACGACATTTCTTATGTAACCCCCTCGTCCTTTTGCTGTCTTCAGTTCAATGCCCGTGACCGAGTCATGCACGTGTAGATGCTCAGCTAATACGACGGAGATTCCGCCGGACATTTCACTACCGAAGGCAATACCTGAACCGGATGAAGATTGTAATCGGACCTTTCTGATGTGGACATGGGATGTCGGCTTGCTGTAAGAAATACCGTATTCGTCCCAACCACTTTTCAGTACCACTGCGTCGTATCCCATGCTGATGTTGCTGTTCTCGATGCAAACGTATGTTGAAGAGTCTGAAAAGATGAGATCAACGTTTTAGAAATCAAACGTCTATTAACTGCATTGATTGATTTTCACAAGTATCAAACATGCAAGATTAATCATAGTGATGAAAATCAAACCAAGCTATTAGAGATTGTTCGATGAAAGCTCGTTTGAGCTTAGTTCAACATAGATTTCAAACAAGCTTGAACAATATTTAAAGAATGGTAAAGTTTGAAGTTCAGCTCCCACACAAATAAAAATGATAAAATAAGTGTAAAATATCAAACTACTCATTATCAACAAGCTCAAATGGTAACATTTCAAACAAGCTTAAACAACTGTCGGCTCGACATATTTACACCCTCCCTCTGTGTGAACATACACTCACATGTACAACATTTTCAAGCATCATGTACCATCACATACAGATGTAAAATGGGTGTATTGAGCAAATATACGTTAAGGATCGATCCCAATTTCAACAAACCTGGGACGATTCCGCTAGTGTAGGGAGAGTCGGGCGGAGAATAAAGCGTAACATTCTGAACTAGTAATTTACTGCATCACAAAACATAGAACAACACGACATTACAAAATAATAATGTATTTCTATAGAGAAAATAGAAAGGAATAAATTTTCAATGATGTTACCTGCAATAAACAGGATGAATGTTCCACGCAGGCGCGTTTAAGAAGGTCAAGTTCGATACAACAATGTTGTCTGACCAAAGAAATTCTACTAAATGTGGTCTACTATAATTTAAAGAATGGGAGTTCAATTTTTCCCACCAAATGGAACCCTGTCCATCGATAGTTCCATTATTTCCTAAAATAGAAAGTGAACACAAAATTACAATGGAGAATAGTTAAAACCAAAAAAAAGTCCAAAAATCAGTTGGAGGAATCGAATTTTTGCTACCTGTGATAACAACATCAGTTAAATTTTGCCCACTGATTAAGCTCCGATATCTTCGACCAGGCACCTCGAGTCCTCGCCCATAAGAAGGTAAGGAATCGATTACATCCCAATGACCATAATCCTGTGAAAACAGCCAAATATAAAAGGTCATGAATTGAAATTGTCCTAGCAAGTTTTCATATAGCCTGTGCTCCAGAAAGTGTACTAAAATCAACAATCAAAAAAGAAATTCAACGTCTAGCTGTCCAAAACTTCCAATCACATATCATATAACAACCATTAGGTAAAAACAGATTATGATCAATTATGTAAACAAAAATCACATGAGAGTTCCATACTAGAATGCCAAACCTGAGAACCGAGGATAAAGGCATCTTTTTCAAGGAAAAGTGTGAGGTGGCTCGTGAGAGTGATGCATCCCGTAAGCCATTTCCCTGCTGGAACGTAGAGCTGGGCACCCCCTTATCGGCGAAGGACTTAAGATAGAAAATAGCATTCTGAAATGCAACGGTGTTTAATGTTTTCCCGTCTCCAACGGCCCCAAATTCCAAAACAGACACACTGTGAGGTCGTGGTGTCAAGGGCCAATTAGACTTGCATACACCGTTATATTCAGCACCATTGCTCAACACCAAGAGCAAAAGAAATACTACCTGAGTTGCAAGAGTGCACATAACGAAACGAGTAAAGCACATTATAAAACAGAATCTTGTGTATAATCAATACATAGAAATGCTTAAAATCTTCCTAAATAACATGTGTTTATACACATGATGCTTAGTCTATGATTCTAATTTGACATTACAACATTAATGTACCCAAAAATTGAATTAGTGTTTTCACAATAACTCCAAAAGTTGAAATTTTCATCATTTAAGGGCCTTATTACACAGGGCAAGAAAAGCACAGCAACATCTTAGGCATAATGGGAATAAGTATAGCTAATAGATACAATATAGAGAGCATATAGATCTCAATTATTGACAGTTTTGCGAATAAGAGGACAAAATTACACTCAACATTATTACATTGAAAGCAGAAGCTGAACAAGAACACAATTTCAGATCTAGAAACCAAGAATCAGTATTAATAAACCGACAATGTGTCCGATGAAACTTGTTTATCGTACGAAAGATCAAGTCAAATTTTATTATAAATCTTAGTGAAGTAGCTGGATTAACAGAGTCCCAAAAAGAAGCATAACAAGAAAGAAATAACATTTTAAGTTGAAAATTAGTATAATGGGAAGCAACAAATCAGAATTGAAGCTCAAATAACACAGATGAATGACAGGGTTTGCTAAAGTAGCAAGAATCAGAGAGGCCCAGAATGGTAAAAGGACGAGATTGATCCCGGGAAATTGAAGAACAATCTTAATCAAGAAAAGCCTCAACTAGCACGAACAACCACTGCAACAAAAAGAAATTAACGTACTTACTAGCCCCTTCATATCTTCTCTTCTTCAATCCCTCATTCAAAGCTGCCCCTTCTCAAAATCTTTTGACTTCACAAGAAACTAAGAAGGGAAAGAAGGAGAAGAGAGAGAGAGAAAGAGAGAGGAGGAGTGATTGAATGATGATGAGTGGCAATTAAGGAGAAATTTTTGTTACATAATTATTATTATTACAAAAAAATAAAGGATGGAAAATGAAAAGGACAGCACAGAATAAGAAAAAGACCTCTTCGTCTAGCTCATACTAACACATATATATGGAGTTCTTGAAAATAATTTAATATTTTTAAAAAACAATAATTAAAGATTTTTCAGGAAATTAAATTAGGACAAGAAATTAGGGTGTGGGTTGATTTCAGAATTAGAAAGCATTAATCACTCGCGTAATTACCTATCCAACGGGTATTTGCCGACACAAAAATAACGGCAGTTCTTTTTTCTTATATTTCTTCTTTTTCCTGTTTATATGTGTAGGAGAGAGAGAGAGAGAAGGCGTAATAATGTAGTGTAATAAGCATGATTAGGGAACCTTAAACATAAAATAAGGAGTAAAATTAAGAAGGGGACAAACGGAATTAAGTTTTTTCCTTTTCATTTTTGTTTTTGATTTTGATTGGGGTGGTTTTTGTGTGTAATGTGTATGCATGGGAAGGTTGGCATGTGCTTTGTGGAAAATGGGACCCATTGCTCAATGATGTATGGCAAATGCTAGGCTGGCATCACTGAGTTTGCCAGATCAGACCCCAATCGTGGACCCACCTTAGAAGGGAGGAGGGTAGGGGTGGGTATATTTATGGACTAATTAAAAAATTTTAATTTGTTTTCAATAAAAAATGATTTTTTACATTTTGTAGATACTAATTAAAGATATATTGTGTTTTATTTGATTAATTAATAAAATAAACGAAGGTGGATATTATTTTCATCTTTTCATGTTATATAGTTCAAACTAGTTAAATTATTAGAAGTTTAACTTGTTTTAGGCTTATCGATTTAGGTTTGTTTCCTTTTAAAGGCGAGGCAAATAATTAATGATAGAAATATATGTATTTTTGGATTGATGGATTAAATTTTTATTTTTATAGTGATAAATTATTCTTCAATATTTGAATTGAAACTACAATTTGTGATATTTTGGTGGGGGTAATTCACCATCTCTTATGATTGAAGTAATTATAACCCCCGTCAATATGGCTACAATTGATGGGACGATTGCTATAATAACAAGAGGCGAGTTGAAGGACCATTTGGGCAGAGGTCGAGGACATTGTTGGTCGTCTCGCGAAGACACACATGGTATGCTTATTATCCTGGCCGATCGGGTGGTCTTGATGACCGTAATCAAACTTTCACTAGGATCGACTGATTGGGATTAGATAGACCGAGTACGGACCAAGGTTATGAATTGGCCGATCAAGGGTGTGATCTCCTAAACACGAGTTGATTACATATATGACTCGATCCGATCTATGTGGGTTTAATACGAAGGAATAAATTGAGAATGAAATGATCATTTTCCAAATTTATTTCAAATGTTATAATTAATATGAATGAATTTTTAATAGGAATATCAATTCAATTGGGAATTTTCTCCTCACATACTTTGTATCACTATTTATTATAGTGAAATTTTCATCTTAATACAATCACAAACTATATTTCTGTCTTAAGACACTCATAAACCATTTGCAAAATATGTGTTTAAGTCTTTCAATGTTTGTGCAAATTGAATATTCTCACAATACTTACATTTGATTCCTAGTTCATACCAACTATAAGAATTACCATTCACATGTCATTAATTTTTCATCTTCTTTTTATTTATGAATTTATCAATCATAATTTCATTTCATCATAACAATCATGCCCATAACGTTAGAATGTCACATTATTTACATAGTAGGAATTCATTTTCGGCAAAATTTATGCACAATCTAATTTGACACATTTTAATTGGTCTTATTAGGACAAATAGAAGAAGATTAGTTTGTATAAAGAAAAATATTTGTTCATATAAAGAAAAATATTAGCTTGTATATTGAACGCTATTAATATCTGAACAACATTATTATACAAACTGCTAAAAAAACAAATTATTTGATTGAATATTTAATGATCAAAATTAAAATTATTGGGGGAGGGGGCGTCCCTTGTTTATTCTAAAGTTGTAGTCTTCTCTGTTTTTGTGGCCCTTGTTGTCTTGTGCTTCCTTCTTCCAGTTGAATCTTTAATTATTATTCTGTCTTTCACACTGACTGGGGATTACTAAACAACAAACCAAAATGCAAATCATTTGTCTGTAAAGTTCTCAGTTTTATTTTATTTATTTTGTAAAAAGTGAATTTTAATTTTTTATAATCTTTTTATATTTGCATTACATCAGATTTGACCAAAGCTTTTTTTTTTTTTTTGAAATAGAATTGACCTAAGCTTAAATCCAGGTTTTATAGCATTATTATTTTACAAAAGGCTAAAAATGTTATTGTGCTTAGAAATTAAAATGAACCAAATATATTCATCATGGTACCTTTTATGTTTGCCACTATTTTAGAAGAACGTCATTAACTAAAATTACGAGACCACTCAACTTTTTATTTTATTTTTATCATCTATTGAGATGTTTTTTTTTTTTTGTCATAATCAAATGTTTTATTGTGACTTGTATTATTTTTTTGTATTATGGTATATGACATGAGATGGAATACGTGTGTGTATATATATATATATATATATATATATATATTTATATATTTTTAAATATTAGTTTTGAACTTCGGTCACTCATAATAATGTTCAAACTTGTAGTCATCATACATCTTAAAAGAAAAAAAAAAAAGAAACCCTAACCTAAACTAAATTATTTTGAAATGTATAACATAATTCCACTATTAAATTATCATTATATTCAAACTATTACTCCTGTAATATATAAAAAAAAATCAAACTATTAAGAATAAGTACTTGTGCATTATGTGTATCATGCAATTCAAACGCGATTTATAAATATTATTAGTTGTTTTCATTAAACAATTTGAGTTGTTTTCACCGAACATTAACAGTTGGACAATTTAGTGCAAACAACTATAAAGTTCAATAAAAGTAATTAATATTATTTAAAAATATACTTGAATTGTACAATAAATTTAATTCATATAAGGTCTTGACAACTATTACGTGGAAATGTTAAATGTCAATGTTAAATGTCAGCTCTCACTGTAGGAAATCTATAGTGAATTTATATGGACTAAACTTTTAGATTTTTAAAATGACGTATTAATAGTGTTAGTGCAAATTTATGTGTAATATCATTTTAATTCATAAAGCAGATTAGAAATAAAATAATTAAAACAAAATCTCGAAAAAAATATACTCCATGTGTATAAAATTGTTTACTTCGAAATAAAATGAAACAATAATTGTTGTCCAAAAAAACAAGAAAATTCAAATTAGGGAAAAAATTATGAATAAAATGCGCAATGGATCCATGTGTTTGTTTGGTAAAGCTTTGAAATTGAAAGGCAGATTTTCACACTTAGTATTTATTAGCAACAGTTATGACATTCCTATCTGGTCAAAATAAATATATTACCAGCATTTAAAGAATTTAAATTAATTGTTGACTGTTGATTGTTAAATTAATTTTTATGATAAATATTCACACACAAACACAGCTGTATTTCGACCCCACTTTTTGGATTAAAATAAAAAAATAAATATAAGAAATGAAGTGATAATCCAACGGCGCAGCCCCACCTACCACATGTAGGACTCCCTGTATATGATTTCATCCTCATCTTTCTTTTAATTCATGATTAATATTTATAGATTGTTTGATTATTTTAGAGTAATACACGTTGAATGTATAGTATAGTTCTAATGCGAATATTTGTAATGTTTTAAAAGAAAAATTGCAATAGTATTCAGATGTGGGCAATGATATAAATTTGTCTGATTATTAATTGACCGATTATTGTATAAGTCGAAGGAGTCTCACACAATAAATCAAAATTACACCACTACTGACAACTCTACAGCATTTGCCAATGAAATTGTTGAATATTTGAAAAATTATCACATGTTCTTTGATGCGGTTGATATTTTTATATGTTTTTTTAATAATTTTAAAATGTAAGTATTATAAAATTTATAAATGTATCCCCTCTTACGTATGATATAAAATTATAATTTAAAAATATATGCAGTGTTGCGTTTTAAGTACTTTTATATGAATTATTTTATTCCTCGAGAAAATGAGTTTTTGTAAAAAAGGTTATTTTTTTATATTTGAAGTTTTTTAAGTATTTTATTATAATTGTTGTAATTATATAACTAATAGTATCTCATATATATTTTTAAGTTTTTGTAATATTAGAATTTTAAAAATATTACAAAAAATCGTTAAACCGTCTTATATGCGTTACTAATATATTGATAGAAAGATTTCAAAAATATTTATTTTTATGTTTTTGGGAGTAGAAATTAAACGGATTTGACTTTACAAATTTGGGCTCCTGCCTCGTATACTCATGAAGTTGGGCCCAATTATTTTTTCTCTCTTATGTTATTTTCTGATGCCTCAAAATTGATTACATATCTTTTAATAGGCCAATTCCAAATGAACTCGTCTCTCTCTTTTTTTTTTTTCTTTTTTTTTTTTTTGAGAAATTTGCCTTCATTTAAATTAAACTATCATTCTTTTGTATTAAAAAAGAATTAAAAGTTATCCAATTAAGCCAGCTTTGTTCTCGTTTTTCAGGTGGACAATTTAAGATGTGATTAAAGAGAATTTGATGAAGCGTATTATAAACTTAAACTATATATAAAGTAACATAATATTTAAAAAATCGTGGTACTTTTGAAAATGATTATGTTTTAAATTAAGAGGAGACGTGATTAACAAACCATGTTTTTTTTTTTTTTTAAAATTTCTGATAAAATGCTTTACCATTTGGTGGCCCAACATGAGACCATAGTGCAGACTGCAGATATGGCCTGCAAATCGAAGGGCATCACCATAATTATGTTTCACCTTCCTATTTTTCCGTACGATGTTTATATTCTCTACTTTTAACGTGTTTTATTTTATATTATATTCTTATAAAATATATTCATTTTTATTATATTTTATTAAATTGTGTTATGTAGAAAGATAATATTATTTGCATACATTATAAATAATTAAAAGGTATTAGAACACCGTACAAGAGCTTACAACCTAAACGAATTCTGTTCCCCAAAGTGCCGAAAGTGAGTTTATATTAACCTTTTTATGTTAACGTAATATTTAGTTGGATTTGCCTTTAGTAGTTTCTTTCATCTCTCATAGAAATATGTTGATGGAGATGAAGATTATTTATATTAGTATTATTTATATTTTATAATTTTAGGATTTGTTTAAGTTTATTTAATTGTTAGTGGGTCGGGCTTTTGGGTTTTAATGCCTAAACCCTAGTTTATCTTTTATAAATAGGATTAGCAGTAACATTGTGGGGGAGTTGAATTATGAATTAAAAATATTGAAGTTGTTTCTCTTTGAGGCGTGTTCGTCTCTGCTTGTTACATTCTAGGGTATTCAATCAACGGAGTCTCGTGTAATTATTGTTACGCTTGTGACTGCATCATATGTACTATTCACTTTTCGGATGAATGCATATATAGAGTAATCTCATATTATACCAAAATATTTTAATTCACATTGTGTAATGTTTGTGCTAGTGAAAGTGTGATACAAAATTAAGCTCTTACTTTAACTTTTAATACTCTCACCACAACATTGTTTGATTATTAATAGCATTTATATTCTATTTTATTACATGCATTATTTCCTTGAATAATAATAAAATATATTTTTATCTATCTTCCTCAAACACCTCAATATTACACCAATGTCATTACTTTTCCCACACTAACTCAATTTAATACTATTAAACAACTCTCTTATTAAAATTTAAAAAACTATCTTATTATTAAAAAACTCTTACATTAAAATTTATGTTGAATAGTAAGTGTCACATTAAGTATGAGATGGAGAAATATAATTATATTTTACTCATAAAATTATAATATAAAACATGAATATTCTTTCTAAAAAGATAAAAGAAATTACTCCATTTTCATATACTATAGTATTTTTTATGGCCCAAAAAATTACACCTCCAATATTATTAGATGTACCCACCAAACTAATCTACCCACTCTATTTTAAAGAATTATTAGGCACACACATGTGGATTTCCCAACATTACCCTTACTTTCATATTTCCCTCTATTTTTAATTCATTTTAATTTTTGCATTTTCATCCACTCTAGTAGTATCTCGTTGTTTAAAAGACAAGAAAGGAAAGAAGATAAACCACCGTGTAAAGAAATTGAAGAAAGAAGAGAAGAAGAAAGAATGAAACGGCCACGTGAGACCCAACTCGCAGTCGACTAGCCACCACCACGCGCGATCCACCATCGGAAATCACCGCTTGGATGACAATTTAGTTTTTTTGTTTTTACATTTTTCATTCTTGGTCCGAAAATGGCGCCCTACATGTGTTTGATGAAATGTTTGTTGAGTGAAAATAATTTTTGTTTGTTGAGATGCTTGTTGCATGATAATGGCACTGCTAGGTATGTATATATACATATATATGTGTGATATGCGCACTCTAGGTATATATATATATATATATATATATGTTTGATTTTGGTACTTATATAGTATGTACATGTTTAATTTATGAGGAAATAACTACATTTTGTATGGTATATTGTTTGATTTTCTACCTATATTGTTTATACTTACGGTGGGTATATTGTTTATAAGATTCGAATAAAAGTTACTGAATTTATTTTGGAATTTCAAAAATAAGCTTGACTTTTGAAATATGTTGGCCAAAATTTCACAGGATTTTCGAAATGCATTTGTTGAAAAGTAAGCATGACTTTGAAATGTATATGCCGAAATTTAACATGATTTTCCTCATTTAGTGGCCGAAATTCAAAGATAATTTACTTAATGTTTTGCCTTAAGTGATCTCGTAGACTTAAGTATGTGGACTTTAGTACTTATTGCGAGAATTTGTGGACTTTCCTAGGTTTCACCGAAGCCAACAAACTTCTTATAGAAGGAGAAAGAAACAACAATCAAGTACGATCATCAACTAGTTGGAATCTGCATGCGAGTTCTTCAGGACAGACTGCAGTATCATCAACAAGTGCAGAGGCACAAGTACAAGCAAAGACATGGGCAAGACAAAGGAATGGGAAGAGGAAGGGGAAGGGGAAGGGGAAGGGGAAAGCGTACTTGACTTGATATTATGTTATGTTTTGTAGACTTGATATTATGTTATGTTTTGTAAACTTGATATTATCTTATGTTTTATGAACTTGTGTTAATTTGGATGGAACCTATGAATGTGTAAAGTTGACTTGATATTTTGGCTTTTCTAAAATTGGATGTGTTATGTTTTGTTGGTTAGAAGATGATTTTTCGACTATATTGTGTCTTAAATGGGTCACATTTTCTACAAAAATGTTCGTAAAATTGAGACAATACAATTCGTAAAATATTTGTTCAAGGTATCGAATAAATTGAGTAAAAATAGGATAAATTTTCAAAAAAAAAAATGTTCGAAAAAATGATGATCAAATTTTCAACAAATTTGTGCCGAAAATATGTAACAAGTCCGACAAAGTGTTATCGAAAATAAGAGCCGTGAGATATCGTAAATTTTTTTTTCAAAACTTCGATAACATTATGTCGAAAATATGCAAATATTTCAATGAATTGTTATCGAAAATAAGAGACATGAGACTACGTAAATATTTTTGTTCAAATATTTGACTCATATGTGTAAAAATATGCACTATTTTTGATAAAATATTTACGAAAATAAGAGCCGGTAGACTTCATAATTTTTGCTCAGTTTTTTCTAATATGTGCTCGAAAATATGCACTAATTTAAACAACAACTTGCTGAAAGATGATCAAAATTTGAAAAACATGCTCGAAAATATTTCAAGATTGATTCGAAATATGCACAAAAGTTCGACAAACATGTGTCGAAACCCTAAGTAAAATTCGCAAAACCGAGGTTCGAAAATCAAGTGTGTCGGAAATTTTTTTAAAAAAACACCGTAACAATTATACCACAGTTTTCATCGTACTTTTGGCTAAAAATAGTAAAATACAAACACTTCATACATAATATCCAAAATATATACAAATAACAACATTCAACAAAAGAGTATATAAATTAAACATTGTATAGTTGAGTAACAAAAGGTATTAAAACAAGTATCCCATGGAGACTCCTCTGTGCTAGACATTTTTCCGAATGGCAAGAACGGCCCAACACCTGCGAGACAATGCTATTTTTCACGGTGAATAATCGATCATTTCAAACTTAACATGTATGTCTCTCTTTGTAGGGTGGATGTATCAAATAATGTTCAATATTGTTTTTTTAATAATGTCCAATATTAGTTTAGGATAAATTGGTCATTTTACCAATACATTAAAATAATATATAATTAAAGTGGGTGAATCTAATAATAATGGAAGTGTAGATAGTCGGGCCCATTTTTATGGCACGTAAATGGGCCGAGTCTCAATTAAATGACAACCCACTATGGCCCATTAATACGGGCCCAAGTTCTTAATGGGCTAACACATAGAAGAGCGTGCCCATAAGCTTGGGAATTTTCTTCATTTTTGTCAACAAAATTCGTCAGGCGCACTCAGATTTTAGCACAGAAGTAAATCAAACTACGATTCGTTGATTTCTGTTCTAATTTTCAGTGAGTTGAAATCAGTTTCCCGATCGCGGCGCCGATAATTGATTCTGGCAATGGCGACACTCATGCTTAGCCGTCGGGTATCGTCTCGATTACAAACAACGACGTATTTTGGAGCGAGCTTCAGATGGTACTCCTCATCCTTCAGAGAAGAAAGAGACACTTTTGGCCCCATTCAAGTTCCCAACGACAAGTCAGTGCCTTATTTTTCTTCGTTTTTGGCTTTTAACCCCTTTCTGGAGCAGCTTTTTGTTACCTATTTTTTTAGTTTAATTGATCTTCGTTTTATCTTACAGTGAAGTCATAATCACCGGTTAATATGTGTTAATGCGTATGTATTTTATTGATCATATGTACTAAATATGTTTGCTGGTAGCGGTAGTCCCAACCAAATTCTGTATAGGCGTTTTGCCACATTTATTAGAGTAGAGCATGTGCTTTATAAATCAAGACTCCTTCATGTATACAAAATGAGTAAGTAGGATAGTGAATTGTCTACGTTGATAATATTAAGCAGGAGTGCTCCAACAATTGTCCTAGTACATCCATAACATCCTTTTGATGTCCAGGAGGATCAACTTGATTTTGAATATGTGTTGGGATCGACACAGTAAACTTTGTTAACACAGATTTGAATTTGAATCTTGCATGTTAATTCCTAGAAACATTGCTTGTTTACAAAAGAGAGCCTGCAAAGATGAAGTTCCGCAGCTGGATTAGATGCCCTAAATCTAATCATTTGAAAACTTATTATTTATTCATGATATTGGTATATGCCCCTGTTACCCAATTTTAACAGTGAAAAAGTGATGGTATGGATCTTACAGACAGATGGGGACATCTTTTTTATATACTTATTCATGATACTGCCATATGCCCCCACCCCCAATTTATATGGCCTCCGATGACCTTAAGGCCTTCTGGATTCACTCAGATTATGGGGTGCCCAGACTCAAAGATCGTTGCAGAACTTTGAAATTGGAGGCGAGAGGGAGAGGATGCCTGAACCAATTGTACGTGCATTTGGGATACTTAAGAAATGTGCTGCAAAGGTAAGATGCTAATATTTGGCAATGTTTTCCTAGATAGAATGTTCTGGGTTTACTGTAGCATCCTTTTTTTTTCCTTACTTTTATAGTTGAAAAAATCTGTACGTTGAGTCTACCTGCCATGACAATACCCTATACGATAGAACAAAATGAAAAGGAACAATTATCTCAATGATTTTCATTGTATTTTACTTTTCAGGTAAACATGGAGTATGGTCTTGATCCTTCCATAGGGAAAGCAATTATGCAAGCTGCACAAGAAGTGGCTGAGGGAAAATTAAACGATCATTTCCCATTGGTTGTTTGGCAAACTGGCAGCGGTACTCAGAGCAACATGAATGCCAATGAGGTATTCACTAGTTCTTAAATTTTCTCCTTTTGGTCACGTGAAAGTTATTGCTTTCTGCTTGTCTGGTGCCACACATTTCAGTTGCTTCAGAACTTTTAATTGTATGTGACATTACCATTTCATCCTAAAGAGATAGCATAGGATGAGCTTTAGGAAGCTTCTTGTTTAAGTTGAGAAAATTTCATGTTCAGTTTAAGATTAGTGGCATGCATTTGTGAAACATTGTTACTTCTTGAAATATATTGCTTCTCTGCTATTATGATTGTTTTGTTTTTTGTTTTTTAATGGGGGATGGGGTAAACAAACAACCTTTTCTCCTAGTGGTTGTGGGAAAAAGGAAGAGAACTTGTTCAGGACCTCCCAGTTGGTACTTCTTCTATAACAGAAAATTGTTTTTGGTACAATGTGTTGGGGTTTCTTTGACCATCCTTTGTTTTCAGGTGATTGATTTCCCTTTCCAATCGTTGCCTCCCTTCACTTTCATAGGCTGGTGATAACTCTACCAATTAAATTCACCATGTGTAAAATATAATAGGGGCATCACTGGTCAATGCAGCATCTAGTTAATTGTTGTTTATCCATTTAGATATGATGGCGCACATTCTATCTGACAGGTTATTGCTAATAGAGCTGGTGAAATTCTTGGCCACAAGCGTGGTGAAAAGTTTGTTCATCCAAGCGACCATGTGAACAGATCACAATCTTCTAATGACACGTTTCCAACTGTAAGCTTCTTGCTAGAAGATCATTATTTTCAGTTTGTTCACAAATTCCAGGTATAACTGGTCATTTACTTTTGGCTTGTCTCTTGCACAGGTAATGCACATTGCAGCTGCAACAGAGATTAATTCAAGGTTGATACCAAAATTGAAACAGCTACATGGAACACTACATTCTAAGGTTTTGACCGACTGAAACTATTAACTTTCCTTCTTTCATTGAAATTACTGGTGTTCACTGTTTTTCTTTTTTCCCCTTTGATTTTTATGTTTTCTACAAGGCTGGTATTTTATGCATCGAACTGTTCAGATACAATCTTATACCGATGGTTGAATTGTGCTATAATGGTGTGTGGATTATTGTATTGTAAGGGAACATGGCACATGATATGATAATCCTTTTGGTTCTTTATTCCATTTTTGTTTATTGGGTAGCAGTTTTTTTAGATGTTGATCTCATCTGGGCATTTATTGGTACTTTGTTATCCAATACTTCGCATATTGCTGATTAGCTATTGATGTTGCATTAGTTATAGCACTGCTACAAAGATGATAACTGCTTTTTATGGCTTGCTCCCCTTTGAGATATGTTTCAGACTATCGAGTTCAAAGACATCGTGAAAATTGGTCGTACACACACACAAGACGCTACACCTTTGACACTTGGACAAGAATTTAGTGGCTATACTACACAAGTAAGCTTTTTATTTGATACATTTTCTGAGATTGAATGTCACTGAAGTTATTTCAGTCAAGTCCTGAAGGTTGTCAAAATGATTATAACTAATTATGGGAATTATGTCTTTTGTTTCAGGTAAAGTATGGAATTGACCGAGTCTTATGCACCCTCCCTCGCATGTATCAGGTAATTGATTGCTTCATTCGCCTTATTTTCTTGTTTTTCCACTTCTTTTGCTTCTTCATTGGGTTCCAAGAATTTGGAAAATGTCTGCAGCTCGCACAGGGGGCACTGCTGTAGGAACTGGTTTGAACACAAAGAGAGGGTAAGAAAAATAAAGTAGTTACTTCCATTTATTGCATATTTCCTCTTGCCTACTTATGTTCTTCAAATATCTATTGCCTTCTATATTTTAATCCTTGGGTTCTCATTGTTATACTTTGAAGGTCCTTTTTATTCCGTTTTAGTTAAGAAACTGTGCCTTGTCAGGTTTGATGTAAAGATTGCTGCAGCAGTGGCTGAGGAAACTAATTTGCCATTTGTGACTGCTGAAAACAAATTTGAAGCACTGGTAATTTTTTTCTTTTCTGAAGTTTGCTAATGTTCACTATTGTTTCGAACTTCACCTCTCTCGGTGATTAGCTTCGAGTGCTTTGTCCAGAGCAAGTTTTCTCATTGCAAATGTACATCTTCAGGAGTTTCTATATGGTATCTTCACAGAAAAGTTTACATAGATATTTGTCTTTCTGTTGATAGGCTGCACATGATGCTTTTGTTGAAACAAGCGGTTCCCTAAATACAATTGCTACTTCTCTCATGAAGATAGCAAACGATATACGTTTCTTAGGAAGGTACTTTAGATCTGGAATTTTTTTCCAATACTTCTGAGTACATTGTATCTATCTGAGTTTTTCTCACATCATCTCTTATACACAGTGGTCCACGTTGTGGTCTAGGAGAACTCATACTCCCTGAAAATGAACCTGGTAGCAGTATAATGCCGGTAATGTGTTTCCTCATTTCATTTATTAGAAACATGAGGGTTTCGGTAACTGGGTTAAATTACAAAATCATCTTTGAAGTTTTACCTATTTATGGAAAACCATACTACGAATTGAAATCACAAATAAATGCGCGAGGGATCACAAATATCCCTTGAGGTCTGTATATTTCAGTATTTCTATGGTTGTAAGTTGCACACTTTATCGGGCCTCCCTCCATTTGGTAAATAAGTATAACCTCAAGGGTAGGTTCTTTAATTATCCCTTATTATTTATGAGTTAAGACTTAAGATTGATATTGACTGTTTGATAAATAATCTTAATTTCAGGGAAGGTGAACCCTACCCAGTGCGAGGCCCTTACAATGGTTTGCGCTCAGGTAATAGCAATTTACAATGAGATAAAAGAAGTCATATATATCCTTAAGCAAGAAGATTCTCATGCTCTCTTACTTTCCAGGTCATGGGCAATCATGTGGCAATTACGGTTGGGGGATCCAATGGCCATTTTGAACTGAATGTATTTAAGCCAGTCATTGCCAGTAATCTATTACATGTATGTTCCACTATTTGTTATTCTAAGTCATTTCCTTCCAGTTATTGAACATCCTACTACAAGCTGGACTCGTATAGTTAATTTCAATGAGGAGAATGTTGATTAACTACGCAAAAGAGGAACCATTTTGTGATCTGAAGTTTTCTTTCTTTCATCTGAATCCTTTTACGCCAACTCAAACTACTCTCTTTCTCTCTCTCCCTCGGAAACAAAGCCATTTTGTGCATACATATGTACGTACATTGCTTTGTTTCTTTGAAACATTCCTTTTTTAACATTAGTTTCTTTTCCCGACTAGTCGTTGAGATTGCTTGCGGATGCCTCTGCTTCCTTTGAAAAGAATTGTGTCAGGGGAATTCAAGCCAATAGAGAGAGAATTTCTAAATTGTTGCATGAGGTCAGTCACCACTTGCATATGATTCAAATATTCTGATTGGGTTTGATTCCTGAACACACCCCTTGTCTAACTGTGATATATGGCATACTTTTGTCATTGCAGTCCCTCATGCTTGTTACCTCTTTGAATCCAGTAAGTTTTGAGATCTTAACATTTCTCGTCTCCCCCAACCCACCTTTTAATATATTTATACATCACTATTTAATTTTGCTGCTCACTGAATCCTGCTATGCATTCTAGAAAATTGGCTATGATAATGCTGCGTTAGTTGCCAAGACAGCTCACAAGGAGGGAAGCACCTTGAAGGTTTGTTTCTTACTCGTCCTGTAAAATTTTCATCTTCCCTACGTGTATCAGAAGTCTTTAATACATTGCAATCTCAAGATATTTACCTCATCTGTCTTTTCAAGATATTGACTTGGGTTGTGATTGAGCAGGAGGCTGCCTTAAAACTTGGGGTACTCAATTCTGAAGAATTTGATACCCTTGTGGTTCCAGAAAAGATGATTGGCCCCTCTGACTAAATCAATTTGGCAGTACATCATCAACAGACATCGTGAAAAAGTTCAAGAGTCGAACTTTGCAGTCTGGAGGTGATATTTTTGAGGTTTTCTCGATCGTGTGGTTTTTGCCGCTTCTTGTCTTTAGATTTCGATGTACTATATAGGTTGTTGGTGAGAAAGCCTCCCCATTCTTCCAATTGCTGCTAGAATAAATGCAATTCTGATATTGACTAGTATAGGCGTAAGCCATCTTTCACATGATATTTGCAAAAATTACCATCTTAAATAATCAGTAGCTATGCATCCCTTTTCCGATCATGGATGCAGAACTCGTGCTAGAATTTGTCCTCATGTTCGAGTTTCAGTAGGGTTTCGATTCAATTTTGTAATGCTTTCAGTACATGCTATGTGGTGTCTGGTGGAAGAAAACGTTTGACAAGTCAAGTTCAAGCTCAAAAGTTTATCATTCTGAGTTTGAGCTTGATCATATTTGGATTATTAACTTGCGAGTTCAAAGTTGAGCGAGTTCAAAGTTGACTTGTTTGTTAAGTTTACATCATATATATTATCACAACTTCCAACTTGGGTTTAGGTTTTTTGTTTTGTTTTATTTAATTGTTTGGTTTTTTTTTTTAATAATAGGAATGCACGGGTCATTTACATATAGATTCAAAAGGGTTAGACTAATTATAAGGTGGCTTAAAGAAATCTAGCGGTGTTTGGATGCTTGGTGAACTAGCTACTAACAATTAACATTTACCAATTAAAATAAATAAATAGGTTTAAAAATTTTGCACGAAGTATAAAAAATATTTGAACAGAGTAAAAAATATTTGTTGATTTGCACATGAATCTATTTGTAATTTTGAATTTTTTTGAACTTATTTGTAATTTTTATTTCTAATTGATGCGTGCAATAAAGTCACGCTAGCAAGGATTGAACCCCGTACTTGAGATACGTGGAATCACGCCTTGAACATGATCTATAATCTCACGATCCGAACCCGTACTCCGAGCTCCAAATACCGCAAAACTTCCTGAGAGGTCCCGGCGTAGAGGTCTCCGATGCTCAAGTCAATGATCGGAAAGAGTATGAAACGAGGGCCCTTAATACCCAGTAAATGACCTCTTGGAGCTAATATGAACTAGATGACTAAGTGATAGTAAAAATGGAATATCGTGCTCAAAGCGTAATAAGTTGATAAGTGAATTCGTACATTTTTCTCCATCTTGATCGTACATAAATAATACACGGAGAAGGACGGTTATTGCCACCCTCCGATGAAGCTCTCCATCTTTTCATCGTGTTCCTCCCATGTTTCGACCTTTCCCACGTTCCATTTCTCTTTTATCGGAATAAGCGCTTCTAAATCCTTCTCAAGACTCTATATCGGCTCTGTTTGACCGAGTCCTAGCTTACTTATCGGCCAATCCTTATTTTGTGGGTTTATTGCCAATTGTCATCATCTTTTCGGAGATTATCCTAACCACCTACCTTATTTTTGCGAATCTGAGCCCATAACGGGGTTATGGGCTTGGCTATATCGCTTCTCCCTCTGGGCCTCTTATTGAGCCCTTACTAACTATTCGGCCCTTTAACCTCATATGGGGCTATTTTGGCCACGACATATTTATGCCGCATCACTAATAATACCAAACGTAGAGTTTATTTTTATTTCAAAATGTTTAATTTATTAATGTAAAATATACAAACTATTAGATTCCAAAACCTTCTAAATCAACTTTTAATATGTCCTATAATTATCGTCCTATAATTATCTAAGCGTTTTCCTTTTACCATATTAGTAACATTCTGCAATCTGCATCCATCTTTTAACGTTTTTTTAATAATTGTATCAATTTAATTTTAAGCATTGCACCATTTGACCGACTAAAACAATTAACTCTGACGTTCAATATTTTTATAAGGCCATTTTTTTGTACATCTCGTTAATTTACATTTTCTATTGCTTGCCGAGGGTAACCATTTAGCTCAATAGAAAATTTCAACTTTCTTTTAATAGATTTCCATTAACATGACTAGTTATTAAATACTCATTCCGTCCTATAAATATTTGTACGCTTACTTTATTCGTCTATCCTACATGTGTTTATACACCTATAAATAAAAACACATTTAATTTTTAACATCCTCACAATACACATTTATTTACATCAATATCATTATTTTTTCAACTCAATTAACTAACATCTTACTTTATATACACATGATTTCTTAATTATACCCTTCACTTGCATATGTCAACTCCCTAAAAGTTTATTTTCTTAATCTCTCTGCCTACCGTCCAAAAAAAAAAAAATTCCATGCCCAGTGAGCTATGCAAAATGGGACATTATTTATTAATTTTCGATTGGCCAGAATTGTTAAAGAATTGGGAGATGTCAATTATTCTGACGATATTGTTTAGGGAAAGTATAATGTGAATTAAATTCACTCTGTTATTTTTGATTAAATACTAGATACTTTTTACTCACTCTATCCCACATCGATTTTTACTTTCTTTTTGGTTTGTCTCACATTAGTTTTCGCATTAAAAAAAAAGCTCTCTTTAAACTCCACCCACACAATATTCGTATATTTACACAAAATGCCATTATTTTTTACATTCAATCTAACCACCTCTCTTACTTTAATAATAAAAGTTTACAAAATTACCCTTCAATACTCCATTTCATTACACTTTTTCTTAAAATACGTGCTCATATTAGTATGAAAACTAATGTGTGGGACGGAGGGTATATTTTATACTAAATAATTATAACATTATATTTTCATATTAAATATGACTAATTAAAATAGTAAAAAAATTAATTGTTGTTGATACTCACGAAAAATAATATGATACCATTGACCTTAATTTCTTATTTCTCATATGAGATTATTAATACTCTTAGGGGCCGTTTGCTTCACGAGGCGGGATTGATTAGATGAGATAGATTAAGTTGGATTGTATAGTTGGAATTAATATATTTGAAATAAATATATGTTTGGATTGTAGGATTGTTATTTTTATTTTCTAATGATAAAGGTAATTTTGTATTTGGATTGTTGGATTAGGTGGGATTGATATTTAAATGACATAACCGCCCTCAACAATTAAAACAAGAATAGAAAATATAAGAATAATGTAGTAATTTTCAGCTTGGGACAAGGTAATCCAAACTCCCGGCCGGATTAGTTTGTCCCAAGAGCATGAGATTAAGCTACTTTTGATCCGGCTCAATTTTAATTTTGGGTCGAGTCATCCAATCAAACACAATATTACTTAGGATTAAACAATCAATCAACGCTATCCCATGAAGCAAACACCCCTTAATCAAATATTTGATATATCATATAAGTTGTTAATATCTGTAGATTATTTATATTTCCAAACAAAATATAAGATCAGATAAATAAGTGAGTTGGCCCGTTGGACCTGTGGTTCACCCTACTAATGCAAGAAGCCTGCACGAATTGAACTCATGTAAAATATAATTTCTCACCGCCTCTTCAAAACCGCCGTCCGTGAAGCCGCCACCACGAGTTTCCGTTCTCTGTTACTTATTCCCCCTCCCCCGCAGCCCCTTCGCCGCCGCCGTCCACTTCTTCCGGTGTATTCGAAAGCGCCACCTCAGGCTCGACTTTCTTACTCTTTAATACTTGACCGGAGGCAAGGACACAATTATGAAGCCTTTAAGAAATTTGAACTCTGAAGTTGATTTAACGAGGTAGTTTTCATCGGGACAAATATTGTTACCTTTAGGTGATAGTATACTGATCTTTTCTTTTTGTGCTTTGCTATCGAAAAATTAGTTTGGAGGGTGATGGTGGAGATAACATCATATTGCCTCCGAAGAAAAAGAGAGAAAAGAAGGGGAAAAATCAGGTATCTGCACTAAAGTGGCGATTAGTGTTTATGCGCATTGCAGGATTATAGATGTTTTTGATATTATTGAGTATTTGCATTTATTTATTATAAGGTTTCTGCAAAGCTCAATGCGCCTAAGCTAAGTAAATCTCAGAAAAGAAAGTTGAAGAAGATCGAGGTATGTCTGTAGGCAGAAGCCTGAGCAATTGAATATTGAGTGTTGAAGTGTTAGGCATTGATTGATTGGAATGTTTACCGTGTAGGAGGAGAAAGAATTGGAAGCTCGCCTATCAAAAAGCATGGAGACATTGGAGTAAGGACATTGCCCTTTCTGAGCTTTCTCGTGATTTTCTTCATGTAAATTCTTTTTAACATATGAAGGCTTTGATAATTCATGTTTCAGGAAGTATAAGATTCGAGATGATGTTTATTCACTTATGTGGTCTTCAAGGAACTTGGGGCAGGTATGTGTTCATCTCACTGTTCTTTTCTCTTTGATGTAGAAAGAATTCCATAAATTATGAATTGGCTAGCTTGGATATGAAAAGAATTGCATAAATTATGAATTGGTCTGATGTCTACAGGTTGAAACTGTTCGTGAGAAAAGGAGAAGAGAGGTTGAGTTTTCTAAAGCGGGCTTGGAATTGCCAGAAACTGATCAGCGTTTCACGAAGAAGAAAAGGGATAGTGCATCTCAAAATATTGAAGTTGAAGTGGACTATGATAAAACCTGTTCACCAGCTATCAATCTGAATTCAGAAACCAATGTGCAATCTTCGGATAATGGATTTGTTACTTTTGGTATAAGTGGTGGTGATTCTGTGAAAGAAGATGCTAATGATACTATTCAACAATCAATACCAGAATCTCCACAAAAGTGTACACAATCAACCCAAATTGAAGAAGTCGTCAATAAGCCTATGGTATCGAATTATTCTGTAACCACTTCTATTTTTCATATATGAGAACTTTCATATCAGAAGTAGATAAAAGAGTCAAAAGCATGCTTGTCTCTACGTTTACCAGTACAGATGTGTGCCTTATTTACTCAATTCTTTCATTTTACATCTATATGTAGTCCAACTATAGTGACCAAGTCATTCTTATCTTGACCAGGACAAGATAGATAGGGAACCAAAAGACAACCTTAGTACTGATAATAATCAGGGCAACTGTTCTTTGGAAAAAAATCTTGTTGCTCCTACTGTGGTGAACGTATCAAGACCCAAGGATGTGGAAGAGCAAAGGATGGGTCTGCCCATAGTCATGATGGAACAAGAAATAATGGAAGCTATAAATGAGAATATCAGTGTTATTATATGTGGTGAGACTGGATGTGGAAAAACAACCCAAGTTCCTCAGGTTAGTTATATATATTTCAAATTTGTTTTACCAATATTTGGTAAAGAGTTTCTTAGGTGGCTAATATTTTTATTAATTGCAATCTGGCAAATTTCAGTTTCTTTACGAGGCTGGTTTTGGATCAAACCATTTAAATGCCCGAGGTGGCATTATTGGCGTCACTCAACCTCGCCGAGTTGCTGTACTTGCGACTGCCAAGCGAGTGGCGTTTGAGCTTGGGCTTCGACTGGGTAAGGAGGTAGGCTTTCAAGTGAGGCACGACAGAAGGGTTGGAGAGAATTGCTCTATCAAGTTTATGACTGACGGAATCTTGCTTCGAGAAGTGCAGGTTTTCCCTTCAATTTCACTCGTCTTTTGTAAATGGAATATTTTATATTTTTAACAATTTGAAAATTTAATAAAAGTTCTCATGAAAGCGCCGATGATGGATGATGCATGGTGAGTTGTAATGTGATCATCATATTTTATGCGGCTTTAACAATAAAATTAACTTTGCAATTGAGTACTATACTTGTGGAGGTAGAATGGCTTAACCCTATGGGTAGATTTATCTGAATATCTGGAATAATCCATTTATGTTATTCTACGAAATGGACATCATGGGGAAGGTTCAGTTCTTTGGCTATAATTCCTCAACTCATCCCAGATTAATTTTCTCTCTTGAGAGCATATAACCCCTTTTTGTTTTCTTCTCTCACTTTTCTTTTCAATTGTCACTTGTTTTTCACTAATTGAAGATTTTCTTTTGTACCTCAGAATGATTTTCTGTTGAAACGCTACTCTGTTTTAATTTTGGATGAAGCTCATGAAAGGAGTCTGAATACAGATATACTCATCGGGATGCTTTCTCGAGTTATCCAAGAGCGTCAAGTAAGAAACCTCACCTATGTTGAGTTTATGTGCTTCACTTGTTATGTCACTTTAAACCATCTTGATATGGTGAATACTACTGGTGAAAAAAAAAAAAAGATATGGTGAATATTGAGAAGACAATGGAAATCAGCAAACTGAATATTGTTAAACAGTCTTTGTGCCTTTTCTTCGTTTGTGTAGATTTTTGCGGTAATCGCCATTTGAAATATTGCATGTTTAGAAGGCTTACGTCCTTTTGCTTTATGGCAGAGGGAATACAAGGAACAGGAGAAGAGGATTCTTGCTGGGGAGACTATTGAATGTGATAATAGGATATACCCATTGAAACTTGTGCTGATGAGTGCTACACTGCGTGTAGAAGATTTTGTGTCTGGTGGAAGAATTTTTCGTGAGCCTCCACCTGTATTGGAAATCCCAACTCGTCAATATCCAGTTACCATACATTTCTCAAAGAAGACAGAGATCATCGATTATGTTGGCCAAGCTTTCAAGAAGGTTCTATCAATTCACAAGAGATTGCCACAGGGGGTATTCTTGTTTTTGTGACAGGGCAGAGAGAGGTTGAATTTCTTTGTCAGAAATTACGAAGAGCTTCTAGAGAGATCGTTGATAAGGAAGTCAGAGGGAAAACGAGGCTTCTTCCATCTGTGGGGAGAAACCTTCCGAAGAAAATGATATGAAAGAGATTAATGAGGCATTTGAGTTTCAGGGGAACTCTGGCCATGAAATTACTGAACGTTTCAATTCTCATGTTGAGGATGATCAAGAACATTTCCCAGAAGACGAATCTGATGTGTCCTATGATTCAGGAGAAGAAAGTGATCTGGAATACTTTAGTGACAATGAGAATCAGACAAAATCTGAGTCTGATAGTAAGCTTTCAGATATTTTGGGAGAAAAAGGAAGTCTTTCTTCACTGAAGGCTGCTTTTGAAGCCTTGGCAGGGAAAAATGCTTCTGAATCTTGTACTGAAATTCAAGATGCTGACCAAACACTAGGAGGGTCAAATCAGTCTGTTACTAAACAAAATGATCGAGATAAGAGTTCTTCCCCAGGCCCCCTGCGAGTTCTGCCTCTTTATGCGATGCTTCCGGCTTCATCCCAGCTTCATGTATTTGAAGCACCCAGGGATGGAGAACGCCTTGTTGTTGTTGCTACAAATGTGGCTGAAACATCCTTGACTATTCCAGGAATAAAGTATGTTGTTGATACCGGAAGAGAGAAGGTTAAAAATTACAACTCTTCAAACGGTATGGAAATGTATGAGGTACAGTGGATAAGTAAGGCTTCTGCGTCTCAGCGTTCAGGAAGAGCTGGAAGAACTGGGCCAGGACACTGTTATCGTCTATATTCTTCGGCAGTCTTCAATAACATATTTTCTGATTTCTCAGCTGCTGAAATTTCTAAAGTGCCAGTTGATGGTGTTGTCCTCCTTTTGAAATCCATGCATATTGGCAAGGTAAGTTATTATATTTGAATCCCCGTACTTTCATGATTTTACCAATGAAGTCCTTGTACTTTTGTAAGCATTGAGTCTAGTACTTGAACTGGTTCTATGAACTTCCATCTTTTTATGGATTAGGTCCTCTGTACTTTCATTTGTGAAGATTGAGTTCAATTTGCATTAGACTTGGTTCGAATGTAAGCCACCAAGTGGAGGACCAACGTAAACAAATTTGAAAGTACAGCAGGGACCTAATTTTTGCAAATAAGAACTCAATTAATAAGGAATTGAATGTACTGAGACTGAATCTGTGATTTCAGGTTGCAAATTTTCCTTTTCCAACTCCTCCAGACACCAATGCCTTGATTGAAGCAGAGCGTTGTCTCAAGGTTCTAGAAGCGCTAGACGACAAAGGCAGATTGACGCCTCTAGGGAAGTCCATGGCTCGTTATCCAATGAGTCCTCGTCATTCCAGAATGCTTCTCACCGTCATTCAGATTATGCACGATTTTAAAGAGTATGGGCGGGCAAATCTAGTTTTGGCCTACGCAATTGCAGCAGCTGCAGCTTTAAGCGCGTCAAATCCTTTCCTTATGAATTTTGATGAAAACCACAATGACGGAGACGAACCAAACCAAGAAAGCGAGAAAGTTATTGACAGAGAAGAAAAATTAAGGAAAAAGAAAATGAAACAGAATGCTAGAGCTTCTCGCGAGAAATTCTCTAACCCTACTAGTGATGCCTTGACTGTCGCCTTCTGCACTCCAATGTTTTGATCAGTCTGAAACCCAGATGGAATTTTGCATGGAAAATTCCCTACATTACAAGACTATGGAAGAAATGTCCAAACTAAGAAAACAGCTTCTCCAACTAGTGTTCACTTCGTGTATCAGTGATGTGGAGAAGGATTTCTCGTGGAATCATGGAACTCTCGATGATGTAGAGCGTTCTTGGAGGGTTTCTTCTAACAAAAATCCTCTTCGTCTGAACGAGGAGGAGATTCTAGGACAGGCTATCTGTGCCGGTTGGGCTGATCGGGTTGCTAAACGCAAAACCAGCTTCTGTTTTGTCAGAAGGAGAGACACACACTAATACAGTCCGATATGAAGCTTGTATGGTCAAAGAAACAGTATTCCTCCATCGATATTCGTCTCTTGCCAGGTCAGCACCCGAATATTTGGTGTACAGTGAGTTATTACACACGAAAAGGCCGTACATCCATGGAGCTTCGAGTGTGAAACCAAACTGGCTTCCTCGATACGCTCGTGCATTGTGTAGCTTCTCGGCCCCACTTTCAGACCCAAAACCTTATTACGATGCTATAGCCGATCAAGTTTTCCAATGGGTGGCCCCAACTTTCGGCCCACATCTTTGGCCGCTTCCTATACATGGTTTGCCTATTAAAGATGATTCTACTAGAGTTGCTGTTTTCTCTTATTCCTTGCTCCAAGGACAAGTTCTGCCATGCCTGAAAGATGTTCGGAAACTTATGGCCGCCTCGCCTGCGACTGTGTTGAAGCCTGAAGCGTGGAGCATGAAACGCGCCAGTAATTTGTTGACTAAATTGAACAACAAAGGAAGAGTTATCGATAGTTGTGAGAAACTACGACAGGTTTGGCAAGAAAATCCAATGGAGTTGTTTAGGGAAATTCAAGATTGGTTTCAGGAAGGATTTCATGACCAGTTTAAACAACTCTGGGAGGAGATGCTTCGTCAAGTTCTTTTAGATCCCAAAGAAAGGTTTTCGAAAAAGGTTAGTAAAGGGAAAAGGAAGGTGTAGTCATCAGTTTATGATCTTATTTTTTTGCAGCAAAGGAAGATTTTGTATTTATTTGTTTCATTTTAATCTTATATTTTGTTTTATCAGCATGATGAGAAACAATTGTAAGGCTTATATAAAATTCGGATTCTTAAAATTTCAAAGTAGAAAATTTAATTTTCTAATCTCAAATCTAACATACCCTTAGATCCAGATCGTATCAACAATCATCAGCCATTGAGATTTTAGATCATGCTTAATGCATAAACAGAAATGCTTATTGTTTGTGATTGTCACTGAGAAATCTTGGCAAGTCTGAGCCATTTTTTGGACGGATTCTTGTTGATAATTCTGTAAGAGAAGCTTTAGACTAGTAGGTCTCATGTAATACACAATTTGAATATTAATATTTTGGCAAAGACTAGTGTGAGACTATTGTTATGTCAATTACTAGCGATTGGAGTGAACCGGGTTGCCATACCATAGTGCAAGCGAACTTGGGCCCTGAGCTTGGTTAATGAACCGATTCAAACGAATTGATGATGCAACCAATACATCTAGCCCGTTTAGACTGTTAGGCCGATGATGAGCTCTACATGGTAGGCTCTCACTTGAAATCAACTCGCAGATAGTGGCGGGCTGACCTTACTAGAGCCCTGCATGGCTTCCCACAGGGGTCCGAACGTGTTCAGTTTGAGGCCACACGAAGACACGGGTCCTCTCTTCGTCCGAAGGGACAAAAAGAACGTAACCTATAATGAGTTGTGTATAACATATTTATCTTAACTGATATTTTTTTCCCAGAAGGATCCTGTGTCACTCATCAAAATCTGAAGGTACATCCACATTAATTGGGAAGCTACACCCGCATTTAGTGACATCCAGGATTCGGACCAATGGAAGACGCCGCCTGCACCCAATGATGAGATCATTGAGATCAGAATGATAGTCACCAACGATTTACCTCAGATGAAGGATGTGTGTCATCGATCCAGCGATAGGGCTGAAAACTCTATTATTGATGGTTAGGATCCAATTTTAGGAATCAAGTTTGAATCACTCTATATAATGTAAGAACTCTTAAGTCAATATAAACGAACAAGATACAACTTCAGTATACATGTAAAATTGACTTTTTCCGTAAAAAAAAAAAAAAAAAAATATATATATATATATATATATATATATACATGTAAAACTAATATTTTTATAGTATAAATAATTAATATTCTTTAATAATACCCTTCAAACCAGGTTTACGACAAAACTTATTTACACAAGACTTTGCGAACCATTAATATTTTAAAATTTTCAAAATGATATCGATATTTAATAAAATCCATTTTCACCTGACATGCATTAATTGCAATTATTATTTCATATCACTTTAGTTTCTCCAATAATTTATTCGAAAATAAAATTCTTCACTATTCTCTCGTGAAAATAGTAAAATTGAAATTCATATCATAAATTTGACTATAAATAACTCTAATATGATTGAACACTTCCAGAATTTGAATAAAAACAACTCTTGTAATGCAAAAAGAGTGACAATTTCGTGAATACAATTGAAAATGATCACCTTTGAGTATAAATTGGTTTCTCTCTCTCCTAACCACCTCTTTCTCACCTCTATATTCTAATCCAAATTGGAAAAAAAAATATAAGTTCTAGAAGAGGATCCCACTTGGCCCACTTTGTAGCATTCCCTTATGTAGTTTTCAAGCTATGGCCATGTAATAATGAGGTCAATTCACTATCCATACTTGGATATCGTATTCGTATGCGATTTTATTATTTTAAAAATAAAAGGTTTGATCACAGATAAAATCACAATTTGCAATCTAATCTAATTTTTTAAATTTTGTTAAATAAAATTACAATTTAAATTTTTTTGGCAATTAAAACCAACATATATATTTTCTCCTGCCGACAATGACAATTAGTTATTTTTTTATTTTTCGAACAATTTAAACATGCTAATTAAATATTGATTGTCACGTAGAAGATATGTCATTTTTGACAGAATAAAATATGTTGATTATTATTGCCAAAAAATTAAATTGAATTTGTTTTAATAAAATTAAAAAATTTAATTTACATTACGATAAGATTATCATTTTATCAGCCATTAAGCTTTTCTTCTTTTTTTTTCAATTGGAACTAGACTAATATTAGAAAAAAAAATCCCATTCCATTGGATAAGGTGTTGGCCCATTAATTATCCATGTCTACTTTCTACTTTAATTTCTCCTAACCATACCATATATTTTTGTTTTATAATTAATTGGCGCCAGATTTACAGTACAGCCAATCACATGCCTTGCATAAGCGTGCGGAAGGGAACGGATCCAAAGCAGTTTTCACACGTGTGTTCCATTCATTGAACCTGCCTGTACGTCGCTTTCATTACTCGTGACGACTATAAAAGTTTTTGTTTTCTTTTCCCTCCACTTTACTCACTTTTCGGTGACTCCACTCTCAAATTTTCAGTTTCATCTCCTAAAATGCTCCGACAATTTTCTCCAGCAATCAAGTTTATCGGGTGCCAGCTGAATCAGTTCGCAGAATGAAGTATAGGATCGCGTAATGTGATTTATTAATCAGGTAAATCTTCAAATTGTTTTAAGAAATTTTCGTAATTTGTTTCCGATGATTTTGCAGTTCTGGAGAATGCATATACATATATGTGTCTTGTGTGTTTGCGATTTTAAATTTTGTTAAGGATGTTTTTGGCATTGACATATTGTTTGTTATATACTTATATACCAGATCTTATTTCGTGTGGTAAGTAGTAAGTTATAGTATGATTTTTAAGAAATTTCGGAATCGGAGGGAATTTAGTAATTCTTTAGTTCTCTGACATCTCTCACTTGCGGCTGCATAGTGTGTTCTAAAGGAATTTAGGGAACAGTGTTTGGTAAGATCAAGTGCTGTGTAAGACATGAAAATGGAGTGTTGAGTTGTTTGCTGATCATTAAAGGGATAAACATATAGATGAACTTGAATGACTCTCGGATTATGAACACTCATGCGTGTGTACCTAGCAAGGATCGTAACATTGAGAAATCTTGGGATCGTACTAGCCTTTTGTTTAGGGAACCTTGTTGATAATTTAAACAAAGAGCGTGCCATTTCAGTAGATTTGCTGCTTGTTTTCATCTTATTTATTGCTTCTTGCCAAAAGTCTTCTTCTGTGATTTCATAATGGCATAGTTCAACATATAATTTTGAGTAATGTTTTTCAGATTCTTGTAATGGAGTCATGTGACTGCGTTGAGAGTCACTGGCCAGCTGATGGACTCCTGGTATATCAGTATATATCAGATTTTCTTATTGCCATTGCATACTTCTCCATTCCTCTTGAGCTAATTTACTTTGTTCAAAAATCGTCTTTCTTCCCATATAGATGGGTGCTAATACAGTTTGGTGCTTTTATTATTCTCTGTGGAGCAACCCACCTCATTAATCTGTGGACATTGTCTCTGCATTCGAAAACTGTTGCAATAGTAATGACCGTAGCTAAAGTTTCTACAGCTGCTGTATCGTGTGTGACAGCACTAATGCTCGTTCACATTATACCCGACTTGCTTAGTGTGAAAACACGGGAATCATTTCTGAAAAACAAGGCTGAAGAATTAGATAGAGAGATGGGACTAATCATAAAACAAGAAGAAACTAGCAGGCATGTTCGTATGCTCACACATGAGATCAGAAGCACGCTTGATAGACACACGATACTAAGAACTACTCTTGTTGAGCTGGGAAGAACTTTGAATTTGGAAGAATGTGCGTTGTGGATGCCATCGCAACGAGGGTTGAATTTGCAATTATCTCATACTTTAAGCAATTTGATACCTGTTGGATCCTCTGTGCCTGCTAATCTTCCTGTAATAAATGAAATCTTTAGCCATGCTGAAGCAATCCATATTCCACATACATGCCCACTGGCCAGTATTAGGCACGTGCCTGGGAGATATATCTCTCCTGAAGTTGTTGCTGTTAGGGTACCACTCTTGCACCTCTCCAATTTTCATATCAACAACTGGCCTGAACTGTCCGCTAAAAGCTATGCTGTCATGGTTCTTATTCTGAATGGCATTAGAAAATGGCGTGAGCACGAGCTTGAACTTGTGGAAGTTGTTGTTGACCAGGTTTAGCTTATATTACTGCGGTTATCTTGATCAATTATTTTTGTTTATTTTGATCTATTATTTTGTTCTTCCATTTTTGTGATGATCAGGTAGCAGTGGCTCTATCTCATGCTGCGATTCTTGAAGAATCAATGCGGTCCCACGATCAGCTGGTCCAGCAGAACGTAGCCCTGGATTTAGCTCGACAAGAAGCGGAGATGGCTATCAGAGCTCGGAATGACTTTCTGGGTGTGATGAATCATGAGATGAGAACACCAATGCATGCAATTATATCTCTATGTTCAGTGCTCTTAGAAGCTGAGCTAACACCAGAACAAAGAATAATGATTGAGACCATACTCAAGAGTAGCAATATCCTTGTAACGCTCATAAACGACGTTCTAGATCTTTCTAAACTCGAAGATGGTAGCCTTATCTTAGAAGCCGAAATCTTCAATCTTCAAGCAGCCTTCAGAGAGGTAGAAACGATCAACATCTCTCTCTCTCTCTATATATATATATATCTATCTATCTATCTAACTGTTGTTGAACCATATATATATATAGGTTGTGGAGTTGATAAAACCTATAGCATCTGTGAAGAAGTTGTCTCTGACATTGACAATGGCTCTGGATACACCTGTTTATGCAAGTGGAGATGAAAAACGGCTAATGCAAATTATATTGATTATTTTGGGAAATGCTGTTAAGTTCACCAAGGAAGGGTATGTTGCAATTGAGGCCTCTGTTGCAAAACCTGACTACATTAGGGGCTGCTCACCTTCAGAATACTATCCTCAATCAACTGATGGTCACTTCTACTTGCGCGTCCAGGTCTCTCTCTCTCTCTCCCCCTTCCTCCATGTGATAATCGCTTAGATTTTGGTATCATTCTACAAACGCAGGTAAGAGATTCTGGATGTGGCATCAGTTCAAATGATATTCCACGTCTGTTTACCAAATTTGTTGAGTCGCGAAACTCATCAAATCGAAGTAAAGCAAGTGCTGGTCTTGGCCTTCCCATTTGCAAAAGGTAACAAACCTAAACTTGTTGGGTATATCAAATTTGTCATGAGTCAAGCCGATTCACAAGCTGCTGATGATTATTTAAAAGATAAATCGAGTTTGTGCTCAATAAAATTTAACTCGATAGGCTTTAGAAACTTTTTTAAGCTTACATTTTACTATTATATCCTGAATATTAAATTATTACATATAGTAGTACTCCCTCCGTCCCATAAAATCTCACATTTTCTTTTTCGTCTGCTACACTATAAGTTTCACACCCTTAAAATGAAAAATATTTTATAAATTCCACCCTCACAATTTCCACTAATTTACATAAAATGTCATTATTTTTACTCACACACACATAATCCAATAACTTTTTGTACTGTATACATAAAATTATCCCTCAAAACCTCAATCATTACTATTTTTTTTTAAGTGTGTGTTCTCCTACATGTGAAAGCTTTTCGAACGGAAGAAGTATAATAAGTAACCAAGTTGAGTCTTATTGATCAGCTTTCAAATTGTAAACTGGTATATTTAAATAAATGTATAAGTAATCAAATCTAACTGTAGTTTAATTGCATTTCATCATCAAGATCGTGCTCAAAAAATAAACCTTACTCTAGTTCTCAAATTTACCAACTTGAGTTGAGCACCATATAAACTCCAATTACACACCTATAGAACATAACACTTAATCTTCAAAGTTTCGACAAGAAAAAATTCGCGACATTGAACAGCCAAAGCACATAGCTAATCAGTATTTTGATTTGTATATGTTATTAGATAAAGTCTTCCTTTCATTTGTGATACTTTTAAAGCTCAAGTATCACAAAACTAGTCAAAAGTATCAGATTTTATGTTGTTTAATTTACAGCAGTTGTTATGAATTAAATGACCCAGATTCGTAAATCTGATGGGAGGTCATGTCTGGATCGAAAGCGAGGGTCTAGGGCTCGGAAGCACGGCCACATTCGTAGTCAAACTTGGCACGTGCACGAATCCGAATGAGGCTGCTGCCATTATAGATAGACCACATCAACGAATGGGGATCACTACGCCAGAAACGATGAGAGGGTAAATATGTCGTTCCACCATTCATCAAGATTTAAGGTACATATATGACTTATAAGAACAATATCCACTCTTATAAGTTATTGAAAATCTGAATGAGGATCTCATTACGGTATAGTTTAACTTTAAAGTAAAGGTACATTATATATTAATTATTAAATCCAAGTGTAAAGTCTAAACAAGTGATTACCTAAGCTTGGCACGGCAGTAATATTTATGTTACTCAATAACATTAACTGAAACATGCACATCCTTTTGCTTTCATTTTCAATCTATTAGTTACTATGTTGCTTAAAAATTTTCCCGTCGTACTGTTAAGAGAAACTATCTTTCTAGTTTGGCACGTATCAGATTATAGTCTTGATTTTTAATGAAGTCATTAACTTTTTTAGTGGATCAATTCCTATTTAACACAATTAAGGGAGTAATAATGAGAATAAACATGAATTAATTATGATGGTTAATAAAATTAGAAGATGATCACCTTAAATATACTTTGGGGTAGTGAGAATCAAAATAACTTAATTATTCTTTTCAATCATTTCACTATTTTTTAACCAATAATTATTTTTTATGACGTATTTCAAAATTAAAGCAAAATATTAATAACATAAACATTCACACTATAGTTTATCATTATTTTTATAATCATTTCCATTGAAAATTTTGGATCAATCCTTAGTTTTTATTATCATTCTTCCAAATTATCAACTTCGTAAATTACAACAAAACATTTACAAACGAATTTTCATTTACGATAAAAGCTTAAATCATTTTACTCGAATGGAAGGCAGATAATAAACCCAACCTGTGGCGCATCTCAAGAAATGTGAATGGAGCGGAGAATTCGAGTTCCTGGCAGGAATCTATCAGAAAATCTTCAAGTTTTCGCCACACAAGATCGGGGATGGGGAATTACAATTTATTTAGAGCTTATTTTTGCTCTAAAGAATCTGATAAATTAGTTGGAATAAAATAAAAAAATTGGAATTATCTATGAAATTAATCATGTGAATCAATCTATAAAATTAATTATGTGAAACAAACAAAGATTAGAATATTTACATTCTATTTAATTCGGAATTCTCAAGTTCATGGGAACCGGTTACAAAAATTCAAAATTTGATCCACTCAACCGAAAATCAATTACCAAATCCTTACAAAACAAATTTTTACAGACCATCTGAGTAATTTTTTAATTTTGTCCACCCTTATAAAGCAAATCACCAAACATCTCTCATTCCTCAACCAAAATAATGTGATGAATGTAATGGATAGAAATAAAAAAATGTGATGAAAAGACATAAAAGTGAATAATATACATTGTTGGAAATACCAAAAAAAGAAACGAAAAAGTAGCTATTGGGACAAAATAAAAAGAAAATAAAAAAGCATTTGCTGAGTCCGGAGTAATTATTAAACATGGGGCACATATATAGTAGGACAAAGATATAGGGGCGATGGATTTCATATTAGCAGGCAAGAATTGAGGCATTACTCGACAATGCTTTGGTCTATGATTAAAACATTTAAAAACCATTATAAACACTAAACACAACAAGGAGACACAGATAACATATTAATATCCCTTATGAAACGCAACAAAACCAAAACAGAAGGTATAATTTCAATACTCCTTTTACTAAACATAGTTATATGATGCCGACAAAATAAAGGAAAGATATCAAAAAGCTGGTACGATTCTAACAAAACAATAAAGATCAAAGAGGGGCACCAGTTACAGAAACTAGTCATCATTCACTTCACTTCTTGGACTTCTTAGTTGGCCTGCAACAGATACATTGAGATATATAAACTCTTTGAGCATACATAAATAATACGGGCTTGAATTATAGGACACTTACTGCGCTTGCTGAGACGAAGGTGCAGGAGCTGCTGGGGCAGCAGGTGCTGCCTTTTCTCCTGGTCCCTGCATTCGACAACAAATTGTAATACAAATGTAAGTAAACACAAAAGCTAATTTTTCACATATTGAGATAGTCTTTTATCTTAAACTAGCATAAAATAAAAGGATATATTTATCTATGAAATTTAGTATTTCAATCTACAGCTTGTACGTTATGTGCCCATAAGTCTTAACTACTAGAGGGTGCAATTTTCGATTAAGTATTACCTGAGCTAGCCTTTCTTCCCTCCTTGCAAACTTTCTTTCCCTGCTAGCCTTATTCTTTGCCCTCTTGGCCTCAAACTGGTCAGACAAAGTCTTCTCCCTAGCCTTCTCAGCCTTTGACTTGTGGATGCTCTCCATCAAAACACGTTTGTTCTTAAAAACATTACCCTTAACCTTCATGTACATGTCATGATACATGTGCTTGTCAATTTTCTTGGCCTCCCGATACTTGCGAAGCAAGCGCCTAAGCACCCTCATTCTCCTCATCCAAAGTATCTTAGTGGGCAACCTAGCTTCCCTGGTACCCTTGCGCTTACCTGAAAGAATACAATAATAATCATTGAAATAAAAAAATGATGGCAATCACCTCTTCCTTAATCCATATATGTGAACCAAAAGCCAATGGAAATGGGATGGAAAGTGACAACTAGTGAAAGTTGAAATAGCTTAAAAACAGGAGACTCTACCTTTGAAATATTTTACAGGGGAAAGGAAAAAAACAAACATGATTATATTTAACGCAGTCAAAATACTGAGTAGACAATTAAAATCAATAACAAACTTTCGTTTTCATGAAAAAACTTTAACCGTATAAAAATATCAACCACATACTGAGAAAATCAGCTAGTTAAACAATGAACAGCACACTTCTAAGAACAAAAAATACCATATCCAGAGTGACGTCCCTTTCTCTTGGCTTCCTTCATTCTGCGGGCACGGGAACGTGAGTGGATCTTGGTTGGCTTCCTGATAATGAAACCATCCTTGACCAACTTCCTAATGTTTTGTCCTGTAGACAAAAATAATGATCATATTGTAAATACAATACACAACACACTAAAAATTATAAGAGAAGGAAAATCTCAAAGCAAGAGATATCGTATTAATCCTGAGTTAAGAGTTAGATGTCGTGGCAATAAATATATATACGGGGAACTTTTTTTTAGCCATGTCGCTAACAGTATTAGCTGAAATTAAAATCAAACTATTATAATATTCCAGGATTTACAGGCTCAGTAAAATTTCCTTCCTAAATTTTAAAGCAGAAAGGATCAGTTTCTCCCGAACAAATAAGCAATAAGGTAAAATTCTCTTAGCTAGGTAAAAGAGCTAAACCACACAATCTCATATTTTGTTTAGGTGTTCTTCACTAAGTAACATAATTAGGAACCTGGCGTCTGATTATTGTTTATAAACATAAGCTCTTTGTCCTTGCTTAATATAAATTCATCTCAAACATAAGCATATGTAATTGACAAACAATTGGCTATATCATCTAGAATGAAGACAGGATCAGGTCATCCGAATTAAGCTTTCAATCCTGAAATAGATAGAGAAAATGGTAAATATTTGTTTCCAACTAATGTAAACTCTGACCTAATCAGGAAACACACACAAGTATTGACCAATAATACATGACTAAATCTTAAGATCCTACAACATAATCAATAAAATGAGTAGCATAATCAACCGATTTAATGGATACAGATCTAGTAATACAACTCGTGTGAATTAAGCATAAGGAGAGGAAAAAGTGGGAAATAGAGCGTACGAGAATTGGCCATGGAGATTTCATTGCATTCATTGGGGTCAAGCCAAACCTTGCCCTTGCCGCACTTCAATACGCTGGCGGAAAGCCGCTTCTGCAGCTTCAGAGAAACCATCTCTCCTCTCTCTCTCTCGCTTCCTCTCCGAAGGTGTGCGAATGGGAAATAGACTGTGTGGGCGATGGAGATAAAGTTTTATATGCCACACGATTTTCGCCCTAGGGTTTATGATAATGGGCTATCTTTTGGGCTTTAACAACATTGGGCTTATAAATTCTTATGTTAGGCCTTTTTCTTATTATACCATATAAGAATGTGATAATTTTCGTTTATAATTCAGTTGTATTTATTATTCATAATTACTTGCGGAGTGTTTGCTTGGGGTATTAGAATTAGATAATGAATCATTTTAGAAAGAAAGTTAAACACGAAAAAAATTTGAACAGAGAAAAAATGAATGATTGTTAAAATAATTGATTATAGGAGGGAGATTATGTAATCAAAATAAATTAGTAATTATTTTATTTTTAAATTAATTTCAAATTGTAAATATTATCAAGCATCATCAATGGAAATAATTAATGAGTCATTCACATTACCTACTTCTAATACCTTCAACCAAGTGGACCCTTATTTTTCATTCGCGCCAAATATTATTTGCACTCTTAAAAAGAAACATCACATAATATTAACACTCTCATAATACCATTAAATTCCAAAAAAATTTATTCTACTTTATTCTCTTTCTTACATTTCATCTCATTATATCTACCAACACACTCTCACACTTTATTCTCACAAAAATAATTTTTTTAATATGTGTATCACGCAAAGTGTGCAAGTAATAATGGTGGAATGGAGTATGTATTTCATAATAATTAATAAAATAGTGGCTCAAGTTCATTTCAATTGTCTTTAAACTTTAATATTTTAGTTTGAGTAAGTTAATTCTTGTCTGATTATATATTTTTATCAAGCTTATTGATTGAGTACGAACCATGCTATGATTCTTATAAGGCTCCTCTTTTTAAAATAAAATTATGTCAAGTCTTGATTGGATAAATCTCACTGCATAATTTAAGTGTACTTTTAAAAAATGTATCCATTGTTTTTATTGAATAGTTACAATTGATTGCATCAAAAAGTTAGAGCTAAACAACTACAATTATTTAATAAAAACGATTATACCTATTCAATGCAAATAATTAATACAATTTTAAAATATATTTGAATTTCACAATACACAAAATACTTACTCTAGAAACAAATATATCAAACCCGATTTAGCGGTAGTTTAGTGGTTCATAATTTATCATAATGTGCTAGCAATTTATATGATGATGATTGTAAAAGATTGTCACTATAAGTATAGAGTCATTCTCTTCCTCATCCTTTTTATTTCCATGTAAATACCATAATATTAAAATTGAAATATTGTTATGAAATAATTAATTATGAATATCCTTTTATTCCACAAATAATAAATATTCTAGAAGATTCATTTCTTGGAGAAGAGGAAAAACTCATTACTTGGAAACCAAGCTTCTATACTTAGAATTTCCATGTAAATACCATAATATTAAAATTGAAATATTGTTATGAAATAATTAATTATGAATATCCTTTTATTCCACAAATAATAAATATTCTAGAAGATTCATTTCTTGGGGAAGAGGAAAAACTCATTACTTGGAAACCAAGCTTCTATACTTAGAGAGCAAGAATACTTGTAGAACAAGTCCATATTACTTTGAGAACAAGTTCTATTCATCTATAAATATGTGACAAATTTCCATTTGTAAAGTGAGAAAAGAAAGAACATCATATGAAATAAAATGACTCTCTTCTCTCTATAATATTTCTATTAATTTCATGTCTTCTTTGTATTAGTTTTATAACAAATATTTCATTATTAGTTGATTTTTATCTTATGTTCCATCTTCTTTTAGTATTCCGGAGTTGCTTGGTTTGTTACTTTGTTTTAAGGATTTAAAATAAAAATGATAATGATAATAGTGGAGAACGAAAAAAATATGATTATATAATTATAGTGTTTGGATGATAATATAAATAACTATCATTATCATACACTTTGTTGGGCTTACCAAATTATTAAAAAATGAAATCAGTTTTGACTTTTTTTTTTATAAAACAACATTACTTAAATTATTTTTTGTTTAGAAAATATAAAAAAAAATCTATTCATAGGAATAAATTGAAAAATAATTTGATATAATTTTTGGGGTGATTCCACTAAAAATGCCAAAAAAAAAAAAAAGGATTTCGTTACTCTTATGATATGAAACCATGAAGTAAGAAATGATAGTAGGATTTTTCTACTATGATGAAGGTTGTTCGTCCTTCCTAACATTAGTAATCCAATAAAAAATTGGCATGTAATTTAATTTTGTCATTAGCGATTTATTGCAATAAAATGAAATGTTTAATTTTCTTTTTAAAAAATAAAATTACTGAAATATCTTATAGCTAATAATATTTTTTAAAATAGTACAAATGTACAAAAATTAATCTTCTATATAAATTTATATTATTAATTAATAGTTAAGAAAATAAACTAATTAAATTAAATATTTCTTATACGTTGTTTTGCCCAAATCTAGAGATAACACTATATCATTTTCTTTCTTGTTCCTTCTTCATCTCATGAACAGTACTATTTCATTTTCTTTCTGGTTTCTTCTTCAAATAAAATGAAAAAACCATACTTATGAACACATGCAATACTTCCTTCATATTTTCAAATACCAATCGCCATAACTACCTCTCAGCTCATGATTGACGATTTTCCAATTGGTTGGATTCGGGCATTTTTGCAACGCTTGATGTGTCTTTCAATTTTCCCCTATTCACAAGCCTCATATAACTCTTAAGATGCTTTATAATTTTCGAAGTCTTGATGACTAATACAACACTAAACTCAACAACCTCTGCAATCCTGAAGTCATTATTCAACCATTATAGATTGACAATACTAAAGAGTGTGAATAACATGAAAATAAAATGTTTTCAAAGTAATCCCAATCAACCAAAAAAGCTTCCAATTACAAATTTGAATGCTGCCACAAGAAGTAATTCATTAAATTCAAATAAATTGGATAGAAAAAATCAAAGCGAGACTATGGAGTTAGATTTTAACAAGGAGTGGAGATGTCATCCATTTAATTTTGCTGATTGGCTTAGCATCCCTCTTATAATTCTACACAACACTAAAATAATGCAACTTATCACCCTAATCATCAACTATTTGGAAAAAAATTTGTATGTTGAATCGAAGATCCAATGGTATTCAAAAGATTTCTCAAGAAGGATGAAACATTTCGACCATTGAACCAAACACACATTTTCCATTTCATACTCATTCCTCAACCAAGCATACCCCTAATAAGTTAGGTAACTATCTTAAAAATGATTTGGAACAAGACAGAATAGAAAATGCATTGAGTAACACACCAGACGAGCAATGCTACCAAGTTGGATAAATCTCGTTGCAAAATCTTTCTTGAAATCTCAAACTTATTATTGTTTGTGTTACTGCAGGATAACTAAATGTAGAGAAATTTATGCACAATTGCATTACCATCACCATACAACCAAAATGTTGTCATCAAAACCTCTACTTCCACATCACCACCACCGGCGACACCACCTGTTGCCGCCCATCCGACCAAACAACATTTCCTACCTCCGTCACCATATTCCTCGGAGCCACCGCCTTTATCCTCACACTGTAACTTTGTTTTTCACCCTTCCTTGTAAATTTCATCACTGTCGGGTTTACCGTTATCGTTACCCCATTCGGATTAGTCAACGCCGCCCTGTAGTTGGTGGCGTTTTCACCAACATAAGTCACAGTTCGAGCAACCACAATCTCAAGTTGATTTACATCTGACGCCTCAAAATCAACAATGATTGCCGGATAATTTATATCCCACGGCCTGGATTGTTTCCTACTGCAACTGAATTGACTCCGAGCTATGCGCTGTATTTCTTGCTGCGTGAAATTTAATGAACAAAGGTAATTTATGTAATCACCCACGGTTATATCGTACACCAATCCCGGGTCTACGGCTTTCCCCGGATTCACATGTCCAGCGCCCATATCCCAAACGGTTGATAAATTATAAGAATTTTCATCTAATAACGGTTTTCCGTCTTTACTTTGGATGTATGCTGTCGTCATTATTGCTGATCGGATCATCGCCGGTGACCAATCGGGGTGGGCCCCCTTCAGCAGTGCCGCCACGCCGGAAATGTGTGGGCACGACATTGATGTGCCGGAAATTATATTAAACTCAGTGCGGCGCGTATCAGAAGCCACCCCGCTCGGCGCCACGCTGTCGGGCCAGGCTGCTAGAATATTCACACCTGGCGCAATAATATCGGGCTTTAGTAAGTAGGGAGAGTCGACGGTTGGGCCTCGGGCAGAGAAAGATCCCACCACTGGCGCTGGTTTAGTTCCGATCTCCGTGCCTCGGAAAACCATTGTTGCTCTGGGGTTAGGATTAGAACTGATGTAGTCTTGAAGTTTATAGTCGGAGGATTCAGTGATATCGAGTCCAGGAATTACATGTGTGTCGGCGATGAGGCCTTCGCTAATTGGAGGAGCATTCGCCACCACTAGGCCGACGCCGCCGGCTTTTCTTACCACTTCTCCCTTGGCCGCTCGACCACTGCCGCCTCGATAGCAAATGACGATTTTCCCACGGACGGCATTTTCGTCTAGCGAACCGTCCATGCAATAAAAACTTGCGGCACTGTGGTTGGTGGAAGAATTTCCGCCGTATATTAGGGGTATATAAGTATTTCTAGGTAGAGGTTTGCCGCTATAGAGCGAGGCGCCTTTTAGTATGGGTCCATTTTCAAGCAGAAGGTCAGCAGGGAAGCTTCTATCAATGGTGCTAGCGCCAACAGTTGTCATCCAAGGGGCAACATTGTTCACTGTCATTTTAGTCGGACCTTCATTACCTGCTGATGCGGAGACTAATATACCTCTCTCCATCGCACCAAATGACCCGATTACCATCGGGTCTGATTTGTAGGACACATTACCGCCGCCAATAGAGATGGAAATGACATGAACGCCGTCCTCTGTGGCCTTATCAAAGGCGGCGAGCATATCAGAATCCATGCAACCGTATTTCCAACAGACCTTGTACACCGCGATTCGCGCTTTTGGAGCTACTCCGACGGCAACACCACTTGCAAGGCCAAAAAGCGAGGCGTTCGCAACCGCTCTGCCGGCGGCGATGGAAGCTGTGTGGGTCCCATGGCCATTGGAATCTCTCGCAGATTTCACCTCTTCCGTTGGATTAATCTTTCCCCTATAAGCTTCATACCCGTCGGCGAAATATCTAGCGCCGATGATCTTCTTATTACAGAGAGTCTTGGTGAAATTTTGTCCTTGTGTACACTCGCCTCTCCAATTTGCAGGGATGGGACCCAAGCCTTCATCATGGAAACTACGTCGTTCCGGCCAAATTCCGTAGTCGAGAACTCCGATTATAACATTAGATCCAAAATCGGATTCCTTCAATAGATTTGCCGAATTCGCCGATGATAACCCGAGGAAATACGTCGATCGAGTAGTATGCACCTGACGAAGATTGTCCGGCAAAACGTCTATAACGCCTGGTCGTTTCTCGAGTTCTTTAGCTTGTTGTTGAGTTAATTGAGCAGAAAATCCATGGAAAACACTTTTTGTAAACGTGCAAAAATTCAAGGGAATTGTGCTCTGTTTCAGAATTTGATGTGTTGGAACTGAGGGAACGAAGAGTGGATTTATACCATTGTTCCACATCGGAAAAGACTGAAGGTTTCATGTCATTTTGAAGTCTTACAATGAAGGTTTGACAATTTTTAGAATCATCGGTTGCAAGAGCCGATGAAATTAACAAGAGAGATAAGATTATCAAGAAATGACCCATTGATATTGAAATTAGGAGAGAGTAATATATATAAAAATAGAGAGTAATTTTCTCACACAAAATTTTGTCATGTATATACAATTATACATGTGGAGAGAGTAAGGAAAAGTTTGAGTAAAGAGACTATAGAAAAAGTCATAAAGAAGGGTAGAAATCGTTGAAAAAAAAATCAGAAAATGCTTAAAATAGGATTACGAGATTTGCATGATATTTAAGGTTGTCAGTTAGATGCCCATGCCAAAGGGGTCAAAACTGCGACTTTTGTTCTAAAGAGCCCATAAATTCAGTATATTATTTAAAATAACACACCATTAATTGGTGTATACAACACTTTGTCAAATGCATTAAAAATAAAACGATACGATTAATTTACAAATTATGAGTACGCACGATGTAAACACAATTTGTTAATTCTATCTTGTAAAGCAACGACACCTTAGTAAAAAATATTTGACACATGAGGACAAATAAGTTTTTAACAAAAATATATATAGGATGACATTGAAATAATTGTTGATAATCGAAGACTTGGATGCAATATTTAAATGGGATGACATTAAAATAATTGTTGATTAAGAATATTAATTAATTGGAAACATAAATGCAATATTTGAATGGGATGCAAATAATTGTAAATTATAAATTGAAACTTAATGCAAAATGGAATGACATTGAAATAATTGTGTATTAAGAATATTAATTATTTTTTTCTTTAAAAAAGAATATTAATTAATTGAAAACTTAAATGCAATATTTGAATAGGATGACAGTAAAATAATTGGTGATGAAGAATATGAATTAATTGGAAACTGAAATGCGATATTTGAATGGAATAAAATTGAAATAATTGTCGATTAGTAATTAATTGGAATTAAACTTAAATGCAATATTTGAATGTGATGACATTGAAATAATTTCTGATTAAGAATATCAATTAATCGGGACTTAAAAGGAATATTTGAATGAGATGATATTGAATTGATTACTAATTGAGAATATAATTCCCTCCTTCCCGTAAAAATAGATTACTTTTTATTTTCTTAATGATAGATATGTATTGAGAAGAATATATATATATATATATATATATATATATATATATATATATTTAGGCAGTGCTTTTGAAATTGTTGTCATTTATCTCTAACTACTAATTTAGACCAGCAAATTTTGCGGAATAAAGAAAAATTATATAAATATTAAAAATTATAATATTTTTTTGCTGACTAAATATTTTTATAAATAAAAATTTTATAATACACAATATATTTAAACTGAAATGGTAATTCAAATATGAAAAAATTGATTAAATATTTAGTATTTAATGACTCTACACAATACTAATAAATCTACAAATTTGATTTCAGACAGAAAATTGTACTTAATTTTATTTTTTAAAAAATTCATTTGGTCCTGTTCATTCCGGTTTTGGGCTGTCTCATTCGTGACTTGGGCTTTGACTTTAAATCCTTGCTCGTCTTTGTCGATTATAGGCATTTTTAAGAGAGGTAAAGGGTGCTTAGCATGGGTCTAGCATATTACCCTAGTTCATGAACCTACCAAGTAAACAACCGACAGTGTTGTATAACAGTAAACTAACCTTAAAATACAAAGTAATTAAACACACACAAAACAATATTATACTATTATTATAAATTAAATGATATACAAAGACTATATATATTTGAACGTATTACTATACTATGTGCTATTACAGTGTTACCTATTGAATCAAATAGTATTATATTTGGATCAAATACTACATAGGTAAAAATAATAATATTAATGAATAGAATGCCGATAAAAAAATATGTTAGACTAAATTAGGTGAATCTTAATAAGTAAATGCTAGTTGTACAAGAAAAACCTCTATAAATGAATAATGTTGGGACCAGAGGATTTTTTAATTTATAGAGATATTATTATATCGATAAATTAATTATTTATTAATTTAAAATAAATTAATAATATTGGGACCAGAGGATTTTTTAATTTATAGAGATATTATTATATCAATAAATTAATTATTTATTAATTTAAAGAGATTTTAAAGTATATGCACAGTTGACCTTCAAAGTTCCAAATTATTTGAATAACTTTAAATATACATGCATAGTTATTGATGAAAATTAAGTTGAAATACAAATGTACTAGTAAAATTCCATGAACACAAACTCACGTGGAAGTTGGAATGACTTGTTTAAATTAATTGATTTTGGAAAAATACAAAAATATGGTTTATTGGACTAACATTTGTGCATTGAATCATGGATAGAAATCAACACTATATATTTATCCATTGAAATCTTGGTAAATCACACACAAAAATGGTCACTCATCTAAAAGGAATTCAAAAATCAACCATGACCAACCAAGTGCATCATATATATATATATATGGATTATTTTTAATAATTATTAATTTATAGTTTCATCGGGACCAATATATATACATTGGGATCTCAAAAAATTATTATCTTATAATTTTATTGATTGGGTCCCAAATTTGTACTTGATCCCAACTTGGGACCGGACAAATTATTAGTTTTAACGAGGTTATTAATTTATCGAGTATTAATTTAATGAGATTTTACTTGTATTTAGGTGGTTTGTAATTTATCAGATTGTGCTAGCGATTTAGGTCCCATTCTTGGAAATAGTTGTTTTTAAAATACATTTCGTGCTTTTGCAATGCAACATTTAATTTGCTATTTTTATAGAATTATTCTCTTCTTCATTTGATTTATTTTCATGTCAATACCTTAATATTAAAATTGGGATATAATTTAATTATAAGATTATTTTTATCTTATGTTCCATCTTCTTTTATTATTTAAAAGTATAGTAATGATTATATTAAAAAGGATTTAAAACAATACAAAGTAGAAAATGCATTAAGTCGCATATCAAAAGAGTAGTGCTATCAAGTTGGATCAATCTCGTCGCACAACCTTTCTTGAAATCTAAAGCTTACTAGATCGATTTTGTTACCACATACCCCACTGTATTTTTGTGATTACAAGGCAACTACGGTAGAGAAGCTTATGCACAATTACATCACCATACAACTAAAACGATATCATCAAAACCCCTGCTTCCACATCACCACCACCGGCGACACCACCTGACGCCGCCCATCCGACCAAACCACCTTCCCTTCCTCCGTCAGCGTATTCCCCGGAGCCACCGTTAGCTTCTCCGCCTTTATCCTCACATTGTAACTTTGTTTTTCACCCTTCCTAGTAAACTTTATCACCGTCGGATTTACCGTCATCGATACCCCCTTCGGATTTGTCAATGCCACCCTGTAGGTGGTGGCGCTTTCACCAACATAAGTCACAGTTCGAGTAACCACAATCTCAAGATGATTTACATTCGACGCCTCAAATTCAACGGTGATTGCCGGGTAATTTATATCCCACGGCCTGGATCGTTTCCTACTGCAACTGAATTGACTCCGAGCTATGCGTCGTATTTCTTGCCGCGTAAAATTTGATGAACAGAGAAAATTTATGTAATCAGTTGCCGTAATATCATATACCAATCCTGGGTCTACGGCTTTCTCCGGATTCACATGTCCGGCTCCCATATCCCAAACGGTTGATAAATTATAAGATTTTTCATCCAATAATGGCTTTCCATCTTTGCTCTGGCTGTATGCTGTGGTCATCATTGCTGATCGGATCATCGCCGGTGACCAATCGGGGTGGGCCCCTTTTAGCAGTGCCGCCACACCAGAAACGTGTGGGCACGACATTGACGTGCCAGAAACTACATTAAATTGAGTGCGCCGCATATCAGAAGGCATCTCGCTCGGAGGCACGCCATCGGGCCAGGCCGCCAGAATGTTCACGCCTGGCGCGATGATATCGGGCTTTAGTAAGTAGGGTGACTCGACGTTCGGTCCTCGGGACGAGAAAGATGCCACTACTGGCGCTGGTTTAATTCCGAGCTTTGTGCCTCGGAACACCATTGTTGCTCTAGGGTTAGGATTAGAATTGATGTAGTCTCGAAGTTTTTTACCGGAGGATTCAGTGACAGCGACTCCGGGGATTAGATGTGAGTCGGCGACGAGGCCTTCACCGATCGGAGCAACATTCGCCACCACTACGCCAATGCCGCCGGCTTTTCTTACCACTTCTCCCTTGGCCACTCGAGCGTTGCCACCTCGATCGCAGATGACGATTTTCCCACGAACGGCGTTTTCGTCTAATGAACCGTCGAGGCAAGTTCCGGCCGAAAAACTTCCAGAATGGCGGCTGACGGAAGCATTTCCGCCGTATATCAGGGGTATATAAGTCTTTCTAGGAAGAGGCTTGCCGTTATAGAGCGATGCACCTTTATCACGCGTCCATCTTCAAGTAGAAGGTCAGTCGGGAAGCTTCTGTCAATGGTGCTGGCACCAACAGTTGTCATCCACGGGGCAACATTCGTCACCGTCATTTTAGTCGGGCCGTCGTTCCCTGCAGACGCCGAGACTAAAATACCCCTTTCCATAGCGCCAAATGCCCCTATTGCCATCGGGTCTAAATTGTAGGGCACATTGCCACCACCAACGGAGATCGAAATAACATGAACGCCATCCTCCGCCGCTTTATCCAAGGCAGCGAGAATATCAGAATCCATGCAACCGTTTTTCCAGCAAATCTTGTACACCGCAATTCTTGCTTTTGGTGCAACTCCAACGGCGATGCCGCTTGCGAGGCCGAAAAGCGATGCGTTCTTAACAGCTCTGCCGGCGGCGGTGGAAGCCGTGTGGGTCCCATGGCCGTCAGAATCTCTCGCTGATTTCACCTCTTCCGTTGAATTAATTTTTCCCCTTCGAGCTTCATAACCGTCAATGAAATATCTAGCGCCGATGATCTTCTTATTACAGAGAGCCTTAGTGAAATTTTGTCCTTCCGTACACTCGCCTCTCCAATTTGCAGGGATGGGACCCAGGCCTTCGTCGTGGAAACTACGTCGCTCTGGCCAAATTCCAGTGTCCAGAATTCCTATTATAACATTAGATCCTGAATCGGATTCCGTTAACAAATTCGTCGGATTTGCCAATGATAACCCAAGAAAGTACGTCGATCGAGTTGTATGCAATTGACGTAGATTGTCTGGCAAAACGGCGATGACCCCCGGTCGTTTCTCCAGTTCTTCAGCTTGTTGTTGAGTTAATTGAGCAGAAAATCCATGGAAAATGCTTCTATAAACATGCAAAAGTTCAGGGAATTATGCTCTGTTTCAGAATTTAAAGTGTTGGAACTGAGGGAACGAAGAGTGGATTTATACCATTGTTCCACATCGGAGAAGACTGAAGGTTTCATGTCATTTTGAAGTCTTACAATGAAGGTTTGAGAATTTTCAGAGTCATCAATTGCAAGAGCAAGTGAAATTAACAAGAGGGATAAGATTGTCAATAAATGACCCATTGAAATTAGTAGAGAAGATCGATGATGGTGGATTAATTAATTATTTTTTGATATCTAGGAATATAGTTATATAGGGATATCTAGAAAAAGTTTGAGTAAATAGACAAGAGACAAAGTCATACAGTGGGGCTGAAATTGTTGAAAAGAAAGCAGAACATTCCTAAAATAGGAGTACACGATTTGCATGATATTTAAGGTTGTCAGTTAGATGCCCATGCTAAAGGTGCAAAAACTGCGACTCTTGTTCTAAAGAGCCCCAAAATTCCGTATATGCGTGCATTTGCTCGCAGTTCAAAATAAAAATAATAAATATTGTTAAAAATACACATTATTAATTGTATTATTAACATAATAATTTGTGAAAAATAAAACGTTATAAAATTAATTTACAATAATGAGCATGTGCAATGTAACACTAAGTAAATGAGTAAATATCTGACACAGGGGGAAAAATAAGTTTTTAAGTATATTAAATAGGTTTATGACATAAAAGTATTGGATGACATTGAAATAATTGCTGATTAAGAATATTAATTAATCAGAGACATAATAATATTTGAATGGTTATGGATAGGGATGGAGGAAATACCGAAAATGTCGATATACCGACGTTACGTGCGAAAAATACCAAAAATACCGAATTATGTATACCGAAAATTTCGGTACGGTATCGATATAGGATTTTAAAATTTTTGATATTTCGGTATATCTTGAGATACCAAAATGTTTTCGGTATTTCGGTATATACCTATACCGTAAATATTTTTTAAAATAATTATTTAATTAATTTGTTTATAATTTAAATAATATAATAAAGAAATGTATAATAATAATTTTTTTAATTAATTGTTCGGTATGAACGGTAAATCGGTATGATTCGGTGTGGTGGTATAGTCGGTATGATTCGGTATGGGCCGGTATGCAGTAAGGTATACCGAAAAATCGGTACGGTATGCGGTATGAATTTTTAACACCGAAATTTCGGTATACCGAAATTTCGATGCATATCGGTATGTTTTTATATATACGAAATTTTCGGTACGGTATACGGTATTTTCGGTATACCGTACCCGATCCATCCCTAGTTATGGATGTGTATTGGAGGAGAAGATATATTTAGGTAATGCTTTGGAAATGGTTGTCAGAAAAAAAAAAAAAAAGCACTCATCTCTAAATCTCTAATATGAGAAACTTTGGTGTGAAATTATTATATATATATATATATATATATGATATATTTATATATTTTTATTATATTTTTAAAGGATCATTTATAAATAGGTTTAAAAAATTTAAAATTGTAAATAAATTCAAAATATTTGCACAACAAAGACAAGATAAATTTACACAGAATTACGAAATATTTGCACAATAAACCTATTTATAATTTTAGAATACTTTTCAATTTATTTGTAATAATTTATTTTTTAAATATATATTATAAAAATAGATAAAAGTATGTCGTATTATATATGAGATTGTATTGTACAAATTTTTGTATTTTAGTATATATATGGCGGTTTTCTCTCTCTATGCGCGTGTGGAGAGAGAGAGAGATTATGTGTGTGTAGAAGAAGATATGGATGATTGAAGATTGAATAGCATTAATCGGTGTGTAGAAAATCAACAAGCGTATGGATGTGACGAGATGAGACAGTCAGGCTTGGCTAAGGTCCTTTGGAAAATGAGGCAATTGATTTTTAATGGCTTTTGAAATTTTGTGTTACTTTGTCACCAAGTAACTTTTCCTCCTGCAAAAGAAAAAAAAGTAACAACACTTTTCCAATTTTAAAGTACAATTAATTTGATTCGATTTATTTTCATTACAATTTTTCTTTTCGCAACAATACATATAAATATATTTTTTTATCTAAAGGGAATTTAATTCATAAGAATAGAGTATAAGGGCAATGACAGAGATATAGGATCATCTGAAAATAGGACGGATTGTAGGACAAATTAAATATTTTTATTTTATAAATAATTAAATGAAAATGGAAATGGTTTGATGGTATGATGCATTTGTTAACTTAAAAGAGGTTCGTGGACTTACTTAATTTCTTTTTAACACATATAACTATAAATAAATTATTAATAGTTAATTCAAAATCCTTAAGTCGCAGTTCTTGATTAATAAATTTAGCTAGAAATTTTAGTACATGCCTAATTTCAGTTTAATCACCATGAAGGGTTATTTGAGGAATGGCAGTCTGGTTAATACACAAAAACCTAATAAATTAGACTAATTAGTATCCGTTTCAAAAAAAAAAAAAGACTAATTAGTATCCGTTTCCACTTTTTTTTTTGTAATTTAGTAAATCATTATTATTTATTTATTTATATTTTTTTGAAAACAAATCATGATTATTTTATGAGAGAAAAAGTAAGATTTGGAAAAGTCATTGCATGGTCTCTTGGAAAATTGTTTATCCAGAAAATTTTTTGTTAATAAAAGAGAAAAAGAAAAACTATCAACGCGCCCTTTGATATTTGCATTTAGGAGAACATGTAACTTTTACTAAATTACATATATACCTATCAAAAACAGTTGTGAAACATATTTCACCAAAAGTAAAATTTATTTGCTACACAATATTTGTCCTCGGTTTAGCTTATAGGTTCAAAGTTGCATGTGATAAGTTGAAAGTGAGAGATGAGAGGGAGAGATGTGATTATGACCGTTTATGATGAGAGGGTAAATAGGTAATTGACACTAACTTTGTATTGAATTGTAATGTAAAAATTAAATTGTATTAAAGTGTAATGTGTTGTTGGTTCTTGTATTACTTTGTAAAATAGGTTAGGCTCCATTTGGATGGAATCGATGGATTTGAGGATATTATATTATTCATTCATGAAATTAAAATGGAGAAAGGTTAAATAAATGGATTTGATTCACTCAAATATTAAACACAATTGAGAGGATTTCAAATAACTAGATTTTGTTGGGTATTTGAAATTCTCCCACTTATAAGTAATATTTGTGTGAACCAAATTCATTCATTTAGTTTTTCTCCATTTTAATTTGTAAATGTATGGTGTATTATCTTCAAACATAATTGAGTAGATGTCTCATAATTGTTCTATCATAAAATAATAACTATGACATTTTTACAATTTTTATTTATCGTTTGTCAGTAAAAATAACTTCACCTCTCTTTCTACATTTTTTTTTACCAATGTCACTATAAAATAATTTTATTATATATATTAATAATCAAATTAAATGAGCTGCTAATTATTGGACGGAATAGGTAATAATCTTCTAAATATAGTGCTTGAGAGATTTTTTTGTTGATGTAACACAATATGTCAAATTTGGTGATGTGTTGTTATGAAGAATGTGTAATACTTGTGTCAGAATTTACTAAATATAATCTACATGATTGTACGGTGTAACCAATTTATAGTGATATGAACTGATGTACATCAACATGACTCTTTTGAACTTCAATTCTCATTATTATTGAAAAGCGAAAACGTATAATATTACTAAAAATAGATAGGTCAGGACTCAGGGGTGGGGCCCGCGTTTCACTCATTATATGTGATTGGACCGATGACTGGGCATGGATCATGGATGGTGACACCAATTTAATACTCCACACTGAGGAGTATATTTCACACTTTTATTTTTTTATCTGGTAAATATTTATTCCTAAGAGAATCGAACTTTGATCTCTCATTTAAGTGAGGAGTTTGGTGATCGGGTGGACTAAATCATCTAATTACTTTTACTTATATCCTTAAAATAGGATGTTCTTTATAAATTTCATCTTCAAAATATTTTCAATTTTACTTTTGGCAATTCAATTTTCATTTTTTTATATAAAAATTTATAAAATTATTCCTCAATTTTTTATTCATTCTTTTATTTTCATAATTTATATATTTTTTTCTCCTGTAAAATTTTTTATGAGATATGGGAGTATAATTCACTCATTCTATTTTTGGATTCTTTAATTCATTTATTTAATAGAATCTTGAATATTTAGAGAAGCTTATCTAAATATTCATAGGAGCGCGTAAATACATAAAATGTCTAAACTAGTGGGCGCCGCCAACAGGCTGAGGCGGCAAAATACCTGCAGCGCCCTTGGTTTTGCACTTTATACTTGGGAAAACAGCTAATTTTTTCCCATTTACACGCTGGCAGACTACTACCAAAACTTACGGGCGCGGTTTCCATAGAAATAAAATATCTATAAAAAATAGGATCATTTACTGATAAGATAGAAAGAGGTAAAACTTTATTACAATTAGGTGTAAAAAATTTGTGAAACACAAATTTTTTTGCACGTAAGCACAAAAATTTGCACTTTTACACCTATTTGTAATTTTGCTAATTTTACACCTATTTGTAATTTTCCCTAAAAATATTATGATGATTAATAAAAATAAAATATAATTATTGATATTAATTTTCTAAATAAAATATTTATTATTTATTTTGATTAATTTTCTCTAACTACAATTATTTCTCCTCAATCATTCATTTTTGTCACTACAAATAATGTTTTTGTCTCATTTTTTCAAAATTAAAGCACAACATTAATGATGTAATTACCATAAAAACATTCAAGGGATACTTAGTTTACAATTTTAGAGTTAAGGAATAACAATGAAAGGAAAGTGTGATTTTGGTTGAGAGGAATCAAATTTTTGATATCTTAAAAGTAAGTAATGAAAGGAATAGATTCATTCTTCACCATTTTGTGAGGAGCGAAAGTCATTCATTTCTAAAATTTCATATATAATTTTTTAAAAATTTATTTTATCTTCAAAATTATTTATTAATATTAATTATAATATTCTAAGTATGATTATTATATAATATATTTTTTAATATTAAAAAAGAGTTAATTATAATTTTAATTATCAATAATTTTTATTAAAATTAAACACTTTCTATGGTAATGATAATCATCCCTACATATAAACCAAACAACTAACATATTCATTATCATTCCTCAATACTTTCAAACTCATTGTCATTCTAATTCCTTTTCAACAAACCAATCACTCCCTACATTTCTCCAATATAATTATAATCAACTATAATATGTAGATTTTTATGGTGGATCCGAGTGTATGTATGAAGTAACATCATATGAGATCAAATCTTAATATTTTGTCATTTCGAGCGTCCTCTTAATGATTAACATTTCATTTTTTCAAACAATTGTGTCCCACGTTTATAATAAAATACCCTACCTTTTTTATCTTTTTTTTTTTTAATATTATCTCTACCTTTTTATTTTTCATACACTTTTTATCAACAACTCTATAATAAAATATTATATTTATTAAAATTTGTATCATTCCTCAAATGTTAAACTTCAAGAGGGATAGATGAAGTATTTTATTAAAGGATATTAATTATTTATACTATTAGATGCTCTTTTTATTCCAAAATATATGTTCAAAAGTGTTGGATATAAATTCTTGAGTAATTATTGGATTAAATCGATAATTCAAAATTACTAATTAAAAACTAATCTATTTCTACACCGGTAGAATTTAACGCATAACACTTTCGTAATTAAATATCGTTTTATAGGTTGAAATTTATTTTAAATTAATTGTCGTTTTAGATTTTTTTCTTTATATATTTTTTCCTAATATTAATTACTCTGTCTTATAAAACCTTTCATACTTTTTCTTTCCCTCGTCCCAATATAAATTTCATACCCTTAAAATGTAAAACTCTTTATAAACTCCACCTTCACAATTTTCATTAATTTACACAAAATATCATTAATTTTTTATTCACATATAAACTAATCCAATAATTTTTTTTTTTACTTTATACATAAAATTTTATAAAATTACCTCTCAAAGTTCCAATTTTTTTAAATGTGCACTCCATATTATAAAAACTTCCGGCTGCCCTTCACTCTAATGCAGCCCAACACTTTCTAATGCATCGAAGCTCCCTTGATTGAAAGAGAGGTAAAATTGCTTATGTTGGCATATGGCTTGGTGTGGTTTGGTTAATTTGAAAATGACAGAATTATATTATTTTTTGGAATGAAGTTTTTTCTCTTGAAAAGTTTATGGACGAGCTTAAATCTAGGCTTTGGAGTTGGGTAGTGGTGAGGGATACTTTATCACATAATTTTTCTTTTAGGAACTGGTTAGAGAATCCTATACTCTTGATCTTTGTAACTCTCTTATTGTACCGGGTATTCCTTGTACCCCTCTTCTTGTTAATAATATTTAATCTTTTTGCTAATAAAAAAATATGTGTACCTCTAAAAGACATTTTATTAGTCAAGAATATACTTTTTCTCTCAAACTTTTAATTCATTTACTCTTTCCTTAATTAACTTGATAGTAAATATGTCAAAAAAAAATATATTCTTTAACTGTATATAAATTATCTAAAACAAAGTATTATATAAAAATGATTTTTAATAAATTTATCATTAAAGTGTTTTGAAAAAGTTAAAGTATCAAATATTTAAACAAGAGTATTAAGAATCACATCAAAAGTATCAAAAATTAATATTAGTGATATCATATTATTTTTAGGAATATCAACAAGAACTAATTTTACTATATTAAATGACTCATATTTAATATAAATTACACAATATTAGTAATATTTAAGTTTAAAATATGAAATTTTAAAAAATATTTAAAGTATCAAGTGGTTAATCAAAAATATTAAATATTTGATACGGAGTATTAAAAATTGAATGAAATTAAATAGTGATTCATGATAATTAATTATAAACTGTATTCATATAAAATCTACTCATTATATATGTGTGGATAATTAATATGAGAGGGAGGAGTAATTTTTAACCTATGTGGATTACTGATAATTACAAGGTAATGCGTACCTACTTTAAATAATACTCCTTTCATTACCTAATGTAATATTTATTTTTCGATACTGATTTTAATAAAAAAGTTGTTTAATAATGTAAATTATTTTTATGATGGTAGAATAGTATTTTCAATTTTAATAATAAAATTATTTAATAAATAATATTAAATTAAATTAATATGAAAAAATAATGATATATAATGCAATGTTAAGGTGTTGACGGAAGATAAATAAAAAAGCTAAAACTGATTATTGCTATTTAAAAAAATTAAGATGATAGACTTTCCTGCATTTCTTTCTCAACATTTATAGTTGATGATATATAACAATATTATTTAAATCTTATAATAATTAATTTTTATATAATCTTATTAATTTACTGAAATTAGATTAATTCAAGAATATATAATTATCACAATTTTGCACGTGTGCATGGAAAAACAACAAATTTTGCATACTCAACTTAGAAGGGAAATGCATTACGTATTTATTTTGGAGAGCATTCTTCTAAGTTCTAACTCCTAAACATTAGTTAAAATTACGAAATTAAATTGCTCCACATTTACAGATTAATCAATAATTAAAAGAACAAATAAAAAGACAATAACACCCCTGTCAGAAAAACACTAATGTTCACCGGAGACTTCATCGAAGCTCCACAGCTCCACCGTCTCCGGCGGCGGATTAGTCGGTGCTGACGCCGACTCCCCATCGAGATATGGTATCTGATAGAATTTCATGTAATTTTCATACGCCATCAGCTCCTCCGACAGCTTCTGCACTTCATCCTCCTCCACCGCCACCGCCATCGCCGCTGCATATTCGATCACCTCCTCGCTACCATTTCCGGCCACCTCGGGCTTCATTTCAACAGCATTATCCACAGAGCTGAATTTATTATCATAATTTTCCAATTCCGCCTGATTGAAATCACTATAATGCTGATTTGCAGGATTGGGATTATAAATATAGCAGTAATCAGCATAGTCCTCATTTGGGAAATTGACTTTGGCCTTTTTTCCTCTGATTTGACGAGCTTCTCGGTCGTAAGCTCGAGCAGCTTCTTCCGCAGTGTTGTATGTGCCCAGCCAGACCCGAACGCCTTTTCTCGGGTCACGGATCTCCGCGGCCCATTTGCCCCATGGCCTCTGCCTTATTCCTCTGTACAGATTCCTCCTCTCTCTCTTCTTCGAAACGCTTTTTCAACATGCTCATCACCTGTTTGTATAAATGCTTCACTCATTAATTTTCTGAAAAACAGAATCAAATAGCCAAAGAAAATCCCCATTAATTTATTACCTGTAGAGGATCTGGATCTTTTGAGAGGAGTAGCAGCGTCTTGGTTGGAGGAGCTGAAAGCGGTGGGCCAGATATCAGCGGAGGAGACACGGCGGCGGGGAACGAGTCCGGCGAGAATTGCACCGCCACACATTCTTTATGACTTCAAATTTTGGGAAAACAGAGAATTGAAATTAGGGTTTGTGGTGTGAAAGTTATGGTTGAAAGCTGAGTAGGAATCTCTGTATATATATGACGCAAGGTGGTGTGGGATTGGTAAAAATGGTGAATAGCTAATCAAATCTCACTTTCGCGGTGTTTGCCTTGGAGCTTTAATTTGTCTTCTTTTTGACTGCGACTAGTTTATTGGTGCACAGTTAAATTTATTATATGATGTTTTTGTAAAAGTTTGCTAGTTCAGTCAACTAAATTGATGGTCAAAAGAAGTTTCTCCAATAGAAACAATTCAAGCATCAGGCATATACAATACAACTTTTATGAATTAATACTCTATAAACTAATAAATTTTAAATAAATAATTTTTCTGTTCTAATTTGAAATATTTAAAAATTTATCAATTTTAACAGAAATAATAAGATAAATATTTTTAAAAAATCTTTATATAAATTAATGGTTCCATCAATATTATAAATTAGTAATTTCTTCAAATTACAATAATTAGAATAATTTAGTAATATAAGAATATATTGTTGATTGCTTCTTGTTAAACTTCAAATTTATTTGAATCTTGTCTCTAACTTTTCTTACCCCATCTAATAATTTTGGTGTTATGTTACGAAATTGCACTAACAAAATTGCACTAATTAAGTTATAAAATTTCTTGGAGAAATCTAGGAGTGTGTGAGCGCTTGGTGAATTAACTACTAACAACTAACATTTACTGCAATAAAAAAAAAAAGTATTTTATTTCTTGTAATTGATTCCAAAAGTATAGTAGCATCCTCACCGTCCTCCTCCATATGTTACTCTATGTCATGTATGATGTATATGTTTATTATACTAGCAGTTCAATGATATAATGCATATACTAATTAAATAATCGAACACGACGTCCCAACATAATCTGCACACCCAAATAAGGAAATCCCACAAAATATTAACACCCTCAAAATATCACTTTTCTTTAAAAATATCACTCATTTTTTACCTTACTTTATTCTCTCTCCTACACTTTATCCAACACAACCACCAAAACTATCCCTACACTTTATTCTCTTTCATACACTACTCACACCAAAAGCAACTTTTCTTAATCTACGCGCCATGAGACAAAGTATGCATATTATGTTGGGTCGAAGGGAGTACTATTTAAATTAATAAAGTAATACCTCTCTAAAATAATAAATTTTTCAATCCCAACAATAAAAAATTATAAAAGTTTTACTGTATATGTTGTCGTGTTATAGTCTTCAATTTATTAAAAAATATAATTAAAACTGACTTAGACTATAATTTGATAATTTTTGTTTTTAAGGTATTAAATTTATATAACATTAGCCAATCTTTGGCAAAAACAAAAAAATTGTGTTCATAACATCTAGTACAATTGACATAGATATAGTTTTAAAAGGAATATTACGTTAGAATATTAAAAAGTTAATCACGTTAATTAGAAAAACACAAAGTGGCGTGCCATTTAATTCCTTGACAAAATTTAAATCGTGTGCAAGACAGATCGTGCTAGCAAGTAATAATGCGATAATAAAATAGCTATATATACACACAACAAACACATTAATTTTTGGCTAATAAAATTAAGGTGGTGAAACAAACAATTGAAGAACTAAACATCTGAATTCATATGGCTCTTACAAAGAGTTATTCTCTGTTAACGTTGTATCTGCATCTCTTGTCGGTGATTATAGGAGTTTTCGCAAATGGATACGGGTATGGCCCGAACCCGAATACACAGAAAGAGTTTTTCCCAGGAATTTTCAACGTGCAAGGGGTTGTTTACTGTAAATCTGCCTCTAAAGTCCTCCCATTGGAAGGTGACAACTTTTTTCCAACTTAGATTTTTAAATTTAATTGCAATATTAAATTTATTAAATGTATTTAAATAACTCCAAGTTAGCATCATATTTCGAGGGCTCTTTTAATATTTTGTGACAAACGCCACGAATTATTGCAAGTGGAGAAATTTACAAAATTTAACAATTTATAGCAGATGCCACAATTTTTATTTTTTTATTTAAGGTAATAATGAATAAAGTCAAGTAACTAATAATTTTATAATAAGCGGTGAGCAATTTCAACTTGACTAAATTAATGAAGGTGGAATGATTCGAATGAATCAGTTTGTTTGCTTGTTCCAATTGACAACCCCTACATTTACTTGAATAAATTTATCATATTTTATAAGATTTTTTTTTTTACCGCATAATTCGAACCCATAATTTTACAATATAGTGAAATTTTAAAAAAATATCTCTCAATACCTTTTTTTATAAGTTTTATAACACATGCAACATATGCAAATAACATGAATAAGTATGGTATTTAATTTGTAAAATATATTATATTATTATTATTATTATCATTATAAATATATAAACACATAGTAGAATGTCAGCTAATTTGGCAATTTTTCTCTTTAAAATAGCATAAACGCTCATATTATAAATACTTTATATACTAATACTTGGATTATGTTCGACAAACTTCAGATATTAGTCCAAGAATTTGTCAAATCCATTATAAATCAAATTTTGTTTCATCAATATGTATTTTATATTTATAACAATATCAATATTAATACTCACCTAACATCACTGTCTAACATAACATTCTCTTAAAACACTTTTTTTTTTTTTATAACTTTAAAATTTGTGATCCAAACAAATACTACTAATAATTATGATGTGATTAAAATGTAGGAGGTGTGATGAGAATAACGTGCCTAGGAATCGATAAGTACGGCTACGAAACGGCTCCATTCTCCAAGCTGAGCCGACCCACAGACGCCAATGGCTACTTCCTAGCCAAGCTTTCATCTCAGCTGCTCCGAGACGTCGGCGGCGTCAATATAACCCAGTGCAAGGCCTTCCTCCACAGCTCTCGGCTCAAAATTTGCCCTTTCGCTACAAACTTCAACAACGGATTGAGCGGCGCGCCGCTGTCGGCTTATCGAACTTTCGGCTCCGTCGACATGAGATTATATAATATAGGTCCTTTTATGTATAGTTCCAACCCTCCTAAAATTTAAAGTACATCATTTCATTGCAAATGAGGTGATTTTAATTTTTTTTTTTATGTAGGACTGTTACATATATAAATTATTATAAATAGGTTTAAAAGTATCCAAAAATTACAAATAAGTTTATTGTGCAAATATTTTTATTTTGTTGTGCAAATATTTTGAACCTATTTGTAATTTTGAATTTTTTTGAATCTATTTGTAACTGGTCCTTAAATATATTGATTTTATTTTTCTTAATAATTTTTTTATCACACCAAACATAAAAATATTAATTTTTGGGTTGACAATTTATGGATTCATAATTTTTAAAAATTGTAAATTGAGGTTAACTCAACTCAAATCAACCCAAATCGGGCACAAACAGCCCGGATTCATACTAAATTGAAATTGATCGGACTAATTTGGATTTGATTTGGATTAATTCATACTAATTTGATCTAATTTGTGAGTGTTAAAAGACTTAATTTCAATTAAAATAATGATTTTTTTCACAACAAAGAATGCAATATGATTGGAATCAGAAGATATATCCACATTCAGCAATCCGTCTTCCAAAATACATTCACCCCCATAATTGAAGTAGATAAAAATTAGGGCAGAAAATCGAACTAAAGTTATTCAATGTTCAATAAAAGCTCGTTCGAACTCTATTCAATATAGATATCAAATAATATTGAACATAATTCGGTATAGTTTAAAACTCGACTAGAGTTCAATAAGTAAAATAAGTGTACAAATGCCAAACAACTCGTGTTAGGCTCGATTAAAGTTCGTTCGAACTCGATTCGATTAATTATCAAACAAGCTCAAACATGAATATCGGATCTCGATAAAATTTCAAATAAGTTGGTATTCAAATCGGCTCAACTCATTTATCTCCTTAAATTCTTTTACCAAAACGAAATTTGTACATGGGGGCAATAGTAGTTTGTCACTCTTCCTATCTCCAATCCAAGAGTAAAGTCCTCCTCTAATAATGAAGCTGGATATAATTTTATGGGATTAATGTTGTATTTGGAAATGCTCCGTGTTTAACTAATACTGTGTTTTGTCCCTTAAATGAGCCCAAAATAAACTAATATAATTTGTATTCAAATGAGCCCAAAATTAATGAGCGATCCATTAAAACATGTTTCTTATATGTTTGGGCTTGTAATAGTCTTCTTTTTCTTCCAAGAATATCAACTAAACTTTTTTTTTTTTTTTTTTTTTTTTTTATGAACCCATCTCAACTAGTGTTATATGATTTTACGTAACGTCCTCAAAGGATGAAACAACTTTTATCTTTAAACAAATATCATTGTAATGTCTAAAACTTTGACGAACTGCCCACTATATGTAGATGCAGAACTATGTTGGATGTATGAGATTTTCTAAAAAAATTTATGCAGGATTTTCAGGTGAAATCCAACAAAACACATGCAACTTAAACCAATTTTTCGTTATTAAAACATAAAATTTGCTGCCCTAAAACTTATGGCCACCCAAAGTCCAACCGACTCGGCCCTAAATGGATCCAATTTATTCTTCAAATATCTCGACTAATACCTTTAGTAATGTTGTGACATGGGAATAAGGTATCAGCTTCATGCCGGCACTCGCCTAAGACTCGGCGAGCACCTGCTACAAGCACAGCGAGCAGCAATATTAGCCACCGAGCAGTCTGGCGGACCTTGCAAGGAGGGCCCACTAGCGAGGACCGATGAGCGACCATTCGGAGATCAAATCTTTCCAATTAAGGGAAAATATCTCACGGCGGGCGCGGTCGGAAGTGTCATGCTCAAAGGGAAAAGATCTCGCCACCGCAGAGATCCCAACGGCTTTGCCACGTGGAGGACGCCGAGAGGGCCAACAACCTGCTCGTCCGTCACATGTATCGTACTGAGCATTAAATTCTGTACTTTTACATTAAATGCACCCGATTTTTGGGATTTATCACCGTCAAATGTCATGTATAAATAAGACCTATAAGGCACAATAACATGGATTGAAAAACATCCACCCTTAAGCGCGAGACTCATTCTCCCAAGAATTCCTCTTGCATTTTACGCTTTCTTGCATTCATTGCTCATAATTGCTTATAATTGTTCTTATTTACTTCCAATCATCCATTCAATATTCATAACTCCATACTACTAAACAGACCGATTATTCTCTTTAAACCATCATTAGTAAAGCGGGATAATCGGTGTAACAACAAGTAATATAGGTCATATTTTTCAGTTATCATTATTAATATCTTTTGTAATATTGCCCTATTGTAGTATATGCCATATCTTTCCGTTATTACGACCGACACTCTTTAGAAATATATGTCATGTCTTTCGATTATCACAACGATACCCTTTAGTAATATAGGACATTCCTTCAATTATCACAATTAATACCTTTTAGTAATATAAATTATACTATTCAGTTAATACAATTAATATCTTTAATAAATGGATCAAATTTCACCCTAAAACCTTGTTCATCACATTGCCTAATTTAGATATCAATTAACAATTGCAATTTGGTCTATGCAAGAGTTAAATTGAAAAAAAAAAACATGCGATATTTTCACATTTTTACATTATATTACAAATTTTTATAATAATGTTATATGGTTATTTTCAGATAATTTATTGCTAAGTTGACATTCGAGACCTCTCAAAAAATTTCAAAATTCATGATATTTTGTTATTATTTCATTTTAATTTTAATCATAACCTTTTATACATTATCACATCAACAAAACTTGTCAAAAACAATCAAGTAATAGCATTGCAATTATTTAAAGGCCGTGTATCGAATTACAAAAATAAAAAAACTCGTGTTTCAATTAAAAATTTTGAAAAAATCATATATATATATATATATATATATATATATATATATATATGTTAACTCTTAACCAATTAAATTCTAAAAATAATAGAGTAACTTCGTATAGTTAATGTAATAACTTATTTATCCCACTTAAATATTTTTTAAATAGACTAGAGTTGCGGACTATAATACCCTATATGTACTTCAATACCTAAAATTTGACTATCCTAATAATAATTGACGTATGAAAAAAATTGTTTTAAATTTCTAAAAGCATTAAATAGTTGTACCCATAATCACAACTAGCAAGGTGCCAAAAAGTTAGGCGCCCAATGCCCAACCCCAGCTGAAATTGACTCATCCAACGATATAAACGAGGACTTTAAGTTTAATTTATTTTTAAGTTTATGATTAATTCTATATTACTTTTATGCAGTGTTTTGAAAACCAGTAAGAACCGCCAAAATCGGGTTCAACCGGTGGCCAAGGTCACCGGTTGAACCCGATTTTTTAGATTTTTAAAAATTTAAATTTTAGTATTTTTGGATTGATTTTGGTTGAAAAAATTGCTTGAGTTATTTTTAATTGTAAAAATTTGAATTTTAGATTTTATTTTTTATGGACATGTAGTCAAGTTTTAATTTTTGCATACTACGTTAATCTTATGCAATATTTTGTTATAATATTGAATTTTATGTTATGTCTTTATGGATATCTATAATATTTATAATATATTGATATATATTATACATAAATATATAAATAAATAAATATTCGAGTTATCCAATTTTTTTACAACGGTTCAATCGGGTTGGATCGGTGAACCATTGACTCGGTTCATTGTCCGGTTCACGACCGATCCGATTTTAAAAATATTGCCTTTATGCTCTCAATCAATTTAGAGCGGATTTTTTTAGTTTTTAAACCTTTTAAAATAGTTTATAAGTTGTTTATGTGTATATAAGCTCTTTTAACGTGTTTGGTAAAGGTGTAAATGTGGACAATAGTATGAATTCGATTCAAATAAGTGTTTACTCAGTAATAATTATAGTCAATCCTATTTTGTAAAATAATATCACACCGTGTTAGGTAATTATTTAAACGATGAAATAATATAGCTCAAGTGGTTGAAAGCTCCACTATATATGTCCAAAAGGTCATGAGTTCGAGACACTATTTAACCGATAAAAAAGATAATTAATTAATTAAGCAAAAATTTGTGAGAGATCATCTCATCCATTATGAGATCTTTATCATTTATATTGTAAAATGTACTCCCTCCATCCCAAATTAGTTTTCATACTAATGCAGGCACGTATTTTAAGAAAAATGTAATGAGTGAAGTATTGAAAGGTAAATTTGTAAACTTTTATTATTAAAGTAAGAGAGATGGTTGAATTGAGTGTAAAAGGTAATGTCATATTGTGTAAATATATGAATATTGTGATGGTGAAGTTTAAGGAAGAGTTTTCTTTTGAAATATGAAAACTAATGTGAGGACAAACCAAAAAGGAAAGTGTGAAAATTAATCTGGGACGAGAGGAGTATTACTTTTCAAAATTTTGTCTTAAAATGATACGTTTTACATACATTTAGGTTAAAAAAATTAAATTTTGTAAATAGTTTCATTGTGCAAATATTTTTGAATCTATTTGCAATTTTGAATTTTTTTAACCTATTTGTAATTGACAATTTTTATAAAATTGTACAATTTATTTAATGCAAAGTGTATTACTTGTCAATTTTTTGACTTAAATAATATATTGCATATATTTTTTTAAAAAATAATAATATTTTAGTATAAAAGTGATAATATTTTTATTGAAAAATAATAATAGTCTTATAATGATTTCATGTTCAGACGGTCTCATCATTAATTAAATAATTGACATTTTTTAGACAGTTTAATTTCCACAAAAGCAAGTGTTATCACTTTCATCAATGTGCACAAGTTAACTTTCTTATTGGGCAACGTTTTATATGAAATTGTTCATGATAAATTTATTATAATTTTTAAAAAAATTTAAAATATTAATATTTTGATTGAGAGTTTTAAAAATTATATTAGTTAAAATCAGTGATATTATATTATTTTTTTAGAGTATCAATAACAATATTAAATTTTTACTATTTATATTATTCATATTTATATAAAAAAACACGTTATTATAATATTTAAGTTTAAAAATAGATTAATATTTTAAGTGTCAAGTATTTAATACAAATATCAAGTACTATTATTATAAAAATATTAAAAAATCAAGTTATGATAAACCATGTAATCTTCTCTTTTTATTGTGGGCCATTTATTTCATTGTCTTGTACACTAGCATTTTCTTCACTCGTGACTCACGCGAACAATTTCAGTTCATTTAACACTTGTGAACCTCACATTAAATAAGACAAAAAATAAAAAATAAAAAAATTGCTACTACTCCTTTTTTGTTATACGAAACGAAAATATGACTAAATAACAATAACCAGAATAGCAAAATATATTTTTATAAATAAAATTTATGTGTGCAATTGGTGTACATGAAAACTATATTAAAATATAATTTCAATTTAATTTTAGGAATATTATGACTTGTTTAGGAACGAGTCAAAATTAATATCATCATATTTATTTAATAATACCATTACACTTAAAAATTGATATCATATTATAAAATAATTATAGTAATATTATTTATTAATAATTATAATGATATCAATTTCATAAGATCAAAACTATTTTAGAAGAGTGACTGTAATAATGAATACAAACGAAAATAAATGTGAATGAGACATTGAGATGTCCGCTTCCACTTCCAAAAGATGAAGTAACTGCGCCTAGGGGCGTAGGCGGATGGTAAGTGGCGGGTGGTGAAGCAGCATACACTTCCGTGGTGACAATTCTTTCTTTGAAATATCGCAGGTTGTTCTTTGGAATTGTGTCTCCCGAAAGTCCTCTCCCTTGCATGGCTGCCACTCGCAGACATCCTCGATTTATCACCCGCCCGACTGGCGCCTGCAATTGGGGAAGTTTGCCTTTGCGTATTTCCTCCTTATAAAAAAATAAAATAAAATGAAGTAACTACACAACAACAAACTTCACCCACACTTTCTACACATTCATAAAAGTCAAAACACACACTATCACTATGTATGTATTGCCAAAAGATTCGCTCTACCCATACAAATTACATTCATAATATAATTATCTTGATCCTAAAGAAAAGAACAGCATCCATAATCATCATGGACAAGTCCAACAAAACATGGAATTACGATCAAGATAAAAAACCGAAGAAAATGGTTATGAAATTTGGCGGCGGCGGCATTGGAGCTGTTGTTCTGTTGGGCGGCGTGTTGGCCACCGCCGCTTTGGCCTCTGCCTTTGCTGCCAGGAGAAAGGGGCGGAGTTCCGGCAAGGACCGCCGCTCTTTTCATCGGAATCCGCCGCCTGAGAAAGACAAGATGAGTGAACAAGATGATACTGTCTCTCCGGTTTCTACACCGGTAACTATTTCTTTTGGTCCTCTACTTTTAATTTGTTAATTTGGAATTCCAATTAGTTTTTGGATTATAAGCTGTTATGTTCAATTGATTCATGGTAAGGCTTTTATATTCTGGAAAATATTTTCAGATATGAGATTTTTCATTTACAAGAGAATTTCTCTTCAGGGTGTTAATTTGAATAGTGTTACCGATGATGGATTTGTGATTGTTGATGAAGATTTTGCACATCCGGAAGATAGATTGCCTCTTGAATCTCAGAATAAGATATCTGAAGATGATCAAACGGAAGGATATGTCTCTTTTGATTACTCAAAAGAAAAGGAAAATCAGGAGCAAGTGTGTGTTGAAGAAGAACCAAAACAAGAAGAGAACATTGGGATAATCAGAAGTAGATGGGGAGAGAGAAAGTGGTGATGAGGAGAGAGAAAGGGGTTGAAAGAAGATATGGAAATGAAGTTGGAGAGAGAGAGTGGGTTGCACACTCAAATTGGGGAGATTGTTGTTGAAGATGAAGCGAAATTGGTTGAGAAACAAGAGAAGTGTGAGGAAAAGCAGAGGAATGAAACTAGAGGCAAGATTGAAGAGGGAGAGGAGAATGTGACTATCCCACATGAAAAAAACAAAGAAGAAAATGGTAACATATATGGAATTACAAACGAGGAAGCTGAGTTTGATGAGGAGAGAGAGAGTGGGTTGAAAGAAGATATAGAAGTGAAATTGGAGAAAGAAGAGGTTGAAGAGTTTTGTAGTGGTGATGAAGAAATTATGAGTGAGAAGAAATGTGTAGAAAATGATGAGAGAGAGAGTGGTCAAATTGAGGAAATTGTTCAAGATGATCAAGAGGCTTGGAATGATGAGAAATTGGTTGGGAAACAAAAAAACTGTGAAGAAAAGAAGAGAAATGAAACAAGAGGCAAGATTGAAGAGAGAGAGGATAATGTAACTATCCCACATGAAAACAACAAAGAAAATGGCTACTTACTTCATCAAACACCAGATGAAATTACAAATGATGAAGCTGAGTTTGATACAAAGAAAAATGTCGAAAAGGAAGTCGACGTCTCACCCAAGACTATTAATGAAGGCATTGACAAAGCCAATGGTGGTACGGATTTGGAGACGAGCGAGGAGGAGGAAATAGTCGAAGAGAGCTCATTAGGAAGTGGCGATTCTTCCTCCGAGTCTAACTCAGAGGTAGTTTGGCCAGCTGAGTCTGCAAAACCAAAACTCATTGACTATGAATATGAAGTAGGTGAACACAACGATCTAACAATTATTAAGGAGAAGACTTTTATCGACAAGTATTATATGGGGGAGATGGGAATGAAGAAGGATCATCTTACAAATTTAGGCAGGCGGAGAGTGGCGATAGCAACATTCTCGTTGCTATCATCACTCTCGTGTTCTTGGTTTTTCGACTTATCCTTCGCCAACCTCTGCTTCGTCGTCTTCTTAACAATGCTTCTGTCAGAAATCCATGGGATAGCTACTGAATCTTCATCTGCAAGGGAAAGCCACCAAGCACAAAACTAAAAGTGAAAACGATATGTATGAGAGTTTGATTTAAGCAGATATTAGTGTTTTATCTGATCAACTCCATGAGAATTTTGAATAATGTATTCACATATATGTATAAATGTGATCCATCTTTGTTTTCTTGCTCTAAAATCACACGATCAATTTTAACAAAAATGTGAATCCATCGTCTCAACACAGAAATAAGAAATTCAAACATATTTTAATAGTTATTTTTAAAGGTAAATCAGTTTTTGGCCCTAAATAAACTTCAAGGCTTTATTTCATAGAACTCTAGCACTTTAAAATCCATATCACTTAATCCCAAAAATTTACAGTAATAGGGAATAAATAATAGATTTATTCCGTTCATATCATATCTTTGTAAATATAATTTTTGATTAGTTAAATTTCATCGGTTTTATTTCACAAAACTTTTAACTCTTCAACTTCCAAATTAACTTTTACATCAATTTTACCATAATTGATCATATATTGAATCCTCCAACAGACTCTTTGATACTGCACATCATATTAGGGATGTATAGATGTTGCATGCAGTACTTAATACTCCCTCCGTAGAATTTTCACACTTGATTTTCAACGGTTTTGTGTGAGAGTTATTTCATAGTAATACGTTAACAAAAGTTATTTTATATGAATGATACGCTAGTTAATAAGATCAACTAAAGCATATCATTCATATAAAATAACTTTGTAAATGTATTACATGAAATAACTCTCACACAAAACCGCTGAAATCAATGTGAAAGATTCTGAGAAGAAGACGCTTAAACCTCATATTGTATTATATATATAATAATAATAATATTACACGCTAGTCATTATATCATGGTACAAACGCTACATCTCTAACTTTAATACCTTATCTTTTACAATAAAGTACAATATACATTACGAGATATAACAACAAACCAAATTTAAAATATAAAATATAACATTTGATTCAATTGAGCTTTTTTTTTTAATCTCTATTACATTTGGTGCAAAGTATAAAATATACATACATAGGAATATGAAGGAGCAGGACTGCACCTTTGTCACTCCTTTTCATCCCTATTTTTTTCTAATTATATAAACATACATACATACATACATATATGTGTATATACATATGCTGCACAAATTGACATTGATATGTTTAAATGGAAAAAAATCTAAGTACAGGCACTGGGCATTGGGGGGTTGACATTCCCGTTGACCGTGAATTTGGCGCTGGAACAAGCAGCGGCATAATTTTTCAATGGAGTCACAGGTGTCAAGTCAATCTCACCCAATTCGATATTTTCACAAGGGAAAGTGGAACTGCAGTTCAACATTATTGGATTTTTGATATTGTGGTTCCCTTTATGTTGATGAACTTTACATCACTAATCTGCACACTTGATTGCTGCAATTAAGGCCAAAAATGTTACATATATAATATTTGAAATTAAGAATTGTTGTATATATATATATATATACAAATATGTATGTATACCTCAGGCTTAGTCTTGGAGTCGTAATGCTGATCAATGATGATTGGATTTTTAACTTCATTCATGATTAAATCTTGGTAAATAATTTTAGTAGCCTTCAATTGAGGCGATGCATGGTAACTCTTGATTCTGGCCCCGTTGGTTGTCTTGGTGAGGGTGCAGTTGATTATGCTCACCCCGATCACATCCGTTTCCCCCTTATACTTTCCCAAGCTTCCAATGCTATATATATAACACAAACTCCAATTTTTTGATTCTTAAAATAAAATTATTTAATTACATGTATGTGTGGGCACAAAATAATGATGTTTCACGTAAATTTGTGAATATTGTAAGGACCAAGTTTATAAGATTTTCAATTTTAGGGGCATAAAAGTTGTGTTAAAAGTCTCGAAAAAAAGTGTGAAAATTATTATGGGAAGGAGGAAGATAAAAAATAAAACAATTGATGCTATTAAAATCAATTTTACGATAGAATTAGTTCACACACTACTTTGTCTTCTTAATATTGTTTTATTTTGAATCCAAATTTCCCGGAAATTGTAAAGTGACATCATTTTTAATCACGTGACAAGTTAAATTGAGGGGCTTTAATCGATATGCTGATCATAATTTATGTGATTTTATTAAAAATATTTTTATCCCATAATTTTCACAATTTGCGAAAAGTCTCGAAAAGTTATAAAAATTCAAGTTAGTGTCATAAGACATTTTAAACGAAACTTTTATTTCGAGAGAAAGATTATTGAAGAAATCATGATTTGTTTTTTTAATGAAGGAGAGGGCATAAATGTAAAGAAGATAAATATAAAAAAAAAATACCTGAGTCCATGTCCAGGACCACAAAAACTTTGGTAATAAGAAGGTCAACGTTGCCATCACCAATTGAAACGCAGTCGTCTCCTGTTCCTATGAAGCAGTCGGTGATTTTTAGATTTGTATTGTTAGTCAAGTGGATACCATCGGTATTAGGGCTTTCATCAGGGGCAATGATGGTCAAATTCGCAATGAGGACGTTCACACTGTCCGTCACCTTAGTGTGGAAACCCATAGCGTCGATGAAATGTAGGTTGCTGATTTCACTGTCTTTCGTTTCTTGCAATATAAGAGACTATACATATGCCCATGCAAAAACATAAAATAAAAACAAGATTATTAATTAATTTATAACTAAATTCATTTAATGAATATTATTTTAATAAAACAATTAATACTATCAAAATCAATTTTACGGTAAAATTTTGAACTTACAACGGGTAGACGAGTAGTTTCGTCGGCATACTTCCAAATTGCTGGGCCGTTTCCATTGAATGTCCCTTCACCGGTAACCTTAATGCCGACAACTTTATCGATCAAGAGCCACGTGTTTCTTGAGTAGGCACTAGGGTCGGAAACCGCCGATAGATTGCCGTTGATTTCGATGGTGATGGGCGGCGCAGCCTTGCATGGTCCTTGGAACACAATCTCTCCCATTGCGAATACCTTACCGGCCGGAACTATAACCCTCGATGGTCCGGCGGAGTCGCATGCTGCCCTAAAAGCTTGAATAAATGCCTGCAATAAACAATATATTTTCACATACTTGAGCAATTCTTATTAGTTATAGGAACCTAGTTCACATAAACTTTATGGTAAAATTATATGAACAATTACATTCCAATAATTAACACATTAGAGAAAACACGATAAATCTTTTTCCCCCTTTCACTCTCTTCAAAGATTAATGGAGTTGAAATACTTTTCGTGCCGTAATTTTTTTTTATTTAAAATCGTCCATAAATAGTTAAAAAAATTAATTTAGTCTCATAACTTTCTAAATTGCTCATTTTACATTCAACTTTTTTGAAAAGGAACACTTTTTTTTTTTTTTTGCTCATTTTTAGTCCTGTAACTTTCACATTTTCGCAAATCGTCCCAAGACATGTGCCAAAAATGACAATGTTTGACAAAAATTGAACATAAATTGAGATACATGAAAAAGATGAAAATTAGGGATGAAAGATTAATTAATTACCATTGCATCGTCAGTTTGACCATCAGCTTTAGCATCGTAATTCATAATGTCAAAAACTGTCTCATCAGCTGCTACTCGGCCGATGAAGAAACAGGCTATGCCTAAAAGAATCGCAGCGCTCCATTTTGTTGATGAATAAGCCATACCAACATTCCCGTCTAGACAATTTTTGTCTGAATTATAGTAGCTAGCTAGTGTCTTCTGATGCTAATTACTAATGGATTAAATCTAATTAAGCACAATGCCCAACTCTTTCTACATATATATATATCATCATTATCTGTTTATATCACTGATCCAAATTTCTTCTAGTTTACGGTTCGTTCATTTTTTTGTATTCCCCTTTAAATTTGCAACGAAATCTATGGGTTATTCGTTTAGGTAATTAATTACTATTTTTAGCCTGCGCGCAATATAGACCACCATTATCTTAGGGTAAATGTTTGAGATAATTCCATTATCTCAGGTTAAATGATAACAAATCCTAAAATATAAAATGAAAAAAAAATTGGAATAAGTATACAATCAACCAATTTATCGTGAAATTAAAAATATTTTAATGGGGTGGTGCGGGGACGTCAACGTGAATGAGGGTCATTCCCATCCATCTCCCGGGAAATCGTGAATTTCGCGTCCACGCATATTCAAACGTGACAAAGACTTGTGTGAGACCGTCTCACGAATCTCATTTCGTGAGACGGATCCCTATTTGACCCAACAATTTAAATGGGCTGAATTATACTCTCCCGCATTTATGTGAAGAGGCAATTGCCAGCCCACCATCTCCTCCCTCTAATCTCCATATAAAATTGGTTGTTCTTTATTTTATAAACTAAAAGTTATTATAAATAAAAAATGTAAAATTTATGAATTTATTATGCTTTAAGAAAAATTCAATTACAGGAAACAAAGGTTCAAGAAACAATGTTTTATTTAGAGTTAATATTTTTTTAGCTCATTTAGTTTCCAATGATTTGAATTTGGTCCGAGCTACGTTGACATTTTGAATAATGACCAATAAGTTGTAAATTTTTTTGAAATTGGTCCAACTACCGGTTAGGGCCGGTAACCTAACCGGTCAATTGCCACATGTATTAATATTTATTTTTTGTATTTTTATATGCATCCACGTGGCTTATTAATAAACCCTAGGATTTTTCAAAAAAAAAAAATTTAATAAAACCCGGGATGAGCAGATCCAACCCACGGCGAGGGCCGCAGCGTCGCGTGTTGCTGCGGCGAGCTACGGCGACTCAACCCACAGCCGATTCAACGGTGGTTATTAATATGGTGAGGGCCGCAACGACGACTGGGTTGAGTCGCGATGGTGACGATGGTGACGAATGGAGATCGCGCAATGTCGCGTGTTCTTGCAGCCAGCTCTGGCGGTCATGGCGATTCACGGCGAGGGTTGCGCGGACGTGATGGAGCCGACGGCGGCGAAGGTTCGGATCGGCGCAAAGCGACGCGACGGTGATGAATGGTGGTTGGGTTGCGGCGCGTAGATAACGAAGAGGGCGGCGACGATCTGCGTCGGTGATGAATGACGCGCGACGATGCGTCGGATCTGTGTTCGGTGATGACGAAGAGGGGCGGCGATTCACGGCGATCGGTGGTTGGAGGCCGCCGCAGCCGTCACCGGTGCGGTGGTCTCGGTCTCCGCCATCGCCGCCTTCGTCACCGCCTGGGTGAGTCGTCGCCTGGGTGCCCTATGTCGGGCATCGTCACGTCGCATTCGTCGATCTTGTTGTCGCCATGGTGGTCTCGGAGTTATTATCGTTTAGTGGCAGTAAATTGACATCGATCGGTGGAATCTAGAAACCACCGGGCCGGATCCGAGAGCAAGGCGGCCGTCAAGAGAGAGAGGCGGTGGGTCAGGCGGTGGGCTAGAACGAGAGAGAGAGAGAGAGAGAGAGAGAGAGAGAGGAGGAAGAGAGAGAGGCCAATGTGATGCGTGAATGAAGAGAATCATAGGGTTTTATCTTTTTGAGGGGTAAAATGGGAAGTGATTGTACCCCATGGTCATTTTTGAAAAAGGTAGTACCCCATAGTAATTTTTGTCTTGATATTGTACCCCATAGTAATTTGTCCTTTTTATTTTTTTAACCTATTTATATTTTTTATATTGATAAAAATAGCCTCGAAATGTATTTTTATTAAAAAAAAAAAGAAAGAAAATGATACAATAGGCAACACGCACACATATAATTATATAACACACACTGGGAACATATATGGCATGCACATAAACCACATGCAGACGCATACATCCGTTGGGCCATATGTGTTTTTCCTTTTTTTGGGCGCGATAAATTAAGAACATGTTCATCGGAAATGGGTTAAATGGAGACCCGTCTCACAAAATAAGATACGTGAGACGGTTTCACATAAGATCTACTCTTCAAACATTGAATTAATTATCATTCCCCATTAGTTTTCCATTTTTAATAATTTCATTTGTAGACCAAATAACAAATTAAAAATACAATATAATATATTAAATGTTGCCTAAAAGTTGAAATTACATAAAAATATAAAACCAAGTCTCATTTTTAGTCTAATTAGGTGTTATATTAAAAGAAAATAAAAAGCCATAAGATCACACTACGATCCAGAGACGGAACCCCATTAAAATCTAATAAGGATAGAGTTCTAACCCTTAAATAAAAAGAAAAATCTCTATACCAATGTAGAGTTCAATAAACCTATCAAACCCATCACATTGTCTCACTATGATTACAAATTTCAATCAAATTACGACGGATTTAATTCATCTTCACACATATTTGCCCAATTTTTAGAAGCCACAACTCGCATTGATTTAAGAGCATCCGTATCGGCATTTGAGGTAATCACATAGTTGTTATCATAAGGAAGCGAGTACCGCACTCCGCTTGACTAAGTCACCATCGGCTTATTCCTCGGGTTGTATTCCTTAGTAACAATGTTTTTCCTCCCGTGTCCTTTTTAGTAACATTGGTAAAACCTTGTAGATCTGTCGAACTAGTAACATCCGAACCGGGATGCTTGGTTGCATGAACTAACTTCGAGCTACCGGTGTCGAAAATGGACCCTTTTGCAAAACCACTAGTCTTTCCACTACCCTTCTTTCCACCGAGAAGAGGGTCATCGACGGACCGCCTCCAACAGCCTTGTTGTCCCAAATCCTCGTTGACAACCTACTGGACAACATCATTGGCGCTACTTTACAAGGAAACCTTGGCTTCATCTCGATTTTTCCCCTGTCTCTTCTCCATCTTCATCTATCCCGAAGGACTTCAAAACCGTTTTCAACCACCAACTCCCGCTCCTTATCACTGTCTCAAAAATTGGTGGGTCTCGCATCTTTACGAACCCAATAGCAGTATCCTTCTTAGCCTTTACTGCATTTGCCGCCTGAATCGGTCCCCTATCTTCCCCTTCTTTCCGGCTAGCAAGTGATCTGTAGGTTCCCGTGAGAGTGGCCTACAATACCGCAATTAGTGTAGAACAATGGCGGTTGCTCATATTCTATCGAGGCAAACATAAATTTCCTCTCCGACTCAAACATGATATAGTCCTCACACCCCTTCGTCATGTCAATTTCGATCAAAACCCTTGCATAATGACACATGGATCTAGAATGTGTACGTTCATCTAGTTTGATCACTGTGCCTAAAGTGAAGCCATAGCATGTATGATTTTTGGTTGAAAGAATTCCATTGGAATCTCAAAAATCCGAACCCATACTTGTGCCAAAGAGGTATTCACTTTGTAGGATTAAATCCCCGCACCCAATGTTGCATACGCATAATACCAGCTTCAAACCCCAATTTCTCTGTCTAAGATTCTATTTTTGTTATCTAAACTAGCCAACCGAACATTGTAATAACCCTCCCAAGTGGGATGAGATTCCAGGGACCAGAACTCCCCACACTTGTCCAAGCTTGTGCGTAAGATCATGTAGTGAATACGACACCTCCCCGATGCCAAGGAGAGTTTACCACCAGAGTATTCCTGCAATTGTTGAACCCCTTGTTGAACCAAATCATCACCAATCTTTACCGTAAGATAATCTCCCTTGCGTTGAGCAATCATGGGAGGTGTGTCCAGAGGTCGTGATCCGTAGACGTTAAAGCCTGGCGGAAAGACATGGAAGCGGACCTCGATGGACCATCAAGGACCGGCATAGTATTACGAGTAATCACGGGAGCATGTTTTTCAAACGATATATCGTCAATAGCAGAGGGCATAGAATTACCCTTGTTGTCGGTAACGCAGAGCATCGCCTTCCGGCCAAAGTTAAGTTCTTATTTGATAGATCCGGTGGCGAAGCCCTCGAGTTAATTGTGTCGTTGTTGCGAAGGCAAGACTCCATGACGTGACTAGGGAAAGAAAATTCCTTACACGATAAATTTGAATTAGGAACTAGGGTTTGTAAGCAATTAGAGATAACACCAGGAGGATTGCCGAAAGTTGTTGATCAATGATCATGCGAAAGACGTCGGACACGGCCGTAGAATCAGCCATGCCGGCGGTGGCGACGCCTTTGGAAACTAGGTGTGATTTCGGGATCTCAACAGTCCATCCTGTTATCCGTCGGCGTTATTCAAAACATCATATATATGCGAAGTATTCCCAAGTCTCATTTTTAGTGTGTGAACTAAATGTAATATTCATAAAAGTATTTATATTTTTTATTTAATATATATAATATATTTAAATATATATAAAAATTTAGGACATGACCGCGGGGATTGGGGCGGAGTGTATTTTTTCCATGTTCCCGACCCGTGAGGATTTGATCGGAGATTCTCCACCTTATTCGAGCAGATCCCAACGAAATTCCCCATTATGCTACCAAACCTACGTGGAACTCAAGTATATTTTTAAACGGTGTTAATTATTTTTATTAAATTATATTACTGTATATCACAGTGAACTTGGTTCACCAAACCATTTGTGTGTTCATTTGTTCACCGTATATATGAACATTCTCACACTTAATTTTGTGTAGGTACATTTCTCAATTTGAGCAACATTTCAAATTAGAGTAGGCATTGTGTGATAACGTCTCATGGTGAGATGGAACATGATTTAGAAATAACATTTTAACACTTTAGAAGGATCAAATATATATTAATTTGTACTAATTTATCTGATGCAATCAAATTCTATCGTGTTAGTTTCATGCAGCAGTAACTTATAACAATATCACTCTTTATGATTTTATATTTTTCAAATGAATACTTTATATGCAGTCTTTCCTTTATTTAATTTTTTTAACTTCGCATGAGGCCAAGTCTAACGCTCTCCGATTCTTTTGAAGATCAATAACTAATCTATTCCCCTCTCAAAATTTAAATTATTTAATTTCCACTTTGTTTTTATACAGAGGATAATTATTTGTTGGGCTAACTGCATCAAAATTTGTAATTTTAATTATATATCCATGAATTTAAAAGTCAACGCACGGAATATTTCACCATCATTATCGGTCGATCATAAACATTGAACCCAAATTATATGGCTAAAATTAGTAACATAAACGAACAGTCCACATATATCTTCGCGTTGATTTGAACAAGCACCACAAACATAACTAGATCAAATTTGGATCATTAAAATCACTAATATAATAATAGATTGTGATGAGATATAAAAACTTTGTCGAATGAAACATACCCATTAGGCTTTAATTAATTAACATTAAAAACATCATTCAGTATCTACCAACAAAATTAAATTAATCGTCTTCAATTTATCTAGGTATGGCTAATCCTTCAAGAGAATGCAATCGTCTGATTGTTTTAGGTATAACCTGTTTGTTGATAATGATCAAAGGCGTCATCGCAGCTGGCGATGAGACAGTTTTCAATATTATGAATTACGATGCTAAAGCTGATGGCCAAACCGACGATGCAATGGTAAGTACGTACATTCGTTTTCTCTGTTCTACTTTTCATATTTCATTTTCTCTGACATATTAACGGCATGCTTGGTGTAGGAGTTTCAACCTAAGGAATGAAAAGGAAATGCAAAATAGTTGTTTGGTTGACAACCTTGATTACTTGCTACACTAGAATGAAATACTAAAAGTGATCATGCTTGGTGTAGGAGTTTCAACCTAATGAAAAGGAAATGCAAAATAGTTGTTTGGTTGACAACCTTGATTACTTGCTACACTAGAATGAAATACTAAAAGTGATCGAGGAATCACAATTCCTTGGGTTTTTGAGTGAAATGATTTTCATTCCTTTAGACTTTTTAGGTAAAACTTTACACATTAATAAAAATGTCTTTATACTCATTATCTTGATTCCATTCCTATAGAATTTGAGCAAACCAAACGAAATCAATGACTATGGTAGTGATTCTCATTATTAACCAAATAATACAATTCTAAGAATTATATTCATTTCATTCCTCACTACTATCATTATCATTCGTTTTAACAAATCAAGCGCCCCCTAAATTATTTTAAAATAGTACACATGTCATGCCATGCCATGTTATATCTAGATAATATGAAATATAAAGTGGAATACAAAAATGACGACATGAATAATATTACAGGCCTTTATTCAAGCTTGGAGGTGCATGCGACTCGAAAGGAAAGGCTAGGATTCTAATCCCAGCGGGTAAGATATTCACAATGGGGAGGTGGTGTTGGAAGGGGCCGTGCACGGCGATATCGCCCATCGTCATTGAAATAAACGGCAATCTATCGGCGTTGAACGACCCTAGTGCTTACTCAAGAAACACACGGGTCTTGGTCGATAGAGTCGACGGCCTTGTCGTTCGTACAGGCACCTTCCACGGCCACGGCGATGATATGCAGCAGATGCCGACGGAGAAAATCGTCTACCCGTCGTAAGTACTTCATCATATCAAATACTCCCTCTGTCCAATATAAGTAGACATGATTTTCTTTTCAATCCATCCAATACAAATATGCATGGATTAAAATAAAAAAATTCACATTACTTGCACCCCCAACTTATATCAATTTGCTCAAATGTCATCACACCGAATTTATTTTATGAATTAAATATTATCTCAAATGATAAACACCATCAATTTTCTATTCACACATATATTTTATGAATAAACTACTAATATTTCTTAAAACTCTCGTGCATTACTTTTGGGCCCACATATGTACACAATTCAACCAATTTTTTTATGATTTTATATAGTGGCGGAGGGAGGTACAACTCTACCCCAAATTAAAAATACCCCCTTGAATTGTACCCCCAAGTTAAAAAATATCACATTCTATACTTTATATATAAATATATGTATATAAAATTATATATTTATACTCTACTTTATTTATTCTTTCAAACTAAAATGATATGAATTTTAATGAGAAAATTATTTATTAGTATTAAAAGGTGTAAAGTTGAAGGTAAATAAATTATTTCAATTTTATTGTAGGGAAGTTGCTTTAGTTTGATAGGGGTAAAGTGAGTAATTGAGTAGTATGAGGTATAAATAAGAGATATTTTGAAGAGTTTAAGTTGAGAGGAAAGAGTTACTTTTTGCTATTTTGGGTATGAAAAATAAAAAATAAGACATCTATTTTTTTAATTTTGAGCAATTTAAAATTGGACGGATGGAGTATTATTTATATAGATTTAACTATTATGATAATGTCATTGTTGCTTCCGAAACCGAAAATTTTGACGGACTTAATTATAATTGTAACATGATTTGAACGTATATTTTTCATTTGCATTGAGTTGTATGACACTTTCAAGTATAAAATAATATTTTTCAATATAAAGAATTATCATTTTTAAGGTAATGTATCACTTTATCTAAAAAATATGTAAGATTATCATTTTTAAGGTAAATTTTGAAAAATTAATACTCTCTCCGTCTCGAAAAAGCTTTCACATGTAGGAGGACACACACTTTAAGAAAGGCGAGTAATGATTGAAGTGTTGAAGGGTAAATTTATAAACTTATATATATATAAAGTAAAAAAATTATTGAGTTATGCGTATGTGTGAATCAAAAAGTAATAACATTTTGTGTAAATTAGTGGAAATTGTGAGCGTGAAGTTTATAAAGTGTTTTCATTTTAAGGGTGCGAGACGAAAAAAAAAAAAGTGTGAAAGATTTTATGGGACGGAGGGAACACTTTTTCTATAAAAATTGCACGAAGAATGATTTCTCTTAGATTTTAATTTTTTATCCATAATTTTTTTGTACCCCCAAATTTTATTTTCTGGATCCGCCACCGATTTTATACATAAAAATTTATAAAATTACCCCTAAAAACTTCAATCATTACTTCATTTCTTCTATTGCCGGTGAAAAGTATTTTGGGATTGATGAAATATATAATAATGTTATTTTATAAAATATAAATCATTCTAGGGGTAGTCTTGACTTTATGTATATTTGATTAGAAGGTGGGTGCATTTAGCCATTTATATATATATTTTTTATCCGTTTAAATGGTGGAGTGTATAGAAAAATTAAATTTTCATGTTAATTTGCATGTGTTCACAATATAAATGAATTGGTAACAATTGTTTTTTTTTTTTTGGCCATGTAATTTAGTCTCTTATATTTCAAGAAGTGCCCAACAGCGAGATCAGCAACCTAAACTTCATAGACGCCATGGGATTCCACATTAAGGTGACGGATAGTAGCAATGTTGTCGTTAAGAATTTGACCATCATTGCCCCTGATGACAGCCCTAATACCGACGGTATCCACCTGACTAACAATACAAATGTAAAAATCACTGACACCTTCATAGGAACCGGAGACGACTGCGTTTCAATTGGTGATGGCAATGTTAACCTTCTTATTACCAGAGTTTTTGCGGCCCTGGACATGGACTCAGGTATTTTTTTTTTTTTACTTTTTACATTTATGACAAATTCTTTCCTTGTTATATACAGTATGATACATTAATTTATTTAATATCAAAACATTTACTGAGTTAATTCTCAAAAAAAAAAAAAACATTTACTGAGTTATAAACTAATATGACAATATTTTACAAATAAACTGATAAATGCTATAAAATTAGTTTATAATTGTATGATATTATTAAATAAATATAATAGTATAGATTTTAAACGGTAAATAAGTTTCACTAAAATTGACTCCTAAAAAAATTAGCAGGTTTTTAGAAATTTTTGTCCGTTGAAAGAATGTTATTTGTGAAGGGGAGATTATTTTTAGTGAAAATTTATGCTCAAAAGACGAACTTGATTGGAAGTTAGAAGACATAAATTTGATATGCACAACTACAATTACTATATACATGACCTGTTGAGTAAAATTAAGATAAAATAATTTTTTTCATCATAAAAATTTCAAATACTATTTCACGATGCCCTTATACAATTATTTAATTTACTCATTAACTTCTTGATCTTTCAAACTTTGTAAATAACATTAAAGTCCAGGGAATCAATTTGAATATATCACTTATAAAACCATCTAGATTGTATATATATGCTTACGGATTTTGGATCTGTTCAATTGTAACGCAATAAGCTCGATCCAATTGTTTTCTTTTAAGTTCTGTCTCATTTCTTTTTTCTTCGTTCTGCACCCATTGATTTTTAAGATAGTCATGCATATAACCCCTTTTTTTTTTTTGTTTCTTGTATAATTAATATACATATATATAGTATTGGAAGCTTGGGAAAGAGGGAGGGTGAAACGAGTGTGAGCGATATTAACATAATCAACTGCACCCTGACCAAGACGACCAATGGTGCACGAATCAAAAGTTACCATTCATCGCCCAGATTGGATTGTACAAAGGTTGTTTACAAAGACATAATCATGAATGAAGTTAAAAATCCAATCATCATCGATCAGCATTACGACTCTAAGAAGAAGTCCACGGTTAGTAATTTACTTTCCATTTTTAAATCGAATCGGATGCTTCCATTCAATCTGTTGTTTCACTGCTTATGTGTCAAAATATAAAATCACTTGTTATGTTTTGACACATACTATGTCCCTACACGAACAGAAATGATCACACATGTCCAGCGGTGAACACAATTTTTATATCCACCACAATTAATTAAATAATTATGGACTTCCCTTATTATGGTGCATTACACCATAAGTGATTGACATATAACTAAATTGATGTTCACCAAGAACATGTGATAATTTTCGATCACTCAGGTACTTATATATTAATATGAAAGATTTTTTTTTGGAAAAAAAAGAAAAAGCAAAATACAAGAGTGATATTGTATGTATTGATTGGTGCAGCAATCAAGTGTGAAGATTAGTGATGTAAAGTTCTTGAACATAAAGGGCACCACAATATCGAAAAATCCTATACTTTTGAACTGCAGTAGCCTATTCCCTTGTGAAAACATTGAATTGGGTGGCATTGATTTGGTACCCGTAACTCCAATGAAAACTTTCGCCGCTGCTTGTTCCAGCGCCAAATTCAAAGTCAACGGAGTGGTCAACCCCCAATGCCCCCGCCTGTTAGATATATCTATATCTTTTTTTTTTGTTTACATAGGTAGGTGTTAATTTTTACATGCACGTATATTTATAATAATGCAATTAGAAAAGGCGACGAAAATGATGAAGAACTTTTGTAAATGTTCTCTGTAGAATAAAGGAGTGGCGAGTTAGGCAGTACTCCTGATCATTTTCCCATGCCTTTTGGCCTTAATTAGAATTCTTTACTGTGATTTCTCAATATAAGCTCATGTGTTTTCCTCATGTCTTTTAATTTACACAAGTTAAACATTCGAGAAATGATACGATTTTTATAGAATATCGTATTTTATTATAAAATTATTGGTGAAATGTGTAAGAAAAATAAAAAAGTAAAAAGAGAGGGTAAGAAAAATGAAAAGGTAGAATATTTTATTCTAAATGTAAGACCACAACTTTTCAAAAAGAGAAATATTGAACTTTAAGAGGAATGAAATGATAAAATATTAAATTTAAAGATGGAAATATGAGACATGTTTTAAGGATATTATAAATTACACAAATAAGTGAAACTAGTTTGTAAGTCTAGTTGGCTATTTCTCCTATCATCAATTAATTTTGTGATAGAACCTAATTAAAGATGTGACTAATGTTATTCACATATTGATATATTTGGACGCGTGGGACTGCCTGATCAAAAAAAAAAAAAAAAAAGTGTGGGACGAAATCAACACACCCTATTTAGTTTTTACATTACATATTATAATTATAATAATTAGTTTTTAAAAAAGAAAGTTCCTCTGGTAGGTTTGAAAAAAGCAACCAAACCAAATTCATCTATTATTAATTCTTTCATTGCTGGGCACATCGATATATTCCTTGAAACTTGTTGGCTATGAAAGCGAGCAGGGTATACAAGGGCTCAAAGTCGGGGCTACATACGGGCCACGCGGGCTATAGGCCCACCTATATTTATTTTTATTGAAAAATAAATATTTTTGATTATTGAAGATATTCAAATTATTATTTAAAACAAAAATTTGTATATGATAATTTCTTACATAAAACGAATTGCATATATTAATATAAGGAACCTTAATAAATTAGTATTCAGGACTTGTGAGGGCAATTCGAGCTATAAAAGAAACCTTGATTAATAATGATTAATAATTAGCTAAATCACTTTTCCTCCAAAGATTTATGGAATCGGGTATTATTTATGAATTTTATCAAATAGATAAAAATACCTGGGGATATTGTGTGATTAGTTAGTATTCAAAATATTAGTTCATATTCAAAATATCCCATTCAAGTAGACAAAGATAAAGAGATGGTTAAATCAAAACAATTTTGTTTTAAGTTCGACTTTTTTCATAGGGAAATATGAATGTGCTATCATGTTCTATCAACACACTAAAAGATTATATGATATATCTGGTGTGGAAGTATAATCTACAAATTAATCTAGTTCGTAATTTATTTAATCTATTTCTTCAAATATCCCAAAGATATCATGATCCCATTTTATTTTATAATACCTCGGGAACTAATGAAACTATTTTAATAAAATTGAATTGTCTCAATTGGGATTGCACCAAAATTTGAGTTCCCTTTGGATTTCCTTCTTGATCAATCACAAGCTGCAAAGATTGTCATCATATAGTATTATCATACCATTGTCACGTTTAAGTTCTTTACAGTACGAACAATTACCGCTCTTACTATTTTTGATTTTTCTAGGGGCATATTTGGTATGCTTCTTTGATCATAGCAACAATAACGTCACCAATATGAGCATATCGGCGATTACTAGCTCCTATGATTCGAATACACATCAATTTTAATTTCGATTAAAATGGTTTGGCTTTTAAATTCTAACATTGATATTAATTGTTTTTCATAATATCCACATTCTACAGTTTATACATGATATATATATATATATATATATATATATATATATATATATATATATATATATATTGACAATATTATCGGATACCCATTTTAAAATTGTAACAATCTTTTGAATTTAAAAAAATACCTAATTTATAATTTGATACCTAAATACACTCAAAAGTGGATAAAATAAAGGGTCATTTATATATATAGGTTAAAAAAGTGGACTAAATATAACTAGATTAAAAAATTTACACATAAGTACAAAAATATTTGAGCAGCAAAAAAATATTTGTATATGAACCTATTTGTAATTTTAAATTTTTTTAAAATCTATTTATAATTTTTTTCTAAAATAGAGTCATTTACATCCCTCTCTCCCCCACACAAAAGTAATAGGTGGGGAATCAACCAGTGGTCTAGCACCCGACTACCGGGTTCCTTACTTTAGCGGGAGATTCGAGTTCGATTCCATTTAGGAACGAACTACTAACCTTAACAAACTAACATTTACCAATTAAAAATAAATAAAAACTTGTGTGAGACCGTCTCACGCATTTCATTTCGTGAGACGGGTCACTTTTTAATAAATTGTTATAACTTTTTAAAAAGTGATACAAATTAGTATAAAAGTGATAAAAAATTGAAAAGTAATACACTTACATTATAAGTGATAGTAATTTATTAAAAAAGTGAATCAGTCTCACGAAATGAGTGCTCATAAACGGATGTCAAACAAGACTTACTCTAAAAAAATTGGCTTGTAGAATCTCTCTCTCTCCAAATGCAAACCAAGACTGTCACTTTATTAAAAAGAAAGAGAATTTTGTCAAAATCAATTTTGACCTATTCACAGTATAATATTTAATTTAATTTTACTTTTAACACACACAGATCTCCCCTGTTACATGGTGTTATATCTCCCACATTAATTAGATTTGCGCCACATGTACATACATCAAAATTTACAAATGAGAGAATAACATCCTAATTAATGTACACGTGGCGCAAATCTAATTAATGTAATGTTAGATGTAATATCATTACGTAACGTACGAGATCCGCACCGCTTTTAACACAACCACCTACCAAATAAAAATTTCAAACAATCAAAATTCCTCCCGGAACTCACTCTTCCCCCTTTTAAAATTCACTCTCCTCTCTTTTCTTGTAAAAAAAAATTGTTACTCCTCTCTTGTTGATATCGAAATTGATCATGGATAGAAGAAATATTTTTAACTATGAACACGAATAAATTAGTGGGAACTACTCACAATCAGCCTTTTAAAATATAATTTTTATTAGAATATTGACAAACTCTTGTGTGAATAAGTTTCATATAAAATAACTTTTGTATACATATTACTATGAAATAATTTTCACACAAAAATCGTTAAAAATCAAATGTGAAGCTAGTTGGACGGGAGGAGTATAAAATTGTGAAACTCGCTATACTTTCTAAATATTTTTTAGTCGGATTTAATCTTATGCCCACCGGTGGGCACCAATTTACATGTCCACCTAAGGTTATGTGGCGTGTCAATCACCTATCATGTGATGTCACATATACAGGGAGCCCACTAATATTTAATTAATTACTTATGTGGCATCACATGATTGGTGGTGGACATATAAATTTATGCCCACCATGACATAAGATCAAATCCGATCTTTTAGCTTCTTTCTAAAATAAATACTAAATGGTACTCCCTCCTATTCAAAATATATGTCATCTCAAGCTCATGCACACATTTTTAAAAAAATTATTTACTTCCTTCTATATTCTTAATTAATAGTTTTGAAATTTTCCACATGACTTTAAAAATTATTATTATCAATGTAACTTAAAAAAATAAAGATAAATTGAGAAAACTATAATTAATTCACATCAAAAGACAAAATAATATTTAAATCAGAATAATATTTAAAAGTCAAAACGATACGTATTGAGGAGCAACAAACATTTCCTTTTGGGGGTGGTAGAAGACGTGAAGTAGTTTTCTTCCTATTGAAATAACCTGCGTGCGTGGCAAAAGTCACACTCGGAATCAGCAAATTCAAAACAATCACTCAAAGGACGACACCGTTGCATTACAATGCCCTTATCTCTCCCTTCGTTCCGTGGGAATTGGGAATTTGGGAATTTTAAATTTGGGCAGGATCTAAAACGACAAAAAAAAAAAATTAAAGTAATGGATATCATGATATAATCAATGTGGATATGAAAAAAATTAAGACAAAATATACAATGCATTAATTTTAGTCTGAAATTTGTTTGCATTTTATATATATTATTAAGTAGTACTACTTATTCTTTCCATCGTGGATAAACTTTCGCATATAAAAAGACACACATACACTTTAAAAATATGTTTTTTTTTGTGATAAATTTGAAATAGAGCTGGTAATGTGAAGAATTTTATATTGTGAATATTTTCATTTTTAAAAGTGTGAAACTTTAATTAGGATGTCTCGAAAATAATTAATATGATTTTGAGTTGTACTATATTTATTTACAAGAGTCTTTACTCAAAAAATACGATTTAATAAAGTTATCAAATAATTTTTTAAAATCATTTTAAAGGAAAAATATTAATAATATAATAATATAATAATATTCAATATTGTAATTTGTTAATAAATCTATGTAAAATCAGTTTTATGGTTTTTTTTTTATCAGTTTTATGGTACACTTCAAAACAATGTTAATTATTTCATTATACACTATTATTATTAAATAAATAGTTTTTAATAAGATATTACTATTTTTAAAAATACACATAAAATATTAATAAATTCACAGTACACCTTACCTCTTTGATAATTTGGACACATCGTATTTTCTCCTTTAATCTAGGATAAAATTATTACTTCCTCCGTTACGATTTAATTATAGTAGAAAATTGGTGATATAAGATGTAAATAACAAGATGTTTGTGAAGGTTTAGTTTGAGAGGGTATAATTATTTTTTAGTTATTTTGGATATAAAAATAAAAATGTAACATCTATTTTTAGATTTTGAGAAATATAAATCGTAAAGAACGGACATCTTCTTTGTAAGGGAAATCTAGGATAAAATTATTGCTTGCATGGTTTCTTGGATAAAGTTAGATATCATAATTGGTTTACCGAAACTACGTCGTGGCATTAAATTGCCGTCTACTACTTCTAGTGCAATTAATCCATCATCCGCCACCTTCTCTCTCTTTCTCTCTCTCTCTCTCTTCTTCCCATCCAGTCATAATCTGTATATTGTAGCATCACTTCTATTCTCTCGCGTGATTTTCATTTGCAACGATCAGAAACAGGAAATCTCGTTTAGATATCGAAAGGTTTTGTATGCTCGGTAAAAACGCTCGAAAATGTCGATGGGTACTCCAAAATTGCAGAAAATGCCCAGCATGAGAGTAAGGGTTGAAGATACACTTTCTGCTCACCGTAATGAACTCGTCTCTCTCCTTTCGCGGTGGGTATTTCTAATTCAAACTCCTTTCCTTTTATAGAACTGAATTTGTGCGATTCGGCCCGGATTAGGTTTCATGTATGGTTGGAAAGTTTTAAGATCACGTCATTAATTTTTGTGGATTTTGATTTTGTGTGTAGTGTGTGTGTATGCGATTAATGTATAAGAACTATTTTGACCAATTTTGTAATTTTTTTTTTAAATATCTTGCTTTCTACTTTGTTTGCAGATATGTGGAGCAGGGGAAGAGCATTCTTCAGCCCCATCACCTGATTGATGAACTGGAAAACATTATTGGCGATGATGATGCCAAGAAATCACTCAGTGATGGCCCTTTTAGTGAAGTCTTGAAATCTGCTCAAGTAATTTTTGTTTAATTTATCCCCTGTTGTTTTGTTTAATTTGCCCCGAGTACTGGAATAAATTATGTAAGTTATTTGTCACTTTAGGTCCTAAATACCTTATTTTTTGTCAAATAAATCTGGGGTTTGGCTTCAAGAAAGCATTATAAACTTTTTATTTTCCTTTTTGTTGGTATTTGGAAAATAACCTATGATCTGCCTATTGGCTACTTAAGTGTTTGGTATACATAATGAATACATTAATTATCTTGAGATTACAATATGAACTTCTATGTTTCGTTTTACCAATTTGTAGACAAAGGTAATCTTTCTATTCCCCTACAATGCTTGATTTGGTTTTTCTTCCAGGAAGCCATAGTTATACCACCTTTTGTTGCTATAGCTGTCCGACTCCAGGCCCGGTGTTTGGGAGTATGTTCGAAAGTTAATGTTTATGAACTCAGCGCCGAGGAGTTGACAGTTTCTGAATACTTACGGTTTAAAGAAGGGCTTGTGGATGGCCAGTTAGTCAAATCGCTGTGGCTTCATGCAAGCAATTTTTCAATATTTTGATTCTAAATGATTAATTTTTTTGATATTCATTCTTTTCTCCTTGAACTAGGAGTGATGATCCATATATTCTTGAATTGGATTTTGAGCCATTTAATGCATCATTTCCTCGTCCAACTCGTTCGTCATATATTGGAAATGGTGTCCAATTTCTTAATCGTCATCTTTCTTCAATCATGTTCCGCAACAAAGAGTCTCTGGATCCGTTACTTGATTTCCTCAGAGTTCACAGACATAAAGGACATGTGAGTACTCACCTAAAGTAGACACACATAAATATTACCTCTACTTGTGGTTTTTGATGCTGTAAAGTTAAGGATGTGATGATTTATCTTAGGATATTGTAATTAATTAATGTACTAAATTACCCTCCATTTCAGCGCTGTCATGTGTACTTGAGTCAAAGGATTGCATTCCTCCTGTGCTAATTTTGTACTTTCCCCAAACACTTAAGAGATGAGTCTTTATGTTTATAGGTTTTGATGTTGAACGATCGTATACAAAGCATCTCCAGACTTGAGTCTGCACTGGCTAAGGCTGAAGATTACATTTCTAAAATACCACAAGACACACCCTATTCTGAATTTGAATATGCGTGAGTTTTGTATATACATTCAGTCTTTTAATATAAATATTCTTGCATTTGAGAATTTTTTTTTTTTTGTCATTTCATTATTCTGGGGATATGCAGATTGCAAGGGATGGGTTTTGAGAGAGGTTGGGGAGATACTGCTGCACACGTTTCGGAGATGATGCATCTCCTCTCCGACATCCTTCAGGCTCCCGATGCCTCTACATTGGAAACATTTCTTGGTAGAATACCAATGGTGTTTGATGTTGTCATTTTGTCAATACATGGATATTTTGGACAAGCAAATGTCCTAGGTTTGCCCGACACCGGTGGTCAGGTGAACATCTCTTGACATTTTAGAAGATATTTGTAATGACGTGTCACTTTTAACAAAGTAACAATGGAACTTTCGACCAGAAGATTAAAGATCCCTCTGACCATGTTGTATATGTAGTCCATTTCACTCTTTGTTTTATTGCAGATTGTGTATATTCTAGATCAAGTACGTGCCTTGGAGACTGAGATGATCATAAGGATAAAGAAGCAAGGACTCAAGATTACTCCTCGAATTCTTATCGTATGCTCCAATCAATTCATTGGTATTTCATTATGCTGATTGATATGAAGCTTATGTGGTTGTCGATCTTGTGCCCTTTTTATTTTTCCAGGTTACTCGATTGATACCTGATGCGGGAGCCACCTCGTGCAACCAGCGACTGGAGAGGATCAGTGGATGCGAAGTTTTCACATATTTTACGTGTTCCTTTTAAAACCAACCATGGGGTTCTTCGCCAATGGATTTCAAGGTTTGACGTATGGCCCTATCTGGAGAAGTTTGCAGAGGTAGGTGTGAATAAATCAGATGAATAATTTCTAACAGTTTGTCATTTTCAACTTTATGCCATTATAAAATCTCTCCTGCAAATTGTTGATATGAACATTTTAATGGAAAATTTGGTGCTGAATATGGCTGTTGAATAATGAGTCAATGAATTAACATATAACGATGGTGCTCAATGAATCTCTTTTGCAACTTATATTGGCTATACTTACTGTTTTCTTATATGCACATTTTGCCTGCTAACATGATCATAAAATAATGGTTCTTGGGGCACTTCACCGTAATATTTGGGAGGAACATATGAATTTATGAACCTAGCCCAACCCTCTATTTTATGAAATATCATGTGGCTTGTAGTCTCAGTAGTAGCAATATATCTGGAACATTCTCATCAGTGAGAGAAGTTCAATATCTTTAGCAAACGCTCTACCAAACGGGATCAAGATGTATATAGGGTGTGTTTGCAAACACTAACAGCTTTGAAAATCACTATTTTTAAAAGTTGAAAAGGAGCCATTGACAATAAGTGATTCTCCCTTAATCCTACTCGACTTTTAGAATTTTCTGAATCATATGACCTTGATTTGCTTAGATATTACAGATGGTGATACTAGACGGTCTTTGCAGATCACATTATATCCCATCACCAGTTTTACGGAATATCACGATTTATCTTTCTTTTATGTGAACACAAAATCTTTTGAAATCATCCTAAACTCCACCATCTTTTCTTATAGGATGCTGCAAGTGAAATTGCTGCCGAGTTGCAAGGTATACCAGATCTAATTATTGGCAATTATAGTGATGGAAACCTTGTGGCTTCTTTATTATCCCATAAGATGGGAGTGACAGAGGTAGAGGCTGATGGTTATTTAGTTTCTTATTGAAGGATTTTTGCTACAAATGCCTAATTTTCTCCTTCCCTTTTCCAGTGCACCATTGCGCATGCCTTGGAAAAAACAAAATATCCAGATTCTGACATATATTGGAAAAATATGACGAAAAATATCACTTCTCATGTCAGTTCACTGCCGATATCCTAGCGATGAATCATTCAGATTTTATAATCACCAGTACATACCAAGAGATTGCTGGAACGTAAGTAATGCATCTTTGCTTTATTAAAGTTGATATTTTCTCGTGATGTCTGTTTATGTTTTTGTGGTCTTTCATTAAGCTATGTTTTCTTTTGAATTTTCTGAAAGATAACAATTTGTTTGACTATAGTAAGAAGCAGATGAGACATGATATGCTCTACCGAAAAGCTGATACATTTTTCCTACGTTGTTTCACTGATTCAGTTTTCTGGATTCACTAGAAATATTATACAGTAGGTTCTGTTTTGATAGCAGTTTTTTGCGTTCTGCTTTATAACAAGTGTTAATTTATACGAGGAATGTCTTGTAGAAGGACAATATATTAGAATTTTTATTTTGTAGGCTCCAATATATAGTAGTTAACATAGTTTGCTGATAAACTTGGCCTCGATTTAGTGAGATTCTGCAATTTTGTCTAGTGTTGAGCCATTCTTCTGGTTAACAGATCAGATGCATTGAATTTCCACCAGAAAATATCCTTTTCTTGGGGAAGTTTGTGTGTCCAATGTTAAGTCAATATGTATGGTGTTTCCGTTCAGTTTCTGTAGAAATGTATTCATGCTTTAGTAATGCTTCTGGTGGGTGCAGTACCTTTTTCAGATTTTAATGCCTAATTTCCATTAAATTTTTGGATACAAGTGATTGCTATATATATGCATGTCATTGTGGATGCATTGAGTTTCCTCGGATAGCTGGTTGCAGCAAGTTCTTGACTGGGTTCTAAATGAGGGTCGTTTTATTGAACATTTGTCCACATAGATGATAATGAGCTTCACATCAGTTGATTATCATTTACAACTTTGGTATAGCAACATCCAGCAACGATTGCCTTCACAAATTCAGTTTCGCTCATCTAGTTCTCTTAAATATGTGGATGATTTAGTAGTTTTGAAATTTCACCTAAAGCTGCCTGTTATTTTGCTGGCAGGAAGAATACTGTTGGTCAATATGAGAGCCACACAGCTTTCACTCTGCCAGGTTTATATCGTGTAGTCCACGGTGCTGATGTTTTCGATCCCAAGTACAATATAGTTTCTCCTGGAGCAGATGATTCCATATATTTTCCATATACCGAAAAGGGAAAAAGACTCACTTCTCTCCATGAATCCCTTGAGAAGCTATTATTTAATCCAGACCAAAATGATGAGCACATGTAAGGAAAATTTGTATGAGTGCATGTATGCTGCTATTTTCTGTGTATATATATGTATATAATATAGAGTAATGATATGACATCTGTTGGTGGGTTTCTGATGAAGTCCAACATCTGCATAAAACACTTGTACACTTTAGCATGGTACAAGTAGTTTATGCTGATGTTGGGCTTCATAGAACCGTTTGCTTTTATTACTCTTGGACTCATATCTCTCGCTCTCTTGCACACACACAGTGGTATACTGAAAGATCCAGCAAAGCCCATTATCTTCTCGATGGCGAGGCTTGACCGGGTTAAAAACATAACGGGACTGGTGGAAATGTATGGCAAAAATGAGAAGCTGCGGGAATTGGCTAATCTTGTTGTGGTGGCTGGTTACAACGATGTAAAAAAATCAAATGACCGAGAGGAAATAGCAGAAATTGAGAAGATGCATGGTCTTATCAAGCAATACAATTTGGATGGCCAGCTGAGATGGATATCAGCACAAACCAATCGAGCGCGTAATGGAGAGCTCTACCGTTATGTAGCCGATAAGAGAGGGATTTTTGTTCAGGTAATATGCCTGCCCTTTACATACAATTTAGAATCATAATAGAAGATTCTATGTAATTTGTTTCATTAATTTCCTTTTTTAGCCTGCGTTCTATGAAGCTTTTGGACTGACCGTGGTGGAGGCCATGGGCTGTGGCCTTCCAACTTTTGCTACTTGCCATGGGGGCCCGCTTGAAATTATCGAAAATGGTATATCCGGTTTTCATATAGATCCATACCATCCCGATAAAGCTGCTACCCTCATGGCCGATTTCTTTCAGAAGTGCAATGAAGATCCTACGCACTGGGAAAATATATCTGATGGATCCCTTCGCAGAATTCGTGAAAGGTGTGTAATCCGACCATCTGATTTCTTTGCTCCATTTTCAACAACAAATTATACCTTAATCACATTATTATGAATCATACCATGTATTGGTATGGACAAAATCTTCTGAAAACCTGGTTCACAGAAGGTTTATGGTAAACTCAGTATATTGTTTAACATGCTTAGTAATACTGTTTAGTAATTTTTAGAAGAATAACACATAAAATTGAAGATGTTTTAAATAGTAATATTTCATATGTTAAAAGGTACTACCTTGAAGAAGAAAGTTCACGTGAACTTGATCCATAGGAGACCTACCCCCATTGTATTTGGTCAACACAGCACTTGTTCTTATTTATATTCGAGTAGTACAACATCTTTTTGAAGTTCAATTGTACCGGTTTATATAGTTCTTGTAACCGTATGTGCCAATGAAGGTATACATGGAAAATTTACTCGGAGAGGCTGATGACGTTAGCCGGTGTGTACGGATTTTGGAAACACGTTTCAAAACTCGAGAGGCTCGAAACTTCGTCGATATCTCGAGATGTTCTATATCCTCAAATTCCGTGACCTTGTGAGTTTCTCTAGCATTGCTTGACCTTCCATTTACAGCTATTGTTGGTCATGGTATTAAATTTTTTTCCACCAGGTAAAATCTGTTCCTTTGGCTGTTGATCATCCGGCTTAGAAGGTGGATATGTGTGTGAACTCTGTGAAGCAAGTGGTCCAAGTTAAAGATAAAGTTAAAGTTAAAATGTGCAATAATAAGCAACTGAGCATGTCTCATTTCTTTTATGAATGAGTTATCTATAAAGACACGTGCATGAACTTTACAATAATGTCACGTTTTGTAAATTATGTATCACAATGAGATAAGTATGAGCCTGGCTTTTGTAAATTGAGTAGTTGTTAATTACTTCATCCTTTGGAGAGAAACACGAGATATAAGAGTTATGCATTGTGTGCATTCATGTGTGCCTTGATCCTATTCCTCTACAATTTGTGTGAGTTGGTTTCGATCAATAGGCTGCCTGAATCCAAGTGGCACTCATGTTTTTCTTAATACAATCAATTTATAACTACATGCTATTGTTTTAAGCACCATAAAAACACGGTTAATGATGATATTTATCATGAAATTGTTTGGAGAAATTAAAGTATAAAAATTTCCATTAGAAGTATCAAGAATTGGGGTTAGAATTCAAGTAGTAATTATTTTTCTATTTAAATTATTCATATTTAATATAAAAAAATACTATTATAATATTTTTGTTCAATTTTAATTAATTAATATACCTCTTTGGTACGTTTAATTTTAATATGTTATCACAAAATAAAAAAATTTTTTTACTTATTTCTACCCTCACAAGATATATTTATTTACACCATTTATTATTTGAGTCATATATTATTTTTTCTCTACTATTAATGATTTGACAACAATATTCTTACTTTTACTCCACTCATCTATTTTATATATAAACTAATATTTTTTAAAACACGCGTCCAACTTATTTGTCTAATTAAAATTGGATCGAGGAATTTAAGTTTAAAATATTAAATTTAAAAAAATAAAAATATTTAATAATTAAGAATTTGATAAAAATAACAGAATTATCAAAATTGATTTTATATCTATATGGACGCTAATTTTATATATTTACCATTAATATGTGATAACACATAAATATATACAAGTAGTTTTCTTGTGTGAGAATACAAAGTCACTTTTTTATAAATTATTATTATTTTTGTAATAATTTGTATTATTTTTAAAAAGTGATAATAATTTATTAAAAAATAACTTGTAAATGCATGAGTCTCATTCAAGTTTTTGCCTTATTTATTTATGTATTATCACCACGCTAGTAAGCGCACCCTCTTTTTTAATCGCATAAGTGAGATATTTCTGATAAAATGAAGTCAAGTGGAAGAAAATTCATATTCATATTCATATTCATATTATAAATTAATAGCATTACAAATGAGGGATTGAGGATCCAATCCAACAGTTACATCCAAATCCATACCCAAATGGCTCTAAGTCGCCGTTAAATTAGCGTAAAACGGAACCCCCGTCGCCGGCAACCATTGATTCCCTGAATGAAATTCGCCACCGTGAACTGGCTCGCCTCCGTCGAACTATTAATAACCCGGTAACCCGGCCACTTAACCCGAGCAGTGGTATTGGATCCGGGGCCCCGATTCATATACTCGCCATAGTAGAGCGTATCCAAAGCAAACGTACCATTCCACTCCATCCACCCACTCGGATCCACCACTTCCTCCATTTTCGAAAACATGAAAACGGTCCTCGAGTACAATTTCCACGGCCGGCCTAGGTAGGTCCTGAACTGCGATAAAACCGGCAGCAGATCGGCGGCGGCGGCGACTTTGCAGTTGATGATCGAGATCCCGGTGTTCTGATTCGGATCCTCTCTGCCTTGGGCGGTGAAAATGTTGCGCTGGTTAGGGTCGGGTCGGCGGGCGTAGAGGTTGCTGTTCTGGAAGACGACGGCGGCGTTGCCGAAGACGAAATCGACGGTGCCGTAGACGTCGCATTCGCGGTAGAATTGGCGGAGGGAGTGGACGTAGAGGGTGTCTTGGTAGGCGACGAAGCTGCAGCTGTAGAAAGCCGAGAAGTCGGCGCCGCTGCGGAGAGCCACGGCTTGGTGTTTGCTGGGTCCCGCGTAGTTCTCGAAGGTGATGCCTTTTGCTATGAATCCGTTTCCCACTACAGCTGCAAATATAAAATATACTTGAGCATAATTTTTTTATTAACAAAATTTAGATTTTAAGAATTAGGGGCATAAAAAATAGGAAAATTACAAATAGGTGTAAAAATTAGCAAAATTATAAACGGATGTAATGTGCAAATTTTTTGTCTTCTATGCAAATTTTTACACCTAGTTGTAATAAGAACTTAATCTTCTACCTTATTGTAAATGACCCAAAAAAATATATATTGAGTCAAGTTGAGTGATGTCGAATTTGAGCTCGTCTTGATTAGAAAACTCGAAGCTCAACTTAAACTTGATCGAGTACAATTTTTTTAGCTCGAGCACATCTCAGCAGTTAACTTGCCCAACATTAATCAGGTTTTTTTAATTTTATCTATAATTATACTTCTTCACTAACTTTTGGATATAGAAAATAAAATAAATGTACTTTGATTGATTGAATTGGTTTATGAGGACAATTTTATTAGGAAAATATATTATTTGATTTATAATGACATTTTATGTAAATACGAGGATATTATGAAGATGAAGTTACTATGAAACGTCTTAAGATAAAAAATACATGTTAATATGAGACAATGAGAGTAATATATTTGTAAATAAGTTAATAACTAGCATATTAGGTGTAAAAATTATGTGAGCTTGACTCAAAGTCGATTAAATTCAAATTGATTTCCAATTTTTTTCAAATAGCTCATAAGTTGACTCGATTTACTTACGCATTAATTAAAATTAATTTTAGATAATTAGAGCTTAGCTACATTGAAAATAATCAATTGAAAGCTACAAACTTTTATTATAAATCACACTGATATATTTTCTACATCAAATCTCAGAGGATAATGTGAGAAAAATAAAAACTGTGGAGGAAACAGTAATAGTTTGAAGTGCGTTATTCGGATGGACTACATACAATCCAGCATTTATTCCACTCACTATATCCTACCAACTAAAAGGAACTAGTGGTGGGTGGTAGTCTCACAAAAAATGGACATGCATTGATGTTGAATAGGAACGCTATCACGATGAACTATCTAACTTATTGAATTTATTTTTTTAACAATAGTTGTCCTAAATTTTAGTGGGAGACTCGGATTCGATTTCTTTAGGAACGAATCATGGAGTTATAAGGTGGCTTGAAGAAATCTAGAAGTATTTGGGTGCTTGGTGTTCGAACTACTAACAACAAACATTTAACGATAAAAAAAAGTTGTCCTAAACTAGTCTTTCAATATGCATTTATGTTGAATAATATCGCGATGAATGTGGTTTATTCTCTCTGTCTCATTTTGTTTTTGTTTTACACTATTTAGGAAGAATTTAATACTGCATTTTAATACTACTTTCTAATTGAAGTTTTTATAGAGAAAATGTATCATACTATAAATATTTCTATACACTTTAAGGATAAAAATGTCATATTATTTATATATTTATTAATTTTTAAAGGTTTTTTTAATTCATGTGAAAAATGACAAATAAATTGGGACAGAAGGGTGACTTATTGAGTATTGTCCTAGACAAGTCATTCACCATGATCTCCTCAAAGGCAATAAACTTTCCTTTTTGTATTCAATTTTCGTCTAAAATACAAAGCGAGCAATAATTGATAGTTTTCAAACAATAATTGACCTAGGCCAGCCTTTGAATATTTTATGTGCCCTTCTTTATATAGGTTATGGAATATTCACGGGATGAAATGTATAGGGCTCATTCATCACACTTCACGTGCATTAACATATCTACTCTATATCTATATGTGTGATATGTGATTTATACAAAGTACAGTTAAATGTATGAATGTGGAAATAATTCTACTTCCAATAATATACTCCTATTGCTTAAAAAGTGTCACTAGACAGATCTTTCGAACTCAATCATAAATACAAGGAAACGTGCACCAAGGTCATATTCACAATGCTAAGCTGTCCCTCACAATAAAATCCCCATTACATTCATGGCTCTCTAGCTTTTCTTTATCGTTGTTCAAAATTAATCCATCATTATCACTGTCGACTATAAGGATAAAAGAAAAAGGATTGGGCCCAAAAGTACATATTTATAAGAAAACTGGTCCAAATTTTATCACTACATTATTATACTCTAGCTAATGGACAAAAACATCGGTGTATACAATTATTATTAATGAATAAATTATATATATATATATATATATCAACTATAGAATAATCTGTATTTACTGAATATTAAATATTCCTTCCATCTCATTTTATTGTTCAAACCAAAATAATACGTATTTTAATAAAAAAATTATTTATTAGTATTAAAAGGTATAATATTGAATGTAAATGAATTATTTTAACTTTATTAGAGGGATGAATAATTGAGCGATATGAGGTGTAATTAAAAATATTTTTAAGAATTTAGTTTAATATATAGGATAGAAATCATAGAATTTTTTTCATTTTTAATTATAAGAAAAAAATATTTATTTTAAAATTTTAAACAATTTCAAATAAGAGTAATTTTCTAGGATTTGGGATGTACTTAATGTGCCGACAAGATACACACATACACTTCACATTTACGGGCAACTAACTATTCATCACACGCGTTTTGGGGGCAGTTAGGTCACCGACAGTGGCCCAAGTATTTAATAAATAAAAATAATTGATTATTTAATTATGGGTGACGTTGAAAAAGAATTTGTTCGACTATTTTTTTCCCGAATTAATGACTCATAATTTTTAACAAAACAAGACCATTAATACCAAAAAGCCATATAGTTGTTGCTATAAATTTGTTTTATATAATAATTCGAATTATTTTATTCTTTTTTTTTTTTTTGAAGGAATTATTTTATTCATTAGGACACAGTAGTTTTTACTTTCATATTAAATGGACTAAATAAAGTACTATATATAATAATATCGAAAATAGATGATATATATATATATATATATATATATATATATATACTCCCCTCCTATTCATAATATATGTTATTTTGACTTTTCGTATTATTCGCAATTTAAATGTCGTTTTGCACTTTTCAGTGTAAATTAATTATAGTTTTTCCAATTCATCCTTAATTTTTTTTTTTAATTACATTGATAATAATAATCTTTAAAGTTATTTGGAAAATTTCAAAGCTATTGATTAAGGGTATAGAAGGAAGTAAATAATTTTCTTAAAATGAATGCATTAGCTTAGGATGGCATATATTTTGAATAGGAGGGAGTATAGTATTAGTGTATAACCAATATTGACTATATATAATAATATTTCTATCACGTAATGTGTGACTGAGCAGCATAAGCACCTGAGGAGTGAAGATCGAAAATGGAAACATGCCCCACCAGCTAAGAAACTAGACCAACACTAAAATCCCTAATCTTGAAAGTTATAAATTTCAAATTTATTGAGCTCGTGAGTGTTGTACTTATTGTCTAATCAAGAATGGATTTATTGAGCTCGTGAGGGTTGAAAGTTTCTTATATTGTTTTTTTAGCACACAAATTAAGGTGTATAATAATAATAATAATAATAATAATAATAATAATAATAATAATAATAATAATAATAATAATAATAATAATAATAATAATAATAATAATACAAGTAAAGTGATTGACAGAGATAATTTAGTATATTGTAAGTGATAGTGTAAATAAATGTGAAGTGTAGAAATAAATATATGAGAGCGATATAAAAAAATTTACTAAATAAAATAGAAAGCTTTTATTAAAATGGAGGAATTAATAATATAGCACGAATTGGTGGTTAGGAACAACTTCATTTTCAAAGGCTTGGAGAGTTCTCCCGGATCAATTTTGGATCAATTTTAGATGAGGTTAAAAGCAGGCTTTTGAGTTTTTTTTTTTTAATCGGAAAAAGGAATTTTTGTAATGCTTCTATTAGTGTTTGGTTCCAAGATCCAAAGCTACTATTATAATTTTGTATTGTTTCTGTCATTGAGTCTGTAAGTGGTTTGTTTGGACCTTTTTGAGGTATTTCTCGTAGCTCTTGTTTTAATAAAAATTTTATTTGCCTCATAAAAAAAAAAAAAAATTAGCACGAATTGGTTGAAGATATTTTCTTTATAGATTACTTCACGTGAAAATGTTGGAAAATTGCATTAATTTTTAGAACCACACAAGGTTAGTTCCACATGCAACACTAGATGAGTAAAGTCATATCAAGTTCGAATTATATTTGGAGCTTTGAGTTTTCAGTTCGACTAAACTTAGATGAGACCAGACACGATATCTAAATGTAAGTTTCTTTTACGCTGTTTCGAAAATTTTAAATATTTTTACTGAATAATGTTAGTTGTAATTTTTCAATGAAAATAATTGGTACTATTTTGTAAATCTGGTGAATAGAAGATCTCGACAATAATATTTTCATATAATAACAACGAAGTGTGTGTTAATAAGTTGCTAAGTAAGACAAAGGTAGTGCAAGATTCTGTAATTAATTTGTTTGTTATACTATAAGCTAATTGTGATTTAAGTTGGTGCATGCAATGCAAACAAAACAGTAGAAATAAATAAAGTGCAGAAATAAAGAGCATTAATAGAATAAAATGTATAGAAATTTAACTTACCAACTGTAGAAGATCGAAAGGTAGTCCAGCCGTCTACAACGCTTCTGTTTCCTTTTATCCACGTTCTACCGATCCCATCCCCGAGAAACATTATATTCATCTTCTTCCTCTCCACCTCGATGTACTCAAAATACGCCCCTGTTTTGATGTAAATCACGAATCTCGTGTTACTGTTATTCGGAGCTACACTCAGCGCCTCATTAATGGTGGTGAAATTGCCGCTGCCGTCTTTCGCCACAATCAGATCGATTTTCGTTCGATTTACAGCCGTCTGCAGCAATTTGCGGTCGGTTTTCTTCAGCCACGACGGGAAACCGCCGCGCATTGTGCCGAATTCCGGAAAATCCGCGTCGGAGGACGGATGCTTCTTACCTTTTTCTCTTCAATTTCATCACCATCGCTAGGGTGTTGCTGATGTGGCGCGAGATTCGCTTGAGCCTGCCTTCGATGAATCGGCGGGTGTTGTTTTTACTGTAGGCAAATCCGTCGAGGCAGGTGTTCTGATTCGTCATCGCGCCACTGAGGAGAGTCTGCAAATCGTCGTAATATTTCTCCGGAGAACTGCTTGAAATCAAATCGGCGCGGATTTTCGTCAGTTCGTCGATTGTGTCGGAGAATAGCTCTAAACAGTCCCCCAATGCTCGTAATTCGAGCGGTTCAAGTTTTTTCAGAAGCTTGCGGCGGAGGCTGCTGCAGTTGGAAGCAGAGTCGCGCACCTCCTTCATCGTGACATTAATAGTATGGGAAATGACTTCCGGCAGCGTTTTCCGGCGGAGTTCCGGAAAAGCGGCGACGGTGGAGACGCAGAGGTCCGGGTACAATGTGCCTTCGCATGACGATTCAGTAGTTTGGAGGTGTTTGTAAACATGGATATGTTTTGGGGTTTTTGAGGGATTTTCTAAAATTTTGGGGTGAAAATTGAAGGACAAGAATGTGGGAAGTAGGAGTAGGAGAAGAAGAGTGGAGAGAGGGAGAAGAGTGAGAAGGAACTTGGACATTTTCCGAAAATGAAATAAATCGAGGTAGGAAGCAACCAAGTGATTGGTGGGATATTTATGTGCGGGATTTGTGGTCAAAGGTTTTTTTAAATTGGATTTTATTTTTATCTTTTCTTAGATCTAAGAGAACAGCTCAAAATTGCTACTGCCTGGACAGATTTATTATCCAATATTTATTGATTTCTGATCCTTTTTATTCTAAAATAATTACTGGGTTATCCAGTATTTATTGTCATTACCGTTGTAAGATTTTAAATGTTATAGTTCGTCTGTGGTTTTTTTATTAGTAAAAAGAGAAATATTATAAAAATTAGAGTGTAAAGAGTATTTCAATTCTTACAATATTATTTTTAAATTTTGTATTAACCTAATATAAGGATTTAACTCTCATTCCACAAAAGTAATATTTTTCATAAATTTATCCTTGATAAGCCACGATTATACTATAGCTTTAATTTCTCTGAAATATTTTTCTAGCTAAAATTCTTTTCATAAAAAATCTTCTTATTTCTCTATTTCCAAATTGTCCACACCGTTGTCATATGTGGTTAGTTTGAGCCGATGGATTATGTGATTTTTCAATTATATATTATGTGAATACTGTAATTGAATGTTGCGTTTAATGATTACAAATTATGTGATATTGTTTCGATTGAATATTATGAATTCAATGATCATCCTTTTAGGAAAAGAAGGTCTTCGTACCTTTTCTTTATTTATTTTTATTGTTCCATTTTGCGCAAAAATTGCGTTAGAGTTGTTCCCTCGGATGAGTATTCAGTAAATTTCAAAATCGAACCTTTTCAATTGACGGTGTTTGAGCTCATGAAGTTTTTTTTTTTTTTTTTTTGAATATTTAGTTATTTCATATGGAGTTGGTGCTGAATTAATTAATCACCGATTTGTAATATATCAGGCGCACTGTGCTGTTGAAATATATTTTTAAATAATTAGTTATATTTATTGAAAAGTTATATACAATATTTTTATTGAATGGTAACAGTTGGTAAACTAATATTGTTAAGTAAAAATAATTATAATTATTCAATAAAATAATATACATTATTTTAAAATACACTGTAATTGTACAGTATAATTATTAATATACATAAAAAAAAAAAAGACTCCACTTAATTAATAGCCCACATATAGGTAGTCATATATAATGTACTGTAGTAAGTATAAGTTAATAATTATAGGTAGTCAGAGTTTAACGTTGTAAACTTAATTATAGTCTCGGACCAATTTCAAAGGACATACAACCTCGACATTTAATCAGAAGGTAATGAAAATTTTATTGTAAACCAATAATTAATCAACCATGCAAACTTTAACGATTGTCCTTACACAGATGCTCGAATTATGAAGTGTGTATATAAAAAAATCGTTATTGTAAAATTTACGGTATAAAATTAGTATTATTAAATTATTTAAGAATATCATAACATTTATTTAATAATATTATTACATTTATACACTAATATCATATCATTTATTCATAAGTTCGGTATCTTTGTGCATGTAAAATATTATGATATATAGATTATAGGAGTAGTTGTATTATTGAGTGAATGTTGCGATATTATTGATAAATTTAGTTTCACAATTTCACTTGAAAACTTGAAAAAAAAATTTGATAACTTGATAATTAACAACTGCAAATTCCCTTGTTCATAAAAGAGGAAAGAAGAAGAAAATACCTTTACATGCAATGTGTGTATATATATTTGAAAAATAGAAATCATAAATATTAAAATTTTAAAATATGGTATATTAATTACATTAGATTTATTATGAACCATTTTCTTCTAATTTACACGAATGCTTATAAATAAATTTGTATTGTTACTTGTTGGTAGTTACTGGGAAATTATGATCAGTTAATCAATTCAAGTACTTTATTACATTTACTCTTAAAATATTGATTAAATTATCATTAATTAATTAGAAAAAATATTTAGGGTAAAGTAACTTTATTATCCCTTATGTTTTTGTCATTTTGATTTCGGTTTTCTATTTTTTTCTTCAATGCCATGTCGGTAAAAGATGAAAACTTGAAAATTTTAAAAATGGTAAACATTAAAGGACGGTTTCAAAGTTTAAAAAGAAAAGAAAAAGGAATTAAATTAAAAAGACCAAAAATTAAGGATACTTTAGCCAAATATAAATGCGCAGAAGTTGAAAAATAAATTAACCTGTCAAGATTAAAAAATTCTGATTGTGTTCGACATCTTATAATTCATATAATTATTTTATTTTTATTCATTTTTTATATACATGTGTAGAAACTCTTACACTGACTAAAAGAAATGTTAGAACTCTTATTACAATAATATTATATTTGGGGACTTGAATTAATAATCAATATATCTATTGAGCTCTATAAATTCTCAAACTTGTGGTCGAACAATTGAAAAGAAATAAAATACAAAAAAGAAAGAAAGAAAAAAAAAAGGAAAATGGTAGTCAAGATTATTTTAGAGAACACAGAATAACATCGTGCCTTGCATTGAAATTAATTAACAAAATGCTCTAAGGAAACAACATGATCAGATTAATCGGCGTAAACATTGCTTAATCTCGTGGGTCGTGTACTAACTACATAAACATATTGCATGTCCGTACCACTAAATACATTACAGGTCTTATTATATTCCATTATAGATTTTGAAAAAATTAATTTCCCTTATGATTCAATGCTCGATAAACCAAAATTTTGTTACTGGACGGTATATACTATTTCCCGTTTAAAAAAAAAAATGTTTGATGTGTGAACTTTATTTTATTTTTCACTTTAGACGCATAAAATATTTTGCGCTCGAAATGTAGAAAATATTTACATTGTTAAGTAAGCCCAATTTAAAAATATAATTTTGTTTGCTTACCGATTTTAAATTACTTCATTATAAATCTACCTTGGTTGTTAATGTTTATTGTCATTTTCGTCGCATGTCAAAATTTTCAAACCTTTTCGATTGGTTCTCTAGATAATGCAGTGTGTAATTGTGTATGACTGAAAGTTGGCTCCTAAAAAAGTCGGATATTTTTAAGCAATTGACCCTAGTTCTTGATTCTCTAAATAACACATAAATTATCTTCTCTGGAATTTGAAAGAGAGTCTAGTAGCGCTGATGAAGTTTTTGTAATAATTACGTTTTAATATATTACAAAAATTTATAAAAGTATCAAGTTTTATCACAAATTCTAGGGTGCATCCAAGTGCATACTATGCACTTGGATTTTGCACTCAATTTGAAATTGATTTAAAATCAATTTTGACCAAACTCATGGTCGGTTAGGGTTTATTTCGCGGATCTGAGCGGATAAGCACGGGTTTCAAGAACGGTCAATAATATCAAAGTTTTCTCTTTTCTCTCTCTGTTTTCGCTTTCTTCTTGTGAGCAATACTCTTGAGAAAGAAAAAAATGATGCTTGATGTTATTTTACGGAGGAGAAAGATCGTTTAAGAAAGAATCGCTTCTAAATCTTCTCGGTATTACGAAGAAAAAAGTTTTTTGAAGGAAGGAGACTGCTAGTTGGTATTTTTCCTTCTTTTTGTAGTTTTTCTCAATAATTGTAGTTCATAATTTGGGGTATTGGTAATTTAGTTATTGGGGTATTGTTTTTTTTAGTTATTATGTATTCTTGTTTAATGCATTGGGTTGTGTTGAGAAGTTGTGTGTTGTATTGGTAATTTTAACTTGGGGTATTAATAATTATTAATTTGGGGTATTGGTGATTATATCTTGGGGTATTGGTTGTTATATCTTGGGGTATTGGTGATTATAACTTGGGATATTGGTGGTTATATCTTGGGGTATTGGTGATTATACCTTCGGTATTGGTGCAATCATATATTTCTTCTTCTCCTTACGCTTGTAGTATTTGAATCGAGTGTAGATTTCCCACCTATTTAATTTCGTTCATAGAGTTATGCAATGTACCTTATATAAATCTGTTAAATCACAAGTAAAAAATTTAGGAAATTAGGTCAAATACCGGATAAATCGTATTCTTCAAAGTATTGCATGTTTGATCTTATATTTGTGCGCGTTGAATGCGCGATGAGTTTTCGGACTTTCGTTTTGCGAATTTCTTCTTCACAGCAGACGATTTTCTGCTATTTCAAATCGATTTGGTTTCGTTATTGGTTTTTTTGATTTCAACGCTTTTGTACGTGTTTCATGCGGGTTTTTGCTTAGGGTTTTTGCTCCGGATTTTGGATCTGCTTTTGTTGACCCGCGAGTTTTAACCGGGTCGGCCGACCCGCGAGTTTTTAAATTAGTCAAAATTAATTCTAAATTAGGGTGCAAAATCCAAGTGCATAGTATGCACTTGGATGCACCCTAGAACTACTCAAGTTTTATATATGCGAGCTTGTATATTTTAAAGTAATTTGACTCATTTATTCATAACAAACGGTTGAAGTGTATTAGTTTTATAATGTAACTTATTAGTTCATATGATTAAAAATATAAGTTTCTTAAAAAAATCCTCATTGTTTAAAATATAAGAGGTGGAGTATTTTAAGGACTTGTATGATTAACAATAATTAATACTGAAAATGCCATAATCTAACAGTATATGTACATCGTTTATGTGTTAAAATATTTTTTCTTATAATAATTAGGGGTGGAAAAAATCAAAAATTTTGTTATATTGCACTTATCGAACCAAAAAATATTGATGTTTTCTATATAGCGAAATTTCGGTGCGGTATGATACTATACCAAATATTTTCGGTACATTAAATGATATGTATATTTAAAATTTTCAGAATATCGGTATATACCAAAATATCAAAAATAGTATATTTCACTATTTTAAAATTTTTGGTATACCGCAATTTCGATATGAAACGATAAACCAAAATTTTATTATCGGACGGTATATTCCGATATCGCTCAAAAATTCGGTATACCAAATTTTGAGTACGTATCATTAACTAATTTTTTTATACCAAAAAGTTTCGTACAAGAATATTATAAAATTTTAAGTATCAAGAATTTGATACGGTATAAAATGGTATTTTCACCGCCAAACCGAACAATCCCTAATAACAATGAGTATATCTCTCCATTTTGACAAACTCTTGTGTGAATAAGTTTTATGCTATGAAACTTCTTTTGCTTGTTTTGATTCAAATTTTGTGGGTAAGGGTTAATGGGTTAGGTTTAACATCAATTTTAATGGACAAGAACATAGGTGTAGGTATAGGAGACTCACTACCCCATTTTAAGTTTATATACAATTTATAAGTTCCAAATAATTATTGTTGTATACTTGGGCTTGATTCTTGGAACTTCATTGATCTGGATACTAAATTTCAGTTACAATTGGGCCGATATTTTGTAACCTAACATGTCTTTCGTTGAATCAAGCCCACTCTAAAAATATAAAGAGCACTAAATTTAGGGTGTTTATAATAGATGGTGTAGAAGTTATTTAAATGAATGTTTATATTATAAAAAAAGTTTATAATATCTACAACCACACATTGAGTGCAGTTTATGTGTGAAACCATTTATGTGGCAGAGATTTTTTTTTCTTATAAAATTGTACAGAATATATTTTTTTTTTTTTATGAGGAAAGCATAAGCATGTTTTATCGTATTACTTAAAAATAATTCGTTCAAAGTAATATATGTGTCGGTGTTTTTTTTTTTTTTTTAAATGTAATAATCTGAAGACAAAAGTGCCAAAATTCAAAGCCCAAATCCCAACAACTACAACATATGTGATGTCGTTTTTTAATTTGACGAGTGAGTATATACAACTGTTGTATCGTAAACGTGTTTTTTGAAGTCAAGCCCCTTTTTAATGGATTGGGGCATTTACTTTATATCTTCATTTCATTTATTACAAAAAAAGACTAATCTTTGCATCTTATAATTGATTGAATATAATAATTAATTGTTGTTATTTTGCAATTTATTTTCTTTCTTGACGCTTTTTTATTTTTTAATTATTTTATACTACATTTGTTCAGCTGATGTAGTCTATTTTTCTTGTTTGTATAAAACTATAGTTCATTTTTTTACTAGAGTTGTATTATTATTTTTTATTTAAATATTACCCTTTTTGGAATTAATAATTTATATTAACTATTCATCAATTAACAATATTAAATAAGGACCTCTATTAAAAGATAATATCGAATAAAGGCATTTCGAGATTTTTCAAATACATCATATACATTAATTTCTTAATGTGTAAACTGATAGAAGTGAAGTATCTTTGTGGGTCATAGGCTTATAAGATATATGATGGGTCAAATCCTTAGTAAAAACATGTCTCCAATACAATTCACTCAATGCATGTGCATGCATTCGATGATTTTTTATCACAAACCTACACGTTCACCGAATGATATTGTCTGTGTTATTTTTATATTTCAACACTCTATTTTATAATTTGGCATTTATCGAATGATATTACTTGTATTATTTTTTATATTCAATAATCAAAATGTAGAACATATGAAATATTAAAAAATATTCACGTACTAAAAATCTAGGAGGTAGAATATATATTGAATTAATATAAAAAGAAATGGTTTCGAGTGAATGATAATTTTTTGTTAATGTTAAAAATACTTTATATTTTTAAAAAAATAACCAATTGCATATATACTAAATAAATCAAATTTTAATACTCCGACATATTAATTTATAATTATACAAAACCAAAAGAAAAAGTGGTTAAAACCAAGGGGGCATAAGTTTCCAGCTCCTCACTTAAGTGGGAGACCAGTTCGATTCTCTTCTAACGAATCGGGAGTGGTTAATCTATCATGTTCGAAAATCCAACCAAAACGCGCGTTCGTCCTAGTTGTTCTGTCGTATTTAAAACGCGATAATGCATATACTATTTGTATTATAATCGCATTTCCACAAGTCACATGCTAAGATATTGACTTAGTCCCTCTTCAGATTATAATATTTATATACCATACAGTTCCTAAAGGTTGACTTGGAATTTATATTTTTCTGCTCAATTAGACGCCCTTCACTAAGTAATGAAATTAACAAGAAACGACCAATGAGTCAGTTTATATAAAATTCTATAATTTTAATTGAAACATCCACTAATGGATGGTGAAATTGATTTCCCGAATTAATCGATTCTCATACTCAATATTGAGTCATGAAAACAATTGATAGTTAATATCTATACATATACGAATATAATAACAAAATCTTCTACTAAAAATAGAAATAAATTTTTTAATCAAAAAGTTTATTACTAAATATGTAAAGAAATTCTAAAAGTTACATATTAACTAATACTAATATTTAATATATGTATTAATAATAAATTGTACATTAATTAATATTGATGTGGCATAAATTGGTATTTTGGTCCGTAATTGGTGAAATGGGCCTAGAAGGCCTAAAAGGTAATAGGGCCCATTAAGATTGACCACATGAGATATACAAAATCAAGCCCATACGAATATATTGGGCCGATTCGATAAGATAAAGCGGTGGCATAATATTTGAGACAATTCCCAAGAAAATAGCTAAAACCCCCAAGAATAGAGGGGTTAGGCTGGATATAAGTGTTGAAGGGCCGTATTAACGTATGAAAAATATTCTCGAGAGCGGTTATTCTCTCATAATGAGAATGGGACATGGAAGAAAGACGGAAAGTGGGAGGAACACGATGGAGAGTGGGGAACTGCATCGGAGGGTGGCATAAACCGTTCTTTCTCGGGTATTATTTATAGACAATCAACATAACCATTGAAGGTACGAATTCACATATACACTAATCATATTTTGGGCACGATACTCTATCTTTCTTATCACATTATTAGCTAGTTCATATTAGCTCTTGGAGGTTCCTTATTGGGTATTAAGGGTCTTCTTCTAATCTTTCTCGATCACGGACTTGAGCGTCAAAGTTCCTATGACGGGGACTCTCCGCGTGTTTTGCAGGATCCTTGTTAGCGTGACTATATCGCACGCATCAAATATATGTATTTAATATATTTTATTTTTTAATTACAAAAATTATATTTTAATTTGTTTTTTTTTTTAGGTTGAATATGATTAATTGAGTTAAATACATAAAAATGATGTTATTTAAAAAAATGAGTTTAAAAATTTTGTTTCTTTTACAAATACACATTTTATATATTTGACATTAATAGATCTGGATATAATTAATCAAATTGAACACATATAAAAAGATGCTAATTTTTATTTTTCAAAAAGTAAAAGTTGAGCCTAAAATATCGCTTCTTTTTTAAAGACACATTTTATTTTTTGACATCATTAAAAAAATTGTGTTGAGAATTTAATTTATAATGTAAGTTACATTATTAATTAAAAAACTATGAGTCAATCAAATATGATATTATCTCCCTTAAAAAAATTATCATCTCCTTTTAAAAAAGGAATTTTTACAATCAAGTGCAACTAAAAATAAAAAATAAAAAAATGAAAAAAATATATTAGTAACAAAAAAATGAAAAAAATATATTAGGGGTATCCTCTAGAGAATATGTAACACCCTAATTTCAATTTCACCCAAATACAATTACTCAATACTACCCAATTCAATAATCAAAAAATATATTTCATATATTTAATAACTATTTTTGAGTTTTTAGATGTAAATTAATATTTTACTTTTACACATATATATAAAGAGAGTAGTAGTTTCTCTAACAAGTTCCTTATTTTTACTTCATTTTTTCTTTACTATCCTATTATGTCTGTCTAATCTTAATGTTAATGTCTTTAAATTTTTATTTTCATATCAAAATGGATAAAAAAATAGAAAATTTGGTAAGAATATTTTCAATCATCCAGATCTTAATTTTAAAATCACCTCTCAAAATTCAATTCCACAAAATTTTTATACATTTTTTTGTAATTATATTTAATTTTAATGCCATTTAAAAAAATAGTATTTATAATGAATTTAGTACTTAATAATTATGAGATACTCATAGTATATAATACCTCATAAAATTTATATATTACTAAAAAGTATTATTTAAAGAAATTAATAATGATTCATGTGTATAAGAACATACTAAATTTATATCATAATTCATATTATGTTAAAATTTATTAATATTCAAATCGTGCATAGTATAAAAAAATATTAGTTATTAATAATAAGAATTTAGTTTGCTGTAAACTCGTCGGAAAGACTTAATTAGGATGATAATCCCTATATTACTAATAGGGAGCTTGTTTTTGCTTAGGTGTCGTCATGATATTAATTTGGATGAGGTGTCATATTTTTATTAAATGCATATATATGTTAATAATCTAGGTGTCATTTTTCTATTGATTTATAATTAATATATGGCATCTATATGGCATTTTAATATAGAAATTAATTAAAATATATGTTCCTAAGGAGGTTTGAATCTTAGACCTCTTGCACAATATGTATATTTTTAACATATGTATATTTTTTAATAAATAAGTTAATATATAAATCTTTAAATATTTTAAATATCTATCTTATATCTAAAAGTGTTATCATATGACAATTTTAAAATATAAAATTATATTTAACTTAAGCCTATAAATGTATGTAAGAAAAATTGTGGTTGTATCAACTTTTATAAAAAAAAAAAAAAACTTAATATAATCATGTATGATATTTATTGTAAATATACGATATATATATATATATATATATATTATTTGGTGTAATATTTATGCATTATTTATATAAAAAAATTCTATTAATCGTCTCTCTTTTTTTTTATTAATTGTAAAATAAATTTGAAACAAATCTTATAATAAATTATTTCACATAATTATAATAATTCTAATCCCTAGCATGAATTGTCATACAATTAATATTATCATTATTTAAATTTAATATTATAATTATAATTTTTTTATACATATATATTATTTTAATATATATATTATTTGAAAATATTATATATAATATATTATATTGTAAAGTTTATTTAATCGGCGATGCCACGTAATACGCGGGAGCTCATCTAGTATTGCATAATCACAAGTTGTCAACTTAATTAGGTATATTCGGAATGTGGTGACAATTCAATTGATATAATTAGATTTTTCTTTGAAATAATTTGAAGTAGAGGTTTAAGAGGAGAACTAGCAACTAACTACTAATAAACTAACATTTACCTGAAAAAAGAATTTTAAGAGTGTGTTTGGATGAGATTATAAGCTCCTTAAAATAGCTTATAAGTTATTTAAGAGCTTATAAATTATCTTAAAGTGTTTGGTAAAATAACAAAGTGTTCAATGAAAATAAGTTTGATTTTTTCAATTTATTTTTAAAATCTTCTAATTACAATATTTCAAAAATAAATTTCACCCACCATCAATGTCACCCCACCACTTCCACCTCAAAATAAAAAAATATAATTATTTTACTTTAATATTAAATTATAATTTCTTTAAAATTATCAAAGAATTTTAAATTTATTAGTTAAATATTTTAACAATTTATAAACTATTTAAAAATAAAATTTTATAAATTTTAGAAACAACTTATAAAATATTACTCCTCTCTCGGATTAACTCTGTTGACTTTTTCAACTGGTTTTTGTGTGAGAGTTATTTCATAGTAATACGTTGACAAAAGTTGTTTTATATGAATGATATGCTAGTTGATCTTATTAACTAACGTACTATTTATATAAAATAATTTTTGTACACATATTACTATAAAATAATTTTTTACACAAAAACCGTTGAAAAGCTCAATCTGCAAGTTAATCCGGGACTGAAAGGAAGTATAACTTATAATATTTAACATAAATTAGCCAAATCAGCACCCGAACAAATGTGGCAGATGCGTCTTCATTAATTCTTTGACAGTGATACCATTACGAAGCTTTTATATTAAGAAATTAATACCATTAAAATTATTTATTAATACTATTATATTTATTTAGTAATACTATTACACTTGTAAACCGATATCGCAATATAAAATAACTATGATATCCGTGAATGATTCTAACGGTACCAATTTTATACTATAAAACTATTTTTAAGTTAGTGTGAGTCTTTCAGAAATTGCAAATCGTTTCATGATACATGCTCATTAATCTCCATATATGGCCCGTGAAAATTTCTTAGCACGAGTATGTATTATCATTAAAATTTTATTGCGTGAAACCGTTTTATTGGATGTGTTCATGCGACCAATGAAGAAGAAACTATCACTTTTTTTATAAAAAAATATATATTTTTTAAATAAATTGTAGTATTACTTTTATAACAATATTAAAAATAACTTTTATGATGAAAATATAAGTACATTTTTTACATTAAAATAGAAAAAAATTCTATTAACCTAATATACGTAAGTTTATCGTGAACTCAATAATATCTTTTATTTACATCTCATGTCACTCAATTAATCTCTTTCAATAAAGTTGAAAATATTCATTTACCCTTCATTTATACGTTTTAATATTAATAAATAATTATTTTCTTAAAATCTGTGTCATTTGACTTTGAACAATCAAAATTGGGACGAAGAAAATACTTATTTTGTATGCTAAACACATGAATCATATGTTTGTAAACAATAGAGACAGAGCTGCCTCTTTAATAGAATAAAAGACCTGAATAACATTAGCTAGTTTGGTAAAAAAGTACACGTGAACCTCGATTCTCGTAATATCTTCCCATACAAGTATATTTTTATCGTTGAAAAAGTGATGGATTTACAATGTTTATGTGGAAGCATTCCATAAAACGACTCACATAAATTTTAATGTATTATATTTTGTTTTGTTATTAAATTACGTGCGTTGAAAAATAGAGAATCGTGAGATAATATAATTATGAATCCGCAAAGTTAGACTACCATTAATTAACATAAATTGAGAACGATACAATCTGGAGAGAGTGTTTGTTGAAACGCAAGGATTCGATTTCCAATTAATTCCGAATGGACCAAATATGAATGCCAATTAAAGTTAGATATAATTGTCGGTTTAAAGTCTAAATATTCCTACCTTTGTTTTATTATTATCTCTATCAGTCAATTATTATTTTATAATTTATTTTTTTATGTGTCAGTGTTTCACGATTAATAGATGAATTCATTATGTATTCTTAAATTACAATTACTGATTTAATATAGTTGGAACTGCACCCGTAAGAAGATGGACCCCTTAATATATTTATTATAAATAAAAAATAAAATCAACTCTACGCAAAAAAAAATTGTTATCCTTGCATAAGGTGATATGAATTTGTTAAACATGATTCTTCATTAAGAAAAGTGACATCACATTCAAACAAATTTAATTAAGTACAAAGAGTATTAAGAATTTAAGTGACATCACATTGATTAAAAATATTAAGAATTTCACGAAGATCTAGTATTAAGAATTTGACAGTGGTATCATATTATTGTTCAACAAGTATCAACAATAATTAATTATTTTACTATTTCAATTATTTATATTTAATATAAAAAACACAATATTATAATTTTAACTTTAAAGTATCAATTTATTTTTTTAAAAAATATTTAAAATATATATCAAGTACTCCTCCATTACGATTTAGATTGCTTAAAATCAAATGATACAAATTTTAATAAAGTATTATTTATTAGTATAAAGTGAAGGGTAAATGAGTCTTTTCAACTTTATTAGAATGAGTAATTGAGTGGGGGATTTAATTATAGTGGAAAATTGAGTGAAATGTGATGTAAATAAGAGATATTTGTAAGAGTTTAGTTTGAGGGTATAATTTTTTTTTTTTTTTGTTATTTCGGGTATGAAAATACAAAATTGTAACTTCCATTTTTGATTTCGAGTAATTTAAATTGTAAGGGAGTGAGTATTTGACATGGATATCAAATATTTAACCAAGAATATTAAAGATTGAATCATGATTCATGAAATTAAATAGTGATATTAATTATTATCACGAATTATGTTCATATATATAAAACCTACTCTATAATATATATGTCTCTTTTATGTGCTACATTCACCATCTTACCCTACTATTTAAGGCAAGTTAATCATGATATTATGGATTCAACTTGTGTAATTAATTTTACATTTCTCTACAAATTTAAATTTTTAAATGAGATAAAAATATTTGATGTAGAAAGTTATACATTAACCATCAATTTATATTTAGCAAAATTTAATTTATGTGAATCCGAATTCATGTGGATTTTTTCCTTTAAATCTACTTATCATTATTATTGTGCATAAGCACTAATACTATTATATATATGAAGTGTCACTGTTTAAAAATTAAATATTTTTTTAAATAATGACATTTTTTATGCATATTGGTACATTTGTTTGCATGAAATGATTTATTTATTTTTATCATGCAAATGGTAATTCGAATCAATAATTTTATAATATATGTGGTGCATGTGGCTTTAACCACTTAAATTATATCGGTTTCTCGGATTTCATAGAAGACCTACTCGAGTACTAATAAAAATAACACGATAAAATATCTTTTGACATCCAAGATATTTTACTAGTACATGCATGATTGAATGTGTTCAGTTTAAAATGTTACACTATTTAAAAAAAAAAAAATGCAAGACTAAGTCAATCAATTAAATAAATTAATTAATTATGTAGTATTTTAGTAATAGATAGCATTCGTTTTTTTTAAAGTAATAATTAGCCTTATTCCATTATAGTAACTGGAAATTAAACTGAATGGAAACAAGTTGCCAAAAAATGACAGTTCGACAACAAAAATTAAACAAGACAAACAAGTTGTTCAATTTCCACGGCAAAATAATGAATTAAACTTCGATCTCGATCTTACGCGTTTTCAATATGACGCCAAGTGAGTTGACTCCAAATTAAACATTAAAATATTCAAATTTTTACATATAAGTCTCATGTACTATTATATACGTACCAAAATTACACCAACCATAACATGCAATTAATTCTCAAGAATCACCTATAAAAACACACCCATATCATCACAAACCTACATGCACTCATTCACTAACACTCGCACAAAAAATCCAAATCTTCAAAATGGCACACAAACAACTCTTTTCACTATTCTTACATCTCTCTATTCTTCTTTTTCTCTCTCTTCTTTCCTCACACTCTTACGCTCAAACACCATCTACCATCTGCAGTTCCACCCCAGACCCGTCCTTCTGCAAAACCGTACTCCCCACCACCAACTCCTCCTCCACAATCTACGATTACGGCCGATTTTCGGTCCGTAAATCGCTATCCGCAGCCCAAAAATTCCTCTCCCTAATCGAAAAACACCTCCGTAACTCCAAAACTCTCACCACTACGGCAACCCGAGCCCTCCAAGATTGCAAATTTCTAGCACAATCCAACATTGATAACTTAGTAACCTCATTTCAAATAGTCAACAAAACCTCACAAACCCTGTCCGTTCACCAAGCTGACGACATCCAAACACTCCTTAGTGCAATCCTAACCAACACCCAAACATGCATGGATGGCGTCCGATCTGCATCCTCATCATGGTCCTCACAAACGGCGTTATAACGCCTCTTTCAAACGACACGCGCCTTTTCAGCGTGTCGTTAGCGCTCTTCACGAAAGGATGGGTCCCGAAGAAGAGACGAAAAGCATCCCCTCGCCATCCGAGCAAGCGCCTGAAGCTGAAAAACGGGCGTTTGAACCTCGAAATATCGGGCCAAAATCGAGCAATTTATCGAGCAGTGAACAATAATAGGAAGCTGCTACAAGTTGATGATATTAATAGTCAAGTTAATGTGAGTGATATTGTGGTTGTTAGCCAAGATGGGAGCTGGAATTTCACTTCAATTAATGATGCTATAAATGTTGCTCCGAATAATACCAATGGTGCAAATGGATATTTTTTGATATACATCACTGCTGGTGTTTATGAAGAATATATTGCAATTCCAAAGAACAAAAGTACTTGATGTTGGTTGGAGATGGCATCAATCAGACTATTATCACTGGCAATCGCAGCGTTGTTGATGGATGGACCACTTTCAATTCTGCAACCTTATGTAAGTTTTTCCAAAAATTCGTACTATTACAACTAAAACTAATTTGCGTTTTAATTTGGTAGTATCAGCAACTCGCATTTTTACGTAATTTGGTGGCAAATATTGTGTAATTGGTCTTGAAAATTAACGGATATAAAACCAAATTTACAAATTGAAAGATCACTTTCACACATAGATATCAATAGTATTGCACCAATTTTCTTGAGACTAAATTGCAATAAAATAAAATTTAAAATTCATCCTTCATATTATATTTGTTGACCCAAGAACACCGCCAAGGTCAAGGTCCTTTTAAAGAATTTATGAACTTTATAGATAGAATATTGTTCGACTTTTCGTAAAAGTAGGTCCACATATGTATCTTTACATCTCTGCATGAATTTGCTTCGAACACGTACTTTTGGAAACAATCGGCATTCAATTACTTTCCGCAATTTAATGAAAAATATCGTTTTGACTTTTAGGCTTTAGCATTATATTTTGACAAAATTAATTTCCATCCCAGATCTGGAATTATAGTAAAATTCTCTCTTAATTAATTTTCATCTTGTGTATATATCGAACCAAAAATACCAAAATCAAAACACTAAAAAAATAAATAAAGAATTATCTATGAAATATTGGTAGACAATAATCATAGTTTTATAAATATTCATATTTGTCTACAAAATTCCAACGAAAATAAAAAAGAAAATTCCATTTTTTATTTTCTTATAGTGAAATTAATTCCATTTATTCCCATTATTCAGTTTCACGAAAAAAATTATGTTCACTCTTCCAGTGAATAAGCTTTTTAAAATAATTTTATTAAAATGTGAATGATTTGTATATACTCTTAAAATTTAAGTATTTGAAAGTTATATGGCTCGAGAAATAACTTACTCCTCCGTCCCATAAAAGCCTTTTCACACTTTCCTTTTTCGTCCGTCCCAATATAAGTTTCACACCCTTAAAATGGAAAACCTTTATAAACTCCACCCCCATAATTTTCTCTAATTTACACAAATGCTATTACTTTTACTCTCACATACACATATCCCAATAAAGTTTTTACTTTATACATAAAAGTTTACAAATTTATCCCCCAAAACCTCAATCATTACTCTTTTTCTTAAAGTGCGTGCACCTACATGTATGAAGTCTTTTCCGGACGGAGGGAGTATAAGATATTACATTTTTTTTTCAAAAAAAAAACTTATAAGATATTACATTTTTATATATAGCTGTGGTGAGCACGGGGTTCTTGGCCGTCGGCATAACATTCCGCAACACGGCGGGGCCCATCAAGCACCAGGCGGTGGCGGTCCGCAACAGGGCGGACTTATCCACATTCTACGCCTGCAGCTTCGAGGCTTATCAAGACACACTATACGTACATTCCCTCCGTCAGTTTTACTTTGAATGCGACATCTACGGCACGGTAGACTTCATCTTCGGCAACGCCGCCGTCGTACTCCAAAACTGCAACATATATCCCCGCCTTCCGATGGCCAACCAATTCAACGCGATCACCGCCCAGGGTCGAACCGACCCGAACCAAAACACCGGAATCTCGATCCATAATTGCGCGATTCGGGCCGCCGATGATTTGGCCCGAAGTAATGTCACGATCCAAACTTATCTCGGGCGGCCCTGGAAAGAGTACTCGAGGACTGTTTATATGCAGTCGTTTTTGGATGGATTGATTAATCCTGCGGGCTGGAGGGAATGGTCGGGAGATTTTGCGCTGAACACGTCGTACTACGCTGAGTTTGATAATTCCGGGCCTGGATCCGACACGGCCCGAAGAGTGACATGGCCCGGGTTTCATGTTATCAATGCTACGGATGCTGCTAATTTCACGGTGTCCGCGTTTATATTGGGGGATGATTGGATACCCCAAACAGGGATCAATTACACAGCAGGATTCTTTTGATTAAGTGATGATTTTTGGTTTTTTTAGAAATAAGATTTTTTTTTCCCGATTGTTTTTCAGATAAAGCACACTTCACTTCACTGTTTTTTTTTTTTTCTTTTAACTTAGTCCAAAATTAAAAATAGATGTTGCATCGAATCAAATATGTTGAGTCAGACCTCAAAATCAATATACATGGTTGAACATATATATATTTAGAGCTAGATTGGTTGGTATGATTAAAAGATATAATATATAATTATGAGGAATTTAATGTTTGGTTCATGTTGCACGTGGATGAACTCGGGATAAAATTAGACTAATCCCGTTAATGGTAGTTATTTGTATGGGAGGGGTATGATAATTATTCCGTAGGCACAAAAAATCCAAAATATATATCTCTTTAAATTTAAAAATATATCTTATCGCCCAAATATCCAAACAATATAATTTGTCTATCCAAACATACTACCTAATTTGGAAAATAACAAGCCAAACAATGTATTTTGTGAAGCAAACTAGCCCGTGGGAGATTCGAGTGGTGGGAGGTAAATATATAGGGCAATATTAATTTGAGCGTTTATTAAATAAATAGGTAAATCGAGCAAACTCTCCTATATATACAAAATTTTACGTATAATTATACTATATTTATGGAAGGGACAAAAATCTCATGGAATCTAAGTGTGTTAAAACAAAAAACCTCACTTTTGGTGTATTACTATAAGGATATGTATGTATTACTCTAAGAATTAACATATATTATTAGTTTTTATAAAAATAAATATTTATTCTTATAATAACTCTAATAACAAATATTTATCTACTGTATAAAAAACACAAAATTGAACATAAAATATGAAACAGTTGATCATTAGAGAAGTGCGGCTAGTAACCCGGCTAAACGGTAGGCATCTCATGGAGCGGTATTATTAAATAATAATAACAAGCAACAGTACATATATAATGCTTATCATGCCCAAGTCATAGAGTTTATAATTTGGTAAAATAAAACACTTTATTCAATTAAATTATGCAAGAGCTAATTAATTATGAGGCTATGTATGTTCAATCATTGCAACATTAATTACTATATTCTTTAGCGCCACACCCACAAACATATAATATATTGTTCTTTTTGGATAGGTAAAAACTAAAGAGTGAGGGTTAGAAAAGTATAAATGTAGAGTACTTTATAGTAAAATTGAGGGGTGGTGGGTTGTAAATTGTTGATGGGAATGCGAATAAAATATATTTTCCCTTTATGCTCTAGAATATTGAAGGAAGAATTGTTTTAATGATAATCACATCATAAGTGTGGTATTCCAATTTTGAAAAAAAAAAAAAAAAGAAATAAAAGAAGGTTGTAGTGATGGTGGAGGAGAATGATTAAGGAGAAACCATTATAGGAGGAAAAAGTTAATAAAAATTGGATAATGATTACTTAATTTAGAATAAAAAATAGTGACATTGATAATTTTTATTGTCATTTACTAATATAGTTGCTCTATATTTATTCTCATTCCTATTCCTAAAAATTCTCAATCAAGCGCTCCTTATTATAGTTATTTTAATTTTATGTGAAAGTATAAATAATAGCTAATAAATATGGAACCATAATATATATATATATATATATATATATATATATATATATATATATAATTTTAAGAGGAACACTCATTGTTTCATAACTATCCTCCTTTCGTAGATATTTTACCAATTGTAACGCATAGTAAATCCCACTAACATTACAGTGCATCGAGTTATTTATATATCTTTCTATGATTTTTGTCTTTTTGAAAATAGGTCGTCTCATGAAATCAGCTCACATCAGTTTTTACTTTCTGAAGAAAAGGAAAATGTGGCACGTATGTGATCCTATTAAGACTAAATTTTTTATGTTTCATATACACGCCATAACTTTATCGTGTTACTATTTTTGAAAAAGAATTAAAGTATCAAATATTTAATTAAGAGTATCAAAAATTTGACCAAAAGTATCAAAAATTTGTTGAAATTAAAAAATAATATTTAACGTATCTAATATTTAACTAAGAATATCAAATATTTGACCAAAAGTATCATTAAAACACCGTAAATTACGGTGTATACGAAACACATAAGACAATTTGCCATAATAATAATGCTAGCTACCTTTCTAAATTAAGAATTCAATCTTCTAACTTGAAACCAGCTTGGAATTTCATGTAATCAATTAATCATGTATCTTTCTTTACACTTACATGCATTCCGCTTGAAAATATGGTACACGCTTAATAATATTGCCTGGAATATGATACTATATATAGGGTCGTTAGGTTTAACTTTTATTGGATAATACCCGAACTATAATAATACCTATATTTATAATACCAGTTTATTTATTAATATTTTGTTTGGTTTAAAAAACTTGAGTTAAATAATTAGTGATTAACTATCAATATTATGTTTGGTAGCAAGTATTATAACTAATATTAATTTATTTTAGACTAATTTATCCTTATAAATAAAAATAATAATAAACACATCTTGATGAAAGTGAATGATAAGTAGAAAATTATGCATAGTTTTATTAGTAAAAAATGTAATTATTTACACTTGATTTTGTTAATAAATGCATATTTTCGTACTTATATTATTTAATAGTCGGAATATTATTTAAATATTTTTCTTTTGATTTGTGGATAATTTAGGGCCTTTTTGAATGAGAGAATATATGTTGAAGAAGCCCAAATATTTGCAAAGAAGCCCACATTGGATGACCCATTATTATCCTTTGAAATTTTGAAATTTTGAAGTTGAGAAAATTGTGGAAGATCCTAACAAACTTATCATCTCAAGCTAAATCGTAGGAAATCGTAACAAACTTCGGTATTATAAAAGCTAAAGGAAGGCAACAAGATAAGGGATTCTGGACGTGAGTAAGAAGAAGCAGGCGATTACCAATTGGAGAGAGAAGAACATATTTCAAGAAGTTATTTCATTAGTTAGTGATTTTCATTAATTTCATATTTTATTTGTTTTTGTTTAGTATGACGAAGGGCAACTAAACTTCTATTTCAATCTCGGGATTTCCGAACTTGTGTTTTGATGAATGTTAGTTAACCCGTTTTAATTGTGAAATTTTATTCCGGATTATTTATGTCATCTATTTTTCTTATTCCTTGTTTGAATAATTAATTTAGTTTGATCACCTAAGTTAGTTATTTTTGCATGCATGCTAGATCATATTTCGTAATCCGTAATTGTTGCAAATTTATGGCAATTGGTAGCAACTAGTATTTTACTAGGGTGATATAAATTGGGTTCTTTCGAATTGAGCGTTCGATTCGGGAATTTGTTTGACCTTTATCCTAGAGTTTAATGTTTTTATCGGGTTAAATCTAGATCGTATCTAGGTTATTCGTTTAAAAAGGTTCATTGAAGAGCTTGTTTCAATTGAATAATATTAAGGGATAAAATCAATAAATAGAGCTTGTTATTTATTGAGGATCATTAATCCGGAGTAAAGTGAAACAATTGTTATGTTAAATTATCATAGTCAAACACAAGGGAAGAATGAAGCTGTGGATTGAAGCTTTTTAATCAATTTGAAGAATTTACAACTCTCAAAGTATTTTTAAATTTAATAATTTCATTCTTTTAATATTCTATTGACTCATTAAACCTCCCCTTCCGTGCTACTTAAGTCCTCATAATTTCCAACAAAGACAATTTAAATAATTTTCATATTCCTTGTGGGATCGATCCCTTACTTATCCTACTACATAGTAGTGGATTCGTTGAGGTGAATTATAATTATTTTTGGGTGCCGCGATAGCACACCGGTGAAGGATGTTTTTGGTATTTTAATATTTAATAGATGTTGGAGAAATATAAGTATTACAAATACTATATGAAACTTGTAATGTATAATACTATGTATTAGATATTATTTGAACGGGTCTATTCTTAATAACGGGTGGAAGTATAATGTACACAACAAACCAAAAAAGTGATAAAATTGTATTAGGGATCAATACACTCCTAATAAAGGCCATAATATATAAAGCATCATGCAAATAATATAACGCTGAATTTTCAGGGCATCAACTTACATTTCCTAGTACATATTTAATTATAAGCAGAAAAAAGAATGATATAGATATGATCAAATACAATAATATTTGAATAAATTAATTAATCTATTGTGAGAAGGTTTAAAACTGCAAGCAAGAGGTTCCTGTGTAAAAGGTTGTATTTCTTGAGACCCTTCTCCATGTCGACGCTTTCGCCTTCTCGATTCTCGGCTTTTTCCCCAGCTGTGCTGACCTTCAGCTGCGAATCGCACAGATCAATGCTGGAAACTGCAGCGATGATGAACTGCTCAGCGTCCGCGTACTTTTTACCTAAAACGGCGTCGGTTGCTGTCTCAATCAAGTCATCGATGGAGGTGTACTGTTCCGTACAATCTGTTAATGCGGATTGGAGCAGTGGAGCTACATCAGGAACTGTAGAGAAATTCTTTATCCCTGCCACGATCGTTTCTGCATGGTTTTCTACATACCTGCACACCCAACTAATTAAACTATATATATGGAAAAATGTAGTTTTTTTAAGGACCATACATAACCATAATTTTAAAAAGTGCTGAATTGAGCATGAATCAACCTCAATTCTAAAACCAAATATGTAATCGGAGACGAGGAAGAGTGCTACATATATGGGGTACACCAGATTGAAAAACCCATTTATTTAATTATTTTTATTGAGAATGATATGTTTTGCAAATGTATCATAAATTGCTTCAATGAAGATTCAACGGACTCCATGATACATATATAATTGTAATTCAATTTGAATGTCATATAATTTATTACTTATTATTTAATTTTCATCAAGCTATATTATTAATAATATACCTGAGGGTGAATAAAGCGAGGTTACTAGCATCAGCTTTCTGATCGGACGGCGCAGATTGCAGGGTAGATACACATTCTGTCTCGTTATCTCCGATGCCTTGGCATGCCGCCTTAATCAAAGGTTCGCCGGAGAGTGTGGATATTTTCAGGCTGGTGCGGAGAGAAAGGGGTAGGTGGGGACGCACGGCGGAGATGGAGGCGGCGCTCACCCCAAAAAGGAGTGCCAACAGGAAAACCAACTTGGTCAACATTGCTGATCAATTAATTTCTCCTCTTACAGTGTATATATTTATCTTCCCTAGCCTCTTTTCTGCTATCCAACCACAAATATGTCAAGTTAACAAAAAGTGTTGATGCATCCAATTATTTGTTTCTAATTGAATGGCCTGGGATTGTGCTGTTTCCATGATCAAGGGATTACCCATCAAAATTGGCGGGTATATAGAGTTTTCCCTTTTTTCATATTCTTTGACGAAATTACGGTTAAACCGCTGGAATTAGAAGCCCCTATATAACAATAGTATTTTCCAAAAAATATTATAATAAATTTACGAATTAAAATTCAAGATAATATTGAACGTAAAAACGTGTGAGAGATCTCTCACCGTAAAATTATTATCACTTTAATAAAAATATTATTATTTTAATATAAAATGTACTCCCTCAATTTCGTAGAACTATTTATGGGAAGAGTGCACACTTTTTAACAAAGAAAAATGGTGATTGGCATTTTCAGAGATAATTTTATAAATTTTTATGTATAAAATAAATAAATTTATTGAATTGTGTGTATGGATAGACCTAAAAGTAATGAAATTTTGAGTATATTAGTGGATAGAGTGTAGTTTATGGAAAATTTTCCATTTAAAGAGGTGAGATTTATTGTGAAACAAATGAAAAAAGAAATTGCGTACGTAGAGTTCTATTGGACGGAGGGAAATATTTTTCTCAAAATGACCCATTTTACGTACATTTTTGAAAAGTGCAAGATACAATTTATTTAATGGAAAATATATCACTTTTTAAAATTTGTTTTAAAATGAGAAATTTTGCATATAACTTTTTAAAGTGATAATATTTTTATTAAAAAAATAATAATAATTTTATTATGAGTTTACAGACAGTCTCGCTCAAATCTTGCTCATATATTAAATATAAAATTAATATATAGTATAATATAATTAATACAAAATTTAATAAATTGACACGTGCCAAAATTAAAGAGAGCAATTCACGTATTTGAATTAATTTTTTAAAATAAAAATTTATATGAGACTGATCTTTATAAATGAAATAATATGACCTATTACTATATAATTTTTTTTTAATATGACACAGATTGTTAAGTAGAGTACCGTTTTATGAATTTAACTGTATCACATAAAAATCAAAATAAAGTCCCTCGCTTTATAGGATTATGGATTATAATATAATAAATCTAAAAATATCATACGGATAAATCAAGATATACCCTCATCCCCGTCTTTATAACTACTTTCCAAAAAAAACACACTAATTTATGTTTCTTCTGAGAGTAACTATTAACATCTATGAGCATTATCTCAAATTTGAGCCGTTTTCCAATTAATTAATTTTCATTTTATCATACTTACATTTAAACATAAGATTAATCCAACATAAAATATTGCTTTCAGTAAATTCTTGATAACCTCTATTTTCAGAATAACACCCAAACAGCGCCAGCAGGTGTGTTGGATCCGGCCTCATTACCCGGCCCAATATTCCTATTCGGATCCGGAGCCCCTTCGGTTTTTCCCGGATCTTGCCCTCTCGGAATTGTTGTTTCCGGCGACCGTGAATGAGAAGAAGAGCAGCAACCCATATCACTCTCATCCGGGTTCAGGTCAGAACCCGGCCCGGAATTCATATTCCCGGGCACGTTGATTACCACATGCCCCATCCCTCGTTCCGGGTTTCTATCGGGTTGAACCCTGACCCGGGTTCTACAGAGCGGGCAATCACAGTGAGAAAGCAGCCACATGCCAATACAATCGGTATGAAAACAGTGGTTGCATTCGGGTAAAATCCGACCCGCTTCGTTGTCTTCAAATTCCGATAAGCACACGGCGCATTCCGGCGGATATTCGTGATTTTTCGATTTGTAAACGAAAGTCGGAAGAGAATTCACAGCCTTGACATCGAGACCTTGGCCGGCGGCGATGATCACGGCGGACGTGGTGTCGCGGTGGTGGCGGCGGCGGCGGCGACAAAACCAGCGTTTGTATACGTGAAATAAGACGATGATGAAACAAGCGACGAAGAGAATGACGACGGATGAAATCATGATTTTTGCTTTGAACTCGTAGGCGATTGAATCCTGATTTTTTCATCCATTCTATCAAAAGAAGTTATTTTGTTTTTGTCTCTGCTTTTTAGCAGATGTTTATGAGCTTTTATGAGCTTTAAAAGTTTTATAGCTGTATATATAGATTTCTATGATTCTTTCGGGTACAAATGGGCAGTTTGATTCTCTACTTTTACCACTATAATAATAATATAAATTTGAAATTTGATATTTACAATTATCATTGTTGTTCATTTTATTAAGTGGCCCAATCAAATAAATTACTACTATAATTTAGGCTTAGCGGGTTAATAGCTGACTAACAGTATGAATTTCAAAGTGATACTGGAAATTTTTACTAGAGTAAGTATATTGAAAATCTTTGAAAGTGATACTCGACAATTTTTATTGAGTAGATACGATTTTATGGCTAGCACTTGTTCATCGCGTGACATATATGTTTAACTAATTAATAAGAATTCTACTATTATTTAATTAACTTTTTTATTTTATTTCATATGAATTAATTAGTAAGGAACCCACTATTATTTATTTAGTTGATGTCATGTTATTGGTATTCATTTGTGAGCATAGGATCAAATCCGATTTGAGTATGTATATTGAAAATCAATTTTCAACGTGGAACTTTATTTAATACTCATTAGTTATTTTTATTATATAATATTATTACTAAATTAATACATGTTAATAAATAAATTATTATTATTTATAAAGACACATGGAAAATAAATAAATTTTACAATAAAATTGATTTGTTGTATATTTTGCCTGTATAGTTATGACTAAATCTTTTTTTTTCTCGAGTACCGTAGGGACGTAGTAAATATCAGTATTAACAATATATTTTAATATATTATTTTAAACAATTGATCCTAGCTAATTTTTCACGTTTTAAATTAATTGTCATTATTAAAGTTTGCTTCAAATTAACTGTGGTTTACTTATTTTTCCACATTTCTTCCTACTTTATTCCTATATGCATCTCTAAAGTCTAAAATATGTAAAGGTTTATAAATTGTTTCAGTTAAGCATAAATTGCAATATTCAAATCTATGTGATTGTATTTTTTTAATTAGACTCAATGTTAATACATAAACCTAATGACACACTTTAAACACAAATCAATAAAAAAATGAAACTTCAAAATATTAAAAATCTCCAAACTTAATATAATGAAGACATATACTATTATTTTAAAATTTTCAAAATCCGACACGTAAATTAAATAAACTCGGAGACAATAAATCATCATTTTAAACTCACTTTAGTGGATAAAAATGATAAGAATATGGATATAAAGTTATCCTTAGCACATAATTAATTTGTTGTTTCAGGATGTATTAGTAGATAAGAATGACAAAGGATGTGGGCATAAAGTTATCCAAAGCACACAATCTCTTGTTTCAGGAGGCAGGAGGATTGAGAAAATCATAATTGAGAAATCATTGAATAGTAAAAAGATGAATATGACTTTTGTATTTTTGGTTGATAAGATTTAGGGGTTCTTGGTAGCACTCGCTTTCAGCAAAGGAATGGGAATGGAATCGATTTTGGGTGTTTGGTACACCTTTAATTGAGTCTTCTGATATTTTCATTCCTCAATATTATGGAATCCCCCATTCCTCTCCATTTTCACACCTATTACTTTCATTCCTTCTCTTAATATTGTATTTTTATTTTTTGTTTTGTTGAGTTTCTAATTCTAATGAAATTGAGTGAATATTGTTGTGATCAACAAAGTTATATATATTTTTACGTGGACATGGCAAAGCTTCGAGGAAAATAGGACATGTTTGTTTATATTTTTATTCTTGTTTTCTCATTTGAAAAGAGTGTGATGATAATACCATGAAAATAATGATGAAAAAAACAGACCAAATGAATGATATGGCACCTGTTTAATAAATTCAAGATCATTAACATAATATTATTCTCTAAAAAATGATTCCATACCTAAAGAATTTTAGCAAACCAAACGAAATCAATGACTATGATAGTGATTCCCATTATTAACCAAACAATACAATTTTAAGGTTTATATTCATTCCATTCCTCACTACTATCATTACCATTCCTTTTCCCATTCCTCATAACAAATCAAGAAATTTCCTTAGTAAGGTATGACTGAGAAGAAAAAAATGAAAAAGTAAGTAATAATAAAATTATTATATTATAAAAATAAATGTGTTTGATATTTGAAAAAGGAGAAGTACGAGAAAGAATTTAAGAGATTGTGGATTTTAATTTATAGGTTAGGATTTTGGTGGATTTTTAAATTTAGCTTGCATAATCCTAGATACAAATATATGCATTAAGATTTTAAAAGTAAAATCTTGTATTTTGTAAGTGTGTAGAACTCTCTTTTTCGAGTTTTATTATTGAAAAAATATTTGATTTATAAATAATAATATTTTGAATGCATAATAATGATATATATATATATATATATCAGTAATCCAAAAAATAGTAGTAAATAAATTTTTATGTTTGTAAACTAGAAACAAACATATACTAAACTACAGGTAGAACCTCCGTTTTGTTAATTAATGTCTAAACGTAATTAGTAATATTCTTTAGATCCTTAATTTTTTTGTTTAGTGAATATTTTTCTGGGTTTAGTGCGAAATAGAAGGCATTATTATGCAATTAGAAGAAGACACGTTTAGCTGACGTGGTCTAATTTTTGGTCGTGGTTGGGCTCATTGGCTTTGGGCGTGTAAGCTGACTAGGCGGGTGATGCTGATGGGTCAAGAATATACTATACAATGAATGGATGTTAATTTATACTCCTTCACTCCAATTTTAATTACTCAATGTATCTTTTAAATCCTAATTTTAATATATCATTCCAAAATGGAAAGTTTTTTTATTTATTTTTATTCTCACAACATACACTTATTTATATCATTTCTTATTTAAATCCCACATTATTTTCTCTCTCCTATTAATGATTTGACAATAATATTCTTACATTTTATTCATCTCATCTACTTTTATACATAAACAACTAATATTTCTTAAAACTTATACCCAACTTATTCTTTTAATTAAAATAGAAGGGAGTACTAATTTGTGAATCATATCACCGTAAAACTGTCTTACAAAAATATTTATCGTTTATATTTATATATGATGATATAATGTGCTAAATAATACTATATGAAAGTATATATTCGGTAAAATTCGAGTGTTAATGGTCTTATTTTTTTGGAATTAGGTCAACATGTGTCGCGTCTGTTCATTAAACAATACTATTAAAATTAATAAATTAAGCATTATATTAGATCTTGATATTTTTTTAAATGTACGAACTTACTATAAAAATGATAAGTTTGGAATGCTTGCACTTGAAATTATATTAAAAAAATTGGCAAAAATTTATGTAAATTTGAGGTCACATCAATTTTTTTAAAGTATTTTTATTGTACATCTAAAATGTTATTATTGTTTTAAAAATTGTTTATTAAATAATAAATTTTCGTATGAAAAATAATGATACTCGAAAAAAAAATCACATAAATTCAAATTCACTTGACATCTACTCATGTTTATCCATGCAGTCGAAGATATAGTAAAAATTACAGTTGTTCTACACTATAAGTAAAAAATTACAGTTGTTCTACACTCGAATTAATAAAATGTGTTCCGTCAAAAAACGAATTAATAAAATGTGAGGTGGATAAGTGAAGGTCATGGGATTAAAATTCTACCATCTCAGTTAAACATGTTGCATAGGACTTACTTAATATTACAAAATATATTATATATCAACCCGTTTGTTTTAAAATATTAAATTTTGAGTGATAGTGAAATATGTGATACATTTGATTTTTATATATGATGTATTTTATTAAATCATACAAATCAAAAATTTGTTAATATATATTACAACATAGTTTAACTTAAGTCATAATATTTTTAAATGTTTGTATCGAGAATTAAGTCATGAGATAGGTTAAAATTTTACAATTAAATCCCCATTTATTTTTTTAAATAAAAGAGATATTTTTATCAATTAACTTGGTAATAAGTTGATGATAATTTTAATATCTCATAAAGGGAGTGATCCATTTTCACTCAAAAATGAAAAAACATATGTTAGGCTTCCATATTTTTGCGGACACCACAGTAATACAAATCAACAATAACAAACATTTGAATTTTAAGGAAAATAAATTATATCTTAATAATCACTCAAAACAAACATATTATATATGTATAATTTTTTTTTTTTTTTGTGTGTGTGTGTGTGGGTGGAGACACATTTAGAGAACTCAAACCCACTAAGTAAATTAGACGGGTCTTTTTAATTACAAATTAGTATTATTATTTTTTTATCGGTAATATTATTATGTTTATTAATAAACGCTTTTTTCTTATTAAATTTAAACATTAGTTCGATGTATAAATAATGAACAAATTTCATATAAAGTGATCAATTTTTATGTTAAATCTCAATTTAAAACTTGATTTTTAAGTGTCACAAATAAATGTCTAATTTTAATATTTTTTTTTATCAATTTAAGATTTAATTTTATTCCTCTTATCTCAATTTAAGGTCCAAAATTTTTATTTATTTTTTCAGTTCTAATCATACACCGTTAATTTTTATTTTATATAGAATTATTTTTTATTAAGTATATTTTTTTCTTATCTACAATATTCTAAAATATATTTTATACTCTCTCTGTCTCATATTATTTTTCATACTAATGGTGACACACATTTTAAAAAAAGTGTGATGAGTGAAATATTGAAAGATAATTTTATAAATTTTTATTATTAAAGTAAAAGAAGTTATTGAATTGAATGTAAAAATAATGACATTTTGTGTAAATATGTGAATATTTTGAGAGTGAAGTTTAGGAAGAGATTTTCTCTTTAGGAATGTGAAAACTAAGATGGGACAAACTAAAAAGGAAAGTGTGAAAACTAATATTGGACGGAGGAGTATAATTTTTATATTATTCTTACCGCATTTATTATAAATGCTCATGTTTATCGCCTAGACTAAAAATAAAAAACAAGGGGGCTTAATTTATTTGGCCACCGGGTTCGATTACATTTGGGAGCAATTTGGAGTGGGAGGAGGTATAGGGAGGCTTGTAGAATTTGAAATTGTAAGGAAACTTGACGAACTAATTTTAATCACTAACAACTAACATTTACCGATAAAAAAATAAAAAAATAATAAAAACTTTAAACTTCGCTTTTAAATATATCTAACATAAGCATCAAATAAAAATTATAAAATTTTAATTTAATATGTTGAACCTAAAAGTAAATACATAATATGAAATTATTCTTAAAATAGATACGTAATTTTGACCTTCGAGAAATCAGAAAGTAATGATTCCCTTCAATAAAATCCATGATTCTCCATTGAATAAATCTTATGATTCCCTTTTTTTTTCTCTCTTTCAGTGTAAAATTTAAAGAATCTTGTTATATAAGAAAAATGTAAAAATGGAATATCGAAAAACAATGTGCGATCCTATCCGTTTGGGTGGAAAGAGGAGGTGAACACGTATCGGTATTTAAGTTGCATTATGTAATTTTGTTTTATTTTATTTCAAAAATAGTGGTCGTGAAAAAGTGAAGAAAATAAAACAAAATGAATGAATTGCACACAAGTGTTTAGATTTAATTTTATTCCGTCCATATAATTGTTACCCGAATTTCATTTTGATTATTTTTTAAATCAAAATTATTTTCTATCCATGTAATTGTTATCCATATTTTCAGGATCATATGTGAATATATAATATATTTGATTTTGACTTTTTTCAAATGAAAATTGTTTATTTTAAATTATATTCTATCCACGTAATTGTTATCCATAGTTTTAGGACAGGAATAATATAAGGTACATTTGATTTTGACCTTTTTCCAAATCCAAATTTATTTTATTTTTCTAAATTGATATCCACGTCATTTGAAATAATTTGAAATGTTAAATTATATAACACTTATATTAAGATATTAATGTAGAGCATCCAAATATTAATTCTTATACATGTGTGAGTTACATATAGGTCGAACATATATCTATTATTTTATTTATTTATAAATTAAATTCATGAATTTTTATATTGTTTAAAAGAGAGACTTTCAAAGTTTTATACTTTTATTAGCAAGAACAACAACTATTGAAAAATATTTTCCACACAGTTAGGAATTAGGAGGCTTGACCCAACTATACAAAAACGAAAAGTTAAAGTAAATGCATGTGCCACAAAATTGGCATTACAATTTACTAAATTAACATCATACGATGAATCTAAGTAAGTAAACTCTTAGCAAGCTCAATAATTCTCAAACGTCGACTCTCTTATGTTACGATATATAATCACATATTGAACTATTTTTGCATCTATCTCTATAATAACCCAAGACCTAAATACTTGGCTTGTTTTATCGCCTCCACAACTCCTCACGCGTATCAAACCCCGATTTACTAAGTTTCTAAAAGCAATGAATCCACCCTTGTCATCTTTAGCTCAATCAAGGTTTTTGTCATTTATCTCACTCCGATTTTTATCGCCTCTTCGAAAAATCTGTTGGAATTTTAAACGAAGAGATATGAGTGAAAAGGTGTGAAGTAAAAGTTGTGAACACTCATAAAAAAAAAAAAAACCTTTGGAACATGTCTTTTGGTGAAATGATGCAAGTGAATGGTTTAATCCAAAAGGTGCATCTATTCACAAGAGTTACCTAAAGTCTATAAATACACCTAGGGGTGGGAATAGGCCAAACCAGGCTTTTCATAAGAAAGTTGCATTACATATTTCTTTGGCCTAAGTGCAGTGCATTATTTATCATAGACTTTTTTAAAAGGCTTGTCTGGTCTCTTTAGTAAATAGGTCGGACTTGAAAGCCTTTTTTATCGGGCAAAGGTGACTCGAACCCATGACTTTTGGGCCATATATAGTGGAGCTCTAACCACTTGAGTTTCACGAAAGCCTTTTAAAAGCCTATTTGCTATAATTTTTAATATTCATCATTAATTTTAAAGATCACATTTATCACATTACATTATAAACACTATAAAATTCAATATCGAACGAGATCAACATTACCACGAAATATCACGTTTACAAAAGTAATAACAAAATTATAAAGTAGTCCTAAAATAATACTCAAATGACAAACAATCTAGTCCTATAATTTATTATAATATATATTTATATATATAATAGTATAATATGTTATATAATATATTATATATTTGTATATAAATATATACATATTTAGTTAATAGGTCGGCTTGTTAAGCTTGAAAGGCCTACGTAAAAGCTTAAGCCTCGATCTATTTAAGTAAATAGGTCGTTTAAAAGGCCCGAGCTTGATTTATTTATTAAACGAGCCAAGTCGAGCCAAACTTTAATAAGTCGGGCCCTAAATACACTCTCTCATTCCACAATTCATAATCTGAGATTTTTACTTAAATGTGAAACTTCAAAAGTCACCAAAGTTTCATACTCCAAGAGAGTTCGAATATTATTTAGTTGGCCGATAGCTTTCGATTCATAGTGCAAGCATCGGAAAGTTGAAAAGTTGTTGTATCTTGGGAGCGATATTGTCTTACAAAGTTGAATATTATTAAATCATATTGCACACAGTACGAAACAATATTGTCTTACAAAGATAGAGCCAAACTCTAGCCTCGACTTAATCCGTGTCAGTCCAATAACTATCTTTGTCTACACTCAACTAAATTTTTTTCCAACAAAATATACCTCCAACAGCAAGTGTTTTTTTTTTTTTTTTTTTGAGTGTGTATGTGGGGTGGGGTGGGGGTGGGGGTGGAAGGGTTTATTTTCCATAATTTTCTCCAAGAAGGATGAGCAGTAACTCCATTTTTAGCTGCCAACTGGTAAGCCGATTTCACCGAGTATTTTCATCATGAGTAAAGTGCCACACCATTTTATCTGTAACACTCATATTCTCAACTTTCTCGTGTTAATCAGTGTTCACTGTTTCCACCTTTTCTAACTAAAGTTATTTATTTTTCTGTTAAAAATCCTTAGCAAGCTAATGTGGTTTTATATTTTTATTTTATCGATGTTTATAATATATATTAAAACACAAAATCAAATCTAGTGTTAACAATCTTTGGCTTATTGATCCTCAATTTGCTGTCGCTTTCCGGATATTTTTAATGATATTACAAAGAGTAAATATTGCTCGTTGTTCCTCGATTTAATGATTTGGCCACACCATAAGTCTGGAAGTATTACTTCAAAAGGTGCCTATAATTTTTGTAGACCGTCGTTTCCGAAGGTTAGCTGGGTGTTTGGCTTTGGGATAAATTTATTTCACCGACGAGGTCGACTTTGGTGTGGCGATTAATATGGGCGAAAGTGCCAACTTAAGACATTTTGATGTCATGGGGGATTGTCGGATCGTCCATTTGTGTTCTTTGCAATATCGATATTGAGAATGTGGATCATCTCTTTATTTCTTGTTCTTTTGCTAGGAAAATCATTGGTGGATTAATGGGATATTTGACGTGAATATTGATTTATGTTTTGGGTTTCATGATGTTCTTCTCCGTGTCATGAGGGTTTCTTTCATTACTGGTTTAATGGATGCTTGGAGGCTTACTTGGATTACCTTTTTTTGGATGATGTGGACGTTGCGTAATAAAGTGATTCATAAGGGGAGGAGCCGCATGCGGCACGGTTTATTGTCTGTTTGCAACTTCATATCGGGGAAGCAAATTCAATGGAGTTGGGTGTTATTCATAACACAGCCACCGACCTTTGCCGTGCTAGATTGTTGGAGTGCTCATTGCGGTTTAAGCCGCAAGTCTCGACGATTTTAGTTAGGTGGCTCCCGCCGCCTTCGGGTTTCATTAAGATTAATTCGACGGAAGTGCTAGCAATGGTTATATTCGGGGTGGTGTTGTTTATCGCAATGCGTTGGGGTTTGTTGAGGCGGCTTTTGCACGGAAGTTGGGTCGTGGCCTTGCTTACGGCGCAGGTTGAAGCGGCGATTGAGGGGGTCACTTCGGCTATTGCTTGCGGTTGGGACAAAATTATTCTTGAGTCGGATTCTACTTTCGTGGTGAGCTTATTTCGAAATGATCACGCTTTGCCATGAAAATTTCGATCTAAATGGAATTGGATGCAAGATCGATAGCGGGGTTGAGTTGAAGGTGAATCATATTTATAGAGAGGGGAACTCGATTGCGGATGATATTGCTTCTTTTCGGGATTTCAACGACTATATTTGGTGGGATGTTGTGCCTAATTTTATTCTTGAGTTAACTTCTAAGAATAGATACATGGATTATTATCGTTTAACTTGATTTTTAGAGGAGTTTTCCCTTTTCCTCGCTTAGTGGTTTCCTAAAGAGGGTTTTACACTAAGAAGGTTTTTAGTGGGGGCTCCGGTCTCTAGATCGGCTTGTGATCTTTTGGTTTTTTTAGGTTTTTTCTTTTAATGCAATTTATTAGACAAAATCAAATCTAGTGTAGAGTAGTTTTATAGATTTAAATTAATATCATTACATTCATTTACCGATACTATAATATTTATTTAATGATATTATTATACTTATAACCTAATATCACAATATAAAATAATTATGGTATCGATAAATGATTGTAATGATATCAATCAATTTATAATACAAATCGTTTTGCAATAAAGAAATACGAGTATCCCAATTGTCTGTACACATTCAAGTTGGTTAATAATTATTCGCCATAGTCCTTCTCAAGTGTCAAAGTTGGACCATTGGCCATTCTTAAAAAGATTCTTGATTCTCCAGAAAGTTTTTTTGCTATTGATAGCACTTTTGAAAAGGTAGTGTTATTTCATTTTTATAGTAGCATTTAAAGTATATAATACTAGTATTTAAAATAACTATAAGAGAGAGAATTAGGAAAAGAGAGGAAAGAATTGAATGGACTGAGTGAGAGCCAAATGTTTAGTGGTTGGTGTTTGCTAACCCAATTGCATGGGAGAACTATTTTTATTTTGAAAAATTACGTACATAGTACTTATAATCACTTTATAAACATTAAAAATCAATGTTTGCAAAATAAATTTTACTACTTATTTTTGAATTCTTCAAAAACAAATTTCACTGGGTGATGAGAAAAATAATAATTACCCTCACATATAGTAAAAATGATTTTTTTACAAACAATTATTTTTTCAATTTAATTTAAAATCTCTTCTTTTTCACACACTCTTCACTTCTAATTTTAATACAAAAATTAATTAATATCATTTTTTCAAAGTAGATAGAATTTCAACACACACCTTTGTAGTCTTAATCACCCCTTGAATTTGCAACACTAACTTAAGCAATATCATATCCTAGATGCGTACCTAATCAATAATCATAGGAAAAAAAAATCATAGAAGTGGCAGTACATAATTTAAGAGATATAACTAATACAGTTGACACCGTAACCTAGCTAGAGTCATCACTCCCCACATTTTTTTCAAAGTAATTCATGTATTTGAAAATCATACATATAAGATACACCCATAGAAATAAATTAAGACAACCATGAACGCAATAAATGACAAAATAAATTAAAAGGAAACAAAATAATAGAAAATGAGCCATTTCGTAATTTATGTAATACTATAAGAAGATGGAAAATAAAAAAACATAGAAAATGGCATTTATTTTATGTAATTTAAGCATTTTGTATAAAGTCGTCATTTTGTATTTTAATTACATAAATGCTAATGACATTTATGTAATTAAAATACATCCTCCATATTGAAAACTATAGCATACTCCACACTCCATTTCCATCTCCATTTTAGCGGATTGTTGGAGCAATACTCTACTCCATTTTTAAAGGATGGTTGGAGATGGTCTTACATAAGACGGATCAAAACCTCTTAATGAAATCGATTATATGATCAGTGATCTCGTCGGGTTTTTCTTCGTTAAGAAAGTGAGCAACTCCTTCCATGATGATCAATTCTTGTAAAAATGGCACATCTCGCTTGAAGCCTCCATTGTGTATATAATCCTTAACACCTGGGGTATTGTACGTAAGATCAAGATCGCCCACGATGAACTTCACCGGAACTTTTATCTGCGAACTGGTCCATGGAGCCATGAGCTCCCAGTTTCTGCATCAACTTAAAATGGCATAAATCATTTCCTGCATAATTATAGATTGCAATACATGATCATATCATGACCTTTTCTGTTGTAAAGCAAAGTCCTCCGTTCTACATGCATGATATGATGTGTTGGTTGATGATATTAATGATAAAACATCAAATACAGACCATGTTCATAAGAAATTAATATAAATGCACACCTCTCTACAAGTTCGAACTTTTAAATGAGATGAAATTCTTTCAGCCATGTTCCTAAAAATCAAGAAAAGGTAAGAAAGAGTTGAATTGTAAGTCTTACAAGTCCATTGCTCGATAGTAATTCAATCCACCAGTAAAGCCTGTTTGGTTATACTTGGTAGCATAGTATTGAACATCCTCTTCTGATAACCAAGACGGCATTGTTATTGGTTTTGAGACCGCCCCCAAACGCAACGTGTTTTGGGACTCGTAGAGGAGCTGGATTCCTTGTCGTTAAGAATTTCTTGATCAATCTTGCTGTGTCAACACGACCAAATTCTTTCTCCACCTCTCCAGGCTCCTATATTAATAAATCCATAGTCTAATCTTTCAAAATCCAATGAAATCCAGAGACATAACTCAAACATTTTGTTTCCAAATGATCCTCTTTTAATAAAAAAGTTCATTTGAAACTCCTGATTCGGTTTCCATACGTACTACAGACCTTCTAATTTCCTACATTAATCAATTCTTTAAAGCAAAAACTCGTAATAGACAATTTCATACATGAAACGAGCCTTATTTACTCTACCATATTGATCTGTGTGTTAACTGAGACCTAATCATATTATGTTTTAAAAGGATACACGACCTTAATATCAAGATAGAGACCAGTCTCATGTACTACACCATCACACACAATCATGATTTAATTTTCTTTATTATATATAGAATTTATTAATTATACCTGAAATTTTGTCATTTTTCCTTCCCTAGATAGAAAATCCCCACCCCGGCAAAATAATTCACTCCCTTTGGAACGAAATTCTGAATCTATCCCTGTACACAAGATTCCCTCATTCCTTAAAAACACAATCACTTGCAAACACCTACTGAAAAATAATTTTTTTGAAAGTTTTTCGTAAAACATCATGTGTTTATGAAAGACAAATACCAAATCAAAACGAAAAGGAAAAAGGAAAACTGTACCGACCACTGATCAGCAACGTAGTTTATCAATTCATCATCCTTGAAATGAGTAAAACTACCTTAGCTACGATCATAGCAAACTCTTCCCGGAAGTACAAACTTTCTGTGCACTTTCCATAATCTCTACAGTGCTTCCAAGCCTCTTATACTGAAAGTGCACAGTAAGTGTTCGTTTGGTTTCCCTCATTAATTATCCGGCAGACACGCTTGACTTCATTTTAACATTTGTCAGCCCATGTTAACTCATTTGTCATGCCCTAATCATGCAAACCAAACGAGCACTAAGTGTATACTATACATGACGAAGAGTTTGCCATGATCCCTAACAAGGGAAAAATTGTGCCCAAAGAAACTGTTGGAGAAGTGATAAACCGTGAGTTTGAAGAGCAAATTTGCAAACTGGAAAATGGGATTTTTGTTTTTAAATGAAATTAGAAAGGAGAAGCTGAGCCTTTAAAAAACATGAGTGTGTTGTCAAATCTTTAACTAATGCAGCAAAACTCTCGTATACTGACTTGGTAAATGCAAACAAATATGGCCGAGTCTTGTCTAATAAATAATTTTTTACTTTAAACAAAAACTACTTATAAATACTAATTAAGACAGAATACATGGTGCCTCAATAAAAATACAAAAACTTATGTATGACGAATCTTATTTCCTTATTACAAGACCATGAGAACAGGATCATCTGCTGGATGATTAATCTGTACAATTTGCTAATCAAAAGAATGGCGTTGTTTCTTTTTTTTCGATTTTCTTTTTATTTTGGCCGATTAATTGACTTGGAATTTATACTCTTCATATAATTTTCACAGTGAAACAATTATGTAAAACAAATATCTTCATATCATACTTTTATGAGCATTACTTTTCCATTCAAATCGGGAAAATATCATCATATGTGAAAATAATTTATACATTTTTAGTTGACACTATTTATACCTATATAAATGAAAACATTTTTGATTATTTAAACTTCATTGAAAAGCAAAAGCAGAAAAGAAACAAAAAAATATTGAGTACCTGAAATCTGCAGATATAATAATCGTCACCAAGAATCGCCCTCAACGATTCCACAGGCTTCCTCCTCGGATTCCTCCGCTGAAACACAACGCTCGTATTAACCAGAGCCTTAATCCTATGCGGTTGAAGCAAGCAAAAATACCAGGCCATGGCAGCTCCCCAATCGTGTCCCACCAAAAACCCGGTCCAATCCCAAAGCGTCCAACACGCCCACCAAATCGCCGATGACGTGGAAAGCGGTGTAGCTGGCGGCGGAGGGCGGCGCGTCGGAGTCACCGAAGCCGCGGAGGTCGGGGGCTATAGCACGGTAGCCCCTGGCAGCAAGGGATAGCATCTGGTGGCGCCATGTGTACCAGAGCTCCGGGAAGCCGTGGAGGAATAGGACGGCAGGGCCATCGCCGATCTCCGCCACGTGGATATTTATGCCGTTTGTTTGGATATTCATGTGCCGGATTTTGTCCATTATTTGGAAGAAATGTTGATTGGGTTTTGAATCGCCGGAGGGTTTTTATTGGGTTTTGAAGGATGTGCCAATTATATCCGTCATTAGTACCGTCAAAAATTAATTATATCCGTCATTATTAGTATTTTCTTTTATTTTGTCTAATTAGTTCAATATTTAACACATTTAATGAATATTAAATTTTATTGTCATTTTTTGTAATCAGTATATTGGTAGTAAATAAATAGGCAAGAGATATGCCTAACTTTACATTGCACTTGCGAACATGTATTCATGAGGACTATGAACTCATCGATATAACGTAACTTCACATTATGAATACGGATATTTCAGCGCTAAACGTGGTGTTGAATATTTATCGCGTTAACCTTTATTAGTGTGTTTTATATATATTTTTAATATTTATTCTATTAAAATTAAATAATTAATTCATTAAAATTAGTTAATGGTTTATAAAATTTACATATACATTTTTAAAATTGTATAATCAATACATAATAAACATTTGAAATTTTAATTAAATTCTATATAATAATATATTTCAAATTATAAATATCATAAAAATACAATTAAAAATAATAATAATAATAATGAGTAAACATAATAATTAAACATCCTAACAATTAAAATATTTGAAATTAAGCATCCTAATAATTATATTACTTGAATTTAAAATACATTAAAATATTTGAAATGAAACGGCTAATGATTTAATTTATTATGAATAATTATATCAATTATAAAAAAACATTTTTAATAATTGATATAAAATATTATGTAACTATTAAGTTTGAATTTGTATAAATTTATTAAAAAAAAGTTAGAATAGTAAATGTAGAGAGCAGAATGTAGCACTTATGATTGGGGATGAATTTGAGTGTAAGCGCAAATTTTGCTATAGACTCGGCGTGAACTTTGTTGTATAGCAGCGCAACATTGGAGATAGTCTAAACGAGTTTACAGAACTTTAATAACACTAGGAGGACATGATATCCAAATGAAAAAACTCCCCCAGAAACAAGTTTCTTATTTATTTGACATCAAACTCCATATATGTAATTCAACTTTCTTCACTATCTTCTTTGTTCAGTATTATTTACCACGTCAGATAATTATGTTTCTCGCCTACTACATCAGTCATCAGCCACACTACACACTACCAAGCGCAAAATGAAATGATCTTGCCTTTTTACCACTGATTAATATGCTAAAATGTAAAAAATTCATTGCCGAACACAAGAGAAGATGGAGAAAAATTTTAACCACTCAATGCATTCCATCCAAACTCTGTACAAGTTACATTCAAATAAAACATGTCTTACAGTCTCTAGTGTAGAATCACAGAATGGGCAGTTTTCATTAACATTTTGTTGAACACAGTTTCTCCGTCGCAGCTTGGTAGTCTAGTTCAATAAAAAGGCACTCATAATACAAACACCTATAAAGTGCAAAGTTAGTCGTTTCTCATCTCATATTCTCGCAACCGATTGCAAAGCTCATCGTTCCTCATCTCATCTACTACGCAACCGATTCGTGTATCCCATAATTTTTTTCTTTTACAGATTCACCTCTCACACCCGTCCACTGTGCAAATCCAATTCTGTATATTGGTAAAGTTTTTGGTGAATCCGTGCATTAGAGTCTTCTTCACAAAGAAAAAAATGGTGCTATGAAGAGTAAACAAAAAAGGGAGAACTGGTGAGTGAATGGTTTTGCGTTTTGGATTTGCTGAACAGGGGATCTAGGATTTGGAATATATGAACTAATAAATAAACAAAAAAGAAATATAAAAATAAAAACTAAACGGTTTGCATAAAAATTTTTTGTTCTTATATGTGTAACTCGATTCAACTGTAAAAACAATTTTTAGAGCCTTTTTTTTGAACCGGCTTCCTGTCTGGGAACTGGGCGGTCCGATTAAGACTTCAGTGCTTAGTACAAGGAAAAGCACCATGTCATCGGAAACTAGCGGTAATTACAAAATACTCAAAATCAACTGCAAAACCATGAAAGTAAACACAGAAAATAAGCACAATCAATTGCAAACAATGCACATATGGCATACTATTAACCAATGTTTACCAAAACTCTAGTAAATCCCAAGCAAGAAGTTCTTTTCAAGTAGAAAGTAATGACTAAAGAAACAAAATTTGTCCCAAACGATGAACAAGATAACAAGGGTGTCCAACATCCTTTTCAAACACAAGCATACAAATCTATCAGTCTCCGAGAAACATAACATTGGGACTAACGATCAGCTTAAACTCTGAAGCCTCTGCTGTTTCTTTTTCCTCTAGCGCGCTCAAATTTCCTTCCCTTAGCTCGCACGTAAGGCTTGGTGTGGCTGTGTGGGACACCAGGAGCTGGCCCAAAGTGCTTAACAGCTTCCCGAGCATTCCTAGAACCTCTCAAGAGTACCTGTTCAAAACCATACTCAGTAAGTGTACATCCCAGAACAGCAATTATACATACGATTTGGTCAGGAGGATAATTCAATTAAGGGTAAACTTTATATACAAATCCACATCAAGCTAAACTAAGATTTGATCTAATAATTAACTATGTTTTAGAACCAATAGTACCTATACTCTACGGACAGTACAACAGCATATGGATCATGTTGTTACGTACAAAAATGACATCTATACTAACATTAATCAAAATCTAAATCACAAACACATACATCACTTAGAATTAAAAGTGACAGATGGACTCCATGAAAATTCATACATTTCTAAACATAAAAGCCTATGGTCAACAAACACAGATGCAATTACCTTAGCAAACATACTTATTCAAATTCAAGATTAGATTCAATAGTATTTCAGTAACTTACATGCTTATTTATAAGGTTTAATCAAAACATGGCATTACATCAAACTAGCTAATATGAAAATGACTAATATATAATAAACTAAACCATTACCGTATTTTGGCCGAGTGGAGCTCTAAGAGCAAGCTGGTCAAAAGTTAAGCATTCTCCACCAGCCTTCTCAATTCTAGCCCTGGCAGTCTCAGTGAATCTCAAAGCTGTGACCTTCATAGCAGGGAGGACTTCTTGGGAACGAACATCGTCAGTAATACTACCCACCAACACTGCTATCTTGTCTTGCTGTGGCCATAAACAATAAAGACAACATAAAATTCAACAAATGTACTGCAAAACTTTCACATTCAAGTGCATATTTCATGTTTATAGTTTCAGTAGCAAATCTAACACTACCCACCAATACTGCTATTGTCTTGCTGTGGCCAAAAACAATAAAGACAACATAAAATTCAACGCATCTCAAAACTTTCACATTCAATTACATATTTCATATTTATAGTTTCAGTAGCAAATCTACTTCATAATAAATAGCTGGAACACAGAGAACGCATAACTACACTATTTCAAGTACGAACATTACAAACTTATACATTTACGAATTACGAAAAATTAACCAGTTTCAACATTCTAATGGAGAAAACTCAAACACAAAATTAACAAAAATAGGGTACGTGTATACAATAATTTTTCAAACAAATGTAGAATGAAATAAAACGTACAAGACGAACAAATCAGTACCTTTCCCTTCATGAGCTTGCTGAGACGAGACAGGGAGAGAGGCGGCCTGTTAATCCTGCTCATGAAAAGCCTCTTCAAAACCACAGCATTAAAACTGCTCCCAGTTCTCCTCACCAAAAACCGGTACAACTGCAATTCATTACACACAGATACCAGATCATTTGATTTCCAATCTGACCATTTATTTTTAAGAATATACATAAATTGGAGGATTAATGATACCTTGACGAGGAGTTTCAGGTAAATATCATTAGATTTCGGCGCAGTGCGCTTGGTCTTCTTGTTCTTACCTCCGGCAATCAAATCAATACCCTAGAAAACAAACATTAAGAAAATTAATATTAGACAACGAACCACGAACACACATACAGAGAGAGTTAAACGGCGACTTACCATGGCTCCTCCTCTGGCTTACCCGCGTCTGCACCTGCGTTGGAGTGATGAGGGAGAGGTTAGGGTTTTCTAGGTTATAAGGCTGTTGAACCCTAGAATATATAATTACTTCGGCCCAATATCATTGGCGGCCCATTAAGACTATATAGCTTTAAATAATTTTGGTCGGTGAAGAATATACTAAGCCCAATGTTATAGGCCTATGAAGAGCACATTGAGTCATTGACTAATATTAATAAAGGTTTGTAATACGTTGATGAACATAATACTTTTGTACATATATTAAAATCTTTCACCTTTTTTAAGCACAATATTTAAAATAAAAATAATGAGTAGAGTATGGGGAAGTTTTAAGAAAAAATAATTTTAAAGTAAAGAAATTGGTTGAATTAAGTGTAAAATGTAATGACATTTTGAGTAAATATCATGGTCACCAAAATGTTTGGGACATAACAAAAGAAAAATGTGTAAAGTGTTAGGGAATAATGAATATTTTTTTATAGATTTTATGTGAACCCAAATTCACGTGATTTTTTTTTTTGTTTTAAAGTATGACGGTTTACGAATATTTGATTTTTAAAATAACATTTCATATGCTCAAATTATTTGTTGTTAGTATGAGCTGATTTGGAGTGTCAAATATAAATAATTTGTGCATGTGAATGATGAATTGGAACAATAAAAGAAATAGGTAGAATCATGGACTTATTTATGAATTGAGCGGGGCACTTAGATTGAAAATTTCTCAACGGTAAGAGAATAGGAATGAGAATAAACATAGAAAGCAACTATGAGGATTTATGAGAACAATAAATGATCAATGTCATTATTTTCTCTCCTAAATAAAATAATAATTACCCAATTTTGATTATCTTTTCCTCCTACTATGGTTTCTCCTCAATCATTCCCCTTCACCATCACTACAACCTTCTTTCGTTTCATTTTTTCCAAAATTGGAGCACAACACTTGTGATGTAACCATCATTGAAACAATTCTTCCTCCAATATTGTAAGAGCATAGAGGAAAAAAATATTTCATTTTCATTCTCATCAAGAATTTACAACCAAGCACCATCCGAGTCTAAGAGACCGCTTGGTTTGTTACAAGAAATGGTAAAAAGAATGATAATGATAGTAGTGATGAATGAAATAAATATAATACTTAAAATTGTATTGCTTGTTTAATAATGAGAATCACTATCATATTTATTGATTTCTTTTAGTTTGTCAAAATTTTTTAGATATGAAATCAAATTATTTAATAACATAATATTAAGGAATGGAATGAAAGGCATAACACATAAATTCCCTGAGAAATTGATGATTCCTTAGTTTTTAGGTTTCATATATCGTAGCAGTGAATCAAAGTATTCAACCAAACATTATTTTTCATTTCTTTTCCATTCCTCTAGTTGAAAGTATCTCACCAAACATCCCCCAAAGTTCATGTAGGGTGATGGGCAGGGAATCAGCTCGATCTTCAACCCTCTCTTTAGAATACTTGTTTTAAACTGCCTTTATAATTATCGAAAAAATATATTTCTCTTCTAAATAAATATTTTCAATGTTTTTATAAACTAAAAATGTGATGATGTGTCCTCATTAGGTATTTCATCGTGAATGATTGTTGATTCACACATGTAGGACAGTGTCTCGATATGACATCACATGAGTTATATAAAATAAACTTATATTATTAAATAATTTTTACATTAAAACTTGTATCGAATAATAAATATCACCACGAAAGCATATAATAAATTGAGTAAAAAGAAACTGAAAAAAGTGGAGGTCACGTCACTTTTATATGTCCAAAATGATAAATCGCTACAAATGGGTTTTTAATAATTAAAAAATGGATGCTACGACATTTTTACCGACTAGGTTATATGGTATAACAGGTTGTTGAGGAAAAAATGTAAATTTATAGAACAAAATAAAAAATTACAAGCCAATAAGACGAAAATAAGAAGATGGTAAAATTATACTTTCCTCCGTCCACCAAAAGTATGCTTTCACACCGATTTTTATAATAATTTATTTTGTTTCACCATTTAACCATCACTTAATTTTTTTTACGTCATGTTGTCGACTTTATACTCATAAACAACCACTTAACTATAAATGGACCACACAATACCCCAAAATACCCTTATTTTATCTATTTTATCTACATTTTCTTAAAATCAGCAAAACGAAGATACTTTTAGTGGATAGAGGGAGTTTAATCTAAAAAATTATTTTCCCTTATATACATATAATGTAAGCTAAAATAAAATAAGAAAAAAGTCCAAGAGTCTACTCTACTGTTTCTTAAGAAGAAAAAGGAAAGAAGAAATATATCCGATTCCGAACCACTCGGTGCCAACTGCCAGACAATGGATCCAGACACACGGCACCTATTCTTTATTACCTAAATACCAAAACCAAATTAAATTAGGCAAAAACTTGATGAGGCACTGCATACATTTAGACCTAATCGACTTTTAATAAATTGTTATCACTTTTTAAAAAAAGTAATACAAATTAGTATAAAAGTGATAACGAATTGAAAAGTGACAACAATTTATGAAAAAGTGATATGATTTATGAAAAAGTGATAATAATTTATTAAAAAGTGAAACTTTGTTTTGTGTCCGTCTACGATGCGATTTGCCTCACACAAAAGTGTCGCATTAAATTATTATCTCTTCTCCTTTTTGTAATCAAAAGTCATTACGGTAAACTCCAGTGGCATACTAGTCAATTCATATACAACATTATTATTTCGATAATCATTATTTTCTCACAACAACGCACCATTTTCTGATTTATCTCTAAATCCGCTCGGAGGACCGTGCTTAACGGCTCCGTCACGTCACATTAGCAGTTACTGTCACAAAACGATGAACTCAACGAAGACTCGCCGGAAAGTTGTTCCGGCATCCGATAACGGCGACACCGCCGACAAGCAAGACCAGGTACTTCTCTTCAACGCCATCGGCAACGGCGAAGACATCGGCCCCTTCGTTCGGAAAACCTTCGCCTCCGGCAAACCTGAAACCCTACTCCAGCACCTGAAACGCTTCACCAAATCCAAGGAATCGGAGATCGAAGACGTGTGCCGCGCTCACTACCAAGACTTTATCACCGCAGTTGATGATCTCCGATCTCTTCTCTCTGATGTCGATTCGCTCAAATCCTCGCTTTCCAACTCCAACTCCAAGCTCCAAAACGTCGCCGTTCCGCTCCTCACCTCCCTCGATTCGTACGTCGAAGCCAGAAACAAGTGCTCCAACATCGCTCTCGCGATTAATTCGCTCAACACGTGCGTTCGCCTCACGGAGCTTTGCTCACGAGTGAATTCTCATCTGGCTGACAATAATTTCTACATGGCGTTGAAATGTTTGGACTCAATTGAATCGAATTTTCAGGACGAAGTGCCATCTTCTACATTGAAAAGAATGCTGGAGAAGCAGATCCCAGCCATCAGAGCACACATAGAGCGACAAGTGAACAAAGAATTCGGAGATTGGCTCGTGGAGATCCGAACTGTGAGCCGGAATTTGGGTCAGCTCGCCATTGGCCAAGCTTCGGCGGCGCGACAGAGGGAAGAGGAGTTGAGAATTAAACAGCGTCAAGCAGAGGAGCAGAGTCGGCTCAGCCTAAGGGACTGTGTTTATGCTCTAGAAGAAGAAGATGACGATGAAATTGACGGAGTTGTTGATGGGAGTAATGGAGGAAATGGGGTTTTAGGGTTCGATTTGACGCCTTTATACAGGGCTTACCACATCCATCAAACTTTGGGACTTGAGGATAGGTTTAGGCAGTATTATTTTGAGAACAGGAAGTTGCAGTTGACTTCTGATTTCCAGGTATCTTCGATGACACCGTTTCTTGAATCTCACCAGACATTTTTGCTCAAATTGCTGGTTTCTTTATCGTGGAAGATCGGGTTCTGAGAACGGGAGGAGGGCTGATATTGAAAATGGAAGTGGAGAATTTGTGGGATACTGCTGTAACCAAGATGTGTTCTGTGTTAGAGGATCAATTTTCTAGGATGCAAACAGCAAATCATTTGTTGTTGATCAAGGATTATGTTAGTTTGCTTGGTGTCACACTGCGTAGATTCGGGTATCCAATTGATTCTTTGCTTGATGTGCTCAGTAAGCATAGAGATAAGTATCATGAGCTATTGTTATCTGATTGTCGTAAACAGATTGCTGAGGCTCTAGCTGCTGATAAGTTTGAGCAGATGTACATGAAGAAAGAGTATGAATATTCGATGAATGTGCTTTCATTTCAGATACAAACTTCAAATATAATGCCTGCGTTTCCATATGTTGCACCATTTTCATCTACAGTACCTGATTGCTGTAGAATTGTGCGTTCGTTTATTGAGGACTCAGTGAGTTTCATGTCCTATGGAGGGCAACTTGAGTTTTATGTTGTGGTTAAGAAGTACTTGGATAGGCTCTTGACTGAGGTCTTGGATGGGGCTCTGGTCAAAGTTATTAACGGTTCGATAGGTGGAGTTACTCAGGCTATGCAAATGGCAGCAAATATGACTGTGTTTGAACGCGCTTGTGATTTCTTCTTTAGACATGCTGCACAGCTCTCGGGTATTCCATTAAGGATAGCAGAGAGGGGCAAGAGACAGTTTCCTCTTATTACTGCCCGTGATGCAGCTGAAGAGACGCTCTCTGGGTTGCTAAAGCAGAAGGTTGATGGGTTTTTGTCCTTGATGGAAAATGTGAATTGGGTGGTTGATGATCCTCCTTCAGGTGGAAATGAATACGCTAATGAAGTAATTATTTTCTTGGAAACCTTGGTTTCAACTGCTCAGCAGATTTTGCCAGTTCAGGTGCTGAAACGAATCTTACAAGATGTTCTCTCTCATATATCAGAGATGATAATTGGGGCTCTACTCGGGGAATCAGTTAAAAGGTTTAATGTCAATGCTATTACGGTTCTTGATGCTGATGTTCGGATATTAGAAACTTTTGCAGAGAACCAAGCTCCACTTTTTTCTGAGGCAGAAGCAAGTGAGTTGAAATCAGCTCTTGTTGAATCAAGGCAAATGGTGAATTTGCTTTTGAGTAATCATCCAGAGAACTTCTTAAATCCAGTTATCCGAGAGAGAAGTTACAGTGCTTTGGACTATAGGAAAGTCGTTTCCATTTCGGAGAAATTAAGGGATCAATCAGATCGCTTGTTTAGTTCCTTTGGGACCAGAGGAGCCAAGCAGAACCCTAAGAAGAAATCTCTGGACACGTTGATAAAAAGGCTGAAGGATGCGAACTGAAATCACTTTGACCGTACGTTTCTTGCATCTTGTTATTCCTCTATTCTTGATCACTATAACCTGCATTGCCAGCATTTCACTTGATATATTTGGACCTATTCTTGTATGTATTATGTCATTTTTGCACATGTTTGTTTTATTGATTTCTGAGATTTGTTAATTAGACTACGATGATTATGTTTTTCTTTATCGAAATTAATTAGAGCTTCTATAAGGAATTTTGATAAAAAAATTGCAGATAGTTTTGGCTCTACCAGTGAAGATTTGCTTTATGAAGCCTTTGTTTTAATGGATCTTTTTGTCTTGATTTATGTATGTATGAATTGTGATGACTATATATGTGTGTTCGTGTGTGACAGTATACAGATATTTAGTAGGATAGTTAATAGGATTATGCACTTCATAAATGGATAGCTAGAAAACTGCATGGTCATAGGCATAATAAAGGGGCTGGTGATCTTGCAGGGATGAACCTAGTATAGTAGAATACTGAAGTCAATTTGTGGCATTTTTACACCTGTTCTTCGCTAAGCCTGTGAATTTGAGCTGTCTTATGTTTTTCAATGGGATTATTTGCTGTCGTTATTATTTTGTTATTGTTGGAACGCCTTATATCATGGTGTAAATCTGTGTTTTTTATTTCTTGTTTTTCGTAATTTTTTCGCATCCGTTATGACACGGCTACGATTGGCTTTCATGGTGCCTTGAACCTCAGTAAAATATTTCTTTCTTTGAATAACACATCGGTGCACCAGATGTACCTTAATGGAAATAATTACCTCCTCATCCCCATCATCGCCGTGACATTTGCCAAAAAAAATCATGTCCTATTCGGTGCATTATTTTCTTAAATGGTAATAAAATAATTTTTTTATTTTTATTTATCCCCTCAAACACTACAATATTATATCATATGCCACTATTTTTTCCATACTAATCTAATTTAATATTATTAAACAATTCTCTTATTAAAAATGAAAAGACTATCCTACCCCAATCAAAAAATAACTTATATTCGTTGTGACATTTATTGTTTGACACAAATTTTAATATAAGAGTTGTTTAATAATATAAGTTGTATTTTTATGGGAGTAGGATAGTGTTTTTAATTTTAATAAGAGAATTGTTTAATAGTATTAAATTGAGTTAGTGTGGGAAAAATAATGACATATAAGTGTTTGAGGAGATAGATTAAAGTGAAAAAGTTGTCTATACGGACCAGACCTTTTTGACAAATGTCACAACGAGTATGAGACAGAGGGAGTATTAAACAACTCTTACATTAAAATTTGTATCAAATAGTAAATGTCACAACGTGTATGAGATGGAGGGAGTATGATTTAATTTTGATCAATTTTTTTAAACTATGTTGCTTTTCGTGGAACAAAAAAATAATTGAAAAATATTACTCCATTCGACTTATAAAAGCTTTCATATAAGTGAGTTCACATACTTTAAGAAAGAAGATCGTCTTATAGAAGTTTTTTATCATATTTTTTTATCTTTCTTCATCATATCACTTGTATTATATCAATTTTTTAAATATTGTGTCAAAAAGTATTAAGAAATTTTCACCCAGAGGGAAGGAGAATATGTTTGTGTTTATATAATGTTAAAATGTTACTATTATAATGCTATTTTAGTTATAATAAGAATATTTTAATATTTTTTTGAAAAAAGAATATTTTAATATTAAAATATAAATATTTTGTACTCCTCTTTCAGAGATCGGTTTTAGTTGACTTTTAACGGTTTTGTGTGACAATTATTTCATAAGTAATATGTGTACAAAAATTATTTTATATGAATGGTATGCTAGTTAACCTTATTAACTATCATATCATTCATATAAAACAACTTTGTATACATATTACTACGAAATAATTTTCACACAAAACCGTCAAAAGCTCAATCATAAAACCGATCCTAATGAATGAATATTTTAGAATTAATTAAATATGAGTGAGACGGATTGGACAGTCCACGTGGTTGGGCACGTTCGGATTCACATTTTTTTCTAGCGGAACAAAATTTTGGAATAGGACAAACTCATCCCAATCTCATCACATTATCATTTTTATCCTTAATTTTTGAAAATCAAAACTATTATAATATAATTCCTAAACTTCCAATGAACCCTTGTATTACCTTGAATACATGTTCTTGATATAGTTCAAACTCATATAATCGGTGCCAATATATTAGATATACACAATATATTATTTCCGATGGAAAAAATATATATTTCAATTAATATTTTTATATTTAAAAGCAATGTCTTTTTCACAAAATTTTTGTATATTATCTTTTTTTTTTTTTTGAAAACTTAAATTTTCAAATATTATTTTTAATTAAGGTAGTATAGGAGTGACAACAATCTCATACACCAACACCTCAACCTCATGAGTCATGATAGTGAGCCTTTCAAAAAAAAAAAAAAACTCTTGATAGTGAGTACATGCGCCAAACCTTCTAGAATAGCGCGCTATCAACATAATTTTATACGCTTTGTTAAATTTTTTGGAAATCTTTCTAATCTTCCAAAATTCAAACCAGAAACCCATGTCTTTACTCCGATTACTCATCCTCACCCTTTCTCTGGCTTTAATCTCTGCTTTCGCCGCTGCGATCTTCACCGACTCGCCGCCGACGGTGTACGAAGTTCTCAGATCCTACGGTTTTCCTGTAGGCATTCTACCGCAGGGCGTGACGAACTACAAAATCGACTCCGCCACCGGAAAATTCTCCGTCCATCTGAACACAACCTGCAGCTTCACAATCCAAGGGTATGACCTCAAGTACAAGAGTACAGTCACCGGCACGATCTCGGAAGGTAAAATCGAAAATCTGAATGGTGTTCAAGTTAAAATTCTGCTATTTTGGGTGAATATAATTGAGGTGAGTATGGATGGTGGCGATCTGGAACTTTCCGTGGGTATTGCGTCGGCTGAGTTTCCGGTGGAGAGTTTCGACGAGAGCCCGCAATGTGGCTGTGGATTTGACTGTGCGAATGGGGGCAAGAGCAATTGGGATTTTAGCTTCAAAAGTTATTTCCTCTTTTTCAAGTATGATTACAGCCTTACAGGTAAGTAATTTGAGCTCTAAATTGCTCTCATATGGTTCCTTAATTGCAAGTTATGCTTATGACGGCCACTATTCGTGAATTGGAACAGATTTGCAATGAAAATTTTGTGCAATACAGAGTATAGGTTCCATACTTGCTTCTTCTCATTAGGATGCTAGCTGATCACTTCGATTCCCCTATCCACTTTTCATATTCCCTCCTTCACAGAGTGATATTTAATATTTGACACATTTGTCGCATTAAAATTGCTTAATAATATAAATTATTTTTCATGGGATAGGGTAGTATTTTTAATTTTAACAAGATAATTCTTTTTAATGATTATTTATTCACACCCCACCCACGTGCTATTTATCCACAATATTAAATTCAAAATAGAACGCATACTATAAAATGAAATATAAAATAAAACACTAATATATAATAAATAGTTTCGTGTGACAACGGTTTAGGTGCAATTTTTAGCTTTCTTCTAAATGGAATGACGAAAAACAGAGCTTACTTCACTAGTAATGTGTTAACTATGTTTACGGAGAGATGAAAAGATTTTATATTATTTTATAGAATGGCCTATGTGATAGGAAAGCTACTATCAAAATAGATTGAGCAGTGTACTTTACGATTACATTGGTTTAAAGATATGGGTGGACGAATATTATGATGGTACCTCATAAGAACTCGACACGAAATTTCATCCAACATTGTGAAAAAAGGTAGAATTGCTTCAGCTCTTTGGATTGATATCGTATGGACATTATGGAGTCATAGAAACAGGTTAATTTTTTATGGTATCAAAGCTAGATTTTGATCTTGGGTGACGGGTAAGGCGCTTTATGGACATAATTTTTCATTTAAAGATTGTAGAAATGATATTAAGAATTGCATTTCTGAGTTTTAGCTGCTGCTATTGATTGATTGTATTTGAGTTGGGAGTGTTTCTTACTTTTCCTATTATTGTACTTTGCATACGAGTGAAGCACCCTTTTACTCTATTTATTTAATGCATTTTTGGCTGTAAAAAAAAAAAAAAGAAAAGGTGGAGTACACAAGTTCATACCATTAGTGGCAACAGTTTATCACTAAACTTGTTTTTTTTTTTGACGGGTTATCACCAGTTATTTTATGGTAGCAAAGTTTAGTGTGAACCTTGGTTCATACAAGTAGATCCATAAAATTGAATCTGCGGATCCATTTTTATTAAATGGATCTTGATCTGTCCCTGATCATTTCACCCATATTTTCCTAACCTGAACAATTTCACCCATATTTCCATAATCGATATCATATTCTCTCTTTCTTCTCTCCCGCATTGACACTGTTTTCTCTTTCTACGAGAACCCACTTTTTTCTTTAAACATTTCAAGGTCCAATTCCTCTCTTAAGATTGCCGAATGTGATGCAAACAACAATGGAGTTTCAATTTTAATCACGAGAAACTTACGATTTGTGTTTTAATTTGTGTATTACTTCCTCCATCCATTAAATTTACGCTCACTTGCCTTATCGGTTCATCCATCAAATTTATGCTCATTTATTTTTTGGAAACAATCATCATTTACTTTACATTCACAATCAATTATTTTATTTAAAAGCGATACCATTAGAAACATTCACCGATACTATAACCATTTTATACCTGATATCACTTTATAAGTGTAATAAGTATTACTAGATGAATGTTATGGTATTAGTAAATGATTTTAATGGTATTAATTTCATACTATGAAATCTGTTTCACACTATATTTTGCCTTAAGTCATTTTCTTTAGTTTTCACAACTAATACTCTTTAGTTATCACAACTAAATGAGAGTGCAAACTATTCAATTGAATTTAGAGCTAGGAAGGACACAAATTTTATAGAATTTTACAAGATGTTCAAAGAAACAATCAAGAATTTGAGGATTTAGAACAAAATGATGAATCCACTTGATCTCTTTGTGTAAACCAAGGTTCACACTAGATTTTGAAAAAAAACTGTCAAAGACTGCCTATGAAACTTATGCTCATATAGCATTGCACAAGATTTAAGAAAAATATATTTATTTATTGTATAAAATAGATAAAATAAGGATATTGAATTATATTATTAAATTAATTCTTACATTAAAACTTATTTAAAACAATAAATATCGTGCGGAACGGAAAGAGTGATATATTATAATATTAATATATGTGATGAGATCTCGTTTGATATATAAGACCTCTACAATGGGTTCAATTGTTTGCATATGCCACGTGGATTAGGACGTGGATGAGTTTCCACGTTGTATTGATTCTCAAAATTGGCTGCTACGGTGGTACCCTTGTGCGCAACTCGATTTCACCTGCAATTGCCGTTGCTCAAAATTGTGAAAACATATATAAATCGATCCCAGATTTTGTTTGAACTTGCCTCGAATCCATCCATAATCCGATTCTTCCTCTTCATATATCTTTGACTGCAACCCCAAATCAGTTCGAATCAAGACTTTACAGAATGCATTCAAGTTGTCGAACGCCCTTCGCCGCCATCGTCCTCTCTCTCTTCGCCGCCGCCGTAGCCGCCGCTCCCACGGCGTACGAAGTAATCCAATCCTACGGGTTTCCGATGGGTGTTCTCCCAAAAGGCGTAACCCACTATGATCTTGACGCTTCAACCGGAAAATTCAACGCCTACTTCAACGGCTCCTGCAGTTTCTCTTTGGAAGGATCATATCAGCTAAGGTACAAGTCTACAATCAGTGGGTACATCTATAAAAATAAGTTGACTAATTTATCTGGGGTCAGCGTCAAAGTGTTGTTTCTTTGGTTGAATATTGTGGAGGTGAGGAGAAAGGGCGACAATCTTGAATTTTCTGTGGGAATAGCATCTGCTGAATTTTCGCTGGATAATTTTTTTGTTTGCCCTCAATGTGGATGTGGATTGAATTGCAACAATTTGGAAGGGGATTGGAAAAGGCAGAGTCTTAGGAATAATATTCTAGTTTCTTCATTTTAGTTGAGGTAAATTTGTCTTCTATTGTGGGTTTTTCTTTCTGAATTATCTATTTTTTTGTGTTTAGTAATTTGCATTTCACATGTTATCAATATTTTCTGTTATTCGGCTTTCAGTAAATGATTGTGTTTATATACAATTTTCTCAGAATTTGTGAGATTACATGAATTATTTCAAGTGGTAAAGATTTGGATGAATGTTCATCTTCTTTAACTATAGCATTCGATGTGCTTGGGATGAAATCCCCTTAAAACGGATCACCCGTGATAGCATGAGGTTTCAGTTAGTGAGTTTTGATGTTGTGCCTTATTCTTTGTATTTGATCATCTGCTGTCTGTTGTATATATGGTTGAGCTAAAACTAAGCACTGGTTAATTAGTTATTGCAAGTAAAGAAAGGCTCTAATCAATTAGGTATTTATTTAGTGACTTGATGTAAAGAAATGCATAAGGCTCTAATCAAGTAGGTATTGATTTTGTGATTTGATGTAAATAAATGCATCATTTGTAGATTTCTCTTATTCAACTTACCAGGTAGGACTAAATGAATAAATTAGGTAAAGACGATCATAATAAAACTTTGGACTTTTGTGCCAAGCATGGAAATCATGAAGCACAAGTTTGTGAGTGCACTTAGATCTTATATCGCGTTTTGGGTGGAAGGGTTTGAAGATGGATTTCGAATCCATAAGGGGTTGCATTTGGATTGAGACTATTTAAAATGAGTATTTGCAAAAAGATTTTAAGTACTCCATACAAGTGAATCTCAAATCCCGTAAAATCAATCCAAAATAATTCAAAATGAGAGTGATGGATTTGATTTGTACCATCCCAATGATTGTTTTTATAGATTTTGAATTCATCATGCAAATCCCTTCGTCCAAATGCAATCTTATACATTTCTGTATCTCCCTCCAATATCTTCAATCACCTTTCATGAAAAAAGCTGCTACTAGTCTGAGCAAAAATTACAAACTTCAACCTGTGCATATAAGGTGTAGCCTTAGATATCAACAATTTTAGGGGGCGTTTGGTTCAAATTTTCAATGGTAACGAGAATGAGAATCATCGAATAATGAATTATATTGAGAATATGATGATTACATTGTTAATGTATTGCTCTTATCTTGGAATAATTTGGGACACAAAATATTGTTGGTTGAGGAGTAAGCGGAATAGTTGAGGAAAAATGATTACACGGGAGGTAGTTAATCAAAATTAGGTCATGTTTAACTTATTTTGATTCTCATTACCTCGAACAAAGGTGATTAGTCATCTTTTATTGTAATGAACCACTACAGTTACCGTATATTCATTTTCATTACCATTCACATAGAAGAATAGTGAACCTTGCACCCCCTTTAATCGGCCCTCTATGTTGCATCAGTTGTTTGTCTGAAGCCCTAAGATGCTATTTCAAATCAGGCGAGACTAAATTCTGTGGTAGTTGTGGGTTGGAGAGTGCTACCTATGTTTGTTAGCTAGGAAGTCTCGATTCTGTTTAGAGCTATTCCTGGTTCTGTAGCATCATTTTTAAGTATATGGTGAACTGTGAATCATATTCATAAGACAGAACGATTCAACCACGACTCACTCACCCCTAATTAATTGTTGGGTAACAATTCATTAAAAACTGGTATTGTTTCTCCATTTCTCTGCATTGAAGGTGACTGGTTATGTTCTTTAGTTAATTTTTGGGTTAAATGCACGAAACTCCCTCTGGTTTGGAAATTGCACGAAATCCCTCCCTGTGTGTTGAATCAATCAATCAATCATTGCCGTGTTCTTGATTTCATGTTTTGCAGGAGACTGTTGGTTGTCTGTTTTCGTATTTCCTCTCGTCTTTGAAGTGATCGAATTGTCCTGAAACGATGTTTGTTTTCGGGCAAGATAAGGAATTTTTGGTTTACATTTTCATTGCTTCTTCCCCTTGTGACAATGTGATGCTGCACGCAACACTGCTTCCATTTTGTATCTTCTGCAGCTGCACGACGCAATTCTGTCTTTTAATTGTTTTTAGAAATTTATTTGCAATTTTTCAACAGGTTTACCAGAAAATATCAGTATCACTTATTGAAAAATTTCAATTGGTTTTTAAGATAATTTATTTCTCATTGTGTGCATAATATTCATATATGAATATAACGACATAATATCGTACTACTATTTGCTTTTTATACATGCATTCACACAGTGAATGTGAGATTGGGCCACGTTGGAGGGTGAGAGTCCTAATGAAAGAATTTTCTTGTTCCCTTTTTTTTTTTTAAGAAGTGAACCACTCTTGAATTTTGATCGATCAAAAATACCATCCTTGTTATTTGTTTTAATACAGCCTTTATATAAACAAGTTTTGCCGTCCAATTATTTATTTTGCATTTTATGTATATTTTTAAATGGTACTCCAATTTGTTATTTTGTTAAAACTTGTTAGTATTAATTATTTCATTAATAAATATTTATTGCATTACTATAAAATGATAATTACAAATTAATTATTTCATTAATAAATATTTATTGCATTACTGTAAAATGATAATTACAAATTAATTGTATAGTAAAATTGTTTTATATAAGATCAACTGGATTTTACCCACACCACCCACCACCCCCAAATATATAAATTCTTTTATACAACTATTTACCCCCAAAAAAAAAAAAAAAATATATACAGAGCCTTATACCTAACGCATAAACTATATTACCACTTTACATTTGATTCCTCTACATGTGCAGTCTCAATAAGTTACTCTTAAAGTTATACTTTGACTTTGAGAAAATTAAAGGGTATTTATTTCCTCAAGTGCTCATTTCACTTTAGCAAAGTGCTAAAACTCTTGATGAAACTTGGGCATTAATTTAAGCAACCTAACATTTGATTTTTCATCAACTTGACAAAATCTAAAACGTAATCAACTTTCTATTATTATTTCATCTCAAATTTCGGTTTTAGGAAAAATTTTGTTTAGAGAAACCATGAAATATATTGCATCTATTACAAACTCACTTTGATATATCGCTTCATCCATAATTACTTGACTAAATAAAGTTAAAGAACTTAGCACACTTAAAAACTTAACGCATATTATAAATGTTCTTATGTTTTGTACTTATAAATATTATTTCATTTATATTTTTTTAAAAAAATCTTCATACATGTTAAAATATACCTCAAATTTTATCATAGATACAAACTGCACTAAATCAAGAAGTCCAACAAAAATCAATAAGGTTTAGTTCACAAATGTGGAATAGTGTTAATTTTTACAACCTTCATATGCTTGTGAGTAATAAAAATTACCTATACTTCAATCTCCCGTATTTATTTGAACATTTCTAATATGAAAATAAAGCAAGTCAATTATTTTTAACTATTATCTTTAAACATCTTAAAATTATTTTACATGTCATTACCTTCCTGCATTAAAATTCATAGTAAATATTCAAATAAATAGGGAATGATGGAGAGAGTATTAATATATATATATATATATATATATATATATATATATATATATGGATATTAGAGGGAGAAAAATAAAAAGGCAGAATGAATTTGGAGTTTATGAAAAGGCGTTTGTTGTTCAAATGTAAGCAGAAAGAGACATGCATGATATGCAACTTATCAATGAATAATTCAATGTATTGGGATATTTATTGGGACCTAATTTCTTACAAGACAATCCATTTGTAGTATAATTTTAATCAAGGGCCAAGTACGTCTCTTAAATGGTCAATTAATTGTACATACGATTATTTGTTTGAGATATTCAATGCCATTAAGTAAATTTAATATTTTAAACATCATAACAGTAATTGTTTTTTTATTTTCATTGAAAGGATAACAATAATTGTTATTATCATTATCTAAAACTAATATTCTGGAAAAACTAACTATAAAAAAATGTTTGAATTTATTTATTTTGATGATGAAACAAAGGGAATGAAATTTGAGATTGGATCTTTATTCATGTAAGAAATTAAATATGGACTAATTTCCGAATTGTTAGAAAGTTTGCGCCACAATAACAGATTAATCTCTTATCCATATTTTATTAATCAAGTTCATTGCATAAAAACTTTATCTGTGACTCTCTTGTATAATTTATCATATTATAATGAGAATAAAGTTTATCCGGTGCTTTTATTGAATAAATGCTTAATTCCATTAGAATTTAAAAAGAGGCCGGAATTGCGAAAATAATTAGTTGATTAATTACGAAACATAATAAAATGGTGGTAGAGACGTAGAATGTCCTTTCATCATCTAAAAGAGGTTCTTTCTTGAGGGCCCTACTTATTTTCAACAAAACAATGAATCTTTCATATATTATTGTTTGGTATATTACTTCTTATCGTTTTGTTTAAATTGGTGTATTTTAAAGAATCATAATTAGGCACTAAGGAGGTTGATTTCTTTTGGAATAGAATATTTGAAGAGCTAAACTTGATAAATTAAATAAACAATTAAAATTTATACGGGAATAAGTTGAATGTCTTTACTAATTTATATATATCAGCTAGCTAGCCCCCTTAAAAAAACCTCTAATTCTTTTAACAAATTGAATAAACCAGTAAAAACTAAAATGAATTGAGTGGCATGTGTATTAATATAAAATATACTCAATCTGTCACGAAAAAACTGTATTTAAAAGATTGCGCACGAATTTTAAGTAAAAGTCAATAAAGAAAATAAAGTAAAAATATTACGGGCTCATTAATGAATTAAGTACAATAATAATTTGAATAATTAATTGATAGTTGAAGGGTAAAAATAAAGTAGTTGTGGAATGTACACATCTTTTTAGAACGAACAAATAAAACAAGTGAGCGTATGTTTAAGGGATTGAGGGAGTATAAATTTAAGAGTGTGTCTCAACTAGTACCCTTTAGTAATTTTTTTATAAGTAAAAGATATATTATAAACAGGGTATTGAGAAATACCCAAAAAGAATTACAGAGTTTTCAATACATCATTCAATCAATCACTAATTTAGGACAAATAAGCCAATCCGAATATAATTTATCTTGAGACACCAATTCCTTCCCACATAACCAACTCCATATTATAACTTTCAACTCACTCACACACTTATCAAGAGAAAAGACACCTTTCCTAAATATGATATCATTACGCCATCTCCAAATGCTTCAAATGTCTCAACTAAGACCCTTTTAATAATATAAGTCATATTTTTTAGTTACCACGACTGGTCCCCTTTAATAATATATGATATATCATTCGATTATCACAATTAATACCTTTTAACAATATAGGTCATAATCTTCAATTATTACAATCTTTTAGTAAAATGAATTAATATGAATTATTTATAGTAGACTTTGCCTAATTTAATGATATATATTGTATTGCGAGGCCGTCTCATAATAAAACCAAAAAAAAAATGAAGCTTCTCTTTGACAAGTTAGCGAAGCATCTTATGGGAAGGCGTAAAAACTGGTAAGCAACAATTTATAGTTTTACTTTTCGTTTAATTTTGGGGTAGGAATTCGAGTTTACGTGATTTCAATTATTTCAATATCATTTATTATGTATATGATATGTTAATTTTAACCTACAAAAATAATTGACATACAATACTTTTAAAGAAAAAACAGGATTCATATAAAATTTTGTATTAATTTAGTTTTACACTTGTGAAATTATTTCACTTGAATTTTATCTCAATTTTTTTATAACTCTCGGTATCCCAAGGACCACTAATCCTAAGACTAATTCGACCGTCCATTAGCAAGGACTCCACTTAAAAAGTGAGCAAAGCTCTGTATGAACGAGTTTATCTCACAAATTGTTTGCACCCACTTAAATTTTATTTCATCTTGTATTTAATTTTCTTTATTTTTAATTAAAATGATATGAATAAAAATGGTAACATTAATTATTTTTGTTCTCATTAATCACCACAATTATCCTTTATTCATTCTTATTCTTATTGTGCAGAGAAAATAATGAATAAAAACTTTATTTTTTTATTAAAGTGAGTAGATAAAATCTCAGTTTACTTTAATATATATTGTGTTTCACGAAAACATCAAAGTCATTTGAAGCATAAGAACAAATAAAAGAAAAAAATGTTCAAAAAATAATCAAAGGTAACCCACGTTCAAATATAATAAAGTTTAATTTTTATTATAGTAAATATTTTCACCACCTCTCAGGGCACAGAGGATATAACAGCAATAATGGCAAAATCCAGCGTTTCTGCTAAAAGAATACAAGCTTTCCACCCAATCAGATATCCAACAACAGAAGGATTCGGATCCAAGCCGAAATACGGGTTTCATAAAGCCCATTTTCAATGAAGGATGCTATTTATTGTTGTCCGGTTTTGCTCTTAAGGAGCATCTCCCTCAGCTCTGCCGGGTCGACTTCCTTAGCCAGATTCTCAGGCCTGTAGTATCCGGTAACCGGGTCGGGCACCCATGAAGTCTTTCCGGAATCTTCCTGCCCTTTCTTCAACAACATCTTCGGAGCTCCGACTCGGACAGTGCTGGAAACAACACCCTGTGATGCAGCAGAGTACCCCTCCTTCATTAACAAAACCAAATCCAATCAATAAACAAATAAAATCAAAAATCAAATCGAACATCATTTCAAAAATATAAAGTACGATCTGCAAACGGCAAACCTCGAGATTTCGTTGGCGATCAAAGCAGAGACATTCTTCGCGTTGGAGAAAGAGCGAGCCATTCGATCGAAAATGGAAATTGTGGTGCTGCGCTTGGAGGGAAACCGTATTTTGATACTGGTGACTAGGGTTAAGAAATGAGATGAAGAAAAGAGAAGGGCAGCGGCCTTATTTATAGGTGAACATTGTGAATGAATTATTAAGACGGAAAATTGAAAAGCGATAGTTGCAGTTGCACCTTTCGTAATCGGGCCGGGTCTACCAAGGACACGTATTGGGCCGGTTTCTTCTTCTCACGTTCATAATTCATTGGTACCCGGTCAAACATTGACTGAATCCTATAATCCAAAAATTGTTTGGAATATTGGTTTTCTATTTTCTCTCTTTAGAATGTAACTAGCATTTAATCGATTATTTATTCTATATCTCAATAACTCACGTACCTCTTAACACTAATAGAGATTATTTTTTTAGTGTGTTGGTTTGATGATTTATGATTTTTTTAATCGGTTAAATAGTGAATCGAACTCATAACCTTCAGCTATAGGTAGTTCTAACGACTTGACCTATACATATTAGTTTATAGTTAATTTAAATTTTATGTGTCATTATAATATTGAATTTAAAGGTTTTTAATGTTTTAAGATGGTAATTTTAAAAGTTTGAGTTAGAATACTTATTTGTTGATTTTAAATATCTCAATAAACATTAGCTAGCTATTTGAATGAGCAATTATAAAACTCATTTCAACTAGTTTCAACTTAAATACTTATTCAAAATATCTTTTAAAAAAGTTGCAGCCTATGCTTGAAAAGTGCTTAGCAGAAGGATACCGACAAAGACGAAGCTACAAAAAGAGGTATTATCCTTCCAAATGATGATTTTCGATGTACTTTGTGTGGTACTCATTCGAAAATAATTTCGCATATATTGTTTGAATGTGAAGTGTCTCATAAAGTGTGGATGGAAAGTTGTCAATGGCTTGGCATACAAACTGCTTTTACATCATTCGAACCCAATGCGGAGTTTGTTGGCTAATACTAGTGTCCTGGGGAAAAAAGTAAGAAGAGGATGACAAGTGTTTGGACATGTATTGTGTGATTATTGTGGAAAGCTAGGAATGATATCATATTTAGGAATGGAGTTTTGTCAATTGGTAGATTATTAGATGAGATGAAATTCGAGTGTTTGGAGTTGGTTATCGGCTAAGAAGAAGTTGTGCAATTTCTCTTTCAGTGAGTGGGTATCGAATCCTAGGAGCATTTTGAGAGCTTTGTAAGTTTGCGTTTTGTATTGATAAATGTAATTAATTTGTAATGGGTTACCCAACAATTTTCTTGAGTGATTAATGAAAGTTCTTTTTACTGGTAAAAACTAATTAAATTATTCGAGGATTTTATCACTCTCCAATATAAACCCTTTCAATTGACTAGACATAATGAATTTCAACAATTATGGAGCAATTAAGGCAAATGAGACGAGTTTTTTTTTTTTTTTTTAACGAAAAGCATGAGACCAGTTTTTTTAGTACTTTATTACGTTGACATTTGACAATGTGTATCTATTGTCAGTAAGTTTTAAAAAAAAAAATTCAAATTTAACATGCAACTCTTAATTGTTTAAACGATATGACATTCCTGTCAAATTAATATTCCCTCCATCCTAATTTATGAACACTTTCCTTTTCGGTCCGCTCCAATAAATTATGCACACTCCTAAAATAAAAACATCACACAAGATTAATACTCTCACAATATTATTTAAATTTAAAAATATCACTCTTATTTTATTATACTTTATTCTCTCTCATACTTTATCTCATTAAATCACCCAAAATACCCTTACACTTTATTCTTTTTCTTACCCTATATTCTCATAAAAGTCAACAAAATTAATTTTTCTTAATTTTCGTGTTCTAAGAACACTTCTTGGGATGGAGGGAATAATTTTTAATGAAAGCAACTAATACAAGTAAAAATACAAATAAATTTCATGATAAAATTTATTCACATATTATTATCTTACACTAATACTATATATTAGTATATATTTTAGAGTAAAGTATGACTTCTGACGTATAGCACAGTACAAAGTTCAAGTACATGGTTCTTATGTTATTATTAATATTATTATTAATAAGTCCAAGTCATTTTTCAGCTTGTCATACATATACTAGCTTAAAAGTTCTTGACCAGTAAATGAGTAAATGTCAACTTCATGTCACGTATAACCGTTAATATAATAACGTAGTTGGATGTTATCATCCACTTGATACGTTTTTCAAAAGATAGTAATAGTTGACTATTTAACTTATAACATTATTTAAGTATTTAAATTATTTCATGAATAATCATAGTAATGTGGGCATATCTTAATTGTTGTAGTAAAAGGATTATAATTCGAAAACGATTTGGGATTCAATTATCCAAGTTTCGGATAAAGGTTTTTTTAATAAGAAAAAAATACCCGAAGACACAAACCTCCTCAGTGACGGGTTGTAAATTGAGGGTGCAATATTTTAGAAAAGAATAGTCACCACAAGGAATTAAACTCGGGATATCGAGTGTATGTCTTCACTCACCTTACTCACTTACCATCCGTTTATGACCATGAGGGCAAATTAAGGTAGCGTAACAAATTAAGGTATGATAAATTTTTTTAAATGACTATTTCCACCGCAGATGATCGCATACTCCAAAAATTCCCGAAAGAGTTTTTTTGGGAACTCAATTTCACTATATTAAATTTTTGATAAAAGAATTCAAACACGGAACTTCACAACAATATTAACGTGTTTACCAATAGGGCAAAAGATTAGCCGATAGTTTTGGATAAAGTTTGACAAAGCATGAGTGTGTTTCGAGTACGACAAAATTTTCGTTTTAATAGACTAATTCTAAAAATTATAAACATGTACATAAGCGAGATGAAGTAAATAATATGTAGAAGATTAACATATATATTAAAAAATTATTATAGCGACAAATGATTTATCTTATATTATATTTAACAAGTAAAGAATTCATCAAGCGACAAATGGTTTATGTTATATTCTATTAATTTATTTTAATTTAATTTATAGATGTATACATGAAATCAATAAATTAATGATAGTATAAATGGTTTTAAAAATAGTATTCTCTTTGTCTCTTTTTAAATTTTACATTTAAGTAATAACACAAGTTTTAATAAATATATATTTTATTTTAAGTAATTGGTGCAAAATGTAGAAAAACAAAAAAGTAAAAAAAAAAAAACTGAAAAATAGAAAAAAATATATATATATATATATTTTATTATTAATATAAAACCACAATTTTTGAAAAAAAACTTTAACTTTAAAGGGAATGTCCTATGGTAAAATGGTGATCCAACGGTAGATAGGGCCATTGAGAATGAGTAAAGCGGTTTTGGTCATGTGGCAATCGCCATCATCACGTGGTGACTGGAGAAGCTTCCGAGGACTGGCAGTCAGAGACGGATTTAGGGGGCGGGGTGCGATCGCCTCCTTAGATTTAAAATTTTTCTATTATATGTATGAATTTTTTTATTTATACCTTAAATTTGTAATATTTTATCATTTCGCCCTTGAATTATTAAATTTTTCTCCCTTTTACTCTTCGCCCTTTAAAACGAAATTCCTGATCCGTCCCGACGTCAGCAGTTGTTGCCAATAGCCGCCTGAGTTTGTATGCCTGTTCTAGACCCTTCTGAGCCGTGCTCGGTCAATGCTGCAGGCCCAATTTGTCCACTTTACCCATAGACCTTTCTCCCAATTTCAGCATCATAAAGAAAAGTAGTAATAATTGTTTTTTTTTTTTGTTTTTTTATAGTAGAAAATTATAAATAATATGCATACTACTCCGATCCGTATAATTCAATCTGAATGTAATATTACATAAGACAGTCTTATATAAATATGGACAAAGCCTTCACTTTCATATATTAGTCATATTTTTCTTAAATTATTATTGAATTGGGAATCATTAACCCACAAATCCCATGGTAGAAATAAGGTTCACTTTCTACATAAACTTTTGTCTTCTCAATCTATGATGTCATTCTGGATTAACTTAATTTATAGTATAATTTTGCCTCCTACCCTAAATTTCAATTATGCATGATAATATAATAAAATCAGTTTTGCTCTCTTAGATGAAACATAGATTCATCCCTGAGTTCAAATTTTATAGTAAAATTTGTGTGATACAATTTCATAATAAAATGATTCACAAATTAGCATAAATTAATATTCACTTCCTCTAAAATATTAAAACATCATTTTTAAATTATATCCAATAAAACAGTCTCAATGTCGGATTATTCCAGAAAAAAATAATAACATTAAAACTATCAGTTAATGCATGGTATAATAATGTGATTTAAGTGCGTGTGATTCTTCACGTTAAAGTCGAAGGAAACGAATATGAATTGAATAAAGCTCAAAATCAACTCTGAAATGTTGTTACTTAGTTGTAAATGCTTGAGATTTATCAGTATATTTTTCTAAATAATAAATTAAAATTAAAGCTTAAAATATAATTTTTTTCTCTGACTTCAATATCAATTAAAATAATTTTGAAATTCACTTTATAATTAAGTAACTAAATTTAGAATTAATATTTCATCTCATAAAATATGATTTATAAGACGAATTCCCCCAATTATTTTGAAAACTAAAATAATTAATTAACAGAAGAATGGTATATTGAAAGCAAATTAAAGGTACCTAAGTAAACCAAGCCATGTGTGACATTAAAAAAATAAAATAAAATTCACGCAACATTGAAAAAGTTAAAGGAATCTCAGGTTTTTCATGTTGGACGACCAAAAATAGGCCTAATCATCTGCACAATCGTGTGTGAACGCACTTAAAATTTATTATTATCGTATATCTTAAAGCATAATCCATCGCCTAATTTTTTTGAAGCTAAACAATTAACAAATACACGCAACCCTCTTTCTGTGAAAAAAATTCAAAATAGTTGTCATTTTACACATATAAAAATTAAACAATCAGATTTCAAAATTATTCTGTTTTTATTTTTGTGTTGTACATTAGTTATGATTTATGAACGTGGAAACAAAAATCATACTCCTCCATCCCATACTTTTAAGTGATATTAACTGTTCAATACATATTTAATGTAAAAATTGTTTAATAATATAAATTGTTTATGGTAGTTTTTTCAATTTTAATAATAAAATTGTTTAATAGTATTTAAATTGAGTTGATTTGATTTTTTATAAGGTGAGTGCATGCACTCATATATATTTTTATGATATTTTCCATTAATTTTGTTTGCACTTTTCACTTTTAGTTGTAAGATACTACTCTTTATTTAAGTGAGTACATGTATGGAGTAATATGATATAAGACCAAATCAATTGGGTTGATATGAGAAAAAATAATAATATATGATGTAATATTGAGGTGTTTGAGGAAAGATACATAGAAAAGCTAAATTTATTTATTGTTATTTAAGAAAATAATGCATTTAGTACGAAATAAACATCTTTTGACAAATAATGCATGTAGTATGAGACAAATGAAGTATATTACATGTACTTATTAGTTATTACTCCTTTATTCCTGCCTTAATTTGTAGGCACAAAAAAAAAAAAGAGAGTAGTACTTTTAGGATAATTTCGTAAACATTTATGTATATAATAAAAAAATGAGTAGAATTGTGTGTATATGTAAACCTAAAAGTAATGATATATTGTGTAAAATTATGAATATTGTGAAAGTAAAGTTTGTGTAGAATTTTATATTGTTTGGTGTACAAATTATTTTAGAACATTTGAATATAAAAATATGTAAATTATGATGAAATGGAGAGTGTTATCTAATGGGAATGAAACAACTTTTTAACACGAATTAAAATGGATCTAAGAGAGTACAAGGTAATTCGATTAACGTGCAGCAAGGGTTTGGACAGTTGTACTAACCAGAAATGTTTGTGGTTATGCCCAACTCATATTTTCTTCCTAATTTTCAGTACGTATCGCCGAAAGTCCACACACACACGAAATTGTGGCCAACTTTTTTCATAAGGGAGGGGGCACACAATTGCATTTTTTTACGTTAAAATTTGTATAAGATCCTCTCATACATGAGACGAAATTTAAAGTATCAAATATATAAGTAATAAAATCAAATATCTGGAAAAGAAAATTGAATTTTTTTGATAAATGTATTAAATATATGAGCAGAGATATCATATATGTGAAAAGTGATATCAATTTTGTAAAGTGGGTCAGTGGTGCGACTCATCTTATGAATGAAACTCTCACCCAAAGTGCATATTAAAATTCTATATATTATTAAATAAAAAAATTATAATTTTATAATGTATTTTTAATAATTATACGTGTATTTTTAATATTAGTAATGAAATTATACATTATACAATGATAAAAAATATGCTCATATATAAATATAATTAAATCTTTTTATGTTATGCGTAGGTGACTAAGATTTTTATTAATAATAATTATATATTTTCGAGAATATTTATATGAGATGATAACATAAATTATTATTTTTTTATTTGGACCGTCTAAGTTTAATTTTGGGATCCATCAGTATTTATGTACCTGAATAACCGATGAGTTTAAGTACATGTATATCCTTCTCTCCGTTTGATTTTGGAAATTTTTTAATTTTTTAAACACGGCAATTAAAATAAAAAAACTTCTTGAATAAGGTCGTCTCGTTATGAGATGTAAAATTTATATTATTTTGTAATATTTTAATTTTAAAAGTATCATAAAATTAATAAATTAAAAATATTGTGCTTATACATGAGATCGTCTCATATAAATTTTTGTAATTATATGAGACTATTTTTGTAATTATATGAGACTTCATGTGTGTGACGATTTCATATGAAACGTTAGTCCATCTAAAAATTTGAGTCATATTCTTCTCTAAAACATAATTAAGTTAAAACTCTGTAAATTCATAGATCATAGTATAATTTAAGAGTTGATATTATATAAAATAAATTTTATCATTCAAAATTATTTTGTACTTTATAGTATAATAACTAATACTTTTAAATTAAATAATTAATATATTGCATATCGGTATACAATAAAACTAATTTACACAATATTATACTCTTTCCGTCCCATAGAAATTTTCATAGAAGGGAGTGCACACACTTTAATAAAAAAGAGTAATGATTGAGATTTTGAAGGATAATTTTATAAACTTTAAGAAATAAAGTAAAAAAATTTATTGGGTTGTGTGTATGTATGAGTCAAAAAGTAATGACATTTTGTGTAAATTAATGAAAATTGTAAGGGTAGAGTTTATAAAGGGTTTTCCGATTGTGAACTTATAGTGGGACGGACGAAAAAAAAGTGTAAAGAGTTTTATGGAATGGAGTGAGTATAATAAATTAAATTCATATTATATATTGTCTCATTCTATACTTGTTGTGACATTTCTTGTTTGACATAAGTTTTAATGTAAGAATTATTTAATAATATTAGTTATTTTTTTATAAGGATAGAATAATCTTTTCATCTTTAATAAGATAATTGTTTAATAGTAGAATTAAATTGGGTAAGTGTGGAAAAAATAGTAACATATTGTGTAATATTGTAGTATTTGAGGTAATAGATAAAAGTGAAAAAGTTGATTTATTATCATTTAAAGAAATTATGCAATGAATATGAAACATATTTTTTTGGCTAATGTCACAGAGTATGGAAACAATTATGGAAGAAGGGAGTAAATTTTTACGTTTACGCTTTTTTAGCAACAAAAACATGAATTTCAATAAAATTTGTTCCATAGTTATCCATGCTTATTTAAAAATGCAAATAAGTTGCGAATGCATCATTTACACTACGCCTTGTTTATTTTTTATTTTCCCTTAAAAGTTAAAACCCTTAGGTACCGATTGGTAGGTCTTATAAAGCCCATAATAGGGGTATTACAAATTAAAATATCTTTGATTGGTAGGCTTCGAATATATAATACAGATCCATTTTATTTTATGGAGAACCCGATATAACCCGGAGCGTAATACCTTGGTTTCACTGTTCCTCTTCATAAAACAAATCGACCCCCTCCGATAAATTTCTCTGGATTCAACAAAGGATTTCAAAAGGCCGATTTGCCCTCTTTGAAGGAGAAATTCAATTTTTTTAATTGATCAAGCTGTGAAATGGGTTTGGGGTGCACAGATTTGCCCTCTTCACTTTGTGCCGATGAACGGGTTCAAGGCGTCGAAGGAGATGGTCGCGACGGCGACGACCGGGTGATGGTGGTCGCGACGTCGGCGGCGAAGGAGGTGGGTCGCGACGATTGGTGATGGTGGTTGCGACGCGACGATGAAGGAGATGGGTCGCGACGATTGGTGGTGGTGGTCGCGACGTCGGCGACGAAGGAGATGGGGGTAGCGACGGCGGCGATCTGTGGTTGGAACAGGTGGTGAAATTTGGTCTTTATTTGAGTCTGCCATTGGTCGCGACGGCCCGGCAAGAAGGAGATGGGGGTCGCGGCGGCGACGATTGGTGATGGTGGTCACTATACCGGCGCGATCTGTGGTTGGAGCAGGTGGTGAAATTTGATTGTTATTTTGGGCACGGATCTGCAGAAGGGGAAGGTGGGTGCACTCATCCGCGGGTGGGTGAACTCGCCAATCTGGTGGGTGCCTTTGTAATTTTGTCATCCCAATGCCTGTGGTTAAAAATGTAATTTTATTGTTATACTGATTTTATATGGTGTACCAATCATCATATTAAATTATATCATCTTTTAATAACACCTACCAATCAAACTTGATTTATCAAATAAATTTATATGTATCTACTTTTATGAACTATCAATCAACCAAACCCTTACTAATTTTGTATTATCTCAACTCGTATAATAACCCCTACCAATCGGACCCTTAAAAGAAAATACTCCTATCTTTAATGGTAATGAAAAATATTAAAATTGTTAAATGAAAAATATTTATATCATGAGCTCCATCGTCCATAATTTATTTCCAATTTGGTTCTGACAAACAAAACATGTCAGTGATTCAGTGCTCCCCTTTCTAAAAATAAAACTGAAGACAGATTTTAGAATCTGCGGCGCACCTCAAACAAAGCATCTAGCTTTTTTTTTTTTTTTTTGAATGAATGATAATTAGTGAGCCGGTTTCAAATAAAATATTAATTTTGTAACATACGTCATCACTTTTGCATTGCCTTGTTATTTTCAATATTATGTTGAGAAATTAAATAATCTATGTGCCCCTTGGAATTTCCGAACATAGAATTTGTTGAAAACCAAAGCCGTATTTACAAAGATTCTTTTTTTTTTTTTTTTTTTTTTGGGTGGGGGTGGGGATGGGGTTGTGGGGTACTAGGTCTCATGCATCAACTAATGGAGTATTAAATAATCTATGCAAGTATAAGAAAAATAATGGTTACAGTTGGCTTTTTAGACAACAAAGGGACATGGTTCTTTCTTTATTATATGGTCAAGTTTATTTTATTTTATTTTATTCCAAATAAAATTTAACTCCTTTAATAATTTGTGATAATCATGATGAAGAAGATTGAACCCTAAAACTCATTTTCAATATAGTAAGTCAAGTCTCAACTCTTCTAACAAGGATTGACAATATATTACTTTAGATTTGGATTTAAAAATTCGAATTCATAACATAATTTGAAGGAAAAGGGTTAAGTAATTTTAGATGACAAATTTTTGTATGGATACGCCGTGAATTATTTTACTCATTCACCCACTAACTCATGCCTATTATGTTGAATTTTTTAATGTGAATTTTTATATTGTTTCACGTGAGACAATCTCACAAGAAACCCTTATTTTAAATTACATGAATTTTTAATCCATCTTCTTTTCTCAAGCTAAAATATTAATTTTTTGTAATGTTAATAATTATGAAAATATTGGAACTTCTCAAAGATATTTTATACACATTTATATACGTCTAAGATTAAATACGAGCAACATTTATCAAATATTTTATTTTCATGAAGAAATAGGGACGAAAGGCATACTTAAACTATTATAAGAGGTGGCATACTCTTCTGAGTTACGGTAGGGATTTCTTTATAAGAGATAAATTAAATTAATTATCTCTTATTTATTTATCAGCTTATATTTTTGGTATAGATTAGAAGATTTAATTTATTTGTACTCTATATATAAATACATTATTATATAACATAATAGTTTGAATGAAATTGACAAAATGATATCGCTCAAGTGGTTAGGGTTTCACTACCTTTATCCAAAGGTCGTGAGTTGAGTCACCATTTAATCGATAAGAAAAATAGTTTGAATGAAATAAAATCTCAATTTACATCTTTCTTTCCATAATGGTGTTTTTTTATCTATCCCTATTGTTGTATTAGTGTTAAATGATATATATAATATCATTCACAAATAAATGGATAGCGTATTATGGACGACACATGGGCCTGAGTGTAATTGATTTGGTAAAGGCTCACGTTATTTGCACCACTATATTTGGTAAATACATCATTTGGATGAACACACCACCCTTGTAATTAATAATTGGTGAGTACACTATCCTTAATTGCTTAAAATGTCATATCTTAATTTTGTAAAAGTTTACGAAAAATGTTTAGTACATCACTTTATTCTTCTTTCATCTCCTCCCCCTCTTTCAATTTTTCAAAATTTTGAAACTCCTCATATTTTTAAATTACCGAAGTGATGCTTGTGCTCACTGCCTCTGTCGCTATAACAATGAAATATCATTACTTTTGGAAACATACATACACACAATCCAACTCATTTCTTACTTTGTATATAAAGTTTATAAAATTACCCAAAATTCAACCCATTACTTCATTTTCTTATTTTGTGTGCCACACAAAATGGTGCAAGTTGATCCGGACGGAGAGAGAGTATTTTTCGATTTTGTTTTTTCAAATTTGGAGGGAGTGTATAATGTATTTATGAATTTGGAGGTGTAGTTACTAAAAATGAGTTTCGAGGGTTCTTTTCAAAAAACTTACTCCCTCCGTCCCATTTAAATTGCTAAAAAAGGATGTTTTTAATTTTTTATTTTTTAATACCCAAAATAGAAAAAAATAATTCTACTCACTAAATCCTCCCAAACAACACCATATGCCACTCAATTACCCTCTCAAACTAAATCAAACTTTCTCCAATAAAGTTAAAATGACACAATTACCCTCAATTTTACACCTTTTAATATTAATAAACAACCTTCTCATTAAAATTGATGTTATTTTAGCTTGATCAATAAAAATAGGATAAACAAGTACAATTGTTAAAAAAATTGAAATACTAAATCAATGTAAAAACGTGGGATCGCGAAATAAAAAAATGCACGAAACAACACTTATGCTATAAAATTATCCTACCCATACCATTTTATTCACCCAAACTACAACAATATGCATAACAAACACTATATTAACAACAAACATTATCCGATTCGATATTTAATTGAACATAATTTTTTTAAAAAAACTTTCACAATCTTTTAGGCTCCATTTGGATGGAGTCGTTTGAAATCAAGGGATTTGAGGATAATACACTATACATTTACAAATTAAAATGGAGAAAAACTAAATGAATGGATTTGCTTCACACAAATATTACTTATAAGTGAGAGAATTTCAAATACCCAACAAAACCTAGTCATTTGAAATCCTCTCACTTCTCCCACTTGTGCTTAATATTTGAGTGTATCAAATCCATTCATTTAGCTTTCTCCATTTTAGTTTGTGAGAATCATTGTATATTATACTCAAATCCTTTGATTTCAAGTCCACTCCATCCAAATGGAGCCTTATTGAAATGATGGAGGTAAACTAATAAGAATAGTATTTGACATTTTATTTGTTTACTTTAAAACAAAAATAAAAAAGTAAAGGGCGGCATATTTTTACTAAAAATGGTGGTGCAGATAACCTGGCCATTCTAATTGTGGGGCTTAGGTTTAAATTTCTTAAAGGACCATAGGCCCATCGAGTTAGTGTTATTCATCACGATACGCTTTTTTTTTTTTTTTTCCAGAAAAATGCATCATTCATACGCTATGAGACCCGATTTTGACCCGCAAAATTATTGTGTCTCAGACATAAAAATTGTATATAAACATTATTGAATTGATGACCTGGTATAATCTAGGTAAAATATGCTTTGATATTGATATAGACTACCCCGCTCTAATTCATGTGTCTCGATGAAACTTTGAGATCCTGCCATTCTTAGTCGGACATCATTTTATCAGTTTAATATTTTATGGCTTGTTTGCTTTAGTGGATAGGATAGATAAATAATTATCTCTCCTTCGTGGGCCAATTAGTCAAACTCCTCTCCATGTAGTTTCTCTAGCAGGCCGGGATCACATGAACCAGACGCATGATAAATAGGATAAAATACACATGCCTCATAATCCAACAAAGGGAACATGCCCTTAGCTTATCCTTACATGGGTACCAAACAAAACATGATAATGACTAATGAGCCTTTACGATTATGAAAACAATTTTTCCGGTTTCTTATAGGACACACAAAAGAAGCTCTTTAAATTGAAGGTCATAGCTAAAGATAATAGTTAAAACATCACTACATGACAAAACTAAAGTCATATACAACATCAACTTAGCCTGCAAAATTATACTTTGAAACAAATAAGCAGCACTTAACATGTTTTGCAACTTATAATAGCAAAGGCTGGAAATTACAATACCAATAGAGACAGTGAGCGTGTTCTGCGTATCAGAAAATTCCACTCTGCACAATTCCAGGCGAAGCTGCATAAAACATTGGGACGAAATAAATCGTAATATAAACACAAACAGATGCATCTGAATGTATCAGAGAACCACAACCAAAAGTATAGAATAGCCTCAACCACAAACTAATTGGACATTATTAGTTAAAGAAAAACCGTATAAGCAAAGCCTCAAATCCCCAAGAAATCATGACATCAGTTCAAATGAACAGCAAAGACATCAGTTCAAATGTGCAAGTTTGTGTTCATGAAAAACAGAAACCCTTGACAGAAAAAGAAGAAATGTCACAAAATTTAGCAGTATAGCTTTGCACTTATCCGAGTCCCACTCCAAATACGTTATGAATTGCCATTCACAACATCATAGGAGCAAGAGGGATACTGCTCATCAACTTCCATTCCCACTACTCGTGGAGTCTGCTACACAGATACTGCACGAATATATAACAGCAATATATAAGCCTTCAGAAGTAAGCAAGCAAGATTAAGAAGCTTTAACAAGCTTAAACAACTGTCGATATCCCTAAGCAACAATAAAGGAAAAAAGGGTCATAGCAAACATCATAATACGAAGTACTACGAAGGCAACTTGAACCACCTTTTACAAGTATCAGTTATAGTGTAATTCGCTCATCTCTTTCTACCACCACGTTCTCTAAGGGAAAGAGATAGTGTCTCTCCAGGTGCAACATTGTAATAAGCAAGAGATAAATTATCCTTGAGAAAACCAGCCTTCCCACTCAGTTTCTGTTTGTTTGCAGGAAGCTGCGTCTCCCCTGCGATTTTCTCCTTCAAACTGCCAACTGTTTCAGATAATGATTGCACAGCAATCTCCAGCACTTGCCCTTTGAGATTTCCTTCATCCACATTAGGTACTGATATACTGATACGAGAGGGCCCCTGCAACCATTACATATCATGATAAACAATATATTAAACACAATTCATAAGTACATCTAAAATCAACACTTGATATAAATGATAGCATTGAGAGAGGAAGAAACACAATACCGGATGCTGAGCCAGAAATTGATCTTCAGGAATGAGCATAGAGTCATCAAGCCTTTGCCTCTTTGGCTCGGGCTCCTCGGGCAGGGGTGGAGGGGCCTCCTCAGGTGGGGGTGGCGGAGGCATGCTACCCTGTGGCATAGGTGGTGGGGGAACCATAGACATGCCTGGTTGGGACATAGGCATAGGAGCATAAGCCCTAGGACCTCCTAAAGGGGTGTATTGTGCTCCTGGTGGAGGTGGAACAGGGATGTTAGGTGAGTTCTGAGGCATAGATGGCGGCATTAGAGGGCGGTTACCCATATAATGTTGCCCATGATGCATCATATTCATTTGCATTGAAGGAGGTGGGGGCCTCATAGAAGGAATCATGTTGACAACCGGAGGCCCAGGCGGCAGTGGGGGTAAGCCACCTCCACCACTGGTAGGAATCGAGTATTGGACCAAATGGGAGGCCTGGGGATATTCAAGGCAAGACCAGGTGGTGGAGGCAGTGGCCTAATCGATGACATAGGGGTGGGGGTGCAGGACCTGCAAGGTTTCTACCATCATTGTTCAAAGCATCAGTCATGTCTTCACCATTATTCTGAGACATGGCCTGGCTAGCTGTGCGACCGATGCTTCCTGTGTGACCATCCCATATGACCTGTTTCGGCTGTTCATCTTTCTTTTTTCAATCTCGGCCTTCACAGCATTAGAAACTTCTTCCTCTGTGGTGCCAAAGATATCAGGACGAAGTCTTGCAAGTCCCACAATATTCTTGGAAATCTCATCATCTTGTGCAAGGGTAGTCTCTCTAATCTTGGCAAACATTCTGTCCTTCTGCTCCTTGTACTTGGGATCAATCAGAGAAATCCTCATGTGCTCAGACATCTCATTAATGGGAATTATTTCACCAGTAATTGGAGAGACGACATATTTCGTAGGATCTCTTTCAACTGGAATTCTATCCTCAGGCCTCTTCCAGTTTTTCACAATTCTCATGGGAGCTTCTTGATCTTCTTGAGGAGACACCTTCGCCTCATTATTTGTTGCATCACCACCATTCTCTTCCAGAGTAGCAGCCCGCATGCCCTCCTCAACCATTTGGATCTCTTCTTCATCCATATCCATTTCCACCTCCTTGCTAGGCTCAACAACATCTTCCTCTTCCATAGCAGAAATCTTGCTTCTCCTTATCACTTCTTCCAGAGTCATCGGAGGAGGTAAGTCCTCATCCTCATCATCAACAAAGTCAATCGACTCAACCACAACAAAATCATGCCAATCAATCATAGCCATCTGCAGTCGCTCCTGCTCTATCTCATCTTCAGCTTTCTGCCTAGCCTGCTCCTGCGACCGTTCCCATTCAAGGCGATGCAAGCATCGTTCAAGGACAGTTGTCATATCAGCAACACTATTTTTCAGCTTATCAGTTAGCCCTTTAGGAGGCATCAACACCTTAGAATATGCATCAGCCAGGGATGTAAAGAACATGAACATACTATGTGTTGGCCTCAGAAAATGAAACTGAGGATTATTGCCCTCTCTACTAGTCAAACCAGTTAAAAAAAAGACTTCCCATTTCGTGCAACAAACTGGGCAGTGAGCTTAATCATATCCAGTTCCTCCCCGTGATCCCTTCAGGAAGCCTAACAGTGTATTGTTCAGCCTCCGGAGGCTCGAGAACCTTACGAACAGGTCTGAATTGGGCAGATGGGTCAGGTTTTGCTGAAGCATCTGTTGCATCAGCACCCAGAGAAGCTGATTCAGGTGCCAGCTCAGCTGGTTGTAGAGGCTGTTGGCCCGAAGATTGATTCTGCGCTCGAGCTTCAGCCAGGCGGTGCTGGTAGTAAGCATGGTAAGGATCGGAGGCGCGTAAGAAATTGAATTTCGGGTTCCCTTCATTGTTAGCAATAATTCTTTTCTCAAATTCGGGTCCATTCTTAGCCACAAATTGAGAAGTTTTATCTACAATGTTTCTGATATCTGGAGGTGGGTATATAATTCCTATAGTTCTTGTATGGGTTGCTACAGATGCTGGAGCTGAGTTGTTAGATTTATCATCAGCATCATCAATCTTTTTCTCATCATCAGAATTAGAGTCCACCACTTGTGCCAGCGGTAAGGGACCCAGATTCCCATCAACGGGCGGCGCTGGGAGGGGCAATATTGGCAACGAACCCAACATTTTTCAATCTGTAAATTATGCTACTCGATAAACTAGTCGATTTACTGGCACACTTCGCCGGAAACTTGTATTCAAGCTAAAACAGACCAGAAAGAAAGGAAAGAGAGTTACCTTCAAGTTCGATCCCGCAAATTTTGATGTCGATTCTTGCCCCAATTTTTGTGAATTAATTGGGGGCTCTAGTGCGCCGAAAATCTAGACATAAATTGAAGACGGGAAAAATGAGGAGAGAAGTTCGCGTAGGTGAGTTCACTCTGGATCCTTCCCCTAATTTTGATTCTTGCCCTAATTTCTGTCCTAGGGATCAAACAGGCTTTACATATATATGGGCATGGGCCTTGCAGGGAAGACTTTCCGTCAAGCCCAAAATATCCTGTTTTAAAACTTTTAGTGGCTTGTAGACATGTTTAACAATAAGATAAAAACCTAATTTATCCTTATTTTATTACTAAAAATATCTACCAAATGGTACTAATAAAAAAATTTGGGTGTGTATCTAATAATCTCGTAAAATAGGGTGAGTACATTAATAGAGTAGGTGAATGGAGGTATGGATGGTGTGGGGCCGGATAAAAACATAGGTTGGGCCGGCTACAATATATAGGCCCAAAAACTTAGCTAAGGCCCAAAGATCTAAACCAGCAGCGGCTACTCAATCTTCAAAGCTCAGTTCGAAAATCGAACTTCGACGCTTTCTGTTGCCGCTATAAAAGAACTCGATTGCCGGAAAATCGGAAAACCAGTATCTATGGAGGAGGCTACCCCTACTGGCGGCGCAGAGGCTACTCCGAATAATACCATTTACATTAACAATATCAACGAGAAAATCAAGCTCGACGGTATGTTTCTAATGCCGCTGTGATTTTTTAGTGGAAATATTTGCAATTGTTCTTGTTTTGGTTAATTTTCGATATTTCTGTTGCTAGAATTGAAAAAATCGCTTACCGCGGTGTTTTCGCAATTCGGGAAAATACTGGAAGTTTTGGCGTTCAAAACCCTAAAGCACAAGGGCCAAGCATGGGTTGTATTTGAGGAGGTTTCTTCGGCTACTAATGCGCTTCGTAATTTGCAGGGATTTCCATTCTACGATAAACCAATGGTATTTTGTTAATCACTTTATTTCTCTCTTAAACTGTATGCTCTTGGATTGGATATTTCGCCACTGATTGTACCTATATTTTGTTAACTTAAGGAATATAATTTTGTTTCTTATTGGGGAAAAACAACAAAACTATGTTTTAATAGTTGAAAAAGGGAGAAAAAAATTCTCCTAATGTATTATTCAAATTTTGGTTAGTGGAGCACATGTTTTACTTGAGCAGATATACTGTAGGGTTATGAGCACTCCAAAAACTACGGTAGGGCTGTCATCTTATTATTCTTCTTATGTTGGATTACATTGAAGTCCCTCAGCCTCTTTTTAATAGAGAAAGATCAAAGATGGTAGTTTGACACTCTCAGCTTTGACAATTGACACCAGTGGTAGAAGTGCTGTAACTAATGGTACAGATGTGGAAATGATAGATGAGTTCATATATATGAGTAAAATTGGTTAATAGAGAAGGATTTGGTTTTGACTTTAGAACCGATCCACTGGCAGATTGAAAAGAATAAATATAACTAATACAAGGCTTTTTGAAGTAAAAGCGAAATATTAACTTCTTGAAAGGTTATCAAGTTCATCTCCTCTATAAGTTGTTTTAAATTGGGTATTAAGGATTCATACTTATATGCATTACAGTACCAAACTGTCAATAAAATAATGAATTAAACATTTGAGTCCTCTTCTCTCTCCCTCTTGTTTGCATATGATGTTTCTCAGTTGTATATGTGGGGTTTCTCTGCAAATATATGATGGTGGGTCTCCTGAGACTTAAGCAGTCAGTGAGGGTGATCAGTGAAATTAAGGCTTCAAGCATTCATTTTCTCACTCTCATTGCTTTTCTGTTAGGGTGGTGTTGTTTGGAGAAACATGTAATATCAGTGCTAACTAGACTCGTCACCACATTTTTAAAACATTGCATTTTCCTTTTTTTTTTTTGTCCTGGTAAAGTTCTGATAAGTTATGCTGACCTCTGTTTATTGGGTTTAAAAGTATGTACATTATGCTTATTGCAGCGAATACAATACGCGAAAACAAAATCTGATATCATAGCGAAGGCAGATGGTACTTTTGTGCCTCGAGAAAAGAGAAAGAGGCACGATGACAGAGGTAAGGCATCTTTCTATGCTTCATTTGACATATCAAAAGGGAAAGCATGAGCGTTTTCGAGATTGTGTATGCATGTCATTGAGATGTATCAACCAACCCAAAGTTTCTACTTCTATCTAGCCAAATGATTTATTCTGGCCAGAACCATATTGACGTCTCACCAATTACCCCATTGCAAATACTATAATGATAGTGGACTAGACTTAATATTTTTAGTTGTCGTGAAATCAAGTATATTTGGCCCTAAAACTACATAATGCCAATGAATTCTGTCCGTGCATGGATGCTATCTAATTAACTATGTTAAAGTTTTAAATTTTTTATATTAAAAGATTCTGCAATAGGAACAAACTTCTGTAAATATAATTGAGGTCGAAATCGAGTAATATATGGGCCTCAGGGTACTGAAAATTTGATCATTGCAACAAAATTTGTCTATGCATAAATGCTACCTAAGGAACTGATCAAATTTGTTGCACTTATAAACGCTACAATGAATTAAATTGAAGTTGAAATCAACCAGACATTTGGCAGTGATAATTGCAATTATAGTTTGTATATCATAAGGATACTTAATTAACTGTGTTAATAAAATTAAACACTTTGTAGGAAGATCAGGATTTTCATTATAACCAGAAGTAAAAACCTCAAAATTCAATTGTTAGTTATCATCTGATTGTATGCATCATTAGCAACTAGGTGTCAACTTCTCCACACTTAGCAACCATTTCCAAACTTATGGGTGACTTATGTGGTATATGATATTGCAGATAGAAAAACGAAACCTTAATCATATCTATTGCACTCATTGTTCTTGCTGCACTTTTCTTTGTGTGTTTGTATTTCAGGAAGAAAGAAAAAGGAGCAGCACGATGCTAACCAAGCAGCATCGGGTCCCGCATACGCTGGTGCCTATGGTGGAGCCCCTCCTGTAAGTGTCTAATAAAGGACAAATCATTCTCTATATCATATAGATTTTAGTGAATATCAACTCTAGCTTAACTAAGTTCTGGTTTTCATGTTTTTTTTTCTCTGTTGATGTCGTTAGTTCTGACTTTGATTTGATTTTTTTAAATTTTTTCTTCCCTTCAACATTTTATTAAGCATCCTATATCATGTGGTGCAGTTATCTCAAATACCATACTCGGGTGGTAGAGCCGTCCCAGAGGGTCCGGCCCCACCAAATAACATCTTGTTCATCCAGAATCTTCCTCACCAGACAACGTCTATGATGCTACAAATGCTTTTCAGTCAGTGTCCTGGATTTAAGGAAGTTAGGATGATTGAAGCAAAGCCCGAATTGCATTCGTAGAATATGAAAACGAGATGCAGTCAACAGTTGCAATGCAGGGGCTTCAGGGATTTAAGGTTACCGATGAGTATCCTATGTTGATTACCTTTGCAAAGAAGTAGATGAAGCTCTCCTGCTTTTGGTCTGTGCGGATAAATTGATTGTGATTTTTAACCCGGGGTTCAGGTCCCAGTTGTACCAGTGTAAACTTAGTGTAGTTACTTGGTAGAAATTATGAATTTCTTTATGAATGCAACTACTTTATATTTGTTTGCCTAAATTACGTCTCCAGTTAGATAGAGCTTGTTTTTATGACATCGGATTATCTTATTGGCCTCTATTTCCACCCTTGTTTTTTCTAAATGTACCTACTTTTTGCACCATAATTTATATCTACTGTTATTTGGAGCCAGAATTGTTGTTTTGCAGCCGGATTTTGATATTTTATAACCTCCGTTTTTTTTCTGAATAATGCCCCAATTTTTAATTTTCTTTTAAACTATTGAGGTGTACTATCAATTCTGAACTAACACCTCAAGTCATGTTATCAGCTAAAAGTGACGCCGAAGTTCTTATAAATCATCTACAGAACCAATTTCTTCTAAAAAATAATAATCCCTTCATCCCATAAAAGTTACGTAAAGGGAGAGCACACAAATTTTAAAAATAAAAGAAAGAGTAAGACTTTGAGAGTTAATTTCATAAATTTTTATGCAAGTGACAACATTAGTTTCATTATGCGTATGGGTGGACTCAAAATTTAATATTTGTGTAAAATTAAAGATATTATAAAGATGGAGTTTATAAAGAAGCTTTTCAGTTCAAGAGTATAAAAGATATTATATTACAGACGAAAAAAAAATATAAAAATAGTATTATATTTATAAGACTAAGGAGTACTACCTAACGTGGTACACGTCCATCAAAGATAAATGTTGCCTGATAAAACGTCATGAAAGTGTCAATCTTCTAGCTCGATGAACACGTCCACAATGCTAGATTATAGTAAGATTAAAATAACATCGAAATACACAATAGTTAAACTTTCTCCAACTCAATATTATGTTTCTCTAATTGGTTTTCCAACTCGATTCTCCATCCTTGGATCAGTCCCTCTTGCTTTTTGATAAGCTCGGTCTTTACTTTCAGCTCTTCTTCCATCATAGCAATCTCCTAAAGAAGAAGATACATCATCGATTTGCAAAGTTATCAGAAACTTTAATAAGGTAAGCCATATACCATGTGCTAATCAAGATTAATCAGTGGATCACCTTCTCTAAGGTTTCTGCTCTGGTCGGTTGATCCTCTCGTTGCAAACTAATGAAATAAAGTTGAAGCTTTTTAGCGGCCTCCATGAAGTCTCTAGCATGCCTCTCAACATCAACTAGTCCAATTAAAAATATGTTAGGTCTCCATATAGTTAGATACACTATTTCTCATGTAGTTTTTAACATTTTACAATTTGGGGATCAAAATTAACTAAACAAGAAAAGCCTTTATAAACAGTTTTCATTTCATTAGGGGTACCTCAAAACCTGAATAAGATACAGGTAGGTCGAAATCACTTACTACGGAGAAACTGAAATTCTGTTATGAAAATTTGAGATAAATGTACTAGTCAAACTGATGAATACAAATAGAATTTCCTGCTCAAGTCTAACTCCCCAAACAAAACAAGAAATATTTGCTTACAGTTATTCTTTTAGAGTTTTTCCACTTTAAAAATTTAAGATGTTCTAAAAGTGAAAAAAAAATCTAGTATCAAAACACAAACAAAGTATATAGGCAAAGTCTTGCTCACTTTGATGAGAAGGATGGGGAGAACGATCAATTGCTTGAAGTTCTCTAGCAGGCAAGCAAGGTAACAGAGCAGTCTCCAATGCCACCACATATGAGATCATGTCTTCTTGTGAAGGAGGAGAAGAATGTGATTGCGGATCATGTTCAGACATATTTGACCTTCAAAGAAAGGTTACCAGTCTCAACGCTCAAACTAAAGGGAAACATAACAAGCCTTATGAATAAAGTTCAAATGATAGAATTAAATTTGAAAGAGTTAATGTATGTTTACAAAAATTTAGCTAAATGACAGCACGAATGTTCTCGCAAATAGCTTGTAAACTTCGGATGCGATTCTAATTCGGACTGCCAAACACAATCACAGACTCCACTAACTCAAAACAGGCAATAAGAATGTGGCATTACAAAGCAACAAAAGATCCACATGGAATTGAAAATCATTTTCTATGGAGGACGTCTCATCATTGAAATAGTACGAGTTCAAGAAGGCGAACTGGCAAATAATCGTCATAAACTATTCAACAAACACCTGGTGTGCATGCGACAAATTTGGGGGCAAGATAAACCAACAGCAAGGAAACTCAATTCTCCCCCTTAGTACATATTTCTTGGAACCTGCATAAACTCTCTCCTCAACCCATTTATAGTATGGATGATCACAATCATTCTCCCAAATGACAAAGATGATAGAATATTTGGATTCCAAATTCAAGATTTCAAAAATACCTGATCAGCGCAATCGAGGAGATGTTCAATCGTAACAATCAAGCTCTTTACACAATTCATCAACCAATCAACAAAATCAAACAAAGCACCAGGAGTGGAGGGCACAATTTTTTTTTTTAAAGAAATTGGAAGCTATCCTCCAGCACCGTTTCTTGGACAATAAACGATGTCGTTTGAGGCCAAAATTTTGATTGAGGTCGCCAATTTTATTGACACTCTTTTTTCTTTTACTTTTATTTTAAAATTTCCAATTTATTATTTTTTCTTCCTTTTCATTCAAATATATATAAGTTTTTTAGTCAGAACAATATTGTTAAATTACCTGTAAAGAGGATGATGCAATAATTTTAAATTATTGAAATATAATTAATTTTCATATGGCATATATATATATATATATATATATATATATATATATATATAAAAGTCATCATCAAAACAAAAATATTCACTACTCACTTTTCACCTCAAAATGCCCTTCCAACCTCCATCCCACAAAATGAGTTTCACTACACCATCATTATTATGGCCACCTTCCAACCTCCATCCCACTTTTGATCGACAAAACGATTGATTGTTCCAATTTTTTAAACGGAATAACATGGACATATTGTGGCGAAACATCTAATATTTTTTCTGAACAATTTCAAGGGGGTGAGGAGGGTGGGTGGTCATGAATGCATCATTATGGGCAAGTTAAAATTCTTATTGAGAAGTCTTATCTACAATGTTTCTGATATCTGGAGGTGGGTATATAATTCCTATAGTTCTTGTATGGGTTGCTACAGATGTTGGAGCTGAGTTGTTAGATTTATCATCAGCATCATCAATCTTTTTCTCATCATCAGAATTAGAGTCCACCACTTGTGCCAGCGGTAAGGGACCCAGATTCCCATCAACGGGCGGCGCTGGGAGGGGCAATATTGGCAATGAACCCAACATTTTTCAATCTGTAAATTATGCTACTCGATAAACTAGTCGATTTACCGGCGCACTTCGCCGGAAACTAGTATTCAAGCTAAAACAGGCAAAGAAAGAAAGGAAAGAGACTTACCTTCAAGTTCGATCCCGCAAATGTTGATGTCGATTCTTGCCCCAATTTTTGTGAATTAATTGGGGGCTCTAGTGCACCGAAAATCTAGCCATAAATTGAAGACGGGAAAAATGACGAGAGATGTTCACTTTCGATTCTTCCCTAATTTTGATTCTTGCCCTGATTTCTGTGCTATGGATCAAATGGACTTTTACATATAGGCCCAACTATCTACACCTTCAATATTATTAGATGTACCCACCTCTATTATCTATTATTTTAATGTATTTATAAAAGGACTAATTTGCCCTAACTTGATATTACTTGATACACCCATCTTGCAAAAGAGTTACTCGCATTCAATTTGAATGATCGATCATTCAGGACTTCACGTCGGGAAAATTCGCGTTCGCTGCCAGTCGGGTAAATGTCGAGCACGAGAGGAACCTCTATGGAATACTTGTGTAAGTATCTTTAGTTACTCAACTATACAATATTGAATGTATGTACTCTTTTTGTATGTATGAAAATGTATAATACATTTGTATTGAATGCATGAAAATGTATATACTCTATTTGAATGTTGTTATTTGTATATATTTGAGATATTGTGTATGAAGTGTTTGTATTTTTAGCCTAGAAGTACGATTAGAACATGGGTATAGTTGTTCCTGCATTTTTTAAAAAATTTATCAAACCACACTTTGATTTTCGAACTGGTTTGCGAATTATACTTAGGGTTTCGACATATTATTTCCGAAAATATGAGCATATTTCGATCACTTCTTGCCGAATTATTTTCGACAATACTTTGTCGAAATATCGATCATTTTTCGACAAACTTTAGTCGAATTTTGAAATTGTTGTTTTAAAAAATTGTGTGATGTTTCATATGATATTTTTGAAATAAATGTAATTTTTACAACTATTTCTTTGACGAGCAAACTGTTTATTATTTCTTTCAAAATTTGGTGGATGATGGTGATTATATGCCATCAATGGGTTATTTGGTTGCATCGGCGTATAATGTGGTCTTCATTACACTATCAAATAGTTTGTTATTCACCTTCCTCCCCATGAGAAAAGTTTTCGGTCTCCCAAATCAATTTGTATGGGAATTGTGAATAACAACCACTTTGCACCAGTACCATTAGAAGATCTTGATGGATGGAAAGAAGCTTACAAAAAGCCAAATCAATTAGTTAGTTGATTTTTATAACTCCTTTTGTAAATCATATGGCTAGCTAGAATCCATGGAAAAACTTATTTTTGTACATCATATGGCAAGGTAGCTGAAAGAGTGTGATCACTCCTTTTGTAAATCATATGGCTAGATAGAATCCATGGAAAACTCATTTTGTACAACATATGCCAAGTTATTTGATAATTTTTTTGGGTAAATGTCTATTTTATTTCATGTAATTGTATTATGAAATAGGAAACAAAATCTGAATCTTATGCTCTTATTTTCGAAAAGACTTTGTCGAATATTATGTTACGTTTTAAAAATAATCAGTTTAAAAATATGAAACATTTCGACAAATATTTGTTGAAAATGTAAGGAGAAAAACTAAGAAATCTTCTCGTCTCTTATTTTCGAATATATTTTGTCAAAATTTGTACACACTTTCGGATATATTTTTTGAAACCTTGAGTATTTAAATTACGGAATCTTACGTATTCTTTTTTTCGGAAAATATTTGTCAAAATTTATGAAACATTTCGACACAAATTTGTTGAAAATCTAAGGAAAAAAATATGAAATCTCCTGTCCCTTGTTTTCGGAAAAGATTTGTCGAAATTTGTACACACATTCGGATATATTTTTTCAAACCCTAAGCAATAAAATTACGAAATCTATTATCTTCTTTTTTCTAAAAATATTTGTAAATTTATGAAACATTTCGACACAAATTTGTCGAAAATCCGAACAAAAAAAAAAGATGTCTTCGCCTCTTATTTTCGGACAAAATATTTTGAAATATATGTACGATTTCGTATAGAATTTATCGAAGTAATGCATCTTTTCAACCAAATTTTATCAAAATCCCGACTAATTTGTCCTATTTCGACTAAACTTTTATAACAATAAAATAGAGCAACACATCCAAAATAACAACAAAACATAACACATCCAATTTTAGAAAATCCAAAGTATCAAGTCAAGTTTACACTTTCATAGGTTCCATCCAAATTTAACACAAGTTCACAAAAATAACATAATATCAACGAAACCATAATATCAAGTTTAACAAAACATAACACGAATTATATCCCAAGTCATGTACGCCTTCCCCTTCCCCTTCCTCTACTTTTGCCTCTGCCCTACATTTGCTTGTGCTTGTGCCTCTTGAAGAGCTAGTTGATGATCGTACTTGGTCTCGGTCAGCTGGAGAACTTTACATGCAACTTCCATTGTTTCTCCAAATTCCTTCAATGTCGGTGAATTTCCACACCTCCGTCTCTCCACTAATGGAACCATCATCCTTTGTGCTACACTCGATCATAAGCCATGCATCGAGATACATATGTACATTATATTGTTTCATACATACATATGTACAATAAATACATTTTTAAATATATATGGCTCATACATTACAATTTGGCACAACATAGTTTTTCATTAAACAAACAAAATGTACCAAAGAAAATCATTTCCACTTAACAGGCATTTCATCAAACACATGAGGGCTCCATTAACAAGCATTATTTAGTGTCATTAACAAGCAAAATGTATAAAAAAAAATCATTTCCACTTAACAGACATTTCATCAAACACATAGAGGGCTTAATTAACAAATATTATCTAATCTCATTAGCAAGCAAAATGTATCAAAAAAAATATATTTAAGCTACAAAGAATTACATCGGACACATAGGGTGCATCATTTTTGCAACGTAAAAAAGAAGAAGAAAGAAACCTAACCGGTGGTTTCCGGGGTCGTCGACTCCGGCGGTGGTGGGTGGCATTTTCATTCTTCTTTCTTCTTCTTTGTGTTCGTCCACGCTTTCTTTTCTCTCTGTGAACTTGGTCTTCCAACGATCATATACGTCTAGATGAGTGTACCATAAAATTGAGGAATGAAGGGAAATTAGAACTAGGGGTAATGTAGGGAATTAGGGGGTGTGTATCTAATAATTTAAAAAAATGGTGGGTAGATCTATAAAGTGGGTAGATCTAATAATGTTGGAGGTGTAGATAGTCTGGGCCTTACATATATATGGGCATGGGCCTTCGGGAAGACTTTCGGCCAAGCCCAAAATATCCTGTTTTAAAACTTTTATGAGCTTCAAATTTTATTAGGCGCAGGTTATCTGCACACACATTTTTTTGTTAGAACACCCACCAATAATTTCTTTTATCCGTCTCGATACATGTGAAAAATACAATGTTGCCCTTTTCAACTCAAAGGAATTTATACATTAAAATCCTAATTTCCACACCCACAATCGTCATCGAGACACCACCGAGTTGCACCGAATCACCATTGAGTTACCACCGAATTACCACCGAGACAACACAATAAATACAAAATTTCATCACAAGAAAAATAAAATTTATGTTCGAATTTTCATTTCGAATAAATACAAAATTTTCGAATTATTTTTCCGAAAAAATACAAAAATATCGAAAAATTTAAACGAACATCATAATTTTGATTTTTTTTTGAAAATATTCAAACATTTCAGAATTCTTTTACGAAAAAATAGATATTTTCGAGAGAAAAAACGCAAAAATATAGATCTCGAAAAAATTCAAATTAGACCAAAAAGGCACGAATACTTACCGGTGGTTGGAGGCGGTGGCGGCGGCGTAGAGGACGGCGGCTGGTAGGCGCGCAAACGGCGGTGGAGGAGGGAGGAGAGAAAGGAAAGGCCGCGAACGGCGGTGGGAGAGAGAGAGACGGCGTTAGCGGGTAGAAGAGTGAGAGAGAGAGGACCGAGACAAGCGACGGTGGGGCGGCACAAACAGCGGTGGGCGGCGGGCGTGGTGGGCTGTGGATCGGTATTGGGCGGTGGGCGGTGAGTGAAAAAAAAAAAGAGAAAGAAAGGGGGAGCGGGCAGAGGGGAGGAAAAGAAAGCTGTTGGAGAAAAATAGGGTTTTAGGTAGAGGAGAAATATAATATTGTTTGATGAGTGTACTTTCGATAAATAAGGTGTGTGTTCATTACGTGGGTATACTAAATAAAAATGTGTGTGCATATAACCTTTGGGCCATTTTATTAACTTACTAAATTATCTCAATAGTTTATCTTAATTTATAATATGCTCAAGGGACCGACACTATCATTTTTATTGGATCTATCCACCTCAATTATGTATTATTTTAATATAATTATAAAATAACTAACTTACTCTAAACTAATATTGACTTTATTGAAGACGAAGTGGTATAGCTCAAGTGGTTAGAGCTTCACTATATATTACCTAAAGGTCATGAAATTGAGTCACTCTTTCTTTGATAAAAAAAAATAGACATTATTGATCTGTCAAAAAAAAAAAAAAAAAAAAATTTACATTATTGATACATCCACCCACTTTGCAACAGAGATACATACATTTATTTTAAATATCAATCATTCATCGTGAAAACCAAAAGTCATGACCACGACTATCGTTTGTATATATTTTGGATATTATGTATGACATATTTGTATTTTTAGCCTACAAGTACGGTGGGAACTGTGTTCTAATTGTTCTCGAATTCTTTCAACATATACCATGTGCTGATTATATGCTAATCAAGATTAATCATTGGATCACCTTTCTAAGGTTTCTGCTCTGGTCGGTTGATCCTCTCGTTGCAAACTAATGAAATAAAGTTGAAGCTTTTAGCGGCCTCCATGAAGTCCCTAGCACGCCTCTTAACATCAACTAATGCAATTAAAAATATGTTAGGTCTACATATAGTTCGATACACTATTTCTAATTAAAAAAGGATCAACGGGACGATCCCAGTAAAAAAGGGTCAGCGGGACGACCTGTCAACTAATCGCATGCACGGCGTTGTTGGAGGAGTCATCTCATTGACACATGAAAAATGACGGTGTTCGAGCTAGCGGCGGCCAACGGCGGAAGGCGGGCGGCGGCCGCAACCGCGACAAAAGGCGCGCAGAGGCCGTCTTGTTCTTCCTTCTTATTTCTATCTCTAGATTTATGTTGAAAATTTGTGATTAAATGAATTATGCAAAAGAGAGGAAGAAAGAGGGATGAGTTTGATTTGGGGAGGAGAGTGTGAGAATGAGATTATAGATGGAGGCTTCTGAGTTCTAGATGCTAACAAAAATTGAGAGTGAGAGAAAAGAGAGAGACTTTCACTTTCTCTTTCTAACTTCGACTTCACTCCACTCGACTAAAAGTATATTTATTTTGAACCCTAAAGTAAATGAAAAAGTTTAAGACAAAATAACAACTAAAAGAAACAATGGACTAAAAGTAAAAAAAAAAATAGTATCCAAAGAGTAAAATAGTGAAAAAAATTACTTGAACAAAGTAAGGCTCCATTTGGATGGAGTGGATTTGAAATCAATGGATTTGAAGATAATATAACATGCATTCACACAAACTAAAATGAAGAAAAACTAAATGAATGGATTTGATTCACTCAAATATTAAGCACAAGTGGGAGAAGTGAGAGGATTTCAAATGACTAGATTCTGTTGAGTATTTGAAATCCTCCCACTTATAAGTAATATTTGTGTGAATCAAATCCATTCATTTAGTTTTTCTCCATTTTAATTTGTAAATGTATGATGTATTATCCTCAAATCCATTTGATTTCAACGACTCCATCCAAATCGTTCTAAAAGAAAACGAAAATATGGGAATCAGGATTGTATTTTTCTACAAATACAAAATATATTCAAATATGGGGTTGACTTGCGTAGGACAATTTCACAGATCCTATTTTACAAAATGATTCTATATTTAACCATATGAAGATCAAGCCAACTCAACCCATTTTTTTTTTTCTTTTCGAACAAAACACAACTGAACCCATGAGTCTTTGTCTACAAAAGGGAGACGCCAGGAGAAATCATTCAACTTCATTTACCATGAACTTAACCTAAGATGGATGCATTTCTTAAGTTTGAGACCCACCAATTGTGACACAAAAAAATTAAAGAAAAAGGCTTTTCATTTACCAGAAAGTATCAGAGATACAGAAAAAAAAACGACAATAATTCTCCAACGTTATCACTTGAAGTTGAATTTCACATGGACAAGATAACGCATTCTAATCTGCTCCACATTGTACACTATGAACTCATTGTAAAGCAAAGAACCCTGCAACACAAAAAGCAAAGCAACTATTTAGGGCCAAATCTATTTTGCTTTCCGAGCTAAACTCTCCCACTATAATTAATTAAATTAACAAGAAAACTTGCACAAAACCGTCTCATATTACTTTGATTTTTGAAAAGTACATTTTGATGTATAAGAAGATCTCATGCAAGATTTTTTTACTAGATAAGGAATTGCAGGATGGAATTTATTTGCAAATGATATTTCAGAAAATAACATAAAATGCACGACCTTGGAACGTCCTTGCTCTTTCGGTCTTCCTAAAGGAACAACGACACCATCTTCAAGCATTTGAGCCTCTTTAACATCTGGGGCAGTGGCACCAACTCCTTTCGTGCTGTTAAAATTTGATTCCCATATTTCTAATGAGGTATGTTTTCGTACAACAGAGAATAATGTGGATGATAACTTACAGGAAAATATAATAGTAGAAAAATATTCAAGATTCTGCGACATTTTTATATTTTTTCTAATTCTTATAAAACTATCAATTTAGTCGTAATAATTGAGTGCAATTTTGATCAGTTTATTTTGATAATAAAAATGAGTGTATTTGTTGAAGACAGAGAAATGATTTTAATGCTATTAGGCATTTTAATAATGCTATACCAAGTGAATTGTGTCCAATTTAGTAAATATTCATTATTCACACTACCCATAAATATGCAATTAAACACACTTACAAAACACATCCATATGTATGCATGTATATATTTTACCACGTCATTTAAAAGATTGAGGCAATTAAGATGATATGTAATTTGAATACATAAAAACAGTTTTATATTCCTACACATTAATGCACTAAACTTTGGATTTTAAAATTTATTTTTGTTGATTTACATTTAAGTAACTCAAAAATGGTAAAAATTTTAAATGCGATTGAATGTAATTAAACATAACATCAAACCTGAGCTTTCCAGGAGGCAACTTGTCAGCGTTATAGTTGCTTGATAGCAGCTCAGCCATGTCTCCCAAAGCTACCTGCAGAGCAACTCATACACAACGAATATTGTCAATAGTAAATTCATTTAAAAAAAAAAAAAAGATAAGATACTGAAATATGATATGCTCTTTGCATTCTCACCTCACATAAAAGCAGCACGCCATCACTGGCAGATTTAGTTGAACAGCAATAGTTAGCACTTTTTGAGAACATATCAGCAAAATAAACGCCTTTGCCAAACATGTAACCTGTTGCAGGTGCTTCTGGAGGAGCAATACGCAAACCTGGTTTTTTTTTTTTCAGACGAAGTGAAATAATTTAATATATACTGCAAGAATAAGTTCTATGCTGAAACTACTGATAAATATGATGGAACTAAACTAGCCTTGCGACAAGATTCCAGTCCAGTTTGTGAGTCGGGAACCATGCCACAGAAGCATTCTGTTTTTTTCTCCTGAAAACTGCCAATCAGAATATGGGAAACTCATCACACTTCAATGAAGAATGATAAAAAGAAAATAATCTTAGTTGTGTAAAAAAATTAGGTAACAAATTTGAGTTGTTCACCTTGTGAAAGCGTTCAGTTTCACCCTCTCTTGACACCTTAAATATCTGAACAATATCAACACCATAACCTGAATGTGTCTTTGCATGAGTGTTCTTTGTGTATTTCTCTATCTGAGAAATAAAGATGTTTTAAATAGTTAATTGTAATACACTAAAACCAAATATTGAATAATACTTTTTGATAGTGAAGAGTCTAAATGCTAATGAAGCATGAAAATCTTAATTTATACATTATATAAGAACAAAGAATAAGCGTCTGATTACCATAGAATATTCCTTAGAATGAACTTCAAGTGGCATGAGTTCACAATTAAGCCGCCGATAATGAGAATACAGGGGATCCTAAAAGCCAAAGTCAACAGTATCAAAAGAGATAACTCCTTAAGATAACTTTAGAAAATAGGCAAGCAGCTTAAATGCAATTACGAAATGAGAGAAGAAATCACTCTACAGAGATGTTGACTTTGAGGTTAAAATATTGATTAGATTGTTGGGGAAAATCGGATAATTAAGTCTATTAGATACAGAGCAACAAGGCCATAGATGATGTACCTCCGCATCAGCATCATCCTCAATCAGCTTCATTGCAACCTCAATTTCAGCAAGTGCTTCAACCTATCATTTTTGCAAGAATTAGATAGAAAAAATATCCAGCTTAAAATTGATGCAGAAGCTAAAACTCATGCTAGATGACTCTTTAGTAACACACAGTGCATACTAAATTTTTCACTAACAGGCCAAATACCCAGTATCTTAGGCCATAAAGTCAGCAAAATGTATCTGAAACTTATAAATATTAAGGAAAAAGAATCACCATTTGCAATTTGCCTTTTAGCTTTTGAGGGGTGTCAATAATGAACAAACCTGTCAAATATAGCAATAATGCCATTTAGAAATCTGACAAAAAATCACCAGAAGTTCTAAATTGAAGAAGAAATTAATGTTTAGCTGTTTCGCGCTTGTACACACACACACACACACACACATATATATATATATATATATATATATATATATATATATATATATCAAGTCAGTTCAGCAATATAGTTAAAATCAACCACTGAAGGACTCCCCAATCATGTGAGAAGAGAGACAACTTACGTGTCTTTTGAAAACCAAAGTCATGGGGGATAACAGTGTAAAATTCCCTGCAAGTTAGACAATAGCCAATGGAGCATAATTAAGAATTGTCCCCCACAAAGATTAATTGCAATATTGTGGTGCTTGTCATGTCAATTTTATGTAAGCCAGAAACTTAATTCAAAATTGATGGAAGAAATGTTACCCGCTTAATTGCTCAAGTGTCTTCCTATCAGCTTGTCCAATCACATCAGAAATCCTTTTCAGGACATCATAACCCTATATTTATCAGGTGAATGCAATAGAGATGTTAAACAGTTGAAAGAGACCACATAACTTTTATGCTGCTTTCTCAAGTAATTAACGAGACATGAAGAGGAAGAGAAAAAAGTTCAGCCAAAGAAAAATGGATATAACTCGTAGATAAAATAAATATTGCAAGAGATACTGGGACAAGATCACAATCTACAAACTGCAAAATGGTGTTGAGACATTAAGAAATATTTCAAGAGGAAACAAGCATAGGACCTCCATAGATGTAAAGAGCTTATCAAGCCCAACAAAAAAAATAACCAAACATAACCATAAGGATATCAAGTCATCTAGCATACTTTTCTAGTTAATTACAGCACATCAATAAGTTTCAAGCATAAACATTCCTGTTCTGTGACTATGGAAATCAGGAAGAAGAAGAAAAATGATTCAGTCCATCTCTCACCTTAAAAATAGTTGATTTGCTCAATTTACCCAATGGTAATTTTTCAGCATTGTACCCTGTTACAAAATTAATTCAAGAATTAAAAACAACCTAATTGATAACATAATATAGCCAATAAAAACTCTTGCAGCCCTCAAGGATTCACAACCAAACACACAGCACAAAAACGCTTCAAAACAAAATTTTGAGGTTGCAGAACATGGATTGGTGTTCAGAAACATTTAAAAACAAGTGGATTGGGCATAGGTGGAATCATTGAAATGAGGACTTGCAGGATCAGTTCCAGTTTAAATTTATTCTACTTATGAAGATTAATCTACAAAAACATTAAATGAACAGTTAAGGCTGATGGTACATATGAATACAACAGTTCCTTACAAAAAGAAAAAGTGCAAACCTATTTCCATCATTTGTTGCCTCATCATGCTCATATTGCAAATTAGGAGATGAACTTTGCAATACGAGCTTCAAGCTTTGATTCTACAGGTTTCGGTATAGCTGTAGGTTCTTGCTTCTTTTGAACCTAAAAATAAATGTCAGGAATTAAGGCAAGCAACTCCAAAAAGTGCTTCAGGCATTATAATTATGGGAAAGAATTAAGCTTTTTAGGTGAGCATTACCTGTCCCTTATTGAAAGAAGCTATGCTAGAGTATTGATGCATGAGTAACATAAGTCTTGCATAAACAGACTGAAAGAACTTGAACTATGCAGGAGATCAATTATTTAGAAAACAGCCAAGACATATACTTGCATTAAACAACTCACCGATGGTATATTGTTTGTCTCACTATAATCCATTTCCAACCAAGTATAGCTTCGTGGATGACTAACAAAATTTTTCCTATTGAACCACTGGTTCTTCGTCTTATCAGAGAACTTTTTCTCAAACTCAGAGATGGCATTTTGCTGTGAGGAGTACGGCCCATTCAACTTATCTTGACCCTTCACACCAACTCTTCCCCATCTGAAATAGACCATGAATTTGCCACCATCATCAGATTCTGCAAATTAGAAATTCAGGAAAATATAAGAAACATAATTTTACAACATGCGTTTGGTCTAAAGAAGATGACAATTAATGTTATTTATTCATATCCAACTGACTTTTGATTATGCAAAAACTAGAAGATAGACGTCTAATATACAGTGGTTAGTCTCAGCTGAACTGATTTTCAAGTGTATTATCTCCATAGAACAGAAATGGAGGTATAACCTAGAACTTGAATGACAAAGAATTTGTTATTGTTTTCCCCAATATTTGTTTGGTTCAACATGGCATCATAAATTTCATCACCCTGCACAGAAAATGAAGAAGTCAAAACCAAATAAAAATACAATTATTCTCTCCTCTTCTTCCTTTACTAAAGAAAACAGTTTGACTTACTACTTGCAGAACATGATACTGAGCCTTAATATGATCGGGCAGGCATTTGTCCAAGACGGCAGAACCTTTCTTCATAGCTGTAACAATTTTCTCCTCCTTTGTTTCCTCTTTCACTAACACATTTCCAAATAATAGTAGAAATATATTTCAGGTAAAATATCTAAGGTGGCATGAGTGATATATAAGAAATGAGATGACTCCTGACTTGCAAAAAAATCAGTATTGTTATAATTATATATTGAGTTTATTTTGTACCATATCAGAGCTATCATACATTGTATTGTCAATTATAACACGTTGTTGACTAGTTGTGTGTGATGAGTATTAATTACACACAATTAGTCAACCACATGTCATAACTGACATGTGTAACCAAATTTGCTAATTGCTGAAAAAACATGCGAGAAAAAGATATTTTCTTGTAACCCACACTAAAAATTTGATAAACCACAGTAAAAAATTGGAAATTGAACGTAGAAATGATTTTCCGAAAGGTAAAGAAAGATGAATGGTTCAATTACCAGGCCCATTGTCGATTATTGGCGCAAAGCCTGTCCAGAAGCTCTTTCTTTGTGCCAGAGGTAGAAATTCCTCTCATAGCAGCCTCTTCTCGAAGCTGTTTTATAGTCATTCTTTGCAATTCATCTATGGCCTTGACTTTCTGTGGTACATTGGAGTCCACAGTCTCCTTGCTTTCGTCCTCCACTACAAAAAGGGTCCATAAAATTCAGACTTTTCTCAAACACAGGTTAAAACAAATATCAAGCAATTTCATATGCATGATGACAGCCATTCCTGAAGATTCATGTAATCATGTATCGGACTTAAGACTACAAAATATTACCATCCTAAAAGTAACTGCTCCAATACACGTGACAGTTGCATCTGGTTAGTGATGTGCATAAACAAAATATGGTTATAATAGCTGTGTGGCTATCGAATTCTCTATTTTCTATCCCACGAGTTGGGAGAATCTATAACTAATTGTTATGCTAAACACTACAAATTAATCCAAAAATCCAGTCAAACAAATTTTCAGGCAAAAGTGATTACCCTGATGATTGTTGCTTAGGGTGTTGTTGTGTATAATATCTAAAATTTGATAAGCCACACTAAAAAATTGGAAATGGGACATAGAAATGATTTTCCAAAAAAGTAAAGAAAGACGAAAGATTCAACTACCTGGACCATTGTCGCTTGAAACATCATTATTGGCGGAAAGCCTGTCCAGAAGCTCTTTCTTCGTGCCGGAGGCAGAAGTTCCTCTTATAGCAGCCTCTTCTCGAAGCTGTTTTATAGTCATTCTTTGCAATTCATCTATGGCCTTGACTTGCGGTCCATTCGAGTCTGCATTCTCCTTGATTCCCCCTCCACTACAAAAGGGTCCATGAAAATCAGATTTTTCTCAAACACAAGTTAAAACGATACCAAGCAATTACATATGCATGATGACAGACATTCCTGAAGATTCATAAATGTGGTGTACTCTGTCATGGAAGAATCACATTACAAGGACTTAGACTATAAAACATTAACAGTCATTAAATAACTGCTGCATTACACATGACAGCTGCATAGTGGAGAGTATGAAAATGAAATATGGTTAAAATGACTATGTGGCAAATTGATCCAACAAATCCAATCAAACTATTTTTCAGGCAAAAGTGATTCAATTACCCTGATCATTGTCGCTTGGGACGTTATCTTCATCAGCACAAAGCCTCTCTAGAAGCTCTTGCTTAGTTCCAGAAGTAGAAATCCCTCGTTTCGAGGCCTTTTCTCGAAGCTGCTTCACAGTCATGGTACGCAACTCATCAATGGCTTTGATTTTCCGCGGCGTTTCTGATGACTCGGCGGCATCGTTAACATTAGAATCCCTCGGCCTTTTGCGACCTTTCGAATCCTCCAATTTCTCACTGTCTTCTCGGATAGCGGCTTCAAGCCTCCGAACCTGCAAAAAGAAGAAACAAACACACACAGAGTTCAAAATCAATGTGCAACGTATACAATCTTAGGACAAGGAAATGAATAGTGTGAAACCGATATTACCAGAGTAGGCCTTATTCCGGCGGGGCTGAGGCCGCGCTTGCCAAGTTCTTCGCGGAGTTCGTCCACTTTTAGATTGTTTGAAGCCATTGTAGCTTTAGAGAGAGGATTCGGAAGAGTATATAATGGGTTGTTTTGATATTTGGAGGGTTTTTGAAACTAAGGTACTATATATTATATAGACTTAATTTATTATATTTATTTATAGACTTGAAAAGCTGAAGCTTACGAGAGAAGAAGCTTCAAGCTTGTAATGAAATATCAGTGCGAGGCACGATTTCTTGGCGCGCCTCCTCTTCTACGAATTTTGCAATTTTAATTTTATGTCTTTTGTGCAATTTTGTACACCAAAATTAATTTTTTTATTAAACAATTGCTATGATTATTCAGTAAAAAAATGATATTGTTTAAAAATATTTAAATTATACTATACATCTAATGTATACAATATTTTGATATGAAATATTTCATGATGGTATAAAATTAAACTTGAGAAAGTGATTGAGAGAAATTTTGAACAATTTACTTGCATAAATGGACGGAACATTTTTATAAATTAATCTCTAATTTTTATATGAACGGTGTTCGACTCAATTTTAGCATGACTTTTTAAGCTTATATTAGATTAACATTTGAAGAATAATATGAATTTTAATGAATATAATATTTTATTATAAAATTATTGATGAAAAATATAAAAATAATAAAAAATATAGAGAGACGTTAAACATTAAGAAAGACATCCAAAATATTAAATTTAGAGAAATGATAAAATGTTAAAGTTAGAGATATATGGAGGAGGAGGAAGTATAAATCACTCTTAAGGACCCGTTTGTTTTGGGTATTAAAATTTTAGGGATCGTGAAACATGTGATTCATTTGACTTTTTATGTGTGATATATTTTACTAAATCACATGTTTGTTAATATATATTTCAATATAGTTTAACATAAATCATAATATTTACTGTATTGAGAAATAATTCATTTCATAAATTAAAATTTTATAATTATACAACCCATCTACTATTTTTTTGGGAATAAAAAAGATATTTTTGTCAATTATCTTGATAACATAGTGGGTGTTAATTTTAATACTAAAAATAATAAAAATAGATTGGACTTTCATATATTTATGGCGTAATAAATCAATAATAACAAACATCAATTTTAAAAAAATAAACTATATTTTTAATAATTACTTAAAAAAGAAAAAGAAAAAGAAAACAAGTCCTAAAAGGCTAAAAGTAAAAATTCACGCAAAAACAGTTGAGAGGAAATAATATTTCCCGAAATTTTTTATTTTTGAATTACACGGGAACTAATTGGGGCTCCCGCCGACCTCACTTCACAATCTCACTGCACTCATCGCACCGGCGACGCTGCATCAATCTTTTCGCAATAGCTGCCTCGAATTGCGGACTACTGCCAGAGAATTCTGTGAAGTAATGCTACACGAATTGCTATTTGCACTCCTGGGTTACACCGGAGATCTCATAATTGACGAGAGAGAACGCCAACAATCTCTCCGCGTTAACTTATCTCCCGACGCTCCCCTCGCCGATGAGCCGACGTTCAAGCTCGCTCCTGATCTTGAGTTCATTGAACCCAGCGATAGGTATTTACTGTTTCGCTGTATTAAATTTTCCTGTTAATTATTTTAATCCTTTTAATTTTTAGAAATGGTTACTTTTATGTTTTCGTGCCTCAGTGTGTTGTGTATTATCATTGGCGGGGAAAATGTTGAGAGTGTAATCACGCTTGAGTTTTGCAGTTGAGTGTTTGCTCTCTGATTGTGTTTTACGTGTTCGTTCTTTGTGAAAATGTTGGTGGTTTTTAGCTTAACGTGGCTTATAGTTCAATTGGTCGGGGGAAAATGATATTTTAATTTTCTGGTTGGAAATGGCTAGCTTATATATTATTGAATCTGCATAGGTTATCGAAAGGGAAGTTAATTGTGAGGGTAGCTATGCTGAGGTTTTTTCTACTGGTTATAACTATATATCCTTGTAGTTGAATTCTCCATACTGGTTGTATCTTTGCCCATTGATTGGATTTGTGTTGTTGATGTGATATTTTGTTCTGGCAGGGAAATTATTGAGAGGGTAATTACGCTGGGGTTTTACTACAGAGAGCTAGAACGCTTTGCTTCTAAATCTCGAAATTTAAGTTGGATCAGATCATCAAATGACTCTCCTCTGTCGAGAGCAGCAGAAATACTGAAAGGAAAGAAGTTGAAGCCCAGTGTGTATAGAAGAGCATTAGCTAATGGAATTGTTGAGGTGTTATCTGTTTACAGGTCTACTGTCTTGCAAATCGAGCAGAAATTGTTGTCTGATTGTCTGCCAGTCTTGGCAACTGTGACACAAGGACTCAATAAGGTGGTGATTAGGTCATTGAACACTAATTATCTGTGGATACAGTTGTTTAACTTTTGCCCATAGCCCACGTGCTTTTGCTGTGTATTTGCCATTTTAACCTGAAATGGACAATACAATGACTTTTGTTGTTTATTTCTTTTGTAAGTTACTCTATGCAATGCGGAAGACGGATATTTCTGTATTATTATAATTTTTAATTATCTAGCATTTGTTTAGTAATTTTAGTTGTTAAATTCAAGAAGCAAAACACTGAAAAAGAAACTTGTATTCAAAATTATCCTCAAATTTGCCTTTTGATGGATAATTTGAGTTCCCTTGTGAAACAACAGCAGCTTGTTATATAGAATATGTTTTTTCCTGGTTGGCGCACTATTCTGTTTTCCTTCAATTTTATTCTGCATTCACACTAAAACTAGGAGAATTTGGCATGATTCATTAAGTGTGTCTTATATTTGGCTATTTGTGTATCTTTAAAGTGCAGATGTTACTTACTAATAAGTAGAGTAGTTGTACTTTACCAAATCATATCGATTAAAAAAATTAAGCACAAGTTTTTATTTTCTATTCTGATCATTCTTTCCTGTCTATTTTTGTTTTAACTAACTTCTGAATGTATGTCTCAGTTCTTTGTTTTATTGCCACCTCTTTACGAGCTCATCTTGGAGATTGAGCGTGATAATATGTCTGGAGGGAGACTTCTGAACCTTTTACACAAGCGATGCCACTGTGGGATTCCTGAGTTGCAAACATGCATTCAGCGGTATGGATTATTTCTCTAGTTCTATTTCATAAATGCTTGATTTTTTTTTTTCTTTACCATCGTAGTTATTTATAGTAGGCTAGTAGCACGTCTAATAGAGCAGCTCTGGAACTTTTTGGGGAATATATCATACAACGTGGTATTTACTACACCAAAAATTTACGTCAATGTTTGTTTTGGGTTTTAAAACCGGATTTTAGGATTTACAAATCCATATCTGGTTCTACTTAGGATTTTGAAATTCAGTTTTAAAAACATCACCACAACACCTATAAAACCTGCTATCACACTTTCCAGTACAATCAATTCTCTCTTCTTACACTTTGATATATTTAAATCATAACTCACATCATCCAATCATTACAATCACACAACAATATATCATACACATTGATTTGACATAAAATTAAATTCACCCTACTTAAAATCCCCTAGATTTAAAAACCATTATAAACCCAAAACAAATATTGCCAAGCTTTCTTCGATCTTCCCATCAAACAAACAGAAAGCCAGGCAAGTGATTAGGTGTGTAAAGCAGGTTCATGACTAAGGTTTCTTCAATCTTCCTGTCAAACTAACAGAAAGTCAGGGCAAGTAATTAGGTGTCTTAAGCAGGTTAAGTAAAGACTAAGGCTTCTCCAGTCTTCCTGTCAAACTAACAGAAAGTCAGGGCAAGTAATTTGGTGTCTTAAGCAGGCTAGTCAACCTAATAGTCAATTCAAACATGTACATCCTTCCAGTTGTGTATGAAAATGCCTTTTGCACTGTGTCGTTATAAACAGATGAATTGGTTGTCCTTCTGAAGTCGGACAGTCATAACATTAATCATTCGGATGAGATTAGTCTAGGGAGAGCCTACTCTATACATTCAACCAAGTGACATATTCGTAAGATTGGAATCAGTAAATCTCAGTTTTCTTGCAATGCACAAATTGGCTCTTGGTCTCTTTAGTTGGATAAGGAGAGAGTTCTTCAATTACGCAAAAGGTTAAATTTTAGTTTATTTGCTGTTTAGTTCTGTGATAAAACCTACTTAGAGATCAGATTTACATTTATATGTCGTCACAGAGTAGGCAAGTTTCTGTTGTCTTGAACAAAGTAATCAATGATTTAACTCGCAATGGGTAATACCCGTCCCAGCTTCAGATCTATTAGTAGACAACCTGAGCAGCACTATCAATAAGAGAAGCAAAGTGCTATGAAGATTGTCGCTCCGGTGGTTCAATGGTCCATTTGGATTGTTTGGAACAAGAGATTTTTAGAACTCCAGTGAAGCATTATATGATATTTTGGATAAGATCAAGTATAGAGTTGCTTATTGGCTGTCTGGACTTAGGTCTTTCATAGACATCAGTGTTTCGGATTTAACTAGGGATTGAAGTTTTGTCTTGTAATTGATGTAGTCATCCATTATGTCTAAATGTTTGTATTCAGGGAAGGAATCTCCCATCTTTTACGTCTCCCTAATTTATAAAACTTCAGTTTCTTATATAAAAAAATTTGTCGTCTCGAAATGGTATTTGAGGAATTTTCCATGTCAAGCAGGCTTCTATGGCATGGGCATCAGGTTATGTACAGTCAACTTATGTCATGGATGGTTTATGGGATCCTTCATGACCAGTATGGCGAATTTTTCATTAGCAGGTATAGCTTCATGTTGGCTATTTTTCTATTTTCAAATTTCTTGCTGCAATAGCTTTGTTTCTTGATTTGGAGAATTTTATCATTTCCCAGGCAAGAGGATAGGGATTCTGAACATGACTCACCTGCAAATTCGCTTGAGAAATTAGCTCGCTTGTCAACTAATGATGTGTCCGTAACTGATTGGCATCTGGGTTTCCATATTTTTCTGGTATATACTGGTTTCTGCTGTCAGTCATTCCCATTCTTGGCAATAATATATTCTGATATTCTCGTTGCATGGATAATATGTTCATGAGATATTTTAGAGTGTTTGTATTACTTAACTGGTTTTGACACTTCTGTTTTTGAATCCTTTTGCAGGACATGCTTCCTGAGTATGTTCCAATGCACATTGCTGAATCTATTCTATTCGCTGGGAAAGCTATCAGAGTTCTTCGAAATCCAAGTCCTGCAGCCCAATTTCAGGGGCAGCACATGCAAAAGGATCACAAAGGATTCAAGGATCAATAGGAAGGTCTTCTCTACAGAAAGACTCTCCTGTCCAAACTATATTGAGTGGAGAAGAATTACTTCCACAATCTGAGGCTGACAAAATTGAGGCTATGCTTCAAAACTTGAAGGTGTGATTTTTGGACATTTTAAAGTGCAACGTGTATCATTGCTTGTGCAGTTGTAGAATTTTATTTCCATTTACTTTATGCTCCAGGCGTTGGTAGTTCATGTAGTTCTGTATTCTGTTTTTATTAGTATTTTATTATCTCTTATCTTCTAAATTTTGGTATTTGGTTTATAATGTGTAGGAGTCATCTGAGTTCCATAAGAGGTCATTTGAGACTGCAGTTGACTCAATCAAATCAATTGCAGCAAATCATCTTTGGCAGGTGTTGATTGCATACATTCAGATCCACAAATCCTTAAAATGTGAACTAATTTATTATTTTGGTCATATCTGCAGCTTATCGTTGTGCGTGCTGACCTCAATGGCCACTTGAAAGCTCTTAAAGATTATTTTCTTTTAGCTAAAGGTGATTTTTTCCAGGTAGGATATTTCAAGTTACTTTTTATGTTGCATATGCTGCAAGTTTTGCATCTTGGTCGTGTTTCTACTTTCTTAATTAATAATTTAAAAGCTCTGAGATTGCCCTTTGGTGCATGAGAACTACATATGAACAAAGTCTTAAAGTTGAGCATGCTTGAGATATTATATTTATTTTAGCATATAAAACTTTCAAGAGTTAGAAATTAACCTAGTTTTTTTCCTTAAATTTTCAACATAATATTTCTAAATGATTCTGGCTGAATTCTCTTCATTTTTTTAATACTATATTGAAAGATGGTGTTTTACATGATAGAGTTTTCTTGAAGAGAGTCGCCAGCTGATGCGCTTACCACCTCGCCAATCAACTGCTGAAGCTGATCTTATGGTTCCTTTTCAGCTGGTAAGATCTTAGAAATTAAATCATCATATTGACAAATATTCAATAATATCCTTGCGTCATTTATATTTCATGGCAATCTGACTTATTGTATATTCTCTCTTGGGCACCCAAGAGACACTCAATCGTCCTTTCAGCTATCAAGAACTCAAATTTTTCTTTTTGCATGTATGATCTTAAAAATTAAATGCAGAAAGATATTCTCCTAAATATCGTTCGAATTTTTTTATTGCTGCTCATATACAATTATTCATTTTCATTCTTGATTCCATTTCTCACTGTTACCGAAGCCACAGGGTCTTCCCAAACCTCTCTCTATCCTTTGCATATCAAGCTGCATATCTTTTGTAAACTATACTAAACTTGGAAGATCATGTGGTGCAGGCTGCAATTAAGACTATTGGAGAAGAGGACAAATATTATGCCAGAGTGTCTTTGCGGTACATTATATTTTTACTTTCCAACACTTAAAAACTGAAATATTGCTCTTTAGAACAGTGCTTCTTAATTTCTGTTACTACTTTCAGACTGCCAAGAATCACTGTTAAATCCTCTCTTCTTGAGTTGCCAAAAGCAAAACCTTATTCTGATGGAGATTTAGGTATCCAATCAGATACTTCTGCAGAGACGTTCATCGATGGCTGGGATGGCATTGCCCTTGAATACTCCGTTGACTGGCCATTACAGCTGTTCTTTACACAGGAAGTGCTATCAAAGTAAGCTATAAAACAGCTCCAGTAATTTTCTTATTCGGGGTTATGTGCAAAAGCATATAATAAAGAAATCTTTGTCCTACCCGTCATTGTCAGTTAATATATTGGTGAAAATGCTCATCTGCATTTTTGACTTTGTAGCATTGCATCCTTGCGGCTGAATGAACAACTTTTTCTTTGTAAACCATATGATTGGAACAGGTATCTTAGGATCTTTCAGTACTTGCTTCGCCTAAAGCGGACTCAGATGGAATTGGAGAAGTCATGGGCTTCTGCAATGCATCAGGATCATTCTGATTTTGCCAAAAATAGCAGTGATGGCATGGACAGTTCAATGTCTCAACAGAGACGGCAGCATTTTAGACTAATGTGGCGTGTCAGAGAACGTATGGCCTTCTTGATCAGAAATCTTCAGTTTTATATTCAGGTGGTTTTCCAGAAAGCATATTCTTTAGTATTTGCTTGTTATTGATGAGTTTGTAGTTGAGTTTTGTTGATATGAGAGATAATCCATGCTAAATGCAATTTAAAACAGGCAAACTGAACTCAAGTGCATACGTGACATATTACATCCCATTTTCCTCAGGACCCTAAGTGCACCTTTCTCTCGAGAAAGCATGCCATATATAGTCATCTATTATGCCATGTTCTATTTGGTCATATTTCATTACTTTCTGTTGTTTGAGAGAAATATTTTAGAAATTAGAAAATGTATTAGATGTAACAGTGATATGTGTGGGTGTTTCAATATGTTAGAGAATAATGATATTACTTTTTTTTTGGAAAATGCAATTGGATGGATAATTTTCGACTGGCAATTCCTTATTTAAATGTACTCTCATCAAACTGTTAAAGTATTATTTTTAACCTAATGTGCAACTTAAAATTATATTACGTTGAGATAATGACTTTATGAATGATATAATATATATCTTCTATTCATGTAAGGATGAGGTGTGTAAACTGTAATTTAAAGTTGGAGGTGATGCAATTTTTATAAGATATATAGAGATGGGAGTGGAATTTTGGGACTTGCAAATGTGATTATGAGTATTACATTTGTGCAACTTTCCTGATTTAAATATTGCAAGTACAATATGTTCATACAGTATGTTCACTCATCTTATTCAGTAATGTTTTTTTCCTTTAAAGATAAAGTTATTGAATAACTGCACGTTTAACTTTCTAGGTGGATGTAATAGAATCGCAGTGGAATGTCTTGCAAGCTCATCTTCAAAATTCTCGTGATTTTACAGAACTGGTGGGCTTCCACCAAGAGTAAGTAATTTGGATGGTGGCAGTTTCCATTTAATTGTGAAGATTTTGTGGTGATTCTAGTTTTCTGGATGTTAAATATTGATGCATTTCAAAAGTTTATATGCTTGAAATCAGATTTTTGCATATGAAGATGTTGATATATGATGGATCAGTTTTTTTATTTCTGATTTTATGTTGATCTTACCAAAAAATCATGTAACTGTGTACAATTTGTGCTCAGAAGAAGTTGCTAATGATTCTCTCTGTGGACTACTGAGTTTTTTCTTGTTCATTGGTTTGTACTGCTAATATGGTACCCAAGATTTTATGATCTTTTCTCTGTTTGCAGGTATTTATCTGCACTAATTTCACAGTCTTTCTTAGACATTGGTTCTGTGTCACGTATTCTTTACGGCATAATGAAACTTTGTTTGCAATTTTGCTGGAAGTTAGAGAACCAAGATGACAAAGAAAGCACTACCGAACTTGAGCACATAGCTGAGGTACTATAGGGAACATATTACTTGCAAACCTATAAAGCTGTCATGAATTGCCAGTCTAAGCTGGATATTATACTTACTCAGTTTGACCTGTGCAGGAATTCAATAAGAAGTCAAATTCTTTGTACACTATACTGCGCAGTAGCAGGATGGTTGGGAGTCAACGGGCCCCGTTTCTTAGGCGCTTCCTTCTGCGACTCAACTTCAATTCTTTCTTTGAGGTAAAATTGAAAGCAGTGTGGTGGGTATTTTGTCTTGAAAGCAGTGTGGAGAATATTCTTATTATATGTTTCGATTTGTGTATACAGAGAACTGCTAGAGGGGTGCTGAATGTTGCAAGACCGCGCCCAACACTTGCATCTACAATTATTTAGCTTTCGTCATTCCTTCAGATGACATTCTAAGGTTGGTATGTTTGTCTTTTCAAGTTCTTTATGTCATTATGGAGTAATAGTTGTTCATTGATAATCAGGACGTTTTTTTCCGATATGAATAGCATATGAACGATCTTCTTGATGGATTCCCCCAACTACATCCTCAGGCACTGCTGGAAATTATGTGGTTGCCCTCGACTCGTGTCATGATCCCGTTGCTGGGGAGTGGGTCGGCTATTCCGGTACTTCTGATCAATTGTTCTTTTTTACACGATCAATCTGTGATGGTCAATTTGAAATTTGTGGTTGTATAGTTTGTTTATATTGAAATCATATGAAGTAGCAGTTTTAACATTGATTAATGGTTGATGGCATTAAAAGTTTCTTAAGTTGGAGTACATGATTTGCATTTGCCTTCACTGTTTGGAAGCAGAACACTTTTAAGCCCATTGTTTTATTTTTGTTGATGATTTTAAATCCTCACTTTTACTATTGCATTTAAAATTATTATTGAGCTCTTTTATTAATATAATATCTTGTATTTTATTATTTCTATACATGGTATATAAATTGATTGTGTATAATCATGAATAAATAACTTGATGGATTATTCAAATTGAGAATTGACTCAAACATGATTCATTGACGCTGGACCTTTTTCTCCTCTGAATAGCAGGTCTTTTCAAGTCAATTGGTATTCTTGTTTGATTTGTAATATTCTGAGATTCAAATTAATTTATTAGGGGTTTGGGTGATAGAAGATCAATTGGTACAAATATTTCATGTGTGGAAGACATGGATGTGCTTTTTCTTTTTCAGAAGTGATTTTAAATGGGTTAAAACTTAAAAATAATGGTGACGTTTATTTTAATTTTCGATCGCCTCTTTTCAACATAATCACAAGATTTTGAAACCTAGATTTTAAAATTTGATGGATTTCCAAATTTTGATAAATAATAATGGCACATATTTGTTTTGAAATTTTAACTGTAAGATTTAATTTTATGTTAAATTGTTGTGGAAGAGTATGTTGTGTTTTATTATTGTTGGTTATATTTGTAATAATTGGATAATTGTTTAATAATTAATGAAAATTGGAAAAGTGTAAAAGGGATAAATAAAAGAAGAGTGTAAATAAAAAAAAAAAAATTGTATTACTGAATTATTGAAGGAAGTAAGAGAGTGTTATGGAGAAATATATTGATATTTGTAAGGTTTATAGGGTATTTGTATGGGTTTAAACCATATTAATTATTTTTACAGAAAAATTCCAAATCCAATTTTCAAATTCCAAATCAAACATATCAGGATAGTCTATTCTCCACACCAGTTTTTCCTTTTCATATTATTATTATTATTATTATTATTATTATTATTATTATTATTATTATTATTATTATTATCTAAAGCCGGAGTTAGCATGTCATTTGCCTTCCATGAATCCCGAATCATCCACAACAAAATCCTATTTAAACTAATATTAATTAGTTTAAATGATATTAATTATTTTAATAAAAAGTATTAGTTATTTTAATTAAAAAGTATTAATTATTTTATTAGAAAATATTAATTATAAATCAAAATTAGTCTGCAACACTCATCGCACCTACCAAAAATTCTGGCATTCTTATTTCTTGGTAGTTGGTATTAATTAACCAAAAAAGTGTAGTAGTTGGTATATTATTATTATTATTATTATTATTATTATTATTATTATTATTATTATTATTATTATTATTCAAATAAAAACTTAAATAATATTATCACTCAATTTTGTGTGTTTCCATTAGAAAATGACATCCCAAAATTACAGAGAGGCTGCTACCAAACACACCATACAAAAACAGTACAACTCAACTAACACTATAGTATGTATAACCAAACACATCCGTAGCTTATCATCATCATCATCATCATCATCATCTTCGCCATCCTCCCTCCTCCATTTCTTCTTCATCCTCAAAATGGATTCCAAAATCAACAGCACCGAAACCCCTGAAGAATTAGAGCAAACGCAGAATCAAAATCCACTACCCCTCATTCCCATTGCTTCAATTTCTCTTTCTCTCTCTACTCTCCTCCCTTCCCATTTCCTCCCTCCTAAACAAATCGCCAACCTACCCAACAAAGTCAGAATCCCATCTCAGCTTTCCTCTCTCTCTCACTTTTCGATCTCATCTTCCCTCTCCCCTACAAAACCCTTCTTCAAATCCACCATTTCAGCGAACCCTTTGCAGAATACTCTTAGGTTCAACCCGCTCCGCCCATCCAACCCCTCCGGCGTCGCCGCCGCCCGCCGCTCCGTCGTCGTGTGGTTTCGCAACGACCTCCGCATCCACGATAACGAATGCCTCTCCGCCGCGAACGACGACTCTATGTCGGTTCTTCCGGTGTACTGCTTCGACCCTCGAGATTATGGCAAATCGTCCTCCGGGTTTGACAAAACGGGGCCGTATCGTGCTACATTCTTGATAGAATCTGTGTCGGATTTGCGGAGGAATTTGCAAGCTCGTGGGTCCGATCTTGTGGTGAGGATTGGGCGACCCGAGAATGTGTTGTTGGATGTGGTTAAAGCGGTAGGGGCAGATGCTGTGTATATGCATAGAGAGGTTTCGCACGATGAGGTGAAAGCGGAGGAGAAGATAGAGGAGGCTATGAAGGATGAGGGAGTCGAGGTGAAGTACTTCTGGGGAAGCACATTGTACCACATGGATGATTTGCCGTTTAAGCTGGAGGAAATGCCGACGAATTATGGTGGATTTAAGGAGAAGGTGAAAGGGTTGGAAGTGAGGAAAACGATTGAGGCCTTGGATAAGATAAAGGGCTTGCCTAGAAGAGGGGATTTAGAGACTGGTGAAATTCCTACATTGATCGATTTGGGGCTTAACCCAAATGCGACAATGAGTCAGGTATGATATTAATTCTAGCTGGTTTTATTGATTCGGGTAGAATATTGTGCTTTAGAGTTATCTGTTTGTGTGAAGGAATGATTGCTGATAATGTATTATTATTGAATTCTTCTTTTGCATTTTGTTTTGATGGTTTTTCGATTCTGATTCGCCGTAGTTGAATTTCATGCTGATGTTGGGGCATTGGTATTTATCTATTTGAAGTGATAAAATTGGTTTTGTATATCAGCATTATGTTCTTTTGTTGGGTTTTGATCGTTGGTCATGATCAGATAATCAAGCTAAGACCTTTGTGATCAGACAGAAGGATCTGGATATTGAATTTTTGGTTATCCTAAAAGTAAATTGATTAGGACAAATTGATCATACATTTTCGGTACAGATGTAATGATTTTAGATCTTTTAAAAGTTGCTTAATTGCTTTACTCAAGCAGTTTGTGTTTTGTGTGATGTTGTGAGCAAGAATTAATGACTGACTTACTGTTGCATATGAGGATGCTTAAGAACATAATAATTTGTTTTCCAGTATGACTTATCTAGTGAATTTTGAATCTGGTAGATAAAATGGCGATAAGTTTAATATTATGATCTTTTTGTATTGAAGAAAGTAGAAAATTCTTGTAAATCTTAAATTGCATTTCAATATATTATGCTGTATTTCCAGTTTTATTCTTTCATACTGCCATAACTTTATCAGTTTAATTTTGTTTAACGGGAAAATGGTTATACTATAATTAGAATTCTAGATGCAAAACACCTCTGCGGTTGTTAAAGTAATGTAAAGTGCAGATACTTTGGGACTTCAAAGTATAAGAGGCAGAGCTTCATGTATATATATAATATACTGTATCGTGAAGTCCTATGTAGTACCCTCTATTATCAGCGTACACTGCTTTGATGACTACTATGCCTTTTGGTTTGCTTACAACCACAAAATGTGAAGGCCCTGCAATAAAGATGGAGCCAGTCCGTACATGTATTGCAATTCATTATCTAAAAAATTAAAAAATTGTAGACATAAATCAAGTGAGATAATATTATCATTTTGTGTATTAGAACTAATGTCATTCTTATTGTAGAGGGGAAATACAGCTGCCAGTGCTTCTCTTGTGGGTGGTGAGACTGAAGCTATGCAGAGACTCAGAGCTTTTGCCGTCGAATGTAAGGGAAAACCAAATAATGGATCTAAGGATGGAGCCAATGAGAGCATCTATGGTGCAAATTTTTCATGCAGAATATCACCCTGGCTAGCCATGGGATGCCTTTCTCCTCGCTCCATGTTTGATGAGCTGAAGAAGTCTGCTTCCAGGTACTGTAATTAGTTTCCCTTGCCTCTTTCTCTCATCTTTTTTTGTCTGTGGTTGGTGGGGTTCGTCAACGTATCCGTAAACCAACGCCAATCTCACCTATTTACAGCATGATTTCTGCTGCTTCCAACAAGAAAAATGATGGAAATGGCACAACTGATACTGGATCTAACTGGTTAATGTACGAGCTTTTATGGCGAGATTTTTTCAGGTTAGTGAACACATTTAACCATTTGGAACTTGTTAAGGTTTTATGCTAGGCAAAGTCTTATGTAAACCAATTTTACCGTACAAGCATTTATGTGTGTATTTTTAAACAGTATTAGTTGTTTTACTATTAAGTGATATTGTGAACCAATTGTACGGTAAAAGTATTTCACATAAGAGTCTAGGACCAACTCTTTATGAACATAGTCTAGTGATGTAGGTATAAATGCAGTTTAACAGACATCCACCTTTTATGACACACATTTTTCTTTTTCCTCAGATTCATTACCAGGAAATACAGCTCCTCAAAACAGCAGAGCACTGCACCAGCAACAGCTTGTACAGGTGCTACTGCTTGAGTAGGAAATAGACGGCCGGGTTCCTGATGTATTTTACGGTCTGTTAGCTAGCAGTGATTGTTGCAATGAGGTTGATTAAAACAATTCTCAACTCAAAGAAATGATCAACCATTGCGATTGTACTACAATATAGTCGGTTGGTCTAGGTTTTGGCGACTTTTTAATGCACTTTCCGTTCACGAAAGCAGCCGATGGAATTTAGGTATTCAAGATGCTTTCATGTGTTTTTAAGTTGCTGAGTTTCACCTCCCTTTGGTACTCTTTATTTCTGAATTACTACACTACGGTTTATAAGAGATTTTTCATGTAGGAGGTGGTTCCATGATTTTAGTTTCTATTTTATCCATTTTACTGAACATATACATACAAGACTTGCTTGCTAGCAGAAAGTCGATTGACAACTTTGAGAGCCAATGAGAATGAAATGAGAAAATGATATTTGCTACAATACTCATTACTTTTTTTTTTTGATGGAACAATACTCTCATTACTTATTGTAGTACTGTGGTTTTATATCAAAAACTGAGGAATCATGATTCCTTTTCCTCCCCAAAAATTGCACTCAAATCCTTTTGAATTTACTCATTTGAATAAATTTTTTAATGAATGCAAGTAAAAATATTTACTATTTAAATAAACGGAGTTAATGCACCATCGTTGATGTTGTTAAGTTAGTACTAACTATAGTATTAATCTTTTTGAAATTTTTATTTTTGCTGCATAACTATGTCTATAGCATCTATAACTATGTCAAAAATAAACTAAATTGATTTTCAATTTGTTTTGATAAAAGTGTGGACCTGATAACAAACGAAAAATATAATTTGAATCATGCAGAATAGCGTGTCTATAAAATAAAAACCCAAGCAATACGCTAGATCTATCCTAATAGTCATAGACGTAGAAAATACTTTCCACGCTCGGCCACAAATCAATTATGGGACATACCAATTAATACCAATATTCAAACAATATTAATTAATGAATTATATCAACTCACCGTGCAAGTCCAAACACCCCAAGCAGTACGTCCACCAACTGCCCTTTAAATGTGCATGCCTGCAATTGCATATTTCCCTTGTACCTAATTAACTTAATTGCCTTCTTCTTTTAAATTCTTGACTTCATTAATTCTCCTCTCTTCATCATCTTCGATCTCCTTTTTTTTCTTTTTTCTCTACAATTAATCGTGATGTCTAGGATGTTAATCTCTCTAGTCTTCTTCATAGCCATGTCTTTAGTAACCACGAGCCAAGGTAACTGTATATTACTTTCTTCTTAATTCTGATGATTTATGATTATGGAGCATTGAATGACGCATGGGATACATCCATGCATGCATGTTACCATGAAACATATATGCACTGATCATATTATGCATGCGTTTATATATAGATAGACATGTTCTTCTTATCTGCACATGACATGATTAAGGGATTGCCTTGAAGTTTGACCTAATTACAAAAGGAAATCAGACGTTCAAACTTTACATATACTCCCCCACGTTCTTGTTTTAAGCAATTTCAAAAGACAAATTTGGAAGGTCACATCAATTTATAATTCCTTTTTATATCAATATTTTCAATCAAAAAGAAGAAGTGGTATAGCTCAAGTGGTTAGAACTCCACTATTTATGTCCAAAAGGTCATGGATTCAAGTTACCATTTAACCGATAAAAATATATATATTTTCAATCAAATGATCGGCAAACAATTGGTGAGTGGTATTTATACGGTTTAAAAATGGTCCGAGTATTAGTTTTACCTTTGTAATATATATAGTTTCTGTAATTAATTATTACAATGATTAATGGCAAAAGTACATTCAAGAAAAAGACCAATTAAGTGTAAGTATGTGTGAATTTGGCATAGACACTAGTCAAATGCAGGCCAAGATCATAAAGTATAATTCCCCTTTTTTAACTCACTGCATGCCTATTCCATTAGGTAGGTAAAGTTAATCTCACCAAAATTACCACTTAACATGCATGTATATTATCTTGTCACGAAAAGTTTGTATAGTTGATTTTTTCAACGGCCTTTGTGTGAGAGTTATTTCATAGTAATACATTTACAAAAGTTATTTTATATAAATGATATGCTAGTTGATTTTATTAACTAGCATACCATTCATATAAAATAATTTTTGCACACATATTATTATGAAATAATTTTCACACAAAACCGTTGAAAAAGTCAACTGTGCAAACTTTTCAAGACGGAGGGAGTATTACACATGAAAAAAATGATTATTTCTACGCATATTGAGATCAAAACTACATTTTGTGATTTGTAAAATAATATTAGCTAGAAAAATCTGCAAAAATATCATGATATTTCTTACATGCATGCATCAAAAATTATATATTAATGAATTGTCAAAATTAACCAGCAGGATCGGTGGGGGTGTGCAACGGTCGTTTCGGCAACAATTTACCTTCAGAAAAAGACACCGTTGACCTCTACAAAGCCAACGGAATAAAAAAATGCGACTCTACGCACCCCATCAAGAAACCCTCGAAGCCCTCAGAGGTTCCGACATAGAACTCATACTCGACGTCCCCAACGGAGACCTCCAATTCCTTCAATCCGGCGCCAAACGTCCTCCGTTACTTTCCGGACACCAAAATCCGATACATCGCCGTCGGAAATGAAGTGGACCCGGCTAAACCCGAAACCTCCGGGTTCGCCCCGTTAGTCTACCCGGCAATGGAGAACATCTACGGAGCACTGACGGCGTCCAACTTGCAAGACCAAATCAACAGCGACGTATTCTGGTCTCTTGACGGAGGACTCCTTTCCGCCGTCAAAGTCAACGATCAATGACATGTCATTCATGGGGCCCATTGTCGGGTTTCTGGCCCGAACCCGAGCCCCACTTCTAGTAAATTTATTCCCCTACTTTGCATACAAATTTGACAACACTAAAACGATACCGCTTCAATACGCTCTGTTCACGGAGTCGCAAATTGTCGTGAACGATGATCCTTATGGATACCAAAATCTTTTCACGGCGATGGTGGACGGAATGTACTACGCCGTCGAGAAAGCCGGCGGCAGCGGTGTGGAGATTGTGGTGTCGGAGAGCGGGTGGCCGTCGGACGGCGGGGTGGAGGCGACGGTGGAAAATGGAAACACTTATTACCGGAATTTGATTAGTGAAGTGGGGAAGGGGACACCGAGGAAGCCAGGGAAGGAAGTGGAGACTTATTTGTTTGCTATGTTTGATGAGAACACCAAAGGTGGTGACCCAAGTGAACAGCATTTTGGGGTGTTTAATCCTGATAAGACCAAAAAATACCAACTTAATTTTCAGTGATTAAATTAAATATTAATTTATGAATGAATAAAAAAATAGAAATGAATAAGTTAATGCTTGCTTGGGAATCATGTTGTACTTTGTATCGATTATCCATGGTACTCAAATCTTATAAATTTCTTCACTGTTCTCAAATCTTATAAATTTTTTGACTGTTCAAAAAAAAATGCTTGGGAATAATAGATATATTATTGTAATAGCGTTCTCATTGGAGGAATGAAATCGGATGGGATCTGCTGATTCCTTTTTAGTTAGAGTAATGTATTTACGTGTTATTTAAATAGATGATATGTAACAAAAGATGTATACGTCCCCTGGAATAAAAGGAGCTAGGCGAACGTTTATATAAAAAGTTTATTTTTATAATAATAAAAACTGGAACTTCCTATATAATACAACTCTTTTAATAGTTTGTTCTTTCCGACAACATAATTAAATTGAGGGTGAGGGTAATAAGGATATTTGACATGTGTTTGATTATATCTAGTAAGCCTTGGTTCTTAAATACCTTTTATATTTTTTCATCTTAAAAAAAAGGGTCCATCACCCTCGGGTACAATCTACCTCTTGAGATTAACATGTGGTACAGACACAATTCTTCCTTACTCGTAGATACAATGTGCCACTTAAAGTTCCACAAATACCCCCTTACCATGAATAGTAAAAGTAAGGATTTGGTAAATCGGAGAAGCTGAATTTAGATGGAAGAAAAAGATTTTGTTGCCAAATCTTGACACAATAAAATATCACCGGAAAAGAGTCTAACAAAATCTTGTTCAAGGAATATTTCTAGCAAGAAAAGATATCCTTCCTCGAAAGAAATTAAAAATCTTTCTCAGAATTAAAAAGATTGTACATCGCTTTGTGTTCATTCTTCTCGCTAAAGATTTGTTTTAGTTCTGTTCATTCTTCTACACATCGCTTTTATTCATTCTTCGATTTTCGAAAAACTTCAAAATCAATCCATTTTAAAAGATGGATGAAAATATTTTATTAAATTTGAGTTATCGTCGCACCGCAAGTTGATGGAGATCAATAGCAGCACTGCATTTGAAGATATAATTTCGCAATAGAAGGTACTTGGTTGGGTTTGAGTTCTCCGGATATTATTATTAGATTCACGGTAGGTACAATAAGTAATCTGTTGCTTGTCTAATGAGAAGAATTTGAGGAACATGATTATTCTGTGCAATCAAACAGGTGATAAAATTGGTTCATTCTCAAATAAGTATCGAACGAGAATCGGTTAACGGTGTTCGGTATTAACTCCTCCATTAACGACATAGAAACAGAGGAGTTGTTACTTTCGAAAAGTTCACGCCAATCTTGCTCACACCCAAAGTTAATAAAAATCGGATAAGGAGTTTGAGGAATTTATCAAATCCCGATATATGAAATGTGTCCAGAGGAAAAAGAACAAAGAAATTTGTCTCGATAGCCGGTTAGATACATTTAAGGATGGTGTTGGAAGTGTGTTTTTTGGGGGTGTGGTTGAATTCGAAAAGAGCTAATTAAATACACCGTTAAAAAGGATTTAAATTCAAATATTTACGGAATGACGCTAGATACATTCATGTAGTTTGTAGTTGTGAATCTGCAGCAGAGTGTCCTTGGTTTATTAAAGCTAGGACGTCAAATTTACACAATTTTTCTATGTTGTCGTCTTAATTTCAAGCACAGTTGTTATGGAGATATGGTTAATAATAATTCAACAAGATTTGTACCTAGTATCATTGGTGATCTAGTTGGAACAAGTTAGGAACAAACCTACTATTGGTGGCAAGGAAATTGTTTTACATATGAAAAACAATTATTCGATGACATAGAATATTGGAAAGCATGGAGATCTATTGAAAATGCACGAAGAAAATTATGGGGTACATTCGTAGAATCTTATGTGATTTAAGATGGTATTGTGAGGCAATTGAAAGGACAAATGTTGGAAGTGTTGTGGAGCTGAGAAGGATGAAATTACTCATGAATTTCAAAGAATGTTTATTGCATATAAGGCTTCTATTGATGGTTTCAAATTTTGTCGACCGATGTTGTTCATAGACGGTACATTTTGAAAGGTCGAGGGCAAGGTACAACGCTCGTAGCAACGGCCAAAGATGGTTATAATGGTAAGTTTTATTACTGAATAAATTTTAAAATTCATTAAGTTATGAATTATTTCGTAAATAAGACTGATTCCCGGTTTATGAATTATGACAGTCTCTTTTCAACCGCAATAGGCATAGTTTCTTGTGAGAATACAGAGAATTGGGAATGGTTTATAATTAAGCTACTAGACATTTGTAAGCATGCTAAACAGATATGTTTCCTCTCTGACGTAAATACGAGGCCTATTAAAAGCTTTCTCAAGAATTGTTCTGAACCTATTCATTTTTTTGTTTGTATCACTTGCTTGCTAACTTGAGAGGTCGTTTTGCGGGAGGTGGCAAACAAAAGTCTAAGCATTCAAATGCAGATTATTAATTTCAGGGATTGTGCTTATGCTCCAAATAGACGAGTGTTTCTTTGAAAAGCTTGAATTGTTCAAGACAGGATGGGGGTTCTATTGCGAGGAAGAATGGTTAAAAGATCTTAGTTTGAAAAGTGGGTCATAGCACATTCACAAAATATACAAAGGTACGGAGAAATGACTTCAAATCTTTCTTTGAATCTTACAATGCTTGGATACGTCATGCTAGAGGTCTTCCAATAACATATATGATGGAGTATATACATAAAGAAATGTGTCGTTGGATTGTGGAGAGACGGGAAGAGGGTAATTCATGGCAAGGTATTCTTTGTTCTAAAAGGAAGCTCTTTGGCATGAACTATCACCATTGGCAAGTCATGGCAAGTATTTAAGTGCCCAAATGGGCAATTTGATGTTTCATCACAAATTCGTATTACGATAGACTTAAAGTTAAAAGTATGCACTTGCTTCCGATGTGCAAATACGTGGATTCCCATGTGCTCATGTTGTAGCCGTGATTAGGAATTTTTGTGATACCGTGGATGGTCATATTGAGGCTTGTTTCTTTGCTTCAAATTATCGTGAATGTTATAAGTCAAACATCAATTCAATTCCGGATACCGAGAAATATGAGTGTTCAGCTTATTGGGATGATACACGCATCATAATTCCTCCAAAATTGGGAAGACTCTTGGAAGGCCAAGGACTAAGAGAAATTAAATGCGTATGGTGAGTACCCAAAGAAAAAATGTCAACGGTGTGAACGGTGTGGAGTCTTTGGAATGCATGACCGTTGGACTTGTGCACTGAAAAATAGACTTCCTCACTTTATAGGATTTTGGTTGTGTCGAATTCTAATGTATGTGTTTTTCTATGATTAAGTTGGGGAACAATTAATGTAATTAAAATTAATTAAGTAGCAACAGTTGTTTCTATGAAAATAAAATAGTATAATTATATATGCATTACTTAGAATTCGGTATAAAAGCAGATAAAATTTTTTACGCATTGTATACTAACAATGATCCGTCCGTAGTGAAAAAATGTGTTACGATATATCTAGGGACATCTCTACAAATAGTTGTGCAATGTACATCCGTAATGTACAAGTTTTTAAATAACGTACATGTTATATTTAAAGGAAAAAGACTTTAAATATAAATATGGAATAAATAATTCATTATATTTACAAATAATATCATAGAAATAATGATAATACATATATTAAACTTAATAATATAAACCAAGTACTCATATTATTATATATTAGAAATTCGAATAAAAAAATAAAAATACATATTACTTAGAAATCAGTATAAAACAATTAAATTGTTTTTACGCATTGCATACTAACAATAAACTGTCCATAGGAAAATAATGTGTTACGATATATCTAGTGGACATCTCTGCAAATAGTTGTGCGGTGTACATCCTGTAATGTACAAGATTTTAAAAAGTGGTACATGTTATATTTGAAGGAAAAAATCTTTAAATATAAATATGTAATAAATAATTCATTATATTTACAAATAATATCATAGGAGTAATAATAATACATATATTATACTTAAAAATATAAACCAATTATTCATATTATTATATATTACAAATTTGAAAAAAATACAAACTTATTGGTCAAATTTTTTGTGAAATATCAAATCATAGCAAGGATTTAAGTTTCATCTATGAAAAATATGTATATGTAAATGAAAGAAGAGATCAAATCATATATATATATATATATATATATATATATATATATTATATCTTAATGTAACTATATGGTTATTAAATAAATATTTAATATATATAAATAGGCAATAAATAGTTTCATAGAGAGCAAACTAGGGGTCAATATCTTGGGGAACCGTCAAATCGGATCATGGATCTTTGCTTAATTTCTTCAAATAGAAATAGTATTTTGAGAATTAAAAAATTTGTCCAGACCGAGGGCCAAATGTGTTAGACAAACTTTTTGGGGAAAATGTCAAATCAATGTAAGGATATAAAAATAAAATATTTAAGTACAACTTTGTATAGATTTCCGAGATAATGGAAAAAAATATGTAATATATAGTTATAATAAAATAAATTTTAAATTAATATACAAATATATATATACATATATATATACATATATAATATGCTTTGAATAAATAATACATACTAAAATACATAGTCTACGAACCGAGTTTTTTTAAAAAAATTAAAAAATAATTAAAGGGTCTAAAATAAAATTATATGCAAATTTGATATTGTATTTTCGAAGGAACTTTGCAAATCGACAAAGGATTTCAGCATCACTTCTTCCAAGATGAAGACCTCTACGTGGCACGAGAGCCAATAAAAAAGGAAAATGAGGTCTATTAATACTACCACGATCCTAATCTACGAGATATCAAAATATTATCGGATGAAGGGCAGTACCGTCTTCTTTACTTTCTATTATAAGTAAAATTGCACAAGATCAAGTACGAAAGTGACAAAGTGCATTTAATGTTTGCATGATTGCATGCCCAATCAAAATAAAGAATTAAAATACGTAATTCGAGAGATTTTTTGGGTTGTAATAATATCCATTACAACTAAAATTTTGTTAATTTAATTTCAAAATTATAGTTAACATAATATATAAAATTTTTAAATTTTCTATATATGATACTAAAAACAAATCCAGTTTTAGATTTTTTTCAAAAATACAATACTTTAAATAAAAATATATTATATTAAAAGAAAAGTAATAACTACAGAAAATATCAGAATTAATTTGCCATATATGTCAAAAGAAGGAACAAGTCCTTGGAAGTACTTGGAATAGTAAGAAGAATGTATGTATTTAAATACATGCTTAATTTCTTCAAATATGATGAAATAATGTATGTATTTAAATACTTGGAAGTAATTGTAAAATAATATTTTTGATGATTTTTCTTTAAAATTAGAAACATTTAACTAATCGTCGGTCCTATTTGTAAAATAATTAAATTTTGAAAGTTCTCGTCAATTCTTCATTTAATACGGCGACGGAAAAAAAAACAACTTACATGTTTATGAAGGCTAATAATTCATAAGAATTACATTAACATGATAAATTTCAAAGGCCACAAGTTACTAAATAATAAATAATAGTACAAATTTTAATTAACAATTGTTTTAAAAAAAAAAGTAACAGGGGAAAAAAATAAATTAAGTTTATAGAAACAAAATAGTTAATATGATATAGTATGTACTTGCAAAGTTATTTTTGTAATATTAATATATACATGTACACATAATGAATACAAAAGTGAATGTGCATGTGTCAATTTTCCACCAAAAAAGTACGACTCTATGTACAAAAACATAAGCTAAGGGATTTCTATATAAGAAACAACCTTAGTGAAGATTTAACTTATAACCCAGAAAACAATCTAGTATTCCCTCTCTAAACGGTGAAATGGAGTCAAGCAAGTTTCAAGTATGTGAACCGGTGCCTACTCTGGGGAACTTTGTTTCCGGATGAGATAATGACGGATATCATCACTAGACCGGGAACGGAGCCGCTTTGCAGATTTAAGGTGATGAATAAAGCTTGAGTACAGTCTCATTAACAATAGAGACTTCCAAATGAATGAACACACGAAGATGATGAAGGAAAAAAACAAGGTATGTTTTGTTTTGCAAAAGGAGTTTGGATTTACACCTTTATCTTACAAACCCTCCCTCCCGGGTCTAGTGAAAACCGTAGGATTATTTCTATTGGAGATAAGTCAATAGACTATTTAGCAAGTTGTAATGGTTTAGTACTTTTACGTAATTTGGCCGATCAATTGTTCTGAGAAACCCCATGATTGGTGACACAATCAACATAAAATCCACGCGTATAGATTTTCCAGTGGGATGCCAAACGACTTATGTCTATTTTGGCTTAGGTTTTGATGACAATGAAAACAACTATAAGATAGTTAGAATGATATTATTTGATATGTTCGTATTCAAAGATCAAGTTTAGGTTTTTCTATGAGTTCAAAAACTTGGCACTATGTTGGACCGTTTCCATACGATTTCCCGTATGGAGACCACCGCATTTGTCGCATGGGAATGTACACTGGCATATTTCTCAATACGAGAGGTATTTTGGAATCTCAAGCTTCTCCGCACGGAAGAAACATTCGATTTTATTCGATTGCCCAATGATATCAATCATGACTATAAACTCGAGTTTGGATCTCTAAACGATGATCGCTTAGTCGTGTACGGCTTTAGCATAGTCGTTTGATCAGTTAGAGATATGGGTAATGAACGAGTATAAGGTTCATGAATCATGGACCAAAATGCGTGTCGATTCGGGGTTTCAAGCACCAAGCTGCGGCGATAATGGGAATACATCCGATTCGTTGGCTAAAGAAGTCTCACCTAAGAATCTTATTCGAGTTGGAACACTGTGGGTATATATGTTGTATACGATTTTAAGCACAATATTTACTATGAAGCAATGGGGAAGTTGACGGATTTCATCTTGCACGCATTTCCCAATAATACAAAGTTTGGAATGTCCATCTAAATTATTGGGGGTTTAGTGCCTAGATATTATTAATATTTTGATCCAGTGGTACAACATGTAAAATAGGGTATCTTTTGATTAGATGTTATTGGAATGCAAGCTTTGTAAGTCTTGAAGACGATTTTAATTTTAATGAAATATAAGTACTAGTTGTACCGATTGTATATACACCTTAAAACTATTAATACGGATATAATAATATATGTACATAATTGTTAATGAATGTGAATGTATAATTTTTTATACACATTAATATAAGATTCTTGTAATTGAGTGTTAACTAATATTTCAAATAATGTGATTAATTATATAGTAGTATTACATTACAAAAAGAGTCCATAAACGCGGATAGAAAATTTTAAAAAGGAATAAACGCATTAAAACAGTATGCTTAGTTCAAATATAACAATAAATGTTTAAGTTAAAATGTGATAACATTGTTAACATTTATATTATAAATTATTATTTGAAGTTTACTATAAATAAATATGTTCTTAATAATGGATACAAATTTAAATTCTCCACATATAATGAAAAGTTACAATTTTGAAAAACTGATAAAATAACCAAGTAAACTATATCATCCTATCCATAATACACTTAACTTCCATGACTAGTAATTGATGATTGTCCTTTCGTGATTCTCGTATTCAAATCAAATCGATCTAATCTACTTTCTCTAATCCAAAAACTATTTTCTTGTTCCAAGTCAAAACCCAAAAAAATGGATAACTCACGCTTGAATCCAAGTTTGAACCCTTTCAATTTACTTCCCAGAGATCGTAGCAATGATTTTTGTTTTTCTACCACCAAAAATTCTATGCATATGCAAATGTGTGTGCAAAAGCTGGAAAGATATCATTGAGTCTCGCTAATTTCATCGAGGATCATGCTAAAATGATGAAGTTAAGCGACAAAAGAGCCCATTTTCACGAGTGTCTTTGAGCGTGGTTCCCCATCTTTGTCTTATAGGAAAACACCATTGGGCGTTTGCACAATGAGAGAATAATTGAAAGAGGTGAAGTTAACAAGCAAATACTAGCTGTTGTGAAAGTTTGATTTTATATGGAACACGTTATGATCGTTTTTTTAATGAATCATATCACTAACGACCGTAGGAGATTCCTTTTTCACATATTCCTTTCTCCTATTTAGTCAAAGCGCCATTATTTTTTCGGCATGAAATACGTTCCTCGAGAGGAACGAATTCATCATTGTTAGAATTTCTTATTTTTTGGCATGGATTTCCGTGACGGATGTACAATTTTTTTCAACTTTTACTAACCGTTGGACAAGTTGGATACCATTCAAATTTGATCGTCCAATAGCTCATCCCTGGAGTGGTTGCTAATGGTAAATTCCTTTGGATGGTTAACTTAGGGAATAGTTTAGCAATTGCTGCAATGGATCTAGAATATAGAGATTTTAGAGATGCTTATAAATTGATTAATGTACCGGACGATGCTAGGAATCTAACACGTTGGTGCGAGCTAACTAAGTAATAAAAAATGATAGATTACTTTTATTACGCTCAAAGTTCATACCCAATGCTTACGCAAATTTACTGGATTCTCGAAGAGTATGCAAATGAGTCTTCCCGGATTCAATTAAAGTTCGGGGTTGATCCGGGGTTAATTGCTCAAAGATCGAGCATTGGGAATTTATCCAATCGAGATATCTGAAAACATTAACGAGGATACTCTGCAATATCTATCCATTAGGTATTTTTGTGGTTTATAATTACATGGAAGATATCTACTACCCTTTAGATTCAGTTGCACAGATCCCGATCGGCTTGTTAAGTTTTGGATATGGCGAGTATGATCCCACCTCCGCTCTTGAAGATTAGTTTTGAAAATTTTATTGTAAACTATAACAATTGTACATTTTATGAAGTTAGGTGTTGGTAGTTTTTGTTCCACATGTGGGTGTTGTTTGGTTAATGTGCTAATTTCTCTAGTGATAGTGTAAAACTAATACCTTATTGACTTTTAGTAAATTTCAGTCCATTGTGCGGCATGTAATAAATTGGTTGGATTCATATTACTAGTATGCGAATCACTATCACATGGGATAACTAACAAGAAATGCATGTCCACTAAATAATGTACATATTTGAAATTCCATCCTCAAATAGGAAACTATATTTTAGAAAACTATCTCAATAAAAGAAAATTAAAACATTATTTAGTGTACAACATAAAATAAATTGGGTGGATTCATACTAATAGTAGGCAAATCCGCGTCACGTGGATAACTAAGAAGAAATGCATGTCACGCCTAAAATGTACATATTTAAAATGACATGTGCAAATGTGTACAATTCTGGAACAAAGGAAGATCGGCCCATGAAAATGTATTGTATTTATTATTGAGCAAGTGACTCTTGATATAACGGCTAAAATAGAAAAATGACATGCATAAAAAAATAAAAACGGGAAAATGTAAAAGGTCAAAGAACTGTGAATATTCAATTTAAAATGTATAACTAATTTACATATCACCTAATATGGTGTATTAAAGGAAATGGACATAATTGAAAAAAATGAGCATACAACGAAATTCCTTCAAATGAAAAAAGTCAAAATACGGTATGATTTGAGACGATGCAAACACACTAATAAAAGATTCGGATGTGATTATGAGAAAACCTAACAATAAAATGAAGAAGGCAGTTAGAATACCTAAAAAAACTAGAGATAAAGGACCAATATTCATCTAGAACAAGAATAAAGTATCCACTCTTCGATTTGGCTTGGATCAACAAACCAACAAACCATTTTTGACACGTAGTCACCTGATGAAGCATTGGATAAAGTTCCTAGCTTCTCGTATTTACGGAGAATAAAATCATGGACATTCAAACAGGACTATAACACCACGATCAACGAGAATCGGGGCTCTGCTGTAGACAAGGAAGCGGACTCTGCGGCTTACAGGGGCAGCCTGCATAGATTATGAGATATGTCTTTTCTTATAAAAATCTCACGTAATTTAGACTCAACATATTCCATCTGTTTACAAGAAAGGGAAAAAAATCGAGTAAATAATTAGGCACACATATAAGGTAAAAGATGATTAAACAGGGAAAAAAATAACTCACAACAAACGGTGACCCCAAAAGATGTGGATCCTTGGAAACTCCTCTTTGAGGCCTCATGGAGTTATAAAAAGACCACCGGCATGTACTTAAATCAAATGTCAACAGAGTCCAGGTGATCTCCTAGATTCCTAGTAGATTGACCAAGATCCTTGACTAACAATGGGAACATTAAGAGATGATCTTCACCAACAAGTTCGATCTATCATCAACAAACGCTCGTAGTATCCCCGATTGTATTTTCCGAACAATTATATCCTATAAACAAAATAATACGGCATTGACATCCAAAAAGGATATATAGCATGATTAATACTAGATGCACATAGAGTATAATGGCTAAGCACAATAGTGTCTTCAATCTACATTGGAAAATCAACAACCGGATAATACGTCTTGGACATATACATTCAAGAATATAATATGTACGTATAACCGAATATCTGTACACAACAAAGTTATCTCTATGTACATATTGAATTATACATGTCTTGTATATTATCTATTATGCATTTTACGTGAGCGGTATGTACATATGGAATAATGCCTACACACAAGAGGGTAAGATAATAATTTCAATAAGTATAAGAATAATCTCGAGCAAATAGGCGTGATAAACATATGATTGTCCAATCGACACGGTAGAATGAATACGGGAGAAAAACAAAGCTGTTTATGAATATACATTGTATATACACTAAACAGAATACACATTGGATATAAACTAGCAACAAGTGTACATTGTACATAAAGAAGCCACAGTGCACATTGTATATAGACCAACATAAAGGCACATATAGACATAAAATTGTACAGAGTGTTTGGAATTATACATTGAAAATTAGGTGACGAAAGGCATTGAATAATTAAAACAAATTAAATATGTAAGACTAATATTAGATGACAACAAAATATACAAACACATTAATATTACATTAATAAGAAAAAAATGCATTACGTAGAAGAATGATATTTTACCCAACAGTTAGAAGTGAAAATGATTCGGGTGATTTTTGCATGGTTTTATGGTGGTTTAATTGCATTTTTGATCTAGTTTGTGAGCAATATCACCCTATTTAGTATAATTGTGAGCTTAAAGGTTGTGGAAGGTATTATGTTTGTTTTGTAGGCTTTTGATCATATTTTTATGCAAAAGGCAAGCCTTCCACCAAAAATCGAGTTCGAGTTGAGTAAATGGTCCAAGAAACGAGCCCACTCCATGCTCATCTCTCAGTGAATCCAAGATCCAAGTGAAGAATCAAAAAGACAATGAAGAGAGGGTCAGAATGCAAAAGAATCGAGTCAATCGGAGGTCGGATGCTCAAGATATCGAAGATCGAAAATCAAAGGACCGGATGCGGAGCCGTTTGAGTCGAGGCGTCCAGGGCTGGTCGAGTCGAGACGAATGAGGATTTACGAGAGCAAGGTTTGGCGTCTTGAGTGGCATCTCGAGTGGTGTCTCGAATGGTGTCTCGAGTCGAGACAACTCGGTGACTCGAGTCGAGGCAGTGGCGTAGCTCGAGACAAGCGAGCAGGCCACGACTTTTGGCGAGTTTCGTCTCGACTCGAGTGAGAGGGATGTCTCGAGTCGAGACAGATGTTTGACTTTCGTCTCGACTCGAGTCGAGGCCCGTGTCTCGAGTCGAGACAGGCTATTTCGGAGCACTTTTTGCAGTAAAGCTAATTTTCAAAGGGCTCTTTTGCAATAATCCATTTTTACCCTAGACCCACACTATAAATACTCCCCAATTCAGATTTCAAAGGGGACACACCCATTTCAACTCACCCACACACATTTACACACACTTGGAGGTTTTTGATTTCTTCTTTCCCAAGTTCTCTCACTTTGAAGCAAGGAATGATGATTTGAGCTTGGATTGGCATAGTATTTCATCCCCAAATAGACTAAGCTTCCTTTCTCCCTTCTTTTATTTCGGTTTTTACCCTTTAATTTTGTAATAGCTTGGATGATGATGGTTGTTGGCTAAACACCCTTGTTCTAGGGATTTGTGGATCTTATTTTGAAATCTATGGTTTAAATTCTTGTTTATTTGGTATTTGTTGTTGATTATGATTCATGTGTTGGAATTATCATGTTTTAAGAGTTTATTGTTATTGGCCATGATGATTGCTCTAATGATTATTGCTTGGGTTTAAGATTGAGAAATTAAAACCCATCAATTGACCTCTAATACATGACCCATTTGATTATCACTTGAGAAAGGGACTAATTAGTGGGAAAGTTTTAGGAATCTAAGGTGTTTATTGGGTTGATCATATTAATAGGGTAGAGATACATGTTAATATTGATTTTCCTTGGGATTGATTGGATAGAAAATTACTTTCAATTCTTGTTTAGTGATTCACTTTGCATAATCATCACATTACCCTATAGATTTGAATTTGCTACCATAGATGGAGATTTAGGTGAAGCATATCCCTAGGACTATTTCTTTAATTGTTGATTTCGCTCATTTTCCTTCGATTGCTTACTTTAATCTAGTGTTAATTGTTGTGGCTTTCTTTCTAATTTTCTTATTGGTGACACTTGGTAGAAGTTAGATAAGTTTAGTCTTAAAATTGGCAACACCCTTTTTAATTGATTCTCTAGACTTGATTAAATCGCTTTGCATTACTCTTACGCTAGTCCCCCTCCTTGTGGATCGATACTCTTACTTATCGTGCTATAATTTGACAACCGTACGCTTGCGGGATTTAAATTTGTGTGTTGATAAAAGGAGGAACAAGTTAATGGCGCCGTTGCCGGGGAGGCGTTTATTAGTTCTAGGAGTGATAAGTGGTTAAATTTTGCACTAGATTTTACTTGCTTTCTCTTAGTTGTGGAAAATTACAAAAACATTGAGTTATTTCTTTTATTGGTTTATTTTGATACTCTTCTAATTGTTGGTATTTGTTTTAGATTGGTGCATGAACACTAGAGCAAGAGGAAATAGACAAGATCTCCATCCTTTGGAGTTGGAAATTGAGGCTATTTGTAGACACCAAAACGCGGAAAGAAGAAGAAGGAGAGTAGTAGAAGAGATGAACGGTGATAATCCGGTAGTAGATGATGGGGAGGAGTTCCATTTGATCCTCAAGACGGAAACAATGTTAATCCAAATGTTATGGCACCACAAGAAAATGCTCCAAATGATGGAAGAGCACAACAAAGGGTATTGAGAGATCACTTTCGTCAATACCAAGGCCTTATGGAGGAGCCGGAATGGAGCCCGTGGATGCTCACAACTTTGAGCTCAAACCGGCTCTCATCTTGATGGTGCAAAACAATCAATTTGGAGGCTCGGCAAGAGAGGACCCCAATTTACATCTATCTCAATTCCTTGAGATAAGTGGGACGGTGAAGATAAATCGGGTACCTCAAGATTACATCCGGAGACAATTGTTCCCTTTCTCTCTTAGGGATCGAGCAAAGCAATGGTATATCTCTCTTGATATGAATACCATCACCACATGGAATGATTTGGTGGATGCATTTTTGATGAAGTATTTTCCCCAAGCAAAACCATTCAAATTAGGGAAATATCTTCTTTTATGCAAGGAGAAGATGAATCATTGGCGAAGCATGGGATCGTTTCAAAGACTTAATCCGGAGTTGCCCACAACATGGTTTTTCTAGAGACCAAAGGATTTGCTATTTCTACAATGGGATGGACCATCGCACGAGAGGCATGGTGGATGCCTCGGCCGGAGGATCCTTATTGGGAAGAACAACCGAAGAAGGATATGAATTGCTTGAAGAAATGGCTAAGAATGGCAATCAATGGCCATCGGAAAGGAGACAACATAGAAGAATCACTTCGACTCAAGATTCGGAGCTCTTAGCCAAGCTAGCATCCAAGGTTGACAATCTTACCTCAATGGTGACCAAGCAAACTCTCAAAGAGCCTTTGGCGGAAGTTCAACATGAAGAGGCTCATTACATGGGGTATCCAAGAGATCGCAATTATGGAGAAAGGCAATACCGAGGAATCCTCCTCATCACAACCCAAACCATTATCATCCGGGGTTAAGAAATCATGAGAACTTTTCCTATGCCAATCCAAGGAATGCTCTTCAACCGCCGGATTTCAAGGTGAATAATGGGGTGATCGAAGAGCCTTCAAAGGGTTTATCTATGGAGGAGATGTTCACATCATTTATGGGAGTAACCAAAAATTTCATGCAAGAGACAAAACAAAAATTTGCACAACACGATGAGAAGTTTGATCACATCTCTCATGAAATTGGAGGGATCAAGGACAACATGAAGGCCATTGAGGTGCAAGTTGGTCAAATTGCCAACATGTTGGGAGTCAACATAAACCGGGTCAATTTCCATCTAATACGGAATTGAACCCCAAAAAAGAACATTGCAAGGCTATAAAGTTGAGAAGTGGCACAAGCTATGAGGGGCCAAAGATGCCGGTGGAAGAAGAAAGAAAAGAGAGAACCGATATTGTTGAAGAGGAGATAGTGCAAGAAGAAGATCAACAAGAAAGTGTAGTCGAAAAAGAGAATGTAGAAAAATCAAGTGAAGAGAAGGGTGAGCAAGAAGTGGACGTTCTTATTCCTCTCAATGACAAAGGGAAGCAAGCGACATCCGTTCCCTATCCACAAAGGCTAAAGAAGAAGAACTTAGATGTCAAGTTTGCCAAGTTCTTGGAGGTATTCAAGAGGATCCATATTAACATACCTTTTGCGGAAGCATTGGAGCAAATGCCTCACTACACCAAGTTCTTGAAAGACATCATGTCTAACAAGAGAAGGATGGCCGATTATGAGACCGTTAACCTCACCGAGGAGTGTAGTGCCATCATCCAATCCAAGCTTCCTCAAAAATTGAAGGATCCCGGTTCATTCACACTTCCATGTAAGATTGGAAATGGAGGCACATTTAGAGCTTTGTGTGATTTAGGGGCGAGCATAAATCTTATGCCCCTATCTATCTTCAAGACACTTGGTTTGGGAGAATTGAAGCCTACCACCATCAATCTCCAATTAGCGGATAGATCCATGGCATACCCAAGTGGGATTATTGAAGGCGTGTTGGTGAAAGTTGACAAGTTCATTTTCCCGTGGATTTCGTGGTGCTCGATATGGTGGAGGATAGGGCAATCCCCTTGATCTTGGGAAGGCCATTTTTAGCAAGCTGGTGGGGCCGTGATTGATGTGAAGAAAGGAGAGTTGGCTTTAAATGTCAATGACGAGCATGTGATGTTTGACATCTACAAAGCTATCAAATGTCATGATATTGAGGAGGACCAATATGAGTGTCGTATGGTGGATATTGTGAAAGCTTGTGTGGAAGAGCAAATAGAGAAGAGGAACTCGGGAGACACACTTGACCTATGCATAAGAAACTCTATCTCTTCACCCTCTAATCTTCCTTTTGAATTTAACTTTGAAGATTTAGATGATGTGGAATTATTTGACTATATTCGTTCTCTTGATGTTTTGCGGGTTTTGCCGGTCAAAGAGGATGAGAAGTTCTTGGAGCTACACAAAGAAACAAAGTTTGGGGGGTGCTTCTTGAGGAGCACTTAAGATTTCCACATACTAACATTGAGGAGTGGCCTTCATGCTTTGAGGTGGAGACAAAGAAAGATGAGGTCAAACAAGAAGAGAACATGCAAGAAAAGGGGAAGAAATTGGACTTGAAACCTCTTCCCGAACATTTAAAATACGCTTTCCTTGAATCGGGTGACCTCTTTCCGGTTATAGTTTCTTCTTATTTGAGTGAGTGTGAGCTTGATAAATTGCTTAGAGTCCTTAGAGAGTATAGGTCGGCCATAGGATGGGATATTTCGATTTGAAGGGTATTCCACCTTCCATATGCATGCATAAAATTTGTTTAGAAGAGTCGGCCAAACCTAAGGTTCAAGGTCAAAGAAGGCTAAATCCGATTATGCAAGAGGTTGTGAGAAAAGAAGTGCTTAAATGGTTAGATAATGCAATAATCTTTCCTATTAGTGATAGTGAGTGGGTGAGTCCAACTCAAGTGGTTCCTAAAAAGGGGGTATGACTATTGTGACCACCGATAGATTAGAGGTGCTTGCTACTAGAACTATTGTAGGATGGAGAGTTTGCATTGATTATCGTTTGTTGAATGCGGCCACTAGGAAAGACCATTTTCCTCCCTTTTATTGATCAAATGCTTGATAGGTTGGCGGGATTTGAGTTTTATTGCTTTCTCGATGGTTATTCGTGATACAATCAAATTTTAATTGATCCCAAAGACCAAGAGAAGTCTACATTCACAACTCCTTATGGCACTTTTGCATTTCGAAGGATGCCATTCGGATTGTGCAATGCACCCGCCACCTTTCAAAGGTGCATGATGGCTATCTTTCATGGCATGATAGAAAAGATAATGGAAGTTTTCATGGATGATTTTTCAGTTTTTGGCTCTTCATTTGATCATTGTCTATATAATCTCTCTTGTGTTTTGCGGCGTTGCATTGACACCAATTTGGTGTTAAATTGGGAGAAGTGTCACTTTATGGTACGAGAGGGAATTGTGCTAGGACACAAGGTGTCTTCAAGAGGACTTGAGGTTGATAGAGCAAAAATTGCGGCCATAGAAAGATTGCCTCCACCTTCCAATGAAAAGGCCGTTAGAAGCTTTTTGGGGCATGCCGGATTTTATCGGAGGTTCATCAAGGATTTTTCCAAGATAGCCAAACCTATGTGTGCTTTATTGGAGAAGGACGCAGAATTTCACTTTAGTGATGAATGTGTGAGGGCATTTGAGATTTTGAAGGATGCATTGATCAAAGCTCCCGTGTTGATAAAGCCCGATTGGAGTCAACCATTTGAGATCATGTGTGATGCTAGTGACCATGCCGTTGGAGTAGCTTTGGGGCAAAAGAGGGACAAGCTCTTTAGGGTCATTTATTATGCAAGCAAGACTTTGAATTCCACACAAAGGAACTATACTACAACCGAAAAGAGATGTTGGCGGTTGTCTACGGTTTTGACAAGTTTCGAGCATACTTAGTTGGAGCCAAGACTATTGTGTTTACGGATCATGCGGCAATTAAGTATTTGTTCGACAAGAAAGATGCCAAACCACGCCTCATTAGGTGGATTCTCTTATTACAAGAATTTGATGTGGAGATTCGGGATAGAAAGGGATGTGAAAATGTGGTGGCCGACCACCTCTCAAGACTTGAGAACATTGAAGAGAAGGATATGCAAGTTCCAATTAAAGAAACTTTTCGGATGAACAACTCTTAGCCATCAAGGATGGGTGCCCATGGTTCGCCGATTTGGTCAATTTTCTTGCCACCGGGACATCACCATCAAATCTCACCTCTCATCAAAGGAAGAAGTTCTATCATGATGTGAAGTTCTATATTTGGGATGATCCATATCTTTTTAGAAGATGCTCGGACATGGCCATTCGGAGGTGCTTACCGGAAATTGAATGGGAGAAAGTCATGAAAGATTGTCACTCTTCACCTTATGGAGGCCACTTTGGTGCCAACCGTCTACGGCTCACAAAATTCTTCAAAGTGGATTTTATTGGCCCTCTATCTTTAGGAATTGTCAAGATTTTGTGAAGAAGTGTGATAGATGCCAACGAATGGGGAACATCTCCAAGAAGCAAGAGATGCCAATGAAGAATGTGATTGAAGTGGAACTCTTTGATGTTTGGGGCATTGATTTTATGGGACCTTTCCCAATCTCTCATGGGAACTCCTACATTCTCTTAGCCATTGACTATGTCTCAAGGTGGATTGAGGCCATTCCAACGGCTACTAATGATGCCAAAGTTGTCCTCAAATTTTTAAGGAAGAACATCTTCACAAGATTTGGCACCCCTCGAGCATTAGTGAGTGATGGAGGATCACACTTTTGTAATAGGTGGTTAGATCAACTTCTAGTGAAGTATGGAGTAAAGCATAGGGTGACGACTCCTTATCACCCTCAAGCAAACGGTCAAAGCGGAGCTTGCAAATAGGGAAGTGAAACAAATCTTGGAGAAGACCGTGGGAGTGAGAAGAAAGGATTGGGCCATCAAGCTTGATGACGCTCTTTGGGCTTATAGGACTGCGTACAAGACTCCATTGGGTACATCTCCGTACCAACTTGTTTATGGTAAGTCTTGTCATTTGCCCGTGGAGGTGGAGCATCAAGCCTATTGGGCTATCAAGGAGCTAAATCTTGATCTCAAGGCCGCCGGAGAAAGGAGGAAGAGGATGTTGAATGAGCTTGATGAATTTCGAAGTGAAGCCTATGAGAACTCCAAGTTGTTCAAGGAAAGAGCAAAAAGATATCATGATAAGATGATTGAGGAGAGAGAGTTCAAGGTTGGAGAGCATGTGTTGCTATATAACTCAAGGCTAAGGCTATTTCGGAAGCTCAAGACCAAGTGGTCGGGACCATTCATGATCAAGAATGTCACACCCATGGGAAATGTGGAACTCATAGGGCACGATGGAGAAACTTTTTGTGGTGAATGCCCAAAGAGTGAAACATTACTATGGAAATGAGAAAGTCCGGATGATTGAGATACTCTACTTGGATGAAGCCTAGAAAAAGGGAAGTCCGTCCGGCATAGGGACGTTAAAAATAGCGCTTCTTGGGAGGCAACCCAAGGTTTTTATTGCTTTCTTTATTGCTTTCTAGTGTTAGTCGTTTGATGTTGCTTAGCATTTTTGTAGGTGGATGATCCATATGAGAGCTCTAGTGGACTTGAAGGAAGAGAAAGAGCACCATGGGATGAAAAGAATGTTGCAATTGTAATTTCCGATGAAGATGCTTAGGATGTGCAAGGAGAGAGGTAGCTTGTTGATGCCCCAAACTTAGAATTCTCACCTATAGTGAAATTCTAAGTTTGGGGATTATTTGTTTGTTTGCTTTTTATTGCTACTCTTGCTAATTTTGCACCGGCGCACCATTCTACTAGGAGTCACATTTTTGCACGGCGCACGCACCCGTGGTGCTAGATTTTAGGTTGTGTTGTGTGATAGTGTTATTGTGGTTGAGTTGCAAATTTGTTCATTGGATACTTGTGTTTAGATTGGTGGATTGTTGAGTTTTTGCTATAATGATGAATTGATTGGTGAAGTTTGATGCTTGCATGATAGCTAGTTGTGTGATGATTGATGCTTATGATGGTACTTTGTCCATGTTCGTTGAGCCCGTGAGCTTTAGAGCCTATTAGACATGCATATATTTTGGGTCTAATTTCTTCATGTGAGTGTCATGCATGCTTGTGTGCTCTAGAACTTGCCAAGTAACTTATTTGAGCTAATTGTTTATGTGAGATTTTTGAAGAGGATAAGAGGCCATCTTTGTTCTAATAGTTACTTTGCCCAAGTTTTCCTACCCAATGAAATTTTTCCGTAGTTAGCCAACTTGAGCTTATTATCCGATTTCTTTGGCAACCTACATGTATTAACCCAATTGTCCTTTTTAATGAGCTTAAATTGTCCCTATGAACTAGTGGAGCTTTAATGTGGATAAGAAGGTTAATTGAGCTTAATTGTGAAGTTGGTGGGATTACTTGGTTTATAAGTGAAAAGTGTGTAAAAAGAATGAGAAAAAGATGAGATGTGAATGCGCAAGAAAAGATTGAGTTGTTGTAAAGAAGAAAAGAAAAAGAAAAATTGAGATGAAACTCTCTTTGTGTGCAAAGAATTTGATAGAGTTTGATATTCAAAAGTGCTCAATGAAGGATGAGAAAGAATGTGTTTGATAGAGTGGAGAATGATTGTTGGAGTTTTGGAATTGTATTGCAAATGGATCATTTATCCTAAATTGTTGCTCCACTAGTTTGTTAGTCACTCAATCCAAATTGTCTCACCTTAACCAAAGAGCCAACGTTACAACCAAATGAAAAGCCCTCTTTGATTCTTGAATTGAGCATGAATGCATGGTAAGAATGTAGATGCTTGGCAAACATATGGTAGTACACTTGTGTGTTTTGACTTTTGAGAGTAAACACGTCCTATATATCTTGTGTGTAGAGAAACACTCCTTGAGAGGAACATTGGATGAAGTACTTGAGTTTTGCATCTCTCAAAGCATAACATGTTTGATTGTTTGTTGATTGCAACACCATGAGAGCAATTGTTATAAAGAGAACTTGATGATTCTAATTGATGTCTTGTGTCCGATGAACTTTGATGCAATCATATCACCCTCATGTTTTATTTTCTCGTTGTTTGAGGACAAACAACACTTTAAGTTTGGGGGTTTGATTCGGGTGATTTTTGCATGGTTTTATGGTGGTTTAATTGCATTTTTGATCTAGTTTGTGAGCAATATCACCCTATTTAGTATAATTGTGAGCTTAAAGGTTGTGGAAGGTATTATGTTTGTTTTGTAGGCTTTTGATCATATTTTTATGCAAAAGGCAAGCCTTCCACCAAAAATCGAGTTCGAGTTGAGTAAATGGTCCAAGAAACGAGCCCACTCCATGCTCATCTCTCAGTGAATCCAAGATCCAAGTGAAGAATCAAAAAGACAATGAAGAGAGGGTCAGAATGCAAAAAGAATCGAGTCAATCGGAGGTCGGATGCTCAAGATATCGAAGATCAAAAATCAAAGGACCGGATGCGGAGCCGTTTGAGTCGAGGCGTCCAGGCCTGGTCGAGTCGAGACGAATGAGGATTTACGAGAGCAAGGTTTGGCGTCTTGAGTGGCATCTCGAGTGGTGTCTCGAATGGTGTCTCGAGTCGAGACAACTCGGTGACTCGAGTCGAGGCAGTGGCGTAGCTCGAGACAAGCGAGAGCAGGCCACGACTTTTGGCGAGTTTCGTCTCGACTCGAGTGAGAGGGATGTCTCGAGTCGAGACAGATGTTTGACTTTCGTCTCGACTCGAGTCAGGCCCGTGTCTCGAGTCGAGGCAGGCTATTCGGAGCACTTTTTGCAGAAAGCTAATTTTCAAAGGGCTCTTTTGCAATAATCCATTTTTACCCTAGACCCACACTATAAATACTCCCCAATTCAGATTTCAAAGGGGACACACCCATTTCAACTCACCCACACACATTTACACACACTTGGAGGTTTTGATTTCTTCTTTCCCAAGTTCTCTCACTTTGAAGCAAGGAATGATGATTTGAGCTTGGATTGGCATAGTATTTCATCCCCAAATAGACTAAGCTTCCTTTCTCCCTTCTTTTATTTCAGTTTTTACCCTTTAATTTTGTAATAGCTTGGATGATGATGGTTGTTGGCTAAACACCCTTGTTCTAGGGATTTGTGGATCTTATTTTGAAATCTATGGTTTAAATTCTTGTTTATTTGGTATTTGTTGTTGATTATGATTCATGTGTTGGAATTATCATGTTTTAAGAGTTTATTGTTATTGGCCATGATGATTGCTCTAATGATTATTGCTTGGGTTTAAGATTGAGAAATTAAAACCCATCAATTGACCTCTAATACATGACCCATTTGATTATCACTTGAGAAAGGGACTAATTAGTGGGAAAGTTTTAGGAATCTAAGGTGTTTATTGGGTTGATCATATTAATAGGGTAGAGATACATGTTAATATTGATTTTCCTTGGGATTGATTGGATAGAAAATTACTTTCAATTCTTGTTTAGTGATTCACTTTGCATAATCATCACATTACCCTATAGATTTGAATTTGCTACCATAGATGGAGATTTAGGTGAAGCATATCCCTAGGACTATTTCTTTAATTGTTGATTTCGCTCGTTTTCCTTCGATTGCTTACTTTAATCTAGTGTTAATTGTTGTGGCTTTCTTTCTAATTTTCTTATTGGTGACACTTGGTAGAAGTTAGATAAGTTTAGTCTTAAAATTGGCAACACCCTTTTTAATTGATTCTCTAGACTTGATTAAATCGCTTTGCATTACTCTTACGCTAGTCCCCTCCTTGTGGATCGATACTCTTACTTATCGTGCTATAATTTGACAACCGTACGCTTGCGGGGATTTAAATTTGTGTGTTGATAAAAAGAGGAACAGAAAACAATTGTCTTTTAGCAAACTCCATATCCTTATAACTTATTAACAAAAAGATCATTACGAATCAATGACACGATAAAAAATTGATAAAAGAAAAATAATTAAAACATATGAATATGTAAATTTAAAAAAGTTTAAATTACCAACAAAAAAAAATAATAAAGCATAACTTTTATAGGAAACATACAACTGCTTGCCAGGCGCTCATGACGCAAAATCGAAATCATGTCCTTGTGACAACATGAGATAAGGGGCTCTTTCCCTAAAAATAACCCTTCATTGAAAAAGGTAACAATCGATTCAATTAAATTTGAAGCTAAAGATTAAGCACAAGTTAAAAAAGCAATCCTAATATAAGTATAAACGGCATGGCTACCCCACGAAATGATTGCGGGATAACTTAGATACAATGCAAAAAAGCCAACCCTGAGATAACAAAATCATTTATGCCAAAAATAATAAAGGTAGCCTTTTACGAGAAAATATTCATTTAAATAAGGGGATATCTGGATGATGTTGAAAATATGTGTTTACTTACCCATCACCTTCCTTAGCAAAGTAGGTACAAATACTATCTTTAATGTCCGAATGGTCCTCGACGGCTTCAAAACTAGTATCCAAAACCACTTTTTCTTGGACAAGTTACTCTTTTTGATTCTTCTTCACACTCTCTTGAATCTCAATTATCTCGCGAGTTATCAAATGAGGAGGGCCCAACATGCATTTACTATCATCATTTTTTCTCCCGGCTTTCACTCTTTGGGCTAAGGAACTAGATTGACAACCACTGAAGAAGTTGACTTACCAAGGGATGGAGATTTACACATGACATCGAAGCTTTGATAGGAATCTATGGTTTCATATATCTCAATGGTTTCCAACAGATCAGCCTTCTCCACATTTAGTTTCGTGTTTTCAAGGTTGGTAGGGAACTTTCTCAACACTATCCTTCAAAAGCATATTCTCAAGACTTAATCGTGATATATCATCATCGTGCAATTTACCAATCTTGGAAAACTTTTCGGGCTCATCCAATCGAGATTGATAAGGCAAATTCTTCATGTATTCTTCCACAGCAGTCTTGAAACTAACCAACTTATTTTCTTCAAAAATTCTCAAAGCGATTTTTCAACACCTCAATTTCTTTATCCTTTTCGAAATGATAACTTTCAACTCCACGACTTTTTTTGTATTCTTCCATCGGTGTATTTTGAGCACCATAAGAGACAAGCAAAATCAACGGCATCTTGAATTTCACTTTCACGCAATTTATGCTCTTCAACAGGATCAATTTGGAAGGAGGAACATTTAAAACAGGAACATTAGTGTGTCTATTTCCCTTGGACATTGGGTTTGAAACATCTTCTATAACGAGGCCTTGACACTTTTCCTTGTATCAAAGGACTAATATTCAACCGCAAATTCAACTTGGGGATATCGGGTACACAATCCCGAGGCCTCAGCGATCTTCTCAAATGAAACATCTTCAAATAACTCTCTAGGCTTAACAAATCTACTAGATACTCTCTTTTTGGATGTGGAAGGCTCCCCCAATGGAAGTTGTTTCATTCCACGAGAATTCTTGCTAAAATGACGTGAAGCGAGGCTTAGTTCCAAGATCAACGGCGGCGGCTACAACATAATCACAACTACGAGAATCGGTATCGAGTGTAGGCTATTTTCGGTATTCGTGTTGGTACCGGAAACATAATGATCACTGCCGCTTACTATCATCAACATCAAGAATCGGTGGGAACATTCTCTTCACCGCAATTGTCTTTGCTCCCAAAAAGAATGCAACTTTTTAAGCGAATTTTCTTCCCTCGGAGAGGCCTTGAGCCGTTCACATCGGACCTAATTTCCCGGTTTTACATTTATAAATACAAACAAATAAGAAAAAAAAAAAGAATCAATAAAACATACCTAAAAAAATAAAAACATACAAAAAAACAAGAAATAATAAATACAACATCAAGATTATATAAGAAAAAAAAAAACAATAAAGAGTTTACATATTTGGACTTCAAATCTGCAATCTTGACTTTCTCGACTTAATTTTCGGAAGATTCATATCCCATCGCAAAAATCTTGGAAACCCTACTTCATTTCTTGATGGACAATAGTTGTGTGCTCACACAACCAAGACTTGCGGTATTAAACAACAAAATAAAATAGTAAATAAGTGCAAATGACTTTAAGCGAAAAATAAATAACCTAAAAAATAGATATAAAAAAGACACTTAATCATTACCGGAGTAACATCGTGCATCCACCAACTTTCATAGTCTTTGAACCTTTAATCTGGTTTAATAACATCTCAACTATATAGCCACACCAATCATAGTTGCATATTTCGTCAATTTTCTCTAAATAGCAAGCAATATGAGGTGAGGCGTAGCATTCGATTAGGAGCTAATAACGGCGAAAAGAAGTATAAAACAATTAAACGGACAAAATCTAAAATATTGTTTTCACCTGCTCTGCAAGAACTTGATCGATCTCTGAAATACCAAATGCTTATAAAGAACTAACTTTCCATTATACTTTTTTATTTCTTTTCTAAAACAACGGGCAACCCATTTGGTTAAAACATAATCCCGGGTTCTTCAACGGAATCCTTACACTTCCACCACCAATACCAAAAATTAACGGGCATCTCTACTAGTAACGCCATGTGACTTCTTCACCAATAACAAACTTACCGTGTCCTTATCATAAGCTTGTTTATTAAGCGAAGTATGTTTTGTTCATATTTCCAACAACGTTTCATTAATTTGCTCTTTTCACAATCCTGAATTGCACGGAACAAGTACCGAGAAAGGAGTCTTCTTAACCTCAAAAATAATTTTCTCATCAAATTCAATACTCGTAATTCCTTCACACATGTTCTCAGTTGCTTCTATAACATGTTGTTTGGGTTTCAACTAAGTCATCTAAAATAAAGAAAGCGAAAAAAAAAAAAAAGGGTTAGCCTCTTTTTTATAATTAGAAATTAGACCGAGAAATGCACATTTTAAAAATTTGAAAATCATACCAAATGATTTAGAAAAATCCTTCCTTTTTCTATTTTTCACTAAATCATCCTAAGAAGAACAGTCACGAAGCAGAAAAGAGGAATCTTGATTTACGGATTTCTTGCGAAATACAAATTCACATTCGAGCCTAAAAAAAAAAAAGGAGGAATTTGTTCATATATAAAAATAAATCAAAATGCGAAAACAGGAATCTAAAAATGAAGTTACGAACAAAATAAAAACAACTAACCGAGAATTTTGAGACTCTTGATTCCTTTTATTCACACCGATACCATCAACGTGGTTCCTTTTCCTTAAAGGCATCTTTGATTTAACAAAATCTTGCCTCTTATTTGAATTATTTGGATGCCTAAAACAGATAAAAAAGACAGAATGTATAATTTCAAATTACAAAACCCTAGGAAAAAAAAAAAAGCGAAGAAAGGAAAAAACTTACATCACGAGCGAAAATACAAAAATCCTTTGGCTTCGACAAATTTCTTGACTACAAAAGCGAGCGAAACAAAGAAAGAGAAGGAGAACAATATGAAAATATCTTGATTGAAATGCAATATTAGATATTAGACACAATAAAAGAAAGATTGAACACGATTCACAAGCTGTAGCTTGACAAGATGATCTTGATCGGTAAATAATGGAGTATCAATTACGTTTGCGAAACCTATACTACTTAGCAATGAAAAATAGATATTTTAGATAAAATATCCGACAAAATCCTCGAGCTAAAATCTTCTAAAAATATCTTTGAAAAGGCATTGTATCTAAGAGTAACAAAAAGAAGGGGTATTTTAGCTATTTTACACGCGATTTTGTATCCGGGAATAATTGCAAATAGTGATTGTATCTAAGATTAAAAAGAGGAGCTAGAATGTACTAGAGAATAATTATTTCAAAAAAAAATACTCAATAAATTTCTTTATAATATCTATAAATTTACACAATATGCTACTATTACTTTTGGGTTCATTCATACATATAATTCGATCTATTTCTTTACTTTATATATAAAAATTTACAAAATTGTCTAAAAAATTAAATCATTGTTCATCTTTCTTATTTTATACGACCTCTTTTTTTTTTTTTAGTGACTTGGTATTCAACCTAAGAACCACTAATTCGAGTATCAATCCCACCATAGGCCACGATTGAAGTCGAGTTTTGCTCTGTTTGGACTAGCTCATCTCAAAAATTGGACGCACTCGGTGAGTTTTGAACCTTAGACCTCAAGCTCTGAGAAATTTTCTCTTACATGTGAATGGTATTTGAAACCGATGAAGTATTATTTTAACAAAATCATTCAAGCAATGTTGCTCTCTACAAAGAAAAAATAATAAAAGATAAATTGATTCAATTTCCAAACAATTCGGCAAACAAAACAAAATTTATTGTAACGACAGTTATTTCATTTTTACATTAACCAAACAATATAATAAATGGCGTAACTATACTTCTTGTATTACAATGGAAGCTAAATAAGGTAGACGAAGGCCAAATTGATCAAATAAAGCCAGAAACTCGTAAAGATGACAATACAACAAAAATAAGCCATAGTGACATGAAAAACACACAAGTAACCCACGCCCATAATCTTGGACCTCCGAGTTCTGCTCCCAAAGTGAGGCGCCTAAACACCAAGACTGCGATACAAGCTATAGATGTAGCGAAGAAGACAATTAATGAGAAGCTGAGGCCACCCGCATTGTCTATCTTCAACGGTTCGTTGTAGGCGGCGAAGTTGTACAACGTGTTGATGAGCCAAGGTATGCCAATTCCGATATAAATGTTCACCGAATTGCTGGAGACAAGATACAGAATGTGTCAATAATGTAACATGTTTAACAAAGCATGCAGAATCTAATTGGAAATCAACGTTCATATGCCTATGCCTAAAAACTGTGACAAGAGAAACAGCTTCTGGACCCTGAAAAGGAGATGAAGCTCCTCAAGGAAGAGAATAAGATAGACCTGCAATTCCTCAGAGACGAACACAAGGGACCGGGGTAAAAGCTTAAATACCATGTATGAAGAAAGAAAGATTTTTGCGACTTTTTTTTCTTTTTGCAATTTTAGCACATATTTCTGGTAAGCAACCAGTATGGAATTTTGAATTACTGAAAGATAAAGGCTTAACAGACAAACCAATCCAAGAGCTTTGTGACCTTTTGCTATCTTGGCTAATTTTCTTAGAAATTGTCAATTTAGCCATGATAGTCAAATGTAGATTAAACGTGTGATGTTGTGGAAGATGCATAAATCTCATTTTAAGGATCCAAATTGCATACCATCTAAATCTAATCCAATTTAGATCCAACCTTGTAGATGCTAGTGAAGTACATAGCATACAGTATCTGCCATCCATGTTTACATAAACACATGGATTTGGGTGTGTATGGGTAACTGATACTATATTGGATGTATTTCACCTAGTCTAGTATAGTTAAAACCTCTCTTCAATCCTTTAAAACAAAGGTTTAGATGTCTTTGGGCAATTAGCCCAAAAATCATTGATTATCAAACACTTATATACTAATTCAAGTATGATGCTTAATGAAAAATGAAGCAATTAAAAAGAACCTGCAAGTGATATTAGCAATAGCGGAGTCTGCTGTTATTTGGCGCTCCGCTGCTATCTTGCTTGCCATTAAATCGGGCCACGATGTTCCAGCAGCCAACGCCGTAAATGCTATGACGTAAGAATCAATACCTGCATATTCGACATTACAAAGCATTACTAGCTAAGATATACGAACGGACTAATGAAAACATCAAAAGCAGTAGCTTCTTCATTCTTGAACCTGTGACGCAGCTTATTACGTCTGTAAGCTTGGTCACAATGTAAGCTATCCCACTGATGAAAATTAAAGAACAAATGAAAGATATCCATCCGTGAGCAATCTGATATGGAGGTACAAAAGCAAACAGAATTCTCCATGGTGCACGAAGCAACTCCCAGAATGCCTTCACTAGACGTACACATGTGTTGTTCAATTTTCTTGATTCTGGGATTTCCAACTGGTCAATGACAAAGCAAAGTGTTCAGCAAAGAAAAAGGTCTAAAATGGTACATAGATTTCCTTTCTACTTTTGTGTGTCCCAGATTATAGGTTTGTTTCTTTGTTAAAGTCGTTAACAATTTTTCAATTGACCAAAATGACCTTATTTAATATACTTACTTTTAACAAAATTTTAATGAAAATAATTATGTTTTGTGTCATCTTGTGTAAGGGTAAAATAGGAAGAAAGTAGGAAAAATTACAATTCCAATGACATTTAATATGTCTTCTTAATCTGTGTGAAATTTGTTCAAGCCTATCTTAGTGGTACTGAGGGAGTACCACACATAAATTTTAGAGATTGATCAAGAAAGCCAGAAACATAGTACCAAAAATGCATCAACGAACTGCTGCTTCCATAATGAGACCAAGTTATCTTTCTCAGGAATCTCTTTGCTAGATTGCTCTGAGGATTCGGCTACATCATTATCAGACAACTTTTGATATGCATCTGCAGGTTATTCTTTCAAAGGTGACATTAGAAACCGCAAAATAAACATTGATGGCACACAATATCACAGATAACTTAGGTTGATCATGTTATCTTTATATGAGAACAATTTGGCAGTTAACAATGTTATTTGAATGAATGTTCTCTGTGCTTGGGTCTATAGTATCTGGGTACCAATAATTAAAAATCTCCTGTGTGCATGTAGCTAACATGCGGGTTCAATGAGGGATTTTCTAGCAAACCAAAATATTGAGAGCAATGCAAACAACCAAGTAGTTTAAATTGGTCAGCGAGTAAAACAAAATTTTTCGGTGAAGTCTGCCTCTCCATTACCTAATTTTTGCTTCTACTGATGTAATTTTTTTCTTGCATACCTAATCCCTTTTTTTTTTTTGACGGAACATGCATACCTAATCCTTAATAGGCTTTAAGATAGTAAATTTCACAAAACCTCTTTTAAAAGATCCTATTATCACCTTAGATCCTGTTGTCACTGTGACGTCCAGTTATATATCAAATATGAAGTAAAAATTGAGTTAGTCAACTTTTTGTAAACATGGAAAAGAAAAAGAAGAAAAAGTAAATGTATAACATAGAAAACAAACAGAGTTTCTTTGCTAACGTTTATATGTTACCTTGATGGATGGAGAAAATGTCAACCACGTTCCTGACTCCATATTCATCGTCAAGGATTTCAGAGTACTTAGCTCGAGCTGCGTTTTGATCCTTTTCCACCGGTACCCATTCTTCTGGCCTCTCTGATCTTGATCTGATTGAAGAAGGTGAATCAGCAAGTAAAAAGATCATGTATTTATGTATTTCTTCTTTTTCTTTCAGGACAAATCTCAAATTTCAGGCAATTAGTTATGTAGAGGGAGGAAAAAAATGAGTTCATCAATGGATGACATACATTGGCAGAGACAAGTAGGGCCAACGCTTATCCTGAGCATAGGCATGTATTAACAGTAGCCCAAATTGCAACACAGTCAATAAAGCTTCCCAGAGTGTGATCTCATTCGGCGTCCAAACCTGCAATTTTATTGTTGTTTGAAAACCAGTACTAATTTATGTTTTAATGGAAACTTGTAATGCGAATGAAACATTAAAACGCATCACAACAAGAAGGCATTTCCTGTCAAATGACATCCTGAACTCGTTCAAGAGTAAACCAAATAAGATTAAGACTACTGGTTTAGCTCAATTTGATGGACTAACAGAATATGCTGGCCAATTCAACCTTAAGAGCTTCATAGTCATATATTGTAGGGTCCAACCTCTAGAGATGTTATCATACAGAATCTGACAATATTATAATTTTAACAAGAACAATGCTGCCCATACAGTGATAAAACTGCATCACTTCAGTTCCACCAATTTATCTTCTAAGTTCTTTTATTTTGTCAAATACAAATGAAAAATGAAATAATAATAATAATAATAATGATACTAGTATTGATAATAACTGCAGATGGTCAGAGTACACTTCTACTATCATCATCATCATCATCATCATCATCAAGTGCAGATGGTCTGAGTACACCAGCTTCACAATTACTCAAAATTAAGAAAAGAGGATAACTACATGCAATTCCTATTATCTTCTTTTGTTTGGCAGTCTTGATTGCAAGATATACTACAACCATAAAGACCTAACTTTAAAGGCTGTTGGAGCAACTTGGAGGCTACAATGTATTTGAAGACGAAGGATTAAAGTAGGCATCATGAGTCGGACAGGCGTGTTAAATTTGAAAAAGGATCCTGAAAGTCTAGTAGAATCAAGCATATAAACAAATAGCAATTTCTAACATTATATTCCATTACCTAAATTCTATGCAGTGAAATTGGACTAAGAATAAACAGATATTACCTCCAACGTTATATATAGCCAGATGTAAGCCCAGAAAGACCAAAAAGAGCTCTACAAGCCAGACTCCAATGTCTGATATCTTTTTCAGCTCTCCAGCTTTAGGAACCACAACACATACGGCGTGGATGGGAAACAAATCAAAAGCAGCAGAACCAACAAGTGTTCCAGGACCTAAACCTGTTAGCCAAATGATGGTAAAACAATTGACAAATGAAAACAAAGGTTCTTGATGGAAAGTAGCACAATATATCCAATAGAAAAGGAAAAATGAGAGCAACATTGTTCCACTATATCCAAACTTTTATGCAAGATCTCACAATAGAATCTATTCCATGATATCTCAATATCTCATCAATCAAAACACGGCAAATACTGATTTATGGAAAGTAGTTTCTAGCCATACTGACTAATGACATTAAGAGAAAGGAAACATTTATAAAAAACCTAAGTCCATTCAACAGTTTTATGAAAGCACAATCACATATTCAAATCATAACTTAGCATCTGCCAACAATGAAGTTGATGCAGTAGGAGACCTTGAAACTGAAATGTAAATGTCATTGATCAAAGAATTTTAGACTGGAAGGATACATGATTCAGAAAAAAAAAAAAGATGAGTTCAGTGAAACCTCAGATTCTCTGAATAACTTATAAGAATCGATTAAAAAAAGATACTTACAAAGTGCCTTCTAGCATTACATCGAAAGACTTCAATCCATCAGAAGTGACATATCCAAAGAAACAAAGTTGATTTTTATAAGCAGGTATAAAAGAATAACACATAAGCAACCAACTTTCAAAAGTGAAAAATTAAGGAACTTTTAGCTCTTCTTCAGAATTTAATACAAAATCTATAGGGGTACCTGTGGGTCAATCCAGATTATCAATGTAGTACATAACATGAAAGAGAGACAAACCTCCAGCATATAAATTCCCAAGATTCCTAATTGCATCAATGGTGGCCAAAGAAATCTGAGGGAAGCTAGTCCCAAATGCCAGCAGTGTGATGTCAGCTATGGTGTAATTCCAAACCTTTTTGTGTCTGATAACTTTGATATTAGTGCAAGGGTCTATCTCTTCAACTGTTCGGGTGTGCTTAACAACATATTCCATAGACCGGAAGAAACGAGCAGTTATAGCTGATAATCCAATAAAGCAGTACGCAAGAGCCACAAAATACAAGAAGCCCCGAAAAACATTATTAAGCTTAGTTTCATCACGGAAAAGAAAATACAGTTGGCATTTCTCAATCCCAAAGATCCTGGGCCCTCCGTATATGTTTTCAACAGTGCCATTATTAAGAGGGCCCATCTCGATAAAGTAGTTTAACGTTCAAACCTCAACCATGCCACGGGATAATCCTCTTGAACAAAAAGAGAACCTATTGCATAATCAGAGGTCATTACCAAGACATAGAAGTAAACATCAGAGATTTGAAGTAACATGAAACTAGAATCATTTGCAGAACCATGTAGCAGACCAGTGTGATGAAAAGGGAGAATGGGGGCAATATAGATGTCTTTCATCATGTGAGTGAATCACTAAGTAGGTACTAAGTACCAACTATACATAAGACTAAGAGAACAACGAAACTTCGTAAAAACATGAAAATAGACAACTAAAAACAGCATTGCCAAACATGAAGTACACAGTTCCTCAACACAATCAAAAGGAATATCGGTGCCTTTTATGCAGTGTGGTGCTCCTCTGTTCTCACATCTCTATAACATTATGATGTGCGGTTCTCCTCTAATTTCTAATTACATGTCTATAACACCAAACTCCAAAGCACTTTATGCAGACAATTACACATACTTCATGAACTAACACTACTAAAGAGCGTAAGTATGATCGCAGCAGCAATTAATCAAGGTCCCACCATTAAAATAACAAAAAAAAAAAGGTTGAATAATGCCTTATCAGGAGTATAATCAAACAGTGCAATCACTTCCACCAAATTCAACACCAATTGGACCAATAATTAAAGTGTCAAAACCAGAACTATCCAAACATCCAGAAAATCGACAGATTTTGCGCAGCGATAACATCCGTTTCCACTGAAGAAATATACATATAAATTAAAAATTAAACAAACAAGAGAAGAGGCCAAAAACCTACCGCCAGGAAGCAGGTTGTCCGGCGGCGAGATCCGCCGCCGGAACGATGACTGGGCAGCTGCTACGAGTATGCAGAGACGAGTAGCAAGCAAAGTTGCATGGAATTTGATGGAAATCTCAGCTCTTGTGATGTCTTTAGTTTTTCAACACTTGATTGGTTTGTTTAATACTACCATTGTTATTGCAGTAACTGTAACTTCATCTATTTCTATTTTGTTTCTGTTGCAGAAACTTAAAATCTCATTCAGCAAACGACTTATCCTTTTTCGGCAATTTTTCTTTGCGGTGTCAAATATGTTCCTGTCACGGTAATTTTGACCGTCAAAATTTTTGGATATTTTGTTGAAAAAAATACGTATTATAATAAATACGACGGATGAATTACAGTCGACCCTCCATCTTTGCTCAGACATTCAAACTCATGAGATCTGAAAAACTTACAATCAAACTTTCCATATAATGCTTAAAATTTAATTCTTTTTCTTAAAAATGGGCAAGGCACCGGACAACTAATTTTTTTAAGTAATATCATTCTGAAAAATGATTAATACTATGAAATTAAATGAATAATATCATTAAATTAATGTGCATAATGAAACTGATTTCCATAGAATCTTATGAAGTATGTAGGCAAATTTGTATATATACCATTTGCAGTGTGTTTTTATTTATTTTACTGAATTATATTACTTAAAAATCGATCACAATTTAATTATATTACTAAAAATCAGTTACAATGGTTCATACCAGTATTACACAAGTAATATAACAAAATCACCCAATAATTTTAGTTGCTAAAAGTAATTAAGACGCTCATTTTTTTATTATTCTTTCAAGTTTAAAATCTTGATGGAAATTAAAAGATTGTGTGATGAACATGTATTGAACATTATTTCCCTCACGGTCCAACAAAACAGTCAAAATCTCTACTTTTCTAATACCAAATTATAATAATTTTTTAAAGTATTTTTGTTTAATATACTTTGAAATTAATCATTTTTGTCATTTTTCAGAATACATCACGAAATTCGTTGGTTATACTCATATTCAGGGGTGTTTTCAAATTTAATGAACAGTGCAGAATCTTTTTATTTTCACAGCTGATAGCCTCATTTTTTTTTGAAAAAAAAATATAACTCGGGGCCTGAAATCTTGTTTGCAAACACCACCAAAATTTTCCACATGTGATTATTTCCGCCAATCCGATAATCAGATGAGCTCAAACATAACAAGTTTTGAACAATTATTTACTCAGCTCGACTATAATCAACTATCCACGAACAAACAAGAAATCTCCAATTTAAACGCCACTTCCATCTACGACACGTAAATGCAAACATTAATAACTGGCCCTGAAAATAAAGCACGAGAGTCTAGAACCTCTATATAAGGATCATCTTGAGGCGAAAAGGTACACCGTGCAGAATATGAAACACTGCACATACAGTTCAAAAAGGGATCTAGTGCTACTGAAATAATCGTATAGGAGTTGAGCAATGAAAAGCAACATGTAAACCAAAATTCGAACTCATAAATCAGGGAATGTAGAATATTCAAGATAGATACTGAACCCGATAACATAAATATCCAAAAAGGGGTTCCGAGAAAATTGTTTAGTCTTCTTCCTCTCCCTCTTGCTCAGCAATGTTGAAGTAACGCAGTTCATAAACATTGCGGTCCTTGTTGGAAGCAATCACTCAAAGCCAATCCCTTACATTGTTTTTCTTCAAGTACTTCTTTGTCAAATACTTGAGATACCTAGAGATAAAAGATATTCATACCATAAAAATGAAAATTATTAAATGTTTGCCCCTGGATTGAAAGGCAAAAATCAAAGGCAAAGAGCTTAGAACACAACTTGAGAATTCAAAGCCTAATCCTCATAAGAGTCAAATGCAACACGTTTTTACATTGCAAAAATAATAATAATAACTGTACCTGCAGAATGATTCAGCAAAACATAACCTCATTTATCCAAAAACACCATTGGTGAAATATGCTCAGAGTAGGGGTCATCAAATTCAACAAAAAAATTGCATTAGCAAAATACAGATAACTATTCAGCACCAGGCAAATGACTAAACAAAGCTGCATAACCTTGTTTATTTTAAAAACAGTACTTGGTGAACTATGTGCAAAATAAAGGGAGCAAAAGCTTCACTTTACATTGTGTTTTAATGCAGCATCAAAATTTCGATTGAATGAGCCTGTCCCAGCTCTTTTTAGATTCTTAAGAGAATTTGATTAATTTTGAGTCTTCAATGCTAGATTTCTCCAACAACACAATATTGCTTATGCCGCATTATCCAATACAACTGTAAAATTAACAAATCAAACTTTGTAGCTAGCTGATTCAGGAATCTCTCTATACTACATTCCAAGGATTTATGTAAAATACTTTCAGAACATTGTAAGAATAGGAGCAAACCAATAACAATGACTTTACTATAAACACTCAACAATCAGAATTGGACAGCATACATTAGTGAGATATACACGAACACACAGTTTAATGTTGGATTACTATTGTATTTAACAGAAAACTTCTCTTTTGCTTTATCATACTAAATCCTGCATCTGAAAAGAGCATAATTAAAAGTTCAACCAACAACAGCATATCTATAAGTCGTCGGCAACATAAGCTCCAACGAAGCACATCTAACTCGTAATGTCAGACAAGCAGCATACACACGCAACTGCAGAAATATCTAGATGCTACTAGAAGCTACTCATAACAGAAGTTTGTTAGTCGGTTAGATATTTTCACACTCTGATTGTATCTATAAATAAGTGAAACTGCAGTGTATTTCATAAGCACAAATAATACAATTCTCCCTCTGTTCACAATCATCATTCATGCCTATATTAGTATTTCTACATGGTATCTAGAGCCATATAACTTTCTGGATTTTTTGCCATGGCTAATCAGCGCGATAATCCATGGCACTGCTTTGGCTAATAATCCCTCTGCTGCTCGTTCCACCTACTACAAACACATCTTCATCTGATGATCTTCATGGATCGGGCCTTGGACATGAGTATCACAGTATGAAATTAATCTCGATCTCTCTTACTCGTCAAAATTTTGTTACTTGGAGTAAGGCGGTTTATCTTGCTCTCGGTGCTAGGCTAAACTTGGCTATATCGATGGCTCAGTCATTCCTCTGAGAAGAATCTTTGATGCTTATGATACTTGGAGGCAATTGATTGTATGGTATCTTCATGGCTGATTGGTGCCATGTCTAAGGATTTGGTGAATCTTTTATTTCTTCCAAATACGCTTTCGTCTACTTTGGTTGAAGGTTTTGCGAGAGATATGATGTTACGATGGAACAAAATTATTCGACTTCAACAAAGTGTTTACAATTTGAAAGCAAGGACATGACCCATGATAGACATTTTTATGGAAAAATCACGAAGCTATGGGATGAATTAGATGAGTTCTCTGTTATCAAGGATGTACATGTACAAATTGTACATGTGATATTGAAAGGCAGATTGAAGAAAAGGAGATGCAAAATCGATTGATGCGATTTCTCATGGGATTGAGTTCTGAGTTTGAAGCTGCCCAAAAACCAGATATTAATTTTGGATCCACTACCATCGATTAACAAGGCATATTCTATTATTCAACGGATTGAACAGCAAGAGAGATGGAATGCTGTTGATGCACACAAGTCCTTTTCTCTAAAGGCTGGAAAAGGAGGATTCAAATCTCGAATACTAATCCACCTTGGTCTAAGGGATCATCCGGTTCTAAATCCTCACGAGGGTTACAGATCTAAAGAAGATAAAGATAAAAGTGATTTGCACTCATTGTGGAGGAAAAGACATGAAGTCGATCAGTGCTTCAAGCTACATGGATATCAGTTGGTTCCATGCTTTAAAAGACCCAAAGAAATTTGTAGCAAACTACTCGAAGACTCTTATTAGTGGATCAAAACCTGATTTCACTCGGATCATGAGGGGAATTGCAAAGTATCTTGGAAATTCTCATCATGAAAATAAAATTGGCACTTGGATCGATGATACTTATGCTCACTTCTGCGGAGTATGCGGGTAATATGGCTAATACTCAATTTGCATTAACTATGCTTGATGATATGTCTAATGGTACTTGGATGCCCGATCTTGGAGCTAGTCGACATATGTGCTTTGACAAAACACTATTCACATCGGGTTTGAAACCACTTCATCACACCATTCGTATACTTACGATGGTTCTCATAAAGTTGTCACACATTCAGCAATATTACTCTGAATACTTCTTAATCCTACTCGATGTTCTATATATCCCAAGTTTCAAATATAATTTGTTGTCTATCTCACATTTATTACACCATTCTAATCTTAAATGCTTATTTTCTTCTTCAAAATGTGAGATGCGAGGACCAGATTTGAGTAAGAAGATTATTCTTTGTTAGTCAGGTTGGTTTGGAAAGCTCTCACATTTTACGGTCATGTTCCTCTTCACCTTTTGTTTTCCCTTCTAGTTCACTTTGTAATTCATCTTACGCTATTACCAAATGTAATTCCCATTCATACTTGGCACCAAGAGGCTAGGCCATGTTTCTTCCAATGTATTGAAGCATCTGTATTTTTTCCCACCATTTCTAATAAAGCAGAGATGTGGATGATATTGATCCTTGTTCGGTTTGTCACTTTTCTAAACAAACCAGATTATCTTTTCCCTCAGAGCACTATTCATACCAAGGGCTTTTGATCTTATACATCTTGATTTATGGGGCCATACAGATCATCTCTTACTAATACTCCATACTTTCGACTCTAGTAGATGACTTCACTAGAGCCACTTGGGTGTTTCTTCTCAAACATAAATCTGAGACTCGATATCCTCAAAAACTTCGCAGAGTGATTCAAACACGGTTCCAAATGCCTATCAAATCATTTAGAGCAGGAGACAGTGGTTCCCAGAATTCTTAAGTAGAGATACACATCTCTATTCACCTCTTTGGGGATCATTCATCAAACCAGGTGTATATATATACACCACGGCAAATGGGGTGGTAGAGAGAAACACGAGATATTTACTTAATATTGCTCGAGCCCTCATGATTGATTCCAACATCCCCACTAAACTATGGCCTTACTCAATTCTTACAGTGTCCACTTAATCAATATGCTTCCAAGTTCTATATTATCTTGGAAATCACCACATGAAATTCTTTATCATACTCATCCAAATTATTCCTTTCTCGAGAACTTTTGGGTGTCTTTTTGCTATTCCACAAACACCACACCTCATAAAGGGAAATTTACTCCTCGAGCTACTAAATGTATCATGATTGGCTACGTCCTGGGCGAGAAAAGTTATAGGCATGCGGTGCAAAAGATCATACTATCTTTAGTTCCGAGAGATGTTCAATTTTATGAACATATCTTCCCATTTCATGCTACGGATACTCTTGTTACACCACGGCAAGATGATCATCCTTCCATATTTCCTTTCATTGATATACCCACCACTTGATAATCCACAGTGACTTCCCACTACAACCACTTGTTGATCCTATCTCATCTCATCAAACACCTATTTCCACCGGGGCCTACGAGAACCACATAAAACACCTATAGAGGCAAATGGGTGTTCAAACTAAAGCCGAATCACTGATGGAACGTTGGCGATATAAGCAAGATTGGTTGCTAAGGGGTATCGCCGGAGTTCATGGTATTGATTATGAAGAGAGCTTTTCTCTGTGGCAAAACACAGTACTATCGAGGTTGTTCATTGCTCTAGCTACTTTGCACATCGGTGGCCTTTATGTCGGTGGACATAAACAATGCGTTTCTTCATGGTTTTCTTAATGAAGAGGTGTATATGGAACCTCACTCCCGGTTATAAACTTCTTTTGTCCGGTCGGGTTTGCAAGCGAAGAAGTCTTTTATGGGTTGAAGAGCTTCTAGAGAATGGAACTGAGAATTTTGTTCAACTCTGCTGAAATATGGTTTTAGCAGTCTCCATCAGATCCTTTGCTTATTCACAAAGGGGTCGGAGTTCTTCATTTCTTGCTTTACTAGTATATGTGGATGATGTGTTAATCACGGGGGCTACACTTTCGATATTGATGCTCTTAAGAAACACCTTCATGATGTATTCACTATCAAGGATCTAGGTTTTGCAAAATATTTTTTGGGTGTGGAAATTGCAAGGGTGCGAAGTGGTACAACTCTCACTCGGAAAATATATTTTGGATCTCCTTCAAGATTCAAAATTACAAGATTGCAAAGGCATGTTCCTACTCCATTTCCTCGGGAGTAAAGTTATCTTATGATGAAGGGATTTGCTACACGATCCAGAGAAGGTATAGAAGGATTGTGGGCGATTACTTTATCTTGGTTTTACCTGCGGCCGATATCACTTATTCTACTCTGACAACTAAGTCGGTATGTGAGTTCTCCAAGAACATCTCATTGGGATGTCATGTTACATTTATTGAGGTATTTAAAAGGGGACAAGTTCTTTGGGGTTGTTTTATCCTTAGCATGACAACTTAATCGTTCAGGCTTTTTGTGATGCTGATTGGGGGAGTTGCTTGGATACAAGAAAATCAATAACTGGTTATTGTGTTTTCTTGGGTTCTTCTCTTATTTCATGGAAATCAAAGAAGCGAGAATACTGAGTTTCAAGATCGTCGGCCGAAGCCGAATATCGAGCTATTGCTTCAGCTGCTATGGAACTTAAGTGGATTACTTATATTGCTACGAATCTTCGAGTTACAAGTTCAACACCGAGTACAACTTTTTGTGACAATAAAGTTGCAATACACATCACGAGAATCTGTTTTCATGAAAGGGCGAAGCACATTGAGATAGATTGTCATCTCGTTCGCAATCTTTATAAGGAAGGTTTTCTTGGTTTTGCAGCATGTTAGAACTAATCAGCAACTTGCTGACCTCTTCACCAAGACTCTACCAAAGCATCTTCTTTGTTCATTTTGTTCCAAGTTGAAGCTGGTATCCGTGTCCCCACCTTCAACTTGACGGGGTGTAGAAATATCTAGATGCTACTAGAAGCTACTCATAACAGAAGTTTGTTAGTCGGTTAGATATTTTCACACTACTGATTGTATCTATAAATAAGTGAAACTGCAGTGTATTTCATAAGCACAAATAATACAATTCTCCCTCTGTTCACAATCATCATTCATGCCTATATTAGTATTTCTACAGCAACAGGCACATTGCCAAAACGCTACACAGGCAGAGCACAGTTCCAAGCAAAATCCTCGAAATGTGAAAATAAATCCACAACTTACACGTATTGAAATACAAAACCAAATCACCTTTTAGAGAAAGCGGAATCGGCGGTCACGGTGATCTTGCTCTTCTCGCGAGTGACGGAAACGGAATCACCGAGAGCGCCGGCTTTTCCTCCGACCTTAATTCTCTCCTGTAGGAACTTCTCGAGCGAAGCAATCTCCATAATCTTATCATCCACCGGCTTCGAGCAGTCGATCACGAAACTCGCACCCTTCTTCTTCCCACCTTTCCCTCCCGCCGCCGCCGCGCCTTTGCTCATCTTCGCTGCTTACCTGCAGCCAAATCGACGAATTCGATCCAAAATTTCTTGATTTTGATAATACCTATGTACAATTACGTAGAATTTGTGGCACAATGAGAGTGAAATTGGAGTTGAACTCACGCTTATGGATTCAGCCGCCGACTGTGTGAAGTGTGTGTAAATTGTGAAGGAAGCGAACGGGATAAATGATGTGCTGCTGTTTAGGGTTTTGAATTGTGATCGGGTTGAACCGGGTGAGATAACCTTTCGGGGCTAATCGAGTGCTGCGGATGCAGGGACTTAACGTCGTCTTCCGATCTTGATCCAACGGTTCTCCGAAGTCTAATATATTCGTGAAATACAAGTTCTTTCTTTACGCAAAAAATAATTAATTTTACAATTGCATAACAAAATATTTATTTATAATACTTATACGGTATTTTATAGCAAGCCCAATAAGAATGTGGCCCGAAGAAAGCAGGCCCAAAAAGGTGCGGCCGAGGATAAGTCTAACCTCCCTTCTCGGGCCGGAGTACAATAAGGCGGGATAACCCCACTCGGCCTTCACCCAGACGAGACCCAAAAGATAGAGAAAGTTAGTTCCTATCTTATGGGCCTAAGGAATATAGACCATGATGAAATAAGATAATGCGATATTTAGTAGTAAGCCAAAGAAGGGTACGGCACGGGATTTAGCCTAATCCCTCCCAGGTAAGGGGCCTCTGGAGCTAATATGAACTAGTTGGTTAAGTGATAATAAAGATAAAACAATGTGCTCAAAGTGTGATAAGTAGATAAGTGAATTCATACCTTTCCTTTTACACCGATCATACATAAATAATCTATAATACATTAAAGTGACTTAGAGTTGTAAATCATTTTTGGACCATTTTACCCCTCTAATATTTTGTTTGGTATATTTCGTTCCTACAATTTTGTTTTATATTCTATTTGTTTAGTTATCACTCCCCATATAAAAATCATTGTTTTCTCTTCCTTCGCCACTCTTTCGCACTCAGTCCTCAGTAGTCTTACGGAGTCGATGTGATATCCTCGCTTCACACAGGACATAAAAGCAACAGGACTACCCCAAATGATCGGTCTCTCCTTCGCCGCCTCTTCGTCCCGTTCTTTGCCTCTTTGCACTCCGTCCTCGGTCTCTGCACCATCTGTTTCTTGCTCCTTGTGTATTTGTATAGGTATCAACAGATCTGAAATTTTGGCGCAAAGTATGCGAGAAGTTGATGCAACACACACTCATAATTAATAATTAAACGGTAAGAATTCACGTTCCACGTGTTTTAGAAATTTAGACCAAGAAGCGACCCGAGGTTTACCATAGCGATAGTGAGTCACTTTCGGTTGTTGCCACCCGCACGCGAAGGCGAGTCGCCACCAAAGGGACACGACGATCATTTGGGACACTCTTCTATTATGGGCCCACAACTTAAAAAAACAAAAGAAAAGAAAAAATGTAAAATATTTTATTTAAATGTGGGGCCACAACTTTAAAAAAACAAATGAAATGTTAAGGCTTTATAGGGAATGACTTGAAATAACAAATACTCTGTAGTGAAACAATTAAGACTATTTCTTGAAACAACTAATACTTTTTACTTTTTGCTTCATCATCCCTCGTAGTACAACACCTAAATATGCAATTTTGATAAAAATATATTATCTATCAACTGCTATAATGAAAATAACGTGCAACGCACGTGGTAAAATCTAGTACGAAAAGGACGGTTATTGCCACCCTCCGATATTTGCTCTCCCTCTCTTCATCGTGTTTCTCCCACGTTTCGTCCTTTTCCCACGTCTCATTCCTCCTTTTCGGGAATAACCATTTTTAGATCCTTCTCTCGAGACTCTCTATCGACTCTGTTTGACCAAGTCTACTTATCGGCTAATCCTTATTTCGCGGGTTTATTGCCAACCGCTAGCACCTTTTCAGAGATTATCCTAACCGCCTACCTTATTCTCGCGAACTTGAGCCCACATTGGAGTTTTGGGCTTGGTTGTATCGTTTCTTCCTCTGGACCTCTTATTGGGCTCTCTCTAACTATTCGGCCCTTTAACCTCATATGGGGCTACTCGGCCCATGACATATTTATGTCGCATCGGATGGGAACGAGAATTACATTCCCGCCTTGTTCCTATAGAAATTCTATATAATATTAAATATTATCTTATTATCACTCAATATTAAATATATTTATAGCATTTAATTTTAATATTTTAAATTAATATATTCTATATTATTTTTATTTTAATATAATTAAATGGGGACGTGAAAATTTTGGTTCGCTTGGAAGGGAATGACCTTTCCAGTAGGGTTGACATTTCCAGGTGTACTAATTCTATGGTGGTTCTTTGTCTTGAAAGATCTCTCTCTAAAACATTTTCTCCTCCTCTCTAAACTTTCCTATTCCCTCTCTCTAAACTCATCCTTCTTTCTAAACTTTCCTCTCTCTTCTCTTTAAACTCTCCCTCCTTTCTCCTCCTCTCCTCTCGATTCTCTTCTGCTCTCTCTTTACTCTCTTTCCGAGAACGAGACCGGTTTTTCTCGGAAGATAGAGATTGCGTCTAGTCCCTCCACTCCTCACGATTGATTTGGAGCGATTGTTTGAGCTTAGGAGATAACTATGATGCACGGATTCTTCTAAAAATACTACAATGAAGTATCGACTCGCACCCGCCCCTAAAAGGGGTGAGATTCTCGAATCAGCGAGTCAGTTGCGTATCCGATTACCACGTGGCGAATCCATCACGAATCGATGCCACGTGGGGAATCGATAATAAATAAACTAACGCACTCGCGAATCCGTTGGGCGAATCCAACTTGATGATTAGGCAGAGACATTCAATTAAACATTAAATATATTATTTCAATTAAATTTTATTATGTAATGTAACTTTGTAACTTAAATTGATATTGTAACACTCATTTTAGATTGAATTCACTATTATGATTTACATATTGGATGGACAAACTTGAATTGTTGTTTTATTACTTAATTAAATTAAATTATTTAATTATACGTTTAAGTTTTGAACGAGAGAAAATGTGAATTACATACATTCGATTTACTTAATTTTTAAAATATTTTTTTATATATAATAAAATATAAATAAATAGACGTATCCTTCACGAATCGCACTCTAATTTTTTTAAGAAATCGTATCCCCGCACCGTATCGTATTTCTTCCGCACTCGCACACCCGTACATGTGCAATATAGGAAGATAGCTTGTTTTGTAGTAATTGTTATATTGTATAAGCTATTTCTTCCCTTGTAGAAAAAAAAAAATCTTTAGTGGTTGCTCTCATCCCAATATCCTAATTAAAATAAAATGATGGTTGCAGATCTGGAAAAAAAAATGGTTGCAAATAACGTGAACCTTTTTATAATTCTACCCAAAGTCCATTTTCTCTAAAACCCATAAAATATTAAAATACCCTTTAAAAATAAATATAAGAAATTGTAAATTACAAATATGCAGTTTTATTTTTTCGAACTACGGAGGCGGTGATTCCTCTCCGGCAAAAGAAGTGGAGAACGCCGTCATCTTATGGAGGACGAGTTATCGGATTACGCACCATGCTCTTCTATCGCAGTCGATTCGGCCATACGTATGAGCTCCGTAAGTACCCAAATTACCTTCTATCATTTCCGCATAAGTTCATATTCACTGATCGTTTGATTATCAGCAATACTTAAGGTTTTCAAATAAGTAAGGTAACCAATCTCAATGCAGGCCGGATTAATCTGGGGTTGTTGTGTTGGGCCTTTTGATGCTAGAAGACAAGGTGATTTCTTCTTTTTACTTGTGTTTCGTTTGCTTGGGCGTCGAATTTGAGAAAAATTATGAAAATGAAACGAAGCTGTTAAAATTTCCCAATGTAGTTGAGTACTAAAAATAATGAATACAAGTGTTCTACTGTTCTTTGTGTTTCCCTTAAATTGAAAGAAGGTCCCAAAGCTTAGGGTGATTTATACTCCAGCATTATATGAATTAAAACTGTAGTGCAATATTTACCCTGTACTTAAGCTTTTTTGTGTATGTTGATTTGGGAACAATACTCGTAGGTCTATCTGGAAGTGCCCGCACATTGCTTATTGTAAGCTACTTTGCAACTCTATGTATCTCTTTCTCTGCGTCTTCCATCTCTTTCCCCTGGTTTTTGGTTATCCTTGCGGTTGCTTTGTCTAATGTTGCATTCTTTTTTATCTGGAGTGCAGGCAAAGACAATTGGCAAGCTTGGTTTCACATGTGGTAATTAATTATGTGATTCTTTTTAATTTTAATCAATCAAACGGTTGCTCTTAGGCAATAGCTCCACCAATTATTTTATCGTATTCACAGTGAATTCTTTCATTAGTTTTCCGATTTATCAAACGTCCTTAAACACATTGGGAAAAGAAAAGGTTTCTGAAAAATATTCTCTGACTTCTGTTGATCGTGGAACAACACAAAAGAATGGCTATTATAGTATGATATTATAGTGCCAGTGCACAACACTCTCGTCTCTTAACTAGAGTGGATAAGTGTACAGTAGTTAAGTTTGTTTATCACGGCAATAGTCCATGATCATTAAAGCACTGTGATAATTATGTCTTTATTTTCTTTCTCCTAATTTCTAGGATTGTTTGGTGCAATATTTTCTTTTTCTCATTGTGGAATACAAAGATATCGCCAACGCAAAGACTGGGTTAGTCAATTCATCTTTGTTTTTCATCTATCATTTATCTTGCTTCTCAATTAGATCATACACTGAAGTGCAAACCGTTTTTGGTTTTTGTATGCATTTGAGTTCTCCTTTTCTTGAAACTAAGAGTGAGTATCATAAGTTGCTTTAGTTCTTGATATATGTTAAGAAGTTCCTAAAACTTGTGGTATCTACACAAGACATTGAGACTGTATCAAACAACTATGAAGTTAAAGGATTCTATTTTGGAAAACAAAGTCTGGATAGGATTCATTTATGTACAGACTCTTGATGGTCTGGCTGTACATTGCCTCAAAAATAGAAAGAACACTTTATATGTACCCTTGTCTCTTGTAACTAGAAATATTTAAGTCTGGTCTTAATCATATCTAAACTGTTTTCCATGCTGTCGCAAAGAATCAGAGAGGTAATTGCATACTATTGGCCCTTTAGTGTCGCAAAGACACTAAGTACTGTTGGTTCTCTCGTAGCAATTAAAATGATGATAGAAATCAACAAAATTACAGATATTGAGTTGGTGATTAGTATAGATATTCTTTATCGCTCAGTGTTGAAGCCAATGTTTATTATTTTTCTACAGAAACTAGTACATGATTTTATATTTTATTATTAATGGGTATGGGTTTATTATGTCGGGCATTATATACCTTAACTAACTATATTTGTTTGTCAAGGGTATTTTTTACCCCTAAGATGACACTAGTCACTGTTCCATGTTATGAGGTATACCATATATTGGCAATTTGGCATGTCTATGCAGCATTGTTGCTCATTTCTAATGGTTAGATTACATTCTCTATATCTTTATTGCTTGCAGGTTAACACTTTGTCAGCGGGTGTTGTTGCTGGGGCAGCTATTTGTGCTGGAACCCGGAATTGGAAACCAGTTGCTTTGAATATTGGACTTTTTGCACATTTGTTGAGTTTGTCAAAGACTATAAATCTTGAATAAGCCAACTTTCAAGAACTCTTTAGGGGTGAGCAAGCTAATATCATTTCTATACTACATTTTTCCTCTATCAACAAAAAATTGATAGATGAAGTTTCAATTTCTATGATAAAACTCAATTATGTTGGCATGTGCTCTCTGTATCTGATGAATAAGAATTTGAACTAAAGTTTAATTTATCTCTCTTTAAACACACAGATTTAACTGCCAATGCATTGTGTTTATGCGTTTGTTCTGTCCTTTAACCGTCTTAGTAAATACCGAAGCCTGAACAAAAGAAATGTTATTTTGCATTACTCTTGTTTCTTGTAGTTGCCTGCTGCACTGCTTGATTAGCAAACTACTTTTTGATCGTTGGATTTGGGAGTCAACTACAGGTAATTCCTTTTAACATATGAAAAATTCTATTTTCTCGTTGGTTGCATAACGAAAAACTCTACAGCCTTGTTGGTTGGGTTCCATGATTAACCTTGGTTGACTCCTTTGCCATCTGGAGAAGACTATAATATGTGATGGTTTGATATGGTTAATTTTTTTGATATCTGAATAGTTTTGATAGTTCGATTCCAGATTCGACTATTGTTAGGTACTTTTGATCTCTGGGATACTCTATAGTCTTGTTGGTTGAATTCCAAAATTGACCAAGGTTAACTCATTTGATATCTGGAAAATAATCTATGGTCTTGGTTGGACTTGGAGGTACAGATATTCCTTTGATATGTGAAACTTCTATTGTTGGATTACAGAGACAACCATGGTCTCCATCTGTGGTTAAACTTCTCTAATATCTGGAAGATTGTCTAATCTTGATGCATGCAAAATTCAATCACGTTGATGGTTGAATCTCCAAGTCGACCATGGTTAATTCATTTTGTTGCTCATTTATCTCAATTTGATGAATCCATATCTTGGAAGTAATTTTCATATAGGATGGTTGATCCATAATTTGTCATTGTTGAGCAATGTTATGTAGTTTAATAGTATTGAATTTGTTGAGTAACATTATGTCAATCAGATCAGATGTACACTGTAATTAGTCACAACTAATAATATTGAATATAAATAATTAATATTGTTTGAAAAAAGTTAAAGTATCAAATATTTATTTAAGAATATTAAAAATCTCGTGTAATGTTAGGGGTATCATATTATCATTCAAGAGTATTAATAATAATTTTTTAATATTTAAATTATTCATATATAATACAAAAAACACAATATAATACTCTTTTCGTACAATTTAAGTATGTTAAAAAATTTTACACGGGTTTTAAGAAGTATTAATAATTTATGTATAAAAAGATAGTGAGGTTATTATATAAATAAAATGATTGTTCATAAATAAAGTTAATAATAATTTCAGTAATTGAAAAGATATTTGAAGGGTGAAGATATTTGAAGGGTGAAGATAAATTGTTATATTCTATTTTAATATGTACGTACTAATGAATAAAAAGAAAGAGTAATATTGGAGGAAGGGATTAACATTTAAATTAAAAGTATCAAGTTTTTTTAAAAAAGATGTAATTATGTATTTAATTAAAAATATTTAAAAATCAATGATGAACATATTATATGCTTGGTTCATTAAACTCGCAAAATGCACACAAGATCTCCTGTTACATAATGGTGTTACATCTCCTGTTACATTAATTAGATTTGTGCCACGTGTACATACGATTATATTAGGATGTTATTCTCTTATTTGTAAATTTTGATGTATGTACATATGGCGCAAATCTAATTAATGTAACATGAGATGTAACATCATTATGTAACGAGAAGATTCGACCGCCCAAAATGAGATTATAGTAATTTAACGTATTTAAATCATCCCTATATTACTAATAGGGAGTTTGTTTTTGCTCAAGTGTCGTCATGAGGTTAATTTGAATGAGGTGTCACATTCTTATTAAATGCATATATATGTTAATAATCTATGTGTCATTTTCCTATTGATTTATAATTAATATATAACATCTATGTGGCATTTTAATATAGGAATTAATTAAAAATATATTTCTAAGGAGGTTTGAACCTTAGACCTCTTGCACAATATGTATATTTTTAATAAATAAGTTAATATATAAATCTTTAAATATTTTAAATATCTATTTTATATCTAAAAAGTGTTATCATATGACAATTTTTAAACATAAAATTATATTTAACTTAAGCCTATAAATGTATGTAAGAAAATTTGTGGTTGTATAAACTTTTATAAAAAAATAAAAAATTAATATAATTATAGGGAAAATTACAAATAGGTGTAAAAAATTAGCAAAATTACAAATTGGTGTAATGTGCAAATTTTTTGTAAGCTTCTTGCAAAAAAATTTGTGCTTCAGCAAATTTTTACACCTAGTTGTATTATGACTTACCTCTTTCTACCTTATTGGAAATGACCCATAATTATATATGATATTTATTATAAATATACGATATATATATATATTATTCGGAGTAATATTGCGCATCAATTATATAAAAGAAATTCTATTAAACGTCTCCTTTTTTTTTTATTAATTGTAAAATAAATTTGAAACAAATCTTATAGTAAATTCTTTCACATAATTATAATAAGGGTGATAACTCTACACTACAATTTTAGAAAGCCCATTACTATTAGGTACAATTTTTTTACAATTACTCCTAGATACAACAATTTGTGATGTTGTCCCCAAAATACCCTTATGTATCTTGAGAAATTTGCACTTTTTGACTTTTTCTAACTTTTGACTTTTTCAATTTTTGTTATTTGACTACACTATTTGATTTAATTTTTATTTTACTTCTTGAATCGACCATTCATATCTATTTTTAAGAAATTTAATATTTGTGTTTATTTTTACTTGTGCAAATCATCACATGGTTTATTTGTTATTATTTTATTATTTTGTTTGGGCTCCATTTTGTATAAATTTTTTTACGCACATTTTTTTTTCGAAAATTTGAAATATGTGCAGCCTTCAATAATTCAATATTTCTCGTCGTTTTTTCCCCCTACATTGTGATTCAAAATTCTAAATAACACCAAATTTACCACACAACAACCAAAAAAATTTTCCGTAATTATTCTCACAAAAGTAATTACGCACATGTGCAACTTAATTGCACATTTGTAACTTTCATTGCACATGTGCGAGAAAAAAATTTAAGAACAACTAAATCAAATCAAACCATCTCAGGCAAAAGAAGAAAAGTAAAAATCAAAGCCCATAAAAATAATAAAAAATAACAACTTGTGACTTACGGATCTTTGGGCAAGTAAATGTAACATCACAGTGAAAGAAAGTAAATGTAACATTACGAGGATCTTTGTGCAAGTAAATGACATTACTGATTTTTGAAGAGAACATCCAGGTGAAAGAAAGAAATATGCATAAGGCGTAAAGGAAAATGCATAAACCCAATCCACCATTCGACGTCATCTTCTTTTTCTTCTTCGACGGATTCGCCGAAGCTTTGCGGTGGCGGAGCTTTGTCGGTGAATAACCCGTTGAGCAGCGTCTCCGTCGGAAGCTTTTCCACCGCCTCCGTCGCTCACTTACAAAAGCAGATATATGGATCCGCCGATCTCGGGCCTTCGTCGTCGGGCGCGTCGCCGCCGCGGTGGCTTTGTGGGTGCGTCGCCGCCGAGTGGCACATGGGGGTGCGTCGTTGCCGCGCACATCATCGTTGGAATAACAACGGCCGCTAGCCGTCGATCTGCTTTCGCCACGACGCCGTCGATCTTCGTCTTCGTTGTCGCGGTCGCGGCTCGCTAGTTGTTCGTGGCGGCGACTTGCGGCGTAGAGGAGCGCTCACGATTACATGCGTCGTCGGTGCGTCGCCGTAAATGCTGCGTGCGTCCGTCGTGCAGGTGCGTCGCCGTCGTCGCCGTCCTCGTCGGTGCTTCGTCTTCTCGGAATCTGTGGTTTCCTTCTCGGATCGGTGGTGAAAGAGTGTAGTGAGAGAGAGAGGGTCGGAGAGAGAAAAGAGAATTTGTGAGAAAGAGAGATAAAAATGAGAAATGAAGCCTATTACCTGCTATCTATTACTGCGTTCCACCTCAAAATACGTGCCTTGAGGGTAAACGTGTGTGAGGACAACGTGTGTGAGGAAAGAGAGGGTAAAATGGGAAATCAAAAAGGCCTTGTACCTATTAGTATTAACTTTTTGGTATAGTATCTATCAATGAATTAATTTCCTAATATGGTACCTAAGAGTTATAAATCCTTATAATAATTCTAATCCCTAGTATGAATTGTCATACAATTAATATTACCATTATTTAAATTTAATATAATAATTATAAATTTTTATACATATACATTATTTTAATATATATATATATATATATATATATATATATATATTATTTGAAAATATTATATATATAATCCCTATATTACTAATAGGAGTTTATTTTTGCTTAGGTGTCGTCATGAGGTTAATTTGAATGTGGTGTCATATTCTTATTAAATACATATATATGTTAATAATTTATGTGTCATTTTTCTATTGATTTATAATTAATATATGACATCTATGTGGCATTTTAATATAGGAATTAATTAAAAAATATATTTCTATGGAGGTTTGAACCTTAGACCTCTTGCACAATATGTATATTTTTAATAGCTAAGTTAATATATAAATCTTTAAATATTTTAAATATCTATTTTATATCTAAAAAGTGTTATCATATGACAATTTGTAAACATAAAATTATATTTAACTTAAGCCTATAAATGTATGTAAGAAAAATTGTGGTTGTATCAACTTTTATAAAAAAATATATGATATTTATTGTAAATATACGAATATATATATATTATTCGGAGTAATTTTACGCATCAATTATATTAAAAGTTCTATTAATCGTCTCCTTTTTTTATTAATTGTAAAATAAATTTGAAACAAATTTTGTAATAAATTCTTTCACATAATTATAATAATTTTAATCCCCGACATGAATTGTCATACAATTAATATTACCATTATTTAAATTTAATATTATAATTACAATTTTTATACATATACATTATTTTAATATATATATTATTATTTAAAAATATTATATATATAATATATTATATTATAAAGTTTATTTAATCGAAAATACTGCGTAATACGCGGAGCTCATCTAATATATTATATTGTAAAGTTTATTTAACGAAAGCCGCATGTCTGTGGGAGCTCATCTAGTTCTAAATAATATGGAAGAGTTTGTTGGGTTGGTACTTGGTATATCAATTAAACTCGATCATTGAAGTTTCAGGGTTGCCATTTATGATTAGTTTCAAATTCAAATTTGAAATTCTTAGACAATAAATATATTTAATAATTAATTTTTTTGGAAGAAGTAATATATACTAGAAAGATTTAAACGGCTCATGATCACACAAAATATGGGTCAATATTTTAAATACAAACAAAGTCAAAACGATGAAGTGAAATGGTTAGAGATACTATAAAGATCACGACGGATTCGAATTATGTTTGATCGATAAAAATAAACAAAAGTCAAAACCATTAATTAGGATTTTGATCATAGAAGACGGGATAGCTAGCTTGGGGCGTTGGGTAGGCCAAAATTATTGAACCCTTGAGAAATCGTGTTGAACCCCTTCATAATCGTGCATCCACCAAATAATAAATCGTGTTTGACAATGTAATTTTGCATCGCAGAGAACCTCATATAAAGATGAGAGAGAGAGAGAGAGGAATTTGGCATAAGGCATATATCCCCACCAATACCATCATCAATGCTGAACATAAATCTGATGATAGAGAGAGTGGGGTTTTTCTCTTCTATTTAAGAGAGAGAGAGAGATATGCGCATGGTCTTAGTAACAAGAGGCACTCTTCATCCAACATCAAATCGCCATATAAAATTCTGTACTCTGCTATCTTATAAAATCCACTTTCTCCCTCTACTTTTCTACTTATCATGGACGTTGAATATCACGAGGTGAGCTCAATTTCTTTATTTACTTTTTTTTTTTTTTTTGAAAGGTTTTCTTTATTTTACTTTAAACTTCCCTACACACTCATTTCATTTTATTTAATTTTAATTTTAATTTTAATTTTAGGCATACGTAAAAAACTCCAGAGGAGTTCAGCTGTTCACTTGCAGATGGCTTCCAGCTTCTTCTTCTCCAAAAGCTCTGGTTTTTCTTTGCCATGGTTTCTTTCTCTCTCTATCACTTCACGTGAATGGGGTTAATTGATTTACTTTTTGGCCTTTACGTATGTGTTGTTGAATTACAGTCGACATTCATTAATTAATGTGGTGCAGGTTATGGCATGGAATGCAGTAATTTCATGAAAGGTGGGTAATCAATGTTTTGGCATCCATCTACTTCCTAATTTTTTTATTTTATTCTTCTTTATTTCTAGAAGCCTAATTTGTCACTCCCTCCCTCCGAAAAAACTTTCATATGTAGTTAGACACACATCTTAAAAAAAAAAGGTAATGATTGATGTTTTGAGGGTAATTTTGTAAATTTTTATATATAAAGTAAAAAAAAAAAAAAACTTTATTGGGTTATGTGTGAGTAAAAGTAATGGTATTTGTGTAAATTAGTGAAAATCGTGAGGGTGAAGTTTATAAAGGGTTTTCCATTTTAAGGGTGTGAAACTTATAATGAGACGGACGAAAAAGGAAAGTATGAAAGCTTTTATGGAGCGGAGAGAGTAGTTAATTGTTGATCATTCAATAATACTTTATTACACTTTTTATTGCTCAAAATTATGTTAAAATTTTATTTTCTCATACTTAAAATAACAAAAAAACATATATTTATATTTTTAAAACCGAACTCTTACAAATATCTCTTATTTACCTTTTATGTCACTCAATTCCTCACTATAATTAAATATCTTTCACTCAATTACTCATTCCAATAAAATTGAAAATACATCTTTACCATTTTCTTTACATATTTTAATACTATGAAATAATATTTTTATTAAAACTAGTGTCATTTGATTTTGAGCCATGTAAAACATAACAGAGGGAGTATCACTCATCAAATAATATCATTAAACTTATAAGGGGATATTATACTATTGTTTCACACAATTCATCATATTTTGTGGGTGTATGATGTTGTATTATTTTATATAAGTATAGTAATATTATTTAATTAGTAATGGAATTGTGACTCCTTAATAGTAAATCTGAGTGAATTTGTTCCCTTTAACTGAAGGGTATAATTATAATTGACCTTTACATCTAAGATTCTGCCTTTTCGATATTCTTTTTCTTAATTTAGGTAAAAATATCCTCTGAAAATATTTTTTTGGATATTTAAAAGTGTTTCCTTTTTAAAAATAATTCTCATTATCGAACAGTGGTTGCAACTTGCAAACACCCCATAACTAAACGAAGTGGTATAACTCAAGCGATTAGAGTTCCACTACCTACGACTCAAAGATCATGGGTCGAGTCACAATTTGTCCGATTAAAAAAAAAAAAAAACACCCCATAACTAGCTCCCATCCACAAACCAAAAAAATCGTTATAGTTGGTAAAAATTAATTCTCTGAGCTAAAATAGAGCAAAAAAAAAACTAAAATTGAGTTAACTTTAAGCTTTCCAAAACTAGTAGGAGACCATCATATTTTTTATAAATATCACAAAAAAATTAAAGCATACGGTAAATGCCCATCCCTGTTGCAACTGTACAAGTTCCCTCTATTGAATGTGTACGTGATATCATAACTTATACCAACCAACCAACCAACCAATTTATCTTACCTAAATTTCCTGTACTAGCTATATGGAGTCAACTTCATTTATAACAATTAATATTTTTCTTTTAATTTTTATCCAAAAATATAAGGAAACATGTACATATACATGGTCCATATTAGTTCAGATTTCCAAATATAACATTTTTGTTACACTTCTGAGTCCTGAGATAAACCTTCTGAGTGTTGAGATAAATGTCCGACCAACCAATTGACCACGTACAATCAATTATGTGTCATTCATTTATAATTTTGTTACACCAAAATTGAACCAACGGTTCATTGCTAGGGTTTGGTGGTTATGTGTTGTTCCCATCATTAATTAATATAAGAAGAAATATTGTGACATACATAGTGTTTTAATTAGTTAGGTGTTCAAATAAACTTTAAATTATGAGAGAGTTGTTTGATTAATTAATGCAATAATTAGGCGTTGGGGTAAAGCTGGCAAGCAATGGATACGGTGTTTTCGGAATTGACTATGAAGGGCATGGGCGTTCGATGGGCGCTCGTTGTTACGTCAAGAGGTTCGACAACATTGTACATGATTGTAGTAACCATTTCAAGTCAATTTGTGGTGAGTAATCTACCTACCTCATCCACCTTTTAATTAATTTCTTTGGTTTTATCAATTACTTCAACTAATTCAATGGAGGTTTTAGCTGTTCAACAAACCGTTGATTAATAGTTCTGATTTATATGAATATGGTTCATGATATGAATTATTTTTTCGGTTTTATTTTTTATTGTTCATACTAAAATGACAGGAGTTTTAACGAGAAAGTTGTTTATTAATATTAAAAGATGTAAAGTTGAGACTAAATGAGTCATTTAAATTTTGTTAGAGGAGGGTAGGGTGTGTAACTAGGTGACATAAAGTGTAAATAAGAGAGGTTTAGAAGGATTTAGTTTGAGATGATAGAGTTATTTTTTTGTCATTTTGGTTATGAAAAAACAAAAGAAAGACATTCATTTTGGGATTTTGAACAATCTAAAATGAGACGGAGGGAGTACTTTTTAAGTTTATGAACCACTCAATTTTTAATACTCTTGATCAAATATTTGATATTTTAAACTTAAATATTATAGTGTTGTGTTTTTTTATATTAAATATGAATAATTTAAATAGTAAGATTTTTATTGTTGTTGATACTTTGATAAGAATATGATATCATTGACCCTAACTTTTTATTTTTTTGTTGAGATTCTTCATATTTTCAATCAAAAACGCGATAAATACTTTAAAATTTTCAAAACAGTTTTATGATTAAACTTATCATTAACCATTTTCATAGGAGTATAAAACTTTTTCATATTTTGAAGAAAAATAACACTACATGTATAGTTATTGCAATTTTTTTCATCATTTATTTCTATATGAAGCATAAATTTTAAGACTAAGACCAAAAAAGTATGACTTATTACAATGAGTGATTTATATATTTCTAAATATAACTAGTTTCGAGTCGGAATCCGAGGTTGGTTCGAACCGGTGGGTCCGGTTTTTGAATCCGTATAATTTGATGTGTGCATGTTCTTGAATATTTCAGCACAAGAAGAGTACAAGGAGAAGAGAAGATTCTTATACGGAGAGTCCATGGGAGGGGCTGTAGCTCTGTTAACTCACAAGAACGATCCTTCTTTCTGGCATGGTGCTCTTCTTGTTGCCCCAATGTGTAAGGTGTCATATATCTACATTAATGTTCTTTATTTCATCGTATAGATTGTCTTGGTAACAAAAATGCATTTTTTTACTTTATTGGATTAATTGTTTTATAATGATATTTTGTGTAGATATGAAGATATTACGAGGGTGGAGTTTGTGATTGATTTTTCATTTTTGAAATGTGCAAGTTAATATGAGACATCTTAAGACAAAAAGTGTACAAGTTAATTTGGGACGGAGGGAGTCTCATATTGACAGTGTTACAATTCAGACAAATTCTCATCAGCTAAAAATAAATTTTAAAAAATTGCATGCAACTGTCCCTTTTAAATTCGTCCCTGATTCGTATTGTGATTGAGTTTTTTGTCATTGTTAGATCTCGGAAAAGGTAAAGCCACACCCCCTTGTTATTAGTCTATTAACTAAAGTGGAAGATGTAATACCAAAATGGAAGATTGTTCCTACCAAGGATGTTATCAATGCAGCTTTCAAGGATCCTGTAAAACGAGAAGAGGTGATCAGCTTGAATGTTGTCATTAAATTTATATTAATTTTTTTATCGCTCAAATGGTGACTTCAACCCATTGAATAAATTAGGCAAGAATATATATATTGTTATTTACTTGATCATCAATTTTTCTATAGATTCGTGGAAACAAATTGATATATCAAGATAAACCTCGACTGAAAACCGCTTTGGAAATGCTGAGAACAAGCATGAATCTGGAGGACAGCTTGAATGAGGTAAGTGTACATGCATTCACTTGTTAACTTACCCTTTTTCCCCTTGATTTCTTAATTTTGAAACCTTATACAATTCAAAATTTTAATATGTTGTTCCTAAGGGATATGTGTTTTTTTTTTTTTATCGGTAAATGTTAGTTTGTTAGATTTGAAAATTGAAAATATATGGAAATGAACAGGTGAGGATTCCTTTCTTGGTGTTGCACGGTGAGGCAGACACAGTGACGGATCCAGAAGTGAGCAGGGCTCTGTATGAACGAGCGAGCAGCAAAGACAAGACGATCAAACTGTATCCCGGGATGTGGCATGGCCTAACTGCAGGGGAAACAGACCACAATATCGACATTGTCTTCTCCGATATCATAACGTGGCTGCACAACCGTACAGACGCCCATGCTATTCAATCACCTCTCCGTTTAACCACAATCACATCCTCCGTTGTCACTACTAACGCCGTCACAACGCCCTCAACTTCTGTCAACAAGTATTTCTGTTGTTTCAAAGCTCCTACCTTGCATCATGATTCCGACATGTAATTTTAGCATACCATGAATCAATTTAGAGTGTCACTCCTACTCATTTTCGAGTTTAATAAGTTTGTGATGCTTCACTTTCCTTCGGTTTTATAATGCATGTCAAGTATATAAGTTTTGTTGTTCCTAAAAAAATGTGTATAATTGATGGAGATGGGATTGTATTTAGTTGTTTATTTTTATTTATATTTTATATAGTTTTAGGATTTTTGTTCAAGTTTTAATTAATTGTTAGTGCGGGTTTGACTTTTAGGATTTATACGTCTAAAATCCTAGTTTAGTAAATAGGAGTCTTTATAACTTTGTTATTATGTTAATATTGAATAGAAATTATTTGTGTTAATCCCTTTTATCGTAGTTTTAATTGTTGTTCTTCCGCTATTCACATTGAATCAACGAGACAATCATGTTAACCACATTTCTATGTATATTTTCGGTATTCTCAGAATCAATGAATTTATACTAGTATTGTGCTTAATTTTGCGTCCGTCAGTTGGTATTCATAGTCAGTAATGATTCTCGTGATGCCTACGAGATGGAAACATCACGATTTTTCACTACTAAAGGAGAAATTACATGATGTTTCTCACATATTAGTGATGCTACGATACCAATTTCTAGACATTCCAGAATTCATTGGTCATTCCAACCCATATGTCTGGTCATGGATCTGTGAAAATTCTTTCGTTTTCAAATTTGTACTGACATATCGCCAAGTGAAGTTGGCGATGAAATTCCTAGGCGGTCGTGCGTCTACTTGATGGCAAAAACTAAAACAGTCTCATTCACAACAACGTAAGCCTAAAATCAAAGAATGACACAAATTCAAGAATTTATTTTGTATTTACTAAATTGATTGATCTTGCATGATATGAACCTGTATTTCACACACATAAGGTTCTGGCCAGCTCAACTTATTTATTTTATTCATAATATTGGTTAAATGAAGGTCTGTTTCATGAACTCATTTTAAGAGACGGTCTTACATAAATTTTTACTTTCACAATAAGTTGAATATAAATATTATGAATGTGATGAAGTTTTGTGTGAGATAGTGTTCCACTTTGATATTTGAGTTACTGTCTCCTTTAAAACATGATTAGGTTTAGAAGTTCGTTGCCCCGTAGATCATACAATACCGTATATCATACAATAGAGTAAATGAAATCCATTTATATATAAGATTGTCTCATTTTATTGTCATTGAGGAATACAATCTTTCTCATAATGTCAATGAAGTGAAATAATTCAAGTAGTTAGAGTGTCGCTACTTATACTCATAGGTCATACGTTCGAGACACTATTAGTTCATTAAAAAAATCGATAACATCTATAAATTATGTCATACTTACCATTAAAAAATAATCCGAGAGAACATTTTTTTAAATTATACTATTCTATTACAAAAACCAATAATCTATTACATTTATATTAATAAAACAAATATGAAGACTATATTATTCATGAGTAGAAAAATGGACTCTCATGCTTATTGTTTGAGTTAATTTCCTTTCTCAAATTTGTCTTAATTTACTTCTAAATAAATTATGGGTTAATTACAACTTGCAACCTATACTATAGTGTTTTTTTCAATTTGCAACTTGTACTATTTTTTTAACAAATTGCAACATGTACTATATAAAATTGACCGATGGGTACCTCAACTTAATTTTTATTTTTATTTTCCGGCCAGCATCTATCTACATAAACTTGATTATGCTTACATGATTACATGGCCATATTGAGATATTTTGCTAAAACTCAACCGTAGTCTTATTTCATATAATCGACACAGTATAAACTTTTAAAAATCGCTTAACAGATTAGAACAAATAAAAATAAGTGCAATTCCATAATACTATAAAAGAAAGGCAAAAAAAGTAAGAAAATTGAATTTCATACCATATCTAGGACACAATATTTCGCGGTATAGACTCATTATTGTCTTCTCTGATTCGCCAACCCATTACACAATTCTTCTTTTAAAATCGCTCACGAACAACGGAGTTATGAAGAAAATAGCACTACATGAAAATATAACTCCACTTCATGGAGAAGTTCAAACACAATTAATTGTTGTTGTCCCCAAAATCCAGAAGGTTTTGCGTCGTCCCCTCAATCTCTCTTGCGCCGTTTCATCGATCCTTGGTCCTTCCCGCGTTATCCCTCGGTAGAAATTAGAGATTTTTTAAATTAGGGTGAGAAGTTGGGTTTTTACCGCAATTGAATTGATTTTTACAAGAAAAAAATAATTAATGAATTTAAAAAGGCAAATATAACCTTGAATAAATGTAATCTGGCCGGAATAAAAATAATAATTAAGTTGAGGTACCAATCACCAATTTTATATAGTACAAGGTTGCAATTTGTTAAAAAAATAGTAAAGGTTGCAAATTGGAAAACACTATAATACGAGGTTGCACGTTGTAATTAACCCTAAATTATATTTTCAAACTTCTTAAAATTTAACCTCGATTTTAGGTATAAACTTATTTTCTCATTTTTAACAACTTATTAAAACAAAACCTTATTAACCTTAATTTTATAATTCCCTCACATTTTAAAATTAAAGTCCCAATGCCGTCATTTCCCTAAAAATACACACTTAGAGCCCGTTTACTTCCAGGAATAACTCGGAATAAAAATTATTTTGTCTTAAAATGATTTCTTATCCCGTAATAACCTCAAAGTAAACGGGCCCTTAAAAATTAAAATCTAATTATAAACCCTCTTCTAACTAAGGATAGCCAAACAGCCAAACAATCCCTTACATTGCTATATATTTTACCGCCTTTATATTTGTTTTTTTCCCTTCAACTGAAATACTCGGGGGTTCGTCAAAACCCTTGCTCGCTCTCTCGCTGGTTAGTCTACCTATCCTTCATCTCTCTCGATTTCTTGTTTTGCCATTTCAGATTTACGCTAGCTCGATGCTTTCTATGTACATATTTTAATTTTTTGGGTTTCCGATTTGTTTGTGAACCCAAACTATCTTTTCAGGTGTATAAACCCTAATATTCAAACCTTCTTTCGTTTGAAGCTCATATTCTTAGTCGAAAATGAGGTGAGTTTCTTTAGCATTTTGTTTCATTTTGAATTTTTGAATTTGCCTGTAATTAAGCCCTAGATTGGTATTTATCTACGATATAATAATGAATATAGTTATCCATTATATAATCTCAATTGTTTTAAATTTGAAACGATTATGTCTAGTTGGTAGTTGCACAGTGGCGCTGTGATGTTTTCAATTTTATTTTTGACGTTTTTTTACCTTTTTATATTCCTCTCTTTGGTCACAGTTTAGAGCTGCGTTAGTTTCTTTGAATTACCTTTTGTGTTGAAGTTACTGATGTTATCTAATGTTTTGTTGTTTTGCAGTAAGCCTATGGAAGAGGATGCTCCAGTAAGATATTTCACTCGTTTCTCATTTTCTATTCATGTTCTTGCTGTTTTAATCCTGGATTCACACTGCTGTCATAGAATATGTCAATTTATAGTTATAAAGGTGACTAGTTGGTGATACGTTTTGTAATATCATGTTGAACACAACATGCTGCAAGAGTTTGGTCGCATTGGAGAAGACATGACCAAAACCTTAATTTTCCTCCTGAGCAGTTTATTCCTCTCTAAATTCTAATTAATATTTAAGCACACAACCCTAGTATATCATCTGCTTTCTCATTTTCCTTTTTTTCCAATTACCTGGCTATGATGCCAACATCCATTTATCTTTTATTGCCATAAATAAAGTTGGATGCAGAAATCCTGTTATTGAAGGTCACTAAATTATCCCCCTGCTGTTTTTTTTTCTTTCTATCAAACATATGCTCTTGCAAGCAAATAAATGAGTATCCATGATTCACATAGCAGAATCTTTTGACAGGGAAAGAATGAGGAAGAGGAGTTCAACACAGGTCCACTTTCTGTTTTGATGATGAGTGTAAAAACAACACCCAGGTATACATTAATGACATCTCTTACTTTTGAGCTTTCAATTTGTTATTTTCCTTAGCATCGTATTATTGTTGTTATTTGAACACTTATGTCATGAGTGGAGCAGGGATGGTTCAATTTTTATCGGTTATGCTTGCAACAGTTATTTATCATTTATTGGCTGCTAGGTGCTCATCAACTGCCGCAATAACAAAAGCTTTTGGGCCATGTGAGGGCTTTTGATCGCCACTGCAACATGGTGCTAGAAAATGTGCGGGAGATGTGGACTGAGGTTTGTTTTCTACTTAGGAGGAATAGTTGATGTTAGAATTTTGAGTATCTTTAGGTTGATTAAGTTTGTAGCACCATTAGCTTTTGGTTCTAATACCCTAATTTACTTTTCATTCCTTGGATAGGTGCCAAAGACTGGGAAAGGCAAGAAGAAAGCCCTTCCAGTTAACAAGGATCGTTTTATCAGTAAGATGTTTCTGCGTGGAGATTCTGTGATCATTGTCCTCAGAAATCCTAAGTAACAGGTATTAACTTTATCCGATCTCCAAGCTATGCTTACCCTTTAACATAATTTATGCTTTAGTGGAAATTTCAGTTGCCATAATATGTGTTATAAACTTATAGTATTAAAAATCATTTAGCAGTCACTGCATTTTCTTTTTCCTATTGATATAATTCATCATTATCTAGCGGTCATCTTTGGTTAAGGGTCTCCTGTCACAATATTAGTTTTTGCAAACTCAGTTGAGGGGCTAGATTCATTTTTTTTTAAAGCTGCCTCTCACAGCTTTTGAATTCTAAAAGTGATTCTCACTATTGAGTAGTGGTTGCAAACACCTCCTTAGTAAGTTAGTCTGCTGAGTTTCCCCCTTGCAATAGAAACAAATAGCCTGATATTCAGGGCAGAGTCGGAAGTTTTCAATAGGAGGGTCTAGGCGATAATTAATGTACGGGTTTAACACTAGTAGATATGTTCCATGACCAATGAACGTTGGAAATACAATGTAGTTTCTGTTGAAGCATTTCATCAAATAATTGGGGTGTTTATAGATAATTCTATGACAATTGTATTTTTCATTTAGAATATTTTGACGTTCAAGAACGACACAAAAAGGAAAAAAACATATATTAACCAAAAATTCCTTATTCAATCTATGAAATATCACGTTCAAGATTTTTAAAATTCCTCAATCACAGTCACATATCACAATATCTCAACACAGTAATTTTCCTTCTCTGTTATTGTGAATTTGTAATATTGCTACAATTAATCGTTAAAAAAAAATCAAGCCAAATCCATTAAAAATGCTCAATATCAACATACATATACATTATGATGTTAAGAATCAACCTAATATCACACTCACAATTTTTTTGAAGGCAATATCACACACTCACATACATATGTATATATATATAATAGTAGTAGTTTTTTTTTTTTTTTGGGGAGGGGGTGTTGATGGGTGGCTAGGACCATCCTTGTACAAAGGGTGGCTCCGTCGTAAAGTTGAATGAAGTGAGTGAGCTGGATAGAAATTCTATTGCTTTAACTTAAATATTGGTGTGTTTAACACTCGTGCTATTCAATTCTTAAATGCAACTTCCAAACCAATCATATGGTTTATGCTGGCTGTTTCACTTTTCATACTTAACAAAATTTATCATCTTCTGGTTGACTTATAAGTCTTAATTCAAAGATGTGATGTAGAACTTTTATTCTTTGGCCAATTATCTTGAATTTTGTAAATACTCAATTTCTGCATTTGATACAGGTTCATAATGAATTCAACCTTCCAGCCTCATTAGATGGATGATGCAACAGTCTCGTTATAATATAGTTCATAGAGATGAGTCCAGTCCCCTCCTTACGAACTATTGACGCTTTTTTTGAAGTCTTTGCGAACTTGTAGTTATCTGATTCTGAACTATGTCATGTTTATGTATTCTATGATTCTTAGTTAAATTAGTGATATTGGGAGGATTATGTGGTGGAATGCTTTGTGATTTTGATATTTTGGCCTGGTTTATTATATGCTTAACCATTTTATGTTGTTTTCCTTCACGGTCGTTAGAGATGTGAGGTCTTTTTTATGTTGGCTCTTACTACCAACACCAGCCCATACTATCGGAATTTGGTCGATTTTGTAGTCAAAAGTGAAGGACCAAAATTTGAAGAGTGGGTTGGGAAAAATATTGGGAGGTCTTGCAAAAAGCCGTGTTTCTAAAAAAGGAATATGTGAGTTGAAAGTTAATTGTTTATAAGGGTTGACGGTTTATAAAAAAATAAAGACTTTATTAGGACGATGGGAATAGGAAGTATTTTAGTCCCAAGTTGTAATAATAAAGAAAATAGAATCCTTTTTCTTGCGGTCGAATTGTGCTATCCCAATACTCCGAATAATTGGCGCTGTATGCTTAATAGCTCATCATTGTTGGACTTTTTAGATCCTTTTGTTTGAGCTTTAGTAGAGGCGCATGTGTTAATTTCTTATTGGGCAAGGAACAAGGTCCAGTGGTACATTTAAAACTGTATTATTGTGTGTCAGTGAAATTGCATGTGCTAACACGTGTGGGGAAAGATGCACTTTAAAGTGTGGTAAATAAATTCAATTATTATCCCTTGTTAATGTGGTGGTAGTAGTAGTTAGTGCCACGAATCAAAATCCCTCGGCGTAGTCAATCAAATTCCCATTTCTTGTTTTTTTATTTTATTCATTTTCAACAATACAATTTGACACATGCTAACATCAAATTTGTCATTTTTTTTTCTTTTGATTAATTTATGAATTTTGATTTTCGCACTCAAAAACAATTTCATGGTAAAATAAATATGAGGGGTGCTTTGTTAGAGGAGAAAAAAATGAGCAAGATAATGACTTTTGATGTTAGAGAGGAATGACAAGTCATTATCTCAATTTTTGAAGGTATGAAGGAATTGAATCACTATTTTTATAAAACATACCTCGTCACCAAACATTTTTTCTAATTTCACTTATTTTCTCTCATCTCCATGCCCCCTATAACCAAACACCCCTAAATAAGTTGTCGAGTTGAATTAAATGCATCTTGGGTGAAATAATCATTCAAGACACTCTGTTTTATAAGTATTACACAAACTATGGAGGTAATTCAAGTAGCTGCAAACATAGATTAAAAATGCAGGTAATGGATATAAAATGGGTATAAAGGAAGGAAAATCAAGAAACATAGTAATATCAGAAAATAAACCTCTAAAAGCTAGCTAAAGAGCAAGAATGGGGGCCTCATCATATTTTAGCTCTTGCTTGTATTATGGCGTTACACTATTTTAACAATAGATATCAAGAAATAATCTCGTCCACACAACGACTCTCACATTTCCAGAATGGTTAAGATGCGGTAGCAACTTCCGCATCTTTGTGATCACCGAAGATACGTTGCCTGAAATCGGACACCATCATAGGAAGACCTTTACGAAGTGGCACCTTGGGCTCCCAGCCCAGCTGTTCTTTCGCCTTGGAGATGTCCGGCTTCCTCTTGTGTGGATCGTCTTCCGTGTTGGGCCTGAACTCTATCTTGGCATTCGGATCAATCGTTTCTTGAACAACCTGCACTCCACAAAATCATTCAACTAAAATACCCGTCTTACTGAACAGAACAATAAGCACAAGGCAAAAACGGACATGAATTGAGAGGATACCTGAGCAAGTTCGAGCATGGTGAATTCGCCTGGATTACCAAGATTGAAAGGTCCCACATGCTCTCCTTCCATCAAACGCATCAATCCCTCGACCTACCATTTTAAAACACATAATATCAAAGTGGAACACATGCAATAGAAACGAAGAAAATGAGATCCTAACCACTCATGAATCATTCAACAAATTTATTAGTGATCCTAGTCTACCTTCACCTAATCATGTCCAAACAAGAAAATGTTAATTTACTCAAAGAAAGGTTCATTGATAGATGACTGAACTTGAATCCACTAGCAAAAAGCCAACACTAAATTAGCTAGAATTTGTTTTTAACTAAAAAAATATTAAAACTCCAAAATCCCACATTCAAGTATGAACAATGGGAGGCCAGAATCAAACAAAGACAAAGGTGAAAGCCAACACAAGTAGATCCACAAATATGAACACAAAACATAATTCAATCACCAAAATTCGATTACGAACACAATTCAAATTCAAACAGTTCTTACCAAATCAGAAACAAACTGAAAACTTCTTGTCTGCTTCCCATCACCATACACAGTTAATGGCTCCTTCCTTAAAGCCTAAAAAACACAACAAATATAACATCAGGTAACCAATAAAATTCCGATTCCTGCATACAAGAAATACCTCTGCATCTTCCAACGTATTTTACCTGAGCAACAAAATTACTGACAACACGACCATCATCAATGCACATACGAGGACCATATGTGTTAAAGATCCTAGCAATCCTCACCTGCACGTTTTCATACATACAGACACGTTATTCATTCCTCCCCAAATCAAATTGTTAGTTTTTACAAGCACAAAACATGTGACCAACTGAATTTAGGAGAACAGGTTGAGTTAAAACACTAACTCAACTTGATCAAACTTTTCTAATTTACAATTGGTGTAGAAGAGTGCTACTCATTATATAAAGTTTTTAAAATTTGTTCACTTATCAATAAGAATATTTAAGCAATTTAAGTACATTAAAGAAAATATTAAAATACCCTGAATCACATTAAAATAGACAAAAGTCACAAAACTCTCAATCAATAGAACCGAGCTCGGCTCAATTAACTCATATTCGAGCATTTTCTTGCAATTTGAAGGTGAAAATTATATTTATGGTACCTAGTCAATTACCATCAAGTTAGGTACATAAATAGAAGAGAGAATAACACTTGTAATAGTGGTATTGATTTTGGTAGGGTTTAATAAATTCGGTTCCATTAAAAACAAACGAGAGAGAGAGAGAGAGAGAGAGAGAGAGAACCTCAACGCCAGCACCTCTATGGTAATCCATGGTCAACGTTTCAGCGGTTCTCTTTCCCTCATCGTAGCAGCTTCGGACACCTGTAAACATCAACCCACATTTTTTCTTTGTTGTCATTATTAATATAATAATAATAAACAGAAATTGTCAGGGAAAAATACTGTTCAGATTCACACGGCAGAGATATGAAATGACCCATCTGCCCTCCGTCAGCAGCCCACGTTTTGACTAATCGAAGAGTAGGATTGGATTAACTTAACTCATACCTAAAAACACGCAACCCCATCCACCACCACCACTACCACCTACCACCGCGACTTCCACAAAATCGCGGTGGAGAAAGTTTGAAATTGAAATCGAAAAGTGGGGCCCATGAGGTTGCCAGATATTTTTTTAATTAAAAATTTCGAAAAGAAAAATTGATCGCATCAAGTCAAAAAGGACCAAGGACAAACCCACCAAAGGCTCACACGTGGCACAACATATGCAAAATCTCTACGCGATACATGTATGTATCTAGATCCTAGAATGCCATTTACACCCGCGCACGTTAGCCGCGCCGCGCTAAGTCGAACCGGCCTCACTAACGAGCGCCGCAACAAGAGGCCAAAATTGAGGGAAATGAAAATGAAATGAATTGTTCTGTCAAAATAAAAAGAAATGAATTGTGTAATGACGTACCGATTGGATTAACGTTACCCCAGTAGGTTTCAACTTGAGGGTGTTGTAGTGGGTCTCCGTACACCTCACTGGTGCTCGTTAGCAAAAACCGCGCACCCACTCTCTTCGCCAGTCCCAGCATGTTCAACGTTCCGACCACATTTGTCTTGTGCACAAATTCAAAATTAAGGAAATACAGCCGGAGATTTTTCAAATTGGATCTAGGAAAATATAATAATGAGTAAATGCAGAATGCGAAATTAGGGAAAGGATATGATTGTCTTGACGGGATTGTGCTTGTAATGAACAGGGGAAGCAGGGCAAGCGAGATGGTAGATCTGGTCAACTTCCAAAAGGAGCGGCTCAACGACGTCGTGTCGAATCAGTTCAAACCTGGGATTTCCCAAAATGGTGCGCCACGTTCTCCTTTCTCCCTGTGAAGAAATTATCCACTACGATCACACTATCACCCCTGCTAATCAGACGGTCCACAAGATGGCTGCCGACGAACCCGGCCCCACCAGTCACCACGATTCGTAAACCCTTGCGTTTCAATCCCAAGGGGATTTTCCCTACCGAGTTGATGCCGAACCCGGTCGCCAGGTGCCCGTTCTGGTACATGGATCGGTGGTGCTCCGGCTGAGTCAACTCGGGCGTGAAGAACGCGTCAGTGATCGGCGCGTGTGTGGTGGTGGTGGTGGACGAAGGGAGGACGGTGAAGAAGAGAGTGGCTATAGCAATGCCGATGAAGACGAAGACGAGTCGCTGCTCGCGGAGGAGGTAGTGAATCGGCCGAGTCACGCTCAGCCTCGGCGGCTTCGGCGAGTAGGCGTCGCTCACGGGTTGCGACTCGTGGCCTCGGAATATCAACTCGGAAGCCATTCAGATCAAGATCAAACAGTGCGTAGGTGTTTGAATCTTGAGTCGGTGACTAAGGAAATCGAGGCGTATGCGTAACTCAGTGTGAATATTCGTCGGAGAAACAACCCGCCGGCGCGTGGGGTTTGGGGGTTGTACAAGGGTGGGGGTTCAAGGTCTGAGGAGATGGAGTTTAAATGGGCGCCGGGTGGTATGATTTCGTGATATTACCATATTGCCCTCGGGGTTTGTAGATTGTTTGCTGCAATTAGGCCAAGTGTGTGAATAATTAATTCACTAATTTGTAGTAATTGAAAAGACAAATTAGAGAGAGTACGGGCTGCGTACTATTTTTAGGGCCCATAAGAGGCCCATCATCACTTTTTTCGATTATTTTATTGGAAAATATTGATTTTAGATTCAATTAATCACAAAAATATCTAGTTTTGTATGAGAACATCAAAGACCAGCATCATTTTTAATAAAAACGTATCCCCTCCGTCCACATTTGAACACTTATCTTATTTATTCGCTCATACGCCGCACACCTATAAATAAACACCTTTCATTTTTTACATTCTCACAATACACATCTATTTAAATTAATGTCATTACTTTTCCAACTCGATTAACTAACATCCTTTATCTACACATGGTTTTTCAATTATATTTTTCATTTACACATGATCAACTCTTTAAAAACGCATTTTCTTAACATTTGTATCTAATTAACCATGCAAACAATTTGTGAGATAGAGGGGTATTACTTTAAATATATATATATATATATATATATATATATATTGTTTTAAGATGAAAATTAAAATTAATACACTTTATATTTAAAAATATATTTGATCTCATAGCGAGACAATATCACACAGGCATTTGCCTAGAAATAAGTCTTCATTTACCTAATTTGATATCAAATTATTACAGTGAATTTCCTGTTACGGTCTTCACTAAAAAGAGGTACTAGTACATCGATAAATAAATTTAAGCTCATAATGTTAGTTCGTGTGTATAACGAGTTTTTAATAAATTAGTCTCCGTTAATTATAAACATTTAGTTTGAAATTTGTATATATCATTGTTAATCATAAATTATTTGAATATTTTTTCATAAATAATGGATTTTCATGTATTTAAGTCAATGATTCAACTATTAGGTTCGCAAATAATGAGTCCATGGTCCAAACTAACGTCTACAGTATATTTATATGCAATTGTCAAACTAGTTACTGTCTTTAGAATTTAGACGCATGCCTCGTCTGAAAAAAATAATAATAATAATAATAATAATAATAATAATAATAATAATAATAATAATAATACTCCATCATTTTATTTTTAAGTAAATATGTATCTATGTTTTTTAAAAGTATTAGTACATTTTAAAATGCATATATCTCATTTAATATAATAACAGATTTTATCCTAACATTTCGTTTTTCTAACAGTTGTATATGTTTAGATATAATTGTTAAAAAGAAAAAGTTTTATATGAAAATAGTCAATAATAAACTTATTATGAAACTGTTTTGAACATTTTAAAATATTAAATATTTAATCAAGAGTGTTAAAAATTTTATCGGAGTATTAAGAATTAAAATTAGTGATATCATATTATTGTTTGAGAGTATCAACATTTATTAACTTTTTACTATCCAAATTATTCATATATTTAATATAAAAATATAATATTAAAGTATCATTTAAAATATCAAGTTTAAAAAAACATTTAAAGTAACAGGTATTTGACCAAAAATATTAATTATTTGATAAAAAAATATCAAGAATTAAATAATAATAATAATGAAATTAAATGCACGTTCATGTATGTTTACTTTGTCTCTGTCAATAGCTAATTATCAATTTTGGTCATTTAAAAAACGTTTCTAAACATACCTAAGAAGATTTAAGATTTTAATATCAATTTTGGTCATTTAAAACGTTTCTAAACATACCTAGGAAAATTTAAGATTTTAATATGGAAGTCACCGTACTCTTGTTCATAGTATGAAACTAATATTATTATATTTATTTATCGATATCATTATATACATTTATTGATATCATAATATTTTTATCTTTGTGATATCGGTTTATAAGTGTAATGATATCACTAAATAATTATGGTATTCGTGAATAAATGTAATGATATTAATTTCACGTTTGATTTTTTGTTAATATGGATATATGAGAGCAAATTGATAAATACCATGGTAGTTTATTTTGTGTTTTATTGTAACTTATCTTTTCCTTTATGTTGCGCGTATATGTTATTTTTTTAATAATTCGACATTCGGTCCAATAAGCTGATTAATTTAGAAAATTAATTTTATTATCCAATAACTGATTAATTTAGAAAATTAATTTTATTGTTCAGTAATGAAGGCCCCAATTAAAGTTAAAGTTAAACTTTGTATGAAATGAATATATAGTAATGTAATGTGCATCGAGATATATCTAACTATTAGATATTGTTATGAGTAAATACTTCTGTAAAAAATATATATTACAGAAAAATCGATTCAACACATTTTACTAAAATAAGGGCTATTTAAAAGATTGGGAGAATATAAATTTTTTTTTTTTTTTTTACAAATGATTATTGTGATGTGTGGGGAGAGAATTAAACTTCAGCCATCATTCAATTTAAAAGATAAATTTGATTGCAAAAATATAACATGCTCATACCATTTTTACAATAAGTCTAAGAACGTCCTAAATCTAAAATAAAATAATTTAGTTATCGAGACTACCTACTTCCTTAGTACTATAAAAACAAATCCATTTTTAATAATTAACTATTTATATATTTTTTTAATCGAAAAATAACTATTTATATATAATGAGAATGACGTAAATCTAACCTTCTACCACCCAATGTGGTACTTGATCTTATCAAATTGTCAACATGACCAATTCCTTTTTTTCTGCTTATATTGTCATGAATTATTCAAGTCTCATTTTTCATCTTTGATGTAATCTAAATGCTGTCCATATACAACATCCAAATATTATATTAACGTAATGTTTATTTTTGTATTTTATACACACACATTTATGTATTACACGAATCATGAATACTACACATACTACATTTAGCATATAATCTGGTATGTGATTTTGAAAAGTTCAATAAAAACACTTTTTTATCACTAATATATACTCCCTCCATCACAAATTAAGTTGTACTATTTAGTGGACGCACGGAATAAAAAAATTAAGAGTTGAGTTTTGAGAAGTAATTTCATAAAGCCGACAATTTAAATCTGGCTTGATGGGCCTGCCCATCCAACCCAAGGATTAGTATGAGATGAACTCGGAAAAAATAGGTCCAAAAAAATTTTGGCTGAAAATTTATTGCAATTGTCTAATTGAGAATTGATGCGTAGGGATCATGTACTAGGGTTAAACCTTAACCAATTTCATTGTTTTCTCACAAATTTTATTATTTTCTCAATTTGTAATATAATATTCTAATTTATTTTTATTCTTTCAATTCATAAAATGGACAATATGATTGATCGGTGTATTGATAATATTTACCGCATGTTGATCGGGATTAACAACATAATTATTTTGATGTCCCAACGAATTAATTTCTACATTAATTGTTGTTAATAAATTAAAAGAAACATCAAAATTATGGTTTGTGCTAGATCGACCCATTAGTCCGCTAACCTAACAGGTGTTGGATTGAGCTCATATTTTATAGGGTCAATATACTCATGGACCACCCGACCCAGTCAATGTACACACTAGGTCAATGGGTCGACAATCCGATATGCCAACTCTAGCACACCCTCAAATTAATCGGTTTGATTCTTTTATTTCACTTTTCGTATTTTACATGATGTTTAAAATTATTCAATTATCAATAAATGTTGATATCTCTATTATATTAATATGAAGTTTAAATATAATGATGTGTCACCTTTAAACTGATTTGGATGAAGTATCTTATTCTCATTAAATGTATATATATATATATATATATATATATATATATATATATATATATATATAGTAATTTATTGTATTGATGTGTCATTTTTCTATTAATTTATACTTAATATGTGGCATCCAAGTGGCAATCTTAATGTAGAGGTTAATTAAAAAAATATTGTTTAGAAAGTTTGAACCTTGGACCTCGATCTTGCATAATCTTTATGTTGTTTAATAATTAAGCTAATCTTTAAATACTTTGAATCCTTATATTATTGAATACGTCATAATCTCTATTTTATTAATCGAGCACTAAATTTATCATGCATGATTTAAATAATATTCATACGTAAAATATTACAAAAAAATCTGCATAACATGCAGAACTACGTCATTATTTATTCACGCGCACATATCATTTATTTACCATATGAAACACAAAGTAAAACATTAAATATTAAAAATTATTTCACCTGCAAATTAATACATATTGCATTTTTTTATTAAAAAAACCAAGTGATGTTGATATATTATCTACAGCTTCAACTATTAAATGGTACTATTTAGATTAGTCTAAATAGGCAGTAAGTTATTACTCACGCACTCAATACAGTTATCCCGTTACGTTAAAATACGCAAATCATTTTCATTAAACTCTGTACGCGTGGTTTTTTTTTTTTTTTCCTCCCAATAATTTGATCCATATTTTCATTTAATGAAACTTGAGGTGGTATTTTGTGACTTAGGGTGTATATATGCATTCATATTTTATTATGATATTTTTAATTAATTTTATCGGTACATTTTAATGATGCTAATGCCTATTTTTTCTGTTATTATAATTGATACTTTTTATCTATAATAAGTGACATTTTCAGTTATAATGTTTAATATTTTTATGACAAATCCAAGTGCATACATAGAATGAATAATAATTTATATAATTCACACACTCAACATATTATCCCACCAATATAAAAACTTGAATATAATTTTCTCGGGAATTTTTCCTCCCAAAATAATTTGATCCATATTTTAATGAAACTTTAGTGGGTAAAGATGAGTAGAAATTAAGGAAACATCGATCACCTCCTTAACTAAACCCAAACTATAGAATAGCAAAAACTAATTATCAATTTCAATTTAAAAATATTTTTTAAAACAAGGGTGGTTCAACCCCATCCCGAATTATAACTAACAAATTAATAATAATAATAATAATAATAATAACAATAATAAAATAAAAAGGTGGTCAATAGAATGAAAGCTACTTAAAGGCAATTTGGTGGTAACTAACTTTGAGTGATTTAAACGCTCATTTTAATGGAAAAGTCAGAGATTGCTAACTCAACCCCTCTAAAACATTAATTAAGAGTAAATTATATATATTTTTACAGAAGAGTAAATTATATTGAACTAGATGAGCTCCGCGTATTACGCGATATTTTCGTTAAATAAACTTTACAATATAATATATTATATATAATATTTTTAAATAATAATATATATATTAAAATAATATATATGTATAAAAATTATAATTATAATATTAAATTTAAATAATGGTAATATTAATTATATGACAATTCATGCTGGAGGATTAGAATTATTATAATTATGTGAAAAAATTTACTATAAGATTTATTTCAAATTTATTTTATAATTAATAAAAAAAAAGAGACGATTAATAAAAGTTTTTTATATAATTGATGCATAAATATTACTCCGAATAATATATATATATATATATATATATATATCGTATATTTACAATAAATATCATATATGATTATATTAATTTTTTTTTATAAAAGTTGATACAACCACAATTTTTCTTACATATATTTATAGACTTAAGTTAAATATAATTTTATGTTTAAAAATTGTCATATGATAACACTTTTTAGATATAAATAGATATTTAAAATATTTAAAGATTTATATATTAACTTATTTATTAAAAATATACATGTTGTGCAAGAGGTCTAAGGTTCAAACCTCGTTAGAAATATATTTTTTAATTAATTTCTATATTAAAATGCCACACAGATACCATATATTAATTATAAATCAATAGGAAAATGGCACATAGATTATTTGCATATATATGCATTTAATAAGAATGTGACACATCATTCAAATTAACCTCATGACGACATAAACAAAAACAAACTCCCTATTAGTAATATAAGGATGTGCCTTAGGTTCGTTAATTATGGTAACCTAATCTCCTAATGTCTTTTTCTAAGAATCACAACGTTGAAAATATAATCATCTTTGGTAGCGTCAGTTTTAAAAGTTTTAAGATTCCCGACGAATAAGAAAAGTAAAATCTTTTAAATAATGATAATTAAATAATTAATTAACATATCATACACACACATTAAAAAGTTAGGAAATGATTTTTTTTTGTCCGATAACACTTCCACTTTAAATTTTAAATTTTATCCTGTAACTTACACTTTTTGATTTTTGATCTTATTGACTTTTAAATTCTAATTTTTGTCCTATAAGTTATATGAATCAAAATCAAAAGTGGTAAGAGTGTGAAACTTACAGAGCAAAAATCAAAATTTAAAAGGACCCAAAAATGAAAGTGTGCAAGTTAAAAGACGAAATCAAAATTTTAAAGTTAATAGGACCAAAGCCAAAAAAGTATAAAACAGTTACTGAATAAATAAAAACATATTCCCTAAAAATAAATATCGATCGAAGTATAAAATATCTCATTTAAAATGACTATTTCAAACATTTTAATGAGTTATTGTTTTAAGAAAAGATAGGAGTACCGTCAAAAAGAAAAAGATAGGAGTACTAAAGTTTCCTAATGTATGATGAGAATTTTTTTTTTTTTTAAAGAAATAAGTTGGTTAAATTTGTGTAGTTTATTGCTACTCCCTTCTTCCTCATGTACTTAATATGACATTTATTATTCGATATAAATTTTAATGTAAGAATTTTTTAATAATATAAGTTATTTTTTTATGGGAGTAGGATAATTTTTTCAACTTAAATAAGAGAATTGTTTAATAGTATTAAATTGAGTTAGTGTGGAAAAAGTAATGACATGTTGTCTAATATTGAAGTGTTTGAATGAAATAGATAAAAAAGCTAAATTTATCTTATTGTTATTTATGAAAATTATGCATCTAAGTACGAGAAGAACGTTTTTGACAAAAGATACATTTAGTACGAGATAAAAGAATGTAATTTACTTACTCCATTTGTGTAGTATAATTTACTTCCTCCATTTTAAAAATAAGACGAAGTCTTATATGCACCAAGTGCATTGTGCAACTTAAATTATATATTTTGTTTGAATATTATTAATTGTTTTTACTAAAAAAATATCGTCGCTTTCAATAAAAAATGTGCTTTTTTTTTTTAGTCTGTCTTTTTATCATCACACACTTACCTTCTGATTGGGTGAACTGCCCGTTGTTCTGGGCTCAAATTGTCGACTCTTATCCATACATATTTATATAATATAAATATATATACATCAAATATGAAATATATGAGAAAGGATGGACATAAAGTGTATGCCATCAAATTGAAACAGAAAGCAACTAGAATCATGAACTAATCTATGAAAGCAATAACGACATGAATCAAATTAACATGAATTTATTCAACACTGAAAGAAGGTTAACCCAATTGATTCATAGCTAGGAAGTACTATTTGAGCGTCGAATGAATATACACACGATATAAGGTGTGCAAACCAACAACCATTCAAACCATATTGTCTGAAGGACAGATACCCACTCGAAAAATGTGAGTAAATTGTGTTTAATATATATCTACAAGTCAAGTATGTTGAATTTTTCAGACATTAGAATGGTCTTTAGTTTACATAAACCCTTAATGAAAAAGTCTAGTGATCAATTAATGTGCTTTCGTACTCAATCAATTCTCAAGACAACGATAAGATGATTAAAGTAATCAATCAAACTTCCAAGGTTGATTTTATATTAATTCACGACATTTAGGTTCAGTTTCAATTTAACCATGATTTTCGCGATTATAATAAAAGAGTTCAACCCATTGCAAGTTGCAACCCGATACATATTTTGTTTATTAGTATTAATATCAATTTAATCATGTTTTATATCAAGAATTGAGTTTAATTTTTATGTATCGAGTTGCAACAAAATTAAATTAACCTAACTTCAAAATTGAAAATAAAAAAAGAACACCAAGAAATTTATGGTTCGATCAATTGATCCAACATCCATGGACATCTAAAAGGTTTTATTAATTTCCAACATTTGATTTACAATGAATGAACATATAATTAAGAAAATTACTCTCACTCAATCTTAGATATTCATGTTGGCGAGTCGGTTCGAGCAAGAATAGTAAGATCTAATGATTAAATTAGGACGCAAATTAAGTATTTTATAACAAAAGTCACAGTTATTCTAGCCCATAGCCATCATCATCATAAGTACCTAACTAACTTTAAGAATTTGATAATTAAATATTCCAACCTGTTGTAAAATATAATTCATCCCGTATATATATATATATAGATTAAATTAATTGTTCAATTTTGTTTAGTTAAATAACTCAAACCTGAGCGATCGAGGAGGGTAAAATAACCAGTTTTTGTTTCAGAGATCATTACACAGTGAATATTTCCAAAGAAATTTGTGGCATTCTTAGTTAATATTCCTTCCGTTTTAAAATCAGTATTGTTTTAGAGGTTAAATTTTATTTCAAATTTTTTTTTTTATCGGTAAATGTTAGTTGTTAGTGGTTAGAAGTTAGTTCGCCAAGTCTCCTTGGAAATTCTTCAAGTCTCTTTATATCTCCCACTCCAATTCGTTCCCAAGGGAATCGAACCTAGGAAATTTTATTTCAAATTAAATGTCTTTTTTATCTATTTTTCACATTTTTCCTAACCTATCCTTATATATATCTCAAAAGATCTACTATATTTTTAATAATCCCTAAAAACAAATTCGTATTTTTAAATTTTAATTAAGATCTTCAATTTTCTCAAGAGAGAAGAGGAAAGAGAGAGAGATTGATGATATCTATATCACAAAAAAATCTTAAGTTGATACGACACTTATTTTAAAACTAAGGGATGGTAAGGGAATTAGGAATATTATTCCTTTTAGAAAGTGTGGTTTATCTATCTAGTGAGCAAAAACGTATTTTACACTCATAAATATATACATTGATGAAATTCTATTTTGTGAAAAAAAAAATATACGGCACATGCATGCACTAAATTAAAAATAGATTAATTTAACGTTAAGAAGAGTGGATCATAGGGTTTCTACTACAACGCAAGTTCAACCTTTTGGGGCACTAAATAAATCAATTAATTACAAACACTAATGTCTCACAAAAATTGTCTTCTAATATAATTTTAAAAAGCAAAAGGTAAAATAAATAATTTGTTATTAGTCTGACCAATGAACAAGCATCGGTTCACTTTTTATAGTATTTTTATGAAGGGTGCTTGTCGCCACGACTAAGATATCGTACCTGGTCTTAGGATAATTATATTATTTAATTTTTGGACAGATAAGTTATCATATATCAAAAGAGTTTATATTAATTAGTGATGTTAAACGGACTTTAAAACGAGTTAGTTTGATCGAATTGCTAATATTGTGAATTTAATTCTAATAAAATTCTACCTAACCAAATTGTCATGTAGGGATAAGTTTAGATGGGAGGAAGTGTAGGAGGTCTAGTTATGAAAAAAATAATTGAAAATGGATCGGGCGAAAATGATTTGTGGTTTTGGGTGATATGGAAAAACAACTTGGGGACGGGAGGAAGACGTTGTTTTGGGGATGTGTGGTTGGAGAATCAACCTCTAATGGTTAGATTTATATGTTATTAATTTGTGACTTAATAAATCGGGTAGAAGAGAGAAAAGGAATTGGAGTCGAGGGTGGGTGAGAATGGAAATAGAGTTAGAGGATAAATTTATTTAAATGTGAAAAATAATTTAATAGTTTATTATCAATTATTAACAATATTTATTTGAAGCAGTGCACATGATAAGTGGTGGTGGAAGGGGTCGAGTTACTGAGGCCTACACCATCATGCGCTTCGGCCGGTCGGACAACTTGGAAGGGAAGAAAGGAAATTTTTCAAGGCGATTGGGATCAAATTGCTACTAGGAAAGCAATGGTTACGGCATGAAGAGCTATCCGGATCAACTTCACACAATAGTGAACCTTCTCAAAAGAAAAGTACTTAGTTTGGCGGATGACATAAATTGTGCTATTTACAAGAAAGAACAAGAGCGTGTGGAACATTTATTTATAAGATGTGAAAGTGTTTATATATTATGGTACAAGTTTTCTCGTGGTTAAAAATACAAATGACACATTTGGAACAATATCAAATAATAACTATTGGTTTTGTTGGGTACGAGTTAGAGGTAAAATAAGCAAAAAAATTATGTGTGAACTTTGAATATGTGTGATATGGACAATATGGAAAGGAAGGAATGATATGATAATCAAAGACAATAAATTCAAGGCTAATAGGGTGTTTGGAGAGATTAAAGTTCATTTTCGGAGTTGGGTTTCTATATTTTTAACTCTTCATATTATGAATGGTTATCTTGTCCTAGAGAATTCTTAATTGTTTGAATACACAATGTATTTATTGATTCGGGTATTTTTCATACCCAATTCTTTTATTAATAAAATTCATTTTTATGAAAGAAAAAAAAAGGGAAACAAAAGGAGTATAATTTTTCCTTTCTCCTTGATAAGATTTTATTTTTTTCAAAAGAAACAAGACTTTATTATAATTACTAGTAATTTAATTTTTTTTTTAAAGATTCAGTTGTGTTACTTATTACTGCCTACTTATTATCATGTGAATATGTTGTCGCATTTCATATATTTATTGTATAACTATTTTATTATTTATATATATATATATATATATATATATATCATACTTTTGTAAAAGTGTGAAAAGATATTAGTTGTTTTTATTAATTATATATTATTATCAAATTAATACATTTTAATAAAATAATTAATATTATTAAAAATACATATAAAATACAAATAAATTTTTATAGTAAAACTGATATAAAACATAAATGACATCTCATTGTATGTTCAGTTTTTTTTTTTTTTTTTTTGATAACTCGGTATTCGACCCAAGTCGACTAATCAAGAATCCCACCGTCCACTAGCGAGGGACCCCATTTAAAGCCGAGCCAATCCCACCGTCCACTGGCGGGGACTTTATTTAAAGCAGGAGCGAAAGCTCTGTATGGGTAGTCCATGAACTTCGAACCTAAGGCCTGTGGGCGTCACACTCACTGGCTGCCTCACCACTGCGTCAACAGGTATGTTCTAGAGTTTTTAATTATTATAATTATTATTATTTTCATTTGAGATATTAGTCGAGTTTTCAATTGACAAGGGCCATTTGGGTGAATTGGTCATAATTCATAAAGCTTGCACCAAACTTCGTATCAACCCGGTTCAATTCAGCACGTTTTAAAAGTCGATATGCAATATTTAGAAGTTAAAAGTCAAAAGTCAAAAGCAAAAGCAAAACTAATCAGATCAATCAAATTGTATTAATTAATTTTTTTAAACAGTTTTATTAATTAAACTGTTAAATAATCATCTTTAGTTATTTATATCCATTACTTAAAACATTTTTAATCATAATATAGTAGTAAGGTGCACCGTATAATTATGAAAAGTTATCACCTTATAATCAGGGACAAAGGGACACTATTTTCTTTCGTGAAACAACCACACTCTCCATCCCAATATTTCTTTCATAGGAGGGAGGCACAATTATTAAAAAAGAGAGAGAATGTGTAGGAGAGAGAATAAAATACAATAAAATAAAGAGTGACATTTTATAAATTTAAATAGTATTGTGAGAGTATAATTTATGGAGGATATTTCTTTTGTACTAGTTCCCTTATAAATATATAGCCTTCAATCTTCAATAAAACAAACTTTAAGGGAGTGCTTGATTTGTTGAAAGGGATCGGAATGATAATGGATTTGGAAGTAGTGAAGAATGATAATAAGTATGTTAGTTATTATTGAGTTATTTGGTTTATATATAAATATAACTATCATTACCATAGAAAGTGTTTGATTTTAATAAAAATTATTGATAATTAAAATTATTATTACCTTTTTTTAATATTAAAAATATATTATATAATAATCATGCTAAGAATATTATAAATAATTTAGAAGATAAAATAAATTTTTAAAAAATTATATATGAAATTTTAGAAAAGAATGATTTCATTCCTCTCATAAAGGTGATGAATGATCCATGTATTTAATTACTTACTTTTAAAATATCAAACATTTAATTTTTTTCAACCAAATATTACACTCTTTTTTCATTATAATTAACTTTTGGTGTGAAAAAAACCTCTAAATTGTTATTTCACCTACACACAACTGCATGTGCAGGTTCCATAGAAATATGAAATGTACAAGGAGAGGCAAATGACAGGTCGGCTGGAATGAGATCTAAAACTGATGGGACCCACATGTTACGACTCTGTTTGCACGTCGCACTCAATTCTAACCCAAGCGATGTTGACTCTTCGCCATACACGTGGCTAATCCTCACTATTCCATATTTAATTTCATTTATATATTCATTACATTTAATAAAAAATATATGAATTTATATGAGCAATGATTCTAATTTTGTGAGTCTGAAGATGAATGCCTCCCACTTAAGTGAGAGAGGCCACAGGTGGTGTTCTGGTTCAAGGGATCCATCATTTAACTCGTATTATAATAGTATGTATATGTATATATTATTTTTAATTCCATCGATTCAAAATGATTGACGGTGCCATATTAACAAACATCCTCAAGTCAATTCATCGTTTTGAGATAGTGAAATAACAACTTCTTGAAATGGACCATGCCCATGTATCCCAGATTTTGATGCCACTTTCGTAATCTCTATATTAATAATATTTGTACTCATTTTTGCACTCAATATTTTTATAAATACATTCATTTAATTTTATACAATTTTATTCTAATATAAATTGTCTACACTGCCCTTGTTAACCACTATTTGTACGAATTTTGGCTCAATTAACAGAAAATTTAACAATTTCCGGCCAATCTAACCCAAAAACTGTATAAATGATTATCAGTTAATATAATTGAAAAAAGTGTAACAAAATCTGAAACAAAGATAAAATTTGGGATCTAAAAGCTATTGCTACAAACACAAAATCTATCATAATAACTATTAAAATTTCAACAAAACTCAGACATACACCAATCAAATATCCATGAACTTAGGTTATCATTCAAATGTTTTTTTTTTTTTTTTTTTTTGAAAATATCATTCAAATGTATTGTAAATGAATAAATGTACTAACATATTTCAGGTTTGTTAGACACATTCTCATCAGTCTTGATTGAGTTCAAACATGTTATAAATATGTAGGTGGTGTATTATAATTTACATTATTAATCTCTTTTTTTTCATGTATGAGGGTGTATTTGGTAGTTTAGGTGTGTTATTTATCTTTTTTATAATTTATAAGTAATATGAGTGCAAATATCGGACGCTATAATTTAATTTGTTCCAAATTATTCAAATGTTTATTGAAACGTGCCAATGAAAAAATAAACACAAGAGTATTTATTTAAAAATGGAAACATTGGTTAATTATTTGTTTGTGAAAAGATATGTACATGTTGTGTAAGTTCTGTGAAACCATTTGACGTGAGTTATTACCACTTTTAATAGAAATGTTATATATCATTTTTATAATATATTGTATCACTCTTTAAAAAATATAAGAAAATTGTTGGGTCCCTTTAGAACGAGTTTAAACGCAAAAACAAGATACCCTCTAGTGATAATCTAGAAGGGGGATGAATAGATTATCAAAAACTTTTGCAAGCTTAGATGATCTATCAATTCCAAAAACAAATTTACGAAACAAATTCTTGTTTATACTCAATTCTAATAGGATCTAAAGCTTTGTCAGGATATCAAATTTGTAATCAAGAAACAATTAATAAAAACAAGTAATAAAGCGTAAGAAGAAATACCACCAGATTTATAGTGGTTCGGATCAAACGATCCTACGTCCACTCTCCTTCTTCGAACTTGAAGAAGGGCCTTCACTTACTTTCTTTCTTCTTTCTTGCTATCTTACTTACAATGATGAATCTTTGACCTTACAATGAATCTTCCTAACTTCGAATATCTATGGCTTGAAGATCTAACGAAAAGTGTTCTATAAACACTAAGAATCGAAAACGTATAACACGTTCTTGAATGTGTATGATTCTTTGTTGCTTGCGTATACAAAGTATAATGAAGAGTGCAAAGTGTCAAATTAATTCTAAATTGATTTCTATTCCTATTTATAGAGAACTCCTCTTGGCGATTGTAACTTCTTTGATCGGTTATAACAATATAAGCTGAATTTTGTAACTTCTTGTTGAGTTGTTAAAAGCGCTTCTTGAATCTTTGCATAATATTTTTCTAACACCTCTTCATCTGATGTTTACTTCACCCTCGTCTCCATCTTCTTTTTCTGTCTAGACGCTTTGTCTTGCTCTTCAACAATCTGTCTTATCCTTATGCGATATCTTGACCTTGTGCGATATCTTGACCTTGTCGATATCTCTTCTATCTAAAATCTTCCTCGTCGATATCTTGACCTTGTCGATATCTCTTCTATCTGAAATCTTCCTCGTCGATATCTTGACCTTATGCGATCTACTATACTTAGTTTTATTTACAAAGAAATACTTAATTGCCTATACAAGATGCTCAGGTGGTCGTCCTATTTTACACTTTTAACACATCAAAACTAAATACAAATTTCTTTTCCTAACAATTTCCCCCTTTTTGATGATGTTAAAACTCAGCTCAAGAAAAGAAATGTTAGTAATCTTAAAAATGTAAAATAAGCAATTAAATCACATAATCGAGATAACTAGAACAATTAGTGTTATTACGGATGATCGAGAAAATCATGAATCGAGATAATCGGAACAATTTGATTACATAATCGGATATTTAAGAGTTAGAAAATGAAACAATATATTTCAGAGATCAAGAGGTTAATCAGTTAGTTTTTAGAAAAACAACAAAGATTGAGAGTAGATCAAAAATTTATTCAAGATTTGCATCGGTAATCATGTAATTCACACAAAAACAGATAAGATGAGAGAAGTAGAAGACTAGTCATACCACCTATTTTCTTCTGGAACATTGAGCAGTCAAAACCCGCTTCTTAAGTGAAATAGTTTCACCTCCTCTGCAAGATCATTTGTGGCTTCTGCTTTGATTATCAATGCTTAATCTTCTCAAGGTCCAGGATGACCATCGGTGTTAGAGGGTTCCATCGAGAATAAGTCGGTGCGACTACATCGAGTTGAATTCTTCATTTGCAAGGTTGACAAGATATTGATACATCGAGGGTCCTTCTCTTCCAGCCCAATTATGGAAAGCTTCGTCTTCATCGAGTCCCCACTTAATCACTTTGCGAGACATGAAGCTGGAAAATCCAGGTCCACTTGAATGGCCTCCACCTTGCACGATCTCGCCATTAATAACACTTCTTTGGGGACTACTTCGCTTCTATGATATGGCCTAAGGACTTCTTCCCTTGCTCATCTGTTATCTTACGAACCCATCTTCTAAGAGATCGATCATAATATTTTCCTGTTGCCTTCTCTCCCCGCCGCTCTCTTCTCCTCTTAGCCTCCCTTCTCTTATACTTCTCCTTCTCATCTCTTTTTCTTTTTCGATCTTTTCTTACGCATCTATCTCAGCTTGTGATTTCTTTGGAACTTGAGTCTGTTCTAGATGATCCGAGAAGGAGATGTAATTTGAGCGAGTTCTTGCACGGGGGCTTCTTTTGTGGGTTCGAGATCTTGTCTTCCTCACAACTTTCTCTGTCTTCTCCTCGATTTCTTCTCCTCTGCTTTTAGCAATTCTTGAGATAATTCTTCAATTTTCATGCTCAAAGCCATGATCTTATCTTCTTGCTCGTCTACTCTTTTCTTGAGCACACTATCTTCCCCCTTTTTAGCATCGACAAATCGGGTATTGCGAGATAGTGGCTACTTGTTCAATTTGACCTACGAGTTCTTCTCGCACATGCCCTGTCTTATGATCAAGCTGGTCAAATCTCTTCTTTTGTCCGACCTCGGCTCGTCTAAACTCATCATCCATGAATCGCAATGCTCGTAAATGCCTATCTTTCTCGCAGCAAGTGCATCTTCGAGGACTTGATGAAATGATGCCTCCTTGGCTTTCCATGCTTCTCTTACTTGCTCCTCAACTGAATCTTTGATTTCCAACAAAGGCGGAAACGAACATCTTGTTTTACCCATTCATCCTGTGAGTTCATCTCCTTAGCAATTTGTCGTCTTAAGCTGCACATCATGTTCCTCATGTCTTAATCAGGAGAAGTGTAGATCAATCTTGGTTTTCGTGAATTGCGGCTTCTACATTCTCCTTGATTGATGATGAGATGACATTTGGAACTAGTTGGAAAGCATTTAGACAGTAATCTTTAGTTTTGAATTTGACTTTCAATGTGTCCACTTCGGATACGGAGACACGGATGTGGAGGGCAAGGTCTGTTTCACGAGAAGATTTATTTCTTCAACTTCGAGTTACTGTTTGCACCTCAACGATCTGCTCTGTTTGTGCCTCCTCGTGTATCCATCCCGGTGGCTCATCGGCACTCCACCTATCACTTCCTCCACCCTCTCCTCCTCCATACCAACTTCTTCTTTCCTCTGCTCTTCCTCCTTCTCAAATTGTTTTCACCTCCTCGGGAATCTGCATCTCCAAGATATACTCGTTGCGGGATGTAATCAACAAAATTATTTTCGGTGAGTATATCTTGGAATGACTTTAGTTTTGCTTTCTTGAGCACCTCCTTTTCCCAGATGGCTAAATTGTTTCCTCCGCCTCGGTATTAGAATAGGCTGTCTCCTCAAAAGATCCAAGCACGAGTCTTCTTAATGAGATAGACATCGATAAGCTCTTTCAACGGCTCGGGCTCATCTTTGAGAGTAGACTCTTGTCTCGAGAAGGAACTTTTCCCAAGGATTCGGAGTGAGGTCTCGGTGGGTCCCATATCTCCGGATGGATTTGGTAAGTTTAAAAAAGATTTGGTTCGGATGAGGTTGTGGGTAGGAAGGAGAATGGATCATATGAGGTTTGGGTAGGTGTTGGACTTATGGGAGTGGGCCGTTTTAGAGGCTCGAAGCGGCGGCCTTATGCTTCTTCATCGCCAAGTTGGGATGATGTGGGGAATCTTCCGCCTTGGATGAGGAAGAAGATGATGTAGAGGGTTGGGTTTGCTTTGCTTGTTAAGGCTCGTCTCGGATGAGACTTCCACCGTCTCTGTCTCGGTCTTTTCGTGACACTTCCCCCTTGGGAAGGCTGTCCTTTCCTCCTTCTTCCTCAGTGCAATATCCTCCTCCTCGAGATGAGGATTCATCAAGCTAACCACAGTCTCCACTTTCTTCTTTCTTTTGGCCTTAGAAGCCTTCTTTGCATCTGTCTTGGAGATGGGGTGTCTCCTTGAGTCCTGTTGGACCGAAAGGTTTCGTCCTTGACAAGCAAACCCTTGTTTTGTGAACTTTTTCACCCCGTCTGCGATCAAGCTTGTCCGTCCCAATCTTGTGTTCAAGTATGATGGTGATTCTTGCCATCATACTTGTTATCTTGGTCGGCGACCATCTTATCGGCTCTGCGACACCTCTGTTTTGTGAACTTCTTTCTTTCATCCATCGGGCGACAGTACAGCATGCGAGCCCGATTAATATCGGCTCCATCTATGATGGCCTCGACACTGACATATCCTTGGCTTAGTCAATCCATCATGACTACTGCTGTTCTCCCAGTATGCACTTGGTTAAAATGAGCATCAAGTCTGTATTTTCTCTGTAACATTCCCTTCTTGGGTTTGCGGTGTTATTCTTTTGGGATTTCCTTGCCATCATTTTGTAACTCTCCAAATACTCTTGACCTTGTACAAAAATGGGTTGCCTCCGGTGGTGTTTAAGCCGAAAATCTCGCCGATATCAGAAATTGAAACATGAATTTTTCTAGACTTTTCAAGAGTCGAATTCGAGTTTCTAGTCCGATATCTGTTGATTTTGCTCTGGTTAAGAATTCGGCGGCAAGATCATCAAGAGTTTTGGGTTTTGATGGTTTCATTGAGCAATATTTCTTCAAACCTCTGTCTTGTAGAAGTTGAAGAATTTCTCTGGTTTACGGATCGGTGGAAATGTCCCATTCCACGTACATTTCGGATTTTGTACGTTCTCGATGGATGCGAGATCATATTCATATTTCATTACTGCTCTTTCCGGTGTCCGCCATTGATGAGTGTTTGAAGATTTTAGGAGGAAAAGAAGTTTTAAGAGAAGAAGGAATAGATGTGTGCGTAAATGCAAATGATGCACACGAATGTCTATTTATATGGAAAATATAATAATAAACAATTATTAGAATAATAATTATGCATAAAAGTGTAAATATAGCCTTTCGAATCGCCATTAATGCAATTATGGCATTTTATTTTGAAAAGTGTACGAATAATATTTAATATGTCGCGCGTGAGGTTGAGGCGGTTCATATTTCAAACCGCCTCCACTTCGGCGCGTGAAGTATACTCAGGTGTGTTTCAAAATTGAATTTGATAAAATTTCGGGTCCATAGTAACTTCTCCCCGACACGCTTACTAATTTAAGAAATTACTTTTCGAGTTAATTGGAGAGATACAATAAAATATTATTATTTTTAGAAAACAAAATTTGAACCCTTATTCTTTAATTTTGTAAAACAAAATATTTTATTTTCTTGAGTAACTTCATTTTTAATGAATGATAGAGTGAATTATGATATTAAATTCATATATTAATTATATGAACCCAATATTCATAATTAAAAGTATGTAAGAAAACTTCTGATTTTTCTCCTTGTGCGATTTGATAGCATCATTATGCATTCCTTGTAACCTTTGAACAACTTGATCTTGTCTTGTATTTCGAATCTTGTTACTTTATTCTTTGAAATCACGGACACTTAGAAAAATTATTAGTAACGAGTAAGTCGGATAAGGTTGATAGTCATCCGATTACGTAGAAGAAAGTTGACTATTACATCCTTATCCCGATTTACTTATGTCGAATAAGTAATTATCAAGTCGGATATGAGTCAATATGACTAATCCTTGATTCTTGATTCCTATAAAAGGAGATCAATGATATCACTACACGATTGTCCTTTGACACAATCTTGTCGATAATTCTTTCTAGACATACTATACTAAGATAAGGAAAACAAGGTTAATTCAAGAAGATTTGATCAAGAGATGATTAAGGAACCATCTAATAATCCTAATTCGACTGAAAGTTCCTTAAACCTTGTTTACGCAAGAGGCTTTGTCAATATATGCCTTTTGAAAATCGGTAAGAATTTTTCTAGTCGATATTGCCTTTCTCCACATGATCTCGAATAAAATGATGACGAATGTCAACATGTTTGCATACAGTATGTAAGGCGGGTTACGGGTAATAGCTATGGCACTATTACTATCACAAAAGATTGGTACATCTTTGGTGATAATGTTATAGTCCCTTAGGCATTGGATCGATCCAGATAAGGCTGTGAACAACAACTCCCAGTGCCGTATACTCGGCTTGATGGTAGAAGTAGCTACAGAGGTTTGTTTCTTAGGCAACCATGAAATCGGCTTACTTCCCGAGAAATTGGCAAGTTCCGGATGTAGATTTTCTATCTATCTTACACCCACCAAAATCTGAATCGAGTATCACGACAACTCAAAGTTATCGTCAATTGAATACCACAGTCCTACATAGATTGTACCTTTCAAATATTTTAGAATCTTCTTTGCGGCTTCAAGATGACTCTTCTTAGGCTTAGCTTGAAAACGTGCACATACACCCACTGCAAAAGAAATGTCGGGTCTACTAGCGATTAAGTATAAAGAGAGCCAATTAAACCTCTATACTGCGTCGATCGGTGTCTTCTCCTTTCTCATCTAGATCCATTGAAAAATTTGTCATCATAGGTATTTTGGCTTCTCAGTGGTACCTATTCCAAATTTTTCAATAAGATCTTTGGTATATTTTGCTTGATTTATGAAAATTCCTTTCTTTGTGTCTTAATTTGAAGTCCAAGAAAGTATGTCATCTCTCCCATCATGGACATTTCGAATTTGTTCTTCATAAGATGACTAAATTCTTCACACAAGAGTAAGTTAGTTGATCCAAAAATAATATCATCAACATATATTTGGACTAACAAAGACCTTTATCGATTCTTTCCTAAATAAAGTTCTATCTATTTTACCTTTTACAAAACCATTTTGAATTAAATACTCGGATAATGTATCATACCATGCTCTAGAGCCTGTTTAAGTCCATATAGAGCTTTCCTTGCCTATAGACCTTGTCTCGCTTTGACAAAACACGGAGGTTGTTCTACATAGACTTCTTAAGCTATGACTCCATTTAGAAATGCAGATTTCACATCCATTTGGAACACGTAAATCTTTTATAAGCGGCATAAGCTAAGAACAATCTTATGGCTTCAAGGCGAGCAAGCTGGTGCAAAGGTTTCATCATAATCAATTCCCTCGGATTGTGAATAACCTTGTGCAACCAATCTAGCCTTATTTCTTACCACAATATTGTTCTCATCTTTCTTATTTTGAAAACCCATTTTGTTCCAATAACTTTTTGATGATGAGGTCTTTCAACAAGCTCCCATACATCTTGTCTTTGAAATTGATTTAATTCATCTTGCATTGCATTTATCCAATTGGAGTCATTAGAGCTTGATAATAGTTTTAGGTTCAAGTAAAGATACATAACAACTAAGCGAGACAGTCTTGGTTTTATACGTGTCCTTATCTGGACTCCGTAATCTAAACTTCCAATTATCATTCATTTGGATGATAAGTCGATACTCGTTTACCTTTATCTTTTCTTTGGATATGAAGTCTTATACGGGATATTTTCATCAATTAGTTACGTATTACCTTCGGGGAATATCTCCTAGTCCATCTGGTAGTGTAGTCGTCGATCGGATGACATGGAAGAACTCTCGGCTTCCTTATCTTTATCCATGTCTGGTGTGTCTTCCTCATCCGATTCGACTGCGGTAAATAGAACTTGGTGATTTCTTGATGTTTAATCTGTTAAGATCTTGACTATCTTGGTGACATCATCTGTACTTTCGGACTTAGAAATTTCATCAAAAACAACATGTGGTGTTTCTTCTACACATAATGTAATCTTGTTAAAAACTCTATATGCTTTAGATACGAGATGAGTATCCTAAGAATATCCCTTACGCAATCTTAGCATCAAAGGTTCTTAACTTTGATTTTCCATTATTATGAATAAAACACTTACAACCAAATATATGAAAATATGAAATTTTTGGTATTACGCCTTTCCATATTTCATAAGGAGTTTTGCATTTTATCTTTCACAATTAAACACCTATTTTGAACAAAACATGCGGTTAATGGCTTACGCCCAAAACTCGTGTGGAGTGTCATACTCGGATAACATAGTCCTTGGCCGCTTCTTTCAAGGTTCTGTTTCTCCTTTCTACCACTCCATTTTGGGGTGTTCTTGCAGATGATGTTTCATGTGCTATACCATTCTCGACAATAGTTAGTAACAAACGAGTTCGAAACTCAGATTACCTTTATCACTTCTAATCTTGACAATATTTAGTCCTTTTTCATTTTGAATTCTTTTGAGGAATTCTGGAATTTTTGTTACAGTCTCATTCTTTTTGTACAAGAAAATAACCCAAGTGAATCTAGAAAAATCATCTATAATCACTAAAGTATACTTTCTTCCACTAAAGCTTAGAGGTGTAATCGACCAAAAAGATCCATGTGCGAAGTTCAGAATCCTTTCAAAATGTGACCATTTATTGTTTTGAAAGAAGTTTTGAGTGCATTTTCCTTTTGACAGGCATCACAAACATGATTTTTCGAAAATATTTTATCTGGAAGTCCTTTGACTAAAGATTTTCTTGCTATTTTGTTAAGAGTTTTGAAATTTAAATGACTAAGGCGTTTATGCCATAGCCAACTTAAATCTTCTCGGACTCTTAGCAATAAGACAAGTATCCTTAGAGCAACTCTTGAAATTTGCAATATATATATTACCTTGTCTCGACTCCAGTAAGTAAAATATTTTCATTTAAACCATCCAAAATAAAACATGCCTCATGAGTGAATTTTACACAATATCCTTTGTCACAAAATTGTGATACGCATAAGTAAATTATGTTTCAAACCTTCCACAAAATATACTTCATTAACCTGGATATCTCCAATCATCAAAGTTCCAACTCCTTTGGTTAGACCAAAATTGTTGTCACCAAACATTACTCGAGGTCCATCTATTGTCGATGGTTAGAAAGAAGTCTTTTCTCATAAGTCATATGCTTAGAACATCCACCGTCTATATACCAAATGACTTCAAGAACATCTTCTTGTTCAACTATCTCCTTATTCTTCTGCAATCACAAATTAGTTCTTAGGTACCCTTTGTGTATTGGGTCCTTTTTCGTCAAGTTGATACTTAGGTATCCAAATAAAAACATCCAAGTTTTTCAGAACCAATGATTGAATTTTGCAACCATATCTATCCACTAATATTAGACTATCTAGATCAATTTTATTTAATTGATCTCTAGTGATTGTCTTATATCTTGGAAAGAATGGATACGACTTACTTCTTCCATCAAAACCATTATACTTTGGAAATGACTTTGATTTAGTCTTTAGATTTCTTTTTGAAACATTTCTCCTCATCTGTACTTTCTCTTTTGAAATATCGGATGGGGTGATTTAACTCCTTTGATTTCTTTGGACTAAGTTCTGTCTTTTCCATAGTCTTAGTGGCTTTGACAAAAACTCTTGGTTTGATAGGATCATTTTCGTGTTCTATCAAAACCCAATCGATCTTATCACTAGGCTTCCGAGAAGTACTAAAGATGTTATCAATTGTAGACCGAGAGTTATTAAGATGTCCTAACTTGAGATTTAAATCTCTGTTAGTCCTTTTAAAATTCTCATTCTCCATATTGATATTTGAAAATTTAGCTTTTAAAGAATTCAATTCTTTTTCCAACTCATTGATTTTCTCGGATGAGGAACTAGTAGAAGTCTTTGATTGACATTCCCCTTGAATGTACAATCTAGATTCTTCCTTGTCCTGTCTGATGTTTCTCTGTTAGACTAAGAATTTGATCCTTTAAACTTAAATTTTCGAGTCTATCTGTTTATAAGCGAGATAAAGCTGTCTTCGAATCTTTTAGAAGTTTGTTAATAAGACATGAATCGATTCTGGACAAGTTATCATTATCATTGTCTCGAGGATGAGTAGTAGTTTACCTCCTTAGCCATTAGGCAAATGTCATTATCTGACCGAAACTAGATGAGGATGAGGATGATGATGTCTCGTGTGTTTCATCCTTTTCGGCAAAAGAGGCTCGTTGATCTCTGCATACCTCCTATCCCGTTTCTTCCTCTTTTCTTCTCTCTCTCTAGGAGTGAGTTGAGGACAATCATAGCTAAAATGACCAGTGTTTATTGCAGTATAACGAGATATCTCCTCTTTCTCGACTTTGGACTATTTTCACCTCGTCCGATTGGTGATTTGAATCTTTTCACTGGATCCTTCTTTTTGTCATTGTCTGAATACTTCTCTTCCTTGTCTGATTTATAATTTTGACGATTAAACCTATCTCTCTTATTGATCGCTTGTAATTTAGCACTAAGTATTTACGACCAAACAAATATCGAACCCGAGGGACTAGGAAAACGGCGAAGCCTCGAAAACATATGTTTCTATAGAATTATAGTGGCTATCCGGATGCTAACACATAAATCAACAACAAAATAAACAAGAGCAAGCTAATAGCAATAGGAAACACGTAAAACTCTAACGAGTGCAAATGGTGTGTGAAGCGATCGCTCGGGTGTCTTCCTTACACAATCCTTCGGGTATCACGAATCGATCACAAATCAAGGCATGGAAATGGCAAAAGCTAAGAGCGATCACGGAAATTCTAGCAAACTAGCGCCTAGGACCGTTGATCACCTAAACACGTTCACAATCGGGTACTAATGTCTAGGGTCGTCCCTTCACTACACACCTAGGTATGCAATGTCCACTAATTGGGAATCTAGCAACTCATTCACCTCTCTCTCGGTGCAATCAATTACGATCAAAATCATCAAAATCAATCAATTAGTTCACTCAATCCTATCCTAAGCATACCCAACTCTCGTTGTAATACACTAATTGACGAATCAAGCTAATGAAATTAATTAATCAAGAGATCATCACAAAGCCCATTAGTAGAAGCATTAAAACCACAAACACATGCCAATCAAAGTGATCAATTCATGTTCAACACCAAATTCATATGTAATTCCAACACCCAAGCAATCAAGAGGGTTAGCCCATGGCTAATTTGATCAACAAAATAGAAATCAAAGCAATATAAACATTACCCATGAATAACTAGATGAAAGCAATAAATTGGGAGATATCACCTTAATTGAATGGATGAAAACTTGCTAAAGATCCTTACAATAGTTGATTCCTTGCTTGAATTGAAGAACTAAACTAAGATAAGCAATGGGTAAACTTAATCTAATCGAGAAATTAAAGCTATCTATCTATGAAATTGAAGAACAAGAAAAGGGGAAGAGAAGTTCTATGTTCTAATTCAAGCTAATTCTATCTAAGTGTGGATTTGTGTTCCCAAATGAGTTCTTCCCTCTTCAATTCAGAAAATTGGGCTTTTATAGCGGGGCTCGAGTGAAAAGGCTGAAATTGCAAGTGAGTCCCTTGAAAAATTAAGTTCTGCAAAAGCTGCTCAGGAAGCCTGTCTCGACTCGAGGACATTTACTTTGACTCGAGTCGAGACAGATTGACTCTGTTTGTCTCGAGCTTCCACTGGCCGTCTCGACTCGAGTTGACCACTGTCTCGACTCGAGACGCCACTCGGGCGGGGTCGAGACACCACTCGAGACATGCTAGCTTGCTCACGTAAATCTCCTTACGTCTCGGCTCGAGTCATGAACTGTCTCGACTCGAGACGCCACTCGAGACGACTCGAGACACGGCTCGAGACATACTCTGCACCCGGTCCTTTGATTTTCGATCTTCTATATCTTGAGCATCCGACCTCCGATTGCTTCGATTCTTTTGCGTTGTGACCCTCTCTTGAGTGTCTTTCTGAATCTTCACTTGAACCTTAGATTCACTGAGAAATGAACACGGGGTGGGCTCGTTTCTTGGACTATCAGCTCAAAATCAAACTCAATTTGGTGGAAGGCTTGTCCTTTGCACAAAATATGAACAAAAACCTACAAAACAAACATAATACCTTCCACAACTGTTAAGCTCACAATTATAAGGATTAGGGTGATAATGCTCATAAAATATATCAAAATATGCAATTAATCCACAGTAAAATCATGCAATAATTCACCACTAATCACTTATTCCTTTTATACTTCATCTTGAGTCTCTCATATCGTCTGATCAATAAAGCCATTTCCTCCTTTCTTGACAAATCGATGCCTTAGAAATCTTGTCAATCTTCTTGATGAAGAAATGCCACAGATCTTTCAGTAGATGACTCTGCCTCATCTTCTTCATCTTGATTTGTATATCATATTCTAAGGCTTTCGGATGAGAAAATAGAGTATGATGTGAAATAGATGACGAGTTACATGTAGCTTTGAGGATATTTGCTTTTTCTCTCCATCTTTTGCTTAATGATCTCGAGTACCTTATTATTAATTTCTTTCTCGAATAGGTTTTACCCAAATCGGGCTGACTTTGTTCACCAAATTGGTCGATCTTACATCCAAGTGATCCACGGTTTCTCCATCTTTCATCTTGAATGTATCAAATGCATGTAAAACTGATTGCAACTTGTTTTCTTTAACTGCTCGACCGCTTCACAAACATTTTGCAAGAGTCTTCCACATATCCTTAGCGGTTTTACATCTCTTTACCTTTTCTATCCAGTCTTTGCTCAGCGTCTCTATAATTTCTGTCCTTGCAACCCTTTGATCCAATTGTGAATCTTCCTTTCATCATTTGTCAAATCAACACTTTTCTTTTCTTGTTGACTTCTTGTAGTAGAAGATTCGGCTCCGAGTACTAACAACTCCATGGTAGAATTTTATCGGACCTTCCTCAAGAACCTCTTCCATACTGGCCATGAATGGCCTTTAAATGATTCTCCATTACGAACTTCCGGTAATCATATTCTTCAATAGAAAAATCGGTAAACTCCTGGATTTCTTACTTTTGTGAGAAGACATTGTAATTCAAGATGCTAAAAAACAACTTATCGAAATGTTAGTGACTCGGTGATAAGAAATCGATTTCAATGAAAACTCGGATATTTCAAGACCACAAATCTACTATCGAACGACAACACTGCTGATACCACTTGTTGGGTCCCTTTAGAACGAGTTTAAACGCATAAAACAAGATACCCTCTAGTGATAATCTAGAAGGGGGATGAATAGATTATCAAAAACTTTTGCAAGCTTAGATGATCTATCAATTCCAAAAACAAATTTACTGATAAACAAATTCTTGTTTATACTCAATTCTAATAGGATCTAAAGCTTTGTCGGATATCAAATTTGTAATCAAGAAACAATTAATAAAAACAAGTAATAAGCGGTAAGAAGAAATAACACTGGTTATAGTGGTTCGGATCAAAGCGATCCTCACGTCCACTCTCGCTTCTTCGAACTTGAAGAAGGGCCTTCACTTACTTTCTTTCTTCTTTCTTGCTATCTTACTTACAATGATGAATCTTGACCTTACAATTAATCTTCCTAACTTCTGAATATCTATGGCTTGAAGATCTAACGAAAAAGTGTTCTATAAACACTAAGGCGAAAAAACGTATAACACGTTCTTGAATGTGTATGATTCTTTGTTGCTTGCGTATACAAAGTATAATGAAGAGTGCAAAGTGTCAAAATTAATTCTAAATTGATTTCTATTCCTATTTATAGAGAACTCCTCTTGGCGGTTGTAACTTCTTTGATCGAGTTATAACAATATAAGCTGAATTTTGTAACTTCTTGTTGAGTTGTTAAAAGCTGCTTCTTGAATCTTTGCATAATATTTTTCTAACACCTCTTCATCGATGTTTACTTCACCTCGTCTCCATCTTCTTTTTTAGACGCGTTTGTCTTGCTCTTCCAACAATCCTGTGCTATCCTTATGCGATATCTTGACCTTGTGCGATATCTTGACCTTGTACGATATCTCTTCTATCTCGGAAATCTTCCTCGTCGATATCTTGACCTTGTCGATATCTCTTCTATCTGGAAATCTTCCTCGTCGATATCTTGACCTTATCGATCTACTATACTTAGTTTTATTTACAAAGAAATACTTGTTTATCTATACAAGATGCTCAATTTCTCGTCCTATTTTACACTTTTAACACATCAAAACTAAATACAAATTTCTTTTCCTAACAAAAATATTATTTTAAAACAAAAATTTGAAAAGTGATACACTTTATATTCAATAAATTGTACTTCATTTTTAAATATGTAAAATGTATTATATATTTTAAGACAAAATTTTAAAAAGTGATACCTTTACATTATAAATGATGATATTTTATTACAAAATTAATAATAATCTCATAATAATCTCAAGGTGAGACGGTTTCACGCAAGTGTATCATACATTTTTGTGTAACAAATTTCGAATGAATATTCTGAACATTGAAAGTGGGATGAAATCAAAGAATGTGACAACGATACAAACCAATAGTGTGACTAAAAAAATATTTTGCTTTTAGTCTCTATATATATGAATTATGACCCCCACCCAAAAAAAAAAAAATAGTGAACACACTAATTTTCAAAAGTCATTTATTATATTCTCGTCATTTATGTTTAAAGCAGTTTTTATGGTTGAACAAAAGAAGACTTATTTGGTGTGATCTATTTTAAATGATCTGAAATTATGAACCCCCTCCCCACACCACAAAATAGTGAACACACTAATTTTCAAAAGTCATTTAATATATTCTCGTCATTTATGTTTAAAACAGTTTTTATGGTTGAACATTTCATGTGGTTTTGTTGCAGAAAGAAAATTGGACAACATCCTCTTTATATATGGACGAAATTAAAAGATGCCTTCGTACCAAAAGAAAATAAAAAAGAAATTAAAGATGCCTTAAAAAAAAAAACTCAATAGAAAATAGAATCAAGCTTGTGGGAATCGGGTTTTGTGGGCCTATTAATGTTTCCAAATGGGCCAAAGGCCCATCAGTATATAACTCTTTATAGCCTCGTTACATAACTCAATTTTAACATTTAGGGATAAAATTTTTACACAACATTTTCACTATGCATTTCTTTTTATATTACTTGTTTTATTTAATAATATTATCTCAAAACTAGTTGCACTAATGATATTATTCATTTTATTAAATGATATTATTCAAAAATTATACAATGCAACTAATTCACATTAGTATTGTTCATATATATATATATATATATATATATATATATATATATATATATATGTTATCATTAGTCATTACGTCTTGTTTGTCTCGTATTATAAGTTAGTTCTGTTATTTCGCACTACATGTCTATTAATCTCATCCTCAATTGATATATTGTAATCAAGAAATAATGTAAGAATTTTATGTTGGTCTCCTCACCTTAAATAGACTTTAATTATTGTAATATTATAAATCAAATATTTTTATATGTAGCATCCAATCATGTTTCTTAAAGAGAAGTAAGATACAATTAAAGGCGTTAGCACGTCATTACGGGTATTCTTCAAAATTTATGGTGAAATCTAATTTTAATCGCCTTTAAATCAATTTTATCGTTCAACTATTTTGTAATTACTTTTATAGTAAAAAAATTAATAAAACAAGTACAATCAAACTAATATATTTTAATGAAACAATTAATATTGTTTAAAAATACATGCAAAATATGCAAATCAGTGGTATGATAAAATTAACTTACACAAAATTTTGTCATATATATCATGGAGAGAGACACAAAAAAATTGGAAGTCGAAGCATCAACATTCCAAAAAAAGTTCAAAAATTAAATCACATAAAAGTACAGATGTTAGGAAAATTAATATGAACCAATTGATTTTACCTCTATAAGTTTGAATGTTTCAATGAGATAAATATTTTTCATTATATAATAGTATTTGACTCAAACTCACAATCTAAAGTTCAAATCCTGTAAGCAAATTAATTTTACGCCCAATTAAATGGCGACACGTGAAAATTAAGTATTAATATCAAATAAATTTAATTATTTATATTTGGAGAATTTAATTAAATTAATTCTCAAATTAAATAATTTATTGATATTAAATATACACGTAAAAACCGAAATTAAATCCTACGAATTTTAAATATTCGTAACTTGGTGGCGTAAAGTAATTAACTTACCATATAACGTATAAAATCTCGTTAAATGGAAAGTTAAATCAAATTGCCCCACATGGAAACAATCAGATCAAATCAAATCAAGTCGATGGGCTTTTAAGTCCAGGACCATTAAATCGATCTCACCCCACAACTATAAATAGGGTCTTCATTCATTCATTTCACACACAATTTCGTGAGGCAATTCCAAACTCAATTCCAAAGCTCGAGGGCAGACTTGAGACGTTCTTGAATATTCAAAGGCGTTCTTCGCGGCATTCAAGGGCGTTCTTCAAGCGAGTCAAACGGGAACGGCGTCAATCCGAGATCAATGTGTTCAACCCCTCCAATCGACAAGTTTCTCCTTGAAGATTCAAAGGCATTCATCGCGGCCCCTTGAAGATTCAAAGGCGTTCATCCGGTCTTCAAGAACGTTCATCCAATAAGTCCACCAAATCACAAATCATCCAAGTCAACACCAACATTCGAAGAGAAGAATCGGAGGGTCAAATTTAGAGTTAGAGTCCACAAAATTTTATTGGTTCAATCCGATTAAAATTAAATTGTAAACGCGTTTTTCGTGTTTTTATAAACTAAATTCACGAAATTTATTGTTACACTGCAGAAAGTACTTTCATCCATATTAAATTTTTCACTCAATGGTTTCCTCTCTAGAGGATAGAGTCGACAATCTATCACACAAGTGAGTAAAGTGTTAGAAAAATTAACATAAATAAATTGATTCTATACCTTTTTTAAAATTTGATGTTTTAGATGAGATTAACTTTTTTAATCAAAAATAAGAAAAAATATCCTGGAATTCATATATTCTTATTGTATATATAAAAGTTAAATTAATATATGATGTTCAAAAATATATTTTGCATAATTTATATGTACCCTCGCCATTGAAAGATATTATTTATACTGAAAATTTGTATATTTTTTCATCGTCTCCTAAATAAAATGTTTGTAATTAGTTGGACAACACGTGTCACACACTACCGATGATGTAACCGCGATTTACGATCAATAATTTCACGCCCCAACTCGGGTTGGCAAGCAAAATCAAAAAGTTGCAAGCAATCTTGCTAAGTAAAAGTTACTTGATATTTTTCATAATTCCCCAAAAGTGATGATACAAGGAGTTATATAGCCAACTTACTCCCCCTAACCAAGTAACTACCTAACAACTTTAAAGAAAACTACCTAACAACTTTACAATTAAAAGAAATGATAGCTAATTCTCTTCAATGAAAATCTAATTAGTTACTTTGGACCAATACTGAATTATTGAATTTGCATCATTCCCGGCCCCATAAAGAACATCCTTGTCCTCAAGGATAAGCTCCCGACCGGTCTCTTATTTCTTGGAGCGCCAAGAGAAGAAGACATGATTTTTCCTCTATCGAAAAGCGAAAATTCGGTCATCCAAAGTTGAACGCAAATCGTAAATAACACTTCCACTTCATCCATCACAATTTTTTTTCTTCACATTCCCATTCTTGACAACATCTTTCTTCATCTTTACTATTGGCTTTGCATTTTTTGCCCTCTTCTTTGGCTTTTCTTCAAAACCGTCGAGTCAAGCATTTTCCATTCTTGAAAAAATGATTGGTATCAAGGAAAAATTCAAATTTAACTTCCTTGGAATTATCAATGCTACACCACTTGATGTCTTTGAAAAATCTTAGAGCCTCTCCATCACGCTCGAGAGACCTTCCCAACCAATATTTCCTTAGTCTTCATTGCCGTAGAAGTCGGACAAAAATTACATCCATTTGCTTTGTCCTCTACATTGTAAAACTTGTCGCGTCACCGCAGCCGCCGTCATTATCTCCAGATTTCCAAAACAGCTTTTGCAACTCGGCATCAAGTAACCGCTGATTTTTTCGCATCTTCTTTCACAAAAACCATCGAAACAATGCCTTTCATGCGATACTTGATTTATTCGAATTGGATTAAGAAGTCGACCGGAAGGGTTTCCATTCTCTCGTATCTTGGGGTTAATTAGTCCTACGTGGAAAATCGCTAGTGCTACCTTTGCTTTTCTCCTTTAATGCACCGCCATCGAGATTTGGGTCTTCACTATCCGTCTCTAACGATACTAATTTTATTGCATCGGCCTTTTCTTCTTTGATGCTCGTTGGCGGCTCCATCATTTTTAAGGAAGGCTTACGAATTGGTTGCACCTTGTAATTGGGAGGAGAATATCCGTCATTAGATATCTTATTCTTTGATTGTCAGTCTCTGGCCTTCTTGTGTTGTCGCCGGAGCAATTTCTTCAACATTTGCTCAATTCGATCCAAAGAAGCATTGAATCGATCCATAGAGTTACCAATCGTAGTCATACTCATATCTCCAAAATGAAATCGCGGTTCTTGATACTCTCAATGAAAGCACCAATTGATGCGAACCGCGATTTACGATCAATAATTTCGACGCTGACTCGGGTTGGCAAGCAAAATCAAAAGTTGCAAGCAATCTTGCTAAGTAAAAGTTACTTGATATTTTTCATAATTCCCCAAAAGTGATGATACAAGGAGTTATATAGCCAACTTACTCCCCCTAACCAAGTAACTACCTAACAACTTTAAAGAAAACTACCTAACAACTTTACAATTAAAAGAAATGATAGCTAATTCTCTTCAATGAAAATCTAATTAGTTCTTGGACCAATCTTGAATTATTGAATTTGCATCAACTACATAAAACATACAAAATATTAGTATTATTACATTATTATTATTACATTTCATTCATAAAACAAAAAGGTGATAACATTTTCTACCTTCTAATTTTAATCCTTAAATCACTCATTAAATCTGTGGCCCGGCTGTAGCAAGTTTGTTAACAAGTGCTAGAGCATTGCTTGTTAAGTAATAAGCATTAGACACACGATTTATAAGATTTCTTACACGGTTTTTTCTCTGATCTTCGAAACTGTCTAGGCATGTATCTTCATCGGTAAGAGCAGCACTGACCCATGTAGTAACATCTTCTACTTGAGAACTGAATTCCCTAACACTAAGCTTCCTGAGTACTTCAAGAGACATGTGCAAATTATCTAGAGTGCTTTGAAAACACTCCACACAATCAGACAAAGCAACTATGTTCCGTCCTTTTTAAGATTGGTCGTTTTGTTACTTTTCGTCAATGTTTTCAAGTATCGAGCAACTCTCTTGGCCTCTCCGATGGTCACAGACACCCCTGCTCGAGCCCATATGCTAGGATTGTCCTTGGCTGTGTTTGCAAACGGTGTAAGAGAATGAATACACAAATCTTGATAATGTGTTACACTACATGCTTCTATAACATAATTGTTTCCATTTTCAATTTGGGATATTGAAAAACATGGAAACGTAATTAGACATGCTAGAAGCATCAATAGTGAAACAAAGTTTACTTGTGCCATCAAGAAGAAAAAGAGATGAGTTGAAAGTTGAGGATTCTCTATGTTAAGCCATCTTTGATGAAGAGATGTTATAAAACCCCATAAGAAAGAGCTTCACAAAATTGGCCTTTTAAAAGGAATTGATTTTGGAATTAGTTGGAAAAGCTTTCAAGAGGAGCAAGGAAGTGATGAATGCAATCAATGTGGCTGAGATTTTAGGATGATTATTGATTTATGGTCATGTGAATAGGCATGGTAGGTGAAGATTTCATGAATATAATAAGTATACTTTTTATATCACAACATAGGCTTCATGACTATTCTTGTTTGAAAAGGTTTAAAGTAGTATATGAACCTTTTCATTTTAAGTTAGAATAGGGGCTAGATGATCGAATTAAAATATATATATATATATATATATATATATATATTTGATTTTTTAAAAATATATATATATATGTATTTGACTCATTTTTATTAATTTTAAAACTAGTTTACTTTTATCATAATGTTGTGTTTTTTATATTAAATATGACTAATTTAAATACTAAAAATATTAAGTTGTTGATACTCCTAAAAATTATACTTGTGATGAGATTCTTAATACTCTTGATCAAATATTTGATACTTAAATTTTTTAAAAGTGGTAACACTATAATCTTACAATGTATACGGAACAAATAAGACCAAACCCAATTACAATATCTCTATTTATGTCCGTTAAGCTATGTTGCTCGGACTCTTAGAAAATGATAAAATACTCATGTCCATCGGATATGACATTGATATGGGTGTGGGATACGTGCCGGATTCTTCAGTTTTTTCGCGGGCTCTCGGCAGTTTCCAAGCGCTAATATTTTGATGGCTCGATGCTTATTTTTCGGTGGAGCAACGTAATTAAATTAATTTGAAATTCAACTTATCTTTCAACCTCCCGAAAAAAATGAAAGTGATATAATGACATAAGAATAGACTATTCTTAAGACTATTTATGACTCAGTCTTCAAAAAATAAAAATAAAATTACACACATAATTTTATATAAATAAAAATATAATGACTCAAACGTATCCCCTCGCACTCCGTGTCTTAATTCCGGATATTTTTTTACCGCGTCCACATATTGTGAATTTAAAAGGTTTAAGTGTCTGACATGTATCCTCGCACCCGAGTCCGAGCAATTTAGCCGTTAAGTAATTCTAAATCGATATCTTATTTTTTTCATTTTTGTTTTATAAAACTAAAACAAGTTTCTTCTATTTTGTTTCACTAGTCTTTCAATCTACAATGTCATGAAAGCCAGGCCCATAACGAAATATTTAAGCGGGCCCACTAACATCTAGAAACCCGGCCCAAAACAAACCGCTTGCCTTTCCTTGTATAATCCCAGTTCTTCTATGAAATACGACGTCGTTCGTGCGGTACGAGATTGTATAGTCAGAAGACCTAAACCCTTTTAAAACCTCGCTTTGTTGCGTCGCAGCACATTTCTCCCAAAAGTGCAGCTTCGTTTCTCCATATCTCTGTTGGATATCTTACCCGATGGCTCGATTTCGTAAAGTAAGCATTTAATTTGTTTTAATTATGTGGGTTTTTTTCGAATTTTCTGGAATAATTTGTTCTGTTTGTGATTCTCGATCAATTTCAGAATAAGAGGAAACCGTTCGTTAAACCGATTGCTAGGAAGCAACCCACCGTAGACCACGTAACAGGAGACAAAATTCCGAAGAGTTTCGTGTTTTGTCGGGGAAGTTGCCTGGCGTTCTGAAACAATTGCAGATGGATTTAAGAAAATTAATGCTTCCTTTTACTGCTCTAAACCTCAAGGTTCGTTTTGTTTCATTTGATAACGTGTTGTTTATGATGAATATGAGTTCTTTATTTTGAAGTATTGTTATGAATTGCAATTTTCTGGCATTATATGCTCTGTTCTTGCTCCTAGGTTTAGTTGAAAGGAAACAAATAGATTGCAAGATACGAATTGAGCTATTCTACTTTGGGCTGTTGTGAACCAACTATATTTGCTCTTATTGGGTTTTATTTGAATTTGTAGGAAAAAGCGTAACAATCTAAAGGACTTCTTGAATGTTGCGGGTCCAATGGGTGTAACCCATTTCCTCATTTTGTCGAAAACCGACACTGCGCCATACTTGAGGGTGGGTAGGACGCCACAGGGTCCTACTCTCACTTTCAAAATTCAGGATTATTCATTGGCCATTGATGTTGCTCAGTCTCAATTGCGCCCAAGAAGTCATAAAGATCTTTTCCAAAACCCACCTTTGGTAAGTCCACATTCCTTTATGTATAATTCCTCTAGTATGTGTGGAAACTACTCGACTGATGTTGGTATTATTTATTCTAAGCTTTTGTTTCTGGTGTAGATTGTACTATCTGGTTTTGGGACTGGAGAGCAGCATTTGAAGCTTACTACCATAATGTTTCAGAACATATTTCCTGCTATTGATATTAACACTGTAAGTCCTTGAATTCATGACCTGAATCGTATTTTAGCACGAGTGTAGTGTTCTGACTCGCCATTAATGTATTGCAGGTTAAGCTTTCATCTTGCCAAAGGATTGTGTTACTTAATTACAACAAAGACACAAAGCTTATTGATTTCCGGCATTACTCGATCAGATTACAGCCAATTGGAGTATCCCGAAGATTAAGAAAGTTTGTGCAGAATCGTCAGGTGCCTGATTTGAAAAGTCTTCAGGATGTGAGTGACTTTGTGACAAGGTATGCTTTCTCTTGTTGTGGACTACCCTGGATTAAAGGCACTTCAGTTTTTGTTGGCCTGTGGTGTGAAATATAAGTCTCCTAGAGCACATCCTAGTTTGTAGGCAAACTATCGACTTTCGAAGCTTATCTAATTTCAGAATAAACATGTTATTAATCTCCTCTCGCCAGCATTATTGTTTTGGATAAGTGAGCAAAATTCTTTAGTTGGGTAGGTGTCCAAAAATTATCTTCAAAAGTAGATCATTTTAGAATGTTAACTTCAATTTTAAGGACTAGCCATTAGAAAATAATTTCAGAATTGCGTAATGAGTTCCGGCATCAGACTTCTGGTGATTGTTATGTTTTACTGAACAAGTATAAGAAGTGAAGAAAGCTCTCGTAGTTTGGTCCTCTTGCCATTATGGCATATTGTTTATGTTCGCTAATTTTAATTTGTTTTGTATTTGTATACCTGAAGAGCTGGTTATGGATCAGAAAGTGAAGTTGATGATGAAGCAGCAACTGTAAGTCTACCTGAGGATCTTGGTAGAGTTAATCGGGCATCAAATAAGAGCGCTGTCAAGCTTCAAGAGATTGGGCCTAGGATGACGCTTAAGCTCATGAAGATAGAGGAAGGATTGTGTTCTGGTGGAATCATATACAGTGAATCTGGTAATTGCTCTGTTCTTTAGTAGTTAGATTAGCTGCAAATCTAATGAAAGATGAGTTTTGAGTTTCCATCCATACATGCCTGAATTATATTGTTGTAGTATAACCATACGATGGGTTTTTGAATGCTATCCAACTTGCTTTTATTCAGAAAATAGTTTCTTCTTGGTAGAACTTAAATGCAACAAATTCTTATATGTTATATGATGAATCCTAAAAACTGGGGAACTTGCATGGGCTGCATTTTCCTGATCAATAATTTAACTTTATATACAAGTTTTTTCAGGACTTTCTTTCTGTTTCTTTTTTGTCCTATATATGAGATAACTCAAATCACATCATCAATTATTTTGGTATGTTCGTTTCAGGAGATGGTGGATCAAGCAAGAGCCAGAAAAGTCACAAGGAAAAGCAACAACGGGAGGATGAAGAAGAGGAAGAAGAAGAGGAAGATGAAGACGAGGAGGAGGAGGAAGAAGACGAGGAATAGCTTGCAAACACATCATCATCATCAACCTGGTGTATAACTTGCTTTGTATTGAATATTGATAGCTGAATAGTCAGTCCATTGAGGCCAATTTTGTTGAAGAGTTGCATGCCTTGATGAAAGAGAGGAGAAACCCTCTATCTCATTTTCCCAACATTTAGTCATAATCAATGGTTAATTGTGTACTGTTATACGAAGATGTGATAGGATGTTTATGTGCTCCCTCCACCCCATTTCATGCAAACAAAATTCGTAGGATGGTTAATTGAGTATCTAGTTCAATGGAGTCATGCTCAAGGGTATGGACCAGCTAAGAGACAAAAAAAAAAAAATGATGCTCAATTAATGATGAAATTTATGAGAATATCTTTGAGAGCTTAATGATAGTGGTGAAAGAACTTTGAAACCAGAGCAGGTTCCACCTTAATAGTGATTCATGATGGATTAGCTTTGTTCAATGCTGTGATGCTATCATTACCTAATGTCCCCAATGAGAAATCCGATTCTAAGTGTGAAAACAATTCATGATTACTTTTTTCTCTGTGTTTTTGTGAAACTTAAAATCAACATATTTATCATAACAACAAATCTTGCCCACATCAATATTATTATAGCAACATCCCTAATTATATTGATCATACCGGCCCGATAATATTTGTTTTACAGCCTAACCAAACAGACATAAACGGCTATAGTCCTTTTATTTACCACCCTCTTCAGTTTTCACCTCTACCAAACACACCCTTAAGTGAGAACTTGCTAGAAGAAATTGCCATAAATCAAACAAGTTTCAACATTAATGGTAATAAAGCTGAAAATATCTATCAAATTTAGACAAAAATGTATTGGACTAACAAATTAACTTACAACCTTAAATCATTGATTTTGAGACCAAGAGAGAGACTGCGAGAGAAACTGAGAATCGCGATGAAAAATTCATTTACTCAGTTTTATACAAGTGGAAAGATATTTTGATCTCATGAAATGTACAATCACGAACTACTAGCTTTCTTACAAATTACAAAGATATGCACATCTATCAGCATCAAAAGTGTCTCAAATATTATCACATTAACATGCGCATCACACCTTGTGATGCATTTTCTTAGAATCGTTTTCAGTAAAAATGCTCATTCCATTCACTTCAGAACACAATGTTACCATGTGAGGAGAGCCAGGAGAACTTCCCAAAACAAGATGAATCGAAAAGAATGTTGTTGAGAACACATTCCAGAATGAGATGAAGAATTGGTGATAGATATATAGCCAAGCGACTACCTTAGGTATCAACCATTCTCATATCATTTTTCTTACGACGGCATCGGTGATGAGCTTTCTGAAGCGAATTTTCACCCACTCTTTCCAACTTTGAAGCACTATCTGGTGAAAAGATGTAGAACAATGGGTTAGCAATTGAATGGATAGAGAAAGTGTGAATATATACAAGTTTGTCTTCCCGAATGCGCCTAACTGATGTTAATGATTTTTTAAAGCTGTGCATTTGGATTGAAGGATTTGTAGAATGGACTAAATACCATATGAAACTAAGTTGCATGACATTCTTTCACCACCAACATGGTTTCCCTTCTTATCAACAAACTCGTATGTAACTCAATGTGGAAGACCCTCGACTAATAAAAACCTTAGGATTAACCATTTGCGAGGTCAGACGAACTAACAAAATGGGTAACACAAATTCATAAGGAAAACTGAGGATGGTATGACAGATCAAAACCAATTACAAACTTCTTGACTTCACAGTGATCATCAATGAAAAAATACAAGAAGCTGATGTATTCTAAGCAACTTTACAGTTTATATGTTGGAAATTCTGTCTGAAAATAGATATCTGAAAGTTCTTCTTCTTCTTCTTTTTTTTTTTTTTACCATGGGAATATAATCTTTCCAAATGATGTTACTTATGTCCTACATCATTATCAGAAACATTTCCTGTTATGATAAAATTCATAGGCTTAACACAACAATTCCCACTACATATTTGGAAAACACACAGTTCAGTAGCTTATTTTGCAGCTATCAAACAATTTTTGCATCTATCAAAATAACCTCCTCTTTAAAGCCCAAACAAGGCCAAATATAACAAAGTTAAACTAGCAGAGATACATTGTCATCACAATCAACGTATGCTCTGATGAAACAGCTACTAAAACTTCAACATATTCATTTCCAGAAACATGATCTCATGCTCAATGAATGATTAAGAGAATTAATCAGGAACAAACAACAAAATCGCATGTTACATAATAAACCATGCAAAATTACGGCAGAAATACCTCCAAATTCATCCCCCAAAAGAGAACTCGAGAATCATCTTCTTCCTCATCATCATACCCAAGCTCTGCATCACCCCGATACCCCGGTTCACTCCCATACCCAGACTCGTTCCCCTGATTATCACAATTCCCAAACTGAGCATACCCGGTACTCATATTCTCCCTCTCCCCACCCCCACTCCCTTCCCTCTCTCTCCTCGGAATGCGTTCGCTCACATCTGATGACCAATTCGGATCCCCAAACAGCTCCCCACTCGAATCCGTACCCCCGCCGCCACTAGAAAATCCGAACAAGTCCCATTCGCAGCGGAGGCACCGACGGAGCATCCCCTGCGATCGGAGCTCCGACCAGACACTGATCGCGAGCCACAACGGCGGCGGCGCTTACGGGCAAACCATCGTTTCCTTGCGGCGAGGGGTTTATCGTCGTCGAAGAGGCTGAGCTTGGACATGTCGAGAATGGCATCTATGGAAAAGGAGGAGGTGGCGCGGTCTGCGCGGCAAGGACGCTTGCTATGGGGACCATAACAGGTTTTGGGGAATCGGAGTCTGGGGTGGTGGAAAATGGCCTCCACCTGAGAAGCTGGAAGGCGCATGATTCAATGGCGTGCAGTGGATCTAGGGTTCCGCGGGACATAGCATTATACTACTTGTGAATTGTGAAAATCAAAGATCGCATTTGATGATTGAAACAAGTGCTAAAATTAGGTTAGTGCAGAAATGGATTTTGATGATTGAAGATGCAAATGAGGGTTTCTGCAGAGGAGAGGAGACAGGGCTGTTATTTAGCGGGAGTGCCGACTAGACCAACGAATAAAACCAAATTATATTGTCTCCGCATTTAATGTAAGGGTTAGCATAATACTCCATCCGTCCTGCAATTATTCACGGCCGATTTTTTTATAATTTTTGTGTGAGAATTATTTCATACTAATACATATACAAAAGTTATCAATTAACATATCATTCATATTTTTTTTTTTGATCGGTAAATGTTAGTTGTTAGTGGTTAGAAGTTAGTTCGCAAGTCTCCTTACAAATCCAAATTCTCCAAGTCTCCTTATATCTCCCACTCCAATTCGTTGAAATCGAACACATAGTCTCCCACTTAAGTGAAGAGCCGGTGGCCAAGTGTAAAACAATTTTTATATATCTATTAAAAAACCGATTGTGAAGATAATTTACGGACGGATGGAGTAATATAAATTGTTTTTTTAATAAAAATAGTATAATTCTTTTAACTCTAATAAAAAAATTATTTAATAGTATTAATTTAAAAAAAATAATGACGGGAGATATATAAAAATATTAAAATTATTATATTTTTATTTAAGAAAATAATGCATTTAAACGGAACAATTTTTTTAACAAATGATAAATTTAATACGAAAGCAGATGAAGTATTAAATATTTAATTTGTTTGTGGGACTTTCAAATAAAATTGTGGACATTGTTTTTTGAAGGTGAAACTCATTTGTAAAATTTCTTACACTAATATTTTACACACAAACACCTCAAATTGCGTGAGTAAATAATATAAAAATATTAATTTATAAATATAATGATATTATTAAATAATTATTATGATAGTATTTAATAAATATAATAATATCAATTTTATACTATAAATAAGTCTTTTGTAGGGAGATATTATTGTATTTTTCTAATTGGAATTTGGGACTCTTCACGTAAAGGTCGGGTTGTTTGGATTTAAAATTTTAAACCAATTTTAGTTCAGGATTTCAAAATTCAATTTTAGAAAATCACCACTATAAATAATCTTTAAAATTTATCAATTCAACTACTCTTCTATTTTCACGTCACTCAAGTTATACTTAATAATAATAATATAATATAACATTATTCATTTTTATATATTAAATTTTATATATAAAAATCTCATTATATATTTAAAATTTTCAATGGACACTTACTTAAAATTCAAAACAAACATCATTTGTAGAGTATAGACTTTACAGTAAATTTTGTTTCAAACTTGAGATCTATATAACATCACATTCCAAAGTCTTAAACTCTCACAATTATGTCAACCCTGGTTAATGAAATCCTCCTCATTTTTTAATATATAATCAATGTACCAATATTTAGTTATATATTATCGTAATGAATTAGTGAATAATTAAATTTATAATTGGCATTATTAAACTTGTTGACTTACTAGTTATTTTTAATTCAAACTATGTGTAAATAGAGTTATATAATATTACAACATATAAAAAAACAGAGATACTTGGCTGATAAGCAATTTTACAACTGCTATTTATGATTTGAATAATTTTAGGGCAGTATAATATTTGTGGTGTTGATGTCATCTTGTGGTTGTGGATTGGGCATAGATGCGTTATGTGTGGTTCAAAGTCTACGTTGGTTAAATACGAAGAGCTAGTAGTAAATTAGTATTTTAGATTGAGGTGATTTATATGATTAAATTTGTTGTGGGATCAATTATTTTGTATAATAAAGTAAAAATTTACTTTTAAAAAAGTATAAATATTATAATAAGACAATTATTTAGCACCGTAATTATTTTCCACAAGTGAGTGGACACACAAAATTTTAAAAAAATAAAAAAAAAGTAATAATTTAGATTTTTTTCATAATTTTGTATCTTTATATGCATAAAATAAAATAAAAAATGTTGAATTTTGTGTTTGTGTAATAAAATTTTGTGACTTAATTGATCGCTGTGTGGCGTTTATCGAGGGGACAACACGATTGAGACTTTTGGTTGAGGCATGAAATCTGTGCGATGGGGTCATGATTTTTCAATTGTCGTGAAAATTTCCACATTTGATATCTAAAGAATCCTGAATTTTTGGTAGGATAGGGCCAACAACTTTGCTTAAGATAATGACATTACTTTCTTCACGTTTTGATCATTAATAACAGGATGGTTGGTTTGACACAAATTGGAAAGGAAATTAAGAGGAAATTTATGATATGAAAAATGAATGTTTATTTTAATGTAAAATTTAAGAGGAAAGCTTGATTTCATACGGGTTTTTGTGGGTCAATTTTTTTTTTTTTGACGAGGCGGGTCAATTTTAATGAATCGTAGGAATGAGAAATGAATTACATATAAATTTTATAGTATAAACTTGTTCATGGGACTTATTCTTAATTTAATATTATGTATTATTTTTACTTTATGCTTGCATATCGTTAAATAAATCTACCTTACTTTGCATTTAAGGTAGAATGACTATCATCCCTACCAAAAATTGGATTAAATTAATTTTCAATTTATTAACTTGAATAAAAAAAGAAATAAAACTTTTTATTGCTTAAAAAAAAACAAGGTAACGTTTTGTTTTCTATTTTTTTAAATTTAAATTAATACTGAATAATTTGTTAACCCAAACATAGTTTATAATAATAATAATCGTTTTCATTATTAACAAAACGATAAAGCATCCCCGACAATGAGTGTAATTCCCTTTAAAAAAAAAAAAAAAAACAATGAGTGTAATTTCTACGTGACATTAATTTGTAAATTGTACCTGGGTTACAATTGAGAGAGAGGTAGGCTAGCAATAGAAGAGAGAGAAAAGGGAAGAACAACAAAGCCTGAAAATGTGGACCCAAATAAATAATTTACACTTTCTCCGCCTCAACTATTTCCACATACTTCTTTGCACACGGAAATTAAAATAATAAAATATAGGATAGAGAATAAAGTCTGATAGTATTTTGCGATGTTTTAATTTTAAGGTATGGAGAAAGAGTTGAAACAGACGTTTAAAAAAGTGTACAAAAAGAGTTTGGATGGAGGGAATATATACATATATTTTTATGGATTTTAGGTGATAGTCATTGATGTATATATATACACAAGCATGCCTTTATTTTTTTGGAAAAATGAATTTTTGCTCAAAGTTTCAACTATTACGCTTTTCGTACTGTTAATTTTGATCTTTTGATTCGTGTCCTTTAACTTCTTTTTTTCGATAACTACGTCCTTTAACGTGCTATACCAAATCACCTTCCAGTCATATCATATCTGATGTGATGCAATTTTTAATTTTTTTTTTTAATTGTTAAATAATCATGTGGCACAAATTTGGTGGGGACTACTACTGAGTACTGACATAATTTTTTTTTTTAACTGAAAAACACAATATATTAATTTCACAATTTTTTCATATAAAACCACTATTTATAAAATCATTCCCCAATTGAATATCTAACTTTCCTAAATCCATAAAAATATTGAGTAAAGGTGCAGTAACTAGGGGGTATGATGAAGTTTCTTTTTCTTTTTTGAAAGGGTGGGTGGCATGATGAGAGTCTATCTATAGAAAATATAGATTTGATTAGCCCGCGTTGAAATGTACTGATTCCAGATGATAAACCCTAGCCCGAATATTCCATCACAGCCAATTTATACCAAGTGTGTACAAGTACAACTCACTAGATTTAAAAATCAATTCTTCTTCATTATTTTAATAACCTAAAAATAGAGAAACCAGACATGCACACGTGTTTTTGAAAACCCAAGTGTAAAATAAAAATGGTAATAAGTACCACGAATAATTGGGCATCGGTAATGAGTGCAAGTATATAAACAATTAAACATGCTGAAAAACGTAAAACAATGATACTTGAATAAAGATATTAATTTCTAGATACGTGGTTGAGACTTGAGATTAGCATATACAAACATATGCGTGTGTGTATTGCAAGAAGAGAGAGCAATTAAAACTTTTTACTTAAATTAAAAAAAGTGACCATTTATCAACACGTACTTAGAAGATCCTCTAAATATGATTTAGCCATAATAAGCAAGCATTTGGCAAGAAGAAAATAGACAAAGTTGAAATACCTTAAACTTCATATTCTCAATTAGCATATAGCTTGTAAATGCTGGCGAAGTAACGTCACGTAATCACCATATTCAGAGTCAGTCGGAGGGTGCAGATTGAAAATATATGAAATAGGCTTTGATACCAGCACCAACTTCTTGGTAGTGGTGTTATCGAACAATCGACCAAAGCTTGATTCATCGTACGGAACCGAACTTCTAAGAAAGAAAAAGCTTTCTCTTGCCAACTTTTCCACCTGGGACATCAAGAGAAAGAGAAGGCAACCCAAATTAAACATAAGTCCCAATTAAAAGATTTAGCAGCAACACTCCTGATTGAAATTTAGTGTTCACTTGAGCTATGTCTTTGTATATAGACATTCAAGGGATACTATATTTCTGAAATAGAAAAGTTAGCCATAATTTAAAATGGGGAGAATATGTATTTTAGTTCTGTAAGTTTGCCCATTTTTTGTTACAGGACACTGCACTTTCCCTAATTGAAACTTTCAAATTCAACTTTTTAGTCATTTGACAAGCTACTGTGGGTTAGTAACCAGTTTTAAAAGTTAATAGGACAAAATTCAAAATTCAATAAATATAACAAAAGTTTGAAAAAAATATTGCATCAGCTCAAAGCTGGTTGCTCACCTGCTGTAGTCAGTCAAAAGAACTAAAAACTTGAATTTTGAAAGTTAACATAACAAAATTCAATTATGGAAAGTTGAGTGTCGTAAAACCAAAAAAATAGACAACTAAAAAACATTTCCCCTTTAAAATGCTAATCTTAAAGGAAGCTTAGGATTTGCAACGTTCTTTTATATTACCTGTAAGTTTGAAAATCTTATGTTGTTCATTGTAAGAATTACTTGTACTTCATCCAGAGAATCTGCCAAAATCCGGATGGCCAGAAACCTGAAAAATGTGTGCACCAGGATCTTGTACTGTCCTTCCCCTTCCTCATCACCAAATCTGGGAAACCATAGTACACATTTGACTTCACTCCATGGAACAAGATTGTTCCCTTCTTTGGACAAGATTGTTTGATATGGGTGGCTAAGTCCACCAAGAACTTGTGCGCCCTTCAGTAGAGGATCAAGAGTGCCAGAATTTGTCTCAGAAGTGGTGGATATTATACTGGAAGGATCGAATTGGCAAGCGAGATATGAGGTAAAATGCAGCCCAATGTCGTCCAATAATAGCACGCATCCATCTGAAGAATTGGGGAAGAATTGCAGAAGAGATTCTGGATCAATGACTTCATCTTCTGGCACACACAAACTCAATTGACTAGTGGATATAGATAATGAATCAGATTCATGAGAAAAGAAACACGAATCTCCATTGCGGCATCCCTGCAAACACATTCAACTATCAAATTTTATACCAGAGAAGTAGAGCTTTGATGGATCCAGAAATGAAGAATAAAGTGGGAAGTGATACAAAAACTTGTTCCCTGATTAGGATGCAAATTCCTCGTTATTGGCTGTATATAAGAACATATATCAGGTATTTAACTTATCAGTGTATATAAGAAAGTTGTTTGTGAACATAAGTTGAAAAACAAGGATTCAACAAGAACATTCTTACTATAACATCTCTTGAAAAAGCTGAAGGCTGCTCGAGGTATTTATATGCTTGGTAATTACTTGTCTAGCATAGGCTAATTGTTTGACCATGGCTTTCAGTAATACTTCTTTCAGAAGCTAGGAAACGTGGAGGAAAGAAAATGTATCGATTAATTTGGTTTAATTCCCATAATTAATTCATGATGAGCATGCTGCTGCTAACCTCACGCCAGCTTTCATAACTTTAACCAACTGCCAGCTAGATACGATGTAGTGACTAAAACATAGCAATATAGCATATTGGTACACATTATTTGGGTCTAAATATAGCATATTGGTACACATTATTTGTTGATGATTCCCATAGAATAAGAATCAATATTAATTGTTTTGATAAGCATCAAAAGAAATTGTATAAAGTATATTAATATTATAAAGAACGCCTTGTACAAATATTTCCTAAGAGTTCTCTTCCAAACCAATTAACGGGCCTGTCAGCTAGTAGGGTACAGCGATATGATACACCATGATAGTTTGTAACTAATCAAGGATTACAATTAAAGGTAAAATGCAATAAAGGTTACCTGCAACGAGAAAAAGAATTTGCAAACTGGTACTTTTGCTTGGAATGAATGAGAAAAAGCACACTGGCTTCCCTGTTGCACAAACCACTGACAAAATATCTACAGAGTGGTGCACCACCAGCAGTATATTGTCCATGATCATAAGTGAATGTATTCTCTTCTTTCGACGGATCCTCTGTAAGCTGGATTCTCATCTATTTTACAGAAAATTAAAAAATGGGGGATTACCTTTGTGTCACAAGAAGCTGAACCAGTAAGGCCAAAGTGTTTTACCTCTTTGACTATCGATGCAAACTTTCTTGCCACCTCATCTGCATGAAAGTCATAGGGTCCAACAAATGGCACATCAGCACATTTTGTTGATTCATTCTCATGCTCGAGGTCGAAAGCATCTACTTCTCTATTCTCCATGTAATTGAGACAACATTGGTGCTGGAAGTCGTATGGATCGTAATGAAGTGGAATACTATTATTTAAACCCAAAAACTTTGGTCGAACCCGGTGCAGCAAATTTAGGATATCATCATCTGCAAACAACATGCTTGGAATTAAAGGAAATAAAAAAACTCAGATGTATTAGAGTCCACGAAATCATACAAGTCTCAGTCACTAGCTGGAGGGCAGACGGGACAAGGTTGTGAAATGAGCACCATTCTTCCTCTCTCTCTGGAAGCACAACTCCCGTATTATATGCCTCATCCAGCTTAAAGATGTTTTTGATCTGTTCAAGCCGGTACTTGTCCTATACAAATGCATAATTAAGCTGACTACAGAAACTAATTAAAAAGTATGATATTCCAACAAAGCAAAGAAATGAGCAAAATTCACCTTGAAAGCACGTTCCCAAAACTGAATTGCGCAGAAGTTGGCAATGTATAACACCTCCTTCTTACCTAGACCAGTATCCTTACTATTTCCACAATAGTAACTATCTACGTACTCCATGAACTAAAGAAATCATATGTCCTTATCAGTAAACCTAGAAATGTTAGAACAACTTGTAAATCAAAATAAAACAAGATAACACCTGGTTGTCCTGACCAAAAGGACGCAGAACAGGTAGAGGTTGTAAATCCATCAGTATACCAAATAGAATGCCTTCACGTAGCATTCCAATCTCAGCAAACTTGAGAATAAGGACAGAAGAATCAAATGAAAGGGAAAAACTGGCCAACAAGCGTCCATAGAAGGTAGGCTCATAACGACTCCTGGAAGATGCCTTCCTCAATGCACGCATGTGAACCAGCAAATCTAGTGCGTCCTCAACAACATCAGGGTCTGGAGGATCCATAGCCTTCTGTAACAATACTAAAACAGAAGAGATAGATTTCAATACCTACTCTTTTCCTCTTCGGCAGGCATGACAGAAATAATAGACAAAAAAACATATTCCAAGTTGATCAAAGTGAACAAGTAGAGTTGACAAAGGACACATTCAACAACAGAGGATTATGATAAAATGTTGCACATAACATATGGGTGACGAAGAAGACATTCAAAGTAGAACTGTCTGCGTTGGGTCAAATTGATTGTGCAAGGACACCAATGAAATTTAAAATGAAAACAACTTATTGTGTGTCACGCATAGGAGTAAGAAACAATTATGAAGTGTTTTTATATCATTATGGCAGAAAAAACTAAGAAAACAATATCATAACTCTCTATTTCATTCACCCAAGTTACATAAGCGTAGATTGAGCAGAAGTCTTTTTGTAGCTAGGTGAATGAATAACATGAGAAACTTTAGATTGGTCTGGATGAGCAATGAACTTACTCTTTACTTTTAAAAAGTGCCATATAAGGCAACGGATACGTAAAGAAAGAAGATTTTCAATCGCAGCTAAATTTTTGGCCCAACACATGGCAAAGAAAATTCGGAAAAGGTGATTTGTCATTGTTGCAGATAGCAAACATTTTAATTATTCTGTCCAAGTCTAACTCCCCCTGGTTTTTTCACAGATTGACTATCTGGAACATCGCCAGCATTCAGTAAGAGCTCCAACATGTTACCAGTTATCAGAAAGGACCAAGCAAAGATCCAACAGAAGGTCAACTTCAGATTTCATCATTCTCCAGGATAAAGAATTCAATGTACAAGGTAAGAATAGCAAACCACCTTTTGGTTCATTAATAGCTTTAGATTCCGCACAGCAAATAAGAAGTACGTGCTGTCGTAATGATAACTTTAGTATTGCCGGGACTCATAATCGTACAGTTGACCGTAAAATGATCCAGTCACCAGCCGATACACCACACCATCACATGTCCGACCCGTTCTTCCCCTACGTTGTTCAGCCTGTGATACATTCATTTAAGTAAAAATAGACAGTATGCCCAGACAATACGGAAATTAACCAAAGATCAGAATACCTGAGATTTTGAAACCCAAACAAGTTCTGCTGAATCTGTTTTCCTATTATTGTCCCAGAAAACTTGCAAGGAACGACAGGAATCTATGACATATCCTACTTTGGGAATTGTAACGGAAGATTCCGCAATATTTGTGGCTAGAATTACCTGCATTGGAAATGATATTCAGCTCGAGTTAAAAGGAAAACAACATGTATTAAATGCAGTAGAAAATACTAGTTTCTTCATGGTTTTACACCTTACCAATCTGTCATCCGGTCATATGATAGTCAAGCAGAATAAAAACTAAATAGAAAAGAGGTTACCTTACGGTGTGATTTCCAGACTTTCATTGCCTTAAGCGCTTGTTCAATGTCAATACTGCGATGCAAAATGTGAACTTTGAAAAGTTCACTGAAAGGCTTCAAGAGGAACCACTGCTTCTCCAAAGCAAAGTATGTCGGAAGAAAGATCAAAATACTCTTCTCAATATCCGGTTCATTTTCATGAATGTGTATCACCAAATCATGGATAAGCTTGTACACATCAGGCTTAAAATCAACTTCGGACATCAGTGGACTTGCTCCAGAGCAATATTGCAAAGAAGGGTTCTCACATTTTATCCCAAGAAGGTCAAGTATCTACAAGATTTTTAAAAAAACACTAGCTTTAGTAAACACGTCAGCCTCTTAACACAATGAAACAGAAGGTTCATTATTCAAAATTTACTACTCCCTCTGTCCCAAATTAGTTTTCATACTAATCTGGGCACACACACACATTTTAAGAAAAAATGTAATGAGTGGAGTATTGAAGGATAATTTAGTAAACTTTTATTATTAAAGTAAGGGAGGTGGTTGGATTGAGTGTAAAAAGTAATGGCATTTTGTGTAAATATATGAATATTGTGAGGGTGGGGTTCAAAGAGAGGTTTCCTTTTTGGAATGTGAAAATTAATGAGGGACAAACTAAAAGGAATGTGTGAAAACTGATGTGGGACGGAGGGAGTACCATTTAGTTATATCATTGGATATCTCATTGAAGTGAATATATAAAAATTCCAAGGCTACTCACTGTTCAGTACAGCAGTTTAAAATCTTTATGTCTACTCCAGTACAATAAAGTCCTTGTAAGATATTAAAAGTGATCACAAGTGAATATAAGAGCATTTGAATGAAATCATAAGCTCATTTTCTCCGACACAAGAAAGGAGAGGTATTTGAATATCTTTGCCCAAAAGATTCTCTTGCTACACGGAAATGTTCAGCCAAAACAAGTCTGGTAAAACTGAATATTGATGTTTTAAATTTAATATTTTCAATCTATAAATTTACAGGTAGACGAAAAGCAAGGGTCCAACCTCACTTGAAGGCTTTCTTAAAGACACTAACATAATTATGAACCAGGCTCAAATCTTAATATACATAAAAGTGAAAAATTAGTGTAAAATTATTATTAGTATTCTTTTTTAGCAAGGGTATTGTCATAATGTGGCAAAAATGGTGTTATTTTGAGTAGATGTAAAAAGAAAAAATAAATACACATAATAAAATGGCCTGTATGCCCAGGAGTTGCACAGGGAATTTCGGTGCCAATTGCCAAACTCTTATTACTTTTGCCGCACAACATTTGGGTAAACTCTTTTACTCCAGTTTTTCTCCATTGCATTTATTTCACTTCATGAATTTAGACAATTAGAAAATGACATGTTGACGTTACAGCATATGATTAATGAAGCACTTCCCATTCGTCTGACTGGCACATACTTTTGCAGCCATCATCAAGAAGGCCATTACCAGACATACAAATAAATGGAACATGCCACATTATTTCACATTGAATAGGGTCAACAGGGCATGAACATTTTAAGCATAACAATAGTTAATAAACTTATAGGGTCGAGAGAAGCGTTGAAATATGTAATCATGGTGCTGACAAGTTTCATTAAAATGACCACAAGATAGTATATCTTTCAATAAGCTCTGCTAGCATGTAATACCTGTTCAAGGTAAAACACTTTTTTTGAAATAAGGTGTTCTTTCCAGTGCTGGGGATCGCCAGCAATTCCACTCTTTCACCCCTACCGAGATCCTTAAAGTATTCACGATATCTTGAGATATCCGCAGTAGCAGACATCAAAACCACCCTAGAACATCAAATATGTGTCAAGACCCTCTTGTGGAGTCAATCATACCATGATTCAATAGTGAGCTACACACTGCTAATTTTGCTAAGCAGAGATAAATAGGAAGTGCAAAGATTAAGTCAAATAATTTGCCAACCTTAAGTTATTGTTTCTAAGTAAAAACTGCTTTATGCAAACAAGAACAAGATCAGACTCCACAGATCTTTCATGCACTTCATCAAGAACTATAACTTTGTATTTGAGAGCCTTCAACCCCTTCTCTCTCATTTCATCCAACAAAACCCCTGCCGTTTTAAAAACAATCTTAGACCTGACAGAGAACATCAAATTTGTCAGTGAACAAAACAATCAGGGGCTGAATAGAAAAACATGGGCAAATAATAAACAGAGAAAAATATGCAATTACGTAGAGCCCATAGTTTTAAAAGGCGCGAGGCGCAAGGGGCCCCTTGGCGCCTGCGGCGCAAGGCGCGCCTCTTGCACTTTTTCCGAAACACCATTTTATGATCCCTATAAACACTTTTCACACAGATTTTTCTACATAAAACCACATAATACTACCAAAATGTCAATAAATAAACATTATAAGCTTAGAACATAATCTAAACATGAAATTAATACTAAAATAGTGAAGTTAAACTTCATTCACACACAAAACATCATCAAATGTTAAAAAACCATGAAATTAGTCCTCAATCAAACTCAAAGGCCTCTTCCTCCTCCTCATCATCAAATTGCACATCAACATCAATATATTCTTCTTCCTCTTCATCTTTCCTCAAATGCATATTCATATTCATAAAAAGTGGAGAGTTGGGTTCTATTCTAAAACCTAGTTTCTTATCTAACCTAATTTTAATATGTATATATGTATTTCAGATGTAAAATATGTTTTTAAAACTTAGAAGTGCTAAAAATAAACCTAAAAGTGCTACTCTAACTTTAAAAAATGGGCTGAAAACGTTTTGACCAAAAGGCGCGTGCCTCGGTCGACTCGAGAAAAGGCACAAAAGGCGCACGCCTCACGATCTGCACCCCACCCTCAATAAAAAGAGCGCAATACACTGAGCCTTATGCTCCTCGCGCCAGGCGCTCCTTTTAAAACTATGGTAGAGCCTTTAGTTAATTATAACCAATAGCTGCAGTAAATGAGGAATAAATACAGATAATATTGATGAGAACTTACCTGTTAAAGATTTCAGCCACGTGTACGAGCTAAGGAAAGTCGTGTGATGATGAAGATTCGATTTGATGTCTGATTTCTTTTATTTATTTTCTTATTCCTATAGCTTAGACAGATTTATCTATTTGGCCCATAGGCTTTAGGTTTTGATAGACTTTGCATTACATTGTTTGATGGCACTTTTGAGTGAAATTCGGTGTGATTTGCTGACGACTAGAACAAGCTGAGTGTTTGTCTTAGATTGCTAGGATACCACGTCTAGAGGTTTCATCATATATATGCAACCCACTCAAGGACATTAGCAAAGAAGATGTGATATTACTAGTAAATTATTTGTCACATTTGACCAAATTGTGATAGGCCATATATAAACCAATTAAAGTCAATCAACCAGCAATAATTTCATCCCCTCTTACCGAAGCTTGTACGTCTAATAACCAATGAGCCCCAACATTAACTTGATTTAAAGTTATAGCATTCAAAGGCATCAATGCAAATCACAAGTGAAGAAACACCAATTATGGTTTTACAAGCTTCGGCTCTTTTGTGTTCATGTGGTGCATTGGCACACACCCGGTGTAGTTAGAGAAACACCAGAACTTCCTCAAGAATCCTTCAGATGTCACTTCTGAAGGTTCCTATTTTGCAATACAGAATAGTGTGAAGTTGGCTCACGTATGTCTCCAAAGGAAGCTCATTGCAATAATGTATGATCGTATGAGCAGGTATTAGAGGGGTAAAAGGTATTAATTGCAGAGAAATTAATCATAAACCTACCCAGTAGAGAAGACCCTTGAGTGACCAATATGGTACCCAACGTCTCCACCTATTTCACAATTACGAGCCTCTGCTACCATTCTAGCGACAGCTACAACAGCAAATCTCCTTGGTTGAGTACAAAGAATGGGCTCCATATTTTCTTCCAGCAGGAATTGTGGGATTTGTGAGCTCTTCCCTTAAAGTAGATGCAGTAAACACGAACAAATTGCAGTAAGGAATCAAAAAAAAATATATATATATATATACACACACACACACACACACACACACACACACACACAACAAAAACCATGTAAATAGCACTCATTCTTCTCCCTCCAATACAGTACATCAAAGGTAAATTATCTGCCCAAATCAGTCAACCAACAATAAAATAAACATAATCACTAACTGTAAACCTATTAAGTACTCCTAATAAACAAATATTCAAATAACGAAATCTAGAAATATAATTACAACAGAATTTTTCACAGTTTTGTCCAAGTCCCAACAACATTATTTTTATTAATTAGCAATCCGTTGAAGATTTACAGAACCAAACAAAGTGCATGCTAGAACAAGTGTAGAACGAGTGCGGCTGAACTGAAATTTAATCATCGAACGGTTTAACATGAAAACACTGCTCAATAAACAGCATAAGAATTTTGAGTGACGAAAAACTGCGGTAAAATAGTTACCGCAACCAGTTTCGCCGACGATAAGAGTGACGCGGTTCTCCAAAATCTTCGCAACAATTTTATCTCTCATCGCAACAACCGGAAGTTCGGAGAAACTCGACGGAGACGCGGCAAACGACGGCGTCGAAGAAGACGTCATTGTGTGCGAATTACAAGTGATCTTACTTCTGCAACCAACAAAAATCCTTGTTGAGCATTAAAATATGGATAGTTTTGTGCTGCGAGTAAACAAAGAGTCTTCTCCGTATATATTGGCTTTCCCGCTCTCTATAACCCTCCTCAGTATTTGTCGTCTTTTCCGTCAATGTGCTTGTACGAATTCAAACGCACTTCTCGGCGCGTGAAACAAGAGGAAGATATATCCATTTTTAATAATGGAAGAATATCATACGCACTTCTCGGCGCGTGAAACAAGAGGAAGATATATCCATTTTTAATAATGGAAGAATATCATATTAGTACTGATTTTTAGGTTAAGTTTCAATTTAAAATTTGAATTTTGAAATATTTTAAATTAAGATCTAATTTTTATTTTTATTTTCAATTTTATTCATTATGAATTAATTAAAGACCTAAATTTTTTATTTATTCATTTCTAATCATATATGGCTAATTTTTTTATAAAAATTATTTTTAATATGTATAATTTTTCTTATCTACTTTTTGGAAGACATTTATATATTCTTTTATTTTGAATTTTTTTATATAGTTCCTACCACATTATAAATATTCACGTTCATCACCTATATTAAAAATAAAAACTTGAAATTTTATTTTTAAATAAATCTAATGTAAATGTCAAATAAAAATTATAATTTTTTAATTTGATATATTATATTTAGAAAATTGATTAGAAAAAGGTTATTATACTTTTAGTATTTTATATAAAAGATTGAAATAAAAATAAATTGATCGGGTCTTAAATCAAACAAAACGAAAAAAATTGAATCTTAAATTGAAAAAAAAAACCCTAATTTAAGACACTTCAAAATTTAAGAATTAAATTAAGATTCAAACTAAAAATTAAACCTTAATATGAAATTCTTCATTTTAACAATTTGATTATAGTTAACTAGATGAGCTCCGCGTATTACGCGATATGTTCGTTAAATAAATTTTACAATATATTATATTATACATATAAATATTTTTAAATAATATATATATATATTAAAATAATGTATATATATAAAATTTTGTGTAATTATAATATTAAATTTAAATAATAGTAATATTAATTGTATGACAATTCATGCTAGGTATTTTAATTATGAGAAAATGTACTATAAGATTTGTTTCAAATTTATTTTACAATTAATAAAAAAAGACGATTAATATTTTTTTATATATAATTGATGTATAAATATTACTCCGAATAGTATATATATTTTTCTATATTTGAAATAAATATCATATATGATTATATTAAGGTTTTTAATAATACTTATACATATATATATATATATATATTCATTAGAGCGAAATAAAGTAAATTAATTGGGTCAATTCTTTTTAATCATTTCGCTCAATATGTTAATAATTATAGGTGACTAATTATACATTGACACATAAATACACTCTTTAAAAATTGACACCTAAGCAAAATTCACCACAAGTTGACACCTAAGTAAAATCAAACTCCCCGTTAGTAATATTAATATAGGGATTACTATCAAATCTCCAAATAAAATTGTCAAATCATTGCTGGAAAATAAGTAAAAGTATATTAAATTTTTAAGAATAATTAAAATCATACTCCCGTACCACACTTGTTTGCACATTTACCTTATTCATTCGTTCCACGCTTGTTTGCATACCCATAAATAAAAACATCTTTCAACTTTAACACCCTTTACAATATACATTAATTTACATTAATGACATTACTTTTCAATTCAATTACTAACTCCTTGCTTTATATATATATATATATATATATATATATATATATATATATATATATATTAATTTCTCAATTATACCCTCCAATTTCCTAAAAGTGTATTTTTTAACCCTCGTGCACGCTTAAGCTGTGCAAACACTTTGGGACGGATGGAGTGAGAGATTTTGATTTTGATATTGTGAGGATTTGGCATCTCTTTGTGACGTGTCTGTTCGTCGAAAAATCCCTATATTACTAATAGGGAGTTGGTCTAATCCTATGTGTCACTCATACAAGAGTTTGACATATGTGTCATAAAATTATTAAGTTGAGGACATGTGTCAATTTTTTTAGTATTTTTCTTAATATTTCCTTTGGTTTAATCCTACGTGTCATTTCCTTTATTTTCTCAATCACATTAATACTAATTATTCAATTTGGATTTTTATCTTTTACTTAAGTTGACTTCATTTTACAAATTTTATTAACACTTTGATTGATCGAAATTTTCAATTAATAGATTTTATTTACAGATTGATCTAAATTTTCAATTAATTGCATGATTGAGGATTACTATATAATATTGGTCAAATTTTTAGTAAAACTTTCCTTTTTAATTAATTAAAACTTTCATTTTATTTGATTCCTAAACATATTAATATTAATTAATCAAATTTGTCGTGATTGATGGTTATTATATAATTTTGATCAATTTTTTTAAAATAAAACGTTACTTTTTGGTCAATTAAAACTTACATTTTGGTTAAACCCAATCAGATTATCATTAATTATTTAAATTTATTTTTCTTTAACTTTTCCTAAGTTCATGTCATATTAATCTTAACTTAGCCTAGATGAAAAACACACTTCTAATTGATCTCATTGCTATTGATCTTTGTGGTATATAAAGGCTAGAGTCTAAATTCGATTACCACTAATTATCTTAATTAAGCAATAAGCAATTCATTGCATGAGATTGATGGTTATTAATAATTATGATCATTTTTTTAAGTAAAACTTTACTTTTGATCAATTAAAACTTATTTTTTTGTTAAACCCAATCAGATAGTATTGCATGATCTTTGTGGTATATAAAGTCGGAGGAATTTAAATCTCCTATATTAATTGCGCAATTTGGCTTCTTTGTCTTTTACATAATAGGAGTTTGTTTTTGCTTAGGTGTCGTCATGAGGTTAATTTAAATGAGGTGTCACATTCTTATTAAATACATATATATGTTAATAATTTATACATCATTTTTCTATTGATTCATAATTAATATATGACATCTATGTGACATTTTAATATAGAAATTAATTAAAAAATATATTTTTAAGGAGGTTTGACGTTTGTACCTTAGACCTCTTGCACAATATGTATATTTGTTAATAAATAAGTTAATATATAAATCTTTAAATATTTTAAATATCTCTTTTATATCTAAAAAGTGTTATCATATGACAATTTTTAAACATAAAATTATATTTAACTTAAGCCTATAAATGTATATAAAAAAATTGTGGTTGTATCAACTTTATAAAAAAACTTAATATAATCATATATGATATTTATTGTAAATATACAATATATATTATTCGGAGTAATATTTATGCATCAATTATATATATAAAAAATTCTATTAATCGTCTTTTTTTTATTAATTGTAAAATAAATTTGAAACAAATCTTATAGTAAATTCTTTCACATAATTATAATCTCTAGCATGAATTGTCATACAATTAATATTATCATTATTTAAATTTAATGTTATAATTATAATTTTTTTATACATATACATTATTTTAATATATATATTATTATTTGAAAATATTATATATAATATATTATATTATAAAAGTTTATTTAACGAAAATACCGCGTAATACGCGGGAGCTCATCTAGTATTGGGATGAGGTCGGCTTATCGAGGAAGGTGAGGAAGGTGGACAAGGAAGTGGAGCATGTTGATGGATACATTGATCTCTTCTTGTGGCTGTTTGTTGGACGATGGTTGTTTGGCAAATTTGGAAGGATCTGAACGATTTACTTTTAATGAGGAGTCGACTATACTTGTGCTTGCAAGAATGGAAAGAGGAATTTACAAGGCAGAAATTCGCGTATTAAATGGCATTCTCCTCAAGTGAAGGTTAATGTTGACACCGTGTTCTTCGAGTTTATCTCGAAAATTGGAGTTGGTATGGTGTTAAAAGACTGTGAAGAAGGAAATGGGATTAATGAGGTTTGAGGAAGGTGAGACCGGAGGGCTGAGGCGTGGGGTGATGTTGAGGCGATCACGTGGTAAAGAACCTACGATTTGAAAAAATAATACTCCCTCCATTCTAGAAAAACTTTTATATGTAAGTGGGTACACTAAGAAAAAAGAGTAATTGTTGAAGTTTTGAGAGGTAATTTTATAAATTTTTATGTATAAAGTAAAAAAAAAAATTGAATTATGCATATGTGAGAATAAAAAGTAATGATATTTGTGTAAATTAGTGAAAATTGTGAAAGTGGAGTTTAAAAAGGGTTTTGTTTTTAACTTATTTTGTTGATCATTTTTCATTTGAATTATTGAAGATAGCATATATCATGTATGGGTGTAAGTGAGTAAAACCAGCTTGCGAGTTACTAGTGCTCGACTTTAAAATATCAAAATCGATTCGATCGAGTTAATAAATATTCGACTCGAAGGCTCGCGAGTCTTATCGAGCTTGTAAATATTTATTATTTAACCATTTATTATATTAATTATATATATTTATATATCAAGCTTGTGTTGAATCGAGTTGAATAGTATGAGTTGAACTCAAGTTTAATTTTGTAAAATAATATAAGTTATCGAGTCGGGTCAAGGCGAGCCAAACTCAAGTTTTTCGAGTTTTTGACCGAGTCGAATTCGAGTTAAAAATTGAACTCGATCGAGTTCGAGACGAGATTCGAGCTTCAATTTTACAATTCATGTAGGTATTATACTTATTAAAAATACGATTGCTTTCACCTAAAAGTCATAAGCGTTGATAGATTTAGGGGGTGCTTGGTTTGTTGAAATGAATCGGAATGACAATGAATTTGAAAGTAGTAAAGAAATGGTAATGGGCATGTTATTGTTGAGTTGTTTGGTTTATATATAGGTATGTCTATCATTATCATAGAAAATGTTTAGTTTTAATAAAAAATATTGATAATCAAAATTATTATTAACTTTTTTAATATTAAAAATATATTATATAAACATGCTTAAAATATTATAAATAATATTAATAAATAATTTAGAAGGTATAATATTTTTTTGAATTATATATGAAATTTTAGAAAAGAATGACTTTCATTCCTCCAAAAAATGGTGAGGAATGGATCTACGTCTTTAATTAGTCACTTTTAAAATATCGAACATTTGATTTTCCTCAACCAAGACTCCCTTTCATTGCTATTCCTTAACTCTAAGAGTAAGTCTTGTATGAGACCGTCTCATGGATCTCATTTCGTGAGATGTATTCACTTTTTAAATTATGACTTATGATGTGAATTGTATCAATTTTATACTAATTTGTATCACTTTTTTAAAAATGATAATAATTTATTAAAAAATACACTCGTCTCGCTAAATGAGATCCGTAAGACGGTCTTAGGGGTGAGAAAATACCAAAAATTTTGGTATACCACACTTATCGAACCGAAAATATCAATTTTTTTAGTATCTTTATGCGGTATGTTTTTGGTACGAACGATTTGATCTTTTGGTATTTTTGGTAAAAATATATTTCGGTATCCGGTATACCGCAATTTCGGTATGAAATGATATATCAAAATTTTGGTATGGACCGGTATATATCGATACCGTTCAAAAAATTGGTATATCAAAATTTTGGTACGGTATTATTAAGTAATTATTTTATCTTGAAAGTTTCGATATGGTAACAATATGAAAATTTATATACCAAAATTTTTGGTACAGAATACGGTATGGAATGATGTTTTTGGCATACCGCATTTAACCACCCTTAGACGGCCTCACACAAGTTTTGCTAACTTTAAAGGGGTGAACGAGACATCTATATTTCTTTTTAGTAATTTCTGTTTCATTTCACCCTTGGAATATGGGGCGGGTCATACCGCAAAATTTCGGGCGAGTGATAGTCGAGACTAAACAACACCCAATTTAACAAAAGTCCAACTGAATAAGAATAACCCTAGAGAGAAGGCTCGAAATTCAGGTAAAAATGGCGTCGGGATGGGGAATAACGGGGAACAAGGGGCGATGCTATGATTTCTGGATGGACTTTAGCGACTGTATGTCTCGCTGCAAGGAGCCTAAGGACTGTGTGCTTCTCCGTGAAGATTATTTTGAGTGTCTCCATCACTCTAAAGAGGTATATCCATTTTTATATATTTTTTTCTTTTCGACTCAACTATGGGAAGCATGTTTAAAATCAACTTTGGAGATGCAATTTACCTGGGGTTTGTTGTTTGGGGATTTGAAATTTTGTGGTAAAATGTGTGGATATCGGGGTTGGATATAATGTGCGTAGCATGTTGTATCGAGGGATTGATCCCTGGATTGAAGTAGAAAATGTTTAGATTTAAATAGTAGCAAATGTTTTGATCCTTGAATTGAAGTATAAAATATGTCCTGTTCTATGGGATCTTGATAGCAAGGTTGTGATGTTACCTATTTTTGTTTCTTTCATTAGCAACGAGTTTTTAGATTGTGAAAAGATTATGTGATTTGAATATGATCCGATGATGTGGCAAAGTTTTGAGAGTGATATAAAGAGCTTGTACAATTTGCAAGTCTAAATGTCTGATTTACTTAGAGTTTTATGGGTTTGGCGTTCTAGGGTGCAATGTATAGCTTGAAAGGTTCGCTGTTAAGAGTGGTATAATTGTTTTGCTTCTACATTTATTTGTCATGATGTTTGATTGAGGAACTATCGAGCTTGCAAAGGACACATACATACATACATGTTATTATTTTGTGTTTTTTTTTCTATTTAATTTATGAGTTTCAAATCTACCCCTTGTGTCCGTTGTTGTTTGAATTCTGAATCCTTGCACGTAGTGATGATTCTTTTGCTTAAGTAAAGAAGTGAGAAGTTTTTAGACAAAGTGGAAAAAGTGGAAAGTTATCAGCCGTAGCTTCTCTAGGACTTAATTAAGCTCAAAACAATTCTGAATGTTTGAGGTGTTGCCGTCTCTTCGTAGTCCAGATCCTCTCCATATCATTCCTAAACAAGCAAAGTCTTATAATTTTAGTGTTGCCTTAAAACATATCTAAATATTTGAGAGTTTTGGTTATTTTTTCTGAATCTTTTATTTAGTTTAACCAAGTGTTGCATCTTACCGAAGCTTCCAAATGGTGGGACTAATAGATGCTTCCAGATTTCAAAACATCCGTTGCACATTTTTTACATGACTGAAATGATATACTAATAATTTGCATGACCTGAATAATCATTAATGGAAGCTTTATTCTGCTTAGAACCGAAGTTCTGGGATTTTGATTGGCACTGATGTCTATTGTCTTTAATTTTGAACTCTGATGCTACACATGCTGTCATCTAGTTAATTGCTTTCCATAATGATGCCTCACAATCATGAACATGTTAACTAAAATAAACGACTAATTGGCTGTAAATTCAAGAAGTCAAGGCTCTAGCTTGAGAACGACTCACCTTGCATGGATTGTGTACTGTATACTTTCTTCTCCCTTGTTTTACCCTTTCTGCCCTTACGATGGCAATAAAAATGTGTTGTTGTGGTAGTGACTTTATGTATTACATTTCTCTTTGCCAAGGAGAAGATGCTGGCGATTTTGATGACTCCTTATGATGATGAATCCTAAATTTTCAGCTACTGCGCTGATTGATTAGTAACATCACTATAAGAAAAGGAAACAACTCGTATAGCTGTAAAAATATCACATGAACCTGCAAATAACGTTGCTGAAAAGTTAAGATAACGTTGTATGAGCTCAATCTGTTCATGTACTGTCTACAACGTTGAAAATACCACTTTTATCAGTTAATTTTGTTGAGATGCCTGACATAAAAATAGCAAGGATTGTGACAAATATGAATACTCCTGTTTTTTTCTTTTTAAAGCTGGTCTTGCTGTAGAAAAAGGTTGGTTCTACCAGCATAGCTTTTAGATGCTTAAGAATATGATATCAATTTGATATGTACCATGAACTTCAACGTATTTTCTTTTTCTGACCTCCATGTTTCCAGAAATTGTGTAATTTCATGATGTTTTTATTTAAAATTATGTATAACGTATGAGAGTTGTGAAGTGGCTAAAACAAGAAATAGCAACCCACATTTAATATATTTGATAGTATTGCGTTTATTGCAGTTTCAAAGGAGGAACCGAGTCTACAAGGAGGAGCAACGTCAGTTGAGAGCTGCAGCAGAGAAGGCCAAGGGAGGTGGAGATGGTGGTCATCACTGATAATCATTGTTGTTCCCCTTGCTTCTTCGACACAGCAAAAGGGGAACGGAAAATCATCGATTTTCTTGAATAAAACATCTGTATTTCATTTATTGTGAATGTTAAGTGCAAAAACATGTTTCTATAACTTCAAAATGGGAGTTTTGGTTCAAAAACAATGAGCTGTACGTTTGGCCTTTACATGGATGGATCTGTTGCATCTACCTCTGGCTTTGAAACGTGGTTTTGTTTCTTCACTTATTTGTGAAATTTCCTCGCTTTAAGAATATCTGATTTTGTATGGATACATAACATGCCATGTGTACAATGACAGTTCTAACCTTATGTCAATTTTTTTTTCATTATTTCAACTCAACGATCAAAATATTTGTAAAAAAAAGCACTTTTGCACTATTATGTCGGCAAGGGTCCAAATTACTCGCTCAAAATGAACCAAGTTGCAATTACTTGTGAATCATGAAGTTGTTCATGTTATTTCTCATACATCTATGATTTGTGGAGGGCCTCCTATAAGTTTTGTACTTTATTGTCTCAATAATTTGAATGAATTAGTATTAGATTATTTTATTCATTGTACAAGTAAATAAACCACCTTAATTCCCACCCCAATTGCTCACCATGTTTTTTTCCTTAAGAGTGCCATAATTTAAACCTTAAAAGTCATTATACATATCGGAATAAAATTTAAAAATAAATTCACATTTAGTATACACACCCCCACTATTCAATTATTATACCCTCTCTAAAAACTTGGTGACAAATAAAATGTTTGGTACGGTTGATAGGGTTCATCAGAGAAGTAGTTGTGTTTCTTCAATCATCCTTCTACTAGATAAAAAAAAAAAAGTAGTTGTGTTTGCTTGTTTCAACTAAACATATCTTTGAAAAATAAATACTATTGTTTAGTCATAATGACCGAACATTGTGCATATGTTCTCCTTCAAAACTGGGTCGAATAATGGCGCGGCGGAAAAAAAAAAATTCAGGGCAAATGCACCAAATAACTTTATTTAAAGCTGAGATATTTTAGGAAACATTTGCATTAATTTTTTCCTTTGATTTTTATTTATCTATTTTTTTTTTTGGATTTTTTTTTGTTCTAAGAATGAGTAGATTTTATATGAACATAATTTATGATATGAACTATTATTCAATTAACCATTATCTAATTCTTCTTGATACTTTTTGTCAAATACGTGATACTTTTGGTCAAATATAGTATTTTTTTCTAAAAAGTTTAATACTTTAAACTTAAATATTACAATAATGTAATTTTTATATTAATATACAAATAATTTAAAATAAAGAAAAAAATAATTGTTGTTGATATTCCTAAATAATAATATGATACCATCGATTAAAATTTTGATACTCCTAATAAGATTTTCAATGTTCTTAATCAAATATTTAATATTTTAAAATTTTCTAAATAGTTTTATGATAAATTTATTATAAACCATTTTTATATAAAATTTTATCTTTAAAAATTTAATACTCCTCTCGTCCCACATCAGCTTTTACATTTTCCTTTTCTGGTTTGTCTCACATTAGTTTTCACATTCCAAAAAGGAAACTCCTCCTTAAACTCCACCTCACAATATTCATATAATTATACAAAATGTCATTACTTTTTACACTCAATCCAACCACCTCTCTTACTTTAATAAAAAAAATTTACAAAATTATCCTTCAATACTCTACTCATTACACTTTTTCTTAAAATATGGGATTAGTTTGAAAACTAATGCAGGATGGAGGAGAGTAATATTTATGATTTTTGTGTGGAGTAAATATGATTATGATAAATGAAAAAGAAAAGTAGAGAAGTGAGGGTGAAAATTTTGATTTAATTGATATTTATATTGAGGTTAATCAAAATTAGTGTTTAAAAACAAATTAATGAGGTGTATACAAAGGAATCTCATCACGATTTTTTTTTTGGATAAGAGCATCGCCGCTAGATTTCAATGAAATCAGCAAATATTATTTTATAGTCGTGCATCTCTCTACATGCGATTCTGCCCCTATATTTTACATTCCGATATTGCCCTTCTCTTGCTCTTTGCCCATTAAAACCCTAATATCATCCAAGTCCTTCCCATCCGTATCGTCTCTAAGCCGCGCACCTGTCTATCTCCTCACGGTAAAGTTCAAATTTCAGTTCCAATCTAACGTTAATTGTTATTGTATAATATGTGGATGAAATAGTTTAATCTTATTCGCAACCCCTATTTAAAATTGTAAATAAATAAATTATCGATTTTGAGGTTTGTTCTGATGCCTAAGCGGTTGTGTTACATGTATATAAAGTTGAATTCGATTTTTCTCGATTAGGTTTAGTGAATTGATTTGGTTCTGATGATTTTCTAATTATAATTATGTTTCTGTAACATTTTTGTTAAATTTCTACCAAAAATTGCTTATTTACACCGGAATTCAAAATGTTAAAACCATTTTAAACTGTGTTGATTTTCTTAGCAAGAATGAGTCGCTCTAGCAGAACACTCTATGTTGGCAACCTTCCGGGCGATGTCCGTGAGCGCGAAGTGGAAGATCTGTTTTACAAGGTTATTTACATTAATGTTAATTGATTTTCATTTTTATCTACCTTTTCAAGTGAACACCGTTGTGAGTTATTTTTTGCAATATGTATGGTATCCTTGTCGTTTAATTTGTTGGATTTTGATTCACACACTTTGCTGTTATTATGACGTTCATGATGTGAACCTGTCCGTGCTTCAACTGTGTACTGAGTTGGCCAGAATTTTGCTGGGCAAGTAGCTACATGAAAAGGCCACTCTTCCTCTTCTATTGTCTCGTGTTTTGTGGGACAGTGGGTGTGTTTATGCTAATATTTGTTTCATTTCATGAAGATACTCCTCCAGCTGAGTTTTAAAAAGCAATGTTTTGTGATTTGTATTAAAGTGTGGCCAGTGCTATTGGTTTTCTAAAATTTATTTTTTCAAATATATTCAATATGTTAATTTTTGCTTAAGTTTCTTCTGCAAACCCTGGGAAAAATATACTCCAATTTCTTTCTAGTGTGTATGCTTCATGTCTTAGCTAATAAAAAAGCTCATGGATGAGGCTGAGAGTCTTAAAAAGAATGTATCAAAGAAAATTGATAATTTCTTATTGGACCTAAGTATGGGAGAAAAAGGGAAGGAGAGATGTGCTAGGAGTTTCAAAGAAGTTAAAGTTGTAGTGTTGAATAGATGGGTTGTGACTGCCACTTGTTTGAGAATAGTTGTATTTAAATAACTATTACAAATCTGTCAAAGACTCGCATATTAAAGATAATATATGTTTCATTATGTTAGATCTAGAATTTCATTCAAAAAAAAAAGGTTGGATCAATGTTTTTGTGGACTTCAAATTGAATTTCGAACTAGCATTACTTGACCTTAGCAACCAGGTAATCAGTGTTCGGCGTGGTCCTTCATAAGACTTGAACAGTTCCACAAATGCTGTCCGAATGAGATTATGAATGAAGTCTTCTCTTTAATAGTTTCAAAGTATTGTTCTTTAGTATCAATTTCACCTTTTTTTTTTGTTCAGTTTCTTACTTCAGAATGGGTCAGGACAGACTTAAAAGTTGCAGTATAAAACCTTTCTAGTGATATTATGAAATCTTATTTTTAATAGTTTCAGAGTATTGTCCTTTACTGCCCAATTTATTGACATTTTCCAATCCTGTTCCTACTTCAGTATGGGCCAATTGTGCATATTGATTTGAAAATTCCACCAAGGCCTCCTGGCTATGCTTTTGTTGAGGTATGTTTTGAGTTACTTTGGACTTTATTCTTTTTCTGTAGTTTTTTTTTTTAATTTTATTTTATCTCATGTTTAATGACAGTTTGAGGAGGCTCGTGATGCTGAAGATGCCATTCGAGGGCGTGATGGCTATGATTTTGATGGGCATCGCTTACGGGTGGAGTTGATGGTATAGTATTTACCTTTGGTTGATATCCAGCAACTTTGTTAAATTTACCTGTGATATGTGATTATACAGGTTGAGCTAGCGCATGGTGGGCGTGGAAACTCTTCATCGACGGATCGTCATAGCGGTGGTCGAGGTCCACGGGGTGGAGTTTCCAGGCGCTCAGAATACAGAGGTGGATGCATTATTGCATTTGTGAATGTCATGTGGTTTTCAAGATTTTTTTAACACTTCTGCAATTACTTCATTTTGCTTTATTGTTCAGTTATGGTCAATGGTTTGCCTCAGTCTGCTTCGTGGCAAGATCTCAAAGTAAGTATAGTTCTTGCTGTTCAATGTTGGTCTGCAGTTTTATAAAATACCTTGTCTATATTCTTATAATCTTGTGCTTCCCATCTAGGATCATATGCGTCGGGCTGGGGATGTTTGCTTCTCACAAGTTTTCCATGAGGGAAGTGGTAAGCTTTCTCTTTTTATATATGTGGATGGATGGATCAATTAATACACATTATATATGTTCATGATATTATCTATTATGAGTTCATTATGTTTTCCAGCACATTTCTCCTGGGATTTTTAGTTTGTTTCCTGATCTCTCTGCAATGTTGGTGTCATTATGGGTGGATGCTGGTTCTGTTATATTGTGCCTTCATATATTCTCTGTTTGTTGCTTGTCGTGGCGTATGGTTAAAAGGTGTATGCCTTCTTTTCCTGCAGGAAAGACAGGGATAGTGGACTACACAAACTATGACGATATGAAATATGCTGTAAAGTTACTCTTTTCCTTCTTGTGAATTTTTATGTTTCTTGAAACTAAAATAAGTGAGATTGCTACTATCCATTTGTTTTTCTGCTTGGTTGAGCTAGAGCATCCATTCGGACTTTCTAAGTTATTTAATGATTTCCTCTTTTTCCCTTGTAGATCAAGAAGCTCGATGGTTCTGAGTTTCGTAATGCTTTCTCACGGTCCAGAGTACATGTATGATTTAACGGTTAAGTGTATCTGTGTTTTCTTTTTAAATCGACCTTTGTATTGCAATTTCTTTACCTTTTTTTAACAATGTTTATTCATCTCTGTTAGGTCAAGGAATATGATTCCAGCCGCTCTAGAAGCCGAAGCCGTAGTCGCAGCCGCAGCCGAAGCCCTGCATACTCAAAAGGAAGGAGCAATGGTAAAAGCAGAAGCAGAAGTCCAAGCAACAGTAGAAGCAGGAGCAGAAGGTTGAATGTTGTGAGATAATACATGTTTTTATATTTGTTTCATGGTATTGTGTTCTAAGACCATTGTGTATTTGATGAATCTCCTTGCAGCAAGTCACCTAAAGGAAAATCGTCCCGCCGCTCAAGATCTCGTTCAAGATCTGTATCTTCTCGGTCTCGTTCTGCATCCAAAGAACGATCAAGGTAAAGTATTTTGTTCTTTGTTTGGTTCACAGACCAGGCGGGTCCTCATTTTTCTTTTCAATTATCTGTGGGTAGGCAAAGAAGCAAACTTGAATTACTAATAACCTGTACCAGTTTTGCCATAGACACTTTATTTTTTATTATACTATAGATAACCTTATATCATGGCTAATGCTCGAGAGCGTGACATGCCAACTGTTTTAACCGGACAAAACATAGGTTGTCCAGCTCAATTGCAGCCCATGCTGGAGTCAGAAAGTGTCTGCTCTCTTTCTCCTTCACCTTCCACTTCCAACCCTCCCCTTTCACTCGTCTATTATGCTTTCAGTGTGGTGTTAAAGAAAATGTATAGAGTGTCGAAGAATCGTATCCTCTTTTTCTTCTTCACACATGGAATTACCTTCTTTGTTGTTTTTAGATATGGATATATGCTCGATCTGGGGATTGCATATTAGGATCTTGTTTGGTGGATATTGATTCGGTTGGCTACAACTCTTTTGGTTGTGGAGGTATGATGTTTTATGGATGGTAACTTTGGAATCCTTCTCGATGTCTCTGTTCTAATGAGCATCGCAAATCTCAAATGGGTGCTAGATTGGGAACATGAAGATGGATTACTATTGGGAGGCTGGACAGTGAACTAATTGGCATTTGAATAAGAGAACACCTTTTGCTGTGGAAACGTTTTAACTATCTCCAATGCTGAGTGTTAATTGATTCTTTTGGTGTCTTTGCTTATTGGTCTTTCAATACCAAGGTTCCGCTTTCTTCTTTGATTAGGTTGCTTGCTTGGGTGGAATTCATTTTTTTCCTTTGGCTTCATTTTGTTCTAAAATCTAACTGTTAATGTTCCTCTTATCCAATTTGGTCACGGTCACTCTGACGTGGAAGTGGCAACAAGGCTCTTGGATCAAAGTTGTTAAGAGAGACAAGTCGATATTAAACTGGGTTTTTGTGGAACTTTTGCAGATCTCCTTCAAGATCCAGATCCCGAAACCTTCTGTAAGTATAGTCATTTATTAATCAGTGAATGCTTTGTCTGTTTTTGCTTTTCTGATTGAATATAGATATGGTGTTACCGTTTTGAAATGTGGTGGGCATTTGATACTATTTCTGCCCCCAGTATGCTTTATACTTGCCTCTTCCTTTTGTTTTGACAAATTTCAGCGCCAGAAACACGCTAGTATGAGTCCAAAAACGTAGTTTAAGCAGAAGTCGAAGCCGTAGTAAGAGCAAGAGCAAGAGCCCAAGCAAGAGCCGAAGCAGGAGTCTCTCCAGGTTCACTTTCTCTCTCCCATCTCCGTACATATGGTAGCCATTAGTTGACTTCCTTGATGTTGATTGTCTTTTCTTGTTTCTTTTAAAAGGTGAATTCAGCTTGTTTGATGAAAGGACAGATTGTATCACCCCTCGCTAGTTAATCATGTTTTAGTCTTTCCAGTGGAATGAAAGGAACTACATTGTGCTGAACATCTGTTTGTCCTGAATGCTGGATTTCGTATTTTGTTTGTGCTGTCTAGGGATAATTGCATATTCTATTTTGAATGTTTCTGCAGGATCTAGTAAAACTTCAGTGTCTATCCATTCTGTAACCATATTTGGCCTGTTTACTACGACTTAAGTACTGGTTATTCCCTCTCGAATCTCCTTTTCTGAAAGTCTTGACCATGCATGCAGTAGTGGATCCAGGATTTATCCATTGGGGGCTATAGTAGAAAACTAAATACATATATTAACATAATTATATATATACACACACATGTATATATATATATATATATTGCAGCTCAAAATTTAGGGGGCTATAGTCCCCTAGCCCCCTCTCTATCCGCCCATGCATGCATGTGTTTCTTACGTCTGATGGTGTCATTGGCGTTGTGCTATAATACCAGATTATAATTCTGTCATTCCAATCAGTTGGATTAGATCTTATGGAGTTCAAATCCAATGATCAATCCTTTGGTTGCCTCGTGTTTTACGGAACCCAGAGGTGTCTTTATTTCATTGTATTGTACTTCACTCATGAATTTCATCTGTATTTGGCCTCATGTGTTGGTTTTGTGTTAAATATGAAAGGAAAGGAAAATTGAATTGAGAAAGAGGGAGAAAATATGAAGAGAGAGAGAGAGAGAGAGAGATTAGAGGCTGAAAATTCCTTCTGCTTGCTTCATTTTCTCTTCTCTAGTTAAACCACTCTAAAATGGTAATGGGAATCCCAACAGAAATAAGATAACTACTGGGCTGGATCCCATGATAATAAAATAAATCAATTATCAATTGGAAGATAAAGAGCCCAAGTTGATGATAGTTCCAAATACATTTTGTCACATCACAAGACGTTTCTGTGGGAGCAACAGATAATTGAAAGAATGCATAATTATAACAAGTCAAACTTTGTGGGCATTTAAATGAGGGAATGTTGAATTTGCAGAAGCTATATTCGGCAGTCAGTGGGTTTAAAAGTAGTTGTTGGGACAGGCACATGGACTTATGGTCCTTTGTGTCTTCTGTCAACTTGAATCTTGATGGCGACCATTGTTTTTTGAGTATGTGGTTCATATCATTGTATCAAACTTTATTTTACGTAGGGGTGGCTTTTAACGCGTCCTCTCGTCTCTAAGGTCCTTTTCAAATTATCAACACAAATGAATTAAATTCATATTCGGCTCTAAGTTCGAATTTTTATATAAGACCATATTAAATTATTATTTACTCATTGCGTCTCTTTCCAAAAAAGAGAGTTAAGAATACATCTTAAGAGTGGGGATAGTATTAAGAAATCAACAAAAATAAAATAAATCCATCATTTCTCTAAATTCAAGCGGGCAATTTGCATTCCAATAAATTACAATCACCAAGGTTGGTCCAACTAATATTTTGACCTGAGTACATTAAAGTATGACCATTTTCTTTAATTTTGAAACATGAGAGAATAAAACTCGACTTCAATTAAAATCACAAAATTTTTTATGTCCTATTATTTCCTCGTGTGACTATTTAATTAACAATAATGAATATATAAAATATATATTCCAATTATTTAACTTTCTTGCTATAATGTCTCACTTATCAATTATCATATGGTATGTGTGGATGATGATGGCCTTAGTTCACAGTCAAAGTTAAATGTCGTACTTTGGTGTGTAGGTGAGATTACACTTTCACCGATAAAGATAAACCCGTGAACAAGAGGAGGTTAACTCCAATTCGAATTGTGTTTTCAAACAATCACTAATCTCATTTACAAGAGAGATAGCTTCCTAGTACTATCTCAAACTAAAAATAATTCCAAAATAAATAAATATTACTCTCATGCCCCTTACATTCTATTCTCACTACACTTTATTCTCATACAAGTCAACAAAATTAATTTTTCTTATTTTCTCGCGCCACAAAAAAAAAGTGAAAAAATACGTGGAACGGAGGTTTAATAAATTAATAATAATAATATCACTGATGTAATTCGTCAACATGAGACGTCAATAAAATCATTTTAAATTATATCGTGTTCCTCATTAAATTAATACACATTTTATATAAAAGATGACTCAAACGGAATGGTTGGAGTTGTCAATAAATAAATTACATAATTCGATTATGTTTATATAAGAATTTCATGATTTCAGAAAAACTTATATGTGACGTCTCATACTTGTTACGGTTTTCACCTCTTAGATGAATATTAAATATATTAACAGAGGTATCAAATATATATATGAGAGTATAAAATGCATGAGTATCAAATATGTGAGTAAAAATATAGTATCAACATGAATATAAAATTTGTGAGAAGATATATTAAATATATGAATAGAGGTACTAAATATATAAGATGGGTCATAGGTGATCTCAACCAATAGTGTTTTTATTATATACTCCCTCGTCCCTATTTTAAATCTTTCAAAATTCAAATGAGATATTTTATTTTTATATTCAAAATAGCAAAATAATAACTCTACTTTCTAGAACTAAACCTCTCCAAATATCACTTATTTACACCTAATGTTACTCTTACCCACTCTATTATCTCGAATTAAAACAACCTTCCTCCAATAAAATTGAAATAATCTATTTACCCTCAACTTTATATTTTTTTAATACTAATAAATAATTTTTTATTAAAATATGAGCAAATAAAAATAGTACGAAGGTAATATTTCAAAAGAACGTGGTCAACTAATATAGGGCAAGTTGTCTATCCTATTAATATTATCACGGATACTGATATTTATATTGTGTGAACTCTCTAAAAACACAAATTATCCAGTAAAATCCAGTATAAAATTAATATGATTATATATATTATATATATATATATATAATATCATTGTATTTATAAATTAATATTATAATATAATATTATGATATTAATTTTATATTACGGATAATTTTATCGAAAAATAATTTTTCTAAAAATGAAAATATTGTGAGGAAAATGAAACCCACATCATTTTTTCTGTTCTTACATCATTTTGAGAGAAGATGTCAATAGTTGTATTTCTTGGATTCGTTATTCTACAAAAAAAAAAAAAAAAAAAAAAAAAAACGTCTTTTTACAACCTCCACATAAATACTGATATGCCAGGGAGTTTGCAATCTGAGTCCCTATATTATACTGAAATTGCAAACCGTACCTAAACCAAAAATATATTGCATATTCGACTCCATTTATACAGGCCACGGCCACCGTAACCTCTGCTCCCTTGTCTGCAACCGTTAATTTCAATTTTCGTCTCACCAAAATCTCATTCTCTCCATTTCATTTTCTGATATTAACTGAGAAATTGATGAATATTTGATTCGGAACTGCGCATTTCTGGTGATAATTTCGAGAGTTTCAGTTCTTCGATCTGTAAAAATGGCGGAAAGCGTTTTCTCGAAGCTTTCAGATGATGTAATCCTCAACATACTCGATAAACTGGATGAAGATCCCCGAAACTGGGCCAGGATCGCCTGCGTCTCGCCGAAATTCTCCTCTTTAATCCGGAACGTCTGTTGCAAAACGAAATGCTGTCAATCGATCCCCGCCGTCGTCTCCGAACTCCATCCCTCCTCCGCCGCCGGGACGGAGGCGTCCGATATCTGGTCCTCACTTTACAAGGTTAGTGTCTCCTGCCCTGGCCTGCTCCACTCCGGCGTCCTCCTCGAAAACTCAGATTTCGGGCTCGAACGCGAACTCGGGCCGAATGAGAATTACCACGGGAACAGACTTTCCCGGCCCGATGTAACTGCTTCGTCGAGTAATCGTGATCATGAGCCCGCTGTTTCCGTGCCCGACTCCGTGTGGTCTTTGTATGATGATTTGTTATTCGACACCTTGTACACCGATTCCGAAACGCTGTCGTTAGGGCCAGATGAAAAGCCCGAGCTTCAGCCCGAAGTATCAGATGTCGAAAACGAGAAGCCCGATTTCCCTGTTTGTAAAAGGAGGAAAATTTGTAGGCCGAATAGATCGCATTTGGCGTCAGGGATTTGGAATTTGAGCCGAGAGCAAGGCAATAAACTGCTTGCAAGCAGATTTAAGGGGGATTGTTTGTACATTTGTGATTGGCCCGGATGTGTTCATGTCGAGGAGAAGCGAAACTACATGTTATTCAGAGGGATTTTCAAGAATTTCAAGCAATCGAGGGTTTGGAGAACGATTAATGATGGAAGTAGGAGCAAGATTGATATAAATTGTGCATATTGCTCTTCAAAACAGACATGGGATTTGCATTCTTCCTTCTGTTTGAGGCGATATTTCGGCTTCCATGATGATGGAGAACCTGTGGTTCGAGCTTACGTCTGCGAAAACGGCCATGTTTCCGGAGCTTGGACCGATTGGCCTTTGTACACTTGAAGCTAAAATCTGCTCAATCATGGGTAACAACTTGCTTTGATTCTTGTTTTCTTCAACTTCTGCTTTATGCTGTTCATATATTGACTCTCCATGTTTGTTTGTCTTGTGAATTTATTGATATTATGGGCTGCTAATTACTGATTCTGTATTTGTAATAGAAGATTGGTTTGATTTGAACATTATGTTATATATTCATGATTTAGTTCTTGACAAGAACCTGGAATTGTCTCATTTAATCTTGACATTGTGGCCTCTTTTGATTCTTGTTTCCCTGAACTTTATTTTTAATTCTTGTTTGATGATCTAGCAAATATTGCAATCCAATCAAAACTTAAATTAAACTAATCAATCAAAACTACTCAATGATCCAACTTAAAATTGTTAAGCTAGATCAATCTAAGGAACAATGATTCGATTGGCCTCATCTATGTTCTTCAATTCAATTAATGTTCTCTGTAAGTAGAGTCAAAAGTTTCGTTTATTCTGTTTCCTAAGGTGAATGTTCCATAGATTGAAATTCGATACCAAATAGTCCAATATCATCTATCATCACTCAAAATATAAAATGATAGGGAAGAAGGAGACGTAGATTATAGTTGTCTTTTCTGTCCTCCAACTCCAAGGCATTCGTCTCCATGGTTTTAGACAAAACTGCCAAAGCTATGGGAGGGGGTGTTATATAGCATGTAGGAACTCACTGAATTCAACATTTTATCATTCCCTTCATATTTGTGCTGATAATTTAGGGGGTGCTAGGTTTGAGAATTCGCTTTATAATCCTCCTCCTCAAAGTATTCCCCTATGCCACAATCAACAACCTTTTTATTGTCCCTCTTTTCCAAAATTAGAGCACAACATTATTCGGGCGTAGTGAAAAAATAGATTTTCATTCTCATTCCCATTGTCGAAGCAAGGTACCCCTTAGTCTGCCATCTGCATGCTCATGGTGATAATTTAGTCTGCCATCCCGTTTCCTAATCATGGGAATGATGATTCTGTTATATTAGGAAACTATGAATCATGCATCATCTCCACTTCGTTGCTCTTCAGACAACCTTCTAATGTTGGGCAAAAACTTCTATGCATGCAACTAATGTAATTTTGACCGATTTTACAAAAAATTGAAATATATAATGAGAGTATAGGTCATATGAAGAAAAATATTAGTTCATACAAAATATAATATTAAATTTGTAGGTTGAACAATATTACTAGTTTCGACCGTTTGGGAAATTAATGCCACTCTTAATGTTGTTCTATCTTTTTGTTGTTGGTTGCAAATCGTTTTCCTTAATCCTCTTCATTCTTGTTTCCTTCCTCTCCAATGAACTTGTTCTCTAATCATTGCAACTGAAATTAGAAATCTATGAATTCAGATGGTCTTTCTTGTTTATAGATTGCGTTTTTGTTGGCCATATTGAATTGATTCTTCGTTTGAACAAGTGATTTAAATTGGTTTTTGTTGGAAAAATCTAAAGTAAGCAGGAAGCTACAAACATTTGTTAAATAGTCAGTTTTTGTTACAGAAATCTCATGGTTACCACTAAAAATAGAATTTATGTTAAGTTGTATTAATGTTTAAAATATGAGGTTAGAATAATTACAGAAATCTCATGGTTATCACTAAAAATATGAGGTTGGAATTTATGTGAAGGTTGTAATGTATAAATGATTATACGTTGGTGTAGGTTTGTCTCAGAATTAATTTAAATTTAATCACTTGAAAAGAGTTTGAAATAACGTACAAACATATTTGTGCATATGTCAATATCTAAAATTCATGCAAATTAATGTATACCCAACTTAATTTTTCTCTATTATAATTTGACCAGAAATGAATTGCTCCACCAATTTTTAGTTTATCAAGTTTGAGGTAATTTTCATGGTGCAAGTTTGCACGCAAGACTTCCTTACATAACATAACATAATTTTTGTTAATAAAAATATGCTAGTTCAAATTGTTGAAGATGACCGTTGATAACAATTTTATTTGTCGCTTTTCTTTTTCTTCCGAAGTAGTGACCCTTTTACTCTATTTCTCTCTTTGTAAATAATACTCCATCCACTAAAAATATGTTCATTTGATTTTAACAGGTTTTAAAAAATATAGATAAAGTAGATAAAATAAGAGTATTTTGAAATATTGTGTGATCCATTTATGAGCTAAGTGGTTGTTTATGATTATAAAGTCAATAGTATGTGAAAGAAATAAGTGATGTTGAATGGTGAAACAAAATAAATTATTGAAAAAAATAATGTGAGCATACTTGTACTCTTGTGGATAGAGAGTATTAATTAACAAAGTCTCTGTATTAAAAGTTTCACATGAAACTGCTCTAGTAGTATTTATTATTTAATTAAAATGTATTAGTTATCTAATGATGGCTCAGATAAGATCAGCTCTCTATAATTTATACTGAAAAACATAATTATATTCGGTGATTTAACTGTAGCAAAGAAAAAAGCTGCAAATTAATTTGTGAGATATAGGTGGAATAACTAATACTTCATGATAAACATTTGAAGCGACCATTAATCAATTAATTGTTGATTGTCTCACAAATCTCATTTTATCGCATTAATTGTTGATTGTCTCACAAATCTCATTTTGTCAAATGGTTCTAAAATTATTATTATATTTTAATAAATTGTCATCACTTATAATGTGAAATGTATCACTTTTTCAATTTTTATTTTAAAAATTTTAAAATGATACATTTACATACATTTTTCTAAAATTGATAGTACAATTTAGTATAAAATTGATAAAATTTCCTATAAAAACGTGATAAAATTTTATTAAAAATTGGACTTATTTACTCATTGTTGATATATGATTGTAAATTATATAAAACAATGTATTCCACATTTACTCCAAAGATATACCTATATGTTCTTTATGAGTATTATTTTTAGACCAAGTTTTATGCGTTTCTGTATTCTCACGGTATTTTACTTTTCAATTTCATTTAATTTTTTACACTTTCAATCAAATATTTAATATTTTAAATGTTATTTTTTAAAATTAATATATTAAATTTAAATATTATTATACTATGTTTTTTTATATTAAATATGTATAGTTTAAATAGTAAAAATATAAATTTGTTGTTTGATATTCCTAAAAATAATATGATATCACTTGACCCTAATTCTTAATACTCTTGATGATATTCTTAATACTTTTGATCAAATATTTGATACTTTAAATTTTTCAAAAATGGTAACAACGTGTATACGAAACATAAAAAATCTACTCTTATTTTTTTTTAACTTGAATACTACTTTTCATTTAAAAATTATCAAATTTTTCGCATAAAATACATTATTATTATTATGTATTACTACCTTCCCAGATCGTGTTTTCACATTGACTTTTAAACGGTTTTGTGTGACAATTATTTCATAATAATATGTGTACAAAAATTGTTTTATATGAATGGTATGTTAGTTTACCTTATTAACTATCATACCATTCATATAAAATAACTTTGTACACATATTACTATGAAATAATTCTCACACAAAACCGTTGAAAAGTCAACCGTGAAATCGATCTGGGACAGAGGGAGTATAATTTTTGAAATGTAAATCTTTAAATTTAAAAACTACCATTTTTACTTAAATATTATCACGTTTTGTATTTTCAATATAAATTTAAATTAAAAAACTAGCATTTTTCACTTAACATTACAATTTATCAATTCTATACTTTTTTTTATAACTCGGTATCCGGCCCAAGGACCGAATACTACTTTTCATTTAAAAATTATCAAATTTTTTCGCATAAAATACATTATTATTATGTATTATAATTTTTGAAATGTAAATCTTTAAATTTAAAAACTACCATTTTTCACTTAACATTACAATTTAGGGGCTTTCTTAGGTCGGTCAGTGTCGCCCGACTAACATTAGTCGGAGTTTTTTTGAGTCATCGATCTAAAATTCAATGGTTTAAAATTGATGACCTGCTACCTGCACTAAGCGTCGCACTAGTCATCGCTTTATGTCGAATAGTCAGCCCGCACTTTTATGATTTAATTTAATTTTTTTAAAAAATGAGAATATCTCTCACACATGTTCCACATTCCACCCTGCTTTATAATTTAATTTAATAATTTGATTTTTAAAATAAAAATCATCTTTATGCTACATCATCGCTTTCTCCATTGAAATTAACTTCGTGTTATACCATCGTCTTCTCCATTGAAAATCATCTCCTTACACGCTCCATTCTGTGAAACTAACTGCCTACACCATTGTCTTCAACTTTCGCTCCACCATAATTTAATTTAATAATTTGATTTTTAAAATGAAAATCATCTTTCTCGCTACATCATCGCTTTCTCCATTGAAATTAACTTCCTTACACCATCGCCTTCTCCATTGAAAATCATCTCCTTACACGTTCCATTATGTGAAACTAACTTCTCGCTTCACACCATTGTCTTCAACTTTCGCTCCACCATTCTCGTGAAAATTTTCATTCTTTGAAACTAACTTCCGTAAAATTCACAATTCAATGTTGATCTCTCAATCAAACTAAAATCAAGAACAAGAGTTTAATTAGTTCTACAATTGAGCAAGAATTAGCGTGTGTGGTCAGTAATTTTACAAAATTCAGTAGGATTTGCACCATGTTTGAATACAAATTTTGAATTTTTTATTTCGTCATACTTTTAGTTTTTGCTCAAAATTGCAAAACTATTGAACAATTTTTTTTTTTTTTTTTAACAAGAGAACTATTGAACAATTAATGTGAAATAATTTTATCCTAGTAGACATATTTTATAATAATAATCAAAGAATTTAGAGATTAACTTAAAAATAATTTTGATCGAATAGGCAATCGCCATTGATACATATAAGCATGTCACCGACACCTTATCAATGGTAAAAAATGTCAAGAACATCGAATAATTATCAATGGTAAAAATAATACCATGTCAATCAGATCTAGAGAAATGTCAAGAACATCGAATAATAAAAATATTAAGATGGTAGACTTGAAAAGATAATTTAAAGATGAAATGGATGTTAATGTTTCACCCGAAATTATTGAATGGTTGATAAAATTTGACTATGCATGACTTTTAGTATACTTCACCCAATAAATCATCTAGAACATTCATTGCAAAGATTGTTGATTGTATTTTTATTACTTCCAATAATCATCCAATGCGAATGAAAAATGGATATTGTAAATTACCATAAAATATTATTTTTTATATGTAATTTTAAATTATACTCCAAATTAATAAGGGCACACATTTTTTTTTAAAAAAAAGTGTGATGAGTGGAATATTGAGAGAAAATTTTGTATACTTTTATTATTCTTTTTGCAAAGTTACACTTTTATTATTAAAGAAAAAAATGGTTGGATTGAGAGTGAAGTTTAAGAAGGAGTTTCCTTTTAAGATTTTGTGTAAATATGTGAATATTGTAAGGGTGAAGTTTAGGAAGGGGTTTGTTTTTTTAGGAATGTGAAATTAATGTGGGATAAACAAAAAAGGAAAGTGTGAAATTAATATGAGAATGTAGGGAGTATTAATAATTTTATTAAAATATATTAATAATATTATTTAATAAAAATATTCAATACAATTTTGAGTTATACAATATAAACAAGAACCACCCCAAATTAGCATTGCACAAACATTAGGTGATTTAGGAAATTTTATGGCATGCCCTGAAAATGATGATGAGTCACCCTAAGTAGTGGATGTTGGATTTGTTGAGTCAATGATTGATCTTTATTTCTTATTATAGTTGCAAATTTGACCATAACTTTTGTGGTAACGATATGAAATGTCGCTTTGATATATTTTTGTGATTGCAAGCTCGTGAATTAACTTTACACATTCATTTATTGTGTTTTAACAATTTTGGATCATTGCAAGGTTGACAAATCAATAATTTTCATATATTAGTGGTCATAACGATGTCCACATCGCTATAATGTTGCTCAAAACATCACGTATTTTGTTATAAACGCCATACAATTTGTTATTTTGTTTTCTAATATTTTAAAGTCTTTATTTATGTTTTATCCTTCTAATATTTTAAAGTCTTTATTTATATTTTATCCACATTTTTTTATGTTAATCATAGCAACGAGCATGTGAATTCAAACACATTTTAAAACTTTTTGTAAACAATTAATTACTTTTACTGAAAAATATTAATTATATATAGTTAATAGTGTATGTGAATTCAAACACATTTTTAAACTTTTTCGTGAACAATTAATTACTTTTACCGAAAAAATATTAATTATATATTGTTAATAGTGTATAATTGCTCTCAGCTTGTCAATATATGTTTTGTCCAATTCAACCCAGCTTTCATGTGTGTGTGTTTCATTCTAAATTATAATCTCTATACAATGTTTAAAATCTCGTGACGGAAGTCTAAAACCAATATAAGTCGAAAGACAATTAAAGATTATTAATCAAATTCCCAATAATAAAAATAAAAGCTAAAAATGAGATAGGTATGTAAACCTCCCCACCAAAAACCCAATCAACCTAAACTATGGGTCAACTTCTATCACTAGCTACGATCATATATATATATATATATATATATATATATATATATATATATATATATATAGTGGATATCAAAGACCGCTATATTTTTTTATAACTTCTGCATCCTGCCCAAGGGCCGACTAATCCGGGGACCAATTCCACCGCCCACTAGCGGGGCCCCACTTAAAGCCGCAGCATGGACTAGCCCATCTCGTGGATTGTTTGCACTCCAATGAGTTTCGAACCTCGAGACCTATAGAGCATCACACTCCTAAGCCTCAAGCCCTCACCACTAGGCCAACCCCTCGGGATGAACGGGATTCTCTGCTAATAAACTGAAAATAAATTTAGTTAATTTTAATAGAATTCCGTCTCATAAAACATAATGCGTGAAATAATCCCACGCAAGTTATCTCAACTATGTGTGTTTTTTCTTAATTTTTTATTGGGCAAATGGTGACTCGAATTATGACTTTTAGACCATAGTTAGTATAACTCTAACCACTTGGTCATCTCAACTAAAGGTGTCCAACGGTTCGAAACCGCCGGTTTCAATTTTCAAAAATTCGAATCAAAATCGAACCGCCGATTTCAAGGTTACAATTACAATTTTCGAATTGATTGTTCCGATTTTGAATCGGCTTGGTTTTTCGCTTTTATAGACAAAATTTTTAAAAATAATCCAACTGACACGTGATCTCAACCGTTGATTTCAAAATTCATTTTTTTAAAAAATAATAAAAAAGCGCCATTTCGATTAAACCTGCCGGTTTACGGTTTTAAAATTATGTAAATCGAAATCGAACCGTAGTTATGTCGATTTCGGTTCAATTTATAGATTGAAACTGGCAAACCATCTAACCGCCGGTTCGGTTTTTTATTTTTTATTTTTTGAAATGTCTAACATCAACTATGTGGTTGAATTGAGGTGATTGTCTGATTGATATGTTCAAATTAGATTTTTGAAGATTTATTTAAATCAAACTATATTGGAAAAATGAGTTAGTGCACTATGCATTAATTGTAAGTTGCAACTGAACACTGACATCAAATATGTGGATTAATATAACTAAAACATGGAGACTAATATAATTGAAACATGCAAACTAGATTAGACTAGATAAAATAAAATGTACAAACTAATATAATTAAAACATGCAAAAGCACATGAGACTTGGGTGATATTCTTTTGGAGTTTAAATGATTTTTAAAAACTGCTTTTTTAATATAGGAGTTTTGAAATCTGATAAAAAATAATGAGTTTGTTTGTTTTTATTTTTGAGTAGGGTGAGATTTAACTTTATGTTTTTTTTTTTGACGGAAGATTTAACTTTATGTTTTTTTGATGAAGGAGATTCAACTTTATGTTAAATCAATGTGTAAGAGTAAATGAAGTTATATTATTATATTATTGTTGTAGTATAATTAAAATAATTGAATGACATGAAATTATAATTTAAATATATTAAAATATAAGGAGAGAGAATTGATATATTACGAAGTGTAATGATATGTTTAAAGGTGTTATAGTGATGGTTTTTAAAATTAATTTTTAAAATCTTAAATTAAAATTAATTTTAAATTTCAAAATCGAAAGTCTGAATTTAACATCACTTTGTTGTTTGAAGTTTTTATTTTGAAAAGAAAACTATATCTGGGATTAAGTATTATTCTATGGGCTAATCTGATTTGAACGATTTAATACTTTTACACATTATTTTTAATTAATTGAATCAAATTTGTATCGAGTTTCACATTTTTACTAAATAAGAAATAGTGGCTATTCTTTCAAAAAAAAAAAAAAACAAATATCACCGAGTAAAAGTCTCGCAAATAATTGTTTTTTGGACTCAGATGTGATGGGTAAGTTCAAGTATCTTGTGCAGCTTTATTTAGTAAAAGACAAAATTGCCCATTTGTCTTAGAATTGACTTTTTTAGGAAATTAATATTCAAATATTACATTCATTTCACTTAGCATTTGATTACTCAATCTATGTAGCCTCTATTTATTGTTGATAAATATCTATATGAGCTAAATAAAACATTTTATAAAAATTCATGTCTTATATATACCAGGTATATTACATCCTACAATTTAAATATATTTTTAAATTATAATCTCTTCTCCTATGATTTTTCATAGGGAGAAGGTGACACACTTGTTAAAAAATGAGAGTAAGTGTAGGAGAGAGAATAAAGTATAAGAATATTTTGGGTGGTTCAATGAGATAAAATGTAGGAGAAAGAATAAAGTAAAATAAAATAAAAGTGATATTTTTGAAATTTAAATAGTATTGTGAGGGTGTAGTTTATGGAGGATATTCCATTTTAAGGATGTGAAAGTAATTGTGCGACAAATGAAAAATGAAAGTATTCGTGGGACAAAGGGAATATCAATTATTTTTATTAAATAGTTACAGCTTATTTAATCGTTGTTGTTCAAGAAAATAACTACACTTGAATTGTGCGTTACTTGAGATTGTGCAAGAGATTATATATATAATTATATAATTTTTTAAAAAATAAAAATTGAACCAAACACCATCATAAGAATTATAAAAACACAATTTTTGTGAAGTAAGTGTTGTGTGAGAACGTCTCACGAATCTCGTCAATTTTTAATAAAATTTTATTACTTTTATACTAAATTGTGTCACTTTTAAAAAATGTATGTAAAATGTACATTTAACTCAAACATTTAAAAGTGATACTGATGGAGATGAAGATGAAAAGTCTGCATTTAAGTCTTATTTATTCATTTTGCTAAATTTATGTATTTTAATATACGAAGAGTCATTAATGGAGATGAAGATCATGCCGATTCGAGGGCGAATCGTTCCAAGAGGGGGAGAATGATGGAGATGAAGATGAAAAGTCTGCATTTAAGTCTTATTTATTCATTTTGCTAAATTTATGTATTTTAATATACGAAGAGTCATTCAAATTAGTATTTAAATGCTTCTTGGATTGTAAATAATATTCGGTTGATAGATAAATTAAAATATTTGAGGTTATTCCTCTTGAGACGTGTTCGTCTCTGCCTTGTTTACATTCTCCGGGTATTCTCGTAATCAACGGAGTTTTGTAATTATTCTTACGCTCTCGCCGCATCGATACACTATGTATTAACTAAATGTACAATTTTACAAAAATATATGTAAAATGTATCATTTTAAGATAAAAATTAAAAGTGATACACTTTAGTAATAATAATTTATTAAAAAATATTAATAATTTATTAATTAAAAAATAATAATAATTTTACAACAATGACATGCATAAGACGGCGGTGTTACAATTTTTTGCACAAGTGCTATTTGCACATTGATGTGATATCTTTGGAATGAAAACTCACAATTTTCTTTTAAGATATGTGACACAGATGGAAGTAATGGAAGTGATACAAAATAATTTTTTTTTCTTTTGAGATTCTAAAATTTTGTTATGAGTGTGGTGAAATCACGTGAATTGTGGGGGAAAAAATAGTATTATTTCCCATCAAACCTCGTTGTTATTTCATTTCATTCCTATCCGAATTCAACTTTTTCCCATCAAACCTCAAAGTTGTTATTTCATTTCATTTCCATCCGAATTCGGTTTTTTTCCTTTGCGTGAGCTAACAACATTTATTCACTACTTATAACACAACACAAAACTTACAAATGACTACATTAATTCAATACTTATTCACTAGCATTTTTTTATAACTTCTCAATTAGCAAATTTCTTTTACGTTTTCAATTTGAAATGAGTTCTTATTATGATGCCGATTATGTATCCGAGGATGTCACGAATGATTTATTAACTCCGGCCGGGGTATAAAAGAAAAGGAAGCAAAGAAGTCATATGTTAAGTGGATTGCGGGTATGCGAAATATCACTTTAGCCATTCGTGGATTCTAAACTACATAAGTTAAGATATGTATGTAGTCAAGGTGGACAATATAGGCCTTCTTAAAAAATCAAAAATGAAAGAAACACGAGCACACAAAGAAATTCTTGTGAATTTTGTTTAGTTGCTAGGAATATGATACCAATCAAGATCTTTGACGCATCAATGTTTTGAGCGGGACACACAATCACCCCTTCTCGGAATTTGCAGAGGGTTCGAGACCTGGGTACCTTAACACCCAACCAATTTAAAGAGATACAACGACAATAAATGCTTCATATAAGTCCACGCAACATGTTGACAGATATAAAGAGGCGCAATCCAACTAGTGTTACGAATATTAAGAGGGTGAACAATACCATCAACAACATAAGGAGTCAAAACCGGAATGACATACCCCCATGCAAAACTACTTCCACCTACCGCAAATGCGAAATTACAGTAAAAATATTAGTACACTTTATATTTTAAAATATTTATTTCACATATAGAAGGGATTCACAAATATAAGAGATAAAATATTATTATTATTATTATTATTATTATTTTAATATATTGTCAGCAATTAGTATAATTATTATTATTTTATTTTTTTAATTTTTTAATAATGTATATTAAAAAAATCATATTAATATATATGTATATAATTTTTAATTTAAATATATATAATATATATAAATAATTTCTAATTTAAAAATTAAAAAAATTGGTACAACATGTAATATTTTAGTAAAAATATATGTAGGAAGAGAGAAAGTGATTTATTGAAAAAAGAGTGGTACTGACTTAGCCCACTTGGTACCGCATTGATACCATAGTGGGTTAGCGATACCTAAAAGGAAGAGAGACTATATTTATCGATACAAAATCACAAAAAAGAAAAAAAAAAAAGAAGAGGGTGTGGCGGTAACAAAGTGGTACCGAACCACTCCTCGATTTTGTTAATAATGAAGTTCTCTTTTTTTTTTTTTTTTTTTTTTGAAAGGGTTAATAATGAAGGTTAATAATGTTTAATTAGTGTTGTATCACGAATATTTGGGCCAAGTGTAAGAGGCCCAATAGAGAGGTTGTGAGCTCCCCCCACCCGAAGTAGAGCACGACAAATTGACAAGCAGGATACCTAAGTATCTAGATCGCCTATCTTGGCTAGCTCGCCTCGCTAATACTTGGCCCGCCAAGAGTCATCATCTGGCAAAAAAAAATCAATTTTTCCTTTTTTTTATGAAAAATATGTAATGAGTGCATTTTTTTTTAATTCAAATGGGTATAAAATTTTCTTTTCATGTTAGAATTGTGTATATTCGTCATTCTTCACAACTAAAACTTTTTAATGAAATAACTAATATTTTTATAATATTAAATAAAATAGTTACTCTAAATAATTAATACTTTTCAATGAAACAACCAATATTTTTTGTAACAATTAATACTTTTCAATGAAACAACCAATATTTTTTGTAAAATAATTCGAGTAAATAAATAAAGAAAAAAATTAAAAGAAAAAATAACGACAATTAACTTTTTAATAATCCCATCACATCATCATCCTTACACATTATTAAAAAAAAATTGTCAGTTGTCATCCCACCATGTCTTGTCAATGTCGAGATACCATGATTCAATTTTTGCCAATGTTGTGGACTTGTGAGATGATTAAATGCATGATCAGATTTTCCGAACGTGATTGAGAGGGACGGACCTGAGATGATAAGATGAAATCGCCACCATAGAAGCACCTTATCATTTATTGCGAGCTCATTCATCATATAATGCCGCGCCTTAACTCCTTGCTTCTGCTCTTGTATTTCGCGCTCCCGATTTCCGCCGCTGACCATTACTCGAGGTCTGATTTTCCGGTGGACTTCGTTTTCGGTTCTGGAATTTCCGCTCCTCAAGTTGCTCCTTCTCCCTCCCTCTCTCTCTCTCTGTATATATGTATTTGTGTGTGTTTATGGAGTATAAACTTGTGTGGTGTTCAGTGGCGTATGCTTAACTGATCAAATAGCGAATGATCTTTGATTACTGATCTCTGAAGTGCGACTATGTTTTGTATGTTTGCGTGTGTGTGAAGTGTAAATTGAGGATTTAAGTTAAGTTGTTTAGGATGTGTTTGATAGAATGCACCAGATAAGAAGAAATAAGAGATTTAATTTGTGTTGCTATATATAGGTTTTAATTGTATTTGCTCATCTTTTTCTCCAACCAATTGAAACATAAACTGATGGAAAACATATCTGATGCATGTTGAAAGTACGAGGGAGCAGCATTTGAAGATGGAAGGACCCCTAGCATTTGGGACACTTTTTTCTTCCTGGTATATGTGAAATCTAACATTCCTTGTTTTTTCCTCTCTCCACTGTTTCATCTGCTGCTCATGTTCTCATATGTTAGAAGTTGGGTGTAGATTTGTACACTTGAAATGTGACTATTTGATGCAATTTGAGGGATTCTGTATTTTAGTGAATGAAACGAATTAAAGTGTCGTTGCTGGTATGTCTCGTGCTCTTTTGGACATGGATGGAACACTATTGTTGGTGTATAAGAAAATATAAAGTGGCTAGGAATGTAGAGAAAATAATAGAGTCATGTATTTTTTTATAAATATTTCTGTATCCTCTGATATTTCAGGTCAGAACTCAGAGGGAGCCACCAGAGACGACATAACATGCGATGGATATCACAAGTATAAGGTCTGTAAAAGGAATTTAAAAGCTGTGTATAAGTTTAGTCCTCATCTTTCCTAACCTTGTTTTATTCTGCTTGGTGTGCAAAATGAGTTGCATAGTGATGGAAGTTGTTTCTTACATATGAACTAAAAGGTTGTCCTAGCTCTACTATTTTGGGTGAATTTGCGTGCTACAAAATGGGGGTCCTTTTTGCTTGTTTTCCTCATACGTTTCATGAGAGTTATGTGATGATGTTGGCATGTTTATCTTTTCAGGGAGATGTGAGATTAATGGCGGAAACAGGGTTGGAGGCCTTAAGATTTTCTATATCATGGTCGAGGCTCATTCCAAGTATGTTCATCTTCATCATGTTAAACATTAAGAGACCATTGCATAACTCATCTTCATCATGTTAAACATTAAGAGACCATTGCATATCTTATTTTTTCTCACCTGATATCTGCTTCTCACAGATGGAAGAGGACCTATCAACGAGAAGGGTTTACAGTACTACAATAATCTGATTAATGAACTTCTAAGCAATGGTGAAAACTGCATTTCCTGCAAATATTGAAGAGATTTTCCTCAAAATGAATATTATTCTTAAAGATTGCAATTACAGGAATCCAACCTCATGTCACATTACAACATCTTGATCTGCCACAAGCACTCCAAGATGAATATGGAGGATGGACTAGTCAAGAGATTGTGTAAGCATACTATAATTTCTGATGGATATATAATATTTGATAATCATACATTGAATAAAATAGAGTCAACGTGACAAACTATTTTCTGACGGCAGAAAAGACTTTGTGGAGTATGCTGATGCATGCTTCAAGGAATTTGGTGATAGGGTTTTGCACTGGACAACCCTTAATGAGGCCAATATGGCTTGTATTGGAGGGTATGATGAAGGATTCGTTCCTCCAGGGCGCTGTTCCACACGATCTATCTGCACTGGGGGCGACTCTGCAACAGAGCCATACAAAGCACTGCATAATATGCTTCTAGCACATTCAGCTGCTGCAAAACTGTACAAGGAAAAGTACAAGGTACATTTGAAATCTGATTTCTTTAAGCATATAACCAATATTATCGACTTTTTTGGTATCATTGACATGAGATTTTTAATCCAGGGCACTCAGTCTGGAAAGATAGGACTCAACATCTATAGTTTCGGTTTTTGCCCTACTCAAACTCTATAGAGGACTCGATGGCAACAAAGAGAGCATACGAATATTATATAGGCTGGTTAGTACACTATAATTCGGTTGAGATTTTCTATTATATAATGGTGTAACATCTTTGATTACGATTCCCATATAAATGACACGTAAAGCATTTCACATCTTTATTAAAAGTTCTTACATGTGATGAACTTTGGTGTAATACCAATTTTGTGCAGGGTGATTCATCCACTAGTGTATGGGGACTATCCTGATATAGTGAAGGAACGTGCTCAAACACGAATCCCAGCCTTCACTAAACGTGAATCGGAGCAGCTTAAAGGTTCACTGGACTTTATAGGACTCAACCACTACATTTCCGTCTACGTCCAAGACGATCCCAACATGAACAAAGATGTCAAGGATTTTCTCTCTGACATGGCGGTGAAACTAATATGTATGATCACAATGCTTTACTGATCATAAATTTGCTCTAGACAGTGAAGAAGGTTTATTGGCAGGAATGGATCTATGATTTTGAAAACTGGGATTTCCTTTTTCATATTATAATAGTTTATAGCATTACAAATCAAGGGGGACGAAAGCCTTATAGTAGTTTGCAAGATTGGACAGCTAGTTTGGAGCTTAATGGTTTGTTTTCGTCGTCAACTAACTGTTTTCATTTTGTTATAGATGACAACAATGGAGCGCCAGATCTTCAGGTGAAATATGAAATTTATTTCATAAAGTTGGTAAGAATTAATTCATCATGTTCTAACAGTTTCATTCTTCTCAGTATCCTCTGATGCCTTGGGGTCTAAAGGACGTGCTAGAGTATTTAAAAGATGTTTATGCCAATCCACCTGTTTATATCCAAGAAAATGGTTTCTCTCTCTCTCTCTCTCTCATATAATATAAAGGTCCTTAGTATGATTTCCATGAACAGGTCAGAGGACAAAGCGCGATGGAATACTAAATGACACATCAAGAGTGGATTATATGCAGGCTTACATCGGAGCTGTACTTGGTGCAGTGAGGTAATTAAACATCCCCTCCTCTAACCAAAGGTGGATCCTAAAGAACATAAAAGAAAGACAAAAACTTGTGTGATACGCTTCACAAGCTAGCACAAATCAACATTAATCGTGTTAAAAAGTAATTCTCAAATTATGATATGTCTAACGCAAGATCTTTCTAAAAGAACTAAGTGTTTGATTTTGATCTCACAATCTCTCTTCATATTCCTGATTTTACTTTCTAAAACGACTTCCTTTTTCCGGACAATGGTAGGAATGGATCGAACATAAAGGGCTACTTTGAGTGGACATTCTTAGATTGTCTGGAACTACTAGTTCCCTATGGATCCTCCTTCGGGTTATACTACGTAGATTTGGATGACAAAGAGTTGAAAAGATATCCAAAGCTTTCTGCTCTGTGGTATTCTCATTTCCTCAAGGACAAAAGCATCACTGAATATGCAGTCACTCAAGTTGGGAAGAATATGTCTATTTCTTTGACATAAATGAGTTTCCAAGCACTTTTTTCCACTCCAATCCGTATAAGATTTGGTAAAATGATGTTTCAAATAAAATATGATGTTATAGTATCATTGTTAATCATCTTTTATTGTGTACAAGTGATGTATCTTGTCATTATGTTGCTATTCCACAAGTTGTATAAGATTATGTTCCATTTTGTATTGCACACGTCAATTATGTTTACAATATTTATTTCGAAATATATTTTAAATATACACACGTCAATTATGGAAAAAAAAGGAATAAGATAGTGAAACATCAAATATCATGTTAAAATGATTTGATGCGAGAAACTAACTTTGTGCACAAAATCACAATTGTTACGTGTCTGCCATCTCTACAATTTAGCCTTTAATTGTCTTTTTGAATTATTCAATCATATCGCATGCAAAATTCCCAAAATAAGATTTTATAAAAATGAGGAGAGGCAAAATAATACTAGGAATACTTATCTTGTGCATTACATACACCGTGCAACTGACATATATATTTTGGAGTCGAGTGAAAGTTGTTCATCATATTGAAACTAATATCATTACATTCAATTAATAATATCATTATTCTTATAAATTAATACCATAATATTTACTGTTGTGATATTAGTTTATAAGTCGCAATAATATTATTAAATGAATGCTATAATATCATTAAATGAATGTAATAATATTTATCTTTTACTATAAGGAAGTTTTTGCTTTTTTTTAATTAGTAGAAAATGCAATTAATTGCACGGTGCATAAAAGATTTTGTCGAAAAATAAACACATAATTGGCAATTTCAGTTTCTGAAGAGCTTTAATTGACGTCATTATTAGGACATCTGATGTCGGCCATCCTTTGAACGTTATCATGTGGAACTCTCAGTTGTAATTTTCTAGACCGTACCTTACGATATTTAATTTAGCGATAGGGCAGTGAGATGTATTAATTAAAGGTCTTTATCGGAGATATTTCTCTTTTCATAAAATTATGTTTTATTCAATTTTTTGGCTTTTTCCGGTGGTGGTGCATTTGGTCGCTGCCGCGGCGGGAGCAGTACAGCAGAGCTGATTTTCCGGCGGACTTTGTTTTTGGTTCTTCAACCTCTGCTTATCAAGTTAGTTTCTCCAACCTTTTTCTGTTTATTAAGTGGCTTTAGCCCATTTTGGTCATAAGAATGTTTTTTTTTCTCCATATTTGGGTAAGATTTTTTCCTGTTTAATTGATTTTAAAGGAAAAACATGCAAAAAGTCATTTATGAAACTTATATCTATAATATAAAACTATGATAATACAAATGGCCATAATATTTTTCTATTTCATTTAATCCCTATCTTTACTATCATAAATTCTAGATCCTCTTTTCATATATATAGGAAAAACTTTTTTTTGAAACAAGGAAAAATTATTTAAATTATAGAAATTTTGTTTAGCAAATAATTTTACGTGAATCCTATTTATATGAAAAATGATTTTCTATTTATATATGAAAAGAAAATCTTAAGATTTGTGATATAACAAAAAGCAAATTAAATGAATATAAAAACTTATAAGGATATAGAGGTTTTTCTTAATAAAAATTATATATCTTCCGTTCTAGAATTACTTGTATATGAAGGTGAAAACACATATTAAGAAAATAAAGTGATAAGTATAGGAATATAAGATGTAATTTTGTAAATCTTTATATATAAAAATGAGTTAGATTGTGTGTATGTATGACAATATGAGCTCAAAAGTAATGTTTTTTTCTATAACGTTGAAAATATTGTAAGAGTGAAATTTTATGAAGAATTTTTTATTTTAAAGGTGTGAAAGTTATTTTGAGACGAATAATTAAAAAGAAAATATGAAAATAATCCTAATTAGGGGTATTGCCACATAAGCATAAGCAGGGTACCTATTTAATTTAATTAAAATTTTATTTGCCCTTTTTGTTAACATTATGATGTCTAAATTAAAAATATATGATGCAAAATTAACAACAAAGTATGAGGGGGCGGCATTTGAGGAGGGAAGAACTCCTAGCTTCTGGGACACCTTCGCCCACTCTGGTCTGTATTTTATTTTCTTTTTTATTTTCTTTAAATATGCCTTGAATTTTATAATATGGTTTATTATGCAAGTTATAAATTTAATTTAGGTGGTACAAATGGGGCTAATGGAGACATCGCATGCGATGGATATCATAAGTACAAGGTATAATTATACACTAATTTAACTCCCTTTTTAATATATTAATCTAGCTAATATGGAAATTTGTGTGGCAGGATGATATAAAAACTGATGCATGATATGGGATTGGAAGCATTTAGATTCTCCATATCCTGGTCCAGATTAATCCCAAGTATGCATTACCATTGAAGCATGATGCCAAACGAGGCCTTGCCAATTTTATTTTTATAAGCATGCATGATGTTTGAATTTGATCCATGTTGTCACAGATGGAAGAGGACCTGTAAACCCAATGGGCTTGAAATACTACAATGATTTCATTAACCAACTTACATTCTATGGTAAGCCTTTTTCTACCAACTAAATTCAAATTCTTTTTGTAAACCATGCAATTTTACCGCTTTCATTATATGTGCACTAAAATACTAATTAATTATTATATTGTGAACAAGTGTATCATTACATTTCAAAGGTTTTGATTGCAGGAATCCAACCACATGTTACTCTGAATCACGTGGATCTTCCACAATCTCTTAATGATGAATACGGAGGATGGCTTAGTAGAAATATCGTGTATGCATATTTTCTATTACTATTAGAAAAAGGTTTTTTTGGTACCATAATTTATTGGCTCTCCAATTTTGGTCCAAAAAACTTATTTGCCCAATTTTGGTCCTATAATTTTAAATTAGTCCAATTTTGGTCTCATTTTTGCCGAAAAATTCAAAACGACGCCGGATTTGGTCCTGTGACATGAGAATTTGTCAAATTGTGGTCTCAATTCTCGCCGGCACGCGCATGTCACATGACAAAAATGAGCCGTTTAGATTTTCTCGTGAAAATGAGATAAAAATTGGACAAATTCAAAAGTTATGAGACCAAATTTGGACATACAACTTTTTTGATATCAAAATTGGAGACTCGATAAGTTATGAGACCAAATTTTTTTTTCTTACTATTATTATTATTATTATTATTATTATTATTATTATTATTATTATTATTATTATTATTATTATTATTATTATTATTGTGTTGTGATGAGGCTAATTAAATGAAATGACAGAGAAGATTTCACAAAGCATACGCGGATATATGTTTCAGAGAGTTTGGGGACAGGGTTTCTCACTGGACTAGTGTTAATGAGGCCAATATTTTTGCATTTGGTGGCTATGGTACAGGAATCATTCCCCGGGACGTTGTTCCGCCTGGCCGTGGCCGGCAATTCGCCTACCGAGCCTTATATTGTAGCGCATAACATCTTATTGGCGCATTCTCGCTATCGCTAAACTCTATAAGCAAAAATACTGTGTATCATTTCGTCGATTAATTGTGAAATCAACGGTTACTTTATAGTCATGAAAAATATGGATTAATATATGTAGGTGAATCGTAAAGGTTACATTGACTAAACATCTATGGTATGAGGGGAACTCCTTACACCAATACAAGAGAAGATATTTTAGCAACTCAAAGGTTTAACGACTATTTCAACGCTTGGTAAGCTTACCAACTTGTGCCTACAATTACGAGATAAAATTTGATTTTGTCCCGTAACTTTGGATTTTCCACAAAAAGTCCCAAAAATTTTAATTTTTCAATTTTGTTTCGTAACACCGCAATTGTTTCAAGTTTGCTCATTTTTGCTGAATTTTGCACTTTTTACCCCATAACTTTGAGCTTTTTCGCAAAAGGCCCCAAGAAAATGTGGGTCAATACGGCATCGTTTGTGAAATTTTGGCGACTTTTGAACTTAAATCAGTACCAATTATGGAATTATGAGATAAAATTAAAAATCTTAAATATTTTGGAATCTTTTACGAAAAAGTCCAAAGTTATAGGGCCAAATTGAATTTTAACTCATTGCAAACCTTGTTATTCAACCTTGTACTATTTTACAGGTTTTTGAATCCTCTATTTTTTGGGGACTATCCCGAAATAGTTAAGCGAAATGCTGCCGGAAAAATCCCCGTCTTCAGCGAAAACGAGTCGAAGCAACTGAAGGGCTCATCGGATTTCGTGAGGAGTGAACTACTACTCCTTGTTCATAATCAAGGACGATCCCAGCAGCACCATTAATGGCGGTCTCATGGCTGACATTGGAGTAAACTTACTTTGTATGATCCACTTATCTTGCATAATTGTTGTTAATCTTTGATTTCTTAGTTTGCTAAATCATTATATTCTTCCTTCTCTTTTAGATGATGGGGTGATTGAGACGTCTGGCCAGGTGCCCTCTCTATAAGTTCAAACTTTTATATGAAATGAAATTCTTTCAAACTGCTCGATCGTATTTTAGTACTGATGACATGACTCGTTTTTCGTCCAGATCCCCATTGAGCCTTGGGGCCTTAATGGGATGCTGGAGTATTTGAAACAGGTTTATGGCAATCCTCCTGTTTACATCCATGAAAATGGTCAGATGATGCAGCGTAATGGAAGCCTGATCGACACACCGCGTGTGGATTATATAAGTGCTCACATTGGGGCCACTCTCGATGCTATAAGGTAAGCAACCACTTTTTTATGTATTATTCATAGGAAACAAACCTAATACATAATCTAATCCGTTTCTTCTTTTATTTGGAAGAAACGGATCAAATACGAAAGGGTACATGGTGTGGACGTTCTTAGATTGTCTGGAGTTGCTAGGAGGCTATGGCTCCTCCTACGGATTTTACTACGTAGATTTGGATGACAAAGATTTGAAGAGATATCCAAAGCTTTCAGCATTTTGGTATTCTCATTTCTTGAAGGACAAGAAACGAGCACCAGCAATATAAGCGATCATATGTCCAAGTGGACATCAATTTATATGTTCATCATTTATAGTGTGATGACACATAATCAAAAGAGCCCATAATTATTTATGTGATATTAAAATATAAATAATGAGCATATAAATTGATATCCTCCATGCACATGTTACATGACTGGTTGGAGTTTGAAGCATTCTGGCCAATTATATGATCCCCAGAAATGACTAAATTTATAAAACCGAAATTTATTCATCTTTTATATTGAAACATGCATAAAAGTAAGCCAACGTTTAAAGGTGTTATAGGGATGATATTTTAAAATTAATTTTAAATTTCAGAATCGAAAGTCTGAATTTAACATCACTTTGTTGTTTGAAATTTTTTATTTTGAAAAGAAAACTATATTTGGGATTAAGTATTATTCTATGGGCTAATCTAATTTGAACGATTTAATACTTTTACACATTATTTTTAATTAATTGAATCAAATTTGTATCGAGTTTCACATTTTTACTAAATAAGAAATAGTGGCTATTGTTTTTTAAAATAAATACTCCCTCCGTCCCACTTAGAGTGTCCCATAACTTTTGGGCACATGTTTTAAAAAATTATGTATAATAATACTATAGTATATGTGATGTGATAAATAGAGAGATGAAAGGTAGTATAATAATAATATAGTATAAGTGATGTGATGTAGAGAAATGGAAAAATGTATTTAAATATATTAAATGAGTGGCATATTGTGTAAATACGTATATAGTATAGTAATAATTATAAAAATAGTGTATGTATATAAAAGGAATGAGACACTTTGATGGAGCGGACGCAAATGAAAATATGAAACTCTAAATGAGACCGAGTAAAAGTCTCGCAAATAATTATTTTTGGACTCATATTTGATGGGTCAAGTTCAAGTCCCCACAACACGATGGATCTTGTGCAGCTTTATTTAGTAAAAGACAAAATGCCCCATTTGTCTTAGAATTGACTTTTTTAGGAAATTAATATTCAAATATTACATTCATTTAACTTGTTGATAAATATCTATATGAGCTAAATAAAACATTTTATAAAAATTCAAGTCTTATATACACCAGGCATATTACATTCTATAATTTAAATATATTTTTAAATAATACTCTCTTCTCCTATGATTTCTTTCATATGAAGGAAGGAGTCACACTTGTCAAAAAAAGAGGAGTAAGTATAGAAAAAAGAATAAAGTATAAGAATATGTTCAATGAGATAAAATATAGGAGAAAAATAAAGTAAAATAAAACAAAAGAAATATTTTTGAAATTTAAATAGTATTATGATGGTGTAGTTTATGAAGGGTATTCCATTTTAATGATGTGAAATTAATTGTGGGACAAATAAAAAATGAAAGTGTGAAAATAATCGCGGGACGGAGGGAATATCAATTAGTTTTATTTAATAGTTACAATTATTTAACTATTGTTCAGTAAAAATAACTACACTTGTATTGTGCTTTACATGAGATTGTGCAAGAGATTATATATATAATTTTTTTTAAAAAAATTTGAACCAAACACCATCATAAGAATTATAAAACACAATTTTTTGTGAAGGGTTGTGTGAGAACGTCTCACGAATATTATTCAATTTTTAATAAAATTTTATCACTTTTATACGAAATTGTATTACTTTTTAAATAATGTATGTAAAATGTACATTTAACTCAAACATTTAAAAGTAATACACTATGTATTAAATAAATTGTACAATTTTATAAAAAAATATACCATTTTAAGATAAAAAAATTAAAAATGATACACGTTAGTAATAATAATTTATTAAAAATGTTAATAATTTATTAATTAAATAATAATAATAATTTTACAACAGTCGACATGCATAAGGCGGCGGTGTTACAATTTTTGCCAATGTCGTGACTTGTGAGATGATTAAATGCATGATGACATTTTCCGAAAGTGATTGAAAGCGACGGACATGATAAGATGACATCGCCACCATAGAAGCACCTTAACATGTACCAACCATTTATTGTGAGCTCATTCATATTATAATGCCGTGCCTTAACTCCTTGCTTCTGCTCTTGTATTTCGCGCTCCCGATTTCCGCCGCCGACCATTACTCGAGGTCTGATTTTCCGGTGGACTTCGTTTTCGGTTCTGGAATTTCCGCTCCTCAAGTTGCTCCTTCTCCCTTTCCTCTCTCTCTCTGTATATATGTATATGTATGTTTATGGAGTATAAACTCGTGTGGTGTTCAATGGCGTATGCTTAACTGATCAAATGGCAAATGATCTTTGATTACTGATCTCTGAAGTGCGACTATTTTTTGTATGTTTGCGTTTGTGTGAAGTGTAAATTGAGGATTTAAGTTAAGTTGTTTACGATGTGTTTGATAGAATGCACCAGATAAGAAGAAATAAGAGATTTAATTTGTGTTACTATATATAGGTTTTAATTGTATTTGCTCATCATCTTTCTCCACACCAATTGAAACATAAACTGATGGAAAACATATCTGATGCATGTTGAAAGTACGAGGGAGCAGCATTTGAAGATGGAAGGACCCCTAGCATTTGGGACACTTTTTCTCTTCCTGGTATATGTGAAATCTAACATTCCTTGTTTTTGCTCTCTCCACTGTTTAATCTGCTGCTCATGTTCTCATATTATTAGAGGATGGTGCAAATTTCTAGAATAATCTGGATTAGCATAAGAAATTTATAGATAGATCTTGTCTTATAATATACTAAATGCAACTAGAAATAAAAAGGACATTTTAGAATGTTGTAGTTAAGAAAGTAAGATTAGAGATTATTAGAGAAAGTTAGAAAGCAAAGTACCTGTAATACTCTGTAATACTATAGACTAACATCATACACCTATATATATGAGGTCCATGCCTTTTAATGTTGTAACGAGAAATAAGAATTCAACTTCTTATAACTAATTCTTCTCCTCCTATTCCTTTTACCCAATCAACTAGAAAACATTTCCTCCAATATTAATTCCCTATTTTCCTTCTTCATTAAAACTAAAATTCAATCTACATCAAATATAAATATTAACTACTCCAAATACCATCAGTGGTATCAGAGCCTCGTTAGATTTTAATCAAGCGTAAATTAGCTTCCGCACTAGCATCAAATATCATACCCAATAATTTCTTGTTTTCTAAGCCTACAAAAATGCCCCTATCAAACAACTCTCAAATTCCTATCCCAAATTTCTCAGGAGAAAACTACAACTATTGAGGCATTAAAATGAAGACATATTTTATGTCCCAAGGTCTATGGGAAATCGTTGAGAAGGGATACACCATTCTGAAGACACCTCTTCTTTGTCTACAATAGACAAAGAAAACTGGAGAAAAATATGGAGAAGGACAGGTTTGGCTCTCTACGTCCGCAAATGGCGATGGCGGAGTCTCTATTTCCAAGAATTAGTGGAGCTACGTCGTCAAAAGAAGCTTGGGATACTTTGAAGGAGGAATATCAAGGAAGTGATAAGGTACACAACCTCAAGCTCCAAACGCTAAGAAGAGATTTGAAGAACTTGAAGATGAAAGAATCCGAGACCGTAAAAGATTACTACACTCGACTAAGAGAAATAATTAATCAAATGAAAGCATATGGAGAAAATATTACCGAGAAGAGAATAGTAGAAAAGATACTAATTACTCTTCCGAGGTAAATATGATCCAATCATCACTACGACGTAAGAGACTAAAGACATAGACAAATTGTCTATGACGGAATTAATAGGCTCACTTGAAGCTTATGAGAAAAGATTGAGTACGCGTGAAGATAAATCAGAGAAAGCGCATTTCAACCTAAAATGAATATACGGTCTTAGAATTCTAGAAATGGTGGGAGAAATTTTGGAGAAAATATTAAAAACAAAAATCAAGGTGGTAATAATTATCAAAGAAAAGAATTTGTAAGAAGACCAACCATCTTGAAAAAGATTGTTGGAATCGAGATAAACCACAATGTAAAAGTTGTGGGAAGTTTGGTCATCCTGGAGAAAGATTGTCGCACCAAACACAAACATCAAGCCAATTGCACCGAGGAGGAGGAAAGCATAAACAATCTATTCTATGCGTGCCATACCGCATCTCGAAGTAAAGAACGATGCTTGGTTCTGGATAGCGAGTGCGGTAACCATATAGCGAGGAGAAGAAAGAATTTTCTAGAATAATAAAATCTCAAGTGAAGCTCGAGAATGAAGATCTAGTAGGAGTCGAAGGAAAAGACACGATTGTCGTCAATACCAAGAAAGTACGCGACTCATCCACGATGTAGCTAGTTCCCAAGCTCGACACAAATCTTCTCGGCGTTGGTCGGATGATGGAGAGAGGATATTCTCTACTATTTAAAGGAGACTCGTGCACAATATATGACGACAAAAATAAACATTCGGAAATTGCTGTAGTAAAAATGCAGAACAAAGAAACTTTCCTATCCGTTGGCATCATGTCGAGGCAAAGACTAAAAGCCCACGAAGATCAATCCCGACTATGGCACTTGGAGTTTCGAGCATTTCAACTTCCACGGATTAAAGATTCTCTACCGTAAGAATATGATGAAGGATCTTCCAGCTATCCAAGCAAACGACGACGTCTGCGAGAGATGCATGGAAGGAAAGCAACAGGAAGCCATTCCCTTCAGACAAACATGGAGAGCCAAGCAAATTCTAGAGCTGGTCCATAAAGATGTTTCATGCCCAACGAGGACACCAACATTTGAGAAGAACAGTACTTCATCCTTTTCATTAATGATTATACTAGAATGACGTGGTGTACTTCGTAAAGATCAAAGGTCTTCAATATATTTAAGAAATTCAAGAATTTGGTGGAGAACCAAAGTGGTCATCGAATCAAAGTCCTACGAAGCGACGGAGGAGCAGTACACTTCTAATACATTTAACAAATTCTCGTGACGAGGAAGGAATCAATCATCAATCGACAATCGGCTACGCCCGTAACAAAATGGCGTATCGTAAAGGAAGAACAGGAGAATGATGGAGATGGCCGTAACAATGCTAGCGAAAAGAACTTGCCTAAGGAGTTTTGGGCGTAAGGCGATACACCGCAGCCTATCTACTAAACAGTGTCCAACAAAGGCGGTTCAAAACAAAACACCAATTGAAGCATGGAGTGGACGAAAGCCGTCACCAAGATCTCAAGATCTTGGGAGCATCTGCTACGTGCACATCCAAAAGAGAAGAGACACAAACTAGAGGAGAAGACGGAGAAAGATATTTTTCTTGGCTACAACTCTCGCCTAAAGGCTATAGTTACTATAGTCTTAAAAATAAGAAGCTAATCATCAGATCGAGATGTCGAATTTGATGAGAATGCAACATGGAATTGGGAGGAAGAAAAAATTGAAAGACAAAATATCATCCTACCACAACTACGGGCTCTCTACCGAACCACGAGAAGAATAAGCTGAATGATTACAAGACGTTCCGTAACCTTCTAGTCCGAGGACACCTATGCCATCACTAGCCTCAATTCAAGAAGAATCATCTCTAGAATCACCACCAAGAAAGATTAGACAACTCAAAGTTATTTACGAGACCTCGCAACTTTGTGACCTTGGAGCCCGTAAGCTTCAAGTTTCCATCAAAGAAAAAGAATGGGTAAAAGCTATGGAAGAAGAAATCAAGATGATCGAGAAAAATGAAACATGGGAGTTGGTGGATCTACCAAACAATAAAGAAGTCATCGGAGTTAAGTGGGTGTACAAGACAAAGCTCGCACTGGATGGCTCAATTCAAACACAAGGCAAGACCGGTAGCTAAAGGATACTCGCAAAAACAAGAAATTAACTACGACAAGACATTCGCTCCAAAGTGGCACGACTCGATACCATCCGAGCACTTATTGCGCTAAATGCACAAAGAAGATGGAAGATCTACCAGACTTGATGTGAAATCGGCATTCCTTAACGGATATCTTGAAAATGAGATCTACGTGGAACAACCTCAAGGGTTCGAGATACAAGGGCGGAAGATAAAATTCTCGTGTTAAAGAAAGCACTCTACGGCCTAAAACAAGCCCCACGAGCCTGGTATAGTAGAATCGATGACTACTTCACAAAATATGGATTCGGAGGAGCCTAAGTGAGCATACACTATACATCAAGACCTAAGGTACGAAGGACACACTCATTGTCTCTCTATATGTTGATGATCTTATAGTTATAGGAAATAATGAGACAATGATCAAGGAGTTTAAAGAAGATATGATGAAGACGTACGAGATGACCGATTTGGGATTAATGCACTATTTTCTCGGTATTGAGATAAATAAAAAAGAAAATGGTATATTTATCTCACAAAAAGAAATATACCGAGAGTTTACTAAAAAGGTTCAAGATGGAAGGGTGCAAGATCAGAAGCCACTCCACTTGATGACTCTAAAGTATTGCAAAAGGAAGATGGCTCACCAAAGGCGGACATCTCAACATTTCAAGCCTTATCGGAAGTCTCGCTCTATTTCACAACCACTCGACTGACATAATGTACGCGACAAGCTTTCTATCAAGGTTTATGCGAGAATTCAAGTCAAATTCACTACGGAGCAAAGAAAGCGAGTACTTCAATATCTTCAAGGAACTAAGAACTTCGGCATCCGGTATGAATCAACACCGACTCAAAGTTAATTGACTATCTTGTGATGATTAGGCGAGTTCGAGTTGATGACATGAAAAGCACATCGAGCTTTGCATTCATAATGGGTTCGGGAATATTTTCTTGGGCATCTAAAAGCAAGCAACGATTGCGCAATCATCACCAAGCAGTAGTATATAGCGGCGAATGACTACAAGTCATGCAAAGTGGTTGAAATATATACTTGAAGATATGGGAGAGCCACAATATAAGGCCACAAAAATCTACCGCGATAGTAAGTCAAAGAATAGCAATGGCGAATAATCCTGTGTTCCACACAGAACCAAGCACATCAAGATCAAATATCACTTCATACGAGAGACAAGTAAATAAATAAATCGAGTTGGAGTTTTGCAAGATCAAGACCAAATAGCAAATATTTTTACAAAAGCGCTACCTCGTGGAAAGTTCGAGACACTACGACAAAAATTGGAGTCACGTAAATATGCACTAAGGAGGAGTATTAGAAGATGGTGCAAATTTATAGAATAATTGATTAGCATAAGAAATTTATAGATAGATCTTGTCTTAGAATATACTAAATGCAACTAGAAATAAAAAGGATATTCTAAGAGTTAAGAAAGTAAGATTATAGGTTATTCTAGAGAAAGTTAGAAAGTAAAGTAACTAGAATACTCTAGAATACTATAGACCAACATCATACACCTATATATATGAGGTCCATGCTTGGTAATGTGGTAACTAGAAATAAGAATTCAACTTCTTATAACTAATTCTTCTCCTCCTATTCCTATTACCCAATCAACTAGAAAACATTTCCTCCAACATTAATTCCCTATTTTCCTTCTTCATTAAAACTAAAATCCAATCTACATCAAATATAAATATTAACTACCCCAAATACCATCATGCTCTCTCCACTGTTTAATCTGCTGCTCGTGTTCTCATATGTTAGAAGTTGGGTGTAGATTTGTACACTTGAAATGTGACTATTTGATGCAATTAGAGGCATTCTGTATTTAAGTGAATGAAACAAATTAAAGTGTCGTTGCTGGTATGTCTCGTGCATTTTAGTGAATGAAACAAATTAAAGTGTCGTTGCTGGTATGTCTCGTGCTCTTTTGGACATGGATGGAACACTGTTGGTGTATAAGAAAATATAAAGTGGCTAGGAATGTAGAGAAAATAAGAGAGTCAAATATTTTTTTATAAATATTTCTGTATCCTCTGATATTTCAGGTCAGAACTCAGAGGGAGCCACCAGAGACGACATAACATGCGATGGATATCACAAGTATAAGGTCTGTAAGGAATTTAAAATCTGTGTATAAGTTTAGTCCTCATCTTTCCTAACCTTGGTTTTATTCTGCTTGGTGTACAAAATGAGTTGCATAGTGATGGAAGTTGTTTCTTACATATGAACTAAAAGGTTGTTCTAGCTCTACTATTTTGGGTGACTTTGCGTGCTACAAAATGGGGGTCTTTTTCTTGCTCATTTTCCTCATACGTTTCATGGGAGTTATGTGATGATGTTGGCATGTTTATCTTTTCAGGGAGATGTGAGATTAATGGCGGAAATAGGGTTGGAGGCCTTCAGATTTTCTATATCATGGTCGAGGCTCATTCCGAGTATGTTCATCTTCATCATGTTAAACATTAAGAGACCATTGCATATCTTATTTTTTCTCACCTGATATCTGCTTCTCACAGATGGAAGAGGACCTATCAACGAGAAGGGTTTACAGTACTACAATAATCTGATTAATGAACTTCTAAGCAATGGTGAAAACTGCATTTCCTGCAAATATTGAAGAGATTTTCCTCAAAATGAATATTATTCTTAAAGATTACAATTCTTACAGGAATCCAACCTCATGTCACATTACAACATCTTGATCTGCCACAAGCACTCCAAGATGAATATGGAGGATGGACTAGTCAAGAGATTGTGTAAGCATACTATAATTTCTGATGGATATATAATATTAGATAATCATACATAGAATAAAATAGAGTCAACGTGACAAACTATTTCTGACTGTAGAAAAGACTTTTGTGGAGTATGCCGAAGCATGCTTTAAGGAATTTGGTGACAGGGTTTTGCACTGGACAACCCTTAATGAGGCCAATATAGCTTCTATTGGAGGGTATGATGAAGGAATCATTCCTCCAGGGCGCTGTTCCACACGATCTACCTGCACTGGGGGCAATTCCACAACAGAGCCATACGAAGCACTGCATAATATGCTTCTAGCACATTCAGCTGCTGCAAAACTGTACAAGGAAAAGTACAAGGTACATTTGAAATATATCTGATTTCTTTAAGCATATAACCAATATTATCGACTTTGTTGGTATCATTGACATAAGATTTTTAATCCAGGGCACTCAGTCTGGAAAGATTGGACTCAACATCTATAGTTTCGGTTTGTTGCCCTACTCAAACTCTATGGAGGACTCGATGGCAACAAAGAGAGCATACGAATATTATATAGGCTGGTTAGTACACTATAATTCGGTTGAGATTTTCTATTATATAATGGTTTAACATCATTGATTACGATTCCCATATAAATGACACGTAAAGCATTTCACATCTTCATTAAAAGTTCTTACATGTGATGAACTTTGTTGGCTTTAAGAATATGGTGTAATACCAATTTTGTGCAGGGTGATTCATCCACTAGTGTATGGAGACTATCCTGATATAGTGAAGGAACGTGCTCAAACACGAATCCCAGCCTTCACTAAACGTGACTCGGAGCAGCTTAAAGGTTCACTGGACTTTATAGGACTCAACCACTACACTACCCTCTACATCCAAGATGATCCCAACATGAACAAAGATGTCAAGGATTTTCTCTCTGACGTGGCGGTGAAACTAATATGTATGATCGCAATGCTTTACTGATCATAGATTTTGAAAACTGGGATTTCCTTTTTCATATTATAATAGTTTATAGCATTACAAATCAAGGGGGACGCAAGCCTTATAGTGGTTTGCAAGATTGGACAGCTAGTTTGGAGCTTAATGGTTTGTTTTCGTCATCAACTAACTGTTTTCATTTTTTTATAGATGACAACAAAGGAGCGCCAGATCTTCAGGTGAAATATGAAATTTATTTCATAAAGTTGGTAAGAATTAATTCATCATGTTCTAACAGTTTCATTCTTCTCAGTATCCTCTGATGCCTTGGGGTCTAAAGGACGTGCTAGAGTATTTAAAAGATGTTTATGCCAATCCACCTGTTTATATCCAAGAAAATGGTTTCTCTCTCTCTCTCTCTCTCTCACACACACACACATAATAATATAAAGGTCCTTAGTATGATTTCCATGAACAGGTCAGAGGACAAAGCGCGATGGAATACTAAATGACACATCAAGAGTGGATTATATGCAGGTTTACATCGGAGCTGTACTTGATGCAGTGAGGTAATTAAACATCCCCCTCCCCCTCTAACCAAAGGTGGTTCCTAAAGAACATAAAAGAAAGACAAAAACTTGTGTGATACGCTTCACAAACTAGCACAAATTAACATTAATCATGTTAAAAAGTAGTAATTCTCAAATTATGATATGTCTTACTCAAGATCTACTCTAAAAGAAATAAGTATTTGATTTTGATCTCACAATCTCTCTTCATATTCCTGATTTTACTTTCTAAAACGACTTCCTTTTTCCGGACAATGGTAGGAATGGATCGAACATAAAGGGCTACTTTGAGTGGGCATTCTTAGATTGTCTGGAACTACTAGTTCCCTATGGATCCTCCTTCGGGTTGTGCTACGTAGATTTGGATGACAAAGAGTTGAAAAGATATCCAAAGCTTTCTGCTCTGTGGTATTCTCATTTCCTCAAGGACAAAAGCATCACTGAATATGCAGTCACTCAAGTTGGGGAGAATATGTCTATTTCTTTGACATAAATGAGTTTCCAAGCACTTCTTTTCCACTCCAATCTGTATAAGATTTGGTAAAATGATGTTTCAAATATAATATGATATAATGTTATAGTATCATTGTTAATCATCTTTTTATAATGTGTACAAAGTGAAAGTGATGTACCTTGTGACGAAGTGGTATAGATCGCGTGATTAGAGCTCCACGTCACCATTTGTCCGATTAAAAAAAAAAAAAGGGTAATGTACCTTGTCATATTTTGCTATTCCACAAGTTGTATAAAATGATGTTCCATTTTGTATTGCACACGTCAATTATGTTTACAATATTTATTTCAAAATATATTTTAAATATACACACGTCAATTATGGAAAAATAATGGAATAAGATAGTGAAACATCAAATATCATGTTAAAATTATTTGATGCGAGAAACTAACTTTGTGCACAAAATCACAATTGTTACGCGTCTACCATCTCTACAATTTAGCTTTTGTCTTTGAATTATTCAATCATAACGCATGCAAAATTCCCAAAATAAGATTTTATAAAAATGAGGAGAGGCAAAATAATATTAGAAATAGTTGTCTTGTGCATCACATACACCGTGCAGCTTACATATATATTTTGGAATCGGTCTTCAGTGAAACTTGTTTATCATGTGAAACTAAGATCATTACATTCAATCAATAATATCTTTAGTCTTATAATTAATATCATAATATTTTACACTACGATATTAGTTTATAATCGCAATGATATTGTTTAATAAATGTTATGATATTATTGAATGAATGTAATAATATTTATCTTTTACTATAGGAGAGTTTTTGCATTTTTTTCTAGTAGAAAATGCAATTAATTGCACGGTGCATAAAAGATTTTGTCGATAAATAAACACATAATTGGCAATTTCAGTTTGTGAAGAGCTTTAATTTCGTCGTTATTAGGACATCTGATGTCGGCCGTCCATTCAACGTTATCATGTGGAACTCTCAGTTGTAATTTTCTGGACCGCACCTTACGATGTTTAATTTAGCGATAGGGCAGTGAGATGTATTAATTAAAGGTCTTTATCGGAGATATTTCTCTTTTCATAAAATAATGTTTTACTCAAATTTTTGGCTTTTTCCGGTGGTGGTGCATTTGGTCGCTGCCGCGGCGGAGCAGTACAGCAGAGCTGATTTTCCGGCGGACTTTGTTTTTGGCTCTTCAACCTCTGCTTATCAAGTTAGTTTTCTCCAACCTTTTTCTGTTTATTAAGTGGCTTTAGCCCATTTTGGTCATAATTTAAAGGAAAAACATGCAAAAAGTCAATTATGAAACTTATCTATAATATAAAAGTTATTATAAAACTATGAATATATATATATATATATATATATATATATATATATATATATAATACAAGTGGCCATAATATTTTTCTATTTCATTTAATCCCCATTTTTACTATCATAAATTCTAGATCCTCTTTTCATATATACAGGAAAAAACTATTTAAATTATAGGAATTTTGTTTAGCAAATAAATTTACGTGATCAATCCTATTTATATGAAAATGATTTTGTATTTATATATGAAAAGAAAATCTTAAGATTTGTGATAACAAAAAGCAAATTAAATGAATATAAAAAATTATAAGGATATAGAGATTTTTCTTAATAAAAATTTTATATTCCTACCTTTCTAGAATTACTTGTATATAAAGGTGAAAACACATATTAAGAAAATGAAGTAATAAGTAGGAATTTAAAATGTAATTTCGTAAATTTTTATATATAAAAATGAGTTGAATTGTGTGTAAGTATGAGTTCAAAAGTAATGATATTTTCTGTAATTTTGAAAATATTGTAAGAGTGAAATTTTTTAAGAATTTTCTATTTTAAAGATGTGAAAATTATATTAAACCAAAAAAAAAAAAAAAAATCCTAATTAGGGGTATTGCCGCATAAGCATAAGCAGGGTACCTATTTCATTTAATTAAAATTTTATTTGCCCTTTTGTTAACACTATGATGTCTAAATTAAAAATATATGATGCAAAATTAACAACAAAGTATGAGGGGGCGGCATTTGAGGAGGGAAGAACGCCTAGCTTCTGGGACACCTTCGCCCACTCTGGTCTGTATTTTCTTTTTATTTTCTTTAAATATGCCTTGAATTTTATAATATGGTTTATTAATGACCACAAGTTATAAATTTAATTTAGGTGGTACTGGGGCCAATGGAGACATCGCATGCGATGGATATCATAAGTACAAGGTATATGCACTAAGTGCCCGTTTGGTAGGCATGTTTAGCAATAAGATAAGGACCTAATTTCGCCTAAATTAGGTTCTTATCTTATTGCTAAACATGTCTACCAAATGAAGCACTAAGGCTCCATTTGGATAGAATGAATCTATAAATATATAATACACCAATTAATTTCCTTTTTAGAAATGGGCGGGAAACATTTGAGACCATTGATAGTAATCTTTTGACTTAATCTTGATCGTATATTTTAATTTAGGACAGTTGTTTTAAAATTTTTTTGAATAATTATCTAAATTTAATAAAAAAATTATTTATGGATATTATTAATCAATCAATTAATCGTTAATTATTGTAATTAATTGCTTGATTCGTGCAACTTCATCCCTATATAATGTATTCTTTCCATCTCTCATTGATGTCTCGCAACCTAACTCTAAATTAAATTTAAATACATTTGCAGTAAATCAATTATTTAGTACGCATTATCAACATATTATATGCATCTATCTCTCGCATGTGAGAGAGAGAGGTGGATCCGACAACTATGCGGTGGTCACCGTGCAAAGCACGGTTAAGGGCAAAACTAGTTTGAGGATAATATATCATGCATTTACACAACTTAAAATGGAGAAAAGTTAAATGAATGGATTTGATTCACTCAAATATTAAGCATAAGTTGGAGAAGTGAGAGGATTTCAAATGATTAGATTTTGTTGTGTATTTGAAATCCTCCTACTTATAAGTAATATTTGTGTGAACCAAATCCATTCGATTAGTTTTTTCCTATTTTGATTTGTGAATTTACATGGTGTATTATCCTCAAATCCATTAATTTCAAATGATTCCATCCAAATGGAACCTAATTTAATTAACTCTCTTTTTAATTGGAGTATATTATTATTATAATTAATCTAATATGGAAATTTGTGTGGCAGGATGATATAAAACTGATGCATGATATGGGATTGGAAGCATTTAGATTCTCCATATCCTGGTCCAGATTAATCCCAAGTATGCATTAATTATCATTGAAACTCATGATGCCAAACGAGGCCTTGCCAAGTTTATTTTTATAAGCATGCATGATGTTTGATCCATGTTGTCACAGATGGAAGAGGACCTGTAAATCCAATGGGCTTGAAATACTACAATGATTTCATTAACCAACTTACATTCTATGGTAAACCTTTTTCTACCAACTCAAATTCAAATTCTTTTTGTAAACCATGCAATTTTATCATTTTCATTTTGTGTGCACTAAAATACTAATTAATTACTCCCTCCGTCCACGAAAAGTATGCTCATTTGGTTTGGCAGTTCAAAGAATACGTAAATAAAGTAGATAAAATAAGGGTATTTTAGGGTATTGTGTGGTCCATATATGAGTTAAGTGGTTGTTTATCGGTGTAAAGTCAACAACATGTGAAGATATTAAGTGATGGTTGAACGGTGAAGCAAAATAAATTGTTGAAAAAAACAGTGTGAGCATACTTTTAGTGGATAGAGGGAGTATTATATTGTGAATAAGTGTATCATTACATTTCAAAGGTTTTGATTGCAGGAATCCAACCACATGTTACTCTGAATCACGTGGATCTTCCACAATCTCTTAATGATGAATACGGAGGATGGCTTAGTAGAAATATCGTGTATGCATGTTTCTATTACTATTAGAAAAAAACTTTTTTTTCCATAATTTATTGGTTCTCTAATTTTGGTCCCAAAAAGTAATTTGTCTAATTTTAGTCTCATAACTTTTAAATTTGTCCAATTTTCATCTCATTTGGGAAGATCCAAAACGACGCCGGATTTGGTCCCTTGACATAAGAATTTGTCCAATTGTGGTCCCGATTCTCATTGGCACGCGCATGTCACATGACCAAAAATGATACCAATTTTAGATTTTCCGTTGAAAATGAAACTAAAATTGGACATACAATCTTTTTTTTGAATCAAAATTGGAGACCCAATAAATTATGAGATCAAAATTTTCTTTTACTCTTACTATTACTATTACTATTATTGTGTTGTGAAGAGGCTAATTAAATGAAATGACAGAGAAGATTTCACAAAGATACGCGGATGTATGTTTCAGAGAGTTTGGGGACAGGGTTTCTCAACTGGACTAGTGTTAATGAGGCCAATATTTTTGCATTTGGTAGTTATGGTGGAGGACTCACTCCCCGACGTTGTTCCGCTGTCGTGGCCGGGCAATTCGTCTACCGAGCCCTATATTGTAGCGCATAACATCTTATTGGCTCATTCCGCTATCGCTAAACTCTATAAGCAAAAATACCGGGTATCATTCCGTTTGATTAATTGTGAAATCAATTGTTACTTTTTAGTCATGAAAAATATGGTTAATATATGTAGGTGAATCGGAAGGGTTACATCGGACTAAACATCTATGGTATGAGGGGAACTCCTTACACCGATACAAGAGAAGATATTTTAGCAACTCAAAGGTTTAACGACTATTTCAACGCTTGGTAAACCAACTTGTGCCTACAATTAGAGTTCAAATTTGATTTTGTCCCGTAATTTAAAATTTTCCTGCAAACAGTCCCAAAAAATTAAAAATTTTCAATTTCGTGTCATAACACCGCAATTGTTCCAAGTTTGATCCTTTTTGATGGATTTTGCACTTTTTGCCCTATAACCTTAAGCTTTTTCGCAAAGGTCCAAAGAAAATGTGTGCCAATACGACACATCGTTTGTGAAATTTTTACGACTTTTGGGTGAAATCAGACCAATTATAGGACAGAATTGAAAATCTTAATTTTTTTGGAACCTTTTACGCAAAAGAACAAAATTATGAGGTCAAATTAAATTTTAAGTCCTAAAATTACAAACCTTGTTATTCAACCGGATGTCATCATAATGACTAAACATATATTTCACATGCAGGTTTTTGAGTCCTCTATTTTTTGGGGACTATCCCGAAATAGTCAAGCGAAATGCTGCCGGAAAAATTCCCGTCTTCAGCGAAAACGAGTCGAAGCAACTGAAGGGCTCATCGGATTTCGTAGGAGTGAACTACTACTCCTTGTTCATAGTCAAGGACGATCCCAGCAGCACCATTAATGGCGATCCCCTGGCTGACATAGGAGTAAACTTACTTTGTATGATCTACTTATCTTGCATAATTGTTGTTAATCTTTGATTTCTTAGTTTGGTAAACATTATATTCTTCCTTCTCTTTTAGATGATGGGGAGATTGGGATGTCTGGGCAGGTGAAATTCTATAAGTTCAAACTTTTAGATGAAATGAAATTCTTTCGTGTTTTATTGATGACACTCGTTTGTCGTCCAGTTCCCCATCGAGCCTCGGGGCCTTAATGGGATGCTGGAGTATCTGAAACAGGTTTATGGCAATCCTCCTGTTTACATCCATGAAAATGGTCAGATGATGCAGCGTAATGGAAGCCTGATCGACACACCGCGTGTGGATTATATAAGTGCTTACATTGGGGCCACTCTCGATGCTATAAGGTAAGCAAGCACATTTTTACGTATTAATTTATAGGAAATTTAATGCGTAATCTAATCCGTTTCTTCTATTATTTGGAAGAAATGGATCAAATATGAAGGGTACATGGTGTGGACGTTCTTAGATTGTCTGGAGTTGCTAGGAGGCTATGACTCCTCCTACGGATTTTACTACGTAGATTTGGATGACAAAGATTTGAAGAGATATCCAAAGCTTTCTTCATTTTGGTATTCTCATTTCTTGAAGGACAAGAGAAGAGCACCAGCAATATAAATGATCATATGTCCAATGGTGGACATCAATTTATATGTCGTTCACCATTTATAGTGCATTAATAATCAAAAGAGTCCATAATTAATTAATTATTTATGTGATATTTAAATATAAATGATGAACATATAAGTTGATATCCTTGCACATGTGACATGTTACGTGACTGGTTGGAGTTTGAAGCATTCTGCCCATTTATATGATCCCCAGAAATGACACAATTTATAAGACCAAATTTTTATTCATCTTTTATATTGTAAAAGTAAGACAACGTTGTTGTACTATAATTGTAATCCTCTTTTATATTGGGTGAAACTACTATGCTCTTCCTTCGATATGGATGACCAATAGTTAGTGCAAATAAATTCATATTCAACTCAATTATTCTCCTTAATTTACTGGTTACAAATGGAAATTTATCAGTTTTGAGATAATTTTCATGGTGCCTACAGTTAATTAAGGAATTAAGGTGCAAGCAAGAGAAATAAAACGAAAAATTTAACTTAGGTCAAGAATGACAACTAAGTTTCCTGTGATACAAGATATTCTGATTAAAATGATTATTTATATCAAAATTGGACCATGGCATTGCCCAAAAGTTCTATAAAAAAATTTCCTCGATCGGGTCCTAGCCTTCAAACCCCCAATTGTGATCTCAAATTACATTCCACCATTAGTGCTAGTTTGGTTTGCATGATTAGGACATGATAAATGAGTTAAATGGGTGACAAGTGTTAAAATGAAATCAATCGTATCTAGGATAATTAATGAAAAACCAAAGCGAGCTATTAGGCTTCATAACCCAACAAAGGTTTACTCATAACAGCATTCTTGTTAATAAAGAAACGGTGATTTCAAATTGCAAATCTTTGTTAACATAAGATCGATTTTCAAATTTTTAGATTGACAAACACCCAAAAATTGTGAATTTTAAGCAATTAACCCTATAAATAATCATCATGATGATAAAATTCAGCCAACTATCTACACCTCCAATATTATTAGATGTACCCACCTCCATTATCTATTATTTTAATGTATTTGTAAAAGGACTAATTTGTCTAACTTGATATTACTTGATACACCCATCTTGCAAAAAGAGTTGCCTCGCATTCAATTTGAATGATCGATCATTCAGACTTCACGTCGGGAAAATTCGCATTCTTGCCGCTCGTAAATGTCGAGTACGTAGGAACCTCTATGGAATACTTGTGTAAGTATCTTTAGTTACTCAACTATACAATATCAATGTATGTACTCTTTTTGTATGTATGAAAATGTATAATACATTTGTATTGAATGCATGAAAATGTATATACTCTATTTGAATGTTGTTATTTGTATATATTTGAGATATTGTGTATGAAGTGTTTGTATTTTTAGCCTAGAAGTACGATTAGAACATAGGTATAGTTGTTCCCGCATTTTTTGAAAAATTTGTCCGACCCACCGATTTTCAACCTCGGTTTGCCGAATTATACTTAGGGTTTCGACATATTATTTCCGAAAATATGAGCATATTTCGATCACTTCTTCGAATTATTTTCGACAATACTTTGTCGAAATACTTCGATCATTTTTCGACAAACTTTAGTCAAATTTTTTGAAATTGTTGTTTTCAAAAATTGTGTGATGTTTCATATGATATTTTTTGAAATAAATGTAATTTTTACAACTATTTCTTGAGCAAACCGTTTATTATTTCTTTCAAAATTTGGTGGATGATGGTGATTATATGCCATCAATGGGTTATTTAGTTGCATCGCGTATAATGTGGCCTTCATTACACTATCAAATAGTTTGTTACCTTCCTCCCCATGAGAAAAGCTTTGCCGTCTCCCGAAATCAATTTGTATGGAATGGTGAATAACAACCAACTGCATCCGTGCACCATTAGAAGATTGATGGATGGAAAGAAGCTTACAAAATCACAAATCAATTAGTTAGTTGATTTTTATAACTCCTTTTGTAAATCATATGGCTAGCTAGAATCCATGGAAAAACTCATTTTTGTACATCATATGGCAAGGTAGCTGAAAGAGTGTGATTACTCCTTTTGTAAATCATATGGCTAGATAGAATCCATGAAAACTCATTTTGTACAACATATGCCAAGTTATTTGATAATTTTTTTGGGTAAATGTCTATTTTATTTCATGTAATTGTATTATGAAATAGGAAATAAAATCTGAATCTTCTGGCTCTTATTTTCAAAAGACTTTATCGAATATTATGTTACGCTTTCAAAATAATCAATAAAAATATGAAACATTTCGACAAATATTTATTTAAAATGTAAGGAGAAAAACTAAGAAATCTTCTGCCTCTTATTTTCGAATATATTTTGTCGTAATTTGTACACACTTTGACATATTTTTCGAAACCCCGAGCATTTAAATTATGGAATCTCCTGTATTCTTTTTTCTGAAAATATTTGTCTAAATTTATGAAACATTTCGACACAAATTTGTTGAAAATCTAAGGAAAAATATGAAATCTTCTGTCCCTTGTTTTAAAAGATTTGTCGAAATTTGTACACACATTCGATATATTTTTCGTAACCCTGAGCAATAAAATTACGAAATCTATTGTCTTCTTTTTTCGAAAAATATTTGTCGAAATTTATGAAACATTTCACACAAATTTGTCAAAATCCAACAAAAAAAAAGATGTCTTCGCCTCTTTATTTTCTGGACAAAATATTTCGAAATATATGTATGCGATTTTCGGATAGAATTTGTCAAAGTAATGCATCTTTTCAATCAAAATTTATCAAAATCCTCGACTAATTTGTCATATTTCGACTCAACTTTTATAACAATAAAATAGAGCAACACATCCAAAATAACAACAAAACATAACACATCCAATTTTAGAAAATCCAAAGTATCAAGTCAAGTTTACACTTTCATAGGTTCCATCCAAATTTAACACAAGTTCACAAAAAATAACATAATATCAACGAAACCATAATATCAAGTTTAAACAAAACATAACAGAATTATATCCCAAGTCATGTACGCCTTCCTCTCCCCTTCCTCTACTTTTACCTCCGCCCTACATTTGCTTGTGCTTGTGCCTCTTGAAGAGCTAGTTGATGATCGTACTCGTCCGGTCCCTGGAGAACTTTACATGCAACTTCCATTGTTTCTCCAAATTCCTTCAATGTCGGTGAATTTCCACACCTCCATCTCTCCACTAATGGAACCATCATCCTTTGTGCTACACTAATCATAAGCCAATGCATCGTATACATATGTACATTATATTGTTTCATACATACATATGTACAATAAATACATTTTTAAATATATATATGGCTCATACATTACAATTTGGCACAACATAGTTTTTCATTAAACAAACAAAATGTACCAAAGAAAATCATTTTCACTTAACAGACATTTCATCAAACACATAGAGGGCTCCATTAACAAGCATTATTTAAAGTGTCATTAACAAGCAAAATGTATAAAAAAATCATTTCCACTTAACAGACATTTCATCAAACACATAGAGAGCTTAATTAACAAACATTATCTAATCTCATTAGCAAGCAAAATGTATCAAAGAAAATATATTTAAGCTACAAGAATTATATCGCACACATAGGTGCATCATTTTTGCAACGTAAAAAAAAGAAAAAAAGAAGAAGAAAGAAACCTAACCGGTGGTTTCCGGGGTCGCCGACTCCGGCGGTGGTGGGTGGCATTTTCATTCTTCTTTCTTCTTCTTTCTTTGCGTCATTCAACAACATTCTTTTCTCTCTATGAACTTCTCTCGGTCTTCCAACAATATATACGTCTTTTCTACTTTGGTGTAGATGAGTGTACCATAAAATTGAGGAATGAAGGGAAATTAGAACTAGGGTAATGTAGGGAATTAGGGGGTGTGTATCTAATAATTTAAAAAAATGGTGGGTAGATCTATAAAGTGGGTAGATCTAATAATGTTGGAGGTGTAGATAGTCTGGGCCTAAAATTCATAAAAATATAAGATTGGCCCAAAAAGAGACATCAGTCGGCCCAATAAGATTGGCCCATAACTTGGCCCAGAAGATATTTCTGTCTTTCACCGACCACCCACGCTAGACAAAACCCACAAAACCCTGGTTATCTCTACTGAAGATTTTCCGGAATTCCGTCGCCGCCGCAACTCCGACTCCACGCCATGGACGTCGCCGCCGCCACTTCGACTCCCATGGCCATGGATGTCGCAGTTGAAACTCCGAATTCCACCTCCACGGACGTTGAAACTAAAGCCATCCAGCCGTCGGTTCAATTTGCCCAAAAGCCAAACTTTCGCCCTCTAAAAGCTCATGAAATCTCCGATGGGAAAATCCAATTCAGGAAAATCCCCGTTCCCCCACACCGCTATACTCCCCTGAAGAAAGCGTGGCTCGAAATCTACACCCCAATCTATGAAGAAATGAAAATTGACATCAGGATGAACCTGAAAGCCCGCCGGGTCGAGCTGAAAACCCGATCCGAAACACCTGACGTCAGCAACCTCCAGAAATGCGCGGACTTTGTTCACGCATTCACGCTTGGATTTGATGTAATTGATGCTGTGGCGATGCTCCGAATGGATGAGCTATACGTTGAGTCGTTTGAGATCAAGGATGTGAAGACTTTGAAAGGTGAACACTTATCACGGGCGATTGGGCGGTTGAGTGGGAAGGGAGGAAGAACCAAATTCGCCATCGAGAATTCAACAAGGACGAGGATCGTAATTGCAGATACAAAGATTCATATACTAGGGTCCTTTGCGAATATCAAGGTCGCAAGGGACTCTCTCTGTAACTTAATTATGGGTTCACCTGCGGCTAAAGTTTATTCGAAGCTCAGAGCTGTGACTGCTCGCCTCGCAGAAAGGTTTTGAACTTTTCTTTACCTCTTTAATCGCCTTTCAATTATGTGTTGTAGATTAGGCACTCTTGGGATTTTGAGTGTTATGAGATACTGAAATTTTGGGTATTTGTTGACAAAATTTGATCAGAAATGACTTCTTAGTATAAAGTTACCCAACATTATGCATTAATCTTGATTAATGAACTTGAGTTTCGATTCAAGAGTTTTGTGTTCTTTATGTTGATGGCCAACTCACAATGTGGTAGAACTGTTCAATTATAGTTTTGTAATTGCAGGGACTTTCTTTTAGTGAAGGAAGGAAATGTATGCTTTAACCTGGTAATTTGCAGATAATAATAACTAATAAATATTGTGTAATCAGCTGTGAGGAGATAAATTTAACAACTTATTACGAACAAATTTGATTCTTTTTTTTTTTGATCGGTAAACAATTTGTTCCCAAAGGGGATCGAACCCGGGTCACCCACTAAAGTGAGGAACCCGGTAAACCACCTGGTTACGAACAAATTTGATTCTGGTGCAACTTTAGAGCTCCATTAGTCTCCTTCTCCATGTCCTCATTGCTTTTTGGCAAATGGCAATGTGGAAGAAGTTGGAGAAGGGTTGTGAGATCTGAAAAACCTTGTCCTATTTGATAAAATCATTCGTTATTTTGTCTTCATTTTCTTTACTTTCCCTGTACAATAGTGTAATTTTCTCTTCTTTAAGGAGAGAGTGGGAGTGATTGGTATTATTATTGATTGTAGAAAGCTTGGTATAGAGGAGGTTAAAATCATTTAATGATTTACTTGGGTAACAAAACTGTGGAAATCTTTGCAAATGGTTACTTGTTTTCAGCTTAGGTATCAAACAAGGGTCATTTACATATAGATTAAAAAAAAAAACAGACTAATTACAAATAGGTTCAAAAAATTTGAATAGATGCAACAAAAATATTTGAACATGAACCTATTTGTATTTTGGATTTTTCTTGAACCTATTTGTAATTTTCCTTTTCAAACAATGTTCCATAATTGTTACTTGCTGAAATTTATAAGATTCATAAATATATACTACTCCTTCCGTCCCAATATTACTTTCACATTTATCTTATTTGGCGTCCCAACATTACTTTCACACACTAAAAAGAATTATCCTCCATAAACTACATCCTCACAATACCATTTAAATTTAAAAAATGTCACTCTTGTTTTATTCTTTCTCCTACACTCTATCTTATTCAATCATCCAATATACCCTTACACTTTATTCTCTCTTCTACACTTCCTCTTTCTTAATAAGTGATAAGTGTGTCACCCTCCCTATAAAAGAAATCTTGGGACGGAGGGAGTAGTGTATGAGAATTTTGTCCCCAGTCTGTTAATTGTACCAGATTGTTCATTAGATGTGCAAAAGATGCAAATATATCAACCCTATTGAACTTAAGTAATCTGTTCAAGATCCCTATACTCTTCTTCGAGGAGTATTTACTCGATAATCACAGGCATAGCTCATTGTACGGAAAATAACTGGAAGCTATAAATTTTCTTGAACTCTGTGTTGCCATAGTTTGTGATGTCCTAGTTTGTTCTTCATAAGTTATGTTTTGTTTAGGACAATGGAGTATGTTAACTTTATTCATTCGAACCTACTAATCTTATGCGGTGTGAGGCTTAGCTCGGCTCGGCTCGAGCCTATTTCCAGGCTGTCAACTCTATTGGAATGTTGTAATTTATGCTTAAATGACCAGTTTTGATTAGAGATGGCAACCATGGTTAGATATACTAGGTAGATTTTGATGAGAGTTGTAAGAGGAGGTATACAAAGCTTTTGGTATTCTGAATTTTCAATTACTAGATTTGGGCAAAATATGACCAATTTCAATTTTAAAGATAAAAGAGTTTGCAAGTTTGCACCAAAAAAAAAAAAAAAAAAGTTTGCAAGTTTGCACAAAAAAAAAAAAAAAAAAGTTTGCAAGTTTGCTCAAATTTGTAGGCTTTTTGTACTCGAATATGCTGTCAGGGCTTGAGTATTGTAAAATAAAGTATGAGATTGAAATACTTTAACCAAAATATGGTTCTAAAATGATACTAAAATGCAATGGTAGGAGGAAATTTTCAGTATTTTTAATAAACAGTTTGAATCTACTTTGCATATTTTACTAGTTGTAATTTTCAGTTATTTTGTACTCTAAGCAATGAAAGATTTTCTTTGGAATAACTCAGACCCGTTTATTTTGAATGATTACACGAAATTGGAAAATGAATTCTGGCATGGATTATGGCCCTAAAAGGAATTCTGGCATGGATCACTTTTTTCAAGTTTTTTCCTCAGACATGTGATTGATGGCAGGGATGGATTCAGAATTTCGTCACAAGGGCGAAAAGTAAAAGAGAGGAAAACTTAATACTTGAGGGTGAAATGATAAAATATTACGAATTTAAGGTATAAATAAAAATAAATTTCATACATATAGTAAAAAAATTTAAATCCAATGGGGCGACCGCACCTGCGTCCTCCTAAATCCGTCCCGATTATTGGTCTAGTCAAGGGTATTGTGTGATTATATATCTCCCATGTCTCTAACATAAGTCAAATGTTTGTGAGAACCCATTTTAACCCACTATTATTTCAGGAATACTATCCTGTCCGTTATGATTTTTACATGTGAAGTGACACACTTATTAAGAAAATTTAATTTAGTTTAGGAGAGAGAATAAAGTGTAGAGTATTTTGAATGGTTGAATGAGATAAAGTGTAGGAAAAATAATAAAATAGAATAAATCAAGAGTGACAATTTTTTAAATATAAATGAAATTGTGAGAGTGTAGTTTATTAAGGGTATTCCATTTTAAGAGTAAAAATTATTTTGAAACGGACAAAAAGTAAAGTGTGAAAATAGTCGCGGGACGGAGGGTGTACAATTTTTGCACACATGGATTCAAGATTGTAGTAGTTAGTTGGGTTATTTTTAACATGTCATGCGTTATCTATCTAAATTATCTATATTATGAAACAAATAATATATTTGTTAATTTTTTAGCTAATATGAAAATATGAGGAAGAATTTGTCAATTCTTGCTGTCAATCCAAATAGCATCAGAATAATGTATTAATTTATCATAACAATTTTCAAAATTTAATCCACCAATCTCTTATACAAGTTAGTTCATATTTATTTTTATAATTAGTGCAATCCCATTAAATTATATCCAATATTAACAATTTTGTCTTTAGATGTAAACGGGTACTCAGTGTTTTAGTTACTACTTACCTGTATACTTTTAGTTACCATTTTTTTTTATTTTACAATAGTTACCATTTTATTTTACCACTTACTGTATATTTGTTCTGAATGAATAGGAATGAATAATAATACTAAAAAAATTATTATTATCTCATCTTAATTAATTATCTTCTCCTTTATTATAATTTGTCTTCTATTATTCCACTATTTATAACCAACAATAATTTTATGTTCTAGTATTAAAATACTAACAATGTAACCAATTTTGGAACAAGTATTTCTCCAATGTATTCCTTTTATATTATGTGGGACGTAGAAGAATTTTTCTCTCATTACTACCCTTCTCATTAAAAAATCTAAAGTAACCCCTAAATATTAAATAATGCTCCAAGATGTATACATTCTTAGTACTCGATCTCCATACGTTCATATTGATAGCGACTGAGTCTGGATTTGGAATTAATTAGAAACAATTATTAATTATCAAGTCGAATGTGACATTACTTGAATTTTACGCTACATGAGTTATTAATTATAATAATAGTAATATAATGAGTTGATTTAATATAAATTAGTTTATTAATATTTTTTAATAAATTAATAACTCTACAATGAAATAATTAATATCGTTTAAAAGGAGTAGACCTCTTGTGTTTTGTATACCTTGTAACTTTAAAAATCAAATATTTAATGAAAAGTATTAAGAATCTTATTATTAATATAAAAATTAGGTCGAGTGATATCATATTATTTTTAGGAGTTAACAATAATTTAATATTTTTACCTATTTAATATAAAAACATAGTATTATAATATTTAAATTTAAAATCAAGTTTAAAAATAACATTTAAAGTATCAAATATTTAATCAAGATTTTTAAATATTTGACCAAAGATATAAAAAATCGGATAAAATAAAAAAGTGAAACATTGTAAACTTATAGTGTACATGAAACAAATAAGATTTTTCTTTAAAAATATACAAAATGTAAATAAATTGTAAGCAACTTGTCTTACTAATTTCGCGCTACAAGCATGCATTACTTGGTTTTGATAAATAATAATAATATTATTATTAATATTAATATAACAATTGATAAATATGCATGCAACTGGCCTTTCTGATTTCGTAACCACGATTTACAGGGTCTATGGGAAGTAGTCTTATGGTCGTCTGAGACGCTGAGGGGCTTCCGATCAAATCTAAATCTATAGTATTATGAATTTAATTACTACTTTTATTTATTTTCTTTTATTTAAAATTGATTTTTCAAACAATAGGTCTATAAATTTAATATAATAAAATGTAATTTCTACTCAATTCCATGACCCAGCATGAATTGAGTCCTATTCACCTAAAAAAATATTATAGATTATTTTGCTTTACGATTTTTAATTATTTAATAATCGGAGAAGCATTTGTGGAAAAACAATTTATTTCTCTAGGGGCAACATGTAAACCTAGAATTATTTTTCACAATTTTATCGTTGCATAAAAATAACATAATTAATTTTTTTAGCTCTGGTAACATAATTAAATTTAGGCAACGTAATTATCTCGGCATTTTTAATTTTTTATACTATTAAATAGGAATATTGAGTATGAATTATGATCAATATTTTACATTTTACGGTCTACGACTAAGCTTACTAAAATAATTTACAAGTTTCCACAATTTAGAAATTATTTTTAAACCTTTAAACTGTAAAATTTCATTTTTTTTTAAAGTAAACATTTGAATAGTGTTAGAGCTATTAAAATATTACTAATAATATTTCATGGATAAAATAATTCTTTGTTCAAGTTTCTATTGGCATTGAGATGAAGATAGAGGTAGACCCACCAAACTTTAAATATTTGGGAAAAAGAATATAAAAATTAAATAATGAAACGATTTGCTGTTCAATGAAGATAGCATATACCAGCACGAAAATTTGGCAGTTGAATTGAGAAAATTAAAATAATACATCAGGCCGCGCGTAAGAACAAATATACATACATGTATTTGTATACAGTATTATATAGATATAGATATGGATATAGATACATATGTATATAAATATCCAATTTTGATTTTGATAATATCAATGTGAATTCTGAATAGGACTGCCAACTTTCCCTTCTCTCCTCTTTCTAGTGGTGCGTTTCAGTGTGTATGAGTGCGTGTTTCTCCAAAATTTGTTGTTTCACTTTCACCCCTCTTTTTCTCTTTCCCCTTTTTGTTTAATCGATAAATACAAGAGAAATCAGAAGGATTTAAGCTCAGGAGGAAAATGAAATTCTGTAATAAATATGAAGAGTTAATGCAGGAGCTTGGGCACAATAAATTACCTCGTATTGGTTGCCGCAAACTCAAAAATATCTTGGAAAGTTGCAGAAAACAGCTCCATTCTCAGGTTAATCATGATAATGGCGATGGGATTTCTTCGAATGCCGCCTCCAAATATCCATGCCCAGGTTCATGAATTTTCAAATTTCGATGTAATTTTTATCTTGATTATGAACCCTTGTTTTACTCATAGCTTTGATTGTGTAGTTTGATTCGTTCAAGGCTTGATATTCTTACTTGGTAAACCCAGTGGAGTTGGTTAAATTTGAATTTTTCTGAATAAAAAATCGTCAATTATATCTTGTCAAATGCAGGTTGACTTTCATCTCTGTTGTTCTTTAGATGGAGTGTGTGCCCTCTTCTTCCTAAATATTGTTGGGATGTAGAGTTTGGAAATGAAAATATTTCCAAATTAGAAACTGATGTAGAAATAAAATGTAGTGAAAATCCCAACTAAGAACTAAAAAACCCTGCCTAATTGTAGTGTTCTTGGTACAATGAATGATATTCTGTTCATACATTATCATCTTCAGTGGTTTGATACAAACTATAATGTGCTTTGTAGTCTGTGATGGTACATTTTTCCCATTGCTTCTCAAGGAAATGTCTGCAGTAGTAACATTCTTCAATAAACGAGCGCAAATATTGCTTGATCGTCACCTAGCATCAGGTTGCAGCAAGTGTTTTATCTGGTTGGAGGACAGCATAGTAGGAAATCAGATTACCCTGATTCAAGAATGCGAAAATCTGGTCACGTATGCTAGCATTAATGCGATTGCTATGCGTAGAATGCTGAAGAAATACGATAAGGTAGTAGATACATAAGTACATTCCATTTATGTTGATTGTCTGGTTATTTTATCTGCTTGCATTTCGATTACAGATTCACTACTCTAAGCAAGGTCAAGATTTCAAATCCCGATCCCAAAACATGCAAATTGAGATCCTTCAATCACCATGGCTCTGTGAGCTCATGGCTTTTCACATAAACTTGAGAGATTCTAACACTGATAAAGCAAATGCTTCAGCACTATTGGAGGGGTGTTCTCTCATATTCAACGATGCAAAACCGTCTCTCTCTATTGAGCTCGTTGATTTAGTCAAGCTTGACATTGACTTGACCTGTTCCATATGTTTGGTGAGTCCAAAGCCAATCAGGACACTGTGTCTGAAAAGCTTGACCTATTAGGTTCTTGCTCTCTGTATTGGAGAATTGGCATGTTAAACTAGAGTAAATCCTCACCATTATGTGATGAGTGTTATCAAGTATTTCTATTACGCGTTCTTGGTACACATCTCAGGTGGAGTACACTAAAGAATGGAAATCTTTGATCTTCAAAGATAAAGGTACTCGTATTTCATAAAAAAAAATCAATGTTTCTTTCTATAGTGGTGGTAAAGAAAGAAGATTGAACGGATAGGAATCCCTCTTGCTTTTCCTTGAATGTAAATAATATTTCTTGTTATACTCATTTTGTCTACCTTCTATTCTTGACTCTTGAGCCCTGCTGAATGATCAGTTTGTTTTTCACAGATAGTTCCTCTTCAGCCTTCTTGATGATACTCTCTGTTAATTTTTTTATTTTTCATCAGGATACATTGTTTGATCCAGTGTCGCTTAGCTGTGGCCATTTTTTTGCTACATGTGCGCGTGCAAAGCTGGTTCGGTGAGCATAATAGACGGGCTGAAGGCAGCATATCCTCATAAAAGTGCCCAATTTGCCGAGAGGTCTCTCTCTCTGATACAAATTTCTTTCGTCGCTCATAATTCTAAAACCTATCATGTATGACGAATTCAAATTAGATGTATTTTACCAACCTATTCACTAACCTGGTCTTACAAAAGAGTACCTCTAATTCTAACTCGCTTTTTCTAAAGCAAATGAGTGAAGACCAGATCCTATTAACTTGCCATATACTTCAAAAACTTATAGTCTATTGATTACAGGGAGGAGTATATGAATCTGCTATATGTTTGGAAGAACTGCACATCCTATTAAAACGAAGGTAATTAAATCCATAACTTATATTTCTTGCTCATCTACGCTCGACATTAACTCTGTGATGCATTTCTACAGTTGTCCCAGTACTGGGAAGAAAGGCGAAAATCAGAAAAAGCCGAGAGAGTTCAGCAGGCAAAGGAGCACTGGCAGTCCCAGGCCGCACGATTCATGGGTATCTAACCACGAAATCTCTCGCTCTTTATGCTCGATTTCATCTTCTTTTAGGCCATTAGAGTTCTCATCCAATGTATGTATATAATTATGTGCTCATTGAAAAACTACTTATTCAAGAAACACATGTAATCCCTCTTCAAATCAGTATACACATACAATGTTACGCCTGTGAAATACACTAGGCACTATTTGTTTCCATACACCCATACAAATGTGTGTACGTGTAAATACAGAACCTATATATTTTACGCATAACATCATGCAACCAGAAAACAAGCACAAAGGGGAACAATTAACACTAACAAATTAATATTTTTTAGTAAAACAACTAATACTTTTATAAATACACGTGAAATGCACGCACTCAGGACTACTCTTTAGGGTAGTCCAATTGTCCACTACCAGTGAAACAGAACAAAAGATTCACATGTTCAAGCAACTAACTTATCTTCCTCCAAACTGGGTACTACAACATCTTCTCTCATCATACCTCGGTAATTCTCTCCAACCTCGGCTCCAGCTTGTGCAAACAGTTCAACCACTGCAGGCAACTTTCCGTAGTATCTCTTCAGGCCATCAACGAGAAGTGTATCATTGTGTGTTTTCGGGATGTGCCACACATAAACTTGAGGGACAAGATCGTCAAAGGTTGCCTCCTGCCAAGCATGTTGCCCGTCCCTCATCTGATGTTTGAACGCCTGGCAATCCCTTGCCCTGTGCCCTTTAGGCCCTACTTGCACCTCACTACAATAACCGCACGTTTTCACCGCATACTTCTCCATTAGTTGAACAACTCCACAACGCAACTTTTCCAACGCTTCCATTCCCTGATCAGCAAAACCTGCTCCACCATTAATATATGAGTAACACTCTTGTACACTAGTTATGCGGTGCAAGCTGTACATAATTAATATTTTCGGTGAAAATATATATTTTTTTTTGAAAGGGATGAAAAATAACTAATACTTTCAATTGAAAATAACTAATGCTAACAAACTAATATTTTATTTTTAGCTAATACACGGTGCAACTGATGTATACAAGTTTTTGCTTTAACATAAATCTTTGAACTTTGTATTAAACTCGGGAGAACATAAGTAAAAGATAACCCTTCTTTTGAGTACATTCAAGAATTTAAAGAAATGAAAACTGTTAAATTTTAAAAGATAACCCTTCTTTTGGATCATTCAGGAATATGAAATAAATGACAATTATCAAAGCATGATATCAATGAATAAGCAAAAGAGACTTTTACATAGGACAGGAAATCCAACAAGAACCTTAATGTAATCATGCTCTTAAGAGGAGAAGAAACTATGATGGGGAAAACAAACCTTTGAGATCCTCATATGGCAAGTTCAAAGACTTCTGATCATCATTCGACCTCTTTTTCTTTTTCTTTTGCCAGAAGCCAGAAGGGTTTATGTCGTCTCCTGATGAATCGTTTTTGGGGAACTTCTTCTCAAAATCAATGATCTTTCCAGCTACACGATAAACTGGGAAGTCCCGTCTTCTTGTTGGATACTCGGGAATATCTACACCAGCCTGAATGCATAGTTCCATAATGGCTGGAATCCGGTCCACTTGTAGCCGCTCATTGTGTGAAACGGCTCTTCCCACCCGATCATACAGATGAAAAGATTCCACAACTGGCAAGACATGATCAATGCCTCCTATCTCCCATGTATGCTCTTTATTCTTTTGGCTACCACTCACATCACAAGTTCTGATCTTATGTGGTGGATCGCCTACATGAACATCTCCACAAACACTGCATAATATACGATTGATCACAATCAGCCTAATTTCTTCAAGAAAAAGGAACCAAAACAAAGGAAAAATTTCTATCTTTTCACAATGCTCATTTTCAATTGCAATCAAATAACAAACTGAAAGACAAGATTTAGCCACCTGCAAACAAAAATTGGGATGTCCTTTGAAACTCGTGAAACGCAAGAGAGTAATATGGTTGTAGCAGCTGAAACCTCATGAGCAACTGGGATTAGTTCTTCAACTAATAACCCGTTTTCAGGAGGTTTTAACTTTGCTTCTTTTACAGCTGTTCTCTCTTGCTTTTGTGACCTTGCTTTACGCTTAATTTCATTAATGCCAGTGACCCAAGGCTTCCTCTCAGACCTTTTGAGCTTTCTTGGTAGCTCCGTGAAATCTGGCCCTGCTGTAGAGTATAATGCACAAGCATAACTCTTTACATATGTCGCAGCTGTGAAATTCTCCACGTAAATGTTTCCCGCGAATACCTGGTATAGGCGCAAGAGTGGTCGGGATTGTCTGAAGAACATGACTTGGGTTGATTACTGAAGAATTCAGAAATTTTTCTCACTCAGGAAATTCATCGAACACATAACAAGCAATAACATTGCGAATCATTTTCCTAATCGGAGAAATCAAAGGTGCTGAATTTATATGAGGATATAACCGGTGCTAAAGATGAGCAATAAGATAAAACCTTATTGAATGAATTAATCACATTAAAAAAAAAAATCAATTTTGAAGTAAATTGCAATGCTCTGCAGTGGAAACTCGAAAGAACGATGAACGGTTGCGGATTTGATATGTTTTTTGGGAAATTTATCAAAGTACCATTTTTAAGTTTTTATTTTGAAAAAGGTCACCAAAATGTTTTTGACCTAAACATCCCTTTCCCCTTATTTTTGCTTGGCTGCTCTAAACCACTCGTGCGATTTATTTGAAACCAATGTGCTGTCCTTGAACAATCCATTTTAATATTTCCGTTAATTATTTTTCAATTTTGTTACAATTCACTTATAATTTTAGTTTGGATTTTCTAACATTTTAAGTTGTTCGGTTTTTACAATTTGGTTTGATTTAATACCGAAACAACCGTTGCACACATCTATCCTCCACAATTGTCCCCTCACTTCCCCCTTGATTTAATACCGAAACAACTGTTGCACACATCTATCAAGAAAAGTTTATATTCAAATTTATCCTCTTGACCACTTCTTTTTTATTTTTGTTCAACTCGGGAGAAATTTATTGCCTGCCCTGCCGTACATACTACAGTCATACCATACAACACTGGTTGGTCGAACAAAGATGGAAGGAAACACAAAATTTTGAACAGGGATTTAAATTGTTTGATTTTCCTTTTCTGAACTGTTGGAAAGATAGAAAGTATTCAGATGGAGGAAGGTGGAGAAGATTATATGGATACAACAAAAGTTCGAGCATTAATAGTGGCACTCTATTCATATTATTGGCTATTTAAAGAAGAAATCATACAAAAAGCAAACAACTATCCAGTTCATTACAGAAAAACATGCACTTCTCTTGCATCCACCTCTTGCCACCTATGTTTGACAGATGCAACACCAAAAGAAGAGACTATTGAACAAGAGATTCAAATGATCATCAATATTACAGAGTTGAAACATCATCAGGACAAGAAATCTTGGTGAAATCAGTGCTTGATTTTTGGCCTTTTCACGATCATCACAGAGCAATGAGCATGATGAGTGCAATAATCGCTTACACTGCCTAAAACAGCCCTGCAACCAAACACCCCATCATCAGAGCTATCTGACTTCATATTGGTAAGAATTACTATATATACCTCTTGATAGCTCCATAGCCATGGCTACCCACAACCAGCAAAGACGCGTGGTGCTTTTCCACTGCCTCGCAGAGAACATTCCTAGGGTCACCGTCCACAACCTCGCATATGGCATCATTAATCTGCGTAAAACTAGAAATTTAGAACCAACAAATATTCAGATCAAGTGTATTTTGGACTTCCATGATAAGGATTAGACAACATCTTGTGTACTATTTGCAATAAATTGATATGACCTCGGATCCAGCAGTTAAGAAATAGTCTACATTTAATACTAAGCAAATGAAATAGTCTATCTTCCTTAAGATTCTTCCTTTGCATAGTGAAAAACAAATCATAAACCTTCTCAAATTGATTGAAACCTAGCAAATACTTCCATATACTTGGCATCTCACATAACATTGTAATTAAAAATTAATAAGCTATATAAAAAGGTACCGATTTAGAAGCACAGATTTCTTTAGCCTTCTCCAATACCCTAGCCGCGATTATCTTCAAATCATTAGCCACATATGTCACCACTTCAGCAGCACCTACAAAGTAAACCGTAAAATCTAAATTATCAATCCAAATCATTGCGGTTTTACATCCGAAATTAAATGTTGGATTGCTTTTCTATAAATCTAGATAAATATATTTATTGAACAACGGATCTTGGCAATTACTGGTATTATTGAACTTCAAAAATGGAATTCCTGGCAGTAATAAACCTAGGCAATAAACCATATGCGTAACACAACATTCGAGCAAGGAATTACTAAACAACACCATATTTGCAACCGAATTAAGATCAGTACACAATTAGGTTAACAGAGAACATACTGGGGCCGGAGAAGCCGACGGCGGCGGAGAGAGAGGCTTCGCGTGCACAATAACAAGTTTGAAAGTGGAATTCTCCGGTGGAGAAAAGAAATGCTGCAAAGTCCATTGCAAAGCGTAAATACTGTGTTCGCTTTCGTCTAAACCCACCACCATCACTGATTTCTCCATGTCTGCAAGAAATTACGTTGAGTTAAGCTTTCAGTTTTCGCAATTACTTGATCAAATTCTTTTTTTTTTTTTGATCGGTTACTTGAACAAATTCTTCTTGGGGATATATACGTGATCAGGATAACGGATTGAAAACTACCTCTACTAGTTACGGAGAGATGGCTGCTTGATAAATCATCACCGCCACTCTTTTTTTCGACAAATGATGACAAATCATAGACATGGACGTAAACATCCACCGACATCGACATTTCCATGGATATATTTATTTTTTTCATATTCGATACATCGACATTTCCATCGATATATTGATATTTCAATGATACATCGACATTTTCACCCATATTTCTACCGATACCGATATTTTCTTCCTTGATCATAGGTAATGAAACAACACTTAATTTAATAAAAGGTACTAGAATTTAAAACATAATTAGTGACAAAAAAAAAATTCAACTGATTTGTTTTGCTTTGCTTTTCTCCCTCGCCCTGTTTGCTGTTATTAACCATTCACCCCGTGTTAATGCCAGTGTAATTTTAACTTTTTTATTTTTATTTTATGAATGGGTCTCTTGTATTCGTATATTGATTACCCATAAATTTACAGTGTCATTATTTTTTTTTTTTTTTGAACGGACAGTGTTATTATTTTTAAAAAAATTTCAAATATCAATTTTTTAAGCAAGAGTACTAAGAATTTAATCAAAGGAATCAAATCTCAGTGATATCATATTAATAAATTAATATTTTTATTATTTAAAATTATTCGTATTTTAATATAAAAAATATAGTATTCTAATATTTAAATTGAAAATATTAAAATTTAAAAAATAACATTTAACATATCAAATTGGATGATATTAAAAAGTAAAATATTGCAAATTTAATATATACAAATACAACATATATAAAACTTTGTCATTTTTTATTGGGAGCTATTGTATCTCCTCCAATATGAATCTCTACACCTCTTTATTTTTATTATTTATAAATTTGGTGAAGATAAATTCATAATAAAATAATAAGGAAAAAATATCAAAAAAAAAAAAAGTGGGATCCTGCATTTGATAAAGAGTAGAAGTAATTTATGATAATATTTGTTTCAGAACTAAAATTTACAAAAGAAAATCATAGATCGACTATTTGTGGAAGATAATAAGAACAAATAAACTAAGAAGGACGAGGAAGAATGAGATGTTATCTGCCACAGAGAGAATTGCTGAAAATATTTTATGAAATAAAAAAGTGACTCATTAGTATGATTTACTTGAGCGATTTCATTCCTCAAACATTGATTTTTTATTTTTTTATTTTTGTAGTTTTGGATTTGTAGAGGAAGAAGGTTAAGATTTTTAGGTCTCACTTGTCAAGTGTCAATAGAAAATCTTGACAATCAATGAAAATATAAATAAAAAAACATGTAACACAATATTATACTCCCTCCGTCCCAAGAAGTTGTGCACACTTTTTGAGACACGGAAATTAAGAAAAATTAATTTTGTTGACTTTTATGAGAATAAAGTAGAAGAAAGAGAATAAAGTGTAAGGATATTTTGAATGATTTAATGAGATATTGTAGGAGAGAAAATAAAGTAGAGAGTAGAATAAGAGTGATATTTTTGTGATTTAAATGATATTGTGAGGGTATTAATATTGTGTGATATTTTCATTTTAGGAGTGTGCATAACTTGTTGGGACAGACGAAAAAGGAAAGTGTGCATAACTTCTTGGGGCGGAGGGAGTATTTGTTTTGCAGGATACTACGAGAGTGTTTGATAGTCCTTTATAAGGGGTGTTAATACAAATTGTAATGGGTTGTACTATGTTTGATAGCAAATATATGTAATACATAAGACCCGTTAATCAAATCCGGTCCGCTCTTAAATATACCCATTAAATATATGTAATAGGAGTATTTGTTTTGCGAGGATACTACGAGAGTGTTTGATAGCCCTTTATAAGGGGTGTTAATACAAATTGTAATGGGTTATACTATGTTTGATAGAAAATATATGTAATACATAAGGCCCGTTAATCAAGTCCGATCCGCTCTTAAATATACCCATTTTCACTATTCCCTTTTACATAATTATGAATGCCCCCAACTAATCATGGCCGACTTGCAATGCAAGAAGGGTGTCAAAAATACCCTCATTTTACCCTTTTCCTTCTCGATAAAAACATTGGTTTAGGGTTAGCCCAATACACGCCTCAAACACATCCCGAGAATTGTCAAACCACGCAGTTGTAATCAAAACCCTAGTTCGAGGAACGGTGGAGTGGACGACAAAAACGGTCAATTAAATCCCTTCAATTCACGCCATATCAATTCATGCCATATTAATCGGTCAAAAATCTCGGAACAAGGAGCATTTTCGACGGCGGCGGAAGAAAGGTAAGATCGGCGACGGCGGACTCACGGCAAACTTTTTCTAGTAAGTGAATCCGCCATTTATGCATATATTGGGTATTGAGTAGTTTTTTTCTGCCATTAATAGATAAATGTTGATTTCTATTGGTTGCGATTTATATTGATTTCTAGGTTGCGGTTTATATTGATTTCTATTGGTTGTGATTTATATTGATTTCTTGTTATAAGGGTAATTTTGAGAACACATAAATGGCCCATATATCCTTGTGGAGTTTAGTTTTTATCTCACCTATCAAACAAACATCAAAATTCATGTATATAAGGGTAATTTTGTCAATTGGCTACTTTTATAAATTCTAATACATTTTATCAAACAACACATAAATTATACTACTCCTTATTATTTCCTATCAAACACATTACAAATTAGTAGGAGACATAAATACAATCTATCAAACACCCATATAAAAACCGAAAACATTTATCTACCTTTTCCTTTACTATTAGTACCTACATATAATTTACCCTATCAAAATCTAAACTCCTATCAAACGATCCTATTATTATTACACAGTCACATCAACTTAGAGAAAATTACCAAACTAGAGAAAATACATTCAAATAACTCTTACATAAATCAAAGTGAAATATCACTATGATTCAAGATCTCAAACTCAATATAATTATAAGTTATAACGCGTAGGAGTATTATCTAACCTAGTCAGCAACCCACGTGTCAGTAGAATCTATACATATATAAAAATAGAAGTCAAGAGAGAAAGTTAAATTTAAGGAAAGAAGCGAGTGAAATGCGGACAGTATGTAGTGTAATGGTAAGTCTCACTCTCCACTAAAAGAGAGTGAATTAACTTTTTTTTCCTTTACACCAACAATTTCAAATTTTTATAAATTTTAATTTTAAATCTAATTTTAACACATTATATATCAACTTAATTCTCTTTTAAAAATTTTAATTTAACATAAATATTGCACATATAAAAATATCTAAATATTTATTTTATTATTTTTATTTTAGATTTAATTATATGAAATGAATTTAAATAATTTTATTTAAGATTTAATTATATGAGTTGAATTTAAATAATTTAATTTTTAGATTATATAAGTTTCGTTGAATTTTAATATATGTAATGAGATTAGAAACTATTAGAAACTATAGAATTAATTAAATAGTTATAATATATTCATGGGTAAACAACATAATTTATATATTAATAAAAATAATAGTAAAGAAATTAATAAATTAAATTTATATTTTAATTATATATTTAAAATTTATAATATTCAATCCGTGCATGTCACGGAAGAAATTACTAGTTAATAATAACACGACCTGCAACTCTAATTCACAATTAGTAGGAAAATATACTCCCTCTATCACACGATACATTTCACTTTTTTTCCTCCGTACCATAATAACTTTTACATTCTTAAAATAGAAAATCCTCCATAAAATTCATCCTCACAATATTTTTAATTTTATACAAAATGTCATTACTTTTGGACTCACACACACAATCCAACTTATTTTTTTACTTTATAAATAAAAGTTTACCAAACTACCCGTCAAATTTCTACTCATTCCTATGAAAGCTTTTTGTGGAATAGAGAGGGTACTATAAAATATATTTATTGTCTTCCATATTTTCCTTACATATATATGTAAAATACAGCTATTATGTTTTTTTAATAAATATACAACTATAATGCTTAGAGTAAGTCTCTTATGCTTTCACCATGCAATTTAAGTGTAATATTTAAACAATATCAATTGTTTTCATCGAACAATAACGGTTGGACAACTATAATTATTCAGAGCAAACAACATAATTGATATTGTTTAAAAATATACTTTAATTACACAAGACAACTAATATATACTCCTTCCTGTCCCAAACTTTATGTGACATTTATTTTTGAAACACATTTTAGTGTAAGAATTATTTAATAATATAAAGTTATTTTTTTATGAAGGTAGGGTAGTTTTTTCAACTTTAATAAGAAAGATGTTTAATAGTATTAAATGAGATTCGTGTGGGAAAAATAATGACATACGGTATAATATTGAGGTGTTTGAGAAAAATAAATAAAAAAACTAAAATTATTTTAAATATTGTTATTTAAGGAAATGATGCATTTTTTTACTAATAATAAATTTAATAATACAACAAATTGACTTAATCTTATATACTATGCTACGCACTAGTATGTTATAAAAATGACACATGCATGATACAACAAAATCGTGTCTTGTGCCACATAAAATAAAGAGATGGACTTGAAAAATATTTGTTGGACAAAATAATAATTTGTGGGTTGAGGCATTTTTAATGCTTGTATCATGCACTGGGTCTGGACTTGACTTGTTATTAGCCCATCCATTTGGGAAAAAAAAAAATACATATACACGTATGACATGAAATTAATGATTTTTGTGGGTTAATATCTTTTATTGGCCTGTCACAATGCTTCATGAGACTTGGACTTGTATCATTGATTGAGTCTCCAGAAATGTATTTGAGATCGTCTTATAAAATTATATATAATAAAAAATATCTGAATAGTTACTTATTCATTTGAGGCACATTAATCTTGTTGATGTGTTAAATCGTGTCCATATATTTTAAATAAGAAGATTTACTCATCTACTTAATTTGTAATATTATTAAGTTAATTATCAATGATGAAACCAATAAAATAACACATTTTATCAAATATAATAGGCACAAGATGTACAAATATACGTCGATGTTTTGTGTTTTTAACAAACTTATTACAACGTTTTAATTTTTTTTTTTTTAAATAAAGCACAACATTTTTAAAAATAACAATTATATCCACCGTTTACTCAATCTATCAACAAATATGTATCAAATAATGAAATGTTAGAATATATTTATTAAAAACGTACAAGTTGTGATTTATATTATGCAATTTTACTGCAATTTACTATTATTGTTCAATACATTAATTATGCAATTTTTTTAACAAAAGAAATTTTATAATTTAAAAAATGTAGAAACAAGAGTTATCGATAAAGCCATTCACAGTAATTAAAGACTCAATTTAATAATGAGAACTTGTGAAAGATCCAAATACCTTAACAAAATGTCAAATCAATGATACTTCTACGAACAAGATGAATCTCGTAATTATAAGATTGTTGTAATATAATTTTCTTTGTAATTGTAGACGGAAAAAAACTATGTGTCTCTGTCAATGGATGGTGGGATTGATCCCCTATATTAATCGATCCTGAATGTCAAATTATAAAAAAATATATATATGTATCTCGGATTTCTTCCTTATTTTGCACGCGTTAATAGTAATAGAATTAATGCCGGAATCTAAAAAAGGTTTGAAGTTTGAAGGTACAAAGATTGATTTGGCGACTTAGTGCCAAAATGGTCTTTGATTTCAATAATTATTTTTACATTTAATAATATAGGATGGCTAATAAGTAATAAATAGGGCCATCAAATATTAATGGCAGACAGTTAGTAGTGACTTTTTCTGGATTCCACTTACACTGTTAGGGGCTTTCATCAATCCACCTCTGTAATTTATATTTCGATTATAATATGATGACATCGATGATTAATCAAATTAATTTAATTTAGTTAATGTTTGGGTAGCGAAATTAAACCAAGAAATTACTTTTTTCTTTAAAGTTTAATTTTAAATGTATTTTTGTTTTTTTTTTTTTTTTTTTTTAACTTATCTATATATTTCATGTGTTTATGAACTATAGTTATTACTTTTTAATTTGAATACAGACTACATATACACAGAGTATACTCTATATCTCTCTCTCTTTATAACTTACCATTTTCAAAATGATACGTGTTTAAGAAAAAAATAATTGATATGTAAATGTGTGAAAAAGAAAATATAATCATGTAGAGAAAGATTGGGAGAGATAAAAGTAGAGAGGAAGAAATATGGGGATAAAAATACAATAAATATAAAAATAAATCAAATTGGATCACTTATTTTAACAAAATGAATAACTTATGAGAGTAATATTTATATAAATCGAATTCATATTATAAACTCTATTTTTACTCATTATTAACTCACAGAGATTGAGGGAGTATAATTTATATTGACGGTGGATTTCATAAAAACTCGCAACTGATTTTCATGTCATTACTCATTATTGGACATTTGTATGTATGAGTATTGCCCACTTAATTAATTGTGATAACTAAATATTAGTTTCCACTCCTATAAAAAGCCATACAGACTAAATTAGGCTGTTGGCGTTTTTTTAAATTCGTACAAAATATACTGTGAACTATTTTCATTATAAAAATTATTTATATTATATATATATATATATATATATATATATATTCACTAATATTAATTATTTGATAAAAATTTATTAATTTAATAATAATATTATAAAATAAAAATAATTAATCTCATTACAGGTAAATTTTATATAGGAGAGACTTACTTTCAATTTGGATAAGGATTTACAATGGGAATTTATAGTCTGGAATACAAATTAGTCAAAAAGATGAAAAGGTTTGGAGAGAAATCAACAAAAGCGTGCGACTCATCATGAGGAACACTTGATCACAAACTACATTTTGACTTTTAATAATCTTTGCTCGTGTACTCTTTGTTCATATATATGATATATGTATCCATTAATCATAGTATTTTTTGTTATATTTTGGTCAGAACTCCGTTAAAAACCTTGTTAGAATAAATTCTCTTTGAGGAAACTTCTATCATTGAGGAAACTTCCTCTAAAAAGAACAATAAACGAACAATTAAATACGAAAATACTCAGCATATCTATCTCTAGCTGTCAGTTGCAATATAAATTATAAAATCATATCCCACCAAATGTATGTATGAAATATATATATATATATATATATATATATATATATATATATATATATATATTTATAGAGTCAGTCTCATGTTTACTATTTGTACTATATAATTGAACATAGTAATAAAACGCAAACTAATATAATTGAAACATTCACGTTGATATAACTAAAAAAATGTACTAATATAATTGAAATGTATCATTAAATTTAACTGTAAATGTGAATAAAACATGAATATTAATATAATTAAAATACGATAAGTGTATGAATCTAAGATTTATATATCTAACACATATGAAACGTGTATTTATACATAATTAAAAGGGATAAGGTACAATTTGGACTCCCAACTATTATGTCAGTACAAATTGGACCTAAACTATTTTTTGGCACAAATTGGACCTTAAACTAATATCTCGTACAAATTGGACCCCAAACTATTTTTGTTAACAAATAAACATTTTTACTTTTAAAATTGAACAAATAAGCTCTTCAACTAATAAAATAAAATATGGAGACCCTTTTATTAAATGAATTGACATAGAACATTATTATATTAGTGGATAAATTGACAAAAAAATTAAAAATATTATGATAAATTCTAAAAAAATGAGTGAAACATCAACAACACTTTTTTTTTTAATAACGGACTCATATTTTTTAATAAACAATATAATGTTAAACTATAAAAAAATTATTTATCAATAAAAACTATAATAAATTCTAAATTGGACCTTAAACTAGCATTTTGAGTACAATTTTTTTTTTTTACAAATAAATACTTTAACATTTAAAATGAAATACATATGTTCTTCAACTAATAAAATGAGACATGAAGGTCCCTTTAATTATAGTTTTAAAACAATAAAAGTATATATATATATATATATATATATATATATATATATATATATATATATATATATATAAATTGTAAACATAATAGTCTCGTATTTTTATAAAATATTTTCTTTATTAATTTTACAATTTCATTATTATGATTTTTTTAATTTTAATTTTATTTTCAATTCATTATATTAAATTAGTTATCTTCTTTTTTATTACTAGTCTAACATTATATTGTATATTAAAAAATATGAGTCCATTATTAAAAAAAAAAAAAAGTGTTGTTGATGTTTCACTTATTTTTTTAGAATTTATCATAATATTTTTTTTTGTCAATTTATCCATTAATATAATAATATTTTATGTCAATTCAATTTATTGTATATTTTATTTATTAGTTGAAGGGCATATTTGTTCCATTTTAAAAGTAAAAGTGTTTATTTGTTAAAAAAATAGTTTGGGGTCCAATTTGTACCTAAAACATTAGTTCAGTCCAATTTGTACATAAAAATTAGTTCGAAGTCCAATTTGTACCAAAAATAGTTTAGGGTTGATTTGTCATGAGACAATAGTTGAGGTCCAAATTGTAGCTTATCCTAATTAAAAAGGTTTAAGCTCCACGAATAAACGTAGAAAAAAACTAAAAGTGGTGGTAAAAGTATACAAATGAAAGTGTAGTGGACACAAATTAAAGAAGTAAAGCAAAAGGTATCTTAATAATCTCTCTAGATAAAAGTTGGAGAATTATATTAGTATTGATGTGGCAATTCATCTTTTTTATATATATATTTTAAATAATGTATTTAATTTCTTTCATTTTGAATTTATTTTACTCTCATCAATTTCTTATTTATTTTTAATAGTTATAATGTATTTTAAGTTTATTACAATTGATAATATTAATGTTTAAATTAGGAATAATTAAGAATTAGAGCCTTATTTGGAGAATGGTAGTAATATTTTTGGCAACAAATTCATTGTCTAGACCCAATTAACAAATCTCTCAATGATGACCTTCGTTGTTTATGGCATATTTGACCAATAAATTTCTTTCCACTTATAAATTTCATGTTGACCGTCAATATTTTATATGATTGTGTATCTGATCTTATTAATTGAAAATTTAAAATAATATGGACCAATTAAGTTTGAAAAATATATTTTTATACTACTTTATTGAAATGTAGACATCAAAATTATTTGTACACTACAATTTTTTAGATAGTCTAGAAAAATATACTCCCTTCCGTCCCATAAGACCTTTCACTTTTTTTTTTTTTTTTTTTTTTTGTCCTGCTCCATTATAAGTTTCACACCCTTAAAATGGAAAACCCTTTATAAATCCCACCATCACAATTTTTACTAATTTACACAAATGTCATTACTTTTTACTTTCACATACACATAACCCAATAAAATTTTTCTTGACAAATTCTTATATGCAATATTTCATGGATCTAAGATCCATGAAATTACCCATATAACAAAATTCGCGGATCCCAGGCGGGTTGGGTCGGGTTAGGTCGTGTTTGGCTAAAAATACTCGTGCAAGGACAAAAATACAATTTTCGCTTCCAGTGCTCTCGGGGTGTTACTATTAGGTTACAAATATGTTACTTAAGCGATAAATATGTGTTACTATAAAACAAATAATATGTATTTGTCTAAAAATAATCGCCCAAATGCAAAAATAAAAATAAAAAAATGGTCAAATAAATATCTAATCTAATTATATGTGTGAATCAAATAAGTATTTAATCTTCGACAACTTTATTCTTATTAAAAGAGTGTGATTTTATTAAGATGATGGACTTATTTGATCTCAATATTAAAGAGAAATGATTTTAATATGTTAAGAAAAATTCATGGGTCTATTTGATCCCCAAGTATAAGATTTTTGTGCAAATATGTGTTATTGTAAGGGCAAATATGTGTATTAAACTTGTGCGAAGGTAAAAAAATAAATTTTTACTCTCGGGTTGTGTTATTATTAGGTCAAACACATGTTATTGTATGATGAAAAATGTGTTATTAATGAACAAAACTAATATTTTATTCTTTTAAGGACTAAGTAACATACTTACCCTTACGGTAACACATAATTGTTTTTACAATACATACTTTTGAAAAAAATATGTTACTATATGAACACAAATGTGTTCTTTGTATAGAAAAATATGTGTTACTATATGAAGAAAAAAATGTGTTACTATATGAACAAAAACATGTTACTTTATGAAAAAATGTGTGTTACTATATGAATAAATCGAGCAGATTAGGAGTTAGATATTCATTCGAGTTTAAACAGAAATAAAAATTTATCATCAAGTTCGCATAAGCTTTGTATCCATCACTGTTTAAATTTTATCCACTCTTGTTTTCATCAATCGGATCATCCAACACCTAATTATCTGGAAATTTTTAAAAAATCATCCATGTCTTCTCATTTTTTGTTATCTTCTCCTCAATTTGATCTCGTAGTTGAATTTTGTTGTTGTTTCGTCGGATTTCACTGTTTTTATTGTCTCATGATCGTGCCGCGCTGTTGATTGTCGTCGTCGTTATGCTCCAATCTGCCCTAATCTGCGTTCTTAATAATTTAACCCGTTTTTAAAGAAGCGACCCGCGAGATTTCTTTTTCCTTTTTAAGATATTTCATGTGAAATATTTCACAAGAGACTACGCCCTTTTTACTCCCTCCTATTCATAATATATGTCGTTTTGACTTTTCGTATTATTTGCAATTTAAATGTCATTTTGCACTTTTTAATGTGAATTAATTATATTTTCCCAATTTATCCTTAGTTTTTTTTTTTTAAATTATATTGATAATAATAATCTTTAAAGTCATCGAAAAATTTCAAAGCTATTAATTAAGGGTATAGAAGAAAGTAAATAATTTTTTTAAAATATGTGCATGAGCTTAGGATGTTATATATTTTGAATAGGAGGGAGTACTTTATATATAGAAGTTTACAAAAATTATCCCTCAAAACCTCAATCATTACTCTTTTTTCCTTAAAGTGTGTGTCCTCTTACATATGAGTACTATATTTTAAATTTTGAATTTACTATAATTGATTATGATCTTAATGCATAATTAAAGATTAGAGGTTTATTTGGTGAAAAATAATATTTTTGGCAACAAATTTATTGTTTAACCCAATTAAAAATTCCATCAATTATGGCCCTTCATTTATCTCTAATAATTTGTTTGTAGTATATTTGACCAATAAATTATTTCCCACTTAAAAATTTCATGTTCACTGTCAATCTTTTATCATTAAATTTTTATATGATCTATGACTAAATATTGATATAATTTACTTTTGTTATTTAATTTATTCATTGATTTATTTTAGAGTTCTTTATATTTATTTGTTATTGTTACATTCATGTACAAATATTCAAAAAAAATTAACCCATAATTTACCATTGCTTTTTTAATAAATCTAAACTCTTTTTCTTTATAAAATCGGATAATAAGAGACTCTACCATCCAATTTTATTATAAACAGAACTGTTTGATCTAATTAAAGAGAAAACATATAGTCAAAATTCTATTTTATGATCATGACTAGTAATATTAAAGGCTAAATTTTCCCTTTCCAGTTGCAATTTTATATCACATAAAGACAAAGTATTTATATTTTATACAAATCACAATAGATTCTATAAAACATGAAGAATGATTTCAGCAAGCAACAAAAAAGAACATAAAGAATTATCCAACTTGTAGAGTATTGACTATTTATCCCAGCAAATTAGAATTAAGGAAAAGAGGAGGTGTTATATGCACAGATTGCATTATACTATAATTTAAGTATATTAATAAATAATATCAAATATTTTTACATAATAGGAATAAATATTAATAATTCAAGTTGACTTTGTAAAATTTCTTGAATATTGTTATGCATCTTTTATAAATCTTTCTTGATTTATTTCCTTGTATTTCTAATACTTTGTCTAATTAGTTCTTGTATAAAAATTATAAGACCACAAATTGATCCGGAGATCGAACCCCACTAAAAATTCAGTAAAATTGTTTTTCTTAGCAACGCTAAAAATAAATTCGAGAATTTCATCCCACGGGCAAAGAAGCGACCGCAAGCAACCCATTAAATATTGGGTTATAAGCTCTATTAATATCATACAACATAACATCAACCCTTTAATGTTCCAAAAAATCAAAATCATTGGATCATTCGATCAAATCCGTGTTTCGACTGGATTATCATCTTCATTACAAAAATCGGTCCAACTCTTGGTGGATGCCTCCTAATACTTTGTTGTAATCCTCCATTATTAGTGAACTCAATCATCAATTGAATGGTGATTCTCATATTTATTCCACAAAACATATGATATATTTATAAATGTATTTGAATTGTATGGTAGAGATTTACCTAAGGAAAACATCTGATACTGTTTCCGTGTACTTGACAGCTCAGCTTCAAGAAGTTGACTTTTTCACGAGTTTCATCTTCATATACACGTAATGATCTGTCTTCAATTAAGGTTTTCTTATCAAAAAAAAGAAAAAAATTCTTTCAGATATTTTTTCAAGTGACGTACACGGTTTTGCACTTCATATACATACACATATTTATCTATAGATGAAAGAGAGAGAGAGTGGTGTTAAAGCAATATATGAAACATATTCACACGCAAATAAACTAGAGAGAGAGAGAAAGAGAGAGAAATTGATGTAGGAAAAATGAAGTTCTGTAAGAAATATGAGGAGTACATGCAGAGGCAGGGGAAGAAGAAATTGCCAGGGGTTGGTTTCAAGAAACTCAAAAAAATCTTGAAAAAGTGTAGCGAACAGTCTCATTTGCACCACCCCACTTCCAATTGCCCACACCATTGCTCTGGTAATTTAATTCTATTATTATTATTTCTTAATTAATATATCATTTGAGATTATTTTGATTCAAATAAATAAAATGGTGTGTATAGTGTGCGATGGCACATTTTTCCCTTCACTTCTTGAGGAAATGTCAGCAGTGGTTGGATTCTTCAACCATCGAGCAAAGAAATTGCTTCAGCTTCACCTCTCATCAGGTTTCAGCAGGTGCATCGTCCGGTTGAAGGCCAAAATGAAAGGAAACGACGTCGCTTTGATTCAGGAAGGCGGCGACCTGGTCACCTACGCCATCATTAACGCTATTGCAATGCGCAAGATACTCAAGAAATACGATAAGGTATTTTCCATACCATCAAAATTCATGGCATTAATCTTTGTTGATAATTAATGTATATATATATATATGCAGATTCACTACTCAAAACAAGGGCAAGCATTCAAGTCACAAGTCCAAAGAAAGCACGTAGAGATCCTTCAATCACCTTGGCTCTGTGAACTTATGGCTTTTCACATAAATCTAAGAGAATCTAGAGTCCATTCAAGATGCGCTTCTGCGCTTTTTGAAGGATGTTCCGTCGTTCTAAATGACGGGACGAAGTCGCTCTCTTGTGAGCTTGTTGATCCTGTCAAGCCTGATTTCGACATGACTTGTTCTATATGCTTGGTGAGTGCATAAATCTTTAAATACCCTTTCTGGCCTTCTCCTGCAGCTAAAAGACATGATCCTTTTGTTTTGTTTTGTTTTCAACAGGAGACATTGTTTGATCCAGTTTGTCTTAGTTGTGGTCATATCTTCTGCTACATGTGCGCGTGCAAAGCTGCTTCAGTGACCGTTGTCGACGGCCTCAAAGAAGCAAGCCCCGCCCAGAAATGCCCCATTTGTCGAGAGGTATCAATCGTGTTAACTGCCATTAAACTAGGACCATCTAGATCTCGACTTGATGGAGGAAACTTGCCTATGACTAAATGTTAATTTATCATCAAATTGAATTGTTATAAAGTAATAATACGTACAGGGAGGAGTGTATGAAGGTGCAGTGCATTTGGAAGAGGTGCATATCTTATTGAGCAAAAGGTAACTTATGTTTTTCCTTCAATATGAATAGAGGCTCTGTTACATTAGTAACTTCGTCGTATGAATCGAACAGTTGTCCGGAATACTGGGAAGAGCGGCGAAAAGCAGAGAAGGTAGAGAGAGTTCAGCAGACAAAGGAACACTGGGAGTCCCAATGCCGCTTATTCACTGGAATCTGAAGAAGAAGAAGAAGAAGACGACGAAGATCATTTCTTTCTTAAAACAAATGTTCATCTTTTGTTCTTGTTGCCTACAATTGTCCAGAAACTGAAATGTGTGTGTAATGTAGCATATACCATGTAATAAATCTTCCCCTACAATTGTGTGTAGTGTAGCATACCAGCCTGATAACCAAAAAATCTTATACTAAGTATGACGATTTAGCCTTACTTGATTTGGTGACAAATTTATTTATATGATAAAATTAGCCAACACATTGAAGACAAACATTTGATTTTGATGGTAATAACTTTTTTCTGTTTTACATTTTTGGGAGCAATTTTAACAATACTATACAAAGTATAATATCCACTATCTATATATGCGCGTCGCGCACACACATCTCATGTATTTTTTTACAGATTGACAGTAGATGGGACTTACAAGAAGGTTATAAATTGAATTGAACACATATAATTGTAATTCAGTCCCTAAAAAACTGAATTGTGGATCCAACGCGATGTTCAAACTTATTTGAAATGTTATCGAACTTTAAAATTCATATTTGAGCTTGTTCGATGATTACTTGAGTCAAGCTCGAGCAAGCTTTAATCGAGCCAAATATAAGTCGAACTCAAATAGTTTGATATTTTCATACTTGTTTTATCTTTTTAAACTGTATCTAACATAAATACATGTTCAAACTTGTTTGATATCTATGTCAAACAAAGCTCAAACGACGAGTATTTAATAGTTTGGTTTGATTTTCAAACCAATGGATCAATCACATCAATACACGACTAATTAATGCAATTTTTCAATCGAATATTACCATAAATTTTCAAATATCCTACAGAATGACATCATGATAGTTAAACAATTATCTAAGACCAACATCATCTTTCAGTAATTTAGCTCAGCAGTACAAAAGTATAAATCTCGCAGTCCAAAGAGATGAAGCACCTTAACCATCAACAGATTCTTTTGTTTGAATCAATTGGAATTGACCACAAGCATGAGGTTTCGATCTTTGTACATATGATACCGTTTGCATAGTTTCTCAAGTGTTGCTATTGAGTGTTGCATGCTGTTCAATTTCATATCCATGAACATGCCCTGCAAAACAAGGAACACATAAGGTATAATAAACTAATCAACAATGAATAGGCAACAAAAAATCTCAACTCTGCCTACGCACCTGATAATCATCACCGTATTTTTCCACCAGGCGACTAACATGTACCCGTTGGAGAGCCGTAAGCGGTTGATGAGATGTGTTTCTTCCATCCGTTCGTTTCTTTCCCAAAGCTGACTTTAAATCTACATTCATCCAAAACTCCAAATGAATCAACTATTGATACTTGTGATGGAGGTAAACTCAAAACCAGGAAAATCAAGTTTCACTGATAAACAGACCCCCACCCCCAACCCTTGTGCCATTAAACACAAACGATAGGATTCTAATAAAGCTCAGTATTGTGAAGAGCAAAAAACATACAGCACTGATGTACTCATAGCAGATTACACATTTTGCACCAAAAAAAAAAAAAAATCATAACCAATGGCATAGAATCATTTGACATTATCACTTGGGAGTCAGTATCAATCTCTGTAACTTCAGTCCATTTTCAATCACTACAAACAGCTTCCAGAACAATTTTTTTCAAAACTGAATCTTACAGATCTTAAAAAAAAATGATTCTGGAAGCAGTTTTGTAAAGCTTGAAAACAGACCCTTCATATGGTATCAGTTTTCAGGTGTGATACAGACAACCAATGGAATATGATTAAAGATTCTTTTGTGCTCACAATTAGGCCACTTAAGGCTCTTCATTCTTGTAAAAGAGCTCTTCAGGCAAAGCTCCTTAACATAGGTATAAAATGATTGATTAAAAGGTGATTAAAAGCATTCTTTTTGCATTGAGGTTGGGATAAGCTCTGGTTCAAAGTGAATTGTCGTCTAAAAACGAAGCAATCATTGTCTTCTATCCTGATGAAAGCACTAAGCTACATTGGAAAGTTGTGTTTTTTTCCTGATTATCCGATGCGTGTATGAATTACAATTAAGAGCTACAATACCCATTTAAATAGCAAATAAATCAAAATAGATAAACATATAGAAAAATCAATATTAACAGGGTAAAAGCAGAAGCGAGAATCACTCACCGTCTTCTTCGAGCTCGCTGCCGCTGTCGATCGGCTCGAACTCCGACACGGGTTCCTCGGGGTGCGGCATCTGGAGTGCATCACTCTCGACGATGTGAGTTGTCCGCGAACGCACGCCAAGATAATTAGGGTTCGAAACTACACCGAATGACTTGTAATTCTCGATGACGCTGGCTTTCGCGTCCCATTTCGAAAAGGGGTCGATGAGAGTTTTCAATTTAGGAGGGAGATTGAACGCCGGCTTGAAGATGTGAGGATTTTTCTTAGGCAATGCGACTCGTACTTTCGGCTTTGATCGCTTGTACTTTCTCCTCGAACCACCCATTGTAATACCTCCCCTCTCGTTTGAAATTAGGGTTTAGAAGAAGAGGACTAGGGCTTTGGGTTTATGATTTATAATCCTGTATTTTTTTTTTTTTTTTGAACAGGTTCCTGTATTATTTTCCAGTTGATTACTTTCGGTTAACCACTATTCCAAGGAAATCGCTAGAGCACAAAAGCGATTTTAGCATATCGCTGCCATTGGTCGGTTTTAACTGCTGCAGCCACTTTAACGTTTACTTGATTAAAAAAATTTAGGGTGCGCTTGAGAATTATTTAGAAAATGAAAAAAAAAAAATGATTAATATCACTACTTTACTTAATTTTGATTAATATTTTTTTCTCTTACAATATTTTTTCTCAATCATTCTCCTCCATCTTTGCAACCACCTTTTTTTTATTATTTTTCAAAAGTAGAAAGACAACACTTATGATGTAATCATTATTGTAACAGTTTTCCTCCAATATTTTAGGGCATTGAGGAAAAATATATTTCATTTTCACTTTCATTGAAAATTTACAACCAAACCCCTCTTACTTTTGATTAATTTGTAGTAGTAATTCTTCCGAGAGAGAAAAAAACCTTGATACTTTTGAGGAAAATTCAGCAAGAAATTAAAGCAAATTAAATATATTTGATTTCTCAAAATATGCATTTAGATATTATATAATTACTTAATATAGTTCATACATGATAATAATATTAATATCTTCTTGTTAATTATTTGCTATTTTTATTCAACATCTCCATTTTTTTATTTTTTTTTGTCTACATTGATATAATTTAGAGGAATTATAATTGTGAATTATCAGTCTCTATTTTTATTTTTGTTTGAATTGTATTGCCTTTATAAAATATACAATTTGGTAAACAAAAAAACAAAAAAAAATACAATTTGGTGTGCCAATTACTAGTTTCAAAATGTAAAGTTGATATCATATTGTCAAACTGATAAAACTAAAATACAAAAGAAAATCTCATGCTGCTTCCAGGTTCGAAGAAAGGCTCATGAAACAGTGATATGCCAATTAAGTAACATATTAGGAACAATTATCATTACAATTAAGACAGCTTTCAACTAAAAGAAACCTTGCAATGTCAAGTCTCTTATTCCTGCATTTCTACGTTATTCTGCAAAATCTTTTTCATGCAATAAATCTAGACATGGCATTAGTAATTTAGTTCTACTACACAGCATATGCCTATCCAAGCACAGAGAAATTAAGAATGTTAAAGTTCTGATGATCGATTAGCATACTCCTGAACCAATGCACCGAAGAGCGACGCCCTCTCGAGCAAGCGAGCTGGTTTGTCGAACTCCTTAGCCCTTCCTGCTCGGAGATAAAAGCGAGAAAAATATCAAATTACACGAACGTGAAAATTATAACACGTGTTGAAAATGAAAAAAAAAAAAAAGCGAACCTGCATCGATCACCAGGACTCGATCACAGTCCATGACGGTAGGTATCCTATGAGCGATGCTTATGATAGTGCACGAGGCGAAGTCCTCTCTGATGATCTTCTGGATGAGTCCATCGGTATGAGAATCGACGGATGCAGTTGCTTCGTCCATAAATAGAAGTCGGCTTTTCTTTAACATAACTCGTCCCAGGCATAGAAGTTGCCTCTGTCCCACACTCCAGTTATCGCCATTATCAACAACTACCAACAAAAAGCGAGGCAAAAGATATCAGATTCCGTCTACAGCAAGAAGCGAGGCGAGGCGTTGATTCAAAAATACGTACCAGCAGAGTCGAGCTTCCCTGGCTTTGCACTCACCACATCTTTTAGTTGGCATCGTTCTAGGCTCTACAAAACAAAAATCAGAAACAACACAAAAACTTGTATGAGGCGATAAGTATCATAAAAACAAGCAAAAGTCTCATACAAGGCTTCCTCAAGAAACAATATATAATCAAAAAGAGTTGTAGAAACGGACCTTCCATATTTTAAATCGTCTGAATAGAGGGCAGTCGGGTCAATGTTGCTTCTAACGGTTCCTTCAAAAAGAACGGGCTCTTGAGGAATGATTCCAAACGAGACCTGAGATCGTGAAGGCCTAACGCTGAAATATCGATGCCATCAATGATTATTTTCCCGCCTGATGGCTCCACCAATCGGAACAAAACCTGGATCAACGTTGATTTTCCACCACCCGTTCGACCAACAACACCAATCTTCTCACCCCGGTTATGCTAACACTAATACCTTTCAGAACCAGAGGAGTATCCGGGCGATACCTTACCTGTTCATCAAAGAAGAGCAATTCTTCAGAAACAGATTAGCACTCTTAAAAATATGGCAAAGAACACTAGGCGTTAACTACCTGCACGTTTTTAGCTCGGCGTTTCCTGTCATTGGCCAGCTAGGCGGAGGGACGATGTCCTTTTTCCTCCATTCTGCTTCGGATGGTATCACGGTGAACTGCTTTATCCTCTCAACTGAAACCATCTTATTTTCCATAAAGCAACTTATGTATATAGCGAAATATAGCACTGCATTAAGAGACAGTCCATATGATAGGGCTAAACCCACGTTTTCTGCAAAAATACACCCATTTTAGTATATAAACTCATGTATTTAGAAACAGTTCGATTCTTCTATTCCACTCGATGATTAACACACCTGGAGCGATGATGCTGCTAGGTAAAACTATCATGAACATGGCGGACATGCAGAGGATGAAGCTTCCCATTAACTCTAAACGAAATCCCAGCCACTCGTTCGATCCGAAATTGTGGAAATCCATGCGTAGATTTGCGTTTACCACGATTCACATTCTCCTGGCTAAAACTTTCCTGCTTCTTAAAACATCGAATCGTCATAACTCCTGTTATGCTCTCCGAGAAATGATGAATAACTGGTGCTTTTGTGATGGAATCTAATCGAGTCAATTCACGCGACGTTGACAAATAATAACCCTGAAAACACACTCTCAGTTTCGGCTATGCATTATCAAGACGACGACTAGACGAAGAAAAAGAAGAAGGCCTACCCGATACCAGAAATTAAGCCAACCCAGTGGAATCACAAGAACAATAGTCGGCCAAGAATACTGGCATGTGATGATGATGATGCTCAGCAAAGTAATGTACATTGCAACAGTGACACTAGTAAAGAAGGGGATCAAAATATCCACATTCGTCTGATCACTCGATGCCTGCACAAGCAATATGAAAGATAAGATAAACCATTGATGTTAGAGTCACTTGAAACTAATATTATTACATTCATTCAATAATATCATTACCCTGGTAAGAATTCTTCCAGACGGCGTTGTATCAAAGAACGACATAGGCGCGTGCAATATGCAGCGAAGAATTTGCCCGAAGAAAACCTGAGCCGTCTTCAATCCCATATACGCCACCAAAATACTCCGTACAAGGACCAGCAGTAAGGCAACTAGAGCAATGAGGGCGTATACGTCTATGAACCGGGACGGACTGAACGAGGCTGCTCGTTTTCTGACGTCTCGTCGCCAACCAATAGTCACTCGACATCAATGTCCCTTGCCACACAAGGGACAAGATCAACACGCCCGCTACACCCCACCATCCAAAAGCTTCCGTGCAATATAACTTGTAAACACCTAAGCTCACTTTTCCCGTCTCTCTTTCCTCTTCCTTAATAAGCTTAGAATTTCCTTTACTGCGGTCCCTTCTCGGAGAATTCATCTCCCGTTTTCGTCTCCATTCTTTATCGATCTCTGAGTCGTTAATTTCGGGAAGACTCATCTTCGGCTGTCGTCTCCACATCAACAAGCTCCATGGATGCTTCATGAGCAGATACTAAAGCTTGGAAGTCCATTCCTGACTGCAGTATGTCATTGTACTTCCCTGATTGCACAATCGTCCCCTCCCTCATCACCTGTTATCATCCTATTTCAGATACTGAAATTCAGGTATTATAAATGAAAAAGTTCGATACGTACAAGGATTTGATCAACATTGTGCAAGAAGTCAACTTGGTGTGTAACCAGTATTATGGTCTTGCCTTTAAGAGCTCCTCTAACACATTCCTGCAATCAAAACAATTATACACATTAATCACCACTATATATATCTATACATAATCGATTATACATTGAAAAAAATGTGTCACCTTGAATATTTCAGATCCAGTATGAGCATCAACAGCACTAAATACATCATCTAACAGATAAATATCAGAATCTTGATAAACAGCTCGGGCGAGCTGGATCCGCTGCTTCTGGCCTCCACTGAGATTGATCCCTCGCTCTCCAATCTCCGTCTGATCACCAAACTCCATCATTTCCAAGTCTTTCTCCAAGCAACACACCCTGATGACCTCTTTGTACCTCTCTGCATTCATTGGTAAACCAAACAGTATATTCTCTTGTATAGTCCCATTTTGTATCCAAGCCGTTTGTGCCACGTAGGCAGTGCTGCCACACACTCTAACATTTCCAGATAGTTTGTTCATCTCACCAAGGATCGCAGCCAGAAGGGACGACTTCCCTGACCCTACCGTGCCAACAATGGCTGCAAGTTCCCCTTTTCGTATCTCAAAACTCGACTTCTTCACCACCTCTTCCCCATTTTCGTCGTCCCAGCTAAAAGCTGCGTCTTTAACTTCCACAGCTATGTCTCCCTCGCACCCTTCAACACGCTCAACCGATTTATCAACCAACTCTTTACTTGTCATAAACTTATCCAGCCTTTCCAGAGAGATTATAGCCTGGGAAAGGGAAATCATCGACTGTGGGAACGTCCTTATAGGCTCCTGCAACATCTTCAACAAAGAAGTCGTCGTGAAAACCGTCCCCACTGTAAGTGGGAACCCGAGAAATAAAGCACTTGCAAATGTGATCGTACTAATGAGAGGCGGCGTGCTCCACAGGACGATTATGTTAGCCGATACAGAGTACATAAACTTGGACAGCCATTCGTATTCAATCTCCCGAAAAGATTGAATCCTCTTATTGAAGTGTTCTTCCCAAGCCTGAAACTTGATCACCCGCATGTAGCTAAGCATCTCATTCGTAGCTTTCATCCTCGAATCACGGTTCCTCATGATGTTGAACTGATACCGATTGTTCTTCTTAAATGCGGATTAACACGAACACGACAACCGAAACAAGCCCGGCAAAAGCTGCAATCGTTGATGTGCCTAGATACTGGTACAAAATCACTAAAGCAACAGTGATCTGCAACGGCATCAGCCACAAGAAGTGCAGCTGCAGCATCATGTCTGAGAGCTGTTGAGCGTCGACAGCCATGTAATTGACGATCTGCCCGACTCCATGAGCTTGTCGGGCCGACCGGATAGCCTCAGCCCCTTCTTGTATAAAGAAGTGATGAGGGTGGAGCGTATGAGCATCCCAAGTTTTTGTGTGTGGAAGTTGAACTGATGTGAGCTTAAAACTTCGACAAACTTGGCGATTAGCAGAATGACTACGAGGTAGTACCCTTGGTAAGGAGGTGCCCTTCCCTGCTGTAAAGTCGACGAAGCCCTGTATCAATGTGGGACCTATGTACAACACACTTAGTCTCATTATGGCTAGAGAAGCCGTGAAGATGAGCTGCTTCCAGAAGCATCGGACGAGCGTTAACGCGACGGGGTGCTTCGAGTTTTCCTCTGGTTTAGGCCAGTTCTTTTGAAATAGCTGCGACATCAGTTCAGCTCTGTGTTCAGGTGAAATGGAGGGGACATCATTGATCTTCAGGGGTGATTCGTAGCCTTTCTTTAGAAGGGGTTCAACCAAATCCAAAAGGCTTTTGAAATGAATGATGCTGAAGCGTATCCTGTTACATTTGATTTCTCCAAAAGGGGTTCTTGAAACAGAGGAGGATCTGATGATTGTCCTAAATCTTGAACCCCAGTTCGCCCTTTGATCGCAGCTACAAGAAGAACCATAGATGAAACGAATATAAAGACTAGAGTAATGTCGTCTAATCTTAAGTTGGAGCTGGTTTCTTGAAACGAGATGAAACGAACAAGTGCAGAAGAAAAGAACAATGCTAGAACGACAGAGTGGACAACCCAGTAAATTCGAAGAGTTAAAGGATGTGTCTTGGCTTTGAATCTCTTCTCGTGAAGAATCAAGATAGCAATCACGGCATGAGTGATGCCTTGAGACAGCCAAAACAGGGCGTCTAAAGTCTTCCATGGAAACTCAGCAGTCATACAGAAAGCAAGAATGGATAAGGCAATTGAAACAGCTGCTAAAAGTGCAGAGACAGTGAGAGTGACCTTAAACCATAAAGTGGTCTTAACAAGAGGCCTCTTGCGATCAATAAGAGGTGTGTTGACATCGGAATTTGAACTCCCATTTGAGGTGAATCTTGCGTACAGCCTTTGAATGGCGAAAAATAGGAGAACAATGAGGAAGAGAATGTCTACAGAGGACAGAAGGAGTCTCTGAGGGCATGGGGAGAGAAAGATGAATCCTAGCCATTCAAGAATTGACAAATCTGAGCCGTCCGATGAGCAAGATAACGATGATGTTGGCATGTTTGTGAAAACTGGGTTTCTTCTTCTTCTTCTCTACTCTGAGTTTTCACCGATCTTCATTTCTGTGGAAAGAGAGATTATTGAGTGAGAAACGAATGCGGGGTTTTTCAATAAATATATATATTATATTAAACCGACGATGATAAACTACAAAAATCCTCTGCAAGAAAGATTCAAAATACCGCAGGGATAGTGTGCGTGCGTGTTTCTGAGAGAGAGAAGATGTCACCATAATTAATTATTGATTAAGGCCGTCTACACATGGCAAAAAAGATCACGTCTTGATGAAGGACCAGAGATTTTTTTTTTTTTTTTTTTGAAGGAGCAGAGATTAGAAACAGGGTTTTAGCAAATCATATATATCAAAATAAGAAGAAAATCCCAAGTAAAGAGGCGATGATTTCTCAAAAAGAGAAGGGAGAGAGAAAAAAACAGGAGAAAGATGAGTGAATAATGCTTTGCCAGATGTAAAACTATGAATTACAGCTTCGAAAATTAAGGCCACAGAATAGGAAACTGAATTTAAGAGAGAGAGAGATACCATGCAAGAAAGAAGGTCGTCGCAGGAAGAAAATGAGAAAGAATAAACAATAGGTGTAGGTCATTGGGATGGTTTTGTACCACCCGTTTGTCCCGTATTTCGAGTTCCGACCTAGTCATTTATCTATCTACATTCTACATGTAAGGAATAAATAAATATAATTAATTTAGAAAAATTACAAGAAGAAGAGGTAGCTATGAATATGATTGAGTGATTGATGACGTTACTGTAAAATAAATTACATACATAATAACATGATCTTTAAATTTTAAATAATACATGGATCTTAAAATTCATGTTTCTCACATTCGAGAATCATACAAAACTTAATTGTAAAATACTAACCTTATACGACCATTAAATTGTTAAGAAGTTATTTGATTTCTTCTCTCCTTAGCCCTTTACGTAATATCTCGGATGGTATTCTTTTTGTGATAGTGATAATGAATTATCGTGATACTTTTATGGGCGAGAGAAAGGAGTAGTTTCTTTTACCGCATGGCTGCTCATTTAAAATCGTAATTCAGGTCTATCAACGTGTGAGGAATAGATATATATTAAACCATATGAGTCATAAATATCTTACATATGGGCCACAATAATATGGGCCATTAATAATATCTTACATTCTCCCACTTGGCCCATGTGGCGTAATATATATAATTAAGTGGTTTAATTAACATAATGTGCGCATCATAAACCGACTTCATCATCATGTCAATACTAAGTATATTCTAACACAAGTCATGGCGGTTCTACATTATTTATTCAACATAGTTCCTTCCATGTACCATAATGCTAGTTTCTACTTAAGATGACTCATAAATAAAACTTCATAAATACTTTACTTAAATATCTTGATTAGAGACAAGATTCTATTACACTTCAAGTCAAACATTCATGTATACAATTATGACAAAATAGGATTTTGTTCAACATCGAAACAAAACATTAAAGAGCTCAAAGTGTCAAATATAGTCAAGATTTTTGAATGATGCCCATTCTTTCGACATGCCCAATAAATGTCTTTGGAGGCGGCCCTTTCGTTAATGGGTCAGCGAATCATAAAATCAGGCTAATGTGTTCAATTGACACTTTTTGTTTCTGAACTTCTTCTTTAACGGCAAAATACTTTAATTCCATATGCTTAGCACCTTTGGAATATTTGTCGTTCTTAGAGAAGAATCTTTGCTGCAGAATTATCACAATAAATTTTCAGCTTGGCAATACGTCGACTATTCCAAGTCCCAAACAAAGTTCCGCAACCAATTTCCTTGAAGCGTGGCCTCAAAACATGCCACAAATTCAGCTTCCATAGTGGATGCAAGAACTACAGATCGCTTCGCACTTTTCCATGAGATTGCTCCTCAATTAATAGGAACAAATATCCAAATGTGGATTTTCGAGTATCAACACATCCGATAATCGAATCAATATCCAATCACTTCAAGATGATCGGACTTCCGATAAGTAAGCATGTGATCTTTTGTTCCTTGCAAATACCTCGGTACTTTCTTTGCGGCTTTCCAATGATCCATTCTGGATTACTTTGATAACGGCCAAGCATTCCAACAAGAAAGCTGATATCCGGCCGTGTACAAGTTTGTGCATACATCAAGCTACCAATAATTGATGCATAAGGAATGTCTTTCATTTGTTCTCGTTCCAATTCATTATTTGGACATTGCTTAAGACTGAACTTATCTCCCTTCCGGATTGGAACGATGCTTGATGAGCACTTTTCCATCCTAAATCTCTCTAGAACTTTATTTATGTATGCTTTTGAGACAACCCTAACAATCCTTGTGATCTATCACGAAATATTTCTATACCGACCACATAAGTTGCCTCTCCCATATCTTTCATTTCAAAGTTCTTAGAGAGATACTTCTTGGTTTCATACATCATACCAAGATCATTTGTTGCAAGCAAGATATCATCAACATACGAGAATCATAAAAATAAGCTTACTCCCACCGACTTTAAGATATATACACCGATCAACGGTGATTTCCTTAAATCAAAGAAGTGATGGTATCGTTGAACTTGAGATACCATTGTCGAGAAGCTTGCTTAAGTCCGTATATCGATTTCTTTAATTTACACACCATATGTTCTTTGCCTTTAATAGAAAAACCTTCAGGTTGATCCATATATACTTCTTCCACTAAATCCCCATTTAGAAAAGGCTGTCTTAACATCCATTTGGTGCGGCTCTAAGTCATAATGAGCCACTAGAGCCATAATAATTCTAAAGGAGTCTTTCCGAGACAACTCGCGAAAATGTTTCTTTTGTAATCAATACCATTTTCTGAGTAAAACCTTTGGCAACAAGTCTAGCTTTATATCTTTCGATATTGCCATTTGAGTCACGTTTGGTCTTGAAGACCCATTTACACCCGACTCTTTTACAACCTTCGGCAATTCTACTAGATCCCAAACTTCAAGTTATGAGCCATTGATTTTAACTCTTCTTTCATGGCATCTAACCATTTAATAGAATTATTGCTTTCTATGACTTGTGAAAAGGAAAGCTGGATCATTATCTTCAATCCCGATATCAAATTGACTCTTGTAGATAAACCACGTATTCATTAGAAATAGCGAGTCTTCTTTGTCTTTCGGACCTTCTTAATGCTACTTGTTGTGGTTCATCTACCGTAGGTTCATTCATGACATGGTCATCAAAGATGGGTTCATTAATGGCGGAGGTTCATTAATGGCGAGGTTCATTAACAAGAGTGTTATCATTTATTTGTTGTTCTTGTAAATTGTGTGGCAATTCAACAACATTAGGAACAACAACATGAGTAGAAGTACTAGGTAGAGGAAACTCAACCCTAACTTCTTCAATGTCCACTTTTCGTGGTTCTACACTCCCACCGATTTCACCATTTTCAATGAACTTAGCATTACCGGTTTCCATAATCCTCGTACTATGATTAGGACAATAAAACCTATATCCTTTAGATTTTTGGATAACCAATAAAGAAACCACTTATGGTTCTTGGATCGATTTCTTTTCATGTGGATTGTAAATTCTTAATTACTGGACAACCCCAAACATGCGGGTGTCTTAAAGCGGGTTTCCTACCCGTCCACAGTTCAAAAGGTGTCTTAGGAAGCTGCTTTGCTAGGAACCCTGTTTAACACATATGACGATCTTCGGTGCATACATCCACAATGAAGTGGGTAAAGAGGAATTACTTAACATACTCCTAACCATATCCATTAGAGTACGATTACGTCTTTACTGCTACACCATTTTGTTGTGGTGTACGGCATAGTGTATTGAGCACAAATGCCACGCTTTTCAAGGAATTTAGCGAATGGGCACAGGCATTGCCGATTCATCATATTTTCCATAAAATTCACCACCTCTATCAGACCTAATGATTTTCACCTTTCTATCGATTGTCTTTCAACCTCTTCTATAAACACTTCTAAAGCATTTACGTAATGAGATTTTTCTTGTAATAGATAGAGATATCCATAACGTGAAAAATCATCGATAAAGGTAATGAAGTATCTTTCCTTCCCAAAGAAAGGCACATCAAAAGGCCCACAAATATCGGTGTGTATTATTTCTAGAAGTTGTGTACTTCTTGTGGCTCCTTTCTTTGTGTGTTTTGTTTGTTTTCCTTTAATACAATCCACACAAATACCAAGATCGGTAAAATCCAACTCATGAAGGATTTCATTCTTTACTAATCTTTGTAGTCTTTCTTTGGAGATATGCCCCAAACGTTTATGCCACAAGTAAAGCGAGAACTTTCATCGACTAAACCACGTTTAGTTCCAACATTATGATGCAAAGTCATAAGGGTCTCGGCAAAAGATGATCAAGTTTAAAAGCGATATAAGCCATCAGACGAGAATACCGAGGCAGACAAGATGATTTTGTTTGAGCAAACTAAAACATCCATTACCAAACTTAAAGCAATATCCAACGAGAATCAAGTTTAGAAAGAGAAACTAAATTACGAGAAAGCGAAGGTACATAAAGAGTTTCAAGCAAGTCTAAATAATGTCCGTATCTAAAATTAAGCGATAAGTTCCCATGGCTTATCTTGGTGCTTTGACTCCATTCCCCATGACAACACGTTTTCATTTGGGTTTGTGGTTCGGGTTGTAAGGAATCCCGCATCGTATTGGAAACATGAGTGGTACGGCCGAGAATCAAGCCACCAAGTATTATAAGGAACTTCAACTAAGTTTGATTCATGACATACTAAAACATTAAGTATACCTCTCTTTTCGAACCAATCTTTACGTTTCGACAATCCTTTTGAAAGTGTCCGGGCTTACGCAAAACCGGCACTTTAGATTATCGTGTTCCTTTTTCTTGATTTGAGCAGATGACTCATTTACATTATTTGGTGCTTGCTTGCTCTTTCCTTTCTTCTTTCGGCTTTCTTTCTAGCCCCTTGATTCATTGCGAGATGAACGGCATGAGTTCCACGATTCTTAAGTCTCGTTTCCTCTGAACTAACATTCCGTGAAGTTCATTCACATTCCATTTGTCTTTCATGGTATTATAGTTCATTTGGAAAGGACCATACTCGAGAGGGTAGTGAGTTTAAGATAAAGCGCACTAGAAAGTTATCATCTACTTGTCATTCCCGATGACTTAAGTCTTCTATTGCAGTGTTTGTCATTTCAATGACATGTTCATGCATGCTACGAGAACCATCAAACTTTATGGTGGTTAAAGTAGCCATCAATGTCCCGGCGGACTTATCGGCGGTTTGAGAACATTCTTTCACGAGATGCTAAATATTCTTTAGCACTTTCAGTTTTAGGAATGGTAGACTTGATGTTGTCGGCTACGCTCATCCGCATAAACATAAGGCTCGGTTGTTCGATTTTACCCAAGCATCATGGGCAAATTTTCATCATCGCTGCTATTCTCATTAATAACCGGCTTGTCAAGCTTCGAAAGTCTTGGAATCAAGATCCAAAACACCAAGGTGAAAATGGATGCATTGACCATTTATCGAAGTTTAGACCATTAAATATCGTAGCAGACGAAGCAAGCGAATGAAGAGTGACGGGAGCAGTGCTGCGGGAATAATTTAATTAATACATATTAATACTTTGAATAAAAGCAGTTCGGATCGAAAAATATTAAGCGTATATTAATGATCTCCTTTGGGTGATACATTAACATACAAACATAATCATAATGATGCTTTGTAAATTCAAATAATTAATAATTTGATATTTCCTTTCTAAATTATTTTGCAATCTTTGGATATACAAAATAATCCATAATAAAATATCAATTATTACTATTATTTTCATAATTTATAAGATTAAATGATCGACCTTTGGGTGATCTGTAAATATCTTATAACCATGAAATTTTGAATACCCATAATTATCGAGATTAATCAAATCTCAAGCATCACATATATATGGGTAATCAAAATATTAATCATATAATTTTGATTTATTAAACTTAATAGTCGAGACCACTTTGGTGATTAACGAGACCAACATTATATAAATCTAATTATATAATTTACCTTATAGTTATTGGAAACTAAATCCTCAATAATTTAATCACAGAAATTTAATCACATAATTAATGAACAGGTAATTAAAAATATGTAATCTCAAGCATTTTGAATTCAAATGAATTAAGCGAACATATCTCAACCACGTATCTCAAGCATTTTGAATACCCGGAATTTAAATATGAACAGTAATTAAACTTTCATTCATATCGATTAATACGTAGATAAATTTAATCACATAATTAATGAACAGTAATTAAACTTTCATTCATATCATTCATATCAAGAATACGTAGATAAATTTAATCACATAATTAATGAACAGTAATTAAAAATATGTAATCTCAAGCATTTTGAATTCAAATGAATTAAGCGAACATATCTCAACCACGTATCTCAAGCATTTTGAATACCCGAGAATTTAAATATGAGCGGTAATTAAACTTTCATTCATATCGTAATACGTAGAGATAAAGTAATTCATTAATACTTATTATAGATCACATAACTATTCTATGAACAGTCATATTATAAATTAGGAATAATTCGTAACATTAATAACTTATTCTATATCACATAGTTATTCTTGTTCATAAGTAATTCATTAATACTTATTCCTAATTAAGTAATCATATATCACATATTTAATCACATAAATTTAATGAACAATAATTCGTAAAGGAACATATAATTCTTCAATTAAATTTAGGGTTCATAAATTATTAAGATTGAGCGAAAAAACATGAATTTAATAACCATGCTCTGATACCACATGTAAAATAAATTACATACATAATAACATGATCTTTAAATTTTAAATAATACATGGATCTTAAAATTCATGTTTCTCACATTCGAGAATCATACAAAACTTAATTGTAAAATACTAACCTTATGCGGCCATTAAATTGTTAAGAAGTTATTTGATTTCTTCTCTCCCTTAGCCCTTTACGTAATATCTCGGATGGTATTCTTTTTGTGATAGTGATAATGAATTATCTGTGATACTTTTATGGGCGAGAGAAAGGAGTAGTTTCTTTTACCGGCAAGAACGCTCATTTAAATCAGTAATTCACCCGCCTATCAACGTGTGAGGAATAGATATATATTAACCATATGAGTCGTAAATATCTTTACATATGGGCCACAATAATATGGGCCATTAATAATATCTTACAGTTACAAATCAACTTCTTCCCCACGAAACTCAATGCGTGGACCAATGATATGAACTACCATTTTGAGGAAACTATTAAGTCTCATAAATAACCTTCATGCTATTGGCTATTGGTTGGTCACTTGTCTCATGGTTAATGAGTAGATCCGGTGATATATGATTGGGAATTAAACACTACAGTTCCTTTTAGTTTCAGGTTTGAAATCATCAATACTACTCGCTCCAAGTTTCTGGAATCTTTTGACACAAAATTTAAGAAAAAAATGTGATGAACAATGTATTGATGGGTAATTTTATAAATAAAATAAAAAAATTATTTAGATTAAGTGTATATGGGGTCTTAAAAGTAATAGAATGAAGGGTAAATATGTGTGTATTTTGAGGGTAAATGTTGTCGGATAATATTTTCATTTTGAGGTATGCAAACTTTTGTGGGATAGATGAAGTATTAATTTTTATATTGAATAAGTTTATTTAGAGTATCTGTTGGTAGGTAGTGGGATTTATTTTTCGAATGAATGTGCCTTTTTAATGGGAAAATTTATATATACGTCAGGTTTATTGTGGAATTAGTATGTAGTTTTAAATAGTATTATTTTTTTACTAAATAGTATATTAGTTTTTTTTTTTTTGTTATCACTAATTAAGTATTAACTATTTGATAAATTCTTTTGCACAATAGTAAAGTCTTCTATGAACAAGGTTTTATGTTGAAATTTGATTCATAAGGTATCAATTGTAATAAGTGAAGTGTATGACCTATATTACTAAAGGATATTAATCGTGATAAGTGACGAAGTGGTAAGAGCTCCATTACCTATGCCCCAAGGTCATGGGTTCGAGTCACAATTTGTCCGATAAAAAAAAAAATAGTCGTGATAATTGAATGGTATGACCTATATTACTAATTGATATTAGTCATGATAACTAAAGAGTATGTTTAGCAATAAGATAAGGACCTAATTTAGCTTAGATCTTTATCTTATTGTTAAATATGTCTACCAAAGCGGGCACTATATATATTATACAACGAGACAACATTATAAAGGGTATTACTCTTTTTTTTTTATGACCTAAGGTCATGGGTTCGTCACAATTTGTCCGATAAAAAAAAAAGGTATTAACCTTGATAAGCGAAGGATATGATATATATTAGTAAATGATATTAGTTGAGTAATTGGAGGTAAAATAGATTCATTTTTTGATGCGAATCAAATTTTCTTTGTAAGAGTTGGCTTAGACATAATACTTGTGCCCAATTGGTGCAGGCAGTTATTCAATCTCAATTTAATTTTAAGTATAATTTTATCTTATTTAGGAATTGGTTTAAACTGAAATTTAATTAAAATTGCATTAATTGCAATTGGTGACTCTAATTATTTTTATCGAATCGTATAAATTAATGTCACTAAACATTATTAATTATATTGACTATTATAAATGGTGCATCAGCTGTATTGTTCAGTTAATGTTATTAATTTTTTAAAAGAAAGGACGACCATTGACGACATATCAGGGTCAGCTCATAATTCCAAATTCAAATGTGGACCCTATAGTTATAGAAATCCGATCCTTGAGAATATATTTTCAATTTTTTATATTATAGTAGTAATTATGTAGTATGAGAGGGTCAAATGAATACTGTATAAATAAATAACTGGATAAAATTATACATATTTAAATTAGATCTCACAATAAATTTGTCAAAAAAATATGGACAGGGATTGAAATGCAATTTTTTTAGAATTTTTAAGTTTGAAGGGACGGCATGCCCATGTGATCTGTTTTATTTGGTAATGTTTACAGAAAATTATTTTTAAAATGAGTTTTAAAATCTAATGTTTTATGGGAGGGTTGCGTAATCGTATCTATTTGTATATATAGAAATATTATTACACCCTTTCCATAAAAGGTTGCGTATCTATTTTATTTTTTTAGAAAAGGTTAAATATGGAAATATTATTGTGCTTCTAGAAACAGCACTAGCCAAATTGAATTGCACTTCTGTTTAATGAAATAGTATCAACTTTAATTTGATGAGATAATGGCAATATTAAATTATGTGATGTTATTCCATTCAAACGAACAAAAATAATATTCCATACGTTTTTTTATTATTATAATAATCACAAATTTTTGTTTTCTACCTGCGCTTTCTTATCAATTCTTACACGTACATTCTATTATGTTCACCCAATAGAAAGGTGTTTTTTAAAAAAAAACAATAATTTTGACAAAAAGAAAGACAAAAATAAAATTCCTATCCATATCGAAAATTTCAGAAGGATGCATTAATTATTAGATTTTGCGAGTGGCTGCCTGCTGATGCACTAACAACCTAAAACGACTGATTGGAAGACGATGTTCATTAATGAGGGTATAAAATATCTATAAATATTTAATAAACACTACGATCACTACAAAAAAACCATAATAAATGAGGGCAATTAACGAGGGCATAAAACCGTCGTTAATTAGCGAAGAAGCCGAGGCGAAAGCAATTTTTAACTAGCGCCTTAGCGAGGAAACGAGTCTCGTTGGTTAACGAGAGGGCGGAGTCAACCCTCGTAAGTTAATGAGGGCGAGCCCCTCGCGAGGCCCAAGTTAGCGAGGGCAAATACCCCTCGGCAATATTTAACGAGGGCGAGGCCCTCGCCTCGGCCCAGCCCAAATTTAGCGAGGCGAGTTCCCCTCGGCAATGCTTAACGAAGGCGAGGCCCCACGCCTCGGCCCGGCTAGAGTTAACGAGGACGGAGGCCCTCGCCTTGGCCCAATTAAAATTAATGAGGGTCGACCTCGTTAAGTCCCAATTAAATTAACCCAGCAGCCCTCTCCCCCTCCCAAATTCATCTCACGGCAGCCCCACACCGCCGGTAGTCGTCGCCCGAAATTGGACCAACCGCTAGTCGTGCTTTGTTGTACGCGTCCCAGGAACATTTCTATAGTGAGTTTTTATGATTTAATCGGTTAATTTTGTTGTTATTTTATAAATTTTGTATTTTTCATATGCATGTATTTGTGTAATTTTGTTGTTATTATATATATGCATGTAGATGTATTGATTGATTAGTTATTTAGTATTAATTTTTGTAATTGTTATGTGTATTTTAATTATTAATAATTATTTAGGAATAATTAGTAGCATAATATTATTAATTACTTAGAGTTAATTAGTATGTATGCAATTATATAATTAGTAGTATAAGATTATTAATTATCTAGAGTACTCTATTGGCACCTACAGCCAATCGATGTCGACAGCTACTCAAGAGGAGCGTGAGAGATCGCGAAACTAATAGAAGAGCGGCATCGAGAGGGTGTAGGAGGAGATGGAGCAAAGAGAGGTAGCTTTGAGAGAGGAGTTGACGACGAACATGCACCTTCAATTCACCGAGCTAGTGGATGCAAGGGTTGCGAGGTAGGGTTCCTTACCTGGTGGTGGTATTCCCCACGTCCGAGTGGTTACGATCACTCATCCCGTGGGTCCTAGGCTTCAAGGCGCTGATCTCGTCGTGTTTAATGGATGAATAATTGATTAATTATTTGTGTTTAAAACTATGAATTTTTCGAATGTTGAGTCACGAATTTATGAATTTTAAATGTTTAAGAGTATGAATTTTAATTGTTTAAGAGTATAAATTTTAATTGTTTAAGAGTACATATTTTATACACATGATAATATAGTCGACAATTTAATTGAATATATATGTAATAATAATAACAATTATAAACATGATAATATATAGTTGATAATTTAATTAAATATATATGTGATAATAATAAATATTATAAACATGATAATATATAGGCATCGATTTAATTGAATATATATGTGATAATAATAACAACTATAAACATGATAATATATAGGCATCGATTTAATTGAATATATATATATGATAATAATAACAATTAAAAACTAGTTGACAATTTAATTGAATATATATGTGATAATAATAAAAATTATAAAATGATAATATATAGTAAATATATAGTTAACAATTTAATTGAATATATATGTAATAATAATTATTATTATAATAATTATATGATATAAATATATTTCAAAGGAAAAACATAATGAATGATTAGTTTTGTCCAAACGGTAAAGCGCTCGGCCCTTATGCCTTCTCGCGAGAGGTCGCTAATTAACGAGGGTAGCGCCCTCGCCAAATCCCACGCCAACCGTTAACGGCGCCAAGGCCCCTCGGCAACTAGCGAGGGCCTAGACGAGGGATGGCTTAACAAGGAGCTTTTAGCGAGGTCATTTTCCCTCGTTAATGCCCTCATTAACCCCTAGCCCTCGTTAAAACCCTCTTTAACTCCCTCTTTGAAACCTTTTTTTTTTTTTTTTTGTGGTGGATTATCATATTGATTTTTCCATCTTATCTCTGACAATTGATAGTTAATCAATATTCACCATCCAATATATATATATATATATATATATATATATATATATATATATATATATATATATATATATATATATATATATATATATTATCAACAAACAAAAATATATTATAAAAATTAAAGTACGGAATAATCTAACCCTTACAATATTAAATCTCAAATGTTCAACAGCTTAAATTAGGATTATCAAATATTCCAAAATACCATACTATTCTTAATATTCCCCTTAAGTGTAAGTCACAACCACACTCTAGCCTTTATTTCCAGACTGCACCTTTTAATATCGAATTCTTTTGCTCCAAAAACCAAGTCATTTCTACCTGTCCATATATGCCATACCACTACTGTTCAAATTGTAGCATACAGTTTCCTATTGCCCAGCTCCCCATTTGAATAACAATGTTGGATCATATGTTGTTGTGGCGAGAAATGCTGCACCATAGCCACTCTCATCCATTTGTAACAATCTGCCCAAATCTTCCCGCTAATATTGCATATGAAAAAAGGTAATATATGTTTTCCTCCTCTTTACCACAAAGCGGACAACTTAGATCATTGTTTACGCAGGAATACCTCGTTTTCGTAGCTCTACCTTTATTGGTACTCTCTCTTTCAACATCTTCCACACAATTGATTTGACCATTGTGGGTGCAAAATTACTCCATAATATTATTATTGATAATTTCTGTTTTTCTATTAGGGTAATTAATTACAATTGACCACCGATAAATGTCATTTAATTAATTTCATTCATTTCAATTGGTTACTCCTAATTAATTACATTTCTACTAAATATGGTAAATTTGACAAGCAATCTATAATAATTATTTAATACACCCTAAAATTATTGTATTAGTTCTCCTGACCTTTTTTCTTCTGGCCATTAATTTTAGATAGTTGATCAATCTCCATCGTCCATGTTATTATTAACAATTTCTGTTTTTATTATGAAAAGTTTGCATGCCCACCCATAAATCTCATATAATTTCATTCATCTCAATTGGTAACTCCTAATTAATTACATTTCTACTAAATATGATAAGTTTGACAAACAATTATCATTTAATTTATTTTCTTTTATCAGAGTTAATATATTTGATGAATTTTGGACCATTGAATTAACGGTTTAAGGTGTATTACAAATTTGGGTTAAAATGTATTACAAACATGGTCGGCTGATTCCACCATTTCAAAACATCAAATTGAAGAGTAAAGTATGCCTATTTTATTAATATTAATTTTAAAACAACGATTTTATAACATGTTAAATGTTTTATTTTTGTTTTGTTTTAAAAGGGCAAATTTAACACTAAAAGTTGTAAGACAAGGACGGTTACTTTACGTCCATCTATTTTTTGCTCATCTTCATTCACCCATGTGTTCATCCATTCCAACATTCAAAAAGGTCCAGTAGTAATAATTTAGTCTGTAATTATAATTCAATACTAATATAAAGCTTTAAATTTAAAATAATGTTAAGTTTATAACTTGTTTTTACAATATTGATTAATCATGCAGAACATACCATATGATTTTGAAATACATGTACAAAGGAACTATTGTAATCATCAAGTTTTGTTACTCTTAATTGGAGATAGAAAATGGAAGGTTGTTTTGTAAATCAAGAGAAAAATAATGCTACTTTAGACTGGTTTACGAAATTTTGTTAAGGATAATTTTATCCTTATCCGAGAAATGGACAAAAAAATACTCATTTAAATTTTTTTTTTTAAAAAGATTTCTAATTACATGTTTAAATTGGGCTAATTGAGCATGCATTTTGGTCACTGGCAATTTTTTTCAAATTGTACTTATTTAATTAAATAATTTTATATATTTTAATAATTTAAATAAATTTAATTTTGTCTCATAGTAAAATTATATTTTCCATTTATTTTTCTTGAAATTTTTATTCTTTGATTATATTTATATGTGATAATCAAATATTATGTATTAGAATTATGATGTATCAATATAAATTAAACGATATAATCACATTAAAAAGATTCATTTCAAATTTATTTTATAATGTGGATTAATTTATAAGAGAGAAAGTCTTACGTAAACTAATTTCAACTTGAAATTGATTTTGATGATATTAGTTATTTCATTAAAATATTAATTTTGAATAATATTAGTTATTTTATTAAAGAATAGTAATTATTTTATTATAAATTATTACAGTTATAAACTATTTTCGGGGTAAAACTAGTTCACATGTTACCAGTACTCTTTAAAAATTGATCACTTGTAACTACCGGAGAAGGTTAATGTATAAAATATAAATATTATGAGGAGATTATTATAATATAAGAAATTATGTAATAATGATTATATAACAATTTCGATAAAATTACATATATATATATATATATTTATATTGTAAGCCATTAATTTTGTGTCCAATTAAATGGCGACACATGGAATATATATTAAAATCAAATAAAGTTGATTATTTATATTATGAGAATTTAATTAAATTAATTCTTAAATTAAATAATTTATTGATATTTAATATACACGTAAGAGCCGAAATTAAATCCTACGAATATTTAAATATTTGTAACTTGGTGGCAAAGTAATTAACTTACCATATAACATACAAAATCTCGTTAAAATGAGAAGTTAAATCAAATATGTCCTACGTGAAAACAAATCAAATCAAATCAAATTTAAGTTTGATGAGCTTCCAAGCCCACCATCAAATCAATTTCGATGAATCAAATCGCGCCACGCGTCAAGGGAAGAAGAAAATTATGCATTCCCTACAACTATAAATAGGGGCCTTCATTCACTTATTTTGACACATAATTTTCAAACACAATTCAGGCTCAAGAAGACTTGGACATTCTTGAAGATTCAAAGGCGCTCTTTGCGCCTTCTCTTGCGTTCTTCAAACAAGTCAACCGGAACGACGTCCGATCCGAGATCAAGATCTTCAACCCCTCCGGTCGACATTTCTACTTGAAAATTCAAAGGCATTTTTCACGGATCCTTGAAGATTCAAAGGCGTTCATCCGCCCTTCAAGAGCGTTCATCGGAAAGTCTCTGCAAATAGCGTTTAATCCAAGATAATGCTCTTAAGCCCTTGGATTAACGTTATAAATAATCAAATCCATCCTTGAACGAGATCAAACCGAATATTTTGCCACCAAATCATTCAAGTCAACCGCCAACATTCGAAGAGAAGAATCGAGAGAATCAAATCTAGAGCTAGAGTCTGCTAAATTTTATCAATTTAATCCGAATAAAATTAAATTGTAAATATTTTTGTATTTTTATAAATTAATTACACGAAATTTGTTGTTATATATATATATATATATATATATATATATATATATATATATATATATATATATATATATATATATGATACTACACTATACAATAAAAAAATTAAAATTTTGGGGAAGCTGCAATTCCCACCGGTTGTATTGCTTTGTCTTTTAGTAGGACCACGAACAAGATAGGGTTGCACTGAAATTTCGATATGTTACTATTAAGTATTAAATAAATATAATTATATTAAACTTTTTACGATAAATAAATTTCACACTAAATGTTATATTGAATTAATTGGTGTGTTTGTCATTACTATCCAGGAAGGAATTCGAACTCCAGTCTCTTATTGAGTCGTTTACTCGTTTACATGTGTCGTTCTCTTTTTTTTTTAAAAAAAAAAAGAATAGTTGGCATATGAGAGTGATTTCCATAAGAGCTCTTGTGTGAGGCAAATGTATGAGACGGACGTGAGACGGAATCACTTTTTAATAAATTATTATCACTTTTTCATAATTTGTTATCGAGTTTTCATAAATTGTTATCACTTTTTATAAAGCTGTTATCACTTTTTAATTTGTTATCACTTTTATACTAATTTGTATCACTTTTTTAAAAAGTGATAACAATTTATTAAAAGTGATTTTGTCTCATTCATGAGGCGGTCTCATACAAGTTTTGCGTTTCCTTAATTATTAGCTTATATATAGTAATGATCACATTATTAATTAGAATAAATTTATTGTATGCAATTCAATTATTCAAGTGTTTCAATAATTTTAATTATTTTTATTAATTAATTATGATTATTTTCATTTAATAATAATAATGATTTAACCGTTGCAACTATTTGATATAAACAATAGTAACTGTTTAATATAAAACAATCGATATTATTTAAATTACACACTACATTCAGCGCATAGAAAATTTTGGGCATTAATTGTATCGAAATTGATATTATGCCCTAGTGGACATCAATTTATATGTCCACCACCAATCATGTGATGCCACATAAATAATTAATTAAATAATAGTGGGCTCCACTGTATATGTGACATCACATGATAGTGATTGACATCTGGCATAAAGCGGTGGATATATAAATTGATACCCACCTTTGGACATAAGATCAAATTCGTTAATTTGTATTTACTTTTTTTTATGGCAAACAAGAGTTAGAGCTTATGACAACTTTTCAAGGCAAAATATACGTGGAGCACGATTTTTTATGATATACTTCTTCATATTCTTTTTAAAAAAACTTTCCTTGGCAGTGCAACGTGCCAAATAAATAATGTCGGCCCATGCTAATTTATTAATTATTCTACAATTTTTTATTATATAATTTAATGTTCATTCAAAAAATTGATTAATTCGTGAGACTAATTTATCATTTATTAATGGAGGACCCTGTTAAAATAAGAACAAGGAGTCCCTTTCGAGTTCGCTCAAATCAAAATTAGTCAGTTTACTAAAATAAGTATAGTTATAATACTGGTGATAATGGATCTAATGTTTACTTTTTATAGAATTAAATTAACGTTTATTATTCTGGGAGTCCCTTTCAATCAAATCAAAATAATTCAGTTTACTAAAATAATGGTATATCTTTTTTTTTTATCGGTAAATGTTAGTGGTTAGTGGTTAGAAGTTCTCAATACAAATCCAAATTCTCCAAGTCTCCTTATTTCTCCCACTCCAATTCGTTCCCGAAAGAAATCGAACTCAGGTTTCCCACTTAAGTGAGGAGTCCGTGGCCATCTTGCCCTTTGGTTCAATAATGGTATATCTTCTCACCCTGCCATGCATCCATATCATCAAACTTTATTAAAAAAAAAAAAAAAAAGTAAGATTATTTTAAGTTGATGAAAAATGCGATGAAAGAGCAAATGATTTAATAGACTAATAATTATTGAAGCTAAAGTTATACTAGCATATAAAAAATTTAAAGTAAAGATATAACTTTCAAAAGAGAGCAAAAAAAAAAAAAAAAGAAAGAAAAGAAACTAATGTTCACAAATTTCGGCGACAATTTTTTCTCTTGGTATTTTTCAAGTAAAAAATGGTCTTTTTCAAAGAATTAATTTGTATACTATTTTGAATTTTTAACTTCAAAGAATTAATTTTTATTTAAAAATTATTTCCTTTTCACCGTATATAATATATACGGTGAAATGTTCTCATTAGGAATGACAAATATCGATTGTTTTTACTAAACATTTATAGTTGTTCCACTTAACAATAACAATTAATTGGACAATTGCAATTGTTCTAAGCGAGTAACGTTGTAAATGTTCAATAAAAATAATTAATTGAGTACCAGTTAAAAATGCACTCATTGAAATAATGATTAGGTGAGAAAAAAAAGTAAAAGAGAGAAATAGTAAAAATGTAAAAAAATATGAGAGAGAATGAGTAAATGTATGAAAAGTAGGAAAAAGAATGAATAAATGTAAAAAAAATACATAGGGTGGTGTGATAGTTTTAGATATATAAGTGTATAATAAGGATGGATGTGTATTTGGATGTAGAATCGAATTTGCAAATCTAATAGGACGAGAGAAAATCAAATCCTAAATCCAGTATTCGCAGTGAAGGAAAAAAAAAAAAAAGGTTATAAAGCATAATATTGTACACATGATTTGCATCAGTGCATATATATATGAAAACAGAAACACACACAATAGAGAATTTTGAACTGGAAAAATAGAACGCTTAACCATGCCAATAATTTAAAGAACTTTAGTAATTAGATGAAATGAATGACAACATATTCATGATAAATTTCAATATTATACAAGAAAGATAAGGAAAAATTGAAACAATGTATATACAAAGCAACAAACAAGTGACACAAGAAAAATAAATGAATATACAAAGAATGATTTGCACTCATATTCAAACACACACACACAAGAAAAGAAAATATTGTTGGAAATATTGCAACGTACACTCTTAGATAAAGTCTCATTCAGGAAAACAGTACAAATTAATCAAATTTTAGTTATAGATTTTACGCAATTTGAGTTCATTTTCGTAGTATATTTTGGTTAAATCTATTTAGGGTCATCAACAGTAGGAAACATGTTAAAGATCAGTAACAACAAATTTCGTATAATTAATTTATAAAAACACGAAAATATTTAGCGGATAAAATTTAGCGGACTCTAACTCTAAATTTGATTGATCCTCGATTCTTCTCTTCGAATGTTGGCGGATGATTTGGTGGATTTGGTGGCGAAATCTTCGGGTTGATCTCGTCGAGGTTGGATTCGAGTTGATCTCGTCCGAAGTTGTATTTGATGATTTATAACGTTAATCCAAGGGATTAAGAGTCTTATCTTGGATTAAACGCTATTTGCGAAGACTTCCCGAATGAAGGCCGAGTCTTCAAGGGGCCGTGAAGAACGCCTTTTGAGTCGTCTCGATCGGAGGGGTTGAAGACCTTGATCTCGAATCGGACGCTGCTCCCAGTTGATTTGTCCAAGAACGCCTTTGGAATTGTTTCAATTAATTGTGTCCGAAAATTGTATGTCAAATGAGTGAATGAAGACCCCTATTTATAGTTGTAGGGAATGCATAATTTCCTTCTTCTCCTTACCACATGGCGCGATTTGATTCGGTGAGATTGATTTGATGGGTGGGCTTAGAAGCCCATCGACTTAACGATTTGATTTGATTTGTTTTCATGTAAGGCATGATTTGATTTAACTTTCTATTTTAACGAGATTTTATACGTTATATGGTAAGCTAATTACTTTGCCTCCAAGTTACGAATATTTAAATATTCGTAAGATTTAATTTTAACAAATGCGTGTATATTAAATATCAATAAATTATTTAATTTGAGAATTAATTTAATTAAATTCTCATAATATAAATAATCAACTTTATTTAATATTAATATTTATTTTTCACGTGTCATCATTTAATTGGACACAAAATTAATATGCTTACAAAGACAAAGGAGAATATGATATTAAATATAAATTGACAAAGAACCCCAAATCTTGTCCACAAATTGTTCTAAATATTTGTTTTTACAAGAAAATTAAAGCTTAATACCTCTCTGCAAAATGCAATAATACGGTACTTCTATTGCATTAGAGACTTTGGCAGTTTGGCGTTAATTTTGTGTGGTTTATTAGGTGCACCGAAAGTGACACGTACTCAATTGTCAGTCGTGAATTTTGTGTATCTTTAATTTATTAGGGGCACGAAAAGGGCCACAGCTATAAAATTTGTCAGAGATGTTAAAAGGGCGCGGGCTGGCCGTTTAGTCTGAAAAATGGAGAGTTAATACCACGGGCTGGTCGTGACTTTGATTGGACCTTTTTACTCGGATCGATTAGCCCATCGATCGGTTTTCGTGGTTGGCCTATTAGCCTTGTTATTATTATTATTTTTTTAATTTACTAACTTTATACCTATTAGTTATTTAATAAGAAGAGAATTTGAGTTGAAATTTTTTGAGGTAAAAGTTAATAAGGAACAAAATATTATTAAATAATTTGAAATGTTTTTTTAAAAAAAAAGGAACAAAATGTTAGAAAATAAGTTGAGTTTGTTCTTGACGTTTTTTTTAAAAATGTAAAACGATTTGACAATTTATTCTATTGTAATTCCTTATTGTTTAACTATTTTGATGTATTTATAATGAATTTATGAACAATATTTATATTTTAAATTTGTATTGTGTTATATTATAATTATAATTTAAGATTTTGTATTAAAAATTAATTTTTTTCTTCGGAACCCATTAGTGGTCCTTTTAGCCAATAACCTCGTTAGGATTAAGATTAGGTTTCAATAATTGTCGGTCCGCTAAGAGTGAATCTGTATAATTCGGAACCGTTTAGGCCCTCATAAATTGTCTCTTACTAATATTTATATTTTGGTACAAATCCAGGTGACAATCTGCCTACTTTTATTCTGGATTCCTATTTCAATTATTAATTAAAATGTTAAGTGCTATTAATTTCTTTATTATTATTTTTTAACTAAATTTAAAGTCCAGGTGTAATTTTTAAAAGTAAATGTCTTGTAAATTAGTTTAATTAATGTGAAAATTTAAAACAGATTAAACTCTTCATTATACATTTTATTATTTCAAACTAATTTTTTTAATGTAATAATTAATATTATTAAAAAATTCACATAAATTGCTATGATGAAAATGATTCATTATATAGTTTATCACTTTATAGTGATTATTTACGTGAGTATCACATATTAATATTTATTATAATTTTAAATTGAGTTAATAATTAACCAAATGGGTAATCGTTTTTTTTTTTAGAATTAGATCATTTAAGTTTGTGGTCAGTTCATATCATGATCACTAATTTGAAAAAAAAAAAAAAATTATACTGTAGTTCCCCTGGACATATAACAAAAATAAGAAGAAATACAATTTTTATAAGCATCTTCTACTTGCTAAATCACAATAATGTCGACGACATCTCCAGATTATATATTCCTAAAATGCTCGTTAATAAATAAAAGTATATTCGCTTGGTGAACAAATAATTTTAAATAATCAATTCCGAGTACAAATTTTATTTGAAATCAAAGACAAAGAGAGATACTCACTCGTAGTATCGTTGTTTGCATACTTATGTCTTATTAAATGCTCCACAATTGTTTCATAACTGTACAATACACATATATTACACCAATGTCATTATTTTTACATACGGATACACCGAATTAACCTCTTATTTTATATACACATGTTTTATCTATAATGTCTTTTATTTAAATTGATCAACAAGCTAAAAGTATATTTTCTTAATTTATTTGTTTGTTTTTAATTATTTAATATTCGAACGACCGATCAATTAATGTGGAAGACCAATCTTACCGTCTACCAACAGGAGCTCCAATTGTAATTATAATAAAGTTTTGTACAAACGAACTCAATATAAAAATTGATAGCATTTGAATTTTAAATTTGATACATAAAAGAAACATATTTTTAAATTTAAACTAAGCCGTGAGACCAATCTCGGGTTTTGATTTATTTTTGTGTTACATTCTCTTTTGGTCGAGATTTAACATTAATGTACTAATGGTGTATAAGGAAGCAGATTATTTTTAAATTATTAGCTAATAATTCACCCGTGACACTATTTGAATATTGATAAATTTTAATATAAAATTATGTATTTTAAACTAAATTGTGATAATTTTAATTTCCAATTTTTAAGAGGGGAGGAGAAAGAAATACACAAATCAGTGAATCACAATGTGCGGTCAAAAATAATTATATACGTGAAAAATAGTAAAAATTTCCAAAAATAAAAGATAAAAATGGGACTAATATTTTTGGTAAGAATTATATATATATATATATATATATATATATAGATAGATTTAAACATACGTACGTATAACTACATGCATGAAAGTTTCGTCATACATGACGTCATAAAGTTTGGATTTATCGAGAATCTGAGAAGAAAAAAGTGGGCCACTTCATTTATATATTGAATATTCATAACATCATCATTCATCGTTACTAAATTTGAATGAATTAGTCAACAAAATATATACGTGCAGAAATTGAAGACCGCACAGATTCTTCTTCCATCAGAGATTGGAAACTTACAAATGAGTGAGACAACAGTTGGCAATTCAGCTCGGAATCATTTTCTTTTTCAAAAAAAAAAAAAGTATAATTTTTTTATATTTCAAATTTGAAACTTATAAAGTATGAATAATTTTTAAGATGGATTGTTTCATATAATCTTTTTTTTCAATTGTAGGCCCTAATAGTAAACGATGAGATTGATACATTCGATTCCTATGTCAGATGCCGAGTCATAAAAAAATAGTTTGCAATGATATTGAATATTAAGGGTTCATCAAATTTATTGCTGTCACAAATTGGTATTTGTTTTTATATACATTTTCTTAACTTGGACGTTCAATAATTATTTATGTGGCCCATACTTTGTCTAGGAAATCTTGTTTGTTTGAGAGTCTATATACTTGGGTCGAGCTTCCAATATTTGTGGATGGTCTTTTCAATTCCATTTGCAACTCTTGCTATTAATCTATCTACATTATGCTTAAAAAAAAATTCTATTAATTCCACCTTCCCAACATTCACATATATATTTACATAAATGACATTATTTTTTAGTTCATGTATATCTTTTTGACGGGATAGCTCATATATATATATATCAATTCAATCAATTATTGTACTATGTAAAAGATTTACAAAATAATCCCTCAACACTCTATTTATTACTCTCTCCATTTCAAAATATTTTCATAGGTAGAAGGACATACATTTAAAAAAAAAAAAGAGTAATGATTGAGGTTTTGAAGGGTAATTTTGTAAACTTTTATGTATAAAATAAAATAAAAATTATTGGGTTATGTGTATGTGAGAGTAAAAGTAATGATATTTGTGTAAATTAGTAAAAATTGTGAGGATGAAGTTTATAAATGATTTTCCATTTTAAGGGTGTGAAACTTTTAATGGGACGGACAAAAAAGAAAAATGAGATATGTACTAATCATTTGACCCAAACAAATCGGGGACGAATGAATTTTTTTAATGATATTAAAGATGAATTATACATAAATATAAAATTTACTAGATAAATCAAGTATGGCAGATTTTATTATTTAAAAAAAAAAAAAACTTATGAGCGTCATGTACACCCTATTCCTCGTACAATTAGAAAATACCTTCTCTGTCCGATAAAATAAATATGTTAATAGGAATGACCTATATAAGTTTAAATAAAATAATAAAATAGATAAAGTAAGAATATTATGTGATCCATTTAATGAATAAAATAATTATTTATAAATGTAAAATTAATGACATTTTGAATAATTAATTAAATGATTGTTCAAGAGTAATAATAAAGTGATTCTTTTTATTAAAAAAAAAAACATATTTTTATGTACAAATAAATAAGATAAGTGATATTTTTATGGACAAATAGAGTAATTTAGAAGTGTTACCCAGTGTGACAATTTTAAAAAGTAGGACTCCCTCCGTCCACTAAAATATGCTTATTTGTTTTTACGTTTTAAGAAAACGTAGATAAAGTAAGAGTATTTCTTTTTTGATCGGCAGAGAAAAATATTATAAAACTTAGAGTACAAGGGGTACTCCAACCCTTACAATATTATAAAGTAAGAATACTTTGAAGTATTGTGTGGTTTATTTATGAGTGTTTTTCAAAAGGTTCATTTATGAGTTAAGTGGTTATTTATGAGTATAAAGTTAACAACATATTAAAAAATTAAGTGACGGTTAAGTAGTGGAGCAAAATAAATTATTAAAAAAACAATCTAAGTATACCATGGATAGAGGGAGTATGTGATAAAAAATTAGAACCATCGTACAGGTTTTCTGTTTTCAAAAGGTAGGAGAGAGATACTTCTGAACTGTTATGCGAATTGGATGAAAATATTGGTGTCGGTAGAAATATCGGTATCTTAAATTTACGGATATATCGGTGAAAATATCGATATATCGGTAGAAATGTCGATATATGGGATATTAAAAATAGATATATCGATGGAAATATCAATATAACGGTGGATATTTTCATCCATGGAATTGACTCACTATAATTTGATGGATGGAGGATTACAAAGATACAATAATTCAAAATTGTAACAATTTGATTAAAGAAAAAAAAGCCTAAAGTCACCGCCGTTGTTTTAGGCTTTTGATGTGAAAGGAATTATGAGTTTATTTTTAAAGTTTAGTATGGCGCGATTTTGTTTTATGTCATATAAATATTTAATATAGCACAAAAATATATATAAAATTTATGTTCATGTGAACTATCTTCTTAATATATCACTATTTAATATTTGAAAAGAATAACATATATATTCAAATATTTTTGAGCATGTCTTTTGTGTTTTGTATATATCGTAAATTTATGATGTTACTACTTTTGAAAAATTAAAGTATTAAATATATGATCAACAATACTAAGAATCTCATCAGAGTCTCAAGAATTGAATTAAGATCAATGAAATCATATTTGACTAATAATATTAAAAATTTGATCAAGAGTATAAAAATTTGATGAAATTGAAAAATAATATTTAAAGTATCAAATATTTGACGAACGATCGCTGAAACACCATAAATATACTAAACACATTAGACTTTTCCGATATTTTTTAAAAGATGATATTTCACAAGCTAAAATGTTGATACTTCGTATGTTAAAGTGATACTTGAAAAGAGAGATTTCATGTGAAACTAGATTTACATGAAACCTACCCTAAATATTGATTAATATTGTATTGGGTGAGAGAAAAATAGGAGGATAATGAGTGAGTGAAAAATATTTTGGTTGTATTAAATTTTGTAAAAATAGATATGTATGTATATTTTATAATGAATGTGAGAACCAAATATAAAAATCCAGAACTAAAATATAATGTAGATTGCAAAATTCTAAATTTATTCGTACAGCCTCATTTTAGCAATATAAAATTTTGTAAACTACTATTTATTGCGATATTCATATTTTTAGGCATTTTCACCGAGTCAGTTAATTTCTTCATAAAATTTGGATTTCTTTTGAAAACTATTTTTAAAATTTAAATTATTTAGAGATCCTGTGTATTTATATGTATGAGACTTTTAGGAGATTAATTTAATCACTTTTCCTACTGAGCTGTCTAGCTATACATTGGTGATGAGACATATACCATTATGATGCCCTCTGTTATCTCGCATGATGTTTGGTTCAATATTAGGTAAGAATGACTATCATTAATTGATCCATCACAACGAAAATGATGATTACCTTTGATTTGAAATTTGGAATATGCATTCCTCTATATATGATATATGCTGTCTATAGATCATGTTTGGTTCTAATTCAGGTTTATTACTCCCCCATTCCAATTATGGATAGTTCTCATGTGTTTTGTATATACTATAAGTTTTTTTAAAAATTAAAATATTAAATATTTAATCAAGAGTATTAATAATCTCAGCAAAAATATCAAAAATTAGTTTTAATGATATCATATTTAACCGAGAATATAAAAATTTGACCAAAAATACAAAAGATTTGATGAAATTTAAAAATAACTTTTAATATATCAAATATTTAACCAAAAGTATTAAAGAAACACCGTAAGCTTACGGTGTATACGAAACATATAAAAATTTTATTTCAATTATATAGGTTTGTTGACTTTTCACAAAGATTATGAAATTTTATTGGAAAGGTAAATTATACAAGTAAAATTACTATTATAACCCTATTTAATAAGTGTTATAATTTTCAATGTAATTAAGAGTAGTATTTGTGTGCATATTGTGCACAATAAAAGATTGTGTGCATAAAGTTTGGTTACTGTAGTATTATTTCGGACATTGTATATTATTAATTTAGTTGCAATGTTGTATTAACAACATTATATAATATTAATTTAGTTACGTATATTATTAAGTAAAAATATTGTGCACACTATTTTTTAATATGCACAATATGCACACAAATATTTATCTTAAAAGTATCTCCATTTTTTTTTATAAATACAATCATTTTACCTTTACCTTCCCACCATCACTTAATTATTTAAATTAATATTATATTTTACTCATCAATAACTACCTATTTATAATTAGATCCCTAATATCCGATCCTTTACTTTATTAACTTTATCTATTTTTATTTAAATTGTACATCCTATTGAAGCTGCTCTTAAGCTTAGCCAAACACATCATGATGGTGGCGGGAGGTCGACTGCAGAAAATTTCAGGCAAAAATTCAAAACACGTGGAAGACTGTAGAGCTTGCACCTTGTTTGGTGTTGAATTTTGACTTTGCACGTGACGTACGTATCCCCAATCACATGCGTCAAGTTATAAATTAGTTGGGGTATTAGAAGTAGGTAATGGGAATAACTCATTAATCATTTCCATTGATGATGCTTTGGTAATATTTACAATTTAGAATTGATTTAAAAATAAAATAATCACTAATTTATTTAATTACATAATTTCTCTTTATAATCAATCATTTAACAATCATTCATTTTTCATTCGCTCAACTTTTTTCTCGCTCAATTTTTTTCGTGCTCAACTTTATTTCCAATATTCATCAATGTGAATGAATCACTACCATTCCTATTACCTAATTCTAATACCCAACCAAGGCCCCTAAAATATTAAACCACAAATTATAAGATGAGAAAATTCGGAATATTCTCTCTCATGGATTCTGTCATGCAAAGTTCACACGTTAATTCTCATAGGATGCTTCTTTTGAGTTTAATGGAAATGAAGATGTAAATTTCTTCTTTTTTTTTTTCTACATTTCTAAAAATATATATAGGATGAATAATTGTCTCCGTAATGATTATGTCATTAGTATTATATTCTTAATTTAAAAAAAAATTAGACAAAGAGAATTATTGATTGTAATATAAAAATGACTAAGGACTATGATTATATAAAGCAGAAAATATAATCAAATGAGGTAATAGTTGTCTTACTTAAAAAAATATATATATTTTACGTATCATCTTTTACGGTATATTTATTGTCAATTTATTTTCATTCTCATAAAAACTTTATAAGCCAAATACCTTTTTTCTTTTGAGAGGAAGCCAAATACTACCATTTTAATTGACTTATAAATGTAAAATTATTTCATTTATCACGTTTTTCTCGTATTCACATCAATTTGTTTTGTTTCGTAATTTTGCTATACTCAATTAAACAAATGAATTTACACCTTCCATTACATAATAATTTTCATACTTTCCTTTTTCTTCCATCCCAAAATAATGTTCACACCTTAAAGGCAAAAACTTGTGTAAGACCGTCTCACGGATTTTATTTCGTGAGACGGGTCACCTTTAATAAATTGTTATCACTTTTTATAAAAGTGATACAAATTAGAATAAAAGTGATAAAAAAATAAAAAGTGACACACTTTATATTATAAGTAATAACAATTTATTAAAAAGTGATAACAATTTATTAAAAGTGAATTCGCCTCACGAAATGAGATCCGTGAGATGGTCTCACACAAGACTTACTCCACCTTAAAATTAGAAAGTTCTCTATAAACCCGACACTTAAAACTAGGTGGCTTAGTCCATCCTGGCACCAAGTTCCTTATTTTAGTGGGAGACTTGGATTTGAGTCCCTTTGAGAACGAATTATGGAGTTATTAGGTAGCTTGGAAAAATCTAGGAGTGTTTGGGTGTTTCACTTATACACGTAATTCAATATTCAACTCATTTTATTACTTTATTCATAAAAATTTTATAAAATTACCCTTTAAAAATTCACTCATTACTTTACTTTTATTAAATTGTGTATCCACACAAATATGAAAGCTTTTATGGAATGAAGGAAATACTATTTTAGACAATATTTGATGCAGATGATTTTTTTTTAAAAAAAAATTAAATCTTTTGAGGGAGAATTCTGACAAGTTACCGTAATTAATTACCAAAACATTAGTGGCATACAAATTGTTTATCTGGCGTATGATCTCGTAGATGGAAAAATTGGACAAAAATTTATATAAAATGGATTCATAGCCATAAAATTTACAAACTCTCACCAATTAACACATTTGTTTATAAAATGTTAAAAATGTTGTTTTCAAATTATACTACATCTTATCATAATTTGGTTTCGAAAAGTTGTAAAATTAATCATAATAACTACCCGACTTTAAAAAAAAAAAAAAAAAACTACCCGACATAGGTTTCGTGTTTAAAAAATAAAAGACCGTCTTTTGAGGAAGAGAGTGAGTATAGGTGTGATATTATTCTGTAAAGACGTGGCTAAAGTATTGATATTTTCTTTCTTTTAAGAGATGATAGTTATATTTCATCATTATTATTTTTTAAGTAGAACATTTATTATCAATTTCATATATGTGAATGTATATATAAAAAGTAGGAATTTCATATTAGGGCTCAATTTTTAGGTTGAGTCTCAATTTAGGTCTTGAATTTTGAAATGTCTCAAATTAGAGTTTAATTTTTAGTTTTTTTCTCAATTTAAGATCCACTTTTTTTCTTTTGGTCTTAATTCAAGACCCGATTAATTTATCTTTATTTCAATTATTTTTATAAAATACTTAAAGTATAATATTTTTTTCTAATCAATTTTTTAAAAAATAATATATTAAATTAAAAATCAATTTATTTATTTTTCATGTTTTTTATTTTTAATCAAGGTGATGAACGTGAGTATTTAGAATAAATGTAGTGGCAATAATATAAAAAATTAAAATATAAAAATATATAAAATATATTCCAAAATGTAGATAAGAAAAATTATACATAATAAAAATAATTATTTATAAATGAATTAGCGGTGTATGATTAGAAATGAAAAAATAAAATAAATTTTGGGCCTTCAATTGAGACATAAGAAATAAAATTAGATCTTAAATTGAGAAAAACTAAAAATTAAACTCTAATTTAAGACACTTTAAAATTTAAGACCTAAATTAAGCCCTAATATAAAATTCTTCCATATCAAAAATAAGCCATGTTAAGAGGGGGATTTTTTTAGATGAAATGTGCCAATACAGCAACAAATTGGGCCTCACTCTTCGAAATAGAGGGTTTATGTACCTATTTTCCTTGAATATCAAATTGGGCTTCACCCTGTCAAAAAAAAAAAAAAAAAAAAAAAAAAAAGGAAAAATTGGGCTTCATCCTGTCAACATAAATTACTCTTATTATTACCATCATTATCAAATTGATGGAAATATCTTTCAATTTTAGCAAATTCAAATGGGGTTGTCTCCACATAAATCTTTTTCAATAGAAATCGTACTATCGTCCTATTTAATGTTATAAATTCAATTAAATATTAATATGCCATCTATTATTATCATTAGTGATTAAATTTCAATTAAAACATATAAAATTACTTAAATATTCTCATGATATAAATTTTTAAATACAAATTTATAAATTTAACCTTCTGTACTAATTTATGATAATCAATAAATTAACTATTTTTCTTTCTTGTTTTTCTTCGAATCAAATAAAAATTTTAATTATAAATATATGTTAAAAATTAATTAGCTTTTTTCTTCTTTTTTTTACTGTGAATAGAGAGGTTACCCCTTTGACTTAGACATCCACTTTAGAAAGCTCTTTTGCGCAAGGCTCAGTGTCAATCTTGACTCTGTTTTTATGTCTAGATGAGACTTTTAATTTAACGGAATGAATTAAATACTAGTAAATTTTTTAATTATGTTAAATATTTTATTTGTGATTTTACTTATATTTAAAAGTGTTTTGATTTAAAAATAAAATGTTAATAATGATATATATCTAATTTTATATTTATATTATTTTTTCTTATTTTAAATTTAAAAAATATTTTTATCATCTTATATTTATTAATTTAATATATTAAGAGGGCGATGATGCAGTGTATTTACATATATCACAGCGTAAACATACTAATGGTACGAACAATTATTTAAAATAAATTTTATATGCTGGATCAACATTCAATGATATTTAACATACTATCTTACGTCGTACAGAACGATGGATGCCTAATCACATCTTTCTTCGATAGATTAATCTGGTTAATGTGAAAATATCAATTGAAAATAAATTCATACTTTTTCATAATTTAAAGTTTATGAACGTGATTGCTAAATCCGAAAAGCAGTGTTTACTTTATAATTTAAAAAAAAATATATATATATATATATATATATATATATGTGTGTGTGCAGCGATTTTACATATAAGATGAAGAGACACTCTTGTGAGGACCGTCTACATGTATGAGACGGATATGAGACGAAGTCACTTTTTAATAAACTGCTATCACTTTTTCATAAATTGTTATCACTTTTCATAAAATTGTTGTCACTTTTCAATTTGTTATTACTTTTATACTAATTTGTATCACTTTTTTAAAAAGTGATAACAATTTATTGAAAAGTGACTCGGTCTCATGCATGAGGACGGTCGTTTTGCCTAAGATGAAATATTTTTATCAATTTTTGTAGTTTTTATATTTAAAAATATCATAAAAAACAGTTTCACACAAGACTTTCTTTAAAAAAAAATAATTGGCTATTTTTTCTTTAATTTATACATCTTTTGTGATGTTTATTTTATTCTAATTTATTCTCTTTTCTATATTTTATCTTATTCATCCACATCGATGTCACACAGAAAAATATATACTCCCTCCGTCCCTAAAACGTTTGCCGGACTCTTTTGGCACAAAATTTAAGAAAAAGTGTGATGAATAGAGTATTGAGTGACAATTTTGTAATCTTTTATGAATATAATAAAAGAATTAATTAAATTGAGTGTATGTGGGTCTCAAAAATAATGATATGAAATATAAATATGTGTATATTGTGAGAGTGAAAGTTGTGAAGAATACTTCTATTTTGGGATATGCAAATTTTTGTGGAGCAAATAAAAAAAAAAAAGTACAAACTTTTGAGAAAGGGATAGAATATTTAAAAAATAAAAACATGTTAAGTGTCGTTATCGTTACCCGATTGTTTTGTTCCCTATTTCGTATCCAGAAGGGTAGATTCGTCACTATGGTACTTGTTTTCTGGCTTCATTCGTGATTCGCGAACCTTCTGGAAATAGCAGGGTCCTAATGTAATGCTAGGACTAGAAGTAGCGGTTTCTTTAATTTCTCCTCTGCTTCTAGGGTTTTCTACTCTGTTTCTTAGTCTAGTCTCGATTGTTTCCAGAAATCCAATTTGAAAATGAGGTAACATTCCTTACTGAATTAGATTGAAGATTGAATCGTGTTTGATTTCAGCTTAATTCTTTTTTGTTTTGTGGAAATTAAGCAGGATTCGTTCCTCTAATTTGTTTCTGCGTTTTTTCCACGAAGTATCCACTCTTTTTTGCCTAGAGTTAGTTGAATTTAGGTTTCGATTATCTAACTTTAATCGCGTCGCGTTTTAAAATATCACAAGCTTCTATAGTTCGTTATGATTCTTCTACTTGTTCCTGATGATTGCATTATGTGACTGTTAAAAAATGATGCTATTTGGTATTTAGTGCTCCTAATATATGTAATAAACTGAAATTTGTTCAAATTTCTCTGCCGTTTCGTTGGCATGCAATTGTTGCACGGAAGCAAATACTTCGACGAAAACAGAACCTAATTAAGGAGAATTAAGAGCCCTGGGAGCAGTGATTTTATTTTCTTTGATGTCGGAAGTAGTTTCCTATATTTTTTTGCTCTTACATTGGTTTGTGTAAATGGAATTTCAGCCGTTGCTGGACTGTTTGCAGTTTATAGTTTAAATTGAACTGTTACTATCCCAATCCCGTTATTCAACCCTTTGAGTGTGTTAATAAAGAGAATTGAATATATTTTCATTGAAGAAGCAAGATTACAAGATTGATTGGAAAAGATAAATTCCAAAAGTAATTTCTCCTCCAAAGTAAAACTTCTTATAAAGAGGCTACGGGAGGAAGAAGATCTAACAGACTAACAAATAAACTGCATAACAAACTAATCTATAGGGGTGTATTAACTAATCTGTAAGTACTACAACTAACTTAAAAGAACTAATACTTTTAAGTTAGAATAGTAATACTATAAGTATATACCTTAAGACCCCCTCAAAATGAGCATGTATATCATGCAGGCCCATTTTGGACTTTGAAGTAAACCGAGCAAGAGAAAGAGGTTTGAGTCAACAAAATCTGCAACATTTTGCTCGATTGGAATGTGTACGATCTTGATCACGCCATCTTGAATCTTTTCCCTTGTGAGATGACAATCTATAGAGATGTGCTTGGACTTTCGTGGAGACAAGGGTTGTGTGCCATGGCAAAGGTCACTTGTCGGTGTACACAATGGCAGTGAAGAGTAGGAACAATCTTCAAATCTTGAAGTATGTAGATGATCCATTGAGTCTCACATATAGTTGTAGCCATTGCCCTATATTCAGCCTCCGCAGAGGATCTCAGTAACGGTAGTTTGCTTCTTTGACTTCCATGAAATGAGGGAGTTGCCAAGGTAAATTGCATAACTGTGATGCTTCTTCTTATGACATCCGCCCTGGGATGAGAATCAGTGAATACATGGAGCTTGAAATCATTTTCCTTGGGATATAGAAGGCCTTGCCCGGAGTGCTTTTGAGATATCTTAGTAACTCCGTGGGACTTCTTCATATGCATAGCATTAGGATTACTCATGAATTGGGAAAGAGTTTGTACAATCGTAGGAAATATCTCGGCCTTGTTATTGTTAAGTATAATAATTTGCCAATTAATTTCCTATAATGAAAGTAGATCAACATAAGCATTGTTATCGAGTGTTTAAAAATTCTTCGCTTGGAATCCATAGGAGTAGAGCATGGTTTGCTACCTAAATAACTGTAGGAAAATTCAAGCAAATCAAAGGGTATACTTTCTTTCGACATAACCCAAGACCTTTAATCGATTTTGCCACCTCTATACCAAGCATGTATCTCGATTTCCAATGTCTTTTATGGTGAACTTATCATGAAGATAAGATTTTAAAGACAAAATTTCGTAAAGGTTGTTTCCCGAGTAACAATGAGATCATCAACATAACACAAAACAACAGAAAAGAATTATCATGGGCCTTAGTAAAGTAGAGAATTATCAGCCTTTGATTATGTAAAACCAAGTAGAATAAGGTCACAGAGAGTTTAGAAACCATTGTTTAGAAGCCTGTTTTAAACCATAAATGCTTTTATTGAGTTTTACAAACTCTTGTATCCGCTATCACAATATCCAGTGGAGGAGACATATAAATATCTTGATTAAGTCACCATGCAAGAAAAGCATTGTTCACATCTAATTGATGAATATACCAAGACTTACTAATAGCAAGAATAGCTACAAAATTCTTACGGTAGTTATCTTAGCAACAGTGAAAAGTGTCAAAGTAATCAATACCTTCCCCGCCGCGTGTATCCCTTAGCTACTAACCTGGCCTTCAGACCTTTCTATGGTGCCATCAGACTTATACTTGATCTTGTATACCCGTTTGCAACCTATACAATTTTTATGTTTAGGCAAGGGTACAAGAGACCAAGTATTTGTCCTTTCAAGGGCACTTATTTCAGCTTTCATAGCATTTTGCCAATTAACATCGTATAGCGGCTTGCTTATAAGTTTTGGGTTAATACATTTGAGTAATAGCAAGTAAAGGCTTTAAAAGAAGATGTTAATTGATCAAAGAGACAAATAATCGGATATTGGATATTGTTTTCCTGAAAGAACATGAGCGGTAGAAGGTTTATGATGAAGAGAAGGTGGTAAATGAGTTTCATAAAGTTGTAAATATGCAAAGCTGACTTCTAGATCTTGTTGACCTTCTAATATTACTAGAATCATTATCCACCAATATGAGGCACTATTTGAGAAGTAGTGTCTTGAATTTCTTGTTGTAAGTCTTGATGAAATAATGTAGAATCGGAAGGTTCTTGATGCCGAGTAGTTGGAAGATTATTTGTAAAATCATTTTGGAATGCAATGTAAAATATCGTAACCACATGCATCATCACAAGAGTCTTCCATAGGATCAAAAAATTTATTATTTGAAATCAGCCTATCAACATAACAATCGATTACAGCCATGTCTTTAAAAGGAAATATGTTTTCAATAAATCTAACATTTCTTGATATAAAAACCTTTCTATTTTTCAAATCAAGTACCTTATATCCTTTTCAGGCTAAATGGATAACCAAGAAACACACATTTAGTGGCTCTTGGATCAAATTCTGCCTATTAGCAACAAGAGTGTTAGCAAACAAAGACAACCAAATATTTTCAAATAAGAATAATCGGGAGGCTTATTAAAAAAGTTTAAAAGGAGATATATTGTTTAGAACAGGAGTAGGGATCCTGTATTATGTGTAAACTGTTAAAATACACTCATTCCAATACTTTAAAGGCAAACCCGATTGAAAAAGTAAAGACCTTACGCAACCTAGAAGGAGATGTTGATGCTTCTTTCAACAAGTCCATTTTGTTGTAGAGTCTCAACACAAGAAGTCGATGCAAAATACCAAGATTATGATAAAAATCATGTAAAAGAAACTCGGGACCATTATCACTTCTTAATGATTTTTATCTTAACACTAAACCGAGTATTGACCATATTATAGAAATTTTCTAATGAGATTTTCACTTCAGATTTTGACTTCATAAGATAAATCCAAGTGCATCTACCTGATCATCAACAATTGTTAAAAAGTACTTATGTCCCTGTGAGAGGTTATAGAAAATGGCCCCATATATCACAATGCACAAGATCAAAAGCAGCGGTAGAAGCAGATTCATGATAGGAAAACTATGTTTCTTTTGTTTAGCCAAAGGACAAATTCTCACAAGTTTTATTAAGATCATCAATTTTTACATCAATGGAAGAAATATGTCTCATGGTTTTAGCATTGAGATGTCCTAATCTAGAGTGCCAAACATCAAAGGGTGTAGAAGTATTGAAAACAAGTAAAGTTTACGGAACAAGCGATCTTGAGATGATATAAACCCCGCTTTGCTCGAAGCAGAACCAATCACTTTCAGTGTGTTGTTCTCCCGCAATTCACAATGTGAGGCAAAAGAACTTGTGAGCAAATTAGAATATCTTGTCAAATGACTTATGGATAAAAGATTAAAGGTGAAATCAGGGAACATGAAGAACATTGTAAAGAGTCAAAGAATCATTCAAGATAATATTACCAATATGTGTAGCAATAATGAGTATTACCATTAGGCAAACTAATATTAATGTGAGCGATGTGGTGGATAAGTGTATAAGGATATATCACAAATCATGTGATCACACAGTGTCAAGAATCCAGTATAAGGTTTCATATATGTATTAGAACATAAACAATAAGAAATACCTTGTTGGTTGGAGACATCATTTATGTGTGACTCACAGCTCCTGCTAGTATGTTTAGAAGTGGAGAAGGTGATTCGCAACTTGGAGAATTGCAGAAACCTTCAAACATTTCTTGTGTAAACAGAGGATTGGAAGCAACAGGTTCTTCATCAACAGGAGTATTAATAGAGATGTTTGCGTTCTTGAGCCGTGATTCTTGCCTCGAGGACCTCTTTGGTCCCTTCCATCCAGGGGATACCCTATTATCCTAAAAACACCTCTCTATGGTATGTCCGGGTACATCAAGCAATGAGTACAATGAAGGGGTTTCTTTTTATCCTTAAAAAACTTGGAATTTTAGCTAGCATGGCTACAGAATCAGTAGGGACAGAACTAGGGCCATTGAGAATTCTTTGAGACTCTTCTTGAACAAGTAAGGAATAAACCTTGGCAAGAGGAGGAAATGGAGAATGCAATAGGAAGCTGACTTCTTATCGAAGAATATGAATCATGTAAACCCAGAAGGAATGTCATGGTAGCATCTTGTTCTTGAAGGCTTGACATAAGATTTGGCAATTCACAAGAACAATTGTTTAAAGCACCACAAGAACATTTAAGAATGGGTCTGTAACTTAGATGCTCATCCCATAACGATTTGAATTCATTATAGTAACAAATCAGAGACTGGTTTTCTTGTTTAATAGCACTGAGAGACTTTTTAAGAAGATAAACCCTAGTCAAATCAGATTTAGCATTCGGGCATGCAATTCATCACACATCTTTAGCTATTGAGAAATATTCAAATGTTTTCTTAATATCCGGCGAAATTGAATTCATAATCCAATTGAAAACAAGGTCATTAGCACGAACCCACGCAGCATAAGTAGCAGGATCATCAATTTCATTAGGGATAGAGATAGTACCATTGATAAGTGGTAGCTTGTTCTTGACACTCAATGCCCTTTGACTGAGTGACTCCACGAAACAAAATTCGAGCCCACGAGCGGGTCGATCACAATGCTCACCGCTGGATTATCATTATGATGTAGGAGCAACGGCGATAGTGGATTGAGAGCCGGATTCAGAGATGTAGGATCAGTAGCGGCCATTGAAGAATACAGACCTGGGAAAAAAATGAAAGAAAGAGAACCAAGAATTGCAAGGCACAATTGCGAAGAGAAAGAAATTGATCAATTGATGATCAAATTGATAAGATTTCCACCGAATTTGTGGCAGATGTAGACGGAAGCAGAATGCCCAGAGAAAAGAAAAGAAGGATCAGGGGATTTTGGCGTATCAAAGTAGAAAACTGATACCATGTTAATAAAGAGAATTGAATATATTTTCATTGAAGAAGCAAGATTACAAGATTGATTGGAAAAGATAAATTCCAAAAAGTAATTTCTCCTCCAAAGTAAAACTTCTTATAAAGAGGCTACAGGAGGAAGAAGATCTAACAGACTAACAAATAAACTGCATAACAAACTAATCTATAGGGGTGTATTAACTAATCTGTATTACTACAACTAACTTAAAAGAACTAATACTTTTAAGTTAGAATAGTAATACTATAAGTATATACCTTAAGAGAGTGCTCTACTGGCTTGTATTTCCATCGTTATTTAACTGTAATCATGGTTTATTTTAGAAATTGGAAATCACAGGAATATAGTTAAGATTATAATTACTTAAAAATAATTTTTGGTAAAAAGAAATCACATTTGCTTAGTCTATAGAGTTTTGGTGGGGGTGGGCTGGGGCGGTAGGGGTTGCCGGGTGGGTGAAATTTGTATTTTAAATATAGCTTAAAAGATTTTAGAAAACTAATTTTGGGTTAACCCAACTTATTTTTTTGAAGCTTATAAGTTGTAAGGAGCTTATTTTAAGAGCTTATAAGTTGAACAATTTATTTTACCATACTTTGAGAGAGCTTATAAGTTCCTAAGTAGTTTATAATTTATAAGCTGATTTAAAGAGCTTATAAGTTGGAGCCAAAGGAGCTCTAAGTTAGCAGTATTGCTGATAGTTTAAAGTTTGATTATGATCTAAAAGTTTAGAGAGTAATCGATATTACCATGGATATTGGAACTACATTCGATTTAGAGACATGAAATTTCTGGGTCTACCTTGATATTTAAACAGAAAAGTCTTAATTCATGTTATAACATTGAGATGATATTTACTATGTCTTCCATTCTGTAGCCGACATCCTGAGGTGAAGTGGGCTGAACGAGAGGACAAGGTATATCTTACTGTGCTGCTTCCAGATGCTAAAAATCCTAAGGTTAATGTAGACCCAAATGGCACATTCACATTTTCTGCTGCTGCTGGGACAGACAACAATCTGTATGAGCTCAAACTAGATCTTCTTGATAAAGTTGATGCAGAGGTGAGATTCTCTATCAGCTGTGCCTTTACTTGTGCAGTGATTGCATTTGACATGCCTGTGGATGTGTTCGCGTTGTCCATTGTGGAGAACTCTAAAACAAATAGGCAAACCAGATTAAGATCTGGAGTGGATTTTTCTGTTGAGTGTGGCTATTAAGTCCTACCAAATTACTTAATACACCCACATGCACAATACTATTTAGCTATTGGTACCTTCAAACATAGCTATAAAGTGGGTGCATAAAGTAATTATGTGGGTGTTAACACCTACCAAATTACTTAATACACCCACATGCACAATACTATTTAGCTATTGGTACCTTCAAACATATCAATAAAGTAGGTGCATAAAGTAATTATGTGAGTGTTATCACCTACCAAATTGCTTAATACACCGACATGCACAATACTATTTAGCTATTGGTACCTTTAAACATAGCAATAAAGTGGGTGCATAAAGTAATTATGTGGGTGTTAATAGTGCGGCCCTTTTCTATTTTATGTCCTGCAAGTTATCTATTGAAAAGATTAGTCTATAATTGTGACTTCAGACATAAAACATGCCTCAATTAAGTTGACCAGAGCTTTTTGTACTCTTAATTTAGTTTAGAAAATATATAATTTTCTTTTCTAGGATTTTTATTGTTTTCTAGTTAGATAATAGGCTGGCCTTTTAATTGGTCGGAAATGTTATTGTTTGCTCAAACTTGAGTATTGTGAAAATTGCTTTTGGCACTATAAGTGGTATTGATTTGATTAATTAGGATGTAGCTTTTACCGTCTCTAATCAGCTTGATGGTTTCATCTATTTTTATCCATTTTGTATGTCATTTTAACTCAGCAGTAAGAGTAATGTTTGTTCAGGAAAGCAAAATTAACATTGGTGTGCGGAACATATTCTGTGTTTTGGAGAAGGCAGAAAAGAAATGGTGGAAGAAACTATTACGTGGAGGTGAAAAGACACCTCATTATGTGAAAGTAGACTGGGATAAATGGGTGGATGAAGATGATGACATTGGTACCATTAATTTTATCTTTTAACTTATCAAAGTTTTAGAACTAGGACTTGTTTTACAAGAGACACTGATTACTTTCAATTCGTTGATCAGGAGCAGCCGGTGGACCTGGTGATTTTGATATGGGCGGAATGGATTTCTCGGTAGGCTTTTAACTATTATTTCTTGATATTTTAGAGTTAGAAGCTGGAATTTCATTGTGATACATTGTATTATTATATTAAACAGAAATTCGGTGACATGGGTGGGCTCGGAGATGATGCTATGGGGGATGACTTTGAGGATAGTGATGATGAAGGTAGTGGTGTATTTATATTTTTATTTATATTTAAATGTTAAAGGGAGATAAGGCTAATTGCGGGTGCTTCTACAACTGCTTACAGAGGTGGAGAAGGGCGATGATGAAGCAGCACAGGGAGAGGCCAAAGCAGTGTGATGTGGGTATTGTGATTTTAACGTAGCAGGAGGATATCTTTTCTATCTATCTATCTATGTCAATCATCAATGTGATTTAGCCAGGAGAATTAGGATATTTTGTGACATGGTTGGTTGATGAGAGCAGTGACATTTGGACCTCAACATGCCATTGCCAACCTCTACTTTTTATATATAAAATGCCATCCATCTTATATCTGTTCAGTATAAGATGTTTGAATATAAATTATACTCAACTGATTAATATTGTGGCGGGACAGTCTCGATTTAATTTGAATCAGAATTTGTTATATACCGAAGTCGATTTATGGTCTTGTTAAATCTGTAGCCTAAAATTTGTTTGATTATGTATGTTCATGTTCTCTTTCTTTTTCAAATGAAGCCCATTGAAAATCACAAATTTTAACAAGCCCTCGATTTGATTTTACACAGAGGATCATTGATATTGGCATACTAAACGTTCCGTCCATTGTAAGAAGTTATGCACACTTTTTTTTTGTATGTTCTAACAAGTTATGCACACTTTTTTTTTTTATATGTTCTAACAAGTTATGCACACTCCTAGAATAGAAACATCACACAATATTATTACCTTTACAATATCATTTAAATCAAAAAAATGTCACTCTTATTATACTCTTTACTTTATTCTCTTTCTTATTTTATCTCATTAAATCAATTAAAATACCATTATACTTTATTCTCTCTCTTGCACTTTATTCTTATAAAAGTCAACAAAAATATTTTTCTTAGTTTCCGTGTCCTAAGAAGTGTGCACAACTTCTTGGGATGGAAGGAGTAATATATACAGATTGGATGAGATTTAGCGTATTTATGTAAAAATTAATTTACAACATAATGTTATTATATAATAAAAGTTAATTTGTTCATAATAAAGTTATTCAAATAATATATATGCATAAAATTATACTATCTCCGTCCCAAATCGGTTTTATAGTTGACTTTTTCAACGGTTTTTGTGAGAATTATTACATAGTAATATGTGTACAAAAGTTGTTTTATATAAAATAACTTTTGTACACATATTACTATGTAATAATTCTCACAAAACCGTTAAAAAGTCAATCATGAAACCGATCTGACAGAGGAGTAATATATATTTCAAAGCTTTTTTTAATACTTTATTATATTATATATTCATTTTATAATAAAAATGTGTAGTTTATTGTATTATTTATACATTTTATTATTAAAATAATGTAAGTATTTAGTAGTATTTCTGAACAAAATATAGGCTGAGATTATTAAACTTATTAATAATAAAAATTGGATTTAGTTGTTCCATGTTTCATTCTTTATTTTCTTAATTACTGGTGAGTGTTAATACAATTATTTATACAATAAAATGTTTAAAATTAAATTACACAAGTTTTAATAAAAATGTAGTTTATTAGTTTAAAAGGTGTAAAGTGAAAGATAAAAAGTTTTTAAATTTTATTGAAGTGAGTAATTGAGTAAGAGAGAGAGAGATTTAATTATAGTGAAAAATTGATTGATATGAGATGTAAATAAAAGATATTTATAAAAATTTAATTTGAGAGAGTAAAATTATTTTTTTGTCATTTTGAGTATAAGAAAAAAAAATTAACGTCTAAATCTCAATAAAAAGATGTAACGTGGGGAGTGCTAGATTTGTCTATAGGCAAATATAAAGTGTAAGATTCAAATTATGTGACTGCAAGTTTAGAATTAGACTCAATATTGGTACATGAATATTACATATTAAACATAACTAATAGGTAATTAATATTTCAAAACATTAAAAAACTTCAAACTCTATATAACAATAATATTGATGCAGCAGTAAAACACGATACTAAGTATAATATCCGTTGATTCTTAGAATACCCGTAAATGTGATTAATGTGATCGTTCCGTTGATTCATAAGAATACCGGAAGAACAACGATTAACACGAAGAAAGGGAATGACCCAATATTTTCATTAATTCATCAAAACTCCCTTACAATATTCTTGAGACTCCTATATATAAGATAACCTAGAGTTTTTAGGCTTGTAAGCCCGGCCCACTAACAATTAAATAAAACATAAATAAATCCTAAACTATTTAAAATATAAATAACAATAAATAATATATGCAATCCTATCTCCATCAAATATACTCCATATAATTTGAATTTATCATAAATCAACATATGTTAAATAAACCAAAATCCATCATATTAACATACTAAACTTTTCATATGATACATTAGAATTTGGAGTTGGTTATTGGTGAAGGGATCAAATTATTCCTTTTTTTTTTTTTTTTGATTGGTCTACAAATTTTAGAATGGTAATTCGTTCTTAAACTTATAAAATCTTATGTATTTGGTATGCCTTATACCCAATTTTTTATTTATTATCGATAAAGAAAAATGATACTTCATCACTCTATGCAGTAGTAATAAATTAATGATAATAATGGTCTTTCTTTCTTTTTTTTTTTTTTTTAAAAAAAGACGTAACAATGTGATAGTAGTAAGAAATTAATGCAGCGAAAAGAAAAAGAACAACTGGGGGTGTACCTTTAATATCATGTACACTCGGTGTAGTCTGTAATAACTTTTCCCCCTCAAAAACCCTAGCCCGAACAGAAAATCACCCCAGAAAGAAAGAGGGAGAAGGAAAAGATGGAAATTGCAGAAGAAATGGAGATAGAAGAAGAAAAACCGACTCCAAATCATAGCACTTTGAAGCGTTTTGGACTCAAAACTCAATACAAACGAACTTCGGCGACGATTACGTTTTCCAAATTGTTTCTAAGTATAATTTTCTCTCTAATTTCGTTTTCTGCGTCTTTCTTAGTGTTATTTGTAGTTATGGAAGACTTATATGTGATTGTAACGTTCAGAAATGACTGGACGTCGATGGCGGTGTCGCTTTCAACTAATGCGGTGAAGTTGTACTCGCCGTTGACGGGGCAGTACCTTGGTGAATGCAAGGGTCATTCTTCAACTATCAATCAAATTTCTTTCGCAGGCCCATCGGCTCCGCATGTATTGTACTCCTGCTCGTCGGACTCTACCCTCAGAGCTTGGGACACCAGGTCTTTCCAACAGGTTTTGCCTTGTCTCTCTGTTTTTAGTTGTTGCAGAAGCATTCCTAATATTGATTTTGATCACCTGATTATCGTTTGATATGAATTTGAATGTTTTTAGAGCTAAATGAATTTAACTGATAAGGAAGTTAGTTGAAGATGATCGTCAGAGAATTTTCAACCAACAGAACGTTTTGGATTAGGTTGTAACTGTGGCTTTCAATTCAGGTTTCTTGCATAAGCACAGATTCGTCTCAGGAGGTTTTCAGCTTCTCGTTTGGTGGTGCAGATGGTAATCTTCTTGCAGCGGGATGTAACTCTCAGGTTTTGTCTTTTCTCATGTTCGATGATTGATACTCAACTCAATAGATTCGAAATATATCTATTGATTGCGTTAGCGTGTAGATGATTATTTCCCCGTCTCCATACTAGGATAGTGAATTACTAGAATTAATTTATCTTGTGCATATATAACATGCTGTAGAATTAATTACTAGCGTGTAGGCAAGAGCTTGGAAGTTGGAAGTTTATATTATAACTTTAGCAATGCATTCTCGTCCATTTTATATTACATCTAGTATATCCCATTCTTGTTCTGTATATTTATTTCTATACTGTTTATATTAAAATTCTGAATACAGGAAATCAATTTCAATGTCTTTTGTGCATTTTACTTTGCCTACACTTTGATTATCCTACCTGTTCACTGTGATGCAGATACTTTTGTGGGATTGGAGAACAATGAAGCAGACTGCATGCTTGGAGGAATCTCACATGGAAGATGTTACTCAGGTAATTTGATGCCTTTGAATTCTTTTTAAGTAGAAATAGTAGCAAGCAAAACACTAATTGTCTCCAAAAAAAAAAAAAAAAAAGCAGAACACTAATTAATTCCTCTTGCATCCCCACCTAACCTTGGAAAGAGAAATAGGAGAAATTCGAAAGAAAAATTATAGTTCTGCCCTTCACTAAGTAATTAGCAGTTTGGTTTGATGATTATGAACTCAAGACAGTCCTGAACACATGTTATTTTAGCTCTTAGTATAAAGCACTTTTTCAGTGAGATTGATTGGAATACCCTCTGCTAATTTCCAAGCAGACGGAGATTAACTAGTTCTAAAGTTTCTACACTTCAAATACACCTAAATCTTCTTCTTTTGAACATATGGTGAGGCTGTGGATACATTGTTAAAGAATGGTAATAGTGATGTGCCATCATAATCATTTCAGTATATAAGCAGAGTTTGTTAAATATACATCGGGGCTTGGAAAATATGGATATCAAATTTCGTGGGTGCTTTGGGAATCTCTCTCTCTCCCTCCCCCACCCAATCTCTCTGGATGGAGTGTTGAAAAATGCACATCAACCTTTGGGCAACATTGTTTAATTTTTCTCACTGCAGACGCACAATAACTGCAGGTTCACTTTGTCCCTGGTCATCAAAGCAAGCTTCTGTCTGCTTCCGTTGATGGATTGATGTGTCTATTCGATGCCAGTGGAGACATAAATGATGATGATCATTTGGAGTCAGTAAGTGAGATAATTTCTCTATTTTGTGTTATCTTCTCGACTCTTGTACATGCTTGTTTGTGTACTAACAAACTTCAATTGAAGTATACACTTACAATCAAAGTCATCTTTAAAGAGTCTGCATTGCATATTTGCATTATTACTAGTAAGAAAAATTCTGTTTTTAGTTGCTCGACACAAAGGCTTCCATTTTCTCTACTACGAGTGCTACAACTTATTTTGTTTGACTGAAAGATTTGATGGCTATCTGCACTTTTCGCGTCAATGATTTATGAAGTTTGTTGTTTTTGCACTGATAACTCTTCATATGCAATGAAACAAGGTGTTTAATCTGGGAACTTCAATTGGAAAAGTGGGTTTTTGGTGAGTCAAACCAAAAGTTGTGGTGCTTAACGCATATCGAGACCTTGAGGTGCGTAACATTCTGCATAATATGTTAAATGACGTCCTTCATGACTTTTTCACAAGAGATGATTGCATAAATTTACACTGAGATTTCTTTCTTTACAATGCTCCTCTTTAGCATTTGGGATTGGAATGACTCAAGAACTGAGGCCAACTTTGAGGATGCTCGTACATTGGCCTCTGAGAGCTGGGCCTTAGATCATGTATGTGAGTTTTATTGTTTTATTTTTCTTGGCTACTCATAAAATTAGTTAGCAGAAGTGCACCCACATTTCATGCACTGAATAGATACATCTATTGGCTTCAATAGTCTTCTTATTCACATCGTCCACCCTCATTTTCAAAGTTGCCTTATTTTTAAGGGTAAATGCATATTTGGGTTCCTCTACTTTCAAATCCTTCTGAATTAGGTCCCTTCACTTTCTATTTTTTAAACATTGGGTTTTTATACCTTTTTTTTTTTTTTGGAGTTGGGTCCTTGTAATTTCAAATTTTATTTGAATTAGGTTCCTGAACTTTAATTTGTTAAAAATAAGTCCTGGTATTTCAATTACCAAACGTGGACAGGTTGTCTAAATTGTTGTCCAATTGATGTCAGGTCGATTATTTCGTTGACTGTCACTATTCTCCTGAGGAGGATCGTCTGTGGGTGATTGGAGGCACAAATACTGGCACTTTTGGGTACTTCCCGTGAAGTACGGAGGTACAAACACGATTGGGTCTTCAGAAGCAGTATTTCAAGGTGGGCATACAGGGATTGTGCGGAGTGTATTGCCACTGTCCAGCATACCTGGTAGAAATAAGAGCAACGGCATATTCGGATGGACGGGCGGGAAGACGGTCGGCTATGTTGTTGGTTGTCTGATGAGTCTACAGTGAGCAATTGTTCGTGGATATCAAGTGCATTGGTCGAAAAATCACCCAAAACCCGAAGGAAAAGACATAGCCCTTACTAGAACAACTTCATTCCACCCTCCTATTTACCCACCTTCTTAAAAATGTGTCCTGTTGTATTTTTATTTTATTTTAACTGTTTCCGGGCCTTATTATGTATGATAATATTTTGAGGTTCAAAAGTCTTTTGGGTCAATTTTGAAAATAATTCATATTGATAGAAATATAGAGGTTTTAAATTTTCAGATGAATATATTGATATTAAATATTAATATTACGGTAAAAATTTATATGAAATGATTTTATAGATTTTATTTACTCTATTTTATGGCTCATGAAGCTTTAATTTAATTTTATTTTAGTAGAGAATATGAATAAATTGTTCTACTGTAGCAATTTTAGTAGCCAGGGATATTGGATCGAGAATATGTTAATGAGATCAAAATATTTACCTCTACATCAAATTGAGTACTGAACATTTACTTGTACTAAAATGGGCATTTAACATACTATTCGTATTGATTCATTAGTTTTATACTTCCCATCCCACAAAAGGTTGCATACTTTCTTTTAAATTTGTTCCACAAAACTTTGCATATCTCAAAATGAAAATATTCTTCATTATCTTCACCCTCACAATATACACATATTTACTATTTATGTCATTACTTTTGAGACCCCACATACACTCAATTCAATTAATTCTTTTATTTTATTCATAAAAGTTTACAAAATTACCCTCAATACTATACTCATCACACTTTTCCTTAATCTTTGTGTCAAAAGATTTCCGCAAACTTTTCCTGGACGGAGGGAGCATGAAACGCCGATCGTATTTCTAAAAAAAGCCCTTAATTAAGCTGTAATACTGTAGCTTATGTCCGACAATATAGAATCTCGCATGGCATGTGTTCATACAATGTCCGTTTGCTCGGTCTTGCTGGGATATTAGCGGTATCCGCGATCGCTTAGAAGAGCAAGTCGAAGGGGCCGACTCTCTGTGTGATCAATCGAAGGTGTGCGTATTCGCGTTGATCGGGTGGCATATTTGGAGGAAGCGAAACCTAGTTTGCTAGGAGAGTAAGTCCTCGTCTCCGTCAAAACCCTGTGTCTTTCTAATGGCGTAATTGGAGGGAGCGAAACCTAATTTGTTGGGAGAGTAAGTCCTCGTCTCCGTCAAAGCTGTATCTTTCTTAATGGTATGCGGCACATCATCCCCAAGTCCATTCTGCAAAGTGACCATTGAAGTGGAAACTGATTGCTAGGGCTTCGTGATCCTTTCTGAATCCCTCTACATGAGTCGAACCTCCTTTGTTTGTAGATGACCTTCTCAACGACTTTTGTCATTCTTACAAATAAATAAAAGTAACCTTCGCTTTTAAAATATAAATACAACGCCCCTCATTTTAACATCTTATTTTAAAACGTAAAATATTATAGCCATTCCAAAAACATTTGAAAGAGCTTATAAGCTCTCGAGAATCTTATAAAATGTTTCAAAAAGACGAATTAACATTTTTGTTAACCAATTGCGGTGCAATTAATTTCCGAATAATATCATTCAATGAAATGAATAAAACTATTCAACTAGTGTACATGGTTCAACTGTTTTCCAAGCAATACCATTCATAAAAACGAATAATACAATTCAGTTTAACAAGTAAACACCATTCAAAAGTAATAAAACTATTCAACTAGTGTACATGGTTCAACTGTTTTCCAAGCAATACCATTCATAAAAACGAATAATACAATTCAGTTTAACAAGTAAACACCATTCAAAAGGAGTACACGGCACAAATAGTCTAAAAAAGTTTAAACTTGGCCCATATCCTCTTAGTAACTGCAATTATTCCTAAGGTCTATTTTACAATATGAAATGCTTTTATAAAGTGAATGGATCCGAAACATCATCTAAACCTCATTTCATCTCATAGGAAGTGAGAAATTATGCAGAGAGGAAACGAAACAAATTGTCTCATACTATTAAATATAGGTCATTGTCAAATGTTTCCAAATAATATAAAATATTGCAGATCACTCTTCACGTAATAAACTGTTTGTAAATAGCATCAAACACAGAAGAAGTATTTAAAGGGAGTTGCAAATGGCCTTCAAAAAATAATGCGACCATATTTTCAGGCTTAAGTTCATCGGCTCATTACCAGCTTAAATCATCGGGCTCGCCCTCCACCTGTTGCAAGATAAGCAAAGTAATATCATCACGTGATTCTCGGCACTGAATCAAGACACTCATTCGTTCCATCTTATGACAGTGCAATATGGTATAAGTAAAACAATTTTGTAGCCCACTTTTGACCATGTATATCTAGGACTATAGGCCTTTGAAGGATTGAAATGGATGTAACGATACAATAGCTCGATTAAGTATATTGTGTGAGATGTCAGAATGAATTAAACATGGAAGAAGTCAAACAACAATACACCCACAAGCAAAATTAAAAGATGTGCAAAAAGGATATTCCAAGTTCAAAAGATAAGAATAGATGAGATACCTCTATTTCCACCAGCTCTTCCTCCAGATCCACCCCTGCCACGACTTGCACCTACACCTCCTCGGCCACCACCATCCTCCATACCACGGCCTATGCCTTTTGCTCTTGAGCCATCCTCTCTACCCCTTCCTCTTCCACGCCCTACTCCGGGCGGCTTTCTATCTGTGAAGAATACCATTTAAACTCACAAGTGTCTCTAGTTTGGAGTGAGAAAATACTTAACGGAAACTAAACTCAAAAGCAATTGAGAGAGTGAAGCGAATTATTACATCCAATAACAGTAAGGAAGATGACATCATATAATACTCCATGAAGAAAGTGTTTGGTCCAAAAAAAAAAAAGGCCCATGACCCCCACACGAAAATCATAAGTATCTTTTTAGTGAAATAGAAATTATGCAGAAGTTTCAGAAAACAACGCTTTATTAAAAAAAAAAAAAAACTTATTTCTTTTGTAAAATAGAACTGCCCTTGCTTTCCTAATTGAAGATGGACTTGTTCCTGAATAATGCAAATTACTAAGTGCTGTCATCAATTTCAAGTAAAAAGAATAAGGATCCCAAAGCATTACCGTTCCGGCTTTTTTCCTCTTGAACTTTATCAATCACCTGAAAATGAGAAAAATCCATTAGCACTATCACAACACCCAGACTAATCTACATTCAAGTAAAACACACATCTATGTATATGTGGTTACATATAAAGAATCCAAGAAAATTTGTGAACACCCTGGAAAGTCGAGTGACTAATTATTAACTCGATCAGCCTCAGAATAAGTGTCCTAAGATGCCTGGTCCTCCATTCTCATATCTATATATCTATATGATAATTATTAACATCACCCCTTTGAAATATCTTATTTATCACCAAGAAGATAAGAGGGCATTGACTTTCAGACACTTAAACACCACCAGATGTTAAGGTTGTTTTACAATGTGGCGGTACAAGGTTTCACAAGAAGGAATTCAGAAAATTGACTAATGGTATTGGGCGGTAGCCTGGTAAATAAGTCCCAAACAACCTGATACATTATAATAATTGACATCAATGACATAGCAAATTTTTAGAATCTTTATGCCACATTGGTTCCACTCACAGGAATCAGGTCAAGTCAGTCAACAGCAAAGAGTAAACATTCTCTGCTATTTAAGATATGCATTAAAGCTACCTCATCTGGGACTCTAAGATACTTGATTGTATTCCCCCTGATGTAGCACTCTGGCATTCGCCAAAACCTATCTCCATCCTACACATGATTATATGCATATAAACTCATAAATCTGAATTAGAAAACAAAGGAGTGAAGCATCTCGAATTTAGAGTAATTGAGAAACATAGAATTACTAAGAAAGAACATGGAAATAATTAAAACAGTTAAAAACCAGGTCCAAAGAATAAATACCTTTGAGGTACATATAACTTCACGGAGATGGATGTTCATCCAAGTGTCGCAGTTAACCAAGTGACCATTGTATGTCTCCCCATTTTTCAGTTCCACCAACTGTTAAACATGAAATTTAAAAGAAGCATTGACAAACACAGCTTAGTCCCTTTGTTTCCAAGATTTTTGCAAATCATATTCCAAAAAATTAATATAATAACTTCGAAGTTGCATCGCATATACTATAGCTATGAACAAAGGCGAAAAACCAGGTGTGGCATCCACATCGGATATACCACTAAGTCCGTCAGAGATGTATGACGCAGCGACAAAAATACTGATGAAAACATAGTTACATGGGCTGATAAAAGAGGATACAATTGCTATGGTAACAAAGAAATCAGAAAAAGAAAGGGCAAATAGTCTAGAGGTTTAAGGCAAAAACGATGCGTACCATGGGGTGACCTTGTGCAGTCTTGAGCAGCGAAAGCGGAAGCTGCAAAACTCAACCAATCAACAATAAATAGCAAAATATCAAATAATTATAAATAAGAACACAAAACCTCAAACTAGCATAAACCCTAGAATCCGCAGTAGAGAGTAAAAACTTACCATCTTTTTCTTTCTTACTGTGTGCCAAAACAATTCAGCTGCATTTACCGAAAAAAATACACAGGTTAACAGAGTCCAGAAAGGTGATGCGCACTGTAATTCACCAAGAAAACGAAGAGAGAGAAAAAAACAGCAAAACCCTAAAGTGCAAAAATAAATCAAATTACGAATGGCGGTTTCGCGAATACAAATCAGAAGTACGAGCTAGAAGCGAACCTATATATACACCGACGAAAAATATCACTACAGCCGCTGAGTCTCTCTCTAGATCTAGCTCGCCCTCTCTCTTCTGCGTAATATTAGTAAACAAGAAGAAGAAGAAGAATTGGAAGGAGTCCGTCGCCCCCTTGTTTCAAACCTTTATATTCAAACCGACCTTTCTCTTTCTCTTCCTCTTCAACAGCGCATCTATTTATAAATAGTAAATATTACTGTAATTTTTTAGAGTGTTATTTATTACCCTCGCAATTAACTTCACACTTTCCTTTTCAAACGTCCCACAATTAATTTTATACCTCTAAAATTGAATATTCTCTATAAATTACACCCTCACAATACTATTTAAATTAAAAATATCACCGTATTTTCACACGTGAAGATAACTACGGAGCAGAAGGGAGTATATTACTCCATTAATTGTTTATCAAAGTTTTAATTACTAATAATGTAAGTCTGATACAATTTCTGTAATGAGAAGTTTAATGATTAGATGGAAGTATGGAACTGGAGCTGTGTATGTAATATTTTTTTTTTTTTTTTTTTTTTTTTTTATGTAATGGATTTGTAACAGCTTGGCATTCCTGATGCCTGAGTTAATAAAATTTTTCTTTTCTTATCAAAAAAAAAAAATGTAAGGCAACAGTGTCAGACCGAAATTTATTAGACGAAAATTTATTTAACTAATATTACTAATAAAATTAATAAATTAAATTGATTTTTTGACCTAATATGAGTTAAGTTTATACCGGTTCACAATACTACCTCCACTTGAAGCGCATGGTTAATTATAATGATTAACGATAATAAAAATTGATTCATAATTTTTTTATTAAATAAGGTAATTATTATAATTATTTTCCTAGCTTCTTATAATTATTCTCCTAACCAACAACCTTTCTTTTATTTATTTTTTCTAAAATTAATGTAACCACCATAAAAACAATCACCATCCAATATATTCGGGTGTAGACAGAAAAATATTTATTTTCATTCTCATCAAAAAAACTTGAAAGAATCTCATATTATTAGTAATTGTTCAGAGGTAGGATCACTAAGAAAGCATTAGAATTAGAATCATACACCCTTCATCCCATTTATATTCAACATTTACAATTTGCACTTTACACGGAGTTTAATTTGGGAGTTGTTTATTTGTATTATAGGAGATAAACTTACTTTTGGTGGGTGAATGATATTTTGATACAAATTTTAATCTAAGAGTTGAATTAGTGTGGAAAAATAATAACATGTGCTATAATTTTAAAGTGTTTGAACAATATAGTTTAAAGTGGATAAAATTATTTTATTTCTTTCTTAAAAATAATGCATTTAATTTAGGACAATTTTTTAGAATAAATAATGCATCTAGATTGAAACCGAAGAAGTATATGTTGCAGTATGTTGGCTGGAAAGAATAGGATTGTTCCGGAAACAATACACACGTAAATAAACCATCTTAGAATCCACAAATTATACAAGCGCAATTTTGATTTTCTTTTTTATCATTTGTTCAAACACATAATCTTATTGTACAAATAATAAAGCACTAACCACTTGAAAATAATTTCAATCGAGAGTGCATATATTTGATGGTCATACTTATTTTACTAAATGAAAAGTTTCGAAATTACAAATTATACGAGCGCAATTTCGTTATTTTAAAAAAAAATCATGCTAAAATTGTAAAGTCGAATATATATATATATATATATATATATATATATATATATATATATATATATATATACGGTTTCTTACCAAAATAATGTATTTTACGAATAGTTGGAACGAAAAATATATACTTAATGAATTAAATATAAATAAAAAGACTGACGTTGATTCCATGAGATAATAAAACCGACTTGTGATGAATATTCATGGTGCATTTGTTCTACCCAAATCACAATAATATTTAAACACAACTTAATTGAAGTAATTTACAAAAAAAAAAAAAAAAAAAAGTTATGAACTCAATTCACATGAAAACTCTTCCTCTAAGTAATCATTGTTTAATAGACAAAATGCCAATATTCAGCATTTTTTTAAAAAACATACAATTAAATATTTTTTAAAAGATGATACTTCATATTCTAAACCTAATACTTGAAAACAGAGTTTATAGTAATCCTAGGAATTTATAACACAATTTTAACTCGTTGATTTCCCTACGAAATGAATAAATCTCTATAAAGGGCATACATACAACTTCAAAATAATTATATCAAAATTAAATTACAACATAGCTGGAAAAATGAAAATGATAAAAAGACTAAAAGGAGAATCTGCCACCAAAACATTTGTTCAGCTCAGCCTCTGTGAATCTTCGTGTGTTTGCAAACACTCCTAACTACTTCAAAAGCTATGAGATTTTTTTCCCCGCTTTATATTGTTTGCAAACATCTCCAAATTCATCTAAAATTTACTTCTATTAGGCGTCACATATTGGAAATGGTATTGTCACATTGGTTTCATTTCCTTTCATCCATCAAGAACATGTTTTGCTGTTTATACAGTATAAATACTAATTCTTCCAAGGTATTTATTAAATATTACAATGTTTAAACAATTTTATACCCCATTCACTAATCAAACAACATTTACAACTAAACATATCTTCCAACTATCACAGTTAAATCACATTAGCAAAACAAGTACATAATGAAACATTTTCAATGAGAATTTCCAGACACAATTCATTCTATATGCACTTCTCAACCTCTCTACCAAGACACATTATCTCTAAAAAATGGCTACGACATTAGGAAGGAGAGTTATTTTTCTCTGTATTTAAGTTTCATACACGATTAAGGAGATGATCTACTGAATCGAAATCATTAACAAGATCTGGTTTCAGCAACTTTGTTAAGCTGCTTCAACAAACTAAACTCCAAACAAGAGAATTGTAAGATATATCAAATACCAGAGATGATCTTGTTCAAGATTGAACAAGTGCAAATTATAGCTAGAAAGCAAGTAGTGCAAAAATCCCAGGAAGGTACTAATTTTAATATAACGAAACAATGCAGATGCCTATCGTGCATCTAGTACCTCGATCAGTTCATTTCTTTTCAGGTTCCGCATCCTTTTTCCATACTTTTGATTAAACTTTGCAATCTGCCCAAACTTTTCGACATGCTGCTTTGGTCGGAGTTGATAGTGTTTACCCACCTCGTTGATCTTTGTCATCATAGCATGGATCAACCGCCCGCTTGGTGTCACATAAGATATCCATTGCATTTGAGGGTGAATTCCTTTCTTCATCTTTCCCTACATAATTCATTCACAATTTTAACTACTAATTCCACAAATCCATACGAATTTCTAAACCATTAATATAAAAAAATTTGAACAAGAGGGATTCCTAAATGATGCTGAATGCAAAAGGCTATAGCAGGAGCTAGGAATAAACTGTCCTAATGTTTGATATAATGAATCAGTTAATGAATCAGCTTGGGATCAAATGCTTTACGCAAACCAAACATCTCAAAGGAATTACGCATGAGTAAACAGCAGAACATATAGTCAGAGGTATATATATCATCAGCAAATTACTAAGACACATTCTCGGTTGAACAGGAATGAAAATTTCGAAAGGAACCAAAATTGATTAATTAGAAGATCCCAAAATGCGTTCTTTTCTACGCAAACGAATTCTCTTCTTACGGAATCGACTGGTGGAGCGCGGCGGAGGTTGGAATACGACGAGATTCAGAGGAAGTATTCACCAAAAAAGAAAAATAACGAAAAGTACCTGGAGCAGGGAAGCGCCGGAGAAAATACGGCGACTGTCGGAATCGACTGGTGGAGGCGCGGCAGAGGTCGGAAATACGCTAAATTCGTTGAAGGAACTTTCAAGTTTCACTTAAACCCTACGTCGATTTGTTTTTTTCAAGCTTTCTGTTTTTGTGTAAATGTGTTTCTAAAAAAGTGTAATTAAAAAAGTGTATCTTGAATTTTCTTAAAAAAATTTTATTTCTACCAACTCAAAATATAATAATTTATTTGTTTCAAGTCAATTTCTAATGCATAATATATTAAATTAAGACAAAATATTTTTTAAAAAATTAAATATACGAATATGATAATATAATTTTAAATTTTAGACTTCGATATCTTTACTCTCTCAATTTCAATAAAAACTTTCTAATAGCTTTTGACACATAAAATAAGGAATGTATAGACTAATGTTATAATATAAATGATGTAATTGAGAGAAATAAAAAAATAAAGACGGAATGTAATTTCGTGTATTAAATGGGAGACAAAATATAGATAAATATAAAGTGTGAATAAATGCATATGCGTGATATATACTGAAAAAGGATTGAGAAATTTTTAATGAGACGTACTAAAAACAGTTTTATTGGGATAGATTGATAAATCAAAAACTTGTGTAAAATCATTTCACATATCAAATTTAATGAGACAAATACCATTTTTAAAGTCAAAATAAATAAAAATAAGTCAATATGTTCATCAGAATTTCATCTTATGGAATGAGATCATATGTGCGCATTTGCACAATATAATTTCCCATCGGTCTTTGGTGCACTAATATAGGGGTGAAAAGTGATACTCCTTGTGTTATAATTTAATTTGAAATTTAAGAATAGATATTATAATTATATTTTTTCATACTCAAAATAATAAAAAAGCAACATCCTTTCAAACCAAATTCTTAAATATTTCTTATTTACACCTCATGAAACTCTTAAACATTTCAAATTAATTTATCCATAACTTTCCACATATTAATACTAATAAACAACACTTCTATAAAAATCCGTATCATTTGATTTTAAACAAATCTAAATTAAAACAGAAAGAATACTAGTTTTAACTAAAACGCGTAACACCAACTTTAACTTAATCGTGCAGATTAATGTCGGTAAAACGTAAAATGAAACATGACACAACCATTTTTAAATGAAACATGATGAGGATGAGGGCACTAGGCGCATATATGATTCAAGAGCGAGAGAAACCCCACCCCCAATTATGAACGTTACTGGTTAACTGGATGAGCCTTTGAATTCTCTTCAGATAACTTAGTTCACACTCCAAATGAGAAATTTAAAAAAGACAGAAATATCATTAGACCAACATACAGTTCAATAATTTACACAGCTGCCAATTTTATTTCATATTTTCACAACTCCTCCATCTCTTCTTCTTCTTCTTCCCCATCTCTTTTTCTGCGGATACTTCTTAAGTCAACCAAATGACGCATTGTCGGTCTCCCGTATGCGGACAGTTCCAAGGCGATTTCAGGAATGCTAAATGTTCTAATATCTGCAGAAATAGAACAAAAGATTAACGTCTTAAATTGTATCAAGACAAACTTAGATACGAAGGCATTTGAGTAAGTACCTTGTGCATTTCATTCCTGCCGAGTGAATCTCCAATCATAACAGATGACCTGCAGGCACGAGATGCTAGCATTGAGCGTACTTTGGGTGGGCAAATTGACTCGGCTGTGTCTGATCGGTAACTCCCAATCATGGAGCATTCCCCATGACCATCAGATAGGATAGAGATAAGTTCCTTGATATCTGTGGAAAACAATCATACGACTAAAGTCCCAGACAATATATTAGGAGTAACTTGAATGAACAGAAAACATTAAATTAGCCCAAAAATAAAAATGCAAGCAAAGAGTTAGAGCAAGATATAAAGTTTATCTTATTACCAGCAACTCCAAAGGTAATATTTTTGCTGAAGGGGACTGCTTTCAGTATAAAACGATGACCACAAGGAGCCTCATTATCCTCTACCAACGAAAATCCATTTTTCCTGAAATTCAAGATATAATTTAATAACAGCCAAGGCATTTGAGAATTTTACTGCTCGAAGGAGCAAATAAGTCCAGCAAAAAGATCTGATCGAGAATTACTAAAAGAAAAGGTGGGATGTGTTCACAGTTGGTAACAAGTAAAATCAAGATGCAGGAGTTAGAGATGGGGGTTTTTAGGAAAAAGATTGTACAAGAAGCTCAAAGAGATTTACTAGAGCAATCAGATCTATCAAATACAATAATATAAATCACAAAAAGAATCAGTAAAATCCCAATAACAGCTCAATGTTGATAAACACAAACTCTATGAACATACAGAGTAAGGCCCCAGCTGACCATGCAATATACATGATGCATGGGCTAAAGATCCCACATTAAAATGAGAAGGCACAGTTGAATGCTCATAAGTCAAAAAGGAGAATTCTATGCATGATGAGTAGGTAAAGAGTAAGGAAACTTATATAGAACCCACACCTGAAGATATCCATGTGCATTGACACGACTATCTCTTCTTCAGGAGCTAACTCCATTCTTAATGGCCTGGATGAAAGACAACGCAATATATGAGAAGTCAAGAAGAAAATGAGAACCTCATTTAGAATGTGATGCAAAACGGTATTGCAAATGATTTCCAAAAATTAAGAGTTACATGGCACTATCTGCTTTAATTAAACAATTTTACCGATAAAAAAAGAGTTATATGGCACTATCAAATACGAGAATACATTCTGCGCGTATCATGTATACTGTAGGACGCAGAGCTGTTAAATGAAAAGGAAAGTACACATGGGGAAAAAGCCAAACACGACTTAATTACAATCAAAATAACTCACTTGAAAAGGGTACACCTTCCCATAAAATTCACGGAGTATGATAGCATCTCTGATATAGTTATATATCTCAAAAATAATAAATCTCGTAGTTGTCTAAATGGAGGTAATTTCTGATAGACAGATTGAATTAATGTGGTGTTTCTTCACAACAAACTAAACTTACCGAAGTAAAGGTTGCTGATTCAAAATGGTTGTTTGTGATAGGCGCTCATAGTTGTATTTTTCATCAGCAGCATGCTGAGGCAAAAGCATAATAAATTAAACAAGCTAGTCCATTCACGTAAATAAACAAGCTAGTCCATTCACGTAAATAAACAAGCAAACATGAACAAAATAAACAAACAATCATGAGGCAAGCAGATTACCTGATCCACAATAAAAAGGTCATGATCTAACTTGCCAATAATAAATCCAAGATTAAATTGTCCAATCACCTGCAGGTGAAGGTGGAAATTAGTGGTACAAGGAATAAACATTTTTCTTCCAAGGCTTGAATATGTAGTGGTGATGCTAAATATGATGAAATCCACTTGGATCAAGTGAATTCATTTATCCATTGATCTAAAATTCTAATGCCTTTTTGCCATGCATGAAGTCTCAAATGAAGATACAAACCTTTATTTGTTTAAAGTCTTCCTTCTTAAACAGTCTTTCCAGCTCACTGGTAGCAGCAGCTAAAGCTTTGGCCTTCCCTCTTCATTTACTCCTTGTGACAGCTCTAATGATGCCGCAGCAAAACCCCTAGAAATCAGCAACTAACGAAGATTCGCTAAACTTGTCCAGATATAATGTTCATTAATCTTTGAATGTCATATGAATTAATTAACATTTTATGTACCCTTTTAACATTACTCTTCTAGATGTATGACTGATGGACTGGAGTCTTGACAGCCTCAGCTTCCTCCTTGACATTAAATCTTTCAAACTAAACTGCAAGGTGAAACCAACCTTTGAACCAGAAGAAACCACTGGAGAATCCGTCAATGCATCTGAAGATTGTAACAGATTAGGTGCATCTGAAAGATCATCTGATACTTGTTGAGAATTTGCTCTAACTGAAGCAGTTACGGCAGAATCATCATCTAGAACTCGCATATGAGCTTTCTGCTCCTTGACTGTCACTTTCTGCATCATGAAGTATAATTATTTGTCAAAAGACTTAAAAATTTATGTTGAGCACGTAATCCACTTGGGCCAGAAGCATGTTCTTCAAATTCTTGCAAAAGTTTATTCCTCATTAAGAACTCCTTTATGCAATTACTTTATAGGAAAATCATCATTCACAAAGGATAGGAAGGAACTCACATGAGAATACATCAATGCATCTGAAGATTGCAATGGAATTGGTGCATCAGAAAGCTCATCCGGTACTGGTGGAGATTTTTCTCTAATCGAAGCAGTTACCGCATGATCATCATCAGGAACTCTCACTTGAGCTTTCTGCTCCGTCAAAGCCTGCACCATGAAGCGTCAAAAGACTTAAGAACTTATGAGGAGAACGTATTCCACTTGGGTCAGAAGCATGTTCTTTAAATTCTTGAAAAATTGTTTCCTCTTTAAGATATCCTTTATGTGATTCTTGATAGGAAAATTCTCATTCAAAGAGTATAGGAAGGAACTCACAGGATTTTGTGCCTCTCTAGCACCAAATTGCTGTTTGTCTACATGAGCAATTAGAAAACATGAATCACCATCATCCCTTGCTCCACTTTGCTTTCTGTCTCCACAAGGAAGCAGAATACTAATATCTGATTCACGAGGTACACCGTCAATACTTGAATTTTTTGCTGCTTGAGGCTCATTACTTCTATTGGAATAATCAATCTCAACACAATTTCCTCGAGAGCTTTGAGATGCAGCATGATATAACGAGCTGTCTTCTCTTAATCTACCTACAGGAGGTCCACTTCTAAGAAGTGGAATTTCAGATAATGTAGTTTCAACACTTTCACGTTTCCTCTTATTTACACAAACAAATTTGTCGAGTGACATCTGTACAATATTCGAACGTCCCAGAGAATATTCATTGTTGATGCTACCTTTCTGGGTTGATCTTGACTGCGATGGAGTATGCACGTCAGTTTTGTCAGCAAAATAATCCATAACTTGCTTGTCAGGGCTTTCAGATAACTTGCTCATCTGATTGCCATATACTCTGGGTGCCAAACCTTCACTGCTCTGTCTCATCCTCTCATTGGGTGAATCTCTTATGTTATCTGGAGCTGTTGTGAAAATGCTGTCATCATTTGCGCATAATTTATCATTTATTTCCTTTGGCTCTACAACACTGTCAGAAGAGAATTCAGATTTCTCATGCAGAGTATTAACATTTGAGGCAAGCTTAAGGTCATCCACTTTGTTAACTGAGTAACTTGCCTGGTCTGATGAATAAATCTTCTCTAAAGCTTCTCTTAAGGACTGTAAAATGGAGTTTTCATCAGAGAAAAATATTTTTCTTTTATCAGGAGTAATATTCACGTCATATGCTCGAGTGGGCACTGTAAAGTTCATAATGACAATAGGATATTGTTTGGAATTTGCACCTCTGTATAACTCGTTCACAAGCTTGCCAACTTTGGGCATGTCAACTGGACGGCCATTTACAAAGAAGAATTGTCGATCCCCTATATTGCGCCCGCTTCCTAATCCAGGCTTGGAAATATATCCTTCGACCGTGCAATTATCTGATATGTCAAGTCTCAGAGGCTCTAAACAGGAAAAAGTACTTGTGCCAAATACCATGATGATATTCTCTTTGAGGCATCCACTGCCCCCATGCCTTTCAGCACTACAGACCTTGCATTTTTCCCGGTCATATTGGTGCAAACTAATCTCACTCCTTTAGCAATAACAGCATAGGCCTGAAAACCGCATCTCATAGATCAGAAGTGGTGTTTGAGAATCAGGAGACACCATTTCATACTTTACATAAACAGAAACTGATTTGAAAAAGAGAAAAAAAAATGCTACTCACTTGTATCTACTTAAAATAATACTCCCTCCGTCCGGAAAAACTTTCATATGTAAGAGGGCACACACTTTAAGAAAAAGAGTAATGATTGAGGTTTTGAGGGGTAATTTTGTAAACTTTTATGTATAAAGTAAAAAAACTTTTTTGGTTATGTGTATGTGAGTAAAAAGTAATAGCATTTGTGTAAATTAGTAAAAATTGTGAGGGTGGAATTTATAAAGGGTTTTCCATTTTAAGGGTGTGAAATTTATAATGAGACGGACAAAAAGGAAAGTGTGAAAGCTTTTATGGGTCGGAGGAGTACAACATTCAGCCCACCCCAACAGACATACAGTTTTAGAGAAGCATGGGCTGCCTTAAAGAATCGCAGCAGCACCTAAATGAAATTCATGATGAACCTTATATATTTAAGCAGGAATACTCACATTTAGCAAGCTGATTAGTTTTCCATATTCCTTGCGAATGTTTCTACGAAATTCTTTGCTCCTCACAGGTAGATTGGAGAACAACTTCTTTACAGTAACTGTGGTACCAACTTGACGAGCAGTCTTCCTCTCAGCTGTCAGAAGACCCATACTGTCAAATGTCAGGTGTGTTGCCACCACCTCATTAATCGTGCGTGTCTCCACCGTCAATTCCCCCAATGCGCACAGTGAGCTCAATGCCTCCCCTCGAAATCCGAAAGTTGTCAGTGATTGAAGGTCTGGAAAATCCAAGAGCTTGGATGTATGGTGCTTCAGTGCCAGAACCTACCAATAGCAATTTAAGAGAGAGACAAAGTAAGAGAATAATTAATGACTCTGCTTTGACTTGAGGTTTCAATGTGATAAACATTTCCACTGTTTGCTTTAAAAGTGAAGCATAACATAATTTTTAGAAACATAAATAGTGTGATGCAGACATGAGTAAATTCAAGCACTGCTCTGTCACGTTTCAATGTGAAAATCACTATGTTTCCACTGTTTTAGAAAGAGAAAACTCAAAGATGAAAATATGCGTGTTCCTTGATCAATGGAGGAACGCCCCTTTTGTCAGTAAGAGACCAAAGTGGATGATTGACTCTCATCCCATCTGTTTTGTTTGCTCTGAGTATCTGATGTTCCTTTACCGTCCTGGGTGTAGAACAACAATTACTAGTGTCTAAATCCAAAAATTGTTCATGGTACAGAACAAAAGAAAAATCTCCAAATTTGCATTTAAACATTTTTTTATTGGTACATTCAAACATTTATGATACAAGAAACTATACCAAAATAATTAATATTTGCAACCAAAATCCAACTTCAATCGATTTACTCTTCATATCACAGTCCTCTACTAAATCCTCAATCCAAACGCGAAAAAGAAGAAAATCAAGCAAGTCATCGCAGCATGTATTTAGTACAATTACTTTAAAATTTTTGGGGGAAATGCCGGAGCCGTTGTCGATGACTTGAAAGGATTCGAGGCCATACTCCTTCAACGCAATCTCCACGCTGGTGGCGCCGGCGTCGAGGCTGTTCTCAACGAGCTCCTTCACCGCGGATGAGAGGTCCAATATCACTTGTCCGGCACAAATCCGGTGGACGACACTTTTGTTTATTGCCTTGATGGCCGGGGAATTTTCAGCTCCGCCGTCCATGGGCCGTACTCGTTGATCGCCGGCTGTGGCGGAATTACATGTAGCTAAGAGTGCGCTATTCCTGCACCCGTGAGCTGTTCGATGGTTGGAGCTGTGCTGCTGAAGCTAGCATCGGCTAAAACTGCGCGAAATCTGCAGATTTTAGATAAGTGACGAAGAGAATTTTGCAGAGAAAAACCCTAGGTGGAGGAGATTATAATTTGAAGGTTTGCCGCCAAAACCTCCGGTTAGGCAAGGTAATCCCGGTAAACGTGGCATTGTTAAGAAAATATAATCAAAATACTTTTTCAATAAATAAATAAATAATTAACAGAGAGAGTTTGAATCAATTGGTTTCGTGGTGTAGTTGGTTATCACGTCAGTCTAACACACTGAAGGTCTCCGGTTCGAGTCCGGGCGAAGCCATATTTTTGGTTAAATACAAAAGAAAAGGACTACACATGGAAACAGATATGTTTATTAACATACAATATAAGATTTTGTTTAATATTTTTAATTATTATTAGCTTATAACTTTTGTGTGGCTTCTTGTTTGTCAATACTTATAGCTAGTTGTATTTAAATGGATGCGATTTAAGCATTAATCATCTAACAAAGATGAGTGATATCTTGTGATGTATTTAAGGTTGTATTATATGAAGTAAGAATATTTCAATATTCTTAACTCGTTCTTAATTTACAATATAACATGTGGACAAAATTACATTAACATATGTGTCTTAAGACATTAAATATAATTGCTTAAAAGAAAAGGACATCAATGTAATTTTGTCATCAAATATTATCCACTGAATTAAAATATTCATGCTTTAAAATTTAAAGAAACCAACTTCAAAACAATTTTATTTTTACTCCCACAATCCAAACTTTGAATGTATATTTGTATTATATTTTGTTTATCCAAAGTTAATATGTATGTTTCAAAATAAAAAATAGGAATTATTACTAGTTAGTACAAAATAGCATAGACATGTTACCACCTAGTACAATTACTGTTACTTTATTCATTTGGATACAATCATCAAATTTTGTTGGACAAAATTATCCTTTTGTTACTTTATTGCCAAGACTTATTATTTTATTCTTTTATATCACATCAATTTGACTTTTAGATGCTCTTAATCACATTTTTCATTCACAGTGTAATTTCCCTCTCTCTTCCCTTCTTCGCCAATAATTCTCTCAAGGCTCACAAAGTGTAATCCTCCCTTATCCCATTATTCACTTGAGTTCGCTCGCACTGTTCGCACTATTTTTTTGTCGATTCTTGAGCGCGCGCTTGGTAAACAAATGCCGCGGCGAGGGGCGTGAAGGTCTGCGACGGAGATGGCGATTCACGACGGTGGCGCGCGTCGCTGGCGGCTTGGTCGCGACGTTGGGTTGACGGAGGCGGCGCCGCTCACAAAGTGCGAACATGCGGCGGTCTCCTGTTGACAAATGGCGGCGGCAAAGAGGGGCTTTGTCGGCGTAGGCACTTAGCGTTGTTGACGACGATGAGGTAGGTGGGTATGTTTGAGGTCTGTGAAGGCCATGAGAGATGGTGAGTGGTGATTGCAAAGGAGACGCTTTTGGGGAAGAAGAAAGTGGGTGTACTCATCACTAATTGCCATTTTGAGGTGTTGAATATCGATCGATTCTACAAAATTTGGAGTAATTTAAAGTAATCGTAAATAACATGCTTCTTTTTTCTTTTCTTATAATTTAGTTTAATGTGACTTTTTCATTTGTTGTTCAACTAAACATTGTTACGTTACAATTAAATTTTAGGTGTAATTCAACTTATTATACTAGTTTGCAATTTTTATGTTGTTCAACTTAATTTGATTTGTTGTACAACTAATCATATAGTTGTTCGCCTTTGTGAGTATATCTTGGGAGTTGAGGGTGGATTAGGTGATTCTTACATCTCTATTTTTTTCTCGCAATCAAAGTGAATTGTGTTTTTAAAAATTAATTGTTGCACTAACTTTACATCCAATCCATCTACAAGACTGTTCAATATATCTTTTGTTTTGTTGTGCAATTAATTATATAGTTGTTCAACACGCCTCGTATCATTTTTCATGCCAAGCTTATTAAAAAATTATTTGTTGCACTAACTTCATGCTCAAGTAAGCTACAATGTTTTAAATCAAGACCGCATCTTGTCACATAGTTCAAAGATAATTTTGACCTTTCATCCAAAAATTGTATTGGATTGCAATTGCTTTTTTATCATGTATCTCAATGCAATCAACATAGTTAATTTGTACCTATTAGTAACTCGACCCTAAAAAATAATACCCAACAACATTTTAGCTTCATCTTCCAAACATCTCTATAATTACTTAAATGTCATTAACATTATTCATAAATAATCATTTTATTCATAAATGAACCCCATTTTTCAACAATACTTTTAACTTTTTATTATACTCATCTATTTTATACATAAACAATTAATATTCTTTAAAACTCACATAAAATGATTCATACATTTAAAATTTGGAGGGAAAGGAGTATCATTTTCTCCGACTTCAACTAGTACTTTGATTTGAATTTAACAAAACATCTATCAAAGTGCACCGCGATTGCACTTTTTGCATTACAAAAACAGAAAACGACTAATAAAATCAGACCACACAATAAAAATGGAGGTACATAATTAATTTTATATTTATTTAACAAAAAAAAATGTATGAGATGGCCTCATACATTTTCATTTGTTCTTATAATACTCAAATTTCAAAAATATCACAAAAACATACAAAAATATCATGTATAATACATAAAACAATTATTTAAAATCGATTTCAATCTAGTGTGGTTTTATGTCAGTTTTATTTTTAATTATAAACCACGATTTATATCCAATTCAAATATTTGCAGTTCGTTTTGGTTTGATTCAACTCGATTGGTTTTCAATTTTTTATCACCCTAAAGTTTTCGATTGGCCTAAACTGATTCCCAGCCCAACTGTCTTGTTTGCATGTCTCTTGAAAAATAGACCTATAAATTAATCCCTATTTAAAGGCATAAGAGCCCTACAGACAGAGAGACAGACAGCCGAGTCACCTAGAGGCTAGAATTGCCTCATCAAACAATCACAACTCCGACGCATAAATATCATTTTCCATAATATTAAAACACATACATAGGATTCATTCTTAGTTCCAACTCATAACATTAATCTTCTCTCCAAAGTCTTGAACATAACAAAAATTTTCCAATATAATCAGTTTAGGGTATAATATACGTCTTGCAATCATTCGATGCCTTTGAACTAAATCAAACAAACTTACTAACAAGCTATAAATATCGTATTTGGACTTACTTGATTATCGATTGTATCCACCATTCAAGAGCAAATGAAGAATTTTTCAACAAGATTTGCACCAATCGCTGCTCTATACAGAATAGATATCAACGTAAACATTGAAGAACAATGGATGAGATATGATACACCTCACGCGGGCAACCACCTATCATCCAACATGTATAGTGTAGAATGTAATGTTTTGAAATCATAAACACCCACCAGCGATCATGCTTTTTTATGGATATAGTCCAGAGAAGATCGGAATCAGATTCTACCGTTACTATTTCACCAGTTACTATATTTGATGTACTGATAAGCCCACCGAATCTCATTTCCGTATCAGCTGAAACACAAGAGCAATAGAGATGGATCAGGATCGAGTTTAGCTTACAATATACAGATAAATCACTTGCGGTCGTCCTTAATCACAATCAACCACTATATCAAATGCACACTATTTCACTTATATTTAGCCAAGGTGATCAGTCAAGACACGTGTCTCCCATTTATATTTAATTATTCTTTGTCTTTTTAGGTCTTCACGTACCCTGCGATTATGTCTCCTATGCACATTCGAAACCATCTTAAAATGTGTCTCTGATTTTTCTCATCTATTGGGGCTAACCCCACTTTTTCCAACTGAATTCACTACTATCTTTTGTCTACGAGGATGGATTCTGCACTAGTTGAACATTCAAGCTGGACCAAATACAACAAGACTGTTACATTTTACAGGTAATTCAACTTACAGAGATTCCATTGGAGACCTGTGGTTGTGCTACTTTTGAAGACCCACCGATAGGAATGAGACCACAGTGTGGTCCTTCAATGGCAGACTGGATACGAATCTCGTGATGATGACTACTTGGAAGAAGTTGGATGAGGCAATCATCAGATAGAAGAATTATTTGTGTGCTTGAGAAATGGCATAGAACATTGATATTTCCAATCTCGTGGTCAAATCTTCCACCAAGTGCTCCAGCAACAAGAATGCAAATCTGAAATAAACACACTTAGTTGATTGCATATGCGATAGTAAAAACATGGAAATCTCAAAAAGATATGCATAGAAAATAAAGAGAGACGCTACTCATATCCTATCGAGATGACCAGTAGTAAAAATTAGATATGTGTGACTGGTGGAACCATAACAAGACTACATTGTTAAATACTAAGAACAATCAAGTAAAATGACGGGCTGTTAATTTAAGAGTTCCACCAGCTAATTTCCTCATTTGCATTGTTGTTTGATGACGAAAAGAGATCAAAAACAGAATTACAGTAGATAAAATGAACAAAAATAATTAGGTGACTAGACATACATTTTGATTCTTCAAATTTGGTAAATCTCGAATGTAATCAATACATTTATGTAAATCTGTGGTATCCTGGTCATCTGAAGCATCAACTACCTCAGTTCCCTGCATTTAAATAACAAGTTAATACAGAGTACATGGTTCTTGTGAAATTGAGAAAATCACTGGTATATATAAGCTGCAAATCAAAAACTTATATGGAAAAAAATTCATTCAATTTAAATGAAATTTGAACATTAAGGATATCCACAAGTCACAAAACATTAAGGATGCCCAATAACTGTTTTCCTTTAGTTCAATAGTCACATGAAAGCTAAATTGCTGGTCACAACAGTTGAGATCTGAGATTATTATGCTACATGAAAATAAATGAATCAAATATTAAAATACCAGTTGCACAATCTGCAGTATGTCGACATATAAAAATGAAAATGTTCACACATAAAATTGGTAAACAAATAACATGAGTAGCAACTAAAATTAAGATCTGAAAGAATTACATCTCATCTAGAAGTTCGAATTAGTAGAGAGGTGTGGAATTAATACATTTATATTAATTCCCTAACACTGCCCTCACTCGTGGGCCGGATTCTTAACTCTCTCCGCTGGGGAGGAGACCCAACGAGTGGACAATTTAATATGGGTGAAGTTGCTAACTTTATCCCACTGAATATGAAGCTAAATTTGGCAGGGCTATCACATGGTACAGTACACCAGTAGTTGCCATTTTATATAAAGATATGCAAATTATGATGTATCACACAACTCAGCAAGCAAAGAACAAAAGCTACAAAACTAGGATTTAGATGTGTATTTTCTTTCCTTGCTGATCTGATACTTATATAAAACGAAAAACAAATACAAACTTACCAAATTTTTGTAGAATTCCAAAACATCTTCTCTAACAGAATCCATGTCTCCTTTTATTAAATCTGGCTTATACCTGGATCAAAACGCGACAAGTAAGTACTAGAAGTGAAACAAGAACGATGTGGGCTTTAATCTAAGAATTGGAGACACCAAGGATGTCTGTTCATACACATCTAGTTAAATCCTAGAAATCCAAAAATGCCAAGTAATACTACAGTTTCAGAAACAAAATTTCTATTTTACTTTGCAAAAACAAGTCAATCCAACCAAGTTATTTACAAAGTTACTAGATCTAGGTTTGTATTTAAAATGCCATTTCACATGATATGCAAATAATACAATCAACTCTTAGCACTATTGATTTACAAGATTGCAAAACAGAGCAGGCTAATTAAGTAACTACATCACGCGAACCTGAATTTAACATGAACCTCTACACTTTCCACTCTAAATGTGAAACTCATCAATAACATAAACATCATGCACATATTTATAGTAACATTCAGTTTTCCACATCAAATGCAATTTTCATGTTGGCACGGTGATGCACTATCTTCTAAATTAATGAATTTCTACTTTAGAGCAATTATTCACACGATGTGCTCCAGAAAAACTACTTTTTGTGAAAAAAGTTTCCAAATCATACATTAACTCTCACTGATATTCATGTTTTAATAGAGAATAAGACAAAATCCAATCTAAGAACAGTCAATCGATTACATATTTATATTAACACTCAGTTCTCCCAAAACAAAAGCAATTCACCTTTTGGCACAGTGATGCAATACCTCCTAAACCGATGAACTTCTACTTTAGAGCAATTATCACACGAATTAATCAACTCTCACTGAAATTCATGTTTTCATAGAGAACAAGACAAAACCAATCTAAGAACAACCGAACGATTAAATATTCAACGAACCTGTTACGAATAGTTAAAGCGGTTTCACAGGGGAATAACAGCGGCAACTCATCATACAATCTATTCGCGCCACCGTCTGCACAGATACGTAGTTGTGCTGCTCTACAAAACAAACCGAAAACTTAAATAAACTATCATAAAATGACACAAAAAATTCTAAAATAAACAACTGCGTGTGAAAATCACCGTGCTCCCATAGAAGAGGAGTGAACCGCGGAAGGTTTCGGTTAAGTACGATAAGAACGTAGGTGAGCGCGGGGCCGTTGTCGGCGGAAGGAGCGGGGAGGAGGAACGACGACGAATGAATCTTCAACTCCATTGCAAAAACACAGATCGATCAGTTTCCAAATGAATATTTTAAGATGTAGAATATCTCTGATTTAGAAAGGGAAACACTATTAAATTAATACGCTGTGCCGCTATAAAGTCTCCTATTTGACATTTACTCAAGTTTAAGATAACGCTGCCAAACCTTTTTGGTCAGACTCTTGTTTATTTATAACATAATATTACTATTAATATAATTATATTTATTTAGTATTATCATAATATTCATTTAATAAAATTATTATGTTTATAAATTAGACGAATTGAAATAGCTCATGCTCCACTACCTATGAAGTAAGCGCTACGTTTGAGTCATTATTTGTTTAATTAAAAAATACAGTGAAATAATAATATTACTAAATTAATGTAATGATATTAGTTTCATAATAAATAGGTGTACTAGATGAAATGTAGATAGAAAAGATAGATATATATTGGCCGAATTTTATATGCATTTGATGCATGAATTTTAGATCCCTGCACTCGTCTTATATCAATTAGAATTAATATTATAAATTAGTATTATGTTTTATTTTAAGTTTTTAACAAATTTATAAGTGTTACATTTTTATTATATTAAACTACATATTTCAACTAAAGTTGATATCACATTTTATTCTTTATTTAATTATATTGTACAACCGGTGAAAAAACATATACTCAATAAATTGGAACAATAACAGTTTAACAAGTAGTTCTGATAGGTTGAAAAATCAAAGATGTTTTGTTTGATCATATTAATTGAGAAATATTTTAACCACCGTCATAAAAATATCTGACAATAAAGTATCTCAAGTAAAGTTGAAAGTTTGATCATATTAATTGAGAAATGTGGAAAGAGCCAAATTTGAAGATTTTTCCTTTCTTTAGAAGAAGTATTATTAAATAGTACTAATAATAGTGGTTAGATTTATTTCAGCAGCAGTGCAGCTGGCTTCAAAAGGAAGCCAGCTCAAAGATGCTCTGCTTTTCATAAGGGTCAACACTGTATTATGTTATTACCAACTTATATTAAAAAAACTTATATTTAAAGACTTGACAACTTTTGAAAGGCAAGCATATGCCATAAATTTTGTTTATTTATTAAAAAAATATCAATTATAATAATATAATACAATGATTTATATTACTAAAAAGTATTAATTGTGATAAACAAATTATATGTTTTATATTAATAAAGGGTCAATCATGATAATTGAAGGTACAACCTATATTACAATAGAGCAACATTACAAAAGATATTAGTCATGATAATTGAAGGGTATAATTTATATTCCTAAGTGGTATTAATTGGGATAGTTGAATGGTAAACCGGATCCATATTTTAAATGTGGATCGATTTTACCGTGAAAATTGATTTCCGTGAAACACACTCTTTTTAAAAATAATAATTTTATGATAAAAACTCATATGAGATCATCTCATACATGAGACGGGTTATACTCCTCGGAGGAGTATCTAGGGAAAATGAAAATCTCCAATTAAAGACAAAAAAATTATGCCTATGTAAATTATCGCTTTATCAAAATGAACGCTCCAACATAAATTAATTATTTTCACACTTGTCAAAATTGTATTTCACATCTCTCTCTCTGTCTTTCTATATTTTTCTTTTTCATCACATCTCAACACTTACTATACATTAAATAGACAAATGAAGTACATGATATAAGAACTTAAATATTATAAAAAAATATGATTCAAATATTAGACAATTTCACGAGATATCTTCCTATTAAAATGAGCAAGCTGTCCAACATGAAATGTGATACTTTTGAATGATTTTAAAATTCTACTTATATTTTAAGTGCCATTTGATTTCCTTTATTGGATAATACCCAAACTATAATACCTATATTTGTAATACCAGTTTATTTATCAATATTTTATTTGATTTCAAAAACTTGAGTTAAATAATTAGTGATTAGCTATCAATATTATGTTTGGTAGCAAGTATTATAACTAGTATTAATTTATTTTAAACTAATTCATCCTTATAAATAAAAATATTAATAAACACATCTTGATAAAAAGTGAAGTGTGTTTTTGGTATTTTAAAATTTAATAGTCTCCACATCTCTGGAAAGGAATAGTGTCATCCCCTCATCCCATTTTATTTATTTTGGATTTACATACCTAAATCTCCATCCAAACACTCATTCACCCCTATAATAAATCTACACATCTATTTTCATTTAACCCCATATCATCACATCATCACTTTTCTCTCACTCACTCTCCTACTTTTTCTACTTTGTTTCTTCTACTTTTTCTTACACACTTATTCTATTTCATCTTCTATTTTTCACTCACTCGACCATTATCTCACAAAATAACAATAATAAAATAATAAAAATCATTTTTTACTTGATATAAAGTTTTGTCCAACTTCATTTCTCTATCTCTAACCAAATACAAATTTATCTTCATCTCTAACCAAACACAAATTTACTATTTCCTGAATTACCTTCATTCTTCTTTTCCATCTCCATTACATCCACCACTATCCCCAACCAAACACCGCCTAAGTGAAACGGGTAATAGAAAGAAAGGATGCGGGGAATGAGTAAAAATTTATTTACAGCAATTATTAAGACTCGTAAATTTATGAAGCTCCATCTCAATCACATTTTAAAGGTAAACATGATTTGAATACTAAATTGGAAAGACTCCCTCACAAAATAGTCAACCAGATTAGACCTCCTTCTCCATTCCAAAGGTATAAAATGAGGAATGTGTGGGTAGATGATATTACACTATACAAGAACTAATATTTCTGAATTATTTTTATAGACTATTATAATTTCAATGATCTCAAAAATCCCATCTCAAATACAGGCAGGGAGATGCCATTATTCCCCTAAAATAATAGTATTTCACAGCCTAGATAGATGGCCACACTGGGCAACGAATCAATCGCATGAAATATAATTTAATTAGGTTAGAGTTGGATTTGAATATACACATGAGAGAGACTGAAGAGTTGAATATTAGAAACTTGATGATAGGACATTTATGATGGACAGTAAAAACTGTAACAAAGTATGGCAGAAAAGTGCCTGTTTAAAAGAAAATGGAATCAAATAGAGTGGAGGAGGAACCTGAAATTGGATCCAACAATAACTAACAACCGCCTAAACAACCAAACCTGTATACACCTCTTCTACATGAAGTAGCTTAGTGATTTTCTCTTTCTTGATCCTCCTTCTCCATAAAGCTCATTCCATTGTTGAAGCTCGTTCATGTTTTGTGAGTCTGATGAAACACTCGCGCATACCTATGTTTTCACAAAATTAACCAAATATTCAAATGTATGCTTTTGATGTCTCAAACATAACTCAGATAGTCGGATATTATATGCAATTGACAGTAAAACCAAGACTAGAAGGGTCAATTGGATTTGATAACTATTTCCATGAAAAAGGGTCGGATGATAATTAGACAGAAACCAAGGATCCATATTTAAAATCTCAAATTACGTGATTTATTATAATGATTTATTATGACACAGCGAGAAACATTACTGAATCAAAATCCAATATTCAAGTGATAAAACAGTGAATTTCTATAGGCTTAAATAAGATGATGAGAAAAACCATATCGGTTTAGAGTACACATATGGGACACGATGATCTAGATAAATTGACAAAAACAAATGTCTACCTGTTCATGTGCGAATTTAAAATCATCCATATTCAAGGCGGACATCAGCACTGCTATGCAATGCTGGCAATGGTTTATCCTCTGCCAGTGCCAAGCTTTTTCCTACAATTTTAGTTGTAAGGTTTATCACATTAGCTGTGCTATACAAAAGCAATAAAGGTGGAAAGAAAAATACAAACAAATGTTCAGTAAGTACATAAGATATAGAATCTCAGTAAGTGCCCTGACAGCAACAGCCTATGATGCAATTTCCGCTAGAAACATTTGAAGGATCGGACATACCTTCTTCTCCTTCTCCAGAATTTCTCTTATAGGGCAATGGGCAGCAGTCACACACAGATTCTGGAGATGGGAAAATTTCCCAAACGAAAAGAATGTAGTACAACAATCAGTATAAGAAAAATGGTACGCTCCCCACCCCCTTCAAACCAAAGAAAGAAGGAAATAGTATGAAGCAGATGCAGTCAGAAAACGAGGTGCACAAACCTTTAAATCACTTCCCGAGTACCCTTCTGTCATGTTAGCAACTGCTTCAATATCAACATTTGGAGCCAATTCTTCCTTGGCTAATATCACCCTCAAAATTTTCTCCCTATTTTGAGCATCTGGTAAGTTGACCATCAGCCTGCACCAATTTATGTATAAAGTGGCTGGTGAGGGATGCCCTTTCCATCTAATACAATCAAACACTTTCTCCATTTTAATTCAAACTAGTATTAAGTTGGGTGATAGGCAAACCTCCGAGGAAGCCTCCTGATTACAGCCTCATCAAGATCAAAGGGTCTATTTGTGGCTGCAAGTACCAAAACGCGTTCTTTATCTTTTGTACGCAAAACCATCCCAATTCACCATAAATTCATTCTTCATTTTGCGCATTGCTTCATGTTCTCCAGGATTTTCCCGTCTCCCTAACATACTGTCAACCTAAATCCACAAAGATATAAGAAAAAGTGAGAACCACAGAGTTGTAAGAAACGTGAAAAGTATTGCAGAAGAGTATACCAACCTCGTCAACAAAAACAACACTAGGGGCTATTTTGCTGGCTAAAGAAAAGACAGCTTTCACGTATTTCTCTCCTTCACCAAACCACTAAATTCAAAAACATATAATTAGTTGGACCTTTAGGAAAAAAATAACATGGATAAAGCAAGACTACCAAATTGCAGGTCAACCAAGAACAGTACTTTAGACGTGATGCTGGACATAGATATGTTGATAAAGTTTGCACCAGCTTCAGTTGCAACAGCCTTTGCCAACATAGTTTTACCAGTACCAGGAGGACCAAAGAGCAATATTCCCTTGCAAGGCTGCCAAGAATGCAATAGTCAGCAAACAAGGTGAACTACTTCCCAGCTGATAAAGATTGATTATACTTCCAGGATGCTACATATACAATTATTTACCTTTGTTAGCTGCCCTTTGCTGAACAACTCAGGCCTTTGAAGAGGCAGCATCACTAATTCCTTCAGAGTTTCTTTCACATTTTCCAGTGCTCCAAATGTCTTCAAAAGTCACTCCAATATCACCAGGTGGAATAACCTCCGCAAGGAGCTTCTTCTCAAATTCATTTTCAGTAGTCACATCCTAAAACACAAGCCGTCATGTTATATGAAATAACAAGGGCAGAATCAACCAAGTGAAAATGATGGGCAACTAGATTTTATAGACTGCAAGCTTCACCTTAAGTGATTTCTTCAAACTCTTGTTCTCATTCTGAATGTCCTGTAGAAGGTTGAGCCCATAGCTGATACTGTAATATTCATCAAGAAAGAGAAAAGGTAAGAATCATCACCAGTCAACGTCCATTCTCCGCTTAATGTCATTGTTAAATGAAAGCATTTTTTAAAATAAAGTCACCTTTCACTTGAGATGACAATTTTTGAATCCTTGAGGACATCCTCAGTGCAATGCATAAAATGATGGCTCAAAGCCCAGCCAATAATTTTTTCAATGCCTATAAACATCAGAACGAGCATATTAAGAAACATGAAAATGAAGCTCATAAGACTTAAGTTATTAGGTTGTCTGAAACTGACTTTCATTACTCAAAGCTTGGTCCTTAATGCATAGTGATTCCAGATCAGGACAATCAATCCCAATCCGATTTAGAACCTGAAGTTCATGAGAACAGAAAAAATTAAGGAGGATTAAACCAAGATTGATTACAAACAAGGCCAACAACACGTGGTCAGCAATGATGTGATGAGAAGGAAGAAAGGCAGTATGTGTGGTAATTATTATTTTAATTAACTAATCAAGTTAAACCATAACTGTCTCTGAATACCAATGAAAATTATTGTAATCTTCTCCTGAAGATAACCAAAAGGCACAGGAAAACTACAGGTTTATATCAAAAGCCACCAAATGCCAGCTAATCGAGTAATTAAACAAATCTTATGGAATGTTTGGATGATTTTCCCAAAACATTTGGAACCTCAGATCCTCCAAAAACACAACCAAACACATTCAAATTATTAAAATCTATTATCTTCTAGATGCCTCTCAATTTTTTTCACCAATACGTTCTTTCTAAATTTATCTGATAAAACAGCCAACATACAGCCAAACACTTTCCCTGAAGTTCTTGGATATACGTAAAATGGTGTTAGTGTAAGCTGAGCAAATAGAAAGAATGCAGAGCATTCAGTCCATAATAACTCGATTGGTAAACAAGAAAATAAGGAAGCAGATAATTATGAAGTATCAGACACAGATGAAGCACCACAATGCTCCATAGGAAAAATCTAACATACTTTTTTCCTTATACGCTGGAATGATGCTATAACAGCAAACAAGAAAAAGCCAGTACACTAGCCTCTATTAATCATCATAGCACAAATAAGCAGAGCAACATAATGCAAATGTAGGATGGAAGTTACGAACCGTGCGAATGCCACCAATATTTGAATGTGATTTCATTGTTTCAATATCGCGATCCAACTGTTGTTTCCAGTCAACTAGGACCGTCTCATCCTATCATGTTTAAAGAAGATTCCCAACTTCAATTCTTAATTTAATAAATAAAAATCATATGCAAACCAGAATTTTTATTACCTGGGGACTCAGTATGGTTACTTTGTTTGGAAAGAGACGGCTAAGCTGCTTCAGTATCTTTGGAGTTTCTTTACTTCTATCATGCAATCTGCCAAAATTATCCTGCAAAAGGAACATGTTAGCCTCAGGCTTCAAAAGGATTAGGAGCCAGTATAAAATAATGAAAGGACGAGAAGCCTAAGACATCCTCTTTTAGCATTTGAATGATTTATATATCATAACTTTTTGTCATCCAAGCTGTAAGGAGATAATGGAACACGAAAAATATAATTCTACCCATACAGAATGCAAAATTCCAGGTAAACTAAAGATAGATTACAACCAACGAATAACAATAAAGAATATCTAAGTTCACTTAATTGAACATACCGGAAAGCAAGGTCAAGCAATGCAGTTTGGTTGCTTCCAAATTTTGTGAAAAGCAATCCACCAGGATGAGACTGAATTCAACGTATAAAGATTAGGCTCTGTTCTACAACAATTATTTCTGTCTGTGATGGCTTGGGAAGTGGGAAGAAATCGCACAAAGAGAACAATTAAAACTTACTTTCTCCTTTCGGCTGTCTGACTGAGAATGTGAAGCTATTACAACAATATTTTCTGGTAACGTTTCAAGCTTAACTTTAAAGGCTGCATAAGCTTCAGGATTTCCAACCATGGACTTCTCAATGTCTTTCAAAAACAAGATTAATGGACTACTTTTACTTTCTGCGGAAGCAACCTACATAGTTGAAAGAATAGTAAGTACTTTTGGCAAGAACGTATTATGCAATAAAAGATGCACAAATTGATTCTGCTAGTTCTTATCATTGTACCATCTAAAACATACCTCAAAAAGTTCATTAATGGCAAGCTTTTCAATGTCATCTGCACTGGAGCTCTCAAGACGTAGAAAATCGGCTGCACAGAGGGAAGAGAATCACCACCAAAAAAAAGGGTCGACTGTACCTTGATGAACTACAAACTCAAGAACTCAAGAGCAGAGGAATTTACCTGCACAAAAGAAACCATGATCTTCTTCACAGAGGCCACCAAGATCGTTACCTTCTGGAATTATTCTATCAAATCTGACCCCAATTTTCGAAGATCCATTATCCTCAAATGTAAGTAACACCTTGCCTCTGTAACCATAGGTTGGACCCCTACACAAGATACATCATCCCATATGGACATATCACAATAGAGACAATCTAAAATCACATTCAAGCAATAATGTGAAGAAAACGTGCATTTCCTTTTCGCTAGTAATTAGCTTCTTTCAATTCAGAACAGCAAAATACATTATTCAAACATGTTGACTTGAAGATAATCTGGAATGCCACTTCAAAAAAAAAAAATCACATATGATGCACTTCAAAAACCAGACTTGTACAATAAGAACTGTACAAATTGAGCAGGTAAGAGTAAAACTATAATTTTCATGTATCCTACCAATGATATAAGCAATAATTTTATGTGGGGTTCAATGAAATCCGAGTTATATTGTGAAGATTGGTGCATAATCACATAATAACTGAGGCTTGTAATATTAATATAGTGCTAAAAGTTTTGTCATTTTCGATATTGCATACACTAAAGATAGATGTGCAATGACACCAAGAAGTTTTGTCATTTTCAATATTGTGTACACCATGACTGGGGCCTGTAATATTCATACGGTGCTAAAAGTTCTGCCATTTTCGATATTGCATACACTATAAAAAGATGTGCAATGACACCAAGAAGTAGTAGCATTTAATTCAGTGAGATTGTAAGCTAAAAATACCAATACACTAGAAATCTTTTCCTGAAATTTCCAGGAACAGTGTCAGTAAAATCCTCAGAGGAAGCTCAGAATATTTTTCATCAAACTATGTGTCAAGAGATTCAAATATTTATAAGGAAATCAGCCAAATACAACTTCACTACTCTACTCGACCTAATATAATTCAGGGTATAAAATATTATTTACTCAAAGACTACAGTGTGATGTTCTGAAAAACGCAGGCCACTCAACCAAAGTTACTATATTACTAGTCACCAACCTTCCGTTGCCTCAAAATTTTCCACAATAATTATCACAATTTTAAGTGGTTTCTAAAAGAACACAGGGTTAAATTCTTCAAGACATAAATAGAACAATCCATGATATTTGTTCCCATTGGAATCAGAGCGGGTTTTTTAAAATAAAGTAAGGGTATTGTGGTCCATTTATAAATAAAGTAATTGTTTGTGAGTAAAGTTCAATGACAATTTGAGAAATTAAGTGATGGTGAAAAGGGTGAAGATAAAATGATTGTTTCCATAAAGGGTATGGGAACAAATTTGGTGGACAGAGGGAGTACCTAATTGGAGTAGGAGTTGGAGTTGGAGACAACGATGACGGTACAGAACCAACATACTTCACTCTATCACCTGAAAAACAACAATCCGTTTAAAGAGAATATCCTAGCACCTAAACTAAAATAAGGGTAAGACAAGTTTTGGATGTGTACCTTTTTTGAAAGTATAGTTTTTTGATGAAGCAGTAGATGTTTCGTGCTTAGGTTGCGCCTGAGAGCTTAGGGTAGAACCCCGGTAATATCAGCCTCCACACTAGAGGCTGGTTTTTTAAGATTTACCGCAGCAGCATTACGTCTAGAATATACAATTGCTCTATCATGTCTTGAAGATTCTTTTATTGGATCAGCTTCTTTTGTTATAGGTCCCTAAACAAATTTTTATAATATGTCAATAATACAGAAATAGTATATGAGTTAGCTATGAACAGCAAGAACATTCGAAATCTGAAGGACTGAGCTTACTCCAGGTAAGAGAATAGTGTCAACAATCAGAAGACCCACACCAAAATATTTAGCAAGTGCCTTGGTCAATGTTTCCTGGTATATTTCTGAGCCTAGAAGAAACCCAAATCATTGAGATTATTATGTAGGACGTGTAAGAAAATGTACAGATAAAATGATAACATGGAGCAACAATCACCAGCAGGACCAGTCAGCAAGATTCTTGGGCACACAGTAGGAAGATCTGATGCGAACTTGGCGAATTTATAGCATTTCAAATGTATGTATGTCGAATTAATAAGAACATTTTTGTTGTTTCACTGTCAAAAAAAAGAAAAAAAAACAGTGAATACATATATAATTATAAGACCTGTTCAAAAGAGAATGAAACTCCCAGATAAGCAAAGAGATGACTAGAACTAGCTAGTAGTTACAACAAAAACCTGTTAGCAAAAACACCTGTCAAGTTCATAAATAGACAACTGAAAGAGAAGTAGCTAGCAGCTATAACATAAACCTGTTAGGTAAAAACATCTTCCAAGTTCATAAATAGGCAACTGGAAGAGAGAACACAGGCACACAGCACGTAACTAGGCACGTAAAGTATTTTCCTGAGTACGTTATAGAGACATAAACAACACAGATGAATGTTCATATCTACGTGCATGTTACAAAAATAATAAACCTCAATCAACCATCAGTAACTAAGGCAATTTCAAACTTTTAAAGAAGCAGTTACTAATTAACTCAAGCTCAATATTTATCTTATTGCCCCAACATTTCTACTAACCTATGCTGTCCAGTTATAAATATGCACAATGTAAATTGAGAACCACTGAATCTGTTCATACACACAATTAATATGGGGAGTAGGAGAATTGATAATATGACAACTTTTACCTTAGATAATAAGGAAAGTCATCAAACGAAACCTTAATATCTTTACAGCATACTATTCCTTTACGTAAAGCATCTTTGTATGCTTCACGTCTCGATGATATTGAAATGGGAGGATCATCCTTGCCCTGTTCTCTGTCTGATGCCTTATGCTCGTCAATAATTTGAGATCTACTGCCAGTTATTTCGAACTTTGGAGATGCTGAACCACCTAGTATCTTGAAAAAGGGTTTCAAGTCATCGCTCTTAGGAGAAACTTTCCCATTCTCGCCAGCAACATTAAGGTTCTCATTGGCGACATCAGGAGATAAAAGACTAGTCTTCTCATCAACTGACATAGTAGCGCCATCATTATGGTCAGTAGCATCATTCGCATCCTTCTTTCTACTGTCAGTCTCAGCACAATTGTCTGACACTTCACAAACAGAAGGTAACGGTGGCATCTCAAAACCATGTTGTACATTCACGCCACCTTGAGATGAAGGGGGAACAGATAAATTTTCAGTGTGGTTTGATAGTGATCCCAGTGTTGATGCAACAGAAACAGCAGAAGGGTAGCCTTTTATGGATCCATCATGAGCTTCTAATATGCTGACTGAAGGTGGGGCATCCGTTGCAGATGCAGTTATATTGGGGAAATGTTGGAAAACCTAATAGCATGTTAAGGGAATATGCAAATGTCCAAATAAGGAATGCAGGCTTTATAAATTTATAATTGTCCCATTTGTCCATATGTAGCAAGCTAGAATGCCAATCAGTTTTAACTACTATTTAAAGAGGAAGACAAAACTTTGATGGGCACAATATAGAAACACAAGAAAAAAACTAAACCACATTGACAGTAAAGGATACATAGACATATTTATCGCACGAGCTAAATACCACCTCATCACCTCCCTTCAGAGGAATAGTGGTATCATTGGAGTAATTCGTGCCATTCACTTGTACAACGCCTTTTTCCAGTTATCTCAAGCAGCGTAAATGATTCTCCCCCTAAAATCATTAGACAGATGAACATAAATATTAAAGCCATCATGAAAATTGGAAACCAATTGAACTCAAATGCCCGGCCAAAACTAACTTCAAAGTGACAGTTTACCTCATTTTCCATGTGCTTCAGTTTGCACAAGGATTTACTAATTGTTGGATCTCTCACCCACAAGTCACATTGGCGGCCTTGACCAACATTGAAAGTTGGACGATCCATGAGAACATGCGGAGTCTGAGAGGAAAACATCATACAAATAAAGTCATATGGACCGTGAGCGAAAATGGGGGTTATGGTAGTTAATCAAACAAGCACATCAGCAACTCCACACAATCCCCAAAAAGAGGCACAAAAGGAAACAAAATAAGACATGAAAGAGCAGACTTCTTTTCAATAGCGGTTGATGAAGCTTACTTACACATTGTCACCAATTTTACTGTAGGTACCCTTCATGGCAACTATTAGAATAAGAACCAAATAACAAAGATTTAGTTGAGCTCACTATTTTGAGAGTGATTATGGAAGATACAAACCTCAATAGTATGATGTGACATAGTCATTCCCAAAAGCAGATCATTATGTTAACTCAGACCCTGGGTTAGTTGATCCAAATGCTACTTACTATGTGTAAAAAGGGTGCAGATTGCTTATCCCAAACTCTAGTGCCTCCCACCACCCCCAAGCCCACCCCCACAAGAAGAAACTGAGGAACAACACCACTGCCCCTGTACACTAGGTTTTTCCCCTTTCTTTTCTTTGTGAATTATCTCTGTTGCTGCGTTTTTACTAATTCCGTGTTTTTAACTCTCTTCTCGTCACAGGAAGAGATATGAAAAACTAATCATTTAGATTTAGTTAAGATTTTATCTCCTTCACATAGCAAGATACAAATCTTGATATAGATAAGAATATCTCATTGAGCTGATCCTGTTCCTCAAATAGTAGAGCTCCAGTATTATTTTTCTGGGAAAAAAATCCCATGTAGAGGCGTGCTCCTTGCGCCTGGGGCAATAGGAACCCTCTTGCACCAAGGAGCATCGCATAACAACTATGACCTCAACCACACACAAGATCCAGTATCTCAGATGGCGGATAACCAAAACCTATCATCTCAAAACCTAAAAGTAGCAGAACTATTCTGCTCACTGCATGCTACATCAAATTGGAGAGAACGGAAGACAAATCTAATCTAATTCCAGCTTATTTTAAAATTATTTAAAAATAAACAAGTGCCTTGGACTCTTGATCCTTAAAATCCTACTATTTTACACTTTTTTCCAACTCCAAGCCTCTGAACAAGTAAAGAAAAGTAAAAGGCAATACATGAAATCTGATACTGTGGGAACTTGTTCATTCTAACAAAATCTGTGTCAAGGCAGATGCAATAGAACTACATTCTGGTACCTGCCATCACTCAAAACAATTGAGTGGAACTAAAACCCTAAACATTTTAAAGTAAAAACAAATAGAAACTTCGAGATGTAACCACTTCCATATATACAAAAATCAAATTTGAAGGACAACCGGATTCAATGCAATAAATATAATGGTGTCCTATTCTAATTCTATACAGTCAACAACATATGAAATGATTGAGGAGAAAGACTTATCCAGTGAACTGAGAGTTAAGGTAATTGCAATATTCAACAAACTCATATAAAGCATTTAACATAGATTGTAATGTCATAGTCAATAAATTATCAGTCCAATAATGAATACTTCATTTCTAGTAAGCTTTTACTTCATAACAAGACGGACACACATCCACTTGAGTAAAAGGAGTAAGCCTACCGGTGGACGCTGCGAAATAAGTTTCCATGCAACCCCGGCATTGGCTTTCAGTTGCTTTCTCTTTCCTCGGTTCACGGATGGCCCACCCGTTTTCCCTTTATCCACATCAGTAGTAGGATCACCTGTATTCACACACATACCCAAACAATAAAAAAGAACAAGAAATTTCCCCAAAATAAAGTGAATTTTAAGAATTGACGAAGCATTAAAAAAATATGTATCAATCGAGGCCAAGAGCATGCAGCTCATGAGATCACACCTAAAGTCATGTTAGAAACCAAACCCTCACCTACTTCCACCGCCTCAGACGCTTTTCCCTCCACCGCTTCATCCGGTTGCTTCTCACCGCCACCATTATCTGGATCAGCGGATCCAGCCTCCAATTCTTCTTTCGCCACCACCGCGCCAACGACTTCCTCCGATTCTGGCGACTCGTTCAAAGAAGAAGAAGACGCCTCCGCCGCCTGCATGCAACAAAACCCCTAATTTCAAAAACCACCGGAAAACCAAGATTCAATAGAAAAAGATTGAATCACTACAGGATAAAACCCTAACCTTGGATCGCTTGGAATTGGGCAAAGAAGAGGAGGAAGAAGAAAGGGGGCGCTTCGAGGATGAAGAACTCCGCCGCGTTTCAACCATGTTTTCTGATCTATAAAATTGAAAATTAAAACCTAAATTTTGATTTTCAAACTGAAAATCAAGAGGTGTATCAAAGCGATATATAGAATTGCCGACTTATGCATATATTTGCATCTATATATGAATATAATTCAATTAATACACAGCTACAGAGTAAGATGGAGAGAGAGGGGGAAGGAAGAAGAAAAGTTGATGATTGCGGTCGATCGATTTTATATGCCGAGTTTCCAACGCTTCCCTTGGCATTAAATATGGTCAATTTTTTTTTGTATTGTTTACAAGGAAATAAACCGCTCCACCCCCAAAAATTAGTATTAAAAAAAGTTTTAGTTCTAGAAAGTATTATTACGAATAAGAATCTCCTTTTTAAGGGGTGAAACTTCTTTTAATTGAACGTTTTATTATTATCAATTTATCAGTATAAATAGAGTAAGCCTCTTTTTACATCAGAATTGTGTTAAATTTGAGTGTATTTTAAAATGGTATCACTATTAAATTGATATATTTTAATAAAATAATAATACTTTAAAATTGAATTAGTTTTACAGTCAAATTAGCTCACTGTATACTCTCCACTATAAATATGTTTACTAAATCGTAATAACCTCGAGTATTATGTAGATGACATAAATGTATGATATATTGCAGTAATATAAATTTATATTACTATACATTTAAGATTGAAATTTTTGTGGCTCTAATAATATAATTTTATAATTATTAAAAAGGAAAATATTGTACGATTCATTGATATAATCATTTTAAAATATATATTACTAGTTAAAAATTGAAAGTTCAATAAACTCTAAATTTATTTGTTTTAGGTAAATCTAAAATTTCCAAAAAAAAAAAAAAGAAGAAAAGATTTAGTTGGATTATAGAATCTAGAAATTAAGATGTATAGTTGTGATTAAAAACTAAGATATAGGGTTGATATGAGATTAGAGGATTTTTAATTTGTATTTTAGAAAAAAACGTTTTAAAATACTATAAATTACTAATTAAAAATTGAATGTTTAATAAACTCTCAATTTTTGTGTTTTAAGTGAATTTAAATTTAAAAAAATATTGTTGGATTACAAAATCTAGAAATTAAGATGTTGGGTTGATATTTAAAAACTTAAGATTTAGGATTGAGATGAAATTTTAAATTGAAGGTTAATGAGATTAAGGATTTTTTTATTTCGTATTTTGGAAAAATCGTTTTAAACTATATATATATATATATATATATATATATATATATATACTGATTAAAATTGGAAGTTTAATAAATTCTAAATAGAAAACGATTTTATGGGATTATGAATCTAAAAATCAAGATGTTGTTGAGATGAAATTTTAAATTGGGGGTTAATGAGATTAGAGATTTTGAATTTGTATTTTGGAAAAACTGTTTTAAAATATATATTACCAATTAAAATTGAAAGTACACTCTAATTTTTTGTGTTTTAGGTGAGTCTAATTTTTTTTTCAAAAAAAAAAAAAAAGGTGAGTCTAAAATTTTCAAAACAAAATATTAAGTTAGATTATAGAATCTAAAAAATTAAAATATAGAGTTGAGATTAAAATAGTTTTTTTATATGAAAACAGTAAAGATAATTAGTTGTATATGCAAAAGTTGAAAAGGTCATTCACAAAGTTTGAAGGTTCAACCCAACAATGAACACTCTCGAAATTGAGATGAAATCTTAAATTGATTGTTAATAAGATTATAGTAGTATGATTTTTGAAATATAATTATGTGATTTTACCACATTACAAACTCTCATGTGAAATTTGCTCACCAATTAAATGCGCATATCATTACACATTCAAGAATATCATGATTAACTTTAAAAATCATGTATGCATATATATTTGAGTCACTATCCTATGAAACTTGTTCATAGGGTGGGTTTATAAACTCTACTCACAACTGAAAGTACTTCTCGTAAACTAAAACTATGAAAAGAGAACTTTAAAAATAGGTGTTTTTTCACCCTTTACTTGAATTTACAAACACTCTCCGTCCAAAAACAAAAAACAAACAAACACTCTCATAGTATGAAACTGATATCAATTGATATTAGTTTATAAGTCAGTAATGGTATTGCTAAATGAATATTATGGTATCTCGTGAATGTTGTAATGATATTAATTTCATACGATAAAATTGTTTCACAACTATGAATTTAGAGTCACTCTCTTATGAAACTTGTTCATAGTATGAAATTGATGTCACTACAATCATTTATTGATATCATTACATTCATTCACTAATACCATAAATATTTTATAATGTCATATTAGTTTATAAGTGTAATGGTATTAATGATTGAAACTAGTTAAATACATATGTATATATAGTAAATATTTCTAAATTCATGTTAATTAAAATTTAATATTTTAGGAAATACTTATTCAAGTACAGAAAGGGGATTTTGGGATGGAAAATGTTAAATTAATGTTTTTGAGTGTTCATAAGTAATATATAATTCTTCCTTAACTTACTGTGAGCCAAAAATTATACCATAATTAACTAGAAGTATAATAAAATCTAGTTTTTTTTTATCTTAAATATATTGAATTGAATACACTTGTATTAATTTTTACAAAGATTTATATGCAATATTATACTAATACGATATTTGACCCAGCTTGTCTCATCTCATTTTCACTTGTATGTGTATGAAAACTGTTTCTCATTCACCCTCAAATCACATTCACGACTATTTTGTATTTACTGTGAGTCTGTGACTGGAATGAAATAGAAGAAGAAAGGGAAGATATTACTCCCTCCATCCCGCAATTAACTTCACATTGTTTAATTTTTATTTTATTCTCTCTTCTACATTTTATCTTAATTATTTACCCAAAATATTCTTAAACTTACCCCCATGATCTTTAGGTCATAGATAGTGGAGCCTTTAACCACTCGAACTATACCACTTCGTTTTTTTTATACTTTCTATCTATAATTTTATAATAAAATATTATATTTATTAAATCTCTATCATCCCTCGGATGTAAAGCTTAAAAAGGACGGAGCTAATATTTCAATATTGTTTTATGAAAATGAGCATCTAAATGATGAATTATACTTGTGTAAACCAATTGTAAATGGTGTAACTATAATTCAATTTCAAATTAGTTTTGAATCATTCTTAATCATGTCATAATGTATCTAAAATTAAAGAGTAACACTTGTGTGAATCGAGTGCATACGATAAAAACGCTATTTTTACTATCATTATTATGCACATTTACTATCACGGTCATGCACATGCACTATCATTGTCATAATTTACTTATATCGGTGCAAATGTATGACAATGATAGTGCATGTTCATGATAGTGATAGTGAATGTGCATGACGCTTATAGTAAAATAGAGTTAATTGTATGCACCCAATTCACATAAGTTTTTGTCAAATTAAATTGAAATTGATTCAATTTTAAATTTTCTCAATTTAGATATGACTCTGACGTGGACGAATGTAATTGGGGTCGACCTCGCACTGTGGTGGACGAGTATATTTGGGCTACTTAACTATTAACCGGCCTTTATTGACTCTCCAAAGATCTTCGTCCTATTCACCGATCGCCCTTAAAAAACTGAACGAGACCATGAACTTAGAGATATCCTCAATAAAGAATGAGCACAACAATATATAATTATATATATATTTTATTTGTAGAACTAATAAAAATATTTAATGATTAATTTTTAAAATATGTAATTATGTTTAAATTTGTATAAATTCAATGTGCAGAGCATCTAATGATCGTAAATTTGTTGCCTTACCAAATCAATCGAGATGAGTTTCAGTGAAGCTAAGCAAACCATCGTTGAGCATTGCATAAGGATAAATATCCACTCACATTTTTCTCTTATTTTAAATTTGATTATTTATCCGTCCAAAAAAAAAATGATTATTTATTACTTGTTTTAGTTTAATTTGGAATTTTATTATTTAATAGGATAAAAAAACACTAGTATTACTTTGTAACTTCACCATAATTTAGTGACAACAGACAACTTTAGGAATTCATTTATAAACTAGGCATGTGAGATTGATAATTTAACTGGACACTTACCTATACTATTATCGATCATCTCAAACTTGAGAGATGGTAATAATTGGTATTAAAAAAGTACATGTTACTGTGATACAGAAGCAAGACATTTGCATAAGACAATATCACTTGAATTACGGGTTTAATTTAAACCTCCTATCGCCTATCGAAAAATAACTTTAATATCTATCCTTGCACTTATTTATTCGCTCGTCTTTAAAAATTATAATTAAATCTTCTTTTTAGCGTAAAGATGATCATTCCCAAGTAAACGTTATGACCCACCTGCATATTGATATCATTAAAATTTATATTAGGACATCTCCAACAATCCGCATCTTCGTATGTAAATTGTAGTGATATATTATCGCTACATTAGCACTACATAAAAATAAAACTCATCACATTTTTACTTTTTCTTCCACTATCACTTACCTACAAAGGGTAAAAGAAAATAATAAAAAACCTATTTGTAGACGAGAGTCCCGCTTTGACAATCAACTGGAGCACGCCTGGAGCCAAGCGTTGCATTTTCTCTCATTTCCCAAATTAAGTCTCACTCATGTTTATATTGTATTAATTGTTTCTCTAACCATGGGCAAAATATATCTTACCTCCCCCATGAACGGATTTAGAGGGAGCTAGGGGCTGTAGCTAATAGTGATAATGATACGATCATATCGGTAGAAAGAAGATCAATGCAAAACTCCTCAAGCTCTGGCGCTACCATAGTCGTAGTTTTTGATACATTAGTCAAAGATTTGTTTTTGAATTCAAACTTGTATATATCTCTTTCCATGTATTTAGGATCTAGATTATTCTTGTACGTTTATATATTTGAGATCAATGAAAGCAATTAATAATGTACTGCAAATATTCTTTCTATAGTAGCCCCTAAATTTTGAAATTTGCAGTGTATATATATGTGTATATGTATATAATTATGTTAACATATGTATTTAGTTTCCTACTACATCCCCCATGAATAAATTTTGGATCCACTACCGCCTCTCCCGTCAAGAAAAAAAAATTCATTCTCTTTTACCCAATTTTCCCCAATGACACTTTTCCTCACATATATCTAATTAACTTCTATTGGAGGTGCTCCAAGGGTGTTTCAAAATTATATTCACTTTAAAAAAATGATATTAATTGATTTTTTAGTAAAATTAAAAGTTAAGAGTATTTAAAAAAATAATAATTTAAATCCAATTGGAAAGTGAGTGTTTGTAAAAAAATCACTAATTTTTTCCAAGCACTTAAGATTAATTTTGACAAAACAAGTTATCGGATTTGATCTTATGTCCAGCGGTGGACATCAATTTATATGTCAACCACCAATCATATGATGTCACATAAGTAATTAATTAAATAATAGTGGGCTCCCCGTATATGTGACATCACACGATAAGTGATTGACATGCCACATAAGCGGTGGACATATAAATTAGTGTCCACCGTAGGCATAATATCAAATCCGAACAAGTTGAGAAGAAAAAAATAATAATTACTCACATATAATTATCCTCACAATTAGTAAAATTGATTTTTTTTTTTTTTTTTTTTGTAGACATCCACTTTTTCAATTTGATTTAAAATCACTTTTTTTTCAAAACAGACCCTAAAACTTGCTTTGCCAAAATAATTATGTAATTACTGTATTTCGGCCGAGGCAGACGGAGGACAAATAGACAATTATAACTACTTGGTACGGTCAGCCAGACAGCCACCATATCGAGTTTAATTATTTATAATTTTTAAACATATTAGTTAATTATTTTATAAGTATATTTTAGCCAACATGTTGAATTAATCGAATTACGTGTTTCAAGTGGTAATCTAGCTAGGTACAACTAATTAATTATGGTTGGTGCTCTTAGGCTCACAACTAAAGAGTTATAGCCAGCATTGCAAGCTGGCAAAATATTTATTTATTAAAATTAAAAAAGTATTTTACACTCAATAATAATATGATAATATAATATTTACCATCCATTTTAAATTCATCAACATAAATTTGTACGGACATTATGAGTACCATATTAAGTATATTGTGCTCTAAAAAATGTTACTGTGCGAGTATATATGTCTTATTAAAGTACTTTATTTTCAAGTTAATTATGCACATAACTATATGGTTAATTAAATAATTAGGAGTAATAGAGGAAATATATGTAAGAATTTTTTTATAAAATGATAATTAAAAAAATTCAACAAAATATATATATAGAAAAAGAATGTCAAAAATAATATTATTAATTATTTATCACAATAGAGATATATTAGCATAACATGTTTACTTATTGCATCCCCCAGTTGGGTGATGGGGGTGTGGACATGGTGTAAATTGTATCATGATTATGAGCTTTATGGATTAAAATTTAATATAAAAATATACAATTATATATTTCAATGGTATGGGCCCGGTTATACACCCTCCATTTTTTTTTGAAATACACCTCCAAATCCATTCACCTCCTAATAGGTGCATTACATATGAACTACCAACAATATCCTTAATCTTCCATCGTCCTATTTCATTTGAAATTTAACCAATACAACCCCCGCAAAACAAAGCAACGACGACGCTACAAAGTAGAATCACGAACACCAACGAGCTTACGAACAGAGATCGACGAAGACGGTGGATCCATCGAAAAGCGGTTAATATCATTCTCATGCCAAGTTTTAAGGTTTAATTGAAATGATTTATTTGTATTTTTTTCTTCAGAATTTTAATTGTTAGATAGCGTATACTTTAATGATAGTTCTTAGTTAATTTTCGATTTGTTTCATTTTAATGATAGTTGTTAGGGTTTTTTTATGTTGATTTTGATTATTATAGTTTTTAGGATTTTTGCTATGGTGATTATTTTTACTTTGATTTTTGTTGATTTGATGGTAACATTCGAGTTTGGAGTGAAAACGTAGTTGAACGAGGGGAGAAGAAAAATAAAGTGTAAATTTCGACATTGGTTTGTAAAAATTATCATAATTTCAACACATTATTCTTGAAAATCTCCCATATATTTAACAACCGAGTGTCCGATGTTTTTCACGTTTCGACAAATGAGTGCCGAAAATATACTTGAGATACTTCTTGCTCGTATTGCAAGAGGTGGGACGTTAAAAAAAAACTAATTAAGCTTGTTTGGGGTGCGTCAACAAATTATTTTGAGACTTGAGATACACCCTTGCTATATGAAGAGAGACTTGATAAATCGGACACGTTGACATGAGAGTGTGATGTGGGTATTAAGTATGAAGTATTAAGTGTTTTAAGACTTTTTTTTACGGAGGTAGTGTTTTAAGACTTTTTTTTACGGAGGTGTTTTAAGATTTAAGTGCATGTGCATCATTTCATTATATAATAAAATAAAATAAAATAATAAAAAAATTATTTTCAAAGAAAAAATTAAGAAAGTGTATTTCCTAATGATGGAGGGATATATAGCAGGCACTATCTCAATATGTTATTAATAACATATTTGAATTTTAATAATACAAACATTTAAGTAACCTTATACCAACAAGCTTGCACCAACCAATTTATAGACGCATGGAAGGTAGGTGGTTAAGGTGAGTGGAACACATACACTCCAATATTTCGAGTTCGATTCCATGTGGTATCTTTGAAATTGCAGAGTTGTTACTAGATTCGTGTCCCGAATGACCAAAAGCCTCTATGAACTTTATGTAATTTATCAAGGGTTTGTCGTTCGGGTAATTCCTCCTTATAAAAAAACTTACAATGGAAATAAGTAGTCCAACTGTTATTATTCGGTGAAAACAAACACAAATGTTCAATAATAACAATCGATATTGTTTTGAAATACACTTGAGTTGCACGGTGCTTGTGCACAGAATACTTGGGTGGTGTTTGGTTTGAGTTCACAAGGTGTGTGTTTGAAATTACTCTATTGTAACTTTGATTAACAAAAACAAAAGAATCTACATACTTCATCTATTTGAGAGATACTCCATATATTTTATATCTTTTTATTCCTATATTTTTCAATTTGTTAATGATCTCCGTTTTCTTTTCAGCGTTTATGGTTTCGGTATTTATTTTTAGGGCACTCTTGAGTGAGACGGTCTTATATATGAGATGTGTCTCACCACTATCTCCTATCCCGTTTTATATAGTTGATATTCCCGCTCACATAGTTGATAGTTGATACTCATATTGATAATATATTTGATATTCTGTTCACGTATTTGATAATTCTGCATCTGAGTTTTTGTCTTTGTGTTTTTGCCAAAATTTCTCCATCCCAATGCTTCAGTTTGTTACTCTTTCTCCTTTTGTTTTTCCGGAAAATTTTGTGGCCATTCATTAAAGATAAAAATACGAGAGGGATTGAATAAATACACACATTAAAGTTTGAAAGGAAAAAAACCGAGAAAACAAACAAAATTGTATAAAACCCAATCCAAACAAATATCAATACCCTATAAACAAACAAAAGTTAAATCTGAACATGAAATTTTTATTTCATATTCCATATACAAAAAAATAAAAAAATTATAAACATTCTATTAAGAAATATTGGATTAGGAGAGAGTTAACTTTAACCAATTTCATCATAAAATTATTTTGTATTTTATATATATATATATATGTATTTTGTAATATTAATTATTTCATTAAAATATAAGTATATATATATATATATATATATGAATATTATTTTGATAATACTATTGTATAATGAAAATAACTAATATTCCTCCGTCCCACAATTAACTTCACATCTTCCTTTTTGGGACATTCCGCGATTAACTTTACAACCCTAAAATGGAATACCCTCCATAAACTATACCCTCATAGTATCATTTAAATTTAAAAATGCTATTCTTACTTTATTTTACCTATCTTATTCTCTCATTCTACACTTTATCTCATACAACCACCCGAAAATACCCTTACACTTTATACTCTCTCCATACTAATTTAAGTTTTTTAATAAATATGTCTTTTCACACGTGAAGATAATCATGTGGAATGGAGGAAGTATCATTTTGAATTATACGATAAAATATGTGAGTGCCGTGATATATCTAAGATTATAGATTAACTTTGTATGAAACTTAATTTTTGTTGTTCCTGTCAAAAAAAAAACTTACTTTTGTTGTAGTATTTAGAAAAATTAAAATAAAAAGAGTAGCAGTATATTTTTCGTGAGAATTTTTATTGAACACATTTAGATATTTGTTTTAAAAAAGCATAAATTTAGGTAGTATAATGTAATATTTTTAAAATAAAAATACTAGTATTTGAGAAAGAATTATATATTGAATAAAAAGTAGTATTGATATTAATCATTATTTTATCTATAATACTATTTTACTTGCACAATCCCATTCCCAAGCATAGCAGTCGGATGCACATAATAGTGTATAATATATATGTAAATAATTTTAAATATTTTTGAAAAAGATATCATCAGTTATTATCAATATATATTATTTTTTACTATAATATTTTATATTTTATAAATACGTGAAAAAATAAGTGATTAAGGAAAATTTATTTATTGTGTTTTATATAAAAGTAATTATCGTGTTATTTGAATGGTTGGGCTTTTTCAAATTAATTTGATATTGTGGTATAATAATTGATTTTCGAGTCAATCTTGAAAGGAAATTTTATAAACTATAATAGATAAAAAATTTATTAAATAACGTGTATGTGTGAGTTCAAAAATAATAACAATTTGTTTAGATTAATGGATAGTGTAAGACTGAAATCTATAAAAAAAAAAATTGGGTGGATTACATCCCACTACAATTTTTACACCATAATTACTATCCACTACAACTTTTTCATGAATTACTCTCTACTACAATAATATGTGGCAAACTACCCACATTACCCTTCTCCCTCCTTTTTCATTTTGTCATAGATTCCTCAAAATAAATACGACATGACATATCACTATTCATTGATTGATTTTGTTTTGACTTTCCAAAATAAGCATTTGCAACCTTTACTATTGCTTTCTTATTTCATGAATTTTGATTTTGTAAATGATACAACCTTTAGTTATAGTTCGAATTTTGATTCACAATTCAAATTAATTATTGTGCCCATGAAAAAATAGTTCGAGAAAAAAATCAAACACGTGCGTAAAAATTCAAAAATGGTTCCGAATTAATTATTGCAACCTTTATTTTTTCATTACATTTTGATTCATTACATTTTGATTCAAAAATTCAAAGAAACCCAAAATCATCAAACACGCAGAAAAATATAGTTCCAATTTATCCCATGAAAAAAATTTCGTATATGTGCAATGAAAGCGCACATGTGCGAAAAAAATCTGCACATGTGCGTAAAATCTGCACATTATCATTTTTCGCACATTATCAAACACCGCAATCTTGACAAAATATCAAAAAGATCAACAATGAATTCCCAAAAAATCAAACACGCGAGAAAAAAAAACCAAAACTCGCACATGTGTGCGAAAATCGCACATTATCAACGTTGTATCACAATAATATCCAAAGAAAAAAACCCACAAGAACTGAGAAAATTACGCATGTGCGAAAATCACACATTATCAATCGTTCTATACAACAAAGATAGAGTAACAAAAACTCAAGAACCGTAAAATAAAAAATTCCCAGATCGAAATCTGCACATTATCGATCCTTGTATACAAGGAAATACGGTAACAAAAACTCCGGAACCGAGAAAACAAAAAAAAATCCCAAATCGAAGTCATTGTATACAACAAAATAAATACAGAACAAAAACTCAAGAATAGAAAAAATAAAAATCCCAGATCGAATTCCCGAAAAAAATTAAAAAAATACAACACAAAACTATAAACAACAAACCCAGTTCAATAGATCCGCCGTCGAGTCGCCGCATCATTACCGTCACCGCCGTCTCCCACAGAATCGCGCCGTCGCCGCATCACCGCCATCTCCACGGTCTGTGCGGTGGAGCACGCATCCGCCGTCGGTGGTCCGAGTCTGGTTCGGTGGGGGGGTGACGGCGGCGGCGTCGAAGAGTCGCGAGCGATTCACGGCGGCTCGGTGAGCGTCGTCGTCGTCTTACCGCCATCGTCGTAAATCGCGTCTTTGTCTTCGTCTTGGCGTCATTGATATCGGGGTGGTGGCGTTGTGGCCGTCGTTAATGGCGGGGTGGTGGCGCTGTGGCCTTCGACTCATCGCCGCCGACAACCTCCAGCGGCGGGCCGTCGTCGGGTGGTGGGCCGCGGGGAGGTGGGCGGTGGGACGGTGGGTGGTGGTGCCGTCGCTTGGGGTGGCTGTCGTCGCTTGGGGGTGAGGCGGTGGGAGAGAGAGAGAGGAGGGAAGAGAGAGAGCAGAATGTGAATTGTGATGCGTGAATGTGACGCTTGGGTGGGTTTTATCAAATTAGGGGTAAAATGGGTATAGATTGTAGTGGGTTGTGTTTTTTAAAAACATTGTATCTAGTAGTAATTTTTGTATTTAGTAGTACCTAGTAGTCATTTGCCCAAAAATTTCATCTTAAGAGTGTGAAGCCTATTGTAGGGCGGACGAAAAAAGAGAATGTGAAGAGTTCTATTCTATGCGAAGGAAATAATAACATAGAAACAATTCTACTATTAATAAATAATAATTTGAATTTCTTCAATTAATAATAATAATTTTAATAAATAACAATAATAATAATTTTCATGAGTAATTATAATATTAAATAATAATTCAACAACCATAATAATAATTTATAATAAATTCACAAAATACTCAAATTTTATTTTGGTCATTATCAAACTTGCAACTTACCATTCTTATGTCATTATTTTGCCAATCTCCACTCCATTTATTAATTAAGCTACAATCGCATTACATCATACAAAATTATATAAAAAAAAAAACCCCAATTATTAGGAAAAAAATAGCTTCTTTAAAAAATAAAAATTAACACAATAACTAAATATTTATCCATAGAAAAAAATATATATAATTCAATTAAAAAATACTCCGAAAATCTCCTTAATTTGCAGCGTATATATATTCCTTCCCAAAAAAAAAAAAAAAAGAAAAAAATCCCAAAATCTTAAATTTGCAGCGTATATATATTCTGTCAGAAATTGAAGGGAAAAATCTTCACAAACGCAGCAATCCTCAGCGGCTGCGAAACTCGGAAACCCAATATACCAAAAACCTTATCGCATCTTACATCTCTCATCATTCTTCCTCACTCTCTCTCTCTCTTGGCTTATCCATAAACCCTTCAAACCCTTCTCTGCGGTTCTTTGTTCAATTTCTAACCAATTTCAGTACATCCATGGCGTCGAAGGAAGCGGCGACGCATCCTATCTCCGAAGCTTCCCCAGGTTCTTCTGTATCTCACTTATCTCCACATGAAAATGAAGTTTTATTGAATGAAACTATTGTTTTGAACGAAAATAATGGCGATAATAGTAGGAATGATACTAAGGGTGATTTATCTGAGGATGAGGGTTATGTGAGCGGTTATGAGGAGTTCGAAGGGGAGGCCGTTGGTGATGGGAATTTGAATTCCTCTGCAAAGATTGAATCTCTGCCGATTGAAGGGGCGATTTTGGGTGATGATGATGTCGAAAAAGGGGATAAGGTTATTGAGGGAGATGAGAATGTGGTGGGGGTAGAATCTGAGGGTGTGGTTGGGGTTGAGGGTTCTGACAGGAAGGGTGAAGTTCTTGCTTCAGTGGAGGAATTGGGCGTGACTTCCGAGGAGGGTGTGGTTGAAAATGGTGGGGGATTGTGGGTGGCGGAGAGGTAAAGGCGGTGGTGAGGGAAGTCGATATAAAAGAGGAGGTGCCTGTGGAGGAGGAAAAGAGTGGATCCTTGAGCCTTGGGGATGAGGTGAGTGACCCTTTGGTGAAAGAGGTGATTGAACCAGAGTTTGTTGATGTTGGTGAAGTGAAACCCATGCCTGAAGGGGATTCTATTATTGATTCTATTCAGGTTGATGTGGCTGGCCCTGGGGTGGTAGTTGTTGGAGAGACGGAAGAGAATGGAGATACAGTGGATAAACCGGAGGAAGTGGTTGCTGAAGTGGCTGTGGCTGGGCCAGAAAACCAGAGGCTGTTAGTGTTGATGATGTGAGCCTCACACCTGAAGGGGATTCTGTGGTTGATGCCATTCAGGTTGGTACAGTAGAGCCTGGAGTAGTTGTTGTTGGGGAGATGGAAGAAAATGGAGATGAAAAGATTGAAGAAGCTGAGGTTCCAATCGAATCTGTTGCTGGTGCTACTGAAAGTGGTGATGGTGTTGAGGAAGATTTGAGTACTAGGGAAGTTGGAGTGGATTTTCAGAACTCTGAACCTGCAGTTGACAATTCAATTGATGTTGTTGAGTCAAAGCCACTTAAATCGGAACAATATGTGGTGGACGATGTAAAGAATGATCATTTAGAAGAAGGGGCTGTTGGCAGTTTGGTGAATGGAGTTCAGACAAGAAAAACAATTAATGATCGTGTTGATAGCAGTGGAACTCTGGAGAATGACATCACTGCCAAGACAGCCATTGATGAAGAGGACAAGATTGTGGACGAATTCATAGGCGGAGGCAGAGATGAAAATAATCTTGATACCTTAGATGTTCATGCACAGGAAAATGGATTATCTGAGGAATCAAAAAAGACCACATCTGCTGAACCAAGTGTTGTACATGATCCCAATGAAATTAAAGAAGTTGAGGATGAGATGGATGAAGATCTTCATCCTGGAAGGTTCTGTCTCTGATGAAGAAACTGACGGTATGATCTTTGGAAGCTCAGAAGCTGCTAAAAAGTTCATTGAGGAGTTGGAACGAGAATCTGGTGGGCATTCTCTTACAGGTGTTGATAGTCATGACCAGTCTCGGGATGGTCAAATCGTAACAGATTCAGAAGATGAAGAAGGGGAAGGGAAGGTGAAACTGATGATGAGGGAGATGGGAAGGAAATATTTGATTCTGCTGCTCTGGCAGCTCTTCTGAAGGCTGCAACAGGTGCTGAATCTGGCGGTGGGAATATCACTATCACCTCTCAAGATGGATCTAGGCTTTTCTCGGTGGAGCGACCTGCTGGCCTTGGATCTTCTCTTCAGTCTCTGAGGCCTGCTCCCAGGTCGAACCGACCTAGCCTTTTCAGCTCTTTGACTCCTGCAGGTGGTGGAGAGACTGAGGAAAATTTGAGTGAAGAGGAGAAGAAGAAACTGGAAAAATTGCAGCAGATTAGGGTGAAGTTTCTGAGGCTTGTTCATAGATTAGGCCTCTCACCAGAGGAATCTGTGGCACAACAAGTTTTATACAGGTTGGCACTTCTTGGTGGAAGGCAAGGCACCCAAACTTTTAGCTTGGATGCTGCTAAGAGGACAGCTTTGCAACTCGAAGCAGGGGAGGGAGATGATTTAGACTTCTCAATAACTATCTTGGTTCTTGGGAAATCTGGAGTGGGGAAAAGTGCCACCATAAATTCATTATTTGGAGAAGAGAAGGCTGCAATTGATGCATTTGAAACTGGGACGGCTTCTGTTAAACAGATCTCTGGGCTTGTTAATGGAGTTCAGATTCAGGTTGTTGATACACCCGGTCTAAAATCTTCTGTGATGGAGCAGGGTTTCAACCGTGGTATCTTGGCTTCTGTAAAGAGGTTCACAAAGAAAAGCCCCTCTGATGTTGTTCTTTATGTGGATCGGTTAGATGCTCAATCTAGAGATTTGAACGATCTACCGATGCTGAAGACTGTTACTAGTGGTCTTGGTTCTGCCATCTGGCGAAGCGCCATAGTCACTCTTACTCATGCTATGTCTGCACCCCCAGATGGACCCTCTGGTACCCCTCTGAGCTATGAGGTGTTCATCTCTCAGAGATCTCATGTTGTTCAGCAGTCCATCGGCCATGCTGTAGGTGATTTACGAATGATGAGCCCGAGTCTGATGAATCCCGTTTCTCTTGTCGAAAACCACCCCTCTTGTAGGAAGAACAGGGAGGGTCAGAAAATACTTCCTAATGGTCAGATTTGGAGGCCTCAGTTACTGCTACTATGCTACTCAATGAAGATTTTATCAGAAGCAAGTTCGATTTCAAAACCTCAAGATACAATTGACCCCAGGAAGCTCTTTGGCTTTCGGGCCCGAGCACCGCCGCTTCCGTACATGCTATCCTCGATGTTGCAGTCCCGTCCACACCCGAAGCTTCCATCCGATCAAGGTGGTGATAGTGTTGATTCTGATATTGATTTGGATGATTTTTCTGATTCTGATCAGGAAGAGGAGGATGAGTATGATCAGCTTCCCCATTCAAGCCTCTCAGAAAAACTCAGCTAGCCAAGCTCAGTAGAGAACAGAGGAAGGCCTACTTCGAAGAGTATGACTATCGAGTTAAGCTTCTGCAGAAAAAGCAATGGAAAGAGGAGTTGAAAAGAATGAGAGAAATAAAAGCTAGGAAAAGATGCTGCTGCAAATGATTACGGTTTTCCAGAGGACGATGCTGACTCTGGGGCTGCTGCCCGTGTGGCCGTTCCCCTGCCCGATATGGCTCTCCCTCCCTCTTTTGACGGCGATAACCCTGCTTATCGGTACCGCTTCCTGGAGCCCACTTCGCAGTTTCTTGCCCGGCCCGTTCTTGATACCCACGGGTGGGACCATGACTGTGGCTACGATGGTGTCAACCTTGAACACAGCCTAGCTATCGCTAGTCGCTTCCCAGCATCTTACACTGTTCAGATCACAAAGGACAAGAAGGACTTCTCCATCAGTTTGGATTCCTCGATTTCTGCTAAGCAAGGAGAGAATCTCTCCACAATGGCCGGGTTCGATATCCAGAGCATAGGAAAGCAGCTTGCTTACATTGTCCGAGGTGAAACCAAGATCAAAAACATCAAGAGAAACAAAGCAACTGGCGGAATATCCTTCACATTCTTGGGAGAAAACATCGTCCCTGGTGTGAAGATCGAAGATCAGATTACATTTGGTAAGCAGTATGCATTGGTGGGCAGTGCTGGAGCTGTACGGTCTCAACATGATACTGCTTATGGGGCTAACTTTGAGCTGCAGAGGCGGGAGCTCGACTACCCGATCGGGCAGGTTCAGTCAACATTCAGTATGTCTATAATTAAATGGAGGGGGATTTAGCTCTGGGGTTCAACAGTTTGGCTCAGTTTGCTATTGGACGTAATTCGAAGGTCGCTGTTCGAGCTGGGATCAACAACAAGCTTTCCGGTCAGTTTACGGTGAGAACGAGCAGCTCGGAGCATCTTTCTCTGGCACTTGCTGCTGTGCTTCCGGTGGCTCTTTCTGTCTACAAGAAACTCTATCCTGGCGCTGGTAGTGCGGACAAGTTTTCGATTTACTAGTTTTTGTTTCGTTTTATTTCCTTTATTGCTGCTGCTGCTGCTTTCGTTGCTTTCTATTTATAAACATGAGTATGATTCGAGACATAATAGCCTTTCGTATTGGCTGCTTTTTGAATAAATATTTTGTTATTCCGGTTGTAATTCTTGATGGCGTCTTAATTCTTTCTGCCGTGGAGAATGAATGCAGTGTTGATGAGATGCAGAGTAACACTATTTGATTCTTCTGTTCTTTCAGCATTTATAAGATTTTGTCTAATGATCTTCATATCTACTTTTTATGAAAACGTTAATGTTTATGTTGGTCTGTGTGTGCATCCCTTGTTTGCTTAAAGACATTGCTGCAACATTTTGTACAAGGTTCTGAAATTGGGTTTTTGAGCCATGTTTTGCTATGATTCAAGAAGTATTGCTTCTCAAACCTATATGTACATTGGTGGTTGGCAATCATAAAATCCGTTTGTGGATTTCTTTCAATTTCTAATAGTGTTTTTGGATAGTATTGAATGAATTTTATTGTAAAAAATGAGATAATTAAATAGGGTTATAATAGTTCCCAAAAAAAAAAAAGTTTAATGACTAAACAAAAAATATGGCCATTATTTTTTTTTTTTTGACTAAACAAAAAAATAGGGCCATTATTTGAGACAAGTAATATAAAGAAACACGACTTCAGCTGTGGGAAGATACATGATAATATAAGTTTAGTATCTACGACGTTTTTAATGTAAACACTTTTTCGAGGGAAATGGGAGAGGAGGAGGAGCTGAAAGCGATTTTGAGGGAAGCTTTCGGCGATTCATCGTCGGAGAGCGACGGCGAGTCATCGTGTGATCTCCGTCGACGAGTTCAAGTTAACGATTCGAGCGACGAAGTTGTGAGGCCTCTGTCGATATTTGGAGATACCCACATTTGGGAGCCGATCACTGAAATCAACGGCCTATGGATTTGCAGGGATTTTTTATCTGCCGATAAACAAACTTCTTTGCTATCTGCTCTTGAGAACGGTGAACCCATGATTATTGCATTTTTTTTTTTGCTGAAACCATAAAATTTTGTAGTGGTGAAGAATTTATGCTTTGATTTTATTTGATGGCAGAGGGGTATCTGACTGAAGCTTCACACAATCAGGTAATTACCGTTGACGCTTTCTTTATACTAAATCTAGATTACTTTACAAACTCTTTTCTGTATCAAACTTGCAATTTAACTATTGGATAAATATATGGAAACAGCCGCATAGAATTCACTAACTCCATCTGAGAGCTGGTTTGTCAAATTACTTGCTAAACTTAAATGGGTAATTTGAAATTCTCTACTGCATGATTTGGCAATTCATGTGGTTCTCATTTAGCTCAAGTTTTTCTAGTTACCAATCTGAGACATAGCTCTCATACGCTTCTATTTTCTTTTTGTGAAAAGAGCATAAGAATACGGTAATTCTCTTTTCCACTTTGCCCGTATAGATGATTGCCAAAACTAATACTCCCTCTATCCAAAAAAAAAGATGTGTCTAATTGTTTGAACACAGATTTTTAAGAAAAATCGAATAGAATAGATAAAGTAGATAAAGTAATGGTATTATGGAGTATTGTGTGATCCATTTACGAATAAAGTGATTATTTGTTAGTAAAAGTGAATGACAATATAAGTAATTAAGTGATGGTTGGAGGGTGAAGATAAAATGACCGTGTAGACACATTTTTGGTGAACGTCCACATAAGGAAAGTAGTCACAGTTTTAATGGATGGAGAGAGTATATGAGTGTTGAGACTCTGATTATATTTGGGACACCTCTGGTGTTAATAGTATTAGGTCGTTTTAATTGTAGCTATCAACTAACTAGTTGCAGGCAATTGCTTCTAGACCCCAGAGAGTACACACATTAAATCTATGCATATGGAACTGTTGTTGTTGTATGTTGCATGTGTTTCCTCATTCGCATGTTTTGGAAGCAGGGGCATGTTCTTCTGTATCCTTTCTTTAGTGTGTGGTAAGTGATGTATATGTGTGCATCCAAAAGATAATATGCTAGAAAAGTTTTAAGAGGCGTTTGGTTGGAAATTCTTCAATGGCAATGAGAATGATAATTAGGACTCCATGATAATTGTGGTGCTTAATGAGAATAAAAGATGGTGATGCCATTATTTTTCCTCCTAAATAAGGTAATCATTACTCATTATGATTAACTTTTTCTCAATCTACAATCATTTCTCCTCAATCATTCCTCTTCACCACCAATAACAAGCTTCTTTTATCTCATTTTTTCCAAAATTGGAGCACAACACCAATGATGTAACCAAATGAAGACATTTCTTCCTCCAATAAATCTGGGGGCATAGGGCAAAAGATAATTTCATTCTCATTCCCACTGAAGAGCTCGTAACAAGCGCCCCTTATTCTAATGATGCAGGCTATGAGGTTTGGTGATCTCCCACCTTGGGCCCTTGAACTTTCATACATCATCCGTGAGAGTGTTCTATTTAGCAGTCATTTTTCTGAATCGATGGACCTGATTTCTGGTGAGAACAGTAAGGAACCACGTTTATTTCCACCAGAATTGCTATGGAGGGAACCACTTTTTAACCAATTTATAGTGAACATATACCAGCCAGGTGAGGTGCGTTCTCATCCATCGATTATATGCTGCTTAGATTGTACATGTTTACATATATTATTTATCATTGCCAAATAAGATATTTCTATAGACGGTATACCTTCTTTGTTAAGCTAATAAGAAGGTGCTTGCAATGAGAATGAGGATCGTCGAACAGTGAAAAAAATTATAATTATCTGAAAAAAAAATTATTGTCTGAGATACTAAAACGATATAAAATATTTTTATAGGAGAGAGTACTTAATCAATATAGGATAATAATTAGGCCCTTATCTGTTTCAGTATGCGAAGACAAAATTTAAAATTTAATTTATTACAAATTCAATTCTCTATTTAATACACATCCACTCCTTTTTTTTTTTTTAGATAAATACACATCCTCTCTTATTAGACATATATTGCTAAAACTATCACATTGCACTAATTTTCTCTCATTTTACATTTACTCATTTTTTTATATATAATCACTATTTCACTAACCCAACAATAATAAAATAGTATTCTATCATATTCAAAATGTATGATTTGATATAAAATTTTATCAACCTTTATTCCTCAATCGAAACTATAATTTATAATTATTTCCCATTCAAATTTGCTAAATCGAACACAAGCTCAAAAGAACACCCTAACTTTTTTGATTTGCAATACTTTGGACTCCAAAATATGGTAAAATGATCATTTTCTAATTCTCACTGACCACCGTAATTTTACCACATTTTTATTCATTTCCCATTACCACATAAATCACATTGAAGAATTGAAGTATGCAACATTGCCTCTGAATAGGAGTTTGATTAGATAGCACACTCTAGAAACGATAATTTTATCTAGCAATGCTGCGAATCCACTGTTTTACAATTGCACAATTGTTCTTTCCCTTCTCAAACTTAACTTCTGCAGTCGGCGATTTTTCTCCTTCTTTCTTATGCATCCTTTTAAAGTGTAGGGTATTCTTGCACATGTTGACCTGATGCGTTTTGAAGATGGGATAGCAATTATCTCCCTGGAATCGTCGTGCATTATGCACTTCACTTCAGTTGATGCTGAAGAAGACATGAAGAAAGACAACCCAGCAAAAATTCCGGTACTTCTGACACCCGGATCTTTAATCCTGATGTGGGGTGAGGCACGATATCTATGGAAGCATCAGATAAATCGCAAACCTGGATATCAAATCTGGCAAGGCAAAGAAATCCAGCAGAAGAGAAGAACCTCTCTCACCCTCAGAAGGCTATGCCAAACAGAATAGAATGCAACACTACCAGATCATAGGCCTACAAATACCAACACTCCTCTGAGATTTAATTCAAAGAAGGAGTTCTGCTAATATTTTTCAACTTTTAGGAAGTATTCTCTCCATCCCGAAAAAAAAAACTTTCATAGGCACACACTAGAGTAATGAGCACACACTAGAGAGTAATGATTGAGATTTTGAGGATAATTTTATAAATTTTTATGTATAAAAAAAGAGAGAGTAATGATTGAGATTTTGAGGATAATTTTGTAAACTTTTACGTATAAAATAAAAAAATATTATAAATTATATATATATATATATATATGAGGAAAAAAATAATAATACTTGTGTAGGGATATATATATATATATGAGGAAAAATAATAATACTTGTGTAGGGGTGGAGTTTATTAGTATATACATATTTTTAGATCGGGAAATTTATAAAGAGCTTTTTATTTTTATTTTAAGAGTCAACGAACGAAAAAAAAAAGTGAAAAGTTTTTATGCGACGATGGAATAATATTTTAATGAGATGCTATTTGTCTTTGTGTTCTTATCAGAATTATAATATTTAAAATCAAGTTCTCACGGTAGTACGTTTGAGAACACAAGAGAAGAGAAGAATATCTTCAAGTGCCACATAGACTAGTATAACGCAGAAACTGCGGCATATTTAGACAAACAGAGGAGCTTGTACAGTATACGTCATGTAATTGTGAAATTTAAACTCTGTTTACATACATAAAAACACACAAAACTTAATAAAACAGGCTTCTTGATTTCTCTAAATCATTGATATACGAGCCTAAAATTGGCGACAGCAAGCAGCAGGGCCCAAGCCAAACACGGCTTAACCAAATCTCCCGCAATCGGATTCATGCTCCTAAACATCCTACTACACCCTAGCAGAACCCCAAACAGGGCCCCACTCAGCACCAGCCCGACCCGAATAGCGCCCGCCCCGACGACGACCGGGTACCAGACGAGGCTAAGTGCAAGCTGGGCCAGGTACAGGCCCAGTGCCATTGGCTGGCGGTGGAACCCGCCTTCGGCCCAAACAAGCCACGACGAGAGGCCCGATAAGAAGGCGGTTGTTAAACAGGCCAAGTGCAGGGCCCAAAGAGGGGGAAGTAGAAGGGTTTTTGTAGAGTGCGGTAGCGCGTGGTGGACCCGAAAAGGAATATGTCGAGGAGAGTGAGGGTGAAGGGGAAGGCGACGGCGAGGCTCAGCGATCGGAGGCCGCGACGCGCCGCCGCGGCTTTCTTCGGTCTGCGGGAGTTCATGTCGTCGGGGGCGGCGGATTGGGTGTCTGTTTCTGGTTGCGTTGAGCGGTGTTTGAGTTGTGGGGAAGCCATGATTAGAGTTTTGAGGAAGGGTGGCGGAGAGAGGGGATTATGTAGAGTGGAGCGTGTTTATCTGGTAGATATACATGGGGGAGGAGGCCACGCGGCGGCGGAAGGAGGATGGATTCTCTACACGTGGCACCATCTGGTGCCGTGACTCGATAACTTTACCGACATGTTGGTTATTTGATTGCATTGCATGACATGATATTCTTCTAGCTTGGGTGTATTTTTGCTTAATATAATATTCTGAATATTTTGACCTTTTTAATTCTTGAATATGTCGAATTATGAGGTGTAAATAACAAAAGCAAAAGGTTCTACTTGATTTTATGAATTCAAGATTGATTTAATATTTGTGATATAAATTTTTAAAGTATTTTTTATGATGGAGTTGAACTTTAAAAAATAAATTTGTAGTTCATCATTCTCAAGTTGTATTTTTTTCAATGGATTTGAAATTCAATTTAATTTTAATGCATTTGTTTGCATTTTAAAATCACTCAATAATTTAAATTTTATAATTAAATCATCCAAACGTAGCATTATTGTGCCATGTACATTAAATTTATTTAAATTTTGTTTTTATTTCTCACTCTTCCAATTGTGGATTTTGAAGGCCATGTAGTCATTTTTTCAGTGATTATAGAGGTTGTTTTTTTTTTTGGTGCGTGGGGTTAGTAGGATTTTATGTTTTGGTGGAGTTTGATCTTTATTGTATTGGTTTTAAACTAGGTGGTAACAGTACATTTCATGGGTATTTATGTTCTAATTAAACTGATTCTTTTTGTTTTGATTTATAATTAAACTGATTCTTAGAACCTACAATTATATCGTAGAAATGAACAACATAATTGTTTGGTTTTTCTTTTACTTTTCTAGCCGCCTATTAAGGTTGAGCATGTTTTTTTAAAAGAGGAGTTAGTCTTATTTAAATATTTTTAATAATAAAATTGCTTCATTTAAAAAAAAAAAATACTTGGCCATAATAGCAGTATAAATGAGTTGAGACGAGTAGTGTCAAATTTGAAGCTCGAAACTCAACTCGAGCTCGATCTAATTCAAATTTTTGAGTTCAAATTCGACTCAATAGAAAACTCGATAAACTCGAGTCATTTATCTCCACTACTTAAACACCCCACAAAAATATGAAAAGTATAAAAGAGAAGAAGATATTTGTTCATCCAAAAGAAACTAAAACAAAATTAAGGAACCCCCAAATCAAGAAAATCTGATAAATTGTACAGCAAAAGAAAAAGAAATAGTTATGTTTGCCAAAATATCGCCATTCAATTCTCGTGCCATGAACTGATGATGAAGAAGTAATACAACATTGTGATTTAATGAACAAAACAAGAATAAGCAAGAAATCAATTAGAATTGATTAATGAATCAAAAGTAGTGCAAGAAACATTCCGTAAAATTTATGTGGAATCAAAATAGAGAAAGGAGAGAGAAGAAGAATAGTGAAATCATAATAAAGATGACTTCTCTGCAGAGTTGGGGCCAACAATAATAGAGATAATATATACACGAGTGTGTGTATCCTCTCTATATAATGTGTGATCATCTTCACTTAATCTTGTATCCTACATACAATTTCCCACACTTGGTAAAATGAGTTCATCTAAACATAGCTCTTCCTTTTCAATCGAGGAGGACAAAATCCTAGTGGATTGTTATATTGAGTCTTCACAGAATCCTATAATTGATATATCTCAAACTAATGATAGTATGTGGTCTCGAATAACTTCCGGCTACAATAGTCAACTACCATCAAGAAAGCCTCGTATTGTGAAGGCCCCCGCAATGCCGATTTAGCATCCTAAGCAAAATTGTCCAAAAATTTAGCGGATGCATTAATCAAGTGGAAAAAGGCACCGCGGTGTTTGAGAGAAAGACATTGTAAGTAGTTTTCATATACATTTTAATCCTCATTTTTTATTTTCTAAATGTGATTTCTTATTTTACATTGGATGAAGCAAAAGAATTATACAAGTTATTTGCGCCACCTTAGAGGTTTGGTCATGTATGGTCAGCTCTAAAGGACCTAGACAAGTTTAAGCCGACCAATGTCACCTTACCTGCTTTTGTGGCAAATGGTGGAAATGATGATTCATCGCAATCGATTACTCACCCACTCAAAAGTCATCGATGCGATTCTCTAAATCATGCGGATTTTCCCTAAACCTAGATGAAGATGGTTCACCGTCGAGAAGTTCTCAACGACTAATAGGCATTAAAAAGACAAAATGTAAAGCCAAAGCTAATGAGGAAAACTCAAAAGCTCTTTCCACCATGACAAATTGCGGTGAGAGAATGTTGAATATGATGCGAGAATCTTTGAGATTTCTCGGCGAGCTCATTGATATTGAAAAAGAAAGGAATTTCATATCGACTCGTAGAGAGGAAAATAAAGTCTTTGCGAATGAACCCTATGTGTTTTGACGAATCACTCCATCCATACTTGATTGAGGAGCAACGAAATTTTTTTAGAAACAAGCAGAAGAGATGAAGGTGGTGGGAGTTCTAGTCCATTTGACAAGTTCTTTAATGGAACTTCCCCATCCGACTTCGAGTTTCCTCCGTACTAGCATGTTTTAATATTGAATTTATGTATCTCGTTTTATTTAATTTGAGTTTACTTGTTTTAATTGTAGGGGTATGTTATTTATATTTTCATCTATTATCTAGTATGTTTGGTAATTGTTGTAATATTTCATTTTTAAATTATGTAATATTTATTTCGTGTGAGTCATTATCTCGTAATTTAAGGATTAAATTCTAATTATTTTAGAAGAAAAAAATTAAATTAAAAAAATGAAAAATATTATAATTCAAACAAACAAAAATAAAAAATAAAAAATAAAAAATAAAAATAAATGAAAAACACTAATACTTTAATTAATTAAATGAAACAACATAATTTTAATAATTGAAAAAAATAGCATTTTTGTAAATAAACACACCCTCCAAACTCATCCTCTATATTCATCTCCATTCTTAAAAATGAAGATTCTCTCTCCACCCTCTATCTCCATCTCTAAAAATGAAGTGTGGTTGGAGGGTCATCATTCTCCATTTGGTGCCAAAATCTCCAAAATGGAGAATGGTTGAAGATGGTCCTGAGAGGGCGTGAGGTCGTGAGGAGGTGAGATGCACCGTCCCACTGTGCCTATTGAGTGATGCGTACATAAAGTAGGGTTTCATTATTATATTTCTATTTTTAAAGTTTAAAATATATTATTTATAATAATAAAATAATGGCAAAATAATACTTCCTCCGTCCTTAACTATCTTCACATTTTCTATTTCGGTCCGTCCCACAACTATTTTCACACCCCAAATTTGGAAATAACTCACAATATCAATTTTATTTAAAAATATCACTTCTACTTTATTCTACTTTAATAATGTGTAAGTTCGATCAGGCTCATGAGTCTCTCGAACCGAGTATTTCTAAATTTGAACTCAATAGTTACTTTTTTTTTTTTTACGACTCGAACTTAAGCTTGACTCGATTAAATTCAAGTCAATTTTGATTTTTTTATGAGCCGAACACAAGTACGTCCCGATTCACCGATGAGAACTGCGAATTAGGTTCGATGAATCGATGCCCCAACTCAAAGTGGCAAGCAACGAACCCCCTCAATCCCTCGTAATTTCGATGCCCCAACTCAGTTGGCAAGCAACGAAACTCGATTCAAGCTCTAACTCGGGCTAGCAAGCTATCGAATCAATTCACAAAGCAAGAATTTGCTTTTAAGAACTAGTTTGCTATCTTTTTCATATATCTCTAATGAGTTTATACAACTAGTTATATAACCATCAATTCCACCTAACCAACTAACTAACTCCTAACAACTAACTAACAACTAACAAAAATACAACTCTTGCACAATAGTCCCTAATATGCAATACAAAAATTAAAGGACTAAATGCAGAATTCATGGCAATTCAATTTCTTGACTTGATTTCTAAGTACTCATCATTTTCGGCCCCATAAAGAACATCCTTGACCTCAAGGATAAGTTCGGATCGAACTCTTATTTTTGTAACATCAAGAGAAGGAGGAATGATTTTTCCTCTATCAAAAAAAATCGACCGTCTAAAGTTGAACGAAATCGTGTGAACTTTTTCACTTCAGCCATCATAATTTTTTTCTTTACAATCCCATTCTTGACAACATCTTTAGCTCCAATTTCACCACACTCAGATGCAAACAAATTCAAAACATCGCCATGATTTTTATGGATCTAGGACATTTTGAAAGGAAGTCACAATATGTGGTAATTAATTCTTCTAAACCAAATTTCTCCTTCATCGCTACCAAGATTCGATTGCCTTCATTCACCCTCCCATCACTAATCAAAAATTTGATAATAACATCCACAATAGCATCAGCTTGTTGCATTTCCATTGGTTTTGATGTGGTCGCCTTCTTTCTCTTCTACAAAAGTCGCTTTACAATCGTTATGGTGGTCAGTTTGTATACCGTATTTTAGCTTTAACGGTTGTTGATGAAATGCCCCTGACGGTCATCATAATCGGGCTTGAATTCAGATTCTCGTGAATTGGATACTTCCGCCAACGATGTTTTTCTTGATTTTCTTGATGATGATTTAATTGCATTTGTTTGTTCATCAATTGGTGCTTTCATTGAGAATCACAATTAGGCTCGATGAATTCAATGCCCCAACTCAGTGTGGCAAGCAACGAACCCCTCAATCCCACGTAATTTCGATGCCCCAACTCAGGTTGGCAAGCAACGAAACCCGATTCAAGCTCTAGCTCGGGCTAGCAATCTTATCGAATCAATTCACAAAGCAAGAATTTGCTTTAGAACTAGTTGCTATCCTTTTCATATCAAATGAGCTTATACAACTAGTTATATAGACTTTAATTCTACCTAACCAACTATCTAACACCTAACAACTAACTAACTTGCTAACAAACTAAAAGAAACTACCAACAAGAATTACAAAGACCAAGTTCAAAAGTTAATGGACCAATACTAAAAATCAAATCATATCATTCACTTACAACTCTAGGGTTAATTTCCAAAAGCGTTTGATTTGTTTATTATTATTATTATTATATATTTATACATATGTATCAGTAGATTTTACGAATATTTATATCATTAAATTAATTAATTAAGTTCAATTATGGACTGTAATTAATACTAGAACTGAAATAAATTTGGTGCGAAGATTTGACCAAAACGCTGCGTTTAATAAAATTCGTCTAGCTTCAGTGTTAGGAGCCACGCAGCCAATCTCAGCCGGTGCCGAAGTCTCCGCTTCGATGCCGCGTCAAACCACCGCTACTCGTTCGCTGGCCGCCGGCGGATCCAAGGCGGCAAGCAAACATGAGTCTTTTATCGAAAAAGTTATCAGAAGCCCCAGGCAGTCCTTTGCCATCGCCGTGCTCCTTGCCGATGCCGTTCTGGTTTCTCTGATCATCTCCTATGTCCCATGTAACGGCCAAATCCACGCACATTTATTGTAACTGAGTTTTTTCTAATTATTTTCCCTTAATTTAAACTTTATTATTTGGGTTTTGTGCGTTTCAGATACGAAGATTGATTGGGATGCTTATATGTCACAGGTGAACACATATTTTGATGCTTCTTCTTCTTCTTCTTTCCCTAATTTGATTTTGAAGAAAATAGATCATTATTGATTTATACTTGCAGTTACGTATTAGAAAGAAGGACGATTAAATTTAGTTGTTAGAGGCCTTTTCTTTTTTAGCTAAGTGCTAGGTCAAAATACGTAATTTCTGGTGGTACTATATAATCCTTTTACTATCATCGTTTAGAAGTTTTATTGTGCAATATTTATGATCAGGTTACTGGTTTTCTGGGAGGAGAAAGAGATTACAGCAAATTGAAAGGAGATACGGGGCCTCTGGTGTATCCTGCTGGATTTTTGTATCTCTACTCCGCTATACAGTATGTTACTGGTGGTGAGGTTTACCCTGCCCAGGTATGTTTCCAATTTCCAATTTGGTCTGTTTATTTTGAGAAAATTATCTTGTGTTTGGGCTTGTGCAAATTGGAATAGGAGTATATAAAATTCTTAACAATATGTATAGTTCTAATACTTCTGTTGTTCCATTGTTATTGTTGTGTTCCATTGTTCTCTGACATTTTGCTTAGGCATTTTGATGAACTTTTTGTATCCTTTCAAGGCTTTAACATTATTCTACCCAGGTCGCGAATCTAGAGTTTCTAAATTGGGCGCAAATAGTACTTTGAAAATCTAAAATCTATGTCTTGCGACTGCAAATGAGTTTCAACATCTTGATTGAGGTTTCTTTGCATTTTGGAAGTCTTTTATAATTGTTATTCAATGACCTGATGCAATTAAATTATAATATTATATTGCCATCTCTACCATATGTAGTCGATAAAAGATATTTTTATTCTTAAAAATAGACTCATGTGATTGTGTTACTGACTTAAAAACTACATAGTGGAGGCAGGGAAGTTGCATCTTTTTGTGTCTTCACCTTGAGCTGTCGTTTATTTCTTGATCTTTTTGCTGAGAGCTCATAACTTCTAATGCCATTTTTATTGCAGATCTTGTTTGGCATACTCTACATTGTGAATCTTGGAATGGTCCTGTTAATTTATTTGAAGCTGGATGTGGTATGGAACTTAGTACTTATTTAATTATTTACAAGTTCTGACTTTTACAATCTACTATACGTATGGCAGTTGAGAAATATCTGATCAATTCTTCTGAGGTTTTCTGGTTGGGAGTTAATTTCTTAATATAGTATAGTGAAAATGAATTTCATGCTAGGGTTCTCCAATTTGTAGCCTGGCTTTAAAAGAATTGCCAAAACCACTCCTTATTATTGAAGGATACTGATGCTCTTGTATGGCCCTCTGGAAGTTGGATTTCAATGATTTTTCTGCATTAATAATCTATCAAAAATTATTTGCTGTAACATCCGGTTTAAATTTAAGATAACCTTTCTTGCAGGTTCCTTGGTGGGCTCTTTGCTTGGTCTCTCTGTCTAAAAGAATGCACTCGATCTTTGTACTTCGCTTATTCAATGACTGTTTTGCCACAACTCTCTTCCATGCTGCAGTGATTTCATTTCTGCATCAGAAGTGGCATCTGGGCTTAATTATTTTCAGGTAGAATACCAGATTTAATTGATTGTTGTCGCTAAATGCTGGTAGCATTGTAATTGTTTATTGGTGTTTTATATTGATTGACTAAAGGTGTTCTAGACGTTCTTACTGTTAGCACAGTGGAGCTGTCTCTGTGAAGATGAATGTTCTTCTTTATGCACCTCCCTTGTTACTCCTCCTTCTGAAGGTAAGTTGCGTTGATTGCTTATATTTGTTCAAGCCTTTGATGGACATTTATATCTAAAACAGTTTTTTTCCCTGCCTGGGAAAAACATGAAATACAGGCGTTGGATATTTTTGGGGTAATATCTGCTGGCGCAGGTGCAGCTGTTGTGCAGGTGCTTTCTTCTCTTCTTGATTTTGTCATTGTTTCTTGAAGGGTCCCTGTTATAATCTTGAGTGCAGCTTGAAATGTCATTTTGTACATTACTTACTAAACAATTACATACTTTTACTTAATGTGTTTGTTGTGCTCCATTTGGTTTATTTGTTACTGTGAATCAGTAATCACCGAATGCAACTACACGATTGCAGATGCAGTATCTGTTTGAACTCTTTATCTCTAACACCACCTTTGGTGGATGTTTTTGCAGATTCTCTTAGGGTTACCTTTCATATTATCATACCCAGCTGAATATATCTCAAGAGCCTTTAATCTGGGCCGTGTCTTCATCCATTTTTGGTACTCTGTTACTACTTCTTATCCAATTCGTTGGATGTACACTTGATAAAATTAATGATTATTTCGATTATTATATGTGGGTTATAATGACCTTAGGACAAACTTATGATTTTATTTCCATATATGCATGTGGAGTTACGGAAGCTTTTATAACTAACAAAGGACAATGTTTTAACTTTATTCTCCAGGTCTGTTAATTTTAAATTTGTTCCAGAGCAATTATTTGTGTCTAAAGGATTTGCATTGTTTCTACTGGCTGCTCATCTCACGCTGCTTGTAGTCTTTGCTCATTATAGATGGTGCAGGTAAGGATTATGGCTATCAGAATGTTGCTAATTAAGCTGGCAGTTTTCCAATTTGTTCCCTTTGATGGACACTAATTATGTTATTCCTTGTCTATCTCCATTATTCCATCCCACATAGCAAAGATGGTTCGTAAAGCCTATAATCCTAGTTTAAATACATTAAATTCTCCATTTGTCCATCCTTCACTATTATATTTGCTCGTCAATTTTCTGGTGTCTTTAGGTCTTTTGACTCTTCTATAATAATATTTCGATATTTTCTTTTGGGCTTGGTGCAGGCATGAAGGAGGAATATTCCTTCTTTTGCGTTCTAAACTTGCACAAATGAAGCTTGGATTTTCTACTCTTAGTTCTTCCCCACTCGGAAAGGGTTCGAGGGTTCTTAGAGCAGAGCGTAAGCAATAGCTAACTAATTTCTATCTCCTCTTCTAACAGTCGGGTTATATTTTTCTCCTTTTTTTCCGCTTATTTTATTTGTGTGATTGGATTCAGATATTGCAACAACTATGTTTGTTGGGAATTTCATCGGAATTGTTTGTGCTCGATCTCTCCACTATCAGTTCTACTCTTGGTATGTGATCCTGGACATCTTTTAATTGACTTGTCTCCATGTTTTTCCTAGAAGATATATATGCGTAGTATTTTTAAACAAGGACCATTAACAGTCTTGGTTTTATATGGAACTAATATACAAATGCATCAACTTTTGTGACGTACAGGATTTCATGCAAAACTAACTTAATCATGAGCTATTGTCAAACATAAAGATAGATAGGTTCTAGATATATATTTCTGAATAAGTAAGCTTTCTCTAACATCCGATTTATGACATATCATTTGCTGCGTGCAGGTATTTTTACAGCCTACCCTATTTATTGTGGCGAACCCCATTTCCTACCTGGTTACGGTAGATATCCCGACCATGAAACCCAGTCCTTTTACAAATTTGTCCCTTTAATAATTTATAAAAGTATTTCTTGCAGTTTAATTTTGTTTGTTGCTGTGGAGTTTTGTTGGAATGTCTTCCCTTCTAACGCTTACTCATCGATACTTCTGCTTGGAGCCCATTTAATCATTTTAGGAGGTCTCTGGATAGCACCGCCTGAATATCCATACGCCGAAGATACAAATGACAAACCAGCATCTCTTGAAAAGAAGGCCAGATGAAGACTAAATTAACTGTATGTCAATCATATTTTTTCATGTTCTACTTACGCTTATGTTGGTTGGATGTGAATCTGGGAAAGAAAATATCCAATTCAAGGAAAAAGGTTTTAGGATTTGAGTTATAGCAGCAAGTATTTTGAGGCACTTTAACAGAATTGTTGAACCATTCATCTGAATAGAGATAGTCATCCTAATCTTTTTGGAGTGTTTCTTGAATTTCATTACGTTTGTTTTTGTGTGGTGAATGTCCGTTGAAAATGAGAGTTTGTTGGATCGGAAAATATCATATGTCCACCGGCGAGTAACAAAATTTGGGAATATGATCATTTCCCTTGGTTGGATATGATATTTTCTTTTGTTTTGAATAGTTATATGATGAAATTGAATTTGTATTGTTTAATTATTCTTTAGTTAAAATATGTTTAGTCATATTTTTTATTTTATACACCACTGTAACAATTCAATTTTTTGATTGGTTTTATGCATGCGCTTAAAATTAAAAAGTGCCAATAAAATTTAGTGAAAAATGTTATAACAAAACCCAAATGCAACTTACAAAATACACACTACACGCTCTTGTTTATAATTTGTTTTTCAACTTAATAAAAACCCAAATTCATTAGAACTTGTCATGATGCTCACTGACGATTTTTTTATTTTTTTTTATTAAAAACGGTTTTAATTAAATCTATTTTTGTGTGATTATTATGAAATTTTATATTCACGTAGTTGAAAAATATATGTTAAGTTCATTGACAATTTTCAAAATTCGCACCAAAATTAATATTATATTTTATAATGAATATGTTTTATAAATTAAGAATATAATCTTAATAATTAAACCATGTTTACTTATATTTCATAATTGTTGTTACACGAATCAATTTATATAGGATTATATCCAGAGTAATATCCGATTGATTCGAATAACGGGTTGATTTGAGTAATTAATAATACTTATCGGATGTGAACCCGATAAGTCGGTGATTTTTTTTTTGGGGGTTAGGTAATAAGAGCAATAAATATTACACACAAATTTGCTAAGGTTTTTAGGCTCGGTCTCAAGTATTCTTCTTTTGGATTCTCCGATCCTTTTTATTATTTTCAACAATATCTATTTATACTACAAATACGCCTGTCTTTAAATTATATATTAATTTGAAAATCTAATCAAACATTAAATGCATGGCCTTATTTTTTTGTTGTGTCGGTGATGGGCCTCCCGACCAATGAGATTGTGCCACTCCATCCGACAATAAGAATGTTCTTTGGTTTGATGGGATTGGTCTTCCCGATCGAGGCACACATGCCTTCGCCACATTAAATGGCGAGGACGGGATGCCCGCATGGATATGCTCCTTCCTCGCCGAAATTAGCTGCTCGCCCTAAGGTTCTCGCTCATTCATTGTGAGCTCGCCTCGATGTTAGAAAATCCCTGCTTGCCAATGTCTACTTTATGTTCAAAATATGTATAATACCATAATCCCTGCTTTAAACACTCCTCACATTAATTTTTGTCACAACAATAATCCTATTAAAAAAATTATATTTCATAATAGTATGTTTTGTATGTTATTTTTACTAATACGATTTTTTTAAATAAATGTGTTGATCATTACACGAGTATTAAACACACAAACATACAAAAACCATTATATATATTACACATTAAAATAATACATAAACTTATTTTTATTTATTTTTAAAATAACATTAATTATTTTATTAAATTATAATATTAATTAAGGCATAGTGCTTTAACCATCTTTTGTTTCGAAAGGCCCCTAATCTATCTTTTGTTTTAATTTTATGAAACTTTATAATTTTGTTTCACGAGATATGAATAATGGAAACTCACAAATTTTGTTGAGTCAATTTGATATTTTCTGTTAAAATACGACGAATCAACCAATTTCAATATTATTAAGATCAAATTTCAATAAGAAATTCGTCAAACTACAAAAAAAGTGTCATACAAAATAAAAATTATTAAGGACTTAAAAATAAGTTTAGGGGCTTATGAACCAAAAATGATATAGTTTATGATTTTTAAAATAAAAAATAGTCAGGGACCTTATGTAAGAGGAATGACATAGTTTATGAATTTTTAAAACAAAAGTTAGTTTGGGACCTTTTGAATGAAACAAAAGCTGATAATTCAGATGCCTTTTGATCCATTATGTCTTAATTTAATAATAATAATATAAAAAATAATTAATACTACTATTTTAAATTAGATTGAAAAGGTTTTCGAAAAAAAAAAAAATTAGATTGAAAAAATTGATAAAAAAAAACCTTGCTCCATATATTCACAGCAGATGTACAATGAGAAGAAAAAAATCAGAATTTTCATTTTGCATTTGCTGTAGATTTCGAATAATAGTATTAAGATAATACTCCTGCATATTTAAATTAATATTTTTTTGAAAGAAATTTAAATTAATATTATTTAAAATTGAAATTAATTTGAAAAGAGGAAAAAAAAGAAGATGTTTCTGAGTATTTCACATGAAGCACAGCCCTAGCCGCGCTTCCTTTTCTTCACCCAGCAACCGCCGCTCTCCGTCTCCTCCCTACGCTTGACACACCAACAGCCTTCTCTTCTAGGGTGTGGTCACCACCACCGTTAACTTGTGGTACGCTAAGGTACAACTTAGCTACGCAAGCATGGTGAAACAGAACAATGGCGAGAGCAACGATCAGGGAACAAGTCCCATAGGACTCGAAGAGCTGGAGCTTCTGCAAAGAAGAAATCTAAGTCCAAACCGAATTCGACCGAAGGCCTTACCAAGGAGCAGATGAAGATCAACAATCCTAAGGTAAGTGTTGGAGAAAGTGTCTCTGCTTGTGCTTTTACTGTGATGAATTGAATTTCTATGTTTAATATTTGTTTTTCAGTTAATATGTTTTAGTTTCTATAAATAAGTGTGCATAACAAGTGATTTTTCTCTCTGTGTTTAGATTTTTTTCTCATTTCCTCTGCGGTTCAGCACGTGTAACATTCACTGATATCTATGTGGAGTATTATATACCAACGTTTGTTGGTGTTCTGTGGTAGCATAATACGATTTTAGAGGGTACTGAGTATTTGCATGAATTAGGGCGGCATTGATTCATAACAATGTTATGTTTGGAACCAGGTGGCTTAGTCCACCTGGCCTGGTTCCTCACTTTAGTGAGAGACCGGGTTCGATTCCCTTTGGGAATGAATTTTGGAGTTATAAGGTGGCTTGGAGAAAATCTAGGAGTGTTTGGGTGCTTGGTGAACTAACTACTATCAAACTAGCATTTACCAATAAAAAAAAACAATGTTATGTTTGAGAGTCTGAGTTTTCACTTTATGTGTAAATCCTGCTATTTAACATAGAAACATGATAAGAATATACAAGTTGCACGCTGGGGTCTGAATGAATTTGTGAATTTGCATGCCTATATGCTTGATTGCAAAGCTATCACTTAGTTCCATGTGAATGCCTTGATTCTTGTTAGGCATTTGCATTCAATTCATCTGTGAAAGCAAAACGGCTACAATCACGAGCTACTGAGAAGGAGCAGAAAAGGCTTCATGTCCCCACAATTGACCGCAATACAGGAGAACCTGCCCCCTTTGTTGTCGTAGTCCAAGGACCTCCGCAGGTTTGTGTTCATGAGTTTCTCTGTTCCTTGGCTATAATATATTCTATATTTCGTTCTATTTCTTCTAAGAATTAGAAGTTTTGGTTGTATTGTAGGTGGGAAAGTCTTTGCTGATTAAGAGTTTAGTAAAACATTACACAAAGCACAATCTACCTGAAGTTCGTGGTCCAATTACTATTGTATCAGGTTGAGTCTGCTTGCCATGTTTCCTTAACTAGACCCTTAGATTTTTCCTTAATATGTTGCCACTTGAGAAAACAAAAAGGAACTGGATAAAAGCACATGACTGAGATTGAGCCATTCTGTTTAAAGGTTTTTGGACTTCTATATGCTTGCTGAAACAATAATAATAAAAAAACATTTTACCTGATCAAAGTTAGAATTCAAGTGGGATTTCTGACTGAACCATTTTTTGGTTTTGAGTTGGGTTGGGATTAACGTGCTTTATGACGATTGATTTACGGTTTAGGCAAGCAAAGGCGACTGCAGTTTGTGGAGTGCCCAAATGATATCAATGGGATGATAGATTGTGCCAAATTTGCTGATTTAGCTTTACTACTCATTGATGGAAGCTATGGCTTTGAAATGGTGAGCCTCTATTATCATTTCCCTCTTTTACTATTTTTCACAGTGCCTTCTGTGAATGAAATTAAATGTTAATCCTTCAACTGTATTGGCTGTGTAACACACTTAAATATCTGCAATATGGATTGGAACTGATTAATTATGGAGTTATAAAAATTGTGGAATTTTAAGAGAATGCTGATTATTTGTGACCTGTGATTCTTGTCTCCATGTCAATGATATTTTGAACTACGAAATAAAGCTAGCTGTTCCAATGAAGTGTTAATCAAGATTTTCATGGGCTAATACTCACTGCAGTAGATTCCTTTTGGGAAAATATATAAAATTCATAGGATCAAGCTAATGATAGGTACTCCTAAAGTGTTCCAAATTATCTGTATATTTTACATTAACATTTTCATGTCGTTGGTCTATTGTGATTGCAGGAAACTTTTGAATTCCTTAACATACTACAAAATCATGGATTTCCTAGAGTAATGGGTGTCCTTACACATCTGGACAAGTTCAAGGATGTGAAGAAACTTAGGAAAACAAAACAACGACTCAAGCACCGGTTTTGGACTGAGATATATGATGGTGCAAAGTTATTTTATTTGTCTGGGCTTATTCATGGAAAGTAAGTGGATAGCTATTTAGTAGGTTCATAGTTCATGGTCAGTGATTGGCGTCTCACATAGCTTTGAATTGGCTTGCTCATGAACAGGTATACAAAACGTGAAGTACATAATCTAGCAAGGTTTATTTCTGTCATGAAATTCCCCCTTGTCATGGAGAGTTTCTCATCCTTATATCTTAGCGGATCGTTTTGAAGATGTCACACCCCCAGAGAAGGTTCACATGAATAGTAAATGCGACAGAAATGTTACCTTGTATGGATATTTGCGCGGCTGTAACTTGAAGAAGGGAACAAAGGTACTAGTCTGAATAAATTTTTCCTTATTGATACTTTAAGTTGTTTCTGTCTCTGCAGCTAAACTCAAATATGTAGAACCGCATGGGGTATTTTGGTCTCTAAGTGATATTGTGTTTCATAGCTGTCTTACTCCATGCAATAATTTTTAATGCTAGTAAACATGTCTTCACAATAATTTATGCAATTGGTTTTGGTCCCAGCAAGAAATATTAAAGACAACATTTTCTTTTTTTGTTCAGTATGATGGTGGTCAAGTAGCTCTTTTCCTATTTATGCCCATCACGGAGTTAAATAGACACTTCTTGCTAATTTGTATATTATATAGTCTAGTGAAAATATTTAACCTTCAAATTGATATATGTCTTCTTCTGATATTGGGTACTATTTTTCTAGCTCTTATCTTGTATTCAAAGCTACGAGTCTCCAGTTTTTGTAAATTCTTAGTGATTTTGATTCAAGATTCTATCTCTTACTGTATTTATATTTTTACTAATTATAACATAAAACAGGCACACATTGCTGGGGTGGGTGATTATCACTTGTCTGGAATTACGGCACTAGCTGATCCTTGTCCTCTACCCACAGCTGCCAAAAAGAAGGGTCTGCGTGATAAGGAAAAGCTATTTTATGCACCTATGTCTGGTCTGGGATCTACTTTATGACAAAGATGCTGTCTATATAAATATAAATGATCACTTTGTGCAGTTCTCTAAAGATGATGGAGCTAATGCAGAAGGGATACAAAAAGGTCATACTCTTATTTGATAAAGAAACCTTTTGTTAACACTGGCATGGCTGAAGATTCTGAATCATTATATTTCTTCCTTTGTCCTTTTATATATATATATATATATATGCTCTGTCCCAAATTAGTTGTTCCTATCCTTTTGTATAATATTTCTGAATTCTTACTGTCTTTGTCACCAATTCCCATGTGTTCCCTTTAATGGCGTAATGGACATCGGTAAATGATTAGAATACTACTCCCTCTGTCACTTTTTGATTGCTCAAGCCAAATGACACGAGTTTTAATAAGAGAGTTGTTTATTAATATTAAAAGGTGTAAAGTTGAGGGTAAATTGGTCATTTCTACTTCATTGGAGGGAGGTTACTTTAGTTTGAGAGAGAAGAGTGGGTGATTGAGTGGCAGGTGTAAATAAGAGATGTTTGTAAGGATTTAGTTTGAGAGGGTGGAATTACTTTTTTGCCATTTTGGGTATGAGAACAAAAAAACATTCATTTTTGGTGTTTTGAGCAATCTAAAACGAGACGGAGGGAGTAATTCTTAGTTTCTTACCGTCTTGTTCTTTTCCTCTAAACTGTGCACTTTTTTTTTGGCAGGAAAACAACGTGATGTTGGTGTCGACTTGGTTAAATCGTTACAGAACACAAAATATTCTGTTGATGAGAAGTTGGAGAAAAGTTTCATCTCACTTTTTGGGAAAAAACCTAATACATCATCCAATGCTCCAACTGGTCCTCTTGATGGTCAAGAAGTGGTTAATCGGGAAGAACCTTTGGAGCCAGTAGAGCAATATCCATCTGATATACAGGATGATGATGAATTAGATGAAGATAGTGATACTGAGGATGAGGATGATACAGAATCCTCCGAGGGGGAGAGAATTTCTAATAAACAGTCATCTTCAAAATCTATGGATGATAGCTCTGATGAGGAAGCCTTCAATGCATCAGAGCAACATCCTGCTACCCAAAGCAACTTTAAGGAACAGATTGATTTCCATGAGGGAAGGGTGAGAAGAAAAGCTGTTTTTGGAAATGAAATGGATGTCAATAATCTCAAGGTAATTCTTTTGCAAGTATACATGTTTAGGTAAACACACACACATCTGTTTTTATTCCGTGTTGCTTGTATTATCAATGAGAATGGCTGATGTGCATGCTTAGGAGGTGGCATTTAATTAAATCTAATTCAACATGGTCATTTTATAGATTGCTGTAGATGTTGAAACTATCTTTTAGGTTTTCTTTGTTTTGTAGACCTGCCTGATAAATAACAGTTATGTATTCATGGTTTGCACCAGTTAAGTATTTTGATAGCATGGGTTTGGTTCTTAATGCAAATTAATTTTTTGAAATTTTGCTATGAATATGGTCTTAATATGCTTTTTCTGTTACTGTTGTTTCTTCATGATGATTTTCTTTCTTGGTGCTATTTTTTCTAATAACTTTCCTGTACGCTAATGTAAAGAATAGGTTTTGATTTGTGAGCTACACGATAACTTTATTGGTTGAATGCAGGATTCTGGTGAAGATGATGATTCAGACTCAAGCAATAACGATGAGGGAGAAAATGATGATGATGAAGATGTGCCTTCACATTCTGACTTTTCAGTGGATGAAGAAGATAATGGTATTTCATTTTATGATTTGAATCCATGACTATGCATATCTGATTTGAGAGCTTGGCCTATCCTTTCTTTTTCCATACCCTATTTATTCTCTCTTCTTTCAATAAGACCCATTTTTTGGAAGTTTGATTTTTATATTCTGCATTGTTTGATGGTTGCTCTCGCAGAAAATGAGATGGGTAATGCGTCTAAATGGAAGGAATCTTTGTCTGAACGAACTGCCTCTAGGCAGAAAGTTAATCTTATGCAACTTGTATATGGGAAGCCTGGGTCAGAATCTCTATATGAGACAAAAGATACCAGTAACGAGGAAAGTGAAGATGATGAGTTCTTTAAACCTAAAGGGGAAGGGAAAAAGGTATGCCCTTAAATTCTGTTCTATTCTCTCTTCAAATTGACCATAAACAACAATCTGAATCTTGGCATGTTATATATCAATACGGTGAAATAATTATAATGTTGGTTATTAGCTTCCTAAGTGCTCTATATTTGATTATATGCAGCACTTGAAGAAAGGAATTAATGAGAATGATGTGGACACTGATGACTGTTCCAAATTCATAACTAATGCACGTCTCAAGGACTGGAAGAGTGAAGATTTGATTGCAAGCATTCGTGATCGCTTTGTCACTGGAGACTGGTCAAAGGCATCCTTGAGAAATCAACTGTCTGGAGGCACTATTGGTGATGATAATGATGGAGATGATGATGCAATATTTGGTGAATTTGAAGACTTGGAAACAGGTCAGAAGCATGAGGGTAATCATGCAGATGATATTAAAGATTCCAGCAAGGATGATGCCATGGCTGCTGAGGAGAGGAGGCTGAAAAAGCTGGCTCTACGTGCAAAGTTTGATGCTCAATATCCTTTTCTCAGAACCTTCTATACTTTTCATTTATCGTCTTTTGAGATTGGGCTTCCAATTCTCTGGGTGGGGGTGGTGCTGCAAAACCAAGAGATAGATTGCTTGCATGCTCAAATTGCATCTTATTAGAAGTGAATTTACACAGCTCGGCTTCATGTGTTTCTTTTTAACTTACATGACTCGATGACTCGATTCTTTGAAGTCTGTAACGAGGCGAGTGCCTGGTCTAGAATGACTTTGGATTGTCATAACTGTGGTAATATAGTAGATGCCATCGAGCTAACTTTTATCATGTTGATATAATTTGAAAATTTGTGACCTTAATTCTAGTTCACATTCAATGGCTCAGAGATGCCTGATGAAGATGAAGTTGATGACACCAAGATTAGTGGTGATCAAAGTAGTGGAAGTGGATACTTCAATAAGGTAATCTCTCTGGTACATATCTTTATGTGCCATGTGAAAGCCTGAAAAGGCACTTATATTTCTCTCTTCCTGTAGTTAAAGGAGGAAATTGAACTGAAGCAAATGAACATTGCTGAACTGAATGAACTCGATGAAGTTACCCGCATTGAGATAGAAGGTTACAGAACTGGGACTTATGTTAGAATTGAAGTTCGTGATGTGCCCTACGAAATGGTTGAAAATTTTAACCCTTGTCATCCTATTCTCGTTGGTGGACTGGCGCTGGGGAGGAAAATGTTGGATATATGCAGGTTAGGAACTGTGCTGAGAGTTATGTTTTTTTTTTTCCCAATATCTATATGAAGTGCAATGACCCCTTTGGCTGCTTCCCTTCAATTTTGTTTTTTACGAGAATTACTGATATTTTTATATCTGAAGGCCACGACTGAAGCGGCATAGATGGCACAAGAAAGTTCTGAAAACTAGAGACCCGATAATTGTTTCTATTGGATGGAGACGTTATCAAACTGTACCCATATATGCCATCGAGGACCTTAATGGGCGCCATCGCATGCTAAAGTACACTCCAGAGCATATGCATTGTCTTGCAATGTTTTGGGGCCCACTTGCTCCCCCTCATACTGGGGTGGTTGCTGTTCAGAACTTATCAAATAATCAGGTAACTATTTTATTTTACTGCCAAGGATGATAGTGTTAGAGGGGTGGGGCCAATGGTCTATGTTAATGTTGCCACATTGAAGCATTCAGGGAAATGACCTTCACATCTGCTTAATCTTAAGACAGGCAAATGCATAATTCTCACATTGTAGTTTTCATGTTATATTTCAAGAAACTGAAATGAACTATCATGCTTTGTCGACTTGCGTGGTTTGTGTTGCCAAATTACAGTTTCAGAGTTCATGACTTCAATTGGTCACACATCAAAAATGAGAAACATCCGGATAAGAATTCTTTTGCACATATTCAGGTTCTTGTTATTTTCAAGAACACTGACGAAAGTTGTAAAAGGCTGCATGTATGCATATATATTTTTACTCAGTAAGTTGTATTATCACATTGCCTGGATTTGTTTGTCTGGGATAACTCTTTTAGCTTGGTCCATCTTGCCACCTTATTTTGGTATACAATAAATTCTTGAGGATTGCATATTGGATGGTATTATGAAATTCTGGTACCATATCACCTGACCTTGCTATTGTCTAATTGACCTCTTTTAAATTATATGCGACAGACTTGTGTATATCCATTACAACATGGGAACTAAAACCAACCTCCTCGCCCCTAACATGCATTGAAGAAGCATGAGTTGCCTCTTGCTTGCATAAGCCATTTACAAGTCCTTACTTGGATATATTCCACATCTTTTGTACGATGTTATTCTTACTTGCAATTTCCCTCCCCATTTACTTTTGTTTTCAGACAACATTTAGGATTACTGCTACTGCTACAGTCCTGGAATTCAACCATGCTGCAAGGATCGTGAAGAAGATCAAGCTAGTTGGTTATGCCTGCAAAATCTTCAAGAAGACTGCTTTCATTGAGGACATGTTTACTACAGATCTTGAAGTAGCTAGGTTCGAAGGTGCAGCTATACGAACTGTTAGTGGAATCCGTGGGCAAGTGAAGAAGGTATTTTTCATAGAGTAATTATGATATTGTTGTGATTTAATCTTTATAAAGGTGTCACTTTGTTTCTTCACTTTAATTTGTATCATTTGCTTAAGTTACTAAGCCAGTTATGGATGTGTAAGTTCTGATTATGGTGGGAACTAGATGTGACTTGAATTGATGATTAAAACAGCACATAATGCAAAAAGGAAACAAGAAGCTATAGGAATAGGAAAATGGTTGCCATGTTCTGTTAACTCTATTCTTAGCAATTCCACTCATTTGAGTGTTATTTGTTTTTAGGCTGCAAAGGAAGAGATTGGTAACAAGTCGAAGAAGAAGGGTGGATATGCAAAAGAAGGCATTGCTAGATGCACTTTTGAGGATAAAATAAAGAAGGGGGATATCGCTTTTCTTGCGTGCTTGGACTCAGGTTGAAGTTCCTAACTTCTACAATCCTTTGACGACAGCCTTGCAGCCACGTGATAAGACTTGGGAGGGAATGAAAACGGTTTCTGAGCTAAGGAGGGAACAAAACCTCCCAGTGCCAGTCAACAAGGATTCACTTTACAAGGTGACAACATCAGCTTACATAAGTCCCCACAACCCTTACTCCCTGAGAAATAAATAATACCGAATTTATGCAACAAATTGTATTTCAAGTTTGTGTATCTTGTTTCTTATTTTACTTGTATAAAGTCTCATTTTGTCTTGATTACAGCCTATTGAAAGGAAGCTGAGGAAGTTCAATCCATTGGTAATACCAAAGTCACTACAGGCAGCTCTACCATTTGCATCAAAACCCAAGGACATACCTGCTCGAAGACGTAAATTGCTGGAGAATAGGAGAGCTGTAGTCATGGAACCTCATGAGAAAAAGTCCACGCTCTTGTTCAGCAACTTCAACTTATTAAAAATGAAAAGGTAATAAAATTTGTAAAAGAGTTTCTCATGGTTAGATGCTTAGTTTGTAGATTTGATTAGTCTTTCATGTTGCTCTCTCGGTATCAAGGAATTCTTCATGTAAATGTTACTGCTCATGGATACATGAGTAGTTGAATTTGGGAAGACCTGGAAAACGTTTAAATTAAGTGTAGCTTTCTTGCTTAGGCTCCAATTCTGACTCTTGGCTTTTCGTTCTGTTGGAATGGGGTTTGTGTTGTGTAGATGAAAACGGAAAGTGAAGGAAGACGCAAAGAGGAAGGCACAAGAAGTGGAGCGTGCAAAGGAAGAGGAAATATCTAAAAAGAGACAGCGAGAGGAAAGGCGGGAAAGATACCGCGAAGAGGACAAACTAAAGAAGAAAATGCGGAGAAATGCATAATCATGATGTTGTAAGTGCTTGCTGCATTATACATATGATTTGTTGTTAAATATCTCATTGATCCAATGGAGTATCCTCGGTTAGGAAAAACTGCCGTTCTTACAACAACCACTACCTGAGAATTACATATTTACACCATGTCTAAATATGTCATTTGATGGCCTAAATTTTGTACGTAAATGAGAGAAATGATTTGATGAACATGCTCAATGAACATGCTCATTTAGTTATGATAACTTGATGTGAAATTATTAGTTTTGTTTCATTATATTTTCACTCTTTTTAATCTCAGTTAGCAAGCTGGGTTGTTGTTTCTGGAAGATGGGATTTTTTTATTCCTTTAAATTTGCTTCTCATTGCTGTTAAAATGTCACATTTTTGAAATGCCATATTTAGTTATATACAAATATATATTTTATAATAATAAATTTTGTATAAAACAGTCTCATATATCGATTTGTATTTATGAGTAAAATGAAGCAATGAATTGGATTTTTTTTTTTTTTTTTGGATTGCATAATTGAATTTGATTCTCCATCATGGTAAAATATTGACGATACTCTATAATCAATCAAGTGCAGTCATGTATGTGCTGTTATCTTATCCAAAACTAACCTCCATTCGATTGCAGTTAGTTCCGTGTATTGTTTCTTAATCCCACATAATTTCCTTTTTATTTTATTTCGATAGGTCTCATTTCAATTAGGTTTAGTAGGCTAAATTATTAATTTTATACTTTCCACTGTTTATCAAATCTAGCCATTTTTTAAAATCAAAATAATTGCCATACTTTCGACTTGAAATTAAATATAGTACTATATAACATACTCCTTCGTCCCAAGAAGTTATGTACATTTCTTGGGGACACGTAAACCAAGAAAATTTGATTTTGTTGATTTTTTTTAGAATAAAGGGGAAGAAAGAGAATAAAGTATAAGAGTATTTTGGGTGATTTAATGAGATAAAGTAGGAGAAAGAATAAAGTAGAATAAAAATAAGAGTAATAATTTTGAAATTTAAATTATATTGTGAGAATATTAATATTATGTGATGTATTTTTATAGGAGCCCGCATAATTTATTGGTATAGACTATGGATAGTATGTTTAAGATTCCGACTAAAGTCGTCCTATGTGGACTGTCGGATTTCTATGCTGTTGTCTGATGTGACATAAGAAAACTGACAAGTGTTCAACTTTAGCTTATATTTTTTATTTTTAATAAAAGAAATATAATCAAATAAGTTAAAATATTTCTTATTTAACCCAAAAAGTTATCTTATCTATTAGAGTAGTCAAATCACAAAATAAATTTAAATTATTTTTTGTCCCATATAATATCATCATTGCTATTAAATATATGGTTAGCCCAAATTGACCATTAACTATTCATTTTAATGGGATATCGTATTCGATTCTTTGAAAATAAATTATGAAGTTATAAGGTGCTTTGAAGAAATTTAAGAGTGTTTGAACGCTTGATAAACTAACTACGAATATCACTCTTCACTTATTACGATTGATACTCTTTAGTAAAATGGATCAAGTTTCACCATAAAATTTGTTCATTTGAGACTTTGTCATTGTCTAATATATTGTAAAAGTATGAAAGAAACTCTAAATATACAGTTATAACTAAGGGTTATTTAATATAATAATATATAAAAAATACTGCCCTATACGATATATATTGTATTGAAAATTTTAATACTTCCTTCCGTTATCATTCATATAAAACAACTTTTTATGGCGTATTCTTATAAAATAACTCTCATACAAAAATCGTTGAAAAAAATCAACTGCAAATGTGTTTGAGATGGAGGAGTATATATAATTGCATACTGATATATATTATTGCAAATTTTAATATATAAAATTGCATACTGATACAGTACGCATACCAAAATTTTGGTATTTCAAAATTTGGTATATGAAAAACACTTATGTAGTAAATGGTAAACAAGTTTTTAATGATAACAACAACAAACGAACAATTGTGTCTCAATGCAAGAACGAACTACAGACCTTCAATTTACAAGTTTGACGCTCTACCACTGAGCTATAGGGGTATTATTATATAATTATTATCATATATGTGCATATAAATATTATCATCATAAAACAACAAGTGACAGTTAATATATTAAAAGTCGACACATAATAATGTATATAAAAATCGACATATATAAAAAGAAAAAATACTCCCAATTGTCATATAGGTGATTATTACTCAATTAATTCAAATCTGCACTTAAAATGTTGGCAGATTGTAATCTGGAGTAGTATGTTTCTTAGTAGGGAAGAGTCGTAACGTAAGCCAGAGAGCAAAAGAAGATTCTCCCAATTTCTCAATTTTATACTCTTTTAACTTTCTCAAGGGATTACCACTCAATTTATTCAAACCTCAAAACAAAAGATTGACAAATTGTATTATATATGCTTCTTTGGTAGGGAAAAGCTTGGGGCCAGAGAGAAAATGAAGATTCTTCCAATTTCTCAATTTTATTCTATATTTTTTTGACGGGTCAATTTTATGCTATTTAACTTTCTTGGAAAATTGCAAAATATACCCAAGAGTACCAAGATTTGCCCATCATTTTAAATTGTAGCAATTTGTATATTCCAATTATCAATTTTTCATAATTGTGCTTAATTTCGCCAGAAAACATAAAAAAGTGCACGTCACACCGCCGGCAATATGTCACCACCACCACCCCAAACAACAAAAGTGAAGAAGAAATGAAAAATTCATAAACTCCTAGAAAAATAATAAACAATGAATTTTATACCTTTAAAAGAAAAAGAAAATCAATGCACTATAATAACAATTAATCACGATTAAGATTAAGAGTGTATTTGCAAACTTCTAGTGGAAGTGGGCAGAAGCACTTATTTTTTAAGCTGCTCCTTTAGAGCTTTTACTTTTAGAAATATGTTTAAACATTTATTCTAGTTTTTGCAAACACCCTAAACAAATATACGTGCTTGAGGAGATGACAAATTGGTATATAACATGTACTATGGATCATCGGGAATTGGTCGCACGAAAGACGATGGAAAATGAGATCGCAAATTTTCAATGAACAATAACGTTTCCAGAAAATCTTAAAATTGACATGCGTTAAATGTATTTAAATTATTTAAATTTGATTCATAACCGATTAAATTATATTTCATCTTAACTAATCCAAATTTTAATATTTAATAATTATTTAAATAAACTTAATAATAATAAGTTTTCGACTCGTTCAAATTCAAATGCAATTTTTGTTATTATATGACATTTCAAATAAACTGAAAAAGTTATTTGTTAGCGTTAATTCAATAGTAGGCAGAGAAAGAAATAATAGTAACCCATGTTCGATTCCTTTTGAAAATAAATTATGACCTTATAACTTATAAGGTGGCTTGGAGAAATATATGAATATTTGGATGCTTAGTAAACTAACTAATAACAACTAACATTTCTTGATAAAAAAGAGTAACATTAGGGTAAGAAACAAGCTCAATTTTAAATGATAAAAAAAAAAATAACATGGAAGCCCTAGCAAGAAACAATCTCAATTTAAGAGAGCAGATCTAATTGAGGTTGATTTGATTAAATTAACAGTTTTATGTTGTCTCTTTAATTAATTGTTTATATAAGTTTATGGATTGATAAATGTATACAACATAATGAGAGTTTAGTGTACATGAAGAGATGTATGAACTCTCGTGCTAATTGATTGAATGAGTTGATTTTGATCTAGCTCAACGAGAACTGATTAGAATCATTAAAACACCTTTTATTTAAGTAATTTTGGTGGAAGCTTTAAAATTGTGAGTGATATAAAAAATGAGTTACTTAAGTCATGAGTTGGTTATGATCTAGCTCAACTAGAACTGTTCAGTATCATTAGAATCCCATTAATTTAAGTGATTTTGAGTATTTGAGTATTTTATTTTGCACAATTAATTGTTGCTAGGTTTTTTATCCCTCTCGTTAAAATTACATGACAACACCCAATATTAGAGTATTTTATTTTGCACAATTGATTGCTAGGTTTTTTTTTATCCCTCTCATTATAATTAATTACATGACAACACCCAATATTAGAGGGGCTTTGTTATTTAATTGTCATATACACATACGTAAATATTAATTTTGTAATGAGATGACACGTATTAATCGATTCATTAAATATCAACGCGTATAAGTGAATATCAAAATGGTTTATATATCTTCATTTGCAATATTACTATTAAACTAATATTTTTCAATGTAACAATTAATATTGTTAAAAATATTTGTGTACTTTGATTATCTCTTATTAGTCTATGGGGTTATTACTAATTAATTCAAACTTCTAATGAAAAGGTTGGAAAATTTTAATATATTATGTAGGCCAGATAGCAAAAGAAGATTCTCCCAATTTATCAATTATATACTCTTTAACTTCTTACCAAACATTAAATAGTGCTTTGTTTATCTCACACAGTTTCCTTTCTTCGATCCTTCCATTGGTTTTAGTGACCAACCAAACGATTCTTTCCTTTTTTATATTATCATGATTAATGAAGCTTCTTTTATCTTGATTCAATAAACGCAACACATTAGTAATTTATATAAAGTTGAGTCCACTCAAACAAGGAAAATAATAATAAAACTGTTATTTGTTAAAAGAAATTAAATTATTTAAAATTTGACTAGTGTACCATGAAATTAAATTTAATCATAATCAATGCAATTTTTAATAAATAATTAAAGAATAATAATAAGTTTAACGCGATCAAATTCAAAAATGCAATTTTTAGATGACGTTGTAAATAAACTTAAAACAGGTATTTGTTGGTGTTGATTCGACTTGATCTTCAGTAGAAGTAGAAAGAGACATGCATGAAAGTAACATCAACCGATTATAGATGGGACAGTGAACAAATTAACACACAGAAAAACAGCAAAACGTTGGACTATTAAATTTGGAAATAAATTTATTAATAACAAGTTCCTATTTGTATAAGAGTTGAAGACATACAAGCTGAATGAGAGAGAGAGAAGCAGAATTTAAGAGGGGGAAGAAATCAGAAGAAGAAACAAGCTGAATTTAAGAGAGAGAGAGAGAGAGAGAGAGAGAGAGAGAGAGAGAGAGAGTCAGAATTTAAGAGAGGGAAGAAATCAGAAGAAGAAACAAACATGTGAATTAAATACACCAGACGCAAACTAACAGAGTGTATCATAAATCAGATCTTCCAAATGAGAAAAATCAATTATTTCAACTTTTTTTTTCTTGCTATAATCACATATATATAAACGAGAGATCATTAACATTAAAAAAGAAAAAAAGAAGAAAAATCTAGCTCCGGCACTGTGTGGCGGCGGTACATGATCGCGTGTACGGATTAGCTTCGGCGCCAGGTCGGCAGTTGTAGTACGACGCGCCGCGCCGGGAACAGGGTACGCTGTTCGCCTGAAGCGCACCGTAGCTGATGTACTTGGTGGTGGCTAAAATGCGCCGATTGATTTCTGTATCCATTTCGAACTCACCTGTACCGTCGGCCATGCATTCCGCGATTGATCCTTGGCAAGTCGCCGGACGATTAGTCGGAATCCAGGCGAAATCACCACCTGCTTCGGCGGTGCTGATGACGACTGTGGAAACTGCTACGGCGGCGATGAGGAAGCGGAGGAGGTGAGGTTTCGCCATTTGTTTGAGTGGTTTTTGTTTTGTTTTGTTTAGTGGAGGAGAAAGGAAACAGAGCGGGTGGCAGGCCGTTTTAAGGACTTGGGAGGATTATAAATTTGCTTCTAATATTCTCCAAATTCACCAAACTGCCATTCCACCCATTTTATATGTGAAACCTTATACGCAGAAGATCAATTAATTAATATTTCATAAATGAATATAACTAATGTCAACTAAGCTTCACCATAAAACTATCCAAACATTTAACACCTCGTTTGGATTATTTAAAAATATAGTTCGCAACCTTTAATTATCAAAATCAATATCCTTTGGATTAATATTCTTCATTATCTCGATTAATATCATTTAGTTATAAGTATAATATTCTTTAATTATTAGGATTAATATCTTTAGTAATCAGGACTATAATACTCTCCACTTGTCCCGCTCAATACCCTTTGGGGTCGCTTTTGGTTTCTTTTATTAGGGGTGTATTGATCCCTAATACACCTTTATCACTTGTTTGGTTGCAAGTATTATAACTAGTATTAATTTATTAAGAATAGACTCAAATAATACCTTATAAATAAAAATTATAGATTCCACATTTTGATGAAAGTGATAGGGTTTGTAATACTTATATTTCTCCAACATCTATTTAATTTTAAAATACCAAAACACCCTTCACTTTCATCAATAATGTGTTTATTATTATTTTTATTTATAAGGACAAATTAGTCTAAAATAAATTAATACTAGTTATAATACTTGCAACCAAACATAATATTGATAGCTAATAACTAATTATTTAACTCAAGTTTTGAAACCAAACAAAATATTGATAATTATTAGGATTAATATCTTTTAATATAGGTATTATTGCACTTATCCAACAGCCAATACGAGCCCTTTAGAAATATATATAGGTCATATCCTTTAGTTATCACAACTAATATTCTTTAGTAACTAGGACTAATACTTTTCAATTATCCCGACTAATGCTCTTTAATAATATATATCATACCCTCAAGTTATCATAATCAATACTCTTTGGTTATCACGACCAATACTCTTTAGTTATTACGACTAATATTCAATGATGAATTCACTTGTTCTAGGGATGAACCTAAAACTTTTTAGAAAAGAAAGGACTGATAAAGCACGCAATGGAGGTATATACAACCGCAATGTTCAGAGATTTTGAAAAAGAGTTCATTAGATATGACGGTGGAAGGATGACGGTGGAAGATGGTAGTGGCGGTGAAAAGGTGAAACGATGGAAGAATTTTTGCGAGAGAATCGAAGTGAGAGAAACACAATGGAGAGAATCGCAAAGATGGAAGAGGCGAGAAGAGGAAGAGCGGCGGTGGAAATACGGCGACAAAATGATAATGGCGACCGCAAAGATAAAATGAAGGAAAATAAATTTACTATGTTGGTGAGAAACGCATAGTGAATGTGAATATTAATAGGTAAAATATATATTTGATCTGTTTTGAGATCTACGAATCCAATTTCATAAATTTTCTTGTGTGAACCAAAATTCAAACTAGACTTTGCCTCTATAAATTATATAACTTTATAAACTAACCATTGATAATGAAATTTTTTAATTGTACATGCCGTGCCAAATAAAATCAAATGAATAAATTACTAAAATTACTATTCTTCGATGAATTAATTGATAGTATTCAAACATTTGACGATTTGTAGTAAGCCTTTACCACCCAAGTCTACACTGTATTTGTTTATACATTTTTTTTTGTCAAGAAAAGAAAATTTTTATTAAAACCAATAGAAGAAATTTTTTTAAATTCCAACCCACCGTGATTGTTCATACTCTTCAAGCGTTTATTTTCACCCAAGGGTTCTTACTCCACTCGTAAAAGAAGATTATTTTTGTACATTTGTAAAACAAAAATATTTAAATTTATATGTGTTTATACTGTATTAATTACCATCCGGCCCATAACTCGTTAATTTTGATTAACAAATTGTTTGTTTGCACTTAAATAATTTCATAAGACTGCTTTATTTAATTATTTAATAAAACGAGGCTCTAATTAATTAATATTATTTTAAAAAAAATGTAAGGCGAACTAACACAAAACAGCCATTTTTGCGCCTAATTCTTGGTACTCCCTCCGTCCGGAAAGATTTCATATGTAGGTGGGCACACACTTTAAGAAAAAAATAATGATTGAAGTTTTGGGGATAAATTTGTAAACTTTTATGTATAAAGTAAAAAAATTATTGGGATATGTGTATGTGAGAGTAAAAGTAATGACATTTGTGTAAATTAGTGAAAATTGTAAAGATGGAGTTTATAAAAGGTTTTCCATTTTAAGGGTGTAAAACTTATATTGGGACGGACGAAAAAGAAAGTGTGAAATCTTTTATGGGACGGGGAAGTATATTTTTTCTATTCTGTTAAATTACGTACCAACATAAACCAGCTAAATATATAACAAATATGATTTATTTTGGCTCATAAATATGATTTATTTTCTCGATATAGCATGCTATATAGAATTTATCTAGTAGAATTATTTCCTTGTATAATTTATGAATTATTATACAAGAATAAAATTTATACAATATGCATCCTCAAATAATAATTGCGAATATTCTTCAATTAAAAATACGCTGCGTGGACTAGGGCTACTATATTAGGAACCCGATTTTTTTAAATATATCACAAGCAAATAAAAAGCTGTTAGCCTGTTAAAGATTGTCCAAGTGATGAGAGAATTAAAAATATCTTTTTCAACTAATTGACTTTAACATTTCATTAAAATTTAAATAGAACTGAAAATCTATCTACTATTTGTTGTTCGGAATTTAATTTTTTTATGTTATTTGAGTTGGTATTGTGTAAATATGTTTTACCGCAAATTTCATATATAATAATATCCTTTAGTGAAATAAATAATCATCTTTAATAAAATAACTGATATCAATTACAACAAATACTTTTTAGTAAAACTCTTTTTTTTTTTTTTAGTAAAACTTTTTAATACGCTGTATCTTATTTTTATACGAATAGTCATTGATTGTAAAAATAAAAAATAAAGCACTGACAACTTCTAGCCTTTTATTTTTTCTCATGTTTTCTCTAATATAATATATTAGTACAAGTCGTGCTAGCTGTTTATGATCTTTAATTATTGTAAAGAATAGACCTAACCAAAAGTAATTAGACTTAACAATAAGACAAAGATGATGAGTCGATGACAAGAAAATAAAGGATTCTCTATCTAATTGTCAGCAATATATGTTGGATATGAGGGTGATTAATATTTTTATTAATAAATGAATACATAAACGATCACACAATAATAATTTATTAGAGAATCAATATTGATATATATATTTTTTTCAAATGTTACTTGTATCTTTGGTGTGTATACCTTTAGGCTGAATGTCTCTTCCTTTTACGGTAGAATGGGTCTATCTACCCAACTTGTGCATTTTAATTTGGAAACTAATTTTTGAAAAATATAAAAAATACGTTTATTAAATTAAGAAATTTACTTTTTCAAGAACCCTTTTCATACTACTTATTTCATTATATGAGTTATTTAATGAAAATCATCATATGATCACACAAGCAAAACATTAAACTAATTAACTATATATAGCATGCATTAACTATAGGGTCAATTCCAGTTTGATATGTGTATTAATTACATTTTACAATTTACAATTTGTATTATATTAATAATTTATAATTCGTAATATATAAAATTAACAGATTGATACTTTAACTCAAATTTTGTTCTTTTTCCGGCCAAGTTTGGGATCGATTCTTTGTTAAAAATAAAAAATTTAGTGAAAAAACAGTTAACTTAAAAATAAATATAACCTTGGCTAAATATAATTTGGCAGGAAAAAATAAAATAAAATTTGAGTTGAGGTAACAACTGACAATTTTATATAGTACGGATTACAATTTATTACAAAGTATAATACATATTGCAAATTATAAATTGCAATTAATCATTAATTATATGCAAATAATAGATATCTTGAGTACTAGGTGCACCATGAGTCTCAAATATTATTTTTAATGTGATTGGTTATTTTTCTGGAAAAATACAAGTTATTATTAATTTTTTTAATAAAAATAACTAATATTATTGAAAAATATACATAAATTGCGTAATAATACTATTGTGGTATACCAGACTTTGTCCAGAAGATGATCATAGCCCGTCCTTGTACCAATCTGAACATAATAACTCAAGTTCCAACAACTGCTTCATTCAATGATATCTTAAAATTCCCGTCAAAAAATGATATCTTAAATTCAATACATACTACCCCAGTGCATAATAAAAGAAAGTGTAAAAAATTGTAGGATAAATTTAATATTTGTTCGAATTTTTATTTGATTATCAACAAAAATGTTTAAAACTCCAAGAAACTTTAAACAATTTTTAATAATACACATTCAAGTTAATTAATTTTCTACTCATTTTTTTATCGGTAAATAGAATATTATCAACCCAAGAAAATATAAGGCATACCTAAAAATTACAAAGTTCATTTACGATGATGCTTTTAAATCCGATCAACGGTTTGATCTATGTAACAGGATCCGCACACAATAGCTGCCCAATTCTTCATATGCGTTGCGTTTCAATTGACCTAATATGACCCGGTCAAAAAGTATAATCGACGAACTAGTAACCCTATTAACCCAGTTTTTCTTAATATTTTTGTGTTTAAATATACATTTATTCTTTTAAAAAGAAGGGATGTATACTTTGTCTTATATTTTTATGCAATTTTTTGATATAGTATGAATTTTATGACATTTATATCAATATATATTATATACATATTCTTTTATAATATATATATATATATATATATATATATATATATATATATATATATATATAAATAAGCATATATTCAAGTCCTATTTTTTTTTTTTTTTATAACGCTTCAACATTAACTAGTTAAACTAATGATCCAGTTTATTATGAGATTTGATGAACATTCTGATTCAAAATCATTGATGGTATTCCCTCCCATAAAAGGGCACCACCAAACTCACATAATAATCCACCAATAATAATTTATATTTTAGAGTTTATTGGCTAACTATGATAAGTGAATGGGTTGAACACTTCAAAATGAGATGTATACTTTTGTACTTTGTCACATGAGAATATGGCCAACAACCATCAACTTAACAGTTGGATTGCCCTGATTTCAACTTTAAAAATGAATAAAATAATAAAAATAAAAACCTAACACGAAGATTAAGATAATAATAATAATAATATAATAAGTTGAGAATGATAGTGATTGGTGGTGTAAAATAATGTTTGAGCGGTTCAACCGCGTCTTCATTGTTGTCGAGAAGTAAATTGGATCCCTCAAAATGGATGGATAGGAGGCCTGAATCTTTCAATACCTAACCTAACTCATTCAAATTCAAACATACATATTATAACAAAACTTTACTTTCTCATGTGCCTCCACACATTTATTACCTTTCTTAATTTAAGTCATACCTTAAATTATCACGATTGTATTTGTTATGTAACGAATATTTCATAAAATACTCCACCTCGAAAGACAAGTCAATATTTTATAGGGGTATCCCGACCTATACATAAAGACAAGCACACTAAAGCTGCTCTCCAAGCTAGATTGCTCTCCGTGCCTAACTCTTTAAGCTCGCGGCTCGACTGACTAGGCAAGTTAGGCGACACATCAAACAACAAAGTATCGACACCTTTGAGAGACAAGACAATACCATTTAATGTAAAGTAAATCTTGTCGAGGATTTTATATCAACGATTGTAAATAAATCCTAAAATAAATGATTTATATTTATTATTTAGCTTTTTAGCTTTATTCTTTGGGAACTCTATAAATAGAGCCTCAACCCCTTGTAAGACACAACTCATTCTTGCCATCAAAATTATACACTTAAGGCTAGGGGTCCTCATGAGACTCCCAAAGCCATCTTCAAGGGAAGGACTTAGGGTTCTTCCCCCATTCTCGTGTTTTTCGTTTATTATTTGTTTTATCCATTAATCTAACCACATTCCACCATAAATCTCTTAGATTTAGAGCGGGTAACAATAATACTCTTTACTAATATATGTCATATCCTTCACTTATTACATTTGACACCCTTTAGTAAATTAATTAAGTTTTATCATAAAACATGTTCATAGTAGACTTTGTCTTTAATGAGTCACTCTTTTGTAAGCGGTTTCATAATATTGAACTAATACTTAGAATCATTCACTCGATACCATAATTATACCATAATCATTTTATAATATTATATCGTTAATAAGTGTAATGATATCACTAAATGGATGTTATGTGATTCTAATACTAAACTTTATTTTACTATGAAACTACTTCACACTAGATTTTGACATGTTTTATTGGTTGAGCTTACTACATACGACGTGCATCGTGCAATTTGTACTCTTATTATAAGGACCTAGCTCAACAATGTTAAAAAAATGGATTTATTATTTGATAGGCTAAAACAATAATAAACATATTTTAAAAATCTAAGGGTGAGGTGTGAAACTTGTATTTAATCAATTTCTCGTACCCACTAAACATGATTCATTAAAATTGACCCACAAAAATAATTTCATATTATAAAAGTGTTTCACCCTACATTTTGTATTTTTTTCCCCAGACTATGTCCCACCACAAACCGTCCAATTTAACCTTTAATCGGATTTTAATTATTATGCATATATTTATAAGATACTATTATAATCCGTCAAAAATAAGATACTATTATGAAAATATTATGTTTGTATTGTAAAATGCTTTTAACTGTTTCTTTTTAAGATTATAAAATCTATATGGATTTTCCTTGAGATTATAAACTCTATATGGATTTCCCTAATATATTGAAATTAGTAATGTACTCAAAACATATAGATATGCACGTAGAAGAGTTTTTATTTTTATGGCCAAGTATGGTATAAGAATTGAGGTCTATTGTTTTGTGCACTAAAAACAATCAATAATGTTCAAATAAGTACTTGCACAATGTAAAGATAAAATATGAAAAGGGGCCTGTACTACAAAATAAAGGGGAGAGGGGGTTGATGCAATCAGCAAGAGTGAAGATGAAAATATTACATGCTTATTTGATGCAAAATCCCTTGATTACAAATTTAACTTTTGGGAAGCATACAACACTTGTTATCATAATTACTTTACACATACGACATAGTATCAATCTGTGAAACAAATTCATCACACATATATTCAATAGTGGAACAGAAACTGAAAATTCTAAGCTCAATGAACTTTATTCCCACTCTTGAATATGCAGATTATTCTACGGAGCACATACTATCTTTCTATCTTGCTCAAGAAATCTTCCATTGGGGGCAATTCCTTCACAATTTCTTGCCAATCAGGCATTCCCTGAAAAAGCAAAAGAGTTCGTCCCGTAAGACGGACATTACGATTTTAACTTTTAGCAGCATCGAAGCTGACTTTTCTACAATTCAACAGTAAATGGAGACAACTGGGCCAAGTGAACACTAAAATACCCAATAGTTTGATTCAACACCGAAACTTGCTAGGTAATCTTCGGCGAAGACTTAAAATGTTTTGGATGATGATCACGTAGTTCGGTAAGGCTTTTAAGGATCAGGGCAATTTATGATATTGAGAATTTCTTTAGTTTTCACACTATGTTTAAGTGCTGCTTAAGATATGTTTAATCGATTCTGATAAACTAGATAGTTCGTATGATCCCTATAGTGGTTGCTATTATAAGAAAAAAATTTGATGACAAATGCAAAACAGGGGCAAGTAGGCAAGGAACAGATATCAATGTTGGTTGCTGATTAAACCATTTCACGGAATGAGTCCACACAAGGTAATATTTCTTCACCAAACCTTTCATAGAATTAGGTCATGACATTACTGATCAAACAATTTTCATCAATTTGGTTACCTAATATATAGAGAGCTTACGACTGATGATCAATACAGCTGCTTATGTCAATTTCGATTATCAAAATCAAGAAAATGTCACTAACCCGCCCTGATTTCCGAACCCGGCCATCTAGACGGAGAATTATGTACACATCTTCGCCAGGAGTTGTGCCTTCAGCCTTTTGTTCGTCCCTAATCCACCTGGGAGGAGGAAGCCAAATGCCATTTGTGGTTAGAAGCTTTAAATGGAGTGGAAATCATGCATAGAAAAAAGAATAAGATAAAAGGCATCAATACAACTCTAAAATTTCATTTCAGATTTAAGATACCAGATTAAAGGAGAACACACATCATAATTTCAAAGCATACTTCATGTATTTTAATCAAATAAGATAAAAATGAAGTTACAATTATTAAGAAAGAAAACGGAGAGTTTAGACTTTTAGTTCTGATAGTGCAGTGTTGTCATCCATGAAACTAAATTGACAGATATTTACAAAAATACAGTCGCAAGTACCAACCTTTCCCATTCAACAGGCGATACCACTTCTGCTCGGAATCGAATCTCTGCTTTAATTTTTGTTTTTGCAACTACTGATTGAGTTCGGCTATCAAATTCTTCCTACGAGAACAAGCAGAAAAGACCAATCAACAGATCCACATGGCAGTGTAATTTATTAAACCAACATGCAAACCACCATTCAATATTTATGATAACTTAACAGATCTGTCTGTCATAGTTGCAGTACAACAGCATCAACATAATTTTAGTTTTGGAGGATTTACTGCATTCGAGAGAAAAGATTTAGGCCGCGTGTGCGTCTTACCCCTAAAGATGGAAGAGATGCAGCTTTTTAGAAAGACCAAAGCCTTTCTTTTCTGCTTTTGGTTCTCTGCCTTCAGCCCATACAACAGGAACCAGAATAACTCCTCTTCTCACCAGCTCTGTTCGGAACCTCTCTGCTTTCCGCATGGCTGTTGCAACCGCATCTTTATTCCCAGCCAAAATAACCTACATTCAATAACAGCTGTAATATCATCTCAAGGGACATAAGAAAATGGATAGACATAAGGGGTTTCCAAACTTCAATAGCTGCAGGAAGACAGAAACATTAGCACATAGGAAAAGGGAAACACTGATTGTTGCAAGGAGAAAGAGCAAACTTTCAACATAGGAGTTATAATTAAAAAAAAAAAAAAAAAAAGTGGAGTAGCAGTATTACAGCAAGCAGTGAAACACTTTAGTTCTTGACTGATCAAAAGGTTGCAATACACAGCTACAATGATGTGCCAAAATAAGTTACCAGTGGACTTTTCTTCTCATTTAAAACTTATTACTCCCTAATACCTGAGAAATGCGATAGTGCAAAGTACAAGAGAAGAAGGTTCACTAACAGGCCTTGCTGTGTCCCGCAGCTGCACAAGTTCGACAATCCTGTTAGTTGAAAGGCGCAGAGGAAGTCTTGATAGAGTTTCATTTCTTGTAATTTGTGCAATTTGTTCCTCCTCTTTCTTGTTTTCCCAGAAAAATAAAGCCACAAAAACAATAATACCTGCACCATGCTGAGTCAATAACTTAATTAATTTCTGTAACATTTGGTTTGCTACTAATGCACAAACAATTACCTCATCTCCTAACCCGTATGTTTAAAAGAAAAAACAAAAGTTGAATTTGAATATGAAGGTTTTCATATTTACCTCCAATATTTATTCCTGCATTTTGTAATGTCCCCAATAGATCGGGAGCATCATCACCCCCTTTGACTGCGCGAAGTAGCGTAGGTATGGTGAAAAACAATGAAATTCCTGCAGCGGCTATAAATGCCACATAGAAAAATCTGCGAACTCCACGGAATGGTGCTTGGACCTCACTAATGAGTTTAAGATCCCTCCTAAAGCTCTGGCCTACGTCTTCTCCACCGAGTCTAGCCTGTTGATAGTAGAAGGAAAATTGCATCGTTGTTAAAGTGATAGGGGAAGGGGTATGGGGAGGGGTTGGGAGGTGATATATTGATATGAAACATAGTTGAAAGTGTGGTTAAATTGCATGGTTTAAGGAGGAAAGCTTCAGCATACTGAAAATGACAGTTTTAATGTATCTACAATTTTCACAAGCAGAAAAAGTGAAAAAAGGTGGCGAGCTTTGAGCAGCTACCTCTTCTTGCAATTCCTTGAATTCAGGCATTGCTCTAAATGAGGCCAAATCAGGATCATTTAGAATGGTGCCAAACTTGAGTTTATATTCTCGCAAAGCTGTGCGTAAACAGTCAGCAGCTTTTTTCCTTCCTGCCTTCCTCATTTCATAGATGCATGATGATCAAAGGTAAGATTAGTTCAATCTGATGCAAAGGTCCACACTATGACACAATATACAACTACTGATTATGTAATACAATTCTTACTCCGTCTTGGGAACTAGCATGTTCTAGTGTAAACTAAGATTATCATGACAGGACATTACATTGGATTTTGTTTAGATCATCCATATTGCTGGCACAAATCTGCTCCAACTATATTGGCACTATATAGCACGCTCGAAATTGCCAAACTCAATAGATTGCTACTAGATTGAATTTGTTTACATGCTTCAAAATAATGACAAAAATTCGACAAAGAATTCAAATTTTACCTGTAAGCGTGACAGCATGCTTTGTTATATAGAGCAGCTTGAGCCTCCACTGGGTTAGGATCCAAAGTAAGAGCAGTGTCAAATTCTGCAAGAGCATCGTTAACCTGAAATATGAAACCGAGGGTAAAAATACTGGAACTTGAACCAACTTCCTCCAAATACTGACACTTAAATATGAAAGGCAGCAGCTGTGGCGGATAACACTTGTACCCCAAAATTGAAAATTTTCCATCAATTTTTAGGTGAAAAAAATTATTTGTACCCCCAAAAATTTGACATATATCTATATTTATTATATAATATTGTATTTATTATTTTTCGTATCCCCAATCCAAAATTCTGGATCCGCCACTGGGCAGCAGCCCTAGGAAAAATGCTAAACACTCAAAATTCGCTTGATATAATACATATGGACGGCGGAGCAATGAGCAAGATATCTCTAAGGACTAAAATTGTTTTGCAAAAGCATGTGTATTATATTTCCGAAAATGGGAATGTGACAGTGAGTTTCAAACACTGAACTAGTCCAGCTTAAAAAAGCTTTAATCCAACTGAACATGACATAGAAGCAACATTTAATCTCGACTAAAGCGAATTTTCGGATTTATTGAATGATTAATATTGATTCCTAGTCCGTAGTAGAAGCAATCCAGGAAAACGAGCTTTAAATGAATGCATGAAATGTCGAAAATCTCAATCCACCACTCAACAACAGAAAAAGGAGCATCATCATCATCATCATCTAAACAACCAGTTATCAGCAGAATATCTGGAATCCATCGCAGTAGAATCATTCAGAAACATATAAAAAACTAGGTAACGTTCAATTCAAGTGCAATTTGAATTAAAGGGGGTAAATTACCCGTCCTCTGGCGAACAGGGAAAGTCCCAAATTAACACACGACTCAGCTGTGGGGGCACTAACTTCCGGTGAAGTAGGCGACGAAGAAGAGGATGGAGAGCAATTGGCTATTATGCCATGAACGATTTTCGTGTGCTCTACTGTGGCCCAAAACGAATAGGAGGACGATGGTTTTCTGCTGAGAAACCAGTTTTCCGAAATCAGCAGTGAGCTTAAACTTGGGGAGAGCAATGCGACAAGTAGTGTCGATGATGGCGGCGGAGGTGGTGGTGATGTGGTGGTGCAAATGTTGCCGCGGCCATTGAGAACTCATGGGCGAGATTATCAGTTTATCCAAATGGTAACGGTTATCATCTTATTTTCTCTTTCTTTTTTATTTTTTCATAATCTCCTTCTACTTAAATAAATCTACATACGGGCCTGGCCTAGCCCAACAAAACCATTGAGTTTGGGCTTTATTATGGATAGCCCACTTGGATATAAAATGGCAAAGGTAGGTCCATGTTTTAAATTGGGCTTTAAATTGACCTTAGTGATTTAAGTTCTGGTTGGCCCACTATTTTCTTTTACTATTTTGGTTAATTATTTTAGTATCGTGATATTCACGTGATGCTACCATGTATGATTTTTAACTAAATTAATAGATATCTTTTCGAAAAAAAAAAACTAAATTGATAGATATTAGATTAATGACTAGAATAAATATTTTCCTCAATTATCGGTAGGAACTAAGAACATAGTCATCGTCATTGTATACACATACACATGTATTATCATTACCGTATTTATTTATAATAGTGTATATGGATGATCATATATACTCGATTCAAACAAATGACTCTTAATAATTATTTTGATATTTTGTCCACCCAGCTTCATGCAATAGTGTGTGCAGAGTTGACAGGGAGGTAGGAATTGAACACGATCTACAATTGTCGTACGTAATCACCTAGCTAGGTCACAACTCAAAATAATACTATATTTTTCTTATACTCTGCTCCATAGGTATTTGTATATTTACTTTATTCGTTCATCTCACAGTTGTTTGCATATATAAATAGAAATATTTTTCATTTTTAATATCCTCACAATCACATTTATTTACATCAATGTCATTACTTTTTCAACTCAATTAACTAACTTCTTACTTTATATACACATGATTTCTAATTATATTCTTCACTTACACATGGTTAATTCAAAAAAAAAAAAATGAATTTTCTTAACTCTCGTGTCCAGACATCCGTATAAATAAATATAAGATGGAGGGAGTATATGACAAACATTATGACTAAGCTACGTACTAATGTGAAAATGCCATATATAAAAAGAGCTATTTAATTGCAAGCCATGTACGACATTGATTCAATGTATTGATCGTTTTTTTAAAGAAATGCCGATCACATGCATCAGTCAATTAGTTATGATGCAGTACGTACGGGCGACAATCTAGAGTCTCATTCTATTATAAATTTAATTTAATGAAAAATATAGGACAAGTAATTATGACTGTTTTGTATATGCGTCCCATAATAAAATTTCTGTTTTTTTCCAATCCCATAATAGAGGGGCTATGGTAAAATTTTTAAGGAATAAAAAATGTAAAAATACTATGAAATCAAACAGATGAAGTATGCAAATTTCTTTATTTTGGGAATTAAAATCATAATAGTGTAAATTTAGAAATATACTATAGCTTTAATTTTCATACTTCGTCTCCAAAACCTTCCCATCAAACACCCACTTCAGTTTTCTATTTCATTTTTATAAATATTTACTAATAGGTTATATATCCTTAAATATTTTAGTCTTATTTACATTAAGTGTCACTCAATTATCATCAAACATTACTTATATTATATCTATTATTTTATCACTCAATCTCTGTACCCTAAAGCAAACTGAAGCTTATAAAGGCTGGGGCGGAGCTAGGCCAATTTCTTTGGAGGGGCTTGTTGTTACCCGTTCTAAATCCGAGAGATTTGTGATTAATGTGGCGTGGTTTAACGGATAAAACAAGTAAGGATTCAATGTTCTTGAACAATAAATGCTCAAGAGCAATGAATGGAGATGATTAGCAATGAGTGCTTGAATAAATGCAAGAAAGCAATAAAAGAGAGAGAATTCTTTGGGTTGTTGCTTAGCCCGATCTTAAGGGTGGATTCAGGATCCATTTATTGTGCCTTAAAGGCTCTATTTATAGGGCAAGCTTGTTGCCCATGCATTTAATCTTTGGGATCCTCATTTAATGTGGGTTGGCTCGCAGCCGTACTTGGCCGCCGCAACCCACTCTCATCCCGCCACCGGTGTCATTGGTGGGGATTTCTGACATTCTCTTGATTTATTTCTATCACAAGTATGTTTGACATTTAATTCTAACTATTACACCGATATATTTTCCATATACACTGATCTTATCGATTTACGGACTCCCGTACGGTGGCGAGCCGAGCTTTGGCGGCGGCGAGCCGAGAGGGTGACTCTTGGCGAGCCGAGATCCTGCGGGCTAGCGGCGAGCCAGATGATGACGCTTGGCGAGGCCAAGTAGTGGCGGGCGCGGCGAGCGGGATGATGACGCTTGGCGAGGCCAAGTAGTGGCGGGCGAGCGCGAGCGGGATGATGACTTCTTGGCGAGCTGGTCTTGCGGGCGAGCAACGAGCCGGATGATTCTTGGCGGGCCAAGTAGTGGCGAGCAAGCCGGAAGTCACGGGCGAGCCGACCAGTATTGGTGAGCCGGATACTTAGGCATCTTGCTTGACTATTTGTAGAGCTTTACTTCGGGTGGGCCGAACTCACCTCTCTATTGGGCCTCTTACGCTTGGCCCAAATATTTGTGATACAACGGGGCTAAAGATAAGAATTAAGCATATCAATAATAATTATTTAAATAACTAAAAGATAATGAGATATAATGTATTATTATAAGATATTAGAATACGAATTTAAAACTAGCTAAGACTACAATGAGAGTCTTATATGTTAAACGAGAGAATGTTCTATATTTTTATAAAACTATTAATTATTTAATTTCGTATTCTTTTAGAAAACAAATTTTAAAATTTCTCAGTCATTAATTAATTAATATTGAGGAATTTTATGATTTTCATCAATATTTCATGGTATTTGATCCATTTCATATGGAAACTTAAAATCGATGTGATAGCAATATTTAAATGATATCGAGAAAACTCTACGAATCAAGAATCTCAAATATAAGTTGTGTCACATCTCTAATTTCAATATATATTGTCAGAATATGCTAAATATATCACAGAATAATATCTTGTATGCTGATAAATTTTAAATATTATGACATGAAATATGAATTATTTAAGAGAAAAACTCATTTTTGTTTATACAATTTGGGTAAAAAAATCAGTATCCTTTATAATTTATCCAAAAGGTAAAAGAAAAAGAAAGGGTACAATAATGAAGAGTAAGATCATGTCGGCGTGGATTAATGGATATGCATTTGCAGATCTATATTTTATTTAATTTCTAGTGTGTACGCAATATTGAGAGGTTGATTATATATGAATATGATGGGCCTTTTTCTCATTTTGGAAGGGCAAAAAGGTAAGCTACTTTTCATGTTAAAGAATGGTCTCCATTTCGTATATCGTGTTTGAAAAGGCTGGTTCCATTATATTGATTTTACAATTGCTAGCTAGCTAGCTAGTTTCACTTCATGATTTTACAATAAAAAGGTTATTCCACGCTGAAATTCCTTTCACACACTTTTGTAATTAGATAAAATTAGACATATTTTTACTCCTGATGCAAAATAAAATATATACTCCCTCCGTCCCAAGAAGTTGTGCATACTTCTTAGGATACGAAATTAAGAAAAATTAATTTTGTTGACTTTTATGAGAATAAAGTGTAAGGGTATTTTAGGTGATTTAATGAGATAAAGTAGGAGAGAGAATAAAGTAGAGAGTAAAATAAAAGTGACATTTTTGTGATTTAAATGATATTGTGAGGATATTAATATTGTGTGATGTTTCCATTTTAGGAGTGTGCATAACTTATTGGGACAGACGAAAAAGGAAAGTGTGCATAACTTTTTGGGACGGAGGGAGTACTAACTAACATAAAATGTATTAATTTTTTTAATTGACACCCATAAATAGAACGAATCTCATTTAATATATTATACTCCTCTGTCATGAAAAGTTTGCATAGTTAACTTTTTCAACGATATTTATGTGAGAATTATTTCATAGTAATATGTGTATAAAAATTATTTTATATGATTGATATCTTTAGTTAATAAGATGCAAACTTTTCGGGGATGGAGGGAGTATAATATATGAATTTATGCAGCCCACTTTAAAAACATATAACTCAAATATGATAGTGAAACTTCATATAATTTAGTCTCACAATACTCATTGAAAAAGAAGTGTTTATTTCAATTGATCATTGTAACCATCAGAGTGAGAATATATACATGTTGAAGTACAAGTTTGCCATCATGCGATTGCTCAACGGCAGCTCACATCATTACATATCATTAGGGTACTGTCCGGAATATACATACACATATACTATTATATACTCCTTCCGTACTGGATGGGATGATTTTTACATATAAAAAGACACACTTATTAAAAAAATTTAATTTAACGTAGAAGAAAAAATAAAATAAAATAAAACAATATGACATTTTTTAAAATTAAATGTTATTGTAAGAATATTAATATTGTGTGAATTTTCTTTATTTGAGTGTAAAAATAATATTGAAACGTGTCGAAAAACAAAGTGTGAAAGTAATTGTAGGATTGAGGAAGCATTAATACTTCCGTAAAAAAAAAAAAAAGCATTAATACTAATAATAACCAGATGACTTACTAATAAAAAAATATAACCAGGATGACTTAGTCATGCATTCCTCACTTTAGTGGGAGATTAAAAAAATATTAATAATAATATAGCTGCAACTAAATATACGTATATTCACTGTTTTACCCTTGTCACTGTCGCACAATCTAATTCTAGATCCCATTGTCAGTCAAATTCAAGATTTTCAGAATGCGGACATTGATCTTTTAAATGTTCACGCCTGCCATATGCATGGGTGTTCTACATTATTTTTCTTTTAAATAATAAAATTAGAGATTATAGTGCGATTACTTAAAATAATTAAAAACTTCGATGGGTTAAACTAGAGTGTTTGATATTTATACATCTTAAAATTAAAAAGTTTCCAAATTGAAAGTCAGATTTTGTTTTTAGCTACATTTAAAATTTATATCATGTTTATACATCTATACGCCTAAAGTATTAGCTATAGTTTAATTAAGCATTTAAAATATGTTTTGATGCATTTAAACACCTAACATATTTTTCAAATAAAAATTTTATCTCTTTAAAATCAAATCAAAGAACACTTATATTAATACACAATAAATGATTGCATTTTACAACTAAAATGGTGAAATGATGAATTTTCTAATTTTAAGAAAGAAAAATATAATATAATTTTTCAACTAAGGTATATTTATTGTATACACCGTTAAACCATGTAACTATTTTAAATGGTGTGTTAGTTGTATTCTGAACAATATTAACTATTTTCATTGAACAATATTAGTTGTTTTATGATTTGGTATCCGATCTAAACAGTCACCGATTAATCCAGAATCTCACTATCCAATAGGAGTGACCCCAATTGAAGTCGAATATGTATGGATTGACCCAACATAGGAATTGATAGCACTATAGATAAACCGTTAAGTCTCAAGCTTACACCATTTAGTTAATCCCGAGGATTGCAATATTAATTATTTATATTGAACAATATTAGTTATAAACATATTGCACCGTGCAACTAGTGCACACATATATTACTCTCAATTATATGTCACACAATGGAAGTAGATTATTGTCTGCCTTTTTGTGAATTAAGTTCACATAATTTTTTTCAAAGAGAATATATTTTAATAAACTTATATTTTAACATGTGAAATATCACATTAAAAAAACAATTTTATGGATTGCTTTTCTAAAACGAATTTAGGTTCGATTTCCTTTGAAAACGAATTATGGAGTTATGAGGTGGCTTGGAGAAATTTAAGAGTGTTTGAGCTTTTGGTAAACTAACTACTAACAACTAAAAAATACTTCATATATTAAAAAATATTATCGATTGTACCATAAAATTTATGTAAACCTAATTCACTGAATTTCTTGTGTAGTAATTACAAATCTTAATTAAACTATATGTACATCATAAATTAAAATTAACTGAACTGAAAAGTTTGAATGTATGAGGTAGATTTTTGGATAATGGAAGACAACATGATTTACACAAGGGCACGCGAATTTTATCTGAATTATCTAGTCATGGAAATCTAGAGAGAGAGAGAGAGCTTTTCATTTATTTAATTTTATTTTAACTTTTTATGAGAAAAGCTTTACTCGAGTAAAGAAAGACGTCTTCATGCACTAACGAAATTGTTTGCCTAGCTACATTTATCCAAAGGCAAAAAGTATTCACATTGTGTCTTTCTCTCACTTCACCTTTGTCCTAAAGGAAAACATTTTTGAAATATGCATTTTGATGATGAAAAGGAGATGGCCTTGGAATTCTTTCTCTTTTATTTTTTTCCTCATTTGTTATGTACTAATTATTTCTTGTTAATGTACGGTTACAAAATATGTAGCGTCTCCAAGATAATTAACTTTTTTCCTGTACAGGGGTCTCTTAGTTAGGATATGCAAGAGTGACAATCATGCAAGAGAGAGAGGACTTTCGAAAGACACGAATCCATCAACAACTCCTTCAATATTTCAGTAAAAATTTATCACCACGCGGATCGAATCCAAGATATCAAGTATATGTCGTCCATTCACTTTGTCCACCTACCATCTGTATGTGCCTTGTAGGCATAATTAAGTTTCTTTGCCAACTTTTATGAGAGATTTAGAAAAATGATATTATAATGTAACATGTGTACAAATCCAACTAATAAGTCTAATATATAATCCTTCCTCTAATTAAGTTTCCTGTTTGTTTCTTTTCAATATAATTAAAAGATATAATATTACATGTATGGTATGGTGGGGGTGTTGAAATGAAATAAAGAAAAATATAGTGACAGAAAGATTGTGACTATTAGAGAATTAATGAATTAATTTCACATCTTTTTACAAGTTTTAATTTTTAGATGAAATATAATTTTTTTATGATATCATAAAATTCTTTCGTAGAGAAATGTAGTGATGCTTACTTTTCATTAAAGTAAATATTTTTTTTTACTTGAGATGCTCATTTTGTCAAAATAAGAAACTTATAATTAACAAGGGACTATATATTGGAGTATCAAATAGAGAATTTATCATCTTAGTCTTTTTATCTGCATCACTTGGTAAAATTTAATTAGAAACACCAACAATATATAAAAATTATATAAGACAAATTTTTTTATTTACACCCGTTGTACTATCAAATTGGTGTGTATTTTTAAATGTTATCTGTTATTTTCATTTAACAACATTAAATGATTTTACTGATTATATCATATACTTTTGTTTAATAATATTAAATATTTTCATTGAACAATATTATTCAATCGGTATTTAGTTGTTTTTCTTGAACAAAATTAATTATTTTTATTAAAAGTAACTCATTATATATAATAATAAAAGCAATTAGTATATGTAAAATTAATGATATGAATCTCATACTATCATTAAGAATAAAATATTTAATGTGGATAAGACCCACAAAGTGGTACTTGACAATATATACCTAAAGAACAAAATGTCTTGAAAAAAATGTACTTTTTGATTCCAATAACGTGGGTCTTTCGATTTATTCTCTTTTCTTGCAAAGTTGTTGGACATAGGCCACACAGGTTGCGATCATATACGCAAAAAGAAATAAAATAATATTAGAATATTGTTATTATTGTATTACACGTCAGCCATCACACTCTTTTTCTCATAATGATAAAGATGTAGAACTGATACCCTAAATCACATAAATTATGTGTGATTGATTCACTTGTCTTTTCTCATGCATTCATTTCATTTGTTGGATATATAAATGGGATTCATAATTTTATGTGGCGAACCAAAACCTCAACCTCATCTTTTTGTTTTATATTTTTAACCTAAAAAAATCTACAATTTCTTTTGTATTTGCTTAACTCTAAGAAAATAGTCTAGAGTACTTATTCTCTAAGTAAATCTCACGTGACACTGTCTTATGATATAAGATTGTATAAGACGGAATCATAAATGACAATGAACTCTTTACTTTCTCTTAAAATATGATTGAGTTGTAGCTTCATAAATTTATGAATTATTGTATATAATAAATGAAATATGTTTCATATAATTTTTTTGTATATATATACATACTATGATACATCTTACACAAAATTCTTGTAAGACAGTTTCATAAATTGTATTCTGTATGATGATTAATAAAATAATAAATGAAACTTTTGAACTAAAAAGTGATACTTTTAGGTGAAAGTGATACCTATGTTTTCTATAATGTTTTGAAAATATTATTTTTATCCTTAAAGTATTAATTTTACTTGAAATCTACTACTTTGGACAAATACTAAATTTCAATTTTAAATTTGTTACCAAAATAGGACTTAGGGCAATTAATGAGCAAAATAATTTAGGGTCATCTCAACCAATTTAAATCTAATATTGTATTCTTCTTCTTCTTCTTTTTAACACATTTTCCGTTGTTGATGGCTCTAATCCGCTGTTTCACGCCAACTCCACTTACTTCTACATTTTTTGCTCACTGTGATAAGAATGTAATGAAGTAAAACCTAGTAAAAGTTTGACAAAAACTGGGCACGTGTAAATGGAATATTAAACCAGGAAATACTATGAAAATGAAATAAGGATTGCATAAAATCTATCACTAGAACTCTAGTTATACTGTTTTCTTGAATGAGACTTTTAGCTGAGAGCTTTGCAATATATTTTGTGTGCCCGCGCGCGTTCGAGTAAGAGTGCAAATCATACTTGTATATTTGTTTTTTTCTTTTCGCTTTTGTCACTTGTTTTGTTCACTATAAAAAAATAGTCATTTCTTGTGGATTTGGGCAGATTTCCGTCGGTAAAAGTGGTCATCCGTCGCTATTTTTCTCGTCACAAAAATACCGACGAAAATTAATTCGTCGGAAAATACTGTTTATAAAAAATCAAAAATTTTGTAGGTAAATCTGAAATTTGAAATTCGACGGTATTTTGTCGGTATTTTATCGATATTTGTAATGAAATTTGATCCGTCGGTATTTCACAGTTTTTGCGGTGGTTATTAAATATTGTTGTGTATACACTGTTTTAACTTTGTTCCTATCTTTGTTGTATAATAGTAGAACTACTATGACTATGTTGTCATTCATTCCATCTAATTTCTAACTTTTTTCAAATTATTGATTAAGGCTGTGATGTCCTAATTCTACTGTTCAATATTCTCTATTGCATATGTGTTTCAATTTCATACTCCCTCCGTCAGGAGAATCTTTCACACTTGACTTTTTCAACGGTTTTGTGTGAGAGTTATTTAATAGTAATACATTTACAAAAGTTATTTTATATGAATGATATGTTAGTTAAAAAAGTCAAGTGTGAAAGGTTACTGGGAAAGAGGAAGTATATATTATAGTGATGCAATCATGTGTACAATACTATGCCCTATAATGTAAAAATTATACGAATTGACGGACCCCCGTATTTAGCCCACTTGTTGCACAGGATCCTGTTTTAGTAACAAAATTAAAATTCATTACTTACCCTGCAGAACTTAAAACTTAAATACTTGAAATGTAGTAAATGGCAAAATAAATCCTCTTTTTATAATTTACCCTTTTTTAAAGCTAAATAATATTCTTCTAATGGAATGGTTAACTGATGGGCAATTCAAAGGATTTAAATGAATTTAGGCACCAATATCTCTCTAAATTCACCAATGATATTTCTAATGTGACTGATGAATACTAATAAAAATAGCCAAAGTCGGACTTTGTATGCATCAATGGTTTTAGTGCAAATAACCATGAATTAATATTATTTAAAAATATATTTGAATTATACGATGCCAAAAGACTTGTTTATTAAAATAAAAATGTGAATATTTTTGCTTGATGACAATTATTATTAGATAATATGAAATTCCTTAGGTTCCATTTGGATTGAGTGAATTTGAAATCAAGGGATTTGAGGATAATATATCATGCATTCACACAAACTAAAATAAAGAAAAGTTAAATGAATGGATTTGATTTACTCAAATATTAAACACAAGAAGAAGAAGTGAGAGGATTTCAAATGACTAGGTTTTGTTGGGTATTTGAAATCCTCCCACATATAAGTAATATTTGTGTGAACCAAATCCATTCATTTAGTTTTTCTCTATTTTGATTTGTAAATATATGGTGTATTATCCTCAAATCCATTGATTTCAAACGACTCCATCCAAATGGAGCCTTATATTTTTAAGGAGACCAAACTCACATCTTCAAATATTAGATATAAGGATAGTAGGTAGCAACATGTTGAGGTACTGTTACTCAAAGTTGTTACAACTTGGTACCCCTAGATAACTCAGTTTACACCTTCGTTTGAGAGTCTATTCACCGCCTTTTTTCCCAATTGTCGGACAATGATGTCATCTTTTTCTTTATTGAAATGAAGGAGTGCATGTCTGTTTAATATATATATAAACTAATATAAAAATATATATTACTCCCTTCCTCTTTTACTAAGTGATATTGATTGTTCTATACAAATTTTTATTGTTATTTAAGGAAATAATGTATTTAGTACGAGATGACAAATGATGCATCCGCACAGATATTAAAAGTATCTTTTACGAATGATAAAATTTTATATGTATTAGGTGCACCGTATAATTTAAGTATATCTTTTAACATTACCAGTTATTTACGCTGAAAAATGCAAGTAAAAACTACACTCCAAGACCACTATCCAATTGGAATTAAAATAAAACTCTGTATTTAACCGATCCAACACAGAAATTGATAGCATCTTAGGATTTCAACTTAATACCTAAAGAAAAGCATACTTCTATGTCTCATGCGAATACCTAGGATATACTATTTCATTTTTATCTTGTTCAATTATTTTGAACCCGAGACCTTAAAATAAACATACAAAAATCTCAAAACTACACCATTAGACCAATACGAAGATTATTTCATAGGTTAATCTTGCTCATCTGTTTCATTCATGTGATCAGAATTGTGTACACCCATCAAATGTCATAGTATATTTAGATAACTACATTTTGAAATTTCACAAACCGAGTTCAACCCACTTGAATGGCTATTTCAGTTTGATATAGAGAATGAAATAAAAACGATAAAAAAGAGAGCACGTTTATGTAATGAAAGTTTGTACTTTGTATGCATCGGATGCTGTCTGCCTGCCTCGTTAAGAAGTGGGGAAACAGTAAGAACCCAAAATATCACGTTTCTTCCCAAAAGCATTCCACACAATAAGATTTTACTTTACATCAGAAATTCATCCCCCTATAAAGTATCGCAGTGGTAAAATATATATATATATATATATATATACATATATAAATATAAAAAAATAATTTTTTTTTATCGGTAAATATTAGTTATTAGTGATTAGAAGTTAGTTCGCCAAGTCTCCTTGGAAATTCAAATTCTCCAAGTCTCCTTATATCTCCCACTCCAATTCATTCCCGAAGGGAATCGAACCTAGGTCTCCCACTTAAGTGAGAAGCCCGGTGGCCAAGTGAAATTTCGTCCTTGATTAAAAAAAAAAAAAAAGAATTATTACATCTACTGTCAATGTCATGATTTCCATTGGTATGTATATAGAGTAAATATTTGTCGTTTGTACCATATAAAGTGCATTTTTAAATATAAATTATTTATATTTTTAGTGAAAATATTTGTACTTTTTAGTGAAGACGATATATTAATATTGTACAAAAAAATTACATTGTACGGTGCATACATTGTAGTAGGCAAAGTCTCCTATGAATAAGTTTTATGGTGAATTTTATCTATTTTACTTGAATGATATTGCTAAAGGGTTTTAATTGTAATAATTAAAGGGTGTGACCTATATTATTAAAGGATATCGCTTTGAAACTGGGGTATAATCTATATTTTTAAAGGACTTCAATCGGACATAAATCATGATAAATGATATTAGTCATGATAAATAAAGTGTATGACCTATACTATTAAAAATATTAGTCGATAATTGAACACCCCAAAAATTTATCTAAGAACTTTTGCTTTCAAAAAAAAAAAAAACTCTAAAGAAACCTTAGAAGAATCCGGTGGTCAGCTGGCTGCAGCCACATGGTTTATTACTCATCCCGAAATATGAATACATAAATCCACAAATTTTGGTGATATTATCAATCATGTGTTATCCTAATCACCAATACGCGCGCCCTAATAATATGATACTCCCTCCGTCCCGGAAAAGATTTCATATGTAGGTGGACATACACTTTAAGAAAAGAATAATGATTGAAGTTTTGGGGATAAATTTGTAAACTTTTATGTATAAAATAAAAAAACTTTATTGGGATATTTGTATGTGAGAGTAAAAGTAATGACATTTGTGTAAATTAGTGAAAATTATGAGGGTGGAGTCTATAAAAGGTTTTCCATTTTAAGGGTGTGAAACTTATATTGGGACGGACGAAAAAGAAAGTGTGAAAGCTTTTATGGGACGGAGGGAGTACTATATTCGATTAACTAATATGCAATAAAAGATAGAAGAAAGTTTTTTTTTTTTTTTAAATGTAGCTCTAGTAGATTGAGTGAGTTTGAACAAATTAAAATTAAACCAGGGGTTTAGCCCACCCGGTCACCGAGTTCGTCATTTTAGTGGAAGATCCGGGTTCGATTTTTTGGGAATAAATATAGAGTTGGAGGTATAAGAAGACTTGGAGAATTTGGAATTGTAAGGAGACTTGGTGAACTAACTTCTAACCACTAACAACTAACATTTATCGATAAAAAAATTAAAATTATGAACTCTAAAACATTATGTTTATTTTGGAATTCTGTAAAGTAAGATTTATTAAGAGGTTACATTGTTTCAAATAAAAAAGAGGTTACATTAAAATTTAAAAATTACAAGAAGTTGATATTGACTTATTATATTATGAAGAAACTGGGTAAATAATTGGAAGCCAAAACTTACAAATTTAATTGTTATACTGATAGTTTTGTACCAATTGCATTGTAATGAGCCAATTGAAAAAGAAATACGTAAAACGATACTCCCTCCGTCCCGAAACTATTTTCACAATTGAATATAGTTTTGGGACGAAGGGAGCATAATTTAATAACAAGTGTTAAAGGTGAGATTATATTCATTTAATTTTAAGTCTAACTTATAAATTTAAAAATAAAAATCACATTCTAACTACAAATTGGGAAAACCGTACCAAACATACGCGCAGTGTCAAAAGTTGTTTCAAAAGTGATTTTCGTGTTTCAATAAACAAGTATTGTTAACTTTGTCGGGTGATCTTAAGTCTCTACACATTGGTTTCTTTTTATATATAATTTGTTACACGAAATTTAGGTAAAATTTCAATATTGTTTGTGATATAATTGTGAACTAGTTGGTAATGAGTTCTACAAATAACTAGACCAATGTTTAACCATTACAAACAACTTGCAAGAAAGGATAAGCAGTGATGTCACTGTAGACCTTTTTGTTACTATGATCACCCAACCAAATTCAAATTGAATCGGTTGATGTTTTAATTTAAACATTTAGGAATTTTTTAGGTAGAAATTTGTTTTCTTCGGAATTTTATTTTTCGAAGCTTTTGCCACCTGCACTTTTTTTTCCTTGCACCTTGAATCAATTATATATATATATATATATATATATATATATATATATATATATATATAAATGGGTAAAAGGGTGAGTGAAGTAATAATACTACATGGAGTGAAAATCGTATTTTCAAAGTATAGAGACAGGATATATAGAAGTGAAGTAATAATAGTTCAAAGAGCTAGAGTGTATTTTTCAATGCTTGGTCTCATTTAATGTAAATAAAAATATTAGTTATAATAATAATAAAAATAGTAGGTGTTAGCATAATTGAAATATGCCAAAGAAATTAATTAAAAAGTTGTACAAGTCAAAACAAAATTTGAGTGTATGTATATACTCAACTCACAAAAAGACCTCAACTCATTTTTCAAAATTACATAAAACAAAACTAAAATTAGTTAAAATAGAACGAGGAAAATATATTCTTCCTAAAATATAAAATAAAGAAAAGAAAGCAAAGCTTTATGTAAAACATTTTTACTTTATAGTATTATTACTATCAAACTAATATATTTAAATAAAACAATTAATATTGTTGAGAAATAAATTAATTTGACGGTGAAATTGGGTCACAATATATATTTCCCATTTTAAAATATATACTAGTTTGATAGAATTGTTTGTTCATTAGAAAATATTTGTTGTTATATAATAAATACTATATTTATAAATTAATTGTACAATAAAACTGTTTTATATAATATCAATTCAAGACAAAAAGAAGTGGTGGATAACGATGGAGTCAAAAGAAAAGACAACGTGGAACAAGCAATCCAATGATCATATTCAAAAAAGAAACCACTCCTGAGATTTTATCTTTTATACCACATCACTTGTTATATATACATCCACTGAACCCTCATACTATTCATACAAGAAAACAACGTTTTCAACCTTAGTACACAAATACTTATCATCCAAAATATGGATGGTAAGAAATTGGAGTACAAAGGGGTGGAAGCATTGAGGGAGTTAGAGAGGTTAACATCAAAAGCAGGTGAAGTTCAAGAAGAAATCTTGAAAAAAATCTTGGAACAAAATTGGAACACAGACTATTTAAATAACTACTTGGGAGGTTCAATATCACCCAAAAGCGTACTTCTGTTCAAAAATCGTGTTCCTCCAATTGCGTATAAGGATATTCGTCCTTACATTAATAGAATCGCTAATGGTGAAGACTCTAGTCTCATTACTGGCCACCCTGTCACTGAGATGCTTTGCAGGTAATTAAATTAATTAATATGATTTAGATATATTTTTTTGTTGTAAATTTCTAATTTCGAATTCGAATTATTGAAAATCGTATTTTCTTCATCTTGTTGCAGCTCGGGAACTTCGGCTGGAGAGCCGAAGTTGATGCCTTCTATCGCGGAAGACCTCGATCGTCGTACTTTTTGTACAATCTCATCATGCCTATAGTGAACCAGTTAAGGGATTGAAAAATTAATCAATAAAATTCTTCCCTCACTTCCTTTTTATCAATAAATCCTCATAATTATGAATTTTTTTGCAGGAAGTTATGTGCGTTGTTTAGTAGATGCATGCTACATTTTAATGCACACATGTCAAATTATATATCAATATTACTGTATATGTGCTCTTTATTATATATATTGATCAGTAGTACGATCAATTGAAATCTTAAAAATTAAACAAATATTTTAATATCAGACGTCACTACTGATATAAATCAGTGGCACATGTTGCATATTTAGAGCCTTTAATTTGATCGTTCATGTTTATCGTTTAATCATTTCAAATTGATTTATGTATATGTTTCAATTAAGGACGTCACAACATAATTTAAGAATAATTTGACAAGTTTTTGGTGCAGGTATGTGCCTGGGCTAGATGAAGGAAAAGCCATGTACCTGTATTTCGTGAAAGCGGAGATGTCGACGCCGTGTGGCTTACCTGCACGCACTGTGCTAACGAGCTACTACAAGAGCTTCCACTTCAAGCACCGCCCACACGATCCCTTCAACGATTTCACTAGCCCTGACGCCGCCATACTCTGCTACGACAGCGACCAGAGCATGTACTGCCAATTGCTCGCCGGTCTCATCCACCGCCGCCGCGTCCTCCGCCTCGGCGCCGTCTTCGCCTCCGCCCTCCTCCGCGCTATCTCCTTCCTCGAGCGCCACTGGCGCGATTTCTGCCGCGACATCCGCACCGGAGACCTCAACAGTGGCATCACCGACGCCGGCTGCCGATCGGCGATGCTGGATCTAATCGGACCGCCAGATCCGGAATCAGCGATGGAGATCGAACAGATCTGCGCGAAAACGACGTCGTGGAAGGGGATCGTGTGCCGGCTGTGGCCGAATGCCAAGTACATAGAGGCGGTGGTGACAGGGTCGATGTCGCAGTACGTTCCGGCGTTGAAGTATTACAGCGACGGGAAGGTGCCGTTGATTTGTCCGATGTACGCGTCGTCGGAATGCTACTTCGGCGTGAATATGAAGCCGTTGAGCGAGCCGTCGGAGGTGTCGTTTACGCTGTTGCCAAATATGGGTTACTTCGAATTCATACCGCTTGGTGAAAACGGGTCGTTGTCGATGGATTTCGAGGAAGAAGATGAAGTAAAGGGAGTGCCTCCCAGAAATCTGGTGGATCTGGTGCATGTTAAAGTCGGCGGTTACTATGAAATCGTCGTCACTACATTTTCGGGTGAGTTTTTACTTCTCATTATTAATTAATTAATTAAATTTATTTTCAAAGTCAGAATATTATTAATAAGTAATTGAATAATAAAGTGGTTAGAGCAATAGCATCACTAATTAAACTCAAAATATAAAATAAAAAATCATTATATGCCAAATAGGAGTTAAAATGATTTCAATGATTACATAAGTTGAAAAATCACAACTTGAGCCTGTTTTTAGGGACTAATGTCAAATGATTATAATTATTGAAAAAGTTGATAAAACGGCACATAGCCACATTAAACCAACATGATTACATGATTCGTACTTGTAGTAGCTAGTATCAAGTACGGAAGGTACCAACATTTTTATATGTAATTATTATTTTTTTCTAATTATTAAAGAGTAAAAGAAAAGTGCTTTTTTTTTTTTTTTTGGCTTTTATGTGTGTGTGTTGCATTTAAAATTTTCCAATATTCACTTTACATTTATGATTTTAATTTTATAAAAACATTATCTTTAATTTTTGAGCATGTTACATGAGAAGCAGGGATGGATTTAGGGGCGTGGGGTGCAGTCGCCTCAATTTAAAATTTTTCTACTATATGTATTTAATTTTTTTTTATTTATACGTTAAATTCGTAATATTTTATTATTTCGCACTCCTTAAATTATTAAATTTTCTTCCTCTTTACTTTTTGCCTCCTTGAGGCAAATTCTGATCCGTCCTAATGAGAAGCCGAACTTAAATTTCCAAAATTTAATTGCAACTTGGGTTTATATTAAAATAAAATTGTTTGATATTGCATGGATGGCAATATGGCATATATAAATCAGGACTATACCGGTATCGCATCGGCGACGTTCTTCAAGTGACCGGATTTCACAACCAGGCGCCGCAATTCCGTTTCATCTGCCGCCGCAACGTCGTCCTCAGCATTGACAACGACAAGACGAACGAAGAGGACCTCCACCGCAGCATCACCGCCGCCACCAAGCGCTTCCTCGAGCCGCGCCACGCGCTCCTCGTGGAGTACACCAGCTACGCCGACACCTCCTCCATCCCCGGCCACTACGTCATCTACTGGGAGATCAACAACACGATGCAACCCAACGCGCCGCCTATCTCCGCCGAGGTGGTGCAGGAGTGCTGCATCGCAGTGGAGGAGGGCCTGGATTACGTATACCGCCGGTGCCGTACGAACGATAAGTCGGTGGGGCCGTTAGAGATCAGAGTGGTGAAAGCCGGAACTTTTGAGAAGATGATGGATTTGTTCATCGCCCAAGGCGGCGCGTCGATTAACCAGTACAAAACTCCGAGGTGTGTTAAGTCGAAATCTGCTCTGAAACTGCTTAATGCTAACGTGAGCGAGTGCTATTTTAGTCCCAGAGATCCTGCTTGGAATGCTTGAAATTGGAGTGGAGAAAGGAAATAAAATCAGGATCTGGAAATAAAATTAGGGTTTCGATGAGGTTTTAGTTGTTGGTAACTGAATCTTAGCTAAGCTAAGACAGGCGCGTATGCATACATGATCAAGCGATCATGAATATCTTGTAAGAGTATTTGCAACAAGAAATAACAATTTTGATTTTTGGTACTCAATCCTTTTCTTTTTCCCAAATAAATATTTACCTACAAAAATAGAAGCGATAATTGAAAACTAAATTTTAAAAATATATATGCAAGTGTTCCCTAAAATAAAGTCTGGATGCCAGTTTTTTAAGTTATTCCAAAATTGAAGTTATTAATTGTTACTGTGAAGATAATTAACAAGTGTGAAGATGTTTAGGTTTAAAAGGCCGATTGATTTTTCTATATAATTGAGTAGGTGAATATTGGCAGTGTTTCCGTTTCAAAGAAAAAATAATATTGGCAGTGTTAAATAATTAATCATCGACTTCAATTAGTTATGCCATGCTTTAATTAAATTGTTGACAAATTAATGCATTAGACAATGTAATTAAGAGAGCTTATGCGACAAATCCCTAGAGTTTGATTTTGCTTTTATGTCAACTTGTGGTGAATTCTGATTAGGTGTCAATTTTTAAAGAGTTTGTTTATGTGTCATTATTATGTGTCAATGTATAATTAATCACCTATAATTATTAACATATTGAGTAAAATGATTAAAAATGATTGACTCAATAATTTACTTTATTTCACTCTAATATATATATATATATATATATATATATATATATATATATATATATTATTTGAAAATATTTATATGTATAATATATTATATTGTAAAATTAAATGTAACTTATTCATGATTTAGTATTTATATTCACTAACACAATTAAATTAAAAAAATCTAATTTTTTTCGATTAAGGTGAGCTCATGAGAGAGTGTTTAATTAGATTCTAGCCTAATTATGGAGTAAACTTCTGTACTTTGAGGATTTGAACATCGTCTTGGCAAGAAAACATAATTGGAAGCCCACTTATTTTTATGAGACGGCCCAAATATAATTTGAAGGTAAAGCTAATCGAATAAGAAGGCCCAAATATAATTTGAAGGTCAACTTAATCCAATAAGAAGGCCCAAATATAATTTGAAGGTCAACTTAATCCAATAAGAAGGCCCAAAGGCCCACTTATAATTCTGACGAGAAAGCCCAAATATTTGAGATGGTGCCAGCTTAAGCCCAAGTATGGTACTAAATAACCTAATTAAGCAGGACAAAAATAAAAAAGGAAGTAATAATTATTGAATAATACCTTCAAGCTCAACTAGGACACTAAGTGTCTGTTTGGTATGGAAGATAAGGCACGATAGTTGAGTTATCTTAGTTGATAGTCGTTTGGTTGTACAAAGCCAAGCCCACGATAAATGCCGAGTCCCGCGACAAAACACTATTCACCTTCGTAGATATATCACACTAAATTCGAAAGATATTTTGTCTTGGTATATTTTATCGGCCAGATATTTAGTGAGGCGGTCCAAACAGTAGACTAAATAGCATACTTATCCAGGATAATATAGATATGAAATTAGTAATAATATTTGAATAATTCCTTCACACTCTTTTCTTGCTCGTATATGATCTTCTCTTTATGATACAAATTGATGATATAAAATGCTCCAATTTCTGGCCATAACACTCCAATAAATGAGATAATATTATTACAAAGAGATATTAACATACATGTTGGTTATAAAATCAGATTTACATTAATAACTAAAGTTGATGATGCTAATTAAGTATGGCTCCAAGAACCCAAGAACATGATAGTTCTTATTGGATCTTCACGAGTCACACTTGGTCTCTCCATCTTCTCTCTAGATGCATACATATTAATTCTAACATGATCACCTTCTTTCGATCTTTCATATGTTTGTCTGAATTTCTCCCACCAACATTGTCTATTCGACTTTTGAAAGAAAGAGGTGTCTCCACAAAACTTTTGAGGCTTCATCTATCTCAATATTCTCACTCTTCTTTCCTAGCTAGAGAGAAGAAAGATGTTGTAAGTTTTGATGGGATTAAAAGACCAAATTTATAGGAATTTTTTTTTTTATGAAAAGGTGGGAGGATTCTTTTGCAACTTGGGTTAAGTTGATCTGCTTATTGTGAGCTGATGATGATGATGTAGATAGTTATATTCTTATTGTCTCTTGGTGGGCATGAAGTGAGGTTCACACTCGTATCGTGACCTTCTATGAGACCATCACATGGTGAGACGGTGCATAATTTATAAATAATATTTTAACACTTGAAATGAATGAATGTTAATTTGATCTATTTTGTGAACCATTTTATCGTGAAACCGTTTCAAATTTTTTGTCTTATCGACTCATCGGCTCTTTGATTTCATCATATAATTTAATCCTACAACTAGGAGTAGATTTAAGCCTCGTTTGATTTCCATTATAGGTAATACCCGAATTATAATACTTATATTTGTAATACCAATCTATTTGTCAATATTTTGTTTGGTTTCAAAATTAAGTTAAATAATTAATGAATAGCTATCAATATTATGTTTGGTATGAAATATTTTAACTAGTATTAATTTATTTTAGACTACTTTGTCCTTCTTATAAATAAAAAAATAAAAAGAGAAGGGTGTTTTGGTATTTTAAAATTAATACATGTTGGACAAATAATAAGTATTACAAATACCGATAAGACTTGGAATCTATAATCCCATATAATCGTATTATTTAAAAATGGCTCATGCTTAATAACGGGCTGCAAGTATAAGCTATACAACAAACCAAACAAGTGATAAAGTAGTATTAGAGATCAATAAACCCCTAATAAAGAAAATCAAACAAGACCTTAGAATTTTAAATTTGGGAATAAAACAGATTAGTTGAAGGATGGATCAATTTTCGGATACCTTGTTTCTTTCTTTATTTGAGTGTTATTTCCTAGCTGTATATAATCCAAATATATCAAATGTGGTTATAATTCAACAAAAATTCACATTCATATAAATAATTTAAAATTCACAATCGAAATGAATAATTTCAAATTTCAACCATGCATGGTATTACAATCGCAATGTATAACAATTGAGTTGCTTACCCACAAAAATCAATTAACATGCATGCATCTAAGCAAAATATCATAAGTTTTATTTGCATGTAACAAGTTAAAATTTTTTTAAAAAAATCACAATTAACCAAATAATTAAATTAATAATCACGATGAACTACTTCTAATTTATTATTAAAGATGAATTAAAAAGATAAAGAAGAGAGTTAACGGATGAATTGATGAGTGAACTAATATATATATATATATATATAATACTTTCACAAAAATTTGTGTGAGACATGTGTCATACATGCATTAGACGTGGTACTTTGTCTATTTTTATAATACTCATATTTAAAAATATTATAAAAATATAAGATAATTTACAAAACTTCCTCTTATAATTTATATATAGAGTCTAAGTTAATTTGTCACTAAAATATTATACTAAGATATTTATATTAAAATGCCGGTGATTCTCTTTCCCACCAATTCTTTCACCAATATGCATGTAACGACATAGTATTACGTACAATATCGTGTAATTTTATATTTTTAAAAATCTGAGCTAAAAATATAATCACACGTTGCATGAGTTGAGAATGCTTATTAGACGTGGTGGGCATTATCATGGAGAACAAAAGGCATCAAATCGTAACAAGGAATATTTTAGGAGAAATGGAATTAATATGATGTAAATTAGAAGGATATTATCTCTTGCATTAAGCAAATTGGAATAATAAATGAATAAAAAGAAGACATATTCTCGTGATTGATAAGTGAAAGGTCGAATGAGATGCTATACACTTTTTATCTTATAAGTCATCCACGATTTACATTTTATATCGATCCTATCCTTATCCGTTCTACAAATGACAACATGAATAATGAGATGTAATATTTCTTAAAATTTAGAATTATTATACAAGATGGATTTATGTTTAGTCTGCATTCTAAATTAGTGAATAAAAGTTCTATTTTAAAAAAGAAATTAAAAATTTAATATTTAAAGGGATGCATTCTATATTTTTAAGAAATAAGTTATTTTATTAATCAACAATTTACATAATACATGTTTCAAAACAAGAACCTCTAACCACTTAGGAAATCCCTGCTCAATCCACATACACGAATTGTAATAGAGAAAAACGAGTCAACTTACAAGCTATTGAATTACATGTTGTGATATAAATGGGTTAATTCACAATCTTTATAAATTCGGACTTTTAGATGAAGAAGAATCCTTTCAACATGAACTCGTAGCTTAATTAATAAACACCTGAATTAAAATTTTGATATCATCATCTCCCATTTGACCTCCATAATTCAACATATATTGTTGTCTTGTGACTACTTGCACATCGAGCAATGAGTCGAGAGTAGTGATTACTCGAATGTTTGAATATCTACACCACATACAAAAAACTCATAGCACACTCAAGTAGAGGTGGTTCGCACGATATATCAAAAATATTGTTTAATATCGTATATCGTATAAAAATTTTGGTATGTAAAATATCATACCATACCGAAAGTTCGGTATACAAATTACTTATGATACCGTAACAAAATTTTGATATACCAAATTTTTTAACGATATCTCGTATATATTGGTCCATACCAAAATTTTAGTATATTGTTTCATATGAAAATTATCGTATACCGAAAATATCGAAATATATATTTTTTACTAAAACTATGAAATATACTTATTTCTTCATATTTTGGTATATATTGAAATATCATAAATTTGGGCATGTTGTTACCGTTCCAAAACATGCCGTATGGTATTGTACCTTACCGAAAATTTCAATATACCCAAAAAATTGATATTTTTTCGATTTGATAAATACAATGTACCAAAATTTTAAGTATTTTTTTCACACCTACAATCAAGTGCATGCAGTTCCCCCAACTAAAGCCCCCAAGGCCAAACCCCTTTGCCTTAAAAAAAAAAAGGTTGGGCTTTATATACCCACATTTAGAGATGTTAAAAGGGCTGAGGGGCCGGCCACCTGAAAAATGAAGGGTTAGGGCTAGGGGTTTAATGGCCCGTTTAAAACCGGTCTTTTTGGCCCGGACCGTTAGCCCAGCTAAAAGGGCTAGCCCGCCAGCTTTTCTGGCCGTCGGCCGTTATTATTATTTTTTATTTTTTAAATTTACTAACATCATGTCTATTAGTTATTTAATAAGAGAAAAATTGGAGTTAAAAATTCTTAAAGGTAAAAGTTAATAAAGTACAAAATGTTACTAAAAGGATTTTAGATATTTCAAGAAAAAAGAATAGAATGTTCGCAAATAAGTTGAGTTTATTCCCATTTTTTTCTAGAAATGTAAAATGCATTTGATAATCTATTTTGTTGTAATTCCTTATTGTTTAACTATTTTGATGTATTTCTAATGAATTTATGAACACTATTTATGTTTTAAGTTTGTATTATGTTATATTATAATTATAATTTAAGATTTTATATTAAAAATTAATTTGTTTCTTCGGAGCCCGTTAGTGGCCCGTGAGCCCGCTAGGGTTAGGGTTAGGTTCCAACAATTGTCGGCCCGTTAAGAGTGAACTGCAAGGCCCGGAACCGTTTAGGCCCGTGACCCTATAGGGCTGGCCCTAATGGGGTAGGGCCAGCCCGTTTAACATCTCTACCCACATTGACATTCTGCATTCAAGCTTTTGGGCTTTGAGAAGATGAAGGCCCAATACCCTCCACTAAAGCCCAAATTAAACAAGGAACAACTGGGCTTCAACTTTCCCTTCAGAATATACGGTTAAAAGACAAGATTGCCCTTGTGGTTCTTCAATAGTGTAATAAACGTCCAAATTCATTTCTTCTTAACTTCATTCACTCGCACACTCTCACATTCACCATCAAAGCCAATTTTAAAGAAGTCTTAAAACAAAAACAAAAGAAAACTCTTAAAAGAAGAAAACAGGGAATATACTAAAAACAGAGGAATATATCTTCATAAATAAATAAATAAGCATAATTTCCAAGATTCCATAAAATCCAAGCTGCAATAATAATTTGCTAAAACAAAATATTTTCTCCGCCGAATTGTGGTCATATTTGGCAAAATATGTTATTACTGAAATTTTATGCATTTATATTGTTTCACTGAACTCTCCTAATATTGTGTAAATCAACGAAAAAGATAAATCACACTAGACTAATCATGTATGGCGGGTTCACCCATAAGAGTGTTGATAGACATTTCGTTGTTACCCGCTCTAAATCCGGTGGATTTGTGGTTAATGTGGCGTGGCTTAACGGATAAAACAAGTAATGATTCAATGTTTTTGAACAATAAATGCCCAAGAACAATGAATCATGATGATTAACAATGAATGCTTGATAGAATGAATGCAATAAAGCAGAAAGGGAGAGAGGATTGCCGAGTTGTTAGCCCGCCTCTTAAGAGTGGAATCTAGGATCCATTTATTATGCCTTAAAGGCTCTATTTATAGGGCAAGCTTGCTGCCCATGCATTTAATCTTGGGATCCTCATTTAATGTGGGTTGGCCTGCACCAGTGAGCCGCCGCAACCCACTTCGTCCCCGCCTGCCCGCCGGTGGGGATTTCCCGACATTTGCTTGATTTGTTTCTATTACAAGTATGTTTAACATTTAATTCTAACTATTACACCGATATATTTTCCATATATAGCCCGATCTTGTCCTGATTTACGGATACGGTGGCGAGCCAGCTTTGGCGGGCGACGAGCCGGACGATGACTCTTGGCGGGCCAAGTAGTGGCGGTCGAGCGACGAGCCGATGACTCTTAGCGGACCAAGTAGTGACGGGCAAGCGACGGGCCGATGACATTTGGCGAGGCCAAGTAGTGGCGGGCGAGCCGGCCTGTATTGGCGAGCTGTGTACTTAGACATCTTGCTTGACTATTTGTCGTGCTTTACTTCGGGTGGGCCGAGCTCACCTCTCTATTGGGCCTTTTACGCTTGGCCCAAATATTCGTGATACAACAATTTCAAAATTTATATTTTGCTCATTTGCTCCACCAATTTGATTACTTTTGAAAAGTACATACTCTTTTATATATATATAAATGGTATTTTCATTAAAAATTTTAAGTCATTCTCCGTGAAGCAGCTTTCATAGTATGAAATTGATACTATTAAAATTATTTACTCTGATATCATAACCATTATATATTGATTCTAATGGTATTAATTTCATAATATGAAACTGCTTTACACAAGATTTTGCCCAATAATTTTTATGGGTTATACTATGATCTTATGATTCATTAAAATATGAATCAAAATAAAACAAATGCGCAAAGGTTTTTGCCTTTTTAACAACTCTTTATTTGGAAGTCTTATAAGTAAAACAAAATTTAGAACTTCAATATTCTAATAAAAAGACATACAAATTAACTCAATATAACAATACATAAAAGTTCAGACTTAAAAATGCATTTTGACATAATTCGACTTATATTTAATATCACAAAATTTGTCAATTTAATTACATTATTCATTTTTAAATGGGGTTATTGATAACAAAAATGAATGCAAAGGGGAGAAAAGATAGGTCATTAACAATAAAGGTAATTTTGCATGGGAACTTTCATGAAAGTTTGTGATAAAGATTTGAAGGCCTTCAGATTTTGGATGCCAACTCTTCAATTAAAAAAGGTGATACCAACTTTATATCTGGATTCCATCAACCATTCTCCTCAAATATTCACAATTATACTATACTACTACCACTCTATACACACATATAGATACATATATTGTTGGTTTATAAGTGCACTAACGATGGCTTTTACAATAAACGGAACGGAAATAACGAAAAGGAAAAACAAGAGAAAAATACAAAGAAAAAGAAGATTACAATAAGTAATACTTTTTCAATAGAAAAGTATTAGTCTCTTCTTCAACAACGAACAAGCTTCAAACAGCAACGACAATGAACTTGATCAATCACGAACAATAAGTAAGTCGAGTCAAGGAAGAATCCTTTGCCCGCCATAGGTAAACAAATACGTCCCGGCTAGTGCTCACGGTTCGACGTAATGTTTTCAAAGGTGAAACGACTTTTCGCCTCGTATTCAAGTAGCACCACTTGAAAACGAGCTCCAACGAACTGGAAGTACGTGAAACTGGACTGAAAACTAGTATGTATGCAAAAACTGGACGTGAAAATTGCAAAAATTCGACGTGGGTGTATATGCTAATGCAATGGGTGCGTAAAGGCTGGGTGCATGCGGCATGCGGATGTCTCCTATTTATAGGCGTAACACCGAGATATTGAAGAGCCAACAGACTGGATTTAATGCAATCAATCCCCATCAATCAGTCGGGCCGTTTTGGTAATGACCAATTTGCTATACATGTGACCATTGAGATGCCACTTAACTGACATCCTCTTGTCCGCATTCATTTCGACTCTTGAACTCAAATTCAAATTCAGATTCACATGAAATGTCACCGAAATTCACATGAAATCCAAATTCAAATGACATTCATCTTCCCGGGCCTCGACTCGGATTGGGCCTGCACTTTGGGCTCCAAAAATTATACATACACCACCACCAAGCCAAGTACACCCAGAAGTCCATCCAAAGTCCAAGATCCAAGTCCAAGTCCAAGTCCACGGGCTCGGGCACGGCCGGACGGGCGGGCGGGCGCGCCGCGGCTGCGTGTGGCCCATTTATGTATGCATAGCCCACTTATAGTTTGAGTTCTTTTAATCACTTCTTACTTATAAGGAGTGCATTAACTCCCACATTAACCGATGTGGGACAATTACACTTAAGTTTAATGTGGCACATTTATTACTTAAGTGTAATACCTTAGCATCTCAACATGTATATCAATTTCTCACTCACCAAATTCGGTTTTAAGAAATTAATTATACTCACTATAATTTAGTTTAATTTCCAAAATTAAACATCAAATTATTTTAATTAAATAATCAAATAAATTGATTAAAATAATTAAACCTAATTTCTCCAACAATCCCCCACATGAGTGGAAATTCCGCCTATAATATGCACTCCACACCAGCCTCCCGAGAAACATTATTGCATCAAGACAGTAGCTTGTGGCTTTGAACCTTCCATAGTTAAGCACTATCGAGCATACCGGCGGCTTAGTGGACACAATGCCTTGAACTAGTCCTCCTTAGTGTATACCTAGTCAATAGTGCTAACACAATAAGGTCTCCACGTACTTCGTTCTCACGCTTGTGTCCGTTTTGGCCATGGACAACCCTTTGGATTCATAAGTGTTACCTTGAAGCGGCCCTCACTTCTCACTTATATAGGTGACCTCCTCTTATAGGTATCCCGTTGTACCCTACCTCCTCGAGGTGTTAGGAGTCATTAAAAGTCGAGACTTATCCTATTACCACAACTTTACGGGAACTAACACTTGATAGTGTGCTTTCCAGAATGATCTCGTGTCATCAAGTGTGCTCAACCAACATCCACAAATTAGTTTTCCCATTGAACCAAGATCTTGGGATCTCCATTCAACTTGGTTGGGTTACCACTGCTTTCCGTTTTATTTTGTGGATTTTAGACCCATTCCTTCTAGCAACTTGTACATTTATCTCGGTTTATCCCTTTCATGAGCGGATCCGCTAAATTGTCCTTTGATTTCACATAATCAATTGACATTACACCACTTGAGATCGATGTCTAACGGAATTATGTCGATTTACTTAATGTGTCGTGACTTTCCGTTGTACATATTGCTCGTAGCTCTACCAATAGCAGCCTGACAATCACAATGTACCATTACCGACTTCGCATCGGTTTGTTCGAACAAGGAATATCTTCAAGGAAATTCCGAAGCCATTCAGCTTCTTCCCTGACTTTATCCAAAGCTATAAATTCCGATTCCATTGTGGAACGGACTATACACGTCTGTTTCGTAGATTTCCACGACACCGCTGCGCCTCCAATAGTGAATACATACCCACTAGTTGAGAACGACTCATTTGTGTCCGAAATCCATTGGCATCACTGCACCCTTCAAATACTTGCCGGAAACCTTGTGTAGTTAAGCCCAAAATGAAGGGTATGTTTCAAGTACCTCAAAACCCTTCGAGTGCTCTCCAATGCTCTTCGTTTGGATTACTCGTGAACCTACTTAACTTGTTCACCGAGCAAGCAATATCGGGCGTGTACAATTCGTGAATGTACATCAAACTCCCTATGATCCTTGCATATTCCAACCGAGCCACCGGATCACCTCGATTTTTTCTTTAAATGCACATTGAGTTCCATGGGCGTTTTGCGGGTGGACCTTCAAATGCATTAAACTTCTTAAGGACTTTCTCGACGTGGTGAGACCGAGTCAAAGTAATGCCATTTGAAGTCCTCACGATCTTAATTCCCGTAATTACATCGGCTAACCCCATGTCTTTCATGTCAAAATTTCGACTCAACATGCGTTTCGTATCTACGATTACATCATGACAGATTACTCATGATTAGCATGTCGTCTACGTATAGACATAATATTACAAAGCCTTTAGGCGTGTCTTTCACATACACACATTTATCGCACTCATTAATGCGAAATCCGTTCGACATCATTGTGTTGTCAAACTTCACATGCCATTGCTTAGGAGCCTGTTTAAGACCATACAATGACCGAACAAGTTTGCACACCTTTTCTCGCTACCCGGTGCTACAAACCCTTCTCGGTTGATCCATGTAGATTTCTTCTTCTAGTTCACCATTCAAAAACGCAGCCTTAACATCCATTTGGTGAATTTCGAGATTGTGCAGAGCAAAGCAATCGCGATAAGCACACGAATGGAGGTTATCCTCGTTACGGTGAGTATGTGTCGAAGAAATCATACCCTCCTTTTGTCTAAAACCCTTCGCCACCAAGCGGGCTTTATATTTGTCAACCGACTCCATCTCGCCTTATATTTTCTTTTAAGGATCCATTTGCATCCTAAGGTCTTACAACCTTTGGGAAGATCAACCAATTCCCACGTGTGATTTTGCAGATAGAGTCAATTTCGCTATTAATAGCTTCTTGCCGAGAGAGGTGCATCCGGTCTTGACAGAGCGTCTTTGATAGATTGTGGTTCATCTTCCAACACATAAGTGATGAAGTCGGGACCATAAGTCTTAGCAACTTTAGCTCTCTTGCCTGCGTCTAGGTTCTTCACTCTCCCGAGTGGAAGGACCAAGCAGCTTCATTTACACTATCTTCAAGTGGTCTCTTACTAGGACCCACATTTACCTTGTCTCTACAAGGGAATATATTTTCAAAGAAAATTGCATTCCTTGATTCAATCATAATGCCTTCCGTCATATCTCGTACTTCGATCCGTGAATCGAAATCGATAAGCACTACTATTGTAAGCATACCCAACAAAAATGCAATCGACCGCTTTATGGCCAATTCTTAATTGCTTAGGATCTCGCACTTCAACTTTAGCCAGACACCCCCACACTTTCAGGTATTTGTATGAAGGTTTCCTTCCTTTCCACATCTCATAAGGAGTCCGATCCTTAGTCTTGTGTGGAATTTTGTTCAAAATGTGGTTGGGCCGGCTGAATAGCCTCACCCCACATATTTTGTGGTAGACCGCAGCTGATTAACATTGCGTTCATCATCTCTTTTAGTGTTCGGTTCTTTCGCTCCGCAACACCATTTGATTGAGGTGAATATGGTGCAAGAGTTTGATGAATTATGCCCGATTCTCGCACAAACCTGCTCAAACGGTGCCACATATTCTCCACCTCTATCACTCAATTGCTTTAATTCGATTACTCAACCGATTTTCTACTTCACTCTTGTAAAGCTTAAAGGCTTCAAAGCCTCATCCTTGCTTCGCAAAAGATAAACGTAGCAAAACCTCGTGCAATCATCAATAAAAGTAATGAAATACTTTTTCCCACCTCTAGTTTGCACAAACTTTAAATCACACACGCCTCGTGTGAATTAAGTCTAGAGGTGCGTGTTCCTTTCAAGACTTAAATGGTAACTTAATCATTTTAGCTTCAACGCATATCTCACATCTTTTAGGTACATCAATATTAGCAATATTGAGTAGATCAAGATTTACCAACCGCTTTATAGCTTTTAGATTTACATGTCCTAATCTTAAATGCCATAAAGTGGAACACTCAACAATATAAACGGAAGTAGATGCGTTTTCATTCATAACTTTCTTGCCTTTACGGCTTACAACCATTACATTCATTTTGAATACCCATTCTCGAGATAACCTCGACCTAGAACTGTCCACACTTGCTCAATACAACTTTATCGGATTCAAACACTAGTCTAAACTCGATGACTAATAAGTCTGGAGCCCGATATCGTGTTCTTGCGGATGTCCGACATGCAAAGACATCCTTCTGTAAGCTCTTTGCCTGAAGTAAGTTTGAGCACAACGTTTCCAACTCACCCACTTCCGACGTAGCTCGGTTACCCATGTGAAGTTTCCTCCCATCAGCAGGAGCATAGGTAGAGAAAGCACTCTTCTCGTAATGACGTGGCACGTGGCTCCGGTATCCACGAACCACTCTTTGGGGTTATCCACCATGTTTGCCTCAAAGACGACGGCAGCATGTCCATATCGGTGGCTTCATTTTCAACCATATTAGCACTTGATTGTGCTTTGCCCTTTTCTTTTCTTTCTTTTCTTTCTTTTTTATCTTTTTCGGGCTTTACAATCACGTGTCATATGGTTAGCTTACCACGCTTGTAGCAATCACCACCGAAGTTTGATTTTCTAGCAACCGGTTTCTTATCATCATTAGGTCTTTTTCTTTTCTTTGATGGTTCACCCCGCTCCATCAAATTTGCCTTTGCTTCCATATTCACTTGTTTAGATTTAATGTCCATTTTCCGATTATCTTCTTCAATTCGGAGTTTGACGATTAATTCTTCAAGTGACATTTTCTTTCGCTTGTGTTTGAGATAACTTTTGAACTCCCTCCAACTAGGGGGTAGTTTCTCAATCACCGTAGCTACTTGGAAAGCCTCCGGTAAGACCATATCCTCCGAGAGTATGTCATGCAAAATTAGTTGAAATTTTTGAACTTGTTCGACGGCTGCATTTTCCGTCTACTTTCATAAAGTCCAAAAATTTTGCAACTACGAACTTTTTAGTTCCGGCATCCTCGGTTTTATACTTGCGTTCTAAAGAACTCCAAAGCTCTTTTGCAAAGATTTAACCGAACAATACACGTTATACAACGTCAACTAGTCCTCCAAGGACGTAGTTGCGGCACGAGAAGTCTCCATGGCCCCACCGATCAAAGGCTATACGCCTAGCGGGATCCGTGTCATTTTCATCGACCACGGGCGGGTCCTCCCGGAGGAACCGCGCTAGGTGCAACGTAGTGAGGTAAAACAACATCTTTGTCCGCCACCTCTTAAAATCACTTCCCGAGAACTTCTCGGTTTTTCTCCATGAACCATGAAAGGTCCGGAGTCGTGAGTCATGAAAGGAGGTACAACGGAAGTTGGAACCATAGGGGAAGGGTTCGATGGTTCACCAACTTCGGTGATAACCGTGGATTTTGGTTATCATTTCCACCGTTGTTGTTATTTCCGTCTAAGCCATCGTAACAATCCGGATATTTGTTTTGCGATTGTTGGTTTATAAGTGCACCAACGATGGCTTTTACAATAAACGGAACGGAAATAACAAAAAGGAAAAGCAAGAGAAAAATACAAAGAAAAAGAAGATTACAATAAGTAATACTTTTTCAATAGAAAAATATTAGTCTCTTCTTCAACAACGAACACGCTTCAAACAGAACGGCAATGAACTTGATCAATCACGAACAATAAGTAAGTCGAGTCAAGGAAGAATCCTTTGCCCGCAAAACAAATACGTCCGGCTAGTGCTCACGGTTCGACGTAATGTTTCCAAAGGTGAAACGACTTTTCGCCTCGTATTCAAGTAGCACCACTTGAAAACGAGCTCCAACGAACTGAAGTACGTGAAACTGGACTGAAAACTAGTATGTATGCAAAAACCGGACGTGAAAATTGCAAAAATTCGACGTGGAGTGTATATGCTAATGCAATGGGTGCGTAAAGGCGGGTGCATGCGGCATGCGATGTCTCCTATTTATAGGCGTAACACCCGAGATATTGAAGAGCCAATGCACTCGGGATTCAATGCAATCAATCCCCATCAATCGTGTCGGGCCGTTTTGGTAATGTACCACCATATATACATGTGACCATTGAGATGCCACGAACTGGACATCCTCTTGTCGCATTCATTTCTCGACTCTTGAACTCAAATTCAAATTCAGATTCACATGAAATGTCACCGAAATTCACATGAAATCCAAATTCATGACATTCATCTTCCCGGGCTCGACTTGATTGGGCCTGCATTTTTGGGCTCCAAAAAATTATACATACACCACCACCAAGCCAAGTACACCCAAAGTCCATCCAAAGTCCAAGATCCAAGTCCAAGTCCAAGTCCAAGTCCACGGGCTCGGGCACGGCCGGACGGGCGGGAGCGGGCGGCGCGCGCGCGCGCGTGTGGCCCATTTATGTATGCATAGCCCACTTATAGTTTGAGTTCTTTTAATCACTTCTTACTTATAAGGAGTGCATTAACTCCCACATTAACCGATGTGGGACAATTACACTTAAGTTTAATGTGGCACATTTATTACTTAAGTGTAATACCTTAGCATCTCAACATGTATATCAATTTCTCACTCACCGAAATTCGGTTTTAAGAAATTAATTATACTCTCACTATAATTTAGTTTAATTTCCCGGAAATTAAACATCAAATTATTTTAATTAAATAATCAAATAAATTGATTAAAATAATTAAACCTAATTTCTCCAACATATATTTATAAGAATTTTTTTAGACTAGTAATTTAGGAGTAGCAAAAGGAGCGCGACAAGTTCTCGGACCGACAATTTAAGAAGCACAAATTTAAAAATTTGAGTTTAATTCCGCTCAAATCAGCTTAAATTGGGTTGACAATTTAAGGATCTCATGTTAAAAATTTATAATTTAAGATTAAATTGATTGACACTTTAAATTAAGGGTATTATAGAATACCAATGATTTTCTTAATATGAGTGCATTAATTTAAAATAATATAAGGACTATGCATAATATATAAATACATATATAAATATAAGATATTATTTTTTTCTTTTAGAGGAATATATAATATTACTTTGAGAGATTCTGATAATGTGCGATTGGATAAAGAAAGAATTGAGCAACCAACTATCTCATGTACCAAAATTATTCCAATTGGACAGGATAAGAGTGGCATAATTACATTTGGATCATTTTTCTATTCTCCTTTTACAAATTTAAAATTATTTTCATCTAATGTAAATTGTTATACCAATGGAACGGGAAATGATAACTCGTTAAAGATTTTGGGAAAAAAAGTTACAAAAGTAAAATAGAGGTGAAAAGGAAAAAAATCATAATATAAGAAACATCATATTACTATTAATTAAATGATTAATATATATGTATATATAATTATAAAACAAGAACTGAGGCATAATACCAAATTAATATAGAGAATCCAATTCAGGCACAAACTTTTCTTCACCCTAAAGTGCATGTCTCCCTGCATATTTAACCATTAAAGCAAAAGACACTAGAAATAAAAGGTTTCAAACAAAGAAAGTAGTCTCTTTTTCAAAGTGAAAATATTTCAATCTTTTTTTTTCTTTTTCATTCATATACTTTGTCAGATCACTGAAACACATTTAAAAAAAAAAAAAAAAACTCACCTTAATTGAGAGGGGAAAAGAGAGGTTTTTAGGTCATGCAAACTTATGTGCATAAAAAGATGAATAATTTGTGGGTAGATAATGAAGTCAATATGAAAACCACTTCTTCTATTGGACAACCATGGATCATCTAAATGAAATAGATGATTAAATATATATTGGTTTTAAAATTATTGAATTTCTACACACTTACCACTTGATTGAGTAATAGTCAATTTGATCAATTATCATCATCAATTGACATTCACTATACTGCAGGCACTAAATTTATTGTTCATGCAATTGATCTTGATTTAAATTGTTTTTAGAAAATCAAAATTTTCAACATTATGCTCATTTGTCTTAAATCAGTTTTCACACCTTTTATATTAGTACATCACGCATCTATCTTCACATTCCAACAACAAAAATTTCTACATAAACTTCTCCCACACAATATTTATATAATTACTTTTGGGACTCACACATATAATTAATCAAATCAAGTTATAAATATAATTTTAAAAATTATCATTCAACACTTTTTTCATTGAACATTTTTTCTAAATTATATATAAAAAATGTGAGAGAACTATTGTGAGACACAAAAAGTTAAAGTATTTGCTAAATCATTAGAATTTAGTATGATTACAAAATACCGTCTTATAATTGAGTTATCACAAAATTATGAGATCAGAATTATAAAATAAACAGTATTAAAAGAAAATAACCAAAGAATCGGTTTAGAGTTGACCTATTGTAAACTATTTATTTAATCATTTTAAAAGTTTGAAAACAACCTAAACTCACGTGCTATACATAAAACACACAAAAAGCTTCATCCCTCAATCGCTAGTTTATGAAATTAACAGATATACCAAAAGATTAAGAGAAACATCAGATTATTACAATAATTTCTTACATCCAAAAATTGCATCACATGATTAAGCAACCAGTTTCATCATCACCATGATAGCGATTAATAGCCATGACTGGATCGGACGGTGGAGAGGGCGGATAGTAATACGGGCGACAGTACGTATAAGAATGCAAGGGGAACGTATAATACGAAGAAGCCATACTTGCAGTGGGTGGTGCAGTACTGTAGCTCACCCCATATTCTGGAACAGGGTAGTAAAACTGTGGATAAGAGAAGACCTGCTGATTTGGCGGGTTCGAATCCTCAGGTGGGCCCGTGTTCCCGGTGGGTGGCGGAGATCCTCCGCCGGCAGCTGGAGGTGCACCACCAGCATTAGCAAAAGCTGTGTTTTTCTTTTTCTTCTTCTTTTTCTTCTTTTTACCTCCTCCGCCGCCGCCACCCTGGGGTGCAGGTTCCGGTGCACCACCCTTTTCCTCATCTCCAGATGTGTCATCTCCCTTTTGCTTACCATCGGCATTTTCACCTTGCTCGGTTTTCTTTTCATCATCGTCGCAGTTTTCTGTCCACAGGTCGGCATTTTTACCAGACTTTATCAGCTTCTTGATCAATATCCCGGAATCCACATTCCCAGTGACTATAACTTTGTGTTGTTTGGAGTCTATTTCTATCTTATATACCCCTGATAAAAACACATTTTCAGAAAACAAACGACCAAAAATGAACTCAATCTTGTTTGCCGGATAATTAATGAGGGAAACCAAACGACACTAACTTTGTTAAGTTAATATGGGCAGACAAGTGTTAAAATGAACTCAATCTTGTCTGCCGGATAATTAATAAGGGAAACCAAACGAGCACTAACTTTGTTATGTTACCTTCGATACTTTGAAGGACTTTCTTCACTTTCTTTTTGCAACCTCCACAATGGATCGACACTCTCAAGATCCATGTCTGCATAGAAATATATAAAAACAGATGAATTGAAAATTCAATAACAGGCAAAGATGATTTGAACTAAGATTTGGCGATTACCTTGTATGTGAGGGGTTCAGAGTTGTCACCACTAACCAGAGGTTTTTCCATCCACAGGGGGAAGATGGTTGGTTTATCAGAGTGAGTGAAAGGAAAGTAACAGGAGATTCCTCTTGGCTGGAGAGGAATAAAATGGGACAGTCTAGTATAAAGAAGTAAAGAAGCAAATGAAAAAGACTATTGCACCCCTGTGGAAGCCAAATCACAAGTTAGAAGAGAAGGGCCACTGTGGAAATTCACACATCATCAAAGTAGTGAATGACCAGTGCCCAAGACTAAGCCAAGTATTGTAGTTGAATATCCCTTTTCTTCAGTCACTCAAACAGCAGTTATTATTCGATCCAATTCTACAAAAAAATTGTTAACGAATCAAATAATAACAGCAAAAAGAGCCCTTTTGCAGAGACTTGCTTCTGATAAAAGGAAATGATAAAAATCTGAACAGGTTAATGATTTTAAGTTGCTAGTGCGTTCAAAATTAAACTTGCATGCCCACTACCTACATAGATGAATATATTTGACCGTCTCTAAACTAATATATGCATATGCAGGTAGTGGAAATTGGCACATATGTGAATTGCTATCCAGCAGGTAAAGTTATCAGTAATAGCAATTAAGACAAAAGTTTATGATGCAAAATCAGTATCTCAAAAATAAAGAGAAGGATCTTCCCAAAAGCTAAGTCATAAATAATGGAATCCTTTTCATCATGCTAGCATATAATATTAAAGATAGAAAGCTGAAAGAGAGAAAGGTGTATCTTCTGCATTACACAAAAATATTAAGCATGACATAAGATTAAAAGGTTACCTTTACAGAAAATTATGACTTAGCTATCAAGCCCTCTTATGGATCATCCTTCATCAGAACTGCACTAGTTTCTACACGAATCAGATAAGTTTGAAACTCCAAATGAGGCGTGACAACATTCAACACTAAATGCTTATCATGACTCGATAAAGAGCTCTCATTCTAGACTCTACACACAGTTAACCTTTCAGAGTTGGTTTTATGCAAAACAATTTTATTGTACAACTGACTTACAACTATCACATTATATTAAAACAACTGACTTACAACTATCACATTATATTAAAACAAATATTATTTTTAATGAAACAACTACAATTATCAAACTAATACTTTTATTAAATAAAAAAATACTGTTTAAAAATAAACACAAAATGCAAATCAATTGTATGGTAAAACTGGTTTACACAAGAATTTAGCTTCTTTTCATTGCCACCATACAGAAAATTACATACGCAATTCACATACTATCTTGATTGTTGCTTACACAACAAGGGCACCTATTACTTTACTCTATTCAAGGAGACAATTGTATACACTATATCATCCATTATCCATAGAATGTTAATAAGGCTACAACCCTTTAAATTTTACTTATTGAAGATCATGATGTCATTTCAGGTGTCCAACTAGACATCAGAAGATCCTAAGAACCTCTTACGGTCTTACCCATCATAGTAGAAGGTGGTAATGACTGAAACCCCAACCTTTTACTACACATCATATGAAGTCATCTCACAGGAATATAATAGAAATGTCGCCTAGTGCTTTGAGAGGCAAGTTGCAGATCACCTGTGAAAATTAAGTTTCTGCATTGGGTAACAGAAAAAGAGCCATCTCCAATATCCAAAATGATACCTTTGCATGTACTTAACAAAGTTTGCCAGATCAATCATTACAAATATACTTATAAAATTACTAACTGAAAAAGACCCACAAAACTCTTTAAGGGTGATGTTTTCAGTTTCACGATATGCAAGTGCAGATATTCATTGTTCCAATCACTCATCATTTTTACAGTTTCTATATTAGATAAATAGATTCTGTGATACAGGCACACGTAGAATGAACGTACCAGAAAGCAAAATTTAACCTACAGAAGCATTAAAAACAATTTTTTTATCAGGGCAGCTTGTCAATCACAAGGCGGCTTTGCGACACATGACGACACCAAAAAAGTAGAAACAAACGCCACAAGAGCTCCATCTCTAGAAAGCCCAAATTCAGTCCACGTCAAAGGCTTTTGACTTGGACTATAACCTCTCTGAAGCATTCATTCAGATCGTCTAACGATCCTGAGTTATCAATCAAAATATCTGCTTTTGCCCTCTTTAAATCCAGAGGCATCTGAGCATTGATCCTACTCTTGGCCTCTTCAGCTGTTGTTCCATCTCTTGACATAAGTCGCTGAAGCTGAGTCTCAGGGTCAACCCAGACCACAATAATGGGCTTAGTCCACTTGTCCATCTTGGCCTCAAACAGCAGAGGAACATCAAGAACAATAATCTTAAAACCCTTCAACCAGAGCTTGAGCATTTCCCTTAAAATCCCAGATGATATATATGAGCCCATCAACCTGAAAAGCGGAAAAGGTTTAGAAACTTAAAACATCGTGAATATTTCAAACCATTTTATTACCATCTTAACAAAATTCCCAAGACAGGAGGGGTGGGATAAAGGCTAGCGTGCTAAATTTCACTTTTAGAACTTGATTAATGTTATTAATAGTAACTTCTACTTCTGGCCTTGGTGAACAATAAAATAAGAAGCCATTGATATTTGATCTACTAAGCTTGCAGGAGTTCAAAAAGGAAAAAGGAAAGGTTCACAAAAGTGTCTACTGCATTCAAGTCACAAAAATTCCAAGTTCAGGGACAACAGAAGCAGTTTGTCCGAAATCATAGTATAGTAGTGCCAAGATGCTACAATTATTAAAATACTTTAAAGTTGAATTATAAAGTGCCTTTCACTTGAACAAAACCAAGAATAGAATTCAGTATAGATTTGGACAATTATGATGACTAAAATAACAAGCTTACATTTGTTAACTTGCTCGAACCAACAGGGAATATTAGGTGCAGCTTACCAAAGTGGCATATGGGAAGTGAATACAAGGTACGTCTTAAATTTCACAGCTGTTTATACTGAAAACAATTAACCAAAAGAAAGCATAAGCCTCAAGACCCTTAATACACACGTATACATGGTCAATATGAGAGGGTAGCTTTACATGGACACACACTAGGACTAGGAAAACACATTTCTCCATATTTAACGTTTTATTTTGAAGTCAATATGAGAGTAGGTCTACATGGTCGAGCCACCAGATCAACCATGTCTAATCCATTATCCTATCATCCTTAAATTCATACTATCCTATAGAGTTCTTATACAGAACCTGAACCAGAAGTCAGTCTACAAAGAAAATTTATGATCTAACACCCCACTCGACTGGATAGAGAAATTAGATAACCAACGAATGCAATGAATATATAATTCGTCATTCTCCCATATGAATTGTAATCTGAGTAAAATAATTGGATAATAACTTCAGTACTGAATTAGACGAGATAAGACAAAATTCCGGCCACTGGTTCTTATCTACACTGAAACCTCATTAACGTGAGAACTGCAGTTTCCAAATTTACTCGATTCTCGAATAAACAATGGTTATATATTGATCTCTTTCGTAGGAGTAGCTGAAGTACCTATTAAGAAGCTGACGCTTATCAGGATCATTGAATACAATTTGACCCAGCTTCGGTCGATCGACTTCTCCACTTGGCAGCAAAATTTCGTCCCCAAAAGCAGCGACCACTTTTCTCCATCCACCCGTGCCTTTCTTCAGCACATTCTACAATTCACAAGCCATAGAACTATGTCAAAAAGATTAAAGAATTGGGTAAAGCGAACAAGCTAGGAAGGGGAAGGAGATAGAGAATACGCGAGCAACGACGTCAGCATCAACGACGGGAATACCATGAGCTTTAAAGAGATTGGAGACTGTGCTCTTTCCGGAGCCTATGCCTCCGGTTAATCCAACTATCCTCATCTGGAATGGTACCGCCGGAAAATTGAATTCCGGTAGATATTAAAAGAGGTTCTCAGTTTTCACCAGAGATTCGCTGTCTGTTCCATTTCAATAAAACAAGCGTTGGGCTTTAAGGAAATATTAAAAGGTCCAGGTCTCGTCAAAATTTTAACAAAAATAATTACACATATAAAGACTATATTACACTTTAAATTAAAACCTAAATACTATACAATTCCCTCTCCCCATCAGATTACCGCCGCCGTCGGGAACTGAATGAGTACCTTACTGTAATCAAACCAAGAAACTAAGATTCCATTAAATCAAATATGCAAATTTTCGGTAAAAAATTCGAAAATAGGCAAAGTTTTCAAAAAAATTGAAAAAATGAAGATTTCGTTATAAAAAAATTACCACCGACGGAGAAGGCGGAACGGCGGGTGTGAAGAAAAGCAGACGGCGACTGGGAGGAGAAGGAGGCGGCGGCGCCTGATGAGACGGCGGCGCTTGATGAGAGAAGGAGAAGGAGGCGGCGAGGGAGAGGAGAGGAGAAAAAGAGGGGTGCTGGGGAAAGAGGAGAAATTAGGGTTTTGTTAGGAAGGGTAAAGTAGTAACCTTATTAATATTAATACTCCCTCCGTCCTGGGATAATCTTCACACTTTCCCTTATCGGAGATTAATAAAAGTTGTTTTTGGTGATAAAGTGGTATGAGAATAAATCAGAGGTATTTTGGGTTGTTGACTTTTAAAAAGTGTAAGAGAATAAAGTGTAAGAAGATAAAGTGTTTGACTTTTAAGGGTATTAGTGTAAAAAGTATTTTCCTTATTTGGGTGTGAAGATTATGTTGGGACGTCCAAATAAGCGAAAGTATGAAGATTATGTTGGGACGGAGGGAGTAATATAGTTTACCAAATAATTAAAAATAATTGGTGTTTTTATCTAAGAGGTAACCTGGGCACCATATTAAAATGGGGCACTCTTATGTGAGACCGATGAGATTTTGAGTCACTTTTTAATAAATTATTATCACTTTTTCATAATTTGTTATCACTTTTTCATAAATTGTTATCACTTTTCATAAATTATTATCACTTTTAATTTGTTATCACTTTTATACTAATTTATATCACTTTTTAAAAAAGTGATAACAATTTATTAAAAAGTGATTCGGCCTCACGCATGATTTCGGTCTCATACAAGTTTTTGCCTATTAAAATTGGGCATGAAAGCCCATTAACCCTCTATCCTTATCAGATATCAAGGCTGTATAATGATGGGCTAAATGAATTGGTTCTTTCTTCTTAGTTCTTACTATTAAGAAGTAAATTACCATAAAATGATTTAAATAAATGGTTTTCAGTACAAATTTCAAAATATATGTTAATATGAATTCAAGATCTGAAAGATAAAATTTATTAATCCGAGACCTAAAAGTATTTATATTAAGAGATTTTATCGATTCAAGCCTGAAAAATAGGTCAATTATCAATTTAGGGTGTTAATTTAAATATATTTCAATGCTTGAACCAATAAAATCTCTTAAACATCTTTCAGGTCCCATATTGATAAGTTTTATCTTTTAAGCCAAGAATTGATAATTAACATATCTTTTGGGACTTGACAGATAAAAACCCTTAAATAAATATAGATGGTTTTAAAATTACCATTTCATTTCTAGTCAAAAAAAAAAAAATTTACCATTTCATTTATGTTAATCATAATATTTTTATTCCCATCATAAAAAAAAATTAATAATATTTTTATTCAGCCAATATCATTAAATCTAGGTTTCATACAGGCAAAAAGATTATATATATATATATATATATAAAGAACAGATAAACTTGCAAGAAGCGCATCTGGTGTAGTGGTATCATAGTACCCTCCCACGGTACTGACCAGGGTTCGATTCCCTGGATGCGCAATTTTTGAGTTTTTTGATTTTAGTAAATGCGTAGATAATCAATCATATTGGACACTGTTCGATGAAATGCGTATGAGAGCGTGACGTCGTGGTCTGAAGATGATGATGGAAATCTTACGGTTTGATGGTGTTATAAAAATTAACCTTTTTTGTGCGTTTCTTGATATGCATTCTTCGCCATTTGGAAACCTCTTGATCCAATCGATGAACACTGATAAATGAACAAGCCACGCATTTTCTTCGAATGAGCACCCCAAAAATTGACTTTACAACTGCGAGGGGAACAATCCTCCACCTCATAACTACTCGCTGCAAAGCTCGATCCGGCGTTCATCAAATTCTAACACAGTTAATTGTCCAAAATATAAGCTCTGACACCACCGTCGGCAGCAATTTTATCACCGTTTGCCAATCCCTAAACCTTCTCAGCTCCGCCGCCTTCCCCCTTTACATAAACAACCTCATAAAACCCCACACATTCATTTGCAACAATCTTCTAAGAGCCTTTTCCCATTCCAGCTCTCCTCAAAATTCTCCAGTAATATACTCCCACATGCGCAGGAATTTGATTCCCGTGAATCATTACACTTTTCCTTTCGTGCTAAAAGCTTTGTCTGATTTGAAATTGATTAAAGAAGGGGTATCGGTGCATGCCCAGATAATCAGATTGGGATTTGTGAGTGATGTTTATGTTGGGAATTCTTTGTTGAACTTCTATGCTGCATGCGGGGAAATGGGGTTATGTGGGAAAGTGTTTGATGAAATGCCTGTGAGAGATGTGGTGTCATGGACTGTTGTAATCTCGGGGTTTAAAGATGCTGGAAAGTTTGATGATGCCTTGATTGCATTTGAGAGGATGAGAAGTGAAGGTGTGATGCCTAATCAGGTGACTGCGGTGAATGCCTTGGCTGCCTGTGCAGGTCGCGGGGCTTTGGATTTAGGCGTGTGGATTCACGAGCATTTGAGAAGGAGTGGATGGGAATTGGATGTGATTTTGGGTACTGCATTGATTGATATGTATGGAAGGTGTGGGCAGATCAAGAAAGCAATGCACGTTTTTGAAGAGATAAATGAGAAGAATGTGTTCACGTGGAATGCTGTTATTAAAGGTTTAGCTCTATCTAAGAATGGAAGTGAAGCTGTTAACTGGTTTTTGAAGATGAAAGATGAAGGTGTTCAACCTGATGATGTGACTTTGATTGCGGTGCTTTCTGCGTGTGTGCATTCAGGTTTTGTGCACGAGGGACGACGGATATTTTCTTCATTAGTTGATGGGAAATATGGATTTCCACCTAGTGTGAAGCACTATAGCTGTATGGTTGATCTTTTGGCTCGTTCTAACTGTTTAGATGAGGCACTTAGGTTGATCAAAGTAATGCCATTCGAACCTACTGTGAGTGTTTGGGGAGCTCTGCTTGGTGGCTGCAGAGCTCAAGGAAACGATGAATTGGGGGAATTTGCTGCTTGGAAACTGGTGGAATTGGAGCCACAGAATAGTGCATATTATGTTATGCTGTCTAATTTGTATGCTGAAAAGGGAAGATGGAATGATGTGGAGGAAGTTCGAAATTTGGCAAAAGATAGAGGACTGAGAAAGGATATGGGTAGTAGCACAGTTGGACATGAAATTTTGGAACGCCCCGTTGAATTTGCAGCCTAAATTTGTTGCTCGAACTCGTGTTTGGACAAAGAAACAACGTCTTGTTAATGGAAAAGTAAGCATTTTCATTCTCTAATTTGTACATGAAACAACTTGTTATTAAATCATGTTTTGACATGCCAATGTACTGTGACTTTGAATTTTACATATGTGCTTTTAATCGGCATCAGAGTTATCACCTCTCTCTTGCTCTAATCATTTCTGTTTTTGTCCTTGACTGAATGGATTAAAAGCAAATCTCTTCAAGTTTCTTTATCAGAAATCTTTCAATCACTTGGGACGCTTATTAAGAGAACATAGGAAGTATACCATTAGTCTGAGTCCTAGTTCACATATGAACTAACAAGCTAGAATGAGGTCTCCATATGCTGGTTACTTGAGTTTCACATAAATGAGAACGATCTCAAGAAATGCAATAACCCGTGTTTTATCTCAAGCTTTGTTTAATGGCACAGATAAAGTTAAAATTTCCTTAAAGCTAGATATAGTACAATTATAGAGTTTTATATATTTATTGCTTGTAGACCCAAGCAATGGATGCTCTGCATTTGTTTAATATAAAGTGAGTAGATAAAATTGTAGCACAATTTACTGTTAATATTTAGTAGTATTAGGTAAGTGGTTGAAATTATTGCCCTGAACACGCAGTGGCTTCTTTGTCAATTTTTGTTGGGAAAAAGATAGAATCTAGTGCTTTATCAGCTGGCCAATATGATATTTTAGCCTGATATCTTAATTTAGGACAAAGTGGGCTCCATAATGAACCACTCACGTTAAAAATGGGCATATTATATGTAATGTTGTTGATTCCCTCCAATGCCTAAAATAATACTCTCTGCCCCGTGATAATTTTCACACTTTTCTTATTCGGACATCTCAATATAATCTTCATACTCAAATAAGGAAAGTCCACACAATATTAACACCCTCACAATATCATTTAAATTAAAAAAATATCACTCTTGTTTTATTCTACTTTATTCTTTTGATATCATTTAAATTAAAAAAATGTCATTCTTGTTTTATTCTACTTTATTTTTTTCCTATACTTTATCTCATTCAAGCACTCAAAATATTCTTATATTTTATTCTTTCTCCTACACTAATCTATTTCCACCAAAAAGTAATTTTTCTTAATATGTGTGATCAGTCTACTGTGAAGATTGTCGGTGGATGAAGGGAGTACAATTTAAATAAGACACAAAATCCTATCCCTAAGCCGACATGCAATAAAGCTCACTGACTGTTTATTAAAGTCTTGAATTTAAAAGCTATATTAATAATATAAGACAATGAATGAATTGGATGATTCTTCTTTGGAAAATTTAAAAAATGTTGTGATGTGATATCTAACCTAAGGCTCCATTCAAATGGAGTGAATCAAATCCAATCATTTAGCTTTTCTCAATTCTAGTTTGTGTGAATGTATGGTATATTATCTTCAAAATCCTTGATTTCAAAACACTCCATCCAAATGGAGCCAAAGTTTTTAACATCGTTATATTGGTTTTACAGTATCCATAGCAAATCAAATGCAGAGGGTAGAATTTCAACACGAGCCATATTTCAACCATAGACTTTTATTCCAGATAATAAAGCTACAATTTTTTGTCAGGAAAAAATTGCAAGCAGAGAAAACAGAGCAGGAGGTGATCTGTTTAAGCTTCTTTCATGGCAAGAACCTTCTGCCAAGCTGGCCTGGCCATGATATCTGCAGTCCAAGCATGCACGTGAGGGCGCGACTCAAACAAGGCCTTCGCACGTGTGCCCATCAAATAATTCATCGTGGGGAGATGATGGAGATCGGCCAGAGTGAAGCAATCGCATCCCAAGTACTTGGACTCCGACAATCGAGCTTCGTACACATCAAGAACCTTAGCCAGCACAGGCTCTTGCTCTTGCACAACAGCATCATCAGTAACCATACCCAGCATTGGCTTAATAGCCAGTTCCCACGTTAACTTTGCTGCTGGTGGTTCGTACTTCTGCCCCTCCACCTCCGACCAAACAGTGACGACCGCCATCTTCTTTGGATCGTTGCACGTCAGCGGAGTTCCTCTGTCGCTGTAAGTATGTGCTATGTATTGATTGATGGCCCTTGATTCTGTTTACAAGAATCAAATCATTAAAAGAAAATTATGACCCGTATTAAATTATCCACTCGATGGGCCTCCTTTACTTACCAAAGAGTTTTAGGTCTCCGTCTTCGAAGGCTGGGACTTGGCCGAAAGGCTGCAGCACAAGGTAGGGAAAGAGTTGATTAATGAATTAGCATTTGGAAATAGGATTTAGGGAAGGTTGAATTTATGCTTACATTGAGGGAAAGGAAAGGCTGCTTCTTGTGGTCACCCGTTGCCATGTTGACCGGGATGAACTGGAAATCGAGGTCTTTCTCGTAGAGGCAAGCAAGAACTCTCATGGCTGCAGTTGAGATGAGGGCGCCATGGACGTGGATTCCCATGTTTTGGAGAAGAAAAATGATAGATAAAATTGCTTGTTGAAGATGAAATGAATGGAGTTATTGTGTAGGTATATATAGTAAAGAGTAGGTTTTCAAGAATAGGAGTAATAATTTTTTAATGATGGCAGTGATGGATCATTACGTGTGGGCTCATGTCATTATTGCTACATGTATTCTTACATATTTATTGCATGCAAATATTATATAAGTGCATACGTCACCCAGATATTTTAAGATACTGAGACCAAATAAATTTCACATGCTTGTTTCTTCTCGTTTTTTTATTTATGGTGTAGGATTATTATAAATGGGTTTCACATTCACACATCAGAATAATTAAGTAAAGTTTTTTATAAATTAATATTGTTTGGAGCGAAAAATTTATAGAGAGTTATTAATTTAAAGAATATTTTTAGTAAGATGAATAAAAATTTATTTTGATAAAAAGTGGTGCATTTAATTAATATATGTATTATATTCATTGAACTACTAGTATAATAATTATATATATCATACATAATATAATGTGTAGCAACTATCTTCAAGAATAATATGGAGAATGATATTACACTTTGGCAACCAGATTCGAGAAATGAAATACTTGTTGTATTTAGAACGCTTCACAATTTTTTGTGTAATTTGAGAACACAACACCAATTAGATTTGAAATTTAATAATTAAGAAGCAATCAATAATATATTCTTATTTTATTAAATTGTTCTAGTTATTTTTGTAATTTGAAAAAAATTATGATATTGATGGGTCCATTAATTTATATAAAAGTTTTTTGAAAAATTAATTTTTATTATCATATCGAAATTGATAAAAAATTTGAATTGATCCAAGTGGAGATAAAAAAATTATTATTATTTTTATTAATTTATAGATTGTGTGATGTTACGGCACAAGATCTTTTCTAAGTTGATAAATATTTTAGAAAAATTAGTGGGATTGGTCATGATTCATGAATAGGATGGGCTTGGTATACGTGGGACTATTTTATTTGACTCCTTGGTCAAATCGAAAATGTGGATCTCTAGTTTGATTATTCCCATCAAACATAAATGTGAGTAGGTATACATATTTATATGGAGTGTAGGAATAGATTCAGACTAATTGAGTAATACCTTCAAGTATTCCTACTAATATCTTTTGATTTAGGTTATATAATTTAGTTTTCAGCACTATTATTAAAAATAATGTTGGTTATACTCTTTAATTATTACGATTGATCTTTCTTTAATAATATATATGTCATACCCTCTAATTATCACGATTGATACCTTTTAATAACATTGGTCTTATCTTTCGCTTATCACAATTGATACATTTTCATAATATAGATCATATCCTTTAATTATTAGGATTGATACAATAAAATTTGTTAAAATAATCCTTTACCATTTATATATGGAGTGCGGTTCTTGAGAAATGGATGCAGGTGTAATTACCTTAAAAACTTGCGGGAAATGTATTAGTATAACCACCGTTTATCTATATGCAATACTCCTACCTAATCATTAATTATATCAATTTCAGGAATAGAAGTGTTAATATGGACCTAACTGGAATCTTCTAGATATGATTTCTAGGTGTTTCTTCTTATTCAATCGAAGGAGGTATTCGAGAAAGTCCTAATTATTTAAAATATCGTTTAATTATTTGGACCATATGCATGCACGTAAGTAAAGAAAGTACGCAACTTAGAAATTTTGTATTGGTTCTAGAAACAGAATTTTTTAGACTTTCAAAATGCGAGGGTATTCAATCTGGATTTTCAAAAGTCTTTAAAAATCCCGAGGTATTCAATAAGGATTTTAAAAATTCTTAAAAAATCATAAAGTATTCAAGAGTCTATGGATTTTATTTGATTCTCTTTCCAAAATATAAATAGATTTCACCCTCCAAAATCTCTTCTAACTATGAGAGATTTCTACGTATTCTCTCGGAAAGAAAAAAAAATCTTTGTTGTTCTTTTAACAAAGTACTCTACAAATTTTTTCTGCTCTTTATTTTGAATTTTGTCGTCAAGACTTTTGTTCGTGATCCCTAGCTTAAAGTTTCACAATCCCAGTTCAATCTCTCTCTACATAACTTTCTTTACACAACTTTTTTTAGAAAATGCCGCTCTAAAAAATCTCAATTATGAGAATGATAGAATAAATCTCAATTATTTTGTAAAAAAATCTCAATTATGGGAATGATAGAACAAATCTCAATTATTTCATGATAGGTCACATTTATTTGAAAAGAAAAAAATGATATAAAGTTGCTTAGATATATATATTATATTATTTGTAATTTTTCCTATATTATATTATTTTATAATATTTTAATATATATATTAAATTTTGGTTCGGTTTTCGGTTATACCGAAATTTTGAATTTTATATTAAAAGAACAAATATAAAAATCATTTAAATTATTACTTTTAATTATAATCATTAAAATTATCTCCGAGATTTTTTATAAAATTATTATAGGACTTCAAAGACTTGGTTCGATTCCCTTTGGGACGAATTGGAAGCAGAGATATAAGGAGGCTTGGAGAATTTAGAGTTGTAAGGAGACTAACCACTAACAACTAACATTTACCGATAAAAAAATTATAGGACTACCGTTTATCTATATGCAATACTCCTACCTAATCATTAATAATAGTAATGTATTTTTTGGAACTAATGTGTTAATTTGATATTTTTCTAAACAATTTGGATAACTTTTTTATATATATAAGTGTGTTCTTCATATACATTTGCATCAATAATTTCAACGCCGAAATCTATGGAAATCCATGTAAATCAATAAAAAAGTCGTCAAACTCTCATGGAGTCTATGAAACTCCACATGGAGTCTGCATGATTTTCTAAATCCACATACTTTTTAAAGTAAAAAAATCCAATAGAATCCCAATTGAATACACCTCTTAGACTCTTTTGGATGAAATCATTTGAAATTAAAGGATTTGAGGATAATATATCATATATTTATAAATTAAAATGAAGTAAAACTAAATAAATGGATTTAGTTCACACAAATATTATTTATAAGTGAGAGGATTTCAAATACCCAACAAAACCTAGTCATTTGAAATCCTCTCACTTCTCCCACTTGTGCTTAATATTTGAGTGAATCAAATTCATTCATTTAGTTTTTCTTCATTTTAGTTTGTGTAAATGAATAATATATTAACCCCAAATCCTTTGATTTCAAATCCACTCCATCCAAATGGAGCCTTAGAATGTGTTTTGAATACTATTTACCTTTTTAAAAATAATATTAATTAATTTTGTAATAAATTTAAAAATGAAGAGTTTTTGAAAAAATAATTTAAATCAAATTGAAAAAATTGGTATTTGCAAAAAAAAAAATCACTTTTACTAATAGTGAGGATAATTATATGTTTCCTCCCAATAAAATTACTTTTAGAGAATTCAAAAATATATAAAATTTCTTTTGACAAAATTGATTTTAAATGCTTTAAAAGTGGTTGCAAATTTTTTCAAAATAAAAGTGATTATCTCTATGGAGTTATGTTTACAAACACCCACTTAAGGGTCGTTTGTTTCACGAGACAGGATTGATTAGATGAGATAAATTAAATTGGATTGTACTATTGGGATTGATATATTTGGAATAAATATATGTTTGGATTGTAGGATTGTTCTTTTTTATTTTGTAATGATAAAGATAATTTTGCATTTGGATTGATGAATTAGGTGAGATTGATGTATTTTGTTTTATCAAAAATCTAAATTATGGTCCACTCTCCTACAAAATCTATTCATCATATGAGGCTAAATTCATTCAATAATATTATAATATTCATTTATTAATATTATTATTTTTATAAAATAATGTTATTGAAAGATAGGTGTGCATTCTCAACTTTTCTTTTTGGGAGAAGGCTAAATCGGTGGACAAATTAATATTTGTGGAGTTATTTTGTGTGAGAATCGAACCCATAATGTTTGGGGCGTTGATTGCGGCTTTTTCTTAGTAAGCATTTTTAAGATACAATCAAGTTATTGAACCCAAAGGAACTAGTAGAACAAGGATCACTAGAATTACAAGTTGGCATGATATTAATTTATAGAGTCTAGCACGATTTCGAAAATTAAATAACAATTAATCAACTAAGAGGAAACAAAGAGCAAATTACCTAGAGATAACAAATATGATAAAAATGTGCTCGGTGCAAATTACCAAGAAATAATTAATTACGAATCACACATGATTAGGATTCCAAATGACGAGGGATAATAGGAGCTATCTAACAAAAAATCGCATATCAACCGTCTTGATAAACCTAGGTTAAATATATCAAATAAGCACGTAAGATAGTTTAGAGACGATGTCCTAAGTCTCCTCACTTAATCGATAGACGTAATATCGAGCAATTAACGTATCCTAATGTAGATTCTAATGAAAATTAATCAAATCTTCTTAAATTAATTCAATATTTACTTCAATTACAAAACCAAGCCTAACACCTAAACATCAATTCAATAAATCAAATCTCATTGTGCAAATTAAATCAATTAACAAAAAGGATCAAAGCTCAATCTAACAATTTAATCATGAAAATCACATTAGAATAATCAATCACCTCAATAAATGAAACACTCAATCACATGATTATCAAATTTAATTCATTTAAGGGTCAATACACCCAAACACAAGAGAAAATTAGTCAAATATTATAAAATGAAACACATCCATTAAAATTAAAGAAATTAAAGAAGAATGAGACATACTAATTAAGAAATAAATCACTAGAAATGAAATAATAAGGATGTATATCACCTTATATGTGTTGATTACACTTGATTGAATTGTGTTGATTACACTTGTTGAATGGAGAACTATCACTAATTTGTATGAAATTGAAGAACACCTAATACTATGTGTGTGAGTGTGTAGAGAAAATGGAGGAAGAAGCACTAAAAATTTCTAAAAACCCAAAAACTGCTGCTTCTCTGCTGTTGACGCTGCCCTTCTATTTCATTTTATCACGGCATTATGCACTATGCTACCTACTGCTTCCCCTCCTTCTTTTCACGTACTAATGCCCTTTTTTTCTAAGCTTCTCCCTGTTGCCTTTTTTCAAAAGTCGCTCTCCTCTTCATTTCAAAAAGCGTTGTTCTATTTTTTATGTTTTTTCACTGATGGGCTTCCTTCCTTCACTCATCAAATGGACGGCCTTTTACTTGAAATTTGGCCATGACTTGGGCTCGACAAGTGGGCCTTAATTTCCTTTTTTTTTTTTCCTCGTATTATCTCGTCTCTTGAATTCTTCTTCAATTGACTCAATAAATATTAAGTATGTATTTTACTCTAAATATACTCAATTTACCTACAAAAATAATAAAACACAACCTTTCTCATTTCAAGTGTAATTAGTCAATTTAGTGTAAATAATGCAAAAAAATCCTAATTAAATTAAGCAAATAAATCTCATAAATTTCTAACAATTTTCACACTAATCAGCCTTTAACTCATACCATAAAAAAATTCCTTCATCTAAAAGTCTATAATGGTAGAAAGGTGTAAATTTAATCCATTTGTGTTGATTCTTTAATAGTTATATCATTATACACACACGTTCAACTGTGTGAATACATGATATTTTGGTGTTTAGTTGTTTGAGTGACATCTCTTTCATTTCATAATTTAAATGTATAAATTAAAATATTTTCATATTTTTTCTCTTTAAAAATTAATTAATTATATTTTGTTTTATATAAGAAGTTCACAATATACAAATATATATTCTTTTTGGAAAAAATAAACAAATTTGATTCCACTCCTTAAAAAAAGTGAAATGGCCATATATATGTTGCATACTCATTTCATTTTTAATATTATCATTACTATTCTTATTCTATTTATTTTAAGTAGCGTTGATATTAATTGTGTAAACAAGCCTTTTACTATTAAATTGATTTATAATTAATATAAAATAATTAACATTAATAAGTAAACAACTAATATCATTCAACTAATATCCTTTAAAAAATAATTAATATCATTCAAAATTAGTATATTATAATAAAATAACTAATACCTTAGTGAAATAAATTCTAAAAATAAATTTTACAGTACTTTGTCTATAACTAATTATAATGAACCAATAACATTGTAATTTAACGTTTGTATTTATGTTTTTCATGATACATAAAAATAATATAAAATTAAAATAAACGTAATAACGGTTTGTTTCTATTTAATTTAATGGGATTTGGGCAGGGATGGCTTACCAGCTACTTTAAACTTAATTGACAGAATCAGAAATATTTATATAAATAGTTTTTTTTGAAAGCAAATATTTATATAAATAGTTAGAAAGTGATATTTGAAATATTTTAGGAATATAAATCCTTAATTCAAACTTTTGATACATGTATATGGTAGAACTAGGTGCACCTACCAATTACCTGATTACCCCTGCGCTATCATGTTCAGTTGTTTACGGAATATCTCCTATCCTCTCCATTCTTTTTTCTAAATTTAGAGAGGCAAACACATTTGAAGACAGATTCTGCCGGTTTATTCTTTTTATTTTCACCTTTTCCTTTATTTTGTGTTTTTCTCTCTAAATACGACAAATTGAGAATCCGTATGAGTTTATTTATCTTATCGGAACTAATATATTTTAAATACAATTCTTTTAATAAAAATATTGGGAGAAATATTAGTTTTAATCACATAGGTAATTACATATGAAATTAGTCATTAATGTATTAAAAGAATTTAAATTTAAAAATCATACAGAACGTTCTAGATATAAAATTTAATCAACAAATTTATTTAGTTAATTTACCTTCTGAACATTAATTAACATTATAATTATATTTGGACAAATAATTAGTATTATCAATTAAGTAGACTTTGGCATTAAAAAACTAAATGAAATTTCCTCTCGTCCTGAAATTGAGTTCATGTGTGAAGAGGTACTTTTTAAAAAAATTAAATTAATGTAGGGGAGAGAAAAAGTATAAAGGTATTTTTAGTGATTAAATGATATAAAATGTAGAGATAAAATAAAATAGAATAAAATAAAAAATAATATTTCTAAAATTTAAATAGTATTACGATGGTGTAGTTTATAAAAAATATTCTATTTTAGAGGTATAAAATTAATTATAGGACGTTAAAAAAATGTATGAAATTAATTGTGGATCAGGGAGCATATTTTAGAGGGAATATGAGTCAACGGCGAAGAAAGAAACAGTCCTTAAATGTGAGACCATCTCATTAACTATGTTTTTGTGTGACGGCGGGAAAGTTACCAATTTTTTTTTTTAAAAGTATATTACGTTGTTCGAAGTAAATTGCATTACAACAACATAAAATTAATTTTTATAACAAAAATATTAGTAATACAATTTACTTTAGAAAATGATTTCCAAAAGGATATAATTCTTTAGAAAATTTAAGAAATGTTGTGTGTGATATAATGATTTGATCGAGATGCAAATCCAACGCAGAAGTGAAATTAAACATGAAACATGGTTTTATTCCAACGGATATAATTTTATTTCAGATAATTAAGCTTACAATTTCATGTCATGAATAAATTGCAAGCAGAAAACAGAGCAACTCTAAGCTGCTTTCATGGCGAGAACCTTCTGCCAAGCTGGCCTCGCCATGATATCTGCACTCCAAGCTCGCACGTGCGGGCGCGACTCAAACAGGGCCTTAGCACGTGTCCCCATCAGAAACATCATGGTTGGGAGATGATGGAGATCGGCTAGTGTGAAGCAGTCGCAGCCCAAGTGCTTGGATTCAGCCAATCGCGCTTCGTACACATCTAGAACCTTCCCCAGCGCTTCTTCCTGCTCTTTCACAACAGCATCATCAGTAGCCATCCCCAGCATTGGCTTAATCGCCAGTTCAAAGGTTAATTTTGTCGCCGGAGGTTCGTACTTCTGCGCCTCCACCTCCGACCAAACAGAGACCAGCGCCGTCTTCTTCGGATCGCTGCAGATCAACTGTGTTCCTTTGTCCCTGTAAGTGTGCGCTATGTATTGATTGATTGCCCTTGATTCTGTGCACAGAAATCGATTACTCACAAAATTGGGTAAATCGTATGATCGTTGATCGAGAAATTATAATTTTACTTACCGAAGAGCTTTAGATCTCCATCTTCGAACGCCGGAACTTGGCCGAAAGGCTGCAAAAACGGTTGGGAAGTTAATTTAGTAAATGAAACTGAAATTGAATGAATTGGGAAGAAAATTTAGGGTTGATGAATTAGCGGTTACATTGAGGGAAAGGAATGGTTGCTTCTTGTGCTGACCGGTGGCCATGTCGACGGGGACGAACTGGAAATCGAGGTCTTTCTCGTAGAGACAGGCGAAGACTCTCATTGCAGCAGGGGAGATGAGGGCGCCATGGACCTTGATTCCCATTTTGTGGAGTAGAATTGTTTGAGTGATGAATTGGAATTGCTTCTTTAATGTGATATGAATGATGAGAAGAAGTGAGTGATATGCTGCTGGTATTTATAGTCAAAATACCTTTCTCAGTGAGTTTGTTGGGCGTTCTGTATTTAATTTTTACTTCCACCACCTCATAATAAAGATAGACCTAAATTTTGTTTTTATGTAAAAAAATAATGGGTTAGTTACTATATTTAATATTCTTTCAGTTAGGAGCTATCTTGGCTGTTGATTTTTTTAGCGGTTTTTGTATGAAGATTATTTCATAATAATTTGTGTCACGAAAGTTGTTTCATATCTTTCAGATGATAGCATATCATTCATCTAAAACAACTTTATAATCGTAAACTACTATGAAATAGTGTACCATGCAAAAACCGTTAAAAAAAATCAGCTGTGAAATAGTTCCGGACAGAAAAGTATATTATTTGTCTTCTATTTATAATTTTATTCATATTTAATGGTTTTTTTTTAAATCAAATATAAATTCTTATATAAAGATAAAATAGAAAATCAAACAAAAATTTAATGTATTAATTATAATAATGTTCATTTCTTAGTTTATGTAAAAATAATTATAGATCTATTTTTAGGAGACGAAAAAATAAAATATAAAGTGAAACATTAATTATATATAAATAATTTGGTGTGAAAAAAAAGGGGATATTTGGATTGACATTTAATAGATTTTGAAGTTCAGATTTTAAATTTTAGTGAACTTTAAAAAATTTAAATTTGTGTGAATCTTTTGAAATCTACGTAGGTTTGAATTTAAATGATAGATAAGGCACTGTGATACTTTTAATTACTTTATTTGTTTTATAAAGATAGTTATTTATTGAGTAGTTAAACACAAATAAATAAAAGGGGAAAATTTGTATGAGACCGTGTTATGCATGAGAACTAATTACTTTTTAATAAATTATTATCATTTTTAAAAAAGTGATATAAATTAATATAAAAGTGATAACAAATTGAAAAGTAATAACAATTTATAAAAAAGTGATAATAATTTATTAAAAATGACTTTATCTCATGTCCGTCTCATACATAAGACGGTATCGTAGAAGAGAGTGTCCCTAAATAAAGTATATCATTAATAATACTAGGAAAATTGTATATAATATGATATGTTCTTAAAAATGATAAGTAAGATAAATCCTAAAAATTAAATAGAAATATTTTAATAGTATTCCACTCCCAGAAAAATAAAATGAGAAAGTGTGATTATCTTTGAATTGATGGATTTTTTTATTATTATTTAAATGGTGATTCGAATTCATAATCTCACGATTAAATATAACCTCACAAGATAAATCGTGAGATGAAGAAAGTATTATTGATGGTTAATAATTATATGGTAATTGTAATATTAATTATACAATTATTTGATATTTAATTTATTAAAAATTACAAAAGTAAAAAAATTGTGCAAAGTGATAAATAAAAAAGAGTGGGAATAAAAAAATTGTATTTACAATAATAAGTCATTAGAAAGTGTAATAAAAAATATATTTGTAGGGTAGAGTGGATGAATTTGAATTTTTAGAAAGCAGATTAAAAATTTAAAAGGTAAAATTGTATTTTTATTTTAAAATCTCAAATCTAATTTTGAAATCTCACATGAAAATCAACCTTTAATGAAAAAGCTTTGATTGCTAAATTCAAATATAAATTAAATATATTTTTAAGTTGAGTTGTTTAATTAAAAAAATATTAATTTAATTTATACGAGTTATCTACATGTGTCAAAATCATGTGAGCACGTGTCATAATCGATACACGTATTATTGCATGGAGTGTTAGTAGGCGCCGTACGTCATTCGAGTATTATGCTTGTTTTCCTTTTGAAAAAATTTGTTTGTATCTCATTTTTATTCAAAATATTGATCTCAACTTCTTAAAATTCAATAAAAACATACATAGTTATGTTATACAATTATTAAAAATGGTTGTACATTTACACATCAAAATATTCAACCAAATATATTTTCATTAACAAAGCTAATAGTTCTAAAACTTTAAAATCATTCATCCAAATATTTTTTAACACATATTATTACCTAGTAACTTGTGATGGGTGGTGGGTGGTCTCTGGATGGGCTTTGTTATAGGTTGGAACTATATATATTCAATTTAAAATTGATTATAGGTAACTATTCAATATAAAATTGGTTATAGGTTGGAACTATTCAATTTAAAGAAATCGGTTATAAGTTGGAACTATTATTTATATTTTTAAAAATATTATAAAAATTAAATAAACTTTTATGTAATTATTTCATAAAATTAATTTTTATGTTCAGCGGGTTTGAAGTTTGATTTTTCCCATAAAGGGCGAGGGAGAAAAGGAAAAACTGAAAAAGTGGTTTTGTGTGTTTTATAAATGTGCACAAAAAATGAGAATGAAAGGAGAAGCTTCTAATTTCTAAACAGGGGGCTGAGAAATACCACTTATCTTTCCGACTTGACACCTGATTGTTATAACACGAAAATAAGTGAACACAGGTTTCTATTACTTAGAGCATACCCATCCCTCTACCTTTATCCAGGGTTTAAGTATTTGCTATATGAACTGGCCACATCAAAAGTTATTTCTACTCAATCAATTTATATCTCTACTCTCCAATCATAATAGATATAAATATTATTATTCAGGACCCCACTATGGCACTATCCACATTATTTAATTTATTCAATATTTCTTAATTCAATATTTTTATTTTAATTATTAATTTATTCAAATAAATAAAATTAATATTATGAATTCATATTAAAAAATTAAATAAATTGTATTTTTTTAATATCTTTAGCATATTAAATTAATGGTAATTTTTGCATGGCAAACAAATTTTAAGAATTTTATTTAGAGTTAAAAACGAGTACAATATTAAAATAAATCATAACAATACATGAAAATAATAAAAATAATAGAGAGCGCTAAAATATTTGGCAACTAATTATGATAACGTGCCCAAATATGTTCAATTAAATCGGATTGAAGTTGTTGATGCATTTCTTTATCACGTAGTTGAGCCCGTCTTTATCAGATTCTCAGAAATCTCTCGACGGGACCTTGGAATATTTCAGAATTATATTATCGTTATCGTCGCTTACGTCGACCACTGGATGCTTTGCATCCCCTCATCCTCAATTATTATGTTATGCAAAATAATGCATGTATACATGATATCCTTTAAGTTACTCTCGTACCAAAACGTGATGGTCCTCGAATCATTGCCCAACGAGCTTGTAAGACCCCAAATGCCCGCTCGACATCCTTTCTTGCGAGACTCTTGCATTTGCTTAAACAACACTTTCTTGGGATCATGGGGGCATTGAAAACTCTTAACGAAAGTAGCCCATTCAGATAGATTCCATCTCAGAATGGTATCCTGTAGTGTATTGTCTATCATTCACTGTGAAGTTAATCTCTGGACTAATCCCTTTTAAAACGTTGCTAAAGAGAGGGCTTTGATTAAGCACATTGATATCATTATTGGACCTGCGACTCCAAAAAAGCATGTCATATCCACAAGTCGCCAGATGCTACAACTTCAAGCATTATTGTTGGTGTTCCATGATCACCTAGAGTAAACCTGTCCTTTCCAAGCGATCGAACAATTCTTCCATTCCCAATGCATACAATCAAGGCCGCCCAACATTCCAGTGGAAGCCATGTCTTTGCTCATGCATATAGAGCAAACGTTCACAATCTGCAACAGCTTGGTTTTCTCAAGTATCTTTCTCCGAAAATGTCGATTACACAATGACAAAAATTGAATAAACATTCAATGGCGGTTGTTTCAAGAATACGTAGGTACCATCGAAAAGGTCTCCGAGTCCTCCGTACGCTTGGCGAATGACAATGGCACGTGCACTTCGAAGTGGTGAGAAACTTTTCCATCCTATTGCGTCTACCCTCCACTTAAAACAGCTTATCATGAGATTCTAAGGCACCAACAATGCGCGTGAATAGGCCTCTCCCCATCCGAAAACGGCGACGAAAAATATCTGCTGGGTATGTTGGATTTTCGGAGAAATAGTCATCCACAAGACGACTATGTCCTCCTTCACTATCACGCTCTATGTATCTTCTTTTTTTTCTTTGTCGTATTAGAAGAGCTTTCTACGTATTGAAGAAGCATTTGTTGTTGTTGTAGAACTTCATAAAACATTCGATCATCGAATCATCATTCCACAAGTCTTCATCATTAAAGGTGTTGGTGTTGGTATTTTGGTTGGGATCTCAAGATATTTTTCTTGGAGTAGTATTGACTACGAAGGAGAAAATGGTATGAGAAGAAGATTGCTTTGAGTAGTGTGGAAAGATATGAAACAACTACTCCAATATTTAATGTTGTTTACAACGGCTAGTTTATGTAACGGCTAGTTTGTAACGGCTAGTTTATAACGGTTAATTTGTAACGGTTAGTTCACAACGGATAGTTTACAATGGCTAATTCACAACGGCTAGTTTGTAACGACTAGTTTACAACGGTTAGTTTGTAACGGCTAGTTCACAACGGATAGTTTACAACGGCTAGTTTTTAATAACTAGTTCACAATAGAATTTTCAAACAATACAATAGAATTTTCAAACAATACAACAATTCAAACAATACAATGTAAATTCAAACAATTGAAAATTCTAACAACGGAAACAATAAGACAATAAATAACGAGACTATTCATCATCAAATTTTTTCATGAGCTTGTCGATCGAGTTTGAGATGTATCTTTAATTGCTTCGGTGTCATCCCCTCGTGGTATCTTTCATGATGATGTCATACTCCGCTATTGTGTTGTGTGCTTTTGTACCTCTAACTTCTCGGTGGCTATTGTTTTATATTCCTCCATATTTTTTGCAATGCTCTGTTTTAGCTCCTCTATCGTGTTATCCATCGAGGTCGATGGTTGCTTCATCTTAGTTTTCTCTTAGTCGCTTTTTGACCGATTGGACGTACACGTTCTTCATCGACATCCTCCGCATTAGAAGACGATGTGTATCCTCCTTGAATAGATTATTTTGTCTTCTTCCTACCACAATGATCACGTTCATGCCGTGCAATCCACTTAAGGCTTTCCCCGAGAATCGCCACATGCCCAAGTGAGCAAACGCATTGTTACCATGGTTCTTTGCCCACTCTGTCATTGCATGCATGAGTATATCAACATCGCTTTGTCCACTTCCCCCAATCTTTGTTCATCGATTGTACAATCCGTTAAATTCACTCACAAATCTCTGTACCGTATAATAGTGCGATTTTAAAAGTTTCCGTCTCTCTTGGCGGTTTGCGGGTCGATTTTTATTGTAATCTGCAGAATCTTTTTCACATGGCATCCAACTTATGATCATTGCCAACAATTGAATCTTCACTAACATTCACCCAACTTCTTGCAAGGACCTCATTTTCTGGACTGTGTACCTTGCACCATATGTACGACTCTTTTGGTCCGTCGGAGTTCACTCCATCATCAATATCTTCACTCGCATCTAAATTAATGGCTTCATGCCTGTTGAGACAGATATGGGTGAAAGGAGAGCCTTGCCCGAGGAAGATGGTGTTCTGCACTCCTTATGCGTGCTTGTTTCATCTATACTAGCTCTTCTCGGACGATTTGGAAGTCATCCTCAGGTGCTCTCGAAGGACTTATTTCATAGAGAGGGTTTGGTATGTAGGGATGTTGATACATTTCTTGAGGATAAATGTAAGGAGGGGTTGACATGTAAGGATTCATGTGATGGCTCGGATGAACAATAAATTGTGGGGACGTAAGTTTGGATTTTGAGGATAGACGTTGGAATCTTGAGGAGAGACGGTGAAATTTGGGAACATAAGTTTGGATTTTGAGGATAGACGTTGGAATCTTGAGGAGAGACTGTGAAATTTTGTGGACGGATAAATGAATTTTGAAAAAATGAATTCTCTTACGAATTGGAAGATCCAAACCAATTCGTCCAAGAATTATTTTCCATTTTCAAATTTTAAGTTGATATAGTTTGAGAGAAAATGCGAGATGTAATTGATATGGTGTATGAAAAAAATTGTCTAAGCATCTATTTATAGAGAAAATAATAACGGTAATATTTTCTTGAATATGCATTTTAAATTTTAAAAATAAAAATTCAAATATATTTAGGAAATATATATATATATATATATATATATATATATATATATCAAACGACTATATTAAATTTATGTGAGTAACGGTTATACTACTACTATTAAAAAAAAATTATATGCAATCAATTTGTTAATTTGAATTCAAAAAATAAAAAAATAATAAAGAAAGGCATGTCCCACCAATTCTACCGGTAGAATTCTTTCTACCCCATATACTCTCTTTCCTAATTCTACCCAAACCCCCCATTTGTATACCCAGTGTAATTGTTTCGCCACTGGACTTCTATCCAGCGTTGGTGATGCTCTTAGCAAATACTTACTTTGCATGCGTTTGAAAGTTTCTCGCTTTTTTTTTTATGACAAGAATAATAATATAATATAAATGATACATAAAATTTAGTGTGAAGTAATGTTGTAGTATAAAACTAATGTTATTACATTCAATCACCGTCTCACCGATACATAACATTCATTTTAGTGGTAGAATTATATTTATAAACACTACAAAAAAATAGTCATTTATCGACGGACTTACCGACGGATTTCCGGTAAAACAGTCATCCGTCGGTATTTTTCTCGTCGCAAAATATCGATTTAAAAATAAATTCATCGGTAAATACCGATGGATATTCATCGGTATTCCGCTTCGGTAATTACCGACGAACCTATTCCGGTAATTACCGACGAATATTCATCCAAAAACACTTGTTTATAAAAAATTTAAAATGTTATAGGTAAATTTGAAATTCCGACGGTATTTTATCGATATTTTATCGGTATTTGTGATGGAATTTGGTCCGTCGGTATTTCACAGCTTTTTTGTAGTGAAATTAATATCACAATAGTATAAGATATTTATAGTATCCGTGGAATGTTTGGACTTTGGAGTGACTCATAAGTGATGTGATGGAGAAAAATAAAAATATACAATGAAAAGGTGTAAGAATTTAAATACTTGGTACTTTTGATTAAATACTTGACAATTTAAATGTATTTTTTAACTTGATACATTAAGCTTCAATATTATGATACCATTTGATTATATTAAATATCTATTATTACAACCTAGTACAAATTAACTATTAACATTACAAAATCATACAATTACTGTACCAAATTGCAGCGGCATACAATCTTCATTCGTGAGTTGACCATAATAACCCTTGTTGTCCTATGTAAGTTTGTATTTGTTTAATATTTTATGTCACATCACAAATAAGCCTAGCTTACACTATACGCCACTTTTCTCGTTTCAAAGCTGTTGTTTCTTCTTCAATTTCATTCACAACTTCACACCACCGTCACAACGCCTCACCGCCACCATCAACGATTTCACGCCACCAACCTCGCCGCCCATTTCGAGGAGTCGCGCCACCGCCGTCGCTCGTAGGGGTCCGCCGATGTCACTCACGAGGATCTGCTGCCGCCGCGGTCGCTTGCAGGGGTCCCATGCTGTCGTCGCTGCGAGGACCATGCCGAGAAAATCAAATATATTATCATCCTCCGCTTCCGATCTCAAACATATTAACATCTCCGTTCTTAATTTCTTACAATTTCGATCTAATGGCATTGATCGGCGGTAGATCGGCGAACGCTTCGTCGGTGGAGACAAACACGATTACTCGGCGCTACCTTCGTCGGCTCTCAAGACCATCGATTTTTGTCTCTCTGTTTTGCAAACCAGGTTCAACAAAGGAAAAAAGAGATTCATCACTTTTGATGTGGATTTTGAGATAAAAATAATAATTCGAATTGCCGAGATGTTGTTCACTTTTTGTAAAGTGGAGATGAAGATGATGATCTTAGAGATCATGGAAATGAACGTGAATCAGTTAGCAATCACGATTATGAAGATCTTTGAAGCTCAATGATGAGATGTGGTGTGCAGTGTGGGATTTTTTTGTGTATTTTGAGGTGTTATTGTCGGCTTCGGCATTTTTGTTTTTGATTTCTATGTATATATGTATATATGTGGTCTAATTCTTTATGAATTACTATTTATAATGTTGTTCTACCATGTTATATAAACGAATAGATCTAATTCTTTTGTCTTTTGATTTATAATTTATGAATTACGATAGATCCTTTTGAACTACGATTAGATCATTTTTGTCTTACCATGTTATATATGAATTACTATTTATGAATTACGATAGATCCTCTTGTCTTTTGATTTCTATGTATATATGTGGTCTAATTCTTTATGAATTACTATTTATAATGTTGCTCTATCATGTTATACAAACGATAGGTCATGTTGCATAACCGTTATCATATTAGAATTCTTGGTAGTTCAACTATAATTGAACTACGAATAGTTGTTTGATGACGAGGCAAAGTGTGTTGGGGCGCGGAGCTACGGTGCACGCACACGGTGAAGTGGGTATTCCCCACCTCGAAGTCCGTGCTAGAGCTACAGTGGATGCACACATTAACGTGCACATCGTGTCTCTATTGCTTGTTGTTCACTCAAGCTACTAGGCTTGGCAGCGGGCGGGGAATCCCCGTTCCTCGCGGGATCCGCCCGAACGGCGGGGAATCCCCGCTTAAATTCCCCACTGGCCGGAGCCGGGAAAAACACTCCGTAGGCGGGGACGGGGCGGACGGGGACAATATTCCCGCCCCGCGGATCCCCGCCCGATCCCGCGGGGCCCCGCTTGTATTTAATATATATATATATATATATCTATATATTACATATATTATTTTATTATATATAATATTTTATATGATTTTAAAATAATAATTAATAGAAATTAGAATATTAGATAGTAACCCTAGAATACATACGCGTGAATGCACCGCCCATTCCTCGCTCCTTACCTTCACGCCTCCTCCACCGCGGCACGCTGCCGCCGCCGTCCATCCGTCCAGGCTTCACGCTGCCGCCGCCGTCACCTGGATCCAGCTGCCACGCCGCCGCCGTCTGCTGCTTCACGCCGTTGGGGCCTCGCCATTTCTCCCCATTGTCGCGCTGCCGCCGCCGTCTCACCGCCACACCGCGCGCCTTCTCCATTTCTTGTTCCATCGCGACGTCGTCCATCTCTCGATGGTACAAGTATTCAACCCCATATTTAGCTCAATTTATTTTTTTTTTTTTGCTTATTTGATGTTTCTATGTATTTTTGACAATGGTTTTGAAAATCATATCTATTTCTTTGGAAAAGCCCTTTAATGTGCTCCAAGGCTTTGTCTGCTTTGGGATTTTTCTGATGAAATGTGAAATATTATGGCATTGTTCTACTGTTTTGTGATTTAATATCCAAAATCAAAATTCAATCCTCATCCACATTTAAAAGTTTATATTCATTCTTGCATATTTAATTTTGACATAAAAAAATTAAAATAATATAATAATATCATGATTTTTTTTTACACACTTAATTTTTTGACAGGGTTTTTACCCACTAAATTTGATACTATAAAATTTATACTATAATGATAGTATTACATTACCCACTCTTATACACTTAATATATATATATATATATATATATATATATATATATATATAACCTTATTAAAATTATAAAATAAACAGATATTCGTATTATTCATTTATTTATAATTTGAAATCTGAAAATTTCGCAGTATCCAAATTTGCAAATTGCAACCCCCAATTCCCAAAACAAACATACTGTGTTCTACCCCATCCCCACCCAGTGGTCAAAATCTCTCAACATCTTCTCATTTTGGCATTCCAACAAAACATTCCTAAATTTCTATAATTTACAAAAAAATATTCTTATATTTTTCATTTTTTACCTTTATATTTTTATATCTCTTTTCCATTTTTTTGAATCACTCCTTAACGGAACCTTGCAAATTATTAAATGAGAAGTTCATGAATGGACGGAGGAGGTAGTATATGATGTTCCAAATTAGATATATTTGCTTTGGAATTAATATACAAAGTTGGATGAATAATGGAACCTTGCATCTCCATTCTATTTTCATGTGAGTAAATATATAGTTAATTAGTTAATTTTAAAAATAGAATTAACTGTTAATTATTGATAGGTGAAAATGACATCTTTTAATGTGCCTACACAAGATTCTATGTGTAATCCTGAATCTTCTTCGCAACAACCAATAGATGGTTCTCCACAAACCATGTCGACGGATGAGATTCCAACACCAACCTGATTCAAATCAAATGAATTGCACCGGTGAGAGTGAAGACACTTTGACATTAGGAAGAAAAAGGGGGTTGACATCACCGTGTGGAATCATTTCAAGAGACAAAAGATTGATGATAAGTGGAAGGCGATATGTAACTTTTGTAACAAAAAGCTTGGAGGAGATACAAAAATGGGACCAAACACTTGCACGATCATTTCAAAATATGTCCATTGAGAAACACCAGAGACATAAAACAATCATTTTTAGGCCTAAGAAAGATATCGAGGCAACATTAGTATGAGGGCCTACACATTTAGTGAAGAGGATGTAAGGAAGGGAAATGGCTTCTATGATCATCTTACATGAGTACCCCTTGAACATGGTGGAGCATTTTGGGTTTCGAAGGTTTGTGGCTTCTCTTCAACCACTATTTAAGGTGGTTTCTAATACTGATGAAGAATGACATAATAAAAATTTATGATTTTGAAAGAGCCAAGACATTGAAGACTTTTGAGAAAAACTCGAGCAAGTTTGCCATCACAACATGATACGTGTGGACAAAGCAAACAACCAAAAGAAAGGATATATGGCCATCACATTTCATTTTATTGATGAATCATGGAAGCTCCAAAGTCGACTTGTCGGGTAATTATCTTTTTATGTTTTTAATGTTGTTTATTTGCAATTCATGACTATTTTAACTTGTTATTAACATATTATAATTTACTTTAGGTTTATTTATGTGCCATGCCCGCATACATCCGAAGTTATATGTGATGTTCTTGTTGATTGTTTGTTGGATTGGAATCTTGATCATAAGTTGTCGACATTGACATTGGAGAATTGTTCAACTAATGATGCTTTGATCAATGATATTTTGAAGAAATTGGATAAGAAAACATTTTGGTTAGATGGGTCATTATTGCATATGCGTTGTTGTGCCCATATTTTGAATTTAATTGTTAGAGATGGTATGGATGTTATTGGTAATGGTATTGGTAGAATTCGTGCAAGTGTTGCTTTTTGGGTAGCCACACCTAAAGGTGTGAGAAATTTAAAGAGACGGCTTCTCGGATAAAAGTTTCATTCTCTAAAAATTTGGTCTTAGATTGCAAGACTAGATGTAATTCTACATATAAAATGCTTGATGTTGCTATTTGCTACAAGGATGTCTTTAATCGATTGACAAGACGAGAGCCTCTTTATACTAGTGTCCCAACAGAGGAAGATTGGGAAAAAGCTAAAGTCATATGTGATAAATTGAAGTTATTCAATAATGTGACTGAATTTTTTCGGGACTCAATATCCTATCACAATCTATATTTTCCCAAGATTTGTGAAATTAGATTGACTTTGAGGCGATGGATTGATTCCGAGAAGCCTTACATTGTGGATATGGCAAAAAGATGTTAGAAAAGTTTGAAAAGTATTGGTCTCAGATTAATGGCATTATGGGTGTGGCAACTGCTTTGGATCCTAGATATAAGCTTAAATTGTTGCACTATTACTTTCCTCTTATTTATGGTAGTGAAGAAGCTAAGAAGGAAATTGAGAGAATTAAAGAGATTTGTATTGATTTGGTGAATGAGTACTCGGTGAAATCTAAGACTAGTGGAGTTGGTGCTTCTTTTCGGTCTTGAGTCTACATTCATGAACCTCGATGAGGTAGATCCAATGAGCAATTATGACAAGTTTGTTGCCTGCGAACTGAGTACGATAATTTTAAAACTCGAATTGGATTGTTATTTGGAGGAGCGTGTGATACCAAGGAATGTAAATGTTGAATTTGATATATTAAGTTGGTGGAAGAACGCTCTCAAATACCCAACTTTGCAATTGGTTGCTAGAGATGTTTTGGCAATTCCTATTTCTACCGTGGCTTCCGAGGTCGGCTTTTAGTACCGGTGGGAGATTTGTAAGCCCACATCGTAGTAGGCTTCACCATGACACATTAGAAGCTTTGATGTGTTCACAAGATCGGGCTTTGGGGCCGAAGCAAAAGGTATGCAAATTTATTTATATATATATATGTATTGTGCTTTAAAATTCTTAATTACAAATATATTAATAATCATTTTTGGTATTTCGAAATTGGTGCAAGTGCAACTACACGTTCGAGATGTTGTACACTTCTTGATGATGATAATGAGGAGGGAGAGGTAAATAATTTTTTTATTTTATATTACTTTGCTTTAATTATTTATGAACAATTTTTCTAATATTTTACTAATTTCTATTTTATTGAAATTATTTATGTGATCCAAGGAGGGCTTGAGCTTGATGTGGATGCATATGGAATAGAGTTTTGAAGTTGCATGTGAATCGGAGGAAGAAGAAAAGAAATGAGCTTGTCATTTAAAAACTTTTTTGTTGATTGCTTGTTGAATTATTGTCATTTAAAACTATTTTTCTAGGATGTTGGTCCGAAACAATTTTTATATTTCTATGTATTTTTATATTGTTTGTTTTATTTATTATAATTTAAAAAAATTATAAAAAATATAAAGTGGGGAATGGGAATCCATGATAAGAATCCCTTTGGCGGGAATGGGGAAAAAAATTTCCCGTTTAGTTGTGGGGACGGGGCGGGAATCCCGATTTCGCGGGGACGGGGCGGGTAATCCCTGATTTCGGGGACGGGGATGGGGAATGTCCCCCGGCCCCCGCCCGTTGCCAAGCCTACAAGCTACATTAATTTTTGTCCTAGAGATAATGGGTATTTCTATCATTTCATTGGTTCAATTTGTATGGCGGTGCATTTTCCAAATTTTCGCGTATTACACTTGAATGTCCATAATTAATTTGTATGGTGTAAGTAACGCCCTTATTAGTAATATGAATACTACCGACTCTAATTCTTGATATTCCCTGGTGTAATTTTAAATAATCTTGATCAAGTATTTGATACTTTAAAATTTTCAAAATGGTTCATGGTAAGCTTACCAAATAAGTTGTTCATATAAAATCTACTCTTAATTAGAAATTTAAATATTATAATATTGTTTTCATATCAAATACTCTATGAATTATTCAAATAGTAAAAATATTAATTTGTTGTCTGTCAAAAAAATAAAATAAATTTGTTATTGATATTCTTGAAAATAATATGATATCACTAACCCTTGATACTTCGGATGAAATTCTTAATACTATTGATAAAATAATTGATACTTTAATTATTTCAAATTTAGTGCACAAGTAACCTTATCGAATAAGTGAAAATATAAGTAATATAAGAGTATCAAATATTTGATCAAGAATTAGATGAAATAAAAAAGTAATGCACATCTTACCATATAAATGAAACACACGAAACTACTCATTAATTAGTATCAATCAATTTGCAAATGACAGTGCCAAAACTTGAGTAAGTAGTTAGAAAAGGATATATTTGAATACATTCTAGGAATATAAGAGCACTTGTTACGAGCTTTTCAATGGAGAATGAGAATAAAATTGATTTTTTCTCCTATGTTTCCATTTATTTATTTATTTATTTTTATCGGTGCTTCCAAATTTATTGGAAGAAGAAATATTTTCATGTTGATTACATCATTGATGTTATACTCCAATATTGAAAAAATGAGACAAAATAAGTTTGTTATTGGTGGTGGAGGGAATGATTGTAGATGGGAAAAAAGTTAATCATAATGGGTAATGATTATCTTTTTTAGGAGGAAAAATAATATTATTTTCCATCTTTTATTCTTATTAAACACCACAATTGTCTTATATTAATTCTCATTCAAACCAAGCTTTTCCTAACTCTTTAATCAAAACTTGTGATTATATAGTTGTTACTAGTATACCTACTATGATTTCCCATGCTGGCCCATCAAAGTTTATATGGGTGTAAATATGTTGGTCTACCCAACAAGAGCAAGAGCTATATCATGTCTACATAAATCTTGATTTGGCCTAACATATTTAAGAAAAGAGTCGGCCAAACGACTTTTTCAATTCCTAATTCAGTATATGTTTAGGCTTTTAAGAAACAGACTACATTTTTAGGTTTTGACAAAAGTTTTCAAAGTTGTTAAAAAAAAAAAAACATAAACAAAAGTTTTCAAAGCTTTTTCAATTTCTAATTCCTGCTTTTTTTTTCTTTCTTCTTGCGTATAAAAGGGAACAATGAAGGAGATGATTATTGATGTTGTTTTGAGTTTTAAACGATTTTTAAAATTTGAAATTTGGAAGATTTTGAAATCTTAATATATAATAAGGTGTGTGTCTTTTTAATTTTTAGTTGAGTAAGATTTAACTTTATGTCAAATCAACGTATACGAATGAATGAAGTTGTATTATTATTATGGCAAACTCTTAAGTGTAATTGAAATAATCAATTTATGTGAATTATAATTTAAATATATTAAAGTGTAAGGAGAGAAAATAATTTGTATTTGAAAGTATGATACTATCTCCGTCCAAAATACCTTTCACATTTTTTTCATTCATTCCATAATATCTTTTAAATTCTTAAAATGAAAATTTTCAGTAACTTTCACCCTCACTATAAACTTTTGAAATGGAGGGAGTAATACATGGATGGTGTAATGTTGATTTTTTTAAAAAATTGATTTTTAAAATTCTAATTTAATTTTAAAACACAAATTCTAATTTTTAAAACTCAAACAAATATCATCTTATTGTGTTTTTATAATTCGTGTCCATTATTCCAGAGTGTGGTAATTTTCGTAGAAAAATATGTTTTCATTCGCAATTTTTTTAAAACCTAATTTTAGCACAATTATCCGACAACCAACACAAAATACCAATCGTTACATCTCAAATTTTCTTTTAATTTTAACTGTTGTTTTTTTTTAATTCTTTTTGTTTTTCGATTAAAATTTCAATTTATTCTTATTTCGATTTCGAAAAAAAAACCCCAATAATCCTTGTCAAACTTACTACGACTGCAACAAAATAAAAAGAAAAAAAAGGTACACAGGGAGAGAAAATGTTGAATTCAATTTTGAGGTGCAACAATCCGTGATACAAATATTTAAAATCTACGAAAAAAATAAAAATTACACAAGAGTTGCATCATGTAATTAATATGTATTTTTATTAAAGATATTAATATTAATAGAATACTTTGTTTCATTTCATTAAATAATACACACAAATTATACTTGATGCACAAGAGATTGACCATTCAAAATATGGTATCAACTCTGATACTCAATATAGTCTTAGTTAATGCTAATTTAATAAACCCCGTCCCATGATTTTTTTTTTTATAGAGAGGTGGACAAATTTATTAAGAAAATTTAAATTAGTGTCGAAGAGATAATAAAGTGTAAGGTTACTTGAGTGGTTGAATAAAATAAAATGTAGGAGACAAAATAAAGTAGAATAAAATAAGAGTGATATTTTTTAAATTTAAATGGTATTGTGAGAGTGCAGTTTATGGAGTGTATTATATTTTAAGAGTGTGAAAATAATTGTGGGACGGACAAAAAAAAATATATGAAAGTAATCGAGTACAAATTAGTAGTGGATATATTTAAACATAATTGTAAAGAGTATTGATCATCAAGATATTCATGGCCCAAAACTCATGTTATATGGGCCGGGCCAAGATCCATGAGTTGACAATGGGCTTGGGGTGGAACACTTAGATGACTGTTTTTGAGCAAACTCTGGAAGAAATGTTTTGGACTTTTTTTTTTTTTTTTTTATATATAAAAGAACATTTTGGACAAAAATGTTTAAAACCAAGATTTTGAAAAATTGAGACAGGTTTATTATTATCAGCTAACAAGCTTATCCATATATATATATATATATATATATATAAATATATGCCATACAAATCTCGCAAACTATTTTATATCAATCGTATTGATTTAACTGTTTCCTGGCTAGCTTATAGTGTTCTTGATTTCATCTTGCAAATAAAACTACTTCAATTATTTAAGTACACTTGATCATATATTAAAAAAATATAGGAAGTCTTACATGTCTTTGTGACAGTATTTTAATAATTTAAGTATTAAAAAGCAAGTAAGAGTATGATGTCTCATATAAATTTTTATGTAAAAAATAATAGGTACTCAACTCATGAATGATGTGATTATACAACTTTAACACAACATAAGACAAGTTTTGCAACCCAGAAAAATAAATTAGGGCAAGAAAAATTAGTCGTGCGGAGATGGTCCATCTCTCCAAAATTAGTCGAATGTTAAAAATGTTCATCTATCCATTTCCACATAATTCACAGACTAACTAATAATTCATATGAAACGTTGGTTGGGAAGTTTTAAATATATCCGAATAAATTTCAAAATAAACCTAGAGTTAGGATTTCAAATGTAGAACACGTACACTACTATAATTTTTTCACATTGAACTATGATTAATTGGGTCGAAACTTTGTCTTGGTGCCTTGGTGGAGATAATAAATATTAAATTTTCCATATAATTGATGAGGTTAAACTTGGAATTTGGAATTTTAACTAAATGTTATAATTATGGACCCACCAAACGAGACCTAAAGCTTTGTATTCACACTTGACAAATTAATTTTATACGGACTCTCTTTTCAAGTGCTACTCCTCCGTCCCAACATAATTCATACTTTCCTTATTGGACGTCCCAACATAATCTTCACACCCAAATAAGGAAAGATTTTTACACTAATACCCTTAAAAGTCAAACACTTTATCTTCTTACACTTTATTCTCTTACACTTTTTAAAAGTCAACAACCCAAAATACCCCTACAATTTATTCTCTCTCATACCACTTTATCACCAAAAAGCAACTTTTATTAATCTCACGCCAGGGAAAGTGTGAAGATTATCCCTGACGGAGGGAGTATTATTTTAGTCATTCCTATGCGTGTAGAAATGTCATAATTTTAAAAAAAAGCATTAATTTTTTAAATCTAACATTTAATATGTATAGAAGTAATAATACATATGCTCAACTAGTAATACATAATAAAAAAAAATTCACATGAACTCGGATTTGTACAAAATTTTATCTTGGATGGGAAATGTTCATCCTCTTATCAAAAGGTAGGGAATAAATTCTTTTTATTCTCGAAATTAGAACAATAAAAATCAGAAAAATCGATGATCACAAATCATATAGAATTCGGCATGATGCGTAAATCGTAATCAGATTGTGGATACATAAATTAAAAACAGAGCAAAAGACAAGAACAACACAACAGAGATGCAGCAGCAGGTCAAACTCAAAGCTAACCAGAAAGAACCTTCTGCCAAGCGGGCCGGGCCTGGATATCGGCGGCCCACGCGCTGACTCGCGGCCGCGCGTCGAACAATTCCTTCACCTTCGTCTTCATCAAGTTGCTAATAATAGGGACGTGATGCAGATCCGCCAGAGAGTACTTATCCCTCCTAAATACTTGGATTCCCCCAATCGGGCCTCGTACACATCCAGCACCGCCGCCAGCTGCGTCTCCAGCGCCGCCACCGCCGCCTCGTCCGTCTGCATCCCCTTTATCGGCTTTATCAGGATCTCGTAACTCAGTTTTGAACCGGCGGCGTCGAATCTCTGTCCTTCCACTTCCAACCACACTCCTACGATCGCCATTTTTTCGGATCTTGAAACACTAATTGTGTTCCCTTTCCCGCATATGCATTTGAAATGTATTTCGTAATTGCCCTCGATTCTGCAATTCAAATTTTGTTAGAATTATCTAGTATTCGAAATTGTGTTTCGATTACTGTGACAGATCATTGAAAATAGGAATGAAAATCAAACCAAACTATTCAATACTTGATTCGAATTCATTTCGATAAAACAAAATTGAACAGCAGTTCTAATTAAAGATTTTTAGCTAGAGAATGAAAACTTTACCAAAGAGTTTCAAATCACCATCTTCAAATGCAGGTACCTGGCCAAATGGCTACACAAACAACAGAAAAACTAGAAATTCAGAATCAAATAACAATATATATAAATATGTATGTATGTATGTATATATGATTGCATACGTTGAGTGAGATAAATGGCTCCTTCTTTTGCTGACCAATTGATAAATCAACGATCTCGAATTCGTATTCGAGATTCTTTTCTGCTAAGCAGAGAAGAACTCTCCTTACTGCTGGAGACAGAGGGTGTCCATGGACTTTGATTCCCATATTAATTATTTAATTTAGTGATGATGGTGAAGAAGAAGATGAGTTGAAGAAGGTATTTATAAGTGGAGGAGAGATATTAATCATTTATGTTTCTATTAATTTCTTATATCTTATTGCAGATTAAGATATTATTTAATCTCAATCATCATGTGGAAGGTGGCCGGGTTGAAATTCATATTCATGTTCATATTGTGGCTTGGAAAGTGGCATTATTTCTTAGTAAACAAAGTCTGCATCTCCATGAATAACGTCACTACATCTGTCATTTTATCTTTTTCTTATTATAAAATTATACTCCCTCCCTCCCTTCTATGATTACTTTCATATGGGAATTGACACACATATTGATTAAAAGAGTAATGTGTAAAAATTTGAAAAATAATTTTATACACTTTTATGTATAAAATAAAAATATGAGTTAGATTGTGTGTAAATGTGTACCCAAATAATTTTGATTTTAGCTGTTAAGGTTGTTGTGCAACTGGTGCTAAGGTGTCCAAATAAAACATGAAACAATCTGAGTATATATAAAGTGTATTGTAGAATTACTATTTTTAAATTTCTTGAAAATAAATTTTATCTCATTTTATAGAATTTAGAAACACCACCGTTGAAGTATCCTAGATGGTAACCCCATCCACACCATATTAGGCAGTAGAATACAGTTAATATTGGCAGGTTTCACACCTCCTAATTTCATATCAAAATTATAATATTCCTGTGAAACTCGTTTACTTCGAATCTGCTAGCTTTTTCATCATATAACTATTCATTTCTAACCGTTGACTTGCGACAGTGACACGTTCTTCATATTGAAGAAAAGTGGATATAATATTCTACATCTTACATATTCTAGACCCCTAATTTTTTTAAATACAAACTTGCATGTATAATGCAGATTAAAACTCTAATATGGGTTAAATAATATTATTATAAATCATATAAAGTAGTTGGAACGTGGACAGAAACATCCTTTTACCAAGTTTCATGTCGACTCAATTGTTTATTGAAATAATAATCGGATTGCTTTTCACCTACTCCACCATCACCTAACTACGAAAACACAAAAAGAGGATGAAGGGGTCAACGGTGGCAGATCACAAGCACAATGTGGTGACCACCATGCAAACAGTATCATACATCATAGAAAAGAGATGCAATGGAAAATGTTCACACGAAAATACAATTAATTGTAGGAGCAGATTTTGTTAATCCATTTTCACAATAGTAGTTTTCAAGCATTTACATTGGATATTTACAAGGTGAAGAAGACCGTAGATTAGCAGGAAATACATTGTCCATCTTATGCTAAAATGCTTCCTCTGGCTTGAGAAAATTGTGATACTCCAATTGTGTCATCTCACCACCACTTGCCGTGTCAAACTTGCACCGGTAAAAGCTGCATAACCAATAATTATCCACACGATGAAACTAGATGCCTAGCAGCTATTATATGTGAACTAGAACAAATTCTAGGGTGGAGTAAATGGAGTAGGGTGAAACTTACCTTCCATCCAAGCCAAGAATCACCACTGTGTTCTTCTGGTGACCAAATGCAACAATATATTGATACCCTTCAGGCAAACGGAACTGAGCCACTGACCACTCTGAGCTGAAATATTTTGGAAGCACTCCTGCCAAAAACAACCAAACTAAGTGTACAACAAGAGCCGGCACAAATTTCACAATTGCTCATAATCAACAATTAGCCATCCACGACCTCACTGGATACAAAAAGAGGAAAAGCCAAGTTTCTATACTTTCTAACAACCATCAAGAAAATTTAAACAAAAAGAAAGCAAACAGAATTTCGCTGCAACTGACAAATCCCAAGAAGCTGAGACGAGCCCAGACCGAAGTTACTGAGAGACACACAGACCAACTCAAATCTAACATAACTTTACAACAATTTGTCTCCATGCTCAATTACCTTGTGCTTTATTTTGAGCATGACCTGAAATTGACTTTGAAACCAAGCATGACCAGACATGACAACTCCTACCTACCAGTCCAATGGACTGGTGCCTAGAAAGCAGCTCTTCAAACCATAACAAGTCAAAGAAAACCAGCAGTCTCGCCACTCACATATGGGTGATTAATCAAACATATAACAAGAACCAAGAAAAATGCATCTCTTCATTTTTTTCTCCAGATACAAAAATGGAGTTCTTTCATTTTCATTTTTCAGAAATTTTACAAATGACAAATTACTTATATAATGATATTCAAATAATTCTGAATTATATTATATCCCACAAACCATATAAAAACACAATGTTGATGACATATCTCCCAAAAGAATATCACCTCATATTTTGTAAATAACACATTTTTTTATTTTTATATAATGATACTCAAATAATTCTGAATTATATTATATCCCACAAACCATGTAAAAACACAATGTTGATGACATATCTCCCAAAAGAATATCACCTCATATTTTGTAAATAACACATATTTTTATTTTTACACATTTTGGAATTAGGTCATCAAGGACAGCGAAGTAACACAACCTTCTGAATCAACTTTAGGCAACAAGTTATTATATAAGTAACAAATTGCACTTGTCATTAGGTCATCAAGGACAATAGAAAGGAAAAAAATCACTTAATACAAAAGAAAACTGCAAAAACATTATACCTTTAATGAAAGACAGAGAAGAACTAGAAGCCACAGCAGAAGGATTTGGAGGACTACTTGACCTCTCAGTGCCAACATTTCCAGAATTAACCTTAAGGGTGAAAACATGAACAGTACCCTTATCGCTTGAGACTGCCAGCCACTGGGCTGTGGGTGAGAATGCCACACTATATATTTCTGCCCTATCTGCACCCCTACGTACCTGCATCATAATCCCAGTGGATTCCTTTCATGACGTTTTTTCATAGAAACATAAATTGAGCACAAAAAGAAGACAAACCAACAAAGGCATAACAAAAGAACAAGAGCAGAAATAAAAACGACTTTCTATAACCTCAGACATAACTTTCCATGTTCAATGTTCCGATGATGGTTCTAAACAAAGGAACACAAAAGAAAACAAGGCAAAGGCTTAGGATACGGTGGTGGTTAATGCTAATAACTTAACATCCTTTGCATTTACTGACAGAAAATGTGAACCAAAACATTTTTCATCAATAAACCAAAATCAATAGTGTAAAAGTGCTAGGTGCCAGATGACATAGATGTGTCCAAAGAAAAGAGTATGAATGATTGGCTACGGTTGCACATGTACATCTGACTGCAGGTCCGGGACAAGTTAGGCCTGTCCAGTGACCCACTTTACTGGACCCACACCCCTGCCTTATTCTAAGCCCGCTACGCCATTGCTTAATTTTTTATAAGTAGCTTTGAGATTCTATTTGTGATCACTTAAATGAATTCTGAAAATACGGAATATATCCATCTAGACATCAAATTATTCAAATTAAAACACATAATTGTGAATAGAAAGGACAATGATCTAATAAAAGTGAAAAATTAACAATAGCATACACCATTTGATGCCCATTCTCCAAACTAGATGTCACGCCCCCATGATCTTCAAATTAGACACACCATTTATTTTGCATCTAATATGTATCTATAACTCCATACTTAAAATAAGTAAATAACATCACAATATATACTCATACATACTAATATAAATATATAAATGGGTAAGGCCTTTGACAATTCCGATGGTACCCGTTACCCGCCTGAGGCGCAACCAGAGCCTGTTTAAGCAGATCAACCACCAGCTCAGGACCCATTTGACCAGGCTCTTACCCACCATTCTAGGCCTATCCCATTGCCATTCCTAATTTGTTCAATGTTAGCTTGTAATGGAAACATAGCGGGCTGAAATCGCGAACTCTGCCACACTTACCATTAGCAATATAATTTACACATCACTGATCACTCAGAGCACTTACTCGTGACCAAAGTTTTGGGCCCAAAATAAATTATTTTGGACATTCCTTGCTCAATCGTATGATATTTTTGATACAAGTATACAGAATCAGAGGGGTCATAATACTAAGGGTGTGTTAGTTTAGGGATTCCACTGTATTTGAAATCCAGTATTTCAAATGCATGAATAGTAAAAAGAGTTTGAATTTTATACATGTTTGAAAGTGTGAATTTTGTATGATTTGATAGGGTAAGATTTTGAAAAGGTTGGAGAGAGAGAATGAAAAGGGATGAGAGTGTTTGATAGTTAGTGGGTATTAGATGATTGATTGTGTTTGAAAAAGGTAAAATATTTGTGTAGAATTATACGGTAAAATTTGATAGGTTTTGAAATCCCATACGAAAAATGGGTTTGACAAATAAAAATTTGGATTTGAAATACATTTGGGGTGGAATCCCTAAACGAAGACACCATAATTGGCATGAAATCTGTGTCCCCTTGTAGCATGCTATAAACACTGAACAGCTACGAAATCAGAGAACTCAAGCTTGCTCTAAAACTAAACAAACTTGAGCTTATGCTAACTCAATAAGTACACAACTACCATATGTCACTGGACCACCTCAAGGCGACACAGATTTATTGTCATTGACGCATTGTATTTATTTGCACCCTAGCTATATGACACTTGATGGCCATTGTCCCTGTTATGCATTTAATATTTGGCAACACTACAAAACTAGGGAAATAAAAGACACCCCTAGTACAATGTTACTGTTAGATAAAAAGTACCGAAGAACACTTCACAATCAGAAAATTATGTCTAACCGAACTACAAATATTATTAACTAATCAAGCAAGATTATTAAAACAATAAATATTTACCTCTTGCAGTAAACTACCATCGTGTGTATTATATATCCTAACCAGTGTCCTCTTACTGCTCGCAGTAGCGAGTAGATTCCCATCTTGCGAGAGTGTAAAGCACGCAATTCTCGAGTCATGAGCCATAATGAATTTAGTCCTCTTAGATGCGTAATGCTCCACCCTAACCTGCCCCTTCTGTAGCCCTGGACAAACCAATACAAATGCTCCTGTAGACTGCGACACCGCACAGAGTCCCTTTGGGTTAATAATCGTCTCAATCTGATGCAACAGCTTCAAATCCGCAAAATTGTACACGAAAATCTTCTGCTCGAGAACAACAATAATTCGATCCCTTCGCAATCGAACCCCACGCACTTCAGACCTAAAGGACAGTTCCCCAATACATCTGCTTTGATGATCGTCCCAAATCATGACCTTATTCAAGGGATACTGCGGCGAATCGCCACCACCGACTAGCGCAAGGATATTGCATCGAAAAAGCATCTCGACGGCGCCAACTCCGCCTCCGTTCCCATCAAAATCGCGGCGGAAGATCTCGCGGAAGGGATCACAGTTGAAGATTCGGAAGCCGCGGTCGGTGCCGGTGGCGAAGCAACCGTAGTCCTGGTTGAAGGAGACGTGGAGGAGCTTGATCGGGCTAGGGTTTGAGTTAGGGTTGGGGTTCGAGATGGTGGAATTATTGTTCGCAGTAGTGGAAGAATCGCGGTCGTCGTTGTCGGGAACGGCGTCGTATGAAGCTCCGTCATCGGGCGGCGGATCCGGTTGAACCCGCCCCTGCTGCTGTTCGAGGTAGGGTTGGAGCATGGGGGAGATGAAGTTGGGGTTCTGATTAGGGTTTGGATGAGAGGAGAGGCTGGATATGGTGGCCATGGGTGGAATTATGGTAAAAGCGGAGGGGTCGGTCGATTTTGGGAAACGAAGACGAGGGAGTTCACCAGATTAGCTGATAAAAGAAACTAATGATAATCCAAGGAGATGAAAAAGACGGAATTGACCCTGCCTCTGGCCTGGGTTCGTTGATTGGAAGACACGTAACGTAGAAATTCACCAAAAAATTAAAATAAATAAAAATAATGAACCAATGAGTTGATGCTTCTTTTTGGGGAAGTAGGTGTTTATTTATGATTTGATGAGAAGGACTTCTTCTTTGAGTCGGATTATGACCTTTTCATTAGCGGGTAACAATATGTGTGCCTATTTTAAGAGTGTGTATTTTTTTGATCGCGAAGAGTATGTATTATATAAATTGCGGACATCGTACACTAAATAATACTTACTGCGTACGATAAGCATATATTTTTTAAATAAATAATGATGGAAGCTTTGAGAGATAATTTAATAAATTTTTATTTGTAAAATAAAAAAATTTATTGAGTTGTGTTTATGGATGGACGATACAAGTCTTTACTCCGATAGCATCTAGGGTTCCTCGAACAATGTGATATCTTACACCGGGTAAATCCTTAACCCCCTCTTACTAAGACTCAAGAATGTTCTTGTGAATTATGGTCAACACCGGTATATAAGCCGTGATTTCAAATCCAGAGGTTAATCGTACTCGCAACTTTACGTAAGGCCGAGTTTGGTTTTTTGGGGGTGATGGTGGAAAAGTTGTGAGATAAATCACTCTTCTTTGCCACTCTACGAGAAGGGTACATGAGATTTTCACCTCATAGGTTAAAATATAGTGATATTTTGTGTAAATTAGTGGATATTGTTAAGTTGGAGCTTATAGAGAATTTTTTATTTTATAAATATAAAATTTATTGTGGAGCAGACGAAAAAAGAGATCATAAAGAGTTTTATACAAAAGGTGTAGTATTAAAATTCAAGTGGTATGTTACAATGATTGATAGTATATATTTTTTTATAGGAATACCATTTCAAAATATAACTCATACCCAAATTTATGTATTTCATGTCTAGGAATGATTTTTTTAATAAAAATATTACTATCATTTATTTTTACCTTCTTAATAGTATTATCTTTAAATTCCAGCTATCAACAAAAATAATAATAAAATAATTTAATAATAATAATAATATTAATATTAAATGTATTTAATTTTAGGTTTGTAACTTAATTCCTTTTCAATTTAAGTCCTTTTTTTCATAAATTCAATTTTCCCCAAATTAATTTGGGGATTTTAATCCCTCCGGCGGATCTTTTATATAAAAATAATATGTCTAAAAAATATTATAACAATACAATCAAATAAAATTGTTTACATAAATATGCATATTAAATTTGAAAATTTAAATAAAAATCCTTAATAAATTCAAATCCAAACTAATAAATAAAAATATTATTATAAATTAAATGTTTTGTATTAAAAAATTATTTAATATTGTAGTCCAAATGAAAATCATAAAAACAAAATCTGAAATCCAAAAACACAATTTGAATAAGGGACGACCAAATCAATTTGAGATGCCAAAACACAATGGCAAAGAAGGTAAGAGCAAAACCTGGGTTTTTATTATTGTTGTTGAGACGCACGCCCCTTCTACTATGCGTCTCGATTTAGGATTTGTTTGTTCGAATCATGTGAACATATCACATCGACGACATGTGGAAACCTAATGTCATGTTTGAATAATTTATTGGACTCCATTCAAAATTTGAGTTCAAATTATTGTATGATTTTAACATTAATATGAATTATGGAAAACTGTTGTCCAGTTTGATTTGAAATTTGAAAATTCAATGAAGGATCTACTTCGACAAAATGATTTACCTCAAATTGTTAGAATTCTACTATTTGTGTCGTAAAGCTTATGAATTCGAATCACATTTGTTCGATAACTAGTGGGACTTTATTTGACCAAAATTCCCAACAATCTCCCCTCAAACAAAAGACTTTTAAGCCCTTCAGTTGATTTATCGATTCGGTCATCCCGATTCCCATCTATGTATTTATTCAAGGTCTTATGTGAATCCCTCCCCACAACCCGTTGCTCAAATCTTTTGTATTACATTGCATGGCTCAAGACATTATGCACTGCTTGCAAGCTACCAAAACCCCTTCACAGCACTTCATGTCTTACATGAAGATTCTTCTATCAAACAACCATATTACTATGTGAGTTAATACTACATATATCTCTATTATATATACCTTCACCTACCAAAACTGGTCTTAGGTGTGACTTGTTAGTCAAAATTACAAGCAGCCCACTAGAAATTACTACGTATTCAACGTCAGACATGTACTTCCCGCATCACAATTGACGAATTACAACATCCTAACTTCACGAAAGCAACATGCGACATTTTTTGGTAATTTGGGTAAACGCCTTTTATTCCACGCTTATAGGGATGTAAGACTTGGTTTAAGTCTATTCCGATAATAATCTCATTGTTTTTAAGGTGGATTTAGGAAAAATTGGAAAAATGCCACATTTGAGCATTTTTCTTTGAATTACGAAAGGGTGATATAAGTCAACGAATTAAAGGCGAGTAACATGATTCAAATAAAAATGTCCAAATGTAGCATTTTTCTACTTTAACATTTAATTCATTGCAATAAAAATTTATTTTGTCATTTTAATATACCTAATTCAAGGACAACGTATGACCACAAATGGTTAAGGAAAAAAGTTATAACAGTAATCCTACCCAAAAAAAAAGGAAAAAGAAATATCTCTGAAGAAAATTATTAGTAACTGTTAAAGAGTCCTAAGACCACTCTTAGCTAGTTATTATTATACACGTTCTTGCAATATCCCTCTTCATGACTACAATAATTTTCACTAGATATAACACCAAATTTTAGAGTGCTAAAGACTACATATAAGACGCATCACCCCTCTCCCTCCTCTGCACACACGGAGGCGGAGAGGGAGAGGGAGAAATACCATCTGAATAAATTTATGCATGCATCTCAAATGATTTTAGAATAACTCAAAATGTAGGCTCAGTAGAATTCAACAAATTGGGATTATCTTCAAGAATACCTTGTTCTGCAGAATTTGTCAAGATTGGACCTGGGCAAAGTATGAGCATAAAACAACCACTTCATCTTTCACATGCACCTCTTTCCTGTTCAACAGCACACAACACCATGAGGGCATTCATAACACAAAAAAAAAAAAATTGCCGAGAAGGGAAGGTGGATTAAGCACATTAAAGTGTGCCTATGTGGAAATGAAAACAGTCACTCTAGAAAAAGTGTGTATAATGAGTTAACAACAGATGTCATTTTTGGGGTATAAACTAAATCAGGAGGCAATAAAATTTACAAGATACATTTTGGCAAATTAAATAATGAAAGAAACAAGAATAATATAAATCTTTAAGATATCCCTTACATAATTTTCATACAACAAAAGACATAATTTAATGTTGAATAAAGTTTATATTATGACATTGGTTTTGCACTGCTGTGCTCATAACTTAAACTTGGAATGTGTATCTCAACCAATTATATGATCAAGAAAGTGTACCCAAGGGAAAGCTAAAGCTTTTTCAAAATCAAAGGTTAAAAGAAGTTCCAATTTATCTTGAGACTTACATTAGCATAAAAGCATGTGCAATTTCATAAAAAAGCATGTGAAAGTCATACCAAGGTGGGTGTACACGGATCAGGTTGCCAACATCAAGATCAACATCGCCACACATTCTTGGGTTGAAGATTATAGTCAGATTCCTTGTTACACTTTTCATTTTTGTTTCCAAGTTATTCTCCCAACACGAGTTCTGAAGGCAAAACAAAACACTATTTAATATTTTACGTACTACAAAAGAGCATGTGCGAAAATGTTATGTTTGTTCAAGCAATAATGCAGATACTAAGTGACAGCTCCTTGTTTCTCACTACTAGAGAACTTCTCGGAGCATGCCTATAAAAGTTTGAGGTTCTAATTTTGGACCAGCAAATGTAACAGCCTGTTAAAGCTAGAGTTTGTTTATCAAGTTTTAAACTAATTTAATATTCTAGAAGCAAGCAAACCTTTCCCTTTTCAACAGAACTGCAAGCACAGACAATCAGCTTTCCCTCTAGAGACCTCGACAAAATTCTGACCAAAATTGACATTCCTTCATCTGTAAGCAAAAGAAAATCAAAATTCAAGAAGACTAACATGCATACAGACGCTATTATATTGATAACTAGAATGTTCAGGATTTTCTTTTACCCTCGAAACCCATTCCTGCACTAGCATTCTTTAAGGAATCCATATCTTTTTCTTTCTCACTCTGCATTACTTGCTGTAACTTCTTATATAGTCCACTGCATCATGATTTATTACTCTAATGAGTGGCATTTTATTATCCATGTTATAAAACCATTCTACAAGCACTAATACCATAACTCACCACAAGGGTCTTGGAAAAGCTACATTAAGCCTGTCATCAATTATAGAGGCTGTTTCAAAAGCTTCATGAAATTGATTTGCCATAGTCCTAGGGATAATCGACGTTACACTTTGGCCATTTTCCTGAGACAACCATATGACAATTACGCAGGTGAATTATTGCATGCATCAAATATTAGTCATTAGAACTTTAAAACATTCCTAGGAATTACCTCCTCACCCTTGTTTTGAAAAGGAGACCCACCATCCAAAGCATCAGGCAGGGAATCATCATCTAGGATGACATCATCCGAAGGAGATGTATTTCTTTTTAAAACCGTTTTCACGTTTCTCTTTTCTGGATCTCCTGCATTTCATATAAATTAAACCTGACATACAGATTTACAAAAGAAAAGGTTAATAGTGACAAGACCAACCACTTCTGAACGTCCTTGCTGATTGGTCCTATCTAAGAAGCAATTCAGAAACTCAACCATCGAATGCCTTTTGATATCATGCACTCTTTCTCTATTTTGCTGGATATCCTGCATTCCTTATAAATCAAACCTAAAATACAGATCCAGGAAAGAAACGAGTTTATAGAGATGAGACAAACCACTTCTGAACTTCCATGCTGATTACTCTTCTCTAAGAAGCAATTTGGAGACTCAACCATCAAAGGCCCTATGATGTCCTGTTTATGAGCCAGTTCAAATTGGACCATGTGGTTTCCCAGCAGTTCAGATTCTTCATCAAGAAAATTTAGCTGAGACTCAGCTTCAGAATCATTTGTTCCTTCATCAGCTGCAACAACCAGGTCAACTGCTAGTGGGATACTGTCAGATGATGTCCTTCCACTGCTATCACTGACAACCAAAGATAGGTTTTTCTCATGTGAACGAGAAGGGAATAAAAATTTGGGCTTAGCTTTTTTCCTGGCACCTCCACCTACAACGTTGAGTATTACGTACAACAGATCAATAAATCTAAACCTACTGGCTACTGCAAATAATGAGAAACTGTCTGAGAATTATGTGATGTAAGTATAGAAACATATTCTTCGTAGAAGCATGTTTGCTTTAGGGAGACTCTTTACATGATTACATCGAAGGAGTGATGAACATAGAAGGCGCCTAACATGGTTTCCTCCATATTGATTTTTCCAAAAAAATGCATGCTTAGTACCTGTGAAGGATTTCCTTTCATTCACAAAGACATCAAGGCGTGAGGAACAGCTAGACTTCTCATTTGACCGAACTAATGCCTCCACTTCACGACAAGCTTCGGACCATATGCCATCTGAATTCTCCCTGGCACTTCTAGAGGTGGAAGGTTCGATTCTCTGGTACATTACCACTCATTATCAAGAATTATCATCACAAAAATATGAAAGCCTTCGATGCATTCTCATGTAAGATGTACTTTACAATGAAGCAGCATGACAAGTATTTAACAGCCACACCTCATTATCAGAATGTGAGATTGAAGCCATTGTTGGTAAGTAGATCATTCCATGATTGGAGTGTGGAAGGTTAGCAGAGGCAATTCCATGGTAGTGATTGAGACCATCCCCATCATCAAACACGGGAATTTCAACTTCATCTTCAATATGATATCCTCTTGATTTCTGTCAACAAATAAGATTCTGAGACAGAAACCACAAAGATGAACTACCATGTAACAGAGACCGCACGAAAGATGTTAGGAAAATCAAGAGTATGCAACATCTCAATGAATAACATTGTTTTCTGCAAAGGCATGAGAACTTTCATATTTACACGGTAGTGAAAGTAGGCTTCTTCAGTACCAGTTTTTTCTAGCAAGTCACATTTTCATTTATATTCAGTATAGAGGATCTATAGTACCAAAGTTATGAGTAAATACCCCATGGGATGGGAAGGACTCCTTCTCAGCTGAGTGAAGTTCACAGGACTCTGTAGAAATGCATCAACACTAATTTTTCCAACTAAACTTGGTAGTGTTGCTCTACACAGTGTGCTAATAAAGCTCATATACAGTCACACGAAATAAATGACTGAAACTACCTCTGAGGATCTCAAGCCGTGAAAGAACCTGCAATGCACCCTGCAAAATTACATAGTATTTTATATCGCAGCAAAGTAAAGGAATAGAGGAAAGGACATCAAATATCAATATTTGGTCACAAAAATATCTGGCAATTTAACAATTCATAATAAATCATCTGGTTTCCACAGATAGAAGCTAAGAACATGCACAAGAGCAGACTAAACATCTGATTATGCATGCTTAATAAGAAGAGCATTTACCTTATTCTCCCCTCCACCCAGGGAAATTGTATTTCCTTTCCACTCACTTTCCAAACCTTCCTCCTCTTCTGCCAAATCATCAGTGGCAAAAGATAAAAACGTTGAATTCAGATATTGAATTTATGAAATAAACAGTACGGAATTTACAACTTAATCATCAAACCGAATACACACGGCATAGTCAAAAGACTCAAAACCCTAAGTCATACATTATCACGAAATTTTGTAAAACCTACAGAACACCCAAAAACTCCAGCATAATTTTAATCATCAAAACTTATTAATGTTTGTTGCAGAAGAAACCCAATCATGATAACAACTTAACTATCAGCATTCATATCAAAACAAAATCCAAACTAAACCACTTAAATTACCATATAATGCAGAATGAAGCAGATTTTTAAACAAAAATCATAAGAATTTCCAACTCTTACCAGATATGCTCTGATCAGAATCTTGATTTTCTTCCGCTTTATCTCCGAGCTGCAAATCGGAAAACAGACTTCATTAGCTGCGGAAATAAATCTAGTGAATTCATAGCAGGAATAACAACTCGTGGAAATTGATAAAATAATGAGGAATTCATGTACTGCGAAAGCGTTTTTCCTCCACATTTGCGCAGGAACGATGAACGAAGATTGAAATATCGCGCCCAAATTTTGGAAAATTTTCCCCGAAAGGGAGCCAAATTTTGCTCTGGCTAAAGTTGTTTCCAACGAACAATACAGATGGCCGAGGCTTGAAAATTGAAATTGAAATACAGCGAATATATATACACCCACACCAAATGGGCTCCGAAATTGGGCCCTAAATAGTAATTTCTTTACAAATTTTGCACCCACACCAAATGGGCTCCGAAAAGGGCCCCAAATTATAGCTTCGCCCACTAACAATTAAATAAACAAAAAGAATAAGATTTCCTTCGTCCATCAAATTTACGCCACTTCGCTTTATTGGCCCGTCCATCAAATTTATGTTCATTCCTTTTTTGAAAACAATCATCATTAACTTTACACTCACAATTAGAGTCGCCGAAACGCCGGCGGGCGGGTCAAACTCGCAAAAGCCCGTCTTTTGACGGGCTGGCCGCAAAACCTCAACCCAACCCACTTATTGGCGGGTCAGCCCACATTAATTTTTTTATGTTTTTTTATTTTAAAAATAATAATTTTAAAGTTTTAATACATTAAATTTATCACAATCAAATATAATCAAATAATTTATCTTGGTGATTATCACTTTAAATAAATAAAAATAATATATATCTCACAAATAAAGTTCATCGCTCATTTATTACAAAAATAACTTCTTACAAATTGAAGTTTATAATTCATTAATCATAATAACTAAAAATATAGTCTCCTACAAATTAAATTCATCATCTATAAATATAAACTTTAATTACAAAATATTCTTAAAAATGATATTATAATTGTTAATATTATATATAAAAATATATTTTTTTAAAAATTAGGCGGGCAGGCCCACCAAAGCCTGAGACCCAAACGGGTCACCCGTCTAGACCCGCCTCCAAGCGGGTTAAAAAAATTCAACCCAACTCTCATTTTGAGCATGATGTGACGGGCTAGTCCAACGAGCCTAGCCCATGTTGAAGGCTCTACTCACAATCAATTATTTTATTCAAAAATGGATCTCACAATACTCTTAATTTATCTATTTTATACAATAAACAAATATTTTTCTTAAATCTTATATAATGCTCTATAAATATAACTTTTATAGAAGGGGGAATATGAAATTAAATACTTTTGTATTTTTTTATTTCTATTAAAATTTGAGTATTTAAAAACCTTATAAAAATATTACGTTTTGTTTATGTTTTGGGGGATTGTCAATGTTGTCAAGCTCATTATTATAGAAAGTAGTTAGAGCTCCACTACATAATTGTAAGATCATGGATCGAGTCATTATTTATTCGATTTTTTTTTTTTTACTGTTACAAATTTATTTCAAGGGCGGTGAGCCTGTAAGATTTTATGAAGTATGTATTTTTTTCTTTTAAAACCTTACAAATATATATATATATATATATATATATATATATATATATATATATATATATATATATATATAATTAGTGGGTTTAAATCAATTTTTCTACCCCAAAATCATTACAAATTCTGTCGATTGTTAAATGAATTGCTTTTAAGATATTCTGAGAAGGAATCCACAATAAAAATCAAGCCGCTGCCCCGCCCCAAAGAATCTCTCTTTTCTTCATCATTGATAAAAGTATTATTTTTAATCTTTATTATTGATTTTTATTTACAGTTTTATGCGTTTTTTTATGTTCTTGTTTTGATCACGTTCTCAAAGAATCTACGGTGTTTGATATATAACTCTCCCGAGTTAAGATCGATTCGATTCTCTCCTTGCGCAGAGCTTCGATCGCCTCTCATGAATTGAGAGCCTTTGATCTCCTATCATGAGTTGAGAGTCTTTATTATTCTCTCCGTGTGGAGAGTCTTCATTTTATTTTTATTTTTTTCGATTTGTCTTGTAAGATTAAATTTTAGTGTTGCCAATAAAGATGTTCCCTACATAGTAAGAGAAGTGGATCGTCAAGTGCATCACCAATAATTCTCAAGGTAGAGATTTCATTCAAAATTATCACTTTATTCTTGTTGAGGCACTCAAAAGAATGAGGTAGAGATTTTAATGAAAATTATCACTTTATTTTTATTGAGGCACTCAAAAGGAGTCAAAATAGCAGAATGTTTTGCTGATAATTTTTTTATTTTTGCTCAACAAAAGGCACTCAAAAGAATGAGATGGAGTATCAATAAAAATTATCACTTTATTCTTATTGACGCACTCAAATGGGGGAGTCAAAATAGCGTAATGTTTCTTTGTCAATTTTTTTTTTGCTCATCATTTTGTTAGAATGTCTGTGTTTATCTCAAATTTTCATTATTGAATCGAGCCTTCAACTTTTGTGGAAGACCTTTTCAATAGCTTTTGTTTTTATATTTCTTAACCTATAAAATCTCGTTTAAAAATAAAATATTCTGAGGATAAACTCAAAACTGCTTGAAACTATTTTAGATATTTTGTAAAACAATGTTGCATTAAATCTGTGGATTCCTTGTGTTAATCGAATTTAAGTGGTGATTTTAGCAAACATTTCACTTTTTTTTAAAAAAATTAATTAAGGCTCCATTTGAATGGGGTGGATTTGAAATTAAGAGATTTGAGGATAATTTACATGCACTCGCACAAACTAAAATGGAGAAAAATTAAATGAATGGATTTGATACACTCAAATATTAAGCACAAGTGGGTGAAGTGAGAGGATTTCAAATGACTAGATTTTGTTGGGTATTTGAAATTTTCTCACTTATAAGTAATATTTGTGTGCACCAAATCCATTCATTTAGTTTTTCTCCATTTTGATTTGTAAATATATGGTGTATTATCCTCAAATCCTCAATTTCAAATGACTCCATCCAAATGGAACCTAAAAATACTTTATTTTCAAACCATGTGAGGTCCATTATTGGTCCTAGTCAAATCAAATATAAACCTAGTACTAATGCACAGAAATGACAATGGGACGAAAATGACAAATAATTGATCATCATGTTATCAAACACATTTTTCATTGGCATAAGCGCTCACCCTAACAAAATAACATCTTCATAAACATTTTCCAAAACAAATACCGAATAAATTAATCAAATATCCAATAAATATTTACCCGTAAGAAAAAAATATCCAATAAATATTTTAATGCATAACCAAATTATTAAGTTAATATTGTAGAGATGTTATGATTGGGTTTCGATCCTAGAAATTTGTTGAGATGTTAACTCGTAGATATGCAAATATTGTACGGTATATCTTATACCCATTCTTTGTCTTTTTAATGAGATTTTTCTTGATCAAAAAAATTTATTAAGTTAATAATATAGCAATAGAATGAAAGAATTTGGAAGAAAATGGGGGTACAAGATAGGAGAATCTTCATTCTATGTGCAGAGCGAGCGAGACAGACCTGTCTCAAAATTAAATTACAAATAAGAGGGGTACTGCAAGCGGAACGGGTTTGTTTGGAAAATTGTTTTTAATTAATTTAAAATTAATTAAATATGTATGTAATAAGTAATTTAATGGGGTGCAAAATACTGCCTTTGACATATTAAAAGAGGATTTGAAGTTTAATTTTCGGAATATTAAATGGGATGAGATTGATCGAACTCTTGGAGTAATGTTTGTAGTATATTTATAATCCTAAAACCGAATTTGTGAGAGTTAGAAATTAATATACGAAGTTGAAACGTTAAAATAACACATTTTATGAATTAAAGTGTTGGAATTAAATTCAATGGACCACACGCGTGCGGCTTGCTGCCTAGTCGAGACGTATTTGTTTTGCGGGCGAGATGATTCAATCCTTGACTCGGCTTGTTTCGATCGATACCATTGAAGCTAGCAACCGATACTATTAGAAGTTAAAGAGTATTAGTTCAGTTTGTAATACTTAAATTTCAAGTTTTTATTTTCTATTGTTTATTTCCGTCTGCCTTTTCTTTTTCTTTTTTCTTTTTTGTAAAAACCATCATTAGTGTACTTTTTTTTTTTTTTTTGACAGAGAAACAAAATTCATTAAGAAGAAACGTTAGGCTCACGCCTTACATCGTCGATAATAAAGTTTTTACAATAGAGTGGGTCATCCTCAATCCAACATTCCTCGAAATCATCCTCTCGCCAAAGTATGCAAGTGAGTGTGTTGTTTGGTTTGCACTCCTATGCACCCACCTAATATCAAAAATATTTGACCGATTCATCATATCCCTTATGTCATCAACAATAAGCATGAGGTATGGATCTTCGTCACTCTCTCCTTTGAGAGCACGGACAAGAACTTCGAATCCGTTTCCAAGCTAAGGTTGGAAATTCCACTTTGGAGAGGAGTGGTGAGACCAAATCAGAGAGCCATGGCCTCGATCAAGGAACTACTTAGGAGACTCTCGCTCGTTTTGCACCGGCCACCATAACTTCTCCCCCATCATTTCGACCACAAACCCGTAGCCCGCTGTTCCATCACGAAAAATAGTTGCATCCGAATTAAGTTTGTATCTGCTGCCGGTGGCCTTTTCCACCTTGATTTACCTCTAAACTTCGATCCCCGTCTCGCTTGTTCGGTTTATGCGTGGACAGCTCCACCGAAAGGTGCATCGCTCGGTTCACAATTTCTTTTGAGTCTAGGATGGTCTCCTCGAAGTAGAAGTGATTTCTCGCCATCCAGATATTCCATAAAACCGCTGTAAAAATGGTCAATCCCTCCTCCGGAGTGATTCTAACATGTTCCGTAAAAATGTTTAAACTCGAGCCTCCGAGCTTCCCGAAGATCAAAGCGAATAGGAGATTGCCCCCAAGAATGGATAGCGAAGGGACATGCAATAAGAGTGTGGGAGATAGTTTTCGCGGCTTCCCCACAAATAGAACACCTGTGGGTCAATGTCCACCTCTCTTCTTTGGAGTCCAACTTTCATCGGAAGTGCGTCCATACATGCCCTCCACAGAAATGCCGAGTGCTAGGTGGTACATGAATGTGCCAAAGTTTCTTCCACATCTTTGCCCCAGTGCTTGAAGATGGAATGTCGATGCCTCTCTTTGAGAAGGTTTTGACAGCAAGATAATAGGCGGACTTGACAGTTGAATTTCCCATTTGTTATAGCCTTCCACACCATTTTGTCTTGGGGTCTTCTCATGCTCGGTATTGCTAGAATAGCCTCAACATCCTCTTTCACGAAACAAGCACAAATTTTTTGTTCCCTCCAAATACAGTATCGGGGTCAATAAGATCCGCCACCTTGGTAATCTTTTTCGGTCCGGAAGGGGTAGCTTTGATAGCACTCATACGTTGTCTTCTTAATCCACCGATCCGTCATGCGGTTAATATGTTCCCCATTACCAACTCTCCAAGCCATACCTTTCTCAATCAGATTTCTTGTTTTGATGAGACTTCTCCACAGATATTTGGGTTGAAAACCGATTCTCATTGTGTGAAGTTCTCCTCTCGGAAAGTATTTTGCCCGTAGAATTTGTGCCACCATAGAATTTGGATTTCGAAGGAGTCTCTAATCTTGTTTGCTAACCATTGCCAAGTTTAAGCAAAGGAATTTCCCGAAACCCTAGTCCACCGTTTTCTTTGGATCGTGTAAGTTTATCCCACCTAGCCCAATGAATCTTTGCTTCATCTCCGGAGGCACTCCAGTAGGAAATTAGCAATCGCTTTCTCAATCTCATAACACAATCTTCGTGGAAACAGAAAGCAACTCATAGCGTAGTTTGGTATTGCTTGTGCCACCGATTTCAACAGTGTTTCCACTGCCGCTTTTGAAAGTGATTTCTCCTTTCATCCCTTTAGCCTACTAAGGACTTTCTCAAAAATGACCCGTAACACTGTGATTTCAATCTTCCCACAAGGGTTGGGAGCCCCAAGTACTTCGAGTATCTCTCAACAGCTTTGAGCTCCCACCGCTCCCTAGTTCATGCTTTTTGTTCTCATCAATGTTGCTATTTGGAGAAAAGTTACGATTCATCAAGGTTTACTCTCCGGCTGAGGCGCCTTCATAAAGGGCAATAATAGCTTTCACCTTATCCACCTCGCTTTGCTTTACCCGAAAGAAGAGAATGTTATCGTCCGCGACCTCATTGGTGCACTATAAACTAACATGTTAGATACTAATACTATCATCCCGATAATGTTTAATGCTTAAGAGGAAAATGTACTTGTGTTATAATCTAATTTACTACTATATCTTTTCTATTTATATTCTTTTAATTACCCCAAGTTTCTAAAGTCAATTACTATTTTCAAGTTCAAATCCCATATAATCCAGGTTAGTAGGCTCGGGTCATTCAACAGGTTAATGATAAAGAGTACTAAAACGAACATCACTTCTTCTCAACAATCGAGCACATCCCATGTATTTATAAACAATGAGATAAACTCTCTTGTAAGATTCGTTGTGAAATTTAAAAAAAAATCAATTAATTAGAAAAATATATATCCAAATTAATTGAGTTAGTGAAAAGCGATAAATTTTATGGTGAATTACTACTAGGTACAATTGTGAACACTAAATTACTACTTGGTACAATATTTTGGTTGATTTTTTCAATTTTACCCTTAGGTAATGATTAGACCTTTTTGGTCTTCCCAAAAGTCGTCTTTTGGTCTTCCCAAAAAGCCTAATATTTCACCAATATCTTCCCCATTCTAATTTTAAAAATTGATTTTTCAATACAACAAATTATTTGATCCAACTCACACTTTAAATTATTTTAATTTTGTTCACTATTCAAATTAATTATTGTGCCCAAAATATTTTGTCCCATTTTTTTCCTTTCTTCCATTTTCGCTTTTGTTCGGTCTCAATTTGTCACAATTTTTTTCATTACATTTTGATTCAAAAATTCAAAGAAACACAAAAATCATCAAATTACCAAAAATATAGTTCCAGAATTATTCCCAAAAAAAAAAACCAATGAAGGCTATGAAGCCGCACATGTGCGTAAGAAAATTTTTCTCGCGCATTATTTTTTCCACCGTATACAAACAGATTTCAAATAAAAACCAAGATCCAAGAAATTAAACAACAAAAATGATCTAAAAATCAATATACACTCTATTTTTCTCGAATCTCGAACACTAATTTACATGAAAAAATCATCGACATACAGTAACTCACTATATACGTAAACCCTTGTTTATCCACACGTCGATCTATGGCCAATCTGTGGCCGTCGATCTTGTCGCGTGATGGGCAAAGAGATCCATCTGTAAATAATCGCTTTTCCATTCGTGATCATTTGTGGAATAGATCCATCTGTAAATAATCGCTTTTACATTCGGATCTGTTGTGGAATAGATCCATCTCGATGTTTCTTTGTCTCTTTCCCGCTTTGACATCGGATTCGTGACTTTTAAGGATGAGCGAGGCTATAAGGAACGCAATGAGGGGATGAATGGCCAGGATCTTGATGGGCGTAGCATCACCGTCAACGAAGCTCAATCTCGTGGAAGCGGCAACGACCACAAAGGGCGGCGCCACTTCGGTATTGGGCGAAGGAGATGGTGGTGGCTTTGATTTTGTGGCCGTTGGTGGCCGGCGGCGAGTTAAGAGAGAGAAGGGTATTGGGGTTTCGTATTGGGCGAAGGGGAGGGAGAGAGAGAAGGTAAGAGACGGGAATGATTGGTGAGGGAGAGAGAAGAGAGTTTTGAATGGCAGCAGATATTTTTTTGGGAATTGAGGGGCATTTTGGGTACCTATTGTAATCGGTAGTAATTAATTTTAAATGTTTTATCTAATTGTAATTTTAGCTCATATATTACATCTCATAGTAATTAATCCTTTTATTTATTAATTCTCATAAATCTCACAACTCGTCTGACTTTACATATGAAGAATTTGTCTTTAACAAATTGTCCAAAAGCTTTGGAGACCCTAGAAATAATCATGGAAGAATTAACTATACATTATATGAAAACTCTTCTGTATATATAAAATTCATTTTATAGGTGTCACTTTGTATATCCATATATTCTTTCATTTAATTTGTCCCAAAATGTAAAATTGATGAGTCATCCAAAGTTGTGGGAAGAAGAGCTCAATCTAGTTATTCATAATATATATATATATATATATATATATATATATATATATATATATATATATATATATTTGACATATATATATTCATATATAGTAATAGTAGCGCATACCTAGCTATCTAGCTTCCGACAAACCCAGCATTTTGGGGCCAAACAAGAAGTGGTCCCTCCCTTCGGCATCTAGGGTTTCTACAAGGAGATAGATAGATCAATATATTTCTTAATGAATGATATATGCAAGAAAAGTTAAAGTATTTCACATTATTAATTTAATGTAGATACCCAATGAGTAAAAACATATATATATATATATATATGTATATATATATATATATCCATTCAACTAGCATTGTACGTGTGTCGGTACTAGTTGTCTTAAATATTTGTATGATAAAAATAACCTCACAATTTTCAATAATTATTCACACAACTTAATTTTTTTCTTAATTTAAATTATATATATATATATATATATATATATATATCCTGCACCTTAATTTCAATAATTAAACATAAGAAGATTTTTTATATTTTCTCATGACTCATGTGGACCAAATTAATAAGCATGTATCAGTCGTGTTGCTTGGACTTGGATCCGATCGATACAAGCAATGAAGTTGACTAGCTAATTTAGTACTATTAGCAGATAAAATACACACGCATATATATAAAACAAATTAAATTAATTAACCCTATATAAGTTGGTATGTATTTATCACAGATCAAAGCTGAAAATACATACTATAATTAATTATTCCAAGCTTTTTTACAAGCTTCAAGTTCCTTCACAAAATCAAAGAAAATTAAAAACCCAACAGGGTTTCCCTCTTCACCATAACCAAAACTCGAAAAAGAAGTAAAATAAAATCACAGTAATTAGCACCAAGAAATTAATCAACCCAAAAAAAACCCTAATATAATCAAAAGCCCTAATTTCTCCCTTTCTCCATCAGATCGAAACTAAAAGTCACCGGATGAGTTTCTCCGGCGCTCCTCCTCCCAAACCCCGCCTCGTCTCCGCCCTCAGCCGCCGCCGCTCTGTTCTGATTAGCCCTCTCCCCTCCGCCTCCCTATATCTAACCAAATACCTCTTCAAAGGCTCAGCATAATCATCAAACCCCAAATTCCCTAACGCCCAGCAAATATCGTCACCGTTCACCGTCTTCCTCTTCTCTTTACCACATTTATCCGACGCCTCTCCGGTGACGAAGCTGATGAACTCCGACACGCATTCTTGCATGGTTTCTTTGCCTTCCTTGAGATTTTTGCGTTGGGCGGGAGGATCTGCTTCATGATCCTCCCGACGTTCGCTATCGGAAGCAGGCGGTCCTCGCTCCTTTACGACGCCGTTGTCGTCGTCGTAGCCACGGCTGGAAAAGGAAGTAGGGTGATAGTTAGAAGTGTATGTGAAGGATGTTTCTTTGTCTACCATGTTTCTATTTAGAGAAACTTGATGGAGTTAAGATCGATCCTGTTAGACAAAGACACGCGTTGCGTTTCTCTTGTCCCTTGCTTGACTTTATATAGACGTCAAAATCTTAGAGCTATGGTATCCAATTTTTTCTAATTTCAGTACAATTTGTATTTAATATTTTGTAAAAATATTTCATCAAACGGGTTTTTATGTTTATTGTGAATCTTGGTCGGAAAAATATTACTCCACTAATATATATTAACAAATTTTTAATATTGTCCAGTCTGTAAATTAATATTATATTTTTCATTAGATATTTCAATTGAAATAATAAGTCAAATTTGGGTCAAATTTAAATTTAAATTATCAAAAGCATCATGTAATATGAATAATTACCATGTACCTCCTAAAACAATGGTGCAGCTTGATTGATATAAAAATGCAAAACCATTTCACTTATTGTGTTCTTGTATTCGCACTTTTGCATCCATTGGTTGTTTTGTAACTTTGTATCACCAGCCAAACAATTTTTTAGTCTTTCTATGAGATATTTGATAGTAATATATTCGAAAATAAAGAGTTTTTTTAATAATTTGGACAAACCTCGATAGGATCTTTGGTAATTGACCTTATGAATTATTAGCTTCATTTTCTTAGAAATACCTAATTAAATAGAATTGAAGTAATTTTCTAAAATGGTGTTTGAGATGAATTTATAAAATTTATTTTGGTGTTTAATTCATTTTATATTCAATTACTTCTAATACTAGATAAGTGTAATTAATAAATGGCATTATAAATTAATCATCATTAATAACATTTGTCATCATGTATTAAAAGTAACAAAACATAAACAGCACCATAAAATAGGTGGTCTAGTTTGTTAATTTATTTACTAGGAGCGTCTGACAATTAATGTATAAACAAACTCAGAGGTTTATTTATATATTTGGTATATTTCTCACACTGGATACTGTATATAGTTTAACAACATTATTTTGTCTATATTATAAGTATAAACTTTCACTTGATATATTGTTGCTCAACTAACAAAAAAATTATATTTTCTAAATAATTTAGAGAGATTTTTTGAACATGATGGACTAAGAATAAATTGTGTCACTCAGAGTTTTTAATTTTCTTTAATTATTTATATGTTTTATGGGTAAATTGCAGTAACTAGTCCCATGAGAATGGATTCTCACGAAAATGATCCATTTTTAACAAAAATAGTCCCATACGAATTTTCCGTTAAAAATTACCGATTTCCGTTAGCACTTTTAATCCCATACGAATTTTCCGTTAGCACTTTTAGTCCCGTAAAATTGTATTTTAAGTTTTAACACGTATTTTTACTAAAAATATTTAAATAAGTTATTAATTAATCAGATTTATTTTTAATTTGAATCTTTTTATATCATTTTTTATTTATATTTTAAATTATTATTTATAATTATTAAAATTAATTTATAATTTTGAATATTTTAGAATAATATCAGAACTTAAATATGAATAATTATGATTTAGACTTTTGAATTCTATTTGATAATTTTTATTAGAATTTTTTATAATTAATAAAACTAATTTATAATCCCGAATATTTTAGAATAATTTAAATTTAAAAAATTATGATTAATATTTTTCAATTCTATTTGATAATTTTTACTGGATTTTTATAATTTCTAAAATTAATATATAATCCTGAACATTTTAGAATAATTTCATAATTCAATGATAATTATTTTATTTTATCACAATAATATAAAATTTATTAAAAATCAATGATAATTATTTTATTTAATCATAATAATATTAGATTTATTAGAATTCAACGATATTAGATTTTTTTTTTTATAAATTATTAAAATTCAATGATAATTATTTTATTTTATCACAATAATATTTTTAAAATAATTAGAACTAAGAACGGTATGTAGGCGGCGGTGGAATTGTAGAGGCGACGGTATGTAGGCGGCGCGAATGTAGCAGGGAAAAAGGATTCACTACAATTTTAGATCTTAAGTTTTATTTTAATATTTAGTCTTTAAGTTATTATATATAGTTTTTAATTTTTTAAAATTATCATAGTTATTTATCCAAATTTAATTCTTAGATCTTACATAAATTATTACTTGTTTTGATTTTTTTTTTTGTATTTTCATATTATAACTAAATTCTATAAATATATTTTTGTTTTTATTTTATAGATTTTACATATATTATTATTTGGTTTTAAAGATATTTTTTTGTATTTTCAAATTATATTCAATTCTATTTTATAAATTTTCAGATTTTTTAATTTTATTTTTTGTATTTCAAATAATTTCCAAATTATATATATAATTTTACAGTTTTTTTATTTATAATTTTATTTAATTACATAATTAATTTATTTTTATAATAAATTTAAAATATTAACGGAAACCGTTAAAAATTTAACAGACGGAACCATTTTTGTTAAAAAAGGACCAAAAAAGAACATGAAACTAAAGGTACTGTTGGCCAAGAATTCGTATGGATCTACTTATGCAATTTACTCTATGTTTTATATCATTCAATTCGATGCACAATTGTTACATCTATATATATATTATACAAACAGATGAATGCACAATTGTACAAAATAATTGAATTTTACACACACACACATATATATATATATACATATATATATAATTGAAAATCGATATAACAAATGAATTTTATTCCAGTGAGTTCATTGTATTACAAGTGATTTGAAATTCATCACATTTATAGTACTATTTTATGAATTTAAAATATATTTCATAAGGAGGTCATGCATTTGTAATATTTTCTTTATAACATTCACAGATATGTAATCCAAACACAACCACATAATTAACCTCTATAGATCCATTAAATTTTAATATTTTTCTGCAAATATATATACAATTATAAATCTCAAGGTTGGTACCTGACTACCCAGATGTTAATTTTTCGACATTGATTATTCCATTTAACAAGAAAATTGAATTAAAAAAAAAAAAAAATATATATATATATATATATGCTAGCCAGGGGCATAGTCAACATCATTTTGGCATAGTGGCAAGCAAGATTTCCATAAATTGTTCTGAGTTAGGTCACCTTTCTTAGTATTGATTAATAAATTTTAAGCAATATTTTATTATCTAAACCCTTTAAATGTTGAATATTTAATTTATGTTAAAAAGAGAGAACTTTTGCAATTTATATTCAATTATAGTACTTGTGTATGGTCCCCTCCTTCACTTGGTAACAATTAGTACTATAATTATGCTTTAAATAATGATGTAAATTGAATTAGCAGCTTAATCATGCATGGTTTGCTTTGTAGCACAGGTGTCTGTGGCAGAGTGCAAGCGACCAAACTAAACCTAAAAAGAACAAAACTTTGAGGATTATGATCCTAACCCTAATGTTGGATATACCTGTAAATCTCCACATATTACTAATAAATAAATTTTCTCCCTTACTATATATGTGCACCTCTCTCTCTCTCTCACTATATATATATATATATATATGTGTGTACATTTGCGCCTGTCTGTACCATTCCAAAATCTTGTAGGAAAAAAAAATTTAAATTTGACTTTGGTCTCTCTCAAAAAGGTGGCTGATTTTTTTCCCCAGTGGCTGTATACATCTAATTTAAAACTAGTAAAATTATAACGAGCTGTAATGGTTTTCCATTATATTCCTTTTTTTTTTTTTTACAAGCAAAAAAAAAAATCTGGGAACTCCCAACCAATTCTTGAAAGTTATATTTAACTCCGGAAAATACATTGAACACCAACTCCAAAACCTGCTTTTAATTTCATCAATCAACCTTTTCCATTATATTTCTTTCACTTTTAATTTTCTAGGTTACCAAGAGTTATCTCATTAATTCTTTTATAATCTCATATATCATTTGTATATTTAGAGAAAAAATTACAAACGGTATCTTTATTTGAATTCAATTTTAGTACTTTTTCTTTTAATTTATCAATTTTGATCCTTTTTGTGTCAATTTTGGTCATTTTCACCGGAAAATTCCAATTTTTGCAGAAAAAGCTGCTCTAATTTTTATTCTTGTCACATCGACGACCGTGTCAAGTCTCATTTGAATCGTCACTCATCCAGGAAGCAAAACCTTCAATTAATTTTAAATTTCGATTTCACCTTCCTCGTAAGTTGCAATTTTAAAATCATAAATTTTGTCAATTTTCATAACTAATTCCGAGTGTATTATGGTAAGGGGAGGGTCAAGGCCTATAAGTTTCTTTTCCTCTTGTCAAGTCCGTCATTTTGGTACATTCTCGTGTCATTATGTATGCTACAATAGATTTTCGACAATTTTCCAGTAATTTTTCCAGCAAAAATTTGAATTATCCGCGAAAAGAACCTATTTTGATATTAAAAAGATCACAATTGATAAAATAAAAAGAAAAAGATCAAATCTGATTCGGACAAAGTTACAGGACAATTTATAAAATTATCTCGTATATTTTATATGTGTATGAGTATATTATTGTTTAGCATATATATATGCTAAGTGTTATTGTTTAGTGATTTTGATAAAAACAATACATATATAAAATCAATTATTTTTTAAATAGTAATTTTTTCATATGTCAAACAGTACTAATATTTGAAAAGAAAAGTTCACATGAATTCGGGTTCGAGATAAGACCTACTCATGAAATAAATATGAATAACTGATACTCCTTTCATTTTATATTAATTGTTGTCTAAGAGGTAAAATTTTATATCAAATTAATTGTTGTTTTAGTTATTTTTCATATTTATTTAAAATTTACTCATATATCTATAATCTATAATATATATAAAAGTGACTAATTAAGCATATAAATTATTTTTGGACTATTATACCTTTCTTTTTTTTTTTTTTTTTTGTCCTCCACTGATTTTGCATGGTTTTACCTCTTTCCCGTTGTCTTTCGTTGAGACGTCTCGCCCTCCTCTCCGCTCTGTCCCAGATCTCCCAAAAAGGCCACCGCGATTCGGTTGGAGGGTGCCTTTTGTGGAATTTACGAAGTCTTGATGAGAATTGTCGTAAATTAGACTAGGATGAAGCGCTCGATTTGGACCCACGTGCCCTCGAACCAATGCCCAAAGAAGTAGCAACTACTACGCCTCTTGTTCGTGTCCCATAGCCCGATGTCGATCGTCGTCCACGTGCTGTCGGCATGCTCCGAGAGACACCACATTCGTAATTTTCTTTCTTTTTCCTATTTTTAATTAATTTTTGTATCATCGTGATCCGATATTAGCTTCATTGTTTGAGTTTTTTTTTTTAAAAAAAAGAAGGAATCTAATATCTAGGGGAGGTCATATTTCTTATCTTTAATTCTATTTTTCTTGTGTAATTTATTTGTAAATCTCGCTAAGAGATAGACACATAATAAATATGACACTCCATTACTTTATCATGTGTTCATCTCGCTTCAATATTTATAAGAAATTTATACAAATAAATGCATAGGATCTATAACTTTATACATAAACTATCAATATTTTTAAATTTTGTGTAAAAAATTTATGAATACTAATTTTGAAAGGAGATAGTACATTATAGTAAAACAACTCATACTTTATAGAAATAACTTTTTTTTTAGTGAAACAACTCCTTTATGCAACTTTGATAAAAACGCATTATCACCGGTATGACGAACACAATGTGCAGAGCACGTGCTAAAATCTAGTATCTCTAAAAGTTCTCTTATATTTTTCCCTGACACACCTTAATGCTTCCACCCTCTTTTCTTAATTTGATTATATGTTCAAAATTATATATTTTTTTAACTTTATATAAAAATTTAAAACTACAATTAATTTGAACGGATGGAGTATATCTAATAAAAATAACCAATTCATGATGTTGTCATTAATTTGAATTTTGGTTTCTAGAACATGAGAAGGCACAAGGCTATACATAATAAAATTAGGCTAGTCAATTATTGGTGCAACTTATTTCTATATATAATATATATGTTATGTTGGATTTCACAATCACATGAAAACTCAGTGAAAATGACGCAGGATTTATCTTAATACTATAACTTAAATTTAAATTATGAATGTCCTTTGAACAGGGAGCCGTAATTAATTAATTGGATGTTCATGCTTCAACTAAAAGAGAAGACTAGCTAGCTCACATTTGTGCATACCAATTATACATGATGTAATTGATACACTTTTAATTATTTTTCAATTTAATTTTATTAGCTCATCTCTAGATAGTTTGGAACATATTTAAAATTAAATTGAATTTGAATCAGAAATTTAAGTGAACTGTATGCACCAATTGATATACAGAATAAACAGGCTAGATTTATATATTAGCTTATTCCAATCTTGTATTCTATTTTTAATAATAAATATAATATGTATATTGATAATATCATACTAGACATTGGAGTATTAAATAGAATATGATTTTGAAATATAGAAAAGAATTATATAATATAAAAAAATCACCCGAAAACCAAACGGGTTTGGTACGTACTTATAAGTTATGACATATGAAACTTATTGAAGATGACATGCTCATGTCACGTGTCCAATTATATGTAATATCATTTTGAATTTTTGACAGGGAATTATATGTAATATCATTGTCTTTAAATGATAAATCAATTTTCGTTTTGGTCATATATATTTGCAATTCTGTTTTTATTCTGGTCAGTTATCTTATTTTTATTTAGCAGGATAGTTATTTATAATTTGCACTTCATTCGACGAACATCAAAGGTAAATCAACTCGGAAAAGGAAATGATAAAAATTTGAAAGGAGGCCCAACGAGTGTAATTGAGGGCTAACATTAATTTCATCATGAGGAAACCCAACAAGTATTTTTATTTTAAATGGGTGGAGTTATTTTATTTGAAACCAGGATTTTGCTCTTATACCATAAAAGAACTTATAGGGAGGTTGAGAATCAATCCATATAGACGAAGTGGTGTAGGTTAAGTGGTTAGAGCTCCACTACCTTTGACCCAAAGGTCATATGTTCGAGTCACCTTTGTCCGATAAAAAAAAAAAAATCAATCCATATATATCATCATTCCAATGAACTTCAAACACCAAAATTTAGAATTTGTTCAAAATGAGAGCGATGAATCTTAAAGTCAAACTCAAAATACGTTTTAATTAAGTATGCCATATGAGGGGTGGTCCATTTGGTTGAACATTCATTAATTATACTATGGATGACTAACGACAAAGATTAGTCCTACCAAAGGTAGGGGTGGATTAAAAATTATAATTAACACTATAATTTAAAAAAATCAGGTAATTGACCCGCATCGGATATGATTCTTTAGGGTGATTCCAGGAGAAACCAAGTTTGGGGAAGTCAAAATGGATAGTTGTTTTTTTAGGAGGATTGGATGATGTAGAAATCCACAAGGTTAGGCTAGGGCTCTATGGATATGCATGGATGTTACATTACATGCATGATACTTTATGATGGATGGATGGATGGATGGATTATGTCGTGTCCAGCCACTAGTTAGTTAATTGGTAAGAAAAGGGACAAGAAAGCCAAGAAAAGAGCTAAAACTCATGTTAATCCTAGGAGTAAACTCTTGGACTCAAGAGGTGCTATTATTATTTAATTAATGTTATGTGGATTGATTTGAGAACGAGCTAGTCTATCACTCATACGATTCTAGAAGGGTTCTTTTATTACTTCATTCGTTCCATGAAGTTTTGCACATTTTTCTTTTCGGTTCGTCCCAACAAGTTATTCATGCTAGCTCCTAAAAAGGAAACATCACCGATCACACTATTAATATCCTCACAATATCATTTAAATTAAAAAAATGTCACTCTTATTCCACTCTACTTTATTCTCTCCTACTTTATCTCATTAAATCTCTTAAAGTACTCTTACATTTTATTCTCTCTTACCCTTTATTCTCATAAAAGTCAACAATTTTTTTTTTTTTTTAATTTTGTGTCCTAAGAAGTGTGCATAACTTCTTGGATGGAGGAGGTATATACTTTTTTCATCTCTCAACAATTTGCAAGCAAATAGTGACACAAATTTTAAGAATAAAGTGTAATGAAATTAGAGTGTTTAAGGCTAATTTAGTAAACTTTTATGAATAAAGTAAGAAGTAGATTGGATTGAATGTAGTGTGAGCCCAAAAATAATGTCAAATAAATATTGTGAGGGTTAAAGTTCATAAAAAAAAAAAAAGGGCACTCTTGTGTGAGACCGTCTCATGCATGAGAGGGACATGAGACGGAATCACTTTTTAATAAATTGTTATCACTTTTTCATAAGTTATTGTCACTTTTTCATAAATTATTATCACTTTTAATAAATTGTTATCACTTTTATACTAATTTGTATCACTTTTTTAAAAAGTGATAACAATTTATTAAAAAGTGACTCGGTCTCATGTATGAGACGGTCTCATACAAGTTTTTGCCTAAAAAAATTATTTGGATTGAAAATAATTGTGGAATATTTAGAAAAAAAAGACTGTAAATAATTGTGGGTCTGAGGAAATATCATTTACCCTGTTTAGTAGGTGTGTTTTTAGCTCCGGGACTTGATTGTATTTTCTGGAGTTATTTTTGGGCTCATTCCTTCATCACTTGGTTACTTTAATGCTTTTGACTTTTATTTTGGGTTACTTTTGTGTTCCTCTTTTTCTTTGGGTAATATGATCATATTTTGCTGACAATTTTTTTATTTTTTTAAAGACAAACTGTAAAGAATATTTTTAAAAAAATAATATTTCGACCCACTTTATAAAATTTACATCACCACCTTAAAAAGTCAGCTTGTACATGCCAATGGGTATGAATTTATGAGCATATATATATATATAATCTTTTTGTAGGGTAAAGCAGCGCGGATACCACCTCCTCAGTCTTTAATGAATTCTTCTAATTTAGTTAAATATGTGGAGTATAATTCAAGAATATATCCCATTATTAATATACTTATTTTGCTTTAATATTTCCACTATCTACTCAATATTATTTTCTTACTACTAATTAACCAATAATGTTTCGACACTGGTCAGCGATTTCACTGTGTAATGGAACATGGAATGTGGTTCAAAATTAAGTTTGATTAAATAAATAATATTAGACTTTTGGTCTTATCAAGTAGGCCAGAAAAGCATATCTAGGTCCACAACCTAATGTAGGGATCAGGTTCAAGATTAATTATTTCATTATTTAGCCTCTTAAAAACGACTCAAAAGTTTTCGCCAAAATTATTTAATAAATAATATATTTTTCCTTAATCCCAGACGTAATCTTTCCAATTTTTCATGGAATATTTGTGTCCCATCTCTTATATACTAATGGAGATTTTTTGTGCTTAAGTATTCATTTTGTTTACGTGTCGATTTTTTTGTATTTTTATAGTTACGCGTAGTTTTATTATAAAGTCAAATTTATATTTATATATATGTAACAATTATATATTTTAATTTGTGTAGTGACATCTTAATATTAATTGGGTCTAATAAAAAATATTAGTAAAGATTTAAACATATATAATAATTATGATACTTACCAACTAAATCAATTTATACATATTTATATATTTTGAAAATTATTTTATATAACTTCAACTTATAAAAGTGTAATAAATATTATGCTGTGAAACTCTATTATTAATTAGATATTAATTTATGAGTATGTATTTCAAAACAAGTGAATCTCACTTATTTGTGTGATTAAAAGTCAATAAGATAAAAATTTGGTATATTAATAATGATGATATGTCAATATATAAATTCATCTTATACAATAGTATTAACATATTTAGTATAATTATTAAAAGGTGAATAATCGACTCAATCAATTTACGTTACAGTGAAATCACATTTCCTATTCATATTTCCACACGCCCACTTTGCATTAGTATTTATTCAAATTAACTACGCATAAAAACTCAAAATTCTTATATTAATCGATATTTAAATTTGGTTGCACACCCAAATATTATATAAAGCTTAGTGTGATAACCCTCTAATCTTATAAATTTTTCTCAATAGAGCAAGAGAAATCACATGAGTTCTACTCTCATGAGCTTTAAGGATCATTTAATTTAAGGGTCCAGCTAAATACACATCCATATTTCATAGATACACATACTCAATAGATTCACTCCTCTATATTATTCTAATTTTATTGATACACTTCCTCCAATACCCATAATACCCCCCGTAATAAAATAACATACACACACCAAAATTAACACAGTAACATACACACACCAAAATTAACACAAGAACATACACACACCAAAATTAACACAATAACATACACACACCAACGACTTGGATCGACGGAGGCGGCATCTCCGCAAAAATGGGAAGCGGGCGGCGACGCTGCGACGGAGAGGAAGGTCGTGGCCGGCAAACTCGACTTGGGTATTTGTTGTTTCACTAGCAAAACGTTTTTGGATTATCGAGTTTGAAACAATTGACTTCAACCTGGTTTGCTGCCCTTGTCATTCAATTTCGCAAATTGTTCTTTGAAGTTGAAGAAATATTTCAAAATATGTTGCCGAAAGTGAAGAAATATTTCAAAACATGTTGCTTAGAAAGTAAAGAAAATTTTCGGCAAATTGTTGCTTGAAGTTGAAGCAATATTTTGAAAACATGTTGCGAAAGTAAATATATGCATTTGGTTGCTTTGAATGTTCATCGGTATTTTTAAAGCCTTGGATTTTTTTAAGCCCATTAGATCGAACCTTTTAAGCCCATAAATTGGGTCCCTTTAAGCCCATACTATTGGGTCATTTAAAGTGTGTGTACCTGTTCTTTTGTCCAACTATTATCTCAACAATTTTTCATTTGCAATAATAATTGTTAAATCTAGTGTTACAGATAAAATATTTTTTTATAGATATCTTTTCTGAAAATCACAAATGATTTTTATGTTATAGCACATTATGAATGAGAAGCGCTTTCGAAATATGTCTCTATCTATTTTTCAGATTTAGAAACTTGCAATGCTATCAATTCCTATGTTGAAATAAATATAGTTTAAGAATTTTGCTTTAGTTTCAATAAAAATTATTTGGTGGATATTGAGATTAATTTCTCGAATTAATCGATTTTTTGGTTGAATATTGAGTCATTCAAGATTGAGTGTAAAATTGTACGGGCATTTCTTTGAGTTTTTTTAACATTACGCTTAATTTTAAAGTAAATTATATATAACACAATGTTTGGTTTATATATATATATATATATATATATATATATATATATATATATTATATGGAGTATATAATTAAAGGAATAATAAATATTAAAAATATCAATTATTTAGAAACTTGCAATCCAACAGCCATTTATATTATTGAGAATATATATGGCCCACACCATATGAGGCCGGTGGGGATGTGGGCAAATCCTCTGCATCAAACAATACCTACACCCCTTTTCTGGACCTTCTCTACGGCATTGTACGTTTGCATGCGAGGGGAAAATAGTACAAGCAATGGGTAGACAATGATCCAATGTACAACATCACCAAGCACAAGGATCTGAAATTGCCCAACCAGAGAATTTTTCTCAAGGGACAATATATTGAATAATGATTTGCCTTTAGAATTTAGAGTGAAATGTTATTCAAATATTATTTTGACCTTTTTGTGACCATCTTTTCTCAGGTCAATAAGGTCTACTAAGATTGTTTTAGGACAGCAACCCCCTAAAAACTCCATTTAAAACATAATTTGAATTTGTTCAATAGTAAAAATGTGTTAATTGACTTTTATATATATATATATATATATATATATATATATATTTACTTTAATATTTTAGAAAATACATCCTTACTCCATTCAATAGTTTTTTTTTTTTTCGATTCAATTGAGATTAATTTTTAGTTTTTAATCAGATTGGGTCAATTTTTTTAGTGCAAAAACTTGTATGAATTGGATGAATATCATAAATTTCATTTTTACTATCATTGTTATGTATATTTACTATTATAATAAATGTGACATTGATAATAAATGTGCATGTGATGATAGTGAATGTGTATAATAATAGTAAAAATAAAATTTATGGTCGTCTCATGTAATTTTTTTTTATTTAACCAGGCACAACATAAAAATACACTAAAGAATCTTTAAATACCTTAAGGCTCCATTTGGATGGAGTCATTTGAAATCAATGGATTTGAGTATAATATACTATATGTTGATGTTAGTGACGAGTGTTACTCAAAATGTGCCAACATTCTCGGTCACAACATCGCACTTCGTCCTTCCACTTCCACTAACCCTTAACCCACGTTTTGTCTTGTTCAATGTCTTGTTTTCTTTCGTAATGAAGACTTACGGCGATTACGAAGTCATGCGTTTGAAAAGGCAAGAGAAGAAAAGTTATAAAGATCATGGGGAAGTTACATGGAACTTACCTATTTTCAAGGGAGATGTGGAAGTTATCTTCAAGCACTAAAAGTGTCCAGATTTCTATATATACACGCTGCTATGAAGATTAAAACTCGAAGTTGAGGGAAACACAATCTAGCATAGTCTATTGGCATAGATTATAGAATTTATTGTATGTTTCATACTCGATACTTCCTTTGGTGAATGTTCCAACATTTCATTCAACATTGAGTCTTTATATGTATTAATGATAGATTAGATTGATCATTGTCTAGTCACTATATACGTAGATCCATTCACGGTGTGGCTTATGTTTTCACCCGATTGTATCACTTAACAATTACTAGTGATAATACGCCGATTAGCAAAAGATAGACTTATTTATAGTCTATACAAAATTTTGATATCCATCTTGCCAAAGTGTTTAAGACTTCCATTGTGTATTTCTAATTATTTATTTTCGTCTGTGTTGTTCTCGATTGTGCCAACATTCGTGACAACATTCTGCAAAAACACTTACGCACACCTTTACTATACATTTACGGATCAAAATAAAAAAATTAAATAAATGGATTTGATTCACACAAATATTACTTATGAGTGGGAAGAATTTCAAATACCCAACAAAATCTAGTCATTTGAAATCATCTCACTTCTCCTACTTGTGTTTAATATTTGAGTGAATTAAATTAATTCATTTAGCTTTTCTTCATTTTAGTTTGTGTGAATGCATGAGATATTACCCTCAAATCATTTAATCTCAAATTCACATCATTCAAATGTAGCCTAAAACTGAAATGGTAAAAGATCACAAGTATAGATTACTTGCTAACTTTTGTTCTACTCTGCTTCGCCGGGCAGTTCAATCAAAGAAGAAGCTATAATTAGATATGGATAGTTCAATCAATGCGACGTCGTAAAAGACAAATTATTAATTTTATTTTTATAGGTCTTTAAAATATTTTTTGTTATAAAAATAATTTAAATATTAAAAACTTAATTAATTTCACGAGCTTAATCTTTCGATTCATTTTAATGGTCTCGTCATAATTTTTCATGTTATGATACTCAATATGGATGGTTTACGAAAAATACTCTTGTGTATAATTAAAATTAAATAAAGTTTATATAAATATGTTAATTATTTAATGAAATCGTTAAGGTGACTCGATAAGTTCGGCCAACTATCAAATGCAGGGAGCTCGTATAATAAAATTTTAATATTTGAAGAGTTCTTTCTTTTGAAGGGAGAAAAACAATCAATTAACAAAAATATTTGTGTGAGACAATATCATAAATGAGACATGATATTTTTATTTATTTTTATGATATACATATTTAAAGTATTATAAAAATAAAAACAAATAAAAGTATCATGTTTTATGTATTAGATAATTTAAAACAAAACTCTCATCAATTAAAGAGTTGAAGTATTAAAGAGTTCTTATGCAAAAGAAGCCAATTCGTCAGCACTGATATTTGAAGAGCTTTTTAAAATAATACTCTCCGTCCTGTAATTTCACACTGACTTTTCAACGGTTTTTGTGTGAGAGTTATTTCATAAGAATTGTTAACAAAGTTATTTTATATGAATGATATGCTAGTTAATAAGATCAACTAGCATATCATTCATATAAAATAACTTTTGTAAATGTATTATTATGAAATAACTTTCACACAAAAGCCGTTGAAAAGTCAGTGTGAAGTTTCTTTGGGACGAAGGAGTAAATACTACTTTCTCCATTATAAATCATCCCACTCAATTTACAATTGGGTCATGTGCTTCGATTGTAAAAAAATTAAATTGAAAAAAATGTAACGATATTACAATAATTAGTTAAATTATCGATTGAACCCACAACCGATTGCAAAACTAATTTGATTATAAAGTACTACTACTAACTAGGAGAAGGTTTAATAAAACAAAACAAGAAATCTTCATACAAACAAGATATAAGGTTATGTTTGTTTTGAGACTCACACGATTGGGATTAGAACTTTACGAACCACGTCTCATACTAGTAAGAGATTTAAAATCGGACTTGCAAATCCAAATTTCAATCCTCACATAAAAATACCTATATAACCTATTATTATTTATTACTCTTCTCAATACAAATTACTTTATTCACTCTCATCCACTGATTTTCTCTCATATTTTTCTATCACTACATATAATATAATAATACAACACAAATTATTTTTAAACATTGATTTGACATAAAGTAAAATCTCACTTTACTAAAATCTCAAACCAAACACACACTTTTACTATTCATCAGGATTTTCAAATAGTAGGATTTCAAAGTCATGACTTCCCTCACACCCAAATCTCAAAACAAACATAACCTAAGAGATTGAAGGTTGCATATTCATAAATAATATTGAAGTTTAATCAAGTTTCCTAAATGGAATAATAATTTTGTTAGCTTGTCAAGGTGTGGGGTCAAAGGGTTACTATCAAGCTGCATTCAAATAATAGGAATCATCTGTCTCTGGTTTTTGTTTTCTAAATTGTGGACCCCCTATTTTAATTTTAAAATTATAACAATACTATTCATTATATCATTGCTTAAATATTAAATCGACACTATGCAGATCTGCTATAGAGTCTTAATAGCTCTTTCACCTATCAATTTTTTATTTTTTTAAAATCAAATTAATGTCTAAATCAAAGAAATTAATTCAAGTCCAACGTCGTTTTCAGATTGGTTGAAATTATAATTTAGGAATAGTTTGAGGAATAACTGACTTATTTTGTTGGTTTTACACGATAAACGACTACTTTTTCTTAGATAAATTGGTAATTAATTAGATGTAAGTTTGTTGTTGGATTATATGTGAATGATGGTCATTAATTGTATCGAATTTCATCGATGAATCCCACGTAGATTTTTGTTTTTGTTAATGATGCTTCGGAGATACTAATATTTGTAAATTTCTGACCATAATTTTATTATTTAGTGCTTGCAATTGCTATACATTCCACTTTCTGTCTTCTTGTTGTTTCTGATTTTCAATTAGCCGGACTGCTTGCATGTCTGTATCTAGTAGGGTTGTGAAAAACGCAACCAACAATATCATTTAATTCAATAATAGTATTATATTTGTAAATTAATGCTAAATATTTATTCATATAGTTTGGCATAAATTATTATATAATATTAGTATATAAAAGTGATGATATTATTAAATAAATGTAATGATATTACATATTAATAAAATTATAGTATCAATGAATGGATTTATACGATGGCATGTATGTGAATATACATATGCTTTTGGAGCTAAATTATTTCATACTCAATTAATTGGAACTAGTTATGAAACTATAAAAATTGTTTAAGTACAGGTAATCATTTGTTTTCGATACTCAGTTTAATATTAAATAGGTATAAGTATAACTAATCAATTGTTGTAATGTATAGCTATTTTTATTATATGTTCTAAGTTATTAATAAATAAATATAGAAATAATATATTTTAATAAGTATTAGTGATAATTATTCATATGTAATATTAGATTGAGATAATTATCCATATTTATTTAATAATAAATTGAGATAATTGTTTATACTTAATAATAAATTGAGGTAATTATTCATACTTATAGTAGATTTAGATTTATATAATTGATTATGATAATTTAACAATACATTGAATTTATTATTTGTTAGTTTTTATGTAAAATTATTATTCAATATTTTAAATGGACTGAGATAATAAAATAATGAATGATAATGAATAAAATTAGCATGAATAAGCAAGAAGCCAAGAGTACATAAATAATCATATTTAATAATTAATGCAATATTTATTAAGAGCTAATTAGTTTACTACTAATACCATATAATTTATTGGATATAAAAATAAAATAATAATTTAATTTAATACATATTTAATTCAGTTATTCGGTGGTTATGGTTTGATACGGTTTGGTACGATTAACATGGTTTCTCGATACGGTTAATTGAATAATATTCAGATCCGTTTCCAAAAAAATTGGTTCAATTTGGTATGAATTTCGATACTAGTTCGATAATTTCCCAACGTGGTTAATAACCCTACTGATCGAATCGAAATATATATATTGGCAAGTTATGTACATCAAATATATAATGATTAGATTATATAGTAAATCTAAACGTAACAAAATTGGCAAAATGTACTAGTTCCTCTGTTCGGTATAAACATTTAATTATTTCTTTTGGATAAAAAAATTAAGGTAAGTAATATAATAATAAATAAAATACAAGTGATATGATGGTGAAAAAATTAAGAAAAAGTAAGAGATTTAAATAAAAATAAAAGGTAATTGAATGAGAATAAATGTAATTAACAGTGAAATGTAAAAATATAAATGTAAAAATATTTATCAAAAATAAAATAAAAAAATTTATAGTGGGATAAATTAAAAATTAAAAAAATGAGAGTGTTAATTAATTCATTAATGGCCAATTATTGGTTACGGGGAAACTACAAATATCTCTAGGCTAACGTAAAACTTTTCCATTCATTTATTCTAATGTATTGCCATTGACTAATAATTTAAATGGGTCTATATGTCTCCGTAAACCGTAACAAATTCTGTCAAAGGGTTGATTTCATGTGAATTAGTTCTTACCGTAAAACTAATTACAATAATATATCCTTTCGAAAAAAATTACAATTATATATTTTTAGATTAGTGTTCACGTTTTTTTTTCACATTAATTTTCATACTTTAAAAAAATATTTTTTAAAACTCCACACTCATAATATTCACACATATATTTACACAAAATGTTATTACTTTTACACATAATTCAACCACTTTCTTTATTTTAACAATAATAATTTATAAAATTACTCTCAATACTCCACTAATCATATTTTTTTAAAGTATGCCCTAATTAGTGGATATTGAACAGAGGAAGTATCTTATAGTACAACAATTAATACTCATAAAATAATTAATATTTTATAATAAAATAACTAATAATATTATTTAATAAAATAATTAATACTATCAAAATCAGTTTCATAATTAAACTTGTTCGTATAAAACTTTTTCATCCAAAAAAACTGCATAATTAATTAATTCCCTTTTTTTAAAAATAATAATAATAACTACAACACCTGCATGTGCATGTACACATCTTTTATTTTGGAAAAAAAAAAATTATGGTTACTGTAAACAAAAAGGGGGTTTGTCACTTGTCAGCTGTCTCTTCTTATATTTCAGTAGTATAACATTATACGTACACACACATATGTATGTATATATATAAATAGCATATAAGCCAAGATTTCATATCCCTATGCCACCAGGCCAAGGAGATTAATTCTCTGCTCTTTCGTCCTCCTAAATCCAAACCAAAAACTTTCCTCATTTTCATATGCTCACCAAAAACAATTACTCAAATCAAGATTAATTGAGGCCCCCATAAAAAAATTAAAAATTTTGTAACTAATTATACAATCTTATAATGTCAAATATTACAGGTGATGAGGGGAGTTTCTCCTCCGGTGAAGTCCAACAAAATTCAGAAAAGCAGCTGTCTCAAAATCACCTCTCAACTAACAGCAATGGCTCCTCTAGCTCTCACCAGCTTCCTCCTACTAAAAAGAAGAGAAATTTACCAGGAACTCCAGGTAATTTATTCCATCGACCAAAATATTAGAATTAGCTAGGCACCAATTTTTTGGAGCTAATTTTCCGCTTTCTTGTAGTGATGAAAATGATTTAAATAAATTATGATCAATTTAAATTGAAGTTTTTGTCTCTGCATCGATCGATGATTACTTAGGTTTGTCTAAAAATCCGAAAATTTTTCAAGAATTTTGATATGATCATCCCTACAAAAGAAGTGATGAATAATTTCCAATTTGGGATTCTTGAATTGGTGTTCAAGTTGTTAGTTAAGATACATAGTATTATAATTATATATGTACACATCAGGATACATTTTTAATAAACTTCTCATAGTTATATATATATAGATGGATAGTTAATTAATCAAGTCAATTGATCATTATTTTAAAAGGTCCAATAATTGCCTTGAATTATGCAATAATATGTATATCCCACACTGTTCTTGATTGCACCTTTTTCATCCCTTTTTAACAATCACGTATTACCCACATACATAAAATTTTTCACATTTTTTTGTCCGTTACACTATAAATTTCACACCTTTAAAATGAATTTCTTTATAAATTTCATCCTCACAATTTTCACTAATTTATACAATATGTCATTATTTTTTAGCCCACATATACACACAACTCAATAAATTATTTTACTTTATACATAAATTAAAATTTGCAAAATCACCCCTAAAAATCCCAATTTCTTTTTCAAAGCGTGTGTACTTTCTCCTATAAAAATTTTCTATGAGACAAGAGAGTAAATGAAATTAGTTACCACTTGGCAAGCAGGTAATCCGAATTAATTGATTAATTAAATTATATAAAACTATGCACGAATATCATTGCATCTAAAAATCTGAATTTATAGAAAAATATCAAATTAATTCTTTAACACTAGAGAAGGCCTATCGAATAAACAATTAATTAACACGAGATTCGTTCAATTTTTGTCATGTACGTACGTGGATTAGATCCGACGGCTGAGGTAGTAGCCCTATCCCCAACAACCCTAATGGCAACAAACCGATTTGTGTGCGAAATATGCAACAAAGGGTTTCAAAGAGACCAAAATCTGCAGTTGCATAGAAGGGGTCATAACCTTCCATGGAAGCTGCGGCAAAGAAGTACGACTGAGGTGAGGAAGCGGGTTTACATCTGCCCCGAACCCACGTGCGTGCACCACAACCCGGCACGTGCCCTCGGCGATCTCACCGGCATCAAGAAGCATTTCAGCAGGAAACATGGAGAGAAGAAGTGGAAATGCGATAAATGTTCTAAAAAGTATGCAGTGCAGTCGGATTGGAAGGCTCATCACAAGACTTGTGGTACTAGGGAATACAAGTGTGATTGTGGAACTATTTTCTCAAGGTAACTAATCTCATACATCAGTTATATTAATCTGTACGTGCGTTTTACTTCACGTTTTCAGATAAATTTAGTCTATACGTTTCAGGGATTAACACCAATTTGGTCCCATAAATTTTCTACTTTATTGATTTCGCCCCATAATTTTTACTTTTAAAATAGTCCCATAACAATTCGAATTTATCCAATTTCGTCTATACGCCGGAAAATGACACAAAACGGTGTCGTTTCGGTCACGTGCATTGGCAAAAATCGATGACATGTGCGACACACGTGATCGAAACGACGCCGCTTTGGGCCATTATTCGGCGTATGAGACGAAATTGGATAAATTTAAATTGTTATGGGACTATTTCGAAAAGTAAAAATTTAGTAGGAAAGTTATGAGACCAAATTGATGTTAAACTCATACGTTTCATCTATGTGTCCAGTTGCAATGAACTGATGAACATGATGACGGACTCAATTTTTAATTAATTCTTTAATTTTTATCATTAGGTGTCTGGAACATATAGCTTAGGTTAAGAACATGCAATCGTTCACTTGGTTTCTACAACAAAATATTTAGTATTGGAATTTTCTAGTTAGTACAATATATATGTATATAGATTTTCATTCCTACCACAAACATAGGTCAATATTTATTTTTACACCGATTAAAAATGATAATTATTATAATTAATACATTATTTTTTTTTTTCATTTTGCTCTTATATAAATACCTAAATATTGATTTGAGAAAAACAAGATGCATTAAATAGGGATCAAAAATGTAAATGAACAGTAAATGACACTTTTAATAATAACTGATGTATTTTTGTAGGACAAATGAAAATATAAATTAGATCCATCTTTGTGGGGTGGAGGGAGTATTATTTAGATTAATGATGTCTATACAAACAATTATAGAGGAAGCATGAGATGATAATGTCATTAATTGCACTGCAAACATCATGTCATTCATCTAAGTAGTGTTAAAGAAGATGTCATATTATTATTGTGATATGATCATATGCTTCAAAGATCAAAATTAATTGTGTACTAAATTTTGTTCTGATAACGACGTTTTATCTCGTATTAAATGTAACAAATGCGTAATCAATGTATAAACTACGTACTTCATTAATTAGAGCGTTTTTTAATCGTGTATCATATCTTCTATCTATCATGTGTAATACAAGATAATGACCCAAAATGACCAAAAAAATTGGTGTGTTGCTATAATCTTTTAGTAAAATTAAATATTTTACAACTATGTCCTATTTATACGTACTTTTGTCAGATCCTTGCATTATTTTATTTTATTTTTTGCACTCTTTGCTTAATATAAGATTTATTTTGGTTTCGTTTGATCCATTCAGGAGAGACAGTTTCATCACCCATCGAGCATTCTGTGATGCACTGGCTGAAGAAAACAACAAAGTAAACCAAAGTATGATGGGCCAAATGGGCCCCCATTTGTCGGCCCAATTGCCCGATCCCATGCCCATTACATCTAACACATCAATGGGCCTATCTGAATTCAACAACCCACTGAAAGCACTCCAACAAGAACTTGTCCCAATCCCTTTCAAGCCCATGCACATGACGGCGGCGCCGGGCATGTTCTCCGCCGCCTCCGGCAACCTATTCGGGATCCCGAGAAACATGTCATCATCATCGTCGGGTCTTCAACTTAGCTCAAACTCGAGCCCATCGGGCTATAATTATCATCGGGATAGCAAGAATTTGGGCCGATCTCGGATCGGCCCAAATGTCGGCTACCGCCTTATTGCAAAAAGCAGCCCAAATGGGGGCAACCGCAACAAATACTATGAACTCCCCCATGATGCAAAAAACCTTTGTTGGAACCACCATGGCGGGCCCGGATCACATGTCCGAATTACAGGCCTGCAGTGGCAATCTGCATTTGTACGACAACTTTCAGAGCCAAAATGAGCAATCGTCGCCGTTCAACGGTGGATTTGCAGCTCAACTGATGCACAAGAGCCCACAAGATCAGGTGGCGCAGCTCTTCGAGAGTGGTGGAGCTGGTGGCTCAGCCGTGAGTGACATGATGATGTACGGCGGAATGCTGTTGGGCGGCGGCGGCGATCAGAACCACAACACCACGGAGTTCTTGAAAAACGTGTTGGAAGTGCAAGAGGGAAGTGATCAGAGTAGCATGATGGGAAGATCAACGGCGGGGAGATTAGGAGATGACATGACGACCGTCGATTTCTTGGGGGTTGGAGGATCAAGGGCGCATGATCAGAGATTGGAGATGGAAAACCCTTTTCAGCCTCATGGAGAATCTCACGTGGAAAAGTCACTCTACAACACATTCTGATAAGGGAGCTGAATTAATGTATTTTTGATCAAATGCTTTTAATTGTAAGATGATTATCAATTAAAATTAAAAGAATACTAGCTAGCTATCTATTTATGAAATCAATTATTGAAATGAGGCAGTAGCTAGCTAGATTCTACATCTGGATATCAAATTTTCAGGATTGAATTTATGTTATTTCACAAAGTATAGCATTTATGCATGCTTCATTTTGCATGTCTAGCTGCATTAGTATATTGCGATTCATAAATATTAGTAATACACTTGGGTATGTAAATCACGGACTTGGTATGGTGGTATATATAGACTTTGAAATTTAAAAGTATAATTCTTTCAAAATTTCAAGTTCGAAAATCCCAAAGTGCTATCAATTCTTGTTTTGGAGAGTTTTGCTCTTAAATTGGAGAGTTTTGAATCAATTATTGGTATAGACGGCCTAGACACTGCCTAGGTGATATTTTTGCAATAGAGCTTCAATTGGATCTCTGCTAGTAGCAAGGATGAAAATATCGGTATTGATGGAAATATCGGTACTTTAAATTTACGGATGTATATCGGTGAAAATATCGATATCGAATATCGATATGGTTTAAAAATAGAAAATTGATGGAAATTTTATTAAATAATAAAATTTTAACATGAAATTTTATATAATATTATTACTAACATTAATACACAATTTAACTTAAAATTTCAACAAAATAAATTTTTTTGATAAACATATCAACAAAAAAATACATAAGCAGTGTAAAATTATACAATAAATATTTATAATTATTTAATACTAGACAATTAATATTAAAATAACATTCTATTAGACTCAAATGTAAAATATAAAATATCATTTTAGTCTAAATAGTACCGATTTTTTTAAAAAATTTTAAACCGATATATTTTGGAAAAACAGAAATAAGTGAATTCATAGCAGGAATAACAACTCGTAGAAATTGATAAAATAACGAGGGTATTCATGTACTGCTACAGCGTTTCTCCTCCACATTTGCGCACACACCAAATGGGTTCCGAAAAAGGGCCCTAAATAGTAATTTCTTTACAAATTATACACCCACACCAAATGGGCTCCGAAAAGGGCCTCAAATTATAGTTTTGGCTCACTAACAATTAAATAAACAAAAAAGTATGAAAATACTTTTGTATTTTTTTTTATTTCTATTAAAATTTGAGTCCACTTTAAAAACCTATAAACACACCATGTCTTTGTTTATGTCTGGGGAATTGTCAATGTCGGTCAAGCTCATTATTATAAAAGTAGTTAGAGATTCACTACATATGTCATGCCACGTGGGATCATAGATCAAGTTGTTATTTGTCCAATTTTTTTTTTTACAAATTTATTTCAATTGAGAGATTTTTTATGAAGTATGTATTTTTTTTTTGAAACCTTACAATTAGTGGGTTGATAAATCAATTTTTTTACTTTTTCCAAAACCATTACAAACTCTGTCGATTGTTAAATGAATGGCATTTTAATATTTGTGTTGCACATTATCCACACTAAAAATAGTGTGCACAATTTTTATCTAATATTATAATGTTAACTAAATTAATACTATACAATATTTTATCATTTTCCTAAATTCATACTGGTTTTTATAAAATAATACTAACAGATTTTTTTGAAATATGTGTTCTTGTTCGAAATAATACTATCATTAATATTTTTACAATTCATGAAATAATTCGAAATAACTAAACTTTTTTTTTTTTTTGCATAATATGCACACAAATTTAATACTCTAAGATGTGGTTTGGTTTATTTTATTTATTTTTGAATTTTTCTTAGAATATTTGTATATCAAAATATTTGAAATGAAACTTATTATTTTGACTCTGTTGTGTTCGTATACACTTGTGATTTAGTGGTGACTCGATGAACTTCGGTAGTGTCTAATTAAGATAAATATATTTAATTTATTCTCTCAAATAATACTCGATGACACCACCATAGTTTTTATGATCGAATGACACCACCATAGTTGAGTTCGAAAATATGTTTATATTGGTAATTCATGTATCTATTAAATTTTAAAATACCAAAAACACCCTTTTCACTTTCATCAAAATGTGTTTATTATTGTTTTTATTTATAAGGACAAATTAGTCTAAAATAAATTAATATTAGTTATGAGATACTTGAATCAAGTTAATTATTGATAGTTAATAATTTATTTCAATTATTTAACTCAGTATGTATTTTTTCTTTGAAACCAAACAAAATATTCTTTGATAATAAAGAAACCTTACAATATACTCCAAAATCCATTTTTACCCCAAAATCATTACAAACTCTGTCGATTGTTAAATGAATTGCTTTTAAGATATTCTGAGAAGGAATTCACAATCAAAAAAATCAAGCCGCCGTCCCATCCCAAAGAATCTCTCTTTATTGATTTTGGATTTTCTTTTTTTTTTGTGCAGACTAGCTTACGCTCTACCATATGAATTATGAAGAAGGAAAATTCTACCCCACTGTTCATATTCAATAGGTCAATCCTTAGAAGTCTGCGTGCACCTCAATCCGTCTTTCTCTTTAATTTGAATAATTTATAGAAGTATTATTTTTAATCTTTATTATTGATTTTTATTTGTAGTTTTATGCGGTTTTTATGTTCTTGTTTTGATCACGTTCTCAAAAAATCTACAAGGTGTTTGATATATAACTCTCCCGAGTTGATATCGATTCGGATTCTATCCACCTGCACTAAGAGCTTGATCCCCTCTCATGAGTTAAGAGTTTTAGAAAGTTTTGAACTACAACTCACTAATATCGATATTGATACCGAATATTTATCGATATTTTAGAAAATTTATCGTTCAGTAGATATTCATATCGAGTCCAGAAAAAACAGATATATCAAAAAAATATCGGGATATTGAATTCCTTAATTATTAGACGAGAGACTAATTCCCCATATTTATCAATTTTTGGACCTGAATACATAATAAAAAAATCTCATAGTTTGCTATTGAGGTTTGGATAATGCATGTGACTTTGTATGAGAAAAAAATCACAGATTATCTTATATTTTTACTTGAATTCAATTTTAGTCTTTTTAATTTATCAATTTTGATCAATTTGGTGTCAATTTTGGTAATTTTCACCGAAAAATTCCAACTTTTGCCGGAAAATTACCATAATTTTTACTCTTGTCACATCGATGGTGTATCAAGCCTCATTTGAATGTCACTCGGCCGAGAAACAAAGTCTTCAATCAATTTCAAATTTTGATAACATCTTCTCGTAAATTGCAATTTTAAAATCGTAATCAATTTTGAAGCTAATTGCTAGAGTTTTAAGATAAGGGGAGGTCGATGGCCTATAAGAAATTTCATCTTGCGGAGTCTCTGCCATTTTGGTACATTTTCGTATTATTCTATATGCTATTACAAATTTCCGTTCATTTTTCTAATTTTTCGAGGCCAAAATTTAAATTATCCGGATTTAAAAGGATTTTATTTTGATATCAAAAGAACCATAATTGATCAAATAAAAAGAAAAAGAAGCAAATCTAGATTCGGACAAAGGTACATGACTATTTATGATATGATCTGACTTTGTATATACATGCTCTTACTATGAGTTGCACAAAATTATATTACAATTGAAGTGTTAATATAACAAAAATGTATTTAAATATATATATATATATATATATATATATATATATATATATATATATATAACAAAAATGTATATGACACAAATCTTATTTACTATGTTACTATGACACAAATTCATAGAGACCCAACCCAATCACATTTTAAAAGAAAGTGTGATTCAAATATTAAGATAGAAATTTATTTGAGTCTCATAGAATACTCCCTTATAATATACCAATTAGTTAGTCAATCTATATCCTAAATTATCACGTAACTTAAGTTTGGATTATAAAATTCTTACTTAAATCAAAGTCTTGTATAACTTAAATTCTCATTTCGAACATAATTTCAGCTTTTAAAAGTTGCAAGAGTGAAGGACTCAACAGAAATAGGTCAAAAAAGCATCCATGGGCATGGGGGATCATGACATTTATTTCGTATTGTAGTGAAGTGCAGAAGTTTCAAACATCAGTCTTTGCTTAATATACACAAAATGAAGCATCTCTTCTTCTGCACAAACACATATTGTAATTGTACGTATTTTTGTAAGAAGTCAGCTCAGCTCTAATTTTACCCATCAGTGTCGGAGCTCAGGCATCGGACGCCCAAGTCGCAGCTGCACGGACACGTGTATAATATTTGGCACCACCTCCAAAATCTTCTTCTCAGCCTCTTTTTGCTACCTCTACCGCCTCCCTAGTTTTGAAGCATTCAAAATAAGACGAATATATAACTTAAATCCAATCATTTCACCGTACTAATACCTCATTAATGTGTCCGGAGGCATGGAAACATCGATTTCAAGATAAATCTGCCCCTGTAGTGAGTGCCGAGTGATGCGCTCAACCCTCATTTTCTGAAACCAAATAAAGAATGAAGGATGAAAGAAGTGTCGTTATTCTGCCAACATAATAAATTAATTCGGTTAAGAAAAACAGAGAGATCCAATAGATGATGATGAGCTACATTTCTAGAGAAAAACTCATACCTCCGAGAAATGGGAGGATAAAATTGTGGAAACAGTATCCTCAACGTCTGTTTGCTCCAATAGCATCGTATTGCTAACATCTGAGCTTGTACAGTTTCTTTGGTAGTTTGCTGCACTGTCCGAGATATGTGCAGTTGCAGGTTCTTCAACAAAACATAATCTTAAAAATGTTAGCATGGAGTGACAGAGAGAGAGAGAGAGAGAGAGAGAGAGAGAGAGAGAGAGACAGAGAGACAGAGACAGAGACAGAGACAGAGACAGAGACAGAGACAGAGACAGAGACAGAGACAGAGACAGAGACAGAGTTTACCTATGTGTATAAAGACTTCAGTTACTTCGGGATGGGACTGCTGAAGCTGGAGACGAACATTTTCTCCGACATCGTGTGCAGCACTAACACTAGAAAAAGGATCTACCTATAACAAGTATTTGCTAATATTGACATTAAATTTCTTATGAAGGAATCTAACGATGAAATTAATATGTTTGTATACAAGATATTTAAACTTGGTAGATCCAACAAACCTGGACATCTACATCAAGGTACAGATATGATCCAGCTCGTCTTCCTCTGAGACGATTATACCCCTAAAGTTTGCAACAACAGAAAAAAAAGCCCAAAAACGTGAATTTAAACAAGAAAAAGGAAGCAATTTTGGTGGAATTTTTGAATTTCTTACCTTGACACCCTCAACCCCAAGAATTGTTTGTTTATAAGGTTCCAGGTGTTGCGATGGAATAGCAGCATCCACCAATTCCAAGACGCTGAACATGTCCAAACCGAAGAAGACATTGTCAAAAACCCTTACTCAGATCAAAGAGTAATCATCTTCTCAATCATAAAGCTTAAAGTACTTAAGACTACAACAACAGTATGATTTCACTTGAGAGAGAAAAGCCTTCAGACACTCACTAGGGATTCACCAATTCAGAATTTAGTTTTACCACCTTTGGCTTGTTTAATTGACATAAAACACGGAACGTAAAGCTGTAATAGCATATAATAAGAAAGTGACTATAATGATACTCTACCTCTGGTAACCGCTTTCAAGCCCAGCTTTTAAAATCATTCCAGAAACAAGAAGTCCAGCAAGTGGATCGAGGAATCGAACTCCAAGAACAGATCCACCTAATGTTGCAAAGGTCGAATTAATTACATACCTGAAGATATTGAACATATATTTCCATTTGACTAAGAAATAAAATTATCAACCAATTTAATATTTGTATACTTGTGGCTTGTATAGAAGATGGATTGCTTAATCTTCTTTTCACCTTATAACAAATATGCACTAGATGGCGTAAAGAATCATGAGTATTCGAGCTCAACATCAAAATAAACGCTGACTTAGAAATTAGGATGAATTTGGAAGAGTAATATTTACCAACCCCAACGAGTGCAACTACTGATGAAATAGCATCTGCACGATGATGCCAAGCATTCGCTTTCATGAGTCCACTGCCTGTCTTTTCCCCTGCCCTTTTTGTTATCCAGTATAGCCTTGTTAACATAAAAGTACACACGGCAATCAATACAATCTAACGATATTTTTATATCTTTCATGGAAAAAGAATCATCAAATAAAACTCGGCAAAGAACGACATGTGGACACAAAGGTGATATTTGTTTTGAAATTCAAAACAGGTTTTGGGATTTGGAAATCCAAAGATGGTTCTACTTTGGAATTTTGAAACCCGGTTTTATAAACCACCCTTACAACACCTATAAACCTACTATCAGGCTATCTTATACAATAAATTCTCTCTCATTACATTTCAATATATTTAAAAATCACCCACACCATCCGATCACCACAATCAACACAACAACAATATACTCCCTCCTTCCCGGTAGAAAGCTTCCCATAGCTTTTGGGCACATTGATTAAGGAGTATAATAAAATAATAGGTGTGGTACAAGTGATGTGATTGACAGAGAGAAAAATGGGAAGCTATTGATGCAATTTGATGATAAGTAAATGGCATTTGGTGTTAATAAAAATGAAGTGTAGCCTTGTAGGGATTAACAGTAAGGAATAATTTACCAAAATATAATGGGAAGCTTGTATTGGGACTGAACAGTATGGAAAAAATGGGAAGCTTCTACTGGGACGGATGGAGGTTAATAAAACACCATTACACATTGATTTGACATAAAGTTAAATCTCACCCTAATTAAAATTCCAAAACAAACACACCACCATTAATATTTATCATAATTTCAAATCCCAATATTTCAAAAGGCGGTTTTAAAAAGACATAAAACCCAAAAAAGAAAAATCACCAAAGGTAATGAAAGTGAATGATTTAATAGATGAATAAACGAATAAATGGCTTGTTACCCTTCTTTAACAGCTATAGACACTAAAGTCATGTTCAATGCTAGAATTGGGTGGTCCATGTCAATTCCATGGTAATGTCCACCATGGTGATGACTATCCGCATGCACATGGTTATGAGCTGCAACTTGATTAACTATATCCGGAGCAGCTGACAATACATCCTACAAATGCAAAAAAACGAGAAAAGTAAATCACTTGATAGTGTGCATCAAATTCACGTGAACACTCATTTTGAATTAATATTGTTTAGTATATGAAGTAATACTACATAGCATACGAAGACTCAAATTTTACAAAATGCTTGATTTTGTGTTGTTCTTCTTAAAATCACTAAAACGTGATAGTTCGTATGCTAAATAGTATTTACTTCGTATACTAAACAATATTACCAAGTTCATAGAACTTTCGTGAACCAACTTCATAGAAGTTTTGTCTTCAAACATGAATCTATTCAGGTTATACACAGCACAAAGAAATGTCTCACTCCACATTAAGATATAGAATAGAAATGTACCACCAAGATGTCTAAAGCATGCCAAGCAATGCCTCCAGCCGTGATCAAAAGCATACTGGAAATTCCAAGGGCTCCTAAAGTCTCAAACTTGCCATGCCCTAAAGATGACACATAAAATGAATCGTAAAATAAGGTGTGTAAAATCTTCCGTAAATAAATACATCCAGGAAGTTTAAGAATAATCTGTTGAGCACCAAAATATTCACTATCTTGTTACAAATGATAGATTCTACCAAGTAGTTTCTAAGTTACAACTATGAATATAGTTACACGATGTGAACTTGATCAGCCAAGAGCGTACTGATGTATGCATCCAGATTCAAAATTATTAAAAGAGAGAACAAAAGGGAAACAAACTGCGAGACACTGGAAAAAATAAGAGACGTAACATATTAAAAAAAAAAAAAAAGAAGAAGGAAAATTAACTCTTCCAATGACATTGTAAGAACAGCTTTGAACACGTAGTCACATCTAGCCTAGAACTTACGGTTGTCAAAATACTAAACATTTGTAGGAGTACATAGACGCTCAAGTTTCATGATTTTTACAAAATGTGCATACGAGAAAATGTCTCGACAATACGAGCATGTTAAATGGACTAGTCAAAGGGAAACTAGGAACACATTATAGCTCACTAGCCACCCTGCTAACTCTAATTTGTTATCTCATTTCAGAACAATATAGTTAAAAAATTCTAGCTCTTGTAAGCATCCATAAGGGCTATGCAGTTGAAGATTAAAACCATCTAAATAAATATCATTCTCAATTCATTCTTTTCAAACACCACTGATGGCTTCCCTCACATCAAACAAATATCAAATTAAAGCATTTTTAAGCTAGCTATAAATCATTAAGAAAAAAAAAGTAATATTATAAGCAAGAAACATATGAAATGAACCGAGAGTGCGTAGATACAGATCAAAGGTGACCATATGGATGTTCTTTATCCTTGGGCGCCTTCGCAGCTTCGAAGGACAGCAATGCCACGCCACTCAGCACCTAATTCATTACAGAAAAACATAATCAACTAAAAGAAATACAAAATCTGAGAAAAACAGTTGAAAATTTCTCGATTATGTAAATGGCATCAAAAAGGGGGAAATTAAAAATTAACAGATTTCCCAAAACTATACCACATCGGAAACCGAATGAGCAGCGTCAGCAATGATTGCAGTGCTGCCGGAGAGATATCCAGTGACGACTTTTCCGACGGCCAATCCGATATCCGACGCGAGGCCTAGTCGGAAAATCTTCTCGCCCTCTTTCCCCGAGTGACAATCCTGGTGGTGGTGGTGGTGGGAGTGATCACCGTGCCACCGCCGGAAAACCTTGAAATTCGGGTTTTCAGAATGGAAGGATGAGTGATCATACAACTTGGGATTGAGGGCAGCGCAAGAATTTCCAACAATTTTAGAGTAGGAGCATGAAGATGTGAATCGTGATGTGCAGGATTTGTGAATAATGTTTAGATTTATCAAGAATCTAAAGCCCATTCTCTTCGAAAATCAATCGGTTGCTCGGCTGACAGAAATTGAAATTGGGAAATTAATAAGGAGAATTGCAAGCGTATAATACAAGCAAGTTTACATTTCTGAACAAGGGAGCGGTGCTGTATGCAATATGCATATCACTTTTAGGAATCAAATTCTAATTCCTTTCTTTTTTAAAAAATTAAAACATCTCATGATCTCGTCAATAATATATTATTAAATCTCGAAACATACGTCATTAATTGATAATTGATTCTTATTCTTATTATCATTTTTGTTCCAAATAGAGTTTTTAAAATAACAAAATCCCACAAAGAACGTTCTTCAACTACTATCTTCGCTCCAATTGCGGGAAAATCACACCTTTTAGCACGAATCATGCCACTTTTATAGGTTTCTAACATCACATCAGACATGTTCCATGCATGAGTATTCATGTATACTTCGAAATATATTCAATTGATAATTGATCTAAAATTTAAAAAAACATTATTTGCTAGACACTTTCGAGACAGAACAGAGCTTTTCCTTGCCTTTTTTCTTCTTTTTTATTTTTGAGAAAAATTAAGTTAAATTGACCTCAAAGCTTCAAGCTTTATCCAATGATTAAGAATGTCCTCCATATGTTCCCATCAAAAGGGAAAAAATCAAATTACAGCATCAAAGCTACTCTAATTCTATATCATCAACACATGGCCAGCATCCCCATCTTCACCAAAAGGTCTATCTTGTATGATCATCGCACAGCATCTCAGAAAAATTCATTGTTATCTTCTATGATCTTGCCACCTTTTATTTCCGCTGTCTCGATAACCAGATGGCTGCATTGGATTTCGATGCCTGTATCCATTCCTCGAGTTTCCACTCGGCTCGTTATGGTATTGGTCCGGTAAGTATTCACGACGTCTAGACGGGCTGTTATCCGGGCTCCACGACTCAAATTCAGGCCTCTCCACATGGTTGTTTCTGCCACCCCAAGTGCCTGAAGCTGGCCCTGCAGCCCGTACGGGCCCTCCTGAGTAAGCATTGTAGTTATTTGTGGCACGATTGTTTTGGTAGAGATGATTTGATTCAAAGCTTTGCCTTGATCTCAATGAATTGGAAGAAACTGTAGGGTCCTGCAAGTAGAGCGACTCCGGTTGTTTTACTGTATGTGGTGGTGTAACCGAACGAGACGGTGGCATCGGGCCACCTACCGGGTCGGCCCAAACCATATTAGATGGAGCCCGGTTATAGTTAGCCACAGTATTAGAATTTAGCATCATTTCTGTAGTTGAACGTTGTGTACTGGAAGAATTAAGCCGACTACTTTGGTGGTGTAATTGTGAATTAGTGTGGGCTTGCCATTGTTCAGGCAACTGAATAGAAGTTTGTACCGGCGGCACCACCACGTGAGCAAACTGCTGCAAGGAGGCTGATGGCTGAGGAGTAAAAACTGTGGCGGGCGGAATCTGAGAGTGGCCGGAAAATGCAGCTCCGGTGGCCTGATATGCATTTCCGTTTACAAATCCCTGCTGCCGGGAAAATGGATTTCTTGAAAAGTCGGGCTTTGCACCATTCTGCATCAAGAATTAGATTTTCCAAAACGAGAAAAAAATTAAGATTATTCAGGAGAAACCAATGCAAGATAAAAATAAAGCATTTACAATCACTGTGCTATTTTAATTATGGCGTAAAAATATTCTACTTTGAATAAGTTTGTGCTTCTCTTATTCGATTATACTATACTACCTTCGTCCTAAATCCTTTTAAACAATTTTCAAACCACTTAAATGGGAAACACATCTATAAACTTCACTCTCACAATATCCATGAAATTTACACAAAATTTAATTATTTTTGGACCCACACGTACACACAATCCAATAAATTTTTTAACTTTATACCTAAAAGTTTACAAAATTACTCTTAGAACCTCAATCATTACTCCACCTTCTTAAATAAAAGCTTTTAAGAGATGGAGGAGCAATTCATTTTAAATTCTTTGAATTCTTTGGGTTTATCAGTTATATATATAGATATATACGTTCCGCTCAATTATTTCCTTCGGCTGGAATAGATAACAACAACACATGCAAGATTTTGGAAAAAGTTGAAAATAATGTGGAAAAAATGTGTCAACTCGTGTACACAATGTGCTATAATTACGCACCGGAACAGGGTCGCTCGAAGGTGTGGGAGATGGTAATGAAACCTCAACCTTACTGTTGGAATTTCCAGCTAACGAACTCGCCCCGTTAGCTTTGATCATATCAAGCAGTTTCAGGGTCTCATCGCTCGACAGATTACCAGCTTGACCAGAAGTCAATGCGAAAACCAGCTCTGGATTTTTCAACAACTCTGCTAACAGTTCAAAATCCGGTGCTGGCATATTCTCAGACGATGTAGATGCAACGCTCGAACAACAGGTGATTCTTCCTCAACATCGGGCAACTGCTCGATAGGAATTTCGGGGTTAATGAATCATCACAGTCCATTTCCCGGTCCCATGGTTCTCTTGGGTTGGATGGGATTTCTTGTATCGCTCGATAAATAACTTCTCTCTCACGCCTAATTCGGTTTTTCTGAACTTCAACTTCTTTGCTATTAGACCCATGACCAACACGCCATGTCTCGTCAATTTCCACTTCTGCATGAAGGAATGGCATAAATAAATGCGAGCAATAATCTTAAACCAACGAGAATACTTAGATGTATTACAAAGTAAAAACACTCCAACGTGTATAAATTAGTACAACAAGTATTTATGGAAGGAGAAAAAAGGGGCCTATATTACATATAGGAACAAAGTAAATTTTATCAGTGCATTACATATTCAGGTGAATATTACAAGAGAACCAACAAGTTATAAAGAAACGAGCATAGATACTACAAAACTCTTAGTACACACACGTCTGTTGTTATATCAACCTTTGCAATAACATCATCCCATCAAAATTAAATTAAAGTTCAATGCTAAAATATATATCTTCATAAACTATCACTGGGTTGCTTCTTTGATCACATTGGCAGGTATACGGTTTGTTGAAATTGCACAGCTACATAAAAGAGACTCATTTCATGATTCGATTGTCATAGCCGTTTACGTATTTCGAATACGAATAATGCCCTAATGTGCCCACTGCTTGGGAAGAGTATTCCAAATCACCATAATCATGAAAATTCTGGTGTTCACAAGTTAATTGTTGATGCCTACTATTGGCAGGAAGGCCTTATTCCTATTTTTATATATATATATGTTTTGATAATGGGCATTTTGAGAAGATGAATTATGGATCAAATAGATTAAGGCGGCGTGTGATTCTGTGTTGTAGACGACAAATTGTTGTGGGGAAGACCTGTTCGGTCAGATGCTTGCTTTTGTCACTTTTATAGATCCTTTTTGGCCTTGCTTGACATAAAATATAAACAAAATGTATTGAAAACGGAAAATATATTAATAATAATATTTTATCATCTTTGTTCCAGATCAGATCAGATCAGGTATTTCCATATTTCTCTGGTTGAACAAATGTGGTTATAAATATTACTAATAAATTTTATTTTCAAATACAAACAGAATATAGAAATCGGGGTGTGGAGATTTTCTGCTGAATAAGCTTCCAAGTTCCAACCTGTCCCATTCTGAAAGTGAGGAAAAAACATTTAGGGGAATGCAGACGAACGTAGCCTAAGATGTTGAACGTGCTTCAGATAGTAGTACTAGTGAGATCAAGATTGACACATCTGCATCCGGCCGTAAATGCAAGAGAAGTGAAGAAAAAGTACTATCAGAATATTGATGGGGTTAGAGCCCCACTACCTATGTCGTAAGGTCATGGGTCGAGTCACAATTTGCCCGATCAATATAAATATATATATATATATATATATGTTGATGGGGTAGCATGAGCACAAGGGGACAAGAAAATTAACATTTGATTTAACAGCAATTGCTGCATAAACATCTCCTGTGCGCAGTGATTCACCTTTTTCAAATAACATCTACCTCAATTTGTTATTTAAAATGTTGCTGAACAGAAACCTTGATCACAAGTGAACAAGCAACTATACTGCTCCGTGAACACTTGGAAGAAATCAAATAAGAGATGGAAAAACGAGGAGTTGTTATGGAAAGCTTTCAGTTAACATATCCAGCAAAAACCTTATTTTAAAAAACAAAGCATAATTCACTCGTATTTATCCAAAACCGGTCCAACATTTAGTTCAGGATACAAAATCAGATCACACTAGCCATCTGATTCTATGGTATTGATAACCTTGGGATAAATTGATGCTAAAACTTCAGGTAGTGTTAAGTGTAAAGGGAGGAGCTATTTGCACCAACCAAATTATTTAGTACACGCACCACTTGGTCAAACTTGTTTTAAAATATCAATATACCCCTCAAATGGTCTTATATTCTAACCCTTGTGTTTTAAAGACTGTATTTTTCATTTTAAGCCAATATTTCTTATATTTCACAATTTCGACAATGTAATTAATAAAACCTAAGGCTCTTACACAATTTTCAAGATTGAAATAGAAGAAAAACGAGATTAAAATGAAAGAAATAACCTTTTAAAAGCATACGACTGTTTTTGAGTATTAAAGTGATTTGAGGGAATTTTCTACTTTTGAAGCAAGTTTGACTAAGTGGTGCGTGTACTAAGTAATTTTGTGGGTGGAAATAGCGCTGCCCTTGAGTAAATTCATTCATTTCTGTTGACTTCACCACCTGGTGATATATAATATACTACCTCCGTCCCGTGATGATTTTCACATGTGAAGTGGCACACTTATCAAGAAAATTTAATTTAATGTAGGAGAGAGAATAAAGTGTAAGAGTATTTTGGGTGGTAGAATGAGATAAAGTGTAGAGAGAATAAAGTAGAATAAATAAAGAGTGGCATTTTTGAAATATAAATGGTATTGTGAGGGTGTAGTTTATGGAGGGTGTTCATTTTAAGGGTGTGAAAGTAATTTTGGGACGGACGAAAAAGGAAAGTGTGAAAGTAATCACGGAACGGAGGGAGCAGCTTATAAATCTGAAGAGTTAAGTCTCCTGCAGATTAGAAAAAGAGTAAAAGCAAGAGGTAGGCTCTATACTTATTTCAAAAAGGTAAAGTAAAACATGTAACAAAGTGTAGGGCATATGTCATCCTTCTAATTAGTTTACGAAAAGCAATATTCAGCATAATTCAACTTTGTAGACTTCTGAAAGAGAGTCTAAATATAAAAGGAGTTGACTTTATGAGAGAAACAGTAAACTCCAACAAGCAAAAACACTACGAGACCAATCAGAACAAGCAGTAGAGAAAATGTACCTGGAGGTTTCCGCCACCGGATCTGAATTCTCTTGCACTTTTTCCATGGAGGCTCCTCCGAAATCACAGGAGAAGTCTCAGGTGCATGAGCAATTTTGGTGAATGAATCATCAAGTTTCCTCGGTTCCTCAAGTTCATTCTGAACATTAGATTTGGAAACAAATGGTGGCAAACTGGCAGGTGAAGTGGTACTTTTGTTCTCACTTTCTGACTTTGTTTTTTCATCAGAACATGATATTGTCTTCCCATGTTTATTTTGCATAAATTGAGCACGCATCTTTGCTTTCTGTATATCATCAGCAGAAAGTGGGCGGCTTTGAGTTGTAGATGTTATTCTTACAACCTGGGTACTTCTAACAGCCGATCTCTGAGTTGGATGCTCCACCATCTGAACTTTCCGCCGCTCTCGTGTATCTATACTTGTCAAGGCAACTAGTTCAAGAACTAAGACAAGTAGACAACTAATGGCAAAAAGACAATATAATTCTGCTACCCGAGTCAATTAATAAATCAAACACCATATAATTAAAGGAAGAATGAAAGCTTTTTAAAGTGTAACTCATGCAAAAAGATACGAGCATTGGGATGTATTTCTCATATAACCTCCAGTGTATTGACAACTCAACCCTACTAACTGATTAGCAGATGCAAAGAGAAAAAGAATAAATAAAGTTGGGAGAATTTGATTTATGCTAGGGTAGTCGATGTGCAGTTCAGCTCTAACAACCTCTCATTTTCACAATTCCTAGGTGCTTATTCAAACCCAGGAACAAAAGTATAAAATTCTTCAACAATGGGTTTCTAGCAGGATCAACCCCACTAAATAATATTTCTGCAGGGAGATAAAATATTTTCTCACAATTGTCACTAATAAACTTACAGGTCCTTTAAATACTAAGAGGAAAGAAAAATATTCATTTACTATTAACATGACTGAGAAGTTGAATATTATAAAAATAATTCCATTGCACCACATCAGCTTTCAATAAAATAGAAATCCTGCCCAAAATCCAAGCTCCAAAAATCTCCATTGTGAATGGGCTAGGAGCTTCTCCAGGGCACTTCTAGTGAAAAGAAACAGCAAATGCCTCATTATTAGCCTAAAAATAAGATCATGCTTTCAAGCAAAATCAGATGCTAGCTTGTTCCATGAACACACAAGATACAACAATTCTAAGTACAACTCGCCATTCATTAATCCCACATTTCTGAAAACCATCAAGAATCTTAGTTGTCAAATAGAATTTCTATTTGATTTACAATATTTTCACATTAGATGTAAGATTTCTTATTAGAGTTGTTGTCCTGTATCACTCTAAGTAATTTATGAGGCTTGAAAGTTCTGCCCAAAAATTGAAAGATACAGGCTCCTAATTCAAGTCTTGGTCATAAAGTGATATATATATATATATATATATATATATATATATATATATATATATATATATATATATATATATATATATATATATACTTGTCATGTTTTATTTCAAACAATGCTGTGTGATTAGCAATTAATGTTTTATAGCATTGGTTCTTCGCTTTTGCCCAAAATTAACTCATTAGAATGGAGAACGAGCCGAAGTCAGTGCATAACTAAAAAGTAGTTTAAAAAAATAGAGAGAAATAAGTCGGACAAACAAATAGGAAAATTTGCAGATTTTTGTTGGCTAGACATTAGTTTATGAATGTCACAAAGAAATGGCTCTGATTATTAATCATTAGTTTAGATAGGATGGCATCTCATGCATTAATCAGTAGCTCCCACTTCCTTCCTAATAAAATCCAGGTAAAGTTCTCTGATTATTTATAAACAATAAAAGGATACGAGATGGTAAAACACCACGCCTTTTATTAGATTCATCCCCTGGGGCCATAAGCATTTTTAGAGGCTGAGCTGTGTCCAGATTCCTGTTAAAAGAAATACAAGGTTATTATTCATATCCAACTTATAAAAATCTGCAGTTACTTGATGGCAACAGACTGACAGCAGCCACGTACTCCAGGGTAATCAGGATTGTTGCACAAAAACTTCAATGCTCCTTCCTGCAGTTTTAAGAATAAAGTTATCTTTTATAGCAGCATGTTTTGTACACAAAAGAAATTGTAAAGCCAACAAACACTTACAGTGTTATCATTTTTCAAGTCCCATGATTCATTGCCCATAACTTCACTAATGCTGTAAACAAAAGTACACTAACTCTCAAACAAAGAGAGAGCATTTTCACATATATGTGATAACAAAATGAGCTTACCTCTGTTCAAGCAGCATCTCATCCTGCAAGTCACTGGCTGATTTCATTCCATTGCTTTTCTTCGAAGATAATTTCTTCCCAATCAACTTAGATAATAGAGTTCTTGCCCTGTGAGAGATGTCTGATTTGATATAGAAAAGTGAGCCAAGTAGCAAAGGGACTTCAAGCAATGTATAAGTCAACTACGCCATGAAACTGCTACTTAATTCATTTTAAGATATGTAAAATATATATTTTTTCAACAATGCTACATCCGAACGTTAGCCAGTTTAACCTCTCAGGATCTAGAGACATACTTTTTTATGACTCGGTATCCGGCCCAATCCCACTGTCCACTAGCGAGAGCCCTAATTGACATATTTTTTTATGACTCGGTAACCTCTCAGATCTAGAGACATTTTTTTTTTTAACCTCTCAGATACTAATCCGGGAATCAATCCCACCGTCCACTAGCGAGAGCCCTAATTGAAGCCAGCAGCAAAGCTCTGTGTGGGCTAGCCCATCTCAGAATTGCTCGCACCCGTGGGTTTCGAACCCTGAGACCTATAGAGCATCACACTCTTAAGTCTCAAGCCCTCACCACTAAGCCAACCCCTAGGGGTTAGAATCTAGAGACATACTTATCAGTACCTTAAGAACCAGAGGGTTCTTGGTAACTAAGAGAGGGAAGGTAATGGGTACGTGGAGTGATGGTTTTAATGAGTGGGTTCCATGCCCCTTGTTTAGGAGAGGTATGGCACATTCCTCAAAAGTGGGAAAATAAAAGCTACCAAGAATCCACTATTATTATTATTCTGTTATCATTCTCCATACCATGCTGCCAAGCCCCTCCAAAAACAACTTGTTGACTTGGGTATTCCTCAAGAAATCAAGAAAAGCATAGAAGTAACTGAGGCATGAATTTGTGATAAATAACAAATAAGTGGGGGCAGTCTAGGAGCTTCTACAATTATAAGAACACACCTGATGTCCTGTAAAACCGCAGCCTGTTAACGCTTTGCAATATGGCAGACATATGCACAGGGAGAGCCTTACTCACTGGCAAGTAATCAAGCAACTGAAAATTTCAAATTAGCCTTTAAAGCCATTCCATAGTAACAAAAATCATGCAAAATATAAAAGATACATATGAAAGTACCTTGAGAGTAACAAGCAAACAAGAAGTTTGTTCTTCTTTAGCTGCTTCACATAACCATGTCGCTAATATCATTAGTCCACCTTCAGTTAGAAACCTGCAAATACATAAGCATTGGACCATAAGAAAAACAATTCATTCCGCTAATCATTAAATCCATGAATAGCAAACAAAAGTACCAATTCAACACTGAAGGATTTTTCATTTGTAAAATCCACCGCAGCAATTTAACCTGTCCAGAAAATGATTCTTCTTTTCGCAGTAAGCCAAATATATTTTCAACAAAATGGAGGTCTGAGTCAGTCATGCCAGATAAACCCTCGTGCCTCTTTGAGCAAGAAGGCCCTTCATCAGTATTTTCTTGAGTTGGAGGTAGTGTCTGTAAAGGGATAGGTTCGGCAGTAATATCGGGATTTGAAGTGGATGTAATCCCATCATGCACCAAATCACTGGCAGAAGATCTATTAGCCTTCTCTCTGGACAATCTGACAAACTTTCTCACTCTTGTTCGCTGGCCAGCAAAAATCGCGAACCTAAAAATGATAAATATACAAATACCAATCAGTTGGTTCCTGGCAACAGGCAAAGAAAGTTTCTCTTCAGCCATTTCCCAGCAAACTGACCAATCTACATAGATGATGGACCAACTTTTTTCATTTTTACAGATCTTCTGATAGATGAGTCCTTTCATAAATAACAACAGCTACCATTTCACAGTAAACAAACCCAATTGCAAATATCAAACAGTACAGAGGACTGGAGATTAAAACCTGAGTAACTGTAACTCCAAACTGAGCACTGATCTCTCGAGTTTCCCGCTTGCTAATTGTATCTTTCATGGAGAACACTAGTTGCATGTACTTTACAGCCTTGGGATTCAGCAAATCTCTAGGTCTCTTTCCTGGAAAAATAAATGTCAAGGCAAATACCACCAGAGAAAATCCAATCATCTTCCAAGTGCATAGAGCAACAAATTAGCTCACAAGCAAGAAACAAACATACAATAAGAAATTATTCCTGATACCACATAAAATATAATTCCTAAACTTGACATAAGAAATAATAACTACATTTGACAATAATCAAACTAGAGAACTAATTTCAATATACAGAAGAAGCATATATAAGAAATAAACATACGGGAATGATACTCACCAATTTTAATGGACAAAGCACCAGCAGCCTGCATTACATTTTTAAATTAATCCAGGCAATCAATCAACATAACAAATTCGCAAAGTTAAACAGAGTTTAACAGAGTACAAAACCATCTCTTGAGAAAGAGGATTGACGCCGGTTAATTTGCATTGTGTGGCGACTATCTCTTGTAGCTTCTCAATCTGATTCTGGAAAAGATCCTTCTGCTCACCCAACAACTCCTGATACGACCTCGTCGGGGCCGCTAGTTCCATCAGTTGAGTATCTTTCGAGAACTCCATGCCTTAATTCAGGATTCCTGATCCAGAAAACACGCGCATTTCCGATAACCAAACACCGCAAAATTAGGGTTATGCTTTTCCTATTGGGCGGGGTTAATGAAATTAGAAAGAACTGCAAATGAATTTCAAGAAAATCGAAGGTGAATTTAAGATTTAGGGTTGCGAAACCCCCTCAGAATGCAACGACGCTTATTATTATAGAACCGAGTTCAGTTTGGAGTTGAATGGAGTAGAGGGCACGCGCTCTTTTCTTTGTTACGGAGAAATTTCATTCTACTCTCTCGTACCAAAAATAAAAACAAAAATTTATGTAAACGAGGACATGACACAAAATCTATTTTTATTGCTATTGAAAGTGATAGTAAATATATATGATATTAATAATAAAAATAGAGTTTATTGTATTTTTATATATCGATTCACATAAGTGTTATTTAAAAAAAAAAAAGTATTTAGAGGATTGAACAAAAATTTTAAAAAAATATATAGATAAAAGAAAAAGTATTATAGAATATTGTAAAACTATTTATGAATAAAGTAATTATTTGTGAATAAAATATAATGATAATTTAAATGATTAAGTGATAATTAAATGATGTAAATAGGACAAATAATACAAATGAAACAATTTTAGGGAGGGAGAAGCTACATAATTAGGAATATTATTGCATTTGCACATATAACAGGAAAATTAGGATATATGTTCTTTTTCACCCTTGAAATTTGAAATTAGGTTTTTGTACCGTTTATATTTTTATTGGATTTTTTTATTTATTAAAGTAAGACTCTTGTGTATATTAATATTAATTAGTAGAGTATCATTGTGTTATGCCGATTTTTTTAAATATTTCATATAAAACTATTACTATACTTATAATATTTGATATGCAATTGAAATTAGAATTTATAACTCTTAAGTACCATATTAGGAAATTAATTCTTTGATAGATACTATACCAAAAAGTTAATACTAATAGGTACAAGGCCTTTTTTATTTTCCCATTTTACCCTCTCTTTCCTCACACACGTTTACCCTCAAGGCACGTATTTTGAGGTCGAACGCAGTAATAGATCGCATGTAATAGGCTTCATTTCTCATTTTTATCTCTCTCTCTCTCACAAATTCTATTTTCTCTCTCTCGACCCTCTCTCTCTCACTACACTCTTTCACCACCGATCTCGAGAAGGAAACCACAGATCTCGAGAAGACGAAGCACCGACGAGACGGCGACGACGGCGACGCACGCAGCACAGCGGCGACGCACCAACGACGCATTTAATCGTGAGCCGCTCCTCTACGCCGCAAGTCGCCGCCGCGAACAACCAAGAAGCAGCGCAGAACCGCCGCGACCACTTCACGCCGCCGTCTCCTGTCGCCGTCCTCCACCGCCCACACTCGCGAGTCATCCCCGCGACGCCCATCCTTTGCCGTTGCGTCGCTGCCGTTGCGAAACCACCACCGCCGCTAAAAGTCCAACACACCGTCAACCACAAAAATTGATGCCTCGCATCGATGTATAGGTTACACGATTGAAGTCCTGGACTTCAAAATCATAGATTCTTAGATCCGATTGCATTCGAGTTGATATGTAAGTGTGTCTCTGCTTTTGTGCTTCAATCTCCTTTCGAGATAGAAAATTTTGGTCGGAATTTTGAGATCGGTGATTTCACCGCACATTTATAAATATAATTGCACATTTATAAATATAATTGCACATTTGTAACTATATATGCACATGTGCGATTTATTTTGTACATGTGCAATTTTTTTCTGCACATGTGCCGAATTTTTTTATCTTAGATACCTTTGCATATATATGTTTTATGTACGTAAATAGGTATAAAAATTTGTTGAAGTAATAGATACAAAAATTTGCATAATATTATCGGTAAATTGGGAAAGAGAAAAATCTTTGGAAAGAGAAAAATTGACAAAGAAATTGAATATCATCATAAATTGGAAAGAGAAAAATTAAAAATTGGAAAGATAAAAATTTACGTAATTGGAAAGATAAAAATTTGCGATAAATTGGAAAGATTGGCGTGAAGTCACATCCGACAGAAATTGGTTCGAACGATGTGTAATAGGGAAGCGAGACAAAGGAGATTAGATGTAAGGGTAGTTTTGGAAACTCATCACAAAATATTGTATCTCGTGAGCAATTAACTAAAAAGTTGTATCTAAGAGTAATGGGTATCTTAGAATTGTACCTAATAGTTATCCACCCTTGAAATTATACATTTAAATTTAATATATATATATATATATATATATAGTTAAAATAATAATAATTGTATTATACACTTAAGTTTAAATTTTGATTAATTATTTATCAATATAATAAACATGTTTAATTCACTTGTTTGAAATATTCACATATTAATATTTAATAAATAATGAACTTCCTCAAATATAATAAAATAAAATATAAATTGGTACAATCACAACGAAATATCTAATACATTTTTATAGGTTGAAGTTAAATAAAATAGTTATTTAAAAATATGTAAATATTTATGAATTGATTTAGTTGGTAAGCAACATATTTATTGTGCAAGAGATGCTTAGATTCAAAAAAAAAATATTGACTCAATATTAAAATGCTACTTATGAAAAGTAAATTAAAATTATTGTATAAACACATTACCACTTCATACATAAATTCAATATATAATTATCACATACACACAAATATAAATATTAGGGCGCTTGGTTGGAAATTCTTCAATGGCAATGGGAATGTGAATTAATATAAGACAATTGTGGTGCTTAATAAGAATAAAAGATGGTGAATGACATTATTTTTCCTCCTAAATAAGGTAATCATTACCCATTATGATTAACATTTTCCCCATCTACAATCAATTATCCTCAATCATTCCCCTCCACCACCAATAACAAGCTTCTTTTGGCTCATTTTTTCCAAAATTGGAGCACAACATCAATGAAGTAACCAACATGGAGACATTTCTCCCTCCAATAAATTTGGGGGCATAAGAGGAAAAGTTAATTTCATTGACATTCCCATTGAAGATCTCGTAACAAGCGTCCCCTTAATTTAACAATGATACAACGTGTGGCAATGGAGACACAAAAATTCGACACATAAACAAAACACACAAAAATCGACCCATAATTTTTTTAAAAAAACACTCTATTATTATATAGGAGAATTTATAGTATAATGATAGAATCACGCTAGATCGTCGATTAACCGAGCCCGACTCGGTCGGCAGGGGCGGTGCGGTGGTTCACGAATTGGAAAATTAATTCGCAAAAGAGGAAAATACTTTTCGATTAATCCGAATACGAATACATGAAGTTATTTATACTTCCTAATATTACCAGGCCTAAGAACTAATGGGTCAACTACTAATAATAATTTGTAGGCCCAGACTATCTGCACACACTTTTTTCATCGGTACACACATATTATGAAAATACATCTCATTTTATGAGTACACTCATCTCACAATACCATTTTTATCATTTTTAAAAACCCTATTTTTATTTTCTCTCCATTTTTTTCTCTATGAACGCCGCTTCCTCTCTTTTCTCCCTATTTCTTTCTCCTTCTCTCTCCCTCTCCTTTAGTGCGCCGCCCTCCTCCCCTCTCTCTTCTTTCTCTCCCCACCGCCCCACTTTCTTCCTCCCTCTCTTTTCTCGCCAACTCTCTTTTCCCTCTTTCTTCTCCTTCTCCTCCTCCCCTCTCTTTTCTCTCTGTCTCCACCCTTCGCGTCTTGTGCCCCTCCCCTCCCCCACCCACTCTCTTCTCCCTCTCTCCCACCGCCCCACTCCTCCACCACTCGCAAAGACCTCCACTATTGCCATTCGCCGCCAACCGCCTCCAATAAATTGGTGTTAAGTTATGGCACAATTTGATTTGAATATATTATCAGCTTTGTAAGTAATCATGCTTATTGTTTAATATGTACTCCTCTCAGTCCCAGAATGTTCTTCAGTTGACTTTTCAACCATTTTTGTGTGAGAGTTATATCATAGTATTATGTGTACAAAACTTATTTTATATGAATGATATGTTAGTTCATAAGGTTAACTAGCATAGCATTCATATAAAATAAGTTTTGTACACATAATACTATGATATAACTCTCACACAAAAATGGTTGAAAAATCAACTGTGAAGAACATTCTGGACGGAGGGAGTATTTTTTCAGATCTATGCATTTAAATTTTTTTCGAAATTTTCAAGTTTTTGAATTATTTTTCAAATATTTAGATATTTTAAAAAATGATCGAACACACGTATAAATTTCGATCATATATAATATTTGTTTCTTTTTTCGATGTTTTTTATTTTTTCCGAAATTTTTTTCAAATTTTGGTATTAGTTTGGAAAAAAAAATAGAACATTTCTAAAAAAGGTGGTGACTCGATCGTGACTCGGACTAACTTAGTGGTGACTCGGTGGGAGGATGTGGGTGTGTAAATTTGGGTTTAAATGTATTAAGTTTATTTAAATTAAAAAGGGCATTATTGTATTTTTACATGTCACAAGATTTTAAAAATTATTGGTGGGTGTACTAACAAAAAAGTGTGTGTAGATAACCTGGCCTAATTTGTAAAGAATCAATTTTATTCCAACCCATCTAAAGATACAACTAATAAGCCCAAATGCCTTTATTTCTCGTGACCCCATTGTGAATTAATATGTTGGGCTGCAGCTTCTTTCATCCTTGCTCGTCTGGCCCGATTATATGCGTTCTTCAATTCACAACTCTCGTTTGCATCAAACACACAATACTAACAAATAAATATTTTTTAATAAAATAATAAATACAATTTAAAAATACACTGAAGCTACACAATATATCCGACTTATACAATTTTTTATTTTTAATTATACTACTCTTTAATGAATGAAATAAAAATAATCGCAAATGATCGTTGTATTGGACAAGGTTGCGGCCTCCAGTCAATTGCAGATAGTTATAGAGATCGTGTATGTAGTCGAAAGGGAAGTGTTACATTTCGTTGTATGCGTGTATTAATGGTTATTAAGGGTAATACAGTCAAGAAAAACAATAATATTTTTTATAATAAATCTTTGCCCGATAAAAAAAAAAATTATAATAAAAATATGGAGAGGCAAAATTCACATTTACTATCATGAGTATGATGAAGTAATTATTAATTAATTAATATCTTCAATAATTTCAATTCGATTAAGAGTGCAGTCTCGTTCTTTTTAGTGGAATAGAGTGTGATTAGTAAATTAATTATTGATTAATCAAGATTTGTTTGGATCAAGATTAATTTATTGGAGTTTAATCTATTTGGGTTCGATTAGGTCCCTTTATTGACTCTATAATTGACTCGTTGCAGAATTTATATTTTGGTGGATTGATTTTATTTGGATAATAATATAAATTTATTGAAGAGGTTGTATATATATGGATAAACTTATCATGAGTCATTATTCAATTTCATCCAATTTTTTAATATTGTTCGTCGAAATACATGATACTCTTGATACAATATTTGATAATTTAATTTTATTTAATGATACTTCAAACTTAATTATTATAATAATGTAATTTTTATATTAATTTAAATAGTAAAAAAATTAATTATTGTTGATACTCCTGAAAATAATATGATATCACCGATTGAATTTTGGTACTACTGGTAAGATTCTTAATACTTTTGATTAAATATTTGATATTTAAATTTTTCAAAATAGTTTTATCATGGACCATTTTCATTACAAATTATGAAATTTCTATATAAAGATATTTTCGTACTTAGAAATTTTTTTAATGAGATAATTATGAGATTGTGATTACATGTATTATTATTTCATAAAACCCTACCGGAGTTGTGACCACATACAAATATTGCACAATAAAGTTCTATACGAGAGTTATCACCGGCTGGAGAAGACTTAGGTGTATGAAGCAAGAAAACAAAGATCGTGAATTAAAGCACGCTTTAAAGGTAATCTACACTTCGTATGCTTAATTAAATAATTAATTCAGTTGAACACATATTATAATTTGAGATCTTTTGAAAGGTTATTTGAATGTAGAAATTTGTTTTACAATTCATTTATTGATGCATGTTTTAGTTTGAACAATGTTAGGATTTATGAATTGATTGTTGTGAGATGAATGTTTTAGTTTTTTGAACAATTTATGACCCCTAGATTTGTTGGTGTATAGTTCTATTTGTAATTTTTAAGTCTTGTAAACAAGAGGTTGAATTACGATTTACGACCTCTTAAATTCTCCTTATTAAATTTGAAATGGGTTACAATCTTTCTTGATGTAATTTTTTTTTTTTTTTAAATTCATGTTAAATTTTCTTGCTGCTGCGTAGACAGTAAAAAAGGTGTTGCAAGACTTGGTTAATCAATTGGGATTGGGTTAATAAACATGTGGAATTGTGGCCTGCTTCATGATGTTTTTGCCTCTTTGGTAGCCATGAAAAACTGATAGAGGGCTGCCATTAATTATATATTGTTATTTTTTGAAAAGAAGAAAACATGGAAATATTTAATTAATATGGCCAGACGTTTATGTATGACAACAAAAATGTGTCACATGGCTTGCAATGTGTTGTATGACAAAGCTCATGTAAACAAATTTCACGATGAAATTTGATTCATTTTATTAAAGGATATAAGTGTAATGACTAAAGAATATGTATTGACGTAAGTCCACTTGGTAGCCATGAAAACTAGTGGAGTGCGGTCATTATTATTATTTTTTAAGGGAAAGTATGGAAAGATCTAATTAATATGGTTAGGCATTTATATGTGGCGACAAAAATGCGTCACAAGGCTTGCAATGTATTGTATGACAAAATCTCTTGTGAATAAATTTCACAATGAAATTGTATATATTCATTTTACTAGAAGGTATCAATTATAGTAATTAAAGAGTAGGACTTATATTAACACACGTAAGCCATGAAAAACTTATGGAGGGCGGCCATTAAATTTTTTTCTTTTGAAAGAGAGAAAATGTGGAAATATTTAATTAACATGGTCGACGTTTACGTATGGCGACAAAAAAATAAACGTGTCACAATGCGTGCAATGTAATGCATCACAAAGTCTCTTGTGAATAAATTTCATGGTAAAATTGGATCCATTTTACTAAATATATTTGTCGTAACAATGAGATTTTATGACTTATATTGCTAGAGGGGTATGACATATATTATTAAAGGGTTCAACTATGATAATTAAAGGATGTGACCTATATAACAAAAAGAGTATTAGTCGTGATAATTGAAGGGTATAACCAACATAACAAGAGGTATTAATCGTGATAAATGAAATGTGTGACGTGAACTATATTATTAAAGGGTATTACTCAGATATTTAAAAGGTATTGGTCAATGAATTTAGACTCCATTTGGATTGAGTGAATTTGAAATCAATGTATTTGAGGATGATATAGCATGCATTCACACAAACTAAAATGGAGAAAAATTAAATGAATAGATTTGATTCACTCAAATATTAAGCACAAGTGGGAGAAGTGAGAGGATTTCAAATGACTAGGTTTTGTTGGGTATTTGAAATCCTCCCACTTATAAGTAATATTTGTGTGAACCAAATCCATTTATTTTATTTTTCTCTATTTTGATTTGTAAATATATAGTGTATTATCCTCAAATCCATTGATTTCAAATGAGCCTTAGATCCAATTTTATAATGAGGATCGAGATCCATATTAAAACTTATTTACAGGAGACACTCATTTTATAATTGGGCCTATTATTTGTTGCAAGTTGCAAGGATTAGTGAAGGACAATAGAATTGAATAGTGGGCCCAATTTATGGCCCAATTGAGAATTTTAATTATTTGTATTTTGAGTCTAGGATGAGTCATAAGATTTATTTTTATTTTATTTTTATTACTTTAGTTATTTTATGAATCAAATGACATTCGCGTGACATGTCATGTAGAATCGTATGTAAACCGCTCTAGGATAGGATGTAAACAAGCCGAGCCAAATACCATCGTGCTCGAGCTCGGCTCGCTTTGGATTTTTTTGGGCTTGAGCTCGGCTCGAGCTCGATTCGAACTTTATTTATTGAACTTGAGTTCGGCTCGAATGTAAATTATTCGGCTCGCGAATAGTTCAAGTTCGGCTCGCCAAAAGTTCGTTAATAAAATAATCGAGCCTAGTTCGAGTTCGACTCAAAAAAGCTCGTTAACGAGTTAATCGAGCCTAGTTCGAGCCTCGGCTCGAAAAAGCTCGTTAACGAGTTAATCGAGCCTAGTTCAAGCTCGGCTCGAAAAAAGCTCGTTAACAAATTAATCAAAGTAGTTTGAGCCTCGGCTCAAAAAAAGCTCGTTAACGAGTTAATCGAGCCTAGTTCGAGCTCGACTCCAAAAAGGCTCGTTTACAAATTAATAATAAAACATGACTACAAAATGATAATTTATCTTAATAAGTTAGTATTACACCAATAATATAAGTTAGTTTATATTTAATTCTTTAATATAATTGATAAGTTAGATTTTTTAATAAAAATAAATAAATATATATATATGTATATATACATAATAAGCCGAACCTATTCGCGAGCCTTAAACGAGCTTGTTCGCGAGCTTTATAATCGAGCCTGTTCGTGAGCTTTGTAAACGAGCCTGCTCGTGAGCTTTGTAAACGAGCCTCGCTCGTGAGCTTTCGAACTAAATACCCACATGTTCGAGCTCGGCTCGATAAAATAAATAAGCTCGAATTTGGGCTCGAGCTCGGCTCGTGAAATTTAACGAACGAATTCGAACGAATATTTTTCGAGCCGAGCCTCGAATAGTTCGCGAAAGGCTTGACTCATTTACATCCCTAACTCTAGGAACTATTTTGTCATGCATAAAATGTTTATTTTCTTTTCTTGTAATGAGTAATATATTATGAATATTTGAACTATTTTAAGAGTTAAAATAGTTATGATTAGATTAATTTTAAAATCCAAAAGTTATGTTTAATGAAAAATATTAAGTGTGAGAGGGTGCATTTTTTTCAATGAGCACAATGTCTCTCATATTATCCCATTAGTAAGAATTAATACAATGTATTTCATGTGTCAATCTCATTGATCTCACTATAGGAAGACTACATTTGCTTCCTCTATTAGATTGAGCCCATACACGATAATAAATTTTTAGCTTAATTAATTATGAACCTTGAGAATTTATTAAGATATGAGTTAAACAATTAGATCAAATATATTGTAAGAGTTAAACAATAAGATCAAATATATATAAAATATCCAAGTAATGTTATTGATGGCTCAATCTATTAAATCGATATACCATGAGATGCGAGAAATATTGAATATAGTGGGAGGGATTTAGTATAACTGCAATGTTCTTAGAGTCCACATATATAGAGAATTTATTTGTTGCAATTAAATTGGGCAAAATCTTATGTGTATTTTACACCACTAATACTAATATTGGAAAGATTATAAATAAATTTGGAGATTTTTTTTTGACCGGAAATTGATTTGGAGAATTTAAATTGTTAGGAAACTTGTATCTTTATTATATTATTTACCTTTATCACAATCTACTTTCCTAATAATTAGGATTTCGTTATCAGTATTTATATGAGTTTTGTAATTCATTGTAGGTTGTTGATGACTGAATAGAAAATATTGGGATATTCTCTTTGTTCGTTTCATCAATGTTTTTCCAATATTTATGCCGTTGTTACAGATTGTTGAATATGGCAGCTGAGTTCGAAGAAAAATGGAACGTAGTGCAAGAAATAATCACAAAACTAACAAGGCAATGGGAAAAAGATGATCCTACCCAGAAAGAGATTACCTCAGAAGATTATATGACGGTCTACACGTATCCTTTTTTAAGTTTAAATTTTTTATACTCTCTCCTTTTTCAAGGTTTAAATTTTTATTTCGTAAGTTTTTATATATAAAGTAAAAACGAGCTGGATTGTGTGTATGTGTGGTCCAAAAAAATAATGACATTTTGTGTAATGTGAAGATATTGTGAGGGTAGAGTTTACTTTACTATTTCTTTTTTATCACAATTCGTCTGACGTTACATGAGTATAACTCGTCTGACATTATATGATTTTATATGGGAGAACGTATGTGAACTTTGTTTCGAGGTGGACATCCTTAATACAATCAAAGCATGGTATATGACTTGTGCGCCCTTTCGAAGCAATGGCCTCAATATCCTAATCATGTCTATGATAGATACAAGAAAATCTTTCATGATTACATTAGTTCAACGGTATGTAATTTAATTTAATTTAATTAATTTGATGATCAGTTGTTATATACTCCCTATATACTCCCATTCCGTACTTAAAATGACATTTACTGTTCCACACAAATTGTAACATTGAGGTGTTGGAGGGAGTAAAATAAAAAATCAATATTGCTTTTATTACTATTTAAGAAAATGATCATCTACTACGAAAGGTATTTTCATATATGATAAAAGTGAATTGATAAATATTTGTTCTTATTAGGGAATCAATATAAATAAATTAAATCCCCACCTCTTTATAAGTTCGAACTTTTAGATGAAATAAAATTCTTTCATGGTATTAGAGAATCAATAATTGCTTTATTTTGAGTCTTATATCCGTAGGAAGTATTACGAGAGTGAATTAAATCTTATTTAGTGTCATAACTACATTATATTCATTCTCATTACCGTTTCCAGAAAATTTTAATTTTGAACCAAATTAACTCCCCCTTAATATATATCGATCATGTGATAATTTCTTATTTATTATATGGGTCATTTACAATAAGGTAGAAAGAGGTAAGCCTTATTACAACTAGGTGTAAAAATTTGCACGTAAGCACAAATTTTTTTGCATGTAAACACAAAAATTTGCACTTTTACACCTGTTTGTAATTTTGCTAATTTTTTACACCTATTTGTAATTTTCACTTATTATATATCAGGTTATACCATCTTTGAGATGTATGATGGGTGGTGAGCCTCTGCTGAAGGAGGTTGTAAGAAGATGGAGAATTTATAAAATTATGGTTAAATGGCTTTCTCGTATGTTTGCTTATCTCGATCCACATTTTTTACCTGAGAAACTGCGAACTCCATTGAAGGAAGTTGCCTTTGCCTGCTTTCGAGATCAGGTTAATTTGCACTTCATAACAATTAATTTTATCTAATTAATTGTTACTGTTTACTTTACGATATGTCCACCATTTATAGTTTGATGTGACATAAGCGGATTATCTATTATTATTTAATTGATTATTCATACAACATAACATAGTAAGTGATGATTCTTTTATATACATAATTTCTTGATTGTATAATTCACTTTTTTAATTTGTATATATACGTAGGCTTACCAAGAGTACTTCAAAACGAAAGCTGTAGACGCTATCATTGCTCTGGCAAGGCCTACTCTATCTCTTCATGTCTTCAATTCAAAGCCTGAGATATAGACGTGATACTTTTACAAATTTTCGTAATGCTTTTAAAATTTAAGTATTACTATAAAATTTGCAAAAGTATTATGAGACGATCTCATAAAAGACCATAATCGAGGCGTGTGACTAGTTGTGCTCGTGTTATAGGTTGAAAGGGAACGTAAAGGGATAGAGATGACGAAGAGGGATTTCGTGAAGGAAGTAATAGATGTATACATTGATTTGCAAGTTTATGAAAGTGACTTTGAAGCTGTAATACTTCAAGATACGATTAAATACTACTCTCGAAAAGCAGCAGAATGGATCGAGGATGGTTCATATTGCGATTACATGCTGAAGGTTTGATTATTACATTTATTTAGATGGGTACATACATTGCTTGTTTTATGACATAATATAATTGACAGGTGGAGTTGAGTTTAAAAAAAGAGAAGGATCGAATTTCTATGTACCTGCATCCCAGCAGTGAGAAAAAGCTCCTAGAGGTTTGTTTCGTCTCGAGTTAATATTATTTTACAAAGCAAAGTCATGGTGAAACTTGATCATTTACTAAAAGTATCGCTTGTAATAATTGAACGATATTACTTATATTATTAAAAGGTTTTAGTAATGATAATTAAAAAGTATGTCCTATATTGCTAAAGAGTATCACTTGATAATTCAAGAAAGTATTACTTATATTACTAAAGAGTGCCGATTATGATAACGGAAGAGTATTACCTATAAAACTAAAAGGTATTAGTCGGGATATCCGAAAAGTAAATTGATCTATTTTTTTAATATGAACCAAGTTCACAGTAGATACACTCTTATTTTACGACTTACAACTTAGGGCGAATTCAATATAATTTTTCTTTTCTTTTTCAAATTTAGTCCACTCATTTTAATCATTTTTGTTCAATCTTTTTCTTCCTTCCTAACCAATTTCAATCATTTTTAGATTAAAAATGGGTGAAATTGATTTTAAAAAAGTGATTTATGGGTTCTCTGTGATTATCCAATCTTTGATAAATTTTCATAATGTTTTCTGTTTAATGCAGATGGTGCAAAATGAGTTGTTGCTAAAATATAGCAACAAATTGCTGGAAAACCGCAGTTCTTGGTGCGATGAATTGCTCATAAATAATAAGGTATTCTTACCGACATATCTAACTACAGAATGTACAAAGACAAAGTATATCCGTAAAATTAATTTTTATTTTTTAATAATATAAATTATTTTATTAAAAATATTAATTTGATAATAATATTGTTTAATAAAAAAATTAATATTATTTAAAAATATATGGTGAAACTGATAGTACTGGAATTTGCTCTAACTGACAGGTGGAGGATCTTTCTCGGATGTACAGGCTCTTCCAAGAAATTCCTGATGGATTAATGAAGATGGCCAACATTTTAAAAAAGGTTAATTTGTGTGTTGCAATTGTTCATACTCACCGACATGATTTTGGGAGTATAACTTGGAAAAAAAGTATTAAAAAAATTGTCCCGAAAATTTTTATTGTAATTACACAATAAATATTTTATTTTGGAGTTGTTCTGCGCAATTATCACTTAAAATAATTAATATTTTTTAAATGAAACAATAAATACTATTAAATTGATACAGTTTTAATGAATAATTAATATTATATAAAAATATACACAAAATGCAAACTAATTGTATGGTAAAACTTGTTTATTAGAGGTGTAAGTGAGTCGAGCCAGCTCACGAGCTACTCGAGTAGCTATTGAGCTCGAGCTCACAGATACTCGGCTCGAAAGGCTAGCGAGCTTTATCGGGTTTGTACCATATTCACAATTTTGTCATTTATTTGATTAATTAAATACATTTATATTATTAATATATAAATATGTAATTTAAAAATAACAAAAAAAAGTTATCGAGTCGAGCTTAGTTTGCCGAGTCGAGCTCGAGCGAGAACAAAATAGGCTCAACCGAAGTTCGAGTCGAGCTAGAGCTTCGAGTATTGCAATTGAGTCGAGTTTCGAGCTCACCACTACTTGGTTTGACTCGACTCATTTACATTTCCCAGTATTTATATAAAATTTTATTTTTATTGGAATGTTATGCATTTTTTTAATTCGGGTAATTTAATTATCGATCGTACTTCCAAATTTAAAATTCTGAATTTGCCACAGAACTTAATCATTTGTATAGTTGTGATAGGGAGAGGTAATGATGGTTGTTTGTGTGCAGCATGTTGATTCTCAATGTAAGACTTGGATGAAAGAGACTGAAGATGCTATGGCTAGCAGGCTGGCTATAGAGAGAACACCACAAATATTGGTACATTTACTTTCTCTGTTTAATATTATTCTTAATTTGTTTTGTTTCTCATTCACTAGATTACTGCAGGAGCTTGTTGGAAATGTTATCGAGCTTCACACCAAGCTTTTCGGACATGTAGCTGTTTGTTTCGCCAACGAGTCCCAATTTGTCGAGGTGTGTGTATACATGTTTCGTCTCAATTGATCAATTTTGAGCTCTTTTACGAGTAGGTTTTCGGTTGGATAGGCGCTTAAAGAGGCGTTCGACACCTTGTGCAACACGACTATTAGTACTGCGTCGAGCGCGGAGTTTCTGGCTTTGTACTGCGATGATATAATCAAGAAGGGAAGGGCTGGAAGACTGCTTGATGAGGCCATTGAGGAAACTTTTAATAAGGTACATTATATAAAGAGTAAGAGTTTTGTAGTAGACTGTTTTATAAATGAATCTTGATATATGGGGTCATGTTTATAGTTTCATAAATTCATGGATAATATAATATAATAAATGAGATACGTGTCATACAAATTTTTGTCTTTTATCAATTCTCTTCTCCATATTAAATTGAAGTTGATTTGATCGTTTTCAGGTGGCTCAACTAATCTCGTATATCCTCGATAAGGATGTGTTTGTGGAGTTTTGTAGGAAGAGGCTAGCATGTCGTCTTCTCCTGGAAAAAAGCTACATTGAGCATGAAATGCTCATGATCACAAAGTTGAAGCCAATATGTAGTAGCCTTTCAAAGATGAAAAGGATGGTGAGTTTGTTATCTCACAAACAACTTTGTGTAAATTTGTACGAATTTAACTCAATCTATTCAATCTATTAGAAAATTTAATTTGTATAGTTTAATATAATTTGTATAATGTAAATTTGCATAAGGGAATTGGTGGATGATTGGTTCAAAATTCTTCATTCGAAACGGTATTAGGAATGAACATATGGTGATTGTGATGTTAGTGAGAGTAAAAGATGACCAGTTCATTTTCATCGTAGTTGTACTCCCTCCGTCCCAGAGAACCTTTCACACTTGACTTTTCAACGGTTTTGTGTGAGAGTTATTTCATAGTAATACATTTAAAAAGTTATTTTATATGAATAATATGCTAGTTGATCTTATTAACTAGCATATCATTCACGTAAGATAACTTTTGTTAACATATTACTATGAAATAACTCTCACACAAAAACCGTTGAAAAATCAAGTGTGGAAGGTTCTTTGGGACGGAGGAGTACAAGATAACGAGACTTAACCAACTGTCATATTTTGTCTCAACTTCCATAATTAGAAGAAAACACTAATAATGCAATCATCCATCATTCTCATTTTAATTCATTATTATTCAATAAATTTCTCATTACTATTCTCATTAAAAGTTCGAAACAAACGTCCTCTTACTCTTGTCGTCATTAATTACTTTTCGTCTTTCGAATGATGTAGATGATTGACATGGAAAAGGCAAGGGAAAACGAAGAGGAGTTCCACAAGTGTTGTCCTAATCTTGGGATGGAGTTTTCTGTGTGTGTTCTTACGACAGGGTTCTGGCCAAGCTATAAATGTTGTGATATTGTGCTTCCTCCTGAGATGGTAAATGCCTTAATTAAATTAATTTGGATTTGGATTCATGTTATGTTTTTGCATTTGGATTTGGATTCATGTTATGTTTTTGCAGGTTAATTGTGTGGAGAAATACAAGGAGTTCTACCAAAGAATAACAGGACGTAGCAAGTCACTCACATGGATTTATTCCTTGGGAACCTGCATTATAAACGCCACCTTTCAACATAAAACTATCGAGCTCACCATGACAACTCCTCAGGTAATTCATTTACTCGCTCAATGTAATCCAACTAAGTCTGAGTCGAACTTTAGGAGGCGCTTGGTTGGAAATTGTTCAATAGTAATGAGAATGAGAATTAGTATAAGACAATCGGGGCTTAATCGTAATAAAAGATGGTAAATGATATTATTTTTCTTCCCAAATAAAGTAATCATTACCTATTATGATTAACTTTTTTTCCATCTACAATCATTCTCCTTCACCACCAATAACAAACTTCTTTTGTCTCATTTTTTTCAAAATTGGAGCACAACACCAATGATGTAACCAACATGGAGACATTTCTTCCTCCAATAAATTTGGGGGCATGGAGAAAAATCAATTTCATTCTCATTTCCATTGAAGAGGTCGTAAAAGCGCCCTTAGAGATTTGATTCGTGTATTTTCGAGACGAGCTCGAGCTTATTTATCAAATTTATTGTTCCTTCACGAGTTTGTTCGAATTTAATAATATCAATTATTAATTTAATTATACATTAATCAATTCACTATAAAAATAAATGTATATATTCCTAAAAATCATATATATATATATATATATATATATATATATATATGGTATCACTATTGAGCCTATAAAGTGTTATTATTGTGTATATACGTAATAGTGTCACTGTTTAATTTCTAAACATTGACACTGCACAACAAAAGTAAATTTATATGAACCCAGTTCACAGAAACCTACTCAACATAATAAATAAGTTAAATTATAAATCTATTAATTATACATTATACGAGCTAACAAATCAAATATCATTAAATTTGAGTTTGTTTGTTTATGTTAACGAAACTTATTACACAAGCTTATTCTTCTTGATCCATTTATTTATATCTTTGTTTCATGCATGAACTAGACTAAAAAACAGTGGTACTAACATTGATTAATTGTTTGCATCTGGTTTAAGGCTGTTATTTTGCTGCTATTCAACGAAGCAGATAAGCTGAGTTATTCAGACATCAAGGTTCAGTTGAATTTGAAGGATGATGAAATGCTGATTAGATTGCTTACTTCGCTTTCATGTGGTTGCTATAAGATATTAAACAAAAGCCGGACAATAAATTCGTGTCCAAAAGGATCACTTCCAGTTCAATGACAACTTCACACACACAATGGCAAGGCTTAAGGTTACGTTTATTCGTATATTTTCACTGAAAAATATTAATTGTTTGTTCGTATATTTTCACTGAAAAATATTAATTGTTCGACTTCGACTGGTGTACAAAAGTGTTACTTTTATGCTGTTCAGGTACCGATACTGCATGTTGTCCAACGAAAGAGGACGGTAAAAGATGCGGAGATTAACAGACGTTACACCATCGATGCTGCAATTGTGTCAATCATGAAACGCCGTAAAGTTTTGGACGGTCAACAGCTACTTAAGGAGTGTAATGAACAACTGAGCCATGCGTTCAAGGTATGACCCTTTTAACACTTATATTTTACTTATTTATTAATCTGAGTGACACACAAATTAAAAAAGTAGAGATTTGAGGGATATTTTCATAAAGTTTTATTTGTAAAGTAAATAAATGAATTGAATTATATGTATGTGTGAGCACAAAAATAATGATATTTTTATTTAAAATTGAGAATATTGTAACGGTGGAGTTTATGAATTTTTATTTTATTTTAAGGGTATAAAGTTCATTATAGTGTACATAACAAGTCTCATTTTAAGGTTAAATTTTGCTTCTAATTGAATATCATTTTAATTATTTTTTTCAAATTTATCCTCGTATCTGTATTCATAAAAGATTTTTCTTTTTCTTTTTTAATTGAGAACATCTTTTATGATTTATGTAAGGTTTTTTAGGGATAGATATGTCAAAATTCAATGTTCTTTAATTTAATGACACTTATCATGAAACAATGGGAGTTTTACATAAAAAAATGATTATGAAATAGCATTGATATAATTAATATTGAATTTTGCAGGTTAACGAAAGAGAAATTAAAATGAGGATTGAAGATCTGATAGTACGAGAATACATAGAAAGAGATAGAAAGAACCCCAATACGTTCAGGTACTTGGCAGGATAAGGATTTTAGAGAATTAGCTTAGCTAGAGAAAAGCCATCATTTAAAAGTTGTCACTATTTTGATAACATTTGATTTACCTGATTGTAATCATAAGCATTATTGAATTTTCAGTTGAAAATTACTAGGATTTTGAAATTTTATTTGAAGTTGCCATAAAAACATTTTAAACATTTAAGTGAAATAATAACTTCGACTAAAGGTGTATTTATTTCTAATTATTTTTCGTCAATTATTAACTCTTTTCCAAACTTAATAAATTAAGTCTTAGTTTTTATTTTAAAATATTATCAATCGTTTTTATTGAATAGTTACAGTTATTTTGAATAGTTACAGTTATTTTTACTCATAAACTGATATTATTCGGTACATAATTGATACTATCTTTGCACTTGGTGAACACGAACTTGGTCATAAATTAAAGACAAAATTTTATATAAATAAGGTTCACCGTGAAACTAATTCAAAATGTATTAGTTATATTATTAAATTTAATTTTAAATGATATTAATTATTTTATTAAAAATATTAATTATTTTACTATAAAATATTAATTATAAATTAATTTTATAATAAATTAATATAAAATTAAATAAGATATTAATTATAAATTAATTTTATGGTGCCGTAAAATCAACTCTAAATTAAAACATTAGTCTTAGTAAAATGGATGGTAAAGTATTTATTTATTTTTCACTCTGCAGTAAACCAATGTCTTGCTCAACACCTGGCTAGAATCTTGACTCAAATCTCTATCTATTTCTTATTCTTTTTAACCAAGTCCGAGTCATAAAGGCTCCTATTGACTCTTGATGAGAAAAGTTTTCTTTCATCACCAGCTCGAATCGTAGACAATTTTTGTAGAGTATACAATTCAAATTCACAGGGAAAAAAAAATAAAAAAAAGGTCTTATTTCTCACTAATTCTATCTATGTCATTATTACCCTCTAGTGATAATTTTACATCCAGAAAGTAAAAAATGTATCTAAAAAAATATAACAGGAAATGGGAAGCAAAACTTGCCACAAAATTGTACTAACAACAAAATTTGAGAAGGATAATGAAATGGATTGTCAGTCTCCCGCTACATATCCCATCTGCAGTAAAGACGTAACAGTTAGCATCCAAAAACCATGCTTCTTAAAAGGCCTATACGCGCACCCCTAATCCAAAGCTTTGCAATGTTTCGTTATTTAGGCCGATTCTTCAATAATCGGCAATTTAGAAATCGTCCAACTGTTTATAAGAACTACCAGAATTAGCTGAGGCGCCGAAGGCACAGTAAATTATACAGAAAGTATCTATTCAAACTTCCACCAATTCACAAATTATAAGGTGCACAAAGCTAAAGCAGAGACATAAATCGATCTACTGCTGTAGAAACAATCAATCCCTTTTACATAACTTATAATCTAACAAGTCTTTTCTTTCATGAGAAATTCCTGATCAGATGTTAAAAAGGGGTGGGGGGATGAATGCAGATATATATTAAAAAAAAAAAAAAAAAAAAGGACTGATTAGGTACCTGGCAACTGCAGATGGTCACAAAGTATTGATGTCCCGGATGCCATTGGAATGACGAGTCACTTGAACGCCTTTTTTTCTAATTTATAGCAATTGCGACTCGGAGAAACAAACACCTATCTGTATTTCTTAAGAATCAGCTCCGTATAAATACATTTACACAAACACCCTTCAGGAATCACTTCCAATCCTTCATCATCAAGAAACACAAACGTTTGCAATATTTATTTTTCACTATACTTGAGCTTGTTTCAGCGCTTATTCTACTTGTCTAGTTTAATAATAATAAAAAAAAAAGGCAAACTGAGTTGGGGCACGTGCAGACCTGCAAACATCATCACAAAATAAGAATGCAAAAAGAAAACGGCATATTATAATATCAGAGTGCCTAACTGAGAATGGAAATTTACCTGAGGACGAAATCCGCATTCCTTAATTAAAATTTTCCAAATCTGAGGGATGAATTACAAAGCCCAATGCAGCCTCTCAGGATCAAATTTGTATGTGAAATCGAGGGACAGAATGTACAGATGTTCTAACATCATAAAATGATCCAAGTAGTCCTTGTTTTAACCAAACGTGGGGCCGTTCTTCAGTCATACACTCAATTATCCACCATGCAGAAGTCTTTACCAAAATCATCAACCCAACTTGAAAAAATTGAGGCCCTTATTATCATCCATAGATGCATTAAAGAACTACAGGCAGCAAACTCAAAAATAACTGTACAGATTTGCAAGGGTGATAATCCGATTGAACTCATGATTCGACGAATTGCATATCTTTTGGTGGAGAGGAAAGACCTGAAATTTGCATGATAGGTTGCAAATAGTTTAGCGACTGATGGCATCCATTGCAATTTTCACAAGCCTCAATAAACCCTCAACATCTTGGAAGTTGAAATCAAGGGCCTTTTTCAGTGAATAGATACTGTCTTTATGCAAAGATTCTCCATGTCTCGATGTAGCAGCTGCAAATGCAGCTCTTGATTTCGAGGCCTCCATCGCAAAGTTAACATCTTGTGCCTACAAAAGTAACATTGAATGTGCATAATTTTATCACATGTAAATACAAAGACCGATTGTTTTTCAGCTCTCAGAATTTCAAAGCAACTTCAATCAACGGATGAAAAACTTGATGCCTCTTGAGATATTATGATTCTCTAAATATATCCGATACAATCAGTTGAGTATATAGTCATACTTACATAGTTCAGAACACGCAAGAGACTAGCACGATTCCGGGAAGTGATGATATGGCTTCCGGAAACTTGAGGAGAACCTACAACTTTGGCTGAGGCAGCCTTGTCTGCAGTGGCTTGGTGATTCAAGTTGTCAAGATCAGAGGCAGAAGAGGAAGGAGATTCACCTAACAGTAGTAAATGAGAATAAATGTAATTAGGATGACAATTTGTTTGGCACATTATTGAGATAGATAAGCTATGCAAAAGAATTACTAAAGCAGAACAATTTTATCTCATAAGTTCACTTTATAACAGCTCGATTGATCATTAATATAGAATGTCAATCAATTCCATAAAAGAATCAAATGAAGAAATGAGAAATGCAAAATAGTTGATGACTTTCTGATTAAGCTGCCCTATGTGAATGCAAGGGGAGGTAGCACTACCAAATTTTTGACTGATTAGCAAAATGTTTGATAATTGTGCAATAATTCAAAGCCTAGGCCTACCATTTGCAGGTTGTCATCCTAAGCTAAACCCAATCACCATAGTAATTTAAAAACAGCAAAGGAACCTGCAGCAACAGTGATTCTGTCCTAAAACGAACTATAAAGAATGCTGCATGAGTGCATCTAATATTTACCAGGGGGAACAATTTGTAGAGCTGTTTGCAACTCATTTCGATCCCTGCTTGCATTGCCATGTGAAGAATAAACCACTCGCATGTGAGCGACCTCCACACATTTATAGGCCAAAGAAGCAGCGGCCAAATCTTTTGCCTTTTCATATTCATGGGCACAAAACCTGCCAAAAAGTAACTTTTCAAACAAACAGAAATGATATCTAGTTGCCCTATACCTTTTAAGGGTTAACCACCATCAGATGACGGAGAACCAGGTGGTTTAGCCCACCTGGCCACCGGGTTCCTCACTTTAGTGGGAGACCCGGGTTCAATTCCCTTTGGGAACGAATATTTACCGATCAAAAAAACCATCAGATGACGGAGAAACTAATATGCTTTGAAGTTTGAACCAAAATTAACAATTTGATTCTTTAAAAATGTTGTCCACAAAGAATATACAAATGAAACATGTCAAGTCGAGGTGGATGTAGATGGTAATTATAGTAACTTACTCGCAGAGTTTTGCAGTGCTGCTATATATATGCATTGAGTGCATCAATTCATTATGCTTGGTGGCTTCACTACTTCCGGTCTCCAACAAAGATGCTCCAGAGAGAAACTTGAGGGCAGCTTGAAAGTAAAGCCCAATACTTTCAGTGGATCCAGAATTCTGCCAAGAAAAAAAAAAAGTTAAGGACTATGACAAAATACAGTACAAAGCGTCAGAATTACCAAAACACGCATAAACCTTAAGCCGGTCAGCCATGTGTTTGAGGTCTTTCGCCTCTTTTAAAGCACTATTAGCAGCGTGACTGGTGGAATCCCTTCGAAGAGGACTTGGAGCTTCAACATCCCGAACCTTATGAGAATTTGGTGTTGGATGCCTTAAAGGTTGACCATTTGGATTCTCAGGTTTCTTTCTCTGGTTTGGTGCCTTTAGTGCATCACCATTATCAAATGCTTCAACAGATGAACTTTTTACACCATTTTCTTTCTGAGATCCACTGGCACCAATCTCAGTCTGTACTCTTGCCAAAGGGGGAAGTGAGTGTGACTTCCCATTACTGTAAACTTCTGCTTGGTTGCTTTTCTTGGGTAATTTCTCATTATCATGCTCCTCTTGAAGATCATGTTTCTTATCCTGGGTTTTGATAGCATCCTTTCCATCATGAACAAATTTCTTTTGGCTTGGACCTTTACTGTTTTCACTTGATGTTCCTGCAACAGTATCTTTCTTGGAAACAAACTTCTCGCCCTTACTAGGAGTGCCAGATTTCTCGTCAGATTTGTTTCTTCTACTCTTTGACTTTTCATCGTGATTCATAGAATCATCTCGTGAATCAGAAGCCTTGATGTTAACCTTGTCTGAGTATCCAGAAGCAGGAGCTTTCTCTTTAGAATGTGAAGACGGCCCCTTACCAGATTTCTTCGAGTGAGATCCACTATACTGGGATTGGTCATTATTTGTTTTTACTTCAATAGTAGCATACTGATCATTGTAGACATCAGTAACGTGATCACTGACAGCATCTTTTTCACCAATCCCGTGAGATCGTCTCCTCCAACTTCACCACCTGAAAGCCTTCTTGGATTGACAGCAAGAGAGACAGAATCATGAAAATCATCTTCTCCACCAAGGTTCTTTCTTGTTGATGTCACCTTATCAGCATTAGGAAACCTCAAAGGAGAAGAAGAAACCGACTCAACTGGGGAACCTTTACCTTCCTGGCCATTTGTTTTGTTTTTATGCGAGCCAGATACCTTAGAAGAGCTAGAATTGGCAGCAACCGAAGGATGTACAGAACCCATATCACTTTTCAGATAATCTGCTGCTTGTGTATTGTTCAGATACTGCCCGTCGTGCTTGTCCTTTGAACACCTGCTTTTTCTTTCAGTTCCTACACCAGCTTTACTTCCACTAGTAGCTTTCACCCCTGACTTGGAAAGTCTGGATTTCTTTTCTTTCCGGAGATCACTTTCAGACATATCTTCTACAAATTCACCAGAATGCAGGTGATTTCGTCCTGAATTAGAAATGGGCTCGGTATGAATTCGAGAACCATGATGTTCCTTTGCTTTCCTCTTCCTAGAATCTTCATCATCACATTTTCCAGGAAAGGGCAAACCATCACCTGAGGTACTTGGAAAATGCATTTCTTCGTTCATACTTGATAGTGCATTTTTCTTTGCTTCACCACTCAAATCCTTGTGGTTATCATACTTGCGCCGATCATTTCCTGTCATATTATTTGACAAACTGGAAGAAGCGACGGCCTGCTTTTGAGGAAGCCCCACCATTATCAGAGATCCAATTTTCATCATCAAAATGTAACTCCTCACTCTTCATTCTTTTAGATGATCTAGTGCCCTCCATATCAGACTCTCGTTTGCTCTTCATCTTTACGCTTGTACCTAAGCATGCCATATAGAGACAAAATTCAAGAAAGAAAAATCCAAGAATCTCAAAGTAAATATGACTTGACATGCATACCTAAGATCATTTACAATAGGAGAAGTGCAAAATACATATTAACATACCTTTATCAAAATTGCTGGCAAGCGACATTTTTCTGTCTCAGCATCATTGCACTTCTCAGCCATACTTGATTTTCGAATATGCTCATACCCAATTGCATCTACTGACGGTGAATTACCTCTGCTGTTCAATTTACTTACTTTTCCTGAAGTACCCTTCTTTCGTGAGTTCGATGAGTGGGTGGAACCATCTAAATCAGCTGAGTTAGCTGCCTTAGCTGAACCGTGTTTTTCTTCCCACTGGCAGTTGGGGCAGCAAGATTCTGGTGCTCTTGGGCAGGTCGTCTAGCATCAACTGAGGTCATACCAACTGAAGTCACAACAGAATTATATGGATGAATGTTTTGATTCCCAGAAGCAGGGGCAGTAACTGAACCAACAGGATGGTAAAGGGCTCTTAAAGCGTTAGTTGTCTCCTCCTCTGGGACGATACAACGGTTCATTCCAGGCCTGTGGCGAATGATAAAATAGTAAGTTGACCAAATTGAAGAACACACACACAGAGTGAGAGAGGGAGAGATCTAGTCAACATGATAGCACTTGACCATCAAGATTAGTAGTTGATCATTTCCAATCAGGTATAACCCTGACAATAATACACAACTGACACACAACAGTATGTTGCTTAAAATAAATCCTAAAAGAATTACATATTAAAATAACAGAACTTACAGCCAGGTAAGCATCCTACAAAGCCATTTATCAGGAAGACTTTTAGGATTTGTACCAAGTGGTAAAAGTCTCCATTGTTTACACTTATCACATTCTACCCAATCTTCTTTAACCAGAGGAATCATTCCCAATGGAGCTTCAGAACTCTGACCATTTTCAAGGGGAGGAGCCAAATGAGAAGCAAGTCTAGGGTGATTTTCTGGGGGAGGCGGTCTTTCAGAATTTCGGCTGTTATGTTTTTCTTTAGATGTGTTATTCTCTTTGCTTGAGCTTCTTTTTCCAACAAGATGAGATTTTTTTAACTTTCCCGAAGATGTCATTTCCCTGAAATTGACTCATTATCGTCATCATCAAATTCTAAGTCTCCAAAAATTCCTTATACCTGTCCCCTGGTTTTTCATGGTCCTTTTGGAGATCAAGTGAATCACTTTTAGATATGAGGCCATTAGTGTGAGAACTCTTCCCACTTTTAGGAGTCAGAGAAGACTCAACCAGTAATTCAACTTTTGCCATATGTGCACCTTCAGAGACTTTACTTTGAGATACCTTTTGTTTTCTCTTGCCCCCAGTCGCTGATTTCTCAAGAGCTGATTCTAGACCTTCCTCTCTAACAGATCCTCCTCTCTGGACATCTAGCTGTTTCGAGGGATCAGAGAGTTCAGCAGCACTAAGAGCCTTTATTCCCTTAGAGGAATTCGACTCAGACTGGTCCAAAGCATGACTTTTTCTGCTTTGTGTGTGTCCTCGTGAGGGCAAACTGCAATAGTACTGCCAAGATTTCCTTCTTTAGATTCAGAAGCCTTGCCTGATGATCCCAACCTGCTACCCAACTTCTCAACTCTGCCATTATTTCGAACAACTTCAGTCTCCAAATGTTCCTTCTCAATGCATTGAGAGAATGTTTCTCCCTTCATAGTGATTGTTGCAGTGGACCTGTCTTTTGCAGGATCAGAACTTGATAAAAGTGGAAGTTTCAGAGCATTAGAGACAAGCTCCTCGTAACCTAACGTGTCAATATCAGTTTCTCTTTCCTTTTTCAAGGGAGAAACATTAGTATCCACGTCACCCTTATTTTTCTGATGAATTGAATCTGTGAAGACATCATCATCCTTTTCAGATGACATCAGTTTTTTCTTCTCTAGAACTTTCTGACTGCTCTTATTAGAAAGAGATCCATTAACCAACATTCCAGAACTTTTGCTCGTTTTGTCGACTAGTTTTGCTTCATTTTTTCCCCTGAGCTTCTTTTTTCTGGCAGATGGATCAGTTCTTCTGGTAGAGGGGACAGAAGCAGTTCCCGGTGTAGGATGTCATAATCTGCTTGAGCATAGTAAAGAAGAATCCATAAAAGTTGTCATTAGTCAATATCAAAGATAAGGACCATAATTTACCTGAAGAATACTGGTGGGTGATTCCTCTGGCTTATCCAAAAGTTCACCACATTGCCCTTCACTAGTTGAGGGGCTGTCATCCATCGGCGAGCGAAGGTGAAACAACAAGGCCAAGCCCACTGTAGATTTCAGAATTCTTTTGTGCCGGCAAATTTTCAGATCCAACTTTGATTCGAACCTTCAGAGTTCTCTGATCATTCACAGATTTCTTATTTATTCCACTTTTAATGCTGGATTCATCAGAATTTCTAGATTGTAAGTAGCCATTGCCTTTCACGGAATTTCCCACTGACACAGCCTTCGCTGAAGTGGTACGAGACCTTGTTGATGGAGAAGCAGTAAATGGAGCAAACAAGTTCTGTCTTTGATCCTAAATTAGAGACAAAAGCAAACTAAAGTAAACATGCATACATGACAAGCTACACATTTGAGTTTTTTTCTTTTTTAATTAACGGCACAAAGTATATGTAGAATTAGATTTAGATGTATAAGCATCAACCTCTGTATGTAGCTTTCTTGGGGATCTTGGTGAATCATAGTTACGAACCTCTGCTGGACTCTTTGTATGGGACCAAGATGGACTACGCTGATATGTAGGTAAAAACGAACCATAACCGCCAAATTTGGCCCCTATAAAATATTCAAATTTCTGATCAATACTTCAGATTCTGAAATCGCATCTTCAAGAACACAAATTCTGGTTGCACTCTTTCCAACTTACCCAAATTCTCAGCTGAAACACCTCCTTCAAAATCTTTCTGGAAATGACCCAAAACATTTTGGAGTTTCTCCCCCTTTAAAGGAACACAAAATGAGGAATATAAAGACACGAAATGAAGGATATTAGGAGAGAACACGAACAACAAGCCACGATTTAAGCTTCATAAATACCAAGAGATGCAGTAATTTTTAGATAATCAATATCAGTTTTCTTCAAGAATGGTAAGAAACCAAACATTGCATAACAGAAATCAATGTTCTTCTGACCTTTTTAACCACTTAGCTTTCCTGTAATATTTTTACGTCGAACTTGAATTCAGTGAATCCACAAGGAGGAAAAAATATGTCGTAGATTATACAGAGATCACATATAGAATAGACAATTGCCATTTCCAACAATGGCAATTAATAATTCGAATCTATTTAACCAATCTAGAAATTCATCTCTAAAACTGTTGAAAACCTACATAAAAACATAACTAGCTGATCGATCAAAAAGATATACCAGTAAACAGTAACTACTACAAATAGGCAATAGAGGCATCTTACTACAGCTAGAGACAAGATCAAAGAGTCCTACTAAATAATTGAAAATCATCACAACATTACCCAATGAAGTAGTGCTTATACAGAAAAGTATTGAGGATAATATTCCAGATTCTTACAATGTAAGAGAGAGCAATATCAGGGTCAATGGTGGAATCTTCGTTCTCCTCATGATAACTAAGAGCCTCTCCTTCTTCAAGCTCAGTCTCCTCCATCTCTAATCCTAAACCTATCCTCTTTCTTCCATCTCTACTTCCAACAGATATCATCAAACAAAAATTAAGATAAAAAGAAAAGGAATTACGAACAATAAAAACTCCCTAAAAAGTACAACTTTTATCCTCCCACCGTTTACTTTTCGACAAAAATCTCAAAGACCTATTTCCAAAATTTGAGAAACCGGAAAAACCCAGAATGATTTTCCCTGATCAGACTTAAAACTTCGATTTCTTCACCTAACAAAGAAAGCGAGAGCTTTTTTCTTCGCTGTTCCAATATATGCGCGTGAACAATTACACACTCAGGGAAAAAATTGAAAAATTAGAATTCGTTTTGAATCTGAGAGCTCTCTTCGATTCTCATATCGTGGGAATTGGATCGTGGCATGCGATCCCTGAAGCTCAAAACGATGAGCAGGAAAAAGAAAAGTAGAGAGAGAGAATAATTAGAGAGAGAGAGGAACGGAGAGGGAAAGAGAGAGAGAGAGAGAGAAAAGACTCTTGTTCAGCAGCCGCGTTTGTTTCTTCCAATTTTGTTTTATTTTTCGGAGAAAAATAAATGTAAAAATTCATCTTTTAGCGAAAATACGAATATTCTGAATATTGATTAATAGATTTTATTTATGGAAAATAGCTGTTTCGTTACTTTTAACAGCAGTGAAATTCTGTTTCAACTTTCGCTTCAACGGCTTTCGTCTCCGGAAACATATACCACGCGATCTAACGGCGCGTCGTACACGCGACAGCTTAGAATTAGATCTCGTTGTTTTGGATTTAATTTAATTAAGGAGAAAAGGGGAAAGTCCCAAATGGAAAAATATTTAAATGAACAATTTAAAAATATGCATGCAGATGGAAAAATATTATAAATTGAAAGGGGTGGAATGATTCATGATTCTATCCGAAAATATCCCTCTTTTGTACGCTATTAATTTATTTACTTTTCACTGTCGGACAAAATAATTAAAGTGGTTTGATATTGATTGAAATTAATATATGCATTCATACTTTGGGAGATGTTTATTGGGTTGACTCATACCATGACAGTTTGACAGTATAGCTTGGCTGAATGGCTCAGGAATTTATTTTCAACGAACAGTTGAGATTTAGTTCCAAGGGTAATGTTTGATTAAAATTTTGTTGAATATTTTATAAGTTGTTTTAAAGATTTTTAAGTAGCTTATACAATAAAATTTCTACAAGTTAATATTATCAGGACAGAACAAATTTATTATTTTAGAGGTATAAAATTATCTATAAATTATAATTTATTAAAGAATGTTTTTTCAGTGCGATGAATATGCATTATAAAGAGTGTAATTAAAAGAGAGTGCATTTAATTACTTATGCATTATATTCATTGAATTACTAATATAATATATATATTTATCATACATAACGTAATAATATGTAGTAATCATCTTCGTGAATAATGTAAAGGATGACAACGAAAATGATGCAAAACCTTTAGAACCAATTATAAGAAAAAGAAAATATTTATAGCATTCAAGGCTTCACAACTTTTGGATGGAGTTTAAGAACACAACACTAGAACTATTTATTGAGATAAGAAGAATTAGAGATGCGATCTAAATAAATTTGAAGTTTAACAAGAAACAATCAAAGCAATAGATATTTTACTAAATTATTTTAGTTATTTTTGTAATTTGAAGAAATTAGTAATTTATGATATTAATGAGGCCACTAATTTATATAGTGGTGTTTTGAAAAATTATTATTTTATCTTATCAAAATTGGTAAATTTTTTTAATGACCCTAATTATTATTTTAGACATATTATTAATTTATAGAGGTTTTACTATAAGTTGTTAAAGTGTTTGACTAATAAAACTTATAAGCTTTTTGATAATTCAATATATATATATATATATTTTTTTAAATTTTAATATTAATATAAAATAATTATTTTCTTATATTTTGTGTTAAGGTGAGGTGGGTGGATGCGTGAAAATATTTTGAAATGTAACTTAAAAGATTTTAAAAGAATATGTTTGGAAAATCCAACTTATTACTCCCTCCGTCCCACTTAATGTGTCCCATGACTTTTAGGCACAAGTTTTAAGAAATTGTGTATAATAATAATATAGTACATATGATGTGATAGATAGAAAGATGAAATGTAGTATAATAATAATATAGTATAAGTGATGTGATGGAGAGAGATGAAAAAATGTATTTAAATATATTAAATGAGTGGCGTATATCGTGTAAATATGTATGTAGTATAGGGATAATTATAAAAGTAGGGTATGGATATAAAAAGAATGAGACACTTTGGTGGGACGGACGAAAATGGAAAAATGGGACACTTTGAGTGGGACGGAGGGAGTATTTTTTTTTTTTGGAGCTTATAAGTTATAACTTATAATAAACTTATTTTAATAGTTTATAAGTTGTTAAACATCCTATTTTATCAAACATTTTAAAAGTGCTCATAAGCTTTTAAACAACTTATAAATTATTTTAGGCTCCATTTGGATGGAGTCATTTGAAATCAAGGGATTTGAGGATAATACACCACATATTTACAAATCAAAATGGAAAAAAACTAAATTGATGAATTTGATTCACACAAATATTACGTATAAGTGGGAGGATTTCAAATCCCCAACAAAACCTAGTCATTTGAAATCCCTTCACTTCTCCCACTTGTGCTTAATATTTGAGTACATTAAATCCATTCATTTAGTTTTTCTCCCCTTTAATTTGTGTAAATATATGTGTATTATCCTCAAATCCATTGATTTCAAATCTACTCCATCCAAATGGAGCCTTAAAGAACTTATAAGTTCACCAAACGTGTTCTAACTCTAATGGTGCGGTTTAAACAAATCATTAACAGACTACAAAATAAAAAAAAATAATAATAAAACTCAATTAAAATTAAAAATATCTAAGATATAATATGTTGTAATTTAAATTCAAAATATAAAATTAAATGATACATAATAGTTTAATATTATATATTCTCTTCGTCTCGTACTTAATGTGACATTTACTATTCGGCACGAGGTTTTAATATAAGAATTGTTTAATAATATAAGTTATTTTTTATGGGGTTATGATAGTATTTTAACTTTAACGATAGAGTTGTTTAATGGTATTAAATTGGGTTAACGTGGAAAGATTTGATTTCATACGAGGTTACTCCATGCATGTATTCACCTTGCAAGAGAATAGTTTCGTGCAAACTAAAAGTGAAAAGTATCAATAAAATTGAAAATACCACAACAAAACTTGAGTACATGTATGCATCCACCTCACAAGAGACCAACTTGAAATAAATAATGACATGTGGTTTTAATATTGAAATGTTTGAGTGAGATAGATAAAAAAAAAAATAGAAATAAAGTTATTATTTTTTTTTTTACTATTAGAAATGATGCATGTAATATAGAAATACATTTTTGAAAAAAAAACACATGTAGCTCGGGATAGAGAAAGTATCATAATATGAAATTGGTACCATTAGAATCACTCTACGATACCATTATAATCATTCACGATAACATAACAATTTTATCTTTGTGATATCAATTTATAAGTGTAATGGTATCACTAAATAGATGTTATGGTATTAGTAAATGATTCTAATAGTATTAATTTCATACTATGAAACTGCTTTCACACAAGATTTTGCCATCTTATATTGTAATAACGCCTACCTTCCAATTATAGAAATCTAATAGTTTTCCGTCAAAATTACATTGTCAAATGAAATAATACTTGGATATATGCCGATGATATGATATATCAAACTATAATGATGAAGATATATATTGATCAATAAATATATGAATATATATTAATGCTATGGTGTATTAAAACTACACAAAATTTAGTGTGCAATAGTTTCATAGTATGAAATTAATATTATTATATTTATTCATTTATATCGTAATACTCATTTATTGATACCATTACACTTATAAACTAATATCTATGTAAAATATTATAATATCAATGAATAAATTTAATAATATTAATTTTATACTATGAATAAGTTTCATAGGGTGACTTCTAAAACTATAATGATGAAGACATATTAAATATTAATTATGATATATAAAATTACCGTCCAATAATATTTGAATATATATCAATGATATGACCACTTTATTATAACATTTAATTTTATAGTAAAACATCCTTATTACTCTCTTTCTCATTTCCTTTCTCACACAGATTAAGACAATATCCCTATATTACTAATATATTACTAATAGGGAGTTTGTTTTTGCTTAGGTGTCGTCATGAGATTAATTTGAATGAGGTGTCATATTTTTATTAAATGCATATATATGTTAATAATCTAGGTGTCATTTTTCTATTGATTTATAATTAATATATGACATCTATGTGACATTTTAATATATGAATTAATTAAAAAATATATTTCTAAGGAGGTTTAAACCTTAGACCTCTTGCACAATATGTACTCCCTCCATTTTTTTATACTTGTCGTTTTAGCTTTCTTTATTAATTTTTACGCGGTATTTTTAACATATGTATATTTTTTAATAAATATGTTAATATATAAATCTTTAAATATTTTAAATATATATCTTATATCTAAAAAGTGTTATCATATGACAATTTTAAAATATAAAATTATATTTAACTTAAGCCTATAAATGTATGTAAGAAAAATTGTGGTTGTATCAACTTTTATAAAAAAAAAAACTTAATATAATCATGTATGATATTTATTGTAAATATACGATATATATATATATATATATATAATATTTTGGAGTAATATTTATGCATCATTTATATAAAAAAATTCTATTAATCGTCTCCTTATATTATTTTAATATATATTATTATTTGAAAATATTATATATTATATATAATATATTATATTGTAAAGTTTATTTAACGACAATACCGCGTAATACGCGGGAGTTCATCTAGTATTTAATATAGTTGAGATTCTAAATTTTTATTATTTTTTCTATTATAACTATGCATTAAATAACTTTTGTTATAAAAAATGAGATGATTAAATAAGATAATATAGATCCAAAAGAAGATATTTAATAACTAAAACAAGGAAAAATAACTATAATTTTAGATATACCAAAAGGAAAATGAGACTATTTTAGTGGAATGGAGGGAGTAATTTTTATAATTATGTGTCTTAAATTCTAATTTTAAATTATTACTCCCTTATTCAAAATATATATCATTTTAGACTAATGCACACATATTAAGAAAATTATCAACTTTCTCTCATACCCTTATTTAATAGTTTTGGAATTCTACATAAAACTTTGAAGATTATTGTTATTTAAGTTATTTTTGAAAAGTTTAAGAATAAATTGAAAAGAAACACATTTAATTAATATTAAAAATGTAAAAAAATATTTAAATTACAAATATTATAAATAGTTCAAACGACATATATTTTGAGTAGGATTAAATATTTTAACTACTTTTATCATTTTGTCTCATGACTTGAATGTATGTTACCTTCCCAATTATCATGATCTTTTCATCTTCTCGATGTGAGAGTCCTAGATCCAAATTAGCAGTTTCGTAAAGCAAACATTTTAAATTCTATTCTTAAATTAGTTTTAATTCTATTGTTAAAATAACTTCAATTATGTACTTTCTTCCTCCAATAATAACTTTCATACTTTTCTTTTATGATTGTCCTAACCTTAAAAATAGAAAGTTTTCTATAAACTTCATCATTATAACATTTTTAATATTACGCAAAATGTTATTACTTTTGAATCCAAACACCCAAACATTAAGTATTTTAACCAATCATCAACATAATAAAAAAATTCATAAGATAGAGAAAGCAATTAACTATGATAATTGAAATTAACCAACAAAATTAGCAACAAAAGGTAAATATCAGCTAATTAGAGTGAATACTACTTGGTTCTTCCACTTGATCCTTGAATTTAAATGAAAACTTGGAGAGAAAACATATAAAACCTAACTATGTGTTGAAAATGTGTGAAAAGTGTGTGAGAAATGATATTTGGCTGATGGGTTGTACTTCAAAATAGAATTTGGGGGTATGTATACCCCTTGAAGAAGTGGGGACATATTTTTAAGTTGAGAAATGAGGTTTTCTGGCTCAGAGAAGCGTGCTCGAGCAAGCAACCTTGCTCGACGAAACGTGCTCGAGCAATCTCCCAATTTTAACCTTTTCAATTGTTTCTTCCGTTTCTTGGCTTGTTTCTTGCCCAACCGAATTGGAAACTGAATATTTTTTTAAAAAAATAAGTTGAAAAAATATGTAGGATAAATATTTTACCGAATAAAAAATTGAATCGAAATATTTTAGTTAACCAACCGAACAAATTTTAAAAATATAGTTCGATTTTCATTTTTGCACAAAAAAATGATCCTTAATTCGGTTTGACCTATTTGATTGGTTCGATTAGTGAACCGATTGTGCACACCCCTAATAGCATTTGCATGTTACACAAGTTCTTCAAAAAAAAAAAAAAGTTAATTATAACAAGTTAACCACACAAAAATTTCTTAAAAATAAGGTCCAAGGTTTTTTTTTTTCCTTTTAATATTCCACAAGGTTTGTTTTAATAATATTCTAAACCCAAAAAAGAAATTGAGCTACTCTTCTATAAAACTTGTTCATATTATAAAACTAATTCACTATATTCATTCAGTTGAATAAATTTATTATAAAAAATCATCAATTGACGCATATATAAATCAAATTATATTTAATTTAGAATTTATAATTTTTAAAATTTACAATTTGATTATATTATAATATGAAGTAAATTAATTAAATGAGATTTAAAAAAAAAAAAAGTAAAGTAAATGATATATACAATAAAAACTAGTTACAAAATAAATGAAAGTAACACCTAATTCAAGTGGCAAATTACTACTTATGGGCAACCTCAAATTCGTTTATTTTAGGTGCAAATTAGAGGTTGCCCATGAGTTATCACAAATACTGTCATAAAACATTTATTTTTTTCAGTGATTATTCCATGTAATAATGAAATCATTAAATAGCGTACAACACTAAACATGAAATAAATCTACCATGTATTAAAAAAAAATACTTTTTTTACTTTCTCCCACCTTATCACAAACACGATAGCAAACTTAAAGTAAAATAAGAAATAGGCGTTATATATTGAAACTAATAAAGAATCGCAAGTAGTTCTTGTTTTTTAATAATAATAAATACTAATCAATGATTTGTTTGCACATATTGCAATCTATATTTTTATTGTGCACATGCATTAGGAACCAGATATATTTTTTTATTCTCCATTCAATTTGCACCTACACCGGCTACACGTACGTTCACATTAACATGTAATTAATGTTCCATCCAATCAATTTTTAAACATACAAAATAAAGAAAATATATTTTTTATTTAATTAGTTTGATTTGTGAGGATAATTTTATAATAAAAATATACTTATTTTATAATGACATCTTGTATAAATATAAGAATGTTGTAAGGATGAAATTTATGGGTAGTTTTCTATTTTTTAATATACAAATTATTATAAAATATCTAAAAAATGTGCAAATTAACATGAAGGAAAGAGAGTATTATGATATACTATAACATGTTGATCTTCTCATTATAAATACGAATGGACGGCGGATTGATCTCCAAATTAATTAATTTTTGGGACGGATCTTGAGTTATAAAAATAAATACGAATGGCCGTCCTCCCCACCATTTTGACCAATAATGCTACATTACATAATATTTCCTATTTTTGGGTGAAAATGAATCCTTTTCTTTATGAGGTATTAAAATAATCATCCACTTATTATTAAGTTAATTGACAAAAATATCCATGTTTTATTTTTTAAAAAATAGTAAATGGGGTATAATTGTAAAATTAACTTATCACATGAATTAATTCTCAATACAAACACTTGAAAATATTATAACTCATGTTAAACTATGTTGTAATATATATTAACAAACATTTGATTTATATGATTTAATAAAACATATCACACATAAAAAGTTAAATGTATCACATGTTTCACTATCATTCAAAATTTAATACCTCAAAACAAACGAGTCCTTGGAAAGATCAAATACATAAAAGTTAAATGTATCACATGTTTCACTATCATTCAAAATTTAATACCTCAAAACAAACGAGTCCTTGGAAAGATCAAATACATTATTTCTTTATTTACTTGTATTTTGTTTATTTTTTTACTGATTGAGAGGAAGAGGCAACAAGAAACTCTGCATCCTTTTTAGGCAGGTACTTTTATAATCTTTAATAAAATTTAGAATGACTTTAAACTGGTATTAATTTACCAGGACACTATTATTACTAAATTAGTGTAATTTTACTATACACTCCCCTTTCCTATATACTCAACTATTTATTTGCTAACAAATTTCGTCCAACAATAAATTATTCATTTCGAAAAAGGTAATAAAATATGTACACTTTATCTACTCGGATACTAAATACTTTCAAAAAAATATTTACTTTAATTATAAACTGAAATACCCTCAAATAAAAGTCATTTTATCAGTTCATCCTTCAAATATTATGATACATTAAAATGTATGTCAAAAACTTATGGATAATTGAGTATAGAATTGCGGTGAGTATTCCTTAGTAGCAATATTTGTTGTTACGAAGAATAATAATACACTTTCTCTGTTTCATGATGGAACTGATCTTCACATGACTTCCATTTTTTTCATCCTACAATAAGTTGCACACTTAGGCGATCGTTTGAAATCAGTGATTTGAAGATAATATATTATACATTTACAAATCAAAATTGAGAAAAATTAAATGAATTGATTTGATTCACACAAATATTACTTATAAGTGGGAGGATTTCAAATACTCAACAAAACCTAGTCATTTGAAATCCCCTCACTTCTTTCACTTGTGCTTAATATTTGAGTGTATCAAATCCATTCATTTAGCTTTTCTCCATTTTAATTTGTATAAATGCATGCATATTATCCTCAAATCCCTTGATTTCAAATTCACTCCATCTAAATGGAACCTTAGAAAATTCTCTATAAACTTCATCCTCACAATATTCGCTAATTTACATAAAATATCATTACTTTTGAATTAACACATACATACAATCTAATAAATTATTTTACCTTATAAATAAAAATTTATAAAATTATTCCTCAAAATTACAATTATTATTATTATTTTTATTTATTTTTATTTTTTAAATGTGCACTATGTCTTACGAAAAGTTTTAGGGAGTGCTTGGTAGACAACTTAATTTAATACTCCACCAAAGAATGAAAGTAAGATGTTCGGTTGACACCTTTGATTGGTGCTTCTGATAATTTGAAATCTTAAAACTAAGGAATCCCTCATTTCTCATCGTTTCGTGAACCATGATTTTCATTACATACCTTCATTCCTTAACTATAGCTTTTTCTAAAGAATTTTTGCAATATTTATTCACATTATCAATCAAATAATACAACTTTATAGATTATTTTCATTCTAATTCCTCGATACTAACATTACCATTCATTTTCTCATTCCTTATAACAAAATAAGCTATTTTTTTAGAGTTTTATGAAATAGTTGGATTAAAATATTTGATAAAGTGCAATGATGAATAAAAAGAAAGAAAAAAGATTGAATGAGATGGGATGGAAGGGGGAGTGTCAAACAAGAGTAGACACATCCTAGAAACAACTGCTGGCAGACAAGTTGCTCAGGTCTACATAAAATTTTGGTCCTTATCTCCTTTCCAATTTCTATTTTAATAATAATAATAATAATAATAATAATAATAATAATAATAATAATAATAATAATAATAATCCAACCCACTGGAAATCAAAATACCGACATCCACCATGATATACACTATAATCTATCATACAACTGCCGCTGATCATCTCTCTCTCTTTTTTTTTTTTTACGGTCGCTGATCATCTCTGTTATTAAAGTTGAGTCGAAATGATATTATAATTATATAATATATAATTAAATATGAATAGGTTTTGTGTGATATATCTCACGTGGGATAAAACATAAATTGAGATTATATAACGTTTCAACATTTTAAAATAAATAAGTGTTAATTTATATTAATTTGTAAATCGTCTCATTTTGTGAGACCGTCTCACATAAATTTTTGACATTAAATCATTATCTATAATTTTTCATTTTAATTATTTTTTTTTGATCGGTTTCATTTTAATTATATATCCTATGAAAAAGTAAATATTTTCTCAATTCATATTTTTATTTCTCGAATTAATATGAATTATAATAGTAATGATGTGAAATTATATGTGTAGTACTCCATATTAAACATTGTAATATGAATTATAATAGTAATGATGTGAAATTATATGTGTAGTACTCCATATTAAACATTGTACGACATTAAGAGTAATTAGTAAATATGTAATTGGAGGAAGAAGACACAAAAATTTCTCAAAATATATAAAAATTTAGCTACATTTTCAATAAGTATAAAAAAATTACAAAATAGAACCTCAATTTTATTTTTTCTTTACAAAAATTGTCGGAGCGTCGACTCGCCCGGTTGAACCGATTTTCGGATCGTGTCACCTTCTAAGCGGTTAGGTGAGCTTGGCGAGTAGCGATCGGACCGATCCAATTGGTTGGTCCGATTTACTTTTTAAAACATACTTCTCTACATTATGTTTTAAATTTTTTTATTTCAACGAGGTTTTAAGTAGTTGTGCAATAAACTCGATAATACTTTCTACGATAAGAAGTATTATATTTTAGTAATTTAAAAAATTATATAAAATCAAATATTTTTGAAACACATAATATTTTATATATATTAAAAAAATCATATGAATCTGACTATTCGGAGACACAATATACAAATTTAATCTAGAAATTGGTTGGCTTTTCTAGTCAAATGTGCATGCCCCAAAGAAATCATGCATGTATCCGAATATCCTACGGTTCAAAAATAAAAATAAAAATAATTTTGTTGCACGTACGTAAATATTTTAATGGTACATATAATGAGAATATCAATTGAAAAGAAAAATAAATAAAATTGTATTTTAGTTACCTATCAAAAACAGGTATGATTTTTACCTGTAATGAAAACCCTCGATACATAACTGAATGGACCCCATTATACCATATCTTCAAAGTAGGTAAAAGTTAGCATATTCAATGTCTAAATTAAGCTAAACCAAATCAAACCTTATCCTGGATTAAGATCTTTTGTCTTTAATATTTTTTTAATGAAATTTCAACCGGAAGAAGCTGGTGTGACAATTTAAGAACAAGTTATGTTTGACAATTTAATTAATGCACAATAACTTGATACAACCGATTGTGAAGTATTTTTACGAACTTTTTCAAAATTACAATGCATTTCATACAATTTAAAAATTATCGATTTTTCATAATATCATCAAAATTACAAGAGATTATTATATTTTTCAATTTACTCAATATATTCAAATTTTATATAGTAATTCGTAAATTATATGATTATGAGAAATATTTTTTTGGACAAGTAGTGTATAACGGGTCGATTTAAAAATATAGGGTTCATCCTACTTCAATTTATAGGCACTTATAATATTCAAGATATATATAATTATTTGAGAATTTAATTTTTTTAATAAATACATTTTTTTCTATATTTATTATCTGACAACTGTAGAATAAGTATTTAGAAAATAATAATAATTATTTTTTTATGAATTCAAATAATCGAAAATGATCATATATCAATTGGTGGACACAAACTTATATGTTCATCATCTATAATGTGATTAATGTCACATAAATGGTGGTCATCTTATTTATATATGTGATATCATAATAGTGAACATGTAAATTGGTGTCACCCAATGTGCATATAATCATTTTTCCGTTAAATAATAATAATAATAATAATATAACTTGATGAATCTTCTCGTTTACAAAGTGGAAAAAAGAAATAGATCATTATTCTGAATATACAGATATGGAAATATTCTTGATCACACAAGGAAATTCCAACGTCACTTTTCTCGTGGATAAACATTAATGAACAAATCAATTAGACGCAATCTCTGACGTAAAACCTGATTACACAAATGATCATCTTTCTTCTCCCTTTAAGATTTAATATTACATGCCATGAAGAACATATTTATTCAAAATAAATATTAAACGAGTTAGTCTTTTGTACACTAATTAATTATTACATCGTGCAATGGGATATAGAGATAAAACAATATTAACTTTAATTGAAACATGGTACTTGCTTTAATTAAAATACATATTCTAATATAATTGAAATGTGATACTAAATTTGACTAAAATTATTAAATGAAACGTGACACTAAATTTAACTAAAATATGATCCGTGCATCAAATGCATAAGAGACTTTGTGACATTGGGCTTTATAGGTTCAATGCCAAAAACCAGCTTTAAGGTGATTTGTCCAGAAAATGTTGGCATCGGTCTACTTTCTATATATTTGATCTTAATTATGTGTTTTATTTATATTCACACAACTACATTTTTTAAGTGGTGATGCTCTTTAATTAGGAAGCTCATAATTATTTAATTGATTTCTTTTTCTGATATTTTTTAAATTAATTGTGATGACTTGGTTTCAGTCAATTGACATTATTTTATTAATTATTTATGTGACATTACACCATAAGTGGTTGACATATAAATTATTAATCATCTATGGACATGTAATCATTTTTATATAAAATGATAGTCTAAAAAGAGAAAAACTGGACAGTTAATCAAGTATTTATATAGTTTCAAGGGTAAAACATGGCCCATTAGAAATTAATAGTACAAGCAAAAAGGCCATAAAATTGTGTTAGAATATTAGCAAAGTTGGGGGATGGGAGAATATGCGATTATACCTTGAGAAAAAACTTTTGCATATGCCCAAAATTATACAGAATAAATAATCTAGTCTTGCAATAGCTCACCTACCATTGCAAGTTATTTCCACTTTTGACTTCAACTTGTCTTTCCCTTCAAGGATAAGCTAATAGATTCAACAAACAAAATTAGAGAGACACACACAGAGAGAGGGGATTTTTCTTTTTTTTTTTTTTTTTTTTGGGGTGGGGGTGGGGGACAAATTCAGATCTTTACTGAAATATTTTTTTATACCAAAAACAAATTTATACCTTTTAAAAATACACATTAATTGGACTGATGTGTAAAACTTTTTGTATAGAAAAACAATTTAAAAACCACCCGTACATCATCCCTCAAAGAATCCTTCATTCTTGCATCTCATTTTCTCAAGCAAGGCAGAAATTATTTTCTCTCTCTTTAACTTTTTCCCTACTTCTTTCTTTCTACTGTTATTTAATTGTTAATGTGTGCTTTTTTAGTGGAACAATGTGAATATGAATGGAACAACAGATATTGTGTATCTACGTTCAACGAATTTATTATTAATGCTACAAGAATAATGTTCACAAATTAGATAGTGATGCATTTTAATTGACCTAAATATTGAAAGAAGTAGTTGCCAACTATATGATTTATAAATATGGAAAAGTGAGAGTGTTCATCTGGATGGCCCTTGGAATTGATCCCGCAACTTCTCGTATTTCTTCAGTTCCGCCATTGATAGTGAAGGAGACAAATCTCTCAATACCTGCAACGTATAAACACAACGTTTAAGTAACACATGGGTGTAGAGATGTCAATGGGACGGGGCCATTCTCCATCCCCGTAATATCGGGATTCCCCTATCTATTGCCAAGCCTACATGGGTGCACCAATTGCATAGTGTACAATTAATATTTTTCAATAAAATAACTAATAAGGTTTAGTGAACACAATTAATTCTGACCAACTAATACATTTTATAGAACTAATACCATTTAAAAATTATGGTGCTTTTGTGATAGTTGTCACATAAATTTTTTTGTGTTTAGAATCATACCTCAACAAAATCCTCATATTCAACAATAATGGCGTCTGGTTGTTCAGGTGCGCCTGAATCTGAATCACTAGCTGATACCTGAAACAAGATAATGAAAAAACAAACTTGATTCTTGATAGATAAACAGCAATGAAAGAGCTAACCTGTGCTGTGTAGCAATTGAGATAAAAAGAAAAAAAAATAGGACACGAAAATCAGATTCTGAGAAACTGATAGCATTGAGATTCTAAAAGACAGAACTTACTTTGCGTTTTGCAGCGTGGAACCAAGCATCAGCACAAAGGGCATACATATCAGCACCCGTGAAATTTGGAGGGCATTTCAGCGCTATCTCGTAAAGTGACACGTCCTCGTGCAATTTAAACTTCCGAGTAAGTGCTTTAAGTACCCTGTCACGAAATTAAAAGAAAATAATGTGTATTCAAAATTTAGAAGGTAGGCAACTTGAAGGATCAAAGAAGCAAACCTCTCTCGATAAGATGCTTCAGAATTAACACCAACATAGAGGAGTTTGTCGAATCTCCCTGGCCTTAAAAGTGCCGGGTCGATAAGATCAGGCCTATTACTAGCTCCAATTATAAACAGGTCCTGGCTAGAATCATTTAGTCCATCAATTTCTGCAAGCATCTGGAAACAAAAACCTCATTAGTTACGCATATGTATTTTAATGGTATCACTATGCGCATCCATATACGCACATAGAAAACATTGCTACCATATACATTGCATTGGCCTGTGTGCGACCTGCCTGTTTCTTTTGGGGTGGAGGGCAGTTATGGGGTGAAAAGGAAATTTACCTGAGAAACCACTCGGTCCATAACACCACCAGAATCTCCAGAGGCACCTCGGGCAGGGGCAAGTGAATCGAGTTCATCAAAGAATATAACACATGGCCGTGCTGCTCTGGCCTGGTAATGATACCAATCAGAACACATTCAGAGTTTTTTTTTTTTTGCCCAGAAGTTTGTATCCAATTGCCATTTTATTTGCTAAAAAAGAAAAATGAAGGATTTACCTTTTGAAAAATGTCTCTAATGTTTTTCTCTGACTCTCCTATGTACATGTTGATCAACTCAGGCCCTTTTACGCTCAAAAAATTCAATGAGCATTCTGTAGCAACAGCCTTTGCCAGTAATGTCTGAGGTTTGCAATGCAATGATGGCTAAAGTTAGTGGATACTAGCTTGAAGGATATTCGACATCAAATGTAAATAACATCTGTGATGTAAATCATAGTGGAGAAAAATAGAAAAATCGAAGCCATGAACTTACTTTACCAGTCCCTGGAGGGCCATAGAGAAGAACTCCTGATCGTTTACGCAATCCAGATGAAAATAAATCCTTGTGTATGAGAGGAAGCTGGCAATTTAAGGGGAAAAAAAAACCTTCAATAAACTCTACTTCCATAAGTTAAGGTACCAGAAAACTGTAATCTAACACTGCTCACTTCAAACAAACAACAGAACTTCAATTTCCTCAGAAATAACCTTGAAAAATTTCTAAAATATCTTCCAAAGTGGAGGGGAACAAAGGTTTACCTGAACAGTGTCCAGGATTGATTTTTTAACATCCTCAAGCCCACCAACATCTTCCCATTTGACGTTAGGCACCTATAGTTGCAGCACTAATATTGAGTAGGATTATCACATACACAGAAAGGAGTATCTCTAACGATATATTACTTGACCATATTATCACCCAGTATTATTGATTCTAACATATTAGACAGGCCTTATCACCCAGTATTATAGGATTATCACCAACATCTTCTGACCATATTATGATTCTAACAAAATACTAGACAGGCCTTTTCTAGACCTTGGATATTTTACCTTTGGGGTACCAAGAGCTGACGCATTTCTTTTCTTTGATCGTTCTAATGCTTTGATTATATTTTCTTTACTAGGATCCTGAGAAGCATCATTGAATTTGCTACTATCTTCAACCAAATAGGCCTCAGATGAACTTGAGTTTCCAGTCTCCAGCTTTTCCATCTTTGATATCATGTTTGCCCCAGCATCGGCAACCAGAGCACGCAAATCCCTGGGCATGAAACCTGAGGTCTGTCCAACCATATCCTTAACAAGATCCTCTACAGAAGTCTGCAACGAGAAATTATAATCAAGCAAAATAAAATCCACGCAGAAGCGGAGAACAAACCATAAAAAGGTCCGTTTCTTCAATCATTCTTTGCACCCCTGATCAACTAGAAATCTTGACCAGATACATATACGATGCGCATGGGCGTTGTAGCCATGTAGACTATTCTGGAGCCTCTTTATTCTTGTAAAATTATTAATCTTCGAAAATCTTTATAAAATTGGGATGTAAATATATATGTGAAAAATCAAGGTGAGAACAAAGTGATAACGTACATCAGGAAGTAGTTCAGAGACATGCTGAAAAGAGTGAGACAGCAATTGAGACCTTTGTTCTTCATTCAGAGGCCCCACTTTAATTTCATGACTAAAACAGCGCCTAATAGTTGGAGGAAGGCCTTCAGAATTGTCAGCAGCTGCAACTAGCAGTACTGGGTGCTGGTTCGTCATTTCACTAATTTTTAACTGCTGCACACGGGAATATAAATCAACCATCCCTTATCTAGGATTTTAATTATAAAGATCTCTTTAGCGAGACTATTTATCTTCTAAAACAAAAGAATCATTGTATCCTTATTTCTTAATAGTATTCACATAAAATGAAAGATCTTTTGTCTTATTACTTATCCCAGATTGAAAGGACTAAAAGGAAATTGAAGTAATAGAAACATGAGAAGCTATCTTGGATTATAAGATCTGATTCAATTTAAAGAAATATTTTAGAAGCAGTGACAAAAGCTAGTTACAGGAATCAACAACTTGTAAACTTACAGAATCACCATCTGAGTTTTCTTCAGAATAATCATTTTCATCTTTAATAATTGGCTCGGTGTATTGCTTAATGACAGATGCAACTTCCGAGTTAACTCCAACTTGCTCATGAGATGGTCCCTCTTGAGCAGTTAGATTACGGAAAACCTCAAAATGCCGGAGAAGAAGAATTGTTGGAGAGTATCTAGAACAGATGTAGATAACAACTTTAAGAAATTCTGAATGAATCGAATGCAGTAAAGAAAATAACTAAATATATCTGCACGGTTTCTTATACTGCCAAAATTACTGAAGGTTAACAACTTTGAAACAGTAAGCACTGTATAAATGGTTTGATGTTACATATTACTAAGATAACATTTTCTTACTGCCTAATGTTTAGCACCATACCTGCGAGCTGCATTGAAGGCTTCAGCTAGAGCAACAGACGTTTTCTTTTCAGAAGGTGTCATAAAATCATGACAACTATACTCCACCACATGCAAGCCCAATTGACTAGCAACATATTTTATCAGGGTCCTCTTGCCACAGCCTAAAAATCACTTCTATCAGCCACAGGATTTTTCTTCCAAAATACTAATGCCATTTTGAATTTTCATAAAAAATCAGATACATTTTGACCTAAAGTTATAAAACCTGAGGATTTAAATGCAAATTTTATATAACTTTGGAGGTTAGGATAAGTAACTGAATGCTAATCAAGGAAATGAACAAGAAGATTCCCACTGACCAGGAACACCATGTAGCAGGATAGAGACCCTGAATTTTGATGACAACGCAGATGGAAATAAAGTTGGTGCAATTATGGAAGCTAAAGCCAGAACTAAATCATCTTGTAAAGGCAAGACGGTTTTTGGTCGTGGAATTAGAGGATTTGGGGGATGGCAGATGGAACACCTCCTCCAAGAACAAGAGCAGTTTGATCGCGATTGACTCTCAGAACAGGTTCCTCCGATGGTTCCATAGCAGCAACCTGAAAACCATCATTTCCTAGATGTGTTTGTTCTGTAAATCCTCAATTGAGCAAGAAAAATAAAGCAAATACGGAATTAAAATTCAATTTTTGACCTTGAAGTATAATGTTTCGTCCCCACCATTCAGCATCTTTTTGTTGCAAGGGATGCACAATTCCGATTTGCAGTTCCAAGTTATGCATACACTGAAAAGGTCACCCCTGGAAAGATATCTATCCGCAGAAAAGTAATCATTTAATGCCAAATCTATCAAGCCTTGGCGATCCTTTGCTTCGCCGGATGAACTGGTTTTAAGACGTTCAAGGGATCCACATTCTGGTATCTTTACAAAAGAGGCCCTTAAATGTGAGGCATACTTAGGCAACTCTTCCCAAGGTTGAAGCGTTATACAAACAGAAACGGGCTCTTTTTCCTTTTCATTTAATTCATCATTTTCTTTCACTTCAAACAAGGACCATAATTTCTCATTTCCTTGTTGCACAATGGATTTCAAGCATGACAGATGCAAATTTAGATTAAATGCGAGAATTGGAGATAAATAGGCCACTTGATGATCTAAAGTTACAGACTGAGATTGAGGATAATCATATGACGGAAAGGCCAACATTGTCTTAGGAGCATTCGACAGAGCTGATCCATATTCCGAGGAGTTATCGGGATTTGGAGGGTCCAGAACCGCCACTTGTCCAATTCTATTTACATTAGCATCCACATTCTTGATGAGTATCTACAAATAAAAAGAGTAAACTTTGGGTGTCATACATTCACATATTGATCAGAATTCCTTTCTACAACAGTGAAACAAACCACATACCAAGCTTAGTACAGTTGTACAGTAATACAGTAAAGGTGCATAAATATTTGACTATGCTGTAATTACATTAAAAAGATCGCCAAATTGCTAATATCATAAATCCAGGAGTTATTTTTCATTTCAGACGCATTAGAATTATGGATTTTGCATAGGTTTGTTGAAACTTATCTTCACAAATGCTGAAGCAAATTTTCAAACCCATCATAAGAGACTGGGAAGCTTCAGTAAACTAGGGACACGACGAACTAGGGAAATCGTTTCAATGTAATCTCGATTGTTGAACTAAAATAAAAATCCATCGAAGTAAACATCGATTGGGGAAAATACCAGCGACCCTGAAGTAATCGATAATCGCTTGAGCGCAGCAGTGGACAATCCAACCAAAACAGAACCATCAAGCGAATCTACAGTTGTGCCCTTGGAAACTCTGAGAATACCAGCCGTTAACTGCAGGGAGGGGCTTGGGGCATTGTGGTCAATTCCATCAGCATCTTCGGTGGTTTTGCGAGAATTGAGCAAAAGAATCGACGAGGGCTTTAGTGGAGGAAAGCACCAGCGGCTTCCTCCTCTTCCTCTCCACCATTAACACTCAGTTTACAAAACCCTAAACCTCCGTCGATTGATCAGAATTAATATCTGATATGAATGGGGAGATTACAGGTTATAGATACAGGTGTGTGTATGTATGTTGTAGAGTAGATGTAGATTGCGCAACTCAAGGCACTCTGTATTGTAGGCTAACCGTTCCTATCCTAACTTCCAATTTTCTGACTGCTTTTTCTTTTATTAAAAAAGAAATTGTTTTATTTTGGATCATATTTTTCAACCGGCTTAAATTATGGAGTAGTAGAATCCCCTATATACTAATAGGGAGTTTTAATTTGTTTAGTTGTCATCTTCTCATTCATTTTGATGATGTGTCTTATTCTCATTAAGTTTAAATCTATGCATTAAAATAGATTATATTATGTGGCATCATAATATTGAGTAATGTGATGATGTGTCAATAAGTAATAAATTTTTTAAATTAAGAAAAACTTATGGAATGATTAATATTGGAAAATTTAACTAATTTAATAAATCTCTTAAAGTAAGTATATTATCTCAAAGTATTTCTTTTTATAAAAATTTGATATTATATAATTTTAAATTAATGTGATTATTTTACTTTATATAATATAATTCTAAATATGTGATTTCTCTTAAATCATAATATTGAGTATAATGATTAATTCTTAAATCATAATATTGAGTATAATGATTAATTCTATTTATATCACAATTTTAAATATTATATTACAATTTGATGTATTGAAAAATAAAATTTTATTTAAATACTTTATCAATTTGATGTATTGAAAAATAAAAATTTAAAATATACAGAAAATTATTACATATTTTTATACATATATTAGTTGAATATGTTTATTTTATAATATAAATATATTATTTTACACAATAAATTAATTAATTAATTTATATATATTATATAATATATTATGCTATCAATTTAATTTGAGAACAACCGCGTAAGTCGCGGGATATTAATCTAGTACAAAGTAAAAAAGCAGATAAAAGTTAGTGACTTAATTGCAGACTAAACACATAGTTTGTATTAATTTCATCTCGTACTTAATTTAACATTTATTTTCGTATAAATTTTAATGTAAAAATTATTTAATAATTTAAGTTATTTTTATAAGACATTCTATTTAGTGATTATGATGCGAACTGTGATTTCTACACCGTAAATTCGCCGCTTCGACTCGGGTCGACAAGCATACGAAACCGTAATCGAGGCCCTAGCTCGGGCTAGCAAACTTTCGAAAGATAAATTGACATTAATTTGTCAAACGACTAATCTATTTTTATTCCCTTCATAACTCTCAAGAGTACAATATATATAGTTTGAATAATAAATCTAAAGCCCATGGTCCAAATTTCTAATTAAGTGGGATATCTAATCTAATCAATTAATAAACCAATCTATACTCTAACTAAATCAATTAAATAATCTAAATCAAATCAATCTAAATTAAATAAACCACACCCGCATGATTCTCAACCGAACCGCGAATTAGGATCGATGATTTCGATGCCCCAACTCGAGTTGACAAGCAACAAACTCCTTAAACCTACATAATTTAGATGTCTCAACTTAGATTGGCAAGTAACGAAATCCAAACCGATACTCTAACTCGGGTGGAAAATATTCGATTAATAGCTATAAAACTTCTTCTATTTTCTTCATATTTCAATCGCGGTTCAAAATACTCTCAATGAAAGAACCAATAATTAGAACCGTGATTTCCACACCATAAATTCATCACTCCAACTTGGGCGGCAAGCATATGAAACCGCAATCGAAGCACTAGCTCAAGCTAGCAAACTTTCGAAAAATAAATTGACATTAATTTGTCAAAAGACTAATCTATTTTCATTCCCTTCATAACTCTCAAGAGTACAATATATATAGTTTGAATAATAAATATAAAGCACATGGGTCAAATCCCTAATTAAGTAGGATATCTAATTAATTAATAAATCAATCTATACCCTAACTAAATCAATCAAATAATCTAAAACAAATCAATCTAAATTAAGTCAATCTAAATCAATTTCTAATTTTCTATAATGAAATCTCATCGATTACTTGCACACTTTCTTTATTCAAACATCTCAATATACTTTAACACCCTTAAATAAAAGTATCACACAATATTAATACACATTACCATTTAAATTTTAAAAATATCACTCATTTTATAACATTTTATTTCTCTCCTACACTTGATCTAATTCAATCATTCAAAATACTCATACATTTTATTCTCACAAAAGAAAATTTTGTTAATATGTGTGCAGAATAAAATGTGCAAATTAGGATAGAGGGAATATTAAATTGGATTAGTGCATGAAAATAATAACATATGGTGTAATATTATGATGTTTAAGAGTGAAAATTGAAAAAAAAAAAAGTAAAGTTCTTTTGTTACTATTTAAAAATATAATGCATCTAATGCATAACTTTTTCTAATAAATAATGCATTCAATAAAAATTTATTGTTGGAATTCATATTGTTCCCCGTAGTATAAGTTTTTTTTTTTTTTTTTTTCGGTTAAATGGTAACTCGAATACATGACCTCTACTATTTAAAAATATAATGCATCTAATGCATAACTTTTTCTAATAAATAATGCATTCAATAAAAATATATTGTTGGAATTCATATTATTACCCGTAGTATAAATGTATTTTTTTATCAATTCAATGGTAATTTAAACTAATGACCTTTTGAAATCCATAACGTTTTGGGCATAAGCGGTGGAGCTTTAAGTTTTCTGAGTACTATACTAAATACATTGATTTAGGGTGTGTTTCTACCTACTATACTTTTATACTTATCATTTACACATATATTATTTATTTATCCATACTTCTATTAATTTTTTTGTTCTTTATATCATATAGTATAATTTATATTTTATTTATATTATATTATTTTATCTTAATTTTTATGTCGTTTAGAAGTATTAAAAAATTTTGAAAAGTGATTCATAGTTTATCTTTATTTTGATAATAAATAAGTTAACTTCTACATTTGCTTAAATTTTAGATGACGATCACGATCTGACTTTTATTAGATCACGATATGCGATTTGAAAGAGGACTGTGTAATTAGTAGAGACGATGACATGACATGAAAGTAGAATGGAGGTTGGTTGTTGAAATTCGTGGTGCTCATGTTAGCTGTTGATGCTACCTAACTTTCAATGCCCAGTGCACAGTATAAATCATTGAGAGAGAGAGAGAGAGAGAGAGAGAGAAGGAGTGATCGGAGCTAAAATGTCTGCCTCGCCATCTGTCACCGAAGTCCATGTCGATTCCGTCGTGTTTCCGCCGGCGGTAAAGCCACCGGGATCCGATAAGACCTTATTCCTCGGCGGCGCAGGTTAATTTCCAAGTTATTTGTAATTTTACGATATCCACTCTGTGTTTCTTATGGCTAATGTGCGCAGGGGTGAGAGGGTTAGAGATCGAAGGTAAGTTCGTGAAGTTCACGGCGATCGGCGTTTACTTGGAGGATATCGCCGTTCCATTGCTCGCCGTTAAGTGGAAGGGCAAGACTCCCGAGGAATTGACGGATTCCGTCGACTTCTTCACAGAAATCGTCACTGGTAATTCAATTTGGGGGTTCGTATGTATAACTTCAACACATCCTCATCCGATTACCCTCCAATTTGCAGGTCCCTTTGAGAAATTCACAAAAGTGACGACGATATTGCCATTGACGGGGAAACAATACTCGGAGAAAGTAGCAGAAAACTGCGTTGCTTACTGGAAATCCATTGATAGGTACAGTGATGCTGAATCGGAAGCAATCAACAAGTTTCTGCAAGTATTCAAGGATGAAACATTCCCACCTGGTGCCTCCATTCTCTTCACTCAATCGCCTTCCGGCTCATTAACGGTATCAACCTTCTTCGTCTCACCTAAGTTTTTGTGTTGTTTGTAATTCTGCGTTGATCTGCAGATAAGTTTCTCGAAAGACGGTTCGATTGCAGAGCATGGGAATGCAGTGATAGAGAACAAACAAATGGCGGAAGCAGTGCTGGAATCGATCATTGGGAAGCACGGTGTATCCCCTGATGCAAAACAGAGCTTGGGTGTGAGATTAGCAGACATGTTTAAGCAGATCGAGTTCCACAAGTAGCACGAATCTACAAGAAAGTTCCCACGCTTTCCTGCTTATGAAACTGCCCTTGCATTTCAAATTGTTTTCCTGATAATAATAATGGGGAAGGGCAATGTTTAACCTCCCATCTTTTTTTATTATTCTCTTTAACATACGCTATATTTGAATATTTGGATATCTTCCCACTGATCTCCTCCCGCCCTACTTTGATTAGGGGTGTAAGTGAGTCGAGCGGGTTCACAAGCTATTCGTGCTCGACTTGAAAGAAGATCGAATCAAATTCGAACTGAGTAATACTAGGCACGTCAGATACATGAGAGCTTACATGCTTTATTTTTTTACTTATAATAGTACTAATTAGTTACGACTATGTAAGTTATTGAGTCGAACTCGAATATTTCGAGCTTTTCATCTAAACACTTGAGCTCGATTGAGTGTGAATTTGATATTACTCAACTCGACTCATTTACACCTCTAACCTTGATGACGAAAAATCCACAACCGCCGGAGCATTTCTTCTCCGACATAAGCATACAATCATATCGACCATAAAAATTCACAGGGTTCAAACTTTTCCAGCTCCAAATATATTTTTTTAATCGGTAAAATGTTAGTTTATTAGTTGTTAGTTCACTAAACACCTAAACACTCCTAGATTTTTCTCAAAACCACTTTATAACTCCATAATTCGATCCAAAGGAAATCGAACCTAAGTCTCTCACTAAAGTGAGGAACCCGGTGGCTAGGTGGGCTAAGCCACTGGTTCCAGCTCCAAATATATAGTTCAAGTAATCGATCGTATATATAGGAGGTAAGTGTTCCAAAGATACTTTAAGTAAAATAGGGTGTCTTGAAACAATTGTGAGAATAAACTTCAAACATCGAATAGGTTAGGTCGAAAGTTCTCCACAGGTCATTCTTTCTACAGACTTTGGACAAAGATCAACTTCAAAAACGTTACAGAACTCCCTAACCAGTGATTTGTAAGTAGCATAAATCAAGCTGTAATCATCGTCATGATGACCATCTACGAGTGCCTTCACGCATCCAACTTGACGATCCCTAATCCCACACGGGACTATCTGGTTAAAGGGTGTTACGTCTGTGGTGACATTCAGTGCTAAACCATGATACGTTATCCACTGTGATACTTTAATACCGATGGCTGCTAATTTCTGGTTACCTGCAAAGTGTTAAATTCTACAAATAAGCAGCCCAAAAGCAAAGCTTTGGAAATCTATTCCTGTGCAGCAAAAAAGGATACTTCAATGAGCATAACAATTTGTTAGGACCATGCTAACATCTTGACTATAAGATGCATTTGAGATTTTTAAGGTTAAAATAACACATCTTAGAATGCCTTATTCATAAAATTTATTAGGTGCTTGATGAAGAGAAGCCTGATAGAATTTTCAACGAAAATGAAAATTTTACATGTAAGAAACAGACTGTTAGGTTCTGCTTGCTCACTATGTTTTGCTTTATGCAAAAACAGGTTATCCGAAGAAAAGGAGACGTAAATATACTTACCACACAAATCATTTTGCACAATTAAAGCTATATTCAACTAACTTTATCACATATGAGAACCCATAAAGAAATACTATCATGTATCGGATTATTATACATACCAACCCAGACGCCAGTCAAGCCCTCAACTCGTGAAGCCTCAATTGCAAATGTTGAAGAAAGAGCACGGATAACCACCTCTTCGAGTGATCTCAAATACCAATGGAGATCCATCTTGTAATAACGAAGATTGATAATAGGATACATGACAAGCTACATAAAAACAAGCGCGTGTAATCAGCAAATAAGACCAGCACAATGATTCACCTCCCTACACATACTTTGTCATCATAACTTACACTGATCAGACTAATACATCTTCCATGAAATTAATTATCTCATTTGCATTCACACACTTCCTACAATGTAAACTTTCAAATAAACTTGTAGTAATAACAAAGATTGAGACAGTGTCATGGAATGCTATCAATGGGATGGGCGCACACAAGAATTTGGCTTAATTGATTACTCATTTGAAAGCCTTGAGGCCTATAACATCAGGGGAAGACTATCCAAGACATAATAATCTAGAGCATACCCTGAATGAGCATAAAATTGCTAGAAAACTGTGTATATATACCTGACCAGGGCCATGATAAGTAACTTCACCGCCACGTTCTGTTCGATACAAATCGATAGGAGAATTATTAACATCAAAATTCAAGTAGTGTTCTGAACTTCCAGTGCCTAAGGTGTAAACAGGATGGTGTTGTAAAATAATCAAAGAATCAGAAAAATCTTGATTTCTTTCAACCAATGCCTTTCTCTCCCTCACGATGGCCTTCTGCCATGACCATGCCTCAGCATATGGGACCAACTCCTTATGCAAGTCATAGAACTCACACCTGAAATTGGCATAAAGTATCAGTAAAATGACAAAAATGAATATAATTACACACACTCACACAGCACAAAAGTAGAATCGTACAGAATACCTTCTTTTGGATGCATGGGTGGGCGTTGAAATAATGTGAAGATTAACCTTGTGAGGGTTTTTAGATGGGATTTGAGGCATGGCCGGTGGTACATAGCTTAAAGAGGGGTTGACCCCTAAATTCATATATGAAGTTTTGTAGATTTAATGAGGGGAAATTGGGAGGTAGAGAAGTCAGGCGAAAAGCTTCAAATTCTACTGGTACGTAGTCGTTGCTGACCCCCGAGTGATGAGAAAATGAAGGGAGTCCCCATGATTTAGGTGGGAGTTAGATTGGTAGATAAGGGTTTTGCGGATGTTGTTGATGAAAATCTCTGGTGCCGCCATTGAAGCTTTTCTCGAGGAGAATTGTATGGTGGGGGCGGCCGCTTACCTCCGTCAGACAGTGAGTGAAAAGAGAATTGACCAGTCACCGGAGAAGAAGAAGAAGTGAGCGATGAACACAACTGAGGTCTGACAAGGCCGGCCCGGCCTAAAAATATTTTTAGTATTTTATTAGGTAGTCTATATTATTTAATTTAATTTATAACAAGTATTATAAATATTGGAAATTATGGATTTTATGTTTATAATTTATATTTTAATGTGATATAAGCCATTAATTAAATAATTGCAGATGTCCTAATCATGTGAAAGGATCTAATTTAACTAGCACAACTAACAAAATTTTAGAAGAACTAGATTAATATCCCGCGTTTACGCGAATTGTTCTCAAATTAAATTGATACCATAATATATTATATAATATATATAAATTAATTAATTTATTGTGTAAAATAATATATTTATATTATAAAATAAACATATTCAACTAATATATGTATAAAAGTATGTAATAATTTTCTGTATATTTTAAAATTTTATTTTTCAATACATCAAATTTATAAAGTATTTAAATAAAATTTTATTTTTCAATACATCAAATTGTAATATAATATTTATACTCCTATATATTATTTAAAATTGTGATATAAATAGAATTAATCATTATACTCAATATTATAATTTAAGAATTAATCATTATACTCAATATTAAGATTTAAGAATTACATATTTAGAATTATGTTATATTAGGTAAAATAATCACATTAATTTAAAATTATATAATTTCAAATTTTTATAAAGAGAAATAATTTAAGATAATATACTTACTTTAAGAGATTTATTAAATTAGTCAAATTTTCCAATATTAATCATTCCATAAGTTTTTCTTAATTTAAAAAATTTACATGACTCAATATTATGATGCCACATAATACAATCTATTTTAATACATAAATTTAAACTTAATGAAAAGAAGACAAATCATCAAAATGAATGAGAAGATGACAACTAAGCAAATTAAAACTCCCTATTACATATTTTCTTAAAGGGAAAGAACTAATACAAATTTAATAATGATTTAGCCTTTAGGAAAACAAATATCAGCAACAAATGTATAAAAAAATTTGTGCTAATTATATACTCGTCGTCAAATTATTCACTTCATCAATGCGTATTCATTTTATACTAGAAATTATAATCAACAATCTACTGATTCCGTAACCGTAATACAACACGTAATTTGAAACCTCCTAAAATCAAAATCACAGAAGTAAAATTCCGAAATAAAGAGTAGAACGATGAATTAAAGAGGCATGAGTGATGCAGAATTACCTGAAGGAGCACGGACGGCGGTGGAGGGGAGGGAGGAGACTGAACCAAAAAACGAAAAAAGAGGGGCAGCGCCGTGGAGTAGGCGGTAGAGACGGTGGCGGCGGCAGCGGCGACGTGGAGGACGCGGCAGATTTGCGGGAGAGACGAAAGAAAAAGGGAAAAATTAAGAGAAGTAGGGTTAATAGATCCGTAAAATAATAAAGCAGAATAGAACTCTAATGTGGGTGTATTAATCTTATTGTGAAAATAGGTTGGTGTGCTTACAAAAATGGAGGGTGTATGCAGTATAAAATCTTAAAAGGAGTCCGAAAGAAAAAAATTGGTAAATTATTTTTTTGAAAAATACAAAAAAATATATTGTATTTCACAAAAATAATCAAACGAAACTTTCAGAATTTTTTTAATCGAAAATATTTTTCGATAAATTTCCAACTTTTAGCACACCCACATATTTTTTAAAGTAAATATGAAAAGAGATCAAAATTTTAGAAAAAATATCCCAAAATTGTAATTTTTTGAAAAATTTAAGAGTATTATAAAAAGTACACTAAAATAATTTGTAAATATGGAAATAGGTAAAAAGTAGCAATGAGGATAAAAGAATATACAAATTAAATAAATTGTAACGAAAAATACGAAAATAATAAAAGAAAAAGTTATATCTATATTTGTATCTATATATCTATCTATCTATCTATATATATAGATATATAGAAGTCTATATATATAGATTTATAGAAGTAAGGAGAGAAAAATGAAGTGCAAGGAGAAAACAAATAAAGTGTCTTGACATGTGGTGCAATAGTGAGTCTCACACTCTATTAAAGAGAGTGAGTAAGCTTTACCAAAAAAATATATATTTTTTTACATCTAGTTTTCGATCAAGCAACAATTCTAAACATTCTGTCATCCATGAACACATAAAATTCTACCAAATTAAACTAAATCTTATTTTCGACTATTCAAATTTATAATCGAAACTAATATTTTTATATCCACATCGGAAACCCACTAAAGAAGAACCTCAGAACCTTCAATTATCTCGCCCAGGTACAGCACACCCTCAAAATTAGAAACTTGAAAAATTCGATCAAAGAGATAAAACAAAGGAGCGAGAAGCTTTTCAAGACGAACAAATTCAGCAATTAGAGAAGGGGCACTATCTGCGAGAATTTGATTTAAGGGACATGTTTATTTTTGTATTTTTTTAGTTCACCTAGTCAGCATTTCAATTAGTAAGGCTTTCTGGAGTTCTAAGCTATATTATATGATGCACACATTAGTTTAATTCATATAATACAAAACAATTATGTACACCTGCTATCTCCCACCAACTGGACCAAATCTATAATATATATAAAAGTGACTAAGCTTTGTAAATTATTTTTTTGCTATTTTGCCCTTGACATATTTTTTCTAAATATAAGCATCCCTATTTTTTTATTTTGGCTTTCATCTCTCATTTTTTTCTTCCTGTCTCCTCTCATCGCTTCGTGGGGTAGTCTCCTTTTCAAAACTTTTTCAAACGAAATCATGGCGGCGAATTTACAACAATGACGATCGTTTGAAAAAATTTGAAACAGAAGAGTAGGGCGTCATTTCTTTGCAAAATTGGGCCGTGCGATTATCGGAGTCGAGTTTCATGCGGCAAGACTGGGACCACCCGATTCGGGTGGAGTCGAGCTCCGTCCGGTGACGCACGATCAAGGCCTAGAACAAGAATGCATCTATTTTGAGGACAAACATCTCCAACCCTAGGCAGAGCTGAACGCCGCAGACGATGGTGGGTCACTAATTCGGTGTTTTAATTTTATTGGTTTTATGTTTTGTCTTTAAATGTGGGGAATGAAAAAACAAAACGGTCAAATGCCACATGTAAAAAGGCATGTCATCGGCTTCCACAGGAAAACATGCGCACGTGATCGACACATGGGCAAATCTTATGTTATCTACTACAGAACCGTGAAATCAGAAACAAATCATACGACAATGTCAATGACAAGTTGGAAATACCTTTACTTTATCATGTGTGTATCTCTCTTGAAATTTACAATGCATCCCTCCAATATATCTACTTTATACATAAACTATCAATATTTCTTTAAAACGTACCCGTGTAAAAAAATTTATGCATACTAATTTTGAACGGAGGAAGAATATTATAGTGAAACAACTCATACTTTGTAGTGAAACAATAACTAACACTATTTAGTAAAATAACGCCTTTATGCAACTTCAATAAAAATATATTAACTATCACCGTAACGAACACAATGTGCACCGCACGTGCTAAAATCTAGTTACTATAAAAATCACATAATATTTTTTTAGTTTCTTCTTAATGTTTATCATACTTGTAACTTTTGAAGTTTGTGAGGTAATTTATTTTCGTGCATTTAGGTATTATTTATTAATTACCTTGATTCATACAAATATTAATAAAAATGATTATTTAGCCAAATTAAGTTACATAAAACTAAAATGTTAATTATACAAGAATACAGAAAATGAATAAAGTTAAAACTTGGGGATTGATAATGAATAGTGTTACTCCAAATTCATTCCACTAAATATGAAGTTAAATTTAGAGTTGAATTGGAGCTACACAAATCTAAATTTAATTCCAGTTACAGTATTACAGAGTTAGGTTGGAATTGCCCCAACACAGAGATATAATGTTACCATTAACATATAAATTCACACATGACTCCTGAAAGAAAGAAAGAAACCACTTGTGTCCTATGTAATCATAACAATGTCAATCTATCATTAGTAACACTTACATAATCAAACACTTAACTTAATGCTATCATCACCCATGGTTCACTAAGGCCTCCCCACAATCTATTAACATTTCAAGAATTGTCCCCCATGGGTGGGGGATGGGGCACCCAGAGGAACACCCACCCATAAACAATTAATTTCTCAACTACACTCTCCCAAGAAAAGAAGCAAAACACACACACACACACAGAGTCCCACCATAGGTCAGTTTCTCAGCTAATGTAATAGGTACTGAATCTTTTTTTTTGACAGAATAGTAGGTACTGAATCTCAAACAAGAATAAAACAATCAAAGAGATAAATCCAAGAACATCTCACAACGAATTCAACAAGCTGTTTGAAACAGCAGCAAAAGAACAACATCGTCACTACAAATTTCAAGATTTTACACCCACGTGCAGCAAGAGTGATAACCCAGACAAAGAACAAGAGCTTGAAAGGGATCCCACTATAAAGACATTAGCCCTTTCAATTTTTAACTACTTATGGCTGAAATCCAAGCATACGAAGAAATTCTTTTCTTAGAAAGAGTACTCATGAATTCTAGAAACTAAGTGTAAGATCTATAATGAATGCATTTGTATTTTGTGAGTGTAACAGAAAATATTACAACTATTTGAATATGAAAACTTGAATTCTCCAACCCAAAATGGAAAACAACATTGTATCTCTAACAAGCATTTCGCCAAACATGTAGAAGCCCAAAACTCATAGCATCTAGTTTTTATCAAGCAACAATTCTAAACATTCAATCACACGTGAACAAATAAAACTCTACCGAAACCAAATCTTATAATCGACTATTTGCATTTATAATAAAACGGATATTTTTAAATCCACGCCAGAAACCCACTAAAATAAGAACCAATTAACAACTCTAATTATCTCGCTCCAAGTATATCACAACCCTCATAATCAGAAACTATAAAACGCGACCAAAGAGATAAAGCAAAGAAGGAGGTAAAAGTTCTGAAAACAAATAAATTCAACAAATTAGCACAGTAAATTAGATGTTACAACTTAGAAAGGTTTACTATTGAATTTAAAAACGAAAGGTAAGAATAATTTCGTTGATATAGAGAAATAATCAGACTATTTTGCTCAAAGTTAAAGTTAAAAATACTAATAAATTAATCAAAACAAATGAAGTCCTTACTAATGAAAACTTATTGGGGGAATATAGCAGATTCCGACTAACCTGGAAGTTGCAGTATCAAAAAAGGGTCGTCGTGTGCGAGAATTTGATCAGAAATGGATGTCGTTTACAAAAGTCCTAATCCCAAATCTACAACGAGCAAAATCATCGAATTAGGTGACTAAATCACTCGCAGGCATTTCATCGAACACCTTTCGCATACGACTCAATCCACCAGAAGCAACATAAGGACAAATAAAACAGGTGCAAACGACCGAATCAAATCCAAACCCGAATTGTATTACAGTCGTTACACTTGCTAGAAGCCTCAAACAGAAACCAAAAATAGAACGGCAACATGGAGAGCTAAACGGGGAAAGACGGGTAAAATGGAAGAAAAGAAATTCTGGTGGAGTTGTGTGGAGGATGAGGGAAAAAATTTCAGAGAAATAGAACGGCGGCACGTATGTGGGCGGCGGCCGCTGTGTTGCCGCGGGAAAAAAATGACTGAAGACCGGAAGGAAACTGGCCGGATGACCTGTGAATCCCCTTTTATTGTAGTAATAGATTAAGTTTCAAATCGATCAACCCGTAAATTCCCAAGAATAAAATATTGTCTTCCTTGTTTTGATAAATTCTGTTAAGCAGTAAGCACCCAATTCTTTTCTTTTCTGTATTTTCAAGTGACCTAAGAAATTTTGATCCTACCCAAACCATATTATTACTCATACATATTTTCCTAAAGAAAATTAGTAATCAATAATAAATAATAGCTTAGGTTCATTGTACTATAAATGCTCAATCAAAAATATGTAATCAAAATATACGAGATTATTTCACGAATTTCAGAGGAAAGTAAGTTCCTTGAGAATTAACATCAATCACAAATAAAATAAAATAAAGGATAAAGGGCTTGCAATTTACAATACATAAACCTTAAAATACAGTACATACAAAATACTGTGAATATTTTATTACATCAAAGAGCTAACTTATTAACATGTATCAACTATATTTGTGAAGAAGCTCATTTTGAGAGAAGAAAACTGAGAGATTCAGGATCGTATACCGGCGGCCTGCACGCGAAATTCTGGCACACGAGAGCGACAACCTTGTCGGGCGAATTGTTATTCTTCGCCATCGCTGCAATCTTGTCGTTGTTTTCGTCCCAAAATTTCATTTCTTCTGCATCATTGGGGTCTATGTGGATCACCTGTTAAGCATGATGTTGATGTGAAGAAAGTAGCAAGTGAAGCGATAAACGAGTGAGATTAACATTTGGGTGCATTAGTTGCATGGTGTAACGAGTGCAAAACTAATACTGACAAACTAATACCTGTTAGTAAAACAACTTATACCATTTAAAAATACACTTGAGTTGCACGGTGCAACTGGTGTATAGAATAATTTGCCTAAACCGAGAGAGACATACCGTTCTATTAGGATCGTGACGATGCATGAGCAGCATCTAACATGGTGTCGAATTCAGGGGAAGCCTTTCGTCCAACTAGGACGACCTGCTTTCTTGATGGACCAACAAGCATGTCTGCAGCACAGCACATGAGAGGCACGGCGCTTGCCGTTTCTTTCAGCCTCTTCTCAAAGCAAGCCTGCATCAGAGAGACGGCTCAGACGAGCTGTAAAGCATTTAACACAAAGACAAAAATTTGTACGAGACATGAGACAGATCTCATTTAGCATATTATATAACCCATGAGTTTATGAAGGCTCAGCCCAATAATGTTTTACAGGATAGTAGGACTCAACACACCATAGTGGAGCTCATGAGACTGTCTCACACAAGACTCCTTCCTCTTAAACAAATTCAACTATTGCAGAAACAAGAAATATTAGAGAAGGCAAGTGCGTACTATTAAACGCTCTGCGTTTTGCCTGTAGCGATCAGAACCTGGAGCAACCAATGAAGCCAATCTCACTAAATTGATAACCGAAACAGAGTTTCCAGAAGGTTCTGCACCATCATGGTCTTCTTTCACTCGGAGGAGAACAGAGGGATCCTCTCCGGTGGTATTGAAATACCCTCCACCTTCTTTGTCGAGAAATAGCACGTCCTGAAAAAATATACAGCTCATAACTTACCGAAGAATCAAGAAACTTTCTTCAAGAAACATAATTCGTCTCTCGCTCACCTGTATTTTCTGTAGTTCAATGGCCCAAGCTAACCAAGATATCGAACTCCCATATTCGTACATGTCCAGAAGACCAGATATCAGAAAGGCGTAATCGTCCAAAAATCCAGGCGCCTTAGAAGGGCCGTTCCTGAAGCTGTGCTGCAGTCTTCGAGTTTGCTGGTTGTAAAGATGATTCCTGATAAAGCCTGCCGCCTTCTCTGCAACCTCCATGTACTCTTTTGGCTATGATTACAAGGTATAGTAATTGATCATTCCGAAAATCACAAGAAACGCGATAAAACGACAGCTAAAGACAACAGCATCAATCTTACATCAGTTCCTGCAACAGGAAAATAGAACTCGGTTCCTTCTGGTTCACCCTTGAGGATTTTCGATGCTTTAGCAAATGATGAGATTGCGAGTCCATTCCATGACACAATGACCTGCAAATGTGCGAAGTGAATCAGACCAAGAAAATTGCAAACCAACTAATCCGTATTAAATGTTACCTTATCATCTAAATGCGGCCTAGGGCGTTTTGATCGAACATCGAAAAGCTTCTTTTACAAATCCCCAGGATCTTCATATACTCGTCTTGTGACATATCAAATTTGGAAGCCATTGCAGACGTACTATTTCTTTCTATCAACACATTCTTACCCTTGAACTCATTATGGGGATCACTCATGTTAGATAGATCACAGTTACCCGATGGTTTAACGTAGTAGTGTTCTTTAAACAGAGAGGCGTGCTCTTCGAGTATGTCTTCAATCTATTCACAAACAGAAACCAAGAGACGGAAATATTTTAAAAACAGTACACACAGATATCCAATGAAAGAACATCAACAACGAATGTGATAGTGCTCTAAAAGATTCGAGATGGCATATTTATACACCATACACGAGGTTTTTAAAGTATGTTCATAATTCATCACAGAGTTTATGTGAACCCGGTTCACAGCAGTGTACAAAGTATCACGGTTTAGTGATTTTGAGAAGGATAACATATAAAATCAAGCATTTTTGAAAACATGATAGTTCTGTTAAACAGTATTACTTTGTATACCAAAAAGTATTATTTTGAAAAGAGAATTCATGTGAACCTGGTTCACAACAGACCTACTTTTCATCAGAAGTACATGTGAAGTGATGAACAAGTACCTCTTGGCTCGTCCAAACGTAGAAAGCCCCCTCCTTTTCCCTGAGGCACCTTCGAATTCTGCACTATCAGCATCCTCAGCTGAATATATCTCCCCACTCGGGCCAATCATCTCTCTCCTTAAGTAATCAAGAATGTCCCGAGATGCGCTTGAATAGAACACATCGTTTGTGATAGAGAAAACATCCAGGTAAACATTCGCAATCTGCCCTTGATCGTATAACATTTTCTCAAAGTGCGGTACTGAAAGGAGACCATGACGACTACTAAACCATTAACCAGAAAGCAACAATCATTGAACAGAATATTTAATGTATAGGAAAACTAACCGTGCCAACATTCATCCACGCTATATCTGTGAAAACCACCTCCAACGTGATCGTGGATACCGCCCCTTTCCATGCACTGCAAGGTCAGGGCAACCATACTTAGGTCTATCTTTGCTTCGCCTCGCTTTTTATTCTCTTTCAACATCTTTTTATGATAAAGCATCAGCTGGATTTCCACTGGTCTAGGAAATTTTGGGGCCGAACCAAATCCACCAAATTTTGAATCGAAGTTGTCCGCAAGCTGAGGAATCACAAGAAGAATTGGAGCCATTTAACTATTCACTGTGAGTGATGGCTATTATAAATATTGGAATAAACTAAAATGTAGGCATATAAATGTACTATCTGTGACATTTAAATATGAAAAATTTGAAAAAGAAAATCTTTCAGCAAGAAAACATTACCTGTTCAGCACATTTTTGCAATGTCTTCTCTGGAAATCCTTCCTGAAGCTTGTTTAATTTTGCTGTAGCAGATAATGCTTCTGAGAGTTGTTCGATTGCAAAATCCCCACTTTGAACCAAGGCTTCCTTCTTGGTGTCCCAAGCCTCTTTAACCTTCCTATTAGTATGAAATTTCATCAGATTATAGAATTCCCGAAACAAAAATTATTGCTAACAAAGAGATACTTGTAACCGTAAAATAAACAGATATACTCCGTAGAGAGACAATTGAGAGAGCAAGTATGTTAACCTGAGTATGGTTTTGAAGCCCGGCCTGCCAAAATTATCTTCTGGAGGAAAATAAGTGCCACCCATCAAAGGCTTTAGACCAGGTGAAAGGAAGACACTTAATGGCCAACCACCACCACCGTATAATGCTTGTACGTATGTCATGTATACCTACAAAAATAATGGAGAATGCTCAATAACATGCATAACCAGTACGAAAGAAACGAATGCTTATAAAGGGCACCGTGTAGAAGATGGTGTCTTATACGTGCAACTTACAGAGCAAGATTCCAATTTCAAACATTTGTGACTAGTCAGGAGAAGATTTACATGCACCAGTTTATTCCAGTTTCAAACATAACTACGATTTCGACTCATAGTGTTTCATCAGTTACTAACTTACTACCTCGAACAATATTAGGGAACACAGAAAGACTCAATCAACAAAAATTGCATGCCAACTAAAAAGCACGTTATATCCAATTATGTACAGTAGAAGGTCATGATGGAATACCTTATCCATCATACGATGTCAGATATGGGAAGACGTATCATTGAAGAAGAAAGAAGAATAGCGCTCAGGATAATCCGCTCAACTCATACTTTAGAATCTTAGATGTATTTAATTCATTTGACTTAATATGTAATTACCTTATTTAGCTTTCTTAGTTTGATTGTGGCCCGTGGGGCTTAGATTAAAAGGATTATATATTGTGTAATTAGGGTTTATGAGGATTTTATGCAGAAATTGATATTGAACTCACAGCTTTCGTGCTGACTACTAGCATTTCATGCATTCATTCGAAATCCTAGGACAAGAGGTTTCCTCAGCTCGTCTCATATTTCTATAGATGAATGTAAACGCACTAGGTAATGAAATAAGAATTTGTGATCAAGTCCATTTCAATTCTTCTAAATGAGAGAAAACCAGCTCACTCGTATAGACGACCTGTTTTCAATCGCTACAAACAGCTTCCAAAATCACTTTCTTTCAAAAAGCGATCTTTCACAGCCTTTAAAAAAAGTGATTCTAGAAGCTGTTTTGTAGAGTTTAAAAACACACACGTATATTACCTTGTCGACGTCCGGTCTTTCTTCTCGATCCACCTGAGAAAAACAACATCTTTAATACTGACAAACGAAGATACTACAACATCTTTAACGAAGATACTACAATCGAAAAGAAGGAAAATTATGTTGTCAAAAACACACCTTGATACTGACAAACCAATCATTAAGCAACTTGGCAACCTCTTCATTTTCGAAAGATTCAACTTCCATCACATGACACCTAAGAATTACATAAACTAGTTCTTACATATTTGATGAAATCAAGAAGGAATCAAACATGACAGAGTGGAGAGAGCATACCAATGACAAGTGCTGTAACCAACTTCAAATGCAAGACCACCCAACAATCCCATAAATCACATATCAAAATTCAAACAAAAACAAAAACCAAATTCAGAAAAATATAAATAAAGGAAAAGCATACTTGATAGGAAGATAGGGACATCTCTTTTACGAGCTTCGGAGAATGCCTCTTCACCCCATGGATACCAATCAACCTATTTACAGAGAAATAAATCATTAAATTCCAAGAAAATCATATCCCACAAAAAAGAATCTTTTTGACAAGAGATTACAGGGTTATGGGCGTGTTGAAGAAGGTAAGGACTGTGCTCCGCCGCAAGGCGGTTACTGTGAGTTTGGGGTTTGGACGACGCCGTTTTGGAGGAGCCATCATCAGCCATGGCTAATACTCTCGAATACTTAATGGGTCTGTAGAACACAATCGATAAAGGCCAAGAAAATGAAACAGAGTCCGAATCCTCGAATTTTTGGCCGATTTATAAGAGGGTTTGTAATTGTAACGAGAAACTAATGAGGACGGACAAAAGAGCAGCCTTTTCAGCATATTATTTTTTAAAAAAATATAGGGCCTTGGCTAGTATTCAAGATTTATATTATAGTACTAGTAGTAGCGTTTTTTGTTGAATTGAAGAAAGAAATTTTAGGACATGGAGAGATTGACATTCCATATTGGGCAGTGGTGTGATGAAGGTGGCTGTTCTTCACCACGTGGCAGTAAATAGTCGGAAGCAAGCGGTTTAGATATGGCTCAAATAGAATATAGATTCACCTATGTAATTTAATTTATGCAGGCTGTAGGGGTTGGCCATCTCCATTGTCTGTTTAATTTGTTTACGCAGTCGTTTTATTCTTCGATCTTATAATTGTCTGTATATTTATAAATAGAAAAGATTTTATTTTTAAAATCTTCATAATATACATTTATTACATTAACATATACATTCAATCCAATTTTTATTTTGTATATATGTATAATGTCATTCATTTAAATTGGTCAACAAGTCAAAAAAATATACTCTCGCTCTCCGTCCCGCCGCTGCTTTCACACTTTCATTTTTCATCTGCTCCACAATTATTTTCGCACTTTCTTTTTTATATGTCCCACAATTACTTTCACACATTAAAATAAAATACCTTATATAAACTACACTCTCACAATATCATTTAAATTTAAAAATATCACTTTTGTTTTATTCTACTTTATTCTCTCTCCTACAATTTCTCATTCAATCACCCAAAATATTCTTACACTTTATTCTCTCTTCTATACCTAATTTGTATTTTTTTAATAAATGTGTCCTCCTATGAAAGAAATCCTGGAACGGAGGGAGTATTTATTTGATCTTTGTGTCAAATCAACTATGCGAATACGGTTGGGATGAAGAGATCAATACATTATTACTCATCAACTAATATATTTAATACTTATAAAATAATAATCGTATTTTTTTATATAATTTGACGTGTTATACTTGTAAAATTATTGAGATATTAATTTATAAACGCAAGAATAATATCCCTCCGTCCCAAACTATCTTCACAAATTGACTTTTTAACGGTTTTGTGTAAGAATTATAGTTACGGACGGAGGGAGTACTTATTAAGTAATAAGATATCGCAAATAACAAGAAACAAATTTGTGTTAACTTTAAAATAATTTTGTTTCCGAAATCAGCAAAACTACTTTTGTTTTTCAACTTTTATTAATCTCGTCTTCAGTTTTTTTATGGTGGTGTTTTGAAACACTAAAACAATTTCTATAATTTTTTTCAAAGCTATTTCTCTCAATAAAAATAATTCTACAAATTGTTTTATACAGTTTGAAAACACCCTTAATCTACTGCACATATGTCAGCCCAACTATACAATATTTTTATTTTTTTTTATTTTTTTACTGAGGTAGGTACCACCTGACTACAAGATTAGGGATATAATAGCATATCAATCTGTAGTGTTCACAGAGATTGCAAATCTGATAGAAATATCTAAGTTAGAATTGGAAGAGCTAGGTAGGTGATGGGAATAGCAAGGTCATTTGTGAAATTTCAATATCCATGAAAAGGAATCGGAGGGGAATGATCATATTAAGTTATCTTGGTATGAAGAATAAACTGTATAAAATTGGAGGAAAATGAGGGTGATCGAGATAAAATTCGGTCACCCCTTAAAATTAATCGTATCTACCAAACGTCGGAAAAAACATGAAAACATTTTTTTCCTTGGACTTATCTGGCCTACCAAATGGGGTCTTACATTCATTTTATGAGCATTTATATTATCCTCTATGGATTGTATTAAACAGTTAAGATTATAAACGGTTATAAAATCTTAGGTATATGAATATCTGTGACTATGCATTAGTTTAAACTCCATCAATAATAGTTGCACCAGGCAACGCCAAGATTAGGTATCATTTGGTTTATGCTTTCATTTTAATTTGAAGGAGATGTTTGCATTTTCCCTTTTAAAATTTTAATTTAGGTTGTATATTTAATTTACAAACACCCACATTATCTACATTTTTAACTTGAGTTTTCAAGGCTACAATTGGTGTTTTAAAAAAATAAAATAGTGAAAGCGTTTGGAAGATTAGATAGGAATATAAACATTCTGACTTCAAAATGAGAAGTTACTTTGCATGCAGAATTATTATCACAATTCTCAAAAATAATTCTCCTATATATAAACTTCTCTTTTTTTCTTCGTATCATTAAAAATTTCTCATTCTATTTTTAACGAATACCTACAAAATTTATACCCTTACACTCACTATTATTTACATTTATTATCACTCAATTACTCATAAACATTTTCTTTTTCTTCTCTCACCAACATATCATTTATACTATATTTATTATTATATCTTTTATCTTAATCTTTGTGCCCAAAAGAAATGAAAAGTATATACCAAATCGGAGGGAGTAATAATAATTGATCAGTTGATATAACATATGTTGAGTCTTACTACTATAAATAAGACTCATATACACCAATTGTACAATACAACTGTATATAACTATCACTTTTCAATAAAACAACTAATATTTTTTAATTATTAAAAATACACATGAATTGCTTAGTGCACTTAGTATATACAAATTTCGGTTTAAAGAAAAGGTTGCTTTACCATATCATTTATATGCTACCTCGTTGGGTATTGCTCACCATGGTTTTAGGATGTTGTCCCATTTGTTTTGTTATATTTTATACCACAACACATTATACATGTGGTACAATACCCTAAAACTCTATTAGGCAGTCTTACACATAAATATATTCACCAACTTTCAATAAAAAAAAGCATAACTCCAATGTTTAATATATTACAGCACACTTGCATGCCTAAATACCATTCAAACTCTTAGAAACCTAAGCTACATTTTGGTATTGCATTTGCATGAATCTGTTGCAATTGAACGAAGAATAGACATTCATTAGAGAGAGAACATGGTGGTCGCGTGCACGGTATACCTAACAGGTGCCAAATGAGAAACTCAATGGCCTTGGTGATCGAAATCTGCACCTCGCATACGAAGAACATTGAGTGCGACGTAAAGCAACGAGACAATCAAGTAGCCATGGAACCCACAGACTCAGCAAGCTCCTCAAGCAACTCCTTTTGCTCCATAGTAACACAAGACTGCATGCACATAAAAGCATTAGCATGCTATGATTCACAAAGATGAACGTCAATTTGACCGTATACGAACATATCATGGACACTAAAAAGAGTGATCACAACAAAGTAATTATAAGAGTAGAGTGGAGAAAATGATGTTACCTGAACAGCTGTTTCCATGTCCCCGTCCAAAAATGAAGTGAGCTCAAAATTCATTTTTAGTCTGTGATCTGTGACCCTATTATCCTGGAAATCAAGGGAGTACAAGAAAATTTCAAATTATGTATCCTTAATCTTAAAAGATATATTTACCAATCGATGAAACTTGTTCAAGTCTCGAGTATTTGCTACCCGGAGGCCGGAATAAGTTTGCCAGAGATTATCAAATGAATAATGGTAACACCTCTCTGTACTAAAAACAACACCACATCTTCAACAATTTCTCAATTCCATTTTTTGGTAACTAGAATTTCAGGAGAGCAAATGTGCAATTTAAACAAAGAGCGGGATACCTTGTAGTTGTAAGTTCTAATCTTTTCTGAACGAGCACCAGTACCCACCTGCCATATTATTAGCGTTAGTTTGGGTTTATAGTGAACAAATAGCATGTAATTGTTACGGTTATATAATAACTGCATGGCAGGAATGTGTAAAAGTTTTTGCCTCATGAACATGCACATATGGGATGTGGTTCCATTAGTTGAATAATTAATTAGCAACAGGGGCAGAAGCACTGTTAATATATTGGACTAATTAATCATACCAAAATGGTAAATATTCCATTACATGCATATATTTTACCTCCTATGGTGGTTTACTCCTTACCCAGGAAAAATCTCAAGAAAATAGGTAACAGGATACAAGCTTCACAAAGGGGATTACAGAGAAAATAAGCCAAATATTATTAAAGTTAAAAAAATAATTTATACTCTTTAATAGTGCACAAAAGGTAGTTGGACATGCCCAAGCATGAAGCTTAGATAAAACTGAAGAAATGCTTTAAACTTCCTTCCTTTTTGAATATATGTGTGTGTGTGTGTGAGAGAGAGAGAGAGAGAGAGAGAGAGAGAGAGAGAGAGAGATTGCAACTAAACCTGCATCTTCCGCTCAGACCTTAGCTTTTCTTGTTGTTCTCTTACTTTCATCTCATACCTGAGCCAATGTGCAGAATAAGATGATAAAATAATCAACTGTCCATCAAACATTCACTCCAATGTATGTTACATGCATACATAATAATAAATTTTAGTTGATTACTGATCCATAAAAGCAAAAGTTCATCTAAAATAAATCAGAATCACCAACTTTACTAGGCTGAAGAGAAACTATTTCTCACAATTTTGCTCGCAATAGTTGGAGAGCTCGATTCTTGTTTTTAAGCTGAGTTCTTTCTTCTGTGCAAAATATTCTTATTCCTGTTGGTTTGTGAAAGAGATCAACAGCCGTCTCCACCTTGTTGACATTTTGTCCTGCAGCAGGAATACATGTATGAGGACAAAAGAAGACGAAAAAGAAAAAGGAGGCATTTAGTTGGACGTAAAAGGTTACAATGAAAACAACTAATTTTGTTAAACAGTTTATTCTGAAATCTTGGGGGAACAAAGTTTCTCAGAGTGGCATTCCCAGAATATACCTCCAGCACCACCCGATCTTGCAGTTGTAAGCTCAATATCCTTTGGGTCAATTTCCACATCAACCTCATCAGCCTGACACCATATGCAGCATAAGAATGATACAAATATAAAGCAAGTTACTTAATATTGCATTTCATGAAAGTCTTTTTTTTTTATCGGTAAATGTTAGTTGTTAGTGGTTAGAAATTAGTTCACCAAGTCTCCTTACAATTCCAAATTCTCCAAGCATCCTTATACCTCCCACTTCAATTCGTTCCCAAAGGGAATCGAACCCAGGTCTCCCACTTGAGTGGGGAGCCCGGTGGCCAAGTGGGCTAAGCCCCGACATTGGTCAAACTATTTCCAGTTGTTGCATGAGTTTTGATGAAGCTACAGGTTTAGTAACGAGTATGAAACCCTGTTGAAATGTGATGGCAGGTAAAAATGGTTTAGATGAATTATGAGGAGATACCTCTGGCATGATAGCAACAGTTGCTGTAGAGGTGTGAACACGACCTTGTGCTTCTGTTCTGGGGACACGCTGAACTCGATGAACACCTGACTCATACTTCAGTTTGCTATAAACACGTTTTCCTTTTATCTCCATTACAAATGTCTTATATCCTCCATGTTCAGCCTAGAGAGGGGAAGATAATTAAGCTGTCTAAAAATCATACCAACACACGTCTTAAGCAAAGAGGTATGCTTTACCTCGGAGCTGGAAACGGTGGCAAATTTCCATGAATTACGTTCACTATACATCTGATACATACGTACCTAGCATACATTGACAAGGTAGAAAAAAACATTTTAATTCGTTGATCCATGCTAATGGATGCTCTAGAGAAAACATGCACGATCAAAAGTACAAAGCAAACATGTACCTACAAGATCACCAGCCCAAATTCCAGCCTCATCTCCACCAGCACCAGCCCTCACTGTAAATTAGGTTACTACCTTAGCAAACTCATACGGAATAACTCAACTGTAACAAAGAACTACTTGATATACGGAACACTACTGAAGGGTATAACCATCTTTAATTCTTAATCATAGGATTATGAACAAAGATGAACTGGCCTTATCCATCCACTTAGGATCAGAAATGATAAGATATGCAATCTTCTCCAATTATCGCGAAGAAGCCTTCGCAACAGACATCCACGCGCTATGCTTTCATGTAGATAAAATTATGCAAGAACTAACTACATTAGGCTTGAGCTAAATTTCTTCACTATATTAGTATAAAAGAGAGATTAAAGCTTAATTCGATTGGCATGTAAATTACAAGGCATATATTAACAACATGTACACTTAACTGACAATATTCTAACTAAAAGCAAAATAACATAGCAAACCTTCAAGCATTATATTTCTTGCATCAAGAGGATCCGCCGGAAGTAGCAGAAGCTGTTATGACACAGGACGGAGAGATTTAAAAGCATGCCCATGAAATTGAACGAAGTTTGATAAATAACTAACCAGCTACCAAAGAGATTAAAAACCTTTAGCTCCTCTTCAAGCTCTTTAAGTTGATTGGTTAAGCTTTCAATTTCTGAATTAATCATCTCGACCATGTCTTCCTCATTACCCGCCTCTTTCACCAAAGCTGAATTTAAATTCAAATAAGTCAAAGTAAAAGGAGGGGTTTCAATTTCACTTCAACATTTTTCCAAAGAGAGTTCAAAAGAATATCAACCTTTTGTTTCCTCTAACTGCTTTTCACATTGCTTGAAGTTTCTATATGTTGACACAACCTACTAGTTCAAAGAATTTGCTATAAATGTCTTCAAGAATATAATAGTTTATATGCACTACAAAAATGAACTATATTTTGAAAACAGATCTCAGTGGCATTACAAAGGGCAATACCTCATTCAGCTCCGCCATAGACTGTGCTAATTTCTGATACTCACTTGGATTTGAGGTAACATCTGGATCAGCCATTTTAACCTAAAGTTTGTTTTGCATAAAAATTAAATCATTCTCTCGATAGTATTTCCAAATAATTGTAAAAGGCAAAGAACAGAGTTCATCACTAGGAGATACATGGATACCAATCACACAGGCATTACATTTGAACAGTACTGACAAATAAGAACTATTTTCTGATGATTTAAGAACATTTTTCAGATAAAAATACCATGTATACTCATAGATTTGTAACCATCTACTTCACCATATCAGGTGAAATCGCAAAGGTTAAGCCTCTTGGTCTCGAGGACACGAAAAATCTAAAAATGCTTTTGTAACTATAGATGATCATCATTGTGTATTCATCATCAATCATTACCCCCAGACAGACTGCCACGTGTTATCTAGGATTAAATGTATCCATACGTCTAGTCTACTAATTACAATATATCTAGTACTGGGTTACAAAACCAAGCTCAAAATCTAAAATCACACTTTAGCAAACAAAGCAACGCGGATAATATGTCAGAAACTAGAAAACAAAATAGATGCATATTATTTTCATCATTACTATTGCAACCTACTTTTATGATACCCTTGGCATCATGTCACGTGACCACTCCAGCACAGCAAACTTGTATTTGTAAAGGATCAATAAACTTATAAGCAATTGTTGTATTCATAATTATTACACAATATGTGGTCTCAAGCTCTCAGCTATGAAACAAAATAAGAAACTCTTCAGCTCGAATTTGATTACCTATTCCAGAACTAATTTAAGTCAATTGTACTAAACAGAAAATATGACATAAAAATTTATTCCATGAGCTCTAATTAACTACTAATGTACAAAGCTGAATACACAAAGTTTCAAATGACAGTGGGAAAATAATATCAGAATCCTGTTAAATCCTCCAAGAAAAGATTATGGCACACTTCAACTACTTAATATGCAATCCAATTCGTACCGATAATTCTTTCCACGTTTTCTCGGCGGACTCCAATTTCGTAATTAAATACGGTTCCTACATTTCCACCAAAAACAACATCAATATCACAAAAATAAATACACGCGTAAGGTCCGAGTTCAATAACCCTATCTTCTTCAAAGGGGCTAAACTATTGATTTGATTTTAAAAACTAGTAATTACCGCCATGCACACTAATCTTCTCGAACGCCAGCAGCGAAAAGGAGGGGAAATCAAATACGAGCGTCTCGAAAAAAACGACCCCCGCCGGAAAATACGCGGCGGCGGATGAGAATCGACCTGTAAAGCTCGCCGTTAAACTGCTCATCCTTCAAGCGGCTGAGGCTGAGAGTTTCTGGAGATTTGGATAAACGCGCGAATGGGGAATTCCCGATAATGCGTTTCTTGTATTTATATTTATCTAAAATCGTGCTCCAAAATTAGAGAGGGTTTGGGTTTTTCAAAAAAAAATAATAAAAATAATTCTCAACCCCTTCCATGAAGATGTAGGGGTGGACATTCGGTTTTAGATAACCGAACCCAATAATAAAGACAAAAACTTGTGTGAGCAAGCATCTACGATGAACTCTATTTTACTATCATTGTCATTCACATTCGTTGTCATTGTCATGCACATATATTGTCATTGTCATATTTACTTATAACAATACATATACATGATAGTGATAGTGCATGTGCATGTGGCTGACCGAATGTACATGGCGGTGATAATAAAAATAGAGTTCATCGTATGCACCTGTTCACACAAGTGTTACTCATAATAAAAACTCAATTAGTTCGGGTTTTGAATTACTCGAACTCGGTAATAAATAATCGATTCGAATTTCAAATACATATCAACGGAATATTATTTGGGTTATTCGATTTACATATATTATTTTTTTAAATATTCTCATTGCAAAATCCTAATACACCTATTCTTATTTTCCTACTTTCATTCAAAGTAATTTTCAAGATTTTTCCACTTTTTATTCTTTGGATTGGTATTTTGGACATCTTTCCCAAGCACAACTAATTGTTAAATTGCTGCATTTATTGAAGAGTTTGATTTTTTTCATGATTTTCAATATTGTAATTATTGTTACTTTTTTCATTTTTTGAAAATTGAAAATTGTTGAATTGTAATTTGATTTTTTGAAGTGATGCGGTATTTTATGGCGGTCAAAAAAGGATAAGGCCCAAATGAGGTTTAGTTCTTTCCATGGGCTTGGCCCAACCGAGGTTAATACATGAGCAAGTTTGACCCTTGTGAAATAAGGCCCAAGATCAATAATATGAAAGACCTATCACATGGCTCAGATGAAAAGAATATGACACTTACTATCTACACCTCCACTTTTATTAGATACATCCACTCTATAGCTATGTTTGAAACATTAAGCTAAAATTTGTTGTACATAGGGGTGTATCTAATAAAAATGGAGGTGTAAATAGTAGGGCCCAAAGAATGATAAAATTTGGTTAAAAAAAAACAAGAATAAGAAAATTGGGGAATAAGTCACCCAAGGAAAGCAGCTCTTCTACACGAAACGACCATCTTGGTAAGTCAAGAGAGTAACCGCCAATAGTGGGAGAGCCACGGTGAAACATGAAAGCATGCGTAAGAACAAGAAATAAGCGTAAGTGGTATCTATAAATAATACACTTCATTCAAGAAAAGAGGTGCATCAACATTTCTATTACTCACACTTGCGTACTCTCATTAATATTATCCTTGAGTTTTCTCGTTATCTAACTTGAGCGTTGGAGTGCCTACGCGAGAGAACTCTCCGGCGTGTTTAGCGAGTCATTGCACTCAAGGAAGAGGCGAATCAAGGCGTCTGATCTCAATTACTCGCGTAAATTCCAGTGAAAAATTAGAGGTACAATTTTTACGCATCATGGAGAAAAAAAGTGTGGTGGATGTGTAATGTAAAACCACAATAGTTATGGTGCATTGTAAAAATAGGGGTAAAAATATGTGATAGGATAAAAAAGGAAAAATTAGGTAACTCGAATTAGGGCAATTCGAAAATATCGATCGATTTCGGGTAATATTTTATGAAATTTTGAAATTTTGGGTGCCCGATCCGAAAACTCAAACTCGCAATAACCCGACCCCATGTCCACCCCTACTCCCATAATCCAAGGACCTAAGCAATGGTACTCTAACCACATAAGTTATCTCATTTTATTATTAGCGAGATTTAGGTTAGATATTGTTAAGCGTTGAAACTTAATAAATATTGTTAAAAATGTTTCGGATCTACACATTCGTGTTTTGAGTGATTATTCGGGTTTGTTTGCATTTAAAGTATAAATTGTATGGCCGGACAACGGTGTTGCTTCAATCATTTTTTCCATTTGATTATTTGCTCCTTTTTTTCTTTGTGATACAATTCCTTCAAAGGGCCCCGATATCACTCAAGTTCCTCTCCGTACAAATACAATGGAATATGGATGGGTATTAGTTGGTCCATCTCCATTGGTTGTTTCCTTGGGGGCATAGCAACCAACTCTTAGTTGATTTGCTTGCGAAGAGATGAATGAGAGTTCGACTATTCTTAGTTACGATGAGTTATAAATATCATTGCCTTAATTTTAGATTGTGGTGCGGGATGATTTTACATCCGAGAAGTTGAGATGAACAATAGTTTTTATGCGGATAGAATTTGGATGAGGTAGAGATCCAAGAGGATACTAAGGATGCAAATAAGAAGGTTGTATGGGTTGCTACATGGTCCCATGTATGTCCTTTTGGAGTATGAAACTAAATTTGTTAGTGTTGTTATGGTTAGACACTGTCAAATGGGCCGGGCCACCAAAAATTTTGGGCCGGGCGGGCCCGGTAACTTCAGGGCCTCTATTTTCCAAGCCCACCTGGCACTAAGCGGACTACGGGCCTTTATTTTCCAAGCTCGGCTGGCCCTAGGCGGGCTACCGAGTCGTTTTGGCCCGATTTTTTAACAAATAAATTATTTTATTTGGAGTTGAAAATTATTTTATCTTAAACCGATTAAAATTGTAAATTTGATATCTATATCAACAAATATAATATATTAGTTTTAAATATTATTTAAATTTGTGTTAAATATTTACACAAACAAAAGTGATTTTAGGTAGAATAGTTGTAGTTTTCATTTTTATCACACTATTCATGATATATATTCTCCATTCTCCTCTTTCTCTTCATATATATATATATATATATATATATATATATATATATATATATATATATATATATATGTTGGTTAAAATTATTTTGAATTTTGAAAGTTAATTAGCAAGTAAAAATATTATTTTTCATTAATGTCCAAGAATAAGAGGGAGAAAAACTAAGTCGATTTTGTCCAGTTCTTTATTTGGGCAATTTTATAATCCATACGTTAATTTTTTTGACAAATTTATAAGAATATTTTATTTTTTGTTCTCTTTGTTGCAATTAAGTTTGCATGTTTGGGGAGCGAAATATTTGTCAATCTATGTTGTTTGACCTACCTCAATAAAAACTCCTTTTTTATATTTTTAATTTTATTCCTTTTGTGAATATAAATCATGAACTTATAATGACTATCTTAGTTAAAAATTCAAATTAAAAAAAAAAAAGGTCGTGAAAGTTCGGCCCGGCCCGAACTCGGATGGCCCGCCCGGCCTATCGGGCCGGACCAAATCGACCGGTTCTTTTCGGGCCTATATTTTTAGGCCCAACCCGTCCTAAAACACGGGCCGACCCATCGGGCCGAACTCGTTTTGACAGGCCTAGTTATGGTCAATGTTTTGTACAATTTAAGTAAGCAGAGCTCGAGAAGAAAGTTGTCGTGATGAAGGATTATAATTTGAGGAGTAAGTCGTAGTGTCGAATGATAGATGAGACTATTGACATAGTGTCCAAAGTGCACTTCAAAGAAATTTGTTGTGACGTGGACAAATTCAGCGAGGGCAAGTTGGGTGACCACAAAGATGTAGTGTATTCTAAATAAATGTTGGTGGCCGGATTAATCGTAAATGAGTTTGACCCACTTGAATACTAGATGAGTTGTTTTGTCATGTGTATTATTAGATAATTTTATTTAATATTTTTTTCTGTCTTTCTCGAACTTTGATTTTTTGGGTCACTTTTGCGCTCATCTTCTGCTCACCGCCCCACTTTTAAGCCGTGACATTTTGTTTGCTTTTGAGCCAATTTGCGGCCCTACACTTTTTCTTTTTCTATTTTATAAGATGACTTTATTTGTTTTTTAAAAATATTCTTTTTAGGGTCTTGCACTCCATCTCGGGTGTTGGTTTTCTCACAATGTTCAACACCAATTTTATTAGGGAACTTCACCGAATATTTATTGTCTCAAGATTATCGCACATCTTCAAAACCAAAAAAGAAATGTCCATCTTCGTTATTTTTCTCTATATATTGATATCACCGGTTTAGTGGGTTAAATCTTCAAACATTTTTGTTTCCTTTTTTAATATCCATAACATATATATAGAAGACATGATATGATGATAGTGAAAAAAAAACTAAAAAACTAAAAAAATAAATAATAAATTATTGATGAAATGTCTTTTGAGTTCGAAATCAATTGAAAAAATTCATAGCCAATTTAACATGGCCATTAAGCCCCCATCGAGGATTCGATACTATCACCTCACAAAAATAATAAGAGGTCTTTATTCACTTGTGAAAAAATAAAATTATATATACAATACATAAAAATAATTTTCAGCCCCTAAAGAGCTATTCCGGACCTAAGACGACTCGTTCAACTCTTCACTTTCAATGCTAATGAATCGTAGGACACTTGACAATAAATTAAGATATTGCCTAAATATATCACCGGAGGGTCAACAAAATTTATCAAATTAACAAGGTAAGAACATTGACAAATGCTAGAATAGTGTATGTATCATATTCTTTCAAATTGCTCAAAAACGTATTCAAAATCGTATGAAATCGTGTCTTGCAACAACATCCGAGATGATACTTATAACATCAAACATATTTGTTGGAGCGTAGTCTTTTAAGAGTCATAATTTCCTCCGATCGTACCCAAAATCACACGATTAATGCACCATTACCCAAACTCGAAATTGAGAAAATAATATATTAAATTAAAACTTTCTCCAAGGAGTACATTTTTCAACATGCATAATAAATTGTAATAAAGTAATACTAGTGTTATACGTCATAAAAAAAAAAATCTAATATTGAACGTCATATCATTTAATTTAATATAAAGTCCGATATGTGTCATTAAATTACGGATTTAGATGCATCTGTCTGTGAAGCGGCGACCGTTCTGTTCGATACATGATCCAAATCCATTGATTATACCCATGCTGCCCACCTCCCAATCAACACACCTACTACTCTAAACTTAGACGCTGACGAAACAATAGAGAGAAAAGACATGTTGCAATATAACAGAAGTACTCAAAAGAAAAGGGCACCAAAACAAAGAGAAACAATAAGAAATTTGCAACTTCCTGAGTTATGTCTAATACTCGAGCTGTAAAAACATCATGGGAAGTGTATGGTTGAACATTCTAGCTCGACCATGTCTTCCTCATTACCCGCCTCTTTCACCAAAGCTGAATTTAAATTCAAATAAGTCAAAGTAAAAAGAGGGGTTTCAACTTCACTTCAACATTTTTCCAAAGAGAATTGAAAAGAATATCAACCTTTTGTTTCCTATAACTGCTTTTCACATTCCTTGAAGTTTCTATATGTTGACACAACCTACTAGTTCAAAGAATTTGCTATAAATGTCTTCAAGAATATAATAGTTTATATGCACAACAAAAATGCACTATATTTGGAAAACAGATCTCAGTGGCTTTACAAAGGGCAATACCTCATTCAGCTCCGCCATAGACTGTGCTAATTAATTTCTGATACTCACTTGGATTTGAGGTAACATCTGGATCAGCCATTTTAACCTAAAGTTTGTTTTGCATAAAAATTAAATCATTCTCTCGATGTATTTCCAAATAATTGTAAAAGGCAAAGAACAGAGTTCATCACTAGGAGATACATGGATACCAATCACACAGGCATTACATTTGAACAGTACTGACACATAAGAACTATTTTCTGATGATTTAAGAACATTTTCAGATAAAAATACCATGTATACTCATAGATTTGTAACCATCTACTTCACCATATCAGGTGAAATCGCAAAGGTTAAGCCTCTTGGTCTCGAGGACACGAAAAATCTAAAAATACTTTTGTAACTATAGATGGTCATCATTGTGTATTCATCATCAACACATGTTATCTAGGATTAAATGTATCCACATGTTAGTCTACTAATTACAATATATCTAGTACTGGGTTACAAAACCAAGCTCAAAATCTAAAATCACACTTTAGCAAACAAAGCAACGCAGATAATATGTCAGAAACTAGAAAACAAAATAGATGCATATTATTTTCATCATTACTATTGCAACCTACTTTTATGATACCCTTGGCATCATGCCACGTGACCACTCCAGCACAGCAAACTTGTATTTGTAAAGGATTAATAAACTTATAAGCAATTGTTGTATTCATAATTATTACACAATATGTGGTCTCAAGCTCTCAGCTATGAAACAAAATAAGAAACTCTTCAGCTCGAATTTGATTACATATTCCAGAACTAATTTAAGTCAACTGTATTAAACAGAAAATATGACATAAAAATTTATTCCACGAGCTCTAATTAACTGTGCCCGTTTGGTAGGCATGTTTCTTATCGCTAAACATGCCTACCAAACGGGCACCTAATGTACAAAGCTGAATACACAACAAAGTTTCTAATGACAGTGGAAAAATAATATCAGAATCCTGTTAAATCCTCCAAGAAAAGATTATGGCACACTTCAACTACTTAATATGCAATCCAATTCGTACCGATAATTCTTTCCACGTTTTCTCGGCAGACTCCAATTTCGTAATTAAATACGGTTCCTACATTTCCACCAAAAACAACATCAATATCACAAAAATAAATACACGCGCAAGGTCCGAGTTCAATAACCCTATCTTCTTCAAAGGGGCTAAACTATTGATTTGATTTTAAAAACTAGTAATTACCGCCATGCACACTAATCTTCTCGAACGCCAGCAGCGAAAAGGAGGAAACCAAATACGAACGTCTCGAAAAAAACGACCCCCTGCCGGAAAATACGCGGCGGCGGATGAGAATCGACCTGTAAAGCTCGCCGTTAAACTGCTCATCCTTCAAGCAGCTGAGGCTGAGAGTTTCTGGTGATTTGGATAAACGCGCGAATGGGGGAATCCCCGGTAATGCGTTTCTTGTATTTATATTTATGTAAAATCGTGCTCCAAAATTAGAGAGGGTTTGGGTTTTTAAAAAATAAAAAATAAAAATAATTCTCAACCCCTCCCATGAAGATGTAGGGGTGGACATTACCCAATAATAAAAACTCAATTAGTTCAGATTTTTGAATTACCTGAACTCGGTAATAAATAATCGATTTGAATTTCAAATACATATTTATTCGGGTTACTCGATTTACATATATATATATTTTTAAATATTCTCATTGCAAAATCCTAATACACCTAATCTTATTTTCCTACTTTCATTCAAAGTAAATTTCAAGATTTTTTCGACTTTTTATTCTTTGGGTTGGTATTTTGGACATCTTTCCCAAACACAACTAATTGTTGAATTGCTTGCATTTATTGAAGAGTTTGATTTTTTTCTTCATGATTTTCAATATTATAATTATTGTTACCTTTTTCGGTTTTGAAAATTGAAAATTGTTGAATTGTAATTTGATTTTTGGAGTGATGCGGTATTTTATGGCGGTAAAAAAAAAAAGGATAAGGCCCAATGAGGTTTAGTTCTTACTGAGGTTAATACATGAGCAAGTTTGACCCTTGTGAAATAAGGCCCAAGATCAATAATATGGAAGGCCTATCACATGGCTCAGATGAAAAGAATATTCCATATTCTTTGGAAGCTAACAAGAATGAGAAAATTTGGTTAAAAAGAAAAAAATTTGGGGAATAAGTCACCCAAGGAAAGCGGCTCTTCTACACGATAAGATCATCTTGGTAAGTGGAAGAGAGTAACCGTCAATAGTGGGAGAGCCACGGTGAAACATGAAAGCATGCGGAAGAACAAGAAATAATTGTAAGTGGTATCTATAAATAATACACTTCATTCAAGAAAAAAGGTACATCATTTCTTATACTCACACTTGCGTACTCTCATTAATATTATCTTTGAGTTTTCTCGGTATCCGACTTGAGTTGCCTACGCGGAGAACTCTCCGCGTGTTTTGCAGTCTTTGTACTTAAGGAAGAGAGACGAATCAAGCGTAAAGTCTCAATTATCCGCGTACAATTTTTACGCATCATGGAGAAAAAAAAAGGGTGGTGGATGTGTAATGTAAAACCACAATAGTTATGGTGCATTGTAAAAATAGGGGTAAAAATATGTGATAGGATAAAAATGGAAAAAATTGGGTAACTCGAATTAGGGCAATTCGAAAATATCGGATCGATTTCGAGTAATATTTTATGAAATTTGAAATTTTGGGTGCCCGATCCGAAAACTCAAACTCGCAATAACTCGACCCCATGTCCACCCCTACTCCCATAACCCAAGAACCTAAGCAATGGTACTCTAACCACATGAATTATCTCTTTTTATTAGTAGCGAGATTTAGGTTAGTTTGTTGTTGAGTGTTGAAAGTTAATAAATATTGTTAAAAAATATTTCGGATCTAGGCATTTGTGTTTTGAGTGATTATTCGGGTTTGTTTGCATTTAAAGTATAAATTGTATGGCAGGACAACAATGTTGCTTCAATCATTTTTTTCCATTTGATTATTTGCTCCTTTTTTTTTCTTTGTGATAAAATTCCTTCAAAGGGCCCCGATATCTCTCAAGTTACTCTCCGTACAAATACAATGGAATATGGATGGGTATTAGTTGGTCCGTCTTCATTGGTTGTTTCCTTGGGGGCATAGCAACCAACTCTTAGTTGATTTGCTTGCGAGAGGAGATGAATGAGAGTTCGACTACTCTTAGTTCGATGAGTTATAAATGTCATTTGCCTTGATTTTAGATTGTGGTGCGGGATGATTTTACATCCGAGAAGTTGAGATGAACAATAGTTTTTATGCGAATAAATTGAATGAGGTAGAGATCCAAGAGGATACTAAGGATGCACATAAGGAGGTTGTATGGGTTATTACATATTCCCATGTGTCCTTTTGGAGTATGATACTAAATTTGTTAGTATTGTTATGGTTAGGCTGTTAAGCGGGCCGGGCCAGCCCGGCAGATGGGCCGCGGCCCACCAATAATTTTGGGCGGGGCCGGGCCCGGTAGCTACTGGGCCTCTATTTTACAAGTCCACCACTGGTACTAGGCGAGCTCTTAGGGCCTCTATTTTCCAAGTCCGGCTGGCCCTAGGCGGGCAATCGAGCCGTTTTGGCCCAAATTTTTTTACCAAATAAATTATTTTATTTGGATCTATATCAACAAATGTAATATATTAGTTTTAAATATTATTTAAATTTGTGTTAAATATTTACACAAACAAAAGTGATTTTAGGTAGAATAGTTGTAGTTTTCATTTTTATCACACTATTCATGATATATATTCTCCTCTTTCTCTTTATATATATATATATATATATATATATATATATATATATATATATGTTGGTTAAAATTATTTTGAATTTTGAAAGTCAATTAGCAAGTAAAAATATTATTTTTCATTAATGTCCAAGAATAGGAGGAGAAAAACTAAGTCGGTTTTGTCTAGTTCCTCATTTGGACAATTTTATAATCCATTCGTTAATAATAATTTTTCATATTTTTTGACAAATTATAAGAATATTTTATTATTTTGTTCTCTTTGTTGCAATTAAGTTTGCATCTTTGGGAAACTAAATATTTGTCAATCTATGTTGTTTGACCTACCTCAATGAAAACTCTTTTTATATATATTTTTAATTTTATTTCTTTAGTGAATATATATCATGAACTTATAATCACTATCTTAGTTAAAAATTCAAATTCAAAAAAAAAAAAAAAAGGGCAGTGAAAGTTCGGCCCGGCCCGAACTCGGTCGGCCCATCCGGCCTATCGGGCCGGGCCAAATCGACTTTGAACCTATATTTTTAGGCCCAACATGTCCTAAAACACGGGCCAATCGATCGGGCGGACTCGTTTTTGGCGAGGCCTAGTTATGGTCGATATTTTGTACGATTTAAGTAAGCGAGCTACGAAGAAAGTTATCGTGACGAAGGATTATAATTTGAGGAGTAAGTCGTAGTGTCGAATGATAGATGAGACTATTAACATGGTGTCCAAAGTGCACTACGCACTTCAAAGAAATTTGTTGTGGCGTCGACAAATTCGGCGGGGCAAGTTGTGTGACCACAAAGATGTAGTGTATTCTAAATAAATGTTAGTGGCCGGATTCATCGTAAATGAGTTTGACCCACTTGAATACTAGTTGAGTTGTTTTGTCATATGTATTATTAGATAATTTTGTTTAATAATTTTTTTGTCTTTACGAAATTTGATTTTTGAGTCACTTTTACGCTCATCTTCTCGCTCACCGCCCCACTTTTAAGCCGTGACATTTTGTTTGCTTTTGAGTCACTTGGCGGCCCTACACTTTTCTTTTCTGTTTTATAATTTGACTTTATTCGTTTTTTAAAAATATTCTTTTTAGGGTATTGCACTCCATCTCGGGTGTTGGTTTTTCACAATGTTCAACACCAATTTTATTAGGGAACTTCACCGAATATTTATTGTCTCAAGATAATCGCACATCTTCAAAACCAAAAAAACAATGTCCATATTAGCATATCTCCAAAGTGCCTTCGACATAATTTCTAACGACCTTTTCAAAAGGTCAAAATCGAGTCAATCCTAAAAATGATTGCACCTAAGTCGAGTTTAAAATTGACCCTCCTTAGTCTTTTCAATTATACTAGGCTTCTTGATAATATAAAATTTAAAAGCGTTGTGAATTTAAATACATTATTGAGCAAATTTAAAAAAAAAAAATACTATCTTGTTGAGCAAATTCATCATCTCTCATGTTCAATCACTTATTCATTATCATTTGATGCATGTGTATCACAAGTTTCAATAACTTCTTCAAAACTAAGTTGATTATCTCCTTGCAATTTTTCACATGTGATTCTTTATTCAATAGATTTCCATCTTCGTTATTTTTCTCTATTTATTGATATCACCAATTTTATGCAAGTTAAATCTTCAATCATTTTTGTTTCCTTTTTTAATATCCATAACATATATATAGAAGACATGATATGATGATAGTGAAAAAAAAAAACTAAAAAACTAAAAAAATTAATAATAAATTATTAATGAAATGTCTTTTGAGTTTGAAATCAATTGAAAAAATTCATAGCCAATTTAACATGGCCATTAAGCCCCCATCGAGATTCGAGACTATCACTTCACAAAAATAATAAGAGGTCTTTATTCACTTGTGAAAAAAATAAAATTATATATACAATACATAAAAATAATTTTCAGCCCCTAAAGAGTTAATTCGGACCTAAGTCGACTCGTTCAACTCTTCACTTTCGATGCTAATGAATCGTAGGACACTTGACGGTGAATTAAGATATTGCCTGAAATATATCATCGGAGGATCAACAAAATTTATCAAATTAACAAGGTAAGAATAGTGACAAATGCTAGAATAGTGTATGTGTCCTATTCTCTCAAATTGCTCAAGAACGTATTCAAAATCGTATGAAATCGTGTCTTGCGGCAACATTTGAGATGATACTTATAGCATCAAACATATGACTGTTGGAGCGTGGTCTTTTAAGAGTCATAATTTCCTCTAATTGTAACCAAAATCACTTGAATAATGCACCATTACCCAAACTCAAAAATTGAGAAAATAATATATTAAATTAGAACTTTCTCCAAGGAGTACACTGTTCAACATGCATAATAAATTGTAATAAAGTAATACTAATGTTATATGTCATAAAAAAGGATCTAATATTGAACGTCATATCATTTAATTTAATATAAAGTCCGATATGTGTCATTAAATTACGGATTTAGATGCATCTGTCTGCAAGCAGACGACCGTTACATTCGATACATGATCCAAATCCATTGATTATACCCATGCTGCCCACCTCCCAATCAACACACCTACTACTCTAAACTTAGACGCTAACGAAACAATAAGAGAGAAAAGACATGTTGCAATAATACAGAAGTACTCAAAAGAAAAAGGGCACCAAAACAAAGAGAAACAATAAGAAATTTGCAACTTCCTGAGTTATGTCTAATACTCGAGCTCTAAAAACATCATGAGAAGTGTATGGTTGAACATTCTACTGAAATACTAATATTGATGATATGACTTGGATGAAATTGAATCTCATCACTACAAATATACTTGTGATTGTGTGAAATATATATGCAATTAATTGTGCGTATTAATACAAAATATTATTATTATTCTATAATTTAACTACCTTATGAATTTGAATAAAAAAATTAGTAAAGTAAGGATATCAGTTTCATCAAATGCGATACAATATTACAATCAACTAATACATTTTAGTGAAATAATATTATATTATTTAAAAATATAGATAAAATGCAAATAAATTATATGATAAAACTGATTCGCATCTATATATATGTGTATATAATACTAAATTAATCATATGCTTGAAACATGTTTACTGCACTATTTGAGGCGTTTAAAAATAAAATTCAACTTTTTAGTTAGCTCGTATATAATATAATATTCATAATTTGATATTTTTATTCATAATAAATGTAAACACAGTATGTATGATAAAGTTAGAAACTAATATTCATTTAATTAAAGTTATTTATTATATAAAGTTATATATCCCTGATTACATGAGGTAAATTAATTTGTTTATGTTGAAATATTGCAAGGGGTTGATAATGGATTCGTATTTTGTTGGTCCTCTTTCTTGAATGGTTGTCACTCATTCACATTTTTCGATTTACAAACTATCTTACCAATAGATCTTTGCGCCTTCAAATATTTTCCCAGGTAAAAAAAAAAAAAAATTGTTTATGTTATTAAATACGTCAAACTCAAGCCATAAAAATTAATAAAATTGGCCTATGGTATATTAAGTTGTTGAGGTCAAAATCTCTATCAAAAACGAATTCACGACTTTATAATTCTCCTCTCAAATAGTCAAACTTTTCAGTTAAGCGATTAAATATTTCAGATCATCATCTCTCATTGTACGATTTAATGCAAATGGCTTGTGTAATCAAATTACATTATAATAATATTTTTTTGACGTCCCAAAATAAATTATACACTACAAAAATATATATTTTTTTAATTTCACCTCGACAATATCTATAGTTTTACACAAAATATTATTACTTTGGATCCACACATATACACAATTCAAACTATTATTTAAAATTCTATTCATTATTCTATTTTTTTAATTTTGTGTGATCTTGCATAAGTTACACGTATGAAATTAAATTTTCGGATGGAGGGAGTATCATTTTTATGTCTTTATATAATTTTATTTCTATCAATTGTATAGTGTAATTGTGCATAATTAATAATTTTTTAGTATAAATAATGAATATATTTCATAAAAATAACTATATATTAACAAATTAATATTGTAATAAAATAACTAATATAATTTTTTAAAATAAATTTAAATTGCACCGTGCACCTAAACCAAAACCAAGCCAAAAATAAAACATATAAATCAAAACATGCACTGTCTCTCTACTTAAATCTTGGGAATATCCATTGTTGTACTTATAATTGAAATCTAATCCGGAATTATAAGCATATTTAATTCACAGAATCAACCCTGCGCCACATATAACGTGACAAAAAAACATCAAAATTCTAATGGTTAATATTATATTTGTTGATTAAATTTAACTCCAATTACCCTAAACAAAAAAAAAAAAAAACACTTCAATTTAATTTTGAACATCAAATTTCACTCGTTGTTAATAGTAACCATGAAATTATATTTTCTTAATTACTTTTGGTTCGAACATTAGTTGATTGATAAAAATCAACTTAAGGGTGCAAAATGTAAATATTCAAAATAATATGTATGTAAATACATATTTGGTCGCGAACTTAACCTCCATTACAATTTTAGTCCTTAAATTTTTTATTCCGCGAGTCAATAGACGGTCAACTAATGTTCGAATAATAAGTGATTAAAGAGTAAACTTTTAGGACTATTTTTAATAATGAGTGAATTTTGATGATTAAAATTTAAATTAAAGTTATGTTTGGTGACGAAATAGTGTATGATATTCTCCGAAAGTCTTAATTACTCTCTATTATGGAGAGAAAAAAATGAAATTCAAAGGGTTAAAATATTATTTTTGGTCTCAAAGTTTACATTTTTTCAGTTATGATGTCCCTCTTTTACTCACAATTCAATTTGATCCCATCCTTAATTGGACCGTCGATGGTTGATTGGCAAAGTCAATTATTTGACACTAAAATGTAATTATTAAATTTTTTTAAAGATGACATTTAACACCCCAAATAGAATAAGTTATTAATAACGTGTCTAAATATATGAATAAAAATATATTTCTGAATGAATTTTAATAGAACTTGGATCACCTCCTATAATAGGTGAATCCAATTACTTTCAACCGTTGTATTACACTATCCACACAAATATGTATATTTATACATGTGATACAATAGATGAGAGAGTACTTGGACCCTCTGTAGTAAGAGGATACATTTCCATTTGATAGTAGATGAAACAAGATCAAAACAAAAGAAATAAACTTTAAAATAAAAAAATGATATCATCTCAAACTCAAACATGCAAATCATAAGGTTTAATCATCCGAGGAGAGAATTGTAATTCCACGGAAAGAGTGTGTCGGTTACGGGCCTACGGCAGTCGTTGCAAGGCCCAAACGGCGTTGTTAGGGGAGGTCGGTAGAAAAAATAAAAACCTGAGGCCAAGTTTGTATCGGAATTTAGGTGCAGGGAAGGTCATAACTTTAATTTTTTTATAAATAGTTAAAATGTGCATTTATTTTGAAATTTTAGTAAAATAAAATTTTATTTTATGTTAACAGAGTAATGTATTATTTTATTTTATTTCATGTGTCCCACAAAAATATTACTATAATGAAAATTATTATGGTTAATTGTTTTGTTTTTTCATTTTGCACTTATGTAAATAACTATTTATTGATTTGAAAAAAATACATTAAAATAGGAGTAAAAAATGTAAATGAAATGTAAATAACACATTTAATATAGCAATTGGCCTATTTTTATGGAGCAGATGAAAATAAAGATTAAGTTTATTTTTGTAGGACGAAGGAAGTATTATGTAAAAATAAAATAAGGCAGAGAGAATGAATGAGCGAGAGTAAAGTAAATTTTATTGAAAAGAGTTATGTTTTATAAATATTTTAGGTGTAAACTGAGTATGTGATTTGAAAATTGAATTTTAAATCTATAACTCAAATGAGACGGAAATCGAAAAACTCAAAGTTCATCCGAGTGAATTTCAAAATAAAAACGTAGCTTTAATTATTCCATTAATTTTTGTATTTCGTTATATAAATAAAATTTTATACGTGTGTACATGTCATGTATACATCATTAATATTTTTTTGGAACCAACTATACCTGCTATATGTCATAATTAGATCATTAGCATTTATTAATAATACACATATATGTATTTAAAAATAAAATAAAAAATAAAGTTAAATACAGAAAAATAATTACAATGACAGCTTCCCGAGGACCAACTTTTCATTAATGGTTAACCCGCTTTTGTTTCACACTCTTTCTTTGGCGGGTACACAAACAAACAGACGAAACTCTAGAGAGAGAGAAACTCATGATAGAGAAAGAGACAGGCAGAAAAGTGAAAGCAGCAGACTCGCTTTGACAAAGGGGAGAGAGAGAGAGTGAGAGAGAGCTTAAATATCAGACCGTACGAACACTCTACAATTCAAGGATCACGCACTGTAGAAATACAAGAAAAAGAAAAAAGGAAAAGAAGACACTATCAAATCTCACAGTAGGAGAAATCTCTCTCGTACAAAACGAAAAAGCCCATAGTAAAGCACCCCTTGATCATTAAATTCTCCGAATAAAAATAAACGTTTTGTATAGAAGTGGATTCTTTGGAAATTTTTGCCCCTTTTTAAGGTGTGCAGTAACAGTGAAGTTTCCTTCAATGGCGTCGTACGGGGAGAATCAGCAGGCGGAATGGGCTCAAGAAACGGGTTTAGAAGGTGAATTTCGGGTTTTCTTGAATTAAATCGGGTTTAATTACCCGACTGTGTTTGGTTTTAATGGGGTTTTGATAATGTGCTTGTGTGGTAGAATCAATGCGGCGGTTTAATTTGTGGGACAGAGAGGTGTACCCGGAGAGGCCGGGTGTACCCGACTGTGCTTACTATATGCGAACCGGGTCGTGCGGATACGGACCCAAGTGCCGCTACAATCATCCTCCGGATCGCAGTAGCTCGGTAAGCCCCCAATATTGTTTCTTACATCTGCTGTAATAACAATTCCTATAATGTACATTCATGAGCTTTAGATAAGAAAACCTTATGATCCCACACTAGTCTTTGCACGAATTAGCCTACTCTGTTTGCTGCTCTGTATTCGAAAATCTAATTTGTCGGTAGCATTTGGAGATGTGCATTGTGGGGGTGGGGGTGGGGGAGCATTCTTGATGTTAGTGTTATTTAGGATTTTGGGTCTAATAACGATTTTGTTTATGTCAATAATTATATAATAAAGGAAATGAATTGGATTGTGTGCATGTGTGGACCCAAAAATAATGGTATTTTGCGTAAAATTGATAATATTGTGAGGGTGAATTTATGAACAGTTTTCAATTTAAGGGTGTGAAAGGTATTATGACACGGACGAAAAAAGAAAATATAGCCAGGTATTGAGACGGAAGGAGTTATATCTTTCTTAATCATATTATGTGGTGTTGGTTTTATTAGTCACTAATCCATATTGGCTGGCATTGTTGTGCAGATGGGAGGAGGAGAATATCCCGAACGAATAGGGAGCCCGTATGTCAGGTACTAGGCTCACTTGTGTTGTATTGAATACTTTTTATGTTATGCTTTGGAATTATTTATAATTGCTTGACTAACTAATTGACATTGTTTATCTAAACAATCTAAATGTGCAGTACTATTTAAGAACAGGCACGTGTAAATTTGGCTTATCATGTAAGTTCAACCACCCGAAAAATGCTGGTGGTTCATTGACGAATGCACCTCTAAATATTTATGGATATCCATTGAGACCGGTAATGACCATTCAGTTTTTTTGTTCTGTCTCGAGTTTACTTGCAAGTTCATGTTCTTGTTTCCTTTGCAACAGGGTGAGAAAGAGTGCTCCTATTATTTGAAAACGGGGCAATGCAAATTCGCTATAACTTGTAAATTTGATCATCCTCAACCAGATGGTACCACATCTGTGTCAGCATCTGCACGTCCATTTTATCTTACAGTGCAGTCTCTTTCTTCTCCTTCACCCGAGCATTACGACAGCTCATCAACTGGCTACAGGGTTGCAAGGCCTCCTATGTTGCCTGGTTCGTATGTTGCTGGTGCTTATGGTCCAATGCTGCTTCCTGGAGTTGTTCCCATTCCAAATTGGAATCCCTACTCAGTAGGCCTTCTCATTCCCATTTCTTTATCCCCTTCGAGAACCATTTACTTCTAGAGTAACGATTCGGGGCACCAGGTGTAATTTTGACCCAATGTTGACCAAAAATTTCAACCAGACTTTTTTTTTTTTAAATATCTTTTCGCGAATCATAGAAAGAAGTCAAAAAGTTTTAGTTCGTGTGATGAAAAATATTAGCTGTATCTTAAAAAAGTACTGTTACTGTTCAACCTACAAACTAATATTTTTCTTCATATGAACTAATACTTCCCATTATATATTTAAGTGATTTTTGTGGATGAGTCAAACTTTGGTAAAATTTGAGTCAAAATTGCACGGTACAACTGGTGTATAGAAGGAGTATTTGCCTACTTCTAAAGCTTTTTTCTTAAATCCGTGCTTTTGGTTGGTCGGCATGATGCAGGGACAGATTAACCCTGCACCGTCACCTGGTGCTCAACCCTCAGTTGGAGCAACTTCTGCATATGGGCCATCACAGCTAGGTTCTTCTGTACCAGCCTTTACAGGAGCTTATTCTCAGTTACCCTCGTCTTCTACCCCTATAATGAAAGAGCAAAAGTTTCCTGAACGACCTGGCCAGCCTGATTGCAAATACTACATGAGAACGGGAGACTGTAAATATGGATCGTCTTGTAGATATAACCATCCACCAGATTGGGTTGTATCAAAGTCTAATTGTGCACTTAGCCAGTTTGGGCTGCCTCTACGTCCGGTATGCTTCCATCCTCGTTTTTTTTTTTTTTTTTTTTATCTCTACTCAATTTCGTTTTATTTATGCTTGGTCTCTTCCATTTGTCCTAGTTTGATCTGAACTCAGTATCATTTTCTTTGATAGTTATTTATCTCGATATCTATATACTTTAGCCACACTAATGGAGGGTGGATTGCTAACTTGTTACAAGATCTAGCTTGCTAATTGTACAACTGTATTTTTGTTATTGAATTTCATTGATTGAGGGGTAACATAGTTTTTTTTTTTTTTCAATCGTTTGTTTTTCTAAGTTTTTTTGGGGATTCGTTATCCATCTCATGGACATTTTACTTTAGATATTTTTATATTTTGTTTGCATTGTCATTTTTAATGTTGGTTGTGTTATATTTCTGTTTTTATTATTGCTTATTATGCTAATGTGTTATTTCTAAGAGTAGACGCAAGTAGTTAAATGAAAGTTATGTTGAGAAGTAGATAGAGTGAAGGAAAACTACAAAAAGACCTGTTCAGATCATAGTATTTTTGAGTGTCGTGCGTGATTTCTGTAAGTAGATATTATTACTTAAAACAATATTTTTCTAAAAGTAGATTCGTTTCAAATTATGTGATTTCTATGTATTAGGTGGAAACTACCAAAAAAAAAAGGCAATGGATTTTGCACGATAGAACTTGGTCACATTATAGTACTTTCAAGGCTAGTTCGATTTGTTTCGTGTTTGTCTGTTTAAGCCCAAACAAAACCTGGTCACATTTTTGACTTCATAGGTGATTGCTGAAGATAAAGAAAGGATTTTTAGGAAACAATATATGAAATTTGATCATGCAATGTAGATGAAGAATCAATTCATTATGGAAGTAATTGTTTTTAAGTGAAATATGTAGGAATATTTATGAACATAAACTATCATGCATTTCATTTCAAATTCTCTTTGCATAGAGTTGATTCTCAGACAATAAGGTGCAAGTTCAATGAATGTTCCATTTATCTTCGTATCCTTTAAGGCGTTTTCTTGAAACCTAACAAACATATTTACCTTATTGCTAATGAACAGGGAGTGCAGGCTTGCTCTTTTTACATGCAGAGAGGTCACTGCAAGTTTGGACGAACGTGCAAATTTGATCATCCGGTAGCAAGTCCGAAATACACTTATACTGAAATGCCAGGTATCCTTGCACGTTCGTTTTCTGCTGCTACGACTTTATTACCAATAAACGAGAAAATCATAGGAACGCAGATGGTTTGGACATGTGTATAGGAAACTGCAGTACGCCCTTTAGAAAGTACAGATTCATTAACTCAAGTCAAGAAAAATATGTTATATACTTAAGGTGAATGTTAATCATATTTTGATTTCAACACCTTAAGTTTACAAAATCAACCTTTTTGACAAAATAGTTAAATTTTGGTAAATTTAATGGACGAATTTCAAAGTTGAAAAAGTTAGCGGACTAAAGTCAAAATTGGTACCAGTTAAGGGACAAAAAGTAACATTTACCTCTCCTTTTTTGAGAACCAACATTTACCTATACTTAAATATAAATGAAAAATATGTAGCTGAATCAAGATATATAACAGTGGAATAAACTTATTCACTTAAAGCGGTGCAGGGTGAATTATTGCAGGATCACAAGGCGATCCATGCAGAAACATGAGGCCGTTGTAGGAGCGATTCTGTTGGCTTAATGTTTTCGCATAGGGTGTCCGTTTCCCTGAATGACGTCTAGGTCTTGAGCCGCGGAGCAAGTATGAATACAAGCAAGAATAAAAGACGGTGAAGTTTCACTGTTCCATCTGATGGATATATATATATATATATATATATATATATATATATATATGTGAATTTATTTATTGCTTTGGCTACATTTATCTAGTCTTGAGACTTCTGCCTGAACATACATCTTTCTGTTGTTAGAATGTACATCACATTGAAAGTTATTTAAATGGTTGATTTAATTGAGGTTTGTTTGTGTTCATGTTTTGTTGGGATGAGAGTGAGTAGAGTGTGTGAGAGGGTTTAGGGTCAATTTTTATTTAGTGATATCATTATATTTATAAACTAATATCACACATAGTTTGTTGTGTTTAGTGTGTAAATTGTGTGTAATATTAGTTTATAAGAGTAGTGGTATTGTTGTATGAATGCAATATTATTAATATGAATCCAGTTTTATACAGGGAATATGTTTTACAAGAGAATTTATTTTCTATCATATGCTTCACCATGTGCATCTTTAATCCGTTGAGTTAGAAGTGGAAGTGGAGAAAATACCAAAAATTTATGTATATCGCTTACCGTATCGAAAAATACAAAATATATTGAATTTTTTAATATGTCGATTTTTTTTTTTTTTTTTGTATGGTATGGTATTGTTATCGAGAATTTTGATAGGAAACAATATATTAGTTAAAATATTGATATTTCGGTATCGAGGTACACCAGGGCACTCTTGTGTGAGAGCTTCTCATCCATGAGATCATCAATTTATCATGAGACAGAGTCACTTTTAATAAATTGTTATCACTTTTTCATAAATTGTTATCATTTTTTTATAAATTGTTATCACTTTTATATTAATTTGTATAACTTTTTTAAAAAGTGATAACAATTTATTAAAAAGTGATTCGATCTCATCGTACTTTAAACCGCCTCTACAAGTTTTTGCCACCCAAAAATATTTGATACTTTGGTATCAAGGTATCTCGATATTATGTTGAAAATATTCCTTAAAAAATTTGGGTATGGAAAGTGTGAAACAATATATCGAATTTTCGGTGTGAAACTGTATAACGATATTTTGGTACGAGGTGGTATGTCAAATTTTTGGTATGAAACTATATGCATTTTTACTATAACGAAAATTTGGATACGATATTAGGATGGTTATTAGATATTGAAATTTTTTGGGTACAATATGATTCGATATTTTCACTATATCGAATTGAGTTAAAAAAAAAAAAAAATTCTTGCGTTCGTGATAATTTGTACACTTTTTTTTTTCGGACATCCTAATATAATCTGCCCCCTAAATAATGAAAGTTCACTAAATACTAACACCCTCTTAACATTAGTTTATTTTAAAAAAATATCACTCAATTTTTATTGATAAAATATCTTTATATTTTATTTTCTCTTTTACTTTTTTAACTCCAAAAATAATTTTTCTTAATCTACGTGTCCAACAAAGGGTGTAGATTATTTCGGGACGGAGGACGTAATATTTTAAGTTTAGTGAATATTGAGATGTGGTGAGAAAATAAAAAGGCGAAAGAGGGAGATATAAGGATTTTTTTGTCATTTAAGAAAAATACCGCGGTTGAGAGAGTAGAGAGGGTCCAATTACTCTCTCATCTATTGTATCACATGTATAGATATACATATTTGTGTGGAGAGTAATTGGATTCACCTATTATAGGAGGTGATCCAAGTTCTACTAAAATTCATTCAGAAATATATTTTTATTCATATATTTAGACACGTTATATTAACTTATTCTATTTGGGGTGTTAAAGGTCATCTTTAAAAAAAAAAATCTAAATACAAAAACTTTTAAAATAATTATATTTTAGTACTTGTCAAATAGTTGATTTTGTCGATCAACCATCGACAGTCAATTAAGGATGGGATCAAATTGAATTGTGAGTAAAAGAGGGATATGATAACTGAAAAAAATGTAAACTTTGAGACCAAAAATAATATTTTAACCCTTCGAATTTCATTTTTCTTCTCCACAATAGAGAGTAATTAAGAATTTCGGAGAATATCATACTCTATTTCGTCACCAAACATAACTTTAATTTCAATTTTGATCATCAAAATTCACTCATTATCAAAAATAGTCCGAAAGTTTACTCTTTAATCACTTATTATCCGAACATTAGTTGATTTGTCTATTGACCGCGTAATAAAAATTAAGGACTAAAACATTATAAAAAATAGTTTTGAAAGTTTACTCTTTAATCACTTATTATCCGAACATTAGTTGACCATTTATTGACTGACGAAATAAAAAATTAAGGACTAAAATTGTAATGGAGGTTAAGTTTGGCGACCAAATATGTATTTACATACATATTATTTTGAATATTTACATTTTGCACCATTAGAAGTTGATTTTATCAGTCAACTAATGTTTGAACCAAAAGTAATTAAGAAAATATAATTTCATGATTAATATTAACAACGAGTGAAATTTGATGTTCAAAATTTAAATTGAAGTGTTTATTTTTTTATTTTTAGGGTAATTGGAGTTAAATTTAATCAACAAATATAATATTAACCATTAAAATTTTGATGTTTTTTTGTCACGTTATACTTGGCGCGGGGTTGATTCTGTGAAATAAATATTTTATAATTCCGGATTAGATTTCAATTATAAGTACAACAATGGATATTCCCAAGATTTAAGTAGAGAGACAGTACATGTTTTGATTTTTTTCTTTTTTTTTTTTATCGGTAAATGTTAGTTGTCAGGTGGTTAGAAGTTAGTTCGTCAAATCTCCTTCTAATTTCAAATACTCCAAGCCTCCTTATACCTCCCACTCCAATTCGTTCCCAAACGGAATCGAACCCAGTCTCCCACTTAAGTGAGGAGCCCGGTGGCCAAGTGGGTACATGTTTTGATTTATACTCTCTGCTATTCAATATATATATATATATATATATATATATATATATATATATATATATATATAAGTTTATTCACACATTTTAAGAAAATTATTTACTTCCTTCTATACCCTTAATTAATAGCTTTGAAATCTTCCACATGACTTTAATAAATTATTATTATCAATATAATTTTAAAAAAATAAGGGTAAATTAGGAAAAACTATATATAATTTACATTGAATAGTGCAAAACGACATTTAAATTGCAAATAATACAAAAAATCAAAACGACATATATTATGAATAGGAGGGAGTATGTTTTATTTTGGATAAAAACTTGTCTGTGTTTTAGCTTGGTTTAGGTGCACGGTGCAATTTAAATTTATTTTAAAAATTATATTAATTATTTATTAAAATATTAATTTGTTAATATATAGTTATTTTTTATGAAATATATTCATTATTTATATTAAAAATTACTCCCTCCATCGAGAAAATTTAATACAGACATAATTATGCAGAATTATACTATACAATTGATAGTGATAAAATTATAAAAAGACATAAAAATGATACTCCCTCCATCCGAAAATTTAATTTCATACGTGTAACTTATGTAAGATCACACAAAATATAAATAAAAAAATAGAATAATGAATAGAGTTTTAAATAATAGTTTGAATTGTGTGTATGTGTGGATCCAAAGTAATGTTATTTTGTGTAAACTATAGATATTGTCGGGGTGAAATTTATAAAAAAAAAAAAATTCTATTTTTGTATTGTATAATTTATTTTGGGACGTCAAAAAGAAAAATATTATTATAATGTAATTTGATTACACAAGCCATTTGGCATTAAATCGTACAATGAGAGATGATGATGTGAATGAGTTTGACTATTTGAGAGGAGAATTATAAAGTCGTGAATTCGTTTTTGATAGAGATTTTGATAGGCCAATTTTATTAATTTTTTTATGGCTTGAGTTAGAAGTATTTAATAATATAAACAATTTTTTTTTCTTTTAATAGGGAAAATATTTGAAAGCGCAAAGGTCATTGATAAGGCAGGTTTATAAATCGAAAGATGTGAATGAGTGGACAGTACCATTCAAGAAAGAGGACCAACAAAATTGATTGGAGTGTAGTGATACCTGTTTTGGGGCTTAATTTAGTGCAAAAAAAGTGATAAAAATGTTAGTTTTGTGCTTAAATGTGTAGAGTATCACTATTTTGTCTAAAAGGTATTACTTGAGGTATTTTGTTCGTTTCTGAGGTAAATCGGTGGAATTTGGCTAAACCGAGAGTACCGGCATTCTTAGGATGAAAAGATGAACATACCGGACGAAAACGGGTCGGACCCGAAGCCCTTCTCGTAAAAATTCCTGGACTCGAGCACAGTCGAGGTGGCGCGAGACCTCGAGTCGAGGGATTGGGCCGGAGAGAGAAGATTGCGGGAAAATCACATGCCTCGACTCGGGGGAGGAGCCTCGAGTCGAGGACGGCGTAAATTGAGAGATCCCTCGAGTCGAGGGTCGAACCTCGACTCGAAAGGTCGGTGAAAAAATTGTAGATATGTTTTTATCGGGCGTCGATTTCATTCATTGATCAACCATTAGATGTGCGCCACGTGGTCAGGACGTGTATAAAAGACAATTCGATTTCAAGATGGATATACATGCACAATCATTTTGATACACACTTTTCCCCTTTCTCCACACACAATCACACATAGTTAGGGTTCTTGAATTTTTTCAATTTCTTGAAGATTAGGTTTAGATTTTGGATTAATTCAAGCATTATACATTCAAGGTGACATCAAACCTTATTCTTTTAATTAATAGTGGATTCTTTTTCAATTATTATGCTTTCTTCTCTCTCAATTCTTTCAATTTTCATGGGTTTTCTTGAATTCATGATGATTGACTAAATTCGTTTGTGTTTGGGTGTGATGATCCTTGGGTAAATTAATTTTGATGATCATGTGATTGGGTGTTTCAATTGTAGAGGTGAATAATTATTCTATTGTGATTTGTATGATTCAATTACTAGATTAGGTCTTGATCCTTTGCTAATTGATTTAATTTGCTCAAAGAGATTTGGTTTATTAAATTGATTCTTAGGTGTTAGGTTTGGTTTGGTTATTGAAGTAAATATTGGGTTAACGCAAGGAGACTTGGTTAATTTTCATTAGAACCTACATTAGAATACGTTAATTGCTTGAATTTATTTCTTGTGATTAAGTGAGAGACTTAGGTGTCGTCTCTAAACTATCTTACGTGTTTCTTTGATATATTAAACCTAGGCTTATCGATGACGGTTGATATGTGATTTTATGCTAGATAACTCCTATTATCCCTCGTTAATTGAAACCCCGATCATGTGTGATTCGTAATTAAGGATTCCTTGGTGATTTGCACCGAACACATTTTCTCATATTTATTATCTCTTGATTATTTTTAGTTATTAATTTAGATTTAATTTTGCATACCCGAGCCCGACTCTATAATACCATGCCAACTCTTAGCTTTAGGGATCCTAGCTCGACATAGTTCCTTTGGGTTCGATAACTTGATTGGGTCTTAAATATACTTACTCGAAAGAAGCGCAATCAAAAATATGAATCCATTATCAACCCATTGCAATATTTCAACATAAACAAATTAATTTACCTCATATAGTCAGGATATATAACTTTATCTAATAAATAACTTTAATTAAATGAATATTAGTTTCTAACTTTATCATACATACTGTGTATATATTTATTATGAATAAAAATATCAAATTATGAATATTATATTATATACGAGCTAACTAAAAATTTGAATTTTATTTTTAAACACCACAAATAGTGCAGTAAACATGTTTCAAGCATATGACTAATTTAGTATTATATACACATATATATAGATTGTGAATCAGTTTTATCATATAATTTATTTGCATTTTATCTATATTTTTAAATAATATTAAATTTTTTTCACTAAAATGTATTAGTTGATTGTAATATTGTATCGCATTTATGAAACCGATATCCTTACTTTACTAATTTTTTTATTCAAATTCATAAGGTAGTTAAATTATAGAATAATAATAATATTTTGTATTAATACGCACAATTAATTGCATATATATATTTCACACAATCACAAGTATATTTGTAGTGATGAGACTCAATTTCATCCAAGTCATATCATCAATATTAGTATTTCAGTAGAATGTTCAACCATACACTTCCCATGATGTTTTTAGAGCTCGAGTATTAGACATAACTCAGGAAGTTGCAAATTTCTTATTGTTTCTCTTTGTTTTGGTGCCCTTTTTCTTTTGAGTACTTCTGTTTTATTGCAACATGTCTTTTCTCTCTATTGCTTCGTCAGCATCTAAGTTTAGAATAGTAGGTGTGTTGATTGGGAGGTGGGCAGCATGGGTATAATCAATGGATTTGGATCATGTATCGAATAGAACGGTCGTCGTTTCTCATGCAGACAGATCTAAATCCGTAATTTAATGACACATATCGGGCTTTGTATTAAATTAAATGATATGACGTTCAATATTAGATCTTTTTATGACGTATAACATTAATATTACTTTATTATAATTTATTATGCATGTTGAAAAGTGTACTCCTTGGAGAAAATTTTAATTTAATATATTATTTTCTCAATTTTCGAGTTTGGGTAATGGTGCATTATTCAAGTGATTTTGGTTACGATCGGAGGAGATTATGACTCTTAAAAGACCACGCTCCAACAGTCATATGTTAAATGTTATAAGTATCATCTCGGATGTTGTTGCAAGACACGATTTTGTACGATTTTGAATACGTTCTTGAGCAATTTGAGAGAATAGGATACATACACTATTCTAGCATTTGTCAACTGTTCTTACCTTGTTAATTTGATAAATTTTGTTGACCTTCCGATGATATATTTCAGCAATATCTTAATTCACCGTCAGTGTCCTTCGATTTATTAGCATCGAAAGTGAAGAGTTGAACGAGTCGACTTAGGTCCGTAATAACTCTTTAGGGGATGAACATTATTTTTATGTATTGTATATATAATTTTATTTTTTCACAAGTGAATAAAGACCTCTTATTATTTTTGTGAGGTGATAGTCTCGAATCCGATGTGGGCTTAATGGCCATGTTAAATTGGCTATGAATTTTTTCAATTGATTTCGAACTCAAAAGACATTTCATTAATAATTTATTATTTATTTATTTATTTTTAGTTTTTTTTTCACTATCAACATATCATGTCTTTTATATATATATATATATATATATATATATATATATATATATATATATATATATATATATATATATATATATATATTATGGATATTAAAAATGGATACAAAAATGATTGAAGATTAACCCAGTCAAACTGGTGATATCAATAAATAGAGAAAAATAATGAAGATGGGAATCTATTGAATAAAGAATCACATGTGAAAAATTGGAAGGAGATAATCAACTTAGTTTTGAAGAAGTTATTGAAACTTATGATAATACACATGCATCAAATGATAATGAATAAGTGATTGAACATGAGAGATGATGAATTTGCTCAACAAGATAGTATATTTTTTTATAATTTTTTTATAACTCGTGATCCGCCCAAGGACCGACTAATCAGGGGACCAATCCCACCGTCCACTAGCGGGGTCCCATTTAAAGCCGAGCAAGGCTCTGTATAGACTGCCCATCTTAGGAATTGTTTGCACCCAATGGATTTCGAACCTCGAGACCTATGGAGCATCACACTCCTAAGCCTCAAGCCCTCACCACTAGGCCAACCCCGGGGTTAGATAATATTTTTTTAAATAATGTATTTAAATTCACAACGTTTTAAATTTTATATTATCGGTAAGCTAGTATAATTGAAAAGACTAAAGAGGATCAATTTTAAACTCGACTTAGGTGCAATAATTTTTAGGATTGATCTCGATTTTGACCTTTTAAAAAGGTCGATTAGAAATTACGTTCGAAGGCACCGGAGATATGCTAATTTGGACATTGCTCTTTTGGTTTTGAAGATGTGCGATTTTCTTGAGATAATAAATATTCGGTGAAGTTCCCTAATAAAATTGGTGTTGAACATTGTGAACAAACCAACACCCGAGATGGAGTGCAAGACCCTAAAAAGAATATTTTTAAAAAACGAATAAAGTCATATTATAAAACAGAAAAAGAAAACGTGTAGGGCCCCAAAGTGACTCAAAAACAAACAAAATGTCACGGCTTAAAAGTGGGGCGGTGAGCAAAAGATGAGCGCAAAAGTGACTCAAAAAAATCAAAGTTCAGAAGACAGAAAAAATTATTAAACAAAATTATTTAATAATACACTTTTTTTTCGAACATCCTAATATAATCTGCACCTCTAAATATGGAAAGTTCACTAAATATTAACACCCTCCTAACATTACTTTATTTTAAAAATATTACTCAATTTTTATTGATAAAATTATTTTCTTTCATTTTATATAACTCAATCATCCAAAATACCCTTAGGCTCCATTTGGATGGAGTGATTTGAAATCAAGGGATTTGAGGACAATATAACATACATTTACACAACTAGATTAGAGAAAAGTTAAATGAATGGATTTGATTCACTCAAATATTAAGCACAAGTGGAGAAGGGAGAAAATTTCAAATGACTAAGTTTTGTTGGGTATTTGAAATCCTCTCACTTATAGGAAATATTTGTGTGAACCAAATCCATCTATTTAGTTTTTTTTTCTCATTTTGATTTGTAAATATATGATATATTATGCCTCAAATCCCGATTTCAAATCACTCCATCCAAATGGAGCCTTATATTTTATTCTCACTCTTACTTCTTTAACCCCAAAAAATAACTTTTCTTAATCTACGTGTCCAACAAAGGGTGTAGATTATTTCGGATGGAGGAAGTAGTATTTTAAGTGTAGTGAATGTTGAGACGTGGTGAGAAAGTAAAAAGACATAAATAGGAAGTATAAGGACTGTTTTTTTTTTTTTTTGTCATTTAAGAAAATAAGAAGATTTGGTGGACGGATCAAAATGACAAAATGAGAATCTATCGAAGAAATAAAAAGAGTATATATTATGCATCTTCTAGATAATGAAATACAAAACAAAATACGAAAAAAATAATAATAAAAAATCATCTAGGCAGAGAGGACTCAGGGGAGGGGAGACTCTGTTTTTGGGCCGAGTTTCATAAGATTAATTATATATTTTATGTTTTGGGCCCAAATCTAATTTGATTGAGAGTATATTTAACTATCATTGAAGATACACACTCTCTTTTTTTTCTTTTTTTTTTTTTTTTACGGAAGAAGATATATTCTCATTGAAACAATAAAAAATCGTCATATTTCTAAATTAATTAGTTGTAAAACGTTGACATAAAACGTAGGATAGTTTTGAAAAATTGTGTAGTAAACTTGAATACATGGGGAAAAAATTAAGAACTATCACTCGTGCATGTAAAAGATTACTCGCAAAATGAATAATTTTGTTGTCTATGAAAAAAAAATTATTCAATAAATCGATTACTATCTATTATTAATGACACTCATAGATAATAATGGTTCTTTTTATGATAATTAATTCGACAAATAGTCAATACACACAATATAATCCCTATATTACTAATAGGGAGTTTGTTTTTGCTTAGGTGTCGTCATGAGGTTAATTTGAATGAGGTGTCACATTCTTATTAAATGCATATATATGTTAATAATCTATGTATCATTTTTCTATTGGTTTATAATTAATATATGACATCTATGTGACATTTTAATATAGGAATTAATTAAAAAATATATTTCTAAGGAGGTTTGAACCTTAGACCTCTTGCACAATATGTATATTTTTTAATAAATAAGTTAATATATAAATCTTTAAATATTTTAAATATCTATTTTATATCTAAAAAGTGTTAGCGTATGATAATTTTTAAACATAAAATTATATTTAACTTAAGCCTATAAAATGTATGTAAGAAAAATTGTGGTTGTATCAACTTTTATTAAAAAAACTTAATATAATCATATATGATATTTATTGTTAATATACGATATATATATATATATATATATATTATTCGAGTAATATTTATGCATCAATTATATAAAAATTCTATTAATCGTCTTTTTTTATTAATTGTAAAATAAATTTGAAACAAATCTTAGAGTAAATTCTTTTACATAATTATAATAATTCTAATCCGTAGCATGAATTGTCATACAATTAATATTACCATTATTTAGATTTAATATTATAATTACAATTTATTTATACATATACATTATTTTAATATATATATATATTATTATATGAATATATTATTTATAAAATATTATATTGTAAAGTTTATTTAACGAAAATACCGAGTAATACGGGTAGCTCATCTAGTAGTATGATATAAAAATGTACATGGAATTAATAGGATATTATTGATGCATGTCGAACGGTTATTTTAATAAATCAATGAAAAATCTGGCATACAAAAGTTGTGAGTATAATTGTGGGTTCATTTATAAATAAAATAATTATTTATGAGTAAAATATAATGATTATTTATAAATGAGAAGTAATTGGAAAGTGAATATAAAATAATTATTTTTATTTTGGATATGAGTAGATTTTTAGTGGACATCCCAAATGAGAACATTCTTAGCGGACCATAGGAAGTATTGTTTATATTATTGTCGGAATATTGTTTAATTCTATCATGCAAATTCGATCAGTTATACAATTCAATCCATTTTAATTATATCTTACAAATTTAATCCAACATCAATCATTCAATTAGCTAGCTAGTCTCTAATTTACTGATTGACTCAAAACACATTAATTTAAAATTTATCTACACATTATTTTACAAATTAATTAAACACATTATACACATATATTTTATAAATAAAATCTAAAATTTCTATTATGCGATTAATATATTATAACAATTCTATCATATATTTTCTAAAATTTAAACACATAATTTCTACAAATAATAAACCCCCAATTAACACACATATATAAACAATCAATTAATTAAGCTACAAATATAATTTCTACATATATAAACATACACACACTATATATGCACGCTCATAAATATACATATATACTAAAGAAAGACATTTAATGAAATAAATTAAATAATTGGTGAAAATGAAAAAATCTAATCGTAGAAATTTCAAATAAAATTTATGATATTCACCCAATTCACATAAGTATTACTCTAAATTTTAAATTTAATTTTTATTTTTTCGGTGGGATATATGTTCTTGCTGTTAATCGGATCAAACCCATATTACATACATTCCATTATCATCCCTCTCTTTTATATTTTAAAGCACAAGACTCAAATTGCAATATTTCGAGTTTGGATACTTTATTTTATTGCGAGAATAATATATTTCTTCTTGTAAACAAGTTTCGAATTTTACATATACAGATTGAGTAATGATAATGAAACAACAGTTTCTTTATATATAAAGTAAAAACATAGGCATTAAGTAATTATACATTGTACATAACAAAATACAAAAATTAATTATATAATAAAAACCAACTTTTGAGGATATTTGCCATTAATTAAATGTGCTGGCAAGAAAGCCTGCAAATGCGGTTGTAAGTAACCTTAAAGCAATAGTAAAACACAAGTCGATTGGGGTAGAAATTAAATTAAATTAAAATTAAAACACATTACATAGCTAGGTTGTTATGATTTCATCCACTGATGTAGGAAATATTGCATTGCCTCTGAAAGTGCTTTTTGCTAATATGTAAACCTGGTTTGGCCTTTATCGTACGTGCCACCTAGTAGGCTACTATTTCTCCAAACTATTGAAACATCATTACTACCTCACTCCTCAATTTTTAGAGTGCCTTCAACAATCATTACTCCAATAGTTAATTGTTATTAACCTCACATTTCATGTCCAATATTTAATTTACTCTGCATTAGTAACAACTCTCAAGTAAAATCATCTTACAAATATTCAAATTTTATTTAAATTACTTCGTTTTATTTTAAATTGCTTAAAATTAAAAAATTAGATGTTAAACTATTTTTTTTTACAAAATGATAAAAAAATAATAATCATATCCTCTCAAATTAAAATTTTCAAAGATTTTTTATTTATACCCCATATATGTCACTCAATTACTTACTCTACACTCTCAAATTAAAACAATTTCCTTCCCTTAAAATTGAAATGATTCATTCACTCTCAACTTTATACCTTTTAAGTATTAATAAATAATTTTTATTAAAATTCATACCATTTAGAATTGAACAATAAAATATGAGGAGTGAATATATATCAACATATATTAAGGAAAATATATAGGTTGTAAATTAATGTTGTTTCAATTTGTTATTTGTGCTTTTCTTGATCATCTAAACATATTATATACTTATTACAATTTCACGTCTCTTGACTCAAATTCGAAGTTTGAAACTTAAATAGTGATTGAAATGTTGTACGTACGTAGCACCATTATTTGAACAAGCATAGCTTCATTCCAAAATTATTAGACAGATGTATCACGAGCAAACATTAGAAAAAAGCCTTTTTGATTGTACTACACAAATATCTACCCTTCAAAAACGTAGTTTAATTAATTTGCATATATATATATATATATATATATATATATATATATATATATATTTCTTGGCGCAACTATTCCTAGACTAGGGAATATGCTCAATGTACGTCAATTGGAAGGATTTATTTTTGACTTGATCAGGTAATTAATGCTGATTCACCTTTTTGTCTTTGGAATTACTTACACAAGAGATAGGTAATATCTATGTGTTTTAGCTATTGATCGGGTCAATGGTCAATTAGACTTAGAACAATAATTATTTTTTTGAAAACAATAGAACAATAATTATAGATTGACCACTATTATATTATTTGAAACCAATTTTTTTTTTTCAAAGGATGCGGCCAATTTGGAAATTTGATATCTGAATTAAGGATCTATTAATTTGGAATATACCTTGTGAATTTTGAACTTGAAAAAAAAAAAATTACTCGTAAATCTCTTACAAATAAAAAAATGTGACTATTAGTATTCGTTATACACACACTTTATAACTTTATTTGATTATACGAACAACTTCAAATTATTGTATATATATAAATATATTCAGCAATTTTTTTGGAAAGAAAAAAAAAAAGAATATATATATATATATATATATATATATATATATATATATATATATATAATCAACGATATTGTAGTCATGATGAATTTAAGCATCAAATGAATAATTGTATATCGAAATTAATATTTAAGTACTGTTTATGGTGCAAATAGTTGTCCAAATGAGGATTAAATTAAAATTAAGAGTTATTAATCACAATATGCACCCGTTTGGCTGTTATCATTAGATCAGCTGCAATTCATCATCTTTATAGCTTTCTTCTAGTCTAAAGAATCATCATGTGTCCTCTATTATGAATGAAGCATGCTCGTATGAATGGCCCATCTGTAAAATATATTTATATTTCTTTTTTTTTTTTTTATATATATCATACCAAGTACAAAATCAATATTCAGCTGGTTTTGCAGAATTATGTGCAGAAATCAAGTAAATTCAGAGATATGCTGCAGAAAAAAACATCATATGTAACTAACTTCAAGAAATTAATTGAACACGGGTTTTTTCAGAATTACTTAAATGAAATATAAATAATTTTCATTTACTTATGGCAGCTTTACATAAATTGGGATTTTCATTTGATCCAAGAAAATAGCTTTATTATTGGCCTTTTTTACACTGCATCATAGGTTAAATACAAGAGTCATTAAATCAAATTAACTCTTGTGTTTTCTTAAATGATATTAATATTAATTATTTTTATTAAATAATATTTTTTTAAAAATAACTAATAATTTAATTCAGATTTTACGGTGAAACCGATTTATTATATATTTTTTCGTTTTTGTTATATATAGTTGGCTATTTATACATTTCAAGATTCGTTTTGAATTCCCGTTGCCTTTTAATACCTTTATAATAAATAATTATTTATAACGCAATAATATTTTAGTCTCATGTTCATATACTTCACATCTCCCATGGAATTCTTTTAAAATTTTTATTGTTTATTTTCTTTTTAAATAGGTGTGACAAAGTCAAATTAAATCAAATTGTTGTGTAAGGTGGATGGTAATTAAGACGAATCAAAATTAATAGCATTTTATTTCTTTGCCTAATTTGTACCTATTTTTATTTGAACAAAAAGTATGAGATGAATCTTATTTGTTTTATTATCATATGTTTATGGAGCTCCAATCCAGTTTCATTTTAAGAGAAAGTATGACCAAAATATTAAAATGAACATTTTATAATGTATGATACAGTCAAACACAAAATTTCTTAAATTCTATATTCCATTTATAAATTCATTTGATATTTCAAATACACAATTTTTTACAAGAAAATTAGTCTAAAATTAATAAAAACATCTGCAACATGAAATTTGTGGTCCCATCTTATATATAATCCAACATCAATTTGTGGTCCCATTTGCGTTGTGAAGTAGTATGTTAGAAACTAATTAAACTGCATGAAAGAATCGGATTTAATTATATTTATGTATTTGGAAAAAGTTGTCATTGTTTTACAATGGTCCCCGACATGTTTACCATAATTTAATGAATTTGTAATAATTAGTATGTAATCCAACTCATGTTTGCCTTCCACTTTAATTAGCTTTACAAACAATCTCTCCATTTTTTAAAAACAAATTAACTTTTACAAGTGGTAGCTTTCACTCCATGATTACAAAACCCAAAGCCACCCCTCCTCAGAATTCTCCTGATTTTCCAAAAATTAAATAAAAACAGAGAATCAAGTGGCTTAACCCACCCGATCGATCATTGGGTTCTTATCTTTAGTAGGAGATCCATGTTCGATTCCTAAATAAATTAATAGAGTATAAGGTGGCTTAGAGATTTCTGTAAGTTTGTTTGACTAACTACTAACAACCAACATTTACCAATAAAAGAATAAAAATGAAAAAACAGCTTAAAAGAATTACGCTATAAACTCTAGGTAATAATAAAAAAATATAAACTTTTGAAAATTACAATCTTTTCACAAATTACACAAATCTAAATTTTTGAATTTCGACAAACTTATACTTCATGTTATATTCTTTTTGCAATTCGAGCCAACACATGCAAATTCGCTCCGCTTGAAAATGATATGTCATCTACCTGACAACAAATAGTTAATTGTATTAACATGTTTGAATTTTTTTCGGATGACGATTAATTGTCATTTTTGGGCATGAGCGAATTCACCCGTTGTTTTGAATTGCAATTTTTTTAAATTGAAATTTTATTTACTAAAATTAAAATATTTAAATTACATTGCAATTTGGAAAAAAAAATGTAATTTTATCTACAATTAAATTTGAATATTTTCGGAAGGATGAGATTATTTGAACCTTTATTTTGTCAAACTTGATTAAATCTATTTAAAAATATTGTAATCTTTAAATGACTTTATATCCTAAAAATTATCATTATACTTTCTAAAATCAAGGTTTGATATCACTTCCTGTATACATTAGCAATTATCATTTTGAGTGTGAATAAGTTAAGTGATCGCTTGGTTTCCCTCATTAATTATCCGGCAGACACGATTGACTTCATTTTAACACTTGTCACATTTGTTAATTCATTTTGTTATGCCCTAGTCATGTAAACCAAACGAGCACTAAGACTCTATTTAGAATTAAATCTACATGAAATTTAAAAATGCTGTAATTCTTATATTTAGTTAAGCGATGAGTAATTTTCGTTTTTATTAAAGAAAAACAGTTGAAAAAAAAACGTTTAATTTCGAAGAACAAGCAATGAAAAAGTCACTCACTCCTCACTTTTCACCGAAAAGTTGACACCAATGCAAACATATTCTTGACTTTTGTAATAAAACCCTCTTTAAATAATCAAAGTGGCTTTCATAAATCTTTAATCTTGCATGAGTTCGTGTATGCTACTCATACAACTCTCTCCTCACTCCCACCATTTTCTTTCCTTTTCAGTTCATTCTCTTGAAAACACACGCACTTTACACACATTGAGTGTGTATAATGAGCCATGTCATTCTGCTTCTGTGTGTTCTGCTTTTCTAACAATATTGTTCTTGCTCAGAGGCTTTAGGAGGAAGATTTTCGACAAAAAGCTGAAATCTTTAAGCAAAAAAGTTTATTTAGGTGAAAATGGGTGTTATTACTGTTGCTGAACTGAAGCCAAGCATATCAGGAAAGAGGACTTTTCGTCCCAGTTCAAGTGCAAGGCATGTTACAGAATGGTAAAAATTATTATTTTTGCAACATTGGATTAAGATGTTGTGATTTTATTTTTCTTCTAGAAATGTTAAATCCTGGGTTTAATTTCATTTATGTTGAAATGGGCCACAGATCAAGAAAGTTGGTGGGGTACTTATGTTCTGTTCTGTTCTTGACTTCTTAGAAGCAAATTGAATTAATGAGAAAAACCCCACTTGGAAAAAAATTGATGTTTTTTCCTTCCAAGTTTTAGAATCAAGCCTTTTTTTTCTAATCTGATTTGTTGGGGGGGTGGTCATTCATACTCTTAATTTCAATCCAAAGAATTAGGTATCAGCAATGAGATTGCAGTACTAGATTTGTAAAGTTTTTATGACAACATGTGCATATGTCTTGAAAGATTGATACTTATTAGTGACAAACAATGCATGTTTCCTCTGAGTGCACGGAATGATAAGCAATTGAGGCCCCATGGATATAAACAGGACAAAAAAACACAGTTTTCTGATATCTAAAGACCCCATGATAGTTTAGCCTCACTATGCTGTTGAAGCAGACATATATAAGGTTAAATTTAGTAACTTTCCAAGTTACACTACTCTTCTTGCTTAAGTTTTACCCTTTGCAATGCTGGCCCTTATCATTAAAAGCAAAGTAGATTGAGCTGAGGTTGCTATCTTTATGTCTTATGTTTGGTACTGGCCCATCCATATTATAGCTACAGAATCTTTTAGACAAAGAATAGTCCACTCATTTCAAGATCTCAACGGGCTCGATTCTGTGTTAAGTTTCCAGTTTCGTTTGATTCCAGCATGGGGATGCATGTGTAGGAAGAGATGTTATTTTGTTTTTCTGTCACTCTTCTTGGATTTGTTTGCTATGGATTGATGATGCTGGTTATGCTCGTTTGTATCTTGTTTTGCAGGCCGATATCTGATGTTTCTAGTGATCTGACCATTGAAATCGGAACAGCAAGTTTCGCGCTGCACAAAGTAAGAACAACAACATGTTCTCAGACATCTAATGCATACTAGAAATGTTCTATTTTAACTCAAGTAGATAAGAAGAGTGTGTGGTTATGAATCAAATGATTACAAGACTGATGATGCTATAAGTAGTGATGTTTTAATTTGGATTTCTTGTGCAGTTTCCTCTAGTTTCTAAAAGTGGAAGAATACGAAAACTATTGTTGGAAGCGAAGGATTCCAAGATAACGAGGCTAAATCTGTCGAACATTCCAGGCGGATCTCAGGCGTTTGAGCTGGCTGCAAAGTTCTGTTATGGGGTGAACATTGAGATTACAATGTCAAATGTTGGTATGCTTCGATGTGCAGCCCATTTTCTTGAAATGACCGAAGAATATTCTGAGAAGAATCTCGAGTGTAGGACCGAAGCATACCTCAAGGATGCTGTTTTAACAAGCATACCAAACTCAATATCAGTACTTCATCATTGTGAAAGTTTGGTGCCTATTACAGAGGAGATCAACCTTGTGAGCAGGATTATCAATGCCATTGCGAATAATGCATGTAAAGAGCAGCTAACCTCAGGTTTATCGAAGCTCGAACATAACTTCCCTACTGGTGGAGATGCAGAAATGTCCCCAGATTGGTGGGGGAAGTTGCTGACAAAGCTGAATCTTGATTTCTTTCAAAGGGTTCTGTCTGCTGTGAAAACTAAGGGGTTGAAGCAGGATTTAATCAGCAGAATTCTGATAAACTATGCTCAAAACTCCCTTCAAGGTCTTGTGATAAGGGATCCACAGTTGGTGAAAGGAAACCTCGATTTGCAGAAGAAACAAAGGGTGACAGTTGAGACGATTACTGGCCTATTACCCACACAGTCAAGGAAAAAGCACAGTTCCAATGGCGTTTCTTTCTAGCTTGCTCAAATCTGCAATATCCACGTCAGCGTCGACGTCTTGTAGATCGGATCTTGAGCGTCGGATCGGTCTACAGTTGGACCAAGCAATCCTGGAAGACATCTTAATACCAGCAAATGCACATGGAAACAGCCATACCCCTTTATATGATACTGATTCAGTTTTGAGGATTTTCTCCATTTTCTTGAACCTTGATGAGGATGATGATGAAGAGGATAATCACGAAAACGAGATGATGTACGACTTCGATAGCCCCGGTTCTCCAAAGCAAAGCTCCATCATTAAGGTTTCCAAATTGCTGGACAACTACCTAGCAGAGGTTGCACTTGATTCAAACATGACTCCATCTAAATTAACAGCACTTGCAGAATTACTTCCTGATCATGCTCGTATGGTCTACGATGGATTATACCGAGCTGTCGACATCTTTCTCAAGGTAAATAAAATAACACTTCGCTGAATGAGTCAAATTTTGATCAAAATTGCACCAGTTTTTGGCATACATGCATGTCCTATGTTTCCTGAATGGTGATTCATGCACAGGTTCATCCAAACATGAAAGGACTCGAACGATACCGTCTCTGCAAGACGATCGACTGCCAAAAGCTTTCTCAAGAAGCATGCAGCCATGCAGCTCAGAACGAGCGGCTGCCAGTTCAAATGGCGGTTCAAGTGCTCTACTTTGAACAAATCAGGTTGAGGAATGCAATGAATGGAGTTGGGGCTCACAATCAGCTGTTGTTTGGGTCGATGAACGGACAGCGTGCAGGGAGCGGTGCTGGCAGCGGCTGCATCTCGCCACGCGACAACTACGCCTCAGTTAGAAGGGAAAACCGGGAGCTGAAGCTGGAAGTAGCAAGAATGAGGATGAGGTTAACCGACCTTGAAAAGATCATGTTTCTATGAAACAGGACCTTGTTAGATCAAAACCGGCAAACAGATTGTTCAAATCTTTCACCAAGAAACTGAGCAAGCTCAATGCATTGTTTCGGATTAGGGATGTAAAACCGAAGGGGGTTCTGAAAGCCGGTTTCTTTTTCAGAAGAGGAGGCGCCATTCTGTTTCTTGATCTTCTTTACATGTAAATACAAAGAGGGTGTATAGGCTTACTTGCTTTATGTTTTTGTTTGGTTTTTTTCAGGTTTATAGTGATGAGTTTTCCTATGATTTGTTTGTTGTCAAGTGAGAATGCTTGCCTCTCCATTTTGGCAACGGATCTCCTGTTCCACTTGATGGGTTCTTGAAAAGCAGACTACACTTTGTGTTTAAGGAAATATTTATATTGTGTGCAACATTTTCCAATATCTTATTTCTTGTTCCTATATTTTGCAGATTTTGATCAACTTCCTCAGATATTTTTCCAAGATTTCTGATAAGTCATTCCATTTAGATCATTGCATTCTTGAAATTTTGCTGATCAAGATACTTTTAAAGTGAACAAATTTCCAAACAAAAATCACATTTAATGGAGTTTCTTTAACTAATTAACCTTACACTAGTACTAGTGACTAGGAGCCAGACCAGAAATATTTGACAAAGTCTTGTTGGTTTATGTTGTCATTTAAGCAGTATTTGAATTTGAAAGGTTTTTAGGGATTCATTGTATTTCATATGGTTAGATCTCTTGACTTGGTAGTATCTTAAAATGTAGTTATTCTTGACAAACTTAATCAACAAATATGTGTTCTTTATATTTTCGTTTTGATTACTTCTTCGTAATTGCAGATTAATTCTTAATAAGTTTTGTGTGCGCCAATCAGTGAAAATAGCTGCTATTATTTAAAAAAATACACTTTGAGTTGCATGGTTACACAGTGCATAAGAGACCTATTTCAAATAATTTCAATCCCATTGTTTTTGTTTTATATGGTACTATTGTTTTTATAATTATGCATTATATATAGTGAAACACAAGATTATTAATGTACAATGATGAGAATTTACAAGAATGAAGTGAATATTAGAATGAGTCATTTATATATATATATATATATATATATATATATATATATTAAAAAAACAGTCTAAATACAAATAGGTTGAATAGAAGTAACGAAAAATATTTAAAAGAGACCTAGAAAAATATTTGAACATAAACCTTATTATAATTTTGGATTTTTTCTTGAATCTATTTATGATTTTTCCGGGAACTTGAGTTTTTTAAGGTATAACACAATTTCCATTTAAGTTAATTCAAAATAAAATTTGCAAGTTATAACATAAATTCTTAAAGTTTCACGCCAAAAATGATAAGTCGCATTTCTTGGCACAGACGACTCATGGGCATTCATCCGAAAAAGGAAAAATAAAAGAAAAGAAAATAAAATGGCAGCATCAAATTCCCCTTCTAACTTCTAAGTTCTATCAACAGTTCTCTGAAAATCTGTAAATTGGTGCGAGTTTCTTGTTTGAATATGTCGCTTTCTCTATCAAGGCTTCCCTTTTCAAGAATCTTCAGGTTTCTACCTTTAATTTATGATCCCCCTTTCTTGTTTGATATCTTGCATATGCACTGCGTGTGCGGTTGCTCATTGCAATTAATTGTTATCTTTCAAGATCAATTTAATTATTTTTCGCGGTTTGTGCAAATTTGTGTTACTATAATCTTTCAAGAGAAATGGGAATTATCTTTAAATTGTCTGGTAGTCTGCCATTTTCTTAGTCAGTAGTTATTCTGATATAATTTGTTGATTTGCAAACTATGAAACACGTAACATTTTACTGTTCCTTGGTGTATTTGGGACTATATACTAAAATTTAATGAAGCCAATCATTAATGTTGGAACTATCTCGTGGTGCAAATATTGGGTTTTAAGATTTCGATATGAGGGCAAGGGATTAAATATTCACATTGGTAGCTTCTGGGAAGGTGATTTTTACCAGTATAATCCAAGCTTTCCTTCTCGTAAAATCATTTATTGGTTAAGGAAGATAGTATTGTTTTGGGATTACTAACGTTGGGCAAATGCAGAATTTCAACTACCTTCCTCTTCTAAGATTGCTCTGTTCCATTCTTTCCGTTTGGTCTTTATGGAGTATGTTTTCTTCTAAGAACCAGCAATGTTAACCCTATTAATCCTAGTACAAAATAATGATGTTAATCTCAAATTTGATGTTTCTGATGTTACAGTTGTCCACAAATTGAACATTTGTTGTTTCATCTTTTAACAGGCAGCTGGAGCAGGACATGGAGACTGTTGTTAAGGTACTGCAACCTGGACCATTGGGAATAATAGAACACAAGTTCACTGATGAGGAGATAAAAGGGCAAATTCAAGTGTAAAGATAGCAGTAGAGAATTGGCGAAGGACTGCTAACAATGAAAGGAACAACCCCATCTTGAAAGATTTCATAGACGAAGAGACTTTTAGTTTCCAAGATCCAAGATGATTGGTGTGATTTGTAAGCTGTCTATCATGGTCTTGTCTCACTTGTGTTCCCTTATGTTTAATTCATAGATCGAATGACTTGTGTTCTTGTAGTCCGTCTGTTGCTGAGAACCCTCGTTTCACTCTACGTATAAAATACATACATGTGTGCTGAAACATATGACATCATTTTCGGGTAGCTCTCTATTGAATATATATTAAAATTTACAGCACCAAGTGGACCATTAGCAACTTTTTTCGTATAAATTCATGATAGAGTGATCTTTCTTACAAGAGTACTTCATAGCAGAGTTTGCCATTTATCATCTCGGAATCGCTGAATGATATCAGAAATGATTTGTTCTTGAGACATTTGAGCAAAGTAGAATATGTATTAAAAATCACTATCTATACTTGTTTCTTAGGACAAATTGTTTCCATGTACACAAAATCGTTACAGGAGTATATTTTGGTATCCTGCTAATAAGGTTCTTTGAAGTAGACAACATATATTATGCAACATATAGAGAATATGATGATCAAAATATCGAAAGTGAGAGCTTGCTTTGCCTGATCATTGAGTTCCATGTTCCTCCCACCTAAGCGATCCACCATATCTGGAATTGATTCCCAGTTTTCTATATCTTGCATGTACGGGTCATTCAGCTTCATCCTCATTTTCTCTGCCTCAATGCTTGCTGCCTCCTGTGCTAGTGTCCAATTATAAAACTTGCGCTTCTCTTCGTCGCTTAGGACATTGTAAATTTCTCTTAATTTCATGAACTTTTCTGATGCTGTTCTTAGAGGAAGTACAGTTGTGTCTGGATGATATTCCTTGGACAATCTCCGATAGGCGGCTTTAATTTCATCTAGATCAGCATTTGTAGGTACTCCTAGAAACCTGATTATGCAAGCCATTAAGATGAGTTCATAAACATTCATAAAATGACTAATAGGAACCATATTCTAAGTAGATTGAGGGAGGTTGGTACTGGTAATATGAATCAGATGAGTTGTTGAGCAAGTCTGAGAATTTATCGCCTAGTAAATCGTCCTCTTCTTTAGGCGGATCGTGTGTTGACCCTGACGTGGGCCCCCTATCCACCCTCATCCTCGTTTTCCCAGTGAATTCTTGTGTCAACTCCGGGAGGTGCTTTTGCGTCTTCCCTTCGCTTGAACCTTGGACGGCTAGGATCCGGAAGGCGTTCGGGCCACGATGGCTGGTTTTGGTTACCCTGTGTGTTGTAAGGTGAATTCTTGGTTTTATGGTTTGGGTTGTGAATGAAAGTGAGAATGAAGCAGGTGGAGATGCTGTTGGTGCAGCCATGGGATAGGAGGGAAAATCTGTTGGTCTGAATTGGGGACTCAGAGCAGGGGGTAGGTTGGGGGAGGGGGAATATTATCTTTCTGTGTGGCTCAGATTTGTTGCTGGAGTTGTTTTCAATGGAGCCCATTGAGGTTGACAGTAGAAAGATTTTAGGAAATGAAGTTGAAAAGGAAATAGCCCATGAATTGGATTTTAGTGATAAGAAACATATTCATATTAATAAGTCCATATGATTTGGTTATTAATGCAGAAATTATTGTTAATATTTAATTTTATTTCATTTTTTCTTGCCTTTGATTACTTCAATAATGTCAAGACACGGAACCATGTTGCCAGTCTGCATTCTGTTTTTTTTTCCTTCTCTTTTGTCTCATCTTGATCTGTCCATAAATTTGAATATGACAATTTGAAATGCCAATCCCCACACTATCTTCCTACTCTTATGGACTTTGATGAATAATATCAATATAGTTGAAGTCTTGCATGATATCGGTAATATGTATGAAACCTGATATTTTTGCTATATTTTTTTGATGCTTTTGTAATTTGAGTGTCACAAAAAGAAAAAGAAAAAAACAAGGTATCATGTCTCACATACGAAACCGTCTACGCAAGCTTTATGATCAATAAATGGAATTACAAGTGCATGTACACCAAACATGTAAGACAACATTATAAAGTGTTTAAATGAAATATGGGATCGATGGAACACTTTTGTGCAACTTATATGGATCTAATATATCCATGCAAATCAATTCACACTCAATCTAATTATTCTCTTTTGTGATCTAATTATAAATGAATTGTTTTTAATTTACCTCTATTTTAGATTACTAAAAAGAAAGTAACATATTAGTGAGATTAATTATTTATATTATGGGGGATAAAAAAGATAGATTACATGGAAAATTAGTCATTAATGCTATGCATAAAAGTTGATTAATGACTGATTTTTCATAGATTGAGCTTCTCTACTGTTAGTGTCAGATGAAAATGCTATACCCAGATAGCTTTAGCCTTCTTGAGCAATGGAACCAGTTGTCCTTTGACATGAAGGCTCATCACCTCATTGGCACCTCCGATCATTTCTTGGTCGATGAACACCACCGGAAAGTTCTCCCTTCGCCCTGTTTCCGCCACCAGGGCCCTCTCCAGCTGCGGCCCGTTGGACAGTTCATCGAGTTCATAAACCGCATGATTTGCTCCAAAGCTACATATCAGTGACTTAATGGTGTGAGACATGCAACAAGTGCTCTTGCTGAATATGACCACCGGTTTGTCCGCCGTCAGCTTCTTGATCGCCTCCATGTTTGCGGCGGAACCCTAGTTTTTGTATCGGAGAATGATCTGTGAAGTAGGTTAGATATGTATGCGAGTGATACTATCAATATTTTCTGGGTATTGGAGATATAACTTGTCCACTTGTGATGTTTATATATATAGGAGGTGGGTTGATAGTTGAACAATTGGTGGGCTCTACACAAGATCTTGCACATGAAATGAAATATGAGATTAAAATATATTTATGGCGTGAAATAATGAGATAAAATAAAACATATGATAATCCTAAATCCATCCGTGTTGATTCTGAAATAATCTTAGCTTTATAGATTTTAGCATGTCTATAAATCAACTTGTAGATGCGAAAATATCAAGTCAAGTTGTAGTTAAAAATAATCAATTTATTCTTCAATTTTCTTAAGTCGGCCACCTTTAATTCGAACAGTATTAATTTTGCATGAATAGGTTTTATTTTGACTGTACGTACACGTACGTCATATGCATGTATATGCATAATAGAGACTATGTTAAATAAAATATGAGTTGAAATTTATATATATACATTTCAGGATTCGATTTCGTACACACGAGTTTAACTCTGAGTTATTTATGGAGGCGAGACTGAGAAATTAAAAACAAAACAACAAAATCGATTAGTGGAAGAAATATGAATACTGGGTAGAATTTTTTTTTTTTTAGTCACTCTCACGTAAAACGGTTTACATAGTATGAAATTTATGCAATTATAATCATTCACCGATATTATTATAATCATTCACCTGTACCATAATTATTTTATACTACCTCCCAAATCGTTTCAGCTGATTGACTTTTTCAACGATTTTTTGTGTGACAGTTATTTCATAAGTAATATGTGCATACAAAAGTTGTTTTATATGAATGGTATGCTAGTTAACCTTATAATCTAGCATATTATTCATATAAAACAACTTTGTACACATATTACTATGAAATAATTGTCACACAAAAACCGTTGAAAAAGTCAATCAGAAAACCGATCCTGATGAGAGTATTGTGTTATCGCTTATAAGTGTAATGATATCACTAAATAAATTTTATGGTATCAGTGAATAAATATAATAATACTAATTTCATATTATAAAATTGTTTTCACACTAGATTTTGTGTTTTCTTTAAAGATGTGTGTATAATTTATTTATTTTTTTAATGAAAGTTGATATATTTCCCTGACAAGTTATCATTCCTGGGTATCTTCTTTGCATCCCATTTTTTTGTTATACACGTTCACAATGGACGTATTATAAATTTATAATAATTTGCTGAATTAGAGTGTAGCATGTAGTTGTTATTTTATTTATTATTTTTATTTTTATGAATGAACGTATATGTTACTGACCATAGAAACTCCACGTACGTTTCAGAAAAAATAAAGAATAATCTATCTATTTATATTTTTAAAATTATGTTTATATACCATAGGGTACATTGATTGTGCAAGCACTAATTGGTGTCTTTTCCCGCTTTCAAGAAAAAATAAAAATAAAAATAGTGTCTTTTCCCTCTGTATATGAGATTCCCCTCTTTCTATACAAGGAAAATAGAAATGATCTTTTTATTTTTTGGAAAAGTTTACAGGTCAATTTATTCTATAAAATTGGCTAAACATTAATGATTGGATTCTGTTTGGGTTCTATAAAAAATAAAAAAACAACAACCTTATAAAGTTCCCTTTTTTTTTTTTTTTATCGGGCAAAAGGGTGACTCGAACCCATGTAATGGAGCTAGAGCCGTCGAAACGGGCCGACGGGGTGGGACGGGCCTAAATCCTCAAAAGCCCGTCTTTTGGCGGGCGGGGCGAGCAAAAATATGGCGGGTGCAAAACCCCCAACCCAACCCACTTATTTAGGCGGGCCCACATTATTTTTTTTATATTTTTTAAAATTTTAAAAATAATAATTTTAAAGCTTTAATACATTAAATTTATCACAATCAAATATAATCAAATAATTTATGTTGGTGATTATCATTTTAAATAAATAAAAATAATATTTATCTCACAAATAAAGTTCATCGCTCATTTATTACAAAATAACTTCTTATAAATTAAAGTTTATAATTCATTAACCATAATGATTAAAAAATATAGTCTCCTACAAATTAAATTTATCATCTATAAATATAAACTTTACAAAATATTCTTAAAAATGATATTATAATTGTTAATATTGTATATATAAAAACATTAAAAATAAATAAAAATTAAAAAAATTAGGTGAGCCGGCCCGCCAAAGCCCACGGACCAAACGGGCTAACCTATCTAGGCCCGCTTCCAAACGGCTCATTTTTAGCATGGCGGGCGGGCTGGCCCAACGGGCCTAACCCATTTTGACGGCTTTTAAATGGAGCTCTAACCACTTGATACTATTTCAATTCGTTTATAAAATTCTTACTAAACATAAATAAAAAGTGTATTATATTCCAATCTTATCCATATACATCTAGGATTCTATTTTCATAGTAAGTGTCTTATTTCATATCTAAGTTTAGTTATAATAATATTTTCATCATTTCGTCTCCAATTTACCTAGGCCGAAAAATGTGCTCTTCAGAGAGAACTTCAATATGATATACTATTCGCCAAATTTCAAATTTAGATGAATATGAAATTTAATTCATTGTTTGTTGTAACCAAGGTTCAAAGGGCATAAATGGAAACTAAAATAGTTTTTGTCCCACATTGAGAAGAACTCACTTGTAGCTTGCAAATTGCTGTGTGGTGTAACGTTCTTTCATCTTCTATGCAAGAGTTGCAAATCATGATCAAAATTAATCAATGGTACGCGAACTTGTTGTGTGTTGATGCCATGGCAATTGGACTTGAGTTAAAGGTATTAAATCAACGTTATGAAACATCGAGTGAAACATAAAAAACAAAACAGATGATTTCATTTGGTTATTCAGCAAGGTGTGTCATCAAAATGACCAAGTTTGATTTATGTGGGCAGCTTGTTACTGTCCTTAAATATTATCTCCGTGTACTTTGATAATTCCTATTACTCTATTTGTTTACGTCTCCTCTTCCTTTTAATTATTTATTAATTTTAGAATTTTTAAATTCAATAATTATCAATTTTAAAATTACTAATTGTATAATTATAATCATCATGTTTGGACTGTACTATAATGAAAAAAATATAATTTTGACCCGTCACTGGACAACAGTAAAATTCGAATGAGTAATAATTATATAATTTGTGCACATATTCAATGAATGTAACCTGGCCCTTTATGAGATGGAAGGGGTTTTAGAAAAACTGCAATTTTTTTCCTATTCGCCCATTGTATATCCATATTTACACATGGTAATAATTTTATTCATCAAGACAACAATATATTCTCCACCTTTTGCAAAATTCTTTGATGTATTAAAAATGTGCGAGAATAATTAGTATCCTTAATTAATATAGTGTGATTCTTAGTGAATAAAGGACATATTTGCATGTCACTTTGTCGATAACAAGTCAAAATTAATTAAAAGATTAATTTGGTCGGTTGTCCAGTAAAGAAGTCGTACTTTTAATTAATAAATTGTAATTAGCCAAATCAATTAATCAAGATTCTTTACCTATCAAGGAGGCCAACTATACATCATAGATGCACCTAAGAATTATGATGATTACAATATGTAGGGGAATTTCTTTTTGGACTCTAAAAAAGTGGCTAGTGGAGAATTTTTATGGTGGATAACTAGAGATTAATTAATAAATTAACCTCCATTATGTGAGGAGAAGGGTTAAAGACACAATCTTTAAAGTGATTTAATATCATGTGTTTAAGGGCAACCTTTAATTATTGAAAAAGTATTATATGAACTTGATGTACAATAATATTTAACATGAAACTAGATCCATTCATATTTGAATTTGATAAACGAGTTAGATATATATTTTATATTTTACCCACTTTTTAATTTATGTAAATTTGTGAATCGGTCAAAGTGTTGTTTCTTTGACCAATTAGGGTAAATAACTAGTTAAAAAATAGAAAAATCCTATATTATATTGAAATGGTAGAACAAAAGTTTGAGATTTTTTTCCCTAAAATAATAAGAGAACTTTTTAAAACGATATTTTTAATTATGAGTTTGGTAATTTGTATTAATGCAAGTAACAAGAAATGAAAGATTGACACGCCCGTGCATGGATTTCAAATCTTCATTCTGTTGTCAGTTTTCATGAATATTAATTATCGCAAACTCTACCGCAAAAATTAATATAATAATATTATAATGTAAAATATTATGATATTAGTTTATAAGAATAATGTTATTACTCAATGAATATAATAATATTAATATTATATGGTGGACAAGTTTCACCGGAGACTGATTTATTAATTATTATTCATCAAATATTTATATATAATAGTATATTATAGATAATTCATAAATGAGTTGGTATTAATTGTGTGAACCACTTACACCGTAATGATTATCATGTACAATTTTTTAAAAATTTAAAGTATCAAACATTTAATCAAGAGTATTAATACAAGAATATAAAAACTAGGGTAACGTAATATCATATCAACAAACAATTAATTTTTTTACTATTTAAATTATTCATATTTAATATAAAAATATTGTATTATAATTTTTAGTTTTAAAATATCAAGTTTAAAAAAATGTATTTAAAATATCAAGTATTTAACCAAGGTTATCAAGTATTTGACCAAATGTATCAAAAATTGAATAAAGAATTGAAAAATAGTGCACGACAACATTATCGTTAAGTGATTCACATAATATTTGCCTCCATAAATAGTTATGTATAAGTACATATTTATAAAAGGGTAAATATAATGTGAATCAAATGCACTATGCAATTCAAATGTATTTTTAAACCGTACATAAGTTATTTTCACTTAACATGCAATCGCTTTGATTGAATAATATTAGTTGGACAACTACAATTATTCAATGCAAACATCTACTATTGTTTAGTGAAAACAATTAATACCATTTAAATTAAACATGCAACTGATTTGTGTGACTCACATGATATATACAACACTTTTTCCTTATAAAATTTTCAAATATAGCTTTGATATGTTGATGAATAATGTCATGTTACTTATGAAGCAAAATTAAGTTTTAATGAGCTACATGTAAAATTAACCAAATATTAGAATCGGTATAGAAAAGATAAATGCAGGTACAATTAACATTTCAAAATCAGTAATTGAAAATACTTTGAGAATCCAACTGCTACATTAAGTGATCATCGTAGCTTCACTTATAATGAATATTAACACACACTCAACCTATAGCTAGCTAGCTACTAGCAGCGATGATGAGTTTTAAAATAAAAGGCAAAAAAAAAAAAAAAATCAAAAACAAAGAAGATTGTTACAAATTTTTCCATGGAAATGAAAATAAGATTGTTTTTTTTTCTTTATACCCCGAAATTAATATATTGGCGTAATGTTGTGTTTTAATTTTGTAAAAATGAGACTTGATGTTGTTGGTGGTGGAGGAGAAATGATTATAGGAGGAATAAATGTTAATCAAAATGAGTAATAATTATCTTATTTCAAGGAGAAATAGTGTCATTAATCATCTTTTGTTTTCATTAACCAAGACAATTGTCGTATATTCATTCTCATTTTCTTTGCTATTGAAGAATTTTCAATCAAGTCACTTCCTTAATATTTTTATTTAGAAGACATATATATTCATTTGAGATGGTGTCATGATGAGTGGTGAAATTGATAAACTATGTGTATTTGATAAATTTTGTTTTTACATGTATTTTCACGCTCTACATATATATTTTTACATGTATTTTCACGCTCTACATATATATGTTTACATTGAAGTATACTACATAAATCAAACAAATCAGGGTTCAATCTCAAACAACATCTAAAACTATCTGCCTTCGCCGGGGTGGATCTAGATCGAATTTTAAATTTGAGAATATAAAATATAATAAATACAATATTATTTAATAAATATAAATATATTTAAAATTTTGGGGTACAAATAATTTTTTTATATCAAAAATTGATAGAAATTTTTTAATTTAAAGGTACAATTGTATCCCTGTGTATTCACTGGATCCTTCACTGACATCTGCAGCATCTCATCTATATTCCAACGTACCAATTATACTCAATCATATCATAAGTAATCTAAATGAAAGTAGCTGTTATAATTCATAATTGATGTTCGGACAGATGTTAAGCATGTAATTTTCTTCCATTTATTTAACGATTTAATTTTGAAAATTCAATAAATTAATCTCTTTTTTATAACATAAAAATTTAAAAAAAAATCTCTTTCATTAAATAATATAATTGATGTTAACAAGAATTTAGTACCGATAAAAAAACAAGAAATTTTGTACATCCAATAAGGCAATAACCCATTTACTTCACCCGGCCTAAATGGGTTATTTTGGTTTGTTATTTAGTTATACAAACCAGGCCCAAATAACCAAAACCTTGAAAATATATATTAAGGGTGCGATTAGTTAAAAATACATTTTTTCAGAAAACATTACACTTCTTTCAAAAAAAAAAAAAAAAAAAAGAAAACATTACACTCATATTTTCAAAAACATTAATACACACCCATAATTAGCACAGGCTAATTACTTATTTTACCCCAATAATAAAAAACCATAATTTCCTCCCACCTCTATCCCGTTGACGCCTAATTGATGTTTTAGCATTCGACTCTAGTTGACCAAACACTTAAAACAAAATTATAGAGGAAGAAAAATGATATGTATGTTTCTCGTAAAATTTATTTTGTACTCCCTCCGTCCACTAAAAGTATGTTCGCTTTCGTTTTGGCATGTTTTATGAAAACGTAGATAAAGTAAGAGTATTTTGGGGTATTGTGTAGTCTATTTTATGAGTTAAATGGTTGTTTATGAATATAAAGTCGACAACATATGAAAAAATTAAGTGATGATTAAATGGTGAAGCAAAACAAATTGTTGAAAAACAACATGAAAGCATACTTTTGGTGGAAAGAGGAGTATAATTTTTCAAAAGCATCACTTTTTATATTCGAATGTATTGCTTGAATTATGTATTTTTTCATGGCACACAATATATTCAATGAAACTATATATCTTATACTCCATAAAACTTGCTCTTGATAATATTTTCTTATTTCATATGATACCGTCAGTATACAAATATGAGATTAATTTCTACTAGATTTCAACATACATATATAAATGGATGATCAGCAGGATAAAATTCAAAATGGTTCATTAACTTTTTACTTTTTTTTCAATTTAGTCCCAATAAAGTGTGATGTGTCAATTTAATCCCAAATTTTCACGAATTGTACAATTTACGTCCCAATTTACCTTTGGTGCATGCCATTAAACAACGCTGCTTTCGTAACTTCGGTGTAAATTAGAACGTAAATTGTACAATTCACAAAAATTTAGGATTAAATTGACACATCACACTTTATTGGGACTAATCGAAAAGGTAAAAAGTTATGAGACCATTTTGGATTGTATCGATGATCACCATGCATTCTATATTCGAGGTTCACAACCTCTCTACAAGCTCGAACTTTTAGATAAGACAAAATTCTTTCATGGTATCGAGCAAAACCACGTGTTCAAATCCTACGAAAGCAACTCTATTTATTTATAATTAAATACCCGTTGGGCCTCCCATATTTAAGTTAACGTTAGTCCACAAGTACACTCGTTGGGCCTCCCGAGTTCTCCCAATGATGGAGTTGACACCAGCCCACGAGTGAAGGAGGACATTAGAGTAATGATATAAATGGATTGATTCTTAATCTCTCAATAAGTTCAGAAATATACTCTCTAAAAGTTCGAACTTTTAGATGAGGCAAAATTCTTTCATATATATGATCAAATGATAAATAAGAACATGGAGGCAACAATTTCCAGCCCAGAAAAACAAATTAAGCATTATTCTTTTACGTTACAGCCATGAATATACCAACATATATAATATCTTTACATGCATATATAATGGAAATTAATATTTTGATGAATCTGGATAAGGGCCAATACATTGATCATAAAGCATCTGACTTGTATAGTGCTAGCTATATTTTGGTTGGATATGTATGTACGATCACAAGTGTTAAATATCTAGGATTGTTCTTGGTGATGATGATCATTATTACAATCTTGATCAGATTCTTAACGGGGGATTTACGTATTATCGAACCAAACATAAAAACAGGCAGTGAAAACAAAAATATATAGCTAGCTAGCTAGTAATCTTGATCATATGCTGCAGATTGATGATACAATTTTTGACTAAAATAGCTCAATTATTTTGTTTATATATATATATGTTAAATATTTGATGCAATATATTTTGCTGCAAATTAATTATCAATATTCTTTTTGGGAGGCAGATTCTAAAGTGTGGGAAAATTGGATAAGTTCTTATCCAATTTCAGTTTTACACATCAGCTGAGGATCCCACAACAGTCAACAGATAAAACCATAAGAGGAATAAAGTACAAAATCTCAAATATGATCAAAATATTTATTAGATAATCATTTAATCATCATACATATTACTAGATATAGAAATCATCAATTTGAATGCCTAGAGGTTGACATTATAGAGTATATAAGCGTATAATAAAAGTTTGTTCTTTTTTCAATTTGCAGAATAAAATTTATATATTCTTTGATGATCGATCTGTCAAAACAACACACACAACATCTGCAGATTCTTTAACATGCAATGCAATTTATTGATATATAGTACCCCATTTATAGCAGTAGTCTGCCTTTCTGCGCCTCCATTTGGACATTAACTATTGGTCTTCATCGATCAAGATACTCTGTGCCCCTCCACACAAGAATATATCCCAATCTTGGTGCCCTTTCAACACCTGCAAATGTTATTTCCTATATTTAATTTGCAAGTGAAAGACAGTATATAGGAAAAAAGATTGATACGCAAAGTACACAAAACACACTAATCTAATTCTGTTGATTCAAAAATATCCGGAAAAATGCATGGTAAAAAGATATTAAGATAAAACTCTCATTTTTTTATCATTAATCAATTTAACCCCTCAAACAATAATAAGAACGTCTATTTATAATACTAAAAATTATAATAACAATATATTACATTATTACTATCTAAAGATAAACTTAAATAAATAAAAGGAAATAAATCACATAATATGTTGGGAAAAGAAAATCAAAAAGACAGAGATAAAAAACACGAAATTAGTCACTTCGTTTGTGGCATTGTCAAACTAGACTAGGATTATCACCAAATTTTCGAGAGGTAGGGTTGCAAGTAAATTCCCCAAATTAGTTGGATCGTCATCGTGCACCAATTCACAATACTTCAAATTAACTTCACAACCCAAACAAACATGATACAAATCATTGAATTATTAATATTACCATGTGATGAAATACTATACTATACTATACTATATATGTGTCAACTTGTGTGAAATAAGCACAAAGAGTCACTTTCCAAGACATCATCATTAATTAATCATATCTTATCCAAATTAAAGTACCTATCAACCACCATGCATCTTCTATAAATAACAACATCAATATATACCTCCAAATCAAGCCAAGTAAGACATAGAAGCAATTAAATTAATTACAAGTTTATATAGGTGAAATGGAGAGAGTAAGGGATTTGGCGTCGAAGAAAGCAGCGGTGATCTTCACGAAAAGCACGTGCTGCATGTGCCATAGCATCAAGGCATTGTTCTACGATTTAGGGGCAAGCCCGGCTGTGCACGAGCTGGATCAAGATGCAGGAGGGAAGGACATGGAGAGGGCTTTGAGAGGCCTAGGCTGCACCCCTTGTGTGCCCGCCGTCTTCATTGGCGGAGAGTACGTCGGATCCGCTAAGGATGTCTTTTCTCTTCATGTTGATGGATCCTTAAAGCAAAAGCTCATTACGGCTAAGGCCATTTGGTTCTAATCACAGTATATATTGATGATCGATGGATGCATTAAGTACTGAAGCTTGTAAGCTGTAAGTAGTAATTAAGAGCTAGCTCATGAGCTTAATCATCATCCATCATCTCAATTGTAACCTTAATTTGGCTTAAGTCTGCTTTTCTTGAGGACTTATATGCCACCTGCAATGGAAAAACATTCTCACACTTTAGTTACAAACTTGTTCTTTTTCTTTGATATTGATATACTTTATCCGGTTAATTATAAATGATGGTTTGATCATTCGTCTCATTTGCAAATTAATTAAGGCTCCATTTGGATGGAGTCATTTGAAATCAAGGGATTTGAGGATAATACACCATACATTTATAAATCAAAATGGAGAAAAACTAAACGAATGGATTTGGTTCACACAAATATTACTTGTATTGGGAGGATTTCAAATACCCAACAAAATCTAGTCATTTGAAATCCTCTCACTTCTCCCACTTATGCTTAATATTTGAGTTAATCAAATCCATTCATTTAGTTTTTCTCCATTTTAGTTTGTGTGATGCATGATATATAATCATCAAATCCCTTGATTTCAAATCCATTACATCCAAATGGAGCCTAAATGAACAAAGTATTATATATATATATATATATATATATATATATATATATATATATATATTGTGCACCGTATATCACGAGAAAAATTTTGGTCTCATAACTTGTTGGGTCTCCAATTTTGGTCCCAAAAAGTTATCATTCCAATCTTGGTACTATAACTTTTGAATTTGTCCAATTTTGATCTCATTTTGTGAGAAAAATCTAAAAAGACATCGTTTTGGTCACGTGACATGGGAATTTGTCCAATTTTGGTATCTTAAATTTTGAATTTGTCCAATTTTGGTCTCAATTGCTCACCGTGCAAAATTCAATTTTGGTATATGATTCCATTTTTGCTCACCGTGCAAAATCCAATTGTGATAATTAGACATAAACTCATGCCTATACAAATGTGATTTCACGTGAATGGGTTCTCTAAAACTTTGGTTCCTACATTTGAATTTCGAGCAAGGACACCTAATATTTCCTCTACTCATCCAATCCGGGTTACTAGTAGCGAATTCTATAAACGATTCGAGTCCACTAAGAAAATCGGGAGATATTATGCCATTAATCGTTCTTGTACCATACATCCAACTACGCCTTGAATAATTCATAGGAATGCATTTCCAATTAATGTAGATTCAAAATTTAATTAAATCATAATTAATTCTTCCGGTTAATATATTTTTTCCTAATATTAATATATTTTCTAAAAATTTCGGCAGAGTTTTGTTTTATTTTATCGTATTCCCAGGTTAATATATCAAGTAGTGCATCTATTTCCGACTTAATTAAAATTAATCAAGTCGGGAACGCACATTCTACATCAAACAATACCAAACGTGGATTCATCCGCCTCGTTAACTATTGCCGAGGGAGTCTCGCCTCGCTAAGTCTCGGATCGGGCTTTGTCGAGGGCGATTCCGTTGTTAATATGCTCATTAATTAGCGAGGGCTCTATTCCCTCGTGTGGGCCCTCGTTAAGTGTAACCCTCGCCTCGTCCTCGCTAATTAGCGAGGGCTTTGTTCCTCGTTAATAGCCCTCTTTAAATTATGATTTTTTGTAGTGAACTTAATATATATATATATATATATATATATATAAATTAATGTATGTTATATTATATATAATGCGTAAAAATGTATCTTTATTTTTCTACTTTGAAAAATGACGCGGGTAATTTTGAATGGCACGATTTAATTCGCCTTCTCCTTGAACAAAAGAACCTACAAAACACGCGGAAGGTTCTCCGGCGTAGGCACTCGATGCTCAAGTCGATACCGAAAAAACCCAAGAAATTATAATATGATAAGTACGCAAGTTGAGTGTGTAAAGATTGTGTGCATTTTCTTGGATAAAATATGATATTTATAATTGATACTTACTAGTATTCACACGTTGTCATATATCATGTCATTCCTTTCTCAACCGCCGGTTGTTCCTTCACTTACCGCCGAGGATGGATCCATCGTGGGGGTAGAGAGCTGAAACTTGTCCCCCAATCCTTTCGATTTCGGTTAGAATCCAAGGAATAAAGAATATTCCTTGGACCTTCTGCAGTGGGCTTTACTCCTCGCAGCCCATAGTTCCTTTTCTCTATGTTATCTTATTGGGCCGTATGATCAAGTCTTTACCGATTTAAGTTTGAGCCTTATTTATTAGCAGCCCTCGAATCTGTGGTGCCCCTTCTTGCCGGGCTTGAGCCTGGAAGAAAGGAATGAGCTTATTTGGACCGCGTTCATTTGGGCCGTTATAAAATACCATATCAATATATATTCTTAAATAATTTAAAAAAATGTATTAAAAATACAAGAATAATAAATTAAAATATAAAACAAAAGAGATTTGAGAATCCCTACTAGGACTGGGACGGGGATTGAATTTTTTTCTCATTTACGAGAATGAATGGAGATTGAGATTGACCTCCGCACCCCATCCCCACCCCACCCTGCCTCATTAACATTAATAAATTCAATTTGTATATTTGTATTGAACAAGTTATCAGTTTTTAAAATAAATACTTTCTAATTTCTTATTAGTATTCCAACACATATCTTTGACAACACGAATAACTCAAACATTCGTGACTACCTACTCTCACTCAATAAATGTGTAATTATTTTTTTCTTTATATGTCCCATTGATACTAAATGCAATCATCAATTAATATACGAATTATGGGCCTTCTGGTATTATCATATCAACTATCACATCACATGGGTCTTGTTGTAATCATTTTTGTCGTGTAAATCGGGGGTGTACATATGTGGCTATTAAACGGGTTACAAACATAAATAATCGAAGAACACAAGAATGGGGAAGAACTCATGGAGTTCCTCCCTTGAAGATGACTTTGGGTGTCCTCAAGGGACCCCTAGCCTAGTGTTGTATAGAATGTGGAAGACAAGAATGAGTTGTGGTTTTTACAAGGGTTGGGGCTCTATTTATAGAGCTCCCAAGTATTTAAAGCTAAAAAAGCTAAAAATAATCATAAATCCTTTATTTTAGGATTTATTTACAACCGTTGATATAAAATCCTGACAAGATCTACTTTACATTAAATGGTCTTGTCTTGTCTCGTAAAGGTGTCGCACTTTGTCGCTTGATGAGGTCTTGCGTGCCGAGCTCGCCGAGCCGCCCGCCACCGAGCCGCCGAAGCCGGGCTTGCTGCCGCCGAGCCGCCCGGCCGCTGACTTGCCGAGCCGCGAGCCGCCTGCCGCCGAGCTTGCCGAGCCGCCTAGCTTGGAGAACTAGTTAGACATAGAGAGCGATCTAGTTTGCTTGCCTTTATGCCTAGGTCGGGATACCCCCATGATGTCTTGGTTTGCCTACCGAGGTGGAGTATTTTACGAAATATTCGTGTTACAACAATTGTCCCCGATTCGCTGTCAAGTGTCTTTGGGAGTCGAGTGGTAATGTGGAGAGTAGTTTTTCTTTGAAAGCATCAAGAACGTGTCGTCTTGCATTGAGGCTCGGAGTATAGGATTTATACTTTTCGGGTTTCTTGTCGAGATCTGCCGAGCTACACAGGCATTTAGTTTGCCGAGCCTATTTGCCTAGCTTGCCGCTTGAGCCGCTGGCTTGAGGAGAGGTGAGCTCGTCGATGAGGAGAGCTCATTTGGAGAGATGAGCTCGTGCATTTGCCGAGTTGCGGGCTGCCTGCTGCCGCCTAGCAGTTGAGCTTGTCGAAGCTGCCTGCTAGCCGCGAGGCTGCTGCTACCTAGCTGCCGGGAGAGATGAGCTCGTGCAGGGAGGTGAGCTCGTCACGAAGGAATGAGCTCGTCGGAGAGGCGGACTCGTCGAGAGAGGTGAATATGTCTCGAGGAGAGCTCGTCGGAGAGGTGAGCTTATCGAGGAGGAGAGCTCGTCGGAGCGGTGAGCTCGTCTAAAGAAGTGAGCTCGTCAGGAGAAGCGAACTCGTCCGGAAAGGTGAACATATCGAGGAGAGCTCATTTGGAGAGATGAGCTCGTGCGAAGGAGTGAGCTCGTCCGAGAGAGGTGAACATATCTCGAGGAGAGCTCGTCGGAGAGATGAGCTCGTCGAAGGAGTGAGCTCGTCGAGAGGCGGACTCGTCCAGGAGGGATGAACATATCCGAGGAGAGCTCGTCGGAGAGGTGAGCTCGTACGAAGGAGTGAGCTCGTCGGAGAGGTGAACATCTCGAGGAGAGCTCGTCGGAGAGATGAGCTCGTACGAAGGAGTGAGCTCGTCCGAGAGGCGGACTCGTCCGGAGAGGTGAACATATCTCGAGGAGAGCTCGTCGGAGAGATGAGCTCGTACAAGGAGTGAGCTCGTCCGGAGAGGCGGACTCATCCGGAGAGGTGAACATATCTCCCGAGGAGAGCTCTGGAGAGATGAGCCGAGTCTGAAGGAGTGAGCTCGTCCGAGAGGCGGACTCGTCCGGAGAGGTGAACATATATGAGGTGAGCTCGTCGAAGGAGTGAGCTCGTCTGGAGAGGCGGACTCGTTCGGAGAGGTGAACATATACGAGGAGAGCTCATCGGAGAGATGAGCTCGCCTCAAGGAGTGAGCTCGTCGGAGAGGCGGACTCGTCCGGAGATGTGAACATATCGAGGAGAGCTCGGCTGGAGAGATGAGCTCGTCTGAAGGAGTGAGCTTGTCCGGAGAGGCGGACTCGTCCGGAAAGGTTTGCCATTGTTGGCTTTGTGGATATCCGAGAGATTTAGCGGTAGGATTGGAAAAAAGATGTTGCTAAACAATTTTGGCATTTACGTAGGTTTTGATTTGAGTTTTTGCGAAACAACGTTGCAAAAATATGTGTTGAAACAGGTTGTAGAAAATTTCTTCTTTTCGTAAAAAAATGATAGAACACGAGAATTTCTTCCAAGAACCGTGAATGTTCTTGGGGACTCGATGATTTTGGGATCGCACACCCGTCTTCTAGCGCCAATTGTTGTAACCATTTTTGTCGTGTAAATCGGGGTGTACATATGTGGCTATTAAACGGGTTACAAACATAAATAATCGAAGAATACAAGAATGGGGGAAGAACTCATGGAGTTCCTCCCTTGAAGATGGCTTTGGGTGTCCTCAAGGGACCCCTAGCCTAGTGTTGTATAGAATGTGGAAGACAAGAATGAGTTGTGGTTTTTACAAGGGTTGGGGCTCTATTTATGGAGCTCCCAAGTATTTAAAGCTAAAAACTAAAAATAATCATAAATCCTTTATTTTAGGATTTATTTACAACCGTTGATATAAAATCGACAAGATCTACTTTACATTAAATGGTCTTGTCTTGTCTCGTAAAGGTGTCGCACTTTGTCGCTTGATGAGTGTCTTGCGTCTGCCGAGCTCGCCGAGCTCTTTGGACTTGCCGAGCTTGCCGAGCTGCTGGCTGGACTTGCCGAGCCGCCGAGCCGCCTTCTGCCAAGCTTGCCGAGCTGCCGAGCTTCTTGCCGAGCGGCCGAGCTGCCTAGGTTGGAGAACTAGTTAGACATGAAGAGCGATCTAGTTTGCTTGCCTTTATGCCTAGGTCGGGATACCCCCATGATGTCTTGGTTTGCCTACCGAGGTGGAGTATTTTACGAAATATTCGTGTTACAACATGCCTCCATTTTCTAATGAAATTAAATTTGAAGTTCTAAAATTGGTTTTATTACATTTTTAAAGATTCGATCCTCATTCATTTGGTCTCGAAATCGAAGTAATTATAACTCTTATTGCAAAGAGTGTAATATTTGTAACAAGCTGGAGTTTGATTTAATTTATTCAATATATATTATGATGTCATACAATTTAATTTAATTTAATACTATTAAATAATTCTCTTATTAAAATTGAAAGATTAGCTTAGTTCTATAAAAAAAAATTATATTATTAAACAACTACCGTGTTAAAATTTGTGTCAAACAAGAATGCTACATCAAGTACAATACGAAGGGAGTATTACACAATTTTTCACAAACTAAAATCAGTTAGTATCATAAAAACTAAATATAAAACAAAATTTTGAATTAAAAAAGAAATTTGCATTTTGAACAATATAGGAAAAATTTCTCACATACAGTTCATTTGTAGCAAATTTATCATGAGTTTGAAAGTGCGTTGAGAGCCAAAATACACCAAATTTGGTTTTGGCACCATATTAGTTACCGCCTTGGAGATGGTCTCACAAAGGATCTTTTAACAAAGATGAGTAATGATTGAGATTTCGAGAAATACTTTTGTAAATTTTTATGTATAATGTAAATAAATTTATTTGATTATGTGTATGTAAAAGTGGCGAAGTAATGAAATTTTGTGTAAATTTGTAGACTTTGTGAGTGTGAAATTTATAGAGGAATTATTATTTTAAGGGTGTGAAATTTGTTTTGGGATGTCTCGAAAAGAAGAGTGTAAGAAACATCGGGACAGAGGAGTAATTTTTTTGTGGGTGTATTTACAAAGAAGGAGTTGTAAATAACCTGGGCCAACCTCAATTTAGATGGCTAAATTAAAGATATAAATCAGATGGCTGATCCCCTTAATTTAAAAGTTATTAAAATGTAACAGTCCATCATTAATTCAAATGGGCTAATGTTTTAATATAAAAGCAATTAATATGGGCCAATCTTAGTATAGATGGGCTAATGTTTTAATTTAAAAGCAATTAATATAGGCCAACCTTAATTAAGGTTGTAGCCCATTTTAATTAAGGTTGGCCTATATTAATTGATAAATATAGCCCATTTAAATTTTATTTTCTAAATATAGCCCATTTAAATTAAGGTTGGCCTATATTAATTGATAAACCAAAATATTGGCATTTTTACAAATAAGATAAAATATTGATAGAAAAAGCATTATTATTTTGACTCCTTTCTTTTTCTTTTTTTTCACCTCCAAAACTATTGATCGACTCACTTGTCGATCCACCTCTCTTCCTAAATACGTAGGAAACGTCTCCATTGTAAACATAATTTTTTTTTATTTCACAAGATAAATTAAAGAAAAATAAAAACAAAGGCTCCCAATTTAAGAGGGAATCAAAAATTCACTTCCTAGAGATATTCATCAAACGCGCAATCGCCCGAGTTTAAAGCCTCCCTCACGAGAACGAAGGGCGTGGATTAAAAATGCATACAACCGAGCAAGGCGGGCCTAACGCAAGCAATAGGCCCAAGAAGAATTCTTGGGCCAAGAAGAAGGGTCGAATCCGAGTCAATCATTGGGTGAGAAGTCATACGAGGCCATAAAAATTACTTGTAGTCATTTAAATTGCAACTGGGAATTAATTAAAAGGCCCGAGATTAGGCCCATTTATATCTCCATATTAGGCATTAGTATAAAGATTGTCTTGACTTTCTGTCGTCATATGAAAAATTATCTTGAATTTCGCAAACCCTTTTTGCACACGGTTGAAACCTCGCTGGCCTCGAGCCGAGGGAATCACCGATTAATCTCCAATTGGCGACCGTAATATCCATCGGTGGTGCTTTCATTGAGAGATTGCCACGGAAATTACGGTCAATTGAAGCTAAGAATGACAGAACTCACAAGGAAAGGATAGAGGCGCCTGGAGGTGAGGTTTGATAACTTGGAAGGCGGACTCAATGATGTTTCGATAGAGTTTCAAGAATGGATCATACCCTGAACAAGATCGAAAAATTTATGAGTCACGTGGCCAAGAATCCATCTCTCGAAAGACGGTTACGGGTCGTCGTCCGACGAGCCCTGCGGCTCGGACACCAATTCCGACGGCGAGGAGAATCCGACGCGCACTAGTGATAGAGGCGAGCGGAATCGAAGAAAAGAAAGAGGAGACCAAAGAAGGGGGAAACCCAAATTATTTTGCCCCACCTTTGATGGGTCGACCCGATTACGTGGCTCGGTCGAGTGAGTCAATACTTTGACTTGAACGAAATTGAGCGTGGTGATAAGGTGAGATATGCCGCATATTATCTCGAGGGTGAAGCAAATATTTGGTGGCGATGGTTGAGCGAGTTTACAAAAAGAAATCCAAGAAAATTAGGTGGAGGGATTTCGAGAGGGAATTGCTTGTTCGATTTGGGCCATCCGAATATACCGATTATGATATGGAATTGGCGCATATAAAACAATCTGCATCATTCGCGAATATCAAAAAGAATTCGAGAAATTAGCAAGTCGAGTCTACGATTGGCCGGAGAAAGCTTTGTTGGGGCTTTTGTGGGTGGATTAAAGACTGAATTATCTTCGAGAATTCGAGTATACCATCCTCGAACGTATTACGAGGCGGTAGAATTAGCAAGGCTGAAGGAAGAACATCTTAATAATCTCGGGAAAAACGTCAGGCAAGAACCAAAAAGAATCGAGGCAGGCCATTGGATCACAAGGCGGGGGCTCCTTAACTCCAACACCAACAACGGGAGCAAATTATAAGCCAAAGACCAACAGAGTGAAAAGAATACCATGGGACGAAATGCAAAAATGGAGAGAAAAAGGACTTTGTTTCAACTGCGACGAGAAGTTCGTCCCGACCATCGATGCAAGGCGAAACAAGCTTTCCTCATCGAACCATTAGAGTCCGATTCCGATGATGCAAAGGAAGAAGTAAATGAGGCAACCAATGAGATTGCGTAAATCCCAATCCACGCCATTGCGTATACTCCAGACCGCAGACTCGAATATCACAAAGCAAGAATTAAGAATCGAAGAATCGTAGTCTTAGTTGACAACGGTTCATCACACAATTTTATTAATCCTAAACTTGCTAATAAACTTAATTTGATAGCTACGAAAGTAGATGCTTTTAGAGTAAGGGTAGCTAATGGAGAGGGTCTTGATTGTAATGTGCGGTATAAGGGGGTGCCAATTAAAATACAAGGGGTTAATATAAATGTTGATTTGTTTTCTTTACCATTGGTAGGTCCGATGTGGTGCTTGGTGTACGGTGGCTTGAAGGATCGGGAAAGGTGGTTACCGACTATCGCCAAGGAACCATGGAGTTCCAGTGGGGTGGCGGCATTGTCACGTTAACATCACAATGCAAAGAAGCACCCGCAGAGGCGAACATCCGAAACATTGAGCGTTTGCAAAAAGAGGAACCAAATGTTATGCAGTATGGGTTGAAAACAAGAATCAAGAGCAAACGAAACAAGCAAGACACATCCAAAAGAACTCCAAATACTCTTAAACAAATTCTCTAACCTTTTTGAGGAACCGAAGGATTACCCCGAGAAAGGGGACTTGATCATCATATTCCTTTAAAAATCAAAATCGAACCAATTAATGTGCATCCTTACATGTATGCTCATTACCAAAAGGAAGAGATTGAGAAGCGAGGTTAGGAGATGCTCGATAAAGGCCTTATTCGCCCACTCAAGTCCATATTCTTCACCCGTCTTGTTAGTCAAGAAAAAGAGGGAACACGGAGATTTTATACTTGACTATCGAGCATTGAACGCATCAACTATAAAAGATCGATTTCCGATTCCAAGGATTGATGAAATGTTGGACGAATTGGGAGGCTCTAAATATTACACCAAGCTGGACCTCCGGGCCGGATATCACCAAATTCGGGTGGCACCGAAGACATACACAAGACGGCATTTTGAATGCACCACGGACACTTTGAGTATCTTGTAATGCCATTCGGACTATGTAATGCCCCTTCGACCTTTCAAGGTGCTATGAACTCTATCTTTGAAAATCAATTACGTAAATTCGTTTTAGTTTTCTTTGACGACATCCTCATCTACTCCAAGAGATGGGATGAGCACCTAACCCATTTGCGGTGCCATATTATCAATCCTTCAACAACATGAGTTTTACATCAAGAAGTCCAAATGTACTTTTGGAGAAACATCGATGGTTACTTGGGACATATAATCACCAAAGTGAAGGCGTGAAGGTGGATCCGAAAAATTAAAGCCATACAAGGGTGGCCTAGACCAAAGAATCTTACGGCTTTGCGAGGATTTGGGTTTGACAGAGTTATTATAGAAAATTTGTCAAAGATTATGGCAAGATAGCAAAACCACTTACAGAGTTAACAAAAAGGGGAGTTTCACATGGAATGAACAAGGGGAGCGGGCCTTCGAGCAATTAAAGAAAGCGATGACCGAGACTCCGGTGCTAGCAATGCCAGACTTCGAGCAACCTTTTGAAGTACATACCGATGCAGCGACATCGGAATTGGGGCGGTTCTCATCCAAAACGGGCGGCCATTGGCTTTTTGTGAGTAAGGCGTTGGGAATTAAAAAGGTACCGTGGTCAACTTATGTAAAAGAACTAATGGCAATTGTCGAGGCAAAGGAGAGGCATGGCGTCCATTACCTCTTGGGTCGCAGATTCACCATCATTACGTATCAACAACCTCTCAAGCATATGTTCGAGCAAAGAATAATCACACCCGAACAACAAAAATTTATTGCCAAACTAATGGGATTCGATTTTGAGATACGTTATCAACCGGGACGACAAAATTTAGTTCTTTGATGCCCTTTCTCGTAGAGATGATGTGCCGTAACCGCAGGCTATTATTGGAACTAATTGGGAAATCGGGATTTAATTCGTGCGGAATCATTGAAAGACTCGAAGTTCTTTGAAATTAGAAAAAAATAGAGCAGTGCGATGAAGAAAATCATTATGAATGGAGAGATCAATTACTATTCTTTAAAGGAAAAGTTTGGGTTCCAGACAAGGAAAATTTACGAAACCAGATTTTATACCATTTTCATGATTCAAAAATAGGCGGCCATTCGGGGTGTATCGGACGTGGGCCGAATTGCAACCACATTCTATTGGCGGGAATGAAGAATGAAGTGAAAAATTACGTAGGCCAATGCGACACTTGCCAACGGGTGAAAAGTGATTCGAGACGTCCCCTGGGCTCCTACAACCACCGCCAATACCGGAAAGAATATGGGAAGATATAACAATGGACTTCATAGAAGGTTTGCCCGATCTAACGGATATAATGGCATCTTAGTAGTTGTTGATCGCCTAACTAAGTATGCTCATTTTATTGCGTTAGTTCATCCTTATACCGCAAAATCAATTGCACGTCTTTTTGTTGAATATGTTATTAAATTACATGGTATTCCCGATCTATAGTTCTTGACAGAGATATAATTTTTATTAGTAATTTTTGGAAGGAGTTCTTTCGAATGCAGGAACAAGGATGGCAATGAGCTCGGCATATCATCCTCAAACGGACGGTCAAACAGAGGTGACGAATAGGACTCTTGAGCAATACCTCCGCTGTTTCGTACATCAAAATCCAAGGAAATGGGAGACGTTCTTACCTTGGGCGTAATATTGGTACAACACTACATACCATGCTTCCACCAAATACACTCCTTTTGAGCTTGTTTATGGACGACCAGCCCCACATTTGATCGCTTATCCTTTGGGAATTCGCCAAATGCGGAGGTTGATAGGGAGCTCTACGAACGAGATGTGATGATCCATGAACTTAAAGAGACATTGCTAGGATCCATCCAAAGAATGAAAGAATATCATGATAAAAAGAGGCGTGCGAGATGCATTTGAAGTAGGAGAATGGACATACTTGAAACCGAGACCCTACGGACAACATACACTATCTCAAAATCTTTGTACAAACTTGGCAGCCGCTATTATGGTCCCTTCCAGATTATTGCTCGAGTTGGCGAGGTGGCATATAAGTTGCAACTTCCGTAAGATACTCGCATTCACCGGTGGTCCATATCTCTCAATTGAAGCGGCACTTAGGCAAAGTGAGATAACAATGCAACAACTTCCCTAAAGAAATGAAGATGGCTTTTTCATCGTGAGACCGGCACGAGCAAATGAGTATAGACAGTAAAGAAAGGGGGTCAATTTCGTTGGGAAGTTTTGATCGAGTGGGAAGGATTGCCGGTGGAGGATATGACGTGGGAAAATCTAGAAGAGTTAAAAATTCGATTCCCGGACTTCGCCCTTGAGGACAAGGTCATTCTCGAAGGGGATGGGAATGATGAGAACGAAGGGTGTGGATTAAAAAATGCATACAACCGAGCAAGGCGGGCCCAACGCAAGCAACGAGCCCAAGAAGAATTACTAGGCCAAGAAGAAGGGTCGAATCCGAGTCAATCATTGGGCTGAGAAGTCATACAGCCATAAAAATTACTTGTAGTCATTTAAATTGCAATCTGGGAATTAATTAAAAGACCCAGTAGATTAGGCCCATTTATATCTCCAGATTAGGCAGTAATAGTATAAAGATTGTATTGACTTTCTGCTCGTCATATGAAAAATTATCTTGAATTTCGCAAATCCTTTTTGCACACGGTTGAAACCTGCTGGCCTGAGCCAGGAATCACCGATTAATCTCCAATTGACGACCGTAATATCCATCAGCCTCCCATTACCATGGCTATGTGGGGTTTTGACATGGTGAAATGGGCTGCACGTGTGGAGTGGGTATTGAATTAAACGTTTCTCATATTTCAGATTAAAATTGAGTCAATATATGAGGATCGCATCACATTTCTTAATTACGATAATTTAGGCAAAATCAAAATTAACTTAATAGAGCGACACTTACATGTTAATAATGTATTCAATGTCTCATATCATATACTCCTCTATTACAATTTAAATTTTTTAAAATTAGAAAAATGGAGGTGATAATTTTCTACGTTCTTAAACTAAACTTTTACAATAATCTCTTATTTACAAATCTTATTACTCACTTTTCCACTATAACTAAATTTCATTCACTCAATTAGTTACTCCAATAAAATTGAAAAAACTCTTATAATTTTCAGTTTACACTTTTTAATACTAATAAACAATATTTTTATTAAAATTTGTGTCATTTAAACTTGAGCTATCTAAATCGTAACAGAGATACCCACCTGACCACCGGGTTTATCACTTTAGTGGGAGACCCGCAATTTTCTTTGGGAATGAATTATGGAGTTATAAGGTGGCTTGAAGAATTTTTGGAGTATTGGGTGATTGGTGATCTAATTAGTAGCAATTAACAAACTAATATTTACCGATAAAATTAAAAAAATCGTAACGGATAAAATATTTGTTATCTCAATGAATTAGTATCCCAAAAAAATATTATCTTTATTTTTAAAATCAAATATTTGTTTCATCTTTTATTATCATGACATGTTATGTGTAGTCGATGACATCATCAATAATATGGAGTAATATCTTTTGCGATATATAGAAGAATCCGACGGATTCTACAAACTGTAAAGTACAATTTTGTATTTTTTTCATTAGGATATATAGACTCATATCCCACATACAATATACATGGTTTTTAAAAAAAAAAAACTATTACATGCAACATTTTAGTACAGCATTTGATGCCATAAGATACATTCGATACATCGGTTCACGTAAAATAAAATATAAAAATTAGAATTATACGAAAACAAAAATAATCGACTAATGTGTTATACGGTACAATACATTAAAATATTTTTTGTTGCATATTTGTTTTATTCAGACGTCCCGCACTGCTTTTCACACCTATAAATGAAAACATCTTTAATTTTTAACACCCTCATAATATACATTTATTTATATCAATATTATTACTTTTTCAATCTAATTAACTAATCTTTTATTTGATATACACGTGTTTAACCTATAATACATTTTATTTAAATTAATCAACATAGCATTTTCTCAATCTCCGTAAATTGTAGGGTAGCATGGAATAAGCCGAATAGTGGTCTTCCCTTAGTTGTACTCCACGATTCCGTAACGTCTATTTCATGGGACACATAATAGCATCATTTTGTGTCTTGAAATAAAGAAGGCATCGAGCACAGCTTCCTTTCTCCATTAATTATTAAATTAAGTTTAATAAATTATTATTATTATTATTATTATATAATATATATGTATGTATATTGATCTGCATTAATTTGTTACTGTAAAACGAAATATCAAATCATATGAAGAATTAATGATAATCGATACACTGTATGATTTAACAAATTCTAATGGCCAAGTTTCAAATTTCATATGATGAACAAGTTTTATAAGAGGATGATTTTTGTGAGATAGATTGTGAGACAAATCTAAATTAAAATTGTGTTTGAATCGAGAAATTTGAAATAAACGAATTTATTGAATTCTTTTAATTTAAAATTCACTCTTTTGAAATTTTTATTTGGGTGTTTATATCATAGATTCGTGAAAAAAGTTCTAATCCATTGTTTTGCAAATTTTTTAGAAAAATTGTAAAAATTTCATTTTTTTATTATAATTTTTTTATATAACGTGAGTTAATGAAGTAGTGTCGGAGATTGTAATTAATATTATGGACCCATTTGGTAGGTTTTATAGGATAATGACTTAAGATAGAGATTGAGAAATCTGGCTACCCGAGTAGTGAGTCTTAATTTTGAAGGATAATAACCGAGTAATTTGCACAAACTCAAGTTACTAAGAAATGGGTATCCTTGCAAATGGGTCCTTACAATAGATATAAGAAAATTAGGGTTAGGATTTAAGAAAATTATGGTAAAATAAATTGAAGAACAAAGATCGCTTCTCTTCTCTTTGCGCGGATGTACGTTACCCAAAAATTTAGGATTTGGATTTAAGAGAGATGTACGTTACCCTTTAAATTTCGTTTTCTTTGCACGAACTTGGCTCAACAACGGGCGTTCACGGCGGTCCTCGTCATTTCCTCGTGGATTAAGGTCAGCGATACCGACAAACACCGTATCTCCCTCTTAAGCACCGATATTGCAACCACCGCTGCTCGCCGACGCCCGCTGCTCCTCCTCTATCTCACCTAGGGTTTGTGCGTTTGAGTGTGGCCGAGAGATCGTGGAGTGAGGATTTTGAATTTGTCAAATACAGAGGGGCAATTTTGTTCTTTCCCTTGGCTTTTCTCGGAGTAATCGCTCAAGCGCGAAAATAAATATGATAGGGGAGGTAAGATGTAGTTTCTAAAGAGCTACGGTAACTATAATGAAAAGGATAAACGGGTCTGCCGTTTTCACGAGCCGATCAAACCGCTTTCATGGCTACCAAACATCAACAAAGCCATGAAATATTTTTTTCTTGGCCTTTTTCATGCCTACCAAATGGGTCCTATATATATACTAATCAAACCAATCAAACATGATGTCGTTCAATCTATAGGGGAGACAAAATTCACATATTCTAACTAAGAAATGACTACGAATTAATCTATAAACCTCACAACTGCCTCCTCTTTCCACTACAAAAATAAAGGAAAATAACTAATTACAACCTCAAATTCAGACAATATATTCGTGCATATCAAGGTTATAGGCAATCTTTTGAGTCCAGAGTAGATATCTTTAGTTTTTTTTTTTAATCGGTTAAAAATTGATTCGAACCCCTTACCTTTGAACATAATGAAAGTTTAACCACTTGAATTATACAACTTATTCGGTAGATATCTTTAGTATACGTTGTAAATTTACGGTACTATCATTTTTGAAAAATTTATAATATCAAATATTTAATCAAGTATTAAAATTATCATTATGAGTATAAAAAATTAGGGTCGGTGATATTTTCGAAGTATCAATAACAAATTAATTATTATTTTTACTATTTAAATTATTCATAAAATAAAAAAACACATTATAATAATATTTAAATTTAAAATATCAAATTTTAAAAAATAACATTTAAAGTATTAAATATTTAACGAAAAGTATAAAAAATTGGATAAATTGAAAAGTAAAATACCATAAATTTATGGTGTACGAAACACATATATAATACTTTGTGTTGAGCTAATAATCACTATCAATTAATAGATGAAGTGGTATAGACTAAGTGGTTAGAACTCCACTTCATATTTCTAAAAATTATGATTTCGAGTCACTATTTTGTGCGACGAAAAAAAGAAATCACTATCAAATTGATACTTTTGTTGTCATCTCATTTCAATCAGACTACCAAGAGGCCAACTTGTTAATATTTCATATGTGTTTGATACTTATCCCTCTTTCAACAAGGAATCATGGTCATCAAAATTTGGCACATATTTTTTTTAATTTATTTTTCACATTTATTATTTGCGAATAAACAAAGCATATAGACCCTCGCCCTGAGAAAAGCTCACAAATTTTTCAATTTCATTTTCATATTTATTATTTGCGAATAAATAATTAATTAATAAACCTCTCTAAATCACAGAGACATTGTTCAACAGGAATAATGTGTATATATATATATATATATATATATATATATATATATATCCCAAAAGAAATTCCTCCACATCCAAGAACTCAGGAACTTGTGTTGAAATATTGTCACTGAAAAAGTATACATTTATTAAGTTCTCTCCATCTTTGAGAAGGAAATATCACATAATTGAGAAAGGGAAAGGGAATCATGCACTCCATCTCATGATAACATCTATAATAAAATAAAATACAAGATATTTAAAAATATTTTGTGATATATAGAGAATCCAATATTTTGAAAGGATTTCGCTCTTATTTTGGGACCATTATCATGGATATTTTGGAATGGTGCAAATCTTTTTGAAAGCATTATTATTGCGAAATTAATATGTAAATTAATTAATTTCACGTTATTTCACACGTTTAAATTTTTAGATCATGATATATTCTTGCCATTCATTTTTTAAGTTTTAATTCCTTTTACCATTGTTAATAGTAATGTGGAAGTCGATTTACCGATTGATTTATACACACATATACTATTTTGTAAAAATAAATAGAGTATTCAATATTGAACACATATCATTGTTGGTGGGAGCACTAAAAATGACTGAAAAAAATTGATAAAAATTGAATATGTGGTTTGTGTGAAATACAATTTTCTCAAATCAAATTATGCCGGATATAAAAAGAGATATTAGCACTATATCGCGTAGAGAATGGAGAAATATTAACCAAGGGGGCTTAGCCCACTTGGCCAACGGGCTCCTCATTTAAGTGGGAGACTGGGTTCGATTCCCTTTGGGAACGAATTGGAGTGGGAGGTATAAGGAGGACTTGGAGTATTTGGAATTGTAAGGAGACTTGGTGAACTAACTTCTAACAACCACTAACAACTAACATTTACTCGATCGAAAAAAAAAAAAAAAAAAGAGAATGGAGAAATATTTCCTCATATCATCTTACAAGCTATGATGAGTTTCTTGCATTTATATATACCTACTTTCTCAATCATAATTTTTCAATGTAGAACAAAAGTCTTGTGATTTTTCCAACAAAGCCTTAAGCGTTCCTCTTTGTTACAACAATCTTTAAAATTTAATTTCTCATTCCCAAATTCAAAATTGGTGAATAATATATCGAATCGAAACTCTCTTCGACAAGCACATTTTCCAACAATCATGGTATATATAACTAGTCGGTTTTAATTCAATTCCAAGTGGTTTTCATATTGATTTAATTGCACATTTGTGCAAAATATAATATCACTTTTAATAAAAGAATCTTTAAATTAACAAATATCTTTTGAAATATTCTTCATGAATTGGTAGGCAAGGCATAGTATTACTACTATAGGTAGAATAGTAATATATATATATATATATATAGATATATATATATATCAAAAGAGATCCACAAGTTGGTGGGACCATCCATCTCAAGATTCACCACCGAAAGCCTTCTTATATTCGCGATCTTGGCAGAATATATAAATATCACCAAAGCTCTGGCAGAATATAGTAATAGGACACAAGTTAACACAACGAAATGTATATATATATGTATTTTTAAATCGATGCCAAGTAAAATATTAACTATAAAATCAATAAGCGTTAAATAGCTCAACTAAATGTATTTTTTTTTTTTTAAAATTAGACTCAATATATATTAATTAGATCATGATCACATATAATGACACATTAAAATTTACAGATTAATATGTATACATACACATGAACACTAACTTAATACTTAGATGGCACATGACAATGATCAATTATTGGCAGCAGATGCACATGAGACTACATATATGTATATAGTCTTAAAGTAATAACATATAAATGTTCGATATAAAATTAACAAATGTTAAATAAAATAGATATTAGAATGGGTAAAAAGATAATGATACATTGATTTAGTTGATAAACATCGCAAATAGCCGAATATTATTTATTTAGGTGCACTGATTAAATTTATTTAATGTAATTTCCAAGAAACAATACATAAGTAATCTAAATTCACTAAATAGTACTCCTTTCGTCCCAATTTTGATTGCTCAAAGAGAAATGACACAAGTATTAAGAAAGTAGTTGTTTATTAGTATTAAAATGTATAAAGTGAAATGTAAATGATTATTTTCAATTTTATTGAAAGAAGTTATTTTATAAAGTCAACATTTTTAAAAAGATTAATTGATTGACACTGAGATGTAAAGAGATATTTGTAAGAATTTAATTTAAGAGGATAGTGTTGTTTTTTGCTATTTTGGATATGAAAAAAACAAAAATAAAATGTCTATTTTTTTATTTTTGAGTAATAAAAAATGGAATGGAGGGAGTATAATATAAAGATGTTTTAATTTTTGTTTTTTTTTCCTCAAAGAATTATTTCAAGAATCTGTATGAAAACAAAGGATTATTTGAAGAATCTCCATGGAAACTGACCTCCTCTCCTCAAACCGCGCAACTTTTCTAACATGATTTTCTTATTTCTTTATAACTGATAGAAAAACGTGTACCTTGCTTGGTGAGTAGGCACACAACGTGTACTCAAGAATACCCATCTTTTATATATATTCGATCTTGAGATTATTCTATGTTAGACCAAAAGAATAAAATTTTATTAATATTAATAAATCTGCATAATATATCTATCGATGATTAATTAAACGGTCAAAATTGTTTCCATTTCTACAGAATTTATTCAAAAGTGATCGAGGGAGATATGTCGGTCTGCAATATTGTTCAACATGTGTGAACATAAATATTTTAGTATCTTTTCTTGCAAAAAGTGAAGTGTTGCCACCTTAAGTTGTTTTCGCCATCGATCCAAGTTGTGGTTGGGATATCTCGGTTGCATCCTATTCCAGCAATATCAATACATGTCATGTATATATTAGTCGTTATTATTTCATTAAAATGTATTCCTTTTGTTTTAGGGTTGTCTGCACAATTGACTCGACCACGGAGATTCGAGATAATTAATACACTATTGATATATTGACCATTTTAAATGAAGGGTATTATAGGTAAAACATGTGAGCGTAAAGTAAAAAAATTAATTAATTAGGTTGATAAAATAATGACAATGGTGTAAATAAAAGTATTGTGAAGGTGTTAAAAATGAGAGGTGTTTTTATTTATAGGTATCTTTGTGAGACAGAACAAATAAGATAAGTGTGCAAACTAACAACGATGGGGTGAAGAAAGTGTTAATTTGATAGTGATAATGTTTAATAAAAACAACTAACAATGTATGAAAATTTCCTTAAATTAAAGGTGAAATTAGCACACCGTATACTAAATCATAAGTTACTCATTAAAAGCTTGAGTTGAAATTAGCACACCGTTTATGGAGTTGGGTGTCTATTATTTATCTAAATTTGTGTAGTTATTCTTTTTATGAGAGTTATTATAGAGTGCCTGTAAATCCTCTGTAAGTTGTATTTTTTGGCATTTCTTATGCCATTTCTAATGAAATTTCCTTTTACCGATAAAAAAAGTTACTCATTAAAAGAACTAAATTGAAATATTAGGGAATTTTCGTGGGATCAGGCAGCATTAAGCATATATTAACTTCTCAATAAAATGTCATGTGTATGTTGATGTGATTACATACAGTACTGTTCAAGCCAGCAGTGTAGAAGAAGCCTAATTTTTCGAGGGTCGAGTCTCTGCATGAGACTGCCGCCTCTCAGTAAGGATAGAGCATAAGTTGGTCGGGCATGACTCATTAATATATTAGAAGATGTGAATCTTAATTTGTACTCATTTATGAACCGTTTAACCGTAATTCTTTCTCACGAAAGTTTTTTGCCATTTTTCAATACATGTTATGCGTATATTGATATATGTTATTGTAAGTAATATTGGAAAATACTAGCTACTTAATTCAGACAGAGAATCTCTACACGTGCACCGTACAACCCACCTGCTTTAATTAATTAATTTCAATACATGCCATGCATGCGTATATTGACGAGCAAATTAACAAGTATTTGAAATAAAGAATCTCGCGTATTCAAATAGCGTGAGGCTGAATAAATTGCAATACTAGTCTCGCGTATATAAATTTTTCGCAAAAATAATTATTTTTCGCAATTAATTTTAATCCCAATCAATAACCATTTGACAGAATTACGAAATTTCCGTGGGACCAAATTAAAATTGAAGAAAATAGAGAATCTGTATATATGTGTTGAAGAGAGGAAAAGCGTAGCGCAGCTTTTGAATAAAATTAATGTTCTCCATCAAATTAAAAAGACAGGTGCTAGGTAGATGTTTATAAATAGAGGCGAAAACATCTCATTTCCAGGCAAGCTTTAATTTCTTGCCAGGCACCAATTTCCAAGTGCAGGGAAATTGTGTGAAATACATATATATAATGGAGAAGATACTAAAACTTGCATCAGAAAATGGAATCTTGATCTTCAGCAAGAGCAGCTGCTGCCTATGCTACGCCGTTCAGATTCTTTTCCGAGACCTGAGGGTGCAGCCATTGGTGCACGAGCTGGACCATGATCCCGAGGGCAAGGATATCGAAAAAGGGCTCATGAGGATGGGCTGCAGCGGCCCCGTCCCCGCCGTCTTCATCGGCGGAAAGCTCATCGGATCAACCAATGAGGTCATGTCTCTTCACCTCAGTGGCTCCCTCATTCCCCTCCTCAGGCCCATACCAGCGACCTAATTTGTCTACTAATGAATGATATGATATCATCACCCATATTAATCATCAAATTAATTAAACAAAAAGAATTAAGGGTTCATTCATGAACTTAACTGCTAGGGTTTGTTGCTCTATGTCTAGCTATGTAGTGGTAGTAGAAGAAGAAGAATAAGATTAGCTCTTATTATTAGAGCTTAGTAGTTTATTTATGTTTATGTATTAATTAAACTGTGTAATTTGATTAGGGGTATTGTTGTTATTGGTAGCTTAATTATATTTGGATTTATCTGATTAGCAGCGCTATCTGTCAACCAGTACTATTGGACATGAAAGAATATTGTCGATTAATTAAATTAAACTTTTCTCCGTAAGTCAATTTTTATTTTTAATTGCAGGTCATGAAAGTGTTAGGTAATTATAAGGCTACTTATCAAGTATTTGTAACGTATTTTTTTTTAACCACGGTAATTTTGGGGTTGACAAAATAAGCACCATAATTTTTTGGGTGCCAAATTAAAGACAATAAGTTTAAAAGTGGTGAATTGAGACCAAATCTTCACAAGTCGGGCTAATTGACTCGATTTGGGTTGAAATTCGCCCAATTTGACCTGAACTCAGGCTCAAATTTGAGCCCAATTTGCTATTTTAAAAGTTATGGTCTATAAATTGACAACTTTCAAGAGAGTTATAGTCCATATTTTGTCAACTTAAAAAGTTACGGTCCTCATTTTGGCCACTTCAAAAAGTTAGAGTCCTTATATTGCCAAATTCCCATTAAGTTAGGGTTCTTAAAAATAATTTTTCCTCAATGCATGTATCATATATATATATATATATATATATATATATATATATATATAAAACTTATATTAATAATACATTTAATGTTGCAATGTCGGATTTTCTATTATAGCGGGCCGAAGAAAAGGATAAAATCTTTCAGACTCAACATATGCATGGTGTTTAGGCCTTAAACACGCATGAGTTTCTGAATTATAATTCGTTTACAAGTTGATTCATACTATTTCATTTCCTAGTTATTTTAAGATTTTCTTCTCCTTAAATACTTATGGGGTTTATTGTAGTTTTGGTCTTAAAAGAATTTTTTCATTGCATTTTTGTATCATGCTCTAAAATGGTTCTTTTGTGTGTATTTTAATTGCTGAATTGATCCCACAAGAATCATTTTTAGTCTTTTTATATTAAAAAGACTATAATTGTTAAAAAATATATATCATTTGCATGAAGATTTATTCTCATGGGATTACTTCTACAATTTTCCCAATACTTATGTATGACATTATTTTATATATGTAGTTAAACAATTACTCCTCTCGTCCCATAGAAGTTTTCATAGGAGGAAGTGCACACGCTTTAAAAAAGAAGAATAATGATTGAGGTTTTGAAGAGTAATTTTGTAAAGTTTTATATATAAAGTAAAAAATTATTGGGTTGTAAAGTTTTATATGTAAAGTAAAAAAAAAAAAATTGTGTTGTGTATATATGTGAGTCAAAAGTAATGACATTTTGTGTAAATTAATAAAAATTGTGAGAGTATAGTTTATAAAGAGTTTTCCATTTTAAGGATATGAAATTTATAATGAAACAGATAAAAAAAAATGTGAAAGTTTTTATGAGATGAAGGAAATATATTTTACTCCAATATTGCCTTTGAAGTTTGCAGATTTTGTGTTAGTGAAAATTGTTAGTCTTCATGTTTAACACCAAGCTAAATGTGGGTTTATTGTTTGTCGGAAATGTAAGTTTAGATTTCTTAGTAAAACATTTAGAACACAAATACGTATATACAATAATGTACGAGTAATTTGTATTTTTGGTTCCAAAAGAATGAGTGGTCTGTAAAATGATATCTTTTTTTGATACTTTTGGTCCCATATTTTTATTCGACATATTTAGTCCTAAGAAAATTGTAATTTTAGTCCTAATAGAATAATAAATTGCAGTTTTGGTTTCAAGAGAATGAGATAAAATTGCGCTTTCGTGTTAAAAATAATGGCCGGGACTATTTTTACAAAAAAAAAAAAAAGCCCAAAAAGAACGTGATATTAACATTGTGGTTGAAAATTTCTCATGTGATCAAAACTACAATTTTTCAAATAATTTTTCAAAAAGAACGTGAAATTAACATTGTGGTTAAAAATATTCAAAAATATTGAAACTCTGCCCCATTTGTAGATTATATATCAAAAAAACTTAAATTTATTTTTCTTCCATTCTCTCATCTCCTTCCTTCTATTCTCTTCTCATTGTGTGCTCTGGTCTCGCTAACAGCCGTCCATGGTTGGAAATCCAATATCTATGTCCATGGTCCACGTTCATAATCATTTTCTTTCGACCTACAAATTTGAAGAGATTTTGTCATTTTGAAAGTTTCATATAATGAAACGTCTGAAGACAGGATACTCAGGCACTCTCTCACCTCACTTTCCTCCATTTATGGTTTTATCATCTAATTTTACCAACTTTAAAGAAAACTTTCCTTTTGAACAAGGCCGCTTCCGCCCGCCTTTCGTCGTTGTCCACCGCTCGCTCGGACGCGGACGTTGTTCGTGGGCCAATGGGACGACTCTTTCGATGACATCATGCATGAGACGGCTAGTTGACGGATCGTCCCATTGATCCATTTTTATTGTTTGGTTTTTTTGTTTTTTTAGTTTTTGGTTTTGGTGCTGATTTGACTGTTTTCTAATTTTGTTTATTTCTATATTTTTCTTGGTGTTTTCTCATTCAACGGTTTTTTACTATTTCGTCTTCCGGTGGTGAAGCCTCGACGTCGTGTGCGATTTTCTTCACCTTGTCTACTCCTCTCTCCCTTCCGGAGGTTGCTTGTGGGTCCCACCCATTGGATTTTGACTTTTGGTGGATCTTTACCTTTGTCTTTTACTTCTTGGAATGAATGAGATTGTATGAGATATATGAATTTTTTTCTTTTGAGATTGGAGATCGATTTTCTCACAGACGGAGATTGCGTTAGTCCCTTCACTCCTCTCGATTGGTTTGAAGTGATTGTTATAATTTATAACTATATTTATAATTACTTTAATTCAATGAGTTGGTACGTACTATTATTGTTTGGACAAGAGATGACATTCCACCTACTAAATTTAAACCTCATAAGTCTTTATTTTGATATTAATTATATTTTATCATGTATATTTAGTCATTTTGCATTGTATTATGCATTATCTTGTCAATTATTTTGCGTCGACAATATGTATATAATTTATTATTCAAATATTTGTTTTAAACATATAGTTTTATTGTAATTTTAAATGGAATATGTGCATAATAATATGTTATAATAATCTCTAAAATATTTTGTTAAATTTTCAAAATTTTAATAAAATTTCTGTCATTCTTTACAAAATTCTACGATACCGATATGCGATATCATTATATCAAGCGATGTTAGAACCTATCTACCGATTACATCAAGAAACAAATAAAAATCTGAAAACGAAAAAATGTAATGAACGATAAATAAAATAATCGAGTCGAAGGAAGCCTTCGCCCGCAAGTTTAATACACCTTGGATAAAGTGCTCACGGATCGGTGTAGAAACTCCAAAGGATAACGGTTCAAGTCTTGTATACGTGTAGCACCACAACGATCGAGCTCCGACGAACACACGAAGTGTATGAACTAAACACTCTAAGTATGGAAAAAAATTTCGTATGCGGTATGCGGTGCAAATCTTAAACTTTATGATGAATGAATGAATGAATGAATGAATGATTTCGAAATATGCAAAGCTATCTTATATGCATCAAGATGCAAACATGTAGGTTAGTGGAGAATTTTATGGGTGGTTCCTATTCTTCACCTCAAGAAACGGAACAGCCGAGACTTATGTTTAAAATTCTAGAAGGATCTAGAATCAAAAATAAATCTGGATTCATTTAAGTAGGCGGGTTGATCCACTGGTCGCTCGAGTTTTTGGTCTCCAAAAAGATAGGATCACCAAGAACCAAAACCCAATTGCCAAAATCTAAGTCCAGGGCCCGAAATCCTTCCGACTTTCCTATGTGGGACAAAAACGTTATTTAACACTTTAACTTCTCATTGCAAAATCACTTCAACTTTGTGTATTAATTTCTCACTTACTGAAATTCAATTTTACGAATTTAGATACACTACGGTCATCTACTCACGGAGTAGAATGACACTACACCATTTAATTTCCTCGAAATCAAATGTAACCCCTTAAAAAAACTGGTCAAACATGGGTGAATGCCACACACTCCAATTAATTCAAATAATTACAAATTAATTATTTGAACCTAATTTCTCCAACAAGTAACATATCCATAAAATTAAAGTTACAATACTTATTGCAATAGCGATATTTTCTAAACCCACATTTCCTAAAAAATAATTAAAGAAAACTCACTTTTAGCTTTCTTAATCACAAAACATGTTGATAAAGATCAGATATGCAGAGAGACAGATCATCCTCATAAAAATCTCAGCATTTAAAAGTAGATATTAAAATCCGAAAGTGATCATATGTATTTAAAGCAGAAGAAAGCATTGGAAAAAAAAAAAAACAGAACACGAACTTCCAAAGGAGCTTAGAAACTAAGTGAACCATTTTGACATTAACTTTAAAAAAAAAAAAAAATCCAACTTGTATATTTTGTTAGGAAAGAAATGGACACAAGGAATGCTTTCACTTTATCAAATTCGTTGTGCATTGCACAAAGAAAATATGCTCCACTTAATCGTGAGTGTAAGAATCCAATGATTCAACAACTTTATCTTAGATAAGGAAATGCATTGAAATCCCATATATATATATATATATATATATATATATACACACACTAGTCAACCACGAATTAATTTTTAACTTATAATTATTCTTAATTATTTTATTTTTCCTTTTGCTTTCAATTAATTTACTATAGAGTTTATGATGCACAAATTCTACTAAAACACTACAATATCAAATTCTCATCCGCCCCCTATTCGGGTGTGATTCTTGTTCCGAGTGCCCCACTTAACGAATTCGTAAATAATAATAATAAAAGAATTATTTGACACGCGAATTCAAAGTGTGTGAAAATCACAAAATTCGATGCAATAACCTAGCTATATGATTAGACATGGTCATATAATGAAACACTATATGTGTTATTTCAATTGAATTTTCTTATGTAAGCAATTGAATTATTGTTTTATTGCGTAATTACATTAAATTGTTGAAAATGCTAAATTTTGGGTGAGAGAAAATATAAATTACTCATTTAATTCATAAAATTTATAATATATTTTACAGGTATTATATATAATAATATTTTTTAAATTGTATCCCTATATATTTATGTCGTATTGCACCCACATCCCCACCCGCATCCATGCAACATAGTAGAATATTGAATCATTTTGGAGTACCACGTTTGTTTTTAAAAAAAAAAAAATTATTGGAGATTATTGCACTTTATGTCCAAAAAGACACGCACCACTTTCAAAATGATCATAACCATTTTAAATATGGTTTCAATCTGTTTTTCGTGAACAAATGACCCACAATTTATGAAAAGTTGCAGAAGAAAATTTGAGACTATTTTGAAAGTGGCATGGGTATATATATATATATATATATATATATATATATATATATTGTGTGATCTAAAGGTACAATAGCCTCGAATGTATTGAGATGAATTAGGTAAACAGGTTTTTTTATTTTTTATTTTTAATAAATTTCAGCAGCTTATACAACTGTAAGTAGATTGTGAGTTATATATGTTGTATAATTGCTTTATAGTGATCAAACTTGAACCAATTAAGTGTGTACATATTATAGTCTCAATATATGATTAATTAAGATCCAGATTAATAAGTGAACATTTTGATGAGTAGTTTTAATTCTTTTGCCATTATTCTTAATTATGATTAATTAAGATCCATATTAATTATGCAGTATATGATTACATGGATATATATGTCAATTGTCATGTTTAGGGTAGACATTCAGTTGGTTCACGGCTTTAGGGGTATTTTTGACCAAACCGAAATAATCAAATTTTTTAAAATATAAATCGAAACCGAACCAATTTTTTAAAAAATCGAAACCGAACCAATTTTTTTTAAAAATCGAACCGAAATAATCGAATTTTCTAAAATATAAATCAAAACCAAACCGAATTTTTAAAAACTTAAATATTTTGGTTATTTTGGTTAAACCGAATAAAAATTTATTTTTTAAGTAATTTATTATCCAAACTATATTTTTTCAATATATTAATTTATTATATATATTTTTAAAATTATATAAATAAATATTTCAATTTTTTGGTTAAATCGGTTTTAAGCTTTCAAAATCGAACCGAACCGAAAAAAAAAATTCAGTTTTTGATTTTTTAAACCGAAACCCAAAATTTTAACCTAAAAAATCGAATCGATTTAACCAAAATCAATTCAATTCGGTTTGAAATTTTGATTTTTTTTGCCCATCCCTATTCATGATCATATAACTATATGTTCACATGATATGAGTTGGAGACTTTATTTAGATTAATGTAATATTGTATGAAGTAATCAGTCTTGCTTTTCATTACCGATACAACTACAATCTGATAATTTTATTCACTCACACATCATCCCACCATGAATAATAATAATAATAATAATAATAATAATAATAATAATAATAATAATAATAATAATAATAATAATAATAATAATAATAATAGTAATAGTAGTAGTAGTAGTAGTAGATGAACAATTTCATGCCTCTACATATATAAGTTATTTTATGATTTTGTTTGCACAATCTATCATCCTCATAAATCTCAATTCCCTATCATATTCAATCGATCCACTAGCAATTGTGCAGAAAATATGAAACCAAACCTTAGCACAAAAATTGCAAAAAAAAAAAAAAAAAACATAAAAATTCTAACAACCATTTTCAAAATTTGCTGTTCATTTCAATCCAATTGATAGAAAAATACTAAAATTTTTCGATTAATTTAATCGAAACACAGAAATGAAAATCAAATATTAAAATTTGAAAATTCGGAGGCACTTATATAAAAGTTGGATGATGGAGATAGGGGTAATACTCGTTGGTGGCCGGAGATAAGGAAAGAAAAGAGGGAGAGGATGGAAAACGATGAAAGAGAAGAGGTGTTAACTACTGCGCTTGGATGGATGGCATGGCGTCGAATAAGCGTACTTGCAAAGAGAAAAAAAGGATGAAGGAAATAGAGAATGACCGGCAAATAAAAGGTGGGTAGGAGAAATTTGAATTTTCTCTCAAAGAAGGGTACAATTGGTAACTTATGGTGGGTGTATTTATTAACTTATGGTAACTAATTTTTTTATTTTTAAAATCCAAATTTGTTAAAATTATGATTTGACATATGTGGGGTTAGGGTGATGAGTAATTAATTTTTCTTATTTATATTTATTAAAACGAGGTAAGAGGTTGGTTTTTTCCAACCGTTTGAAATAAATAAATAAAAAATGGTCAAAATACGATAGGTGGGATAATCTTTTATTGCCTGTAAAATGACAAAATTTTGAAATTTTATAAATATAAAAGTCTAATTATAAAATGAAAAAAACAAAAAACTTAGGGGGATAAAATTAAAGTCAACAAAAATTAAAGGATAAATAAATTACTTTACCCAATAAAAATGTTAACTTTCTTTTGAAAAAATGCTAGACATCTCACTAAAAATTTTAATATGCACCAATAATATTGTGTCACTCCTGCACACGAAAAAGGTAAAAACAAAAGTTGCAATTTAAATTTGGATTGTTTTCAAGTTTTAATAAAGCATTTATTTAACCAAAGAAAAAATTATGAAATTATTTATTTTTGGTCAAAAAAGGAAAAGAAGAAGATAATTAAAAAAAAAAGATTGAAAATAATAATAATATTAATTAATAATCAAATGAGGGCCAAAGGGCAAAGGCCCAAGGCAAAAAGCGTCAAAAAGCACTGCTCAATCCCTCTCTTGTTCAGAAGGCCGTATTTTATAATCAAACTCGGCGATTTTCTGAAATTCCGACTGCTTTATCCGGCGGCAAACCCTACTCAATTCCTCTTTCGCGTCTCTCCGATCTTACGCAATTGCATTCGTATGGCGTCTTGATCAGGTTACTCACACTCCCTTTTTCGAGGTTTTAGTTCTTCTACTGGTTCTCGTTATTTTTAGCGGTGAAAGGGAGATATAATGGAGAAAATAGGTACTCTTTCCCGTTGTATTTTATAGTTTGATTGTGATTTTGCTCATCAAGTTTTTGTTATTCAAGATTTTAGCAGTAATTATGCAACTCTTGGTAAGTGATTTGAGTACATGAATTTAGGAGACCTAATTTGATAAATTGTTTGAGTTCCTTGAGCAATTCTTGATGCAAACAAGTGTCACTGTTTGGAAAATTTTACTTACAGCATTTAATGGGTTCCTTATGCAGGATTTCCTTGAGGTTTTCTGTGAAAAGAAGGTTTCGGATCATATGAAGTGGTTATTCAGTTCTCTGGCTGGTGATTCAAATGTTCTGTTTCTGTTGCATTTTCTTGAAGTTTTGTCTAGATTGAAGGTGTGTGAATTTTTTTTTCCCCAAGATTTATTTTCGTTTGTTTTCTCTTGGTAGAATATATTAGATACTTATGAAATTCATCAGTTTTTTATTTGTTATTTGCTCATCCGAAATTTCCATGGCAGGTGAATTTCGGAAACTTGAATTCTTTTACTCATAGGTTTTTGGTGCATTTGACTTCCAGAAATATAGTAGAGGAGGGCTATTATGGCTGAACGAAACGAGACTCTTGAACTTAGGTTCAGAATATTTGACGGGACAGACATAGGTCATGGAACATACCCATCATCTGTTACTACTGCTGCACTTAAGCAAAGGCTTCTTTCTGTGTGGCCTCAAGGTTTAATTCTGCCACTTTGTCTGTGTATCTGTGTATGTGTGTGAATATTAAGGGGTTGCATAGAAATTAATGGGAATGGGTGGTAGTGTTGAAGAGGCGGTATACGGTATACCACCCCAAATTCCTCCCAATATTGAGCGGCATGACTCATTCCCTCAATTTTATAAAATATTTCGTGCTATCACTCCTTAGCAAGCATAAGTTTTGATTCCTTTCTCATTTTCTCATCTCCAAACCCGTAAACCAAAGTGTCCTTAGTCTTGATTAGTTGTGGTGTTAGGAAGGTCTAGTGTTTCATGGAATTGTTATCCTGCTAAGTGCTTGATCGCTTTTCCATTTGAAAACTTCTAAGTTTATTTTTCTTTTAGTTGTAATCTGCAATCTGCATTGAGTAGAATGAGCATGACTCATTATTCATTAGACAAATTTTCTTCAGTTGTTGGACAATGTTCGTTAGAGAGTAAGAATGACAGTACAATGAGTTCTAGGCTTCTAAAATTGGCAGAATAATAGAAAAAAATCCAAACCTCTGCCGGAATTCGCATATTTGGCCAGTACTTATAAAATTATTAAATATTTTATTTTTGTCAATTAGGTGTAATTTGCTAAATTGTAAAATGAATGCAAAATTAGATTACATGTGTAATGATGTGGAAGACGCACATATTAAAATTTAAATTATCTTTTGTTTCTTTCTAGATGATGTGTTATAATTATTTAGTTAGAACCCTTTAAATCAGATCTACTGTCAGTGTCTTTTGAATGCATCCCACAAATTGACTAGGAACTGCACTCATTTGACAAAATCATTACTAAATTGACAATTTTAGAAGAGTTGTCAAAATAGCTAAATCTCGCAAAACGCTTTGGCTTTTCTTGCAATTAGACCTTTATTTTACATCCTTTTGTATATTACTCTTCTGTCTAAGTGTAGTTGATGTTGATATGGAAGTTTTAAATAATAAATTGTTATGCTATTTCTGAATACACTGAATTTCTATTACTGCTATTACTGAGCTCTGGCCCTCTGCATTTTTAGATAAATCAGTTGTCCCAAAGTCGGTTGCTGATATGAAGCTGATACATGCTGGAAGGTTTTTGGAGAACGGAAAGACACTAGCTGAGTCCGGGGTACATGCTGGTGATCTTCCTGGCTGTGTTATTACTTATGCATGTGGTTGTACAGCCTTCTGTTGCTAAACAGAAAAAAGGTATTCTCTGCTAACTTATGGTAAATAGTATACTTTAATGTTTAAGAAAAAGAAGCTTTACTGTCAAGTGTACATATTATCAATGCCCCTTTTGTCGCTTCATAAATTTATAGTTCACAGCACGTCATGCATTATCCATTACTCTTACTCTTAAAATTCTTTAAGGTCAGTAATTTACCAAAATTCCCTTGTTTGTATGCCTAAATCCCATGTATACCCAATTCCAAACCAGTCGGAAGGTTATTGCCCCTAGGTCGCTTTCACAGCCAGCTCATACCCAACCCCAACTCCTTGATTCCATTTTAACCTGGATATAAGTTGGATTAGATTTAGAGAATTTTGGGTATACACTGAAAGATATAAAAATAGGAGTAAAAAGGAATCCAATTCAATTAAGTGAATGATGTGGCAGACTATATTATTTAAGATAAAATGAAATGCCAAGATTGCTCGAAAATTTACAAAATATATGAGCTGCGAAATGGAGATGATCCTTTTTGTAATTTTTTTGAGAATAGCATATGAAGCCAATGACTAATTGTGAAGCAGTTTGTGTAATTTTATGAGATGAAGTTCTTATTCTTTTTCTGGTATTTTTAGTGATCTATACATGATTCTTTTAGATGATGTGACGATTCCATGAATTGTGTCTTTTTGCTCTCCTTCCTTTCATATTCTGGACGTTTTTTTTTTTTGCATCCTATGTGCTTATATCATGAGTTCTTGCTCTTGAATTTCATTTAGTTTAAATTTATACCTATAAAAAGAATGCATCATGACGCTACAGGGATGTTTGCAGGCACAAGTCGCTGTCATTTTGACTTCGATGCAAATTGACTATAATAATTTACATTGAGGAAACCCCATTATGCAGTTTGTCCTCTTGTTTGCAAGACTTGCATAGAGTATTTTCTTGATGATATGCATTAGTGAGGTTGTACCAGCATATCTTAACATGCCTAGACTTCTTCAGAATCAAATTGCTCATATAACGAAGAAATTAGATCAATGGAAAATCCAATATAAACTCTTTAACAATCGCAATAGAAGAGCAAATAGAAATCTATCATTTCGAATCCACTGTTATAGCTTACTGAACATATCACATCATCTCATTCGTAAAGAGCATACCATTTCCCAGTATCGGTATAATATTATCCATCGAGTTACCAAATGCAATGGGAAAGAGAAGATATTCATACAATCCAAGTGTTACACCTTTTTTCTTTCTTTTGAGAAACTCCCCATGTAGCACTTCTCCCACAGGCCACAGCTTATTGTTTTGTTTCCATATGTACTCTCGACTCTTCAGCTACAGATTTAATTAAATGAAGAAAATGTTAAGCTGTAGAATTTTAAAGATTGAGCTTTCTAGTTGATAGGTAATATCTTTGCATAAAGTTGTAAGTTTTGAGTCACAGACTTTTGATCTCCTCTCCTTGCTTTTGGCATGATGCAGGTAAGGACAAGGGGGAGAAGCAGAGCTCGTGTTCTTGTACCATCCTTTAGAGCCAACTCCACGCATGATTTACTTTCGTTTCATCTTAAAAGGATGAAACAGTATCAAGAAATGAAAGGTTTCTTTCATGCTTCAGTCTGTTTTCGCTCATTTTGTGACCGTTTTAAGGTATCAGATCGTGATAGCTGCGACTGGTGCTTTACTTTCTGCTCAGCTTCACGTGATTCATGAATGCTTTCTGAGATGCTGCTCAGAGCTTGGTCAATCCTATGGCTTCTAGAAGAGTGATGATGAGCACTGCAAAATAATTGATCTAAATCTAAATAGAACAAGAAAATTCCAGCCCTGTAAAGTGTTTATTGTTGGTTTTATAATGTATATATATGTCGTGAAATACTTAGAAATGTTTGGATTTGAGTGATTGTTTTAGAGAAATATTTCAATTGATTTGATGTTTGAACTAGTTTATCAGTGCCATGGATTTTATATATATATATATATATATAATACACCAACTTATTACCTTTTTTATTTTTGGCGCCATTTCACTTCATCCATCGATCCGATGTCATCGAATTCATCGATGCGCTCGTTTGGTCATTGTTAAATTAGGTAATATTAATCACCCTCAATCACTCAATTTCATTCCATAATCTTAGCATCAAGACTCCTATAAATACTGCTCATATTCTTCATTCCAACTACAACTCACTAGCATTATTTGTGTCATTTTACTTGGTGTCATTGTGTCGCTCATCATCATCGCCCATGATATTTTTATTAAATTTAATTTGATGATCATCATCATTGTTCCTAACATCATTCATCTTTTTCTATGTCGTTCATCATTGTGTCAATTCTTCATTGTTGGATTGTTACCATCATGTATTTCATAACAAATAATTTAATCATTTTTTTATAGGAATGATGTGTATACTTATTCGATCACCTTCTCTTCTCCACCGCAATTGGATCAAATTTCGTGAATCGTGTTAGTGGTAAGTATAGTATAATATAACATGTAAAATTTATATCATCTTTTAGAATTGTATCATGTTTTTATATTCATGTTTGAGTTTCTTCATTTGATCGATATGTATTGTAATCTATTCAATCTATATAATCAAGTTTAACTTCGTTATTGTTTGTACAACAAATATTTTTCTACTTTTATGCATTTAATTTTATTCGATTGATTTTTCTTTTAATCGTTATTATTGTCTATTAAAGTTTTGAATAAATTTATCCATCAATTTATAGCTTTCCTATGAGGATAATGATTCAATGCAAGAAAAAATGGTTCCACCTATACTTCTATCCCATCGTCAAAACCGATCTCATTATACTAAATTAGGAAGTGTATAAGGAATGTCTATTTAATCATCAATTTACACCCAATAATTATGCGAGATATTTTTTAGGCTTAATTCATTCACTCACTCCTTCAATTATGCCTTTTTCAAAGGATTTTCTTCTCAATTTATATAAACTTTACAATCCAATCTAACAATTTATAAATATTATAATGAAATTATAAGTCACTCTTTATTCTTTTTATTTTAAAATTAAAAAAATATACCGATTAAACAATAGTAATCAACGTGCTGAAGCACGGTTACATGCAAAGACTAGTATATATATATATATAATAAAAAATCATTTTTATATGAAATAAAATGACCTGAAAAGTGGCTACTAATATGTGCTTTTCTGTGTACAAATCTTTTGGCAAATTTTAGTCTAACTATTTATTTTTAAAAGCATCAAATATTTAATGCTTTAAATTTGACATCACCATTTAAAATGAAACACACAAAACCTACACTTAATATTTTCGAAAAAAAAAAACTATCAATTAATGCCCTTTAATAAAATAATTAATATCATTAAAAATTAAAATTTTAAAGTAAAAATAACTAATAATTTAAATAAAATAATTAATATTATTAAAAATAACTTTACAATTAAACTTAATCACACAAATTTTGTCCATTTAAAAGTTTAATTAGTGTATTTTTTTGAAACAAAGAAAAAATCTTATTAGCCACAATGACAAAAAGAAACTGGAAGCCAAACCACAAATTTCGACGGGTCAATCCAGGATAAAGGGGCTCTCAAACGAACGAGACGCCTTAGCAAAAGAATGAGCTAAAATAGATTAACATAGTTTATAGACCAATCTCTGTTTGTATGAAGAAGAGCCTTACACTCTACAATTAAATCTCCAAAGACTGTATCTTGTAGGATAGTCGAATTGATAGCATCTACAACTAGCTTTGCATCACCTTCAATTATTACCTTCTCAAGTTGCAGTTCCTTAGTCCATGACAGAGCCTCCAAAAGCCTATTGCTTCCCCAATTGTTTAACTATTGAACGAGCTACTACAAATCTGCCTTCTTCATCACGCATGACCATACCCAAACCCAACTCATTGGTCTCTTGGAAAAATGCAGCGTCAACGTTGATTTTCAAGACCCCCGGCTCCGGTTTGTGCCACGTCTTGCAAACTGTCTGATGGGCGGAAGACAGCGAACCCAAATCGGCGAATTTAACCGCCTCCCATTCATTCAAAAATCCGATTGCAATCCGGAACGTCCGACCAGGAGACGAATGAGTACCTTTCCATAACATGCTATTTCTCTCTCGCCAGATTTGCCAAAAGAGCACACTAAAGACGGCATCTTCTTTTTTCGGTAAGGATCCAATCAATAAAAGGACCATATCTTTTAAAGACTCAACTGAACTTATCATATTCTCAATTTGACGATCAAGCTTTGCCTCTGTCCAACAGGCTTTTGCGAACTCACAATTCATGAAGGTGTGCCATGTGGTTTCTTGCTGCTTCTCGCACATCACACATAATTTATTGTCCACCACTTTTTTGAAAAGGTTTACTCTATTTGGAAGGCAATTTCTGCATGCCCTCCACATGCAATCTTTCACTTTTGGGGGAATATTCAGATTCCAAAGAACTCTCCAATTACCATCCTCTTCGAGCTCTCTATTTCTTGTGATCATGGCTGCCAGCTTGTAAGCAGTTTTCACAGTATATTTACCATCAACTGAAAAATGCCACATAATTTTATCCTCAATAGCAGACGGTGAAATAGGAGTTCTAAGGATTCTCATTGCATCCTCCTGAGAAAAACTCCCTCAATCAATACTCTGTTCCAACTCCTAGTTTCTGGTATTAAAAGATCAGCTACAACCGCATCCTCAAGGCCTTCAAGAGCCGGGGATCTCACAAAGAAATTATTATCATCAGCTATCCAGGGCTGCCCCCATATACGAACATCCTCCCCTCTACCAATCTTCCACCTCTGGCCACATTTGATCAGGTCCTGAGCCGCGACAATACTAGACCAAACATAGCTCGGATTTCGTCCCAAGTTTGCCTCCAGAAAGTTGGTATTTGGAAAGTATCTAGCTTTAAAAACCCTGGCAACCAGTGAAGTATGATCCGTAACCAGGCGCCACCCTACTTTACCTAGTAATGCAATGTTGAAAAGATGCAAATCACGGAAGCCACGACCTCCCATGCCAACCTTGCAGTTTCTTCCAGAGACGATCTTTGATATACTTAAAGATCTGATTCTTCTCACGACCTACCAAAGATGGCAATCCCAAGTACCGACATGTATTCAATGGGCTGTGAACCCCTAGAATACTCGAGAGCTCTCTTCTAGTATCGGCATTAACATTCTTACTAAAATAAACCCCTAACTTGCTGAAGTTCACCGCTTGACCCGAAACGCGCTCATAATCTGCTAAGAGCTGCCGAAGATGGGTACATTCGGCCTTCGTGGCCTTACAAAAAAGCAAACAATCGTCCGCGAACATCAAGTGAGATATAGGAGGCGCCGTTCTACAAACTTTGCTCTCGTGCAAAATCCCAGCACCAGTTGCATGATCAATTGCAGCTGATAACCCTTCGGCACATAGTATGAAGAGGTACGGTGAAAGCGGGTCGCCTTGGCGAAGCCCTCTGCCTGGAATGATTGGTCCAACAAAACTCTCATTGACTTGAAAGAAATAAGTGACCGATTCCACACACATCAACATCCATTTTACCCCCTGTTCTGAAAAACCCAATTTATAAAGAATTAACTTGAGATATCTCCAGTCAACCTTATCGTAGGCTTTACTAATATCGATCTTCAAGGCAACGTCACCCGACTTTCCTCTTCTCTTGTTTTTCATCATGTGAATAACTTCAAACGCAATAAGAATGTTGTCTTGAATAGACCTCCCAGCAACAAAAGCAGACTGGGCCAAATTAACTAAACCCGGTAACACCGACTTCATTCTATTGCAAAGAACTTTAGACACAATTTTATAAATCACATTACAAAGAGAAATAGGCCGAAGATCCTTCATAGATTGAGGGCTGTCACATTTCGGGATTAATACGACGTTTGTGTGATTTAAACCAGTGGGGAAAATCCTTGGTGCAGCCAACGAACCCCGGCATCGAAGACATCCTGCCTTAAAGTGCTCCAATTTCTTTGATAAAAAGAATCCGTCAGGACCAGGGATTTGTCCCCATGCATTTGATTAATAGCCACGTCAAATTCGTTAATCGTGAAGTCTCGAGTTAGCTCACTATTTTGGGTATCAGTGAGCATACAACCAACTGCATTGAAGAAAGAATTGTTTCTCTCATCAATCTCATTAACAGCAAAAAGGTCTGAGAAATAATCACCAACAATCCTGCAAAGATCATCCTGGCCTTCTACCCATAATCCTTCTGCATTTTGCAATTTGGTGATTCTATTTCTTCTCTTTCTAGCCGAGGCCGACTGATGAAAGAACCGGGTATTAAGATCACCGTCTCTTAACCAGAAGACTTTTGCTCTTTGTTTCCACACGGTTTCCTCCTGGACTAGCAATTTCCCCAATTGAATCCTCAAATCATTATATTCCTTCACTTCAGAGGGGGTCCTACCCGCCTGTAATCTCTCAATTCTCCTTTCTAGATTCTTTTTATCAATTCTAAATCTAGAATCAGCCTTATTTCCCCATGTTTCGAGAGATTCAGCCGTCGCCGAGAGACGTGGTAAAATATCGAGGTCTCGAAAGCCCGTCCAGCATCTACGAATAACCTCCTTAAAATCTTTTTCCTGAAACCAGCGGTTCTCAAACCTGAAGCATTTCCGCCGCGGATGAAACTCTGTCTTCAAAAGGATGGGATTGTGATCAGAGACAGGCACTACAAGGTTTAATAAGCTGGCACACGGAAAACGGGAGTGCCAAGCCGGATTTGCCATCGCCCTGTCAAGACGCTCTTCAATTCTATTTTCTAGATTTCTCCCTCTAAACCACGTGAAATTATAACCGGAGAGTGGAATATCGGAAACATTGCAATTGAAAACAGCCTAACGAAAACCCCTATACAACCATTGCGGGTGCTCAGTGCTCCCTTTCTTGTCTTCCTCTGAAAGGAGATCATTGTAATCGCCAATACAAACCCAAGGAAGACTGTCAACACTGGCGAGATGTCTCAAAAGGTTCCACGAGGATTGTCTAAGGTGTCTTTCCGGGAATCCATAATAGCCAGTAAGTCTCCAGTTGCCATGCAAATCATTCATACACAAGTCAATATGATTCCTCGAGTAACTCGAAACAGAACAAGTAATATTATTATTCCAAAGAACGGCAATACTGTCACTTCTACCCACACAATCAACAGAAAAACAGGACTGAAAATTAAGCTTGACACGAAGCAACTCAAGACGAATTCCAAAAGAAAGAGTTTCAAAGAGAAAGATAACATCAGGGCTACGAGCTCTAACGAGCTCACACAACGTGGGAACTGTAGCAGGTTGGCCCAAACCCCTACAGTTCCAACTAAGGGCGATCATTATTCCTGGCAGGCCTGCTGAGCGGGTCCTGCCAATAAAAATGTTGGATGTCGTCGTCAAGAGAGTCTTCAGAAGGAGAGATGTTTGATGTGGAATCATGCAGATTAATTAAAAACACATGCCATTAACAGTTTTTAGAACGATTAATGACGCTTGGTTTTTTTTTTAATTGAAATGAGAATAAAACTACATACATAATAATTAATTAATGAGAATAATAAATAATTTTCCTTCCTAAATATCATTACTCTATTTCATTATCTTCCGAGATCACTTTTAATAAAGAGAGTTAATTACAAGTTGCAATCTGTATTATGCTATATTTTATAATAAATTGTAATTTATACTATGTAAAATGGAAAGATTGACACATTAATTCAAATTTTATTCTCTTTCCGGTAAAATTAGGAATCAATTTTTTTGTTAGAAATTAAATATTTAATAAAATAAATAGTTATTAAACTTAAAACGACAATTATAATCTTGACCACATATAATTTTGCCTTAGAATAGAAACAAAATTTGAGTTGAATGGTCAATTTTACGTAGTACACATTGCTATTTGTTTCAAAATAGAGTGCATGTTATAAATTTTAAAATGTGCTACCGATCAAAAAAAAAAAAAAAGTGCTATTCCCTCAATTCAATTTTAATTAGCAAATAAGTTGGGTACAAATATTAAAATATTAGTTATTTATTTATAAAATAGTTGCATGAAGTAAAAATGAGAGTATTATTATCGAGTTATTAATAGGAGAGAGAAAATAATACGGGGTTCAAATGACAAATATGTTATGAGAATAGAAATAATAAAAAATTATTTTATTTAAAATGATATTATTGTTTGAAAATGTTAATTAAACCTATTTAAAAGTTAAACCATAGCGATTCCTTTTCCTGCAAGAGTGGTGGAGCCGCCGGTAAGCTTCAATCGTCGGGCTCGGCATCTATATATATAATGAATGATATTGCAATAATATAATTTTTATTTTTAGGCCAAAAAAAAAAGGAGTGGAACAAAATTTCTGCCTGGAATTACAAATTCTTTGATTAGCTTAACAATCCGTCTATGGAAGCCCATAGCGCCAATTCCCCATCGAAAAATCCCCAATTCTTGATGATTGTAATGGTCTGAGAGAAGATTTTGGAAAATTGCTTCATGGGTTAGTTTCCCTTTTCCGAATTTTACTATTTCTTGATGTTTTTTTCCTAAAATTTCTGAATGATTGCCCTAAAATCTTTAATTTCATTCTCTGAATGTGGTGTGTAGGTGCGAGCATTACAGAAGAAGATGCAAAATTAGAGCCCCCTGTTGCGATAAGATTTTCACTTGCCGTCACTGTCACAACGACGCCACAGTTAGTTTTTGTTTGTGTGTGTGGTTGCTTTTTCTGATTGCATTTTCTGGGGGTTTTATTGAGAATTCATGTTAAACGTTGCTAGAGTGCTTTGAGCAATCCGAAAGAGCGGCATGAGCTAGTTCGTCAAGATGTTAAGCAAGTAAACTCACTTCCCTTTTTATTCTATTATACGAATATTGTGATTCTTTAGTCCCTTTCTCTAATCATGGTTGTTTAAGGCTTATTTTTGCATGTTTTTAGGTTATTTGTGCCATATGCGATACGGAGCAACAGGTTTTGTCTATGATATGCTTGTTGTCATTTTATGCATAGTTTCAATGCTGTGATTTTGGTTGTTTACAACTGTATAGGTTTCCAATCTCTGTTCGAAATGTGGCGTCAAATTTGGAGAATACTTCTGCAACATATGCAAATTCCATGATGACGACGTAATTCTTTCTTGTTATTATATTTTGGTGACACAATACAAAGCTTCTTGAATAGGGAGAAGGGGAAAAAAAAGTGAAGCAGATGCTTTTTTTGAACTAAATTCAGGGATAGCATCTTTTCTATTCTTGTTGTTTGGTGACATTGGTATCTTGTTGATGTAACAGATCGAAAAAGAGCAGTTTCATTGTAGTGACTGCGGCATTTGTAGGTAAGAGATCGAATAAATTATTAATTTCCACAGTTAGTAGTAATTCTTTACATAATAGGTGTTTTTCTGATCAATTATATCTAACAGAGTTGGTGGTCGAGAAAATTTCTTTCACTGCCCAAAGTGTGGTAAGTGGCTTCTGCCTGATTTTTCGTGTAGTGTTATCACAATTACTTCTTACTACTTGTACCCTAGCCACATTATTGGATTTTGAGTCATTAGCTTGCCTGTTTTCCTCTTGATTTCCCACTGAGGAAAGTGAAAAATACAATAGCCTGCCCCACCACCAACCTCCCAAACAAAGGGGTGTAAATGAGCCGAGTAGTGTCAAGTTTAAACGTGACTCGATTAAGAAACTCAAAGTCAAAATTCGAATTGAACTTGATCGATCTCAATTCTTTAGATCTCGAACTTGAATTGATGGAAAACTTGAAATACCTGAGCTTGACTTAATAATTTACATAACCCGACGAAGTGAAATAGCTCAAGTGGTTAAGCCCACTACCAATGTCATGAGGTCATGAGTTTGAGTCATCATTTGTCCGATAAAGAAAAAAAACTTACATAACCTTACTTGTAGATTTTTATTTTATTTATAATTAGAGTATATTTATAAATAATTAGCATATCATGGGTAATATAATAAAATTATGTGAGCTCGATTAAGTTCGATTAGGCTCGCGAGCTTAGTGTACTCAGCTTGAACTTGAGCTCGAATTAATTAAATTCGAGCTTTTTCCGAGTCGAACATGAGTAGCTTGTGAGTTGGCTCGACTCACTCACACCCTTATCATGTTATGTGTATATACACCACATTTTCTTTAATGTCTGTTGTTTAAATGACTTAGATCCCATTTTAATATTTTTGTTTGAGTGCAGGATCTTGCTATGCAATAGGTTTACGCAATAATCACCGGTGTGTGGAGAACTCGATGAAGGGCCACTGTCCCATCTGTTATGAGGTTTTGTACTTTTCACTGTAAGTCTTGATATCTACATGGCTTTTGTCCTTGGTTAAATAATCATGTGTCCTTCATGCAGTTTCTTTTGACTCGACTTTACAAACAATGATTATGAAGTGTGGGCATGCGATGCACACAGAATGTAATCGGGAGATGTTCAATCAGAACCAGTAGGCCTAACTTTCTGTCTTGCCAACTGTGGCTTCTTTTTTCATCTTGTTTTGGTATCTGAAATAATATTTTGAATATTCCCTCCAAAATATTCTACAGGTATCGCTGTCCAATCTGCTCAAAGTCAGTGCAGGATATGTCGATGATTTGGGAAAGATTAGATCAAGAGGTATATCTGTTTAAAAACAATGTTTTCCTGCTTTCTGGCTCTATGCATAGTGTCCTTATGCATTTTGTAATTTCAACTTGTTGCCTAGAATTTATCTTTCGTCATGCAGTTCTATAAATGATCCTGATACTACATACTAGTTCTATTTCAAAAATTTTATCAATTTTTTTAACTATGTTAGATAAAATATATAAATTCTTTGTCTCAAGGTTATTCTTATGGTAATTCATGCCAACCTATTCGTTTCCTTAATCAATAAAATTTATCACTCTTATGGTTGGAAACATACTTGGTCCTTGAGTGTGTTTGTGATGGAATCCTAGAAACCCAAGGATGTGAATCCTTGAATTACCCTAGTAATCAGCTTAATGCGCTGTAAATCTCAATTCAATTGATAATAATTTTCTGCCTCCTTTCTTACAAAATTCCTACAGTATTTATACAATGCTATACCCCTAGGTCAAACCTAAAATAAGGAAACAAAACATAATTACATCCTATCAATTCAAATTGTCAATCACAGTAAATATTCACAAATAATCAGTTCTGATTTGGTCCCATATGATATTGCTTCCCATATGTGTTCATGAGGTATATTAGGAAGGTTCTCATCATCATCCGCCCCTTTGAAATGAACCTTGTCCTCAAGGTTAAAGACTGGAAATCGCGCCCACAAGTCCTCAACCGTTGCCCACGCCGCGTTATCTTGTCCAACAACTTTTCACTGAACCAAGGCTTCTTGCCCATGCCTTCCCTTCGGAATTGTTGCTCTCCGTGCTCCAAGAACATGTACAACCTTTAACATTTCTCTGTACAGATGTTCAACATTAACTTTGTGTTTGGCATCAATCCTAACTTCTCGCTCAATATATTTCTTGATTCGCTCCTCCAAAGCATCTGGGTTTTCAGCCACCCTTACTTGAGAGGATTCATGATCTATAACCTGGAGATTCCTTAATCGGATCTCTTCATGGGCTAGATCGCCCACGATTGTTGTACTTGTATCCTCAAACCTTTTCTTGTTTGAAACCATGAAAGTTGTGGAAGTGTGGGTACTGGATCGTGACTGCTCTGAGACCAATTGATGGAATCCTAGAAACCCAAGGATGTGAATCCTTGAATTACCCTAGTAATCAGCTTAGTGCGCTGTAAATCTCAATTCAATTGATAATAATTTTCTGCCTCCTTTCTTACAAAATTCCTACAGTATTTATACAATGCTATACCCCTAGGTCAAACCTAAAATAAGGAAACAAAACATAATTACATCCTATCAATTCAAATTGTCAATCACAGTAAATATTCACAAATAATCAGTTCTGATTTGGTCCCATATGATATTGCTTCCCATATGTGTTCATGAGGTATATTAGGAAGGTTCTCATCAGTTTGGCTGACATGCCAAGTGAATTCAAAATTATGCATTGATTTACATGGTGATCCGTGACCATAAACTTTGTCATTCAAAATTAATTAGACATTTTAGTTGAGAGTAGTATAAGAATACTGGCCTCTGTTGAGATTTTAGCAAATTTTAATTTCCTTGGATACGACTTAAAATTGAAAAATTACTCTTTCAAGCCGCATGTTGAAAAAATTGGCCTCTGGTTATACACCTAAACAAGTCGTAAAAGTTCTGTTTTACTTCTCTTGTTTTGCATTTTTTCTCATTTCAATTGTTTAACTGCGCATATGATGTTGATAAAATTGATGTTGGAATTACCTTTTGGTAGATTCAAGCAACTGCAATGCCTGAGGAATACCGCTATGAAGTAAGTCATTTTCTGTGTCTCTCCTTTTCTTTTTGTATCAATTTGTTGCCTATATTTTATTACTGGAAAAATCTGAACTTTTTTCATGAGTTATTCTATTGAGCCCGCATTCTTTAATTGTGTTTTATAAAGCCCTTGAACTTTTTATTGTAGCTCAGCTTGAGCCCCTGAAAAGACTTCAGGTGTACAAAAATAAGCTTTAAGAGTTCAATAGAACATAATCAAAGTGTGAGGGATCAGTAGAAGTTAGAACGAAAGAAGCTGTGAATTTTGTTTATGTTAATAGATCTCCGTATGATCATCGATTTTTGCCTATAAAACAATTTCCTTCTCTTACTTACATTATCAACTTGATTCAATTGGATAACAAAAGTTGAACGTAAACTTGGCAGGTTCAAATACTCTGCAACGATTGTAATAATACGTGCAGTGCAATTTTTCACATATTTGGTCACAAGTGCAGACACTGTAATTCATACAATACTCGAGTGATAACAAGTGGGGATGATCATCAGAGATAGCTCAACAAAAACAGTAATGGTGATTGCGGAGCTCATTAATTCGGTTGATTATTAATGAAAATTATTGGGTTTTGACTGTGGAAATATGCAGCAATGTACATTTATCTTGGGAATTTGGTTGCTTGATTTATGATGAATTTGTGACATTAATTTGATTAAACAGTACTAGTAGCATGCATGTCATAGTGGGTTTGATGGTCATCAGTTTTTTTTTTATTTGTTGGATATACAAACAAGTAAGCCTTGTCTCATTCCCGAGCTCGGGGAAAATGTTTTTTTTTTTTTTTTAAATGTACATCTTATAATGGAAAAGATTAAAGCACGAGTTTATAGTTGCTACAATTTTTGGCAAGTCCTTTAACAAATGAGAAATAAAATTGAGTGGGTGCTCAATGTTAGAATCAAACTCAAACTTGATTCAATAAAAAATTAAAATTCGAAACTTAATTATGCTTAGCTATTTAACTCGATGGGTGAGTATTTTGAGGTAGAGTGTGCAATATAACCTTGTACTGTATAATAAGTAGCAGGCAGGGAGTTGGAGGATGTTTTAGCCCTCAAGATATACTTGGCATGCCTATTACTATTAGCAGACGGCATAGGAACTGTACCAAGAATGGAAACTTCATGATAAAATATGTTTTATTATCTTGCTGCTGTCACTAAATTTTCTGAGGAAAAGGGGTGTGATTTTGAGCAGATTATGCCTTTTACTTTGGAGATTGTAAGGATATCAGATTCTATTCAAGGGGATGAACAATGCAGCTGCAGCTTAACTCGGATGCAAATGGACCGTGTGGTGGATGATCATATCAGAATCACCCAAGCAAATTAACTCTACAACAAATAATAAAAAAATTGGAACAAGTCCAACAGCCATCCAAATGTTTTTTATTTAATCTCTAAATGATTAAACGTCAATGTTTTTACCTGTAATTAAAACCACAGCGATTCGTTTCCTGCAAAACGGTGGACTCGCCGGTAAGCTTCGATCGTCGCCATCTATATATATAATTATGATGACGAGTGGAACTAAATTTCTGTCTCTAATTATTTTTCTTTGATTAGCTTAACAATCCGTCGATGTCAATCGGAAAATCCCCAAATCTTGATGATTCTAATGGTCTGAGACAAGATTTTGGAAAAATTGCTTTATGGGTTTGTTTCCCTTTTCCGAATTTTTTTCTAAAATTTCTGAATGATTGCCCTAAAATCTTTAATTTTATTCCCTGAATGTGGTGTGTAGGTGCGAGCATTACAGAAGAAGATGCAAAATTAGAGCCCCCTGTTGCGATAAGATTTTCACTTGCCGTCACTGTCACAACGAAGCCACAGTTAGTTTTTGTTTGTGTGTGTGGTTTCTTTTTCTGATTTGATTTTTGTTTGCATTTTCTGGGGTTTTTATCATGAATTCATGTGGGACTTTGCTAGAGTGCTCTGAGCAATCTGAAAGAGCGACATGATCTTGTTCGCCAAGATGTAGAGCAAGTAAACTCACTTCCCTTTAAATTCAATTATTATGAATGTTTAAATGGTTGGTGAAGGCTTAATTTTGCATGTTTTTAGGTTATTTGTGCCATATGCACATACGGAGCAACAGGTTTTGTCCATGATATGCTTGTTTTTATTTTATGCATAGTTTCATTGCTGTGATTTTGGTTGTTTACAACTGTATAGGTTTCAATCTCTGTTCCAAATGTGGAGTCAAATTTGGAGAATACTTCTGCAACATATGCAAATTCCACGATGATGATGTAATACTTTCTTCTTGTGTATTATATTTTGGTGACACAATACAAAGCTTGCTTAGGAGAGAAAGATGCTGTTTTTGAAATAGATGCAGGGATAACATCTTTTCTATTCTTGTTTGCTTGGTGACACTGACAGATTACAAAAGGGCATTTTCATTGTAATGACTGCGGCATTTGTAGGTAAGAGATCAAATAAATTAATCATTTCACAGTTAGCAGTAGTTCTTTACATGATAGATGTTTTTCTGACCAAATATATCTAACAGAATTGGTGGTCGACAAAATTACTCTCACTGCCTAAAGTGTGGTAAGTGGATCACTTATGCACAATTACTTCTTACTGTCCTTACCCTAGTCACTTTAATTGGATTTGACTACATTAGCTTGCCTGTTTTTCTCTTGATTTCCCACTCGAGGAAAGTGAAAATTATGTGAGCTAGATTAAGTTCGCGAGCCTAGTATTACTCGAGCTTGTCTTAATTAAATTCGATCTTCTTCCAAGTAGAGCATGAGTAGCTTGTGAGTCGGCTCGACTCATTTACATGCATCCTTATCCTGTTATGTCTATACACCACATTTTCTTTAATGTCAGTCGTTTAAACGACTTGGATCCCATCTTAATATTTTTGTCTGAGTGCAGGATCTTGCTTTTACAATAGATTTACGCAATAATCACTGGTGTGTGGAGAACTCGATGAAAGGCCACTGTCCCATCTGTTATGAGGTTTGATACTTTTCACTGTAAGTGTTCGTTTGGTTTCCTCATTAATTATCCTACAGCATTACCGATCGACTTCACGTTAACTCGTCGCCTCTACGTTAACTCATTATTACGCCCTAATCACGCAAAACCAAACGAAAGACTAAGTTTCGATATCTACATGGTTTTTGTCCTTGGTTAAATAATCATGTGTCCTTCATGCAGTTTCTTTTCGAATCGAGGACAGCAACAATTGCTATGAAGTGTGGGCATGTGATGCACACAGAATGTAATCAGGAAATGTTCAACCTAAACCAGTAGGCCTAACTTTCTCTCTGTCTTTTTCATCTTGTATTGATATCTAAATACTAATATTTTGAATATTCCCTCCGACATATTTTACAGGTATCGCTGTCTAATCTGCCTAAAGTCAGTGCGGGATATGTCGATGGTTTGGGAAGGATTAGATCAACAGGTATTTCTGTAAAAAAAAAAAAAAATGGTCCTGCTTTCTGTCTCTATGCATAGTGTCCTTTTGCTTTTTGTAAATTAAATTTGTTGCCTAGAATTTATTGCAGTTGTACAAATGGTCCTGATACTACATATAGTTCTATTTCAATTTTTTGATTTACTATTTTAAACAAAATTTATAAATTCTTTGTCTCAATGTTATTCTAATGGTATCTTTAAACATGCTTGGGTGACAATGACATGCCAAGTGAATTCAGAATTATGCATTGATTTATACATGCTTAGTCAGTCAAAAATTAATTAGAGTATAAGAATATTGGCCTCTGTTGGATATTTTAGCACATTTTAATTTCCTTGACATTTCTGTCGTTTCAATTGTGTATGTGTGCATATGATGTTGGAATTACCTTTTGATAGATTCAAGCAACTGCAATGCCTGAGGAATACCGCTATGAAGTAAGTTCATTTTCTGTGTCTCTCCTTTTCCTTTTCTATCAGTTTGTTGCCTATATTTTATTACTGAAAAAATCTGAACTTTTTCATGTGTCATTCTTTTATTAAACTTGGCAGGTTCAAATACTCTGCAACGATTGTAATAACACGAGCACTGCAATTTTTCACATATTTGGTCACAAGTGCGAACACTGTAATTCATACAATACACGAGTGATAACAAGTGGGGATGATCATCAGAGATAGCTCAACAAAAACATTAATGGTGATTGCTGAGCTCATTAATTCGGTTGATTATATATGAAAATTAATGCAGGTTTCTGGGATTTAATCTGTGGAAATGATATAGGAGGCTATGCAGCAGCAATGTACATTTATCTGGGAAATTTTGTTGCTGGAATTATAATTTCAATTTGACTAAACAGTAGCATGCATGGTACAGTGGGTTCTCTTTGTCTACATTGGATGCTCATCAGGTTTTGTTTGTTGGAAATACAAACAAGTAAGCCTTGTCCCGTTCCCAAACTCGGGCCTTTGGACGTCTGCCTATAACGGGCCTGTCTATACTCCGTTATAGGCAGAGTTGGAATTGGGTTTTTATTTGCAAGTACTAAAGAAAATGTTTTCTATGTATATATTGGTTTAATTTACAGAATTTGTACAACCATTTAATTTTTTTAATTAACAAAGACATGAATGTGACGATTTTATATATTTGTAATACTTATTATTGCATCACATGACAAGTGTGAATTAACTGAACTAGTTTAACTGCGTGCAAACTAATTCAAAAAATACTTTGCCAAAGATCAAAAATCAGAAAAGGGTGATGAAGACATGCATATGTATGTGTCGTGTGAATTAATTGTGTCGAAAGAAGTTTGTTGAGTGCATGGTAGTTCGATCTATTCAATGCATTTTTATTTTGAATTGCAGGAGTATATAAAATGTACTGAGATATTATTCACAGGCCTTTGAGTTATTTGCTAATCATATGCAATGCAAAATAATACTCCTTTCGTTTCATACCTATTTCGCACACTGATTTTTTCAACGATTTTTGTGTGAAATTATTTGGTAAAACTCATTCTTGTGTTAGTTTGGTTGTAACGATTGAGGCTCTAAGTGATCATCCTATGACTGAATATGACTTCTTTTATGAACATTCTGGGTGTTAAGCTGTTCGAAAGACAATTTTTTGTTTATGACACGTTTCACGTATCAATTTATGTGGTATATAAATTTCAAGTTCAATTATCCAATTAAACTACAAAACTCAAACTGTGGTCAACTGATAAATTATAATTGGGTTATCAATTATCTGACCACCCCGATATATAACTATTTAAAAAAATGAAATTCAAAACATTTAATTCAGTTGCCTCTAAAGAAAAATTAGAGTATTTAATTTGACATGACTAATCTAAATAAATTTTTATACTGATAATCGTAAAAGTTGTCGGTTGTGACATTAGAATTAATGATTTTTTTGACGGGGCACATTAGAATTAATAATTGAGATGACTTATTTTTGTTTTATTGCGGGATAAAATCAATTTTGGAGACCTAAAAGTTGGTCACTTGGTCCCCGTATGCATAGATATCTCGCTCATTGAAAAAGACCTTTTTGGAGTATCGTTTAATTGTGATGTGGAATCATCCGGAATGTATCTCATACGGTAAAATTGAATTTATATTATCAAAATGGATCTAAATTTATTAAATACTCCTTCCGTCCCAATTTTGTTTGCTCAATGAGAATTGACATAAAAATTAAGAAATGTGTTGTTTATTAATATTAAAAGGTATAAAGTGAAGAGTAAATGAGTATTTTCAACTTTATTGAAAGAAATTATTTTAAAGTCAATTTTATTAAAAGAGTTAATTGAGTGGCATTAAGGTGTAATAAGAGATGTTTGTGAGAATTTAATTTAAAAGTGTAGTGTTTTTTTTTCTATTTTGAGTATGAGAAAACAAAAATAAGACGTCAATTTTTTAATTTGAGCAATAAAAAATGGGACAGAGGAGTATTATTCTTCACATACTCGACCAATAGTATTTAGTAATATAAGTCTTCAGTTATGATGCCTAATATCATTTAAAATGTTGGTCACAATCACAATCTTCATTTACTACGACCAATATAATTTTGTAATATATATATATATATATATATATATATATATATATCATATATAACCTTCAATCATCATTACTAATACTCTTTAGTAATATAGATTATATTTTTATATTATCACGGGACATTCTTTAATTAGTAATATAGGTCATGTCATTTAATTATTATGATTAATACTTTTAGATTAACCAAGTTTTACCGTTAAATTTGTTCACACGAGCCTTTGTCTAGTTTTTATGTATACAAAACAAAATTTTTGTGAGTTAAAAAATTCACAGATTAGATCGATCGAGTTAATGTAATCATAGACATTGTACTACTTATTTACCCTAACATGTATTACGTTAACTTGTAATACAATATTATAAGATATGCAATATTGTTCTAAAAAAGATATGCTACATAACATTGTTATTCATGTAATAATATTATTGATGACATAACACTATGTCTATATAAACAAACACATAATACTATTAAGATAAATAAGAAATAAGTAGTACTATTGTCTAGTCTGTCTTTCTCATTCGATTTTGACCATAAATTTTTTAGACCTGTTCATTTTTTAAAATTGTACGATGCAATTGTACAAGAAAGTGATTAAAATATTATATACTCATATCTTTATTTTAATTATAAAATCACAAATATTTGAATTAAATAAATAAGATAACAATGGTTTTATTTACCTTATTTTCTTTTCAGGATTCTGGCTGTTTTGCTGCCACCTAATGCCAAACAAATAGATAGTCATATACAACTATTCTTGAAAAAAAATGGTTGAAAAATTATGCGTTAAAAATGCAGGATGCAATTTTTACGTGATTATCTACCTACTAACACTAAATAATTAGGTAGCTGGTATAATGTCATACATACTCGTACGGTACCTACCATTAAATTACTAGATCTTCCATATTGTGCAGAAGACTTTTGTTTAAAAGCAATATTAATTAATATATAACTTGGAGAAGAAGAAATGTTGTTTCTAGTAGTTATTGTGACAGGTCATGAGCTACGCACGGATGAGAGGGATGGGAGATAATTTAACTATGAAATTAAATTAAATAATACTTCCTCACGTCTCTTTATATCTTTTTTTTATTTTCTTACCACTTTATTTAAAAAAAAAAATTAATTAATATATTGTGGACTATTGATTGACTTCTGCTTAAAAGTGGGGATAATTTTGAAAATTAATTTAGGGGAAATGTATGTTACTTTTTAATTGAGTAATAAGTGATATTTTTCAATAATAATATTTAAATATAGAAGGTAAAAATTACATGTAATAGAGCTTTTTTATTATTTATGTAATGAAAAATTTACTATGAGACATTTAGAAAAGGGAAGTGATAGAGTTAAAGAAAGTAACATAATAAATAAAATTTAGAAAAATCGATTTAATTGACTAATTTGTATTTAAGACAATAATTCAGGACTGTATGTGAACGTGAGGTAAGCTAACTGGATCAAATTGTAGATTCACAGTCTTTATTTTTGGGTAATCATATATTCGATGGGACAATCCATCTTCTAGTGAAATAGTTTCAAAATAATTAGATGGGATAATATTTATTTTTCAAGTACAATTTCAAAAGATTTTATTTAGAAAAATATGGAGTATTGAATTATCTTAATTTATTCTTTAGATAATCCAATTATTTTTTAGAGCTTATAAATTACTCCCTTCATCCAAGAAGTTATGCACACTTTCATTTTTTTGTCACCCCAACAAGTTATGCACATTCTTAAAATGGAAACATCACACAATATTAATACCCTCACAATATCATTTAAATCACAAAAATGTCACTCTTATTCTACTTCTATTTTATTCTCTCTCCTACGTTATCTCATTAAATCACCCACAATTCTCTTACATTTTATTCTCTTTCTTACACTTTATTATCATAAAAGTCAATAAAATTAATTTTTCTTAGTTTCTGTGTCCCAAGAAATATGCACAACTTCTTGGGACGGTGAGAGTTTAAGAAATTTATTTTAAAATATAATTTATTAAATATTTTATTTTATTATACATTTTTACTGAGTTTATAAACTCTTAAACAATATTAAACTGTTTTAAAAAGAGCTTGTTAGCTCAGCCAAACTGACATATGTCTCATGTATAATAGGTGATCATGCAACTCAAATATATTTTTAATAAAATTAGTTATTTAATAGTTACAACTATATACAATGGACTGTTAAATTTAATAATTATAACTATTTGGTATAGATAAGGAATATTATTTAAAAATAGATTTAGAGAGTACACTAGATGAAATATATTTTTTTCAATCTAGTTCAATGTGCATGACATATTTTAAGTTATTTAACGTCGTTTATTACGTTATTCAGTGCATCTACAGTTGTATTCAAAGAAAAGGAAAAAAGTTTTTATGTATCAAATATGAATACACGTGAAAAAGCGATAAGGTTGCTTTTCGCTTAAACGGCTACTGCCATCTTCTCCACTCCCGAATCAGATTTTTATCAGTTTGATCTTCAGTTTCCACAAATTCAAACCCAGAAAATGATTGATACCAGAATTTTCACTACTCTGATCTTTTCCGAATAACCTATTGTCCTTTGTAATATCAGTAAAACAGAAAACGGGAGAGAAATTCAACGCCATGAGTGTAGCAAAGCAAGAAAGCTACACTAGTTTCGATCAAAGCGATCGCCTGTGCGATTTCTGCAACGAGTCAAAGGCTCTTCTCTACTGCCGAGCTGACTCAGCGAAGCTCTGTTTCAAATGCGACCGTGAGGTGCACGCGACGAATCAGCTCTTTAAGAAACATAACCGCTCGCTTCTGTGCGATTCCTGCAACTCTTCGCCTTCTTCAATCTTCTGCTGCACTGAATCGGCCGTCCTCTGTCAGAATTGCGACTGGGAAACGCACAAGAAATTTGGGTGTATTCATGATCGGAGGCCGATTGAGGGGTTTAGCGGGAGCCCAAGTGTGAGTGAGTTTTTGAATTACCTTGGATTGGAGGATTTGGGGAAGAAGGGCTCGTCGAATGTTGGTGGTGGGAATGATGAGGGTTTGTTGAATTTGTTGGTTTGGGAGACGCCCTCGATTGTGAGTCTTGATGATTTGATTGTTTCCACTGATAGTAAGCATACTTTTCAGGCTATGGGGGTTCCCCCTTTACCTAAGGTTTGTCACTAAATTCTTTATTTTCTTAAGTTTTTTCCTTATGTGTTGATTGAATTTTTTTAATTCTGTTTTAGTAGTTTTATTTGCTTCGTAAGAATTGCTGTCTGTGTTGTTGCATTGCTGAAGCTTTCCTCTTTGTAATCATCTCAAGTTTTTGGTTATTTGAAAAAAAAAAAAATTCTGTACATGTAGGATTTTTATCAATTACACAAATACACCACTTTTTTAGTTTTACGAGATACATCTATAACTAATTTTTGGCAAAAATTAAATAAAGTGAGTGTGATGCCACATAAATATTCACGTGATGTCCATGAATAGAATTAATTTTTACCGAACGAAAAATAATTCTAAAGAAACATTACTTTTATTTTATTAAACAAAGATTTTATTGAGCAAAAACAACTTTCATGTTATTAAACAAAGATTTTATTGAGCAAAAACAACTTTCATTTTTTAAAAACGATTTTATTGAGCAAAAACAACGTGCTATGGTGGTCAATTTCTAAGGATTTTGTGTTTTCTATAAATTGTTTGACAATCCTGATGATTTTTCTGGTAATCTTGTCACTTTGTTATCCTTTAATGTTCTCCTAATAGAATTGCAGTTCAATTCCTAACATATTGTTATTCCATCAGAACCGAAATGCATGTTGTGGTAAACACAAAGAAGAAATATTTGGTCAACTTCACGAGATGGCGAAAAAGGATTCCAACTTCAGTGGTTCACTGAAAGATTTCGAAGACCATATTGAACTTCAATCACAAGAACCTGACAGTAATCCTGGCCCAGAAGAGCCAATTACAGTTCCAAATTCATACGAGGCAAATGCACTTGATTGGTGTTTTACGGGAGGGGTTTCAGACGAAGGCTTTTCTTCCGCCTTCATCGGAAGCCTGGCTGATATGAACCATTTGGTACCTGACAAGGATTTAGACATCGGTGATAGCACAGGGCTTCCCTATGCTTGTTTCAATGAAGTTGAATTGAGTGTTCCTGTAGATTCCAAGGCCTTTCAACTGCTTCCTGCACGTGAATTGAACAGCCAGGAACGAGACTCTGCACTCTCAAGGTACAAAGAGAAAAAGAAAACGAGAAGGTAATCATATCTATTCATCCTGCCTAACTAAGGGTGTGATTACTTTGTAGAATTTGCAACCACAACCTTACTCTCACTCATATGTGATTAACATCTTCTTAAATTAATTTTAGGTATGACAAGCACATCAGATATGAATCAAGGAAAGTTCGGGCAGAAAGTAGGACGAGAATAAAGGGTCGCTTTTGCCAAGACGGATCACTAGTCTTCAAGATTCTTTTTTTGCAAATTCTAGTGGTCTCTCGCTTGTCAATACGAATGTGATTAGCAGGTACTAAGAGCAGTTGTGTAGCCAAAAATTAGTTTGGCTCTTCTAGTCCGGATGTCACATTTTAGCTAGTTTTTCCCTGCTTTCGATGAGTTCATATGTACGCATATGTGTTGGAGCTATGTCAAAGTTTTAGCTGTTAGTAACAGGTTTACGATTGTAAAAATATCTATGGTGCATCTTTGTAGCATGTAAATGGATGATCCATATCATAATTACAACGTTTTCTTTTAATATTTGCGAGTTGAAAGTATTTAGAGGTATTCTTTCTTGCAGCATTCTTTTTTTTTTTTTTGCAGTTCTTGCTTTCATGTTACCCAGATTGGCGTTGGTTTCATACAAGTTAGTTTCCGTTTTGCCCTTTTTCCCTTTGATTATCGTTAATCGGATGCTGACATATCCCATATATACATAGATATATCAATCACTCTTCAATTAATACAGAAGAATTTTTTTCCCTGAAATAGAATCTCTTAAATTTGAAAATAGTGTTTTTAAGCATCTGGAGCCTTTTCCTTTACACTCTGAAAAAATCCCTTTGACAATGGCAGTTAAACGACAATTATTTTAAAACAAAATTTAACCATATAAGCGGCAGTAATTTCCTAATTGCCTGAGTAAGTATATTTATAATTACTTTTTTCCTTTTAGGAGGGTGTTCATGCTATTTCTCACGCCGTTAATCCTACATAGTCAACATGTTAATTTTTTTAGTATTATTTAATTATTAGTTGAAAATACCTGAATACCCTTAAAGGTAGAGAGGTCATATTAGTATTGGTTTGGGGTGTTGCTGCTGTTGCACTACCACTTGGACCGCCTTGCTCCAATCATTTAGACCGGTTTTAATTTGCAGCCAAGCGCACTACTTAATTTCTACCTTTAAAATTATATCATTATTTTTTAATATATTTTATGTAATTTTTAGTATCATATAATTACTGAATTAAGAAAAATATAATTTATATATATCAATAAACATATAATAATAATTATAATGTTAAAAATAATAATTATACAATAAATAACGAATATGAAAGAAAAAGTAATGTTGAAACATTGTTGCGCCCCTAGAAAATGATAGAGCGTTCTAGACAACATTTCACATCCCTTAAATTAAAATTATCTCCAGGACTTGTACATATATAAGGGAAAGGGAGTTCACCTGTGAAAACATCCAAAAAACTGTATGTTTCATAGATGTTGACAATTACATAATATCAGTGATAAAATTGTGCACTTTATTTCCTTTCTAAACCTTTTTTTTCTTTCAATACAATATAAATATTTTCATGATTTTATGTGGTTTATTTTATTTATCTTACTTGAACAAAAAAATAATAATAATAATTATGAATAAAAACCCATTATAACTTGTAATAATAATAATTTCATATTAATAGTAAACCTAAGAATATTCTTTCGTGCTAATCTAAGTAATTGGTTGTTAATTTAGGCTGCCTTTTCACCGCCCAACAACAGCTTCATGACAGATTTTGTTGTTTTCTCACCGCTTTATGATGATTTTCGTGACATGAGAGGCCGCCTTTTCATCGTCCCAATACCGCTTTATGATGATTTTGCTATTTTCTACCGCTTTATAATGATTTTCGTGATATGAGAGGTTGCCTTTTCACCAAATTCAACAGTCTTCTTCTACTCCTAATCTACTATTTTATGATAGATTTTCCTGTTTTTAGACTCGGTCATTTACGCGTGTTTTCTTGTATTAGAGGTGATCCATGTCTACTCTAAAAACAGACTTGCTAACAATAGACATTTTTAGATAACTTTGTAAATATGTTGTTATTTTGTCTACAAAATAAAAAATAAACTATGACATGAGAAGTCTGTGTTTTCTAGACTCTGGTCATCTACGCTTGTTTTCTTGTATTAGAGGTGATCCATACCTACTCTAAAACAGACTTGCTGGTTTTTAGATAACTTTGTAAATATGTTGTTATTTTGCCCACAAAATAAAAATAAACCGTGACATGGGAAGCTGCCTTTTCACGGGCCCAACAGTCTTATTTATGACAGATTTTCCTATTTTCTACCGCTTTATGACAGATTTTTCTGTTTTCTAGACTCGGTCATCTACGCTTGTTTTCTTATATTAGAGGTGATCCATGCCCAGATTTTTCTGTTTTCTAGACTACGATCATTTAAGCTTGTTTTCTTGTATTAGAGGTGATTCATGTCCACTCGAAAAACAAATTTGCTAACAATAGAGAATTTTAGATAACTTTGTAAATATGTTGTTATTTTGTCCACAAAATAAAAATAAATTGTGACATTAGAGGCTGCCTTTTCATTGGCCCAACAGTCTTCTTCTACTCCTATTCTACCGCTCTATGACAAGATTTTTCGCTTTTTAGACTCTAATCGTATGCGCTTGACGCTAAGCTTTAAGCTTTGTATATATCTATTTGCCAACAAAGTCCTTATATTAAACACTTTTCTTGTATTAGAGGTGATTCATCCATATCATAATTACAACGTTTTCTTTTAATATTTGCGAGTCAAAGTATTTTAGAGGTATTCTTTCTTGCAGCATTCTTTTTTTTTTTTTTTTTTTTTTGCAGTTCTTGCTTTCATGTTACCCAGATTGGCGTTGGTTTCATGCAAGTTAGTTTCCGTTTTGCCCTTTCTCCCTTTGAATATCGTTAATCGGATGCTGACATATCCCATATATATATATATATATATATAGATATATCAATCACTATTCAATTAATACAACCTCCCATTATTACGTAAAAAAAAAGACTACCCAAGGTCCTTGCAGCAAGAGCCATTTCTCAGTCTTCTCAGTCTCAGATATTTTCTTACCTGAAAGATAATAAATAATATATTTATTATTTATTAATATTCACACATGAAGTGGATATGGATGAGGGAAGTTATTTGACTAACTCCTCGTGAAAACCATTCAACGGGTTTTCTCAGAGAAAATGCCATGCAGAAATGAGAAGTATGAATCTTCTTATGCTCTCCCCGTTTCACCTATATCATATACACACAAAATCAAAAGACACTTAAATGGTGAACAAGAAAAGCAATTCGAAGAAATAACGTAATTGCATTTCGGATTCTCGAGAATCAGTTGGTATATAGAATCCAACCCGATTTAATATATTTTGCTGCGTTAAAAGGTTAGTGAATCCTAACCAATGAATTTCCAACATTACCAATATCCTCGAATTTCCCTTCATTATTTTCCAACAAACAATCATCGGTAGAAGAATTTTTTTCCCTGAAATAGAATCTCTTATATTTGAAAATAGTGTTTTTAAGCATCTGGAGCCTTTTCCGTTGCACTCTGAAAAATCCCTTTGACAATGGCAGTTAAACGACAATTATTTTAAAACAAAATTTAACCATATAAGCGGCAGTAATTTCCTAATTGCCTGAGTAAGTATATTTATAATTACTTTTTCCTTTTAGGAGGGTGTTCATGTTATTTCTCACGCCATTAGTTCTACATAATCAACATGTTAATTTTTTTAGTAGTATTTAATTATTAGTTGAAAATACCTGAATACCCTTAAAGGTAGAGAGGTGCTCCAATCATTATCTGTTTTGTTGTGATTTTCCCGTATTTAGACCGGTTTTAATTTGCACCCAAGCGCACTACTTAATTTCTACCTTTAAAATTATATCATTATTTTTAATATATTTTATGTAATTTTTAGTATCATATAATTACTGAATTAAGAAAATTATAATTTATATAGATCAATAAACATACAATAATAATTATAATGTTCCAAAATAATAATTACACAATAAATAACGAATATGAAAGAAAAAGTATAAAAAATGATAGAGCGTTCTAGAGAACATTTCACATCCCTTAAATTAAAATTATCTCCACCACCATTTGTAGGATGTGGATTTGTGCATATATAAGGGAAAGGGAGTTCACCTGTGAAAACATCCAGAAAAAACTGTATGTTTCATAGATGTTGACAATTACATAATATCAGTGATAAAATTGTGCACTTTATTTACTTTCTAAACTTTTTTTTTTTCAATACAATATAAATATTTTCATGATTTTATATGGTTTATTTTATTTATCTTACTTTTTTTTTTTTTTTTTGAAAGGACATTTTATTTATCTTACTTGAACAAAAAATAATAATAATAATTTCATATTAATAGTAAATCTAAGAATATTCTTTCGTGCTAATCTAGTAATTGGTTGTTAATTTTCAATTTTTGAGATAACCAACAATGTCTCATTATGAGAGATTTTTTTTTATTTATGAAAATTTAGATACTAATTTTCAATGCTAATATATTGTGACATGAGAGGCTGCCTTTTCACCCACCCAACAATCTTCTTCTACACCTCTCTGGTCACCTGCACTTCGACCCTAAGTTTCCTTGTATTTAAACACTCTTCTTGTATTAGAGGTGATCCATTCCAACTCTTAAAAACAGACTTGCTAACAATAAAGATTTTTAGATAACTTTGTAAATAGGTTGTTATTTTACCCTCAAAATAACCACAAAACAAAAATAATTGTGACATGAGAAGCCGCCTTTTCACCGGCCCAACAGTCTTCTTATACTCCTAGACAGATTTTCCTTTTTCAAGACTCGTCATCTATGCTTGTTTTCATGTATGATTTTCCTTTTTCAAGACTCTGTCATTTACGCTTGTTTTCTTGTATTAGAGGTGATTCATGCCCACTCTATTGTGATCTCGCCTTTTCACCGCCCAACAGCCTTCTTCTACTCTAGTCTACTCTCTGCTTTATTACAGTATCTTGTTTTCTTCTATTAATGATATACATGTCAATCTAAAAACAGACTTACTAACAATAGAGATTTTCAATAACTTTGTAAATATACTTTGTTATTTTGTCCAAAAAAATTGTGATATAAGAAGTCATCTTTTCACCGCCCAACAGTCTTCTTCTAATAAGATGATTTTCCTTTTTTAAAGACTCTATCATCTACGATTTTCCTTTTTCAAGACTCTGTCATTTACGCTTGTTTTTTTCATGTACGATTTTCCTTTTTAAGACTCTGTCATTTACGCTTGTTTTCTTGTATTAGAGGTGATTCATGCCCACTCTATTGCCCAACAGATTTTCCTTTTTTCAAGACTCTATCTTATACGATTTTCATGTTATCTCCCGCTTTATGACAGATTTTTCTGTTTTCTACCGTCTTCTTCTATTCTAGTCTACCGCTTTATTATAGATTTTCCGATATCTACCGCTTTATGTCGATTTTTCTCGTTTTCTAGACTCTAATTATTTATGCTTTGAGGCTAAACTTTGTATGTATTTATTTGTTAACTTGATCCTTGTATTACACTTTTCTTGTATTAAAGAGATGATCATGCACACTCTAAAATTGGACAATCTAAGTATGAAAAAAATGCAACTCTAAAATTGAACACCCTAAGTATGGAAAAAATGCACACCCTAAGTATGAAAAAAAGATAGAATTACCAACAATAAAACACAATTGTCAACTTTGTGTATCAATTTCTCACTCACTGAAATTCAAATTTACGAGTTTATATACATTGGAGTAAAACGACCCTACACTATTTAATTTTCTAAAAAATGTAGCCCCTTCAAAAACTGGTCAAACATGGGTGAATGTCACATTTATATAATTCCAAGTTAATTATTTAAACTCAATTTCTCTAACACAACCAAAAATCTTTGTTATTTAGCAAGGGAATGACGAAAGATTTTTATTATTTAGCATCTAACAAGGGTACTAACAAAACCACATCGTATAAATGAAATTAACCAAGGATATTAAAATCCCTCTAACTCAGAAACGACCATGTTTAGATATCATGAATTTTGTATTGTGCATCCTATAATATGATTATTTTCATTCAACACCAATTGAAATAACAACGATAAGGATTCATTTAGAGACGTTTTCATAACAAAAGGAAATTATGCTGATCATCATAAATAAAATTCCTAAGTCTTCGCTATCAAATTAACTATCTTTACAAACTAGATCAGACAGCCAAGTTCTGGGAAAGCAATAGATGATGTACTTAGCATCTTCTTGATTGAGTTCTTGATCTTGCTGTCTATATGAACAGATGATGTACTCCAAGTTACAAAGATCTAACTCTTCGACTGAGAAATGAATCTTGGCACTTTCATACCGAATCCATGCTTCGCCCTCTCGATCCTGTTCAGATACCGATAATCGTTATGATTTCTGCATGCCTAATATTAGGTAACTGAAGTGTTCCAGATTACAATTCAAGGGAAAAGAATAAAGACATTCAACTGAAACTTCTGAACTAAATCAAATATTTGAGTTAGGCCAAACAGTAATATATTGCAGGGAATGGCGAAAACTTACGTGGGTGCAAGTTTGCCTAGACCATCAAGTTCTTCACCAGTTTGCTCATCAACCACTTTTCCGCTTATTTCAACAAGATAAGATCTGTTTCTTGTAATTGGGAGACCTCTGCTGGCAAGCAAATCGAAATCTTTTTCGTGAAGTTCACGACCGTTTACAAAAACTCCCGTGTTTCCAGCAGCGCAGTTCTTGGGCATAGGATAATTGAATTCTTCAATATTTGGCTGCACAACATCAATCATACGTCTTATGAATGCACTCGTCTATGATTGAGTAGGATCGCTTGTCGATAATACAAAAAACATAAAAGCTGTCCAAGGAAGATTATCTAATGTTTAAGTATGAAAACTCACCATAATAATGCCCAAACAAGAATGGCCCATCACACCCCAAAATCCGGCTCTCTTATCATACCTGCTTAGTTTACAAAAATAGATCCATTAGCTTTTTGGATCAAAGTAACAAGATCATGACAATTTATTTCTAACAATAAAGCTGACACGACATTGTCAAAGATGGAAGAATTCATTATTTCAGTGGGAAGGAAAGAAGTGCAAGGAAATGAAAAATTACATTTCAAACCATTATTCTAAACCACCTTAAAGTATGTAGTCTTCAACAATGAAATTTCCAACTTTAACAACTGATTTTTCAAGAAAATGCTTCAACTTAACATTATATATCTACTCATTGTATCACTTAAATTTAGTGCAAATATGCAAAGACAGATAATTCAACAGACGTACTAACCAGTACTCTCCAGGTTGAATCGGGCCAGCTAGCTTTTCAGCCTTCTTAACTACACGATCGGGTATTAAATACCCATTTACGAAAACTTGTGATCCAACTTCTACACTGTGGTTAGACTTTTTGAAGTCTCTGAAACTCTTTTTGATTAGCCCTGCAAAGAAAGAGTCGCCCCCTTTGTTAACCTTCGTGTGATCGTCTCTAGTTATTTCAACAGAGTCCTGAGATTTATTGCTATTTGAAAATGCATTCAAGGACACGTCTGTCTCAGTTGCATCTCTTCCAGAATTCTGTTTAGAGGTCATTCTGTCAAGAGAAACCTTCTCCAGATCAGGCCTTTTACTTTTGTTCCATTTATCAAATCGGGTAACCACCATATTTTCTGGAGATTGATCAGGGACAGAATTGTCTCTCTCTAGAGGCAACTCCCGAGGTGGGGAATCATGTTTTCTAGACGATACATTTTCCGGGCTCTGCTGCTTTCTGAGAAGCTTGAAGTCGAAGAAAGAGGTTCTTCCATTTGCTTCTCAGGCATACCAGAGTTTGACTTCTCATCTGTTGGGAAAAGCTTGTGGTCGAACTCATCGTTCCAATATCTCACATTATCATCCACCATTACACCAGAAACTTCATCAATCTCAGTTGGCAATTGATCAACATCAGCAAAAACAGATGCAACTAATCCCTTGCTCCCAATTTCAAACAAGATAATCGAAGAACAGGCCCCGCATTTCAGCTTCTGTTGCTCTTTTTCAATCGAAATGTGTCTCCTTGGAAGCTTCAACAACTCGAAGCAATTACTGCACGTTATGAAAGGGGCCCCACCTCCAATGGGATAGCTCACTCGTCCACTCCTATGAGCTACAACCATCTTTCTTGATCGATGGTAATTGAAGCCATCGTTTTTGGAATCCAGTTCACCAGAATTCAGAGTAAGGGACTGTCGATTGTGCAGAACAGGATTCAGATGTTGATGAAAAGCGGGATTCGAAGGTTCGTTCTGAGCCCTTCGATTATGCAAACCAGGGGGTCCACCCTAGGAGGCACATGCCAATTCTTATCATAGCAATGCACACAAGAGCAAGCTGGTTGATGAAAAAAGTTTTCATGCCTTTGCAACATAAAATGGTCATGATTGACTTCCCCATAGTAACCAGGAAAATGCTCATGAAAAGGCTGTTGCATGTATTGAGATTGGGGCCCTCGAGGATGCCTACGAACAATTTCTGGTTTATAGGCACTAGGATAAGGGAGATGATCATGTGGATATCCTCTTTGAGAATACGTATCGGGCAATCTCGGCCCATATCTATCGGGGTAAGGAATGTAATTAGATGGATGGCTGAAATATGGGGGCATTATATCACCTTGTGGATTAATCAAGCCTTCTTGAGCACAAGGAGGATGATGTCTACTATACATGTCAGGTGAAATACCCATCTTCTCCTTGGGTTTCTCAACCACATCACAAGACTGAGTAATTTGATTCTTCAACTCTTCAAGTTTCCTAAGGAGCTCAGCTCGACCATTTTCTAATTGTTCGATTCTATCAATTCCTTCCAAATTGTGACCTCGATATCGGCTCCTCTCACCTTGTTCGTAAAAAGAGTTCATTCCGTAACTTGACTGTCCCTCATTGTAAGAAAGAAAATCATCAGACCTCACTTGTGAAGAAACACTTCTTGGTGGCCCGGAAACTGGCCCATTACTCTTCACACCAGGCCTCGACTTTGATGTATCCATCGGAAGCCTAATGCCTTTGACATTTTCATCACGAAAATTAACACATTCGGGCCCATCTACATTCAAGACACGACTTCTCCTGTTACGGGTCAAACCTTGGGTGTACAACGCGTATTCATCATCAGAACTATCTACACTTCTGATCCTCTCTTTGCCTCGCCTACTTACATTTGAAGAATTAGCTGGGGCTTCCCGTTTTCAGGTGGTGATGTGGAACTACCATTCGAAGCCAATCCTCCACTCTCGACTCCAACATCCCCGATTCCATCAGCACTGCCCATTTCAACCTTGTTGGAGAGTTTTACAATACCATCTTCCTCGGAAATTCCTTCACCCTTTACATCATCAGATGTCTCCAACACTCCATCTTCAAGAATCACCTTCTTTTTAGCTGTATAAATTATAATCAAAACACCACAATTAAAACCCTTCAGCCCCAACATCATAACTATAACTCATTTCATCTGAAATATACATGTAGAGAAGTATACATCAATAGCCCCCTCTTTTCACAAGCCACCAACACAAACACAATAATCAACAACTCTAAACCTAACTAGACAAAACACATAACGAATTTCCGGTTATTATTAGACGTCAAGAAAACAACAAAATTAGCTCAAATTTTCTAAAAAGAACCATATTTCCACTCTATTGAGCAAGTAATTAGCATCTACAATTCAATTATTTCACAATATGATCCATAACCGGTAGCTCAACTATTATGAAATCTACACTAATATAGAGCACATATAGATTTTATAATTACCAAAATACGCATAGAACAGCCACATGAATGCACAAACAATACAACCGTACCTTCCAGAACCGCACCACAGCCTCCACATTGGTAGACAGAGAAATCAGGGAGCTCGGGCAGCAAATTTTCACATTTGGGGCAACGAACCAACCGTACTTTTGAAGCTTCTGCCATTTTTTCTCCTCTTTCTTGAATTTTGCTTTTTCTCCAAAGCTTCACCGAACAACAATCTTTAATCATACATTCTTGCAATATTCTATGGTGTAGCCTACGTTTGCAAAACACCAAGAAATTGAATTAGTCATCTCAGATAACTTGAATAAGTAAACAATATAATTATTATTCTGTCAATTTCAAGATCTCGAAGCCCATCATTAATTCACACCCCCAACTAACCAGAGAGAGAAAGCAATCCACCAAACAGAAATTTCTTCTTCTTTTTTCTGTCAAGAAAAAAAAGGTGAACAATTCACGATTAAGACGTGGAAATTGGTACCCAAATCACAAGATCTTGACTTTTAAGGTTGTGTGACTAATGTTGAAACTACAGAGGTCGTGAAGAACAGCAAAAATCTAAGTAGAAGGCAACAAAAAAGCAACAGAGTTGGAACTACAAAAGAACTGAGACAGTAGTGTTTGTTTTTAAGCTTGATTACAAAGATTGACACTTTACACAACCAGATAAATAAATGATAAAATAAAACTAAAGAGAAAATAAAAGCTGGGATTTTGGGGTTTTCAAGAAAAGGAGATGCTTGGATTTGGAGGAAAAAATGCAATATGATAAAGATGCGATTCCCGACATTTTCCACTTTTTTGGATGTATGAATTCTTGATGTATTGATAGCATTATTTTGCAGGGTGGGAAGGGACCGGTTAAACGACGTCGTCCTGGTAATGGACTTAGTCTAAAGTAGCTGCATTGTCTTTGACAAAAGTAAAAGTGAAGCTGTGTTTGATTTCTTTTCAGGTTTACGGCACTCAGAACGAATATGTGGTGTTGTTTACTGAAATGCCCTCATATTTTCATTTTCATTTTTAAATTTATTAAATTGTAAGGTAGCTTAGCTAGGGGGAATTTGTCTAGGTGTATGTAAAATGTGCATTCCAATCAAAAACATGTGAAAATACTATCTTTTATTTTGTAATGATTGTGCAGCAGTATAAGGTGGTGTATTTCAAATGATTGTGCATTTGAAGCAGATACTTAAATTGATTTCAGTAAGAAAATTAAAAGGTGCAGTATTTGAAAATTAAATATATTTTATCCATATTTTTTAAGAAAACATTTTGTCAGTATTTAAAAAATTGAAAGTATCGGTTAAAAATTTGAGGCAAAGTTGTGTGTGAACAAGTTTACTGTAAAACTAATTGTTCAGTATAGGGTATTACTTAATATTGTGTAAGTATTAATTTTGAATGGTAATAGTTATTATTAAAAGGTATTTCTTTCGTTTAATAAATTTTTTTATGGTTTCATTTTTTCATCCGTCTCATAATAAATTTTACACCTTTAAAATGGAAAATTCTCTATACACTCTACCCTCATAATATTTACTAATTTACACAAAATATCATTACTTTTGTACTTACACATAAACACAACCCCAATAAATTTCTTATTTTAAACATAAAGGTTCACAAGATTATCTCTAAAAATTTTCATAGGAGAGTGTGCGCATTTTTTAATAAAGAAGAGTAATTATTAGGATTTTTAAGGATAATTTTATAATTTTTTATGTATAATGTAAATAAATTAGGTTGTGTGTATATGTAAGTCTAAAAGTAGTGACGTTCGTATAAATTAGAAGATATAATGAGGATGAAGTTTCTAGAAAGTTTTTAATTTTAAAAATGTAAAGCTTATTGTGGGATGGAAGAAAAATAAATTGTAAAAAAATTTTTAAAAGAAAAATATTAACTACAAACCAGCTACAGATCTACCAATCAATTCCAATTAAATGTCAATTTTAAACCGTTTTTAGTTAGGTCGTTCCTTTATCGTTTTCATTAAAGTGCAGATATGTTCTTAAAAGAATTACTTTAAGCAGTCTAATTATAGTATTTTGATTGATATTTCGGTAACTATCTAGAGCTATTCTTTTATTTATTTAATAAAATTAAATTAAAAGTAAATTTAACAAATTACGTATCTAAACTTGATACAAGTAGTTAATGACTAGATTATTTTTGGATTTTTGAAGTAATACACAGTATATAAATTTCATTCAATATCCATTTGTCTTGTGAAATTGGGTACACTATTACATTTGTCGTTTGCTTCACGAGACGATTGATTAGATGAGATATATTAAGTTGGATTGTATTGTTGGGATTAATATATTTGAAATAAATATATGTTTGGATTGTAGGATTGTTATTTTTTTATTTTCTAATGATAAAGATAATTTGGTATTTGGATTGATGGATTAGGTGGGATTGATATTTAAATGACATAACTACCCTCAACAATTAAAACAAGAATAGAAAATATAAGGATAATGTAGTAATTTTCACTTGGGGCAAGATAATCCAAACTCTCCCGGCCGGATTAGTTTGTCCCAAGAGCATGGGATTAAGCTACTTTTGATCCCGGACTCAATTTTAATCTTGGGTCGAGTCCCTCCAAGTAAACACAATATTACTTAGAATTAAGCAATCAATCAAGGCTATCTCGTGAAGCAAACACAAAGAAAATTTTATACGAAATCATCTCATACATGAGATAGTCTCATTTTTCAGTATTAAATATATTAATACAATATCGATATATATGTGTTATAAAATGTATGAGAATGAAAATTAAAAAAAAAAAACTTTAAAAATTATCGGTAGGAATATCAAATATATAAGCGGTGGTATAAAAATGTGAGTAGAAATATCAACTATATAAAACAAAGTTAGGGTGAACTCATCCAAAAGTGTCTCATAAGGTAAAAGTCATTAATTCTGCTTTAAAAATGCACCAATAAAAACATTCACATCAAAAATAGAAATAATCAAGAATATTAATTACTAAACACATTTCATATATAAATTCAATTAAAAATAGCCCATGATAAAACTCATGGCTTGAACAAAAATACAAACAAATTTCATAAATTAAACTAAACTTGAAATTAAAAATATACATATCACTTCTAGTATAACTTGACCTAGAAAAATTAGTAGTCTAGGTACCCTTCCATAGAAATCGCTGAAAATAGAAACGCTTCTTAATATTGGAAATATGAGCAGCAACTTTTGCTCCCGTGAATTGCCAGCTTTCTTTCTCCATTTTTGCTTTGATTTTGGCGGCTCCTTTGCTGCTCAAAGTGGTCTAATCACGGATGTCAATGGGTCAGGTTGGGCGGGTAGTTAAATACTGGATCTATTCCGTGCTTCACACAGGTCTTGAGATCTTGACCCGTGATCTCAGCCAGACGGCGGGTTTGACCCGCCCGACTTATTTTTACATCTTTATAAAAATCTTATTTCTACATAGTGTAAGTTACATTCTATTTTTTTAAAAAAATATTCTTTCTTTTATTTTTGACGGATATATTTTTTGTTATATTATGACTTAAGAAAAAGATGTCAAATTTTTCATAAATCTACATTTACATATATTAAATTATACGTAAAGAATTTAAAGATATTTTTGTAAACATAATAATGTAAAGGGTGATATATATGCTACATGTATAATATATTTTATTTATATATATATTAAAATACACATATAAGATGTGGGTCGGGACAGGCAGAGCGGGGCCAATATAAAACTCATACCCGACGCTGATTATGAACGGATCGGGTTCGACCTGACCCATTTTTAGTATGGAGCGGGTCTGACCTGACCCAAATCTATCGGGCGGGCGAGTACCCACGAGTCTGGGTCAAAACTGCCATCATATAAGCAAATAAGATATGCTCCTTGCTTTATTTTTGCAAAATGATGAATATGGGCCAGGCTTCCATCTGGGCCTTTAATTCTTGATTTTTATGAGCTGAAATTCAAAGGCCCTATCATTTTCTTCAATTCTCCAATTATTTTTGCTTCGCTCTTTGATCTTGGGACCTTTTCCCTAATTTTTCTTCGATTGGACTTCACCTAAAAATTAAAATGTCGTTTTGCTTCTAAAAATCTTCTGTTTTCTTTAAATATAACAAAATAATATATTTCTCCATATATCGGGTGAAATTGATCAATTTAATGTAAATAATAAATGAAATCCCGCCAATTTAAGTACAATATGTAATCATCACATAATCATTAATATAGTAACATTTTTTAATATATTTTTATTCATGTAGTAATACATATTTTTATGTTGTGTAGTTTATTACTCCCTCCGTCCTAGAGACATTTGAACAGTTGACTTTTTCAACGGTTTTATGTGAGAGTTATTTCATAAGAATACGTTTACAAAAGTTGTTTTATATGAATGATATGCTAATTGATCATATTAACTAGTATACCATTCATATAAAATAACTTTTGTACACGTATTACTATGAAATAATTCTCACACAAAACCGTTGAAAAGTCAAGGAGGGAGGGAGTATATTTTTGCTAATATGTTTTTGTTGAAAATGTAGTCAATTAACAATTCTCAATGTGTGTTTTATTTTATGAAATTTTTGCTAACCATAACTTCTTCTTTTTTCACTCAATGCACTTATTTTTAAATAATATTGTATTTATTACTTTTCATCGTATTTGATCTTATGCTCGCAGTAGACACTAATTTATATGTCCACTACATATCATGTGATGCCACATAAGTAATCAATTAAATAATAATGGACTCTCCTCCTCGTATATGTGACATCACATGATAGATAAATGACACGCCACGGCGTATATAAATTAGTGTCCACTGCAAGATAAGATCAAATCCGTACTTTTCATATCTCAAAATGCAAAATTCTGGATCCGTCTAGCGTTACAAAATAGCGTGGTCTTATGCGCCTAATTAAACCTACGTGGCGTGCTTGGCCGGGAAACATTTTATGTGGAGTCAATGAGCACGGATCATCTACGATACGGAGAAGAAGCTGCTCGATCTTGTTTTATCCACACATATATACTAATAAAAATAATAATAAATTTGCATGTGGGTGGTTCCGCTCCTAATATTTACAGAATATTGTTAATTGTTTATAAGTAATCAACATGTTAACATGCATTTAGATGATAAAAATAAATACAATATTACAAATGATGACATAATATGTTACTGTTAGACGCCATTTTTTTTTTTTTTTTTTTTTTTTTTGCAATTTAATACAAAGGGCTACTTATCAATAACTCACTAATGATTTGGCAAAGAATCCCGACCTCCCCGATGTCCAATATAACTTTGTAAAGTTGCATGTGGATTTTAATTCATAATTTCATATATATTCTCTTTTTATCCTTAAAGTCTTAACTAATTTGATAATGAATATTAATTTCTCCCGGTAATAAATCTCTTATGTTTTCATATACACCATAAGTTTACAAAGATTACTATTTTTGAAAAATAAAACTATCAAATATTTGATCAAGAGTATTAAGAATCTCATCACAGTATATCAATAATTAGAGTCAAGGGTATCAAAATTTGATGAAATTGAAAAATAACATTTAAAGTACCAAATATTTAACCAAAATTATCAAATATTTGACCAATAGTATCAAGAAAAACACCGTAACTTACGGTGTATACGAAACACATAAGATTTTATCTTTTGCCGGATCCTAAAGTGATATATAAAAGTCCTAGATTTTATTGATTTACTTAATTTTTTTAATTATTAAATCATATTTAAATGGAAATATATGGTCCTATGATGCACTGATTCTTCTAAAAAAACTACAATGCAAGATTTCGGATTCGCACCCGCCCGTAAAGGGTGAGATTCTCGACCCGCGAGTCCGTTGCGTATCCGATTGCCACGTGGTGAATCGGTAATAAATAAACTAACGCACTCGCGAATCCGTGGACGAATCTAACTTGATGATTAGATGGAGAATTCAATTAAACAATAAATATATTATTTCAATTGAATTTTATTATGTAATGTAACTTTGTAACTTAAATTGATATTGTAACACTCATTTTAGATTGAATTCACTATTATGATTTACATATTGGATGAACAAAATTGAATTGTTGTTTTATTACTTAATTAAATTAAATTATTTAATTATATGTTCAAGTTTTGAACGAGAGAAAATGTGAATTACATACATTTGACTTACGAATTTTTAAAATATATTTTTATATATATAATAAAATATAAATAAATAGACGTATCCTTCACGAATCACACCCTAATTTTTTTAAAAATCGTATCCCCGCACTCCGTATCGTATCGCTTCCGCACTCGCACCCTCGCACCGTGCAATATAATGGTCCCTTTAAAATAATAAAAATAAGACTAACATTTATATATATGCATCAGTTGCACACAATTATCATTTTTTAATTAAATAATTAATATTTTAAAATAACAATTAATATTAATAAATTAATATTTTTAAAAAGATAACACACACAAACAAAAGACGCAGCGGACGCGACTACACGTAAATGTTTTCATGACCTTAAAATGAGCCCATAATGGTATTTAATACTTAATGGTAAAAGTAGTTCAAAAAAGAAAATTATTTGATAAAAATAACAAAAAGGCATTTGAACCCATACAGGTCCACCATAACAAACTGGACTAAAACAGCCTAAAATAAAATAATGACAAAAGTAATACCTAAATATTAGATCTACAATATTGTTGGTTGTCACTTTTGTCCTACATTAACACCAATATTTTTTGTTTTACACATTTCAAATATTCACTCTCTACATCTAGCTATGTTTCGATGTTAACAATATTATATCAATGAATCACATTTGCGTGGTTTTACTTTTGATGCGTTTTTCATTTTAAATAATTTGAAGAGACTTTTGGCCTCCGATGAAATACGGTATAGATGCATTTTGTGCACGTGTTTCATCTTGATGGTAGCAAAATTAATGATGGTTCATCCTTTTATTAGGGCATCTAAAATTTTTGAAGTCCTCATTATTGAGACGAGCTTCTAATTATTATAGATGACCTTTTCGATAGCTCTTCTTGTTGTATTTTTAAGTTAATTATAAAGTTCATTTTTTTGTAATAATTTGAAGAGACTTACGTCACATCACTAAGAGACGCGTTACTAAAGTTTTTATCAATAACTATTTTGTCTCGTTGAACTATAGTACTTACATTAACGAGTTGCATGCATGCATGGTGCTGATTTATTAGACTAGAAGATTCTTTAAGATCAAATATTTACGTTTTCGTTAAAGACAACATCGTAATCCAGAGATAAGTTGCATGCTTTGTCTCTATGAATAAGAAAAATTTAATTATTGATCATCAATATCGTTCCATAATTGATTTGACTTTTAGTACCTTTGTATCAAAGAAACCGAATATATGGTAAGGTTTGGCGGTGAAAATCATGTCCAAATCGAAAATTTCCACATATTAATTCGTAATATTATATAGAGTTAATTGAATAAAAAAATACTATTCACATATAAAATAGTAAATAAATACGAGTACTTCGTAACCCTATGTGAGATACTGTATAAATAAATACTGTGCAATATTATAATTTATTATATCATCATAAAAAATAGATCTATATATTCAAAATGAATTTAATTAAAACACATAAATAGCAAAAAAAAATTTTGACTAAAATGAAGGATTGGCAGAAAATCGTAGTAAAAAAATTAAGGAGTTGGTCATATAAACCAGTGTCACTATAAAAAAATTGATTTACAACTAATACATTATAATAAAATAATTTATATTATTTAATAAAGTAAATAATTTCAATCAAAATTAATACATTATAGTGAAATAGACTAATGTATTTTAATAAAATAATTAATACCATATATATAACAACCAATACTATCAACAAACTAGTCAAAAATAAAATTGGTTCAAAATTAAGGTCAGGACTGCCCTTCCGATAGGGTTAATTGCATATTTGGTCCTGTAGGAATTTTTAATTTCACGATTGGTCCCTATGTTTGTAAATAGTCCTTTTACATGCATATTTGGTCCTAATCGTTAACTAAGTTAACGGATTCCGTTAAGTGCTAAAATTGTGGGACTAAAAGTGCAAACTTGCGGGACTAAAAGTGCAAATTTACGGGACTAAAACTGCAAACTTTAACGGCGCGTATTATTTATGCGCTCAAAATCCGTTAAATATTGACGGAATATTAGTATAGGATCAAATATGCATGAAAAAGAACCATTTTAAAATCAAAAATTTCTTACGGGACCAAATGTGCAATTATCCACCTGATATGGTTTAAAGAGGCGTTTGCAAACAAAGTTGCATGCAATTTCATATTCACTTTTTATTTCTAAAATTGAAATTAAGCTTTGTAAAAAAAAAGTGATTATGTGTACAATTTAATTGGGTTTGCAAACAAACCTTGTTGTTCTGAACTTTAACTCGATCTGTGAAAATATATGTACATATTTTTTATCAAGTTTTTTTTAATTATTCAAAATTATATATTTCTTACTGTTATATGTTAACTAGCTAATTTGAAACTATAAAGATAATATTCCAATTAAATAGGAGTAATGGATTTAAAATAATGGAAATTTTCAGATTCAAAATTTTCAAGTCACTTTGAGATAATTAACTTAAATTACCATAACTTTGTTGCATTTTTCACTTTGGTATTCGACCTAAAACTGATTAATTTGAAAGTTCAATCTCATCGTCCATTAACAAATAACTCAATTAAAATCTAAGCAAAACTCTTTATTAACTAGTCCAGCAAAACTTATTGAATTTGGAGCAGATAAACGAATTGTTGATTCAGTGTGAATCCGGAGTCACTTTCATCATATTAAAATTAAAGATACATGAATGATGCAGTTCACCTTATTATATATTTATGTAAAAATTTGAATATACTAGCTCCTAGCTTAAATTAAGTATATTTCATCTAAAAGTGATTAAAGTCCACTGCCTATGATCATGAGATTATGGGTTCAAGTCATCATTTGTTCGATAAAAAATACATATTTTTATGTATATTTAATAAGTCTTGGTGCGATTTTTAAAAAGATTCATTTGAACTGATCCGACCCAATTAGAATTCAAACATCTTTTTCTATTTGATCTATATTTCATGTGGATCCTTGATCCAAAAATATTTTATATAAAAGTTTATCAATAATGCATACATCCTGTCAAAAAAAAATAATAATGCATACATACTGCGATATTTATATTGATGAATATCAATATATTATTTGTTAAAAGAAGTAATACAAGTTTTTTTATAATTGTTCGATAAAAAATATTTGATTATTCATTTGTTAAAATTTGGCATTCTCAAATTAATCCGGATATATATGCCTCTGCTGACGTCACTCATCGTGCAGACAAATTAATGTATCGCAATCTTTCTAACGAAGATGAATCTCAAACTACATTTATTAATTATCTATATATAATGTATTTTTTCCAACCTTGCTATCTAGGGTCAGATTAGATTACGAACATTACATATATTCAACAACAACATGTGATATGTTTTTAGGTTGAGTGTCTTCTTGTTTGACTGCATCATTATTCATTAACTTATATATACTTTCCATTTTTATGAAACATCTTTTTATGTACCTAAATACAAGAAACGTGATCAACTGATTTAGTTCAAATTAATTTTATGTGCCATCTGTCACGCCCGATCTTTAATAGACATGCATATAGTACAAATGATGTAATGGTAAAAAAATAAGACATTTAGAAAAAGTTATGATAATTGAGTGGCAATCACGCACCAGGTGCTTTAATTAATTAACTGACTGAAAATAAAATGAAAGTTAAAGCTTGATATTTTAATGCTGAAGCAATTACAATATGCAGATAGAAGCACGATTACATCACGTTTTCACATATATAGGATGATAGATATCATTATCGTAAACTAAATTGAGTAATAATTAATTGAATGTGGCATTGAAATATATATGAGAAAGGCGATTTCGTGCAGTTGAATAGTAGTGGTACCAAAGAAAAATGAAAATAGTATTGATGCAAATTAATAGCATGGGCAAAATATATGTGTATATATAGTATATATATCACGACCACATTTACTAATGATTGCCAAGTTAATGCTCATAGCACGCAAAATGTGTTTTAACCACAAAATTAAAGTCTACTGTAATTCGTAAATCTATTAAATGATCTACTTAATTACTCAAATGGTTTAATAAATTGTTTTATTTTGTAATTAGGGGTCTTCGAAATTTCATGTATACTTTTTTTATAGTTTGTCGTTATTCTCATTTAAAAATTGATAAACTATCATCATCGTACTTGTATCATTTAGGAAAATATTATTTTCCTTCGCTTCAATGGAAGAATACGACGGAATTGATTACTTATATTTTTATTTTTTTCCCCATTTTCCTTTTCAGTCTCCGCTTTTATATCAAAATTTATCAATATCATCATTACATGAGAGTTTATTTATTTGTCTTCATAATCACCACAAAAATAAATGGATTTAACGAGGGGTTTAGCGAGGATTTAACGAGGGGAAGGTTTTGGCGAGGGCTTTAGCGAGGGACGACCCTCGGCAAAAACCTTGTCGGTAAAACTTAGCGAGGCGCCCTCGCTAATTGCCGAGGGAATTGGCGAGGTTTATTGGCGAGGATTTAGCGAGGGATTTGGCGAGGGTTCAATTGGCGAGGGACTGTTGGCGAGGGAATTGGCGAGGAAATGCGAGGGCGCCGGCGAGGGCCACCGTGGCGAGGTTTTGGCGAGGGCCACCGGCGAGGCGGGCCTCGTCTTACCCTCGCGAAATAATTACGAGATATAAAAATGCGGCCGGGCGGGTATCGAACCCACGCCCGGGCGCCGGCCGAGGGCGGGCCTCGTCTTACCCCTCGCGAAATAATTACGAGATATAAAAAATGCGGCGTGGCGGGTATCGAACCCACGCCCCACTGGCGCGCGAGTTAAGCTGGGCGCCCACCAGGCGCGAGATTATTTCGCGTGAGGCGGGATTCGATCCGCGACCTCCGAGAGAATAGGAGGAGAGTCTTAGGCGCTTTACCGTTTGGGCAAAGCTAATCATTCGATATGTTTTTGCTTCTAATTATATTAATATCATATTATGTTTAATATTTTATATATTTACTTTATAATTAAATTGTATACTATATATTTAATTAAATTATCTACTATATATATTCAATTAAATTATATCATTTTTTTAATTTTTATTATTATAACATATATATTCAATTATATATATTTAATATATACTATATATTTAATTAAATTGTATACTATATATTTAATTAAATTATCTACTATATATATTCAATTAAATTATATCATTTTTAATTTTTATTATTATAACATATATATTCAATTATATATATTTACTACATATATTTTCATTTTATCATTTTTATTATTAACACATATATTTTCAATTAAATTGTATATTATATATTCACTAATGTTAGTATATATATTATTATTTTATAATTGTTAATATTGTATATATATTCAATTAAATTGTATCCTATAATTCACTATACACATATTATCATTTATTATTGTTATTATTATTGTTATTATTATTATCACACATATATATTATCATTTCTATAATTGTTGTTATTATTATTATATATATATATATTGTCAACTATATTATCATGTGTTTATATATGCACTCTTTATGAATTATAGAAAATTACTTTAAACAATTAAAATTCATCATCTTAATCAATTAACATTCGAGAAAATTCATAGTTTTAAATGTATATAATGAACTCAGCGCCTCCGAGATCCACGAGATGAGTGATCGTAACCACTCGGACCATTTGGTGGATTACCACCACCACCGGTGAGGAACCCGGTAACCCCTGCATCCACTCTTGGAATTGACGCTGCATTTCCGCTCTCAAAGCTGCGTCTCTTCGCTCCATCTCCGCTTTGCCGTTGCTGCACATCTTCTATTTGTTTCTGCGATCTCTCACGCTCCTCTTGGAGCGGCGGTCGACATCGGCTTGGCTGTAAGTGCCGCCAATAGGAGCATCCGATGGCGAGAGCCGGAGGATCTCTGGACTTACCCTAATCGACCAAGACCCCGAACCCTCCCGTGTTGTTTTCCAACCTTGGACATAGATCACGGGATAAGTCGGCATGGGGTTCGGAGCTCGACCCCTCGGAGGGCATCCGGGAGGCCATCTCTTGTACTTCATGCTGTCACGAATATTTCGACAATTAAAATTTTAGATTACAAAAATAGACATATATATATATAATTTTTTTATAAATTATTACATAATATAAAATGAAAATACTTACAATTGTGTCACTAAGGGCCCCGTAGGTATACTCCCCTTCAGAGTTGCGTGGAAATCTTGCACTATGTCCCGATCCGCTGGGGGGCCGTCCATGCGTCCTCTCTGTATTTATTTAATTAGAACCACGTGTTTAATTAAAATATTGAACTATCATTAAAAAAATACTTACATAGTCATATGCATACTCGGGTGATCCACGGGATCCGCCCCTATGACGGAGATGCGATGCCCGGCCTCCAGTTCGACATGCGATTAAATGCGACACCGGGAGCTTCTTGCTCTCACGTCTTCTCTATCCCGATGGCGAGCGATCCATCCCGACGTTGTTATCCCATCCGAGGCCTCTGTGCTTGGTGACCCACAACGTTCTCACGTTGTTCAAGATATCGCTGTATCTACTTGCCGCCCTACGAAGGATCACCGATACACCTCCGTTGAAGTTCGTAACGGTAGGGTCCCACCTAGTCTGTCTCTGCCAAACAAAATATTATTGTACTTAACACCGAGATAAAGTTTATAAATTAATCAAAATTAAATAGCGAATAACAAAATATAATATTGTACACGAAATGTCTCCCAAGATCTGCTGACCTCTCGGGAGATATCATCCGGAAAGTGAATGCACCGGGCTCCATGTGTGACGACATAATCTCCCGAATAATCCTCGATACCGTATTCGATGGCATCAATCTGCAAAAAGGGAATAAACACGCAAAATTAATAGACATATAAATATGACATAGTTTATTATTCACAAGTATTTAACTTACGTGCCCTCGTAGATCCATATATCCAGGACCCTCCCCACCTGAGGTGGAGCCGGAGCCGGATGATGGTCCTCATAGGCCTCGGGGCCGGCGCCTCGTCGCCCCCTCCTCACGAATAAAGGGTACCGAATGGTACCTGCCACCTCGACCCACTGGACCTGCACCGTCCACTCGACCCATCTCCTCTAGATCCAGATCGTCCCTCGATCCAGACGGTCCGCTCATCTCGTAATAATAATTAAATAAAACCTCATTATTACACGGTTCAATAATAAATAATTCATCATATATATAACATGCAAATGAAACACACATAATTATTACACTATTCAATAGTAAATAATTATTACACTATATATTCAATATTAAATGCGAGTCTTCATCCTCCTCCTCGTCCTCCCCTCCTCATCATCATCATCATCTTCTTCTTCTTCTTCTTCTTCTTCTTCTTCTTCTTCTTCTTCTTCTTCTTCTTCTTCTTCATCTTCTCCATTATTTTCAATATCAATTAATGCACCGTTGACATCTGTCAATATAATTGGATCATCATCCGCTTGCACACCATTAATTTGGGACTCAAGGTCGTCTTGAAAGGGGGAAGCTCTTGTTCATTCGTTGACACGATTTCGACCAAGGATCTCGGTTTGATTTTGCAAGCGGCCAACCATTCATTTCTCACGTTTTCCGGTACTTGCAATAGTAAACTTGAGTGGCTTGACTTGCTAACACAAAAGGATCGTAGCGGCCGTATCTTCCCCTTTGATTAACGTCCATAAGTTTGTAATGAGGATGTACTCTTGTTCCATTTGGCACAGATGGATCAAACCACTCACACTTGACAACAACATTTTTCTCAATACGTCCGGGTACTCCAATTGCACTACTTCCTCAAGGATCCCGTAGAAATCATTCTCATCTGCATCATAATTTTTACCCTTGATACAAACTCCACAATTTGAAGTAGATTTTGATGAGCCATAAGTTCGTGTGTGAAATTTGTAACCATTCACGTAATATCCAGGGTATGTGGTGACACAACTCGAAGGTCCGCTAGAAAGATCACGTATCCACCGATTTTGAATATTATTTATCCTTACAAGTTGTTCAAACCACGATGCAAACTCCTCTTGTAGTCTTTCATCTTGTTCGGCCCTCGAGAGTCCCGGTTGGAATTGTTGCGATTGCTCGAAAAACATACTACAAAAGGGGCTTTGATTATTTAATATACGGATTGACGTTGTAATTAAAAAAATTGCTCTAGTTACACAACTTACTCGATATCACGGTTGCAACTCGGGACAATTCGTGCTGCGTCACGTATGAGCCGTGTTTTTCTCCTCATCTACAATCCATCTTTTGTTTATCTTTCCAAGATGTCGACCAGGAGGAATAAATATGGACAAAGTACCTTTCGCTACTTGGGGTATCTCGCCACGACCATCGTCATTACGAGGTACATTGTGCCGCCTCGTCAAATGCAACGTGATCGCGAAATAGAGGGAACAAAATATTGAGGCCTCTTTTCGTTAAATACGCATTTGCAATCGATGCTTCAACATGCGCCTTGTTCCCAACACTTAGCTTTAAATTGTAAAGATACCTAATTAAATGAATCAAGTGTTATATATATATGTATAGTATAACCATTTTAGGTAATCAAATAATTTAGAGTTATAAATTACCTCTCAAATGGATACATCCATCTATACTGCACAGACCAGCTATCCTTGCTTCGTATGCAAGGTGCACGGGAGATGCTCCATCGAATTGAAGAAGGCGCGGAAAGATACGTTCCAACTTACACAATATAAGCTGGAATATCTGCTTCCCAATCGAGCCATGTTCTCAATCGTAATGGATGCGAAGTTAACTCCCTAAAGAACAAACTAAGTTCGGTGATTGCTTTCCACACATTCGGCGGCGAGTTTCACGAAAAGCAATCGGGAGTAGTCTCTGCATAAACACATGACAATCATGACTCTTCATCCCAAACATCTTCAATTTGCTCCGGTCTACACATCGAGACAAAGTTAGACACATAGTCATCGGGAAACTTCAACTCGATTTACCCATCTGCACGAGATCATCCTTTTGACTCTTATCAAGTGAATAACAAGCTTTGGGATACTTTCTGTGCGTTGACATTTCTCTAGAGAGGGACGCCGACAATATTCATTAAGTTCATCCCTAGACTTATACGTGTCTTTTGTTTTCCCTTCCACATTCGTCCTTTGTGTAGAACAAATTATCAAACACATTTTTTTCAATGTGCATCACATCCAAATTATGCCTGATCAAGAGGGTACTCCAATATGGCAAATCCCAAAATATACTTTTCTTCCTCCAGCCACCATCTAATCTTTTGTTGTGGGCCTCGGCACCCTCTTGATCACTTTCCGGTACTCCCAACCAATCAATTTCTTGTAGAAGAATTTGCCTGTTCGGATGGGTGGTGGGTCATCTGTAACTCTTGTATTCTTCATGAATGCGATCTTGTTTCTGCGATACGGATGTCCTGCAGGTAAGAACTTACGATGGTTATCAAACCACATTTGTTTCTGTTGAGTTTTAAAGTGAAGGCATCGGAGTACTCTCAAAGACAATATGGACAAGCGATCCTTCCACGGTGCTCCATCCAGACGGCATTGAGTAAGGCTGGAAAGTCGCTAATGGTCCAGATTAATGCGGCTCGCATCATAAAATTACCTTTCTAGCAACATCATACGTTTCCACCCCATTTCCCCACGGCATGTTCAAATCATGAATTAATGGCTGTAAAAATACATCTAAATTATCCTTTGGATTTTTAGGACCAGGCACCAAAACCGTAAAAACATGAATTGTTCTTTCATACACAACCAAGGGGGCAGATTGTAACGGTGTCACTATCACCGGCCATGACGAATCTGTTTTCCCGATCGCCCAAACGGTGAAAACCATCGAGTTGCTCAAACCCGGCCTCACATTCCGTATTTCACTGCAAAATCGGGATATGAATAGTCAGTGTTTCCAAGCCAACGAATTTGCGAGGGTGACGCATAACACCAAATCTCATCATTATAGCAACTAGCATGCCATATCATATCCTTAGCGGTAGTCTTGGTGATACGAGTCTTTGCAATCGAGGAATGATAGGAAAATAGAACATCTCTTTGAAAAATTTGTTCTTTTTCCATCGACCATCCACACCACGTCTAGCGAGGTTTGAATCGTGACCGACCACAAACCTTACACGATTCAAGTTCTGCGGTTCCGCACTCCCAATATATCATACAATTATTTGCACAACAATCAATCCTCTCTGCGGGAAGACCCATCCCACCCATCAATCTGTTTAGTATCGGAAAATTTCTGGGCACCCGGATTTTACGGAGGCAAATCTCACTAATAAAATCAACCATTTGATTGTAACCCCTTTCAGACGATGCATTCTCGGTTTTAATGTTTAAAAGACGGGCATTGAATGACAATGAGAATGAGACTCGCAACCGGAATACGAGATCACGATCCATTTGCCACGAAGCATGTCGAAAAAAATGTGCGGCATCTTTGATTAGGAGGTTCCTCACTAAGGGGGCTCTTCTTCCACATTTTGGAAACTAATGTTAGGACTGAGAAGTTAAGTCCATCATCATATTGTGGTACGAGCTAGATCTTTGTGGTGTAAATCGACTCTATATGAAGTCGGCCAGTGATCATAATGTGGTATAGAATTCCAATTTTGCTCATCGTGCAAAATCCAATTGTGATAATTATACATAAATCCATGTCTAAACAAATGTGATTTCACGTCGATGGGTTCTCTAAAACTCTGGTTCCTACATTTGAATTTCGAGCAAGGACACCTAATCTTTCCTCCACTCATCCATTCCGGTTACTAGTAGCGAATTCTATAAACGATTCGATTCCACTAAGAAATTCGGAGATATCATTCCATTAATCGTTCTTGGACCATACATCCAACTACGGCTTGAATAATTCATCTGTTTCAAATTAATTAATGAAGATTCAAAATTTAATTAAATCATATATAATTAATTCTTCCACTTAATATTTTTTTCCTAATATTAACATATATATTTTCTAAAAATTTCGGCGAGTTTTGTTTTATTTTATCGCATTCCCCGATTAATATATCAAGTAATTAATTCCTAGTGCATCCATTTCCGACTTAATTAAAATTAATCAAGTCGGAGCAGCACATTCTACGACAAACAATACCAAACAATATATTCATCAACCCTCAACTCCAACATCAACTTGTTGAATCGAACATCGATTCAATTTTCAAAATTAATACTATAATTGAACTAGCATGCAAAATTTGATCGAACATCGATCATCATATATATAAATTGGTATTATATCATGCATGCAAATTATTTTTAAATCAAATAATTTTTATAATTAAATTAAAACCATTTTTAAATAATAATTAATTACAAAAAGAATACTTACGGTGATAGTGGTGGCTATGAAATTATACTCCCGGATCGAATCTTTTTCAATAAACGTACACACCTACAAATATATAAATTATAACAATTAAATTAAAATTATAATAATATTAATAATCAAAATTATATAATTGCATAATTACTAATTAATTAACACTAAATAATTATATAATAATCTTATACTACTAATTTTCCTAAATAATTATTAATAATCGAAATAAACATAACAATTACAAAAATTAACACTAAATAATTAATAAATCACCAACTATAACAACAAAATTATTAAATTGCATAATTACTAATTAATTAACATTTTCCTAAATAATTATATATAATTCATATACTAATAATTTTCCTAAATAATTAAAATATACATAACAATTATACAAATTAACACTAAATAATAATAAATCACCAACTATAACAACAAAATTATATAATTGCATAATTACTAATTAATTAACTCTAAATAATTATATTAATTCATATACTAATAATTTTTCTAAATAATTAAAATACACATAACAATGATACAAATTAACACTAAATAATTAATAAATCACCAACTATAACAACAAAATTACACAAATACATGCATAATTGCAAATTTAAAATACAAATTTTATCCACTAAAATAACAACAAAAATAACCGATTAAATCTTAAAAATTTACCGTAGAAATGTTCCCGGAATGCGTACTACAAAGCCCGATAAGAATTAACCTCAATTTTCCGGCGACAGCGGCGGCGCAGGACGGCGGTTTGTGGGGGAAAACGCGAGCGGGGAGAGAGGGAGAAAGGGGATCTGGTGGTTTAAATATGCAATTTCGCGAGGGCCCTACCGAGGGACACGTGCCCTCGTTAAATTTGGCGAGGGGCCCACGCTCGGTAATTAGCGAGGGCCCGGACCTCGTTAAAACCGTCGGTATTTGGCGAGGGGTTCGAACCCTCGTTAAATCCGTCGGTAAATGTTGCCCTCGCCTTCCCCTCGTTAAATAGCGAGGGTTTTCGACCCTCGCTAGGTCCCCCGCTAATTCGTGTTATTTTTGTAGTGAATAAACGAATGTGTTTTGCATGCATTCGCTTAGCGTATTCAGTATCATTGAACATTTTAAATTTGAGTTTCTCTTTCTGAGATAAATTGTGATTAATTTTATGGGTCATTTACAATAAGGTAGAAACATGTAAGCGCTTATTACAATTAGGTATAAATAATTCATAGGTCGTTCGGATGCTTAAATTTTTTTATTTTTTTTTCGGATCAATTGGGGGAAAGATATAAAAAATATATAAATTTTCACAATAAAATTTATATGTAACTATGAAAAATATTATCTATAGATAAATACAAAAATCAATCACAATACTCTAACAATAAGCCAAAATAATTTGTGGATTGCACAACTAATGTAATTTTTACTCATTTTATTAGGTCGTATGATTCATAACAAACTAATTGAGGAGTATTAGTTTATATATTGAACATTATTTGTAATTCAAGTGGGATAATATCATATTCGGTCCTTAAACTTAATTTATTTTTCATTTTTAGTCTTTATATTTCACTTACTATCAAGTTTGGTTATGTAAATATATTTTTATTTGCATTTTTGGTCCTTAAAATTTTGAAAAATTACGAGATACATATATGAAATCAATTTTAAATTGAAACTGCTGAATTTGAAAATTATGCATAACAACGGTAAAAATAACATATTTTTGTAAATAATACTTGGAATAGTTTGAAACTTTTACATAATATAAACATATTAATTAAGCGGATTTGATCACATGCCCACTTATGGGCACAAACTTATATATCTAGGGATGGCAATAGGGCGGGTCTAAACCCGGACCCGTCACAAACCCCGCCCGTACGGAGGCGGGTAAAAACCCGGTCAAAGCGGGTCTCGTATGGCGAATGCAGGACGGGTCCTGGTATTACATGGACCCGATCCGTATATATATATATATATATATATACTAATTATTTAATTATTTTATGTTCTAGGATTTAGGGTTATATTTTATTTAAAATATTAAAAGTTTTATATTTTAATTATTTTATTTAAAAGTTATATATATTAAAAGTTTCATATTTTATTTGATGTGTGATTAAATTTATATATTTATATTTGATTTATCATTTGTTGCATGGTTAATACACTAATGATATTTTAATTTTTATTTGTTACGCTTTCAATGTTTCACGTGAATATGTTATATTTTGAAAATAATGTTGATGAATTTTTATATTTGTACGAGTAGAGACTTAGAAATGTGAAAATCTAAAAAAAAAAAAAAAAACTAGGCGGGCGGGTAAAACCCGCCGGGTTGTGAGTCGGGCGGGTCCAAAACCCGGGCGGGGCGAGTCCAAAAATCTGGCGGAGCGGGTCCTGGAACAAGTCAAACCCGTCCCAGACTCCAACCCGTTGCCATCCCTATATATACCCACCACAAATAATGTAATGCCACATAAACAATTAATTAAGTAATTGTGGGCTCCATGATTATGTGGCATTACTTCATGTGTGGTGGGTAAATAAGTTTGTGTCCACGGTGGACATATGATCAATTCCGATTAATTAAGTTATAACATCGGATATAACATAGAGTTCATCTCGTGTCCGCCGCATATGTCAAAATATGAGAGGCATAATTAATCCCAACAAAAATCAGTTGCTTTGCCCACCTATTCACTATGTTTCTCACTTTATTGAAAATAAATTAATAGAATTATAAAATAACTTGCAGTAAATAATGTTTGGAAATAAAATAATTTTAAATTAAATTAAAGAAGTGATGACAAAAATATATTTTATCAAAATAAATTTTAAGTATTTTAAAATTAATTACAAATACTATATAATAATATAATATTAGTGATATTTTTCATAATAAAAAGTGATTTTCCCTTGGATTTGCAAAAACACGCGATATTTATATGATCGAGTTCATGTTTAGGGTGGTTTATTAAGGTGAATGACAAAAGTGGGATTGAGGTACACTGCATGAAGAAAAGTCATAATAATTAATTATAGTATTATTTATTAATAGTAAAGGGAAGCCGTGTAAAAGTAGAGTCAGTTTAAAAGGAAATAAAGAGAAACGCAACGGAAGTGGGGTCTACCGTCTCCTTCTTGTATTTACAGGCTACAGCCGTCTATTCTCTACACTATATATAAAACGTGACCGTCTATTAACATTTCTTCACGGAATCAAACGGCTCAGCCGCGCCGTGAATTCGGCTCATACTATTTTTTATAAAGAAAAATATCTATTACTCCTCCGTCAGGATTAGTTTTATACTAATTTGGTACATATTTAAAAAAAAAAAAGTGTAATGAGTGGAGTATTGAAAAATAATTTTATAAACTCATATTATTAAAGTAAGAGAGATGGTTGAATTGAGTGTAAAAGTAATGACATTTTGTGTAAATATATGAATATTGTGAGAGTGGAGTTTAAGGAGGGATTTCGCTTTTTGGAATGTGAAAACTAATATGGATGCCAAAAAAGAAAAGTGTGAAAATTGACATGGTGGGATAGAGGAGGATTTTGTTTAAATATTTGAGAACTCAAATTGAAAGATAAATTACCTTTAAGGAAACATTGCGTCGCCTTTTATGATAGAAAATCATTTCATAAGTACTTTTTACTCTTTTTCTTAAAAAAAAGTACTTTTACTCTTGTGAACTAATTTGATCGTGTTTATCCGAACAACAAGCGTATTTTAACAATTTTAGGGGAAATAATAGAATATATGTTTTGTATAAATTAATTTTACTATACAATTTAAAAATATTATTTTTATTATATTGTATTATTATCAAACTAATATATTATAATAAAATAATTAATTTTTTCAAAATATACACATAAAATACAAATAAATTTCACGATATATTTGGCTGAAATAGTCCTCCCAAACCCTTTTCACATCACAAACAAAAGTTTCTAGATTTTCACAAATTGAGTTTAATTGGACAAAAAATTAGATTTAATTCAATATGCCAGCTTTAATTGAATGCTTTCCAGTTAAACAATAACTAACAATAGTACTCGATCGAACTACATTTTGCCATATATATAGTCTGAAACTTTGATCAATAATTTTTGACGACTTGTCATCTTTAGAATCGGCTCAAAGCCAAATATTAAATCTCCAAACAAGCCATAATTTTGATCAACCCCACCCACCACCCCCATACTCCCTACTCGTATATAAATCTCAACAAATTTGATATTTCTCTCATCATCATCAGATCAAATTAAGCCAAACTTGAAGACAACCTCCATATAAACCAAGAACTTCACTATACATATCAAGAATGGCAACTTTCACCACATCTAACATTGCCTTCGCTTGTGGCATTCTTGGTACGTATTTTTATCAATTTCTCCTTGTACATTACTTTTAATTACATCGTTTAATGATTCATTTCTCTGTCTTAACTCAAATCTTTTTTTTTTTTTTGAAGGTAACATAGTGTCGTTCTTGGTTTACTTGGCACCAGTGTATGAAACTAATCTATATACATCATCAATTTTTTTAATTAGTTTTTTGCATGTTATGAATAATTCTGATACAATATTTATATATGGATATGGTCAGGCCAACATTTTACAGAATATGTAAGAAGAAATCGACAGAGGGGTTTCAATCAATCCCTTATGCAGTTGCATTATTCAGTGCGATGCTGTATTTATACTACGCGTATCTCAAGAAACACGCGTTAATGCTGGTGACAATCAACACCGTCGGATGCGCCATCGAAGTTGCATACCTAATCATATACATTATCTTTGCAACCAAAGAATCCAGAGTACGTATTCAATTCCTTTTAATTTGTAGTTTCCTTCTCTTTTAATTAAGAGATCAATGTTTTTTTCAACTCTACCCTCCTAACTATTAGCTAAATTTAAACGTGCTCGTTACCATTATCTTTTAAGATTTTACGTACCATTATATATTAAGTTTGTACCACCATTTAATTCACTACGTACTATTATTTTAAACTTGTACCACAATATGTTATGTTCATATCACCATGTATTAAGTATGTACCATGTACAATTTAATTCCAGCACACGTACCACCATATGTTAATCTCGTCCCACTATTTTTCTTCAATTTTTGCTGGCTTTCGTTAAGGATATAATGATCCAAAAAAATTTATCTTGGCTAAAAATATGATTTCAAATTTAATGACAAATATATATATTCTAATTTTAGCATGAATATAATTGTAATTAGTAATGTTTTTTATTAAAAAATTTTGCAGGTTTTTACCTCCAAGTTGATCCTCGTGTTTAACATATCATTGCTAGGATTTATTACAGCAGTTACATACTTTCTTTCACATGGCCATCGACGAGTTCACATTGTTGGTTGGATATGCGCCGCCTTCTCTGTCTGCGTCACTGCAGCTCCTTTAGCCATTATGGTAATAAATTATTACTTTTCATAATATATACTACTTTTTTACTTATTGTGCCTCTAATTAAACGATCTTAGGGAATTAATATGACTGAAATAATTTCACATTTTTTATATGTTCGAATTTTTAGATAAAATAATTTTTTTTTAATGGCTACATAAAATATGTCATTTAAAAAATCTGAACCGATTCCTTTTTTTTTTTTTTTTAAATATAATTCACTTTTATGTATTGAATTATTGTTTATGTAGGGTCAAGTTATAAAAACTAAGAGCGTGGAGTTCATGCCTTTTGCACTGTCTTTCTTCATCACAATAAGCGCTGTTGTATGGTTCTTCTATGGCTTTCTGATCAGAGATTACTTCATTGCTGTGAGTACATATAAATTCTTTACTTGCAATATATAATTTTTTTGCCAACTTATAATTAAAATTTTAATTTATTCTTTTTTTTTTTTTTTTTTTGGTTCTTCACATTCAGACACCAAACATTCTTGGATTTACATTTGGATTGATACAAATGATCCTATACATGATGTACAAAGGCAAGAAAACGAGTATAAAGCAACAAATTCAACAAGGAGAGGCCAAGGTTCACGACATCAACGATAATGAGACTGATGATCACACATATGTAACTATTGAAATTGCTTAGTATTAATTCATTAATTAATTATTGTTGTTGTAACAATGAAATTATAAATGCGATAACCAGCAATTAATGTTTGTATTAATTTATAGTGTAATAAAACCCAGATTAATTGTTGAAGGGCATTGCAGCATTTAAATTTCTTGTATTTTATAAATGAGAAATTCTTGTGCGAAACGGGTTTTAGGTGGGGTATTTCTTCTTTTTTTTTTAAAAAAACCTAATATAAATGGGAGGAAAATTGAAAAGTTTTTCCAAGATTGAGGTGGAGTATTTATTAATACAATGTAGTAGAAAAAGTAAAAAGTATAGTATTAACATGTCATGTGTTTACTAAAAAAAAATTAAAGAATACTGTATTTACCAAATTTGATGGTGCAACTGTGCAAGTAACCTTAGCCATTAAAATATAATAAAAGCCCTGCTCAGTAATTTTGAATGCCGACTTTCATATTGAGGAGTTCAATTAAAATAAGGTCACAACTATCTACCCCTCCATTTTTATTAGATTCATCCACCTCAATAATATATTATTTTAATATATTTGTAAAATGGCTAACTTACCCTAAATTAATATTGGATATTATTGATACACCCCCACTATTGAAGAAAAGAAGAAGATAAAAAGAAGAAGGAGAAGAAGAAAGAGGAAAAAAAAAAGAAGAGGAAAAAGAGAATGAAACGATGGTGTACTATTGGAGTCGACGACCCACTACCGGTGTCAACGAGCCACCACCACGCGCGACCAATCATCGAAAATTACCATAGATGAATTTTTGTCCGATACACCGAAATTTGGAATTGATTTGTCGAAATATAGTTAGGGTTTCGACAAATTTTTGTCGAAAATGTGTGTATTTTTCAAACAAATTTTACCGAAAAGATGACCAATTTTTGACAAAATGTTGTCGAATATTTGACCACATATTTTATAAAGTCTATTGTCTCAATTTTTGAACAGCTTTTGTCTAAAATTGGTCATACTTTCGGCAAAATCTATTAGAAATATATACACATTTTCGACAATAATTTGTCGAAACTTTAGCTAAATTTCGACAAACCAGTTCCGAATTTCAAAGTGTGTTGGATAAAAATTCATCTACGGTGGTTTCCGGTGGTGGGTCGCAAGCGTGGTGGCTCGTCAACCCGGTGGTGGGTTTTCGAGGTCGTCGACTCCGGCGGTGGTGGGTGTGCATATAAATGAAGAAATTGGGGAAATTAGAACTAAGGGTAGTATAGGTAAATAGGGGTGTGTGTATCTAATAAATATTTAAAATATAGTGGGTGGATTAATAAAGTGGGTGGATCTAATAATATTGAAGGTGTAGATAGTGTGGGCCTTAAAATAAAATCGAAGCCCGATCCAGGGATTTTGGGCCTTATTGAGGCTGGTTTGTTGGTGCTCCTAGAACCCTAAAAACTCGTCGTTCCAATTACTGCAAACTGACAATTGGGATTTTTAAAATAATCGATATTCTGAATCAATCGCATTGCAATGAAGAAAGGTGGGGGAATTTCCGAGCACGGTGAGAGGAAAATGGGGGGCGAGGATTTGATCAACAATAGGAAGAAGTTTAAGAGGAATATGCAGAGATTGGGAGGCAGGGGGCCTATCACTGGAATCCTTTGCCAATGCTAAAACTAGGAATGATAATTACAACCCTTCCTTGATCAGTATGCTTCTCAATTTAACTTTTCCTGTGTGGTTAATTTATACTTTGCAATTTTGTATGTAGTTGATAGAAAGTAGCTCGAATGTTGAATTCTTTGATGAATGCTTTTAGATAAATTCGAGGAATTATAAGTATTATTTTGTTCAATATTTTGGAGTGAAAGAACAAAGAATTTTTTGGTGAAACTCGTTTGAAATGCTGAATTTATATTGTATTTGAATTGTTTTCCGCAACAAAGCCTTTTCATCTAGATATTAGTATCGGGCACCATTTGATATTAATAGTATTTTGGGGCCAGTTCTCGATGGTTCTTCTGTGTGTCAAATTTTCATCTGGTTAGACTTCGATTAAACGGTCAATGGTTCAAGATGCCGAAGTGAAAAATGTTTGGACTTTGTTGTGTATTGAGGTGGGGTAATGGCGAGTGATGAAGTGAAATGTTTGGACTTTGTGAAATCAGATGTTGAATTTGATCAATGTGATCTGAACGAAAATGTATTCAGTTTGGTCCTTGAATTCAATTTGAACCCTGCATAGATGTGGAGCATGAAAAGTATTACGTGATTCTCAATCTATAACTTAGTTTAATTTCTGTTCTTCACCCTCAGTTATTATGCTTCTGTAGATGAAATTTTAGATTGACGGATTCTTGCGTTAGACAGTGCTCAGCTTTGGTATTTGAGTCATTTTCTCATTTAAAATATGATTGGATTGGGCTCCTTAAGCCCATGATCATACACATGAAATCATTTGTTCCATGTTTGGTGTTCCACTTTGTTCTATATTGTGGATGAATTACACGTGAAGGGTGAAAAGTCAAATGTGATCCGTCTCATGTATGAAGCAGTCTCTACAAGTTTTTGTCTTTTAGATTTGGGAGTTCTTACTTAGGGTCACTACTATGTATATTTGTTTATATGCTTATGAAGGTGTTTTTTTCCTTTTTGGTGTTGTGCGCCTACTTACTTATTGGTTTGTTTTTCGCAGAAAAGCAAAGAGAATTCTATAAGAATGCTAAATGTGTTCAGAAATATAAGAAGTCAATAAACCAAAGAGAGCACCTGAGCAGTCCTTCCACTTCCAAAAGGCCATTACAGGTGTGAATAGTTTCCATATCAAGTGTTATTTATATTTCTTGTTTCTCATCGAGTTTGTTGTGGTATGGTGAGGGCCGAAATCCTTCTACGTGCTTGTCTAGTTTTCAAGTATGAATATAAATGTATGGCCAGTTTAAGTGTTATACTCTGAGCTGGTCTTATTTAAAACAGTTTTTCTGTACGACTAGTTCACAACTATCACTTTATATTTTAATATTGTTTAAAAATACACACAATATGCAAACTAGTTGTACATTCAAACTGGTTTACATGGATTTCGCCTTGTAATACTATATACACAGATTTTCTGTGCTGTCATGGCCAAGTATATTAGTGCATTTGCAGAAGAAATTTGGTGAGATTTACAATTTTGGTTGTTGCCAGGTTGAAAATGAAACAAATGAAGGTGATTATAATGATCGGAACAGGAAAAGCAAGAAGAGATGCACGAAGTCTTCAAGAGTTGTACGAGAGGAAGCGGGGAAGAAGAGAAAGCTAGAAAGGAGAAGGAAGCTGTGTTGCAGGCAAAGAAAGAAGAGAGACAGAGAGCTGAAGCAAGAAGAAAAGATTTGAAAGGGAAAATGTTTAAGAAAACGAGGTCTGGTCAACCAGTAATGAAATACAGAATCGAACATCTCTTGGAAGCAATTCAGGGTCCAACAACTTAGTAAAATAACTGTGTAGTAACCCTCTTTGCTTTATATGTATAATTTACCTTCCAACTTGCCTGATTGTTTCATAGTCTTGTAGTTTTACTGCTGAAATACAAGCCCCGATTCACCCTGTTGTTTTAAACTATTAGTTGTTTCATTAAAAAGGCACTCTTGTGTGAGATAATGCTCCACTTGAGTATTTGAGTCATGTTCCCTTTATATAATTGGGTTGGAGTCTTCATAATCAAATACTCACAATTTTTGTCCTTTGTAAATGTATTAATTTAATATTAGTATTTAGTTCTTTCGTTAAAATGTATAACTATTTTCTATAAAATGGTAGTTGTTAACCTCTCTAAATTATTGTATTATTATTGCAATAATTATATATATATATATATATTTTATATTTAATAGAAAACTAAGATTTCAATTGGAAATACAAATAAATGCTGTTATAATCATATTTACGATTTTTTTATATTTAATAGAAAACTAAGATTTCAATTGGAAATACAAATAAATGGTATTATAATCATATTTACGATTTTTTTTTCACATTTTAAGATTTTTATATCTATAATATACTTTTGCTGAAATATCATTGTATTGCACATTATATTTTATTAATGTATATTGACGTAAAAAAATATTTATGAAGTTAAGTTATTGTTACTTTGTTATTAATAATATACTCTCTCTTTTACATATTAATAACTTGCATAATTCCATTTTAAAAGCGTCTCATACTAACTTGCACGCTTCAAAAGTAGAAAATCTCTCAAACTTCATGATAGGTGCAAACTAGCACTCACCTCCCAAGTGTAGGAGGATCGTGTAGCGAGCAAGTACCGGGTTAAATTATCGAATCCACGGGAATCAAGAGGGAGATAGCCCTAAATCTACTAGTTTAGTCATAATTGTAGTGCAAACCATTCAAAGAGTTCAATAATTCAAGCAACAATTAATAAGCAACTATGCGATAACAAGACAACGAAATTTAAGCAAGATAAAAGATGTGTTCGGGTGTTCTTCGGCTATGGACTCAAACACGAATCAAAACCAAATAGTAACTCTCTCGTCGGCAGATTGACAAGGGCAATTCAAGTAAGAAAACACAACACCGTACTTGGTAAGCCTAGGAGTCACGTTTCGTTTAAGCATGAAGAATTGATTAGGCCAACGTTCCCGTTCTTCCCGATTCTCTCACGAGTCAATAGGTTTCACTAGCGTGATTAATCTTCGCTACTAAGGTACGTCCCTTTTGTCCCCTCACTAATCACCCGACTATTAATCTAAGCAATTAATGTGAATTGATGTAATTCTAATGTAGTTAACCAAGTCTCCTCATGCGTTACACAATATCCACTCTAATTATCCAATTAAACCCTTCAACCAAGCTAGAAATCTAATCATCCAAGTATCCTTGCAATAATTAAATACTAAACATGGAATTCAAGCTAAATCAAATAATAGATCATGCAAAACTCATCAATTCAATCAATCAACCTTCAATTGAAATTACCCACTCAATTAATCAACATAATTCAATCATCCATAGCCTCCAAACACCCAAACACTTGAGAAATTAGCCAAGCATAATTAAAGAAATTAAACCCATGATATTTAGAAAATAAGCATTCATCATTGCAAGAAATTTAACCAATAAAACAAAAAATAAAGATGAGATATCACCTAATTAAGGTCCAAACATTAAGATTCCATTGTCTCGATCTTCAAAATGATAAAGAAATGCAAAATTATCTATGTGTTTGTGAAAGGTGTAAAAGTGTGTGTAGGGGTGAATCCCCTTTTCTCTCTAATTTCCTAATTTCTCCTTCTAATTTTTCTCTGAATGATGATATCTCGCTGAATGATTCTCCTCTCCCTTCATTCTTCTTTTTCTTTCTCTCAAGAGTTGTTGTTCTCTTTTTCCTTTTTCGCTGATTGTCGCTGTTTTTCGTTCCTTACGTGGCAGCATCCCATTGGCCAAAGAAAACAAAATTCACGCTGAAAAAACGTTAATGCGCTTCTGCTTGCAACAATGCAGCCTCGACTCGGGCGAGTCACTTCTGTGATGCCCGAGTCGCTCCTTCGTAAATTCAGTGACTCGACTTGGATAATTGTGACTCGGGCGGGTCGGATTTCAGTTGCCCGAGTCACCTTCTTTCGTAAAATAATCTGACTCGGGCATGGTTGTTAGTGACTCGGGTCAATTGAAGGTCGAGTCCCTGGTTCTGGTTTCGTCGGATTCTGCGATGGCGAAGGTTAGGTCTGATTCGCGATGCGACGGCGAGAAGCGGCGCTGTGGTTGTTGGTGGTTAACGGCGCCGCCTATGGTGATGGGTGGTCGGGCGGTGGTGGTGAGTGGATGGGTGAGGACAATTAGTGTTGAATTTGTTGGTTAATGGTGTTTTGGGAGTTGTTGCAGGTCTGCCATGGCGGATTTGCTGTTGAGACGAAGGTGGGTGTACTCATCAATTTCATGGGTGTAGTGGTTGCATGAGAAATGGGTGTATTCGCTGATTCAGTGGGTGTATGCGGCAGTTGTGCTTTTTCACCGTCCCAACTTCGCTCGTCCGTATCTCCTTCATATGAACTCCGATCGACCTCATTCTTTTTGCGTTACGACCGTCTCTCGACCCTCTTTCCAACCATGTAATTGCTCCATTAATTTGATGACGACAAATATCCTCAATTTGCACTCAAAATGACATCAAACCTACACATTAAAATCTCAAATATTAAATCAAACAATTAAGTGCAATTGGACCAAATAATAGTGACTTAACATGAAAATCATATCAAATTGAGACAATTAAGCACACAATTAACATGCAATAATTCACCCTAATCACTTCACACTCACAATATTATAATATTTACATAAAATGTCATTATAAAATAATTTATAAAACAAAATATAAATTTTTATTACAAAATTGCTCTTACAAACAAATCCACTCAAATATAATATACTAGATGAGCTCCGCCAGACATGCGGTATTTTCGTTAAATAAATTTTACAATATAATATATTATATATAATATTTTCAATTAATAATATATATATTAAAATAATGTATATGTATAAAAAAATTATAATTATAATATTAAATTTAAATAATGGTAATATTAATTGTATGACAATTCATGCTAGGGATTAGAATTATTATAATTATGTGAAAGAATTTACTATAAGATTTGTTTCAAATTTATTTTACAATTAATAAAAAAAAGGAGATGATTAATAGAATTTTTTTATATAATTAATGCATAAATATTACTCCGAATAATATATATATATATATATATATATCGTATATTTACAATAAATATCATATATGATTATATTAAGTTTTTTTATATAAAAGTTGATACAACCACAATTTTTCTTACATACATTTATAGACTTAAGTTAAATATAATTTTATGTTTAAAAATTGTCATATGATAACACTTTTTAGATATAAAATGGATATTTAAAATATTTAAAGATTTATATATTAACTTATTTATTAAAAATATACATATTGTGCAGGTCTAAGGTTCAAACCTCCTTAGAAATATATTTTTAATTAATTCCTACATTAAAATGCCACATAGATGCCATATATTAATTATAAATCAATAGGAAAATGACACATAGATTATTAACATATATATGCATTTAATAAGAATGTGACACCTCATTCAAATTAACCTCATGACGACACCTAAGCAAAAACAAACTCTCTATTAGTAATATAGGGATATTTTTTTATTTTGTGTATCCAAAACTTGGTGCAAATTAAGAGATAAAAAAATAGTATATATTAAAATTTTAATAATGTAAAACGAATCGAGAACAAAACAGGCCGAGTAGTACTCATGTCCATTAGGTCATCTCCAAAGATTCTTGCCTACTCTGGAGACAATTCAAGACTACTCTATTCTAGAGACAACACTTCACTCCCAGCAATCACCTCTACTTTTTTGCCTCTATATTAAAATATTCTATAATATTCATTTTAAATAATTTTTTATTCTATGATACTCTATAATTTTAATACATTTGTAAACTTATATGATAAATTTTAATTTTTGAGGAACATATATAATTAATTAAAAATTCACACAAAATTAAATTGAAAATTCAACATAATATTAATTGATATTTAAATTATAATAGAAAATTAAATTGCACTGAGAAATTAAATTACAATAGACACCAATTTTACGTGTAGTATTTTAATTAAAAAAATATTAGTTACATTTAATAATAAACTAAATAAGAACAACTACATTAATTTCGTAGACACATAAATCAAATTAAATAATTGAATTAATTAAACAACACATTATTAAATAATTATTAAATTAATTAGTAAAACAAAAAAAAAAAAAAAAAAAGAGTTGAGTGGCGTGCGCCACTAATGGAGGAAGAAATAGGTGAATAGTTTTTTCCTTTATTGTGGGTACAGCATTTGGCTAATCTTGGAGCCCATTCTTTGGCAAAAAAGCCACTCCAGCAAACTGGTGGGGATGGTCTTATACCCCGCTACGAGGCAGGCCTAATTATCATCCTCTTTTCTTTTTTTTTTTTTTGTCATACAAGACTTTTCTCTAGAAACTACCAAAGTAGAGGTCTAACTAAGGTTTTGTAAACAGTCATACACCTTCATGCTAATTCAATCAGGAGAATTAGTCGGTGTCCAAACCTACTTGGCCAAGAGATGGACTACTTCATTATGTTTCCTCTCGATATGAATGATTATCTTATCCTACCCAAGGTGTACCCACTATCCACCCCGGCTCCAAAGTTTTTCATCGTTAGAGATAGCCAAAGTCGCCTCTAACCAATCAGTTATAATGATCGATCACACTATCCCTCGTCCATTTGCTAGCCTTTTTAATCGTCTCTCTGTTGCCATTTTATTTCCGCTTCAGGGGGATTATGAAGAGGTCTGTTTGGGACATACGTTATCCACCTGGTTCGCCCTATCATCCACAAGAACAATGCCAGCGCTTTCCTCTAATTATCATCCTTACTCTAAAAATTATTGGGAACTTCCCATGTAAACCTAAGTAAAAAAAAAAAAAAAAATTATCTCACACACAAGAATTTATCATAACCATGCACCAACGTAAACTTCATAAAATCTTGTGTTATTCTCCTACATGCTTCACGAATCTTTGAATTATAAGACCACTAATTCACAACAATTATTAAGTGAACGCACGACTCCACTTTCGAAAGTTCCTCAACAAGTCTAAAAGTTAGAGAGATGAGAAAATTAGGTTAGGTTTTATGATGATTAGATGGGCTATAGTGTGGTGAGCAACGGCGGATCCAGAAATTGATGACGGGACGGGATAACACAGATAAAATTAAATTAAAAAAATTACTTCATGTGTGAAAAGACACGTTTATTAAGAAAACTTAAATTAGTGAAGGAAAGAGAATATAGTGTAAGTGTATTTTGAGTGGTTATATAAGATAAAGTGTAGGAGAAAGAATAAAGTAGAATAAAGTAAGAGTGACATTTTTTAAATTTAAATGGTATTGTGAAGGTGCGGTTATGGAGGGTATTCCATTTTAGGAGTGTGAAGCTAATTGTAGGACATCCCGAAAAGGAAAGTGTGAAGATAACTTCGGATAGAGTAATTTATTACAAAGAATTTGGATAAGTTGAAGTGGATTCGAGCTGAGAAAAGTGTTAGGCATAATTGGTGATTAGATGGGCTAGGCTATCCTCATAAAACAAAGAAAACAGTTTTGGGTTGTGTCCACTAATTTCAATGGAAAGTAGTAACATTAATAACTCAAGCCCTGACCTGAGCCTGACTACAACATGTTGACTTGTTTGGACAACATTATTACAGATCAAAAGAATCACGTTTTGTCAGAAATCAAATTGAAATGCCCCCTTTAGTTTCTGTGACTTTTCCTTAACCAAATATATTTTCTCATCCCATTATCTTTGTGTGGTAGCATTCACTTCAGCCTAAAAGTACAACGCCATAATGCATGGATTTGTACAATCTCATCAAAATAAGAGACCTGCCTATATCTATTCTGCTCTAACCCAAAGTAGATTCCTTGAAAGAATACATTCCAGTTCCACAACATCGAGGGCTTTCAAAATACAAAATTTAAAACAAAAGTATAAATATTTTTGGAGAAAATATCTCGTGAATGGGATCATATATACAGAGCTCTCTTTTGAATGGTGGAGAATATGGAAAATCATACATGTAAATGATTCTATATTAAGTTATTGAAAAAAGTACGTAAAACTAGTTTATAGGTCCAGTAATCTACTTTATCTATCACTAATTATTTTTAGAATGAAAGTAGTCAATCTTGCACCTTGATTAATTTTTACATTGTATCGAGCAGACTCGCCGAATGGGCTATCAAAATGATTTAACATGAGCGATCATACTTGATTAATGAGGACTCACATGCGAGAGGAACATGTTGAAAATTTACTCATGTGAGTTGTCCTATCAAATTATTGAAAGAAGTTAAACTAGTAGTCTAGTTTATAAACCTAGTGAGATATTCCTCCTATCACCAATTTTTTTGATAACTTGGTATTTGGTTCAAGAACTGATTCGAGACCAATCCCACCGTCCACTAGCGGGAGCCCCACTTAAAGCCAAAGCAAAGCTCTATATGGATTGACTCATCTCAAAAATTGTTTGTATAGTGTGGGTTTCAAACCCGAGATTTATAAAGTATCATACTCCTAATCCTCAAACCCTCACCACTATGCAACCCGGAGGTTACTCCTCCTATCACCAATTACTTTTAGAATGAAACCTCACTAGCGGGTGACTAGTCTCCTTCACATATTGGACAAGGACGGACCCAAGATTTTGTCCCAAAGGAGACAAATTACTTCATAAAGTAAAAGGGGAAAATTTTAAAATTCAAGGCGAAATGACAAAATATTACTAATTTAAAGTATAAATAAAAATATATATATACATATAGTGAAAAAAATTAAATGCCCCCTCCCTCCCTAAATCTATCCCTGGTATTGGATACAATCAATTTGTGGGAACGCACCGCACGCACCTCAATTATTATCTACATGAATACCACATCAGGTTCTCTAATTTATTTATTTTTAAAATATGTATAAATGTAAAATGAAGGAGTCTTATTTAAAACGATCCTATATATTAGACGGAATTACACTTTAAAATTCACACATCCCTTTTAATTAAAAATACAATTCGAACATAAACTCACAAATAATATAACGAACATGCCATGAGAACAAATCTCATATAAATTTTTATCATGCAAGATAACGAAGCTAGTGTGAATGGAATATATACCAACATTGAAGATGTTACTTGTTACTTAGCTGTCTCATATCGATTTTTTGAAGAAAAAGAAAAGAACGAGAAATAGTTAATAATCCTAATAAGCAAACCATTTACCAATAATTGATTTTAAGATGTAATTTTGCTTAAGAGTAATAGTATTCGCTCTCTAAGTATAAAAAGAGTATGCTCTGTCACTTGCAGGCCGTACCAATTGCCTTGAATTTCTGCTTTCTGAGTGATTTTGCAAGGTAATAACTTTATGAATGAGTGATTGAATTTAATTCAACTAAGGTTAAAAAAAAAAGGGAGTGGAGAGAATAAAAAGTGTTTGATCACAGTCACAGGAATCATCATCAGATGCGTGTGTGCCCCACTTCGCAGATGTCAGAATTTCCTTTTACTTTCACCACCCCTGGCCATGGCCTGTGTTGTTGCTATCTCTGCCCATTTATCACTCCTCTTTATTTCATCTAGTTTCTTCTTTTTCTCTCTTTTTCAAAAAAGAAGAGCAAAAGAAATGCAACTTTAAGAGATTAGGGACAACTAAATTCAGTCTCTAGCCCCCTTTTTAGTATGAAATTTAATTGCACCCATGCGTTCAAAGGGCACATATCCTCTTTACCTTATTATTTAGTATAAGATCCATCTTTCCTCTCTCGTGTTCAATCAAATTCTTACTATTCTGTTCTTAAATCAGTTATTGTTATCTTCAAAAAGTACAAATAAATTTTACAACTTAGGCAAAAAAAGGGGGTTATGAAAGCACGAGAGAAAATTAAGGAAATTTATTTCCAAGAATGATAGCAAGAAGCAACTTATAAATATAACAAGTTAATGGTTTAAACAATATAAATGAGCCACCTAAATCTTGCACAAGTCTGCGCATAGTATACATAATTACTAGGAAAAAACAAATATTCATACATGTAAGGATGATTTATTTGAAATGGATTGCATTGTATATAGAGATAGATCGATGATGGCTTTTGAGCTCTGCCATTCCCATGGATACCCTCTTCTCACTTCCATCGTTACTGCAATCACATAAACCGTTGCGGAAACATAAGTAGAATGATTAGCGTGCATGTACCTGATTTCCTCAAATTCGTTTACGAGCATCTCAAAGAGGCGTCTGCATCTGCATCTGCATCTGCATCTTCGTCCGTCGTCCAAAGCGAAATCGGGCATGTCAACCCTCCGGCCAGCGACAGTGCGGTAGATGTAGAGCCTCTCGACCGGGCAGTTTTCAGGCCTCGATTCGGGCGGGCCACGTTCGTCTATAACTTCGACATTCAGCCTTTGCATCTTCCGAGCAAGCATCTTACAAGCTCCGAAACTCACGGAGCAAGTAGACATCCAAAGGGATCGCATTGTCTCCAGCTTTGCAGCATTGGCTAAAAGAGCCTCGTCCCCGAATGGGCAGTCCCGGATCTCCAGTTTCCGGAGGCTTCCGCAGCCAGACAGCACGTGGTGGAGGCCCAAGTCACTGTCCCCAGCGAAAGCTATTGAAAGCATCTCCAATTTCTTGGCATGGGTCCCAATATACTTGAAGACACGATCGGTGAGGAGGCCGGATAGGAAAGCCGACGCAATTCCGTGCAGTTCTCAACGATTGCTCGAAACCGGTATCGAGCGGTTCAAGGGTTGAGTAATCAGGAGCTCGAGGCTCAATGATACAGAGGCGGAAGCGGATGAAGTTGGGCTGATTTTTCGCTATGGCGATTAATGCAGCATTCGTCATCTGGCGGCAAAAGTAGAGAACGGAATGGAGCTTGGGGCAGCCTTCAGAGACAGATACGAGCCCTTGCTCGGTTAGAGACACGTTAGCTTCCGCCCCAAAGGGGTCGGAAGGGAACACCCTAAGTTCCTGGAGATCCTTGCAAGATGTAGCAAGAGCTTCGAGACCAACGTCTTCAATGTAATCCAGAACCTGTGAGGAGTGTTTCAATGATCATTTGTCGAATAAAATACAGATAAATGGTAGAGGAAGGACAGAATCTCAAAATATAATAAATTGGCAAATACTTATTTACACCAGTTGCATCGTGATAATCAATAGTATTAGTTGTTTTGCTAAAAGGTATTAGTTGATCACTGCACCAATTGCCCGGAACAATTGATGCAGCACTCAGGTGTTAATCTAATAAATGTAGTAGTAATAGTTATTCTAATATAAGCCCATTATATTGTTATTCTAATTCAAGCTCATTATATAGTTATTCAACGATCGTGTGGATAAAAAACAATAACCAGAATCATACCCATAAGCGTTGTAAATTCGGGCACTGGGTAACGAGCTTGGCGAGATCAGAGCTTTGAATAGTAGCATAACTTAAGTTCAGAGAAGTGAGTCCAGAGCAAACAGAATACATGGCTGGAAGATATGCAGGAACCACATCCCAAAACCCAGACAAGCCCTTGAGGTTCTTACAGACCGAAAATGCTTCAGCTAGGTTTGAATATATGTCTGAACGAATTTCAGCTGAATAGGCACCAGTACCTAATTCAACCAACTGGGGGCCCGGCGAAGAAGGTTAGAGATCTTCTCGAGGGGTACAGCACGGTTAAGCCGAAGAGTCTTCAGGTTAGGGGACCGAGCAACCAAGCGTTCTAAGGCGGAGAAACTCACCTCAGAACCTAAACAAGACATGTTAAGTGAAACAAGTGAAGTAGAGTTATCGGGAAAATGGCTAAGCCAATGCCCACTTACGTCCTCCACTTCGCTCTCCCTCAAATCTAACTCTCTGAGATTCCTGCAGTTGAAGATTAGACATAAATTATTAAAACTGTAGTATAATTTGGTGATAGTGATGAATAAAGTATGAACAGTTATTCTGTATAAGAGATTCTATATTAATTGTCCTGTTGTGTTTAATACTGCACATTTAATTTTACTCCACTAAAATGCAAGTGTGTTTCTACTTCTTTGATAAATTATAGAAACCGAAAAACTTTCCACTTAGGGAACTGCATATACAATAAGAAAAACAAAAGGAAAGAAAACAAAGGGAGGCAAAGGTAGGGAACATGGAATCTAGTCAATAATTCAAAAGCAAAACAGCAAAAATATTCCACAAAAGGAAACAGGTCATTATAATCCAAGCAAAAACAACACGGAATCAGCTGAATACAGTAATTAAATTGGATGCACTGTCCATGACAAAAGCAAGTCGAGATTACACTTCCAAAGCAAGTCGAGATTACACTTCCAATTTTAAGATGCTGGAAAGGGAAATTCCACCAAAAAAGCAATGAAAAATCTGATCTTTCTTATGCAACCCCTAGTTGAATGGGAAAAAATGTAACGTAATCATCTTGATTCAATATACCCTGAGAATGAAGCACACAATCGAATATCTTAGCAATATATTGAATCGCGCATCCACAACCCAAGCAGAAAAGCCTTTATACACAGGTGAAAGTATAAACTTATGCTCAAGCGTCTCTCAATGCCTTCCATTAACCCTCAGAAAATGTCGCATATTACGACATTGCCACTCGCTAACTAATTTTCGTTCGGCAGAAAACTGAACCCAAAAAACTGCTTCTATTAGCTCAAGAGTCAAATTCACTGAATCCTCATTCAATAAACAATTACCTAACTAAATTCATCAGAACCGACATGAATTTGCAACAGCAACCACTGTAATTCCAATTTGCAATTACTAACCTGCAATTAGCTGCAATCGACGCGAGACCATCTGTTGTAAATCCCTCGCAAGACGAGAGGACCAAAGCTTTGAAATTCTTAAACGACTTCGAGATCAGCTCCAAGCTCTCGTCCGTCACCACCATGCGCTTCAGCTTGATCTCCTCGAGAAACGGATATGCCTCAGACATCGCCACGATCCACGGGTAGATGTGACCGCCCCAACCCTCCGGCACGAGGTTGAAGTCAGCGAAATGCGGCTTCCCCTTCATCTCAACCGACCTCAGCTCTGGAAACCTCCGGATCACAATCTCCGGCGAAACAGCGTAGCAGTTTCCAACAAAAATACGGCGCCGGCACCACCGCTCAATCTCGTACCACGACTTGCACACCAGCGAAACAGCGTTGCGGTCTCTATCAGAGCTCAGAAACCAGAATACATGCTCCAGAACTTCTTCCGGAAACGAGTACGCCATGGGAGAGCAAAATGGTAATTTCAAGCTCTGGATCTGAGCAACAGAGGCGGAGAGAGAGAGAGAGAGACTGTGAGGTGGAACGAGAGGCCTATTGTAGAGAAGATAAGGTTTATTTTAGTGTTTTTATATTTGGTATCACCTTTGGTGATGTTAGGATTTAACCAGTGTCTAAACCAACGAGTGGGAAGATTGCACGTGTCCTCGGTGTAATCTATCCGTTGGATTTAACGGTGGGGGCCGTAGGCCGTTATCTTAATGAAGCGACGGCCAACCGTATGTGAGACGCGGTGACAAACCCAATATGGAGTAATAAATTTAACATTTTGGTTTTCATAATCTAAATTGTAAGTTTAAAATTTTCAATTATAAACATGGTATTTTATATTTGCGTATACATTATAAATTTATGATACCCTGTCAAAAAAAAAAATTATGATACTATAATTTTTAAAAATTTAATATATCAAATATTTAATTAAAAATTCATTGGGAGTATTAAGAATTAAGGTCAATAATATTATATTATTTTTTAGGAATATCAACAACAAATTAATATTTTTACTCTTTAAATTATTCATATTTAATTTAATAAATAATAATATTATAATATTTAAATTTAAAATATTAAGTTTAAAAATAATATTTAAAGAATCAAATATTTGGCCAAAAATATTAAAAATTAGATGAAATTGAAAAGTGGAACTTTGTAATCTTACCATGTATACGAAATACATAAAAATTTGTCATATACATAATTATTTCATTATTTATTCATATAAAAAAATTATTTCTCGAAAAACTTCTCTATATCTTTTTCTCATAATTTTTTCAGTTAACTTTTGTGTGATTTTTATCCATTTGACAATGTCGATCGCATTTGACGCAAAATATATGTCGACTGCGATTTGAATGCAGAGAACTTCAATGAAGATGTGACATCTATTTTTCTCTAATCTTTGTATTTTTGCAGAATTTCTCCTAACGTGAAATTTTCTACGTTATAAGCTGGAGGATATATATAAATTTACACTATGAAAAATTGAACATATTAAAATATTAAAGAGATCACGACGAAGCTGTATCTTTGTCTTTTTTTATTTTTGAAGAATTGAAATGATAGCTATCTAATGATCTATTCCGCCAAAATGTATGTGCGTTAATTAGAGCATTTCCAATAATTCATACTGGTAAAAGGTGCAAAAACTTTGGTGCATTTTTCTCCTTCAACATCAATTCCATTTTATGTTTCTCTACTTTTATTTATTCTATTATTTATTCATCATTTATTAATTTTTGGAATGGAGTAAATTGTTTTGGTGGTCTTATGCTAGTGATGTGTGCTTTTTAAAAAGAGTGAAAAATTCAAGTAGAGTTTTTGGGTTATAAATTTTGTCCAGATTATATGTTGTTTTGTAGCATAATGTTGTTTCATTACAGATCTGGTAGTGAACCATATTTTTTCAATCTACCTAGTTGTTGTGTTGTTCGAAGAGAAGGACGCATTATTGATGGTGAAAGACACCCTAGTGTGAAGTTATTCTTTTTGCCAAATAATTTTTAAAGTTTACTCACGCATTGCTTTTTGTACAAACTCTCCATCACCTCACGATCGGATTGGAGTAGTTTTCCTATTTGTTTGAAGACTTGGCCTTAAGAATAGATTAATGATTTTATCTTATTTTTGTGATTTGTAATATGCTTAGTTGTTAAAAAAAAATCAAGGGAGTAGCACTTTGTATGCATTTTAAATAATATATCTGTTTAATGCCTTTATTTTTCTCAACTTACCCCAACTTCTTTTTATCACATCTCAATATTCAAGACACATAAAATATTATTGTTTTTTAAAGTATGCAAGAATGATAATTATATTATTATATTATTAAATGATAATGGTAAATCAATTGTGTGAAGTAAAATACTTTTACAGCAGACAACCATAAAAGGAAAAAAAAAAACGGTGAATAATTTAACAATTTAAAATAGAATAAATACGTCCGAGGCATAAATAATTACTAGGGAATCTCATGATTCGGAATGCACGACTGGATCTGACGGATGAGATTGAGATGGGAGAGTAAGAACGCTCTGATGTGAAATGTGTTAATCATGATATTAATTTAATTTTGGATAAAAATATGGAATTTGATACTTACAACCCTCTATAGTTTTAGGGAAACCTAATTATTTTTCTAAATTATTTTATAAAAAAATCAGCGTAAACATAGGTAATTACTTGCCCACATATAGATAATAAGAACTCAGAATTTTCATTTTCTACCTATTTTACTTGACCTTTATATATATATATATATATATATATATATATATATATATATATATAACAGTCACTTCATCCCAATTTTTATTGTTCAAACCAAAATGACACGAATTTTATTGAGAAAGTTATTTACTACTCCCTCCGTCCCAAAGAAATTTGCATTGACTTTTTCAACGGTTTTGTGTGAGAATTATTTAATAGTAATATATGTATAAAAGTTGTTAAACAAAAACCGTGTAATATTACTATTAAATAATTCTCACACAAAACCGTTCAAAGTCAACTGCAAATTTCTTTGGGACGGAGGGAGTAATATTAAAGATGTAAAGCTGAGGGTAAATTAGTAATTTTAACTTTATTGGATGGAGATTGTTTTAGTTTGAGATAGTATAGTGGGTAATTGAGTGATATGAGGTATAAATAAGAATAACAAGTTGTACACATAAGAATAAAATGGGGAAAAAAACAATAATTTAGTATTTTAACTATAGTAACTTCTAATTTTCTAATTTATGTGAAAATATAGGTATATTTTTGGGATGGGGACGTGGAATATTGTCGTACAATGATTTTAGCATTAAATAAAGAGATTTAAGTATTATTTAATGCCCTAAGATGAAAACTACATGATATGGGAATTATGGGAGGCAGGCTAGGTGAATGAATTATTGGTAACATATAATGACGTGTGTACGTATATAGAGTAAAGACGCTTAATTGGATATATGATCTTAAAGGGATAAGAAGAAATTGCTACCAATAATTACCACTAACATAATGGCACATCATAATTAAATATCGTGGCAATTGCATGCAACTTCTTAGTATCATTGACTTTTGCAATAAAATCTAACGTTGTACCAAAGAAATGACAGCAGATAAATCCTAAGTATATTATCCAAGATTTTTTTAATTATTTTAAGCATTAATATTTTGCTTGAGCTTGTTGATTGTTAATTGGAGTGAGCTTAAATGGAAATTATAATTTAACGCAACTTGGATATCTTTATTTAATTACTATATTTGAGAATTGAATGTGCATATGTGTCGATTCCTTATGCATTGGTATTATGTGTCGATTAATATTAGTTTTAGAACCTTACACCTAATTATGAATAATATTTACCATTCTTACCAACTTGATTAATTTATACACCTTCATATATTTTGAATATTTATTTTATTTAATATTTCTTGATTTATATTTGTAAATATGCAAATATATATATATATATATAAAATATGTATTTAAGGACCATTAGTGTACGTTTGTTTCGGGATTTAGGTGTGTGTGGGAAGTCATGACATTAAATTCATGGAATGTAAAATTTTTTATGAATAGTAAAATTGTGTGTTTGTTTTGAGAGTTTGGTAGGATGAAATTTTACTTTATGTAAAATCAATGTTTAATAAATTGATGTTGTATTATTTTATTGTATTATGCAAAAATAAAGTAGGAAAGAGAATAAAATGAATAAGAAGAAAGAGAATAGATGAATAGGAGAAAAGTGAATTGTATTGAGAAGAGTAAAAATAGGTTTTATTGGTGTAGATGAGATTTGAAATCTAGTCCCTAACTCGTATGAGATGGGGCCGGAAAGTTATAAATCAATCCGTATAAGTTTTAAAACAAATGCAGTCTTAACTCTTAAGCCTATTTATGTTTATTTCAAAAATTCTTACATTATTTTTATTTTAAAGAATCTTTGAAATATTATTTTTGGTTTCACGAGTTCTTTTTGACATTTTATCAATGAATGCAACTCACATATGTACCGAATGAGTGGTTGTTTATTTTAAGATCCTTTTAAAATAAACTAAATTGCACTTGATTGGGGTATTAGAAGTATTTAATGGAAATTACTCATTAATCATTTCCATTGATGATGCTTGGTAATATTTACAATTTAAAAATAATTTAAAAACAAAATAATCACTAATCTATTTTGATTACATAATTTCTCTCTTATAATCAATCATTTAACAATCATTCATTTTTCCTCCGCTCAAATTTTTCTCGCTCAAATTTTTTGGTGCTCAACTTTCTTTCCAAAATTCATCAATGAGAATGAATCACTAATCATTCTCATTACCTAATTCTAATACCCCCAACCAAGCGAGTCCCTAAATAATTTAATGACCTCTCAAAACATTATATCTAAATATATCATTTGAATCGCGAAATGTATTAAGTAATTAACAAATTTTCCGAGTCTTTTTTTAATGAAAAATAAATTCATTCAGGTGTCTTAAGTATTCATTGTGTGGTCATAAATTTCATGAATCCCGCCACTATTCTAAAACCATGATTTTCACACTCATAAATGTAATTAATGCAGGAGTGTGAGATATGAAAATTCAATGATTTCGTGAAAAGGATGTTACTTTAATTTCCCTAGGATAGTAGGACAGCTTAATTAATTAATGGGGGTAATACTGTAATAGTCCAACGGGGTAGGAATGTAATTACATATTTGTACGTGTGATTGAGAATTACGACGTGCATGAGATTTAATTTCAAATAATGTTACTCTACAAATTTCAAATCTCGTACCGCTAACAACTCATTGCGAGCTGTGCATTTATGCAAAACCAATTTGGATAAATATATAAACATTTACAAATTTATAAATCAAGATAAACTGCGTATACTAAGAAATAGATAGGATATTAATATTTAATATTAAGAAATAGGTTTTCAAAAATAGCTTATATATAATCTCAAATTCATTTCTAGATTTTTTTCCCTCTTCTCCTTTGATCTCTTGGGTGAAGGTCTTCATTAGAAATGCATTGGGGGTGTTTTCATATAAATAATTTTGAAGTTTCATTCTTTATTTTTATAATTTGAAATAGTTTTTTTTTTTAAATATAAAATTTGAAATAGTTTTAATACTTAATTTGTTTGGGTATTTTAAGTGACTAGATTGCATTTGACTCTTCTCTTCTTAAATAAATAATACTCCGTGTAAATTATTCATGTGGGACAATCTTCATACTCAAAATTTTCTCCACAATATGTTTCAATATATAAGAAAATAACGAATTAGTTACGCAATTTTTCAACAAAATTAATTTTGTGTTTAAATAGTGAGATTGTCTACGCCTTGCCTCTTGCCTATGAATTTATATGATTTATTTTACATGCAACACTTCACCTTTAAGATTACTAACGAAACAATTGAAGGTATATAATTAAATATTTATGAAATAGTTCATGGCCAAATCCATCTAAAAGATAACTTTAGTACATTGATGATTGCCTACGAAATATTGGTAGATACTATCTACAGATCATATTTTTGTATGCAAAAAAATTATCTACGAACAAATTTTCTATTTTTTTTCGTTGGTATTTCGCAGCAAATGTAAATGCCTACAAAATTAAGATTATTGTCTACAAAATATTATGTAACCAACTCTTTATTTTTTCATGTAGTGTTTTCGAAAAGAGAAGGAGATGATAAAGACTCATTGCTTTGCAGTGATCGATAACACCCGGCAATGAAAATTAGACTTTTGAAGGGTTATTTGACCAATTTTACTCTCTCCTTACCTCGAAAAGTTTGCATAGTTGATTTTTTCAACGATTTTTGTGTGAGAATTATTTCATAGTAATATGTGTACAAAAGATTAACTAGCATGTTATTCATACAAAATAATTTTTGTACACATATTACTATGAAATAATTCTCACACAAAAACCGCTGAAAAAGTCAACCATGCAAATTTTTAATGGACAGAGGTAGTATTTTTTTGTAATGTTCTTAAATTTCATTTAATTTTTCATACTGCTATTTCATTTCACAAAATTCCTACACTTATAAATTGGTGATCTAAAGTTCAAGAATGTAACACTTACCCTCAAATATATGAAAATATTATTTCATATTTTCGTATGAAAGACGTTTTGTCTTTTTCAATTTACTCCCATGTTATTTATTATAAAATATTAAATCCTTGAAACAATTCAATGTTCTCTACATGAGACGTCATTTCATGTATGTAACATAAAAAGTATAAGACTATAATGTTACAAAAATAAATTATTGGAAATAAAATTATTGCTATAGCCCAAAAAACGCAAAATGTATCAATAAAATAAAAGGTTTTTCCAATCATAAAAATGATTAGAAAAACTTGTCAAAGAAAATGATTAGGGAAAAGAAAAAAGAAACATAAAGGGCGAGGTGGCCCCACAAACGGAACACCGCACAAAATGTTACATACAGAGAGTCGCTAATTCTTTGACGATTAAGGGCGAAATCACCCTCGACATTTAGATATTGAACTCCCCATTGCGGTAAATGAGGGCAATATTGTCGATTACACGAAAGGGACATCGTATAATGGGGTGACAATGTCTCGATATGGACACCGTAGACTTGTCCCTTTTTTATGTCCAAAAGCCGATTCTTCGCACCCTAAATTTTCATTAATTTTAAATAAATATTGAATTTTGAATTTAACGGCCATGATGTAAAATTGACACCGGCTAAATCGACCGTGAATTTCGTTGCAAGGCATGTGTTTGGCACTTGGCGAAGGGACAAAATAAGTGGAAGATTTTGAGCTCATTTGCTTTTATTTTCAAATTAAATCGATTTTTTCACTACGGATATTTTTACTGCGTCTACCTTTTTTATTTTTTTCATTTTCATCGAATATTAATATTTGATATTTTTATCAGTGTTTTTATAATTTCACGTATAACCACACTTTATTGACAAACTAATTTTTTAAAACTTATTCATAGTATAAAATAAAATTAATTTAATAATAATATCATAATATTCATTCAATAATCATATAATATTTACTATTATTATAAATTAATATCATAATATTTTTCACACACAAATATGTAAAAATTCACAAAATATTATGGTATTTATTTATAAATTAATAATATTATTGAATTAATATTATTATATTACTAAATAAATATATAGTATTAATTTTATACCATAAATAAATTTCACATAGGATTGACTCTAATTTATATATAATAATCAAAATATTTATAGACGTAACATGTTTCTTTGAAAACGCGGACACAACACTTCAAAAAAATGTTGAATTACAGTTAATTAATATGCATTAAGTGTTTCAACAAAGATAATGTTATTAATATTCATATAACATATATCGATATGGCGTAATAAGAAACAGCGTATCAAATAATCAATACGATGGGAAAACCCTCTTGCTTTCAAATAATAAAAAAATCATGATTATGTGCTCGGAAATTAAGGTGCAAATCAGGTTATTATTAGTATTTAATTGCCAATCAAGTACGCAGAGGTGCTGAGTTGTAATGCACGTAAAGTTGATTGTTTTGCAGTAAGATAATGGGATCAAGATTTAATTAATTATTAATTAAAAAAATTAGGATTTAATTATTAAGCCCACGCATGGTTCTCCGGGAATCTCTCTCATCCCTCGAGTGGAATGGAGATTGGACTTTGCTGTAATTATTTATAAATAAATTGTTGGGAAATGAATTCTAGGGTTTTTAAGTTATAATTATTTAAAAATTAAATTAAAGACTTTATTTTCTTTGCCGTCTTCAATGTCATGTACTCTTTAGTAATATATTAGGTGTTATTTTATTTATTTATTTATAGAGTTTTGTCGCATTCTTCATGGTCCAATGTTGTATTTAAGAATATGAGAATACATGTTACCATGATCTGTACTTATTTGTCGAACTATAATTTCCATCGAAGAGTGTAAATTGTAAGTAACAAAGGAGTGATTTGGGCATTGACAATTTTAGATGTATTATAGGATTTTGTGAACGATGCACATGAAAATGAAGGGACACCAGAAGTTATAATCATATGCATCTCAACTTTCGACAATGGTTGCTCATGTATAAACTAATAGAAAAACAAATTATGAACTCGGGTTTATGTGATTTTTTTTTAAATTTTATTATTGTGCATACGAAGTATCGGCGTTATATATACGAAATGTCACTTTTTTGAAAATTTTAAATATTTTTTAAATACTAAAATTTTTCATATAGAATAATACTTTTAAAAAAGAGTTACATGAACACGAATTCATAAAGCAATGATGGGTTCCAGCTAAGAGTCTTTGGGAAAAAGTTGATACGGGGATCAAACCCTCTTGTGTTCAATTTTTCCCTTTATCAACCCTCGCGTGTTCAAATTTTCCTTATTTTTTTCAGTTTAATTTAGAATAATTCTTTTTTTTTGTTTAATTTTTTATGGGGTTTTTTTTTCTATATATAATCAACTTACTATTAAAAATCTAGCATTTTTAGTTAAATTTTTATATTTAAATTTATTTTTATGTTGGATTTTATTTTACTTTTATAATTTATCATTGGGTATTATATATAAAACAATCATGTACAAATTACAAATTATCTATCTTAATTACTTTATATCATTAAGCAATGAGTTTTAATGTAATAAAATATATATTTTTCATAAAAAATGATTCTAATATATAATATGGTTTTAAAATATATGTTGTATTTTATTTATTTAGTTAGGCACCCCTACCTAATTTTTCTGGCTCAGTCATTTACTGGAGATTTACTTTATATTAATATAGGAAACATTAAAACAAAAGGTTTATATATTAATAAATAATAATATTTGAAAAAAATCATGAGAATCAAATTCACATAAAACCAATTCATGATTTTTGCATTCTTTTATATGTATGCAACACACATTGCCTAGTATCATTCTTCAGAAAAGTACTTAATTATTTATGTATTCTATAACTCAGAAAATGGTTTTATAAAAATTTATTATTCGATTTATTCTTGAATAATTCTCAAAATAAACGTGCTCTAAATTATTCAGTCTTTTATTATATATTGAAGATATGATTTGTATTAGTTAGAAACAAGTAAAAAAATTGTATTTCTTCGTACATATCATATGCATATTTTAATATATATGATATTATTCATTTACCAATCGTAATCTCATATATAAGTTTAATGATAATCATTGAATTTAATAAGTTTATTTATCTTCAATTAATAATTTAATAATTTTAGTTGATACATATTAACTAGGATCAATTGTTAAAAACAACTCCATCCCATAGTTGATTGGATATGGAGATTAAGCAAATACACTTTTAGAGTTGATGAAATATAAGGAGATTACATAATAAAAAAATTTATATAAATGATGCATAAATATTACTCCGAATAATATATATATATATATATATATATATTGTATATTATACAATAAATATTTTTATTTATGATTATATTAATTGTTTTTTTTTTTATAAAAGATGTGATACAACCACAATTTTTCTTACATACATTTATAGTATTATAGTACATATAATATATACTATTAATATTGATAATTATGACATCTAGTGCATAACGATAACAAATATTTATATATATAAGATATTTAAAATATTTAAAGATTTATATATTAACATATATATTAAAAAATATACATATGTTAAAAAATATACATATTGTGCAAGAGGTCTAAGGTTCAAACCTCCTTAGAAATATATTTTTACGTCATATATATAATTCAATATATTAAAATGCCACATAGATGCCATATATTAATTATAAATCAATAGAAAAATGACACCTAGATTATTAACATATATTAAAAATGCATTTAATAAAAATTTTTTTATGACAAAACCTCATCTAAATTAATAATAATAATAATAATAAACAAAGATCTATATATATTAGGATTGAATATACTAAATTAATTACCAATCGTAATCTCATATAATAAGTTTTAATGATAATCATTGAATTTAATAAGTTTATTTATCTTCAATTAATAATTTAATAATTTTAGTTGATACATATTTAATCAAAACTCACTAAAAATTGATACATATAATCAAAACTCACATAAAAAATTATCCATAAGCAATAAGAATTTCCCTATTAGTAAGAGAATTATAAATATATTTATTTTTAATAAGCATATATACCCATATATACCCATAAAAGCCTGTATAATATGAAAGAGTTTTGTGTAAGACAATTTTATATGTGAGATAAAACTCAATTTTATTACTTATTCTATACTTTTTTAATATATATATATATATATATATATATATATATATATATATAAATTCGGTTGAAACACCATAAATTTATCGATGATATCGTAGTAATAAATATAAAATTATTTCATATAAATTTTTGTTGTTACTAGTTTTTATCCACGTTCTATGAACACGACTTGATAGAGAGTCAAGGGTTAGTGGATTTGCTGCTAAACAAATCGTACTTGTATATGTCGTAATAGCCAATGAATTTGCATCTTTGTTCTAATTTACTTTATATAATTGACCCTCCAATTATTCGTATGTCCAAATTTGCATACGCAATTTTCCATTAATGATCACCATTCTTCTTTTTCAACCATCTATTGTGGATATTTAATTTGGGTACTACTTTTACAAAGTACTAGTACTATCTTTTTGATGAGGGGATGAGAGATGTATTTGGTATATCATTGATGATTACATGAACATGTTTAACGTGTAGATATTTTGCTTATGTAATAAAGGTGTACGAAATACGTTAATCGTTTAAAAAATGTCAATAATATTAAGCTACATTCTCATCTGGATTATCTCATGATTTTTATGAATCAGCATATCATGTTTATGATTTTTTATTTAATTCATCTTTTAAGATAATTGGTAGTACATATAAGTCACATTATAAGAGTGGTCATGTCTAAAATTTGGTCTGCTATAACTTTATTATTATTCTGCAAACATGTCCGTCTCTTAGGCATTGGCAAAAACTTGCGTGAGACATCACGAAATGAGATCCGTGAGACGGCCTCACACAAGCACTTACTCTAAATTATTTATGACATTTTTTTAACTGTGCTAAAAAAATTAACTGAAAATGCATCAAACGATAAATATCTTTTTCTACCCATTACCAAACAATAAATATCTTTTAAATCCACCTTAAGTATAATTTTTTTATGTCATTCACATTTTTTTCATACTTTTAAAGCTTGACAGCCTCAAAGGTGATTTGAAGGTCTCACCCCATCCATAACATATCTTACTAAATAACATCATTATTAAATTATCTCGTCCCTATTTATATACCATTCTCACAACAAAAATAATTTTTACTTAGTTTAGTTGGATCAAATTTAATGACTGTGTTGGTATATCCACCAACTGACCAACAACAGTTGATAGCATGGAAAATTTTGGACCCACAAACTGCATTATGTGACATAGGTATGTGAAGTTTTAAATTATTGAAAGAGAATGAAAAGGTATTGGATCATGAGGTGGGCCGGATGGGTCGGGTCCTTATAATGAGTGAATCAAAAATATAAATATTAAATGAACATACCCCTTTGAGTTAATATTTTGGACCCACTAATCATGTGCGATCTAAACCTCATTTCTATTTTTTCTAACTTGTTTTTTTTTTTTTTTATCGCGTCTTCATTTCATAAGTTTTTTTTTTTTTTGCAACACTTTCATTTCATAAGTTAAAATATTATATTTATGGTAAACTAGATGAGCTCTCGCGTATTACGCGATATCTTAAATAAACTTTACAATATAATATATTATATATAATATTTTCAAATAATGATATATATATTAAAATAAAATAAAGAGGCGATTAATAGAATTTTTTTATATAAATGATGCATAAATATTACTCCTAATAATATATATATATATATATATATATATATATTTACAATAAATATCATACATGATTATATTAAGTTTTTTTTTTTTTTTTATAAAAGTTGATACAACCACAATTTTTCTTACATACATTTATAGGCTTAAGTTAAATATAATTTTATATTTTAAAATTGTCATATGATAACACTTTTTAGATATAAGATAGATATTTAAAATATTTAAAGATTTATATATTAACATATTTATTAAAAAATATACATATGTTAAAAAATATACATATTGTGCAAGAGGTCTAAGGTTCAAACCTCCTTAGAAATGTATTTTTAATTAATTCATAAATTAAAATGCCACATAGATGCCATATAATAATTATAAATCAATAGAAAAATGACAACTAAATTATTAACATATATATGCATTTAATAAAAATATGACACCTCATCCAAATTAATCTCATGACGACACTAAGTTAAAAACAAACTCCCTATTAGTAATATAGGGATTTTTGGTATAATTAAATTTTTAACTCAATTTCAATTCAAATTTAAATATGTTCTGAATTGATTAACAATAAATCAAAATTAAAATTGAAATTGAATTAAAATTACACAAGTCGCATATGATTCATATAGGTGTGATTCTATATTTTTTTTTTTATCGGACAAATAATAACTCAAATTTACAACTTAATGTCATAGGTAGTGTGACTCTAATCACTTGGAATATAACATTTTGTTATAAGTCTGACTCTATACTTAATACTTATTTTATTATTTATGATATATAATTATTTTATTATAAAATGTATAAGTGTTGATTTCCGTATACATTTTAATAAATGCACAATTTACTTATTATTTTTTTGAGGTGTAGTCTTGTGTGTTTTATTTACACGTTAAGGTTATCGTATATCACTTTTCAATTTCATCTAATTCTTGACTCTTGTTTAAATATTTGATACTTTACGTGTTATTTTCTAAACTTGATATTTTTAACTTAAATATTATAATATTGTGTTTTTATATTAAATATGAGTAATTTAAATTATAAAAATATTATTTTGTTGTTGATATTCTTTAATAATAATATGATACCAATTTTTGTATTTTTATATTACGGTGAGATTCTTAATACCCTTGATCAAATATTTGATATTTTAAAATTTTCAATTTGGGACACGATAATCTTACCGTGTAAGTGAAAGTATCAAGTATTTAACTAAGAGTTTCAAATATCCAATCAAGAATTATAAAAAATTAGATAAAATTGAAAAGTGATATACAACAATCTTACTGTGTAAATGAAACACACAAGACATACTCTTATTTATATTTCTTGGTAGAGTTCACATAATTTAGGTTGGTTTTGTCTACATAAGGAATCATTGTTAAAATTTCTATTCGTACTCATGATATATAGAGTCCAATGAATTTCTTATTAGAAAACCTAATTTGAAATAATTATTTATATTTTATACTACTTTCGTTTCAAACAAACTGATATGAACAAAAAAAAGTTATTTTATAAAAATGATAGTGTGAAAATATTTAAGTTTTTTTTTTTTTTTTTCCTTTTGATAGTGAGTTTGAGTTAGTTGTGTAAAAAAGTAGTGGCATATAAGAAAAATAAGTGTATATTGTGAGGATAATAGTTGTGTGTAATTCACTTTCTATTTTTTTGTGTGAAAATTAAAGTGAAACACACCAAACATACCTTGTTGTATCACGAATATTTCGGGCCAAGCCTAAGCCTGAGAGGTGAGCTCGGCCACCTCAAGTAAAGCTCTATAAATAGTCAAGCAAGATGCCTAAGTATCTCGGCTCGCCAATACTGGTCGGCTCGAAAGTGACTTCCGGCTTGCCCCGCCACTACTTGGCCCGCCAAGAATCATCCGGCTCGTTGCTCGCCCGCAAGACCAGCTCGCCAAGAAGTCATCATCCCGCTCGCGCTCGCCTCCACTACTTGGCTCGCTAAGCGTCATCATCTAGCTCGCCGCTATCCCGAGATCTGGCTCTCGCCAAGAGTCAACCTCGGCTCGCCACGCACGCCAAAGCTCGCTCGCCACCGTCATCTTGGGAGTCCGTAAATCGACAAGATCAAAGCTATCTATGGAAAATATATCGGTTGTAATAGTTAGAATTAAATGTCAAACATACTTGTAATAGAAATAAATCAAGAGAATGTCAGAAATCCCCACCAATGGACACCAAGTGGACGAGAGAGTGGTCGGCCTGGCAAGACGGGCCGCGGACCAAGTACGGCCGCTTGGCTTAGCAAGTACGGGTTGCGGGCCAACCCACATTAAATGAGTGATCCCAAAGATTAAATGCATAGTAAGCTTGCCTCTATAAATAGAGCCTTTAAGGCACAATAAATGGATCCCGGAATCCACTCCCTTAAGACCCAAGTGGGCTAACAACCCAGAAATCTCTCTCTTTTTATTGCTTTCTTGCATTTATTCAAGCATTCATCTTAATCATCTCCATTCATTGCTCTTGAGCATTTATTGTTCAAGAACATCAATCCTTACTGTTTTATCCGTTAAACCACGCCACATTAATCACAAATCTCTCGGATTTAGAGCGGGTAACAACACATACTATTTTCACTCTCTCAAAAAATGTTGTGGGTCGGTTCATTTTTATTATCATTGCAGTATTTAAATGCTAAATGGAACAGAAATACATTGATTTTAAAAAATTAAGGAATTAAATTGAGGGTTTTCATTTGGTTCATTCAACGACTTATATTTTGATCCAATTATTGCACATTCTGAAATGACTAATGAGAGGATTACTACATAAATGAAAATCGAATTTGAAAAATAAAATAAAATAAAAATTCACGACCAATAAAAAGGAGGCACATGGATCAAACAACAAAAATAGTTAAAAAGTGATGGGAAAAAATAAAACGAGAAATTAAAAACTAGAGCAACAAAAATAAAATTTGAAAGATGTATGTAATATAAATAAAAATGATTACATGGTTAGAGTTTTCACTATTTATAACATAAAATGTTATAAAATTATGTGCTCAAATCATTATTTATTCAATAAAAAAGTTAAAAATGACAAGAAGCGAGTATTTCACACTCTAACGTGAAAAGTACTAGAAGTTTTAAATGAATTTGAGAGGAGAATGTGTAATTTTTATTTATTTATTTATTAAAATTAAAGTAAATAAAAGTATCCTTAAATGGACGGATATGATATCCATTGGCATTAGGGGAGAAGGACGTTTGTGGAAAGTGGAGGGCTAAGAAAAACAGTTGACTAAATAGTGGACTGAACAAAATTAATTGGGGGCCCATTTTGTAGGAATACCTCATAAGTGGGCCCATCGCCTTATACCTGCCTACTGCCGGCCTTGGACTGTCTTTTTCGAACTTTTTTGCCGCCCCCACCCACCCTCCAACCCTACCCCCAGTTTACATGTGATGTGATCCAACTTAATGAATTGTAGACATTGCACATATACATAACCGGATGTGAGTGAGTGTGAAATTGTGAATGTGTATCCATTGATGTGTCTATCTACACTTATTAATATAAAAATAAAAATAATGCAGTGGTAAAAATTATTTTTAAAAAGTAAAAATAAAATAAAATCAATAGGCGACAGGAGAATGTCAATTGCCAGCCGCGGCTACCAGCAGCTATCCATAACATTTTTATTTTCTACCCTCCCCACCACTATCTTCACATCGATTTTTAATGCTTTTCTCATGAGAATTATTTCATATGCTTTATATGAATGATTCATATTATTATAAAATAATTTTCACACAAAAACCGTTAATAGTTCTGAGACGGAGAGGGAGTAATAGTTAAAAAATTGTGTTAAATAGTCAACTATGCGAGACGAAATTCCATTTTATTATATTATCTACATTTCACTTTATTTAAAGTATGGTTCGAATAGGGTTATAAATTCACAAATTAAAATATCAAGATATAGTGAGAATTTGTTTCATGTTGTATTACATAATTTTTGTCAATTTAACTATAAATTAGCAATTAATCTTGTTTTTATGATTTTTAATTTTACTTTCGTATTGTATAAAAAAATCAAATCTACTCATATTCTGTCGTGTTTTAAGCATTTTTTTATTAAATTTAATTATAAATAACGAAGTTTAATGTTAATAATATTATGCAATTGAAAGTTCCAAAAATATTATTCGAACTACATTGATACAATTAAACAGTTGTCACATGAGTCTCACACATTAATCAACTGATCGAAATTAAGGAAAAATAAATAAAGATTTGCGTGTAAATGAATAAAATAGAATATGGGAAAGTTATTTTACCCATTTTTACAATTCTATAAAGAAATATCACTACAAAATCAGTAAAATATCGACGGACCAAATTCTGCCTCAAATATTGATAAAATACCATCGAAATTTCAAATTTCGATTTACCTACAAAATTACCGACGGATTACTTCCGACAAAAAATAGTATTTTCCGACGAATATTCGCTTCGGTAATTATCGATGAATCTAATTACCGACGGAATAGGTTCATCGGTAATTACCTACGGAATACCGACGAATATCCATCGGTATTTACCGATTTAATTAATTTTCTTCGGTATTTTTGGGACGAGAAAAATACCAACGGATGACCATTCTTATCGACGGAAAATCCGTCGGTAAGTCCGTCGAAGAAATGACTATTTTTTTGTAGTGTATCGCTTTAGGCCCTAAAATATATGTTAATTATCAATTTAGAGCTTAAAAGATAAAACCTTTCAATCCGTAACCTAAAAAATTTATATATTAGGAGATTTTATCTGTCTAAACCTGGAAAAATATTTAAAATAAGGCCCCGATAATTGACCTATTTTTCAGTGGCATGAATCGATAAAATTTTTTAATATAAATATAATTCATGTTTCAATTAATAAATTTTATCTTTCAAAATTTTAATAATTAACATATTATTAAGGGTTTATACCGATAAAAACCCCTCCAAAAATTTATCCATCACAACAAAAAAAAACTACTCATTTTATTATCACCGACAGACTCACTGGTGTGCCTAAATCTAATATTATGACTATTTAACCCATTCATGTAGTTTAACATTATCCATAACACTTTAAATATTTCTTTATTTAACCCTTTCTTCTTTAGTTGACATAAGACAGTGTAAATTATTGATCACATTTTAAAATTACTTTTTAAAGGAATCATGCTAAACATGTTTTGTGTTCCAATTGACATTTTTCAGTTCTATTATTAGTGCATATGTTCAAAATATTCTTTTGACTGAAAATCTATATTACATTGGATATCTTCAATAATTCGATATAAATTCTAACAAGATTGCTAGAAATACCTTTGATGCACATCTAGTAATTTATTTCATACCCGTCTAAAAAAGGTGATTGTCGAAACCATAAAAAATTGATAATTATAACAATTATATAGAAATTATGTTTTATTATCACCCTCCTTTTCTATAAAGTGACTCAAATTTTTAAATTTCAATCTAGACAGTGGATATTTTTGTCACTTGAGCAGTTATAATTCATTAGAGAAAGAGTTTTGACCTATTGAATTCCTCTTAAAGTCGAATTGTTAATATATTAAGGTGACATTCCACATCAATATCGAAGATTTGTATAAAATTTTTAAAATATATTCCAGCTTTTCCCATATTATTCAAGCTATCTTCTTGCTAATTCATAGATTCCCTCCCGTATTTTACCTCGGACATGTTTCCTGCTATGAAATATGAATCTTTTAACTTTTACTAATATCTTGTGTAATAAAATATACTTGGATTCACGTGGGTTTTGAAATTCAAAAAATAATTTCAATTATTTTTCAAAATATTTCAAATACGGCTTGGAAAAAATAATTTTATAGAGTTTGAAAATATACACCCATCAATAATTTGCATGATTGATTGGATGGGATTAAATTAAGAATTTAATTGAGTCGTGCCGATTTTTCCATACTAGCAGAAGGGATGTTATTTTACCGCTTATCTTATTAAAAGTTGTTAAAAAGGAAAAGAAAATGTCAACTTAAGCAGCTCTTTTCGGTGCCTAATAACGACTCTTTCATTAATCATGGGTAATGCAATTTCTCTACTTAAAATTTTTTTAATCGATGTAGGATTAGTTTCTTTTGAATAATTACTAGAGATATATTTTGTTTTGAATAATTATTAGAGATATAATTTTTTTGAGTAATTACAATATATTTTCTTTTCGATAAAAACAAGATTATTGTGTCAATTATTACTACGTACAATTTTGAACATCTAATTACTACTGTGTACAATCTTGTGAAAGAGACTTCACTACTTATGACTTACTTACTTACAGTTTACAAGATACAAGTTCTTCAGCCTCTATACTTATTTTCTATTCTCGGAGTTTGTAGACTTGAAGATATATTGGAAGTGTTCTATAAACACTTGAAAAACTATAAACGTTTTAAGAACGTTTTGTGCTTGAAGTATGCTTTGAATGCGCATGAATGTGTTACGTAAAATTATGGGAATCAAAAGTTCTTGTTGTTTGTAATCGTCAGAAACACAAATTTTCGTATTTAAATAAATAAATTACGAAAAATAGAATTACAAAAATAATTTAATATTTATCAAACGATTGTTTGGGTACAATCTCTAGAAACTCCTCCGATTCTCTCTTCGCGATTGACTTTGACTTGTCTTCCGGGTTTGTCGGGGTTGTAACCGTTGTTGACGAACTTTGAGGAGAAAACGCCGATCGGAGGGGCTTAGCACCTTGATCTCGAATCAAACGTCATCTTTGGCGAAGAACTTAAAGAATTCTCGGAATAAACGCCAATCGGAGGGCTTAGCACCTTGATCTCGGATTGAACGCCGTTCTTGATGACGAACCCGCAGAACTCCTTGAATTGCTCGATTTGATCTCCAAAGCTCGAAATCCAAAGTGTACTTGATGCTTTTCCGTGTGCTTCGTGTGTTTTGAAATGGTGAAATGAGACCCTATTTATAGATGATGGAAACCCTAGGTTTAACGGGCACGACTGTTGAACCAGTGGAATATTCCCGACATCTACGGGAATATTCCTTTTTTCAATTTGATTTGTTAGGCTTTAGAGACTGTCATGATTTATTGGGCTTTAGAAGCCCAACTCAATTAATCGGACTTTAGAGATCCAATTCAATTAATTGGACTTTAAAGGCCCAAATTGATTTATTGGACTTTAGAGGCCCAATTCGGTTTATTGACTTTAGAGGCCCAATTCAATTAATTGGACTTTAAAGGCTCAAATTGATTTATTGGACTTTAGAGACCCAATTCGGTTTATTGGACTTTAGAGGCCCAATTCAATTAATTGAACTCTAAAGGCCCAAATTAATTTATTGGACTTTAGAAGCTCAAATTGATTTATTAGGCTTTAGAGGCCCAATTTGATTTATTGGACTTTAGAGATCCAATTTAATTTAATGGACTTAAAAACTCAAATTGATTTATTAGGACCCAATACTTGGATTGAACCTAATTAATTTAATAGACCAATTAAATTATCAATTATTTATTATATTAGAAATTATATGTATTTAAATTCCTAATAAATAATAAATTTAATTGATATTTAATATATAATCACCACGTGTCGCTTCTTGATTCGGCAATTAAAATTTGGTTTGCTTACAATCGGCTCTTTGGATGGTTATAACCGTTCTTGTTATATTGTTATAACTTCTTGAATTCTTTAACACTTTCTAGTCATTTGCTTCTTCTAACTTCGCACAACCTTGATCTCGTCCGATCATCTCATGCCTTAAGTATGTCCCGATCTTCCGGGGCATATAGTTGTCCGCTTCCTTGTCTTTGTCTATCTCTCTTTCTATCTTACTCTCATCCGGGCTTAGTACTTAGTCTATTACAAGATTTTATTCATCACCTCAAATTTAATTATACAATTATTTAGTGGCCATTTTATTTTACATACTCATTTTAACTTCATCAAAACTAGAACATTTTCATCCTAACATATTATATTCCATTTATTGAGTTTACAAGCACCAACTAAGCACTTCAATTACTATAATACTATCACAATGTTTTTTTTGTTTTTTTTTCCTTTAAATGAGATTTGAAAATATTTTTTTTTATGAGAAACTGTCTTAATTTTACAAATACCATACAAAATTATGAGAGTATCACGTATTGTATATAAGACGACAATCAAATGTTAATCAGTATTTTAATATTGTATTGCAAATTTTTAATTAGGCCTTTTCTGTTTAAAAAAAAAATCATATTAGGCTTTTGATTTTGATAGATGGTACGACAACACCATTTACACCTCTGAAACTACAAAATGCAAAACCACCAGTTAAACCTAGTCTAAAAAAAAAAAAATCACGACAAATGACATCCCCTACATACTAGTAGAGAGTTTGTTTTTGCTTAAGTGTCAATTTGTGGTGAGTTTTGCTTATGTGTCAATTTTTGTGTTTTCACCGCCACGTGTCATTTTGTTATGAGGTATCGATTTATGGTGAGTCTTGCTTACGTGTCAAATTTTTTAAAATTAAAAAATCTTTATAAGAGTTTGAACCCAAAACCTCTCATATAATTCTTATAATGTTTACCAACTAAACTAATTCATGCATATTCATATATTTTGAAAAAAATTCATTTAACTCCATTGTATAAAAGTGTACTATTCACATTAAATATTTTCTTTGAGATAATCCAATATTTTTGAAATATTAATTGTGACTATTTCGAATAAGTGTATCCAATTATATATTAATATGAAGTTTAAAATATTTAAGCGTATATTTTTATGAGTTTAGATGATGTGTCATTAATTGGAATAATAATTTATGTGTTTAATTAGGAGTCAAGAATATAAAGAGTTTTGTATATTAATAATGATTATGAGTCAATATATAATTAGTCACTTATATAATAATATTAACATATGGAGTAAAATTATTAAAAATGACCGACTCAATTAATTTATTTTATTTCATCCTAATAAATATATGCATAAATATTAGTATTATTAAAAACTGAATATAATCATATATGATATTTATTTATGATATATATTATTCTAATATATATACATCGATTATATAAAAAATTTTCTATTAATTATATTTTTTTATTAATTGTAAAATAAATTTGAAACAAAATTTATAGTAGAGTTTCATATAATTATAATAATTCTAATACTTAGATTGAATTATTATACAATTAATATTACTCTTACTTAAATTTAATATTATAATTATATAAAATTTTATACATATATATTATTATTTGATGGAAAATAATAATATAGTAATACATTATATTATAATTTTTTTTTAACGAACATACCGCGTAATACATGAGTTTCATCTAGCTATATAAAAAAATGCAATTTTGTTTTTTAAATGTCATAGGAGTATCTAAAAAAAGTGTCATAGGATATCTTAAACTTTAAGCTCATATTATTTTTAATTTTCGATATTGAATATGATATCTCAAAAATCATATATTTATTGGTGCACACCAATTTATATACCACCACCTATTATCGATGGACAATATTTTATGTACCCACAACACCTACCATGTGATTTTACATAAATAAAGGAGTCAACTATTATTTAATTAATTACTTATGTGACATTATAATATATGTGGTAGAAATATAAGTTTGTATCCACCCATTGACATATGGTCATTTTTTATTAAAATATATGTTCATTTATTTTATATTCAGAATAAAAAATTAAAAGAAAACCAATTTTAAAAGAAATGCACAACATTTGAAAAAATAAAGACACAAAAAAAGCAATTAGAGAGAAAAAATGATCACATGCTTATATTAGTGTATATCAATTTATATGAGATATATAAATCTTATAATTGTTAACAATATCCTATAAATATTTACAATAAAAATTAGTTTTTAATAAATTGTTAATTTAGTTTTTTTTTTTAAAGCCTTCGAAAATCGGAATGTGACAGAGTGTATATAAATTGGTGTCCAACATAGGATTACATTTGCACAATATAATTACTCAATATATAAAGATAAAATTTTGTGTGAATCGGATACATACGATGAACACTTTTATTATTATTATTGTCATGTACATGCACTATCAAATTTATTTACTCCTCCGTCCCATCCTAAGTGTCTCAATTTATCATTTTCGTCCGTCCCACTCAAAATGTCTCATTCTTTTTTATTTTTTGGAATACCCCATTATTATAACTATCTCTATGCTACATACATATTTACACAATATGTCACACATTTAATATATTTAAATATATTTTTTATTTTTCTTCATCACATCACTTATAATAATAAAAATAGGTAAGTGTTTCAATACGTTGATACGGACAAAGGCCGTGAACTCAAGATTGTGTATAATTGGGCTCGAGGAGTGAAGAATAAATCGGCAAGAGGGAGTAATTGGGCAGGTTACTCACACCACTATAATTGATAAAAATATCTATTGGATGAATACACAAACTATTTTTAATTATTTGATAAATACACCATCCCAATATTTTCTATTTTGCCTCGGTTTAAAAAAACCAAACCCTGTTTTTCTCGCACACGTATTCTTCTTCCCTGTTCCTCCAACGCCTCCCTCTCTTCTCTCCCCCCATTTGCGCCGCCGCCTCCTCCTTTTCTTCCTCCCATCAAGGCCGCGCCTCTCTTCTTCCCTTCCCATTAGGCGCCGCCTCCTCTTCTCCCAACCGCCTTCTTCTCCTCCTCCTCAAGCGCCGCGTTTTCTCCGTCACGCCATCTTCTCCACCGCCTCGCTTTCAACCGCCGCTCCGCCTTCTCCGCCGTCTTCTTCGTTTCGCCCTCCACACCTCCGCCTGCTCCTGCTATTTACATGTGTTCTTATTTCATCCTTTTCTCCTGGTTTTTTGAAAAAAATCTGAATTTGTATTTCAAAATTTTGAATCTCAAAAAAAAATTCGGATATTTTGATCTTTTTCGTTTTTATTTTCGAAATTTTGGGGTTTCCGATTTTTTTCCCGAAATTTTGGGTTTTTCTTGATATTTTTTTCCCAAAATATGTGTTCTGGTTCTAATAAAAATCTATTATCATTGTTCTATTTTTTTTTCGAATTTATGGTGTTTGTTCGAATTTTTTTCGAAATATTACTTTTTTTTTTCGGAAAAAATGCGAAATATTGAAGTGTTTTCAAATTTGATTTTCGAACAACTCGATTTGTACTTTTGGATTTTTCAATTTTTAGGGGTTGTTCGATTGTTTTTTTCAATTTATTGGGTCCTGTTTCAATTTTTTTTTTTCGAATTATTGAATCAAGCTTTGATTTTTTTGATTTTTTATTTCTTAATTTGCTTTTTGGGATTTGTTCGTTATTTTTTATTTTTGTGATTTCTCAAAATATTTGTGTTGAAAAAAATATTTAAAATTTGATTCGGTGATTCGATGGCGATTTGGTTGTGAAACGGTGCTTGTTCAATATAGGATGTTGAATATATATTAGGTTTTGATTGAACTTAATTTATTTAAGTTAATAAAAGGGTAATATAGTTCTTCTCTCTGTAATTTTTTTATCAAAAATTTTGGATGGTGTATTTATAAAAAGTATGGTGCAAATAACTCGAGTCTTAATTTATGGAGTTAAAGCCCATAACCTAATAGGCCCCATTAATATTTTTAGTTGCGTAAGAATCGTGAAATAGGAAATAGATATAAACTATAGTATCGACGGGATTTATCATCGTGAAATCAATTAAGAAAATTCTTTTCTCCAAAATCTCTATAATCCGGCCCGAAATGAGTTCCGACGATTGGAATTATCGACGTGATTCCTAGCATACGTGTACATCAATACAGGATTCGTGTCGCTCGTATTGTCTTCGTGTTCGCTCCGCTTTCAAAGTACTCACCCAAGAAGTTAACAAAACTAAAACACCAAGCAAAAGAAAATATTTTTCAATAAAAGATAGCAGATAGGCAAAAAATAAATGACGAAGCAAGCAACAACTCCAAAATAATATTGGTGATCCATTAGAATCTATAGTAGTCCCGACTTGCTATCTAATGTACAAAACATGAATTTTGTAATGCGGAACGTGTTTACTTAGAATCTCCTACGTTTTGTTGCTCATCGTGAGAAATAAGACTATTAGAAACCGAGATGCCTTTGGAGTTGGTACAATTATACCTTAGTCGCACCGAAAATTCCAAAGAATTTTGTAAGTGTGTTCATAGCTACAACATGTTTGCTTTCACGTCAATGGGTGGGTGTACACCGTGACAAATCATTCGCTAGAAGAAACGATGAAATTTATACGCTTTGAGTACAGGTCGTCTATCATTTTATGGATCAACTAATACCGGCAAATGATAGTTTCTCATCTATTCCCCGTATAACAATATAAGCTCCACATGAGATTTTCTCATCTATTCCATTCAAAAGGAAACAATTTCCAAAGAATAACCCGTACTTTCACACGGTCAACGTTATATTGCATTGTCGAGAGCAAAAACTATTGACTAATTAAAAATTCTTATTAGACCATCAATTATGTCAGTTCAAGGCACCAACTATACCAAAAATATTGTGTATGAGATTCTAAATGTTGCCAACAATAACTAGATTCTCTTAAGGTACTAAAACAAATAAATATTATTCTTTTCTACTATGATCCGGACATTATTTATGTTTTTCCGTAACTTAGTAGTTGTACTTTTTTAATTTAGGTTTATAATACTACCTTATGTTTGTAATAAATGTTCAAAGTTGATAAATCAAAATCTGTCCGTACAAGTTTTCATTGATTTAAGGGGATGCCTCGTTGCAAATTGTTTAATGAGAATGAGAATGAGTATAATGTAATTATGGTAGTTAATTAGAACAAAAATGATCATGACACTATTTTTCCCTCCTAAATAAGGTACTCACTATCCATTTTGATTAACCTATTTCCCTTCCTCAATCATTACTCTCCACCACTATCAACAAGCTTATTTTGTCACATTTTTTTCAAAATTAGAGTACAACACTAATGACATAATCACCATGGAGACATTCTTTCCTCCAATATATTCAAGGGCATTGAGGAAAAATACAATTTCATTCTCATTGAAGAGCTTGAAACAAGCGTCCCCTAAAATATCAAGACGGATTATGTTCGAAAATAAAAAAATATATAGTCAATACTCAAATCAACATGATGGCATGTACAATAATAAGCAGCTGACAAATTGGGTGGGCCGCCCGATCCAATGGGCTAAACAAAATTTCCGGGTCGGGTCGGGCCAAAAATGATCGGGCCAGAGATTGTTCTCCCGAGATAGGGTTGTAAACGAATCGAATACCGCTATTTTGAATTTGTATTCGTTAAATTTTTTCGAATATCGAATTCGAATTCGAATATTTTTGAATAGTAAATGTGATTTATATTCGATTTGAAATTGATATCGAATTTTTCGTAATTATTCGAATACTCGAATCGAATATTCGAATCGATTTTTTCTCAAATATATTTTAAACAATATTCTTTAAGTATTCAATTCAAAATTAATTTGGTTGTTTCAATTCACAATACAAGTCACAATTTCAAAAGTTACATAATCAAATACAAAACTAAAAAAATTAATTATCAAATTACATAACGAGAATCAATATTCCATCGATTTTGCAAATCAAATTCAATTTATTTGCAACATGACATGAATAGACTCTTCTTGCTCCTAAATAAATAACAAAAATAATTAAAATTAATTTATTCATAAAAATATCATATCTTTCAAATGAATTTAAAAAAATTAAAAGAACTTATGTTATAATGGGTTTCTTAATCCCATGAAGTCGGCGAACTTATTCTGCTCCACAAATTAAAAATTTCTACCACATGAGGAGTTAACCTTGAACGATAATGATCCAATACATCAAAAATCTTTGTTATGAACTGATGATGAAGAAGTCATTAGAGTCTTCTCGAGAATCTACTAAAATTACATTAATGAACCAAAAATTGCAAGAAATATTGTGTATAATTCGTCTAATCAAAATGATATTTTTAATTGGTGTATTTATTAAAAATAGTTGTGTTTTTATTCGAGTGGTGTGGTGTATGTATAAAATATATGGTGCAAATAATTGGAGCCTTAATATATTTATATAATATTAAATATATAGATTTATATATTTGCTATAAAAATAATATAAATTTATATATAATATATATTTAAATATCGAATCGAATATTTACGAATATCGAATCGAATATCATAATTTTGTATTTGTATTTGTTTAATAATCGAATATTTGTAATCGAATTCAAATCATAAAATTTCGAATACAAATATCGAATTTCGAGCACGAATACCGAATCGAACAAAAATATTTGATTCGTATACAACCCTACCCCGATAACCAGTGAGTCTCTTGTAAATGCCGGCGTAGAAATTTACGATTATGATTCTATCCATTTCCTCTTTTTTCAAAGCTTCCACCTTTCTTCCTCCTATCGCTCACGCATAGATGTCTCATACAGCAGCCTTTATGTTTAAAAACGGGGTCGTTTCACCTCGCATCACAGCACTCCTTGATTGCAATTTTTCTTGAAGGTCAACCAGGTGAGTTCTACGAATTAATAAGTTCCCTTACTTGATAAGATTCAATTTAAAAGTAATAACGAACTAGTGATTAAGAAACCATAGATTGATATACGATTGATTAAAAATATTATACATTTTGTATTTAGGTACGTATACAACCACTCGTACTCATAAAAATGGGTCGAGCTCTTATTCGGGGATAGACATCTGCATAGGCTATCCAATTCCTTCAAATTCTTGTTAAAAGACAACCCAAATCTTATTCGAAAAGCCCTCAAATCATAATGCCACATTTTGGGAATTGTCGAGCCGTTACGAGATGTGGGACTCAGCAATTCAGTGTCTTGTTAATGATTCTATGAGAAAAGTGATGCCTTTTGTTGTTAAAGAGAGAAAATTTGGGGAGGAATTGTCCTTCACAACGCTTTTAAGTGGAAAGTGGGAGAATTTTAATCGTTTGGATGGTGGCTTTGATGAGGAGATGATTTACGAGGCATTGGATGTGTATTTACATGTTGGTGCGTATGTTCCACCTGTGTTTGGTGTTAGAGAGAATGCAGCACATTTGGCGCTTGTGGGTCGCGGAAGGGATTTTGCGAATGCGAAGTATTCGCATCGGGTCGTAAGCTCGTCTTCAAGTATTGTTAATCTTTCTCGCTTTGAGTTTGTTATGTCTAATGGGGTATTTTGCTGCTCATCGCTTATGGAAATGGTCTTTGGAGTTGTTTGTTGGTGTGTATTACACCGAGTTAATCTTTTCGTGAGTTTGATTAGCTTCAACTGATTTCTTGTTTGCATATCTTTCATGTATATGCTTTGTCCGATCTCCGATGTAGCTTTTCTAGTGTGTTAAGGAAGCATTGGAGAAGCCGAGGCCACCTTTGGTTACCGAACTTTTGTTATCAAATGATGGAGAAAGGATTCTGGAAGGTCGCTTAACAAATTTTTTTGTTGTTAGTCTCAAGGTGAGGAGTGGAATCCTGAGTTATTTCTCGTCATGTTTTCTGCTTTTGGCTTGAGTTAATTAAGCAAGAATATCAACATTTGGCAAATATTTTGTTGGAAAACTTATATGTAAGAGTTTTATTCAAAGGTATTTTCTCATTCTATATAAACTCTTTCATGGGTCATGTACAGAGAAAGATGGAGATATTAACACTTTTGAGCGGGAATGAATTACAAAGTTTGAGATCTTTTGAAGTACAGACTACTCCCTTGAGTAATGGTGTTCTCCCTGAGTTATACGACAAGTAATTAGAGAGTAAGTTCATTCTTTTCAATAAACAATAGTCCTTTTTTTTTTCACGTCTTTCATCAAGAATGGTTTTAGTAAGTATTCTCTCATAAACGTAATATCATTACAATATTAGAATTTCCTTAAAGTCGTGTATGCTCATGAAGGCTCTTCTCGCTTGTCCTTAAATCGTAAGTATCATCAAGATATAAGTGTCAAAATCTCAATTTGTGCAGCATATGCTTAAAAATTGGAATCCCTTTTCGAGAAGTTGCACCATCATGGTCAAAGCGTGAATTGTGGACGGAAGCATTTATCACAAGTAAGCTTGTGTTAATCATAACCCATGCAATAACATTGTGGTTTAGTTTGTTTCATCTTCTACAAGTAGCATGTAATTTGGTGTGTATCCGATTTGATCAAATTGAATCCCGAGCACATCAACTATGCGAGTTCATAAACTAGACTTTGAATTTTTTTTTGATTCTGTGCTCTATTCCCTCGATATAGATATTCAAATTGTTACATCACACAACTTGTTATACTTCAGCTAATCTTTTCCATTTGATTGCCGATCTTTATCCTTAGCACCTTCCCGTTTCACGCTTGCGAAACGAAGAATCCAAGACACCTTGAAATTGATCTTTTGTGTTTACAAGTCTAATTTTTGTTACCTTGGCGTATAGTCTTAGGATCTTACAACATGTGGAGACAATCCAAGCTCCAAATGCATGGAAATCAATAGAATCAAACACTTGGGAGGAGATAACATGGGTAGAGAAACGATTCGAGGTGAGTGAATTAAAGTGAACAAACCGTAATCCACTCTATCTAGCCAACTAATTTATGCCGCTATCCGTATTTAACAGGATGGTCCTGGGAGAATTACATCAATGTTGCAGGTAAATCAATAATTCATACATGTAATGTCTATCTACTTCCTTATATTGTTCCTCTCTCTTGAAGATGACCTTTGTGTTTTAACTAGTCTCCTCACTTTAAGGTAGATTTATTAGGCGGTTGTGCCACTTTCCTTGAAGAAGAAACCATAATGCGAGGAGGTGCTTGGTTAACACCTTTAAAACTAAGGAATAACAATGAAAGGAGAGTAATGCTTGATTGAGAGGAATCAAATTTTTTATATATTAAAAGTGAGTAATTAAAGTTATAGATTCATTCCTCCCAATTTGGGAAGAAATGAAAGTCATTGCTTTTTAAAATTTCATATATAATTTTTTAAAAATTATGTTGCCTTCTATATTATTTATTAATATTAATAAATAATATTTTAAGCATGATTTTTGATATTTAATAACAATTTTAAATATCAATAATTTTTATTAAAACCACACTTTCTATGATAATGATAGTCATACCTACATATAAACCAAACAACTCAATAATAACTAACATACCCATTATCATTTCGATTACTTTCAAATCCATTGTCATTCCAATTGCTTTCAATAAATCAAGCATCCCGAGTTTAGTTGTTGTGGCGGAAGGAGATTTTGAAGAAAGCTAGTGTTGAGGCATCACGGCTTAGGGATTTTCAAGAAAAACCTAGTACCATCAAAAATCAAAACTAAGGTTGAGACCTTCAAAACCAAAGGGGCCTCAAGATGATGATATCATATTGAGATGAAAATTCAAGAGCTTCACGTCCTTTTGAGTTGTAACTGGAGAGGAATTGTACGATGATTTTCAATGGCTATGATGTAAAGAAAAATGAAAAATATTCCATCTCTTTTTTTTTTTTTTTTTTAAGTAGTATACCATCTAATTTGGCATTATTTTTTATTTTAATTTAGTGTGTTTTTATAAATTTATAATTCAGTTTCTTAAATTTGTATTTATTATTTTTGTCTTTTTTTTTTATGTTGACATGATTTTATAAAATTAAAATATTTATTACTTTTCTTCTTTTTAAAATTAGGAATTTATCATTTAATTATATGAGTTATTTACATATAGGCTAAAAATAGTGTAATTACAAGTAGGTTCAAAATATTTCAACAGACACATAAAAATATTTTTGAACATAAATTTATTTATAATTTTGAATTTCTTCTTTTTATTTTTTTCTTAATTATATTATTTAAAAAAAACGAGATATTTTTTCCATGTTGAGCAAACTGATATAATTTTTCAACAGATTAATTTTTTTTTTTATATTGTATTTGTGATTCACCCTCTTGGGTTGTGTTTCTACTGCTTATTTTGTAGCTTGTGCTACATCATTAATATATTAAGGTGACATTCCACATCAATATCGAAGATTTGTATAAAATTATTTAAAAATATATTCCAGCTTTTCCCATATTATTCAAGCTATCTTCTTGCTAATTCATAGATTCCCTCCCGGTATTTTACCTCGTACATGTTTCCTGCTATGAAATATGAATCTTTTAACTTTTACTAATATCTTGTGTAATAAAATATACCGGATTCACGTGGGTTTTAAAATTCAAAAAATAATTTTCTATTATTTTTCAAAATATTTCAAATACAGCTTGGAAAAAAATAATTTTATAGAGTTTGAAAATATACCCCCATCAATAATTTGCATGATTGGATTGGATGGGATTAAATTAAGAATTTGATTACTAGCAGAGGGGATGCTATTTTACCGCTTATCTTATTAAAAGTTGTTAAAAAGGAAAAGAAAATGTCAACATAAGCAGCTCTTTTCGGTGCCTAATAACGACTCTTTCATTAATCATGGGTAATGCAATTTCTCTACTTTAGATTTTTTTAATCGATGTAGGATTAGTTTCTTTTGAATCATTACTGGAGATATAATTTGTTTTAAGTAATTATTAGAGATATAGTTTTTGAGTAATTATTAGAGATACAATTTATTTTTTCTTAAAATTTAAGTTTTTGTTATTATTGATTTGTATTACCTATGATCCAAAAAAAAAAAAAAAAAACCTAACCATGTTTTCCCATATTTTTAATGAAAATGTATTTCTCACCGATATTAAATTTTTCACTATATTACCAAGTTAATTGATAAATATATTTTTTTGTATTGTAAGTAGATAAGGGTATAATTGTAAAATTTTAACTTATCACATAAATTAATTCTCAATTTAAACACTTAGTAATTTTTTTGAATGTTGTTTTGGAGTAGATTGTGGTGCTAGGGTTGGTAGAAGTGGGGGTTTAGGCTTGTTGTGGAGACGGGAGGTTCGATTAGAGGTTGTGTCTTTTTCTAAAAATCATATTGATGCGGTTATTGAAGAAGAAGACGGTCCATGCTCGGTTCACGGGGTGTATGGGTTCCCGTGAGGAGGTCAATCGATGGAGAACGTGGGGCATGTTAGATCACTTGAGTGGAATGAGTGCTCTGCCGTGGCTGTGTTTGGGTGATTTTAATGAAATTATGTATGATCATGAGAAGCAAGGCGGGATAGTGTGGCACGATAGAAGAATGGAGGCTTTTAGGGATTGTGTGGAGCGGTGTGGGTTACATGATTTAGGTTTTGTTGGCCATAGTTTCACATGGTCCAACAAGCAAGCGAGGGATAGAAATATTCGGAAAGGTTGGATAGGGTGTTCGCTAATCTTGCTTGGATGGAGAGATTTCCAAGAGCCGGGTCACTCATTTGGCACGTCTTTTGTCGAGATCATTGTCCTCTGTTGTTGGAAACAAAGGTGATTGCGGTAGGAGAGGTTCTAGGCGGGGTCGTATATGGGGTAAGAGGTTTCATTTTGAGACGTTGTGGCTTCGGGAACCTCGAGTGTCAAGAGGTAATCCGCCGTGCTTGGATTGGGAGTGATGTGGTGAACAATGTTGAGAGGTGTGGGGAGGCTCTAGGTGATTGGCATGAGAAAAGATTTGGAGATATTCCTGCGGATACGTAAGGGGAAAGAGGAGTTGGAAAGATTGCACAGGGAGTATCGGTCGGTTGAGGTTGTGCAAGCTACTAGTGGCCTTGGAGAATAAATTAGCGGCATTAATTCGTCAGAGGAGTTGCTATGGCTGCAGAGATCGAGGGTTAGTTGGATGAGGGAAGGGGATAGGAATACTAGTTTTTTTCATAAGATTGCTAGTGGGAGGAGGAATCGCAATGCGGTTGATGAGATTGTGGATGGGCGAGGTGGTGTGTTCGAATGAGGACGAGATTCGTAGTATTTTTGTGGATTACTTCTCGGGTATTTTTACGGCAAAGGACTCCCTGGTAATGAACGAGGTTCTCGGGCCGTGGAGACTAAGACTATTGAGGAAATGAGATGCGCTCTTGCATCTCCATTTACTGAGGAGGAAGTTTGTCACGCCACGGCTCGGATGCATCCTACTAAGGCTCCGGCCCCGATGGTATGTCTGCGATTTTTATCAAAAATTTTGGCATATTGTAGGGATTCCGTTATTGATCTTTATTTTAAATGTTCTTAATCGTGGTGCCGATCCATCTTGCTTTAATCGACAAATATTGCCTTGATTCCTAAAATTAAAAAGCCTAGGTTGCCTTCGATTATCGTCCATAAGTCATTGCAATGTTGTCCTTAAGCCGATTACAAAATGTCTTGCAAATCGTCTTAAGTGTTGCTTGTCGGACATTATTGATCCTGTCGATACTGCTTTTGTTCGGGTAGGTTGATCACCGATAATGCTCTTCTTGCTTTTGAAATTTTCCATTATATGAGGCATAACAAAGCTATTACTAAGGGTTCTTTTGCGTTTAAATTGGATATGAGTAAGGCTTACGGAGGTGGAATGGGCTTTCTTAGAGGGTTATGTTAAAGCTTGGGATTCTGGGGGTTTGTCAATACTATCATGCGTTGTGTCTCTTCGGTTTCTTTTCTTTGTTCTTATTAACTGGCTCCCACCGATCGCTTTGTCCCTTCTAGAGGTCTCCGACAAAGGAGATCCTTTGTCTCCATATCTATTTCTTTTCTCGTGCAGAGGCCACTTTCAAAGAATGATTAGAAGAGAAGTGGAGACGGGTGTGTTGCATGGGGTGAAAGTGTGTCGTCATGCTCCTGTTGTTTCAAAACTTTTCTTTCTTGATGATACGCTGATCTTTGGGCGTGCGACTATTGTTGAGCTTTCAAGGGTTAAGGAGATTTTGAGGTGTTATGAAGAGGCGTCGGGTCAGTCATCAATCTGAATAAGTCGGATATTATGTTCAATGGGGTATTGAGGAGCGAGAGAGGTGCGGCTGGCTAGGGTGTTGGGTGTTAGATGGGTGGATCAACACATGGTTTACTTCGGGAATTCCTACAAAATTTGGGAGATCTAGATGTTACGTGTTTCGGGCTCTTGTGAATAGGGTGACAAAAAGCTCAAGGACCGGAAAAGCAGTCTCTATCACAGTCGGAAAACCGACTTTGGTGAGATCGGTGGTGCAAATCGATTCCGACATACTTAATGACTTGTTTCAAGCCGCCAGAGTCTACTATCCATAAGATTGAGATGACAATTGCAAGATTTTTGTGGGGACAGAAAGGGGAGGAAAAACGTGTCCATTGGTTGAGGGGAGAACTGCCAGGTGCCGAAAATGAGGGAGGTTTGGGTCTTCGAGACTGCGGCTTTTAATAGGTCTTTGTTGGCAAAGCAAGGTTGGAGGCTCATCCAGGATGTTTCTTCGTTGCTAGCCCAGTGCTTCGGGCCGATATTATCCACGAGGCTCTTTTCTATCGGCATCATTGGGTTATGCATCTAGTTACACATGGCAAAGTATCACGGAAGGTAGAAAGGTTTTGTTGGAGGGTTAGTTTGGATGGTGGGGAATGGGCGTGGGATCAGGTGTGGGATGATTTATGGTTATTTGATGGGGGTTGCCTCAACTAACGACAATTAGGGATGAAAATTCATCCGAGTTGAGGGTTTGTGATTTGTTTGTAGAGGAGCGCCGTTGGGATCTTTGAGAAAGTTTATCGGTTATTTAATATGGTGGATGCAGAGAGAATACGTTCCTTGCCTTTGGGGTCCACACCTATGGATGACTTTCTAGCATGGAGATTTACGAAGGATGGAATTTATTCGGCAAAATCGGGGTATGAGGATGTTTTACGTCGAGAGGTTGATGGTATGAGGAATATAATTGAGGCTAATTGGACACGTATGTGGAAATTGCGGGTAATTCCAAAGATACACCATTTCTTATGGAGAGTTCTACATGGAATTCTACCTACTTGTGTGAATTTGATTGGTCGCTCTATTGATGTCCAACCTTTTTGTAAAAGATGTGGGATCGAAATTGAAATGGCTGAGCATGTTTTTAAAGAGTGCTCTGGTTAGTGAATTTTGGGGTTTATTATTTCTGGGAAGACTCGTAGTACAAGATGGGCCGATGGATCGAGTGGGTGGAGCAGTGTTGAGTGATTTTCCTGAGGAGGAAGACCGCCTGTTTGTCACGGCTTTGTGGTTTATATGGCACGCTAGGAACCAATTTATTTTTCAGAGAAGGTGATTGATTACGGCGACATCGAGCATGGTCGAGCTCGAGAGACGGGATTTTATTGCGCGAAATAAGATGGTGAGTAGACGGGGTTCTAGCTGTGAGTTGCGGGGTGGCAACGCCGCGGCCGAGTGGTCTTCAAGCTAAATTGTGACGCTGCTTTGAAGAGGGGGATCGGTGCTGCGGTGGGTGGGGTTTTGCGGGATTCCGACGGAGCTGTTGAATGGTGTTTTGCTGAGAGGTGTCCGTCTTTTATGGAGGTGGATGTAGTGAAGGTGCTCCGAGGGTTGACGTGGGCCGAGAAAAGGGGATTCGAGATGTGGTGGTTGATCGTCGTATTTTAGTGATAAGAAATTTACGACCAAATATATCGAACCCAAGGGACTAGGAATGAAATGAAGCCATGAAATTGCACGTTTTCAAGGATTATAGCAGCTAGTCAAGATTTCAAAATTTAAAGCAACAATATAACAACACAATTCCAACAAGAAATTAAACAAAACACAAAGCAACAAGCACCAAGGATGAGATAGTAGTGCTCGGTGCAAATCACCAAAGACTCGTCAATTTCGGATCATCAACAATCAAATGTTCATTCTAAGAGGGATCATAGGGATAACCAACAAATAATTCAAATAAAACCGTACTTGATAAGCCTAGGTTCTAAATGATCGATTAAGCACGTAGGAATGTAAGAGACGGCACTCTCACCCCCTCACTAATTACAAGCAACAACAAGTAATCAATGTGCCTTAATGAGGTTCTAATTAATCAACCAAGTATCCTTGTGTTAACCAAATATCCACTTCAATCACTTAAGCAAACCTAACACCTATGCATCAATTCAATTAACCAAGTATCCTTGCATTAATTAAATCAATAGACACAAGATCAAAGCTCACCTTAGCAATTAAATCATACAAAGCATCATTAAGACAATTAATCACCTCAACAAATGAACACCCAATCATAAAATCACCAAAATCAACTCATCTAAGGATCATTACACCCAAACACATATGAAATTTAGCCAATCATGATCAAAATAACAAAACCCATAGCAATAAAGAAAGAAATAATAAAACCCATGAAACTCAAGAAAATAGAAGGAGAATAAAGCATGAGAATAAAGGAATAAACCATTAGAATAAAGAGATTAAGGATGGGTATCACCTTAAATGTGTTGATACACTTGATTGAATTAAATTCTATGACTAATTTGCAAGAAATTAAAAAGAAATTGAAGAACACCTACAACTATGTGAAACTATGTGTGTTTAATCCTATCTAATTCCCTATCTAATTGTGTGTTGTGTATCCCCCTTTTAATCAGCTGAAATGGGAAGTATATATAGTGAGGACAAAGTTACAAACTCCAATTTGCAAAGAAGGGCCTCGAAAATGATGATATTTCACACAAAATCGCGCGGCCAGTGTTCCCAGCTCGGCCATCGGGAGTTCCACTCGGCCGAGTGACCTTGGTTTGGCTTGGCCGAGTGGTTTCTTCTGGCATAATTTGACTCTGGCAAAATTACCTCACTCGGCCGAGTGAGCTTGGTTTGGCCGAGTGGGTATCTTTCTGGGATGATACGACTCGGGCATTTGCAAACTCCACTCGGCCGAGTCACATGTGCTATGGCCGAGTGACTTCTCTTCTCGCAGCAACCTCCGCTTCGATCGCTCATATCTTCTGCATACGAACTCCGATTTGCCCGATTCTTGTTGCTACACGACCCTCTTTCAACCCTCTTTCTAATGGTATAATTCTTCACTTAATCCAATAATATATGAAGGTCTGAAATTTCTCCATAAGTTGATGATTCCTACACATATTAACCAAAACAATACCACACTCTCTATCAAATGCAATTAGTCAAATATGAGTGAAATAAACATGATATTCATATCAAAATGAGAAGATTAAACATTCAATAATCATGCAATTTTCACACTAATCGCTGGTTGAGTCAGATTCACGGACTGGTTCATGCTTTATGGCGGCCCAATTAAGAGGTTAACTTACTCGGGAAGGATTCTCGAAGAAATTGAGGTGGTAGCTAAGTGCTTTGATTGTGTTCATTTTGCTTGGGCACGTAGGTCTAGTAATGGAGTAGCTCATAGGTTGGCAAAGTTTGGTCTTGCTTGTGAGGCCCCATTTTTCTCTTATTGTGTTCCCGATTTCTTATCTAATGATGTAATCGCCGATTTTAGGCGTGACTTTTGATTTATTAATGCTATTTTTCCCTTTAAAAAAAAATTAATAAAATATACCTTATGTCAAAGTTTTGCATTTCAAATTTATCAAATTTTAATATTCTTAGTCAAATATTTGATACTCTTGGTTAAATATTTAATACTTTAAAAATGTTAATTTGTTGTTGATACACTGAATTTTTTTAACAATAAGTATTAAGTATTTGATCAAAAGTATAAAAAATTGAATAAAATTAAATTGAAAAGTGATAAACGGTAATCTTATCGGTACAAGTGAAACACACAAGCCCTACTTTTGTCTTATTATTTTCGTAAACTTCACCTCACAATATCCATATATTTACATAACATGTCATTATTTTTGAACTCACACTATAGCCAAATCAACCAAAGTTTTTATTTTATGTATAAAGATTTACCAAATTATCTCTCAAAACTCTTTATACTACCCTTTTTTTCTTAAATCTATTTTAGTGTGCAAATACATATAGAACAGAATAAATATGATTTAATAAAACATATCATACATAAAAAAATTAAATATATCATATATTTCACTGTTCATCCAAATTTAATACCAAAAGGTCTAATATTTTCATCATATATTTGGGTATAAACGCACAGTGGTGGTTAACTATTTTTTCATGCGATACGTTTCGCCATGTTAAAAATATAAACTGTGCACGCTTAATTATATAAAGTTGAGTTAGTAACATAGAGGTACAAAAATATGAGGAAATTACACTAAGGTACATGAACAAGTACATTCTTACGCCGAGGTACAAAAAAAGTGGCCAAAAAGACACTAATATCCTTCCACAAAATCTCAGCTCAAAATTCAAACATCGAATCCCACCTTCAACAAAAATACCGATTTTTCCTCTCTCACCGACCGATCCGCCTAATCACCGTGACGGAGTCAGCAGAAAATTTACAAATCAACAAATCAACAAAATCGGCCCAGAATTCAAATTTTGGTTTTCAAATTCAAATTTGAAAAGCTTCGCTAATCCTCCAAATTCTGCAACACAAACCATTCATTGATTGAAAACAAAACCTGGCAAAACTTTATATTAGGTAATCAAGGTAATTGAATTCAATACTTTTGAATTTCATGAAGCAATATTCATAGTTTTTCCATGAATTTTTATAGCAGCAATTTATAGTCATGGGCCGTGAAAAAGGAAAATAGTGTACGTAGACAACGGAGAAAAACACACATCAAAGCGGCGAAAGTATGTCGGCGACCGTTTTGTGGAAAAGAGAGGTAAGCTAATACAAAATTCATGTTTCGATTTTTAGCATTTCTTTGGAATCAAGAACTGTTGATTCATAATTGATTTTTCAAAAATTCCTTGATGCAGATATCGCGAAAATACGTGGACAAACCCGGTAGAAAAAGGGTAAAACATCCTACCATATTTAATTCTTAATTTTAACATAAAAATGTAGAACATGAATCATTCATCTAATTTGCCGTTGTCGGGAAAAATGCTCGTGAGATATGTTTACACTTCCTCATAATCGGGTATATTTTGTTTTTGAAACTCTTAAAATCAATATGCTTCGTCATCGGAAATAATGATTTTTATTGTGTACATTCAAAACTACGAGAATCGGACGGTGACACGAATGGTGTGGAAAGAAGGCGTAAGCGTCGAGCAAAACACGGAAAGCCGATACCACAAGTTCGTAATCAAGGTAGGAAAAAACGTATTGGTTAATTAAAAGCGAATTTGAATAACTAAATGTTGACTTCTTTTTGTTCAAACTATTAGCATCAGAACCAAACAAAAGCGAGGTTGAAGAAAATTGTGGAAGACTCCTCTTGATTGCGGTACAAAATCTAAAAAAATTACAAGGGAGAAAGTGGTTCGTCCACTAAATTGTTTCTGGTAATTGCTTAACTTTAACCAAAAATTTTAGAAATCACCTTGATTGTTATACTAGTACAAGAATGTAAACTAAAAGCGTTTAATGAATATTTTTAGGTGATATTTCCATTATAAAAATGAAACCTACTATAGATCCAATCGAGAACCGCAATAAAGGAAATTAATAGTCTCAAGTTTAGGGAGGACCATTTGAAGAGGATAAAGTTGACTCCTTTTTGGTTATTCTTTGAGTCCATATACAAGTCGACTATGAATTGTTGATGAAGAAGAAATTTGAAATATGAGGATGACATAAGAATGATTTTAAAGTGTTTTGATTTTGAAACTAAGTGTTTTATTATTGGAGGTGAACGTATTCCTATAGTTAGTAGAGATGCACCTAATTTTCGGAATTAGTGATGGTAGTACATCTATAGAAACTAGGAGTGATCAATACATAGTGTCAAAATGGATAAAGAGATGTTTCAAGAGTCAAATCGAGAGTACAGATTCACCGTTCGTCATGTACAAGACAGTTGATATTCTAGAAATTAAAAGCAATCATAGAAAGTGAGGATGCGAAGTCATAGATGATGTTGCTAGGCTAGTACATTGTTATTTCATGGCATCGTGTCCGGCTCCATTCCGAATGGATCATGTTCTTTCCATCTTTCACTATCTGGAAGATATAGAAAAAAATTTGTAATTTTGATTGGAGTAGTTACATAGTTGAAATGCTGAAATCACAAATCTTGTCAGCAAGAAGTGAAAAAAGGGGGATGCGCCATAATGTCGCTTTGCTGTAAGATATGTTTATTTTCCTTTTATAATAAGTTTTGACATCATTATTCTAGAAAAAAGAAACACAATATAATACTTTAATATCTACTTTGTACTGATTTGGTTGAGTGAGCACACCGAATTGGTTGATCGGAAGCAAGAAGTATCATTCCCTAGATTTTAAAGCGGGATATGAATGATATTAACCAAAGACTGCAACGTGTCAAGCTTTTGAAGAAGGATCATGTAAGTTATACATACAAATCAAAGAAAAATTAACCTCACTTAGATGATTTATTTTAATTATCAATGTACTCATTCAGAAACAAAAATTACTCAAAGCAATCGCAAACGAAAGCAGATCATGAGTGATTTGCCGAACCACCGTTAAAGGATGATGAAATACCCGGGAGGACAAGATGAACGAATGTGGAACTTCAAGTGACGATGATTATGTAGAGACAACTTGCGATATTGCAGAGGCGATGGTCCGAATGATTTGGCAAAGGTGATCATTGAAATGGAAGAAAAGGAAGACCAAAAGAAAACCAACATGTCACGAGATGGTTGATTCATCTTCAAAAGCTGGTTGGAGGTGAAAGTATAGACAATGATGCAGATTCAAAAAGCGACAAACAAGAAGAATGAAAGATCATTGAGGTTAGGTTACGATGGTCCTACTTACACTGGATATGACACAAGAATACGAGAGAGAAGAATCACACGTGTACAAATAAGAAATGTGATTACGAGACTGTTTAGTCTTTGGTGAGGAAAGATACTATGAGATCGTAGTAGACGGTGACAAAGAGACGAAACAAAAATAATTGGGAAGTAAATGAGAAAATCGTTTTCGGAGGATGAGTGAGGAAATTGAAAGACTGGAACAAGAGAACAAAGACATTCGCACCAAAACAAGCTGCAGAGGTAAGTGAAAGGGATAAATACATCAAAGAGTTGCACTTGAAATCGAAGCATTAAAGAAAAAATTGGAGGAAGCATCGGCACCGTCTGCTTTACACAGTTATATGAAGACCACTGCAAATCTGGCACACACGGAAGCAATTGAGAAGCTTCACATTGCCACGTAAAGAGAATGAGTTCTTTGGTTCGGCAAAATAATGTGATGGCGGTGACATTAAACAATTTTGAAAACTCGGTTTACGAAGGAGAAGCGGACAAGACACCAAATGACAAGGGTAAGAAAATAATGGTTTATCCATCACCAACTTCACCGATACAAAGAGTGAAAGATCGTACTAAAATGCTTCAAGGAAGACAGGATAATTACACCACAACCCGGACTCGGGAGCTTATCGTTTTGGGTGAGAAAGCGAGAAGAAGAAATGAATCGAGAAACAAATGAGCAACATTTCAAAGGTCCAGCAAAAAGAGTTTACTAAATGAAAATTGTCTATTGTTAAAAAATAGAAGGATGTTTTAGGGAGCAAGTAGAGTACCTTTGGAGAGTCGAAGGCGAAGGGTAGTTATCTTATGCTAACTTTGTATTTAATTAAAAATTTTTAATTTGTTTTGATATTAATTTTTATGGTTAATTTGAACAGGTACCTTATTTGGACAAGGTTTAGGACCATTCTCGGTTATGTGACTAAAGATTTGGTGGCAATACTTCACCACGAGAGGATTTCCACTCGGGTATGATTGTAAATTCAATTCATGAAGATATCAATCTGCATGTTAGAAATTTAATCGACTTAAATATGATTGTTTATACCGCTGTTTTAAATTTAATCGACTTATACATGTTTGTTTATATTAAGGTGATCGATTCATGGTCGGATATGATGCAATTTAAGTACTACAAAGACAAACCTATTGCAAAGACTACAATGGTTTTCACATCACAATGTCAGGTAATTATTATTTAAACAATATAAAAGTTCATGCATAAAATAAATTGTTTGTTGTTATAATGACCGTCCATTTTACAATGTGCTGCAGTCTTTGATCAAATCTAATGATAAGAACCCAAAAGGAGCTTTATTTAACCTTATTGATAAAAAGATTGATGCTTGCATGGACATGGATTGTCTGTTGTTCCCAATGTTAGCAATGATACCGGAAGTTCATCAAGGGGTATGGGTGATCACTCGGACATTGCTAAAGCTTAATTTGAAAAAGAATGAATGGAAATTCTACAATTTCATGCGTCCTGGCGAAGAGGAGGAGTAGATCACACTACACACAATCTCTAATCTTGGTAATGTGAACTTTTTCCACTTATTTCAAGAATAACAAAGTATCTCAAAACATATCAACTTAAAGTTTCGATTGTTTCGACATAGGTAAAATACATCCAAAATAAGTTGCGTGAATCATTTTAGAAATAGTCCTGGACACCCCTTCCTCATGAAGAAATCATTAGGACTCATTACAGAAGACAACCTGCAAAGAAATACCCGAATCATTGGATCATGCGGTATAATTGTTTGTAACTTAATTGAATCGCTTTTTGGTCAAAAAGGCTCAAGAAAAGGTGAGTACAGCCTTGCATCGACTTCAAATTACAGAGCAAAGATGGTGAAGGCATTTCTTGATGCGGATAATGTAATTATTTGAAAGTTCTAATATTACGTACTAGAATTAACATTTTAGATTTCGATGTAATGTTTTGAATTTTGAATATTGTTCCATGTTCATTGGAAAGACTTTGGATGCATTTATTACTTTGCTCTTGATATGTTCAATCATTATATATCATTGTGCAAATTATGAAATAATTGAATGTTACGATTGTCATATACTTATTCAACTGTTGTGCAAGTTTACAAACATATCTTGTTCAAATTAAACAAAAAAAAAACCCCTATTATAGAACAATAAAATTAGGCCCAATTAAATACACAAAAGGAATAAGGCCCAAACTATTTGCACAGGCTATGTACATATTTTTGATAATTACGTAATACATTAAAAAGACTCAAAAACAAAGCAGATTCTTTTGCACAAACCCATAAACAAAATTGCACAATACAAAGATCATGAAATCATATATTCTACAAAATGTGCAAAACATTTAAAATAAACCATACTTAAATTACGACTAAATAAAATATTAGGGCTACATTAAACGTGTTCACATAGATAAAAGATTTTTCCCAAATAAAATTAAGCATTTGCACAAGTGAAAAGCACAACCTTAATATTAAATTGCACAATTGTAAAGACCTTTGAACAGTAGTGTTTATAATTTGCACAAAATAATTTTTAAATTGCACATTACCATACCTCAAAAATGCACAACCCATGGAATAATTTTATTTTTACAATAAAAATAATTTAAATGTGAATTAGGGACAAAAATATTAAAAGTCCTATTAAAGCATCAAAATAAATAAACCAATTAATAACTAGACCAAATTATCTAAAAGGATTAAATAACCGTTAGTGTTAATCAAAAACCACCCACCACGCATATCACGTACAAAATTTATCTTAATAATTAATTTAAAATAACAAGACTGCTCAACTTCCATAATTAAGATAAAAACAAGACAGGAAAAGCAGACGCTCTATCACATTGCCCAAAGATCATCATAACCCCATTCCCATCACCATACGCATACTCGCAACACACAGCCACGCCTCATCTTCTTCACCCTCCACAAACAAGAAAATGAAGAAAGAAAGAACAACATCGAGAGATACCGGAAGCCCTTCCCGCAAAGTCTTATTACCCATTGACATTATCCTCTCCATTCTCATCTCGCTACCTGCAAAACCCTTGGTGTTTGCAAATGCGTATCAAAAATTTGGAAACAAGAAATCGAAGCACCATTTCAAGAAAAAGCACTTTAAACGGATGAAGGCACAAAATGCACGCGTATATTACACTTGGAGCGAGCATGATCACATATCATTAAGGTATGCAAAGAACCCTTGTGAGTACCCTTCAAACAAGAGAATAATTGATAGGGAGATGAGAAAAAACCTATTCTAGCATGTTACGAAGGGTTAGTCCTTTACCGTACTTTAACGAGATAGATTTTACATAGGAAACACAATAACTAGAGCAAAATCAAATACCTTTACTGCAAAATAGAATTCCCACATTCTTATGTAGGCTCCCAAAAGAGGTGTAGTATTTTTGGGATGGGTTATTTTTCTAATTTAGACGAGTTCGTAATAGTCGAATTGTCTTGTTTCTGGGCGAGAATATCTTTCGTAAGTGAGAGTGTTTTACTCTGTTCAAAGACTACTGGAAAATTGTAAAACAGCTTTAAGTACGAAAAGCCACTTGCAAGAAGCTGGCATCTTTGCCAACGGATCGCTTTTATTGGCAAATAGTAAAAGAGGGAAAGTTATCTATTTGTGCCTTCAATTCGATAATGACTGTGAATGGGATCAACATTATGAAATGATACAAGTTCCACGAAAGTTAGAGATATAGGTCATCGAACTAGTATGGTTTCTTTAGATGATGGTAGACTTGTAGTACTGTATGGATATATATTCACCATTCGCAAATAAAAATATTTGGATACTTGAAGATCACAGGATGATACCTCATGGACAGGTTAAAGTTAACCCTTAACGAAGACCTAACTTCGCGATCGTATATTAATCAATCCGATTTGTCAATACTACGCCTTAGAGTCTTCATTGTTATGAGGTGTACCCAATTGGCAAAACCCTGGTTTTAATCTTCAAAAAGAGACGTACCACACTTTCGACAATCCAGATGTCGATGAAGATGAACTGGTTAGATTCAAGACTTGGGATAACATAATCTCCCCCTCCACTTATGTAATTTTTCCTTTGTAATCATTAATATTTTCTAGTGATTTGATGTTATGTAATAGAATTAGTGTTATGTAATGAAACTTGAACCACTTTCGTATTTTTGGTAGTTTTGTTTATGTAAAAAAATCTATTAAACTTACTCTTTTCCATGCATTTGACAATACTAATCTAACATTGCACAATAAGATGTTAAGCATTGCACATTAGAATAATTACCCAAGACAATTAAAATTTTGTATTGCACAATCAAACAATTTCCCAACACAATAATAATTTTTGTATTGCACAACTAAATTAAACACCCAATACTATTTTAATGCACGAACCGTTGGATAAACAAAAAAGCCCACCGAATAATAACCGAATAGGCCCAAACAGTTAGAGTAAAACAAATACGAAAACAAGATAGAAACATTTACACATTCATCACTACAAAACACAAAATGAAAATAAAACAATTGAATAATCACAAAAAAATGATTGCACATGCTTAAAAGTATTCTCGCACAATCACAATACATATAATTGCACAACAACTATAAAAGTTTGAGCAGGTCATAAATATTCAATTGAACACCACGATAACAATAGGCCCAAATGTTTGCACAACATTAATAATTAAATTGCGTAACCCCATGAACAAGTGCTATAATATTTTGCACAAGAAACCCAAGAACAATGGACACATAAAGTGACACATAACCCATTTCAAATAACAAAATGCCCACAAGTCAAGAAACAACTCAACCAAAAATTAGATTTAGTAACATAAAGGTACAAAAAATAGAAGCAAATTAAACTCGGGTATAAAACATGGTAAAAAAGACGATAATACCCTTTGACCAAAACACATATTAAGAAATAAATATCACCACTCACCTTCAACAAAAGCATAGATTTTATATTGCACATTTGAACTATACAAAAACAAAAGTAAAATAAAACAATTGAATAATCACAAAAAAATGATTGCACATGCTTAAAAATATTCCGCACAATAACAATACATCTAATTGCACAACAACTAAAAACATTTGAAGTCATAAATATTCAATTGAACAACCTAATAACAAAAGGCCCAAATGTTTGCACAACATCAATAATTAAATTGCACAACCCTATGAGAAAAATTAAAAATAAAGAAAGCATTGTTGCACAAGTGGTATTATATTTTGCACAAGAAACCCAAGAGCAATGGACACATAAAGCGACACAAAGCCCATTTCAAATAACAAAATGTCCAATCAAAAGCAAATAATTAGAATAAAAATCACAAGTCAAGAAACAACTCAACCAAAAAAATTAGATTTAGTAATATAAAGATACAAAAATAGAAGCAAATTACACTCGGGTATAAAATATGGGGCAAAAAAGCCAATAATACCCTTTGACCAAATATCAAATTAAAATATAAATATCGACACTCACCTTCAACAAAAGCATCGATTTTAAATTGCACATTTGAACGCTACAAAAACAAAAGTAAAATAAAACAATTGATAACTCACACAAAAATGATTGCACATGCTTAAAAGTATTCTCGCACAATCACAAATACATCTAATTGCACAACAACGAAAATATTTTGCACATCATAATCATTAAATTGAACAACCTCGATAACAAAGTCGGTGTTTGCACAACGATAATAAATACATTGCACAACCCTATGACAAAAAAATTAAACATAAATAAAGCATTGTTGCGAAGTGCTATAATATTTTGCACAAGAAACCAAATAAAATGGACAAATAAAGAGACACACTCTTAAAAGTATTTTGCACAATCATAATATTTCAAATTGCACAACAACTATAAAATCGCACAATCATAATATATCCAATTGCACAACAACTTTAAAATTGTGCACAATCTTAATCATTTAATTGAACAAACCGATAACAAAATACCCAAAATGATAATTAAAAATAGACCATTAATAACTTGATTGGGCGTCTGAGATAGATAAACAAAGTCCAAGAAGACTTATAATAATTCAAACATGTGGACAAAAACATAAAAAAGCCCAAAATTCAATAAACAACACTAACAAATAATTAGATTTAGTAACATAGAGGTAAAAAATATGGAACAAATTAGATTTAGTTATACTTACAAACATTATACAAATTTGGGCCAGAATATAATTTAAATAATTGTTGAACAATTATAAAACAATAATCTGCACAATTAAATTTCGTAAATACATTGCACAACCCTATGACAAAAATTAAAAATAAAGAAAGCATTGTTGCACAAGTGCTATAATATTTTGCACAAGAAACCAAATAAAAATGGACAAATAAAGACACACACTCTTAAAAGTATTTTGCACAATCATAATATTTCAAATTGCACAACTTATAAAATCGTGCACAATAATAATATATCCAATTGCACAACAACTATAAAATTGTGCACAATCTTAATCATTTGATTGAACAAACCGATAACAAAATACCCAAAATGATAATTAAACATAGACCAAGTAATAACCACTTGGCCGATACAGATAGGTAAACAAAGTCCAAGAAGACTTATAATAATTCAAACATGTGGGCAAAAACATAAAAAAGCCCACAAATCAAGAAACAACACTAACAAATAATTAGATTTAGTAACATAGACGTAAAAAATATGGAACAAATTAGATTTAGTTATACTTACAAACATTATACAAAATTGGACAGTCAAATATAATTTAAATAATTGTTGAACAATTATAAAACAATAACCGCAAAATCGATAAAAAAAATCGAATACCGAATTGCACAAGGGCTATAATAAATTGCACAAGAATAATAATGAACTTGAACAACAGCTTATGTTTAAAACCAATTCAATCCAACCGCATCAAGATACGAAATACTACAAAAAATAATTATATGAGGAACCGCAGAATATAATCATATACACACATGGTCAAATATGACCGTTACCACCAAACCTCATACTTCTCCCTATAAATAACCCTCTCTAAGAACACCAAACATACAAAAAAATTCAACTTTACATACTCGAAATTTCAAGGAAACCAGATCTTGAAGAGGGTCACACATGTCTCGGAATTCAAGCACCACGTATCCAAGGTACAAAAGATTATTCTGCACAACTTGCCGGTGCCCAACCACAATCAAGGTTTCTGAAACTAAGATGAATCCAGCAGATTATATTATAACCGTACACACCATGGATGGTCTCACCGTGCAGATCCAATAGAGTGGGATTCAAATACGCAGATGGAAGAAGTATCAAGTAGCAGAAAAAGAGGATGACCACGGTGTCTACAGTAATGGAAGAACACACCAAATTCAACTAGGAACTATAATAGTTGCAAACCTAGTAACATTCTTTGCACCGGCAATAATAATTGGTATAATAGTAAAATTGCATCTCAGACTAGAAAAACATGCGTAATATCCAATGTAATATTTCAAAATTCTATGTATGAAATCCCAAGTATCATTAATATTCGACTACATCGACAAAAATTCAAAGAGAAAGTGATATATCACTCAAAAGTAAGCCCTATAAAACTTGATCATAAGCTACCGTCCTAAGTTTCAAAAGGCTTACAATCTAGGATTGCAAAAATAACACCGCAAAAAGTAAGGACTAATTCAAATAAGATGTTGTTGTCCTTAATCCCGCAAAAAAATATAAAAAACCCATAAATAGGAAGAATAAAACAATGAGAAATATGACGAAACAAAAATCAAGTTTAAAAATTTACCTTGATCTAACATGATTCACCGCACTTAGGATTTGGCTTGGATTTTTCTTCGGGAATTCACCATAGGAAGTTATTCTTGATTTCTTCGGACGGCCGGGCATCCGATTCAGTTTAGGTGGTAAAATCTTTACAGGTGAATCATCAACTTCAAATTTCGTAGTCCTGGGCACGGGATTAATGTTTGACTCATATGTTTTCTTGTAACTCCGAGTGAAAAACATTCATCAATATAGGTATAAATAGAATTGCAATTCATTTGCATGACAGCCACAAAGATGGGCGCAAAGAAAACCGGTCGTTTGTCACATATGGCAAGAACAAAACCTTTTCTTAAGATCAACCGAACATAAAATGTCGGAAAAAACTTCATAATCACCACCGGACAAGAAACTACCCTCCAAGACATACCAACCTCACTTAAAATACTCCATTCTCGCATCCTTAAGGAACTAGTGGTGTACTCCAATTTTCGACTTGCTTTCTCCTTTCAACAAACCACCGAGCAACATTCTTACGTATCCAATCACAACAATTTGTCACCGGAGACTACGAGCAGCAATTAACCAATGATTGAAAGACTCAGCGGCATTTGATGTTAATTCTCCATAATGAGTAATGTTATTAGAGAATGCAATGTGACCCACTTTTCAAGAGGAAGCTCAAAGAACCCACCTGTTCAACCATATTCCCACCAAATTCAATGAATTTTTCATATATTCATCGAACAAAGCGTTTAGTGGGGGCATAAGCACAAGCCCTAAACAAATCACCCAAAGAAACCCGTTCACGACCGGAGAATTTGTTTGAAAACGACCCGGAGGTTTGCTAGGAGATGAAACAAACAAAAAAATGCACATCATCTACAAACACTTGGTTAAATGCCGCAACAATACCAAGATTCCTATCTCAAATGTAGAAAATTTGATCTTTATACTTGACATTATCTTTAACATTCTGAATAAACCATGTCCAATTCGATGTATTTTCAAGCAGAAACAATTGCAAATGCAACCGAAACAAACCTATAAATAAAAAACAGAAAAGAACAATGAATTGATAAACATGTAATTCGCTACAAAATGCACAATTAATCAACACCGAAATATATTTAAATACAAGCAATTACCGTTGTTTCCATCCTTAGCGATGGCGGTTAACAAAATTCCCTTCAAACGACCCTTCAAGAATGTACCATCGAGAAACAACATAGGACGACAATATTGAAACCCAACAATACTTGCATTAAACGATAAAAACAAATTACCAAATTCATGGGTCAATTCATCCTTCTCAACAAAGGCAACACCGCCAGTGGTTGGTACTATGAACAAACTTGAATGTACCATCTCAAGTTATCATAGGAATCGTCATAACTACCATATATATTTTGAAGGGCACTTTGTGATGCACGCCACCCTTTTGATAAGGGAGTTCAATACCATAATTGTTCCTAAACAGGTTAACTAAATCTAAACCACCCATAGTAGGTTTAGACTTAATTTCTTGCAACGTAAGGTGACCTACAATCCTTGATGCAAAACGTTTACCCTTGTAGTTGACCAATTTCCCGAACAACGGTGTACTAAATTCGACTTATAAATCACAAACTCATCGGTGAGTTTTTTTCTTGGACTTGATAAACCAATCACACCCTCGTCTACATCAACGCAAACAACATGTATATAGGAGGTTGAGTTCCTTACAAACTTAAACAGAAACCTAAACGGGTTGAATACTTAATCAAAGAATCTCTAAACTCAATAGCACCACCACGAAACACAAGCACCAACCCCACCTTTCATTAAGTCTACCCACGAATCCGAAAGAAATGAGCTTTTAACAAGTGCGGGGCTAGAGTCATAGGAAGGTATGCATGAATCCCCAAAGAAATCAGGCGTTGGGTTAATGTCGAGGCACATTTTGATTTAAAATCGGAGTGGGGATATCGGATATTGCCCCACAATCAATTTTGGGGTCACATATACGCATCGGTAACATCAACTACATTTGTTTTTAAACTACTACAAATCTGTGACACATTGAAGAGGTCATCGTCACACTCCAACTCACACTCATCCAAACTACCAAAAGTGCAAATTAATGAGAAACAACCTGCCTTAAGATTGGGCCATTTAATAAGAACACAGCTCTGCAAATGTTGAAATGTACCGCCCCACCAAGCGAAATCAATTTCCGTCGCCATCAAATTTGATTGCAAAACTAGGGTTTGATCAACCATTGGAACGAAATAGAAAAATATACTGCATGCAATTCTTGAGATACTGTAAATTATGAAAACAGAACAAAATTCGAATTTTATAGGTGGATGAGATACAAGGAGATCGATCACGGTGATGTGACCGAGAAACAAAATCGGCTAAAAGCATGGCGCCTTAGCCTGAGAGAAAGAAAATCTCAGCCTCCGTTGAGGCAATATCGGGAAGATGAGAGAGAAAAAGAGAAAAGGTCAACAAATGAGAAATAAGAAAAAAGGGTATTTTGGTCCAACCGCAACCTATAAAAATCTTATGTACCTCAACGTAAGAGGTACTCAAACCATGTACCTCAACCGTTATTAATTCTTATTTAAACTAGCTTTTTGCCCGTACAACCCTATTGTAAATTCTCGTTTTGGTAAATTTGATTTTTGCTTGTTGTTTATTATTTTAAAGGTTAATTGTAAAAAAAAAAATTATGATTTATATATATATATATATATATATATATATTTTAAATCATAAACCTTTTTTTAAAAAAAAAAATTTTGCAAATTGAAGTTGGTCTTTTTTCCGACAATAATTAAATGGCGTAGTTGTCAAATATGCCACATAAATATCCATGTAGATGCCAACAAATTAAATATGGTTGTGTTTCTATTCAATTTAGTGATATGTTTTTAGGGCTTTAAGTTAGATTTCTATTTTAGAAATCTTTTTAAAAAACATTCTTTCATTTAAAAAAATGATTTTATTTGTTAGAAATATACGCGTGAAAACTATTTTTGTGATTTTTCGACAATGACATCTTTTAAGTGTTGCTGAAAAAGATCATGTACAATCTTTTAATTTGGTGGCAATGTAGAGGAACCAAACTCGAAATAAAGTCAATATTACAATTGAGTAATATGGACTCTAATGAAATGGTTATGATATCTCAGATATATTATTATTGTGATTTATCTAAAATTTAATTTTCAGACTTTTTATTCATGTTATTCTAATATCGAAAAACAATCTCATACCGAAAACCTACCGGTTTATGCCTTATTAGGATAAATTTTGCAATTGAGAAAATAATTTTTTTGTGAATTCTCCAATCTCTTGCATTTAACTTTTTAAAATCCCTCTTTCGTGACACATGATTACCGCTAAGAATTAAGATAACCAATTTTTAAAACATGAGATTATTTGAAATGTTAACACATATTGAAAAGTCAATCAAACATGTGTAGTTCTTATGTTGATAGATGAAAATCAAGGAAATATAGCATCACTACGATAAAATTCGCTGGAAATGACCATTAAGTTTGAGCACATCTCTATATTCCTTCAAGCATCTCATTACGTCGGAAACCACATAAGAATACTAATTTTTGCACGCACGCATAAATTGTGAAAATGAAAACTTAATACAACAATAAGCAAAAGAAAAATCAAACTCAATGAATCGAAAAAACCAACATCGTATTCTTTGTTTTACCTCTATCAAGTATCTAATTCCATTCATCAATATTTGAGAAATCATATCACTTGTAGGTTTTACCTTGCAAAGGATTGGAACCAAGATAGACTTCAAACTCTCTCGAATTGCTAAGAATTTGAAACCAACTTTCTACAACCTCTTCAAATAAGAAATAATATTTTGAATTCGTAACCAAATTCTAGAATATCATTGGGATATGATATATCGTTCACCACAATTGTAGCACCAGTAGTTATAACCAAAATGATGATGCCCCAATTTATTCTTTTCGCAAGCGTAAATACAGGTCAATCTTCCCAAGAAAAGAAAAATGTTGAGAAAAATAATAGTGAGCTTTTGAAAATAACAACAGTGCTAAGTCCACACCAATTTATTAGCAAAGGAAGAAAAAGCTGTTAAGACCGATGTATTATTCGGAAAAGAGCCGTAAAGCACAATTTTTTCAAAAATATTTCATTCTCAAATAATAATTGTTGTTGTAAGTTTCTAACAGAGGTCTTTATCAAGCTCAACACAGCTTGTTTGGACGAATTCATTTTCTTAGTCAATCTCATGATGTTCGTCTTCAATCTCTTTCGTTCATCTTGTTATTTTTTCTATTTATTTCTGGTGTTATATCCACTTTTTTCCATCCTTCATTGACACAAATAAAATGCGCAGATGCCAGATGGCTTCTTACGCATGAAGATATAATTAATCATAAATTAAGAATATATATTTTTCTCTGCCTCAAGACCTTTTTATGACTACTAATATATTCTGTTCTTGCAATGTAAAATAACATAAAGTCTCCTAAAAAAAAGAGACATCAATATGACATATCATTTGAATAGTAACATATTGAGTATATCTTGCAAAAGCTTATATTAAAATGCTCAACTTAAATTCGACATAATATTTCTTACAATCTATTATTGTAACGTAGCATATGTGCAAATCCTGTCCTCTAATTTTGATTCCACTTGCATATATATGACCTACGTATTATAATCTTGTTAGTATGCATATATACATTAATATGTTCTAGGATGCAACTCTGCTTCAAATGCATTATACATTAGAATCGGTGATCCAGTGGTTAATTTTGTTTAAATCTACGGTATACAAATAAAAGCAGAAATGAACTAATCCATCATTTCAACGGAAACAAAGAGTAACAAATAATCTTCGATTGCAAAAAAAAAAAAAAAACTACAAAAAGTTGCTCATAGTACCAAAGTGTGGTTTCTTTGATAAGCGAAATGTAAGAGATACTATGCCTCATAAAGGGCCATAACCTTGTAGCAAGAGTTGATAGCATATAAGAGTTTTCTAGAGAACTCGTTCCTTCTTCAAGATCGTCCATGAGACCAATTTCATTGAGGTCAAGCTCCATCTTCCCTTTGGAGACCAAGGTACCAAAAGTCTTTGGAATCATTTCCTCTTGGGAATAAATTTACGCTAATAGATTCATTACGCTGCAACCAAAATCGACAAATCTCAAGAACTTGAAAAACCTCCGAGTTAATATTATTAACTTATGATGATTCATGTTAACACACATAAATTTATAAGTTTAAGGGCACATATAGAACGAAGACATGGAACAACTTCGAAAAGTTTCTCACCCATTCACCGCATAATAAATATATTATCATTATAAAGTGGCTTTTAGAATTTTGAGGGAAATTATGACGATTAGAATTTTGGGTTGATTGGTATCAATATTACCATTTTGACACGTGGCGGAAAAGGAGAATGACACTTGTCGTATGTAGGAGAGTGTGATTCTTCTTTTAAGATATAAGATTAGAGTGTGTCTCTTCTAAACTCATTATATTACAATTTAAAATAATATTAATTATTTTTATTATTAAATAACAAAGTGATATAGGTTAATTAGTTAGAACCGCACAACTTATGTTGTAAGATCATAAGTTTGAATCACCATTTACCTCTGATAAAAATTATATCATCGAATTAATACATTTTTAGTGAAAGAAATTACTACCCATTTGATTATCTTTCTCTCTTATTATAGTCATCCTCATTCATTTCTCTATGCAACAACCAATAATATTTTTTTGTCTTTTTTTTTTTTTTAAAATTAAAGCACAATAGTAGTGATATAACTATTATAATGACAATCATTCATCCAACATACCCGATTACATAGAGAGAGAAATAAATTTTCATTATAATTCTCATTAATAATATTCAAACATGCACCCCCATGATTTCTACATTTGAATACTCAATATTTCCTAAAAGCGACCAAGAAATAAACAACCTAAAGTTGATGGACGGACGTAATTGAAATCTTAAACTTCGAATTACCTTAAAGATGTACTCCATCCTGTCCCAATTTAGATGCAATATTTATTGTTTGCATGAAATATAATATCTAAAACTAGTTTTTCCCCGTCCGTGTTTCGCACGGTGGTTAATATTGTTTCATTGAGTGTTAATCAATATAATCTTTTTTTAATTTTCATGAAAACACATATAATATAATATGTGAATAATGCGTACTAAATAAATTTTTTACAGAATGCGTACTAAATAATTGGTATAAATAAGATCGATAGCATTAATAAGAGTGACGGATAATAAGGGATTACTTGTGTATTATTATATATGATTATGGTAGTATTAATTTAATTGATTGCATTAATAAGAGTGACGATTATTATATGATGATAGCATTATATAATAAGATTGATAGCTTTAATAAGATTGATAACATTTAATTAATTGTATTACTACAATTATATTTATAAAAAAAAAAAAAAGAACTTCCTAAATTACAATGTAGAGTCAAGATCAAATCAATACATTATGATCAACGATCATAAATGTTTCCCTCCAATTCTCAATATGGAAATCAATTGGTGTATTATATATTTATAGATGATAATAATTCTTTTATAACTGTCAGAATTGGTAATAAATTATTACAAATTCAAGTCTCTCACATTTTCAGTTGATCTTGTTAAAAAAAAAAAAAGTTAATCACTAAATAAATTTGGGGTCTAATTGTAGACATATTCAGGAAACATTAGAATAGTCCACAGCCCACATTCCACGGGCTTAAATTCACCGAGACTTCATTTGAATGGAGTCATTTGAAATCTAACAGTTTAAGAATAATACACCATACATTTATAAGTCAAAATAGAGAAAACTAAAAGAATAGATTTAGTTCACACAAATATTATTTATAAGTGGGAGGATTTCAAATACCCAACAAAACCTAGTCATTTGAAATCCTTTCACTTCTCCCACTTGTGTTTAATATTTGAGTGAATCAAATTCATTCATTTAGCTTTTCTCTATTTTAGTGTGTGTAAATGTGTGATATATTATCCTCAAATCACTGATTTCAAATTCACTCCATCGAACCGAATTGAACTTTATTTTAGTGTTATCTCTAACGTAAGATGGACCACTCAGTAGCATAACATTATGGTCCAAATAATGTACACTTTTTGTCCAACATATGATAGTTTTTACGGAACCTATGCAACTTTTTTGATGATTCGGTATTTTAAAAGAATTTATACACCACTAGGTAAATTTGGTATTTACGAGACCTATGCAACGACCAAGCAAAATTTTGTGGAAGAATTTTATTTTGGATGGGAGGTTTATTAAAACCAACACTAAATATTTGAAATCAATAAAACAAGGGAAATTTGCAATGAATTTTCAATTTTAATTTTTATGTTTGTAATTTAATCAACATTTTTAAAATTTTTATAATGGTGCCTAACGTCTTTTTATTTCCTATCTAATATGTGGAATTATTTTCGATAATTTATTTCGACGCAGAAGAATTTTGGACTGTCATGACAAGAATAATCCGTTGTTGAAAAATAGAGTGACATATAAAAATTGCAAAATTTTAAAAGGTGAAGCATGGCATTTTAAGGATGATATTTTCGTAATTAAATTGAAAAAATACCAAAAAAAGGTGAATATATTTACAATTTACACATAACCTTATTATTCTTGATAGATGTCAGAATTATATTATATAATAGGATTCATTAATTTTCTACTATGTAAAAATATGAAATTTGGATCCCTATCCCTATTATACTAATAGGGAGTTTAAATATGATGATGTGTCATTTTTAGGTTAATTTGGATGAGGTGTCTCATTTTCATTAAATGTATATATATGTATAGTAATTTATTGTATTGATGTGTCATTATTCTATTAATTTATACTTAATATGTGGCATCCAAGTGGCAATCTTAATGTAGAGTTCAATTAAAAAATATTGTTTAGAAGGTTTGAACCTTGGACCTCTTGCATAATCTATATGTTGTTTAATAATTAAGTTAATCTTTAAATACTTTGAATCCCTATATTATTGAACACATCATAATCTCTATTTTATATCTAACATTTTATTGTATGACAATTTTTAAATATAATATTATATTTAACTTAAACCTATAAATGTATATAAGAAAATTTATGATTGTATTAACTTTTTTATTTCACTATATTTGAGAAAATCATGTATTTAATTTTTGTGTATTTCAAAATATAATAAATTGATGAATTGATTAACTAAATCTTAAAATTCTAATTATGTAAAAATTATTATTTGATTTACTTATTCATATTTTGTTGAAAACACAATAATTTTATTTATTTATTTTTATCTTATTAATAGGCATTAAGTCCTTTATATATAACCTTACATGTTTGAAAATTTAAAATAATTATACTGCATGATATTTATTAATCGAGCACTAAATTTATCATGCATGATTTAAATAATATTTATACAAAAATATTACAAAAAAATCCGCGTAACACGCGGAACTGCTAGTACTTTGTAAGTCTCCTGTGTATTAAATTCAATATGCAATTTAAATATATTTTTAAATAAAAAATATCATTTATTTTTAATGAACTTAATACGTTTAAAGATGCATTTGAATTATACATGCATATTTAGCAAAAACGTGTCGTTATACTTTCATTTAATGTATGGGTTTTGGGCTAATGTACAATAACAATTCAGAGCCCAAAAATATTATATGGGCTTTCGGCCCGTTACAAAAGTATATATTCACTCCCCGAAACCATAAACCCTAATTTGGCGTTCAACCTCCAAAAACTTCTTCCCCAAATAAACAATCGATTCAAATTATAATATTTCTCTTTATTTTTTGTTGTGATTTTGTCATATTTTGCATTCGAATAGATTGAGATTGAATTTGGCTGATGATGACAAGAATATTGGCAAGAGCTGTGACAGCTACACTATTGCGCATCCACGGAGTTACCGTGGGGTTGTCGCTGCTATGATGAATGTGCCAATATGCTAATCTGAGGCTTCCGTTTCTTTTTTTTCTGCTTACATATGTAATTTTCAATGGAGTTGGACAAGAAATCATCGCATTAACATTAAACGACGCCGTTTTGTGTTGATATTTGAATAGTTAATTGCAGCAGGGGACGATTTGAATATTTCGAGGAATGAGGGTTTGTGATTGAGAAATTTATCGAATTATTCAAACTTTCAAAGATAATGAGACCTTGGATGAAGCAATACTTTAATTTGATGCAATGTTTTTTTTTTGTTTTTGTTTTTATCAGTGTGCCTGTAATTTTGGGTTCATTTTCCCTTTAAAACTAGGCAAAGTGATATTCTTATTTTTTATTTTATTTCAAAATTACTTTCACACTATTAAAATAAAATATATTTTTTTATCAAAAAAATAGGATATGTTTACAAACTACACTTTTACAATATTTTCAATTTTATACAATTATTACTTTTGGTCTTTATTTATTTTTTTATTTTATACATAAAAATTTATAAAATTATTCGATATTTGTTTTTGGTAAATTTTTTAAAATAATATTGGGATGAGGAGAGTATGAAATTTAAATTGTCACTTATTTATAATTAATATAAGGCTGTTTCAACTACAACGGTAAAAATATTATGTCAATATAACGATGTAAATATGAAAGATTCACAAAATGATTTTGGTTTTGCTATCCATTAAACAAAAAAATAGTAATTATTTTAATATGCTTTTTAAAAAATAATAATTTGAACATTTTTTCAGGTTTGTAACTTATTCTAATTTTTTTAGTCATGTATGTTATAAAATTAATAGATAGGTAAATATGGAATGTAATTGTTTATTTTTTATATAATGGCAAAACAACAATTATTTTATTTTTTGACAGGAAAACAACAAATATTTTAGAATACAGACATTTCAGCCAAATTTAGTAATTTATCTAATTAAAACGGTTGGAAGTTCATTCAATAAGTAATTGAATGGCAATTATAATTAAAATAGTTTAAACTAAAATTGAGAGACAAAATGGTTGGAATGATTGTGCAAACTAAAATTGAGTGTTTGCAAATGAAAATCACTTTTACTGATAATGGTGCAATTATATTTGAGGGTAATTGTTATTCATCTATCCTTTCAACGAGAATTATTTTTTTAGACAATTGAAAAGTAAATAAAACTTATTTTGCCAAAATTGATTTTAAGTATTTAATAAAATAGTTGCAATATATAAATGATTTTTATTTTTATTTTTAAATAAAAGTAATTCTTTCTATAGACGGACATTATTTGCCCGAATAGATATTTGGTTTCCGTATTGATTTGGATGTTCATTTGACCAGCAATATTTGATTAAATATTATTCGTTTTGATAACTCCAAATAAAAAGTCTAGTGCATTGTTGATTAGATGACGAGGGTATCGTAATCTATATATGTGTATTAAAAATTCATATTTTTCACGCCAACAATGTGCACAAGAATCACAATTTTTAAGTGGGATTTGGATTTCATAAAAAAATCTCATTCACTTTTCTCAAGATATCTCATCTTACCTATCGAATGCTTCTAAACGTATCAAATTGATGGAAAGAACAAAATGTATGTTGTGTGTCGGCAATGATAAATGAGGTTAGAAAATTTTCTTAATATCACCATGATTTTTCACAAAGCTATCTCACGGGTTTAGGGTTTAAATTTGGAAAGGATTGTAGTCGAGGGAGATGCAAAGATTGTGATCAAAACTATTCATACATCGAGTGGAAAACTTTTTATTTTCTTTAACTATATCGATGCATTTTTTTAAAGCAACTATATTCATGATTGAAAGAGGATTTTAGCTTCTAATTCCCATTTTTCTATTAATTATTTGAATTGTAGAGCCAATGTTTGAGGACACCGCTTAGCTAGGACTTCTCGCTCATTTGAGAGCCTTCAATCTTCATTGTTGGATTACTTGGATACATGAATTGATCCATCAACTTTGTGGTTGGACTTCTAATACCGCTTTGCTTTATTAAATAAAAATGTGATTATATTAAAGCGACAATTCATTAGTTCATACTTCATATATAAATCAAAGTTACTTAAATAAGAGAGTCATATTTAAGACGATGTCATACATGAAATATACTTTTATCATAATATTTGAGTAATACATTCTCTTAAAGAATGATTGCTTGATTTGATTAATGCCTTTTATGTCAATGTATCATATAATATTGTAAATGAATTTCGCCTTATACATAAACCATTTTATACAAGTTTTTGTCCACTTAAATTATAATATTTGCAGTATTTATTTTTCTAAAAATCCTAATAATATATATTTAAAAATCTTATACACTCATGAAGATAGGTGCATCTCGACTTTGAATCCTCCAAATAGCAATTCAATATAATATTGGGATTTTTTTATAGTGTATTCTTTTTATACATATATTTAATTTGGTGCAAACAGTGGCATAATATGGCCTTTGGAGTTTGGAATGAATAATTGGTAAATTTTGAGTCTCATCTAACAGTTCCAACTTGTAAAAATTAATAATTAATCTATTTATATTATTACCCTAATAAAAATATCTCGACTTGTAAATGATCATATCTTTACTAATGAGCATTAATTTACATGTTTAAACAATTAATTAAATAATAATAATTTTTTTACTTATATGGCATTATGTTATAAGTAGTGAAGAAATAAATTAGTTGGACATTCATTACTCGAAAATAAGTATGGCCAAATTTATACGTATGACATCGTTAATCGTCATACGCTCCTTATTATTCATATTTATTTATTTATTTATATGAGATTTTTTAATTAATATTTTAATTTTTGTGCGTCATATTATTATTGTAGCCAGTTTTCGACCGTTGTTTTGCTTTTTTAGTGTACGTAGCATGGAGGAGACGCTCCTGCTCACCGTACAAAATGCTGATGGAGAAAATATTCTCCAAGATAATTTCAGGCGGCCCACAATCAAAATTATGTATAGACTCATTTACCCTTTACAAATCACGTCCATATCAAATGAGTTAGTTGCAAATAGGCCACTTTTCTTGGGGGTACAATAGTCAACAAAAATGAGGATTTAAATTTTGCATGTTCTCGAAATTCCAATGTCAAACGACACGTGGCAATTTAGTATTGGAGAAAAAGTGAGTAAGACAAATGTCGCGAAATCCCAGGCGGTGAAGTTTAAATTGTAGCAGTTTCTCTTCCTGGAATTCATTCTCATAGCAAGAGTGTGAGCTAGAGAGAGAAAGAGAGAGAGAGAGGAGTGGCAGCTATACGGCGTCGTTCTCGTCAGGTCAAGGTAAAATCAAGCACTTCTTGTTTCTCTTTCGTTCTTGTTCTTGCTGATGCATTTGCATTCATTTGATTGATTTCACATAGTTTACACGCAGTGAATGTGTTTGTGTGTTCAAGAATCAAGAAACAAGAAAAAGTGGGGTTTCATCGATTTGTGCAATTATTTGTCCCTTTAATCGTAATCAAGAAATGAAGATTTGAGGATTCCCATTATTTAACATAGGATGCATTTAAATGGGTTTTAATGGTTGGTTGATGCTTATTATTTATTGAGCTGTTGTAATCAATGCAGCAAAAGGGGTTGACTAGATCTTCAGTTGGTAAATTATCTTGTTTTTGTTGTCCTCTCGTTTAATTTTACCCTCTTTGTCACACGCACACACTTGAGTGTGTGTTTTGTTTTGGTTGTGAATTTCTTTATCTATGAAGGTAAGAAGAAACAATGGTGGAGATAAAGAAGAAGGAATCACACTCTTGGTGGTTTGATAGTCACAACAAGCTGGGTAATTCGAAATGGCTTCACACAACACTTGCTGGTAATTCTTAATTACTTCATTCTATTTAATTAGTTTCCTCTAAATAAAAAAAAAAAAAGTGGAAGTTGCTTTTGCTTTTCAATGAGAAATTTGAACATTATTACCTTTTTCCAATTTAGAATGAGTATGTGACCGTTGGAGATCTCTGTTTTTGACTTTTGAGATGCCTTTTTTTCTTTTTGATTCCCCTGTTCCACCCTCTTGTTTCATCATATATTCCACTGTTTGAATCTTTATATATACATGGTAGAAATCTTATTTAGTTTGTGAAGCACATACTTGATTATGGATTGAAATGTTGGATCTAAACAAATCTCAATATGAAGAGTAGGTCTTGTGCAAGACCGAATATAATTTAGGAATAATGTTTTAATACTTTTAAAGGGATGAATGTTAATTTGTGAACCGTCTTATTATGATACCGTTCTCAACTCTCATACAAGTTTTTGCCCATTATGAAATGTTTAGTTAACAATCTGTTGGAATTCATCAAGAAATTAACTATGATCCAATTATACAGAGCTTGATGAAAAAACAAAGACAATGCTGAAGCTGATCGAGGAAGACGCGGATTCATTCGCCCAACGAGCAGAAATGTACTACAAGAAGAGACCAGAGCTCATCAGCATGGTTGAAGACTTCTATCGTACTCACCGTTCATTAGCTGAGAGATACGATCAAGTCAAAACGGAACCTGGAAACCGCCTCCTATTGTCACCATGGTCTTCTCCGTTATCTTTCACCAAGTATCGGTTAGAGAAATCGCTCAGCTTGAACGATAAAGCTTATGATAGCTACTCCGAGGTTTATGGCCCCGAGGAGGAGTCTGATGAATCTGAAGTCGATGATCCAGAAGAAGAAGAAGATCAAACGGTGGAAAATCATCCACTTGCTGTTGAAACAGAACAAGTTCAGGAGATCATGAGGTTGAAGGAAGAGGTGGAGAGGCTTAGAGACGAAAACAAGGCTCAACGAGCACAGCTCGAGCAGAAGGATGAAGAGAAACGTGAAGTCATCAGGCAGCTGAGTTTGGCAATGGATTCGATCAGAGAGGAGAATGTGAAGATGAGAGAATGTCTTCTTTCCAAGAAAACTCACAAGAAAGAAAACCATAATAATGAGGTGATCAAATTGAAGGAGAATTTTCTTGGGAGATTGTTCAGTGGATTTGGGAAAACACCGGTGAATCTAGTCGCTGTCTGAATATGGATTTGTATTCAATGCAAGATAGAACTATATGTACGCAGTAGGAATTTAATATGTATCTTTCTTTTTTGGGTAGGGAATTTCTTTTAACTAGCATGTGTGTGAATTGCATTCTTTATACATTCTTTTGTGTGTGTAGCCCATTCAACAATTATCTCTATTTTATGCAATATTTACATTTGTTATTCTTTATGCTTCATGCCCCGCCCTGTCTCCTAGGAGGATTGGAAAAATTCTGATTTGAAATACATTTTACTATCGAACTTGCATAATCCAACGGGCATATACATGCATTAGTTTTTTTTTTTAAGTAAAATCATATTTTGCTAAAAACAGAACCCGTCCCATGCTATCTGAAACTGTGTTTATCTATAGTCGCTCTTATGCGAAACTCTTTTATAGAATAAAATCGATATCATTATAATAATTTAATATTATCATTATTCTTATAATTAATATTATAGCACTTTACACCGTCATATTAATTTATAAGTGCAAAAATATTAAAAATATAAATAAAATTATATCACAACATGTTTCACATGAGAATCTGCGATCAATAATATATCATTGTCCTAGGAACACGAAATTGATCCAAATTGCATATAATGCTAAAAAACATGCCAAAAACGAAAAAGAAAAAAGCATCTGAGGAATTATAATTATTCTACACCACAATCAATAGAGGAATGCCATCTATACACTAACTCAAAATCAAACCAACAAAAAGATTCATAGTCATCAAACACATATCTTAGAACATAGAAAAGATCTGCAAACTAAAATGTACTATAAACTAAATCTTATTTACCCAAATGCCAGCAAACACAACCACCATTGAACTGAAGAACACAGCCACATTCAGCCCATGTGAAGAAGATTCCGGCAAAACCTCGGACGGCGAGAACGCTGTCCCGGGGCCGGGAGCTTCTTCCATTGCATCAGGATTTGGAGGGCTAGGACTTGAGGGTATTAAGGGAACAGACGATTCAGAAGGAGAAAGCTCAGAGCCACTAGGTGAAGGAAAAAGAGGACTAATATCTGGAGATAATGTTGGTGATAAGGATGAAGATGGAGCTATATAATCAGGTGCAATTGCAGGTGCAGCTGAAATAGCAGAGGATGACAGAGTTTTCTCTACTGCAAATGAAGAGGATAAAAGTGCTATAAATGTTGTGGCAAGAATGATGAGAGATGGAGTTGTGATATGAGCCATTTATGGAGAAATTTAATAATTTTTGACAGAAAAATCAAATCTTTGTGTGAAATAAATGTAGCAGAAAGATGAAATGAGTGAGTGATGATTGTGGGAGTGACAGTGGAGCTATATGATATCATGATAAGAACTGGGAAATGTGGAGAGAGAGAATGTTGCTGTGGGACCAGAATGACAGGTGGCAGGGGGTTATTGGGTGGTGCATCTGAGGAAACAGCTAAGACATGTTGAGGAAATGGACAAGATTTGATTAATGAGAACACATGAAAGTGAATTGGTAGATGTTGTCTTGTTGCTAAATGGCAGTTTTCTGCTCTTCACAAGTATGTGAAATTTTTGTATCTGTTGAGAGCATATTTTAGTAGGTAGGGACAATAATGTCCTTGCAATTTGGAATATATTTACCATGGAGAAATAAATAATTGTTTCTGCATTTGGAAAGGGTGAAAGAGACGGTTTTTCCAACAAGATTTTAAATTTAAAGGACAAAAGTAAAATAATTATGATGAAAATAAAGTGTTTTGTTTATTAGTGAAAAGATTAATAAATAATTTTACATAATTGGAGTTGTGATTAGTGCGTCAAATCCCCTGTTTTATATTTAGTGTCACCCTTAAAAAATGAGGACATGTGAACTTTCAAGAGTATTTTTAATATTATCAAGATTTAAAAGTTATGTTAGAAATTATTTGTTTATTAACAAAATCGAGTAAGGACAGACTTTAATTACGCCTACCACAAATACACAAGTTTGAGCAGTTTGACATTAAACATGTATTTTATATTGTATTTGTTAGAGTGATTTGATTTCCTCAATTGAGGATTCAGTCAATGAATTGCGTATTAAATAGAGGAGAATACAACAGAATATGTACAATAAAGGAAGACCAAATATGTACAATTGATATGCCAAGATTTGAGACGATATTATGTATCTTGGATTGATTCTTTCCTAACAGTATTATTTATCAAGTATGAATTCTATCGAATTTTATAATTTAGATGAAGGTGTGTAAATGGCCTCATGTATAAGACAATGCTCCATTTTAGTATTTCGATATCATTTTGATTTAAAATATATTTCAATAGGAACGTAAATCCACAAATCATATGACATGTAATAGAAATACATTTTATATATGTATCTGTTTTATATAAATTTTTATTTGAAATTTCTAATGAACTTTTGTATGAATTATGTCAAACCTCATTTGTATTATAACGTAACATATATTTTTCTGAAAACAGCAAAAAGGCATACATTAATAAGCTGTATTATAATTAGCGCTAACCTAAGCAAAGCAAATACTCGATATGTGTAGTAGTAAACTTATGAAAGTCCATAGTCCTCTAAATAAACGCGCTAAATACGAATAGGGTTGTGGGGTTGGGCTAGCAAAAATAGATGAGTTAAAGGTATGCCCTTGTTTTCCCAAAATTATATACTTCCATCCCCCATTAACATGCTCCATTTGATAGACGCACAAAATAAAATAAAAAAATAGAATAATAAATTGAATTTTAAAGGATAACATAAATTTTTATGTATAAAGTAATAAATGAGTTGAATTTTGTGTATACGTGGACAAAAAAATAATATTTTGTATAAAATTGTGGATGATGTGAGTGTGGAATTTATATGACTTGTGTGTATAAAAACCCACTAACCCCCATCAATATCAATATAGCATAAATCAAATTAAATAATTAATTCATACTCAATATCAAACAACCAAAGCACAAGGGGATCAGTGCAGAGCGTCTAGCAAAAAAACAAATGACAATAAAGTAATAATCAAATAAACTCATTAACAAATAAGCAATAAAAACTCTTGATTGAAATGGTAAAAAATTGAAGTAATCAACAAGTATATGATGAACTTAGCTTGAAATTGAAAATAATAGGAAGAAAACTTCTAAATCAATTATGGTGAAATTCAGGAAAAGTGGAAGAAAATGCAAAGAAAAATGTAAAAATATCAAAAAGGGGTTTTTCCTCATTTTTCTTCCCAATGACCGCTGACTGTCTCTAAAACTCACGGCACTGCTGAATTTTTATCCCCTAGAAATCGCTGAAACAGATGCTGATTTTTTTAGTTGCCGCTGTCATGAGAAATGCGCTTTCTCACTCTAAAAAATGATGTCGAAAATGAGCAGCACATGGGCTGCAAATCATTGTTGATCATGGGCTGAAATTGATAAAGGCCCAAGTAATAAAGGCAGCAGCCTTTTTCTTTCTCTTTAATCATCGTTTTTTAAACAAATAGTCTTTATACCATGGTCACTTAATTGTTGAATTATTGTGGAAAAGAACTGAAATGCACACAGCTTACATTTTCATTATCTCAACAATTAAGTGACCATGGCATATTTTTTTCTTCAAATTGGGCCACCGAATTTTTGGGCCCAAAATAATATTTGTTTTCAAGCCAAATTATTTTTTCACGATTTTCTCCGGCGTTAAACCAAAACACTCCTGCTTATGTAGCTTCAAAGCTCCTGAGAATGAATGATAAAATCATTGTTTTCTTCATAGAATATCAATGTATGTACAAAAATAGTAAAAATTTATACTGCACATATACAGTATTAAAAATATAAAATATTACTGTAAGTAAAATGAATTAATTCAACTAAATAAATACTTTAAATTAATCTAAAATTAATAATATATTTTCTATTGTTTTCTTTTTTACTTTTCCTGAAAATGGTTCAAAACCACAATATTTAAATAAATTAACCAGAATCTTAATTAAGCTATAAATATTACGCACATATTATCTAAATTACTCGATTTTTGTACACCACACCATCTGTGTGAATCTCTCAACCATCCGATATTCGCCACGCAGTCTTCAACATTTAGTAATCAATCCTTCACCTTGCTTTCTCGTACATTCATGTGGTCCCCACCATTATATAAAACTACAAATTATAATATTTCAAATACGCAACCTCTCATTCCAAAAAAAAAAAAATACGCAACCTCTCTTGTTTCAATAATTAAAAATATATATATATACTCTTTTTTATTAATTTTAATAATTAAGTGGTTCCATAATTACCATTACACCACTCGTTTAGTCATTTTATAAAACACGCTAAAGCATGCATAGTATTTGTTTAGGGAGTTAATTGTAAAATAAAATCATAAATTTTGTTTGAATTGCAGTCTAATTTAAATAATTGAGTAATTGTAAATCTATCATCAATTTTAAGAAATGCAATCAAGGCTACCGAACAGTTCCCCTTTGCCTGGATTTGATGTGGTGTGTGTTAAGTCGAACGATGATGTTTTGGTCATTAAATAATTAAAAAAATTAATTGATAAACAAAATAATATCATTTATTTATTATATAAAACACAAATAATAATAATAAATATCATATGTGGTAAATATTAATCGTAATTCTAAATTTCACATATAAAAATGAATCACGAAGCTCCACTTAAATTCTCTCCAATAAATTTTCAAATGTTATCTTTCCTAAATTTAATATTAGAAATCAAAGAAGTTGAACCCTAAAAATTACATAACTCATTCATTTTAGGACTTGTTTATGTCGAGTGTTTGTGGGAGACTGTCACACAAGATTCGGATTATTTTTTTTTTAAAAAAATTGATGATAAATATGCAATTATACAATTACTTATATTAAATTGCAATTTAAGTACGAAATTTTATTGACAATTAACACTTATTTATAAGTGAAATTATAGTATTAAACGTACGATATGATTAAATAAAAATTAAAATAAACATGTTTTTCAACATTCTTTCAAATAACTTCTTTTATACTCAAGTATTTATCTTTGGTTCTCAAATCTCAACCAAAAGAAAACTTGGTGGCATTTACAAGTAATTAAAAGAACAAAAATCTTGAAGCTGCCATGGCAGTAACAATCGTGGGCGGCGGCACCTCCGGGCTGGCGACGGCGGCGTACCTCCGGCACCTCTCAATTCCGTACACCCTTCTAGAGAGAGAAGATTGCTTCTCTCCTCTATGGCAAAAGTATGCATACGATCGGGTGCACCTACACCTAGCCAAACAATTATGTGAGCTACCCCTTATGCCAATGCCTTCCACTTTCCCCAAATATCCATCGCGAGAAGAATTCGTGCACTACTTAAACGACTACGTTTCGCACTTCGAAATCAGCCCTAAGTACCGGAGATCGGTGGAGGCGGCGGCGTACGATGAATCGGCCGGAAATTGGAGGATAACGGCGAGGAATCTCAGATCCGATGAAATGGAAGAGTATTGTTCCAAGTTTCTGGTGGTGGCTAGCGGGGAAACATGCGACCCTTATGTACCGCCCGTTGAAGGGATGGAGACTTTTAACGGCCAGATTTTGCATTCAACGCGGTATAAAAACGGCCAAAAGTTTGTTCGGAAAAAGGTTTTGGTCATCGGAAGTGGAAATTCCGGCATGGAAATTGCACTGGACCTTGCAAACTACGGCGCCAAAACCTCCATAGTTGTCAGAAGTCCGGTAAGGTTTTTAACTCCGTTAATAACTGTAACTGTGCAAACTAAATTATCAAAATTCAATTTAGGCATGTTAAAACAATATCGTGAATTAAATAAAGGGCTTTTATCAATCCAAGTCGCGAAAGATATATTAATTATCAATTCTAACCTAAAAATAAAATTTATCAATCCAAGACCTAAAAGATGTTTATATTAAGAGATTTATCAATTCAGACCAAATTAAGACCCCGAATTGATAATTGTCCTATCTTTCAGATCTCGAATTGATAAAATCCCTAAATATAAACATCTTTCGCGCCCCGAATTGATAAATTTTAACTTTCGCGTCCCGAATTGATAATTAATATATCTTTCGGGACATGTACCGAATTGATAATTACTTCGCACTAATAAGTTATGCACATTTATAGGGACACGAAAACTAAGAAAAATTTATTTTGTTAATTTTTTTAGAATAAAAGGTAAGAGAAAAAATGAAATGTATTGGTATTTTGAGTGATTTAATGAGATAAAATAGGAGAGAATAACAATAAAATGTAACATAATTTTAAAACGGAACATCCTAACCGTGATTCACATGACATGTTGTCAAGTGAAATGAGGCAAATGTAATTGGCATTCAACCAATGTATACTATGAACGGTCTAATATATATTTAGATAATTAGGGCAAAAATTACTTTAATTAGAAGGGACATAGTGGATTAATTATTTTTGTTTCATAAATCATTATAATTATTCTAAAATAAATACGTGCAAGTAAATTTGGTGAAGTTACAAGGAAAAATGAAACATATATAATACGTTTACTTATACATGATGCAGATTCATATACTGTCGAGAGAAATGATGTATATAGGAGGGAATCTGTTGAAGTATTTATCTTTCGATAAGGTTGAGTGGTTGGTAACAATGATGAGCAAGGTTGTGTACGGAGATTTGTCCAAATATGGAATTCAAAGGCATGAAGAAGGCCCTTTTACCGTCAAGGCCAAGTACGGAAGGTTTCCAGTTATAGATGTTGGAACCTGGGACAAGATTAAGTCTGGCCACATTCAGGTTAGTTTAATTTTGTCATAATAAAAATGTAACTAACTAATAATTTACATATTTTCTTTATTACTACGTTACAAAATAATTTATATATTTCAAAAATAAAAACTCATTATAAACTTCACTCTCACATTTTGCATATTGCTAAATAAGTTGCCATTATTTTTGAGCTCACACATATCCATAATTCAACTCTTTTATTACTTGGTACATAAAAGATTACAAAATTATCCCTCAAAACTCAACTCATTACTCCACTTTCTTATTTTGTGTGTCCATCGAATTATACAAATGAATGTGGGACTGTGGGAGTATTTCATTTTGTGTTTCAATATTGTTTTTATGCATAACACATGTAATAAATGATACTATAAATCATTATTAAGAATACATATAATGGTTAGTTACTGAGAGTTATAAGTTATAACCCCTTCAATAACCATTATCAATATCACCTTGAGTTATAAACCACTGACACTCCCCCTCATGAATGGTTACTCCACAGTTTTTTTGTTTTTTTATTATAGTTGTCTTAGTATTCCCTTTTAATAAAAGTGGGGCCGAAAAAAATAAATTATAATTTTAGAATGAATGTTGGAGTTAGTGGATGCTGATTATTTTTAATAGATTGCATGGTGAGTTGGATGTTGATGTGGAGAATAGGGTGGGATGTAGCTATAAAATAAATGGTGATACTCTAATATCATGTGTTATATATTAAAAATAATGAAACAACAGAATAGAATATGGGATAAAAGGTGTTTTCTTTTCTTTTATATAAGATTTATTTAGACAGAATAGAATATGGGATAAAAATAAATTAAGATTTAGCTTTATAAAAGTACAACTCTCAAGAAATCAGTTGATTTTTCTGCTGGTTTTCGTTGAGGGAATAAAATTTAATGCTTTCCTTTTTAACTTAGGCATAATGTAGTGTTGTAGAGTATAATAAAAAAATTAACATGAACATGTAATACATTTTACCATACAATTATCATATTTCAGTGATTTCGAAAATATAATTCATAAAAATCAAACATTTTTTACAACGTAAAATTTATATAATAAAATTTTAATTCTTTATATCTGAAATATATTATTATTAAAAAATCACATAAACTTTGTTTAAAAATTGTAAATTTCACTCAAATGAAAAATCCATGTACAGAAATATATATAGAGTGAGCGGTTGCATAACAAACTAATCGCTCCTCATAACAACCTAACTAACTCAACTTCTAAAACAGAGTTAGTGAAAATACAAGATAATTATGAAGTGAAAACCCTAGCTAAGCATGTGTACGTAAATACTTCAATATGCTCCAAGCGATCAAGTGATGGAAGTATTTTGAACTCCTAGCTTGCAGATAGCCGAGTAAACCGTGAAGAAGACAAAGCCTTAGTTAGGATATCACCGGTCATTTCCTGATGGAATGAAACGAACATCGAGCTCATTAGCCTCGCACCTTCTCGCGAAGAAAGTGTATATCCACTTCAACGTGCTTAGTTCGTGCATGATGAGTCAAGTTAAAGGCCAAGGTAATAAAGACCTTGATTGTCACTCCAGAGTAGAGTTGGTTCAATGAGCGGAAGCATAAGTTCTTGACAGAGTGTTTTGACCCATAGGATATCGCAGTAGTTGCCAAGGCCAACGCCCTATACTCGGCTTCTGTGATCGCTACGAGCCACAACACTTTGCTTTTTTGAACTCCAAGATAACGGTTAGGTCCCGCTTGATACAATATCCCGGTTGTCTTTGCGTCGATCATCCAAACTAAGCGGCATAATCAAGATCAAGAAAGCCTTCAACTCGAAACAAGAAATAGGAACAAAAGAAATACCATGTGTTAAAGTACCCCTCACATATCCGAGAACTCTCTTACAAAGCTTTCCAATGATTTTCTGTTGGTTGTTGAAGAAACTCGAGATAGCTTGTTAACACCGAAGGAGATATCGGGACGAGTCATGGTTAGATATCAAGAGCACCCACAATACTACGATAAAGAGATGGTTCAGAGAAAGGAGGGCTATCTTGAGAAGAAAGTTTCAAGCTAGGACAGGATGGGGACTGAGCAGTTTACAAAGCCAAGATTAGCTCGAGCAACCAAATTTTCTCTAAAGCATACCGAGATTGAGAAAGAGTAATACAACTAGAAGATGACTTTGCTTCTATTCCAAGAAAATAATCCACTTCACCAAGATGCTTAAGAGCAAACTTCCCATGAAGATCATTAATCGATTCTCGAATCGAGATAGGACTACTCCCGGTGATTAAGATGTCATCAACATAAACTAACATTAATGTTGTATGACCATCAAGATGTCGATGAAACAAACAAAGGATCGATTTAGAATGCACAAATCCTTGCAACAAGAAAATTCCTTGAGTGTATCATACCACGCCTTCGAGCTTGCTTTAATCCATAGATGGTTTTTTCAAGTTTACAAACAAACCGAGGATGAGTAGAATCGATAAACCCCTCTCGCCGCTCCATATAAGCCTCATTCAACTTGCCATTAAGAAAAGCATTATTTATGTCGATCTGTTGAATCGACCACCTTCGAGTAACAATGAAGACTCAAAACTAACCCGAGAGTAAGAGGTTTTACCACCGGACTATAAGTATGAAAGAAGTCAACCCTCAGCTTTGTTGAAAACCACGAGCTACAAGTCTTGCTTTATATCCGTCAACCTTACCATCTTTAGTATACTTCACACGATACACCCACTTTCGTGATATGATTCATTTCGAATTTCTCGGGAACCAATGTCCACGTATGATTTCTCGATAAGAGCTTCATGCTCTAAAACCATTGCATCTCTCCAAGCAGTACTTGCAAGGCCTCTCTTGGAGAACTCAGCTCGAGAATAGAAAAAGAGATATAGGCTTTAGGTTTTATAATGCCACTTTGGATCGGGTGATCATGTTATGAGTGTTTGTAGAAGGTATAGGAATGGATATGAGGAGGAGAAGCTATAGAGGAGGACAGAGATGGTGAGGAAGAGTCGGGTTTAGAATTTGTAGAATAATCTAACATGTGCAAAGGTGAGTATTGAGGAGAGATTATAGGAGTAGAATGATTATGAGAAAAAGGATTTTTGAGAATAGGTGGTGAGAAGGGTCTTTGAGTATGTAGAGACAGTTGTAGAGAGGAGGAAGTATGATAGGAAATCGACCTTCATCAAAATCAACCGTGTTAGATATGTAGACACGGCCGAAGGATGCAAACATATATACCCTTTATGATTTGAGTCAGTAACTTGATGAAGGTGCATTTAGCCGATCGAAACCGCAATTTTGAAGAGTTATATGGCCGAAGATATGGAAAACAAGCACATCCAAATACTCGAGCACACTATAATCGGGTGACTTGCAATACAATGATTGATATGGTGACACATTATTCGTAATGCGAGTAGCAATAGATTGATAATATAAGTAGCATATGAAACGGCCACCAATAAGAGAAATGAAGTTTACTTTGAGCAAGTAATGTCAAGCCAAACTCGCTTATAGTTCTATGCCTTCTTTCCACAAGACCGTTTTTGTTGATGTGTGTATGGACAAGAATTTCGATAACAATACCACTTTGACTCGGATGCTTAGACAAAGGAATAAATTCACCACCCATGTCACAATCGAATAGACTTGATTTTCATATTAAATCGCTATCAACCATCTTCATAAATTGATCAAAATTGCAAATACCTCGGACTTTAGTGTAAGGGAAATATCCATGTAAACCGTGTAAAGTCATCAACCACAGACAAATAATATTTGAATCCTTCAACAGACACCACGTAAGCGGGTCCCCAAACATCCAAATGTAATATATCAAAAGGAGCAGACAAGAATGAATTACGTAAGGAAAATGCGTCGATGCATCTTTCCAAGCTTGCAATCTTCACAAAAAGAAATATCACCAAACATACGGGTTTCAATTTCAAAGTGTGTAGAATGTAATTCAAAGTTTTATTACAAGGGTGACCTAAATTATGCGGTGCCACAAAGATGCTTTTATTTGTAACAAAAGAAGATTCAACATTATTACAAGAAATGATGTTATTCCTAGATGAAGCTTTGGCAAGATGACTTGTATCCAGTGATAAAGACCATCTTTAAGCACATCTCTCAAGAGTATCTTCTTTGGTTTTGAGATCCTTAACATAACAACAATCAAAGATAAAACTCAATCTTAGCATCATTATCCCTTAAAACCGAGAAATACTCATCAAATTCTTCGTAATATCGGGAACATGCAGAATATGGGAAAATACCAAAGAGGTGTCATGATGCATACTAGGTAACTTCATGGAACCAATATGATCAATAGGTACGAGACTCCATTACCAACAAGAAGAGAAGATGTACCTTGGTAAGGAGCTTGAAGTCAGATTAGAAAGTTGTGAAGTAACATGATGAGTTGCTCCACTATCCACATACCATTGTCCATTATCGCACTGATGTCATGTTAGAAGCAGATGTATAGCAGAAAAGAGTGAGTAGAAGATGGAGAAGAATTCGAATGAACCAAATTTGCTTGATAAGAAGAAGGACCGGTATGATAGTTCCGAGCTCCAGTTGAGAGTTGTTGTTGTTGTGCTCCGTGCCTTGAAAGGAAGTATCAAATCTCTTGTAGCACTTGGCGAAACATGATTGTTCTTTCCACATGGTGACAGACCACTTTAGGTTTGGAATAGAACTTTTTACCCTTGAATTTGTTATTACGGTTACCACTCGAGACCGATTACCACGATTTTCTCGTGTTTACCAGTTATCGCGTAAGGATTACCGGTGAGCTTGAAGCAAAGCAGCAATTTGGGATGAAGAAGTAATATGTTGAATTCTCATCTCATGAGCATGAAGCGTAGACTCGAACCTCGAGAGATAGAAGGAAGTTCTCTCCGTGTGGTAACACTTACCACAAACGCCTCATATTCTCGGACCAAGTCCACCAAGAAGATACAAAACTAAATCGTCATCGAATCGGATGCCCAAAGCAGCCTTGCAAACTATCGCTGATTGTTCGCATCTCGAACTATATAATCATCTATAGAAAGTGATCCTTTCTTCGCCGCTTGAAGCCGAAACCGTAGATGCATAACTCGAGCTTTCGATTGTATCGAACAAATCATCGAGCACCTTCCGGACTTGAAACGAGTGTTCACAACGAGTGACATAGCCAATCATAGACTCGATGTCGAGCTAAGAAGCCGGTAAGAAGAAAGCGGTCTCGTCGAATCCAACTAAGAGAATGAGGCTCATGAGTAGAGGAGCTTGCCTCCGATTACGGATCTGGAACCTCTGTGGCAAATAACACATCATCATAGGCATGAGCACGAACACATGCTAAAACTTGAGATTTCCAGACAAATAGTTGTTTCTATCAAGCTTGATAGTGATAGTGACAAAAGTAGAAGGAAGAGAAGGTTTCTTAGAAGTAGTAATCATGATTGCGGATGAAGATTTACAGAGGGCGTAGATGAAGATAAGAAGATTAGAGGCGTAAAGATGAAGATTCGAAGAAAAGAAAAGAAGAAAACGAAGGAGCAAAACCAACCAACAGATTATCATGGAAAGACTCGACTCACAATACCATGTTTAGAAATTGTAAATTTCACTCAAATGAAAAATCCATGTACAGAAATATATATAGAGTGAGCGGTTGCATAACAAACTAACCGCTCCTCATAACAACCTAACTAACTCAACTTCTAAAACAGAGTTAGTGAAAATACAAGATAATTATGAAGTCGAAAACCCTAGCTAAGCATGTATATGTAAATACTTCAATAAACTTAATCTATAATAAATTATGCTCTAAAATTAAAGTAGAAAATTCAAACAAGACACCATTACTGTAAATAATGAGTTCGAGTCCTCATTTATCCTATTAAAAAAATATATTTTTGCTTTTTAACATAATGCAAAAATGCATATGAAACACAGGTCTTACCAGGGATAAAAAGAATAAAGGGCGACATTATCTTATTCGAGAATGAAGAAGAATATCCATTCGATGTGATTGTCTTTGCAACCGGCTTCAAAAGAGCCACCAAACAATGGCTTAAGGTAATCATTTTTTTATTCTTTTCTTGCATAGACCTTATTTTCTTTAAAAATGATATATACAAAACTTTGTAGGTTTAATCCAAAAAAATTGCAATTTAACCTAGAATTTTAGTTAATTATAAATAAATCATCACCTTTAAATGTTGTTGTAAATTAGACTTCCAAACAACTTCTTTTGTGCCCGTATTTGATATAATTTGTCGACGTGACACACCCTTTAATCAAACAATATCGTTTTTGTATCTCATCTAACAAATAAATAATAAAAAAGCGCGTTAAAGTCACGAAGGGGCAAACTGGAAGACTAATTTGCAACAATATCCAAAGTTCTAGATTAGATTACAATTACACGGAAGATAATAATTTAATTTGACATTAAATATCATAATAATATAATTATACACATCACATTTATTGGTAAATTGATAATAAGACACTATTCATCAATTGAACTAGAACATGACATTCAAGTGCTAGTTTGTTTTTTTAGCAAAAATTACACATTTCTAAATTGTGTGTTACTTAGGGAGACAATAATTTGTTAAGTGAAGATGGGTTTGCAAAGCCCAGTTTGCCAAAGTATTGGAAGGGTGAGAATGGGCTGTATTGTGTTGGGCTAGCCCGTAAAGGATTTTATGGAGCAGCTATGGATGCCAAAAATGTGGCCCTCGATATCAAGGCCCAACTTCTGCATTGAACCGTATCGATCTTCAGTTTGATTAGTTTTTTTCTCCATTTATACTCACATTTGAAGTTTAGCAGCAGAAACCTAAATTTATGGATTTTGAATAATTTTTTTAGTGAAATATTTATTATGTGGCATGACATCAACAAGTATAAAGGTTGTAAATTGAGTTTTATTGAAGTTATGGTTGTTATCGATTGATTTTGTGTTTGGTAGACAATCGTCGCGTGTTCCTAATTTGGTTATGGTTAGCCGAAATTATTCAAATTTTCTGCCACTTTGGCTGAAATAGTTGAAAATTTCGGTCTCCTTCACCAAAAACTTTGTACATTTTCGGTCACATGGCCGAAATATTTACACAAATATATTTAAAGTGTACGCTTAAAATTTCCCACAAATGTAACTGAATTAACATTAAAAACTTTTCGAAAGTTTTTAATTTTTTCGACTAGCCTGATTGATTTTTACCCATAATTTTAACCACTCTGGTTGATGTATTCAATATATTTGCAATACGAATGAGAAACCAAAAAAAAAAAAAGACTTGGATATGGAGTCATTTGAAATTAATGGATTTGAGAATAATACATTATACATTTACAAGTTAAAATGGAGAAAAATTAAATAAATGGATTTAATTCACACAAATATTATACATAAAGGAAGGATTTCAAATGATAAATTTTGTGAGGTATTTGAAATCCTCCCACTTGTAAGTAATATTTATATGAATCAAATTTATTTATTTAATTTTTCTCAATTTTGATTTATGAATATATAATGTATTATTCTTAAATCTTTTGATTTCAAATGACTTATGCAGGCAAATGGAGCTTAAAAATAACGAAACGTTATTAATAAATGACAAAAATTAAAAGCACATAAATGCAAATGAGGTGAAGTTTGCAAATTGCAAGTGTGCGTGTGGCATGATGTCATGAGGAGTGACGACAAACTAATCCGATGAGGCCCAACCGTCCAACTTAGCGTGTTGCAAAATTTAGAAAAATGTTTATATCAAATAAAGCAATAAACAATTTTCATGAAATAGCTACGAAAACAGTACGCATAAAATTTGTAATTATGTAAGGAGAAAATTACTATCCTACTTAAAAACATTTCAAATCACAATAAATTTATATTAAAATTTTATTCTTGTGATATATATGAAAGTCAAATTACTAAGTGCATCTATGCAAACTCAATATTATGAGGAGAATTATTATTTAAAAAAAAACAAATTACTTAATATATATTTGCAACCATTTTTTTATACACATAAAATTTATGTTGGCAAAATTAGTTCTATTTTATTTTGAATTCTCGAAAAGTCATTCTCATTAAAAATAGAAAAAAATGATAATTACTCTCACTATTAATAAAAGTGATTCTTTTACAAAGCATTACTTTTTAATTTGATTTAAAATTACTTTACTCTTCACTTTTAATTTCACTATAAAAGCCAATTAATATCATTTTTAAAAAGTGAATAGATAAGTTGAAATCGAACTTGAAGTCGTAAAAATTGTTAATTTGATATGATAAGTTGAAATCGAACTTGAAAGAAAATAATTTTTTTCAATTCGAAATTTTGAATAGAAAAAGTTAAAATTTATATTTATGAAAATGTAGTGGAGTGGATAGGGTGGGAAATGATATTTCTTTGGTAAAGTTTGTGTGAACAGTTGCATCGTAAAAATAATTTTGATAATACTCCTATTAATTATTTTATTAAAGAATATTAATTATTTTTATTATAAAATATTAGTTTTAATGATATTATTTTTATTATAAAATATTAGCTTTAATGATATTAAATGTTTCATTAAAAGATATTAATGAAAAGATATTAGTTGTCTCACTAAAAGATATTTATTATTTTACTATGTAAGTTTACAAGCCCAATTCTGTTTTTACTTTGACAGATTATTAATTATGATTATATATTTTTTTTTGGAAATTATACTATTTCCACTCTATATTTTTATTTTACTCACTTTTTTCCCCTTAAAAGAAGATATACAGAATAAATTGTAAGAAACGTGAAAGTGCAAGACAAAAGATTTGAAAAAGAAAGTACAAATTAAATATTAAATGTAATAAAACTAAGAACAAAATAAAAAAGAAAATTAAGTGTACAATTGGTTAGAAAATGAAAAGTACAAGGAACAAAATTAATAATATGAGATGGTCAGAAAGATATTATTCATATTATATATACGACTAACTAATGAAATATTAATCCCGTAAAATAAAAAAATAAAAACTAATGAAATATTAATTTGTTGCCATCTACAACTAGGTAGTATATTTTTTAAAATGTCTTTATAAATAGATAAAATATTATACTTTGACAATTTTTTTTTTTTTGTGAAACGACAAGTTCATATTAAATGTATATATATATATATCTCTCTCTCATTATTCAGTTTCTAATAACTCGATTTGATATTATTAGATATACTTCTAATTTGTCATTGTAACACGTTTGACAAGACAGTATCTATCCATATAATATGAATAGTAATTAGGTATATGAGAAATCTCTGTTAACACGTTATTCAATATTTAATGGACTATCTCTTAAATAAATAATGAATTCCATTATTAGTGAAACCTTTAAAGCTGACCATCCTTTTCTTTCCAGAAATATGAATAGCAAGGAGGAGGAAGAAAAGGGGCATTGATCAAATGCAGCAATACATAAAATTCGAAATTTGAATGTAGCGTCAATCCACATGCATGTATATTGTTAGTAAAAATCAATCAAACAAAATATTTCATTCATCAACATATTGTAGAAATCACTTTTGGCAAATCTAATAAACAATCATGTGACAAAACTTTAATAAAAAAATTAATACGAAAAATTAAACTATACAATCATTCAAAAATATGCAATTCAAAATACGAAAAGAGACTAAAATCATACTCATTACGGAAAATTTAACTTATTGGGATTTCTTTTAACATTTCATTAATTGTTTGAGATGTTCATGATTTCATGCATAGAAAAACAAGTTATGTGTGTTGAACGAAAATTCTTATAACATAGTCTTCAACTGTTCAATTTTATTGATGAATGCAGACACAACATGAAGGAGCTGAGTGCTTTTGTTTTGTTCTTTTCATTAATAGAGAAAAAAAAACATATTTAACTAAACAGGAAAAATTAACATCATCAACAGTAAAAGAAAATGGTTATAGGTTTTGAAACATAAAAAGAAAATAAAAAATGAGAAAATTAAAGAGGAATCCAAATCAAAACATATATATAAATAAAAGCGAGACATGCTAGGGGTTATGGGTTTTTTCATGTTGTCAAAGTGTTTAACAATGAAAATAGATGACGAGTATGGTCCGCAGTGGTTGACTCGTTTAAACCGTAAAAAAAGATTTAGGACTAGCTTTCTAGGTCCACACCGTTTAGCCTCTTATAGGACTAAGCTCTATAGGGTTAGGTTTAGCCCAACAATCCATTTAAAATTTTTTAAATTTAAGTTTAATATAATTTATATTTATTATTATACATATTTTAGATGAATTTGAGTATTAAATAGTGTTATCTTTTCAATAATTCTTAATTTTTTAAAACATTTGGTTGATGTGATTTTTTTATCGATAAATAATTCGTTCCCAAAGAGAATTGAACTCGGGTCTCTCACTAAAGTGAGGAACTCGGTGGCCAAGTGGGCTAAACCGGATGTATTTGGTTGATGTGATTATATTATTATTATTATTTTTATGTATTATTTAATTTTATATCATGTTATATTATATATATTTTGAATTTTATTTATGTATTATATTACACCATGTTATATTATAGATATTTTTTAAGTTTTTTTATTTTGTACTCCGTTAATAGACCATTTAGTTCGCATACTTTGTTAAGATTAGGGTTAGGTCCTAATTATTAGCATCCCATTAAAGGTAAACCACTAAGGTCCTAAATTGTCCAAGTCCTCGGCCTAATGAGTTGAAATCAACTCGTTTAACATATCTAGTTGTTTGACTTCGCCGGATAATATTTAAGGCAATGATTTGACTATTCAAATAAAACGAAACATGATACTATAAAGAAATCTATCAATTAAAAGCTTGTTTAGATGAGTTTATAATTAAATTTTTTAAAACAACTTATAAGTGTTTGGTAAAATAAGATTATGTTTAACAACTCAACTCTTAAAATAAGCTCCTTACAACTTATATAGCTCCAAAAATAAATCGTTTAAACTACACTCAAAAACAAATTTCACCCACCCCAACCCCCACACACACACTCTGTGACATTTGCGTACTATAATCTATTGATTTTATATTAGCAATTATTACGTAATATAATATATTGTTTTCACATTAACCCTCTAGTTGATTCGCCGTATTGAATTAATATGGTATTATTCAACAATTTGTTAACGAAACACAACCTTAAAAGTCACCCATCAGGGTTTTTCAAAAAAAAAAAAAAAAAAAAGTCACCAGTCAGTTCTACGTACAAAATATGAAGCACGTCTCAGACTTGAATAGAGTCAAACCAATATTATAAAATAAAATCTAACAAACTCTGTAACTGTGGAACAATACATTGCAAGAAAATAATGAATTCGCTATAAATATGTTTGCAAACTCTACTCTAAAATTAAAATCACTTTTTTTTTTTTGAAAATTTTTTTCTCACATATTTGCAATATATTAAACACTTACTCCCTTTATCCACCAAAGTATGCTTTCACATTGTTTATTTCAACAATTTATTTTGCTTCACCGTTCAACCATCACTTAATTTTTTCACATTCTATTGACTTTATATTCATAAACAACCACTTAACTCATAAATGAACCACACAATACCCAAAAATATTCTTACTTTATCTACTTTATTTATGTTTTTATAAAACCAAAAATCAAATGAGCATACTTTTAGTGGACGGAGTGAGTATAATTGATTTTGAAAAAATAACTTATACATTCTTTTGGATTCTAAATAATCAATTCTCACATTGGGATGCATATAAGGTGTATCTCTTAACAAAAAAAAAAAAGATTTAAAAATTATTATATATATAGTGATTTTTTCATACACATTCACTTCTTAAAATCACATCATTTCCAAATGATCTTCACTTTTATTTTAATTACTACAAAAATCATTTAATATCACTTTGTTTTTTCAATAGAATTTCAAAACACTCATTTTGTAGGCAATAATTATAATTTTGTAAATATTTATATTTGTCTATGGATCAAATACCAATGAAAGTAAAAAATGCGTATAAATTTGTGATATTGCTTACAAAATATTCCTAGTCAATTCTTCATTTTTTTTTTTTTTTATATTATGATAGGTTTAGCAACTCATATTACAATAAACTGCAACATGATTCTAGAAAATAAATGAATTTGAGATACAACCAATCTATATGTTGTCTTTGATCTCCTTTTTTTTATGTTCTCCTCCCTTGATGTAAAATAATGTAATATTTTTTCCGTCTCTTTTTAAGTTTAACATTTTGTGATTTCTAATGTCTCACTTAAAGCTTAACATTTTTTAAAGTTATGGTAAAATACTCTATTTTTATTTTTCTTACACTCTCTCTATTTTTTTATTTGAGTATGAAATTGTGACACATTTCTTTCTTGTTGGGTTAAGAGATTTTTCTTGAGTCCACTGGATTTTGCCAGGTGAGAATTAAATGAAAGATCGATGATCTTGTGGAATCAAGAATTGTAGAAAGTCAAATTTGATATGTTAGGTATGCAAAATAATATGTCAACATTAGATATAGTAATGTGAATGAATATGGAGATCCTGTGGAATGCAATGAGGTGGTGATACACGATTGCCGTCGTGCATGTACTTCACCCTGTGCTGTTCACTTTCCTTGTTTCTCGGATCGGTTTTCTTGATGTTCTTGTATAATTAGTTTTCCTTTTCATATAATAATGGCACGAGTTTAACAAAAAATAGTATTTCACATGTTTTTTTAAAAAATAGTATTTCACATGTAATGGGTGTTGAAATGTGATGAAAAAAATAAAGAGATAAAGGTAGAAATATGGAGACAAAATATTGATAAATATGAAAATTGGTAACTTAATTTGGGACACCCGGTTTGGCAAATTAATGGAGAAAAAAATCACAAATCGTTATGTATCATTACTCGAATTCAATTTTAGTCCTTTTTCTTTTTACTTTATCAATTTTGATTCTTTTGGTGCCCATTTTGGTCATTTTCACCGAAAATTTTAATTTTGGCCGGAAAATTGCCCTAATTTTTATTTTTTTCATTTCGGCGGTCCTGTCCACTCTCATTTGCATCGTCTCTCATCCGGAAGTAAAACCCTCAATTAATTTTAAGTTTCGATTACATCTCCCTCGTGAATCACAACTTCAAAATCATTAATTTTGTCAATTTCACTCACTAATTATGAGTAATTTACGATGAGGAGAGGGCCGAGGCCTATAAATTTATTGTCGAGCCCATCATTCTCGGTATATTTTCGTGTCATTTTGTATGCTACAATAAATTTTCATCCATTTTGTGATAATTTTTCCGGCTAAAAATTGGATTATCCAACAAAAATGACATATTTTGATATAAAAAGGACCACAATTGATAAAATATATATATAAAAAAAGGATCATATTTAGATTCGAGCAAAGTTACAGGATCATTTGTGAAATTATCTCCAAATTAATGAGTAGAGTGACGAAAGGAGTACTTTTTTTCCCTCCTATTTTTGGGTTAAATTTACTACAAAACTCAACTAACGATTTAATGGTATTAATATTATTTTCACATATTTTACTCAAAATATATAAAAACTTTAACACGAAAATACATGTAAAACACATTATATTAGTGAGCTAGCTAGAAAATAAATAACCACAGAATTCATGTGACAATCTTTTAATGTTCATAACCAAATTGTATCCAACTTGACTTAAAGAATAAAATTTATCATTCATATAAATTACATCTATTATATTGTTAACAAAATCGTATAAGAACATCACACTATCTAGAACAATGTGCGAGAAAATGCAAATATTAATAATATTCCCACCATCCAATTTTAATTAGTCGAATAGGTTGAATACATATTTTTTTTTAAAAAAATAGTTAATTGTTTATGAATAAAATAGATGGGTTGAGTAAAAAGTAAAAAGTATTATTGTCAAGTCATTAATAGGAGAGAAAAAAATTGGTTAAAAATGAGAGAAATAGTATAGGCTAATTAAATGACAAATGGTGTAAATAATAGAAATAATTAAAAAAAAATTTTATTTTGAAATGACATATTAAAATTAAACGAATTGAATATAACATATATGTGATAGAAATATGTCTCATATATGTAACCGTCTTATACAAATTTTTGTCTAAACGTTCTAATGAGGTTTAATATGAATTATGTCTAACCTCATTTGTTAATAAGCTGTATTATAACTTAGCGCTAACCTAAGCAAACCAACTACTTATGAAAGTTCATAGTCCTCTAAATAAACGTACTAAATACGAATAGGGTTGTGGGGTTGGGCTAGCAAAAGATAGGTAGCTTAAGTTATATCCACCAAAACCGTATAAGAACATCACACTATCTAGAACAATGTGCGAGAAAATGCAAATACTGAATAATACTATTTCCGTCCAATTTTAATTAGATAAATAAGTTGGACACAAATTTTAAAAACATTAGTTATTTATGAATAAAATAGATGGGTTGAATAAAAAAGTAAATGGTATTGTTGTCAAGTCATTAATAGGAGAAAGAAAATTGGTTAAAAGAAGAGAAATTAAATAGTGTAGGGCTAAAATGAAAAATGGTGTAAATAAGTGCATGTTGTGAGTATATAAAAAATTAAAAGATTTTTCATTTTGTAATGACATATTAAAACTAGACCAATCGAAAAGGTATATTAACTAATTAAAATTGAATAGGGTGAGTAGTTAATATTAAGGATTGAATAACTAATATTCGTCATCTAAAAATCTTCTTTATTCTCCATAATCACATTTTGCTATAATAGGACAGACTTTGTTTTGTTGAAATATGAGGGATAATTATTTTTATTTCATTTATTACGTGTTTGGTTCATGCGACATCAATCTGTGATGGATTGTTTGTTCAATAAAAAAACTCTACTAATTAAAATGAGGACTATAACTTTTTTAGCCGACAATAAATATGGCCCATGACTTTTCGCAGTTGACAATTTAAGGGTCATAACTTTTAAAAATAAGAAATTGAGGTCAAATCATCCCGAATCAACCCAAATTGAATCCAGAATTCAGCCCAAAACGGGTCAATTAGCCTGATTTTTAAAGATTTGGATTGATTTGGCATCAATTCTCCATTTTTTAACGTTATTATCCTTAATTTATCAACCAAAAAAGTTACCGTCCTCATTTTTCTGACCCAATAACTATGATTTTCATTTTGCCCAGCCGACCTTTAAACACCTAAACACCTTTGTCTATGTATACAACAATAATTAATACTAACAGAGCAGTCGACTTCTAACACACCTATGCATGAATTATTCCCAAGAAGGATATAGAAACATGTGTGGCTTAATAATGAAAAATCAAAATCAACTGAATTTTTCGTTATGATTGTATCTGTTATTTTAGTTTTAACCGAGTAATACTTACCGGTATTACATTCCACAAGTATTTGATGTTGTGCAATTTTTAATTTCCTCATCTCATATATATCTGATAAGACTCATTCGAATGTACATTACCTCAAACGTTGTGATTATGCCATTCAAATATACTTCATCCAATTTACATACATTAAAAAAATTATTAATTTTTTAATATACTTTTAATTAAATGTTTTAAAATTCTACATAAAATTTTAAAGTAATTATAATTTAAGATATTTTTTTATAAAATGTATACTAGAAAAAAATTTGATTAATAACATTTAAAAGTGCAAAACGTTACTTAAATGGCTAATTGGTTACCCCTAAACGTGTGTATAGATCATATTATCATATACTTCCTCCATCCAATTTTAATTAGTTAATATATCTCTTTAGTTCGTCCAATTTTAATATATCATCCCAAAATGAAGAATTTTTTGTTTATTTCTACACTCACAACATACACTTATTTACATCGGTATTTGTCATTTGAGTCTCACACTATTTTCTCTCTTATATTAATGGCTTGATAATAATACCCTCACTTTTTACTTCACACATCAACTTTATATATAAACAATTAATATTACCCAACCTATTTAACTAATTAAACTTGGACAGAAGGAATATATCTTTTATACTTGTTCAGCATAACTTTTCCATAAATAAAGAATTCCATTTAGATGACCCTTTAAAGATAATTAACCTCACTTCTTTGCAAAATATGAAGAAAAAAAAAGAAAGAGAAAAAAATAAGCAAACTCTGTTTAGTAGTTAAATACTCAAACGTGCACGTAAATTGTAGTACCAAATTAAATAAAATGCGGTTATTTCAAAATGAAATATGTGACAACATCTCATAATTGAGATAATCAAATATTAACACACATATATATATATATATATGAATTAATTACTACTAGATACCATCTTCACAATTTTATTACTTTCTAATACAATAAAAAGTCAAAATACTCTCCACTACAAGTCAACTTATTTCATACCAATTTTGCCCTCCTATTTAATACCAAACCCTACACGCATTTCTCATCCCCTCTCTCATTCCGCCTCCCTCTGTCTTCCTCTCTCTCTCTCTCTCGTCCCAATTACGGTGCGATCATCTCTCAATTCCAAATTTATCCACAATACACTCTCTCTCTTTAAAAATCCCACCGCTTGAGAAGGATGACCACGGGGAGGAGACCATCCATAAACGACGGGCCACCACCACCGAAGCCGACGGCCTTGCCGCCGCCGTGGAAGGTGCCGAGCGACGGCGTTGCTCAACGGCACCGTTCGCGGCGTAGAGCGCACCTAGGCGGCGGCGCACCCACCGCGGCAGACGACGATGACGCAGGCGACCCGAGATCGGCGGATCCACAGATCTAAAGCCCCGCCTACGCCGACGGCGGCACCAAGGCGCGACGTCGGAGGGATGATTGCACGACGGGCGGCGAGGCATGAATGTTGCGGTCTGTTTCATTACGGTTTTTTTTTCTTAATTTCTTGAGTGTTATAGATCCGAATATTGCAGATCTGTTTGCTTCTTAATTTATTTGTATACGTTGGAAAAAAATGTGCGAGAATTTTTTTATTCTCGCACATGTGCAGATTTTTTTTTTTCTCGCACATGTGCGAGAATTTTTTGTTGTGGTAAAAGTTACGGATATGTATTTTTTATTTGTTGTGTGTTGATTTTTGTATTCTGAAATGTATTTTTGATTTGTTGATTTTTGGAAATGTATTTGTTGATGTAACGGAGAAAAATTGAAACGAAAATTGTTGATGTAACGGAGATTGAAAATGATATATGTGCGTAAAATCTATTGAAAATGAAAATGACAGAGAAAATTGCAACGTAAATTATGATATATGTTGGAAAGAGAAAAATTGGCATTTGGAAAGAAAAAAATTAGCGGAAAGTCAAAAGTATTTTTCTTGGGAATTGAAAAAGTAGCCAAAAAAGAGGAATGCTACATGTAAGGGTAATTTTGGAACTTCAGTCCAAATTATTGTATCTCATAGTAATTACTCAAAAAGTTGTATTGGAGAGTAATGAGACACTTAAAATTGTATTGGATAGTAATGGACTCTATATATATATATGTGTGTGTGTTGGGACAAAAGAATTAATAATTGATCTTATTGATGTGTCTATTGGTATGGAGGTACGTGTCTTATATAGGCATGATGTACAACCATTTAATTATGATAAGATATTAAAATAATAATATATAATAAAGAATATATTCTAGTAATGTAAATATACAACCAGTGTTCAATTTATGAGCATGATTCTTGGCTAATTGATTCCATTGACTATCTTCGAAACAGATTGATTTTAATGACTGATTATGATTGATTCTTGAGCATGAATGGTGTGATGTGTTTTCAATTCCATCCTTGAACTATGGTGTTGATGATCTTGTGCTTTTATATATGTTTAGACTTTTATAGTGAATTTTAATTATTTATATTTCATGCATTATACATTATAAAGAGAGATTTTAATTTACTCAAACTATTGTGTACTAATACATAGAGTACAAATAAATTAAATCTTTTAGTTTATACAAAATCAAAGATATGCATCAGTAATTAAATAAGTAAGAGATAAATAATTTAATCTATCTTTTATCACCCTGTCAAGCAGGACTTGGGGTAAGGCCCAATTGAAATAGAAGAATTTGAACAATGATTGCGAAAGAGTATTTGTGAAAATATTTGCTATCTGCATTTAAATAGGGGAGATGAATTCAATAGAAAATTTTCTCAAAACTCACAAGTAAATCAAATTTTTACTTAGATACAAGTAAATCAAATTCTAACTTAAAAATGATACAAGTAAATCAATTTTTTTAATCTAAAGATATAAACTTATATCTCTTTATCATCATTGTCAATATTGACATACACCAAAATTAATATATATATGTATATAAATTGACATGTATACCATTTAAAAAAAAATATCATGTCCCCTCTACACTAATTAATATAAACCTTCTCTATTGTCAAAAAAAAAATATATAAACCTTCTCTATTGTCAAAAAAATATATAAACCTTCTCACTTGTACTAAAGTAGTTTGTAGGTGGCATGGCCAAACCAACAGAAGCGGCGGTGATCATCGTGGGCGGCGGCCCCTCCGGGCTGGCGACGGCGGCGTATCTCCGGCACCTCTCAATCCCATACGCCCTTCTAGAGAGAGAAGATTGCTTCGCTTCAATATGGCAAAAGTATGCATACGATCGGGTGCACCTACACCTAGCCAAAAAATTCTGTGAGCTACCCCTTATGCCAATTCCCTCATCTTACCCCACATATCTATCGCGAAAACAATTTCTGCACTACCTAAACGACTACGTTTCACGCTTCGAGATTGAACCGCTGTACCGGAGGTCGGTGGAGTCGGCGGAGTACGATGAGACGGCCGGAAAATGGAAGATCGCGGCGAGGAATGTGAGGTCTGGTGAAGTGGAAGATTATTGTTCGAGGTTTGTGGTGGTGGCGACGGGGAAACATGCGATCCCAATATGCCGGAGATCAAAGGTGTGGACACTTTTACCGGCGAGATTTTGCACTCCACCAGGTACAAAAACGGCCGAAGGTTTCACCGGAAAAGTGTTTTGGTGGTCGGAAGTGGGAACTCCGGTATGGAAATTGCGCTTGATCTTGCCAACTCCGGCGCCAAAACTGCCATTGTTGTTCGAAGCCCGGTAAGAATTAATTTACTCCATAATCAATAATATACAAGAGCGAAATGGTTCATGATATAAACTAATGTTTAATTTTATGCGGATTTCATCGTATGCCCGAGTGCAGTACCAATTTATATGTTCTTATGTGGCATGTCAATCACCACATATACAGTGTCCACCTTCGGGCATAAGATCAAATCCGTAATTTTATGAACCATTATTCAATTTTTGATACTTTTCATCAAAAATTGTTCAATAAAATGAAATTATTAATTTTCATCATAAATTAACAGTTAACGTTAAGTAATTACAAACTAAGTTCATTACAAATTCTTGCATAATATTTGTAAAAATCAATAAAAAATGAGCATTAAGAAATATATTTTATATATATATATATATATATATATATATATATATATATATTTAGTTTATTCATTTTTACATGATAAAAACCGAATTGAATCGAATAAATTTCAGTTATTAAAAATTAAAATCGAACCTAAATTTTTAACCGAAATTCATCGATTCGGTTCGAAATTTGATTTTCAATTACACCATACTAATTCTCATTTCAATTGAAGAATTTTCAACTAAATGTCCTAAGTGTTTTTTATAAACTTTAATATTATAAGACTATATTTTTAAATATTAATAATTTAAATAGTAAAAAAATTAATTGTGTAATGAAATTCTTAATACTTTTAATCAAATATTTTAAAATTTTCAAAATAATTTTATAATAATCTTATCATTATCCATTTTTCACATAAAGCTTTGTCATAATATAATATTCTTTAGGTTTATTACAAGAGGGGGCGACCGTCATAAAATTTTAGATTGGTGAATAGAGATCAGTCATTATTATTTTTTAGACATTTGTGAATAATTAATTTTAAAAAAAAATAAATATAGGTCAATTTTTCCACAATAACGAGTTACATATGCAAGAAAATAATAATTTAAGAGCATAAATTTGCAAAATTAAGTTTTTACAGGTTATACTTGCCAAAAAAACATTAACCTCTTTATTGTCAACCCTATAGTTAAAAAAGAAGAGAATTTTCCAATAACATTGATGAATATATTTTAAAAACAAAAAAATAAATTGAATTGATAAAGATGCGTGTGAGAAAAGTTAACGAGGAGGACATAATGCATGCAGATTCACATACTATCCAGAGCAATGACGTATGCAGGGTTGGTTCTTTTGAAATATTTACCTTACAAATGGGTTGACTCACTGATGACAATGGTGAGCAAGCTTGTGTACGGCGACTATTCCAAATATGGAATTAAAAGGCCTAAAGAGGGTCCATTTGCTCTCAAAGTTAAATATGGAAAGTACCCCGTTATTGATGTTGGCACTTTCGCCAAAATTAAGTCTTCCCAGATTCAGGTTTCTATCTCACTCTCTCTTATTCAAAATTTGAATAGTATATCTATCGTTTTCATTTTTTATTTTATTTATAATTTAAATCATGTTTTAATATTAATGAATTATATTTCTTTCCATACTACCCTTAAATTCTTTTAAAACAATTTAGATAATAATAGTTTATAATGTTTGGTGGGAGACTTAGGTTTGATTCCCATTGGGACTAATTAATGGAATTATAAAGTGGTTTGGTAAAATCTAATATGTGTTTGGGCGCTTAATCAACTAACTACTATAAAAAAATAGTTATAATGTTTAATGTAGAATTTGAAAATATATTATAATTAATTCACATTATAAAGTGCAAAACGACATATATTATGAATATGGGGAGTATTAATTAAGAGTATATGAAAGTCAATGATTTTCTTAGTTGTTTATGTATAAAGTAGATGAGTGGAATAAAATATAATAAGAGTATTGTTGTCAAATCATTAATAAAAGAGAGAAATTTATTTATTTATTTATTTTTTAAAAAAAAGAGAAAATAGCGTAGGAGTTAAATGATAAATGATATAAATAAGCATATGTTGTGAGCGTTGAAATTAAAAAAAAATTTAAACTTTCCATTTTAGAATGACTTATTAAAATTGGATGGACAAAATAAGTGTATTGATTAATTGAAATACGACGGAGGGAGTATGTCTTTTACTTATTTATATTATATGATTCATATGTTTGTAAGACTTCAATTTAATTGTGTTTTTAGAAAAATATGACCTAAATGTATTAGTAAGAGGCTATCCCACGTCAGAGTGCTCTCTTATTATTATTATTTTTTTAAAAAAATTTGATGTCACTATACAATGGTTTAATTTAGTTAATTTTAAAATTTATATTTGTGTAATATAGGTATTGCCAGGAATTCGAAGTATAATGGGCAACAGCGTGTTATTTGAAAATGGAAAGGAATTCTCATTTGATGTGATTGTATTTGCCACCGGCTTCAAACGATCCACCAACCAATGGCTTAAGGTAATTTTTTTAAAAAAAAAATCATGTAATTATTTATTTTATCTACTAAACTAATACATTTGTTTCCAGGGAGATGATTATTTATTAGGTGAAGATGGGCTTCCAAGGCCCAGTTATCCAAACCATTGGAAGGGTAAAAATGGGCTTTATTGTGCTGGGTTGGCCCGTAGAGGATTATATGGAGCTGCCATGGATGCCAATAAAATAGCCCATGATATTAAGGCCCATCTATTCTGATCTTCCTATTTTCTAAATAAATTTATAATTATGTAGTAAAGACAAATATAGTAATAATAAAAGAATTGCTCAAGCATTATTTTTAGGTCTATTTGAAAAAAGCATGGCATTAGAAAGTGATGAGATGTGTAACTATAATATTAAGGCCTATCCATTATGATCTTCCTATGTGTTAAATAAAAATGATGAGATAAATGTAATAGAAGGAGAAACGTACTCAAATTTTTATTTTTTTATAATATATTAATCAACATTTATTAATTTATCAATACGCTCGTTCGACAAAAATCTTCCTAGGGGATTTTGAGTAATAATACACTTATTAATCCAGAAATAGTTATTTCTAAGAGCTACTTCTTTGAGTAAATATACATAAGATTAAAAAAATAACCATATTGAGAACATATCTTTTATTTAAATTATACTCCCTCCATCCCAAATTTCTTTCACGTGGAAGAAGGCACACTTGTTAATCAAACTCAAGTTAGTGTAGGAGAGAAAATAAAATATAAGATTATTTTGGATGGTTAAATCCATCCCAAATTTCTTTCACATGGAAGAAGGCACACTTGTTAATCAAACTCAAGTTAGTGTAGGAAAGAAAATAAAATATGAGAGTATTTTGGATGGTTAAATAAGATAAAATGTAGGAGAAAATATAAAATAAAATAAAATAAGAATAAGAATAACATTTTTTAAAATTTAAATGATATTATGAGAAGCGTAATTTATAAAGAGTATTTTATTTTAAGAGTTAAATTAATTATTAAACGGGCATAAAAAAATGTAATAGATAATCGCGGTACGTATGGAGTACTATATAACAAAAGCAGTTGGAGAAACTAAAGATCGCAGTTAATCAGAAACCATATTCATGTTGTAAGAAAAAGGAAATTCATAAAATAAAATTATAATTCATTTTCTCTCTCCCACTTGTTCAATTTTAATATGACACGTGCGCTTGTTAATTTATCATTATTCATTTATATTAATAAAAATAAAAAGAATATATATATTGAATTCCTACATTTCATATTACTTATTTGTCCATTATACTTTTAGACTGTATAAACGTTAGAGAAGCGCCATTCCATCTTTTATTCCCTAAAAAGTAAAAATTGCAAAATTTCCTAGTACAAAAATAAATAACAGAGATGGCTATTCTACAACACCTGAGATTAAAATTTTACAGTCCCCTCGGCACTACAACCAGTCGATCCCACAACCCCCACCCTCCGAAAATATAATTTAAAATATTTAAAAAAAAAAAAAAACTGTAGTTTATGAGTAAAGATTGGGGAAAAATTATATGTTCAAGCCCAAAGAATACCGTCGTGACCAACCTCCGAATTTAAGACGGGGGTATCGCCAAACTTCGTGTTGATTTACAGCTTCAGTTTGCTCAACAGAGTCGACATACGGATGCAAGAGATCATCAGACCTTTCTGATGGAATTCCGTAGCTTTTGAGGACGCTCTTTGAAGAAGCTAAAGCTGATTCTCTCTCCAGTACAACCATAAAGTTGTCCTCGAACTCAAATATTAAGTATTTGTCCTTGCAAGCTGATCAAGATATTGACTGGTTAGGTTAATACTGCTAGATTATAAAGAAGTAATTAGATGAGATGGAGAACTTACAATCAACTAGATGAGCAAGGTGGTGAATATTTCTGATCAATGTTCCGTTTAGTTTCAAAACCTGTCGTAGTTTCTCACTTTTGAGTTCATGCAGCACACCAAAATAACATAGACATAAAAGTGTTCAGGTAAGCAGTAGTTGACTTGCCTGTTCGTTGCTCATTTCTTCATATCCAATGTTTACTTCATTTGCCAGAACCTGTGACAAGTAACATATGGTCAGAGAGAGACGTAGATGTGCATTATAAACAAAATAGACACACGTACGTAACACCTAGCTTATTTGCAAAACTTATGTATTTGAAAAAAATTCATGTGCATACCTGTGATAGGATCACAATTTGTTCTCCTCTGAACTTTGGCATAGAGTATCGCGCTTTTGTCAATAATTTCAACTGACAAGCAAAAGCTAGTAATCAGCCAGAGAACTCGAGAATATACATTATCAAGTATCGATTTTCCATCAAATGTTGAATGAATAAATGCAAAAAAAAATACCCCAATGCTATCTTCACATTCTTCTCTGTCAAAACAAAAGATAAAATAGGTAATCAATGAAAGAGATTAGCAGCATAGAATGATAATAGAAAGTAAAATAACTGTAACAACTCCCACAAACTTACTCTATCAAAGGTTCGGAAAGTGGTGTAAACACCAAACCAGCAACAATTAGATATGAAGGTTCACCTCCTTCAATATGATATGGAACCTTCAAGTGAGCATAACAGAAAAGACCATTTAATATCCAATATTGAAAGTGATAAAACGAGAATTGTGAAGTTTTCGGTTACCAAATGCACTCGTGTATTCAAAGTCACTTCAACATTCATATATTGTCCTCCCCTAATAATGCCAATTTCTGCTACATCACCAGTATACCTGACATTTAGTATTAGTAAGTAAAGGCATCGGTATCAGCTTAGTAATGAAACATTAAGTACAAGCAGATCCATATCTGAAGACTGATTTTTTTATATTTGGAATTCATTTAAAGGGAATATTTAGCTTAAGAGATAAAAACCAATACTTTTAAACTTTTAACGCAAGCAAAATAACACTGGATGTGTTGGGGAAAAATATTGAAGGTATTAGAAGATAAGTAGTGCACAGACCAATTACAATTAAATATTCATTCAAAAGAAGAAAACAAAATTACTTTTTACTGATGAGATAGCGAAATGCAATTCGCTCAGGCGACCGAAAGGGTACTGTTCCTTCACACCCAACACGAACATTATCAAAGCTTACAATGACATCCCCTGGAAGACAATTAAAGAACTAATAGTTACCTGATGTTCAAAAGAGTCATCTTTCTCACTGTTAGTTACTTGGGGAATAATAGAATATATATATTTCATATATTTGTCTAGTTCCATAGCACTTATAAAAATCAGTATCTGTAAGGTAATAAAGCACATTTACAATGTTAGCTGTGTTACTCGGTGTTATCGAGTTCTCCACTGGATTTATTTTTTTAACATAAAATTCACCAGAAATCAGATTTTCCATAAACAAACCTTCCCAGCTGAAATACTGAACATCAAATGAACTGTGTAGTAAGACAAAAGGTACTATATCCCAGAATTCAACAAAGAAATTAAAGCATCTCCTCTAGCTTTTTCCCGAAAGAAATAAATCAACTATTTTGCAGATAGTATTGCTTCCCTTGAAAGGCACTGAGAAGCTTCTTGAACATATTGTTTGATGAAATATACTCAAAGAAGTAAATGCAATAGAGAACAGAAGGATTATGATACCAGACTTGATCTATTTCAATCTTACTGACAGAAAATAAAAATGATCAGAACAAAGAATAGCAAGAAATATTAAGAATTAAAATGGTGCGTATTTGTTCACCATTCATAATAAATATCAAGAATCAGATTAGACAAGATATTGAGAATCATGAAAAGTATGCAGAACAAAGAAAACCCAAAAAATGAGGTAAGAAAGTAAGAATAATTTAAGGTCACAAAGGAAGAAAAGACCAATTGGAAGATATAAAGATTAAGGGCGTCAATATACCTCCTTTAATACATCACTGGCATGGGAAGTTGGTTCAACCTTTCGTACTAGCACACCCTGCACGGACAAATAGTTGAAGACTTAAAATAGACCAACCAAAGAACATGAGAAAAGAACAATATAGCTTATTGTTAGTAATTTGTAATTTAAAACACCTTGCTCTTTTTGACTTAATAATTTCAAGAGAAATATACCAACATAAGGGTCTCATTATAAGCTTCACTTTTTAATTAAGAAAAAAAAATCCAAAGAATAGGAGCTATCCAGATATTTGATATGTCGCTGACATAGCCCATACTAATTCAATAGGAGCTATCAATCAACAATAAAGAAGCGGCTTCAGAGAAAATATAGTAAAGGAAAAAGAGTAATAAGAGATGTATTAACAATGCCTTAAGGTAAAATGAGAATTTCTCAATATGAACAACAAGCAACTTGCAAGTTTAGCATCAACTTGTAAGAAGAAATAAAGTCGAACATACTCTCCCAACTAATAAAGTCGAACATACTTCATGTATAATATACATGAGAGTAGACCACAAGCCAACCATGATAGATACGCAATTCTACAGATCATTTACTCTAGTAAATAAAAGAGACCTCATTAGATGGAACATTTAAGCACGCACGCAAAGCTGGATTCTCCAATTTTTGCAACAACACTCCAAGAGCAGGAAAACCTGAGAATTTAAGCCAGGATTCCATGAGTGGCGGATAATAATATCCTCAAGATTCACAGTCCAGAGAAAACAAAATATATAAAAGAAAAATGACGGCAAAAAGTATAATCATATAATAGAAGTATAAAACTCAAAGAAAAACAGAAGAATTTGTAACCGAATGCATTTACTTAGTTACGTCAGATCTTGTGGAGAATATCACGCTAGATAACAATGAAAGATAATTGGTGCAGGGGTGTGTGATTGGGTTAGTTATTCCAACTGTTGTCTAAACCAGAAAGGAAAATCAAAACATAGAACTTAGAAGGAAAAACAAACTAACTGCCTTGGAAACAAAATAATACTTGGATACACAAGATAAATTGTTGTTTATGCAGTGAGGAGAATGAGAGAAATAAAAGCCTAGATGTCTCACAAAAACAAATAAAAAAATAGTGATGTTTTATGAAAGAAAAGTGACTGAAAAGATAAACATGCTACAATCCTCTCAGCGGCAAACCTTGATAACCAGTCTACATGAGTATTTAGAACATGGTGCAGTATCAAACTCATAATTTATTCATCTGATCAGTTTTGGCATGATACATAGTGATAATTCGTCATGCCAATGTTCCATGAAAGATGACTTAGCCCTTATTTATTAATTCAGAAGGTCAATATCAGTTGCCACAGGAATTACCAAATGCTCCTGCCAGTTCCTGACAGCTAGTAACCTGAGAGCCATGAGTTCTGACTCAATGAATAGTTGCCTTTGTAATGTATAACCTAATTTTCCCAAAAATAATACTTGTGCAATTACCAGGCACTGGCTTTCATTTCTAGAAAACTTATTTTCTCATCCAAACCACTATGACGCCTCTGCACCTTATCTTCTACTTATGGCATGTTGATTTTAGTGACTTGTATCTGAAGATTATCATTTAAATGAGACAAGGAGCCTTGAACTATAACTACTTTTCAGACTAGCACTCATAGAGTATCCAGCTGCGCCTCAGCTTGGGAACATAAGTATGTGAGCACAGAATTTAGTGGCAGATCTCTTTAGATTAGTATGGACACCCAAATCAAAACATCATTATGATATTGTCCACTTTGGGTCTGAGTCTGCATTGATTTGTTTTGGGGCTTCCCCAAGGCATCATACTATGGAGATATTGTCCACACTACAAACAAAAATCACCCCTATGTCTAACAACCATATGGGAATTTGATCACACAACCAAAATATATTAAAAAGAAAAACTGTTTAAAAACTAAAATCTTCAGATCCTAGCATGAGCAATGTCATTCACTCACTTACCCCAGGTACAATTTGATTATGCAAATGTCTTATTTGGAACTTGAATATCAAGGATGATAGAAGGAAAGCTCACCAGTGTATTTTCCATGCCTCTCGTAGTCTTCAAGAAAATGAGTAACAACCGTTGATGGAATCACATAACCAATATTTTCCACGTCATCAGATCTGTATACCTAAAGGAAAGGTCTTCTGAGTATGTTTAAATTTAACAAAAAAAGAAAAACTTCGATGATGGTCAAGATGCTTATAACTGAAGGAAAGAACTAATGAGTATACTTATTTGAAAAACTCCTGATGATGGTAAAAAAAAACCATTGGTCTATTAAATTAGGTGCATGACAACTTAAAAAGAAAGATTAAAGAAGTCCAAGAGGCTAAGTGATTGTGACAGACTGCATTCTTATCAAATCAAAGTGAATAAAAGGAGCAGGTAACTAGTTCCAAAAGAATTTTGTAATCAAATACCTGAAAGGCCACCCCAATGCACTCTCCTTGATCGTTAAAAGCAGGGCCACCGCTATTACCTAAAAACTGTTTTGCATAAGCAAAAGGCAGAGTATAGAAATAGAACATTGCTATGGGAAATTACACGCACATAAAAGCCATTTGAGAGATAAGGGAACTCTGGCCAACAACAGATAGTTCCACTTATAACCCACTCCTAGTCACACAGCATATACTTACCAGGATTTATAGCTGCATCAATTTGAATACCAAGTAACTCAGAAGACCCATGAGCATATGATGTTACCTGAAAGTATATGACAAGAAAGGATTGACCTTAGTTGCATCAAGAAGATAGATGCAAGCATCAGGATTAATGAGTTAGATATATTCCTACGCCTTTGCCCGTTCCCATTAAAATTTACACAGCCATAAAATGCTCTTGTGTTGTTACATGACTAGATGGATTCATAACATTGTGTAATGAAAAATCACAGCTTATTGTGAACGGATGAACATGAGTTTCTCTTGCTGTACAGGTGATTGTAAATTGCAATGAGCATTTTTATAAAGCAGTGGCATAGATTGATCCCATAAATAGACAAAGAAGTAAGAACAGTAGAGCATCTAGCAAAAATGTAGAGTGTGAGAACATTAAAGCACTACATGAAAAATTATGAATTGTCTCCTTAATTATATATTCAAGATAGTACTTGTTGCCAATTGAAACTTTATTGTGTTTGTCATGCACTATATACACTAACTTGTATCATACTAAATGCTTAAACATACAATTCTTGATACTTGAATACTCAGATGCTGCCAAACCAACTGAAATTGGCTTCAAAACTTACTTTAACCACTAACATATAGAATGTTTCATTAATTCATTCAAAGTCAAGGTTAAGAGGTTGACGAAGTGGTATAGCTCAAGTAGTTAGAGCTCCACTACCTATGGCCCAAAAGTCATGGGTTCGAGTCACACTTTGCCCGATCAAAAAAAAAAAAAAAGTCAAGGTTAAGAGGTTCATTATTTCTTATAACAGAATTAATTTTATTTTGCATGAAAAGGAAAGATATAACAAAATGTAAAAGGGACACCTTATACAGTCAAAACATTGTTGCCACTTTTCCTCATGTTGATCATAAGAGACCTAAAAGCGCCAAAATCCAGTGTGCTCCCTCAGAGATAATTATTGAACAATCCCACGTTGCCAAAAAATAAAATTTCTCCAGGACTTAACTTTTGGTGTGGACTGGAGGATCTTACAGTAATATGGAACAATTCTAGAGGCTATTTCAACTATTAGTCCAGAAAAAAGAATAGACATGATCATACCACAAACTCATGGAAGCAATTGCCATAGGAATCCTAAAACTCATAGACATATGTTTCCCAATGTTGTGCCAAGTAATAAATTTCAGAAGGATTAAAATTATGGTACACTAACATCATATCCAAAATGAACCATCCAGAATATAGTGTTTTGCATAATATGAATAACAAGATAAACTTGCAGTTCCCATCAGAATGAAGGCCAATTCCTTGAAAAATAAAATCGATGAACGGCACATCATGCATATGCTTCATAGCGTGACTAACCTCAATTCTTGATACCACACCTTTAGAAACTGATATGGTTTCTCCTCCAAGTGGATAACCTACAACAGTCACTGAATCCTGCAAGTTTGAGGAAGGAAAGCAAAGGATGTGCAAGGATAAATAAGTATTGCCACATAGAAATTAGATAGAAGTGATGTCAATTAACTAAATGCATATAGCATTCTGCAAGTCTCTGCTATGACATACGCAATGAACTAAGCAATGAATTAGGTATATTAGCTAAGAATTTGCCCGACACAAAATGGAAGAAAACAATATAGTTCAATAAAAAATTAAGCAACGGAGAGGTAATGCAGACAGATAGACAATGACACTCAGATTTGAATGTTGGGAACAATTTGTATGTTCAATCAAATAGAATCCAAGCATTACTACAGTATTCCATTTAATATTCCATCACATTTGAGCTTCCATCTCAATAAAGACTCATTGAAACAACAAAATCAAGAAACAGAAGGTACAAGGAATTTCTTTTGATGTAATTTCATGTTGGTAAGTCCTATGCATGGGCAGGTATCATCGAGAATCATTGAATGAGAGAGTTATCTTCAACAAGCATATTGCATGCGTATAAAAAAGTCAAAAGCACAAAATCAAGGTTTCTCAATTAGAGAGCAGAGAAAGAACAATGAACCTGTAAATTTGGTAAGTGCCCAAAATGAAGGGGCTCAGTTCCTTCCCAAAACTCCTTGCTTTCAACCGAAAGCAAAGCTATATCACATTCTACACCTCTTGCTAGAACCTATAATTAGCAATGAGTATGAGTAAGAGACATAATCAAAGATCCAATATGAGTTTCTTTACTTCTCTCACTCGGTCTCCAAAAAACAAAATAAACTATGCAAGAATATAAAAAGAAGGGCACTAGCCGAGCAATTTAAACAATATTCGAGATATAACAGCACTTTGATTAGTAGACTGCTTCCTAGAACCTATAATTAGCAATTAGAATGAGTAAGTGATATAATCAAAGATCCAATACGGGTTTCTTTACTTCCCTCACTATGGCCCCAAAAACAAAATAAACTATTCAAGAATAAAAAAGAATAGCACTACCAATTTATTTTTAAGACATATTAGCACTTTAATTAGTAATCCCTCCGTCCCATAAAACTTTGCATAGGAGGGAGTGCACATTTTTAAGAAAGAAGAGTAATGATTGGATTTTTAGGGGTAATTTTGTAAACATTTGTGTATAAAGTAAAGAAATTTATTGGGTTGTGAGTATGTGTGGGTCCAAAAGTAATGGCATTTTGTGTAAATTAGTGGATATTGTGAGGGTGGAGTTTATAGAGAGTTTTCCATTTTAAGGGTGTGAAGCTTACTGTGGGACGAACGAAAAAGAAAAGTGTGAAGAGTTATATGGGACGGAGGGAGTACATTTTAATGTTTTTGGGAAGAAATCGAACAAGCCAGAAACAAACATCTGAAAAACATATTACATGACTTAGAAATCCAGAAAATCAGCTTAGTCACACAAAAGAAACACTAGATGCTTAAATTAGAATAGAGGGTAAAAGAACATGAATGAAGTCACTCAAAACAGTTATAGCAACCATTGTGGTAGAATGTGGATGCAATCTCTGAGGTATAGGCTGGACCATTCTTTTGTAGATCAACAAATAGAAACCAATGTGGAATACAATCCAACACCTCCCTCCTTTTTCTTTTCCCCTTTTCTTCTTCTATTCTCTTAGGGTCACATCGAATATGTATGGTAAATTAACTTCATTTGGTTTGTGGCAAAGTTGTAGTACTCAGTTGTGTTATCAAACTTACAAATTTTAACAGTAAGAATAAGAATAACCACCATTCATATTTATTGCCAGGATAGAAATAATGTAATTTAATGCATCAAAGATATCATTCAGGTCAGACAGCATATGAGATCAACTTGATGGATTCTCTAGGCATTCATAGCTAAGTGGGTGTGATGCATACCACTTCTGGCACTATGCCACTATCAAGTACTGGGTATCATGGAGATCATAAAGGTTGTGGAAAAAAGAGGCATATAATGGGAGTGCGTAAATTCAATCCACAGAAGATTACCTTGGCAACATATTTTGTATCATCCCCTCTTCTTTTTACTTTAATCTGCAACGAGATAACCATTAAACAATTGTACAAGAGATAGTAAAGTAGAGAAATCATGTATTGTGTATTATTGAGGTAGAAGACTCCCATTTATTGTGGGAGAAATACCTAGGGTTTACAATCTAAAGCAAGGAAAGCATAAATAAAAATATACACAGTAAACATAGAATGACTAAATTAGAAAACATAATAAAGAGAGAATCATAATATAATCTTCAAGAACAACCATTGACTGAAGTAAACCTATAAAAGTGAATAAGGGCGTGAAACTATGCTTGGATAGTTTCAGCCCTTAACCCAATCATGTCAACTTAACTCTCACTGATTGGAAAACAATGGACTATGATAACAGCATAATATTAAAAACTCTTAGCTTTCAAATAGTATTAGAGAGATGTTCTCAAGCAATAATGTAAATAATAAAAAACTTAATTTAATGAAAAGGAAATCTAGCAATAATGATTTTGATACATGATTGATTTATTTGCATATAGATTTCAAATTCCTTAAAGTTCCAAACTATCCACCAAAAAGATAAAGTAAAAAATGACCCATCGATCAAATCTATAAAAAGAGCTCTTGTGATTTAAAGTGGTCACCACTTGTTGCTACGCCATCAATGAATAAGATCATAAATGTTATCAGTGGCACTTTAAAATACTGTATTTGTAGAAAAATATGAACCTTTGAAAACATTTTTCAAATACTACCAATCAGCAGTATTGTTAACTCATGTAAGCATAAAGAAACAAATAAAACTGACAAGACAGGAATCGAGATTCACCATCAGAGAGATACATGCTTTCCCTCTACTTAATACATCAAGCTTGTAATGTTATGTGATTGTACTTAAAGAAGAAATCTGAAGGCATCAGATATTCAGAAACTTTCACAACTTTCACCTGTGTATTATACTCGACACAGTGTGCATTTGTCAACAGCTTCCCATCCCCAATCATGAAAGCACTGAACAGTAAACCAATATTTTCATCAGGCTGAATATGGAAGTAAATTACATTAAGAACGTTATTTAGAATTGCTTTCAACTTGAAAAAAAAAAAAAGTAAACATAACATTTTCTTGAAAACAGAAAAGAACAAAAAGGGTAGCTCCGACATGCCTTCCGGTACTTGTATATTGTCTTTGTTTCTGCCAGGGAAGTGAATAGTCCGGTGCAGTGTGAATGCAGTATACCTAAATAAAGGAAAAAGTGGCAGGAGTCCAAAACGTGTTAGAGTTATTAGTCAAGAGCTTAAAAAATTCAGCAAAAATTATGAGGTCATTTGAGACTTCCATAGAATAACTGGAATACACAATTTACTAATCACAAACAAGAACTGAGTGTCGACTATTTTCATATGTCAACAAGATAAGAGTTTTATAAACATGTATGTAGTTATCAATAACTCCAGACAATATTCACTTACTGATAACATGGTCGAATGTCTCGTACTTGACGAAACTAAATGTTGATAAAGGAAAATAAAAGCAAGTATTGATATCTCTACACGTGGACAAGAAAGCAAGTTTCGCAAATCTATGTAACTAATTGCAGATGATACTAAGTAACTAGTCAGCACATTTAGACATTCCACGTGTCATATCGAACATGACATAAATGGTGAAAGCAAGATTCATAAAGGAAAGGATATTTGCAATGTGTTATGCAGTTAATAGTTAATGCTATTCTTTTCTGACAGCACTTCATGGTGTAAGCACATATAACATTTATTGCAGGAACAACAATAAACTGCACATAATTTGGTAATTGTTCTTTGCTTGCATGTACATCTTTGAGCTTACTGACTCTTTTACAAGACTAGAGTAAAAAGAGAGTACCCCGTATAGTGAAGTGTTGTCATGTTATTGGACTTCCAATGTTAAGATCTTGATGGAATCATGGAATATATAATATGGCGATTCAAAGAAGTAACCAAGTTCATGTCGTCATCTAAGCATTGTAAAGGCATTGGATTGGTAACGGTACAAACAGAACCGCCAAAAGTAACCAGTGAAAATAAACAAAGGTTCTATAGCACAATGTAAAAAAAAGTGTGAAAGCAAAAGAAAGGGTAATGAGAAGTTCATTTTATCTTTTTCATATGTAAAAAGAAAGGAGGAAAAGTAAACAGAAATGAAATATGATTTGAACATTAGCATATGGAAAATTCCAAAATAATAGTCATTCACCTTGACGACAGCATCAAGGAAAGTAGCATCATGAAGGTTACTCGTCTCTACCTGAGGAAAGATAACTGATTAGGCTTAAAATAACTAAATCAGAGAACCTCAGCTAAAAAATACCCAGATATTGTAAGTAATATCTACGCTAGGAAAAATAACCATATGTGATGAGGAAATGTTTAGCATAAAATCATAGCTTGGTTATACTGATGTAGAGCATGCTGGGTAATTTTAACGGGAAACAGTGATAAATAATTTTAAACCGCCAAACATAAGGATGAAGTTTCACTAATCACTTTGATAAATAGGAAACAAGACATAAACATCAAAATTCTTGAGAAAATGCAGCTAAAGTTAGGATTATGCTACGGAGAGAGGGCGGCCATGATTGTATTCAATTTAGTCTATTATACCATCGGTACATGACAATGATCGAGCAAATACAGACTGGCATTGACCAGATTTTACTTCCTCCACATCAGGATTTACAGCTAACACTGATTCTCAAGCATCATTCATCTCTCATCCCCATAAAGGAAACTGAAGACTTAAGACGATGTACATATAAACAAATACGAAAGCATTATGGAGAAGGATTGTTACACCTGTTGCTCTTTCAAGTCGGCCAGAATTTGGGGGTTCCCTTTCTTCTGTACACCAACTGATTTGGACGCTGCTGATTGGGATCGCCCGGATTTATTTCTACCACTCCGACTATCAGCATTGGATAAGGGATTTTCATCTCTTGATTTTCGCTGAAACTTCTGTATGATTACTCTATTCTGGATTCCAAAACAACACATAAACGAAGTTCATAGTCATTGTTAAGGGAATTAATATAAATAGATTAATTACACACTTCTCTACAAGTTCAGACTTTTAGATGAGATGAAATTCTTTCATAATATCAGAGCTAGAGGCCAGGATCAAAATCCACTGGAAGCAACTCTACTCATTTAAATTATTCACTCGAGGGTCTCCTCTCTCAAAAGGGTGAAGTAGAGAATTCAGCCCATAAGGGAGATATCAGCGAAATTAATAAAAATGAATTAATTTCACATCTTTGTGCATGTTCGGACTTTGAAACGAGATGGAATTCGTTCGGTCATAAACTAATATAAGCATACACAAGGATTCGAGCATTTCTACAGCAAAAACAAAATGATACACTGGGAGTAGCCTCTATCGCAGAATATATTACAGAACAATGCACAAAAGGTATCATCCATAAGCTCACAACTTGTTTTTAAGTTAATTATACTGGAACTATACTGTCAAAAAAAAAAATTATACAGGAACTACATCTCTAGAATGAAGCACTCAAAAACAAAAACACGAGCATATCAAAGCAAATGAAACAGAAAAATAAGGTTTGTTGTACCTCAATGGCGGATTTGCACAGTGATTTCTTGGGTTTGGCTCTAATTGGAATATGGTTTTGATTATCGAAGGGGTTACGAACACTAGATAAACAATTGCGCCTACGCCATTCGGGAAAGAGGCGGTGGGTTGTGCGGCCGCCGGTGAATGCTACGGCGGAGAAACAGCAATTTGCGGCCGCGATAGCCATTTAAAAATGCAGGGAGAGCGCGCAGTAGGGTCAGGTGCTCCCCTTATCCGTTTGCAGCGCATACAAAAATATCTTATTTGAAGACAATTGTTTCCCAAAATATAACAAATGAATAAATCAAGCTTCTATATTAGAAAGGCTACAGCAATATATTATTTCATATTTGTTGATATCATATTGTTAGATTAATTGTAGAATGTTTGTATTTTAAATTATTTGGTAATTTATTATGAATGTAGAAGTATATTAGTACTATATATATAAATATATATATAATATATATATTTACTTGAAAGAATTGTATTTTTATTATTATAATTGTTAGACTTGTATAATATATATATATATATATATATATATATGTATATATTAACTTGAAAGAATTGTATTTTTATTATTATAATTGTTAGAAGTATATTAGTACTATATATATATATATATATATATATATATATATATATTTACTTGAAAGAATTGTATTTTTATTATTATAATTGTTAGACTTGTATAATTAATTAGATTTAATATTGTAATTGTGAGATACTATAACTCAAGTGTTAAAAATTTACTATCTATATTATTGGGTTCGAGTCACTATTTGTCTAATTAAAAAATTATTATAATTAAATTTTGAATTATAGAAATTAACGATTTTGAGGATGTTAATTATATAAAGGGGAGTGAGGATCCATGATCGATCGAATTTGCATGCATGATATAATGTTGGTTGTGTGGGATATAAAAAATGGACTAGGTTATTCACACACGACGTATTGTTGAGTATACACACACAAGAAGAGTATGCACACGAAATTTTTGAAAATTACACTCTGAAATTTCACTTTTATTTAGGGATGGCAACGGGCGGGTGCAGGACGGGTTTGCTGTCCCAGGACCCGCCCCGCCGAAAATATTAGGACTTGGGACCCGACCCGCCCGTGTGAGGACCCGTCGGGTCCTACCCGCCCGCCCGTTTAATATTTTAGTAATTTAAAGTTAATTTTAATATATCTAATATTTTTATTTTGACTTTAAATAATTCAAATTAAAATCTATAATTACTTAAAATAGCATATAATATTCATCTAACACATAAAAATAACATAAATAATATATTTTCACAAATATATACATATTAATATCAATATAAATTACATAATTTCACATATATACATAAAAATATTAATGTATTTATATGTGGCATGTCCACATATGGGTTGGCGGGGCGGGTTTTATAAAAACCACGACCCGTCCCATACCCGCTTGATCGGGTCCAAACCCGCCTGGCGGGCGGTTCAATGCGGGTCCGGGTTTGTACCCGCCCATTGTCATCCCTACTTTTATTCCCGATCCCTCAAGTTACTTTCCCTCCACTTCATAAACACAAAACAAAATTGGTGCACACACCAAAAGAGGAGGAAATTCGATCGAGCTTTTTCATGCACCATCGTCGCCGTGTTGTAGTCGCGTCACCACAACTCGTCACGAACGTCGCCTCCAAAGTTGGTCAAGTTTAGGGTTTCATATATTAATTTGTTAAATCATGTTTAGGGTTTTTAAATGTCGACTTAAACACTCGATTTCATGCATTTTGTTGTTAAAAATGATGGGTGTGATTTATTTATTGAAATTGGAATGAAAATTGGTCGTAACCTAATGAAAACTAATAGTAACAATGTGTAAATCAAATCGATATTTTGCACAACATACGCCTGCAACTAAAATTTTCGTATAATTCTGCTCTGTTCGACTAAAATTTTCACACAATAGATATTTGTGCGATTGAAATTTTCGCACAACAGGAGTATACTTAGAGATCGTGTTTTTAAAAAAAAAATTGTAAATACATAATAGAGTTTTTTTTTATTAGTTAGTGAAGCTCTAACCACTTGAGTTATACCACTTCGTCTACATAATAAAGTCATTACACAACTAATTTATTTAAAAAAATGATGGTGAGTGTACTCAAAATTTTCAAGAGTCATGTGTGTGAATAACCTGATTAATAATATAACACATAAATAACATAAATTGCATGCAATGTATGAAGTAAAGGGTCAGGGTTATTCTAATATACCAAACTAGTAAGTATACATATTTCTAATTAGTTGCTTTATTAAAAAACAAAACCAAAGGATCACAAGTTAATCCAGATGCCAAAGTGCCGTTAAAAATCTTATCGAAAGGAAACCCTCATTAGGGACAAAACCTCCGCACAAGGAAAAGGTACACTCTTAAAAAGACAAAGGACATCAATAGCGAAATCGAAAATATTACGAATATCTATCTTTATCAACAAGCTCAAGAATAAAATTAGGAATGTCGTCCCACCATATAAAATCTTCAAAGTCTCGAAAAGTAGAAAGAGCATCCGTCGGTAATTTCCCTCTCTATATATATGCGCCACCTTTAAATCAATCCCCTCCAACATCTCTTGCATCCAAGACCAAGAAGACCTAAATTTTTCATGGCACAACCGCGTTTGTATCACCAAAAGAGAGACAACATAAGTTGAATCTGATTTCAATATAATTTTTAACCACCCAATTTTTATAGCCGTTACCACCCCCTCAATTGATGCCCATATTTCGCTTCGTAAGCTCTTCCTCTACCCATCTTCCTAGCAAACGCTACTTCAACGAAACCCATGCGGTTCCTAAACACGGCACCCCTTGGATAAAATTATCAACCTCACTTCCATCCGTGTTTACCATGATTCCAATCATGGCGGTGGCAACCATCTAACCGAAATAATTTTAGTCATTGGCAAAGTCTTAAAAACCAAGTTGAAAGTTGTTGTGCACCTCAAATTATCAACTTGATTAAAATTGTAACCAATATCTTCCAAATCGACTTCTTTAACTATCGCCCGTAGAATGCAATTTAAAGCCTCTTGTATTCTGGATTTCGTCACCATGCACCGCCTTGTTACGGCAAATCCATATTAACCAAAAAAATATAATCCACACAAGCTTCCAAATATTTAGCGTCCCTGACCGAAAGAGTCGCCGAAAATTTGTAGCAAAGATATCATGCACGCTAAAAGACGTATCTATGCAAATACACATATCAATGTGAGGTGGAAATTTTCGCACAAGTGTGTGTATTCGGTAGCGTGCGGCTAAAAATTTCGCACAAAAGACATTTGTTCGAATAAAATTTTCACACAAAATATGTACTTAAAAATGCGTGTACTTGGGAGGTGCTTGGTTTGTTGAAAGGAATTAGAATGACAATGAGTTTGAAAGTAGTGAGAAATAGTAATGAATATGTTAGTTATTGTTGAGTTGTTTGGTTTATATGTAGATATAACTATCATTACCATAGAAAGTGTTTGATTTTATTAAAAATTATTATTAACTCCTTTTTAATATATATTATATAATAATCATGCTTAGAATATTATTATTAATATTAATAAATAATTTAGAAGATAAAATAAATTTTAAAAAATTATATATAAAATTTTAGAAAGAAATGACTTGCATTCCTCCCAAAATGGTGAGGAATGAATCTATGTCTTTCATTACTCACTATTAAAATACTCCCTCCGTCCGGAAAAGACTTCATATGTAGGTGGACACGCACTTTAAGAAAAAAGAGTAATGATTGAGGTTTTGAGGATACATTTGTAAACTTTTATGTATAAAGTAAAAAAACTTTATTGGGATATGTGTATGTGAGAGTAAAAATAATGACATTTGTGTAAATTAGTGAAAATTATGAGGGTGGAGTTTATAAAAGGTTTTCCATTTTAAGGGTGTGAAACTTATATTGGGACGAGACGAAAAGGAAAGTGTGAAAGCTTTTATGGGACGGAGGAGTATCAAATATTTGATTCTTCTCAAGCGAAACATCACACTCTCCTTTTATTCGTTATTTCTTAACTCTAAATGTGTAAATCAAGCACCCCTTAGTAAGTTGGTGTGCGTAAATAAACTAGTCCTAAAATAAATAGAATGACGGCCAATATAGAGCAAAAAGATCTAACTCAACACTTAAACTAAGTTTTAAGTGAGAGGATTGTCCACGCTCATAAGATCACCCAAGACACTTAACACGTCGGGAAATCTATTGATTTCTATTCCTTTTTTCTGTTCCACGCACGTTTCTTGAAATTAATCAATCGGAGCGAACCTCCCAAATTATTCATGTCCTGAGCAATGACCTGGTACGATACTCAACAGTCCAATTGGTAACAATTTTGGACGGCGCATAGGAGTGGCACGTTCACGATGAAGGAAATATAATTGGCAGGCCATCAATTTTGTAACATTCATTCAGCTTCAGCTATACCCATTTTATTGTAATTAGCGCAGATTACGCGTGTTGTGAAATATATAAAAAATTAATTTTTTTACGTCAAAAAAATTGAATTTTTAACTATAATGTAATAGAATATCAAATTTTAATAAATCTTGTGAGTTTTTTTTTCGAAAAAATAAATCTTGTGAGTTGAAAAAGAATATTAATTGCAATAAATTGAAATTGCACAATTTTAGAAAATTGGTATCATTACAGAAATTCAAAATTTCCATTTATATTATGAATTTAATATGAACTTGATATACGAGACAAACATATATAATATATAGACACATAAGTAAAATCGGTAGTTAGAAGACGACACATAAACAAAATCAACCAAAAGATGACACGTAGGCGAAATCAATCGAAGACGACACCTCAACAATTTTAATACCGACAAACATCTATAAATATATAATACACCATTGGATTACCATATATGGTTTTCCCGCCTTTTTCTCCTACCGTAGATCTAAACTTGATTATTATATCGACTGTTCATTTTTTCTTCAATATATAAATGACAAGTTTGACTCTAATATTTTTTGTCCTTAAATATATTCTTAATTTTAGCCATTTAATTTATACTTGCTATAAAAGGTAGTTTTGACTCTCTTATTATTCTATTTATTTGTCATCTAATTATACGATAATTTGTTTCTTAATTAATTACATGTTTTCCTATTTATTGTCCAACAACAATATCAAAAAAAAAAAAAAAAAACGTCAATTTCATGTGAGATTAATCTTAGAATTTCTCCCTCTACTTATCTTTTCATGTAAATCATACATATTTCTTTTGATTTATCTTCCTAATATTGTTTTTTATTTTCTTAAATTTTTGTAATAGGTGAGTTTAATAATATATATTCGTTGATTGTAGTCAACTTTTTTTAATCTTATTATTATTTTCATTATTTTTATATGTGCAGATTATTTGTAGCAGATCATATCATTATTACGATTCAATTGAAGATGATGTCCAATGATTTACTTAAAAATTTAAAAGATACCGTCAATCGAATATCACGTAGAGATATTGATGAAGATCTCAATGTTAAGATAGTTAATGTCAATTGTTGTGAATTTGCTTCTCTAAATAATGTTTGAAAGAATCAATGTCTTGATCCTCTGCAAAATGAAAATGATCACAATATTTAGGGTAAAAATTAATAAAAAATATATATCGATTAAAACTCAAGAAACTAGAAGACGACACATAAACAAAATCAACCAAAAGATGACACGTAGGCGAAATCAATCGAAGACGACACCTCAACAATTTTAATACCGACAAACATATATAATAGGATTAGCCCAATGCAAAAAGCCCATTGACTGGGTTAATAAACAGAGCAGCAGCCATGACTGTGAGTCTTCAGTTAATTAATACAAAAAGATGAAGCCGCCATTTCACCAACCAAACACATACAATACAATACAATACAAATCTGGGATTTTTTCAGCAGAAGCTGCCTACAGTTTCAAATTTCAACGACTCAATTTCCAAATTTTTAGATGATTTAAACCTATCTCTTCACGAGATTAAATCCAATCTGTTAGAACTTCTACAATTTTATTTATATAAGAGCTCAGTTGTAAAAATTCCGCTAAATTTGTCGTCGGCCGATTTGATTTTTATAAATTCAATTTTTAGGCAGGATTTAGGCGGCGCCTAGACGAGTCTTAGAGTCGGGTACTAGACGATCGTAACAATTAATTTTTTTTTCTTTGTAAAATCGAATTTATTAATAAAAACTAAAATCTTGAAGTTTATAAAATATTAAACCTTTAAATTATTTTGATGTGAACTTGGTATGAAAAACATGTGTTTTATTGTGTAGTAGTACTATAATAATTAGAATGTTAACTATTTGACTAATTACGTTGAAATTATGTTCTTAATTTATTATATTCTTTTGTAGTTTAAATCAATTTTTTTAAATAATAAAAATGAACCGCCTAAGTAAGCGACTAGGCGTTAGGCGGCACAAAACCGTCCGATTGGCGATTTTCAATTTCTACAACCTTGTATAAGAGTAAGTTTTTATACATCGATTATCATGCAACAGTGTCTCAGTATTCAAGCGGTCTCTAGTAAACGGGTTCCAACAGCTGACGCTTAGATGAATCCTATACTTGCAGAGATAATTGTAAATATGTGCACATAATTAATTTAAAATTTATACAATAAAATATTTAATAAACAATTACTGAAAAACTGTAACACAAGTGCAGGTTAATAAGAAGAGTTGAGAAAAAGAATGATGATTTATTGATATTCAAGAGTTGATATAATACACAACTATATATTAAACTCTATTTAATAAATTATTAAATTATGGACTCTCAGATTTTAATAATTATACACTAAGAATTAATAAAACATGTATAAATATATCTATAATTTAACTATAGAATCTAATTTTTTTAATTCAAACCAAGAAATATGTTAGAAATTAATAAACATGTATAACTATATCTATAATTAAATAAAGAACGAAAGAAAAAAAAAAAGAAGAAAGTTTCTATATAGTATATCAATTCATGTTCTGCCTATTTTGTTATTAAAAATATATATCAATTTCAAAAATAACCATTTCATGAATTAAAGCACCAAAGGCATCACATTAAAACAACCAAGATTGTGTGTTTGACTAGTGTGCACAAGGTTTTCTTGCTGATGGAGCCCCAATTTTTTAAAGGGTCATTCTGATAAGGTAGAAAGAGGTAGCGCTTTATTACAACTAGGTGTAAAATTTGCAGAAGCACAAATTTTTTTGCACGTAGGACAAAAATTTGCACTTTTACACCTGTTTGTAATTTTGTTAATTTTTACACCTATTTGTAATTTCTCCTTTTAAAATATTTTATAAAGTTACATACTAGCCCCCGTTATTACTCACAAATTGCGAGAGACCTTCTTCAAATTTTAGCAAGAATGATTTAAAAACGATTTTACACCCTTGTTAAGCGCTCACCATTTTTAAATAGTGAGAGCTTCCTTTGCTAAAACTCTCACTAAATAACATTTTTTTAAAAAAAAATAACATTAGCAAAGCAAACTTATATAGAGAGTTGTCACAAATCTCTTTCTTTGACACTCCCACACACATTTAATTAATTTAGGGCAACTTGGTTAGGAGTATTAGAAGTAGGCGATGGAAATGACTCATTAATCATTATCATTGATGATGCTTGATAATATTTATAATTTGAAATTGATTTAAAAATAAAATAATCACTAATTTATTTTGATTACATAATCTCCCTCTTATAATCAATCATTTAACAATCATTCATTTTTTTTTCGCTCAACTTTTTTCTCGCTTAAAATTTTTTACGCTCAACTTTCTTTCCAAAATTTTTAAATGGGAATGAATCACTAGTCATTCTCATTACTTAATTCTAATACCCCCAACTCAACCAAGCTCCCCTTAATGTGAAATAAAACATGAAAATGGAGAAAAACACAAAACAAAAGAATACTTGGCAAGCATTACATTAGTACAATTCACGTGTGTTGGTTGGGACCCTTATGTTAATTTCCTTGCAAAAAAAACAAAAACATACGCCAATTTTTCTTATATTACATGATGAAATGCCATTTTTTAATATTGGTGTAAAAATCGCTCTCTTATATAAGTCCATCTTATTTCATGAAAAATACAGACATTCAACATAGCCTTAAAGATACTAGTGTAATAGAGAGAATCTTCAAACCCTCTCATCAATCGATCATGGGGTTCAAAACTGATCTTCTTGTTTGCACTACTGTGGAGTGCGAAACAGGGGAACAAATGATAGCTTCCATGGATTTAGCCAAGAAAGAAGGAGCTGATATTGTGGAACTCTGCTTTGCTTCTCTCTCTTTCTCTCACTCCTCTGAAGTTGAACACATTTTCAACCTCAGAAACTTGCCTTCCATTGTCTCCTTTGGGTAATTCTAATATACTATACACCTTCTAATTTTTCTCTCTCTTAAGTCAAGAAATCAACATCAATTTATATGATCACCACTTACGTTTCGATGCCATACAAGTGAGTTCACCATTATTTAATTAATTATTTATTCAAAGATCACAATATAAATAATAGGTATATAAAATATTATAATTTCCGTTACATGATAGAACTATCCTAAGGTGTTTATTTTCGACTTATTATTATTATTATTTTTTTGTTTGATAAATGGTGACTTGAAGTCTTGGTTTATAATATAGGTAGTTAAGTTAACCACTTGATCTGCACTATAATATTTACTCCTCCGTCTAAAAAAAGATAGTCCACTATTCCTTTTGGGTTGTCTCAAATTATAGTCCACTTTCTATTTATTTTAATTTTTTTGTCTAAAATACCCCTATTTAATGATTGTTGGAATTAGTCATTCTCAACCTTTTTATTATAGTCAACATAGTATTTTGTAAATAATTCATGACTTATTTCAATTCCAATACATAAATATTTATTGCTCCATTTATTTTTTCAATTTCAATACACAAATATTTATTACTCCATATATTTTTTCAATTCCAATATACAAATATTTTTTCTTTTTTAAACAATAATTAACGCAGTACTATTTATCATTAATGATATTATTAATATTAAATAAGGGTAAAATAGGAATGTTGAGTAAATTTATATGTCAAAAATTGATTTATTGGTCTTTGTGCAAATAGAGAATGGACTATCTTTTTGAGACGGAGGGAGTATGTTACTGCTCGAACCAGGGACATTTTAGTAATATATCATCTCTCATTCTCGAATTTCCACCCCATCACTATATTTACATGTTGGAATATGAAATTGAAACATTGATTATCAAGTTTCTTGTGTTTATGGTATTGAGTAGTAAATCTTTCAAAAAAAAAAAAAAATGGTATTGAGTAGTAAATAAGACATTAAATGATCAATTTCAAACGATTTTCTTTTATGTTCCCAATGTTCATCCTCACGTGTATAATAATTTTATCTTACTTGTATATAACTATTACTATAACAATTAAGGAATATTATCTGCCAAAATATATATATATATATATATATATATATATATATATATATATATATATATATATATATATATACTGCTAGTTTGAGGAATTATTGTGAACTTGAAAAAAGGCGTTTATATTTTATGTTTATTAGTTTCAACAATGACGTTCTTAAAATAAGTAAAATTATTAGGTTGACGCCTTTTTATTTTAAATATAAAAAAATATATACTACCTCCTACACCTCATAAATTTCTTATTTCAGAATTGCATATTTTTTAAAAAAATATTTTATGTGTAGTAAAAAGTGTTGAAATGTGATGTGAAAAAGAGAGTAAAAGATAGATAGAGACTAGAGAGAAATAATATAAAAAGTGAAATAATGTAAAACATACTTTTCACCAATTTATATAAATAAGAAAGTGAAACACTCGTTTTGGTAAAACGAAAAATGGAAACTTTAAATGGATACATAGCAAATATTTGATTTAAGGAGAGATTTGTATAGAGAAAGTAGGTGGTAGGTGAGTAGGCACATGTTTGCACGAGGATGGTAGAAAGGGCAAACTCATAAAATGGGGCCGACAGACTAAAATGATTTATATGTTTAGTATTATTTATTTAGTAATATAATTGTATTTATAAATTAATACTCTCTTCATTCCGCAATTAATTTCACATTTTTCTTTTTAAGGCGTCCCACAATTAACTTCATAACCCTAAAATGAAATACCTTTTCATAAACTACATCCTCATAGTATCATTTAAATTTTAAAAATGTCACTCTCACTTTATTCTACTTTACTCTCTCTCTCTTACACTTTAACTTATACAACGGTACAACCCCCAAAATACTCTTATATTTTATTCTTGTCTCATACACTAATTTAAGTTTTCTTAATAAATGTGTCTCTTTACACGTGAAGATAACTCCATGACGGAGGAGTATAACAATATAAAATGTTATATTAATAACTTATAATAATAACAATTATAATTGAATGAATGTAACAATTTTTTTTTGAATGTAACAATTTTAATTTCATACCATTAACAACTTTTAAATTAGAGTGACTCCTTTATTTTCCGTAATATATATGCTTTAGTAATATATATGTTATGATATTATATTTATTTGCAAGTGCAGTGTAGAATAATTTAAGATAATAATATCGTCTCTGCTCCATTTTCAAATACATGGATCATGGTGCATAACATAACATGTAGTGATACCACATACTATTGAGGTGTGCATTTTGAAAAATAATATCAATTATTTGGATTGAATAATATTAATTATTTTTCTTAAATAGTATTAACTATTTTTTCTGAATAATTATTAAATATTCTTATTGGTTGTGTACTTTTTTTTTTAAAAAATAACAATGCAACACACTTGGCATGTCTGTCTATTTTAGGACATATAAATAGACATATGTGTGTGAATGGGCCTTGTTGTTAGGTGTTTTAAATGATGTTTGATATGTGGATCAGGCCCAATTATTATACAAGCCCACGCAGAGGATATTGTGTCTGTAAGGCCCAGCACTTACAACTTTTAAAACGGGCCGTCGTAATAGGTGTCGAATTTGTCGAAATTAACCATGAGGTCAGCCACCAAAATTCATTATTTTATATTGCATTTTACAACTTAGAAAAAACACTCCCTCCATCTTATATTTAATATTTGATACAAATTTTAATGTGATAGATTGTTTAATAATATAAATTACTCCCTCCGTCCTGTTTTTGTTTTCCCATTTGACTTTTTTAATGTGAGGATTATTTCATAGTAATATGTGTACAAAAGTTATTTTATATGAATGATATGTTAGTTTATCTTATCAACTAGCATATCATTCATATAAAATAACTTTGTACACATTTTACTATGAAATAATCCCCACACAAAAAAAGTCAAAAAGTCAAATGGGAAAACAAAAACAGACGAGGGAGTATTTTTTTACGAGATAGTGTAGCTTTTTTAACTTTAATAAGAGAGTTGTTTAATAGTATTAAATTGAGTTAGTGTAGAAAAGTTGATGTAATATTGAAGTGTTTGAGGGAAATAAATAAAAATACTAAAATTATTTTATTATTATTTTAAAAACTATGTATTTAATACATGACATGATTTTTTTGGCAAATGATGTATATATAGTACATGATAGAGAGAGTATTACACTAAAATTTGATGATTAATTTCCTGTACACCAATTGCATCACACAATTGGGCACAAGATGAAATGTGACATTATTCTAACCAAAATAAAATGAAACATGACACTAATTTTGATAGACAGGTGACATTAATTTTAAGTGAAATATGGAAAATTTCAGGCGTGTAGTGAGGAGCACATTAGTGAACTAAAGAGAGAGGGATCAAAGACGAGGATTATAGTGTCGAGTTATTTAAAGAGTGGAATTTTGGGTAGGGAACAGCTGGGCGACTTGATTATCGACATGCAATCTACCCAAGCTGACGTCATTAAACTTGTGATTAATGTGGATTATATTACAGATGTAGCTCCCATTTTCCAATTGCTCACACATTGTCAGGTACCTAATTACTTTACCCACATTATAATTAAAAATTACTCCAATTTATATATAGTTCTGACATATTTATATATATAGTGTGCATTATTTTCGGTCTTATAAATAACCTTTTGATTTTTATATTTAGTGGGCGCTTCATTTAATCTAGTATTTTTCATGAGAAATGAAAATAAATATATAATAATTATAGTGGTTAACAAAAGTAAAATATGATTTATAATACTCCTACTATTTTTTTGTTTATTGCATTCATTTAATTACCTTTTCACATATTTTATAATCATGTTCTTCAATCATTCCCCTATGACACAACCAATAATTTTTTTGTCTATTTTTTTAAATTAGAACACAACACTAGGGATGTAATTATCGGCATGAAGACAATCATACATCCAACATAACCAGACGTAGAGACAAATAATTTTTTTTTTTATACATATTGAAAGAACTTGAAACAAGCACCCCTAGTTTTCGAATACTCTCAAGGATGTAGAGGCAAATAATTTTTTTTTCATACATATTGAAAGAACTTGAAACAAGCACCCCTAGTTTTCTCAATACTGCTCAATACTCAAGGACGTAGAGGCAAATAAATCTTCTTTTCGTACATATTGAAAGAACTTGAAACAAGCACCCCTAGTTTTCTCGAATACTCTGTTCAATACTCAAGGACGTAGAGGCAAATAAATTTTCTTTTCATACATATTGAAAGAACTTGAAACAATCACCCCTAGTTTTCTGAATACTCTGTTGAATACTCAATAGGTAGAAGTTGTAAATACTGATAATCTCATTACTGTACCGTTTTGCAATGAATATATAGGAAGTGAGTGATAGATGTACTGACACATGCAGGTGCCACTAATAGTTAGAGCGATGGGAGAAAGAGGACTAATAAGCCAACTTTTAGGACCAAAATATGGTGCATTCATGATAACAGGATGTTTAAAAGGCAAATCTGAGCCTGGATTGCCATCTTTAACTAGCATCAAACAAGTATACAAGCTAGAGTACATGAATGAAGATACGAAGGTATTTGGGGTCATCTCCAACCCAGTGGGCCATAGTAAAGGCCCTCTTCTGCATAATCCTGCATTCAGATACACAGGCTATAATGGGATATATGTCCCTCTCTTAGTTGATGATATCAAGGAATTCTTTAGAGTTTACTCATGCAATGACTTTGCTGGTTTTAGGTACATTATTCACTTCTTTCTTCATCTGTATTTCTATTTATAAATACAGATTTGTAAAGCATGGAGTGTTTGTAATGTTGCAGTGTGGGAATACCTCATAAGGAGAGAGCGGTAAGTAGCTGTGATGAAGTCGATCCCCTTGCTTTGGTATGGCTTGAATGTGTTTTTCGCGTGATCATCATCTGCATTTTTCCAGAGGTTGTTTTCTAACAAGATGATGCTTGCTGGTGCAGAGCATTGGTGCAGTGAACACCATCATACGGAGGCCTACAGACGGCCTGCTCGTTGGTTACAATACAGATTGTGAGGCTGGTATAGGTGCAATTGAAGATGCATTGACAGGTAGAATCAATGATTGCAAAACCTTCAATGCAAAAGAAGGTATTAGTTTGTTATTGATGAATGATATCTTTTGAGGTTCTAAACAGTATATGTTTTGGTAATCAGAGAGGCATAATCTTGAAGAATCAAGTGTTTCACCTTTAGCTGGGAAACTGTTTGTCCTGGTTGGAGCTGGTGGAGCAGGACGAGCGATGGCGTTTGGGGCGAGGAGCAGAGGAGCCCGAGTTGTGATCTTTAACCGTAATTTTGGTAAGAATTTAACTCAACTCAGCCTGGAACCAAGTTTGTGTTGTACTAAATCATTGCATTTTTGTAAAGAGAGAGCAAAGGCTCTTGCTGAGGCAGTCTCGGGTGAAGCGCTGCCATACGAATGCTTACACGACTTTCGCCCCGAACAAGGAATGATTCTTGCAAATGCTTCTGCTGTGGGTATGGAGCCAAACATACACCAAACTCCTGTTCCCAAGGTATTCATTTCTTTTCTCCAGTCAAATGATCATTTTTCAAAGAAATTTAAATCTGTAACCATTGTTAGGCTGTCCTAAAATCCTACGAACTGGTTTTCGACGCTGTTTATACACCGCGCAAGACTCGGCTCTTGCAAGAGGGTGCCGAGGTAGGAGCCATAGTTGTGAGTGGTGTAGAGATGTTCATCAGACAGGCTGTTGGCCAGTTTAAGCTGTTCACAGGTGGATTAGGTACACTTCTCATCTGTTTTCAGTCAAGTGTACTAAACCAAATGTGTAGAATCATGTGTTTGTTTTCCCATTGCAGCACCAGAGGAATTCATGCGCAAGATCGTGCTGGAGCAGTTCTAATGGCAAATCGTTTGATTAAATCTGGCTTCTTTAATTGTGGCCTTTCAAGATCCATTCCAATTTGAATAGATCTCATGCACAGCACCACCACTGTCTTTAAACACATGTTCTGATTTCATTTTGACATTTTTATCCAACATATTTCTATCGGGAACATGAATACGGCTACTAAACAAAGACCTACGAATTGTTTTTAAAAGCGGACCGAGTTAAGCGAATCGGACAATCTTTGAATCACTGGTTCGGTGGTCCAACCGATTGAACCGTTGTAAAAAAATCGGATAACCCGAATATTTATTTATTTATATATTTATTTATGTATAATATATTTCAATATATTATAAATAATTATAGATCATAAAGACATAACATAAAATTCAATATTATAACAAAATATTGCATAAGATTAACGTAATATGCAAAAATTAAAACTTTAGACTATATGTCCATAAAAATAAAATCTAAAATTTAAATTTTTACAATTAAAAATAACTCAAGCAATTTTTTCAACCAAAATCAATCCAAAAATGCTAAAAATTAAATTTCTTTAAAAAATCCAAAAAACCGTGTCAACCGGTTCACCGGTTAAACCAAGTTTTTTTGCGGTTCTTATTGGTTTTTCTAAGAATCGGTATGCGAAAGAACCGGACGGCACGTGACGGTTCCCGGTTAAACGGTCGAACGGCCGGTCGGTCCGGTTTTCAAAACACTGCCTACGATGTGATCTTCTTAATCTCGACTCGACTTTTTAAAAACCAAGTTAGATGCAGAATTTTTTTTTTTGTATTTATTTACAGTCATACTTAGGCATTTACAAACTCAACTGATCGACTCTTTTTATATATATATATATATATATATATATATATATATATATATATATATATAGTGTATTTTATTAACTATTTTTATATAAATAATTTATACTCATTCCATCCAAAAATTTATTCTTATGTTATTATTTTGTTTTTCCAATATATTTTTTCTCATTTCACTTTTAGTAATAATGCTACCCCACATTATTTTATCATCATCTTTCAAACACCACATATTTACTTCACATATGTACTTATACATAAACTAATAAAATTCATAAATAATTTTATTGGACGAAAGAATAATAACAATAATAATGTTATAAAAATAATATATATTTAGAGGAAATATTCAATTAAAATAACTTAATTATCAATAAATTCCTCGTAAAAATAGAACAAAACAAATATAATTTAAATATCACAACTTTAATATAATTATTTTTAAAATTGATATTTAAGGTGAAACGAACTTAAAAATGTGTTAAATAGATTTTCAGGTCCGACCAATTTATTGAAAAGGAAAGACTTGAGTTTACTAAAAAATATTGTAAATAATAGGTTAGGCTTGAGCCTAACAACCATACAATAGACCATAATTTTCAGGAAAAAAAAAAACCCGACTCGGTTCAGTCTTAGGAATCCTAGATGTCCCAATCAAACTATCATAATTGGGAGATGCTTATTGGTCTCCTCTCACTCTCATTTTCCTCGTTTCTGTAATAATTTATCAACCCCCCACCCCCATGAAAAAAGGGATTGAATAAAATAAAAAAATCAGAGTTGATCTGGTGTGGGCAGACATAAATTCTTGAATGATGTGAACCCACCATCCACCACAAGATTATGCCCACTAACAAACTTTGCATCATCAGATGCAAGAAAAACAGCAGCATTTGCTACATCACTAGGCTCACAAACAGCTCCTTTTAACTCACTAATCCCATGCACCATCTGCACCAGTTTCTGCTGATCAACCCCTGGATAGTACTTCTTCAGTTCATCAATTGCAAAGGGAGTCGGTATAGCCATTGGGGATATGCAATTAACCCTAATCCCCTGTTTGCTAAGCTCTGATGCAGCTGATTTCACAATCCCAATCACACTACTCTTGGATATAGAATAAGTATGCTGTGCTAATCCTCCCATTATCCCTGTCACACTTGCTGTGCAAAGGATAACCCCTTTTCGTCTCGGGATCATAACACGGGCCCCGTGTTTTATCCCGGACAAAACCCCGGACATTAATCGCCATGACTCTATCAAAAGCAGCCAAGTCGAGATCGATTATACTGGGGGAGTTTGGCAAGCAATACCTGCATTGTTGTACATAATATCGAGCTGGCCTAGCTTGGAGACAGTGAAGTCTACTGCACCTGAGATGTCTGATTCTTTGGTGACATCACACGGCACGAAGGTGGCGTTCGGGCCGAGCTCACGGGCAGTTTCGTGGCCCGCATCTTTCTGAATATCAGCAATCACTACTTTGGCGCCATGGTAGATGAACTTGGTTGCTGTTTCTTTTCCTATACCACTTGCTGCTCCTGTGATTAGAGCTACCTTGCCTTCTAATTTGCTGCAACATCATAAAAACCATATTGGGATTTCAAATGAAAATTCATTACCATAAATTTAGGCATTCCTCATTTCCTTTTCAAACAACACACATACTATAATTAAGTCAACACGGGGAAGAAGAAAAAGAAGATCTACACATACAAAGGATCTATAAGCATCGAGGCCTCATAAATCATATCTAAATGTATGGACAATGCTACAGAATAAATTAATTCAATTTGTTGAATCAGTTGGACGATAATTTCAATTTACCCTAGTTATAAATTTCTTCAGAGGTTTACATCAATTTAACTGCACCATTGATGAATAACGGAAAAAGCTGAGCTGAAAAGATAAAACAAATCTTACCTCCCTAAATGCGTAGAGAACTGTCTGTGAGAGATTGGAGTCACTAGAGCTTTCAAGCTGAAACATTTTCTGAGGTAAAACAGAAGAAATAAACCCCAAATATTAAAAATTAGCGGAATGAAAATCAAATGCCAGATAGATTCCTCTCTGTAAATCGACTATCAATTCAAAAGGAATAATTAAGAGAGAGAAAACGAAGAAGAAAGAGGGAAAAGCTGACCTGAATCGAGCCCTCAGCATATTTCTGCAACTGTAAATTGACAAGGAAAATGAAAATGAAGATGAAGAAGATTCTGACCACCGCAAGGCCTGCTGTAGATACTCTCACTCTGGATTGATCATCATTCTCTTATCATAGGAATTTAATATATGTGTTTTACGAGGGTAGAACCGGAATTACACTAGTCAAGTGGATATAGTTGCGTTTTTTTAATTGCAATATCTGAATCTTAAAAAGTTTTTAAGTACAAATCTATATCTATAACTATATAAACACAGCAGCAACAATTAAGTTGGAGGAGATCTCACAGTTCAGCGTGAACAGTACTCGCCCTTACAGGCTATAGTGTATTTCACGCACTGCTAAAATGTGTAAACAACGCAAATTTCCAGACCAATTAAAAACTGAATATTTATTCCGTAAAAAAACTGATTATTTATTATTATTAAGCTCATTGGATTTGAACTTTAAAATGCTGAATAATGACGAACCTTTGGTGGAGGATCTGGAAGCGAGCGTTGGTCCGATTAGACTAAATCATGTTTGCGTATAGAATCGATGAGAGAAAGTTTGGGGATTGCTTCGGGTGAAATGGGGAAGAATCCAGAAAGTAAATTGTGTTTGGGTAGTGTGAAGCCCTTATCCAAAGAAATAAACATGGCAAGAAAAGTGGCCAATCAACTTATTTTCACAAGGGAAAATAGATGAAAATGTGTGGCAACAGTCCAGAAAGAGTTAATGAAATACGTTTCCATTTTCTTAGTATTGTCAGTTTGTTATGGCGAACAAATATTTAGTGAATTTTAGATTGTTAAAATTAAATTTTAAATGTTAATATACAAAATCAAATATTTTTAGTTAATCGTTGCATATTAAGTTTTGATACATCATATTTAATAAAAAAATATAAAACTATTTCATACATGAGACGAGTTTTTATCACATGTATTATATTATTATATATGATTTGAGAGTTTATGACCATACTCAGATTATATTTAAAAATTGTTTACACAAGACTATCTCATTAAATGATAAAATAAAATTTTATTTCATACATAAAATTATTTTACACGGGACTCTCTCATCAGATTTTATATTTAATTGTGAGAGAATATATAATTTAATTGCATATAAAATATCATCAGGTTAATAATAGCATTATTTAATGTATATTAAAATAAAAAAATTGTTGCCAATTTTCTATGTGTTCTACTTATGTATATGTGACAATTATATATTAAGTTTGTAAACACAAGACTATCTCATTAAATGATAAAATAAAATTTTATTTCATACATAAAATTATTTTACACGAGACTCTCTCATCAGATTTTATATTTAATTGTGAGAGAATATGTAATTTAATTGCATATAAAATATCATCAGGTTAATAATAGCATTATTTAATGTATATTAAAATAAAATAAATCATGTCAATTTTCTATACGTTTTGCTTATGTATATGTGACAATTATATATTAAGTTTGTAAGAAACACTAATAAGGATTGAACTCTAAACTTTTTCGTTGGTTTTAAGATGTCTACCACTACACCGTATTTATAAATGTTTATAGATTTTGAAAAACTAATTTATTTAACTTTAGCCTCGTAAAAGTGTATTAAATTTTTTTGTGACCGTATCAAATTATATTTTATCTTATTATATTTTAGAAACTCTAATATTTATGAAATCTTAATTTGTGAATATTTCAAACAAGTGAATCCTCATATATATTAATAGTGTATTTATAATATTTATGTGTCTTTTTTTTTTTTTTGTGAGTTCGATTATATGTCATTAATTGAGAAAATAAAATTATGTATGTGTTTAGATGCTAAATATATAAAAAGTTTGATATATAATAGTAATTATGATGAGTTATGTGTAATTAGTCTCATATACAATATTAATATTAAAATTAGTAAAAAGAGAATAATCCACTCAATCAATTTAATTTATTTCATATATATGATATTTATTTGTGGATATACTATATACATTATTTTAATATTTATACATCGATTATATAAGATTTCTTCTATTAGTATGTTTTTATTAATTATAGTATAAACTTGAAACAAATCGTATGATAGATTTTCACATACATATAATAATTTTAATATATATCTAGCATGCATTATGATATAATTATAATAAATTAATTTAAAATTAAAGTATAAATAAATTTGTTATTTATGATTCTAATTACCATTATTTAAATTAAATATTATAATCACACAAAATTATATATATATAAAATATTTTATTGTGAAATTGAATTTAACGAATATTCAGCGTAATACGCGATTCATCTAGTATATATAAAAACAGAATAAAAGGCAATGTTCGCATATCCTCTCGCTCCCGTGAACAAAGACTCGCTCGGGAGAGAGAGCGTGATATTCAAACGCTGGATAAACGAGTGAACAATAAATTAATAATAAAATAATTAGAAAACAAAAAAAAAAACCAAGAGAATAGGGGATGAAACCAAGAGATAAATCAATGAAATCAAAAACAACAAAAAAACCCCGAAAATCGAATAAGAAAATCGATTACAAAGGATGTAAATTAGAAAACAAAAACAAAAATCCAAAAATCAGCCCATGAAAGTACGATTACGAAACGGAAGAAAGAAATCCCAAATTCACAAATCTTTTTCTCTCATAAATTCCTCCGTAAATGTATGTATGTTTAAATACCGAAATTTTCGAAAAAAATAGAAATATAGATCTCGGAGTGGGAGGGTGGTGGCTGCACCAAGAGTGAGGCGGGTAGTCGGCGGCGCAGAGCGGCGGTGACGGCGCCAAGGGCGCGCAAATGGCGATGGCGTTGTCAAGGGCGCGGTGGGCTGTGAGAACAGCAGCTTGCAAAGGAGTCGGTGGCCGCGAAAATGGAGGTTAGCGGTGGTGGGCGACGCAAAATGAGAGAAGGGAGAAGAGGAGAGTGGGCGTCGCCACCGCGCGAGAGGAGGGACTGCTGTGAAGATGGAAGAAAAAAAGGAGAGAGAGAGGGACAGAGAAAGAGAGAATGACAAATTGTATTTCGTATATTGATAAATATTTCACAGATTGATATTTCATATTTCAGAGCAAAAGAAACAAATTAGAGAAACTAAAAACCAATTACACCTTAAAAGAATCAATTTTAAGGCAAGAGGTGCGTTTTTTTTTTTACAAATATTTAAAAGTTCATGTTTTATGTTTATCTTATGATAATTAATTGTATATATTTCGTATTTAGATTATTAAATAATTTACATAAATTTTTAAAAGCAATTATCCAAAGAAGTAAGTCTTAATTTTATTATCATTTGCTTACCTTTTCATTATTTTGGAAGCAACATGTTTTATAAATGGATTAATTAATTTAAAGTAATAATTACATTTAATGTTATTTGATACTGATTTTAGTTATTTTAGGTATACATTTTTTTATTAAAAGGAGGTATATATATATATATTTTTTTTTGAAAGGAGGTATACATTTTTTTTTGAAACGGTAATTTAAAAATAAGAACTTACAATAACTGTAAAAATAAGTATCTTTTGAACTTGAGTGAATATTTTATATATCCCAATGTAATTACTATGATGTATAACTTAATTATACCAATTAAATTTACAATGTTATTGAAAAAAGTAAATATTGTGCTACGTGGCGATGTTTGTTTATAGTTTAGGCTTTTTAATCAATAAATTTGAATACTATTTGATATTGTTATGTAATGTTATAGTATTAATTTAAAGATTATATTAATTTCTTATATTGTAGAATATCGTTTTTAATATAATTAATTTTTAATTTTCCTTGAAACAAATTCACATAATTTTTTTAAAAAATGTTATCTTTTAGCATTTAAATTGTTATTATCTTTTTTTTATGTATTAAAATAATTAAATATTTAATAGAATGTATATAATACTTAATTATTTAATTGAGAAATATAGATCATTCACTTGGTTTGTGTAACGGGTCTAGACTGATAATTACAAAGCTTGGATCACATGTTTTAGAAGCGAAGATTATGGGTGGAAGCAATGCAGTCATCGAGTTTTGCTCCCAAGAATGTCATTAACTCCATCTCGATCCAAGGTTACCATTTAAATTTCAAAGAAGACAATTTCCATTGATCGTTTCATATGCCATGACAATAAATAAAAGTCAAGGTCAATCACTTTCACATGTTGGTTTGTTGTTGAAACAACCTATTTTTAGTCATGGTCGAGTTGTATGTTGCGGTTTCAAGAGTTACTAATCGGAAATGACTCAAAATTTTAATTTGTGATCAAGGGGGTGATGACAATCGATCAACAAAAAATGTTGTATACAAGGAAGTCTTTCAAAATTTGTAATGTGTTTTTGTTTAACTATCTCATGTTTTGCTTTGTATATAAAGAATATATCCTACCATAATTTATTTTCTTTTATTGCATAGTTTGATTTTACACGACATCAATTTAGTAAGTTATCACAAAATTTATTTATATTAGTAAATAATATGTGTATCAAAATAAATAATAAATACAATTTTATAATTTTTAAATTAAAGCTCCGACATTGACTAATATACATAAATATATATATATATATATCAAAATATTAATAATAACATGATTATACTTATAAATTCATATAACACCGTGCATCGCACGAGTGAAAATACTAGTATATATAAAAACAAGTAATCCGAACAATATTTGGATACTTTGATGGCGAGTGTGCGAGAACCTCTTCCTCTGGTGAATTCGTGGGTTTCACTCTCTTTGAAATCGAGTGAACATTACTTTTATTTATTTTTAGGGTTGATAACTATCCAATACAATTTTAAGTGTCCCATTACTATCCAATACAATTTTTGGGTAATTACTCGAGATACAATAATATGCCCAAATTACCCTTGCTTTGCAGACTTCTTCAAAAAATTGATGTGACTTACTCATCAGTCAACTTTTTCTCATTGGCATGCTTGCACGATGTCCAATGTGTTATTTGATTTAATTTCTTTCCGGGTTACGCTTAAAATAATTCACTTTTTTTTTAATTTTCTTCATAATTTGTATATAATGTTGTATGAAATAACTATTGAAATTTTTTCGCCTTTCATATCAATTTTTTTCCGTAATTTGTCGAAGACTTTCTTACGTCTTTCATACCAAATTTTTTCCGTAATTATTTTTCCAAATACATTTGATTCATAATTCAAAAATAACTCAAAAATCATCACACAACCTAATATAATTTTTGAATTAATATTATTGCCGCATATGTGCGGCTTACATACACATGTGCGTAATTATTTTAATTACGCACATATGCAGTAACAAAACAAAAATAATTACGCACATGTACAATACAAACTACATATATCTCACGAAAAATAAATCAAATCTTGCCGAATACATCCAAATCATCTCGTAAATTGCAAAAATATCAATAATTTCCTATAGAAGAATGAAAATCCGTAATACGGTTTGGAAAAATAAAAATCGGTGAACACAAAATTAATATTTAACAAGGAGGAACATATATTGCAGCAACAAACCATAAGTCTTGGAGGAGAGAAATTGCGGCAACAAACCATCGAGATCCACCGAGAAGCGGTTGCGGGACGAGAGAAGGTCGAACAAGTCGCCGTAAATGCAGGTGCGTCATAGTCGTCGCCTTCGCACCCTTCGCCGTCGATCCGGGAGCGCCAACATCGCGAGGAACAGATCGCCGTCGCGTCTCTTTCTCCGCCTTTCGCCATCGCCGATCTTTGTCGTCGCTAGGTGCTCCACCGTCGCGAGGAGATCGTCGTCGCCACTGCAGATGCAGAGGCGCTAGGGCTCGTCTCAAAAGGGGAACCGGTCCGCCGTCGTGCGTCGCGTCGCGCCTCTGGCCGACTACCCCTAGGCCGAATAAATCGTCGCCGAGTGGTCCGCCGCTCACCAGAGGAGAAAACCCAGCGAGATTCTTCGATTTCGTCGTAAATGGGAACTTTGGGGTTGGGTGATCTCAATGTCTAATTGCTTGAAAAATGACGAGGGTCCGACTTTTGAGGCGGTGAGAACTATTTTGAGAGTGAAAATGGGCCCCATTTTTTTGCAAGTATGTTTTGTTTATTAAAAATCCGCCTTTCAACGGACGTGAAGAGAGAGAGGTAGACCCATTAGAGGGTAAAATTGGTATGTAATAAGTTGACTTGTAGTGGAGAGTATTTTGACTTTAGAATTGTATTAGATAGTAATAAAAGTTGAAATATGGTATCTAAAAGTAATAAACTCTATTTTTTAATACTAAAGAAATAGTCTTGTATTTATAAACACATCTTTTTATTAAATAAAAATACGAACTTTTCACGTTCATTTTTGTTTTTCTTTTCTTTATTTTGTATATGATTAACGGCAATTTGCAATATGTATTATAGCATATTTTACAATTTATAACTTGTACTATATATTTATAGTAAATTACAATCGATCTATGCAAAATTAACATATGATGTCTCACCTCAAATTGTAAAATGTGCTTTGTAATAAAAAGGAAGAATTTCATATTAGAGCTCAATTTTTGGTGAGTCTCAATTTAGGTCTTGAATTTTGAAGTATCTCAAATTAGAGTCTAAATTTTTTTTTCTCAATTTAAGATTCAATTTTATTCATTATGTCTCAATTCAAGGCCCAATTTTTTTTTTTATTTTTTTATTTCTAATCATATACCGATAATTTTTTATAAATAATTATTTGCATTATATATAATTTTTCTTATCTATATTTTAGAATACATTTTATGTATTTTTATATTTTAATTTTTTTACATTGTTCTCACCGCATTTATTATAAATACTCTCGTTCATCACTTGAATTAAAAAATAAAAAAATTTATTTTTGAATAAATTAACAAGTGTCGGATAAAAATTATAATTTTTAATTTAATATATTATATTTAAAAAATTAATTAGAAATAAAGTTATTATACTTTGAGTATCTAAAAAAATTGAAATGAAGACAAATTGACCGGGTCTTGAATTGATACAAAACAAAAAATTAGATCTTAAATTGAGACAAAAATAAAAATTAGACCCTAATTTGAAATTTTATTTTTGAATAAATTAATAAGTGTCGAGATAAAAATTATAATTTTTTAATTTAATATATTATATTTAAAAAATTAATTAGAAACAAAGTCATTATACTTTGAGTATCTAAAAAAATTGAAATGAAGACAAATTGACCGGGTCTTAAATTGATACAAAAAAAAAAAAATTAGATCTTAAATTGAAACAAAAAAAAAAAAAAAAAATAGACCCTAATTTGGAACATTTCTAAATTCATAACCCAAATTGAGACTCAATCTAAAAATTGAGCCCTAAAATAAAATTCTTCGTAATAAAAATTGCAAATTGTAAGTGTGTATTTCTAATTGCTATATTATCCTACAATAATATCTAAATCTATATCTCTATCTCTCTATATATAAAAGTAAGTCGGGAGAGAGAAAGTGAAATATAAGGAGAGAGTAAGTGAAATGCATTTGACTTAATGTAGTGTAATAGTGAGTCTCACTCTCCACTAAAGAGAGTGAATTAACTTTTTTTTCCCTTTTACTTTACACCAACAATTTCAAATTTTCATAAATTTTAATTTTAAATCTAATTTTAACTCATTATATATCAACTTAATTCTCTTTTAAAAATTTTAATTTAGCATAAGTAGTGCACATATAAAAATAAATTTAGATCTAAAATATTTATTTTATTATTTTTATTTTAGATTTTATTATATGAATTGAATTTAAATAATTTTATTTAAGATTTAATTATATGAGTTGAATTTAAATAATTTAATTTTAGATTATATAAGTTTTGTTGAATTTTAATATTTGTAATGAGATTAGTAACTATTAAAAATTATAGAATTAATTAAATAATTGTATTATATTCATGGGTAAACAACATAATTTATATATTAATAAAAAATAATAGTAAAAAAATAATAAATTAAATTTATATATTAATTATATATTTAAAATTTATAAGAGAAATTACTAGTATATAATAATCTACGGAGTAAAATATTGCTGTTCAAGGACCGGCCTAATGACGTTTTAGTCTTGAAGTTTTGGTGAAATGCAGATTTTCAACAAAAAGAATTTTCAATATTCATTTTCAATTAATCAGAAATGATTATATATTTATCGATGGACATGAATTTATATATCTTCTACTTATGATGTGATGTCATATAACTATGAAACTCATAATTATTTAATTAATTACTTATATGGTATCAAAATATAAACTATAATCATACAAATTAGTATTCACCAGTGGATATATGATCATTTTGTTGAACTAATTTGTTATTTTATTAAAAAATTCAATGTTAATAATGTACTCCCTCCGTCCTAGGATTTATTTCAGATTGACTTTTAACCTTTTTGTATGAGAGTTATATCATAGTATTATGTGTACAAAAGTTATTTTATATGAATAATATATTAGTTCATAAGGTTAATTAGTATATCATTCATATAAAATAATTTTTGTACACATAAAACTATGATATAAATCTTACACAAAAATAATGAAAAGTCAACTGTGAAAGAAATTCTGACGGAGGAGGGAGTATCATTTATTGTAAATAATCGAATAATCCTGGGACGGAGGGACGATAATTTTAATTTACCCTAGTTATAAATATCGTCAGAAGTTTACTCAATTTAATTGCACCATTGATGAATAACGGAAAAAGCTGAGCTGAAAAGATAAAACAAATCTTACCTCCCTAAATGCGTAGAGAACTGTCTGTGAGAGATTGGAGTCACTAGAGCTTTCAAGCTGAAACATTTTCTGAGGTAAAACAGAAGAAATAAACCCCAAATATTAAAAATTAGCGGAATGAAAATCAAATGCCAGATAGATTCCTCTCTGTAAATCGACTATCAATTCAAAAGGAATAATTAAGAGAGAGAAAACGAAGAAGAAAGAGGGAAAAGCTGACCTGAATCGAGCCCTCAGCATATTTCTGCAACTGTAAATTAACAAGTGGAAATGAAGATGAAGGGAAGGAAGATTCTGACAACCGCAAGGCCTGCTGTAGATACTCTCACTCTGGATTGATCATCATTCTCCTATCATACGAATTTAATATATGTGTATTTTACGAGGGTAGAACCGGAATTACACTAGTCAAGTGGATATAGTTGTGTTTTTTTAATCTGAATCTTGAAAAGTTTTTAAGTACAAATATATAATAATCTACGGAGTAAAATATTGCTGTTCAAGGACCGGCCTAATGATGTTTTAGTCTTGAAGTTTTAGTGAAATGCAGATTTTCACCAAAAGGAATTTTCAATTAAGGACCCGTTTGGTAGTGTAGAAAAGAGAAATAAAAGGTTTTCAATGTTTGGTAGATTTAATAAATTTTCTGTGCTGCCCAGACCTTTTCTCCGTCAAGCTCAATTACTATACAATTCCTACAATTTGAACTTAGCTCCTCAGAAACCATATCTGAGGGGAACCCTCAGATTTTATTTCACGATTCTAACACTGATTAAGAAAAGAATGAAAATTACCCCTTTCACCCTCAAAACTTCTTCTCCTTCTACAAATTCATTCTTCACCACCACCGTCTCTTCTTCCCCTTCATAATTTCACAAGAAATCAAAAATAAAAGTTCAAAACTAAAATTTCAATTTCTCACATTCACATAATTCTTTCTTATTAATTTCACAAGAAATCATAGCAAGAAATAAGTAATTGAAATATGCAAAACAGAACAAAATCATTTAGCATTTAGCAACCAAAATTAAAACTACATACATGCACCCACTGAAAATTGAGAAAAGGGATGGCGAGGTTACAGGCGCCGCCGCCGGTTGGCAATAGTAGAGGCACCGTCCCGAGGCGGCGTGAATTAATTAAAGAAACGATTGGAGACGGCTAACAACAAAAGAGAGCGACACAGAGAGGGAAAACGAAGAAAATCGGTGGAATATTTTTTGTAGAATACATCGACGGTGACAATATTCGGAGAGAATGAAGAGTTTTTTTTTTGATAGAGAGAAGACGAAGACTTTTGAGATGAGAGGAAAGATATCCAAAATCCCATATGCAAATGTATTCCAATTTGCCATTTTAAAATTGATTTTTTAACAAATTAATCTTGTTTTGGAGCGTGTTTTTAAATATTTAATTAGGTAAAATATAATTTTTTGTGTTAATTAATTTTTTAAATATAATTTAAATATAGTTTCTAATGATTAAATATAATTTAAATATAGTTTCTAATAATTAATTTATTTTTGGAATTAATTTATTAAATTGGAAGAAAAATAAAATAGTATTGAAGGGTAAAATAGTATTTTTAATGTTTTCTTCCATATTATATTTCCTACCAAACAAATTATTAAAATTTATATCATTTTAATTCTATTCTACCAAACAATCATATTAAATATATTTTCTCATCTTATCTCTTTGGGGGTCCCACCATATTTTTTTCTTACCTTTTCCCATCTCACTATATCTCATCTAGTCTATCAAATGAGTCCTAATAAAAAATGATCATATATTCATCGATGGACATGAATTTATATGTCTTCTACTTATGATATGATGTCATATAACTATGAAACTCGTAATTATTTAATTAATTATTTATGTGGTATCAAAATATAAACTATAAACATATAAATTGGTATTCAGGTGGACATATGATCATTTTATTGAACTAATTTGTTATTTTATTAAAGAATTCAATGTTAATAATGTATCATTTATTGTAAATAATCGAAGAATTCAAGGAGAGAAAAGAGATTGCAAGCACATGAAATAGAGAAGCGAGAATCCTCAATACTTATTAATGTTGTTAAAAGAAATGAGCCGCTCGTGAGCTTAATTCGATTCGACTCGGCTCATAGTGTTAAACGAGTTGAACTCGAGCTTGACTCATTAGACTCAATAAATAGTTAAGAATTTTCTTGTAATTTTGTTAGACTCGTTTGCAAGTCGAGTCGACCTCTATTTTCATCTCGTTAATGTTATCATTATCAAGCCGAACTCGGCTCCACCTCAACAATTGCTCGAGTCGAGCTTGATAGTTAAAATAATTTTGATATTTCGATTAATCAATTTTTATAGAGGGAATTTGGTATTCAAGTCGAATGTTGATGCAACACTCTTCTAGGATACGCTTGAAACAGACATTTATATGATTTGTTGATTTTATCGGACGAAGTGGGGGTTTGTGGTTGCACTTACATTGACTACTTTTGGGTGCATTGACGCATATATTGGTAAAGCAATGAATTTTGTGGAAGCTGTCTTTTGGAGGAGGAGTACGCAACTTGATAATATTGATAATATCATAATAAAAAAGGTGACCCAAAAATAGGGTTAATGCTATTAATTCGCATTCTTCTAGCGAGTCAACATTTGGAGATTATATTAATGTTTGTAAGTTTATTTTAGCCGAATCTTCTAATTCTTTGTAAGCGGAGTGCTAATATACTATGTCACACATCTTCGATAGGGCGTCTTCTACGTTTAAGAGTTCTTGTTGTTGGGTTGTTCCATCGGGTTTTGGTGAAATTTCCCTTGATATTTATTTTTACAATTAAGTAATAAGGGACTTTGAATGAAAACAAGAGTTGCGGTTATCGGGTAGTTTTCAAATATCATACGGAGTAGTTCTTTTGGTAAGGTAATTTATCTAATATATAATGCAATTTTAATTTCCCTTTCCCTATCTCTGATTAAATTTTTTCGGAAAAAAAAACTCTGATTAAATTGAACGTGATTATATCTTCTCTTTTTAAAAGGCGTATTCGTAACTATTGCTACTAAAATATTCTCGTTCCCTTCATCGTGAACTTTTTTATAAATTTTATTTTAGAATAAATAAAATAATTAACGAAAAAAATATATTGTGGGCATTTGGTCTAGTGGTATGATTCTCGCTTTGGGTGCGAGAGGTCCCGAGTTCGATTCTCGGAATGCCCCATTATTTTTTATTGTCACATCTCTCGACCTGGGCTTTGATTTGGGACTCACATCCCCTGTTTTCAGTTTTGGCCCACAAATTTATTTCCACTCTTAGTAATTATTTTATTTTTACTCTTTTTAATATCACTTAATTTTCCAAACTGTTATTAAATTTTACTCATAAATAATTATATTTTATAAATAGATCTCACAATATATATTTTGTCTACTTTATCTATCTATGAGTACCAAATATTGGTAATAGTGGAAAAGTAAGCTCATTGGTTGTATTAGAAAATAATTCTTCCATTAGATAACATTGAGTCAAATAATAGAAATAATTTTCAAAATTAGTCAAGTTGGAATGTTAACTGTTTAACAGGACAAAACTGGACTGAACTTGACATATAGTCATTAAAATTTCACCTTCTTGTAAATTAATGTTTAATATTCGTTCAGATATTAATTAGGAGTTAGAGACAATTACAAGTCCTAATAGAGTCGAAGCAAAGTGCGAATTGTGAAAAGAATAAAAATATACAAATAAAATTATATAGTTTAATATTATGTTGAATTTAACCAAGAAATAATATTATATCCTGAAGTGAAAAGTAAAGGGTTTAAATAAATAAAATTATTCTAAAAATAAATGGAGAGGTTAATATAAGATTAAAAGAATAAACAGATTCAACAAGAAATAATATTTCATCCTGAAGTGAAAAGTAAAGGGTTTAAATAAAATTATTCTAAAAATAAATGGAAGTGAAAAGTAAAGGGTTTAAATAAAATTATTCTAAAAATAAATGGAAAGGTTAATATAAGATTAAAAATAAAAGGGGCATTCCGAGAATTGAACTCGGGACCTCTCGCACCCTAAGCGAGAATCATGCCACTAGACCAAATGCCCATGTGCTTATATACCAATGATGTTTTTAATTTATATGATATACAAGTTTCATTTTTCCCGCCAAGATTCAGGAAGTAAAATTCATCTTCCCCGATTTTGGGTGTTTCAATTTCCTTGAACATCTGAATATCTCTAACTCTCCACAGTGAATTTCATCTCAGCGAAACCCTAGGCAGTGCAAACGACAACGTGATGATCCGGATTGTGCTTCGCTATTGTTGTTTTTTTTTTTTTTTCTTAAACAATAAATACGCATTCATCAATTCCTTGTTCATCTAGTTTGGTGATGTTTTGGCGTTTTTCATTTGCTTCGTTGTAGCCTGGGTATAGATGCTTTTGTGTCTTTTTATTTGTGCTTTTCTGATAGTTGATTGTTGTTACATCAGCGATGATGGTGGTGGAGTTGGGTTACGATCACCGTTGAGTTGAGGAATGATTGGAGTAAATGCACGAACGGAAAATAAAATCGTACTTTCCAGTTTCCTGGGTAAACGATGCTCATGTTGGTCAATTTTCGCTTTTATTTTCGTCACTTATGAGGAAAGTGGCAATAACAAACTTTATGTGGTTTGGAAACAGGATAAATAGGAGATATTTTGATTTATGATGGAGGATGAGTATGAATTCACTGTTCCCTGCGATGACTTAGTGGTGTTTGAAAGCCCCATTTCAGAATCACGTCTACTAAATATTGATGCAAACACTGAGATTTTGGATGTATGCGAATCTTCTCAAAATTCAGGAGATCAGATGGAAGATTGCTTGGAGAAAGAAGTAGTGCTTGATAGTGATGATGAAGTAGGGGACTTGCGTGGAGCTGGAAATTCAGTGAATGAGGGGTTTCCTGCAATGGGGAGGTTATTTGGTAGGGATGCTACAGGGTTGCTTAGGAGACGACAATTTCCTGCAGGTAGTAAACTATATTGTGATTATTTGCTGGGAAAACTGCAAGTTACTTCTTCACAATCTTATTTATTCCACTCTCCGTTTAATTGTGATGATTTTAGGGGGCATAAGCAACTGATTAATGCGTCTTAAAAAGAGTTTCCTTGTCTTGGTTTAAAGTTTCAAGAATAGAATGATGTTCTTTTATTAGTTCAATATTCCATTCATTGAAATTTCCGGCTAAGATATTTTGTATATGAGGTCGTGTTCTTGTGTTGATGCTGGCGCTAATCTCAATCCTAAGCTTTCAACTTGCTCATATATATGTGTGTAAAACTCAAACATTGTGTTACTTAAAGTTTGATGATATATGCAGATTATAAGTACAGTCTCATGTTTGTTCTTTAGTTTCTTTAATAATTCTCACTTTTGGCCCAGGTTGTTTCCGGCGGCTGGATAAGAAGGTTAGTGAGCATTGGCATCTTGACTCAACTAGAAGTGATGGGAGTGATGGAGAAAGTAAGGCTAGGAGGACTAGTCTATATACCGGTAATAGATTTCAAGAGCATCACGTGGTTGTGGACGGCGCAGTATCTACTTTACGAGATCAGAAACCAGTTTCTATGAATCCAGTGGATCCAGATTTCTTGAATCCTGTAAGAGAAAGTTTGGTGGAAGAGTTGCTTGATGAGAGGAGGTTGTCCTCACATGAGGATAAGCATATGGATTTGGGAAAGGTTACAAATTATAACTGTAGGCTTGCAGAGTTTAACTATGTTGAATCTTCGGTGGATGCAGAATCACAAGATAAGGCTCTCAGATTTGTAGATCACTACCTTTCAGTTAATGATTTAGGATCATACAGAGATGTCCAAACTAGAAAGACTAACTTGACAAAATCACCTCCCATTTTAGATCAAAGGGTTCTCATAGTTTGGCAATGAGAGTAAACCTTGGATCCTCTGATAGCAAGTTGAAGACTTTTGACTGGACTGAAAAGCAGATTGAGGATGATGAGCACGCTTCACCAAGAATGAATGAGGACTCGATCTTTGAGTCTAAAGGTGACAATTCTGGCTCGCTATCTTTTAATGAAGAATCCAACAATGTCAACTTGCACAACAAGATCTCCATTCTCCAGTCAAGAGAGAAGATGGCGGGGAATACATTAAATTCCAATGACTCCGAAAATATAGGATCAAATTCTGGGATTCACATTGTGTATGATTCTGTGGAGTTCGATGAACAGCTCGATGCAGGATTATCAAGAGATGATGTGGAAAAAGTTGAAGATTTAAGTGATTTGCCAGATGCATTAGATATTGGCTTGGACACTCAAGTGGCTGCTGAAGCTATGGAAGAATTAATGCACGCAGTTCCTCCCAGGTTTAATGTTAGTTCTCATAATGGCTCAGACGAAACACTTATGGATAACAAGTGTGAATCAAACCGTTCTGCCAAATATGGGGAGACTTTTGTAGGTTGGAGGTCCAAAAGGAAACGCTCAAAATGTATGAGGATTTCCGATGTTCAGGGTAAATCCAAATCTTGGTCGGCTGTAAAAAGGAACAGGAGATTTAGTGCACCTCCCATGATCACTTTTCAGCTAGAGGAAAATGGATTTAAGGAACACGGTAGCATGAAAGAGTTTCAGAAATATAGCAGAAGATCAAAACGGACTACTGATGGTATCAAGTTTAATTCCTCTATGAGATTGAAGGAGAGGGCTAGCTTCCAACAAGATGCACACACCTGCATGAAATTGAATTTTGGTTCATCATCAGAAGTGAAAATCGACACAACAAAAATAGAAGAAAATTCTAATTTGGATGGGGGTGATTGGACTTTTTCCAAGTTTAATCTGTGGGTGTATCCAAAAGGAAAAAGAACACATCAACACACACCACTCCTTTCTATTAGCTCAAGTAATGAGTGTTCACCAATGGAAAAATGTCCTTCAGTGAATGAGGAAGGACAAAATGGGGTATCAAAGCTTTTAGTCTATAACAGACGTCGTAAATTTCTATTAGCAAGAGATCAGACAGGAAGTTCTTTAACACTGTCTGTTGATATAAGTTCATATGTTAATACTAATGCACTTTCCATTGGATCTGATTCAAACAAACCATCAAGACAGTGTGGTACATTTGACAATTTGAAACCTTCATCTTTTGATGCTTCACAATTATTAGAAGGCAGTGGAAAAAGAAAAAACCATCGAACTCCCTTCCAAGATCTCCCCTAATGAAAGAGCTTACAAGATTGGGTTACACTGGATCACTGCCTGATTTTCTGTCAAAAGATTCAAGAAGGCAAAGAGCAATGAAAAAATTTGCATTTTGTTCAGCCAGAACTTGGAGGAAGGCACACTCAAGCAGCAGAAGAAGGTACTCTTCTGCCACACAATCCAAAGTAATACTTCTTTATATAAACCCGGTATCTCTGCTAGTTAAAGATGCACTTCCTTTGCAGATTATAGCACGATTAGGGTTATCAATTGCATCGTGTTGTTCAAATGCAACACATTTTGTAGCTGATAGATTTGTACGAACAAGGAATATGTTGGAAGCCATTGCTCTTGGCAAACCTGTGGTGACATATTTATGGCTTGAGAACTGTGAACAAGCTGGTTATGTTATTGCTGAAAAGAGTTACATTTTGAGAGATGAGAAAAAGGAAAAAGAAATTGGATTCAACATGTCTGTTTCTCTCAGTCGTGCTATGAAGCAACCACTTTTAAAGGTGATGCATCATTTACATGTTAAACAGAAGTTGCAGTGAAATGAAGATATGTGCTCTGATTATTCTCTGTTGATTGACAGGGTTGTAGAGTGTTAGTCACCCCTAATGTGAAACCCAACATAGATGTGATAAACAGCTTGATCAAGGCAGTTCAGGGACAGGTTTGCCCTTTGGTTTTCTCTCACTCTAAAGTTAAATATTAGTTGTGTCACAAAAACACAACCTAAAGATTCCAACTTTTATTTTTGTTTCTGGGAAGGAGTTATGTTGATTAATAGGATTGATTGACTATGATGGTGGCAAATTAATGAACTACAATATGCATTAAATGTTCATCAGGTTGTCCAAAATTTACCTATCGACAAAGTGAAGGATAAGTTGATTCTTGATGATTTATTGATTATCTCGTGTAAAGAAGACTACACAGTTTGCTTGCAGTTTCTTGAGAAAGGTACAATCTGGTCTCTCATCATTACCCTTTTTTATATATTGATGCTAGTTTCATGACTCCAAAGCAACACGTGACATTAGCTTTTCTATCTACAGGAGCTTTTATCTATGACTCAGAGCTTCTGCTGAACGGGATTGTAATCCAAAAACTGGAATATGAGAGGTCAGTGAAGTATAACAATGTTTTAATCTATGAATTTGAAATCATTATCTTCATATAGTGTTTTAAGTAATAGCGACGTTTTGTGCTTGAAATATCGTTTTTAGAGATAACACTGCAACTGATTGAATGATATGAATCATGCTTAAATAGATTAAAGCCATCTAATCAGTGTTTAGACAAACACACGAGTTTCCATCTTTATTTCACGTTTAACCTTGATGCATTTTTTGTTTTTTGGAATTTCTTCCCAAGTCCTTAAGCCTATCATTATCTGCTTTTTTCAACAGGCATCGGCTTTTTGAAGACTTTAAGGAAAATGGGCTGTCATGAGGAAAATAATGGCAAGGTCTATCCTTGTATCCTCTACCTGCTTGATGAATTGAGGGGCTTCCTCTTCCTAGTACAGATGTATATTTTTGCTCATAATTTGCTCTGTAAAAATGGTATTGAAAGTTATACTATCTTTGTATGTCTTCAAAGTCCCCTCATGTGCAGTTTTATTTTCCATTGGAATCTTGCACGTGAATCTTTTTAACACTTTTTTTTTTACTATGATATGATATCATATTAAAAATTTGCTATCCTATAAAATTTGTTCATCATATGAAAATAATATTGATGAAGTGGTATATCTCAAATGGTTGAAGCTTCTTTATCTATGTTGTAAGGTCGTAGGTTTGAATTATCGTTTGCGCGATAAAAAAAAATGAAAATAATATTATTACATCATAATATTTAATATCTTGAGCATTAATGCCATTGGAATGAAAATATAGGAAGGATTGTTGTTGACTCGGCACATTTCTCCTGTTCCACTTGTTATAACTTTTTATGTAAGAAATCTGAACTTCTATTAGAGCGCGTTTGGTAAAGAGAGAGGTAAAAGTTATGTGCTTATTTCTACAACTGTTTGCTAGGCTGCATAAAACTCTCCACACCAACCTAATCTAACATTTTCATAAATAATTAATCAAAAAATTGTGTGAAATTATTTCATCGCGAGACTATTATAAAATTATTATTATTTTTATACTAACTTGTAGTACTTATTTTTTAATATATGCAAAATGTATCATTCTAAAACTAAAAACTGAAAAGTTATATACTTTGCATTAGATAAATTGTATCATCATTTAAAAATGATATGTAAAATTTAAAAAGTGATACATTTTATATTAAAAGTGACAACATTTTAACCTAGGTTTGAAACTAGGAGTACATTTCTTTTTAAGTTTCGTGTTCGACTCTAGATACTATAAATTTCTAATATTGAATCAGTCCACATATAATTTTATTATGATTTTAATTGGACCATGCTAATGGACAATGAGATTGATCCCTAAATTAAGCGATCCTTGAATCGAATAACAAGCCATAAAAATTGATGTTGTGTATTATAGATTTACATTTTGGCAGTCATATTATTGATAGATCATTTTCACTTTTGTCCTTCCAAGGTATTTCACTCAGTCTTGATAATCTACGAGTATATTTGTTTAATTTAAAAATTTAGAGGGTTATTTACACAAAAAAGTACATCAAAATTTTTATTTAAATCTGAAATAATATTTGAGGAATTTAATACTTCTTTTGTCTCTTTTTTAATTTCTCAAGCAAAAATGACATTAATTTTTATGAGAAAATTATTTATTAATATTAAAATGTGTAAAGTTGAAAATTAAATAAATTATTTTTATTTTATTGGACGAAGTTACTTTAGTTTAAGAGGGTAAAATGAATAATTGAGTGATATGAAGTATAAATAAAAAATGTTTGTAAAAATTAATTTGAAATAATGATGTTTTTTTTTTTTTTGTGTGTGTGTGTGTTTAGATATGACAAATTTTTTTAAAAATATTTTGAGATTTTGAGCCATTTAAAAACAGATGCATTTTCATATCGGCCCGACTATCTACACCTCCAACATTATTAGATCTACCCACTTTATAGATCTACCCACCCTTTTTTAAAAAATTATTAGATACACACCTCCTTAATTCCCTACATTACCCCTTGTTCTAATTTCCCTCTATTCCTTAATTTTATGGTACACCCATTTCCTCGTATTTTCAACAAATTTGTGTCGAAACATTTCATAAATTTCGACAAATATTTTCCAAAAGAATACAGGAGATTCCGTAATTTTAATGCTCCGGGTTTCAAAAAAATGTATCCAAAAATGTGTACAAATTTCGACAAAATATATTCGAAAATAAGAGACGAGAAGATTTCTTAGTTTTTCTCCTCACATTTTCGACAAATATTTGTCGAAATGTTTCATATTTTTCATGATTATTTTTGAAACATAACATAATATTCAACAAAGTCTTTTCGAAAATAAGAGACAAGATTCAGATTTTGTTTCCTATTTCATAATACAATTACATGAAATAAAATAGACATTTACCCAAAAAAATTATCAAATAACTTGGCATATGTTGTACAAAATGAGTTTTCCATGGATTCTATCTAGCCATATGATTTACAAAAGGAGTAATCACACTCTTTCAATACCTTGCCATATGATGTACAAAAATGAGTTTTTCCATGGATTCTAGCTTAGTCATATGATTTACAAAAGGAGTTATAAAAATCAACTAACTAATTGATTTGACAGCTTCCGTAAGCTTCTTTCCATCCATCATCATCTTTACCGTGGTAGACTCTCCATGAATTTGCAATAGGTGGCATATGGCGTTCGGCACTAATGGTACCGGATGCGGTGGTTGTCGAAAAATGATCAAGATTTCGACAAAGTATTGTCGAAAATAATTCGGCAGAAGTGATCGAAATATGCTCATATTTCCTAAATAATATGTCGAAACCCTAAGTATAATTCGGCAAACCAGGTTCGAAAATCAAGTGTGTCGGATAAATTTTTCAAAAACGCGGGAACAACTATACCCATGTTCTAATCGTACTTCTAGGCTAAAAATATACAAACACTTCATACACAATATCTCAAATATATACAAATAACAACATTCAAACAGAGTATATACATTTTCATGCATTCAACACAAATGTATTATACATTTTCATACATACAAAAAGAGTATATACATTCAATATTGTATAGTTGAGTAACTAAAGATACTTACACAAGTATTTCATAGAGGCTCCTTTGTGCTCAACATTTACCCGAACGGCAAGAACGTGAATTTTCCCGACGTGAGATCAATCATTCAAATTGAACGCAGATAACTCTTTTGTAAGATGGGTGTATCAAGTAATATCAAGTTAGGGTAAATTAGTCCTTTTACAAATACATTAAAATAATAGATAATAGAGGTGGGTACATCTATTAATATTGGAGGTGTAGATAGTTGGGCCCTTTCATATTTTGTTATTGGGCCCTCTGAATCATGGGCTTGGTTCTAAGGCTTTTCATGTGAAGCCCATCATCATATGCAAAGGCATATCCGTCCCATCTAAATAATGCACAAAAATTGACGATGATCATCTCTCTGTAAAGAGTAAAACCTTCTGTATTAATACACAAAAATTGGGGCAAGAACTTGCTCCAATTAGGGCAAGAATCGGCTGCGCATCAGCAGCGAATTTCAAGGTAATTCATCATTTTCCGTTCCCTTTCTTCAATTTCCGTCGGATTGCGTGTATGTAACTTTTTCTTTATTTTCCTCGTTCATTTTCTTGCTTCTTTTTCTTCAATTTGCGGCTGTCGGAAGCTAGATTTACGGTGGTGGGTGCCAGGAAACCGATTAGGTCGTTGTGTTTAGTCATCAAATCTGAAAGTTGCACCGCATCGTGAATGTTAGCTTAACTATATCAACAAATTAATTAATTAATACGTAAAGGAGGCTGTAGGGACAGTAACTCGACCAAAAGTGACGAACCTTTGATTAAATTGTGGTTCAATATTTAGTCTATTCGAATGCACTTGAGTCTATTTCAATTATTTGCAATTGAAGAATCAGTTCCACTAAGTTAACTAACTATAAAGAACCAAACGGTGGCGTTGAAATCAGATATAAATATAATGTTGGCATGAACTTGTGAGTTAAAAGGTGCTCATGTTATAAAACGTGTACCTAGCAACGTGTGGCAGATTGAAGATTGAGTTGAAATTGTGTGTCAGATTAATGTAAGGCAAGTTGATATGCATTGATTTGGAAGGGTGAAAATTATTTATAGATTAGGAAACTAGTGATATGTGAAAATTAAATTCTATAATTTGCTATTTTCATCTGTATTGTTGTTGCCTCAAGTGTTATCCATGCACTGGTTTTTAGAGATTACTGAATATTGATGATCTCAATGATTTTCACTTCCCAATATGTCAACTGAACTTGCTTTTACCCGTGTGTCTTGCAGTTTAACTTTTACTTGAATCTGCAATAAAGTTTGTTCCTTGAATGCTAACAAAATTGGTATTCTTGGCAATATTTCATCTTATTTTCAGATAGGCTTTATTGGCCTGTACGAATATGCCACCCCGGAATAATAGGAAACTAGTTAAATCTGCCTCGAAATCTACACCAAAGATGTCATTTCTGGTAAGAAACGACTTAAAAGGGGTATAAAAACTGATATTGATTCTAAATCTCATTCAGAAGAGGTAGTTTCTGACAAGAAAGTAACAGAAGAGAAAAAGGACAATGATGCGAAAGAATCTGTTCCAACTCCTAAAGTTAAGAAGCCCTGTACATGGCTTAAGCTCGATAGGCTTAACCCTCCCGTTGGAGGCCAGTCATCACTAGAAAGTTCTAAACAAGGCAAAGAAGCAAAGTTGACTACCCCAGTTCAACCCTCAAATGACAATAAAAGGAAGAGAAACGAAAAAGGTGAAGAAAAAGGTAAATCCGATCCAATTAAGAACGAAGACGTGGCCAATGTTAGGCATGAAGGAACAAAGAGGGATGAGGAATCAGAGAAAGTTGTTGGTGGGCTTATTTTTATGTGCAATGCCAAAACTAAGCCAGATTGTTTCAGATACCAACTTATGGGTGTCCCCGCGAGCAAGAAAGAGGTTGTGATGAACATCGAGCCTGGTCTTAAAATTTTCCTCTATGATTATGACCTCAAGCTCTTGTATGGGGTCTTTGAAGCATCCTCTCCTGGTGGCATGAAACTTGAACCATTAGCTTTTGGTGGGGCTTTCCCAGCTCAGGTTTAAGCTGCTCTTTTTTTTTTTTTGACGGGGTTAAGCTGCTCTTATTTGATTTACCCTAAAATTTGCTTTTGTTTTTCAATAATGGAATCTCCTTCTGTAGGTTCGTTACATTGTTCACAAGGATTGCCTTCCGCTACCCGAAAGTGTGTTCAAGAAAGCAATTAAAGACAGCTACGATGATAAAACCCGCAAATTCAAAACTGAGTTGACCGTTAAGCAAGTAAGATTACTACAGTTTTCAGCACGTCTTTATCTGAAGGTTGACTATGTTCCTTTCCTTAATTAAAGCTCTTCTTTCGCTCTTCAGGTGAAAAATTTGATAAATTTGTTCAATCCTGTCCCACGGTTGCGCCCAAATGGAAAATCCGTTCACCCAGCTGCTGATTCGTTGAGCGAGGAATCCCTTGTGAAAAGATATCTAAACGGTTCTGGAAATTCTGATACGCGAGGAAATGCTCCTCCCGGGGCCCCTTTTTCTCACTGAGGAAGAATACCGAAATAATGGTCTTCAGCGAGGAAGGCCCATTTCAACGCCTGTCGATCCAGCTATACACATGAGAGAAGCCAACTCAGCAGATCCGTATTTCCTTAGCGAGAAGGAATACCGTATATACGGCCTTAGAGGGCCCCACCAAGTGACGCCAACTAATGCAGTTGTCAAAGATAGTGGAAGTGGCCCTTATGACGAAAGCACCACCTCATTGGTAAATCGGTATTTAGTGATGCCCCGATGACAACAGGGGTCCAAACAGCAGGGTATCCCGTTTCTAGGATGGACCCACCTTATATGAACGAGCGTGAAAGGGCGCATGCGTCTTATAATCTGCGTGAACAATCGGTCATCAACCAAAGATCGTATTCACTGAATGCTTCTTGTGAAGCATCGGAATTCAATCTGGGAGCTCGTCTTCACGACGCTACGCCTGCACCGGTTTCAACCGATACTCTTTTGGAGGACCACCTCTTTTGCAGCGCAGATAAAATCTGACTTTGTAAGTTCTTCGATGACTATCTGTTGCTGGATCGAACCACCTTTTTACCAGAGGATCATCTTGCTCTACATCTGTGGTTTTGTTGTATGTTATATTTTTATTTATTTGGTAAATTTTGAAGATTTTCCTTCTATTAATGTGTATATATTGCTCTTAATGTAGGCAACAATTTAATTCCATAAACGGGCCACATGATGAATAATCAATTGTAGCTTGTTCTTTACTGTTCTACCAATTTGGACTTCTGCTGATGAATATGATTTTTTTTTTTTTCCAAGATGTGCCAGTTTTAGATAATCCTCAACTTTTACTCAAAATGGAATGGGAGACCTAAAACGTCTTGTAAAAATTCAAACTACTAACATGGAAGAGTTTTATATGGATCAATTTGTTTAGTTTTAAAATGTATCAAATCGGAATTTAGTTTTAGCTTTATTCATTATTCCTCATTTAATTTTTTTTTCTGCCTAATATTTTTCAGTTACATCATAAAAAAAGACAACGAAAAGTGATGTGTAATTTTTATTTTTATGCTATTGTACGACTTTAATTTGGAAAGGGATATTTTCATTGACTTTTGAATTGAGAAAAAAAAACTTAAAGTAAAAAGAATAAACTGAGTCCATATTTGTAAAATAGAAAGTAATATTTAATATTGGCCATATATAAAATTATTACTTGATAAAATATATGAATACTTCTTCCATCTAATTTAAAAAGTATTATGTTTCTGAAAAGTTAATGATAGTGTTTGCCTGAATAGAACATTGAAATATAATTATATCTCGATAAAGTAAAAAACTTGATATCGTCTGCTCCAATATTACTTTCACACTTATCTTATTTGAGCGTCCCAACATTATGATGAGAACCGTGAATTAGGCTCGATGAGTTCGATGCCCCAACTTAGGTTGGCAAGCAACGAACCCCTCAATCCCACGTAATTTCGATGCCCCAACTCGGGTTGGCAAGCAACGAAATCCGATTCGAAGCTCTAGCTCGGGCTAGCAAGCTATCGAATTAATTTACAAAACAAGAATTTACTTTAAGAACTAGTTTGCTACCTTTTTCATATATCAAATAAAAGATACAAGGCCTGTATTTATAGGCCAAATAAGCTGCCAACTAACTCAACAAACTAACCTCTAAATTTGCTAACTACCAACTAACACTTCTTGAAATATAAAGGACCAATATTACTAATACAAAGATAAAGGACTATTTTGGGGCTGTTAGTTGGCATCATTCCCGGGCCCTTCGAGATTGTCTTTGTCCTCAAGGATAAAATCTCTGTCGAAAACAAAAAATGAAAGAAATCGTGCGAACACGTATACTTCATCCTTGACTGTTTCTTTCTTCGGTAGTTCACCATACAAATCAAAGACTGAAACCAAAGAATTTCCTGCTGCATGAATCTTGAGAATTTCCATTAGTGACTGTTCATTTGGCAATGAGATTTCTATTTTTCTGTCTAATCGACCAGGATGAAAAAGTGTAGAGTCCAGAACATTAGGCCTTTTTGTCGCCATCATCATTTTAACCCTTCCAAGCCGATCAAACCCATCAAGTTGTTTCAGCAACTCCACAAGTGAACCACCCATTTTCCTCTTGAAACAAGAATCAAGAAAATTTTCTCGTCATCTAATTCTGCTTTTCTGTGAGTGGATATATAGAAAACGAACCCCAACTAAATCCCCCACGCAAACGAAACTTTTACAGACGACTCCAATTTTTCCTGGATCAAAAACCTTCTCTTTGCTCTTATTGTTCTTGTATTTTTTTTTGCCTTCGAATCTTATTCTGCAATTGCTTCCCGCTTACATCCTCCTGAAAATTCAGCTTGATGAACACAAGAAAAGCACTCAGATCGGCTACAAGATCCGATTTCTCCTTACTAGAATATTCGATCACGCCGTTTAGAATAGTGACTTCATCAACTTCACTCCCGAGCCCCTGGAAAAGCGACTTCTTTGGATCACCTTTCGAGTTTTCCACCGTGCTATCCTGCTTCTTCTTCGCTTTCTTCGCATCCTTGTGGTCACCTTCTTTCTCTTCTGCAGGCTGTTTTACAATTGCTATTGTGGTGAGGATGCTTTGATTGAAGATCGCAACGCTAAAACATTTCTTGTTGGCGTCATTTTCTGAGTAGTGCACTGTAAGGCTGGTTCTTGGAGCCCTTATTGATCTGATCAAACCATCTTCCATTATGAGTACAGAGAGAATGACAACGGTTTCTTGAATAGATGTTTTTGCGATTCTCAAGAACGGTTCCCTCTCAATGAAAGCACCAATTGATGAGAACCGCGAATTAGGTTCGATGAATTCGATGCCCCAACTCAGGTTGGCAAGCAACGAACCCCTCAATCCCACGTAATTTCGATGCCCCAACTCGGGTTGACAAGCAACGAAATCCGATTCAAGCTCTAGCTCGGGCTAGCAAACTATCGAATTAATTCACAAAGCTAGAATTTGCTTTAAGAACTAGTTTGCTATCTTTTTCATATATCAAATAAAAGATACAAGGCCTTTATTTATAGGCCAAATAAGCTGCCAACTAACTCAACAAACTAACCTCTAAATATGCTAACTACCAACTAACACTTCTTAAAATATAAAGGACCAATATTACTAACACAAAGATAAAGGACTATTTTGGAGCTGTTAGTTCGCATCACATTACTTTCACACACTAAAAAAAGAATACCCTCCATAAACTACACCCTCACAATATTATTTAAATTTCAATAATGTCACTCTTGTTTTATTCTCCCTCTTACACTTTATCTCATTCAATCACCTAAAATACTCTTACACTTTATTCTCTCTCCTACACTTTTTCCTCTTTTTTTTAATAATCGTGTCCTCCCTCCCTATGAAAGAAATATTGGGACGGAAGGAGTATTCATTTAACAAGTTTATTCATTTATCGATAAATGAATATTTGTTATTTTAGATTTTTACATCTTTTGAACATCCTAGCGAGAATGATTATCAGTCAAAGAAATCATTGAATCAGTAAATGGACAACAATGGTGATGAGAATGATCTTGAACCAGATGATAGTCACGCTATCCCAACTGCGTCGTCAAAAGAAGCATTTCAAGCAATAATCACCATTAAACACGAGCAAAATATTCCGAAAGTTGTAAATGTTCTACAAAAATTTAAAATAGAGGTTTGCATTAAAGAATAAAAAAGAATTTATTTCATAGTTCGAATTGTGTTGGTTTTTTTTTAGATACAGTGAAAAAGTGAAAAAATTATATTATAAGTTGTGTATGGAAAAAATAAATAAATTATTTATTAGGAGATTGAATTTTAAGAAATTGTTAATAAAAATAGTCTAAGGCCGAGTCCATGCTCGGCGGGTGGATCTTTGCTGTGAAGCTCTTGGAAACAACTTAGTCCCAAGATCAACCAAACACCTTTTGAGAAAGGTGAATGAAATTGATGGAAAAAAATGCTTACTTAAAAAAATAATAATAAAAAATTGCTGACTTTAATTTTTAAAGTTACCGATAAAAAAATAAAATAATAAAGTTCAACGGAAATTGGAAATTGCAAATTGGGGTAAAGTTCGTTACTAATATTATTTTGTGGCAAATTACGTTAAATTCTGAATAAAATTAAAGACATACATCCGTCCGCCTAAAACGACCAATTTGCAACTCGCCTTTTTCCTCGTAATCCAACCTCTTTTACGGACGTTTAAAACTCAAATTATTTCCATTTTCTCCCCAGGAAAAGCTTCGAGAGAGAGAGAGAGAGAGAGAGAGAGAGCATTCCTCTAATTGTTGATGGCCGGCGATTCCTCCTCCGGTAAATCTGAGTTCACATTTTTTTAAATTCTGATTTTGGCTGTAAAAGTTGTCATTTCTATTTAATTCATTGTTTTAGTTGAATCCGATTTCTCATTGTTTCGTTTCAGTTGGTTGTTTCAGAGATTCACTGGTGGTTTTTTAGTTAATGTAATAAATTTATTGATTCTGATCTGTAGCTTGAATTATGATTGTAGGTTCAATTAAACCAAAATGGGAAGTTTCCTCATCCGATGTATTTTATCATTTTAGCACGAGTGGGAATGTCTGTTGCTGCTGCAACTGGCATTACTCATCCTTTAGGTTATCTCTTCCTCCATTTAGCCCCTCTTTTTCTTGTATATGAGTTCTCAATCTTCGTGCATTATTGTTACATTTTGTTCAGTTAAATGGAAGTTTGTTGAATTTGTTTACGTTTAATCTTGAAAGAATTTCATCTCATCTAATTGGAAAAGTGTGAAATTAATTCATTTATATTAATTTCTCAATCAGTCTCCTCGGAGGAGGAGGACAATGTAATATGAGGGGAGTTGCTTTTTGCATGAATCGAACCCAAGATTTGGGCGTGAGCCAAAACTCTGCTACCAAGAAAGAATTTCATTTCAGTTTAAAGTCCGAACTTGTAGAGAAGTGTGAAATTAATTCATATATATTAATTTCCCTAGCAAATTTGACGGTGTCTCGCTTGTTGAGAGAAGTTTTAAGATCATGTTTGGTTCATCCTTTACTCGTTGCATTCAAGTAATCCAGGCCAATTTGGTATGGAAGTGCTCATCTTCAATTTATTCCAGATGCATGCTATTATGGACTCAATTGGTAACTCTTGAATGGACAGCTAGTCAGCTAGTGAAGTCTAAGAGTTTACAATCCTTTCTGCTAAGTGTGTGATTTTATTTATATTGGAATACAGATGTTCTCAAGGTTAGGCTGCAAATGCAACTTGTCGGCCAAAGAGGTCCATTGACTGGCATGGTGTGTATTTTTATTTTCCTTCTAGATTGACGAAGTTCCTTTAGTTTGATCCAGATGTTTAAGAAGATTTAAAAATACATCATGTTTTCTTCTGGTGGTACACAGGGAAAACTTTCTATGCAAGTAGTCAAAAGTGAAGGACTGAGATCCTTGTATCTGGGATTGACACCTGCATTAATGAGGTCAGTTCTTTATGGAGGTCTCCGTTTAGGCTTATACCAACCATCAAAATATGTCTGTGAATTGGCTTTTGAGTCCCCCAATGTCTTGATGAAGATTGCGTCTGGAGCATTCTCTGGGGCTGTTGCAACCGCACTTACCAATCCAGTGGAAGTTTTGAAGGTACTGGATGTACTGATTTTTATAGTCCTTTACAAGATTCCAACTGCCCTTTTTTCTTCTTTAGGTACGTTTGCAGATGAAATCAAAAACCACAAGAGGGCCAATTGAGGAGCTGCAGAAAATTGCTTCAAAAGAAGGAGCGATAGCCCTTTGGAAGGGGGTTGGACCTGCAATGACCAGAGCTGCTGCGTTGACCGCATCACAGCTTGTAACTTATGATGAATCCAAGCAGGTTGAGTCCTAACTCCTAACCACCCTATTCATCCATTATTGCAATATATTGTTTAGTTTATTATCATGCTGCAATGTAGCCTAACATTAATTCTACCTTCTAAAATGCAGGTGTTGATGAGACGGTGTTCTCTTCAGGAAGGATTTTATCTGCACCTCATGTAATCTGACTTACTTGGACACATATTTAGTGCTTATCGTACTCTCTTGTTGATGTTGGTTTAGCAATTGGCAGTCATGACTAGGGGTGTGCAAAATTCGGGTTGGACCGAAAAAACCGACCAAACCAGACCGAAATAAAAAATTTGGTTCGGTTTTCGGTCCGAAGAAATTTAAAATTTCAATTTTCGGTTCGGTGTTCGGTTTTTACATTAGTAAAATCCGAACAAACCGAACCGATCAAAATATATATATATATATATATATTATATAATAATATTAAGTATAATACTTAATATATTAATCTATAATACTTAATCCTATTATTTTATATTAATAATTTTTTATTTAATATATTAATCCTATTATTATCCTAATTCCTAGTTCAAGAATCATTAGAAAGTAATCTATAATACTTACTCTATATTAATCCTATTATCCTATTAATCTATAATACATTAATACTTACTCATCGACCATCGTAGTCATCGTTATTTTTTCAAAGTTTGCTATGTTTATATTTATTTTTGTTTGGAGCGTATCACCGTCAAACGATAAGCGATTATTTTAGTTTTTATATTTAAAGTGTGGACTTATGAACACTATGTAATTGTTGTCTTTTGATGTGTTTTTAGAATTTTAATATTAATTTTTGCACATAATTTTAAATTTTTTTAAAAATGTAAAAAAATTCGGTTTGTTCGGTCCGAGATCAAACCAAACCGAAATATTTCGTTTCCGACCGTTCGGTCTTGAAAATTTTTGTTCAGTGTTTCGGGTTGAGAAAAAAATTCAGTCTACAATTTGGTTTGAAGGTTTTGTCGGTTCGGTGGACCGAACCGACCGATGCACACCCCTAGTCATGACCCATCATCTAGATGAAATATAAGTAATGAGATGTGCAATAATCATTACCGCTACACCTCTTGCTTCCTGGACAAGATCACACTATCCTAGTATAAGAAGCGAGAACTGCATAACTTTGAGATAGATAGAAATTGCAAACACTATTTATGTTGCTCGTATTTTAAATGGAGTCCCTCAAATGAGGGTAGATTTTCCAACTTAGGTTACCATTATGGAGTTTTTGTATTTTCTCTTCTTATTTTACTTGAATTCCAATTGAATGACTTTATGAAACAAGATAACATTCTGCTGAGTATAATCAGTGTGAGATTTTTATGCAATGGAAGGTCTCATGATGTTGCATTCTCATATTTTCCATAGCAGCAGTTGTCTTGTAATTTGGGATCTGTTTTATAGTTTGATGAAGAAGCAGAACCAACAGGTGGATAGAACAAATAAAGTTAGAAAATGTCTTATGAATAGTTTATGTAATTGGTGGTTGTTTATGATACTCAATTAGAAATAAATATCCTCTGGATACATGGATGAAGAGGCAGAGAAACAAAATTATATTATGATTTTTTATGATATCAAATTTTGATTTGCTTCAATCAAAAAACATTTGTTGTATCATCAGAAATTTTAATGCTGATTCTCAATCTTTCTTGTCATTTTACGTAGTGCAAGTACCATAGCAGGAACAGTGAGTACCATCATAACTGCACCTATTGATATGGTTAAAACCAGACTTATGCTGCAACGAGAATCAAAAAGAGCTGGAAGCTATAAAAATGGGCTTCATTGTGCATACCAGGTTGTGCCTTTTTCTTATTTAGCCAAATATTTCTTTTCTATACAAGTTGTTAATGGCCTTCTTTGTTTGAACTTGGTTAGACTAGTAATATTTCAAGATTTTAATGATTATATTCCGAATACTAGTATAAATATGATAACCATTTTTTAACATGATCCAGGTTCTGCTAACAGAAGGTCCTCGCGGTCTTTATAAGGGGTGAGTTCCACATTTACTTACCAGCTCAACACAATACCACCTTATGTTTCATTTGGGATTTGGCAGATTTGCTTGGTTGATTAACTTTTTATTGCTCAAAATAAACCAGGGGCTTTGCAATTTTCGCGAGATTGGGTCCACAAACTATGATCACCTTCATAATCTGTGAGAAGCTACGCAAACTTGCAGGATTGAAAGCACTCTAAGCTACAAATCAAAGATGTAGATTGATTTTTTTCCAGGTTTTCCCAGTTCTATTTGTTGATCAGAAATCTGATCCACTTCAAGATAGGTAATTCAGTTTTTCAAATTTAAGATGTCTCCTTAACTGCTGTCTCTCCTTTTTATTACAAATATCTAGTGGCCAGACTGTATATATCACTTTGGGGACCATTCTTTTGGCACGTGATATTCATTGTTACAACAGTGATACTTACTTTTCCATGATTTTGGATATTTTTTTCTTGAGGGATATAAATATTTTTTTGGCTCAACTGCATTATTTATTTGACCTTTTGAAATATCTCTTTCAAGAATGAACTGGTAGAAATAATAGTGTACCTAAGAAGTGGTTAACCTTTTCTGGAATGATTTTTATATGAAAGTGACTCTTTTCAAATGTTTATATGGGACTAGCATGAAGTAGATTATGCAGTACATCATGCCTGTATCTCTGAATTTATCTTTGATTTGTTAGAGTTTGGATCCCCCTCCTGTACCGTGGGTCCTATACAAGAGGATAAACCCTTGAATTACAGATACACATCGTGTGATTCAAGGATTGGGTATTCCTTATACCCTCTAGTTATTAATAAAATTTCGTTTTGCCTGATTAAAAAGAAAAAACATGGCACTCATAGAATTCATGCCATTTTCATTTCATTTATGAACCTTTGTACTTCATATATCAATTTATAAATTAATTTAGTTTTCATTTTTATGAATAAAATTGATTAAGTTTACACGTCGTATCACAAATGGTTAGTTAAATGTTTAATATAAATTATCAAATATATACACCCAGTGGTGTTTATTCTAAGGCGCAAATCTCCATATCTTTTGACCATCTGCAAATGATCTTACTCGTTCAAATTTGTATTTTGACAATTGATACTAATAAATCATGCCATGCGTTTGTCATGTCTGCTAACACCTACAACCGTAAATTAATAATTTGTTCAAGCATTTTGAGTTTTAAATAAAAAGTTAAAATGTCTAGCAAGTTAATTAGGTTTACTTACACGGGACGTTGAAAAAGACGTTGCATGTTATTTTATTTATCATTTATGTAAAACAAACTTCTACCAATCATTTCCTTTTTCGTAAAATGATGTTATGTGAAACAAGTCATGCAATGAATTTTTCGATTTAAGCATCCGTTTGAAAATATCATCTTGTAAAAGTACGACAATCAATTGATTAAATTAATTTTGATCGTCCACCTTATATGATACTAAATTTTCACTAGAAAATAAACGAAGTTAGATAGTTCAAGTTAGTGCTTTATTACCAATGAGCCAAAAATCATGAGTTTGAGTCATCAATCCTTTATTTGTATCTAATTATTTTATTATTGTGTCTATTTCTCTTCTAAATTTATAAGAAATTTACAAAAAAAATGGGGAGGATGCATTTCCACAATATTGGTTTTCAATTACTGCCAACTGTTTTATAAATCACTTTTTCTTAAAGTAGTCTCTCACAATTTTTGAAAAAAAAACTATTTGGTAGAATTTAAAAACAAAACGTTAAATATTTTATATTTTCAAATAACATATGTGAATTGTACTACGACATCGTATAAATTGAACCTTGATACTACGTTGGCCGTACAAAAATAAATCCAAAAAGTCATACACTAAACCATCTCATTCAGGCACGTTAGGCATGTCGAGTTCACGGAATTGATCACATGTTCACGTGCAGACACAAACTTATATCACGCAAATGATGTGATGCCATACGTCACATCATTTGTGGTGATATAAATTTGTGACCACAGTGGGCGTTAAATCAAATCCGGTCGAGCTCAATCAAAAATGTAGATAAAATTAAATTTAAATTTTTAATTATCACGCTCGCATGCATCATCAATTCAATCATCCCGTCAAAAAGTCCCAGTTATTTTTCAATTTGTATATATTAGAAAACTAATCCCTCCGTCCCATGAAAGTTTTCACACTTTCCTTTTTCGCTCGCCTCACTATAAGTTTCACACTCTTAAAATGGAAAATTCTTTATAAACTCTACCCACACAATTTTCATTAATTTACACAAATGTCATTATCTTTTACTCTCACATACATATAACCCAATAAAGTTTTTTTACTTTAAACATAAAAATGTACTCCTCCGTCCGGAACTATCTTCACGTGTGAAGAGACACATTTATTAAGAAAATTAAAATTAGTGTATGAGAGAGAATAAAGTGTAAAGTTCCATTTGGATGGAGTCATTTGAAATCAATGGATTTGAGGATAATACATCATACATTTACAAATCAAAATGGAGAAAAACTAAATGAATGGATTTGGTTCACACAAATATTAATTATAAGTAGGAGGATTTCAAATACCCAACAAAATCTTGTCATTTGAAATCCTCTCCCGTCTCCCACTTGTGCTTAATATTTGAGTGAATTAAATCCATACATTTAGTTTTTCTCCATTTTAGTTTGTGTGAATGCATGATATATTATCCTCAAATCCATTGATTTCAAATTCACTCCATCCAAATGGAGCCTAAAGGTATTTTGGGTGATTCAATGAGAAAAAGTAGGAGAGAGAATAAAGTAGAAGGTAGAATAAAAGTGACATTTTTGTGATTTAGGACTCGTTTGTTTTGAGGTATTAAATTTTGAGTGATAGTGAAACATGTGATACATTTGACTTTTTATGTGTGATATGTTTTATTAAATCGTACAAATCAAATGTTTGTTAATATATATTACAACATAGTTTAACATGAGTTATAATATTTTTAGTGCCCGTTTGGTAACATGCCTACCAAGTGTTTGTATTGAGAATTAATTCATGTGATAAGTTAAAATTTTACAACTATACTCCCATTTACTATTTTTAAAAAATAAAAAATGGATATTTTTGTCAATTAACTTGGTAATAAGTGGATGATTATTTTAATACCTCATAAACCACAAGTAATACAAATCAATAATAACAAACACTTGATTCATAGGAAAAATAAACTATATCCCTAGTAATCACTCAAAACAAACATGTCCTTAAATGATATTGCAAGGGTGTAGTTTATGGAGGATATTCTATTTTAGGGAGTGAAGTTAATTGTGGGACATCCCAAAAAGAAAGTGTGAAGATAGTTACATGACAGAGGGAGTATAAAATTTACAAAATTACCCCTCAAAACCTCAATCATCGCTTCTTTTTTCTTAAAGTGTGTGTCCTTTTACATATAAAATTTTTTTGGGACGGATGGAGTATTAAAAATAGATTCAACAAATTCGAACTTTTGAATGTGATTCAATTCCTTTCAAGTAAAAGTTTGTAATTAAACTCTGCTGAAAAACCAATTCTACTTTTGGAATCACAATGTATTATTAAACTCTGCTGAAAGTTTGTAATATTAAACTATACAGTCGTTTGACCTTCTTAAATTAACAATTCAATCGACCAGTGAAAAATATTAAAAATTAATATATATAAATAGATTTTAAACCTCTTTATAAATTTCAACTTTTGGAATTATTTAGTACAAATACAACTATATATATTTTTAAGTGAAGGATTTTTTTATTTTTTTGAATTCTATTTTTAAGTGAAGGATTGAGTATCAAACAAATAGAAATCTCAGATATCAGGTATCACAATGTATGAACATGTTATATATTGGATAATGTGCTCATTCTATTTTAATATGTCTGAAAATAATTACTCCCTCCGACCCGGGAAGTTGTGCATACTTCCCTGCACTAAACTAAGGAAAAACAGATTTTGTTGACTTTTTTATCAAATAAATAAGGATATTAACTTGTGTGTGCACAACTTTATTAACTTTTATTTCTATTTTGGTGTGTGCAACTTGTCATGACAAACAAATAAGGAAAGCGTCTTGCACAACTTCTCGATACGGAAGGAGTAATAGATAGAGTGATTTTAAAAATTAAATATAGGCATGTGATTTTAACATTAAATACAGCCAAGTAGGAGTGGGGACAGGATAAATGGATAATGTCGAACGGACTGGAAATTCTTTTAATACTTGGCGGGACAGTCTGGCATTTAGTACATTTGCCCCTCCTTTCTTCGCCTATCTACAAGTTTGCCCTTCCTAGACAAAATTCTCTTCCCCAAAATTTTCTGACGATTTTGTCCCTTCTCATTTTTCTTATTATATCCCTGTCCACGGGCTACATGTGGTTTTAGTATTTCCCCCTTTTTCTCATGTCATCACAAGTGGATTCATTTACTACACATGGCGTTCTATATCAAGCTTAGGGACTAAAGTTGAAAATATCGATTTCAGTAAAAATATTTCCAGACTTTAAATTTTTGGATTCGTATCCGTGTCGAACTCCCGAAAATCCGAAATGTCGGTGGTTGTCACGACTTTTATCCTTGTTAGGGACCCAACCACTTCAAATATTACTCTCCTTTTTTTTTTTTAAGAAAAATATAATCGAATGCACAAACCCCCCACATATATTGTAAATTTTTTTGGTCAAATAAGTTGTAAATCGAGAAATTTGTATTAGTGACGCTTCTGCAAGAGAGAGTGTCAATCGGAACACGAATCCAAGAATAACCACTTGCAATATTTCAAAGAAATAATTGTCACCACACACAACGAACTCGCAAAGTCGGAGTGTTTCCACCCTAATCACCTTACTACTTATCATACGTCTATGACTCTAAGGGCATTATTCTCTCTTTTTTATAAGGATGTGTTCTTTTTTAGCTTAATTGAGATTTGATAAATTTGGATGGAGAAATAAAATAGATGAGACAAGTTTGATGAATAATAAATTTGTGTTATAATTTGAGAAGAATGAATAGATGTGGATGTAATTTTATTTCCAAACGTAAAATCCTACAAATTGTTTTTAACATATGGTTCGCTACACATTAGGACTTGTTTGTTTTGGAGTATTAAATTTTGAGTGATAGTAAAAATGTGATACATTTGACTTTATATGTGTGATATGTTTTATTAAATTATACAAATCAAATGTTTGTTAATATATATTACAACATAGTTTATCATGAGTCATAATATTTTTAAGTGTTTGTATTGAAATTTAATTTATGTGATAAGTTAATATTCTTATGAGATTCTTAACACTATTGATCAAATACTTTAAATTTCTTAAAAATAGTAAACTGTAAATTTATGGTATATACAAAACACAAAATACCTACTTCGTGATGATATCTCAAAAGTATTACTTACTCCTAATTAGATTATTACTATAAATCAAAGTACTAAAATTTTAAATAAATAATACATTATGTATCTTAATATTATTACATATAACTCACTATATAACTTATTACTTGTTATAGTAGCACAAAATCAAGTTGATTTTGATTTTTACCCTGGGGGTTGTGAGCCCTTCTTCAAATATATAGGTTGTGAGATCTTGAGACATGTCAATATCAATATCATGATATGAGAAATAAAAGGAAATTACTATTGATGATAAATAAACATTTTTTTCATTCAAAGAAGAGGAAGACATTGAGAATCAGTTTGGGAGAAGCGTTCACCATGAATAATATATGAATTTTTTTTTAAAAAATAATAGATGAAGTATTATTGTGATTACGTGGAAATAGTATAATTTAAAAACACGTTTCACGTATTATTTCACAGAGAGTGTCTCTTAATAAATTGAGATAACTCAAGTGGGAATGAATTTAACCCTAAATTTTCTGCCTACAACAACAAATTAAATATCAACCTTCCTAATAAGGGTTAATCGATTAAAAAAAAATATGAGATTCAAATTGATGCTTAAAGAACCCACCACTTAAACGTGTTTGTATCCATTCAAAATTCTTGTATAACTTACCAAAATTGACCTCATTAAGATCTCATTTGAATTATCAAATTCAATTAATCATTTTACTAGATGAACACCACTTTCTTTTTTTATCGTGAAAAGAATATTCATTAAAGAATAAAGGGTATAAGGAATACCCAAATGTTACAAAAAATCATAAATCATTTACAATATGTGTTGGCTTATTGAGCCACTCAACATAAGAGAAATTACAAATACTTGGAAAATTGATAGAGATCCAACTCCAAACACGCGCCTAGATGAACACCACTTTCATGCAATAGCCTACAAATCACACGTAAAAAAAAATGTAAAAATCAAAACACAATGTTTGATAATTGTGGACCAATTTCACCACCATTTATATACGGTAAAATTCATTCAACCTTTTTGACTCAATTATAATTACATTAATAAACTTTCCCTAGAAAAATCTAAATTGAGTACTAAAGTGTTGACCAACCTAAATTCAATATCTAACACCAAAAATTAGATGTGCCTAGTTATAGACCAAACAAACAAGAAGTAGTAGTACCAAGTAATTGTAATAGGGGTCAAATGATTCATTGATTGTGACATATAGCTAGAGTCTTATGCATGCTTCACTGTTGAATCGATTTTGGCTTTCACACTTTTTAAGCAATTTGTTTTTTTTTTTTTTTTTAATCGCACTAGTTATTACCACCCAATTATTGACTGCATTTTATTTGATGGTGACTCAAACTCTTAAGTTTTGTCCGTATTAAATCATATGTACCAGTCACTATCTACGAAGATACGAAAGGATTTACATCTATTATACACAAAGATACGAAAAATGTACATCTATTATACACAAAGATACGAAATAAACTCATCATGTAAAAAAATAAAATTGTGTATAATTGCAATGACGGTTTGGGGAGCAAGAGTTGGGGTATGGTAATTCTTCGATGAGTATAGTATAAGAATGAAAATAAATATATGTTAATTATAGTAGTTGACGAGAGTAAAAATGATCCACAAGTACAACATTATTTTTCATTTTAAAGTAAGGTAATCATTACATTTTTCATTTCTTATAATTCTCCTCCTCAATCATTATTTTATATCATTATCAACAATTTTGTTTTGTCTATATTTTTCAAAATTAGAAAGCACAACACTAGTTATGTAACCATTATCGAGACAATCATTCATCAACATATTCAGATATAGAGAAAAAATAAATTTTTATTTTTATTGAAGAACTCGAAATAAACACCCATAAATTAAAAGATCTCGTAAGAGGATGCCACTAAATTAAACTAAACGAGCTCAAGTCGAAACATGCAATGAAATAAAAACTTATTGGATATGACAAGGTCTTGTATGTATCAAGGTGGACTGTAATTCAAGTATATTTTTAAAGAATATTATTATTTTTCATTAAAAATTATAGTTGTTTGCATTGTAGTCATCCACCGATATTATTTGGTACAAACAGATGTAATTGTTCAACATAAAAAAATTGATATTATTTAGAATGCACTTGAATTGAATGGTGCAATAGAGATGATAACGCGGATATGAGACAAGTTTGCCGATCAGCCCCCACCAAGTTTTTTCAGACACGGGACACTCTCCATCCCACCATATTATTTAACTCGTCCCGCCCTCTTTTTTTTTTAAAAAAAAATTGCAGAACATTTCTCTGTGTGATAAATATTTGAACAAAAAAATGTGTTGAAGTTTGGAAGATAAACAAGTCGACATTTTTTCCTAGAAAAAATAAAAACGGAAAGTATGATGACACATAGTATAGTTTAGTATATTTAAGAATTCCTCATAATTTGGCACAAAGTAAAATTATTAAGTACTATACGCATAGTTATTTCATATATATTTGTTATCAATTCAAACATTATTTAATAAATGATTTGGGGAGGAGGAGGGGCAGACGGCGTCACGACAATATAGAATTGGAATTTGGAAAGACGGTATATATGAAGTATATGAAACATATAATTTATTTACGGGGAAACATATTGTATATTAAATACATATATATACAAGTGAGCTCGAAGTTGGTCCAGATAATACCACCGTTGGACTCGGACCCATTTGACCGGTCTAAACCCGCCTTTGACACATTTGACTAGATTTTTACCCGTTTCATGGGGGTCGCTCACAACGGATTTGGGTTTAACCCCTGCCATCCCTAGGTGCATGTGGACTGGTACACAAGAGGTTTACTCATTAACTATTTTCAAAATTAATATTAGGTGAAACAGCTTTTGGTTTTCACTATAAACTATGTACATTTTTTTTTTTGTCAAGAAAAGTAATTCATTCATTAATGAGTATGTTGTATCATGGATTATTCCCATGTGTGCTCACCGGGCCCAAGTCCAATAGGAGAACTAGGCCCAATCAACGGAAAAGATTCAATCAAAGCGATTGGTTGGCCCAGGACCGACTAGGAGAGCTTACCTAAGTTAAGAATTAAAGGCCGACTGCATCAGGAATAAAACAAAGTCGATCGGACGGAACAACCCGACGACGGCAGTACAGAAATCAGCCTAGAATAGGAAAGATATCCCCATGTCGGGGGTAGAGTTAATGTCAAACATTCCTTGTAGTAGTAATAGTATCATTCGTAAATGCCAGAATCCTCCAGCCAGACATTTGGAGAGGGACGTGAGAGGTCGGCCGCCCGTCCAAGTACGGACGCAGACACCCAACATTAAATAAGAATTCATGCATTAAATGCATAGTTCCAAATCATGGGATCCTAGGGCAACATTTTTGTCTTATAAATAGAGCCTTTATGACTCAAAAATGGGGTTTCAACTCTCACACTTAAAGACCGAGCTTAACACACTCAACAATTTCTCTCTCATTTATAGCTTCCAAGCATTCATCCTTGCATTGATTGCTCATCATTAACATTCATTGCTTTTGATATGTTATTGCTCAAGATCATTGTCTCTTTATTTTACTAATTAATCCAAACTACATTATTTGTGAACATCCAAGGTCTAGAGTGAGTAACAACAACAGAGTATAAGGAATACTCTTCCAATCATATGGAGAGTTTAAAAATAACTAAGATAATCAAATAAAAACGGTAGACGACATTATCGTAACAGCAGTACAAAATTAAAGATGAGCTTAGATTTGCACTCCACCGTGAAGGACACCTCTTTCCGATCAAGTCTTTCGCCATAAGCCAACTCCATAGTCTAGCCTTGAGCTCCTCAATATTTTTATGTAGAAAACTCTTCATTATTGAGTATATTTGCGTTTCTCCTCTTCCAAATAAGTCATACAACCCCTATCCAAACAAGCACAACACATTTCCTACTTGTTTTGCTCATCAAAGAATTTCGAAAACTAATTAAATTAGTAGTGGTACTGACCGCAAGACATTGAATCCTTAGCCAAACATAACGGTTCATCCATATATTTCGACACGGGACACTCAAAAATAAGTGATTTTCCGTTTCTTCATGAGCTGAGCAAAGCTTACATTGCAAGTCATTTGTAGAATTGAGAATACCTCTCCTACATAACTTTGCTTTGGTAGGCAAATGTCCTCATATCAATCTCCACGCGTGGGCGATGACTTTAGATGGCACTCCATTTTTCCAAAGTAGTTTGAAGCATTTGGTCTTCTCCTCGCTCACGATCTCGGTTCGGTTGAGATTCATTATTATTTCATACTTTCATAACTTTTATGAATGAAACAATGTACTACAACATAGATTGTGAGACAAATTCAAATTAAATATATTTTATTTACTCACACACTCATTATTCGAATTTTTTTATATATTCATTGGTCCCTAAATTAGTCGATCATTAAAGCGAATATTAAGTCATAAAAAAATTAATTAAAAAATTGAGAATGTAATATTGAAAACAACAGCCACTATTCTATACACTAATGAAAGATTTTCTAACATTAAATAATTTCACTATACATAATTATTTAATATATTAGAGTATAAAAAGTTATTAGTAATAAATCTATTTATGTATCACAATATTTCCGATACTGTATATGGCTCTCATTGCTCTCAATATTCATATTCACCCATATCTCTTTGATAAATATTATAGATATATTTATAATATTCATAATCGTTAATTTTTTGGTTCAATTTTTCAATGACTACAAATAATTTTTAAATCATTTTTTTATAAATTGTCTCTGATCATTTGAAAAATAATAATTCTAAAAACTGTTTATTATTTGAAAATGTAAAATTTTAAAATGCCGTTCTATCTCTTTTAAAAATTTTGTTAAAAAATATCTTGTTTACATTGTTTTTAAAGAAGACACGTCGAATTTTTTAATTTTTGACTGGGAAGACACGTCGAAAATTGAAATACACCTAATTAAATCATATGCAATTTTATTTTAAATTTCCAACTCACCACAGGTCCACAACTCTGTCCATTTCAAAAAGGTAAATTCTTGTGCAGTTTAAACTTTTTGTTTTTTTTTTTAAAAACATATAGTTTAAACTTATTTAAGTGATATTAATTGTTTTTAATGAAAATAATATTTATTATTTTATTGAATAATATTATTTTTAATAAAGATTTGTGTGAAATGGTTTTACCATGAAATCATTAAGAGATTCTTATCACTTTTTAATAAAATATTATGACTTTTAATATAAAATATATCACTTTTAAATTTTGTCCTAAAATAATACTCTCTCCATCCCGAAAACATTAAGCACAAATTGACTTTTTTCAACTATTATTGTGTGATTTATTTCATAAGTAATACGTTTACAAAAATTGTTTTATATGAATGATATGCTAGTTGATCTTATCAACCATGCAAATGTCTTCGGGACGGAGGGAGTATATATTTTACATATATTTTTGAATTGTGATACAGTCATACAACCTATTTAATGCAAAAAAAAAAATATTACTTTTTAAATTTTAGTCTAAAAATACTATATTTTACATATGTTTTTTTGAAAAGTAATACAATATAACATAAAAGTGATAATATTTCTATTGAAAATGATAATAATCTCATAATGGTCGACGGTGAGACGATGTCATACAAAACTTGTTCTTAATTTTTTGCTGAAAAGTATTTTATTATTTTTATTAAATGTATTAGTTACTTTCATTGAAAAATATGAATTATTTTTGTATTGAGTCTCTTTTCTTTTCTTTTTAGGGGTTCAATTTGACTCTTATTTATTTATAATGAGGGCTTCACCTTATGAATATTTTTTTTTTTTATAACAACTAATTAGACAATATGAATTATTTTTATTAAGGCAAAATCTTGTGTGAAGCGTTTCATAGTATGAAATTAATACTCATTAGAGTTATTCACTAATACCATAACATTCATTTAGTGATATCATTACACTTATAAACTCGATATCATAGTATAAAATGGTTATGGTATCAGAATGATTCTAATGGTATCAATAAATAATTATGAGACAATATGAATTATTTTTATTAAATAACAAATTCATGCATACAAATGATATTTATTTTAAAATAATTCTTAAGGGTAGTTGACCCACTAACAACAGTAAAGTCGGATCATAAATAGGAAACGCGGTCGAGGGTCCCACACCAGGGGCAATCTCGTCAACTGACGTTAGATTTCCACATGTAAATCATCCTAAACAGATGAATCTATTAAAACGGTCAATCGCCGACTTTTCACCGTTTCTTCTTTTGCTTCAGCCTTCAGCTGAATAGAGTGGCATTCTGCGTAAATTGAGGCAAACACGAGGGCAAATTGCGTCGATTCAATTATAATAAATTAAATCAGAAGATCTCAACTAAAAAATCTCAAAAACCATTTTTTTATAATTGTTTACGAGCGAAGACTCGGCGCACAACAAGAAACCACTCCCTCGGATCGTCATTAAGCAGTTTCGTCAAGGAGAGGGTTGAGGGAGAGAGAGAGAGAGGAGAGACGTGTGCAATTTATAGAGAGAGAAAGTCGTACTGTTGCGGTAATGGCGGAGGGAGAGAGCGTGAAATTGTTTGTCGGTCAAGTTCCGAAGAACATGACGGAATCGCAGCTGCTTGCAATGTTCCAAGAGTTCGCGTCAGTGGACGAAGTCAACATTATCAAAGACAAGACGACTCGTGCTTCACGAGGTTTTGTTTTGACTTCTCATTGCATGATTTGTTGAAAATTTCTGTTGTTGGTGGATCACAATGTGTGAATTAGGTTTTTGATTTGTTCAATCTAAGTTTTATCTTGTTGGAGATTCGTCGTGTTGAAAATTGAAATCCCTAATTTTGTAATAGGGTGTTGTTTTTGTGATATGTCCGTCGAAAGAGGAAGCGGACAAGGCGATTGATGAGTGTCATAACAAGAAGACTCTGCCTGGGGTTAGTGTAATTGTCTTCTCTGTATAATTTTCTTGTTTCTGAATTCGACAATGTGTTGTACCTGAAGAAAGTCTCGTGAGAAAAATTAGTTGCGCTGCATGAACTCTTTTTTAACTTTGTTGAAGCAGAGTTGAAGTCTCGTCTACATAATTAATTCTGGTCTTTATGGTTTCATGGAATATATATGGCAGTAGATATAAATACTGAGATTGCAGATAAATTGATTATGGTATATGACCGTAGCCTGAAAAAAATCAATTCTGTTTGTAAATCTGTTTTGTAAGAACAAGTTCTGGGTGAGGCATCCTGACCATAAAAGGACCACTCTCCATATACATTCATCTTTAAGAATAAAACCATTGAATATTTAAATTTGTATTGAATATCCAAAGGTATGGTGAATCTGTAATCGAGTAAAAATGATGACATCTAACTGGAAGTTGATCATCTTGAAACATCTAGTCTGTTGCAAGTTGATCATATTTATTGTAATTATGTGTGCTATTTTTGTCCTGATATGAATGGCCACGTGTCCTCCTGTGTCCAATTCAGGCATCTAGTCCGTTGCAAGTGAAGTTTGCTGATGGCGAGTTGGAAAGACTAGGTGCGATATATTTTACTTTATAGTGTAGTATGAATTTATGTTATGATGGGTCTCGTCAATTTTGACATTTATAGTACCCTTCACCAAATCCTAAGTTGCTTATGCTTTTTCTCCTTTACACTTTTTTGTGTTAATGACTTCTCTCTCTTTTTTATATCTTTTTCTTTCTAAACATAAATGTTAGAGCACAAACTCTTTGTTGGTATGCTTCCAAAAAATGTTACTGATGATGAGGTCTCCACCCTATTTTCGGAGTATGGAACCATAAAAGACTTGCAACTTCTTAGAGGTTACCAGCAAACAAGCAAAGGTAAATTCTTTTATGATGTTATCTGACAATTGCCTTTTATTTTGTTTCTTTTTGAGCTTGTTTTTCCAGTTTATATACGAATATATGAGATATTATATATTATATTTATCTAAAATAAACTATTGTAGGTTGTGCTTTTCTGAAGTTTGAGACCAAAGAACAAGCAATTGCAGCCATAGAAGCGCTCAATGGGAAGCATAAGATGGAGGTGTGTGCCAATTCTGAGGTTAAATTTTATGGCCATGTATCAATCTTGTAGTATGAATCTTGACTATGCCCTTAAATATGTTAAGACTCATGCAAGTGCGTATTTAATCATATGAGGTTACTTACATTACAAAAACATGATTGTTTAATGCATAAGAGTCATCTTAAAACCGATTTGAGTTTTTGTTTTCATGCATCCAAGGTTGAATTATCTTAACAATGCTTTCTGCACTTAGTTTCTTTTGCATTTGTTTTGCCTAGGCACTGATGTTAATAAAGGAAATAACACTGATAATTAGTAGCTGGCTGTTAATCACAACTTAATCTTGATCTTGAGGTATGCAGCCTCCGATGTTAGGGAATGTGGAATGACCATTAATGCATATTAAATTTATGCATTTTCCAAAGAGAGCACTGGGATTAAGGGTTTGGCTGTAAGATAGTTTGCCTGTTATCTATGATAGGGGGATCTAAGAGAAACAGTGAAGTACTTGTACTCTTTCATGGTCTCAAAAATTTACACCCCTTCTTTATTGAATTTCTTCTCTGTATCCCTATACTTGTGCGGGATCTATATGAAGCAATCTATTTATTTGTTATCACACAATTGTGGGACAAGTGAAGTACTTGCAACTTTTTGTGAACTCAAAAAAGTCATACCACATTTTCATGTGTTCTTCTTTGTATCCCTTTAATTGTGTTGGGACTAATTGAAAAAAGAACTCTGTTTCTTGTATCATGCATTTTATACCTATACAGTAAATTTTGTTCGATTTATTGGGATTTACACTTAAATCATGATACTATTTTAATTTCCAAGGAAAGGATACATCAAAAAAAAAAAAATTCCAAGGAAAGGAAACTGATCATTTTAACATGGGTAGTCTGAGTTGTTCAATATTAACGCCATTAGTATCTTTATTAGGGTTCAACTGTTCCTTTGGTGGTCAAGTGGGCTGATACAGAAAGGAAAGACAAGCAAGGAGAGCTCAAAAGCTATGTCATTGTCTTCCAATGTGCCAACTGCTGACTCCAGACAGCATTTATTTGGCGCTCTACCAATGGGTTATGTGCCTTCATACAATGGATATGGTTATCAGGTTTGTTACTTTGAAAATCGGAAAAGATTTTGAATAAATAACGTGACTTTGTTGGTAGCCTTCATTTTACATATTGTTTTTTCTGGTGATTGGAGTACTTTCTCCTTTTGGTCATCCTAGTTAATGCTGACGGCACATTTATAACAATTTCTTCTGGCCTTTGTAGACTCCCGGAGCTTATGGTCTCATGCATTATCGCCTGCCAGCAATGAACCAAGGAAATGCTCTACGTGGAGCAACGCCTGATATTTCGTCTGGAATGCCTCCAAGAAACTATGCTGTGTCTCCCTCGAGTTATGTAGGATCTGCTTATCCAGCTATTCCTGGGGTTCAATATCCAGTGACTTATCCTGGAGGAATCGTGAGTAACCGGCCATTGGGGGGTCATCAGGTCCACTCTCACCTTCTACTGCAAATGGTCAATCTGCAGCATCTTCAAGTGTCAGCCCTAGTTCAGGGGGCAGATTGAAGGTGGTTGGAATTTAATCCGATAACTATGTGCATATGTATATATATCTGTATGCATACAAAAAAATTGTCTGAGGAATTCTCTTCAATTGCATTTAGGTCCACCTGGAGCAAACTTATTTATTTATCATATTCCTCAAGATTATGGTGATGATGAGCTTGCAAATGCCTTTCAGCGCTTTGGTAGAGTTTTGAGCGCCAAGGTTTTCGTCGACAAAGCAACTGGGGCCAGCAAATGTTTTGGTATGATCATATTGAGTTGTTATTTATCTTTTGCAATAACAGCACATGCTTTCAATCTAATTGGCTTTTATATCCAGGTTTCGTCAGTTATGATTCACCACTGGCAGCACAAAATGCAATTAACGTTATGAATGGCTTTCAATTAGGTGGTAAAGTTGAAGGTCCAACTTAAAAGAGATAATAAGCAAACAAAACCTTACTAACTTCAAGGTAAGAGAGCAAATTCTCAATTATGAAGCTCACACGAGTTCTCAAATGAGGAAGCAGTTTGAATGAATGGGGTGGATGTGAGATATTCAAGACTTGTTCAATATTTTATTCATCCTTGTAAATTGAAGTCCAAGACACTTGTAATTTTCATTTATTTCATCCCATTGCACTTGAACTTTGTAACATGGATATCAATTGGACATAAATTCTTAGCTTATTGATCTTTTTCAAGAATTTATTCTGTACAATATCTCTGTGAATACCATGATAAAATCATTTTTTTCTTCTGGAAAGTTATTATTTTTTCTGCAACATTTGATCTTTTGGGTTTGTCTTTTGTATTGCACGATATGCAGAAGTTTAGATTTTGTTCTCTTCCAGACGTCTTTGGAGCTTTCATAATGGTGTATCATTACCTCTAAAGGTTGTAGTCTTCAGTAGCTGCTATGATTTTCACCATGATAGCTTTATTGATGTCAAAGTAGCAATATCGTATTTTCTCGTTTGTGATGCATTTTATCGTTATATATATTTCCACGTGTTTTATCATTAATTAGTTTTGATTGATATGGTGTTTCACAGGGTAAGAAGAACTGTGCACTGCTGCTCATGTTTATAACGTTTTTAGCTCTTTCTAATCTTTCAAGTATTTGTTTCTCTGACGACTTTTTATTTTCTTTTGTTTTAAGGCGGAATTATTTTTGTTAGGTGACATAATGTTTTCACCATGGAGTAGAGATTCTGACATTTCCTCTCGAGTAAACGAAGAACAAAAATTATTCCTATTCATGAGCAGGTGAGTTGTGCTAACTTAATCATACCTTTTGTTCCTTCAATCATTGTGTCCTATTGATCTTGAAAGATTCATTACCTTGAATGTGGGTTATTTCTCTTTTCGCTGATCATATTCTTTTTAATAGATTGCACTCCTCTATCGTGCTATAAAATTGATATCCTCGATCAAAATGAGGGTCATCTTAGGTCGAAAAGTGACCAACTTTCGACTAACTATACCATAGATGTTTGTGGTTTCTGAATTGCTTTTTAAGGATTAGTTGGATGGTTTGTTGTTTTTAGGTGATTATTGGTTCTCATAAGTTGGTGTGGCATGAAATGTCTTTTGGTATGGATATGTCAAGTCTTAACCATAATTAGTTATGGTATGTATTTCTCTTTAATGCCACACCAGCTGAATACTCTGCAGTATCTACTGGGATTTAAAAGTGGTAAAATTTCATATGAGACAGTTTCATACATGAAGAGTTTCATTTAACATATTATATAACTCATGAATTTATTAAATAGATAGGGGGACCAAATTTAACAAGTAATTAAATATGTTAATTAAGGGTGAAAATCGCTAGTTAGATGGATTTAAACCGTCTTTCGTTTAGGCCGTCTAGGCGTCTAATGGACGAAACGCCTAATATACACAATTACACTGAAATCGGGTCGGCCGACAATTGCATCAGTGAAATAGTTATAGTACAATTATAAAATAAATTGTATTACTTTCTTTAACAAATTATATATTGTTATTTATAATCATCACAATGTGCATTATTACATTCATAATCTATTAAATTTTAGTACATATCGCTCATATATATTCACCATCACAAAATTTTGTGTGAAACGGTTTCTTATATGACACGTGATACTTTTGTCTATTTTTATAAAACTTATATTTGAAAAGTATCATAAAACCAATAAAAGTACTACATTTTATGTAGTGTATGAGATGGTCTCACGCAATACTTCTTGTAAATAGTTTGTGAGTGATCGGTTTATAACGTTCTTTGACAATTGTAATTTCAGTATAAAAACTGAATAATCAATATCAATATGAAATTTTCACTTAGTTTAGTTTTAAGAAAAAGATTAATTTTAGATCATTAACTAATAACCTATTTACAATTGATAAAAAATATTAATCTACTTGATGAAATGTAAAATAATTAGAGAAAATTTGTTGTGTCAGCAGGAATTGAGACCTGGACACTAGAGTATATTAAAAAATATAAAAATTAACCCTGCATTATTAACCAATTTGGCTGGTATTAAATACGTAAAAGCATTACACATATATGTATTTATTAAGAGGGATAAACTTGGTGGGGAGGGCCAGGGCCACCCCAACCCTACGTGGTTCCGCTACTGATAGGGTCCCAGTTCAATCTTGTTTTAAACAGAAGAATGACTCAAATACCACATTAATGATCCATTTCATGTAGAAGATTGTACCACACAAGTCTCTCTTTTTAAACATAGGTATATGCACAATTTTTTTTTTTTTTTTTATAATGGAAGGAATAGCTATTACAGAAGAACAACAATAAGATCGGATTTATTTTACAGGCTCAAACAATCGCTTGATTCAATCGTGAAAAGTGGAGGGAATGGTGCAATCTCTATCTGAAACAAACCCGGTCTCCGTCCTCGAAAGAGAAAAATCCCTACGCCTCGCGCAATCTCATTCAATAGATCGAAAACAAAATAAAAAGGTAAAGAGTCACCAAAAGCCTAATCCCTAGATCGTAGACTCACAAACAAACTCCATGCAAGGAGAGAGGAACTCCACAAGGGCAAAAAACACACTAAGGCGACGGAAACCTCTACGAGGGAGTAGAGGGCACACACAGAGAGGGGATCTCCAAAAGGGAGAAAAAACCCAATTTCTTTTGTCTAACTTCCGTATATGATAATTACTTTCTATTTTTAAGGGAGGAATAATATATACAATAGAACAAGTACAATCAAAATCAAATTATCTCCTAAGCTCGAATATTGCTCCAATTCAATCGTGACGATCCGCCAACTAGTCATTGCATACACCGCGTCGTTAGAGAAATCATCCCATTGGTCCACGTATTAAGTCGGCGGTCAAGCTAGTAGCGGCGAAAGGCGGACGGAAGCCGCGCAAAGCAGGGAGGGGAGAGAAAAGACTCACTCCAGTCAACTCAAGCTTTTCGAGGTAAGCCTATGGAGAAGAAAGCTTTCTAGAGAGAAAATCTTAATTTCTGTAAAAATTTTAACTTTCAATTATCACGAAAAACTCAATTACGCAACTATCAATTTTTTTTTCTACATTAAAAGTTGCATCTTTTAAGTTATCAGAAAAAATAAAATACTATTTTTTTTTATTTAAGCATCATTGTGCCTCATGTGTTTTTATGTACTTGTATAGTAAACATAATTACGATTTTATCGGTAAACAAATGCTGAACTTGTCGAAATGAACTAATACCAAAACAAGCTAACCATGGTGTCAATTGCGGCATTAAATGGAACTCTATTTTTCTTGGGCGATTTGTACCTCCATTAAAGACATAAAATGACAATTGACAGGGACCTGTTAGTAAAGTCAACTTTTCGGAGAAAATAATTTATACCTATTTTTATATAAAAATAATAATTATCCAACTATTTAAAATAAAATATTTTATATCCATTTTTGTAGTAAATTGTTTAAACTGCTTCTTAAATAATCAGTTTTCTAGCCACAATCCTTACCCGCTCTCAAAAATTATCAGCTACCCTCCAACGCATTGAGTTGTACCATGGGATTGTTCAAAAGTTTTTTTAAAAGTGAAATTATATTAAAATAATTGAGTCCTTTAAAAAAAAAGTTCAAATAACTCAATAGAACAAGTCGTTACATTGGGTCGTTCAAGGCCTAGGAGAGCAGGGTGGCTGAATGGTGGGGGTGGGAGAACGTGGGAAGTGGGGGTTGATCACAGTAAAATGAAGTTATTAGTGAAAAGTTATATTGCAGATGCGGGTGTGCGAGTGCGAGTCAAAGCGATACGATACGGAGTGCGGGGATACGATTTTTAAAAAAATTAGGAGTGCGGTTCGTGAAGGATACGTCTATTTATTTATATTTTATTATATATAAAAATATATATTTTAAAAATTCGTAAGTCAAATGTATGTGATTCACATTTTCTCTCGTTCAAAACTTAAACGTATAATTAAATAATTTAATTTAATTAAGTAATAAAACAACAATTCAATTTTGTTCATCCAATATGTAAATCATAATAGTGAATTCAATCTAAAATGAGTGTTACAATATCAATTTAAGTAAGTTACAAAGTTACATTACATAATAAAATTCAATTAAAATAATATATTTAATGTTTAATTGAATGTCTCCATCTAATCATCAAGTTGGATTCGTCCACCGGATTCGCGAGTGCGTTAGTTTATTTATTACCGATTCGCCACGTGGTAATCGGATTCGTGATGGATTCGCCACGTGGCAATCGGATACGCAATGGACTCACGGATTCGAGAATCTCACCCCTTTAGGGGCGGGTGCAAATCCGATCTTTGCGTGTAGTATTTTTAGAAGAATCCGTACATCATAGGTGAAAAGAATATGGGGTGTGAGTATAATTCTTTTCTTATTTTTATGAAACTGAGTGTATTTCTCAATTATCGGATTTTAGTGATGTTTCAAACTCGATTTCTTCATTTTTAACTTGAAAAGAAAAGAAAAATAAATTAATTAATTAATAAATAGATGCAACATAATTGTTATTGGTTAATGAGATTGATGGTCGATTAGAGACTGTTCGAGCCTCGAGGGCAGTTTGATTCCTCTGTCCATTTTTCAATATTTTTGTATTTTATTATATTGGATCATTAACACGATATGTCCCTTAATTAATTTTTAACCCATTACGTATTATTTATTAAAATATAAAAATATAAAGTGGCACACTAAATATTCATTATAATATAAAATACAAAGTAAATTAAACACTGAATAAAAAAAAATGATTCATGTGGTTCGATGGGGTAACACTTATTTTGTCAACGTAAAAATATGTAGCATATATATGCATGTAATATTAAATTAAAGTCATAACGGATCAAAAGACTCCTAAACATTACATTTTGTTTGAAAGATCCCTAAACTATTTTTGTTTTAAAAGTCCTTAAATTTTCCAGTCTTGTTTCATAAGGTCTCTAAATTATTTTTATTTTAAAAAACTCTTAAAGTATGTAATTATAGTTTCATAAAATCTCTCTTTTTATAGTTTGTTGGAGATGAATTATTTTTTGAAATTTGATCTTAATAGTATTGAAATTGAATGATTGTTAAGCGACCTAGCAAAATCTATGAATTTTCGTTACTAGGAGTTTCATGAAACAAGAATTATATAATTTAAGGATTTTTCAAAACAAAAATAATTTAGAGATCTTTTGAATTAAAAATTAATAATTTAGGGATCTTTTAGGCTCCATTTGGATGCGGTGGATTTGAAATCGAGGGATTTGAGGATAATATACATGCGTTTACACAAACTAAAATGAAGAAAAGCTAAATGAATGGATTTGATTCACTCAAATATTAAGCACGAGTGGGAGAAGTGAGAGGATTTCAAATGGTAGGTTTTGTTGGGTATTTGAAATCCTCCCACTTATAAGTGATATTTGTGTGAACCAAATTCATTCATTTAATTTTCTCCATTTTAATTTGTAAATGTATGGTGTATTATCATCAAACCCTCGATTTCAAATGACTCCATCCAAATAAATAATGCATTACGTCCAAATCAAAAGGAGAGGACTCTGATCAAGGGGAAGTCCATGGTAAACATTACGCGCATTAATTATTATTGTCTTCGTTGTTGTATTTTGATTTATACTTATTTCAATTGGCTGTTGCTTGAATTTTACTTTTACTCTCTTTTTCTGTCGTAGTTAGTTCCAACATTTATGATATGACTGAAAAGTCTCAATCCTTAGCTGCCCCTTTTTAAGGTCATAGTTTTTCATAAAAGTTTTATAAATCAACAATAAATAACTTAAAAGTCCATACTGGTTTGCTAAACATATTATCTCTCGTCTCAATTTGTTTATTATTTTGATTTTTGAGGTGTGTTACACGAATTTTAAAAATTATTAAATAACAACGAATGTATAGGTAATGTGATAATTTTACTCTTTAAAGGTATATATAAATATTTAAAGTGGGATATATTTTTCAATTCAGATTTCAATTAGAAGGTTAAAATTGGAATTCACAAATTGAACATAAATTGCAAAAGGGCAATCGCGGGCATAAATTGCTACTCTAAGTCTTTATTGCCTATTCCAATAGGAGAATGAATTATGTACATCTTGTGCACTAAATATCACCTAACAATAGTATTAGTTATTACAAATAATAATATTAGCTCCTAGATTAATAATATTTTTTTACAAATAAATAAAATGTACTGTGCATAGGTGCACATAATACCTTGTTTTTCCATAGACATATTTTACTATTATTTATTTGTCCTATATAATTTGTATGCCTTTTCAACTCAACCTGAACCCAGATTAGTCAATTTATTGGCAATTTTTGCATCGTCAGCCAATTTTTTTTTTTAGATTGACCAGTAAACACAATATAATATATTTTACTATCCTCTAACTTATACTCCCTTAATTTCATATTACCTTTCACATTTTTTTTTATTCGTCCCACACCATTAAAATAAAATGTCATCTATAAATTACACCTTAACTCGCAGATCTTCAATTATACACATAATGACATTACTTTTGGACATACATATACATACAACCTAACATATTTCTTACTTTGTATATAAAATTTTACAAAATTAGCCCTCAAATTCTTATCATTCTTTCACTTTCTTAATTTATGTATTCTCCCTCTTATAAAAACTTTTATGAGGATGGAGTGAGTATTATTTTATTATTTTAAAAAAGATTAAAGCACATTTTGTTTTAATCACTAAATTCAACATATGGACAAATATTAAGATCAAGGCATCCCGTAATAGAAAAACATATATTATTTTTATTTGATTCACTAAATAGCTTTGTTGCTATTGCAAAAATAGAAAAGCTCTTAATAAGAAAAACATTTTATCCAATTCTAAATGGATTGAACTATTCACACTCCAAAGTTTTCTATATTCTCGGTAAATTTAGTCAAACATACTCAAAATTTTAAAAATACTTCTTAAATGATTTTATATCTTTCACATTAAACGTGTTTTTTCTTGTAATTTTCAATTGAAGGATATTTTTAACTCTTTTGAGTTTTGAATATGTTATGACCAAATTGTGATGTGTGTCTCGAAAAAAATTAGGATGTGAATAACTCCACACATTCTATAATAGTTGTTCATTACTTCATTATTATTTTTTTTTTTGACGGGGCATTACTTCATTATTATTGATAACACTTAAATTTATTCTAAAAATTACCAAATGCTAGTTGGACGGAATATTGGGGTCTAACGTCTAGAACTTTTAGTTGGGGTTTAGATGGGGCCCAATCGAAATCACCTTAAATTTATAATATAATAATTTTAAAAATATTTAATTAATAATACATAAAAAAATACATAAGAATATTAAAATTAACAAGACCACCTACAATTTATTATAATTTTAAGTAATAGCAAACTAGTAATACATCAAAAAATTGCAATGCAACTTAAAACGCATAAAAAAATAAAGATTGATGTATTAAACTTAATAAAAAAAAATTGATTAACAAAAATTCATAGATAAATTAGCGGATTAAACGAGAATTAGATCCGCCTAATCGATATTAATCGGGATTAGTTACGATTATTTATCATATCATTTTTTTCTATACGTTTTGAGGCAAAACGGTATAGTCCTGGCCGCACAGGACCTAGGCGGCTTAACTAGGCGGGCGCCCGGACCATTTTAGAACACTATTTAATATATAAATATTTTTGTTTTTATTGCATAATATTTGTCGCTTTTGAATTTATATTTTGTCTTTAAATATTTGTCGTTGTAATATTTTCTCCATGTTTCTTGCTATTTTATTTCTATACTTTCTAAATTAATTTCTCAATTTTATACTCTCCCCTCTTTCATGAAAGCGACAAATATTATGAAATAGAGGGAGTAACACGGATGGAAAAAGAAAATAAAGGAAACGAAATAATTTTGACTATGTTTTTTAACACTATAATAATTTGAAATTTTGGCTATATTTCTTGTTATAAAATAAAGAACAAGAATTTGTTTACCGATTCGTTAAGAATAACTACATTTGGGGACGAACCAAGCCGGGACATATTTCACTATATTTCTTGTAGTACCTCACTATACAATAATGCGGATGTATAAATAGAAAGAGAATTGAGCGTAACCCTAAAAGTCCATTAGACATTTTGACCCATTAAATATCTTTTCCTAACAAGTAATGCACATAATTTATAATATATTTACAAATTTTCTAACCTTGTCAGTTCCTTTAATCCAATTTGTGAGTCAATCTTGACTGTAGAATTCTTAAATTGAATTAGAAGCGTCAGTCACACAAGTTTCTAAACTCCTTTATTGCAAATTCAAATTAAATTAATGCATATATGCAAGTAAAATACATTTGTCATGCTGCGCACAAAACGTCAAAACGAGTCTGACTCTTTAATAGAGAGGGTGAATTAGTTTTATCATTTATTTTTTTACTTTTTACCAATAATTTTAAATATTTTTTTATTTTAAATTTATTTTAACACACAATATATCAAATTAGTTATCTTTTAAAAATTTAATTTAATATATATATTGCACATTAAAAATAAAATTCAGATCTAAAATATTTATTTTATTATTTGTATTTTAGATTTTAATTATAAGATGAATTTAAAAATATTTTAAATTATATAAGTTTTGATGAATTTTAAAATAATTTTATAAATTTTAATATTTTTATGAATTTAGTACATATTTAAAACTGTAGGATTAATTAAACAATTTTAATATATCCATATATAAATTAACAATATAATTTTTTTATATTAATAAAAATAATATTAAAAAATTAATAAAGATTAATAATTCAAATTTACATTAAAATTTTTAATTCAAAATTTATAATATTCAATTTGTGTATCAAATGAGAGAATTAATAGTTGCGTTTAATAGTGAGAGAAAGAAGAGATTTGAGAGTTAAAAAGATTTTTTTGTTCCGTAACTTTTTTAATCGTTCTAGAATAGTTAATTTTTTTAATTTAGTCCTGTAATTTATACATTATTCAATTTATGTTCGTATTTTTGCAAAACAACGTTATTATTATTTTTTAATCCAATAACTTTCACCTTTTCGCAAATCGTCACAAGGCATGTGCCAAAAATTACAACATTTGACAAAATAATAAACATAAATTGAGCAAATACAAAATTATGGAACTAAAAAAGTAATTATTTTAAGAGAAAAAAATTACAGGATTAAAAGTAATTGAGCAAATATTTTTAAAAATATTTGTAAGTTTTTGTATGTGAAACAGTAAAAGCACTATAAATATGAAATATTATTGGCCTACTTTGAAATGTATATCATCCTTAATTATCTCGCGGAAATAATTAAGACCTGCATTAGGACACGTTTTAGTAGTGGGCTTATGTAAGCAAAACAGTAACCATTGGTCTTGTTGGCCAATAATAACGTCATTATTGCGCCCACACTATCTTGTCTATTGTTATTACTATTTTTTAAAATTTATTATTATTATTCTTTCAAAAATTATTATTATTATTATTATTATTATTATTATTATTATTATTATTATTATTATTATGCGTTATGATAATTAGGGGCGGTAATTTTTCTATATGGAGTAAGAATGGAAGAGGATAAATACGATGATTAATGAGAATAAAATAAATTAATGACGTTATTAGGAAAGTAAGGTGATTATCACTCCATTTTAGTTTATTATTTTTTATCATATAATCATTTATTGTTGATCATTTTCTTATGTTAAGTAACAACCTTTATTTTGTTTTTGTTTTTTTGTTTTTAAGCACAACACTAAATATTAATTGTATAGTCACTATGAAGGTAATGTTTCCTCCAACAAATTCAAGACATAAGTGGAAAAGAAATTGCATTCTCATTAATAAACTTTTAACAAGCGTCATGCACCTTGTTATCATGTATATTATATTAATGACATTTAATAAATAAATTTGCATTCTCATTAATCAATATAATTATCTTTTATATATATATATATATTTATTCTTATTCCCAAAAAATTTGTAAGTTTTATTTTTAAAGAGTAAATTGTATTTTTTGGTTCTAAAAGAAGGTGGTCTGCAAAATTGTTCTTTTTTTGATACTTTTGGTCCCGTAAATTTTTCGACATTTTTAGTCCTAAGAAAATTACAGTTTTGGTCCCAAAAGAATGATGAATTGTAGTTTTGTCCCAAGATAAAATTGCAGTTTTGATCCTAAAAAATAATACTCGGTGCGACAAAAAAATGTGAGATAAATATTGTCGTTGAAAAATTCTTATGGCATTAAAACTACAATTTTTTTTTCATTTTTAAAGGATTAGTAATGTACAATTTAACCTGTGTACTTTCAATTTTTTTACTTTTGACCATGTACTTTAATATTTAAGATTTACCTTATACCTTTTTTCTTAGTTTCCCTTCACACCGACGAAAAGTAAAAACGATGATAAATATATGTATCTCCCTATATTATTTATTTATTTATTATTATTATTATTATTAATAGAAAGTTTAAATTGGTTATATATTGCTTTTAATTAATTTTGATGAGGTGTTGTTAGTAAAACAAATACGTGGATCATGTTACATGTATTATATTTTGTTGAGTTAGTAGATTTAATAAAAAAGTATATGTATTATAAAAGTATATGTATTATAAAAGTATATGTATTATTTCTATTGATTGATAAAAATATACTCCCTCCCATAAAGCCTTCAGCTCTATTTGAATGAAGTCATTTGAAATAAATGAATTTGAGGATAATACACCATACATTTACAAATCAAAATAGAGAAAAAGCGAAATAAATGGATTTGGTTCCACACAAATATTACTTATAAGTGGGAGGATTTCAAATAACCAACAAACCTAATCATTTGAAATCCTCTCACTTCTCCCACTTATGCTTAATATTTTGGTGAATCATATTCATGCATTTAGTTTTTCTCTATTTTAGCTTGTGTGAATGCAAGGTATATTATCTTAAAATCCCTTGATTTCAAATCCACTTCATCTAAATGGAGCCTCACATTTTCTTTTTTCATCCGTCTCATTATAAGTTTCACACTCTTAAAATGAAAAACACTTTATAAACTTCACCCTCACAATTTTCCCTAATTTACATAAATGTCATTACTTTTACTTTCACATACACATAACCCAATAATTTATTTTTACTTTATGCATAAAAGTTTACAAAATAACCCTTAAAACTTCAATCATTAATCTTTTTTTTTTAAAGTGTGTGCCGGTCTATATATAAAAACTTTTTCGGGACGGAGGGAATATGATATAATATGTGTGTGATATTATATACACGTGTCAAACTTATGCTGGGTCTTAAAGCAAATTTTTTCATGAATCAATTAAATTATAAATTAATGATATTTATTTCTTAAAAATTAGATACATAGGAGTATATATTATCAAAAAAAAACTCAAATACATATTTTTGTCAATCGATCTCTATTTCCATCATTGGTTTTATTTATTTAAATCCTTATTTATGTGGATGTCGCTTCGTTTATTGTCTCCCGTATTATATATCATGATCACTTTTTCTTTCAATTTTTTTTTTTCTGCAAATTTATGTTAGATGACAAGAATTTTTAGGGCATAGCCCATTTGGCTACCGGGCTCCTCACTTAAGTGGGAGGCATTGTTCCTTCGGGAACGAATTGGAGTGGGAGATATAAGGAGACTTGGAGAATTTGGATTTGTAAGGAGACTTGGCAAACTAACTTCTAACCACTAACAACTAACATTTACCGATAAAAAAAAAAAAAAAAGATGACAAGAATTTTTAGGAACATTATTTTAAGCATAAAGACATGAAATAAATGAAGAAATTCTCGATCGTATGCAAATGCAGCAATTAAAGTTCGTGATTTTTGTCACCCTTACGACGCTGTCTGATGTTAAATACGAGATCATTGGAAATGTGATATAAAATACAAGTAATATTATAATTTAAAATAAAGAAATTATATACAAAATAAAATTAGCGCTCTAGTTTTTTTATCGACAAATAAACATATATTAAATAGAAAAATAAGTTTACGGGTACAAGGCGTGCCTATAAACTAAACTTCAAGACAACAACAAAAGACCATCACACTATACAAGACCTCGGACGTGAGAGCCACACACGCTGCATTATGGGTAATTACACAAAGAATTTTCCTTAACCGAAAGCCAACTCCAAAATCTACCCCTAATCTCATCAACTATTGACACCTTATTCAAATCAATGCCTTAAAAAAATGAGTTTATTTCTCCTCTTCCACAAAACTCAAATGACACAAATCCATAATCCAACAGATATAAGTTCACCATTCTTACCTTGGATGAGGCATGAGTGTTGTAAGAAATGGCTCTTAATCGATTGTGCAATACCGATGAAGTTTCGAACCGATTATATATATCCATCCAAGTTTTTGCCGAAGAAGAGCACTCAAGGAGGAGGTGATTGGTTGACTCCACACATTCTCCACAAGAGCGAACATTTCGCATCATTAGCAGATTGGATAATTTTTCGATGTAGCAGATTATCCTTGGTAGGTAACCTGTTCCAAATGAGTCTCACGCCAAAGTTGCCGCTTTGAAAGGTACGAGCTTATTCCACACCATTATAAAGTCAAAACTTGGACCCGAGCTGCCATCTTCACGCGAAAATGAAAGAATCTTCAAGTCGTAAGCTGCCTTTGTAAGAAAGATACCCGAGCATGTGATCTTCCATCTCCATTCATCCGGTTCTCTAGTTAACATATATTATATTTCTCTCCATGTATTTTTTTATTATCCATTACTAAGCACAAAAATAAAATAAATAAAACACGAGAGGTGAAAATAAAGATAAATAAAAATACCAAAAATAAAATAAAAAAATATAAAGAGATAAAATTTTAAAACTTAGAACAAAATTAAATGTAAAAAATGAAAACTGAATATACAAGGATAAATAGAATAAGGAATAAAAAGAAAAATACCACTTTCATTAAACTAAAATAAAAAATTTGGAATGATCGTTGAAACGACTTCCACCTTAAAAAAATTATGACGAATTGTTATATTGTTCCGCTTTAAGTAGTAGTTTCATCTTAAAAATTGAAATAATCAATACAAATTTGATAATGAGATAGTGTGATCGATTCAATTTCACTTTTAAGAACATCCTAAAAATCGAAATGATCAAATACAAATTTGATAGTGAGAAAGTGGGATAGATTCATTTTCACTTTTAATAATATTTTGAGTGAAAAATTTATAGGGAGTAAAAGAAAAAGAATTGTTAAAGGTGGGTAAAAAAATTTATTAAAGTGGATATTTTTTCACATCAAATAAAGCATTAGTGACGTGTCAGTTTACGAGTGGCCTTGCAAATTTAGGTTTGGAGGAACACAATTCTAAACATTTGAAAGCAACGGTCACCTTGCCGATGATTTCCCTTTTCGAAACGCTATCGATTTACCAGATTATTATAGATTATTAATAATGATGACTAACACGCAACTCTTAAATCTTCTAATGAATTAGCTACATATGTAATTCTTTTTTAATGATCTCTAATTTAAAACGACTAAATTCAAGAACTCTATTTTTTCAAATGACTTAAAAAAAAATTGTATGGTATGGTAGTTTTTCAAACTCGAATTAGAACATTCCGTGAGAAATATTCCGATTATTTGAAAGGATCTAAAACCTGGTATATTATTTTAATTGCAAAGTGTACAGTTTTCAAAATTAACTCGATTGAAACGTGAACCGATCATGAAATCAATCCAATTATTCTAAAAAGAATTATTGTTTATTGAGTCGGAAAAAATCGAACATATAACCTGAAAAAATCGGTTAAACCACTTGAACCTTTTTTTTTTAAGAAAATCATTATTATTAAAATTTTAAACTATATCATATTTTGTAGTATTCCGGTCCTTTTAATTAATATTTAAATTATTAAATTTATTAAAAATAAACCTTCAAATATTTAAAATTGGGTAATGCCTGTTTATTTTTCTCATTCAACTATTTTTAGTATTTATTAAATTTTAGTATTTTATAATAATATAGTGTTGTCTATGACTCTATTGTATTTATTTCAATATGAAACTTATAAGTTATAATTATTTTTACTACATATTTATTTATTTTTTTAATATCAAGGGAAAATAAAAAATAATTGGCAAGAATTATTTTAATGATCCAAGCGGTTGGACTGACAACCGATATCTAGCCCGGTTTGATGACAGGTCGGATTATAAAAACACACGGTTATTTTGTATCTCTAAACTCTTTTCCTTTGTATGGGATAATGAAGTGTTCTTTATATTATCCGATTTTATTAAGAATATGAGCTAATTGGATCTTAATTGGAAAAGGAAAAGATTAAAAAATATAAAAGAAAAAAATAGTTAAGGGATCTCTTTAATTTTCACGGGCACGTTAAGGGTTTAATATTTTTTAAAAGATACTATTGTCCTCTTTAATATAATATTTCAATTTCATTTCTCTCTCTATAACTAGTGCCTGAAAAATACCGCTTGGTTTATAATTGCACCAACGATGGCTTTTACAAATAAAAGTGACGGAAATAATTAAAAGAAAGAACAAGAAAATACAAAAGAAGAAGAAAATTACAAAAGTAATACTTCTTTAACTAATAAGTATTAGTTCTTTCCTTTTCCACGAACAAGCTTCAAACGACCGCAACAACGAACCTTTTAACCACGAACAACTGGTAAGTCGAGTCAAGGAAATGATCCTTTGCCCGCAAAACAAATACGTCGGCTAGTGCTCACACGGTCCGGCGTAATGTTTCCAAAGGTGAAACGACTTTTCGTCTCGTATTCAAGTAGCACCACTTGAAAACGAGCTCCAACGAACTGAAGTACGTGAAACTGGACTGATAACTAGTATGAATGCAAAAGCGGACGTGAAAATTGCAAAAATTCAACGTGGGTGTATATGCTAATGCAAAGGGTGCGTAAAGCTAGGTGCATGCAACATGCGGATGTCTCCTATTTATAGGCGTAACACCTGAGATATTGAAGAGCCAACGGACTGGATTTAATGCAATCAATCCCCATCAATCAGTCGGGCCTGCTTTGGTAATGTACCACCAGTTATACAAGTGACCATTGAGATGCCACGAATCTGACATCCTCCCGTCCGCATTCATTTCACTCTTGAACTCAAATTCAAATTCAGATTCACATGAAATGTCACCGAAATTCACATGAAATCCAAATTCGGATGACATTCATCTTCCCGGCACGACTTTGATTGGGCCTGCACTTTTTGGGCTCCAAAATTATACATACACCACCACCAAGCCAAGTACACCCAAAGTCCATCCAAAGTCCAAGATCCAAGATCCAAGATCCAAGTCCACGGACACGGGCTCGGGCTCGGGCTCGGGCTCGGGCTCGGGCTCGGCACGGCACGGCCGACGGTCGGGCGGGCGGCGCGCGCGCAAGGCGTGTGGCCCATTTATGTATGCATAGCCCACTTATAGTTTGAGTTCTTTTAATCACTTCTTACTTATAAGGAGTGCATTAACTCCCACATTAACCGATGTGGGACAATTACACTTAAGTTTAATGTGGCACATTTATTACTTAAGTGTAATACCTTAGCATCTCAACATATATATCAATTTCTCACTCACCTAAATTCGGTTTTAAGAAATTAAATATACTCTCACTATAACTTAGTTTAATTTCCCGGAAATTAAACATCGAATTATTTTAATTAAATAATCAGATTATTTTAATTAAATAATCAAATAAATTGATTAAAATAATTAAACCTAATTTCTCCAACAATCCCCCACATGAGTGGAAATTCCGCCTATAATATGCACTCCACATCCAGTTCCCGAGAAACCTTATTGCATCGGGACGGGTAGCTTGTGGCTTTGAACCTTCCATAGTTAAACACCATCGAGCATATCGGCGGCTTAGTGGACACAATGCTTTGAACTAGTCCTCCTTAGTGTATACCTAGACAATAGTGCTAACACAATAAGGTCTCCACGTACTTCGTTCTCACGTTTGTGTCCGTTTTGGCCATGGACAACCCTTTGGATTCATAAGCGTTACCTTGAAGCGGCCCTCACTTCTCGCTTATATAGGTGACCTCCTCTTATAGGTATCCCGTCATACCCTACCTCCTCGAGGTGTCGGGAGTCATTAAAAGTCGAGACTTATCCTATTACCACAACTTTACGGGTACTAACACTTGATAGTGTGCTTTCCAGAATGATCTCGTGTCATCAAGTGTGCTCAACCAACATCCACTTAGTTTTCCCATTGAACCAAGATCTTGGGATCTCCAGTCAACTTGGTTGGGTTACCATCATGCTTTCCGTTTTACTTTGTGGATTTCGCACTCCATTCCTTCTAGCAACTTGTACATTTGATCTCTCGTTTATTCCTTTCGTGAGCGGATCCGCTAAGTTGTCCTTTGATTTCACATAATCAATTGACATTACACCACTTGAGATCAAATGTCTAACGGAATTATGTCGATTTACGAATATGTCGTGACTTTCCATTGTACATATTGCTCGAGCTCTACCAATAGCACTGACAATCACAATGTACCATCACTCGATTTGATCTTGGTTTGTTCCAACAAGGAATATCTTCAAGAAAATTCGAAGCCATTCAAATTTTTCTTCCCAGCCTTTTATCCAAAGCTATAAATTACGATTCCATTGTGGAGCGGGCTATACACGCCTGCTTCGTAGATTTCCACGACACCGCTGCGCCTCGATAGTGAATACATACCCACTAGTTGAGAACGACTCATTTGTGTCTCAAATCCACTGGGCATCCTTTGTACCCTTCAAGAAATGCTACTTAGGAAACCTTGTGTAGTTAAGCCCAAAATGAAGGGTATGTTTCAAATACCTTAAAACCCTTCGAGTGCTCTCCAATGCTCTTCGTTTGGATTACTCGTGAACCTACTTAACTTGTTCACCGTGCAAGCAATATCGTGGCGTGTACAATTCGTAATGTACATCACACTCCCTATGATCCTTGCATATTCCAACCGAGCCACCGGATCACCTCGATTTTTCTTTAAATGCACATTGAGTTCCATGGGCGTTTTGCGGTGGATCTTCAAACGCATTAAACTTTTTAAGGACTTTCTCGACGTAGTGAGACCGAGTCAAAGTAATGCCATTTGAAGTCCTCACGATCTTAATTCCCAGAATTACATCGGCTAACCCCATGTCTTTCATGTCGAAATTTCGACTCAACATGCGTTTCGTGTCCATGATCACATCATGACGCTTACTCATGATTAGCATGTCGTCTACGTATAGACATAATATTACAAAGCCTTTAGGCGTGTCTTTCACATACACACATTTATCGCACTCATTAATGCGAAATCCGTTCGACATCATTGTGTTGTCAAACTTCACATGCCATTGCTTAGGAGCCTGTTTAAGACCATACAATGACCGAACAAGTTTGCACACCTTTTTCTCGTTACCCGGTGCAACAAACCCTTCGGTTGATCCATGTAGATTTCTTCTTCTAGTTCACCATTTAAAAACGCAGCCTTAACATCCATTTGGTGAATCTCGAGATTGTGCAGAGCGGCAATCGCGATAAGCACACGAATGGAGGTTATCCTCAAGTTACGTGAGTATGTGTCAAAGAAATCATACCCCTCCTTTGTCTAAAACCCTTCGCTACCAAGCGAGCTTTATATTTGTCAACCGACCCATCGCCTTATATTTTCTTTTAAGGATCCATTTGCATCCTAAGGTCTTACAACCTTTGGGAAGATCAACCAATTCCCACGTGTGATTTTGCAGATAGAGTCAATTTCACTATTAATAGCTTCTTGCCAGAGAGAGGTGCATCCGGTCTTGACAGAGCGTCTTTGATAGATTGTGGTTCATCTTCCAACACATAAGTGATGAAGTCAGACCATAAGTCTTAGCAATTTTAGCTCTCTTGCTGCGTCTAGGTTCTTCACTCTCCGAGTGGAAGGACCAGCAGTTTCATTTACACTATCTTCAAGTGGTCTCTTACTAGGACCCACATTTACCTTGTCTCTACAAGGGAAGATATTTTCAAAGAAAATTGCATTCCTTGATTCAATCATAGTGCCTTCGTCATATCTGGTACTTCGATCTATGAATCAGAATCGATAAGCACTACTATTGTAAGCATACCCAACAAAAATGCAATCGACCGTTTTAGGGCCAATTCTTAATTGCTTAGGATCTCGGCACTTCAACTTTAGCCGACACCCCCACACTTTTAGGTATTTGTATGAAGGTTTCCTTCCTTTCCACATCTCATAAGGAGTCTCGATCCTTAGTCTTGTGTGGAATTTTGTTCAAAATGTGGTTGGCCGATGTAATAGCCTCACCCCACATATTTTGTGGTAGACCAGAGCCGATTAACATTGCGTTCATCATCTCTTTTAGTGTTCGGTTCTTTCTGCTCCGCAACACCATTTGATTGAGGTGAATATGGTGCGTAGTTTGATGAATTATGCCTCGATTCTCGCACAAACCTGCTCAAACGGTGCCACATATTATCCACCTCTATCACTAATTGCTTTAATTCGATTACTCAACCGATTTTCTACTTCACTCTTGTAAAGCTTAAAGGCTTCAAAGCCTCATCCTTGCTTCGCAAAAGATAAACGTAGCAAAACCTCGTGCAATCATCAATAAAAGTAATGAAATACTTTTTACCACCTCTAGTTTGTACAAACTTTAAATCACACACATCCGTGTGAATTAATTCTAGAGGTGCGGTGTTCCTTTCCACCGATTTAAATGGTAACTTAACCATTTTAGCTTCAACGCATATCTCACATCTTTTAGGTGCATCAATATTAGCAATATTGAGTAAATCAAGATTTACCAACCGTTTTATAGCTTTTAGATTTATATGTCCTAATCTTAAATGCCATAAAGTGGAACACTCAACAATATAAACGGAAGTAGATGCGTTTTCATTCATAACTTTCTTGCCTTTACGGCTTACAACCATTACATTCATTTTGAATCACCCATTCTCGAGATAACCTCGACCTAAGAACCGCCCACACTTGCTCAATACAACTTTATCGGATTCAAACACTAGTCTAAATCGATGACTAATAAGTCTGGAGCCCGATATCGTGTTCTTGCGGATGTCCTGGGACATGCGGCACATCCTTCAAAGGTAAGCTCTTTGCCGGAAGTAAGTTTGAAAGCACAACGTTACCAACTCCACCACTTCGCACGTAGCTTTGGTTACCCATGTGAAGTTTCCTCCCATCGGCAGTGAGCATAGGTAGAGAAAGCACTCTTCTCGAAACAGACGTGGCACGTGGCTCCTGGTATCCACGAACCACTCTTTGGGGTTATCCACCATGTTTGCCTCAAAGACGACTACAGTACATGTCCATATCACCTTGCTTCATTTTCAACCATATTTGCACTTGATTGTGCTTTGCCCTTTTCTTTTCTTTTCTTTTCTTTCTTTTTTATCTTTTTCGGGCTTTGCAATCACGTGCCATATGGTTAAGTGCTTACCACAGCTGTTGTAGCAATCACCACCGAAGTTTGATTTTCTAGCAACCGGTTTCTTATCATCATTAGGCCTTTTTCTTTTCTTTGATGGTTCACCCTGCTCCATCAAATTTGCCTTTGCTTCCATATTCACTTGTTTAGATTTAATGTCCATTTTCCGATTATCTTCTTCAATTCGAGTTTGACAATTAATTCTTCAAGTGACATTTCCTTTCGCTTGTGTTTGAGATAACTTTTGAACTCCTCCAACTAGGGTAGTTTCTCAATCACCGTAGCTACTTGGAAAGCCTCCGGTAAGACCATACCCTCCGAGAGTATGTCATGCAAAATTAGTTGAAATTTTTGAACTTGTTCGACGACGTATTTTCCGTCTACCATCATAAAGTCCAAAAATTTTGCAACTACGAACTTTTTAGTTCCGGCATCCTCGGTTTTATACTTGCGTTCTAAAGAACTCCAAAGCTCTTTCAGCATTTAACCGAACAATACACGTTATACAACGCGTCAACTAGTCCTCCAAGGACGTAGTTGCGGCACAGAAGTCTCCATGGCCCCACCGATCAAAGGCTATACGCCTAGCAGATCCGTGTCATTTTCATCGACCACGGGCGGGTCCTCCCGAGGAACCGCGCTTAGGTGCAACGTAGTGAGGTAAAACAAAGATCTTTGCCGCCACCTCTTAAAGTCACTTCCCGAGAACTTCTGTTTTTCTCCATGAACCATGAAAGGTCCGGGAGTCGTGAGTCATGAAAGGAGGTACAACGGAAGTTGGAACCATAGGGGAAGGGTTCGATGGTTCACCAACTTCATGATAACCGTGGATTTTGGTTATCATTTCCACCGTTGTTGTTATTTCCGTCGGAAGCCATCGTAATAATCCGGTTATTTGTTTTGGCGATTGTTGGTTTATAATTGCACCAACGATGGCTTTTACAAATAAAAGTGACGGAAATAATTAAAAGAAAGAACAAGAAAATACAAAAGAAGAAGAAAATTACAAAAGTAATACTTCTTTAACTAATAAGTATTAGTTCTTTCCTTTTCCACGAACAAGCTTCAAACGACCGCAACAACGAACCTTTTAACCACGAACAGCTGGTAAGTCGAGTCAAGGAAATGATCCTTTGCCCGCAAACAAATACGTCCCCGGCCTAGTGCTCACGGTCCGACGTAATGTTTCCAAAGGTGAACGATTTCTTTTCGTCTCCCGTATTCAAGTAGCACCACTTGAAAACGAGCTCCAACGAATCAAGTACGTGGAAACTGACTCGATAACTAGTATGAATGCAAAACCGGACGTGAAAATTGTAAAATTCAACGTGGGTGTATATGCTAATGCAAAGGGTGCGTAAAGCTAGGTGCATGCAACATGCGCAGATGTCTCTCCTATTTATAGGCAGTAACACACGAGATATTGAAGAGCCAATGCACTGGATTTAATGCAATCAATCCCCATCAATCGTGCCGGCCTGCTTTTGGTAATGTTCTCAAGCTATACAAGTGACTATGAGATGCCACGAACTGACATCCTCCCGCCCGATTCATTTCGACTCTTGAACTCAAATTCACATGAAATGTCACCGAAATTCACATGAAATCCAAATTCAAATGACATTCATCTTCCCGGGCTCGACTCGGATTGGGCCTGCACTTTTGGGCTCCAAAAATTATACATACACCACCACCAAGCCAAGTACACCCAAAGTCCATCCAAAGTCCACGGCACGGGCTCGGGCTCGGCACGGCCGACGGTCGGGCGGGCGCGCTGCTGCCGCGCGTGTGGCCCATTTATGTATGCATAGCCCACTTATAGTTTGAGTTCTTTTAATCACTTCTTACTTATAAGGAGTGCATTAACTCCCACATTAACCGATGTGGGACAATTACACTTAAGTTTAATGTGGCACATTTATTACTTAAGTGTAATACCTTAGCATCTCAACATATATATCAATTTCTCACTCACCGAAATTCGGTTTTAAGAAATTAAATATACTCTCACTATAACTTAGTTTAATTTCCCGGAAATTAAACATCGAATTATTTTAATTAAATAATCAGATTATTTTAATTAAATAATCAAATAAATTGATTAAAATAATTAAACCTAATTTCTCCAACAAATACAACTTGTCATCACCAGACACAAGGTCGAAACAGTAAAACAAAAAGAAAAAAGAATAGTTTCAAATTAAGATAGAATATTTATCGATTTAAAACCTGAAAAATAAAAATTAACAATGCAAAGTATGAATGTTTATAACATATCGAGAAAAAGACTCATGAATTTAAAGTTATTATTGTCATTTTGTAATTTACCAACTTAATATTAATAGATATATTTTTTTCTCGTATACATAGAATTTATCAATAATAAATTTAAAATTATTTTCAAATGACGAAAACTATAGAAAGTGAAATAAAATTTTAAATTGTTAGATTTTAAATAGGCTAACGATCCAAAATTGATATATTCTTAACTTTCAAGTAATAAAAAAAAGTAATAAATAAAGAAAAAATAAAAGTCTTAAATTCTCTCTGTCTTGTAGTTGTTTGCACACTTATCTTATTAAATACATTATACAACCTGCATACATATAAATAGAGATATCTTTCATTTTTAACACACATACAATACACATTTATTTACACCAAAAGATCTTTATTTATTTAAATCCAACTAATTAAACTCTTACTTTATATACATATTTTACCTATAATACCTTTCATTTAAATTGATCAAGACATCGAAAAATGTATTTTTTAATCTACATGTTCAGTTACATGTGCAAACTTTCTTGGGACGAAATGAGTATTATGAAGTTATAGAATAAGGAAAAAAGGAAAAACAGAAAAATAAATAATAATTAAGCATATATCTTATCAAGTTTGACTTAAAATAATAATAAAAACATATCCACACATACCACGTAGATAGGAAAAGCTAGGGTCCTCTCAATTGCTTCTAGAAAAAGGGTCGTATCATAAAGTATAAAGTTCATTTTCCTTCTAGAAGAAGTAGTAGTCATAACATGCAAAAATACGTGAGAACTTAAAACCGCCTACAATAGCAATAATTAAATCGGTGGGATGTTTCTTCGTTACAAAATTAGTACTCTGCCTCTACAATTTTAGAACGTAAGTTTATTTTATCTCTGTTCTTAAAATATTTTTAAATTATTCAAATTATTATTAACTTTATTCATAAATAATCATTTTATTTATACATAAATTGTTTTCCCATTTTAATTATATTGGTTGATTGAATTTTATGCAAATATTAAATAAATTTTAAAAGATAAACTAAACTAGTCTATTATAATTATATTTAGTAAGTGTTACAAGTTTTCAATATAATTAATGTATAAAGTTATATTATTAGTAAATGAATTATAAAAAAATATTTAAAATGGAAACCAATTTATTAGTAGTAATTATTATTTGTTTTGCTAAAAAAATAAGTATTAATTAGTTTTTAGAAAGTTATAATTGTGATATGCAAGTAATGTAGCTGAGTGTTGCTCTTATTTCTTTAATCTCGCAAAATAATATTCACTCTATCTCATATTTATTGTGATATTTATTGTTTGACACAAGTTTTAATATAAGAATTATTTAATAATATAAGTTATTTTTATGGGGTAGGTAGTATTTTCAACTTTAATAAGAGGGTTGTTTAATAGTATTAAATTGGGTTAATATGGAAAAAATAGTGACATATGATGTAATATTATCGTGTTTGAGGGGATAGATAAAAGTGAAAAGTTGTTTTATTATCATTTAAAAAAATAATGCAACGATTAAAAGAGGCGAGATTTTTTAGCAAATATCACAACGAATATGGAATGAGTGAAGAGTATCACACTAATTTTGTATTATCATCATTTTTGGTATGTATGCAATTCATCATCTCTAAATTGTTTTGTCCTCATCATTAATATTTATAATCAAAAAAAAAAAAAAAAAAGGGGGCGAAGTCGGGCCGCCCGAGCCATAGAGTAAACGCGCCACGGACAGCTATGAAGTGTCAAAGAAGACAGCCCACCTTACCTTTTTATTTCATTCTTTACCCAATTCGTTTTTCGTGTGTCTATTAGTATTATATATATACATACACACACGTATATATTTGTCTATTTTCTGCTGTATATTTTAATTTATATATCAACAGAATTGTAGAAATTCGTTGTACCGATAATGGAGGAAGGGAAAGTATTCGTCGATGCATCCGCGTACATGTTATTCGAGGCCTCCGGCGATTCCGACGCCCAATGTTTCGACGGAGCATTCGACATGGATTCCGGCGCGGCGGAGGACGACGCCCAGTCGTGTAGCTTCGGATCGGTATGTGGTGGCGCGCGGTGGAATGAGTCTGTTGATGCAGGCGCAGATGATTCTCGCGGCGCTGATTTTGATGGTTGGAGTGAGGATGAGGACGACGACGGCGGCGCAAGCAGTGATGAAGAGGACGGCGTTGTGGATCAATGCCGCCACCGCCGCCGTGCGGCGGTGCCGGCGAGGGAGAAGCCGGTGAAATCAAAGGGTTGCGATGATTCCAATGCGAAGATGATGAATGAGAGAGAAGGGGATAGGCAGTTTTGGGAGGCTTGTTTGGCATCTTAAAAAGATCCAACTTGATATCGATTTTATTCTTTCTTCTTCTTTTTTTCCCTAATTTTTTTGGGAACCTTAGAAATTGGTTAGGTTTCAGAGATCTTCTTCACTGGATCAACCAAAAACAAGTGTTTGATGCCAAGATTATGGATTCACAAGAAATTTCTTGGCCAGAAATTAGATCAATACCTTTTCCTTTCTTCGAAAATCTTGTTATAAATTTTACACATTTCTACATTTATTGATTATACTCAAAATTGTACATATCTACTGTAATATTTTTATTTCAATGAAAATAAATATTCTGTGTATACTTCTTCCAGTTTCAGTTTTCATTCTCCAATTCTTATGGGTACGTTTTGGGATTTAGGTGTGCGGAAAAATTATGACTTTGAAATTTATGGATTTGAAAATCATGACTTTGAAAATCTAATGAATAGTAAAGGTGTGTGTCACGGTTTGAGATTTAGGTATTTTTAGGCGAGATTGAAATTTGAATTTGTAGGTCGTGTGAGTTTCAAAACAAACATACCTATATATCACCGAAATGACATAATTAGCCTGATGTTTTCTTTTACACACTCTGAAAAAATATATGGAATTCTTTATTAAGGGCAAGTTTGTAATTTATCGATATAAAGAGTTTTATATTTATGGTGTGTTTTGAAATTCTATTCACTTTTTTTTTTTTTTAAAAAACAATAATTGATTTTATAGTAAAATAAAATAATGAAAAGTGTGAAAAAAAAAAATGATTTAAAGTCAAATGGAAAAGGTGAGGAATGTTTTAAACAAAATCACTTTTAGTAGTGAAATAATTATATGCGAGGATAATTATCATTTTTCTTCTTTCAATGAAAATTATTTTTGTAAATTCAAAAGTAAGCATGCCAAAATTAATTTGAAGTGCTTAAAATATGATTACAAATGTTATATAAGTAATTTTTTTTTAAAAAAATATAAATGATTCTATTTAAGTTTGCAAACACCCATCTACAAAGTGGAGCACATAAGGGTATTTTGAATTCTAACCCTACTTGAGTGTTTTTTTCACTTTGATCCTAGAAAAAGGTAAAATAGTGAGTCAGTTTTATTGTAAATTTTATTTGTATTTATATGTATTTTTAAATAGTATTAATTTTTTAATTAAAAAATATTAATTTGACAATAATATTTTATAAAAAAATATTTTAAATTATAAAGTGAAAATGATTTATAAGAAAAACTTACTCGAAAACTTAGAAAAATAAAGGTTTTGGACTATAATATTTGGTGGAATAGTACAAGTCCTTGAATGTTACATTCAATGAATAATTTATCCAATTCTTGACTAAAATTAGGTGGATTTTTTTTTTTTTTAATTCAAGTATTATGTTATGTGACATATAACAGCATACAATTAATTACTTTTAGTGGCTCTAAGAATAAAATTTTAGTTGACTACTTTTTATTATATATTCACTATTAAAAGATGATATTTGTCAAACATACCCGGGTAAGAAAAATGCCATTTGCTAATTATTACTTTGACACTTTCTTCAAACAACGCATTTATTTTTATTTTTTATTCTTTTTGACACTAACAACGCATTTATTTTTTAATAATTCATATATTCAAGTTCCTTCTATTTTTTATTTTTTAGGAACAAGTTCCATCTATTTAAGAATTGGTATTGGGTGTGAAAGTGATTTGTAACTAATATTTTATAATAAAATAATTAATATTTTTTAATGAGATAATTAATATCATTTAAAATCATTATTTTATTAGTGTAATTAACTAATATTTTTAATAAAATAATTATTATCTTTTAAATTAATTTTATGATGATATTTGTTTACACAAAATTTTGTCTCTAATTTTTTTTTTTTTATCGGTAAATGTTAATTGTTAGTAGTTAGAAGTTAGTTCGCCAAGTCTCCTTACAAATTCAAATTCTCCAAGTCTCCTTATATCTCCCACTCCAATTCGTTCCCGAAATGAATCAACCCGTGTCTCCCACTTAAGTGAGGAGCCCGGTGGCCAAATGGGCTATGCCCCTTGGTTTGTCTCTATTTAATTTTCAAAAAGTAAAAAAAAACAGTTATTTAATGTAAACATTCAATCTTATATATATCTCCATAGAAATAAAATCCCATTTCTCATATTAACCATTGCATGTCATCTTTTGTTAATGACAAAATTTTGTGTGAAACCGTTTCACACATTTTATTTCGATGGGACAGAGTCACTTTTTCTTAAATTGTTATTGTTATACTTTTTAAAAAGTGATACAAATTAGTATAAAAGCGATAAAAAAATTAAAAAGTGATATACTTCACATTATAAGTGATAATAATTTATTAAAAAGTGATAAAAATTTATTAAAATGTGAATCCATATGAGGAAATTAGATCGTCACACACAAACCTTACTCTTTGTTGATTGATATTTTATAGGTTTCCTAATTTTATCGCATCAGATGATTCAGAAAAATAAAATTTATTTTGTGCAAACATATTTAAGAATCCAGAGAAGTCATGACTATTGCTATTCCAAGAAATAAGTCTTGTCAAAAAGCCACTACCAGTCCTTCAAAGAGACAATTTTGAGTTTTGACATCACATGACTTCAGTCATTGTTGAAACCAACCAAATCTAAATAGTCACATAAATTTCATTGGCTTATTATAAAGTCAATGTGGAATTGTTTATTTTAAAAGTTATTTCTTACCGTTTATGAAATAAAAAAATAATTTTAAAAAATTGTTAATAGAGTCTGAGAAGAGTCGAACAATCGAAATAAAATTACATACTCTCAAATAAAAATAGAGTAAATCTGCAGTAAAACTTGTACGCGATCTGAAATTTATATCATTACAATTATTTAATAATGCAATTATTTTTATACATTAATACTATAATATTTTATATTGATATTAATTTATAAATATAATATATAGCATTAATAAATGTAATTATATTCATTTATACTGTGAGTAAATTTAACTGTAAAGTATAGTGAACTGAATTAAATTTTTAGGGACGGTGATTATTTTTTATAAAGTAAAGCATGACCACATGTGGATTTGAGTTAATTTATACAAGAAAAACTAGTATAATTGAATTAATAATAAAAATAAGACACATATCAATATTGGATAAATTGTGATTCATCGTGATATTCAATTATATTATCGATCGATCATCGACTAACAAAATAATCTTTCAATTCAAGCATATAATCTTAGATTTAAAAGAATCATCGTAATAACTTCGTGTTCTCTTAATTTAATTTAATTGACTAAACTCAACACCCAATCAAAACTTATTGGTTCACGATAGCATTCCATATCAATTAACACTATATAGCATTAAACTCTATGACAACACTTAAACCTAAGTACTAATAATCCGGATAGTCTTACTATGAAATTAATATATACTAGATCGACTCCGCCAGACATGCCAAGTATTTTTATTAATAAAATTTATAATATAATATATTATATAATATTTTCAAATAATATATATATATATATATATATATTAAAATAATATATATGTATAAAAAAATTGTAATTATAATATTAAATTTAAATAATGGTAATATTAATTGTATGACAATTCATGCTAGGGATTAGAATTATTATAATTATGCGAAAGAATTTACTATAAGATTTGTTTCAAATTTATTTTACAATTAATAAAAAAAAGGAGATGATTAATAGAATTTTTTTATATAATTGATGCATAAATATTACTCCGAATAATATATATATATATATATATATATATATATATATATATATCGTATATTTACAATAAATATCATATATGATTATATTAAGTTTTTTTATATATATAAGTTGATACAACCACAATTTTCTTACATACATTTATAGGCTTAAGTTAAATATAATTTTATGTTTAAAAATTGTCATATGATTACACTTTTTAGATATAAAATAAATATTTAAAATATTTAAAGATTTATATATTAACTTATTTATTAAAATATATACATATTGTGCAAGAGGTCTAAGGTTCAAACCTCCTTAGAAATATATTTTTTAATTAATTCCTATATTAAAATGCCACATATATACCATATATTAATTATAAATCAATAGGAAAATGACACATATATTATTAACATATATATGCATTTAATAAGAATATGACACATCATTCAAATTAACCTCATGACGACACCTAGGCAAAAACAAACTCCCTATTAGTAATATGGGGATATGGTTCAAAAAGAAATCCAAAATTACAAATAGGTTCAAGAAAAATTCAAAATTATAAATATGTTTATGTTCAAATATTTTTGTGTTCCTATTTAAATTTTTTGATTTTATTTATAATTAGACAATTTTTTTAATATATATGTAAATGAAAAGCTAAGAAGATTAATCTGAATATATTACATTTGAAATGACATCGTGATATTTATTTGCTAGTAATGAGGAAGTGTTGTGTGAGACCGTCTCATACATGAAGCGTTATACTTTTACATGTTTTTACTTTGTATGATATTTACTTTTTAAATATAAATATTATAAAAATAGATAAATATATCACGCCTCATATATAAGCACCGTCCCACACAAATTTTTGTGGCTAATAATAGTTTTTGATATATTAAACACATATGGGCAATTTTGGCACAATAGACAAGGTTAGACAAGGCCTAAAAATATAGGCCCACAGAGAGCCAGGCCAGTCCCAGCCCAAAAATAGCTGTTGCATATATTTTCAAGATTAAATCATGCTTCTTGATAGTTGATACAATCAATCATCAATTACAGTAGAGTTAGGAAGATGTTTTCTGAAAATGGATCTAAGCAAGCATATTCTTTGCTGATGAAGCAAAAGTAAGGATAAATGAAACACTATTGTCAGCCCTAAACTGATAACAGTGACTTACAAACAATCAAATTAAAACATACTACAGAAATCAATTTACAGAAAGCAAGGATGCATGGCTGTGGAAGGATATCCAGGACAACAATCTAACACCTAAACAACACAACACTAACTAGAAGTATGGTTTGTCAAACACATGGACAATTAGGTTCTGGGGGCCCACACGACTGCTTCGATTCTACGACGCTGCTGTCGAACATATCCACATCGTCCGTGACCGTGAGTGCTCGTATTTCGGAGACGTTGTCTTGGTCCATCATAAGCCCCGATGCCATCGTGCTTATTCTAGACTCCTCTCCGTCGCTTGTGCTAAGGAAAGAACTCCCGACTCGACTATCGGACAGCGAAAGGCTAGAATCGGCATTGTGGGGGAACAAGTCGATGGACTCACATGATCTCTGCACAAGATCCCCTCAAGTTGCTTACGAAACCCGTTTTTGACACTCTCGTTCTCATCTAGTTGCCTTAAGAAGGACTCTTCTATTGCGCTAATGACTCGACTTCGTCTCCGTCTCCATCTCCGTCTTTGCTGTATCGACCTGCTTGCTCGTCATCATCTGAAGCCATTCCTGCTGATTCACTGCTGGTGTCCATTTCTTGTTGACTATCATACTCCTCCTCCTCCTCCTCCTCCTCCTCGTCACTCTGCCTTTCGGATGAATGGAACGACAGGGGGAGTACCCCTCCTCTCGCTCTCGTAGTGTTTTCGTGATCAGTGTCTTCAACAAGTTCATCACTTGAACAGCGTGCATTAAAGCTGTTAACGGATCCGACATCTGGTACGAAAAGAAGACAAAGCATGTCAAGACATGATTGCCTTATAAAAGACAAATACTTCTATGGTATTGGTTGCTTTACTAAAAAGTATTAGTTGGTCAGTTCTCACTGAACAATATTAGTTGTTTTCATTGATTTAACAATATCAGTACCTGAGTCATATTGGGAGCGAAAACCATAGCAATGTTACGAGCATTCATCTTGTTCGATTCTTCATGCTCCACCACATCAGCCATGAGGTCGACAGCCCAGCTGAGGAGTGCATTTTCGGTTGGTTTTAGCTGCTTAATCAGCTCAACGCATTCCTCCTCCGTATTGCATTCCAATACCTGTTCCGGTGAAAGCCCATCCAGCACACCAGACGGCAGCTCCCGGAACCAGGCTTTGATCAAACCAGCCAAACAGTGCACATCCATGTCTTCAGGCACAATCCCCGGTTCAGCTGCTCCCTCACGTGTTCTTCTTGGCTGTTCTCCGGATTTATCCGGAATATTCCTTCAGACTACACCAAAATGTATCCAACAAACCCCATCAATTTACAACAAGAAGAAGAAACATACTTCAAATCAAATGAACAAAGCTTCTTGTTTCCTCACCTTAATACCACCTTGTGAATACAACTTTTCTTGCATCAGTAACAGAATAGTCGGGACGCTATTCCCTCGTGTGTCGTAAGAGCACTGCATCGACTCAGCTGAGACACCGAAAACACTCACACTGCATAATCAATTCGCAAAGTGGATCAATATTAGTAGTTTAATTATCACCTTCTTCTCCAATTCCCCCAAAAAAAAAAAAACGTAATTATTATCATCTGAAATAGCTATTTTCAAATATGATGCAAGAATCCATAACCAAAAACGTTAATCAACTTCCAATATTATCTTTTAACATCAACCTGAAACAGCTTTTTAGCCCTTAATAATATTACCTCAACATCAAATTCAGTTATGAAATTCCAATATTATAATTTTACTTGTGATTTTAAAAGCATAAATTCATCATCTGAAACAGCTATTTTCGGATATATTGCAAGAAACTCAACCAAACTGGAAATAGCCTTTTAGGCACTTAATTAAAATCACATCATCTTCAATATTGCATTATTTTTCAGGGTCCCATATATCTTACAGAATTGACTTCACCATCTTAAAGTTTTCAGTTGCATCTACCCCATATAAATGTGTAATAACTATGACTAGTATAATCTTTATTAATGTTGTACTATGAGCTGAAAAACTGCTGAAGGCGAAGATTGAAAGCTTCTTCATAAATGTCGTTAATGCAACTTCCCAAGTAAATCACATTTTACAGACACCCTATTTATACTAATTCCAACCTGAATCAAGTCAACAGACTTTTCTGAGTAAATAAATGAACAATAATTCAAAGGATATTCAAATTTCTTAATTACACAACACCATATATTGAATCTAAATTTCCTGCCCAAAATAATTACTCTAGGGGGAGGGGAGGAATTATAGCCACCTATCAGATCTAAACACATAAAGAGAACTTTTTAAGGTCCCTTTTAACAAAATCTTCACTATTTTTGAAAAGAGATCAAAAGTGACAACTTTAACAAAACCCACAAAAAAATTAGATTTTTGAACACTTCTTTTACATGAAACAGTAAACATACCAATTTTATTTTTTAATTTAGGAAAACCCAAAATAAATTAGAATAAAAAGGGATAAAATCTTTTTAAAAAATTAAGTAAAATTGGGCATACCTAGCACTTGGAGCTCTACAAGGAACCTCAACCTCAAACTCAACAGGAAGGCCCAAAAATCCATGGAATCTATCGAAGGTAACATGGGTTATGTGCTGAACATTTGTGGGCCATCCGATTTCCATGTGATGAACGGCGGAGATCATCTGATCTTGGTCTTCGCTCTCCACACGGCACGTAGACACCATTGATTTCCTCAACGCCGATAGAATGAAATCCAGCAGAGAGAGCTGCTGCTGCTGCGAGTCTTCCTGCTTATCATGCGCCTCCACCGCACCGGATTTCAAGCTCCGTCCCCGCACCCACCCCCTCGTCACCATAACCATTCCAGTCATGCTTTCTCTCTCTAGAACTCTAGCTGGCGTTTCTCTCTCTCTCTCTCTTGAAGAGAAAAATGGAAATGGAGGTTTTTGTTTTTGTTTTTATTAATGTGGTGCGATGCATTCAAGGAAGGGTGTGGAGTTTTTTGAAGTTATAATTACTGTTTATTCAAACGGCCACTCATTTCAAATTCTTGTTTGTCTACTTTTGGTTACCTGCCTTTTTATTTTTGTATTATTTATTTTTGTGACCGTTTTTGAGGTGGGGTTTGGGTGAATTTACATTTTTGCCTTTGTTTGGTATTGGTGGCTTCCTTTTAAAAAAATAAATGATTTTTTAATTTTTTGTCTTAATTTTGCCTCACTGGATAATTCCAAAATAAGGTAAGAATATATATATATATATATATATATATATATATATATATATATATATATAAAGACACCACAAAGGCACAAATTTAAATGAATGTGCATGTGAGTTTGGATAGGATCTAGTAAGTAGTAGGAGTATATATAAGGCCAGTATTTGCTTACTATAAGGTTGAAATTTTGAATTTTGAAATAATATTGAAAAGGACAAATGTATAAATGTAAAAATCTATAAGTTAAATATCAGTAGAGAGTGAGATCTAGAAGTAATGTTATACATTAATATGGTGGTTTTGTATGAGACGATAGTAGGTATGCGGCGGAGTTCCTCTTTAATATATATCTTTAATTTTGATGGGTAGATTTATAGTGAAACTTGTTTATCGTATAAATTGATATCATTATATTTATTTAGTAATATTATTATTTTTATAAATTAATAGTACATAATGTTTAATATTGTGATATTAATTTATAAGTCAGTAATGATATTACTAATTAAATGATATAGTAATATTAAATAAATATAGTAACATCAATTATATATGGTGCACAAGTTTCACAAGAGAGTTTATGTTAAAATATTAATGGGGTAGGACATAATTATGTCATGGATTTTAAAATATACATGTGATAAAAACTCATTTTATTTACGAGACCGTCTAATACAAATTTTTATTTCTATTTATATGCATATGTATGTATTCTAGTAAGAACCCAAATTCAAATTCAATTCTTTTTAAAAATTAGTTATCACTTTTCAAGAAAAAGAATGGATGAATTTCATCATTTCAAATTTAATTAGCAGATTTTGGTGTTAATTCTTGGAAAATAAAAATACGGGCGTCAAAGAAATTACAATACCTAGGCTTGTTAGGTGGTCAGCAGCAGTCAGCCTTCATTTATTATTTGGGGATTATGAATGTGTTGTCAAGATCTTAATCAGCTAATTAAGATTGTTTTGTGAATTTAAATCAGATTATTTTATGAAATTAAACATTAGTCGCCTCTAAGCTCTACATATAAAGAAAAACATATAGTATGTGCTAAATCATGGGCAGTTGATAATTTTTTAAGAATTTTAATAATGGTACAAGAATTTATGTATTTTTTGTATTCGTTTTACTTTGGTATATCTCAAGTGGTTAGAGTTATAAGACTTATGATCTAAAGCCATGAGTTTGAGTCACCATTGTTTGATAAAAAAATTGATATACACTTTACTGCATATATAGATTATTTGACAATTTTTTGTACACATCGGTTTAACGATATTTACTTATTTTATTGAATGATATTATTTAAAAATTAATTATACGGTATAATGGTTCACACATATATTTTTTAATTATAATTATTTTTACAATGAACTCGTCGCGATATAATTTAAGGCTGACTAGTGAAGATGTGGGATTTAAATGTATAAGTACATGGGTACAATGATACATTTAATTGAAAAATAAAATGTTAACTTATTGTACATACAAATTAAAAATTGAACCTCTTTTGATTTAAAAATACAAATTTGTTAATATGAGTGAAATTAGTTGATTTTGGAAAAAATAATATTAATATTAATTCATTTTGAAGTTGTTGTGAGCTGGCAATTGTGTAATTTGGAGTTCAAACAAATTTTCATTTTTCTTCTACGATTGTATTTTTATTACTTACATTTTTTTTTAATCAGAAAAATAATGAATTTATTCAAGAAACGAAGTCTCCACATGACAGCAACTTGATAACTATATATTGACTGTTGTACTTTGGTTGCTGTTAATTAAAACTGTACTTTGGCTGCTGTGACTTTGGCATGCCTTATGCCATGGCACTTTATTAAAAAAATAAAAATTACCGATTAAAAAAAGTACAGTTAATTAAAATTGTTGGAAATTCGTGGGTTAGGATTCACTAACCTTTAACGCGGAATATATCGAACCGGATTGGATTCTACATATCAAGCGTGATCCTCAGAGTCCGAAATGCAATTACGTTATTTCTTGAATTGCTTTCAATTGTTCACCATTTAAGTGCCTTTTGGATTTGTGTGCATGTGATATAGGTGAAGCGGGGAGAGGATAAGATGATTCATACTTCTCATTTTTGCATGGCATCATCATTCAAAAACCCGTTGAACCTGGTTTTCATAAGGTATAGTTAGTCAAATAACTTCCTCATCCTTATCCACTTCATTGTGTGGATATTAAATAAATAATATATTTATTATTTATTATCTTTCAAAAATTCATGAGGGCAATTTAATTATCGGTAAAGCTAGTTCAACTTGTTATATTATTAATGCATATATGGTTAACCTTTTTATTTTAAAAATAAAAAATAAATTACGAAATCACTGATCCATACAATTAAATGTAGACTTGTGGTGTCGTCATTTCTTGAACTCAATGATTAGATCACAACGCATAATATAGTATGTTATATTACTCTTATTATATTATTATAAATGGAATGACAAACCCATTATTTATTTTATATATTATATTCAATTTATCTATACATTTATATAATGTTAAAATATCTTTATTTATTTTTTTAAGAAAGTTCATTTAACTTATTAAATTTATTTGAAGATTTGACAAAATTTACATAGACTAATAAAATCCAAAAAATAAAAATAATAGTATATGTAGAACAAAAATGCAATTTTCTTGAAAATGAATTCAAATGTGACACAAATATTATTATGAAATGAGTAGGTTTTGAGGGATACAGTATAACTACGGGACAAAATATATTTTGGAAATTGTGATTTAATATTTTAAAAGAGATGAATATTAATTTATGAACCATCTTATCATGTAAATCGTCTTGTACAAATTTTTAGCATATCTTCCTCCGTTCCATGAAAGACTTTACACTTCTTTTTCGTTCGTTCCATTATAATTTTCACACCCTTAAAATAGAAAATTCTTTATAAATTCCATCTCACAATTTTCACTAATTTACACAAATGTCATTACTTTTACTCTCACATACACATAACCTAATAAATTTTTTTACTTTATATACAAAAGTTTAAAAAATTATCCTCAAAATATCAATCATTACTCTTTTTTTTTAAGTGTGTTTACATGTAAACATTTTTCCAGTACGGAGTAAATAATAATTGGATAGTCATTGTAGCGCAAAGTAGGAAGGAAATTAGAAATAGGAAGACCATCACAAAACAAGGGAGCCTCGCGTTTCCTGAAACCCAAGAATGGAGATTTTGTTGTCGTGCTTTCGGTCCCACGTTTATTCATTCCCATTTAGCTTTTTACGAGGAATTCAATACAAAAATTGGTAATAATTATAATTTCTAGAAGTGTGGGACACAATTTGATGGAGGTAATTTTCCTACTCAAATTTAAATATTGGTGGGATCCAATTTTTCTAATTTTGTTATCTTCTAGTAGAGTATTTGATTTGACCTTTGTTGATCATCCTCGGATTCTGTTTACTGGCTTTTCTGTCTCATTATCTCATGTCATCTATGTTTTATGCTACATGCTTATGTATAATCACAAATTTCATATGATGTGCATTTGAAAATGTCAAACGTTTTGTATGTATCACGTGCACGTTGCAATTTAAATGTATTTTAAATAATTGTGATAGTTTTTATTGAGCGATTCACGAATGTTTGCATCGAATAACTACAATTGTCTAATCAGTAATGATTCAATAAAAATAATTGTAAGCTGTTTAAAAATATATTTAAATTGCATTCGATTCACAATAGATTTATTGTTTAAAAATACACTCAACTTAGAGATGATTGTATAATTGTTTTGTGGTGCATGTACCGAAAATTGAATTGAGTTGCAACTTTTTCTCTCTTAGTAATTTCAAACGATCACGATTCAATTTCGTGATTTGAAACTATGAAAAGTACATTTCAAATCTACTACTATCTAATATAAGGGCCGATTATATATACCTCCAACATTAATAGATACACCCACTATATTTTCTATTATTTGATTATAATAATGAAATATGTCAAGTATTTTTAATAATTCAAAATCAACTACACTTATCTTTTATCACGAGTCACACCATACACTCATCTCTTTCTTCAAACATTTAGTCATGAAATGGTGGTTGATTTCTTCCTCTAGATGATGCACCACCACCAATAGACGGCTTAGTTTATATTTTTACGGCAAACTCGGAATACATGAATAGGAAAAAAACATGTTTGGACTTTTGAAAGAGATATCAAGTATGATATCCATCGGTTTGCATTTTTTTAAAAAAATTTGCGCGAGAATTTTGTTGAAAAAATAGATATTTGATTTTTTTCCCGAAAGTCCACCTTATTCTTGACAATTTTTTTATTTTTAAATCAAGTTGTTCCTGATTTTGACAAAATTTTATAAAATATAAGGTGAATTTTGGTAAAGAAGAATTGAAATATCTACTTTTTTTGGTAAAATTTTACCAAAATCATGAACGACGTACAAAGTCCGAATGGTGGTGAAGGACGGTAGTAGTGGTGAAGTGCGGTAGTGGTGGTGGTGGTGAATACAAATCTTAAATAATACCCTAGGAAACTATGCAACTAACCATTTCCTTCGCTATTGGTAGGAGGGTTGTCGCATGCACGATTTTTCTTCAAAATCTTATGCACACTTTTTTCTTTTTAATTAGGTGGGTGTATGTTGATTTTGAATTATTTTGGAGAGTTATATTCTACAAGGGTAATAATAGTAGTTAAGAGGGGTGTATATGTACTAATTTTTTTAAAAAAAAAAGATCGGGTAAACTAATCTAGAAATATATCTACTAATGTTGGTGGTACATAATCGCTCTTTCATATAATAATATCGGCCTGCATAAAGAAGGCTTAGACTGACCTAAGGTTAAACAGATTTGCGGACCCTAACAAGCTCATTCTCTTATCTATATTTTTTATAGTCCAACTTATATTTATTTTTTGGGGTTAGTTCGCCTGACCAATCAATCAAAATCATTTCTCAAAAGTGAGATGATAATTCTAAAGGACAATGAATTCATTGTGCAATAAATATTTATCGATCACAATGATCAGCACATATTAGTTATACAATCTAGTTATTTTATTGGTTGAAAATCTTCAAGAACAATGCAATTAGAATTTCAAGTCTTAAATTTCACTATACTATTGCGGCGTTATGTAAATTGACTCCTTTTATTTAGAAATAGGGCTTATTTGATCTCATATAAAAAGTAAAAGGGTTTGGTTGTAAAAAGAATAATTGAGGGTCCTATTTGATCTCATAGTAAAGTTGAGGGGCTAAATTGATCCTCATAGTAAAGTTGAGGGTCCTATTATACACACAGGTTATATTATATAGGAAGAAAAAAAAAAAAGAAAATGGAGCAAGGAAGTAAACCATTTTGGGGTTCCCGCTTCAGCCTTGTTATTTTCCAGTAGCACATTTCTCTGGCGGGAAGGTTTGCTCAGTTCTTCTTCGAAGCAAATTCACCTGTGCAGGGACAGAGACTGAGAGGGAGAGAGAGAGAGAGAAACATACTCTCTCCGTTTTCGCATCCAACCAGTGACAACGCAGTAGCTTCACGGTGTTATGGAAGACGAACCAGCGGCGCCGGAACCAACGACTCGCCGTTCGGTTAGTTAATTACTTTCATTTGCTGTCATGATGCTGCCTTGGCGGTTCAAACCCTAATTTTCCTTCATTTTATTTTATTTGTGTATTTTTGTGATGCTTGTGTTTGAGTAGAAAAGGGCTAGGGCTGAGGTCAGGGCAGCCGATTTCACGCGCTCTGACGCAATTGAAGATGAATTGGAGGAAGAGAGGGAAGAATCTTCGGATGAATTTCAAGAACCTCGTAGGAAAGCTAAGAAAAATAAAGCTACTGAAGGTGCTTCAACTTCGGCTGCAGCTGGGCGTAAAGCGGACCTCAGTCTAATTGGTATAACCTTTATCAATTTTTAAATAATTTGAATAAATTAAGACTATATGTATGTGAATAAGGCATTTTTATTTCTCTTAATTGGCCTATGGAATTGGACTTGAGGGTAAATCTATCCAAATTAGTTTATTTCAGATATAAGGGTTCACAGTTCAGCAGTATACTTGATTGTATGCTCAGCTCATTGTGATTTTGTTCTATGTAAATCCTTATTATTTCTGCTCTCTGGGATGAGATGGCCTGATCTAAATTGATTGAGTTTTAGAAGAAGTAACTTTGACGTAGCTGTTTGGGTGATTTCGATTCGTCTTAGACGATGTTCGTTAATTTTTACACGTGTCAATTGAAGTGGTAAAATGAGTTTTACAGCTTTGATCTTATTTATTTCTCCACCGTGTATGGTAATAGGCATAACTGTGCTTACCATAGGAACATCTATCTTGCTTTACAGAGGTTATTAAAGGCGATGGGAAAGAAATTCCTGATGTAGTCAAAAGATGGGTTGAACAATATGAGAGGAACCAAAAGTCCGCAATGGCTGATCTCTTGACTATGCTTTTGAGGTTATTATTATCAACTGTGTCTAATTATGTTGTTGCTATTAGATTTCATCACTTTGTACTGCTACTTTATTGTATTATCACGTGCAGGCTTGTGGAGCCAAACATCGCATTCTAGAAGAGGATGTAGATGGAACTGATGTTGATGATGTGGTAGTTGCTCTTGTTAACATGGCAAAAAGAGTATCCTTTACCTTTATAATGGAATCTTTTTGTGGTACCTTAAACAAGTCAAGTGTTTTTTTTTTTTGAATTTCTTATTGTTACTTTCTTCTTCCGTAAACAAGAACCATAACTTTCCTATGAAAGATAACAACTAGGAAAACTTAGGAAACTTAAATTTTTCTTAACGATTTGCTACATAGGGTGAAATTGAGGATTATCACAGTTCAAAAGGGACTTCAAGAACTTCAAAGATAATCTTATATACTTCTGGGACAATTTGGTCAGTGAATGTCAAAATGGGCCACTTTTGATCAGTCATTGTTTGACAGGTGTTTGGATTACATCATTGCCTTATCATGGTAGCGCTTGAGTCAAGGTTACCAGGAAAATTATAAATAGCTTTATTAAGCTTGTCGCTTTGTGTTCACAGCACACCTCCTAGATCTTATCGGCAGATTGCCTCTCTGATGGGACTTCAACTTGTCACATCCTTCATCAATGTTACTAAAATGCTTGGTTCACGAAGAGACACTACTCAGAGACAGTTAGATGCTGAAAAGAATAAAAAAAAAGATTGATGGACCTCGAGTGGAATCACTTACGGTAAGGCTATCAACGACACATGAAAAGATAACTATCATGGAAGAGATGATGAGGAAAATTTTTACTGGGTATGATCTCCGAAGCCTTGTTCATTAACAATGATAAGATTTTCATATTTAGTAAGAATGTCCTGCAAATTAGTTATTCTTCTTATAAAAAATATATCTGAAAATACTATATTTTGAAGGTTGTTTGTGCATCGTTACCGAGACATCGATCCAGATATCCGCATGTCATGTATAGAGTCACTTGGCGTGTGGGTACTGTCATATCCCTCACTTTTCTTGCAGGATTTGTATTTAAAGTACCTTGGATGGACATTGAATGACAAAGTAAGTTGCAGAAGGTTACTTTAATATTATGGATGTGAGTCTTTATTGTCTTAAGGTGCTGAATATTTTCTTATCATCCACCTGCTTTGAAGAGTGCTGGTGTTAGAAAGGCTTCTGTTCTGGCATTGCAAAATCTGTACGAGGTGGATGATAGTGTGCCATCTCTTAACCTTTTCACGGACAGATTTTACAAACGGATGCTTGAGCTTGCCGGCGACATTGATATATCTGTGGCAGTATGTGCAATAGGGCTTGTAAAGCAGCTACTAAGGTAAACCACCTGTGCAAAAAAAAAAAAATTGAGGTGTCCAGTAACCACATGTTGCGTGCTTTTGTTTTTGTTTTTTAAAACCTATAATATAATGGCAGTGACCAGATGTAAAACCTGTCCTGACTCCTGATAAAGGTTTTGCGGTACATTGCAGACACCAACTTGTGCCTGATGAAGAACTTGGTTCGTTATATGACTTATTAATTGATGATCCGCCGGATGTCCGACGCGCCATTGGGGCTCTAGTGTACGATCATTTGATTGCTCAGAAATTTAACGATTCACAATCTCGCTCAACAGGTTATGTTCTTGCTGTTTTCTGATGATTTTTTTTTCCCTATTCATGTTTTCAATTTATTGGGATGCCCCTTATTCTTTTTCAGGCAGTGACAGTGAATCATCAGAGGTGCATATCAACAGAATGTTACAGATACTAAAAGAATTTTCAGCTGACCCCATCCTGAGTTCGTATGTCATTGATGATGTATGGGATTACATGGTGGCTATGAAGGTATGTAAGTGCACTTAGATGATCTGTGATATGGGTGAAGTAGATTTTCTTCAACATTTTTATGTTCAACGTTACTATCTATCCCTTCTTAATTAGGAGAAGGAAAGAAAAACACTTGAGGAGAAATGAATAAAGATACTGTCTAGCACTAAAAGGAATTCTCACTCTGTCCTCATTTTGAAATACAACCTTCTTTTTAAAAATATGTTATTTTTAGTGAGTAGAAGCTCAGTAGGTTTTGAATCTTCAAACTTGTAGTAGTTTTTATGAGGATAGTGACAATATCAATGTGCATCGTGCTACTTGTTAATTAATTTATTCACATGTTTCATGATTTCCTTTAGCATCTAAATTTTTGCATTCATGCTCACTCCACCTGATTGTTCTCATATCATTTTATTCAAAGTTCATTCTTGTCTCTGTTTCTCCCCAACAATCTGAAATAAGTGCAATATTGGGTGCAAAAAGAACTTGTACAATTTTTTTGACAGGGAGAACTGGTACAATTTGATTGCTAGAGATAAGGTCATTTTGCATAAGTTTAATAAATCTAAGATCGGTTTTCAGTGGCTGTCTGATCTTCTCATAAACTGGTTGATATCTTGAATATATGTATTCTTATTGAAAGAGAGCATGTGATACTTGCAGGATTGGAAGTGTATCATCCGTATGCTTTTGGCAGATAACCCGTCAGCTGAGCTTGATGATTTAGATGCTACAAACTTGATTAGGCTTCTCTTTGCCTCAATTAGAAAGGCAGTTGGAGAGAGGATAGTTCCTGCAACTGACAATAGAAACCCTCATCATACCAAAGCTCAAAAGGTGACCAGCCTTTTAATTTTACTCTATTTTTATCCAACATTTTTTGTCAATTGGGATTGTGTTTTGTGATGCTTCTTTTGTCAGTTATATTTTAGGTTGAATATGAAATTCTCATTTTGTTTGTCAGGAAATATCTACGATTCTCTTGCAATATATTATTTCTCAGTTCTATAATAGAATCAAATTAACCTTTTTTCATATGCCTACCAGGAAATGTTTGAAAATAACAAGCGCAACATAACAGTTCCCATGATGACGGCCTATCCCCAGCTTCTACGCAAATTTATGCCTGACAAGGACAAAGTAGCACCTCTAATTGAAATTATTGTTCACATGAATATTGAGCTTTATTCTCTTAAGAGACAAAAACAGGTGGATAGTTAACTTGCTTAGCTATGTGGATTAATTACTTAGGTTTACAGTACATACAATAATTGGTTTTATCTTTTTGCAGAACTTTGAGTCCATTCTTAAACTTATGAGAGAGGCTTTTTTAAGCATGGGGAAAAGGATAACTTGAGAGCATGTGTGAAAGCAATTAAGTTCTGTTCCACTGAGAGTCAAGGAGAACTGAAAGACTTGGCCCAAAATCAGGTCAAGGTGCTTGAGGACGAGTTGGTTGCCAAATTAAAATCAGCTATAAAAGATGTTGTGGTATGGATCTAGCAATATTTATATAATCTGTATTAGCATGAAGATGTGATGATTGACACTCTTTTGGTGCACAGAATGGTGGTGATGAATACTCGCTGCTTGTAAATCTGAAAAGGTTGTATGAATTTCAGTTGTCACACAAAGTTCCTCTTGACAGCTTGTATCAAGATCTCGTACATATTCTTCAAGTTTCAGAAATATAGATGATGAGGTTGACACACTTAATGTTGTCATTGTAGAATTATTTTCATCCTATTATACGTGGCTTAATCAACTGCTTGTGCCAATTCAGGTTGTCGCATTTCTGCTCCTCAATATGTTCCTTAATGTCTCTTGGTGCCTGCACTCCATTTCATCCAGTGGAACAGTGTCAGAGGAATCTTTATCTTCTCTGTTAGGGAAGCGTGATGCCTTGTTGGAAGAACTTCAGCACTTCCTTAATAATCCTTTTAAACTCCATGGCGATGGTAGATGTAAAACTCAGCTCGCATATCGGGTAAGCACTCTCATTATAATGATCCTTGCTCATATCAACCTTGACATATTTGTCCTTTTATTATCTCTGCTTCTTGATGAACTACTATTTTTCTATAAATATCTAGCTTGACTTTCTGCACATTTGGATTTTCTTTGTAGGTTTGTGGTATGCTTGCAGATCTTTGGTGTTTGTTCAAAAGAACTAAATTTGAATCAACAAAGCTGGAAATATTAGGGTACAGTCCACATGAATCCATCATTGAGAAGTACTGGAGAATTTGTGAGCCACTGCTTGATGTTTCAGGTTGCTTACTGCATCTCTTGTAATTAGTACATATTGTACCTGTGTTTTAGTGAATAGCCTGAGATTGAGCTACATGCATACTTATACATTACATAATCTTTCTTGCTGATTATTGGTATTTCTTTTGGAACATGGTGACTTGCAAAATCATATTGCAGCTCCTTATTTGATGAAGTTAATTGTTTTTCCTGCTTGCATGTAGTCTGAGTTTTTGGAGTCATTGTCAGATATCAATGTTATCAAATGTGGCATTTCATCTTTGGTACAATTCCACAAGGCAGAAGGCACATTTCTTATGCAACTTGGTTGAGAATGGAACCTACCTGATCCATCATCAAGTCCTAGAGTGTGCTATGATTTTTCTTTGTTGAGCTGATTTGCGAATTCTCTGGTGTATCATTCTGCTTTAATGCAAATTTGTTTCTTTGTTTCATGAAATAGACCCCCAGCCCTTCTAATAATGGGACGGGAATCCACGTTCCCGTGGAGATCCGGCACCGAACGGGGTGGAAATCCCAGTATTTTCCCCAACGCTGGGATCATATTCCCAACCCCATTCCCGTGGGAACCTGTTGAATAATTATTAATATATTTTTATATATTTCACAATATATATATATATATATATATATATATATATATATATATATATATATAGCTACATATTGGAACTATTTAATACTAGAAGAGAAAATTTTCCATCCCCTTGAGTACCGTGTCATTATCGTTGTTCACAATTTTCTATTGTTAATTTTTTAATTGACTTGCTTTTAATTAATTTACTTGGGAGTTGTGATTGAGTTACCCTTGTTATCTTTTGCCCGACTAACCATTTTTAAATCATCTTCTCTCATGTGAGAAAAGAATACTGAAAAATAAAAAGCGAAACGGGAACGGGATGGGAACAGTTTTTCCCCCTTCACTTTGTGGGGGAGTGAGTGGGTCTGGTCCCCTGTTCCTGCACCGTTGACATCCCTAAACCCTTTCCTCCCACCGCCCCGCCAAGAAAAAAAGAAAAGAAATTCTGATGTTCCATTTGGTATATACTGCAAGCATGATAAATCTTATTTCTAATTTGCTTTCTTTTCAAATGTTTGCCTTTTTTTTTTTTTTTTTTGCAGAATTCCTTATGCTTCACATTTTATGATCCCTCTTTTCTCGGCAGTACTATTTGTGCATCTTGGAATGTCACTTGAGAAAAGCTCAGATAAAACGCAAAGGATATAGCTTTGATGTAAATCACAAATTTACTGGATTAGCTGACTGGAAATACTATTAACGTGGATAAATTAAAGGTTTAAAGCAACTGTAAACTCGAAAGAAATGAAAAATTAAGACATTGGAAGGTGCACACTTACAATTATGGCTAAATTGAGATACTTCAAGTATATTTTTTTTTTTCGAAAATGCTGCCATATGTACAATAGTTTTCATCCTACTAGATCCTGGGTTCTCGTCCCTGTATATTTTCCACCCCCTCACTGTGGATCCAAGCCTTTAAAAACTGAACAAGGGCAAATGTTTAGGTGGTTAGGACAGTAACTGTTTCCAGTTCATGTTTGTGGTTACATTTTGTTATTTGTTAGACCAATGGAATTTCTTCTAATGTTTCATGAATAGCTTTGAATTACTTGTTTTAGCAGATTTGTGTGTGGATTTAGCTTTTATATATGATTTATTTATATATTAAAGTTCTTTAAACCACCAAGTCGCTGCAGATGATGCAGAGGATGAAGAAGAAAACAAAGAATATGTGGAGGAGAATAATGCAGACACAGTCATGTTTGCTCTGGCCAGATTAGTGGCTACTGATTCAGTTCCTAAGGTAGGTCTACTGCACCCCCTCCACCCCATCCCCCAAAAAAAAAAGGAAAGAAAGGAGAGAATGATTTATTCTGTGAATCCCAGCTGATTTATATACATCGGGATCATCTTGCTTATATTTTTTATTTTTGTCTGTGGCTGTAAGTTCCAATACATTTGCCAATTGCTGGGACAAACTAAAGCTATTTTAAAAATTTAAACTTCTGTGATTTGCAAATACATTTTGTTCTGTAACCATGAAGTTCATTATGGTGTTGACTTCAGGAGCATCTAGCACCAGAGATCATTTCTCATTTGGAGAAGTATGGTGTGAGTGTTGCTGAGATTGTCAAGCATCTACTCACTGCCTTAAAGAAAAAGGGAGACATTTCAATTATTCTTTTGAAGCCCTGAAAAGAGTAAGGCCACTAATTACCCCCTTACTCGTCATGGCTACACTTTACTGTGTGGATATCTATGTTCATTTGTTTTAATCTTTATATATATATATATATATATATATATATATATATATATAGGGGCACTCTTGTGTGAGACCGTCTCATGCATGAGACGGATAAGAGACGGAGTCACTTTTTAATAAATTATTATCACTTTTTCATAATTTGTTATCACTTTTTCATAAATTGTTATCACTTTTCATAAATTATTATCACTTTTTAATTTGTTATCACTTTTATACTAATTTATATCACTTTTTAAAAAAGTGATAACAATTTATTGAAAAGTGATTCGGTCTCATGCATGAGACGGTCTCATACAAGTTTTTGCCATATATATATATATATATTCATACACACACACACACACACTGGTGGATTATGTCCAATTTAGATGCATAATGCATAGTTAAAGTGCCTCAAGGATTCTGTAGTTAAATCGATCTGACAGTATTTATGTTGTTTGCCTAGGCTTACCAAAGGTATCTGGTAGCTGTTTCCTCTGGCAATGATGATCAGTCAAGCAAGACATTTCAGGAATGTAAAGACCTTGCTGCTCGGCTATCTGGATCATATGTTGGTATTGCTCGAAACAAGTATAAAGCTGAAATTTTGAATATTGTCAAGGAAGGCATCAATTATGCATTTTCACATGCTCCGAAGCAGCTGTCATTCCTGGATGGTGTAGTGCTGCATTTTGTTTCTAAACTTCCTCGCCAGACATACTTGACATGTAAGAGCTCCTACACTTTCAGTGTTTTCACAATAAGGATGCACTGTATTGTATTATAAAGTAGGTAGAATAAAGTGGGCACCTAATTACTTGATTACATAAATCCTCATTTTTATTTTTTGGAAAAAATAAATCCTCTTTTAGGCAAGTGTACCCTTTGTTTAATTACTACTCGTCATCGGTTTGAAGTGCGTACTCATTATTGACCAAGGTTATGGGCGTTATCAGTTGTCTTTGTCATCCATGTTATATTGAAGAATATTTAGAATATAGTGTTGCTTATTCTAGTACAAAACAAGAAGCTATAGTGCCTCATTTAGAGTTAACTGCAGATGTCATGAATTATTTTGTAATTTTGATTTCTTAATGACTATTTTTAATTAAAATTAGCAATTGAACAACGGAGAGGAATAAATGACTGTATTATTTTTGTAAATTGTATTGATGCACTTAAGGTGTCATATATGAAATTTTTACACAAGTTTATTTTTATTTAAACATTGTTTGGTTTTGCTCTTTTGACTTAGTATCAAAGGAGTTGAGAGAAGAACTGAAAAGGTGAAGACAGATGATGATCCCAGTGGTTGGCGTGCCTATTACATGTTTCTGGACACCATTCGCGAAGTATCTGAAAAATGAAGCTGTGAAAGGTAGCTATATGCTTTCAGTTGTCCTCCTGTTTTCCTGCTATCAAAATTGTGTAATATTACCCTTTCCTTAAGTATGTAGTCTATGATCTTTTACTCCCATCAATTTGCCCCATGCTACACTTGCCATTATTATATATATATATATATATGTATGTATGTATGTATGTATGTATGTATGTATGTATGTATGTATGTTTATCATTTATTTTTTTGGGGGGTGGGGGAGGGGTTGTGGTACGAACCATATTGTTATGCATTTACCCGTGCTGACTATCCAAGTTGCTGTGCATATAGTTGCAGATGGTAAAGAAGGGACACCTGTGAGACGGCGTGGTCGTCCACGCAAGCATAACTTACAAGGAACAAAGCTTTTGATGAGCATAGTTCAAGTGAAGCGGAGGAGGATACAATCAATGAATCTGATGTAGATGCAAGGATTGATGATAAGCAAGAAGAGGATAACGAGGATGCACCATTAAAATATTCACGTAGAGCATCATCCAAGCTAAGATCGTTAAGGGTTTCTAAAGAGGACAAGAGGGGCCCGACTAGAACAGTAGATGGTGGCCAAGCAAGTGAGGAGTTGGCCACCCCAAAAACATCAGGTAACATATAATACCATGCTTGAAGATTACTAGTATGATTAATAGTTGCCTTGATATACAAAAGTGGATTTAATATACAACCGTGGAAGATACTAGTGAGCAGAGGTATTTAAATACACAGAAAATACATCCTCTTTCTTCCTTTCCCGGCATCTAGATATTAAGATGGTTATGAATTGTGATTGTAAAAATTGCAGTTTTGGTCCTGTAACTATTAGCAACTCCATTTTCTGCATTTTGACAGTTCTCCAGAACGCTAAATCCTTATTAGGTTTATTTGGACCAAAATTGCCAATTCCCTTAGTTTTAGAACTTTTGCAATTGTCCCAATTTTCCTTTTCAGCTTTGTTCATATCTTCATTAGGAACGAAAAATAATTTGACATTACATTTTTTTTTTTTTTTGATTAGGGGCTTCCAGTTAGCAAACGATTGAACAAAACTTGACCATATCTGCACTGAATTGTTGGAATCAATGATAGCGGTGGGCATGTCATGTAAATTATGAAGTTAGAATTACCTTGTCTTTGTTCACCCCTCCCAACCTTGTAGATGTTCCAGGTTCGCTTCATGTTATGTTACTGTATATCTCATCTGCTGGTTTTTTTTTTTTTTTTTAGTTTTATTTCCGATTTCTTTTTTAAAAAAATTAGGAATATGATTGATTGCAAGAGAGTTGGATGATTTTTAGTCTCTTTACTGTTTAGAAATACTCGTTGAGAACTTTTAGTGATGCTCTCTCCCCTTTCGTTTGAGTCGCTCATTTTATTTCTTAAGAATCATTTTGGCATCAAACTCATTATTTGATGAATTATTGATATGTTGCTAAATCGATGGAGTTTTATGAATCGGAAAATGAGGTTGAGGTAACGTTGTGGGGCCTTGAAAAACATCGTCATCAAAGTCATGAAATGCCAATAAATTTTCAAATATTTACCTTCCTGTTCCTCACCCTTTTTTCCCAACATTTTTGTATCCTTCACGACTTTGCCACTACTGAAAATCCTATTTGCCCTTGGTACAATAAGATCCAATTTCAGTGAGTGCCTATTTTAGTTGTAAGATGTCTAATGAAATCGACACTGAAATTGATGATTTGATAGATGATGTCCAATTTTAGTTGATAGATGATAGTTGATAGATGATGTCCAATTTTAGATGATTTGAAATAGATGATAGTTGATAGATGATTTTAGTTGTAAGATGTCCAATTTCAAATTTTTTTATATATTATATAGATGATTTGATCCGCAAGGATAATGATTGAGAGCTGTGTCCTGCCCACAACAAAGAAAAGATAAAAAAAAGTGCGTTTTGATGTCGGTTGGAGGTGGATTGACCACATTCGAAGAGAAAAAAGTGGATGAAACAAACCTTATGAATAGTACATTTGTTTATGAATAGGAAGATCGGGGTTAAGTCACTATTTACCCGAAAAAGAAAAAATAAAATGTTTAGGTTTGTGTTGGATGTAATTGGGCCGTGAGTGTAATTTTATGTTAAATTAATACTTTTGAGTGATGATAGTGTGTTATATTATTATTTTTAGTTAGTTGGATAATGATTGAGTGAAAGAAAAGTAGAAAACACATGAGTGGACGAGTGAAAAGTAGAAAAAAAAGTGAGTGAGAAACATAGTGATGCGATAGTAATAATAGTGAAGTATTGAAGTATAAATTTAGAAGATATTTGCTGAAAATAGAATTAGAAATTTATGGTGGGACATATCAAAATGAAAAAATGAGAAGTTTAACTGTGATGAAGTATTTTATTATTGTTAATTAGTGGAATAATAATTGAAAATTTTGTAATGATGGAGGAAGTATTTTATTATTGTTAATTAGTGGAATAATAATTGAAAATTTTGTAATGATTATGTTGGTTGTAATGTAAACAACTATTTAATAATAATATTAATAAATATGATTTAATATATTAAAATACTATATATATTTATATGTATAATGGATTATTATTGAATATATTAGAAATTCTGCAATGCACTAGTATACTATCAATTATTTTATGTGAATGGTGTAATGTGAGAAATTAAAAATACAAATTTTATATTCAATAAAAAGTTTTGAAATCAGAATAAATTCATATGTTGAATTTAAAATTTTATTTTTATATTTATATAATATGGGTGCCTTTAATGATGAAAAAGATAAAACACAATAGCGTACGTGATATGTCGATAGTTGATAGATTGAGCAGGAGAATGAATATGACACCCATACCATGATTGGCCTAAATTAATTATTATAATTCATGGTTAATTTGATTTGAGCATATTTTATGCGGCAACTTGATCAAGACCCTCACCACGTGAATCAGGTTAAACATGGTTCAATCTCATATGTAATTTTCTGTTTGTTGTTTAAAAATATCGTCGTATGGAAAATGTATTGGATATTTAAAATTTAAATTACACACGATGTGTTAATTATTATTTGAGATCGTATTAATTTTAAAAACAACTAAAGTTTATTTTCACTATTGCTCTGTGTAAGCCGTACACATAAAATAAAAATTGGTGTTGTGTGAATAATTTTATCATGAAACTAGTTTATAATTAATATTTTAGAGTAAAATAATTAATATATTTTAATAAAATAATTATTTACCTTTCGACACGTATCTTTTAATGAAATAACTGATATCATTCAAAATTAATATCTTGTAGCATAAACAATTAATACCCTTCAAATCAATTTGACGATAGAATTTTTGTTCTCACAAGAATTCACCAATAACAACTTTACACATGTTTTACAATGATTGACCTATTTAACATATTTTAGGCGGCAATTTGTCTGGAATCATACCACGTGAAATCTCTGAAAAATGGTTCAATCATGCTTTATGGAAACAGAATATTTCTAGTGTACTAGAAAATAACCAATTAATATGGTCCCAATTGTAGTTTTTAATTATATATTGATAGTTGCCCTAATTATACCATGTACAAGATTACTATAAATAGGAGAGAAGGTAGTGGTATCTAACACATCGATCAACCAAGTTAATTGCAAGACATGTCTTTCTCAAAAACAAGCCTGTTCATCCTCTTGGCAATAGCAATAGCATTAGCAGCCAAGAAGGTAGTGTCTCAAACAACCACCTTCACCTACGACAGCTTCAGCAAAACCTCAAAAGACCTAATCTACCAAGGTGATGCCTTTGTTCCCCCATCTTCTAACTTCGTTCGTCTCACAAAAGTTGATGCATCCGGAGCACCGTTGCCAAAAAGCGTCGGACGAGTCGTGTACTCCCGCCCGTGCCATTCTGGGACACAGGCCTAGAAGCCACCTTCGAGACTACCATAAAATTTTCCATCACTTCGGTTGATAGTGATCCAGGTGACGGACTTACATTCTTCATCATTCCCGTCGACTCTCCCATCCCTAACCCTTCTACCGGAGGGAGTTTCGGGCTCTTCGATCTTAACACGGGCCTGGCACCGTCCGTGTTTGCCGTGGAGTTCGATATCTACTACCACGGGGATAATACTTGGGATCCCAAATATCCACATATTGGAATCGACATCAACTCAAGAGTCTCCAAGGTCGTTGGGAGGTATGATGACTCACTCGGGAAAGAGGTGACTGCACGCATAAACTACGAGGAGAACACTAGAACCATAACCGTGTTTGCCACGTACGGGTCGAAAAATGCATCGCTCACCCACGTTTTTGACTTGAAGACCATTCTTCCTAAGGAGGTTCAAGTCGGAATCTCCGCTGCCACCGGAGGCTCCGCCGCACTTCATGACCTCCACGCTTGGTACTTCACTTCCATCCTCATCTGGGACGGCGGCAACCATGTCGACAACCCCTACAATATTGCAGCATAATTTAATTATGCTAGCTTGGACTACCATCCATCAATCTGGACTATGTATGAACAAATGTGTGACATCCTATGTATGTATATGTCATGCAACTTATAAATAAAATTAAGTCCAATAAAAATCATGCCAATCTCTTTGCAATTGATTATACCCGACATTTTTCTAAACTGATCCGCGAGTAACCAAGATACAAATATATTAGGGTTTTGTGTTATGCAACCAAGATACAAATATATTAGGGTTTTGTGTTATGCATATGATCAAATCTCACCGTGTAAGGTCCAAATGTAATAATTCTCCGTAAATTCCCATCTACCAATAGTATTTCACATCATCAACGAGAATAATATTTTTAGGGACGGTAATTTAAGGGTGGCAAAATGAGGATTGTAACTTCGATCTAACAATTTAAGGACAATAACTTTTAAAAGTTGCGAATTGAGGTCAAATCAACCCGAATCAAGGCTAATTAGGAATGATTGACCTGATTTGACATGAATCCAGACTGAATTTGGGTTCGATTCAAACTAATTCAGGCTGATCTAGCCTAATTTACGATTTTTAAAAGTTATTGTCCTTAATTGCCATCTTGGAGAGTTACAATCCTCATCTTGCCAAATTTAAAGAGTTATGATCCTCATTTTGTCATTTCTTTTAATTAAGTTACGGCCCTTAAAAAAGCATTGTATCATCACCTCCTCTAAAAATAGAGATGACAACACGCCCTATTCTATTACGGGGCACAGAGCACGAGGTAAACTCGGCTAATATTGCCATCCCTATCTAAACAACATGTTTCACCATCTCTTTCTCTAAAAAAATATAGGCCATGCATGTATAAATATAAAAATTAATGTGGATTTATATTGTGATATATGGGTTAAAAGAGAAAGTGGTACTAAGAGAAAATGTTTCATTTCATTTTTGATATCATGCTAAAAAATGGTTAGTTGTGTGTATTTTAATTATAAAACTGATCCTACAAGAATTATTTTTATTTTTTTATAAAAAAAGCTATTATTGTTAAAAAAATGTCCACTGCTTTTACAATGACATTCCAGTTTTTTTTTTTTTTTTTTTTTAAATCGGTATGCGGCCCAAGGACCGACTAATCCTGGGACCAATCCCACCGTCCACTAGCGGGATCCCCACTTAAAGTTAGAGCAAAGCTCTGTATGTAATGACTCATCTCAAGAATAGTTTGCACCCAATGAGTCTCGAACCTAAAACCTATAAAATATCACTCTTAACCCTCAGCCCTCACCACCGTGCCATCTCATGGGGTAAAAACTCATTTATAATGACATTCCAGTACTTTTGCATTTAACTCACTTATTTACTATAGAGGTAAAACTTGTGTAAAATGGACTTAAATATTTGTGTATATATATATATATATATTTTTTTTTAATATATGTCGGCGAGCTTATGACCCTATCATGCTTAATTATAATATAAATACCCAACTCCGATGATTTTAAAAATATATTGACGTTTGTTTTCTTTTGTATTAGAAAATGACGAATTTCCTAATTACATATATAGGTTTCATTATCACAAAATAGTTGTCCTAAATTATTAATTTAATACATGGGCATATTCTAGGCGGCTACTTGATCAAGATTCTCACCACGTGACGTGAATCAAGTGAAAGATGGTTTCAATATGGTCCGAAAGTGTCTTTTTTATATTCCATTTTTTTATTAGGAATTAGTACGATCTATTGCTCTTATTAGAGTTCACGTGAACTCTTTTTTATCCGATCCATTGACCCGAAATATATAAGTGATATTTTTACGGGAGAGAATGCGTTTCTCTTGAATCCTGCCTCGATCTCCTCTTGTCTCCTTTCTTTCATTCCGCGATCGATATGGCGTCTCCAATGATGTGATCCTTTATGTATTGTTCTTCTTTGTCATTACTAATCAGCTTGTAATTTTGCGCAAGTGAGAATTTCGTCGTAATAATCTAATTAATTTGCTAAATTATTGCGGGCGTCGCCTCCTTCCTTGAGAATGATGAATAATCTTGAAGAAAATGAGGAATCCAACGCATACGCGTTTGAGTCGTTCAACACAAATACGAGTCGTTCACAAGAGATTTTGGAGGTAACAATGATGATATCGAGTAGTGTTACTGGTGAAATTAGGGATTAGAAATACATGTAACGTAATGAATGATAGTGATAACCTTTATACGTGATAGTGACAATAGTTATGCATAATAGTGATAGAAGTTGTGCATGACGGTGATAATAGTTGTGCATGATAGTGATAGTGTATAAAAGTAATAATAATGATAATCTTTCTACATGACAGGTGATAGTAAATTGTGTATGATAGTGATAGTTGTATGATAGCTTTTGTACATGATATTAATAATAGTTGAATATGATAGTGATAGTAGTTGTGCATGATAGTGATAGAAGTTTTGCATGACAATAATAGTTGTGCTTGACGGTGATAGTGTATAAAAGTAATAATAGTTGTAGATAATAGTGATAACCTTTCTACATGACAGGTGATAGTAGTTGTACAAGAGACGGTGATAGTAAATTATGTATGATAGTGATAATTTTATGATAACTTTTGTACATGATAGTAATTATAGTTGAATATGATAGTGATAGTAGTTGTGCATGATTGTGATAAAAATTGTGCATGACAGTGATAGAAGTTGTGCATGACGGTGATAGTTTTATGATAACCTTTGTAAATGATAATAATAATAGTGAATATGACAATGATAGTAATTATTCATGATAGTGACACTAGTTTTGCATAATAGTGATAATCTTTTTTCATGGAATATGTTATTTATACATTTTTATATTATACACTTGTATTGATTTTTATTTCATTTACGGAGGAGTTACTAGATATAATACAATTTGAATCCCTTGAAGATCAACTAGAAGAAGGTAAGGTCAATGATTGCACTTCAACAGATGGACAAAATATTGAACAAGATGCTTTGGTAGTAAATCAAGGTACAAGAATTCTAAAAAATAAATAAAAATATTTATGTTATTTATAAACATTTATCAAGATATTTATGTAAGGTATTTCCTTCAAATGCGAGAATACAACGTTGATCTTGATGATACAAATGGTTCTCTAGTTGGTATGACCGAAAGGGACAGGTTGATGAGATGCATAAATTGAACGTAAGAGGGTAAAAAGGCACTTTGAGAAAAATGAGAGGAAAAACGTGGATCGACTTCTTCTACAAAAGGAATTTGGTTCAAAAACTCCAAATCCTCATTTATTTTAGATTTTATCATATTGTAATCAATCAAATTTACATTTCATTTGTTATGCAATAGAACTAGTTCATTTGTTAGACTATCATTGTTATGTAAAAAGATTATCAACTTATCAACACACAATTATCTACTATTTCTATGATTAGTGTGGAAAATGCATGCTTATTTCAAGCACAAATCTCAAGCACAATGGAAGTGGTGATGATGATGTTGGATTGGGGGTGGAGAGTGATGAGCTTATCACTATCATGAAGAAATGTTATCACCGTCATGTAGCAATCATCACTATTATGCACAACTACAATCATTATGTATATATGTTATTACTTGTCATGTAGCAATACTATCACTATCATGGACAACTACAATCATTGTTATGTATATATGTTATCACTATCATGAAGAAATGTTATCACCGTCATGTAACAATACTATCACTATCATGTACAACTACAATCAACTGTCATGTATATATGTTATCACCGTCATTGATACGATTTTAGAAACAACAATATAACATCAATATCATGTTAAATGTTATCACTGTCATATATGAATATTATCACTATCATGTAGCAATATTATCACCGTCATATAGCAAATATTATAATTGTCATCAACTATGTGGACTTGTTTATTTTGACTTGTATAGAAGCACAAACACTTTTCTTGAAAATATAGACTACTCAAAAAATTTAAAAGTCAAGTACGATTATAATTAGTTGAATTTACTTTTACGTACACATCACGAATAGAAACTAACATTGTTAAAAAAGACTATAGAAAACGTAGACTACATAGCGGCCTAATTGTTTGTTCTCGTTTTCCTTCTCTCAACAACAATATTTTTCTTCTCTTCCAACACCTTCAAGACTTCATCTTTCTTCTCTTTAACAATACGCTCGATCAAAGCTGGTTTATTCTTATAAAAGTTGTACAACGATGGTTGTTTATGATAAGCATCCGATCAGGTAGTAGCAATTGAAGTTATCAACTAACCATTATAGAATACCAGGGTTAGAACACGCGAAAATATTGACGATATCCTTCTGTTTTTACGAAAATTTCTTTACCAAATTATACAAATTTAAGGCCTACTTTGGCATATAAAATCACTGCACAAAAAAAAAAAAAAAAACAAAAATAGATAAACAAAAACATATTGGTGTTTTTAAATTTAGTGAAGAAAATTAAAACCACTAATGGAGAAAAATGGTAGACTTCCAAAAAGTATAAAAATACAAGTATATCGGTGACAATATATATAGTTAGTTACTTATATATTTTAGAAACAACTATCACCAATATGTTAAATATTATCACTACCATGCATATATGTTATCACTATCATGAAGAAATATTGTCACCATCATGTAGCAACACTATCACTATCATGCACAACTACAATCACTATCATGTATATATGTTATCACCGTCATGAAGAAATGTTATCACCGTCATGTAGCAATACCATCATTATCATGGACAACGACAATCACTATCATGTATATATGTTATCACTATCATGAAGAAATGTTATCACTATCATGCATAAATAAATAATGTGTACCTTTTATCGGTATTTTCTACAATGTTCTTTTTTCTACAATCACTTTGTGAATAATATCTTTTTCTTGGTTTTCCTTCAACAACACCGCAATCGTGTTTAACTTTCCTTTCAAGTTTTTCTTTCGTATAGGAGATACATTTGCATCATCCGATCAAAACCTAGCTAGAGTTTCCAATAGTTTGAGGTAATTCTAATTTGTTTGGTATTACATTGTTTTAATTTACACAAAAAAATTTCAAGTTTGAATCACGATTTAGAAGATCATGACAGTGCTCAAATATAGCAGAGTGCATAAATGACTAAAGAAAGAGGGAAAACGAACTCACCGACGGCGGCATGGCTGCAGATTAGGCAACAACAACGGCGAGCTGCGATTAGGGCAACAACGCGGAGGCGGCAGCGGCGATATTAGTGGAAAAAGATGCGGTAGAAAGAATGCCCGCGGAATACGAAAGAGTTTGTATTGTATTTTTAAATATGACCCATTTAGTATAAGCGGGTCGGGTTATGGGTAGGGCAACCCGGGTTCATCATATGAACCAGTGTATACAAGTTTTGCCTTAGATTATATTCTTATAAAAAATTATTGGAAATTTAAAATTTTAATACACACAATTAATATATTATGTAAGATCGTTGTTTTAAAACAAAAGAAAGTTTATTTTAGTTGAGAATATTGATAGCTAGCTTGAGCGGCACAAGAGGTACAGCGATTGACCTATTTAACAATTGTTCCATTAGTTATTCTTTGATATAATTAAAGCATATTTAGACGGCAATTTGTCAAGATTTTTACCACGTGAAATACCATATGAATGACTGACCATGCAATTTAATAAATTTAATAATGGTTCTATATTTTATTAATTAAAGTACTTAGGTTTAGTTAATAAGTACATATAAGTTAGGCGACAATTTGTCTAGACTCTTAGCACGTGTGAAATCCCTGAAAAATGGTTCAATCATGCATTATTGAAACGGAATATTTCTAGTGTATTAGAATATGAAAAATTAATATGGTCCCAATTGTCATTTTAAATTTTATATATTAATGGTTGCCTTAATTATACCATATACAAGGTTACTATATATAAATAGGAGAGAAAGTAGTGGTATCTAACACACCAACAAAAATTAATTAATTGCAAGGCATGGGCCCAGTTTGTTTCTCTTCCTAGCTAGCTAGTACTAACAGTGAAGAAGGTGGCTTCCAACCTCAAGCTCAAAAACCTAACCTTTACCTACCGAGGTGACGTCTTTGTTCCATCATCTTGGGGGCCGCTTGGGTGGGGGTATTAGAATTATGTAATGAAAATGATTAGTGATTCACTCCCATTGATGAATTTTGAAAAGAAATTTAAGCACGAAAAAATTTGAGCGAGAAAAAGTTGAGCGAAGGAAAAATGGATGATTGTTAAATGATTGATTATAAGAGGAGATTATATAATCATAATAAATTAGTGATTATTTTATTTTTAAATCAAATCCAAATTGTAAATGTTACCAAGCATCATCAATGAGAATGATTAATGAGTAGAGCCGTCGAAACGGGCCGGCGGGCGGGCGGGCCTAAACCCGCAAAAGCCCGTTTTTGGCGGGCGGGATGGGGCGAGCCAAAAATATGGCGGGCTACAAAACCCCCAACCCAACCCACTTATTGGCGGGCCGCGGATTTAGGCGGGCCAGCCCACATTAATTTTTTTATATATTTTTTTATTTTTAAAATTTTAAAAATAATAATTTTAAAGCTTTAATACATTAAATTTATCACAATCAAATAATTTATGTTGGTGATTATCACTTTATATAAATAAAAACAATATTTATCTCACAAATAAAGTCCATCGTTTATTTATTACAAATTAAAGTTTATAATTCATTAACCATAATAACTAAAAATATAATCTCCTACAAATTAAATTCATCATCTATAAATATAAATTTTACAAAATATCCTTAAAAATGATATTATAATTGTTAATATTGTATATAAAAATATATTTTTTTAAAAAATTAGGCGGGCGGGCCATAAAGCCCGCCCCAACCCGCCAAAGCCCGCAGCCCAAACGGGCCAGCCCATCTAGGCCCGCTTCCAAACGGGCTAAAAATGCAACTCAACCCTCATTTTTAGCATGACGGGGCAAGTGACCCAACGGGCCTAACCCATTTTGACGGTTCTATTAATGAGTCATTCCCATTACCTACTTCTAATACCCCTAACCAAGCGGGCTCTTAATTTCTCTTTCGTCTGTCTCACAGAAGCAATGCATCCGCAAAGTGGCCGGTGAAATTCTGGGATACTGGCCTGGTTTTGTTGAAATTTTGAATAAAAAATTTACTCTGAATTTTTTTAATTGCTTACAAACTCTCTAACAAAGTCTGCTATTTATACTTAAACATATGGCATATGATAAGTCAATCATTAATACATGCATTCACTTTCCTAGATACATGAATACAAAGATCGATACATTCATTTCTAGGTACATGATTCCATTGACTCAAAATTCGATCAATTTATTTGCCAACCTTCTTCATCCTAACCCTTCTATTGGAGGGAGTTTCGGAGCTCTTCCACGGGCCTCGCTCCCCTCCCTCCGTGTTTGGCCTCGATCCCAAATATCCTCACATTGGGATCGACATCAACTCCAGAGTCTCTAAAGTCGTCGTTTCGATCAAAGTTTGAAGAGGTGACTGCACGAGGAAAACACTAGAACCATAAGCTACGTTTTCGACGTAATTAATTTATCATTTTGGTCCAGTAACCAGCCGTAGGAGGTGAACATATATATTCAGTGTTTGACTTGTCCATGTGGCAAAGTCTGATGATTCAGTGTGGAAGCTTCTGCAGAGTTTAAATATTGTTCCACCATAATTTAGATTTGCAGCCTATAAGGGCTGACTGCCGGTAAAGATAGATTATACAAAAAGGTATATATATACATATATATAGGTGTCTATGATTAATTTGTCCGACTTGCCAAGGTGATCGAGAGACACTTAATTTGGCATCTAATATTTGATTGTTCGTTCTCAGTGGCTTGCTTATTAGATGGAGAACTAATTATATATGGTGATCTCTATTAGTGATCTTGATGACGCGATATTGCCTATTTATTGGGGAAATTTTTTTACGTCTCATAACTTTTTCACTTTTCCAAAAACATCCCAAAAAAGTTAATTTTTCAATTACATCCCAAATTATTGCTAAGTGTACAATTTGCGTCCCAAAATTCGCGGAGGTCACGAAACGACATCGTTTCGCGATGAGAGTTGGGGGTTTCCGGCGAATTAAGCGGGATAAATTTTTTTACGTCCCATAACTTCGCACTTTTCCCTAAACGTCCCAAAAGTTAATTTTTCCGGTTAAGTCCCAAATTATTGCTAATCTGTACAATTTACGTCCCAAAACAATTAATAAATATTCCACCTCATTTTTATTTAAAAAAACTTTAATAATATATAATTAGTTTTTTTTTAGTGCGTAGGGTTATAAACTAATTATATATTAGTTTAGTTTTTTTTTTTCAAAAATAAAAATGAGGTGGAATATTTATTAATTGTTTTGGGCTTAAAAATAATTCAAAAATGAAATTTTAAATCCATGTAGGCGAGATCACCGGAAATTCCCAATTTAAAAGTCACGTGCCGCACACATTTATGGTAATACGTCTTCTACATTTTTTTTTCAAAACCCATCTTCCATGTATTTGATTCAACAATCCAAAACAAAACTTAAAAATGTTAAAGAACCATAAAAATGAAAAGAGAAAAAAATAGAATCTACAACAAATTTACGATGACGAATGAAAAGAAAACAACATTTGCGATAAATATATTTTTATTTATTTGCAATAGAGTTCTTTTTAGTTTTAAATTTAAATATTTTTGTTTATTTGCGATGGATTATTTTATTTTATAAAATTTATTATTTTATTATTTATTTGTGATATATCTATGTTAGAATTTAAATTTAAATTTTATTATTTATTTACTATGAATTTTCTTATTCTTATTTTTTATTAGTTTAGTTTTTTTTTAAATAAAAATGAGGTGGAATATTTATTAATTGTTTTGGGACGTAAATTGTACATTTAGCAATAATTTGGGACTTAACGGGAAAAATTAACTTTTGGGACGTTTTGGAAAAGTGCATAAGTTATGGGACGTAAAAAAATTTTATCCCGCTAATTCGCGGAAACCCCCAATTCTCATCGTGAAGCAGCGTCGTTTCGTGACCTCCGGTGAATTTTGGGACGTAAATTGTACACTTAGCAATAATTTGGGATGTAATTGAAAAAATTAACTTTTTGGGATGTTTTTGGAAAAGTGAAAAAGTTATGGGACGTATTTTCCCCTATTTATTGCATGGTTGGGCAAATTTGGAGACAAAAGAATGTCTACTTTGGGAGGGCAACAAGCAATAATAGTGTACGCATAATGCATCGAGTTGCTTTCAGGTGGGACGCACTCATGCGAGACAAACACTTATCGATTTAAGATTAAATTACAATTTTCAAAAGGTTGTAATTTTATTGCATTTTTTTAAAAAAATTGAGGTTTTACTCAAAAGTTTATATTAGAGTCAATTATCGAAAATGTGTTGATTTTATCAACAATTAAACCTTAATTTAATTTTGGAAAAAATAGATTTTTTAAAATCTTGCAAGTTAGCACAATTTCAATTTTAGTCCAATAACTTTGATTTTTTTTTGAAAGTTGATAGGACTGGAATCAAAATTGAAATAACTTACATTACTAACAAAACAATTTTCCCTTCATTTTATAGCAATTCATCAATTGATTTGTAAAACTATCCCGATTTGTCATTGATTGGACCAATAAATTTTAGGGAAATTACTAGAAGAGAAGGGGGCGATTCAAAAGTATACCGTGAAACTTTGTTTATATTTTTAAATAATATTAATTATTTTATTAAAAAGTAATATTAGTTTGATAATTATATACTTTATAATAAAAACACCAAAATTGGATTGAGAGGGTGCCCAAATTTTAACAAGTGAATAATTAAATATTTATCGTACAATTATAAAATAAATTATATTACTTCTTTTAACAAATAATATATCGATATTTATCACACTGTGCATCATTACTTTCATAATCTATGAAATGTTGGGGCATCTTGATGAGAACCGCGAATTAGGCTCGATGAATTCGATGCCCCAACTCAAAGTTGGCAAGCAACGAACCCCTCAATTCCTCGTAATTTCGATGCCCCAACTCAGGTTGACAAGCAACGAACCCGATTCGAAGCTCTAGCTCGGGCTAGCAAGCTATCGAATCAATTCACAAAGCAAGAATTTGCTTTAAGAACTAGTTTGCTATCTTTTTCATATCTCTCAAATGAGCTTACACAACTAGTTATATAGACTTCAACTCTACCTAACCAACTAACTAACACCTAACAACTAACTAACTTGCTAACAAACTAACAAACTAAAAACTTAAAGAAAGAAACTACTAAAAAGAATTACAAAAACTAAGTCCAAAAAGTTAATGGACCAATACTAAAATACTGAAATTATATCATTTCCGGCCCCATAAAGAACATCCTTGACCTCAAGGATAAGCTCCGAACCGGTTTCTTATTTCTTGTAGCGTCAAGAGAAGAAAACATAATTTTTCCTCTATCGAAAACGAAAAATGAACGAAATCGTGCTAACACGTCTACTTCTTCAAATCTTTTACGCTTGTTATAGAATAATGTTAGACCCCTTGTGATGCCAACCGTTTGGACATGAACGTCACCTTCTACGTAGGTGATAAGCGAAGGATTAACAGCAGCAAGAATGGTAGTTGGGTTGTGAAGGTAAACCCCTTTTGTGTTGTATACATCATGATGAAATGAAAAGTACACGTCCAAAATCTTGAATATATATTGTGCATACTTTCCACTTTGCTTCCGCCAGCTTATCTTGATCATCTTTTTCACTTGATTTCTTCCGTTTTTGTGTTTCTTGCGCCTAAGCATGCGATCAATTTTCTTTTCCAATCGATCCACGACTTTTCCCATTGAATCGACTCTTCCTTTTAATTTGGTAACGACCATTTCCATCCGATCTAGCCTGGTTTCCATGAGCTCAAGACGCACACCATCTTTCATGTTCTTGAACTCTCTTTTTTTGGTTCAATGATAGACTAGCCATTGATCCTTTAATTTTTGAAGCGCGATTCTCACCGTGATTCCTCCTCTCAATGAAAGCACCAATTGATGAGAACCGCGAATTAGGCTCGATGAATTCGATACCCCAACTCAGGTTGGCAAGCAACGAACCTCTCAATCCCTCGTAATTTCGATGCCCCAACTCAGGTTGGCAAGCAACGAAACCCGATTCGAAGCTTTAGCTCGGGCTAGCAAGCTATCGAATCAATTCACAAAGTAAGAATTTGCTTTAAGAACTAGTTTGCTATCTTTTTCATATCTCTCAAATGAGCTTACACAACTAGTTATATAGACTTCAACTCTACCTAACCAACTAACTAACACCTAACAACTAACTAACTTGCTAACAAACTAACAAACTAAAAACTTAAAGAAAGAAACTACTAAAAAGAATTATAAAAACTAAGTCCAAAAAGTTAATGGACCAATACTAAAATACTGAAATTGTATCACATCTCTCTTACATATTTATAAAAGTTTGTAAGTGTTCAATTTATATTAATTTTCTTCAGCGATTTTATTTTCAATATATATTTTTTTTTGAACAGGCAAAAAAATTCATTAGATTTGAGTATAAGGGGTACTCAACCCAAGATTACAAAAGTGTCAAGAAATTAACTTAATAAAACTCCACGTATCACCTAGCCAAGAGCTTAAGTTTGAGTTTTGCAGTGAAAACTCCCTACAGGATATCCAATGCTAAACTCTAATTTTTAAAATTGAGGTCACCCTTTCGAAATTAGTGCTTCCATTGTTGGAAATGACATCATTTCTCTAAATCCATATGGACCAAACAACTCCCACCCAAATAGTGATGGCAACTCTTTTGCGATTGCGTGTAGCTCCCAGGCATTCACTGAAGCTCTGAAAATTGATGCTCGGATTGACATGAGGAACCAAGCTGACAACCAACCAATGAAAGATAAAGGACCAGAAGAGAGAAGATGCCTTGGAAGTGAAAAAGAGGTGCTCAACGGATTCTTCATGTGCATGGCAAATAGAGCTGTTAAAATAAACGAGCTGCTCGTGAGCTCGTCTCGGCTCAGCTCGACTCGTAGTGTTAAACGAGTCGAGCTCGCGAAATACTCGTTTACTTAACGAACCGACTCAAGCACGACTCGTTAGCGAGTCAAGCCGAGCTCTATTTCTAACTCGTTAATGTTATCGAGCCGAGCTCGAAGATTCAATACTCGGCTCGGCTCGGCTCGAATAACAGGTCTAATGGCAAAGCTTGCAGTTTATTCCTCCATCAGCTAGCAATCTCAACCCCTCTCTTCAGAAGGTTATCCACAGTGGCAATGCGACCCTTAAGCACTTTCCAAGCAGTTGTTATACATTTTCTGGGGGACCAGCCTCTCCACAAGCGTTTGAATATGAGTTTCTCGGTGCCGCCGGGGTGAGATAGAGCCGATAGCTTTCGCAGCAGCAGTGTAAGTCTCCCTTAGTGTCATGTCTCCAGGCCCATCGGTCTATCCCTGCACGACTTGGACAACAAGTTTCAATGGAGTGCATTAATGTATTTAGGAGCCACTATTGCTGCTGGAGAGACTATGTCGCCATTTTAGATCCCAAGTCCATTCATTTTTGCCCATGTTTCCATCTCACTGATCTTGCAAAATTTTTTGGCAGCTGCTCCAAATAATCTAGGGAACTTATTTTTCAAGAGTTCTTTCCCCACCCACAGTTCATGCCACCAAAAGCCTGTAAAATCACCCCTCAAACTCTATCGTCGTTTGACCCCCAAAACAAATTACATAAATTTCTCCCCTTTTCTGCAATGCACCTAGACTCCTCTAATCCCCCGTACTTCAAGTGGAGAATTCTGCCCATAATCTTCCTTTTTCTAACACTCTCGAAATCCATTTAGCCACCAAGGACTTGTTGAAGCATTCAAGATCCCTTATTCCTACTCCCGCACCCTTCCGGTTTTGGTTTGCAAATATCAGACCACCTCACCCAAGAGATTTTTGAATTTGAATCTTTACCACCCCTAAGAAAAGCTCACTGAAGATGGCATTTTTGGAAGGAGATTGAAGGATAAGGTAGAGAAAAATGCATTTTTGGTCCCACGGGACACGGTCCCTCACGATTTTGGTCCCAAAGGTATTCACTTTGGTCCCGTTCCACGATTTTTCATGCCAAAATGATCCCATCGTTACGTTTTCCGTTAGGATTTATAGCGATTTTGGTCCCATTCGATATATACACCCTTTAACAACTATTTTCAGCATTATGGAGGGAAAAATCAAGTTTTACTGTCATTTTTGCCCTCTATCATTATATATATGTCCTCAAATCGTAAATCTCCATTCAAATCAAACACAAAACCACAAAAATATATCAAGAAAAAATGAGTAAAAACATCATCATCGGCATAAGGTAAAATTGCAGGAACAAACATATATTTTTCCTTGATGAGAAGCTAGGGAATGAAGACGTAAGAACACATTAAAATCTAATCAAACCTCGGCAATAAGTTGTGCAAATTACAGGCACTTATAAAACTTCCCGAAGCATAAAAATGTACAACCATAAACATTACCATCGAGTAAAATGCAAGCGTAGATATAAAGCAAAACAAAGAGGGTGCAGCTTTGTTCATTATTATCATCAAACGAAAGACAGGAATTCTTCCCACTTAACTAGGAAAATGGAATACAAACAAGAAAGAAAATAGAATGCGATTAATTCAAGTGCCAACAACTAGAGAATCAGAACAATCTTGGCATAGAGCAAAAATTAGCAATTTAATTTCTTCAACAAAGACATTGAACCCAATTAAAAAAATCATTGGATGCAATGCGTTTCTACTCTCGGCATAAAAATCACAAAATAAAGCTCAATATAAGAAATGCCGACCACGAGTTCAACGAATTGTCTACGTGAATAGAAACAGGAACAACAACACAACATAACTCTTCATCATTCACAAACAAATTCAAATCAAAATCCCAACGTAAAGCACAACAAATTCATTACATTAATTACTGCAAATGGTTGTTTGAGCTCCTCTTCAGAACTTCTCACCCGCTTCACTATATATCTGCTCGGTCTCGAGATTCCGACCCTTTTTTAGAATCATAGTGCGAGATGTTTTGGGCGGAGTGGAGGTGGTGTCGACAATGCCGGTGACAAAAGTGATGGTGATCTGCGGTGGGAAATCGTCGGTTTGACCCTTCACTTGGATCTGGCAACGTGTGTTTTCTTCAATTTTGTATGAGAGATGTTGATATAGTAAGGAGTTCTTGAACGGAATCGCGAGGGACGAATTGGGAATGAAAATAGGGCAAAACTAATTCCTGCGTTCTGCTATGTTTTTCTTTGATTTTTCAGTTATTATTTTTTATTTTTTTGTTTAATTTTAAAGTCTAAATTGAAACTAACGGAGCACATGCTCCGCACATGACAAATCTGTCAACATTAGACGATTCTTTGATATTTGGGACTATTTTGGCATGAAAAATAGCGAACAGGACCAAAGTGAATACCATTGGGACCAAAATCATGAAGAGCCGTGTCCCATGGGACCAAAAGTGCATTTTTCTCGATAAGGTATAAATAAATCGGTATCGAAGAGAGAATCGATTGGACAAGAATAGCTCTTCTTACTACTATCCCAACAAGCTATTCGATTTTTTCGCCTTTTGAATTAACCAGGACCAGCTATCTTTTCTATGATTGTTTATTCCAATTTTCATGCCCAAATATGTAAACTGCCCCTTCTCTATGTCACACCCAAGTAAGTTTGCTCATTAATTTTCCAGAAATCACTTTCAATCCCGACATCACCTCAAATAGCCGCAAGACACGTTGAATAACTTTAAGGCTCCATTTGGATGGAGTGGATTTGAAATCAAGGGACTTGAGGATAATATACATGCACTCACACAAACTAAAATGGAGAAAAACTAAATGAATAAATTTGATAGACTCAAATATTAAGTACAAGTGGGAGAAATGAGAGGATTTCAAATGACTAGGTTTTGTTGGGCATTAGAAATCCTCTCACTTATAAGTAATATTTGTGTGCACCAAATCCATTCATTTAGTTTTTCTCCATTTTGATTTGTAAATGTATGATACATTATCCTTAAATCCCTAGATTTTAAATGACTCCATCCAAATGGAGCCTAAGATTCTCCTTATCTTTATTGCGTATAAACATTTGAAGGTGGGAAATGTGATCACCAATGAGAGCCGGTTGTAGCAAATTTTCAGTATGTATATGTTGCAATTATAAAAAATTAATGAAATATTATAACTTAATCGAAAATATTAATTCTTAGAAATTAGCTACAAAAATTTCTAGTTCACAGCTAAAATATTGATTTTAATGATAAAATTTACTGTTGACGCTAAATTTTCGCAGCCACTTTCTCTTTTTCATGTAGTATTTTTAATGGCTATATAAGAATATAATATTAGGAATGAACATATATTACTTAACATTGAGAGGTGCATAAAATTATTCAAATTGTATTCATATAAATAGAACCAAATGAATTATAAAACAAATTACGTAATAATGAAATATAGTAATTGAGAAACCCGAGTTCGATTTTCTTTGAGAACGAATTATGGAGTTATAAGGTGGCTTGAAAATTTTATGGAGTGTTTGAGTGATTGGTGAACTAACTACTAACTAACAAACTAATTTTTGGAGTGTTTGGGTGATTGGTATAAGGAGGTTTGAAGAATTGGTGATACATAGCGTTTTTAGCTGATACATAGCGGTTGGGATTATATCTTAAATGGTCTCATAACTTTGCAGTTTTTTTGATTTAGTCCCATAACTTTTTTGGAACGATTTAGTCCTACAACTAATTGAATTGCTTAAGTTTCATCCCATAACTATTTTTGGAACGATTTAATCCTATAACTAATTGCATTGCTCAAATGTTGTCCCATAACTATTTTTGGAACGATTTAGTCCCAAGACTATTTGCATTGCTCAATTTTAATTAGTCCCATGGTTCCGGAAATAGCCCAAATGATGATGCATGTGTCATTTTAAATTGAGGCTTCCTTGTGAGGCTTGTGTTTCAATACTTACATGGAAAAAAATTATACACATGATAATTAAATTAAATACACATCATTATATAATAAAAAGAAAAAGAAAAACAAACAGAAACTAAAATGCGAAATACGGGATACCAGATATCATAGCCTCACATCTCTAGAATAAATAATGCTAAAAAAAAAATCTAAAAACATGATTTCAAGTAGTTTTGGAACTAAATCGTTCCAAAAATAGTTATGGTATGAAAATTGAGCAATTCAATTAGTTAAGGGACTAAATCATTCCAAAAATAGTTATGGAAGCGAAAATTGAGAAATTCAATTAGTTATGGGACTAAATCGTTTAAAAAATAGTTATGGGACAAAAATTGAGCAATTCAATTAGTTATGGGACTAAATTGTTGCAGAAAAAGTTATGGAACTAAATAAAAAAGGTGCAAAGTTATGGGACCATCTAAGATTTAATCCCCATAGCGGTTTATTTGGACCAAAATTGCCAATTCCCTTAGGTTTAGAACAACTTTTGCAAGTGTCCCAATTTTCCATTTCAGCTTTGTTCATCTTCAATAGGAACGCAAAATAATTTGACATTACATTTTTTTTTTTGATTAGACAAAACTTGACCATATCTGCACTGAATTGTTGGAATCAATGATAGCGGTGGACATGTACGTCATGTAAATTATGAAGTTAGAATTATCTTGTCTTTGTTCACCCCTCCCAACCTTGTAGATGTACCAGGTTCGCTTCATGTTATGTTACTGTATATCTCATCTGCTGGATTTTTTTTTAGTTTTATTTCCGATTTCTTTTTGAAAAAATTTAGGAATATGAATGATTGCAAGAGAGTTGGATGATTTTAGTCTCTTAACTATTTAGAAATACTCGTTGAGAACTTTTAGTGATGCTCTCTCCCCTCTCATTTATTTCTTAAGAATCATTTTGGCATCAAACTCATTATTTGATGAATTATTGATATGTTGCTAAATCGATGGAGTTTTATGAATCGGAAAATGAGGTTGAGGTAACATTGTGGGGGCCTTGAAAAACATTGTCATCAAAGTCATGAAATGCCAATAAATTTTCAAATATTTACCTTCCTGTTCCTCACCTTTTTTCCCCAACTTTTTATTATCCTTCACGACTTTGCCACTACTGAAAATCCTATTTGCCCTTGGTACAATAAGATCCAATTTCAATAACGGCCTATTTTAGTTGTAAGATATCTAATGAAACTGATACTGAAATTGAGATCTTATTCAAGGAGAAAGATCTCAATATTCTTTTTATATATTATATAGATGAATTGACCTGCAAGGATCATGATTGGGAGTTGTGTCTTGCTGATGAGAACCGCGAATTAGGCTCGATAATTTCGATGCCCCAACTCAGGTTGGCAAGCAACGAAACCCAAACCGATACTCTAGCTCTGGCTAGAAAGTATTCGATTAATAGCTATAAAGCTTCTTCTATTTTATTCATCCCTCAAATGAGCTTATACAACTAGTTATATAGTCATCAATTCTACTTAACCAACTAACTAACACCTAACAACTTCAACTAACAACTAATTGAAAAATACAAATCTTGCAAAATAGCCCCTAATAGGCAATACAAAAAGTTAAAGGACTAAATGCAGAATTCGTGGTAACTCAATTGCTAGGCTTGTTGGCTAAGTTCTCATCATTCCCAGCCCCATAAAGAACATCCTTGTCCTCAAGGATAAGCTCCGGACCAGTCCATTACTTTTTTTTTAATCGTCAAGACGAGAAGACAAGATTTTTTCCTCTATCGAAAATGAAAAATTGGTTATCCAAAATTGAACGAAATCGTGCAAACATTTCCACTTCATCCATCACAATTTTTTTCTTCACGTTCCCATTCTTGAAAACATCCTTCTTCCTATCTTTATATGGTTGTCGGTTACCACCCATTTTTATTTGCAAAACACACATCATAGACTTCCATGTATTGACATTAGTCTGATTGCCGCCAAAAGCAGCAACATTAGAAGATGCCTCACATCCTGTAGACTTTGCAGCCTGCACCTCTTGCATGACTCTTTGATTAGTGTGAAAATTGCATGATTATTGTGTGCTTAATTGTCTCAATTTGATATAATTTTCATGTTAATTAGCTAATTGCATTTGATTAGAGAATTGTTGTTTTGAGTTTGAATTTATAGGTTTGAGGCGAACTTTGAGGACAAATTGATAATATTTATTGTATTCAGATCAATGGAGCAATTGCATGGGTAAAAAGAGGGCCGAGAGACGATCGCAGAACGCAAAAAGAATCGGGTCATTTGGAGTTCGTATGAAGGAGATATGATCGAAAGAAGTTGTGGTAGGCAAATCAAACTGATACACCCAGTGAATTTGGGAGCGCACCCACCAACTACACCCACCATTCCGATGAGTACACCCATCGTCTCTTTCACAGATTCATCGCACATCGCGCTTCCCAAATCACCAACAATGTGCGCTTCCCAAATCACCAACAGCAGTTTCAGCCTTTCAACCAGCAGACCACCGTCAACCCATCCACTCCGCCACCGTCGCGCGTCGACGACCAATCGCCGTCGCGGCCTATTTTCCTCACCGTCGCGGCCAATCCTCGTCATCGCCGTCTCGTCGCTACCAGCAGCCCAGCGCCGCCGCATCACCAATCGACGACGCCCAGCAGAGCCATCACCGTCGCGCCACATCACCACCTCTCTCGCCGCCATCTCAACCACCTTCGCCGACGAACCCGCTTGCACCAGCCACCGCCCTTGCGCGAAGCAGTCTCGTCGCGCGACATCAAGCGCCGCCTCCTCGATTCGCACACCACTCCTCACCGGCGACTCGACCTGAGCCACACCTTCGTCCGAGTCGAGGCGAAATTTCACAGATTGCCGTAGCATCCCCAATCCACCTCGACTGGCTATTCTTCACAACTCGAACCGAGACATGATACGTCCCCTCCTGCGCCCAGATTTCCCGAGTCAACTCCGATTCGGCGCCAAAAATGTGTTTTCACCACTTTTGAGGGCCTTTTCTGCAAATTTAACACTTTATACCCTAATCCCTCACTATATATACCTCCTTTTCAGATTTCAAAGGGAGAACACACCCTTTACACCTAAAAATACACATTTAAATTCATAGTTAGGATAGATAGCTTAGATTTTCAATTTCTTTTATTTTTTTTTTTGCAAATTACATGCTACTTTGGATCAATTGCAAGTTATTTCAATTCAATTAAAGTTATATTTCTCCATTTATTGATTTTATCTATTTTATCATGGGTTTTGATCTATCTTCTCTCATTTCTATTTTATTGTTCAAATTAGCCATGGGCTAATCTCTTTAATTGCTTGGGTGTTGGAATTATACGTGAATTTGGTGTAGATCATGAATTGCTTGCTTTGATGGACATGTAATCGTGGCTTTGATGCTTCTATTCGGGCTTTGTATTGATCTCATGATTGATTGTTTTTATTAGCTTGATTCATCAAATTTGTATGTTGCAACGGAGAGTTGGATATGCTTGTCACCGAGAGGTGGGTTAGTTGCTAAATCACCCCTTAGTAGACATTGCATGCTTAGGTGTGTAGTGAAGAGACGACTCTAGGCATTAGTACCCGTTGTGAACGTGTCTAGGTGATCAACGGTCTTTAATGCTCATTTGTTTGATTTTACGTGATTCCTCTTAGCCTTGCTCGGTTCATGCCTTAATTAGTGATTGATGGGGGAAGTATTTTATTATTGTTAATTAGTGGAATAATAATTGAAAACTTCGTAATGATTATGTTGGTTGTAATATAAACAACTATTTAATAATAATATAAATAAATATGATTTAATATATTAAAATACTATATATATTTATATGTATAATGGATTTATTATTGAATATATTAGAAATTCTGCAATGCACTAGTATACTATCAATTATTTTATGTGAATGATGTAATGTGAGAAATTAAAAAATACAAATTTTATATTCAATAAAAAGTTTTGAAATCAGAATAAATTCATATGTTGAATTGAAAATTTTATTTTTATATTTATATAATATGGATGCCTTTAATGATGAAAAAGATAAAACACAATAGTGTACGTGATATATGTCGATGATTGATAGATTGAGCAGAAGAAAGAATATTACACCCATACCATGATTGGCCTAAATTAATTATTAATTCATGGTTAATTTGATTGAGCATATTTTATTCGGCAACTTGATCAAGACCCTCACCACGTGAATCAGGTTAAACATGCTCATATGTAATTTTCTTTTTGTTGTTTAAAAATATCTTTGTATGGAAAATATATTGGATATTTAAAAGTTAAATTACACACGATGTATTAATTATTATTTGAGATCGTGGCCAGTTTTAATTTTAAAAACAACTAAAGTTTATTTTCAGTATTGCATATATAAAAAAATGGCAAAAACTTGTATGAGACCGTCTCATGCATGAGACCGAATCACTTTTTAATAAATTATTATCACTTTTTAAAAAAGTGATACAAATTAGTATAAAAGTGATAACAAATTAAAAAGTGATAACAATTTATGAAAAGTGATAACAATTTATGTAAAAGTGATAATAAATTATGAAAAAGTGATAATAATTTATTAAAAAGTGATTCCGTCTCATGTCCGTCTCATGGATGAGACGGTCTCACACAAGAGTGCCCCAAAAAAATTGGTGTTGTGTGAATAATTTTATCATGAAACTAATTTTTAATTAATATTTTAGAGTAAAATAACGTATTAATACTTTTTAATAAAACAACTATTTACCCTTCAATTAATATCTTTTAATACTAATATTATTCAAAATTAATATCTTATAATTTAAATAAAAAATTAATATCCTTGAATAAAACTTGTTGAATCAAGACTTTACCAATAACATTACACAAGAGTTACAATAATTGACCATACCACGTGAAATCCCTGAAAAAGGTTCAATCATGCTTTATGGAAACAGAATATTTCTAGTGTATTAGAAAATAATAACCAATTAATTAATATGGTCCCAATTGTAGTTTTTAATTATATATTAATAGTTGCCCTAATTTAGCATGTAAGATTACTATAAATAAGTGAGATCGAAGGCAGTGGTATTTAACACATCAACAAAGCCAATTAATTGCAAGCTAGGCATGTCTTTCTCAAAAACAAGCCTGTTCATCCTCTTGGCAATAGCAATAGCATTAGCAGCCAACAAAGTGGTGTCTCAAACAACCTCCTTCACCTACGATTCCTTCAGCAATACCTCAAAAGACCTAATCTACCAAGGTGATGCCTTTGTTCCCCCATCTAAAGACTTCGTTCGTCTCACAAAAGTTGATGCATCCGGAGCACCGATGCGAAATAGCGTCGGACGAGTCGTGTACTCCCGCCCGTGCCATTCTGGGACACAGGCCTAGAAGCCACCTTCGAGACTACCATAAAATTTTCCATCACTTCGGTTGATAGTGATCCAGCTGACGGACTTACCTTCTTCATCATTCCCGTCGACTCTCCCATCCCTAGCCCCTCCACCGGAGGGAGTTTCGAGCTCTTCGATTCGAACACGGGCCTCGCGGCATCCGTGTTTGCCGTGGAGTTCGATGTCTACTACCACGGGGATAATACTTGGGATCCCAAATTATCCACATATTGGAATCGACATCAACTCGAGAGCCTCCAAGGCCGATGCGAAGTTTGAAGACTCACTCGGGAAAGTGGTGACTGCACGCATAAACTACGAGGAGAACACGAGAGCCATAACGGTGTTTGCCACGTACGGGTCGAAAAATGCGTCGGTCAGCCACGTTTTCGACTTGAAGACCATTCTTCCTAAGAAGGTTCAAGTCGGAATCTCCGCTTCCACCGGAAGCTCCGTCGCACTTCATGACCTCCACGCTTGGTACTTCACTTCCACCCCCATCTGGGACGGCGTCAACCATGTCGACAAACCCTACAATATTATTGCAGCATGATTTAATTATGCTAGCTTGGACTACCATCCATCAATCTGGACTATATATGTACAAATGTGTGACATCCTATGTATGTATATGTCATGCAACTTATAAATAAAATTAAGTCCAATAAAAATCATGCCAATCTCTTTGCACATGACTACACAGCGAGGGCTAGCAAATAATCTCGCTATATCCATTTTTTTATTTTGAAAATATAAAACACTTACCCGTTTATTTATTTTGAGGGTTATTCGAGATAACGAGGGAAGGTTGTTCTCGCCAAAAAAATCCAAAAAGATAAATATAAAAAGTGTTTGATCAAGTGGAATCCAACGCGCGCTAATTATCAAAACCATGCACTATTGATTATACCCGACATTTTGTTTTTTTAAACCTATCCGCGAGTAACCAAGATACAAATATATTAATGTGGATAACTATCCACTACAAAATTAGACCTCCTAATACTATCCACTACAAAATACTATCCATTACAAAATTTTGTGTGAGATTTTCAAAATTACCCTCCCTTCTCACCTTTTAACATATCCTCCATCCCTTTCCCAAAAAAGCTGCCGCAGTCCCATTTACTTTTAAAAAAGTCATGCAGTCCCAAAATCAGTTCATTTCATTTTATTTCATTACTTTTCAAATTTCAGTTTGTTTCATTTTATTTCAGTGCTTTTCAAATCCATTTTTCTTTCTTATTCAAAAACTAATAATGCTTATTTTAATCAAATATACTTCTAGGTTTTGATATTACGTTTTGAATTTCTCTTTTACATTTGTGCTACTCTAATTTTTAAAGCAATAATACAAAGCACATGTGCAAAAAGAAAAATTTTGAACGAGTATTATCCCAATGTATACAACACAAATAAAATTTTAATAAACAACTTTCGAAGAAATTTAAGAAAAAAACCGAGAATCAAGAAAACGAATATTCTACCCATTATTGTCATAGATTCAACCAAATAATTTTAACACAATAGATTCACACATTCAACCAAAATATTTTCATCACAATAAATTCAACAAATAGGTAAATTAAATTCGTACATTCAACATTAAGTAAATTAAAATTCATACACTCAACATTACGTAAACTAAAACAACTCCGATAAAATTGTTCTTTTGCACATGTCTTTGGAAAAAAATTACGCCCATTATTTGTATCAATATATACAAACAACTTTCAGAATGATAAAAATAAGAATAAAAAAATCAAAACTCTCCCAATGGTTTTCTTCCTTAGTTTCGGGTAATTACCCCACCAATATACCTTCATTGTATTTGTAGGTGCACTAACGTGTCATTTTCTTAGAACTTTTCCATGGTCAAAATCGTACATTCAAAATACAACCGCCGGGAAAAATAATACGACGAGAAATAGAAGAAAGCAGATTGCTCATTTGCGGCTTACTGCGGGAGAGAGAGAGAGGTGTGTTTGTGTGTGAGAGAGGGCGAGCTATGGCAGGTCATGTGCACGGCCTGTGGGTGCGGCGCTGGGTGCGTCGTCGCGGTGGAAGCGCCGCCGCTTGGGTCTCTTTCGAGTCACCGCCGCCGCCCGGTTCTCTTTCGAGTTGCCGAATGGCATCCGTGGCATCGAGATCTATGGTTGTGGAGCAGCGGAGTTTTGATAGAGCGAGAAACGGAGGCGGTGGCGGTGGGCGGTGGCGGCGGACGGCAGTTTGGTTGTTTAGGGTTTTTAGAGAGAAGGGATGTGGGTTAGAGAGAGAGTTTCATTATTCAAATTAAAAGAAGCAGCGTATATGTTTTGTGGTGTGGGGGTAAAATTGGTATGGAATAAGTTGACTTGTAGTGAAGAGTATTTTGACTTTATAATTGTATTATAGAGTAATAAAAGCTGAAAAATGGTATCTAGTAGTAATAAATTCTTGATTTTAATGATAAAATTTACTGTTGACGCTAAATTTTCGCAGCCACTTTCTCTTTTTCATGTAGTATTTTTAATGGCTATATAAGAATATATTAGGAATAAACATATTACTTAACATTGAGAGGTGCATAAAATTCCGTCAAAAAAAAAAAAAAAAAAGAGGTGCATAAAATTATTCAAATTGTATTCATATAAATAGAACCAAATGAATAATAATAAAATATAGTAATTGATCGATCAAACTCTTCAGTTATACTTTTTCAGTTGTATTCGTCGCAAAGACTTAATTAATTAGTGCATTTATATTTTTTTATCGCTTAAATGATGACTCAAATCCATGATCTTTGAAAATAGATCCAAAGTGAACCTGAGTTATACAACTTTTTCATATAATATTGCATGTATTGATTTGAATCATCCTAAGTATTAATTGTGAATATTATTCATAAGGTACCTAGCTTAAGGGTGTGTTTTCAAACTCTAGTGGAGGAGACGAAACACTTATTTTTAAGCCGCTTCCTCACAACTTTTACTTTTTAAAAGTATTTTTAAGAATTAATCTAGTTTGCACCGAAATAAGGTACATAATTTAAACCCATGTAAATACATTTTTTCACCTAGACAGTCTCAATTCACAAATAATAAAATAGAGATTTTCCATGCTTTAAAATAAAGAAAAGTAATAGTTTTTTTTTTCTTTCTTTCCAATTCTATTTCTGAACTCACAAATAGTCAAACAGAAATTTTCCATGCCTTATAATTAATTAATAAGGAAAAGTAATAGATATTTTTTCTTTCCTAATTCTATTTCTAAACCAGCAAATAGTTTTTTTTTTTGAACAGGCAAAGGCAAAGGTAATTCATTAATATTGAGTACAAGGGTACTCAACCCATCAACAATTACATTGTTTCATAAATTAAGGGAATTTAGACACAACCAAGGATCACCAAGCCAAGAGCGAATATTAAAATTTTGGAAACCCCCATGACGACAAGAAAACCAGTTCCATAACTTAATCTTGATAGTGCTGATAATTCTATCAGGATTAAATTGAACCTGGTTAAATACAATGTCATTTCTGCAATTCCAAATGGACCACACTGTGCATACCCAGATTGCGGATGCAATAGGCTTTAGAGACCCATAACCCAAGCAATCACTTACTTGAAGAAAATGAATTATTGGATTAGAGTGCAGAACCATAGATATCCCCAGCCACTCCAAAATCTTTGACCAAATAAAAGAAGACTTTGAACAAGTGCAGAATAAATGGCTAATAGATTCATCTTCATCTCCACAAAAGTAGCACACACCTGCTGTTGAGCCGAGAGGGATTCCACGCCGAACCAGATTATCAACTGTTGCCAATCGACCTTTTAATACTCGCCACGCTATTGATGCCGCTTTTCTGACCACCCAGCTTTTCCACAATCTCCTGTAAGCTTGCGACTCCATCCGTGAAAGTTCATGCGAAGAATGCTTCTGTTGTAGGAGCAAGTCGTATGCCTTTGAGACTTTATATGCACCATTAGAGGAGTGTTTCCAGCACCAATAATCTGAGCCTGACCGAGCCGGGACCAGCCTGCCAATAAGATTAATAAGACAATCAAACTGATCTTTATTTCTATTTGATAAAGTCCTACTCCAATTGAAGTTCCACTTCCATAAACCATCTACCCAAGAACCCATGTCACACACCTTAGCTTCCTTCTGTAAACTTAGCCTAAAGAGTCTAGGAAAAATGCTTTTGAAACAACTCTCCCCCACCCAACAGTCACTCCAGAAGCTAGTGTCCTCGCCAGATCCCAATTTCCTCACAAAACCCTCTCGCATGCCAGTCTCAGTTCCCCCAAAACAACTTATTCAAGTCTTTCCACCAAGCAGAAGACTTAAGACCCCTAATGCCTTGACTCCCAGATTGCAATCCCCCATATTTAGAAGTTAGCACCTTAACCCAAAGCCTATCTTTTTCTACCAAAAACACCAAATCCATTTACTAACTAGAGCCTTATTAAAAATCCCCAAATCCTTAATTCCTAGACCACCCTCCTTTTTGCTTTTGCAAATCTCAGCCCAACTAACCTAGGAGATTTTTGAATTTGAAGCATCTCCTCCCCAAAGAAAACCCCTTTGCACCCGAATAAGATCAAGAATGGCATTGTTAGGTAGTAGAAAGAAGGATAAGGAGTATGTTGGAATCGAGAAGAGGACCGACTGAATTAACGTGGCTCGACCACCCATGGAGACATTCTTACCATCCCATTTTGCGATACGATTTTTCAGCCTTTCAACAAGCCAAGACCAAGAAGCCTTACTGTGCGAGTTTAAACCAAGCCTCATTCCAAGGTAAGTAAAATTCTTTTTCAATTTCGCAACCCAATAGCTCTGCATAGCCGTTGCTTTCAACTTCAGGGATACAAACAACAAACAATTTGCATTTATGGAAGTTGACCTTGAGGCCCGACATAAGCTCGAAGAGCCGCAAAATCCGCTTAATGGATACGATATTATCCATACCCCTATTGCAAACAAATACGGAATCATCGGCATACTGGAGATGGGATAAGGCAATCTTGTCTTTACCGATTTCAGCAGCCTTCAGAAAATTATTATTGCAAGCTGAGGAAACCAGCAGACTAAGCCCTTCTGCAGCAAGTAGGAATAGGAAAGGAGAGAGCGGATCTCCTTGTCTAAGGCCACGACCAAGGGGGAAGTCACCACTGGGACTGCCGTTAACAAGAACCGAGGCTGAGGCCGACTCTACACAACCCTTAATCCAAGTGCGCCATTTCTCACAAAAATTAAAACCATGCAGAATATGATCTAGATAGCCCCAATCCACTGAGTCGAAAGCCTTGGCGAAGTCTACTTTGAAAAAGACCCTCGGTAGTTTGCGTTTTTGGCTTCGTCGAGAGCTTCATTTAAGATGAGGATACTATCCATGATCTGTCTTCCCTTAATGAAGGCAGATTGATTGTCCGCGATAACCAAATCAATGACCTTGCTCAGCCGCGACGCAAGAACTTTTGCGATAATTTTGTATGCCCCACCAATCAAAGATATTGGACGGAATTCATCAATTTTTTGAGGGAGACAGTTTTTGGAATCAGTGAAATGAAGGAAGAATTAAGGCCCCTTACAAGCTTCCCATGGGTGTGAAAGTCACGCATCATATGGAGGATATCAGGTTTAAGGAGCTCCCAAAATTGCTTGAAAAAGCCGAAGGTAAAGCCATCCGGACCTGGACTACTGTTCGAGTCAACTCCCCAAATTGCGGCCTTTATTTCTTCTTCTGAGAATTCCGCTGTTAGAAGAGAATTTTCTGTTGCTCCCAATTTTCTAGGAAAAGATTGGGCCTCAATTTTGGACGAGAACGCCTTTCCGATGCGAAGTGAGAGCTAAAATGATCGTGAATAGCCGACTTAACAGCTTGAACTGATTCTAACCAGGACCCATTCACCCAGATTCCATTGATCTCATTCCTCTTGTTACGTGAGTTTATCCACTTATGAAAAAAGCGTGAATTGAGATCGCCCTCCAGTGTCTACTTTATACGGGCTTTTTGGAAAAGTTGTGCTTCCTTCCAGCTGGTTTCTTTCAGGAGATCACTCATAATCGAAGCCCGTTTTTCAGCCTCCTCATTATCCAGTCCGAATACATCGTCCAGCAGGTCCAACTGTTCTAGCTCGATTTTTTTCTTTTCAATAGATGTGTCCAAATTGCAAAAGATCTCTTCCTTCCAAACTTTTAATTCACCCTTAAGGAGTTTCAATTTCTCCTTCAGGATGAAACTGCCCCATCCCTGTACTCTGAAAGAATTCCATTTAGCCTCAACAAAGGGTCTGAACAAGTTATGTTGCAGCCAGTGGTTGAAGAAGCGGAAAGGCTTCGGCCCCCAGTCCTTGATATTAGCCTCGACAAATATAGGGCAATGATCAGATAGTGTTCGTCTTCCTCCCCTTAATACATAGTGAGGCCATTTCCCGTTCCACTCAGCGTTTACTAGCATACGGTCTAGCCGACTCTTGCAAGACCCATTCGGCCGGTACCAAGTGAAGGTCCTACCAGAAAGCCTGAGCTCCAAAAGATTGCTATTAGTGATAAAACTATCAAACTTCTGAATATCATTCCTATCCCACAAGGGATTTCTCCCAACTCTTTCCCCCTCTGCTCTGATTGAGTTGAAATCTCCAATAATACACAAATAATCGTCCTTGCATTGATCCGCTATGATACTAATACGATCCCAGAGTTCCCACCTCATCGTCGGAGAGTTTGGGGCATAGACATTGATAATAGTACATCTCTTCCCATCCTCTACTACATAACCATTCACGACCAGCATCTCCTTAAGACACCAGTTACTAGTTTTTTGAAAAATTAACGGGTTCCAAAGAGTGATAATACCACCTGAGTTTCCTTCGGATTCTGCAAATGCCCAATCACAGTTTGTCGACCCCCATATCGACCTTGCGACTCTTGAATTTACACGATCAAGTTTCGATTCTTGCACACAACAAACATCTGCCCTAGTTCTTTGTATTAGCTCGCGAACATCTTTCCTCTTTTCCCTTTTTCCTATACCTCTTACATTGTAACTGATAATTATCATCTTGATTTCTTGCTGGAGCACCCCTTCTTTTCCCTTTTTTCTTCGATTTCCCCTCACTCTTGATTAGGGCTTCGATTTCCCCCTGAATTTGCACATCATCGGTCTCAGCAATTAATCCCATCTTGGAACCCATTGCCCAGGTTTGTCTGGCCTCCAAAGAGAGATCATCCTCCTCCGGTTCCTTTGAAGACGAAGCCATGGATCGTTGTTTTACTTCCAGGGATGTTTTCGACGCTTTGTGAGAGGCCACTGATTGATTTGAGTCTGAAGATTCAGAGATGTGAGTAACGTCTTTATTTGAGGAAGGAGCAGATGGGCCACCAACCTGGGTTTGGGCCACTGAAGATGGGGAAGGCTTATTTAAATCCAAGGAAGGATTGGGCCTTCGAAGTGGCCCAAACCGATTTGAATCTGCAAATTCAACCAAGGACCCACGCTGAAGGATTCGAGGCGGGTTATGGACTGACACAATCCGACCCGAATCTTTATTATTCAACGGGCCTGAGGTGGGTCCCCGAGATGGAATGTTCTGATTCTGCATGCACGAGGCCCCATTTTCGATAGTGGGATATTTGGGAAAATTAACCGACTCCTTTTCCGCCGAAATAGGTGATTTGAATTTCTCGGACTTTTCAACTTCCACCGGAACGCGAAGCTGATTCCCCGGTGACCCATCTGAAAGGCAGTTAACTCGGTTCTTGGTAGAGTAGCACTCTACTAAGGGGCAAAAGACTTCTTCCTCAATCCGGATGGTATGAATCTTGCCATCGATCAACACCTCATGTTTTGGTATGGCAATAAGAGGCAGAGAAGTTTTGATTAATAGTCTCGCCTTATGAAGGTTGCTCTTTGATAATGTAGCATCGTCAATTTTAATGATAGAACCAAAACTAGCAGCCACTGAAAAAGAATCTTGGACACCAGGCTTTCAAAGGAATATCATGCCAATTTGTCCAAACAATCCTCTTTTTGTGAGCAACATTTTCGTCCCAGTTATCCACAAAATCAAACCATTTATCCATCCACTCTTTTATGCTGGGAGACCTTGCATGATTCTCCTCCTCTGGCTTTCTCCAAAAATGACTAAATCCCCCTAGATAGGAAACATGAAGAGAGTCTGCCACCTCCCCTTGAATCTTCACACCATGCAGTACCCACGCGAAGTTTGATTTTAGACTACCAACCATTGCCTCTTTAAGCCAGCCACACTCTTCCTCTGTTGGACGAAAGGAGAACTTCCATTGGGAATTCCTGGGAGGGTCTTGATTCTTCCGAGTTGCAGTATCTCTTGGATGTCTGATGGCTTCTGCATAAGACACATTTTCTTGTCTTCTTGCTGGACGGGGAATAGTAAAGGACCGATGGACCCCATTTTTATTGAGTCCGTTATTATTCTTATCACCTCTACCAAAACGCGCAAATTTTACCCTTATCTTATAGGATCCCACCCAAATATCATCCAACTTCTTCAGTAACTCCTCTGGGTTTGCAGGCTTTTTGAATCTTGCAAAGCCAAACTTCCCACCAGACCTGCTGATTTTTGAGGGAATAAAGAAGTCCACCAAAGTACCCTTTTCTGTCAGCAATTTTTCGTAGATATTGATCATTCCCCATCATGGGAATATTCCACAAGTAGAATGTCACAATGGAGTTCGAGTCCTCGAAAAATCTATCTGAAAATCCTCTCCTATCTGCCAATATCTCCTTTGTCCTGTGTATGTTCTCTGTCGGCTTACGGTTCGAAGGTAACGGTTTCTGCCTCACCGGGTGTCTCTCGGCAAGGTTTCGCTCCACCCAATCCCCCAGAAACTCACTCTCTCTCTAAACCTACGCTCTTTCTCTCTCATGATGTTCCTCCTAAACCAGCAAATAGTTAACACAGATTTTCCATTCTTTAAAATAAAGAAAAATAATAGATATTTTTTTCCCAATTCTATTTCTACTCAAAGTCTAGTCTTATTGACTTGACTGTATAAAAATGAGAAAACAAATATACTGGGAGTTATTTCTTAAATTGGGTACCGATGTCAATGAGTATGATATGAATATCATATTATATTTCTTATTTCATCCTCATTAATCAAACATTATTTTTGATATAAAACTAGAAATATCTAAATAAATTCAAAAATGCATTACGTAATTGATAAGTCTAGGAATTACAGACAAAAGATTAAATAGGCCGAAGTTATCCTTTCCTTCCGCATTTAAAACACGAGTCAATAGGTTTCCTAGCGTGCCCCCTTCGATACTAAGGTCCCTTCCCTTTGGTCTCTTTACTAACTACACGACTACTAATCTAAGCAATTAATGCGGAATTGATGTATTTCTAATGGAATTAATTAAGTCTCTTTGTATTAAACCAATATTGAATCTAATCTACCCAATTAAATCCACCACTAAAATGAGTAAATTAATTATCCAAGTCTCCTTTCAATAACTAAGATACTAGGCATGGGATTAGGAGCAATTAAGCAAATAGACCATTCAAACTTCATCAATCCAATCAATTAATTAACAATAAAAAATACCCATAAGAATTCAACACAAATTCAATCACTCATAAGTATCAAAACACCCAAACACAATGAAACTAGCCAAACATATAAAGAAACAAAAATCTAAGAAATGTGAGAGAAGAGAGATGATCAACATTGAAAATAAACCAACAAAAACTTTAAATAAAAGAGAAATATCACCTAAAGGTGTTCTTACAAGTCGAATAATCCAAAAGAACTTGTAATTTGCAAAAGAAATTAAAGGAATTGAAAATCTAAGCTATCTATCCTAACTATGTATTTAAATGTGTGTTTTTAGGTGTAAAGTGTGTGTTCTAGTGAATAATCCCATTAAAAATCTGAATATGGGTACTTATAGTAAGGAATTAGGGCATAAAATGTTTAAATTGCAATTTGGGCCCTTAAAATTGGTAAAATAGCATTTTTGGCGCTGAATTGGGGTTGACTCGGTCAAACTCGATCGAGTTGATCGAGTCAACTCAGCAAGTTGGGAAATCTAGGAATGGAGGAGCGCTGCGTGTCTCGGACCGAGGTGAAGAGAAGGCTGGGTCGAGGCGGTTGAGGTGGGCTACGGCATGTTCTGGAATTTCGCCTCGACTCGATTCGTGGCTGTGATTCGGGTCGAGACGCGATGCAGAAATTTGGCGAAGCAAGTGCTGTGCGCGATGGTCGCGCAAGGGTGCGACGACGACGGCGCTGGCTGGGTCTCGGTGGAGATCGGCAGCTAAGACTGGGTAGCGACGGCGAGACGCGCGATGTTGATGTGACGACGGCGACGAAGTCGCTGGCTGCGCAGGGTGAATCGCGCGATGACGGCGGCAAACTGGTGTGCTGCGGTGTCGAGCGACGGCGAAGGCTGGGTCGGCGTAATATGGTGGTGACGGCGGCATGGGCGTTGTCAGCGATGGGATGGATGGAGAGGTTGTAGGCGCTGATTTGGTGTTGATTGACTTGCAGGTGAAATTGGGTGTGCGCGATCTGCTCGAAGAAGATGATGGGTGAACTAATCCACTTGTGGGTGTACTCATCGAGCCGTGGGTGTATCGGTTTGGGTGCATTGATTCGCCTACCACAACTTCGTTTGATCGTAACTCCTTCATACCAACTCCGATTTGGGTGATTCTTTTTGCTATGTGAAGCTCTCTTGGCCCTGTTTCCAACCATGCAACTACTTCATTGATTTGAAGACGTTAATTGCCCTGAAAATGTCCTCCAAAATCACCTCAAACCTACACTTTAAAGCTCACAACACCAATTCAAATGATTAAATGCAATTAGCCAATTAATTGTAAATTTACATGAAAATAATATCAATTTGAGACGATTAAGCACTCAATAATTAATGCAATTTTCACACTAATCACCTCACATCCTCGTAGACTTTGCACTGTGCCTCTTGCATGGCTCTTCTTTCGCTTTTGTAGTCTCCGCCTTTAATGTCGCTCCACTCGTCTTTTCCTGATCCTTTTGCATTTCCATATTGTCTCCTTCATGTGTAGAAAGTTCCATATTATCAAACATACCAACCAGGAACGAAGTAGAAAATTTTCCAGGAATCAGAAAGAGTTCGGGCAGAGTATGGGATAGGAACTCAAACTGAATGTTACTACTACCCACGAGGAATCGGCGAAGGGCGGCGCGTGGGGTGTGTGGCCGGTGGAATGCAGACGCTCAGCTTTGGCGAGCTCTTTCTTGGATGGTTTCTTCATGTTTATATACCTTCCACCGCATTGTAAGCGTCACCGAAAAAAAACCGAGAGAAGCGAGAGATTCTTGTCTTGTTTTTTCGATTTTCTTAACGATAATTTAATTGTATTTATTCGTTTCCGTCGTCTTACCTTCTCCAACTTCTCCAACATCTTGGCTATCTTCGTCATCCTCCTCTCCATGATTTCAAATTGATTTTCCAGATCTCAATTCTTTCTCCGAGAGTGCCCAAACATTGCAATTGAAAGCGATTGATTATCTCTCGCGATTCTCAAGAACGCCTCTCTTAACGACAGCGCCAATTGATGATAACCGCGAATTAGGCTCGATAATTTTGATGTCCCAACTCAGTTGGCAAGCAACGAACTCCTCAATCCCACGTAATTTTCGATGCCCCAACTCGGGTTGGCAAACAACAAAACCCAAATCGATACTCTAGCTCGGGCTAGAAAGTATTCGATTAATAGCTATAAAGCATCTTTTATTTTATTCATCCCTCAAATGAGCTTATACAACTAGTTATATAGTCATCAATTCCACTTAACCAACTAACTAACACTAAACAACTTCAACTAACAACTAATTGAAATATACAACTCTTGGAAAATAGCCCCAATAGGCAATACAAAAGTTAAAAGGACTAAATGTAGAATTCGTGGCAACTCAATTGCTAGGCTTGTTGGCTAAGTTCTCATCACCGCCTACAATATAGAAAAGATATAAAAAAGTGCGTTTTGATGTCGGTTGGAGGTGGATTGACCACATTCGAAGAGAAAAAGTGGATGAAACAAACCTTATGAATAGTACATTTGTTAGGAGACAAAGTGTTATATCTCAAGTGGTTAGGGTTTCACCACATATGCAAGAAGGTCATGAGTTCGAGTCACTATTTGCCCGAAAAAATAAATAAATAAAATGTTTAGGTTTGTGTTGGATGTAATTGGGCCGTGAGTGTAATTTTATGTTAAATTAATACTTTTGAGTGATGATAATGTGTTATATTATTAGTTTTAGTTAGTTGGATAGTGATTGAGTGAAAGAAAAGTAGGAAAACACATGAGTGGACGAGTGAAAGGTAGAAAAAAAATGAGTGAGTGAGAGAAACATAGTGATGCGATAGTAATAATAGTGAAGTGTTGGAGTATAAATTTAGAATATATTTGCAAAAATAGAATCGTAAACTTATAAATGAGACATATCAAAATGAAAAATGAGTAAGTTTATACCGTGATGGAGCAAGTATTTTATTATTGTTAGTTAATGGAATAATAATTGAAACCTTTGTAATGATTATTGGTTGTAATATAAACAACTATTTAATAATAATATAAATAAATATGATTTAATATATCAAAATACTATATATATTTATATGTATAATGGATTATTATTGAATATATTAGAAATTCTCATGATGCACTAGTATACTATCAATTATATTATGTGAATGGTGTAATGCGAGAAATTTAAAAATACAAATTTTATATTCAATAAAAAATCTATATATATAATAGTAAAATCACCCTTCTCCAAAAGTTGACACGTGTCACTCTTCTATTTTTGACATGTGTCACAATGGAGTTGGAGAGACATTTTAAAGAAATATAAATATAATTTTAATTATAAAAAGAAGATGAAGGGGTAAAAACATCCAATCTTCTCACATGGAAATTCAACATTTATTTTCATACTAAACTTTTCCTTAATTATATGTTTAGTTGAAAAATAAAAGAAATTAGATATACATAAGAAAATATTTAAAAGGCCTATTTTATTGTTCACAAATAAAATTAGTGACTAAATTAATTTTTTTTTCCCTATTAATTTTAAAGGTCCATTACGGAAGACAAATTTTAAAACTCAAATATGTCGCTTTTAATAAAATTTTGCTTAAAATTGGTAACATTATTCTAATTAATATTAAAAATTCATTTTAAAAATTTAAAAGAAGGGATTTTAGTTTTTTTTTAATCAACATCCTTTAGTTATTATATTTTTACTAAAATCATATATAGGTGATTGTTATGATACTAAAGCGTTGATCTCCAATATATTTCCGCTACAAAAAAATGTATATCAATTCAGAACAAACATAAAGAAACTGCTCACTTTGATTTTAAAAAGACTCAAGTGTCTAGGATTCAAATTATGCAAAAAGTCTTTCAAATAAAAAATAGATGGAAATAAATTGCGTCCAATAGGATTACCCATACCAAAGGTTTAGAAGATTCTCTGTCACTATCCATTAGACAATGGATAACGCTCATTCCGATTTTTTCGTATTTTGATTTTTCTTAAATTAAAACCAAAAAAATAGGATTATATGTGAGATCGCTTTTGGAATTGAATATTCAATGATTCACTAATTGTAACATGTGTCACAATGAAGTTGGAGAGAAATTTTTAAAGAAATATAAATACAATTTTAATTAACAAAAAGAAGATGAAGGGATAAAAAGACATCCAATCTTCTCAACCCACCAATTTTAATGGAAATTCAACATTTAGTTTCATACTAAATTTTTCCTTAATTATATGTTTAGTTGAAAATAAAAGAAATTAGATATATATAAAAAAATATTTAAGAGATCTATTTTTTTCTTCACAAATAAAATTAGTGACTAAATTAATTTTTTCCCTATTAATTTTAAAGGTCCATTACGAAAGACAATTTTAAACTCAAATAAGTCATTGTTATAAATTTTTGCTTAAAATTGGTAACATTATTCTAATTAATATTAAAAATTCATTTTTAAAATTTAAAAAGAAGGGATTTTAATTTTTTTTTTTTTACAATCAACATCCTTTACTTATTATACTTTTACTAAAATCATACATAAGTGATTGTTATGATACTAAAAGTTGATCTCCAATATATTTCCTGCTACAAAAAGTTGAGAAAATTTTCTCGCAAAATTCTTTGTGAGTTTCCCTAATGTAGACGGATCTAATACTCTAAGAAAGGAGTGTAACATAAATATTATTTGATTATGCTATTAAAACTCTTTCAAGCATTCCAGAATTCAAGGTATATATGTGTATTGATGATACGATAATTAAATAGTTTAATTAAATTATTGATTCAATTTTTAATCGATGACAAAAAAATTAACTACGCCATTTCGATAAGCCAAATTTTCAATTCAATCATTTTGATGTACGTAAGATACATGACTTATTCAAGCACAATATTATTATACATTAGGTCACCATGAGATGTATCTCTTTGTGAATGTGTTTAAATATATCTATATATATGTGTATGTACATTCATTACTCTTTTACAAAAAAAAAAAAAAAAATTATAAATAGATCTCCGCATTGCACGGTAAAAATCTAGTATCATTCAAAACTAATATCTTATAGCATAAATAATGGGAATCAAATATGCAACGAATTCAAATGAGCATTTATCATGTCAATCAATCAATAAGAGCAATCTTTTAAGCATAACATAATTTTGTACTTGATAAGCCTAGGAATTACGTTTCAATTAAAGCACGAAAGATTGAATAGGCCGAAGTTACCCTTTTCCTCCCTGATGAAAACACGAGTCAATAGGTTTCTAGCGTGCCCCCTTCGATACTAAGGTCTCTTCCCTTTGGTCTCTTCAAATCTAAGCAATTAATGTGGAATTGATGTATTTCTAATGGAATTAATCAAGTCTCCTTGCATTAAACCAATATTGAATCTAATCTACCCAATTAAATCCATATGTTGAATATAAAATTTTATTTTTATATTTATATAATGGATCGATGCCTTTAATGATGAAAAGATAACACACAATAGTGTACGTTATATGTCGATAATTGATAGATTGAGCAGAAGAAAGAATATGACACCCATACCATGATTGGCCTAAATTAATTATTATTTCATGGTTAATTTGATTTGAGCATATTTTATGCGGCAACTTGATCAAGACCCTCACCACGTGAATCTGGTTCAACATGGTTCAATCTGATCATATGTAATTTTCTTTTTTGTTGTTTAAAAATATTTTCGTATGGAAAATGTATTGGATATTTAAAATTTAAATTACACACGATGTATTATTTATTAATTATTTGAGATCGTATTAATTTTAAAAAGAACTAAAGTTTATTTTCACTATTGCTCTGTGTAAGCCGTACATATAAAATAAAAATTGGTGTTGTGTGAATATGATGAGAACCGCGAATTAGGCTCGATGATTCGATGCCCCAACTCAGGTTGGCAAGCAACGAACTCCTCAATCCTACGTAATTTTGATGCCCCAACTCGGGTTGGCAAGCAACGAAATTCGATTCGAAGCTCTAGCTCGGGCGAATCAATCCACAAAGTAAGAATTTGTTTCAAAAACTAATTTGCTATATCTTTCATATATCTCATATGAGCTTATACAACTAGTTATATAGGCATCAAATCCACCTAACCAACTAACTAACTCCTAACAACTCCAACTAACAACTAATAAGAAAATACAACTCTTGCAAATTAGCCCCTAATAGGCAATAGAAATGTTAAAGGACTAAATGCAGAATTAGTGGCAACCCAATTTGATTTTGACTTGATTTCTAAGTTCGCATCAGTAATAATTTTATCATGAAACTAATTAATTTATAATTAATATTTTAGAGTAAAACAACTAACTATATATTTTTTAATGAAACAACTATTTAGCTAATTTCAACTCGTATTTTTAATGAAATAACTAATATCTTATAGCATAAACAAATAAAATTAGGAATTCACCAATAACAACTTTACTCAAGAGTTACAATGATTGACATATTTTAGGCGGCATGCAATTTGTCTAGACTCATACCACGTGAAATCTCAGAAAAATGGTTCAATCATGCTTTACGGAAACAGAATATTTCTAGGCCTCGTTTGGCTTCCTTTATTAGGGTGTATTGATCTCTAATACAACTTTATCACTTGTTTGGTTTGTTGTATACATTATACTTCCAGCCGTTATTAAGAATGGGCCCGTTCAAATATTACCTAATACATGGTATTATAGATTCCAAGCTTCATATATGGTATTTGTAATACTTTTATTTCTCCAACATCTATTAAATTTTAAAATACCAATAACACCCTTCACTTTCATCAAGATGTGTTTATTATTATTTTTATTTATAAGGACAAATTAGTCTAAAATAAATTAATACTAGTTATAATACTTGCTACCAAACATAATATTGATAGCTAATCACTAATTATTTAACTCAAGTTTTTGAAACCAAACAAAATATTGATAAATAAACCTGGTATTACAAATATAGGTATTATAGTTCAGGTATTATCCAATAAAGGAAACCAAACGAGCCCTAGTG